>CM026323.1:13641493-16595660 GCA_014843725.1 Amphicarpaea edgeworthii
CACATTTTTATGATAATCATCAGTTGAAAAATTAAGGGAGTAGATTTTAACATTTTTGTTTAAATGATAGTATTACGAATATCCTCCTAATATATTTTTATGTTAAGGTCTTCAAATAAATAATTAATAGTTTTTTTGCACGTGCAAATGGAAAAGTCTGCATGTGATATAGAGCATTTGAAATTTGGTGATTATCTTCACCTAAAAGAGATATGGCTTGGTGTAGTTCCAATCCCAAGTAGCAATTGTTTCAACAAATTGACATCTTTAAATGTGGTGAAATATGAAACTTTATCCATTGTGATTCCTTTTTATTTACTTTGATTTCTATGTAACTTGAAAGAGATCAAGGTAAGCCTTTTTTTCCTTAGAGGTTTATTTTTTGGTTCTAATTACCTAAAGGGGTTGATATTAAAACTATTTACCAACCCTAGTTTTGTAATAAAACTAATTACACAGATGGGTTATTTTTTTTATGTATGGGAGGCGTTAGACCGGGATGAATTTTTTACATAAGATACTTTTTTCCACGTGTTGCTACCAGGCAGCACCACGTGTCAACACCCCATGGATGGCGCTAGACCACCCAGAGCGTCCAACACAAAGGCAACATGTTACCGATCAACAAAGGAAGGACCAAGTTGCCCAGCCTATCCAATGAAAACACACTAGGTGGCGCTAGACCACATGCATGATGGCACCAAACCACTTGCTATCAACGAAATTTTGACATGTGGCACATCCTGCTAGATGGTGCCAGACCAGGATGTGCTTTTGTGATTGTATATATTTTTTTAAGTGCCGGACCACCTCACCCCATTGATATTGTGCTTCTCCTTTCCCTTTCTCCTGTTCGAAAGCTTGTGTGTTTTTAAGTTTGATAATAGTGAGTGGTGGTGGGGTTAGTGGAGGTAGTGGCCAAAGTATTTGGTGCATTTTCAAGGTGTTTTAGTGTTGTTGGTTTAGATTTTTTAAGCTTGATAGTGAGTGGTTGTGGGATTAGTGGAGGTGGTACAAAACATTTGGTGGGGCAAGTGGTGAAGTGAAAGTGAAGGTTTAGGTGAAAGTGCTTAAGTGGAGGTCGTCCAAAATATTTGGAGGTATTTTTTATTTTTGTTGTTAAGAAAATTTTTGTTCTTAGTAATTATTTGTTAGTAAAAAAGGTTGAAGAACCTATTATGAATGTATTGTAGATATTGTGGTGAAGTGGAAGTGAAGGTGTAGGTGAAAGTGCTCAAGTGGAGGTGGTCCAAAACATTTAGAGGTATTTTTTATTTTTGTTGTTAAATTTTTTTTTGTTCTTAGTAATTATTTGTTAGTAAAAAAGGTAGAGGAACCTATTATGAATGTGTTGTAGATATTTGTATAGATAAATTTAATATGTTTATGAACTTAATTTTGCCCATATTTGTGTTTTTTGTGTTTATTGACTGTGTGTGTGTATATATATATACACACACACACACTGTTAGTATAATCTACCTCTGATAGATTTTGAAAATTTAAAAATATGATGTTATAAATAATTTTTTTAGATAGATTTAATATTTGTAATTACTTGTATATATAATGAAAATGAAATTAATTGTATATATAATTAATTTAATAATATTTAATATTTAATAAATTTGTTGTTAGTAATTAATTGTTAGCATAAAAGATTGAGAACCCTATTATAAATTTGTTGTAGATATTTGTATAGATAAATTTAATATGTTTATATTGGATTTTGGGGGTTAGGGGGTTTAGGGTTTGGGGGGTTGTTGTGTTTAAGGGGTTAGTGTTGGGGTTTATGGGTTTGTTGTGGTTAAGGAGTTAGGGTTAGTGTAGGGTTAGGGTTAAGCATATGGTTAAGGTTAGAGATTTGGGATTTGTGGGTTTGTTGTGTTTAGGGTTTATGGTTGTGATTGGGGTTCATGGGTTTGTTGTGTTTAAGGGGTTAGGGTTAGGGTCAAGGTCATGGTTAGGGTTAGGGTTAGGGTTTGGGGGTTTGTTGTGCTTAATGTTAGTAAGTTTTTAAATTAATTGTCTTATTTAGTTTGCAGGTAAAAAATTAATTACTATGAACGAAGGTATCCTAGTTAACCCTAATCCTCGTAATTCATCCTTGTTATATTTGTAATCTATGCACGTTTTTGAAAATGTGTGGAACGGAGATGAGAACTGTATTCTTAAGGCTAGATGAGCACAAAGTACCCTGGAAAAGCGAAGAGAGATATTAGATCAGATAAGGAGAATGTTAACGCAAGAAGAGTTTATTGGTGTTACTAGTATACCTTTTGTCAACTATGACAATTATCTAATATCATCATTTGTTGAACGATAGAGGCTTGAAACACACTTTCCACATGCCATTTGGAGAATGCAGTATTACTCTCCAAGATGTTAGTCTCCTTACTGGCTTAGCAGTTGATGGTTTTCCTATCACTGGCAAAATTGATTATGATTGGAAGGCCTTATGTAATGAATATTTAGGAGTGTATCCTAAAGGTACTGATTTAGTTGGAAGTCGTGTATAAATGAGTTGGTTGGAAACCCATTATGGAAATGTTACTCTTCGTGCAACCAGTCAACTACAATTGGAACATTTTACACGTGCTTATATTTTGTGTTTGCTTGGAGGGTTGTTGTTTGCCGATCATTCAGGCAACAAAGCCCCTCTTATGTTTCTTCCATTGCTCGCAAATTTTGAAGAGTGTGGTAAATATAGTTGGAGATCATTCGTATTTGCATATTTTTATCGTGAATTATGTAAGTCAACTAACCCTACTGCGGCTGAAATTGGTGGTGCGTCAATGTTACTACAATAGTGGGCATGGGAAAGATTTCCTTCAATTGCACCTGAAAAAGGAAGACAACCAGAGGCTAGTGTTCCTCTTGGTTGTAGGTAATTGTTATTAATTGTTTTTTTTTTTATCTATTTTCAAAATTTATATTACACTTTACTTGTCAATAATTAGGTACATGGGGGTTGGACGTCCTAATTTTTGTAAGAACCAAGATATTTGATGATGTCTAACCCCTAATACCTTAATAGGTTTTGATGATAACAAATGTAATAATATTTAATCAACTAATGATTTTAGACTAAGTGATTTTAGGAAATCAAAGTAAGAACAGACAATGGTAAATTCTCTCAACTTAAAACCTATGCTCTAACTGTCTGATAACTTATAATGGTTAAATCTAGCACTGAAATTGCTTATAAACAGACTAAAATATGCTTTTAACGGATCATGCAAAGTCTATAGGCCAAACAATGTTTGAGGTCAGGCCAGACGATGTCTGATGCCAAGCTAGACAATGTCTAAGGCTATAACAAACCTTGTTCCACATTCCAAACCATAGTAAGTCAAACCCGGACTATGTACATTAAAACTGACACACTATCTCGTGTACCTAAATGCGACCATAGTAAGTTACACTAGACTGTGTTTATTAAGCCAGATGCTGTCTGTGTAGAAATAGAATGAAGTCTGTCATTGTGCCGAGGAATACATGCCTTTATAATTAATTCTATACACAAATAAAGGCACTTTTGTAACAGAAAGAAAGGGAGATACTCTTTGACATTGCTTTCTTTGATTCCTCGTATTGCTTGTATGTCTCATATTATGTGAAGTGTGTAGGTACAACCAAAAAAACCAATCAACATTGGGATGCACACTTTTAGCCAAAAGACAACTGTAACAGAGACAGAAACCTGCTCCTGTCACATCAAGCATAGTCAAAGCTACTTCAACACTCTACTGTGTGAGACAACGAAAAGAAGTCTTCTCCAACGTTCAAATTCATGAAGCTCACTATATTAGGATGCTTCCATGTAACAAAAAAAAAGAGTTGTGGAAAATAGAACGAGGTAATTCAAATCAATCTAGATAGCAAGCAAAAGCACACTAAAGAAATAGCCTTGAACACAAGATGAGAGAAAAAGAGAAAACCATCATCTACAAGCTCAAAAAGATTCAACAATTGTTTACATCCTCTCTTTGAGAGTTATCTAAATCTTATACATAAATTTTATGGAAAGCCAGGAGTGGCTTAGTGATAAAAGAATACTTGGGAAGTATAATCTCAGGGGGAGATTCATACTTGTAGCCAGCAATGGCATAGAGAATACTTGTAGCCAATAGTGGCATAAAGAATACTTGTAGCCAGAAGTGGCAGTGAAGAATACTTGTTTTGTAATCAGTTGATTATAGTGGAACCTTTTAACGAGAACTGGACGTAGCTCAGGATTGAGTGAACTAGTATAAAAACAAGCTTTCATTTGCTGTCCTGTGATTACACTTATTTATCTTGCCTATTGTGCTCTTTTGGAAAGTCTTTCTAAGCATTGCCTTGCAATGATATATTTGCTGATTTAAACTAACATATATCCAAGAAGGTAACTTGTGAACTAATAGTACTTGCTAAAAGTTTTAACCCACTATTCAACCCCCCCCCCCCCCCCCCTTCTAGTGTGTTCTTGTGTATTTCAATTTTAAGGCTTGGTGGCAAACTATCACGTGGTACCAGGATGAACTAGATGAAGTCAAGTGCATAGATATAAGATGGGCATAGATATTTTGGTTTCTTGAATGATTTTGTCTTGCATTATTTTTGTTTGTTTCTTAATCATCATTTGATTTTCAACAGTTTATATGGGACCCTTACACACAATACCATGATAAGCTTCCAATGTACTGCTTCGAGGGTCATCCTCTTTAGAGAGCTGTAGTGCCATTAATATGTTTTAATATAATTGAATGGCATCAACCTGATAGGGTCCTCAGACAATTCAATATGGTACAACATATTCCAAATGCACCCTTTCAAGATAACAAACTCCATGACATGACTTTGAAAAGGAAGGAAAAAAAGGATTGGGTCCAAATGCACCAGCCATTTATTAATATATGGGTTGATAGATTTTCTCGGTTGTGTTCTACTTTTGAAGCCACTCTACAAGATATACATTTGTCAAAAAATTCATCCTATATGTTATGGTATTCAGCACGGACTCGACAATTCCTTATTTGAATTACACAAGAACACACTAGAAGGGGGGTTGAATAGTGGGTTAGAAAACTTTTTCGTAAACACTATTAGTTCACAAGTTGCCTTCTTGGATATATGTAAGTTTAAACTAGCAAATATATCCTTGCAAAGCAATGTTTTGAAAGTCTTTCCAAAAGAACACAATAGGCAAGATGAATATATGTAATCACAAGAAATCAAATGAAAGCTTGTTTTATACTGGTTCACTCAACTTGAGCTACGTCTAGTTCTCCTTTAACAATTGTTAAAGGGTTCCACTATAATAAACTAATTACAAAACAAGTATTCTTCACTGCCACTTCTGGCTACAAGTATTCTAAACCACTTTTGGTTATAAGTATGAATCTCCCTTGAGATTATACTTCCCAAGTATTCTTTTATCACTAAGCCACTCCTGGCTTTCTATACAAATATGTATAAGATTCAAATAACTCTCAAAGAAAGGATATGAACAAGTGTTGAATCTGTATGAGCTTGTAAAAGATGGGTATTCTCTTTTCTCTCAACTCGTGTTTCTCACTGAGTTTTTCTTTTCTTAGAGTGCTTTGCTTGTTGTTCAGTTTGCTTTTGGATAGTTTCGTTTCAGTTCCTTTGTCTCTCTTCTCAGTTCATTAGTCTTCTCGTTGCATGAAAGCATCTTTATATAGTGAGCTTCATGGATTTGAATGTTGAAGAAGATAGGTTTTCATTGTCTCACAGAAGAGTGTTGAAGTTTCTTTGACTGTACTTGATGTGACTAGAGCAGGTTTTTGTGTCTATCACAGTTGGCTTTTAGCTGAAGGTGTGCATCTCAATGTTAATTAGTCTTTTGGCTGTACCTACACACTTCACACAATTCGAAACATGCAAGCAATACGAGGAATAGAAGAAAGTAAGTTCAGAGAGTATCTCCCTTTCTTTTTGTAACAACAGTGCCTTTATTTGTGTAAAGAATTAATTATAAAGCACATATGATAGATCATGTTCTATTTTTGCATAGACAATGTCTGGCTTAATAGATACAAATGCATGGTCTGGTCTGACTAAGCATGGTCTAGCCTAACTTCAGACATCGTCTGGCCTGGCTTAATCATGGTCTGTCTTGACTATGCGTTGTCTAACTATGTTTCATACATGGTCTGGTCCAGTACATATGCATAGTCTGGTCCTAGACTTGTGTTGTCTATCCCAAGACTTCACATAGTCTATCTAAAACTATTGTATGATCTAGTCTTAGACTTTGCGTGAGTCTTTCCAAGACTTACCATGGTCTGTTCCAAGACTATATCGTCTAATCTTATGAACTTAGCATGGTGTGTTCTAGAGCTTATTTTAGTCTGATAAAAGCATTTAGTGCTTGATAAATTATTACGAGTTATCAAACAATTAAGACGTAAGTAAGAGTTTAAGTGATTATACCATTGTTTGTTCTCACTTTGATTTCCTAAAATCACTTAGCCTAAAATCATTAGTTGATCGAATATTATCACATTTGTTATCATCAAAACTTATCAAAGTATTAGGGGTCAGATATCATCAAATGTATTGGTTCTAACATTATCGAAGCGGCAACATCCCAAGAGTTTGTGGTTAGTATGTTATATGTCATTAATAATGGTTGTCACTAATTATTTCGACTAATGTTTCTAATATTTTTTATTGTAGACGATTACACTACAACGTGTATATCACATGACAACACATGGGGTTGATGTTAATGAGACAAATGACAATGTTAAAACTAGTGTTGCAAGTGCATTGCAAGTGTTGGGGGAGATTGATAGGGTTGCAATGCCAACTCAAGATGTACCACCTACAGGGCCCCAATTTTCAAATCCATCACAACCTGTAAATTTTGGTAGAAGAAATATTGAAGGCTGTGGGCTTGATCAACGTAGGACCCGTGTTGAAGTTGAGCCACATCGGCATCCACTACTACCACTCCTACCTATTGATGGGACATTTTACGTTACCCCCCCAGCAACCATATGGGGAATGCATGTCTTATTCATATCCGTCTCAACCACAACAGGCAAACAATCCACCTCAACCTACATCAGATCCGTGTCCTAGTACCTTTTTGGATTTGACTCCACCACCTTATGAGCAGAACATGGTACCGTCAGGAGCACCAAATGCTTTTCATGGGATTTTTATTGCCTCCCCTATTATTCGATTCTAGCACGTTTCCTAGTAGTATTAGTAATCCGAATCAATCCCATTATCCCTTTAATTTAAATGATGAAACTGACGATTAGTTATGGACCATCATATATCTTTATGTAATTTAATTTTTTTAATTTGTTTGTAGTTTTTTAAAATGTATCTATTGTTGCTACATTTTAATTTCTAGTTTTTATTAATAATATTTACTAAAATATAAATCATTGCCTTACGAGTTAGTAGTAACATTGCATTAATATGAACAATAAACAAGTAATAACAATAAATGAGTGACGGAGTGGCGCGTCGAACATGCTGTCAAAAGCTACTAAGTTCCCCAATAAATTTTATAATATAAGACTAACTCAGGTCATTTTCTCAAAGATACAATTCATCAAACACCTTGCATTCAATTCAAAATAGGTCATAAACACAAAAGAAGAAGAAAAGTAGTGTCCATTGAAGAAGACGAAGAAGAAGAAAAGAAGAAGAGAGAAATGTCAAATTAAAAAAGGTGAAAAGGAGAAATGAGGGAGAGGAGAAGTCACGTGAAGAAGCATTTGAAATGAGAGGAGAGAAGTCATTTGTTCTACTGTTGACATGTGTCCAAAATAGATAAGTATTCAAAAATATTGCATATAAATATGTATATTATAAATTATAAATTAAATAAATAAACAGAAAAATAAAAATAAAAATTCATACAAACATCAAACAAATAAGAAATAAGTGCATAGATAGATATTTTTCATAGTATAAGAAAATAAGTAAAACATGTGTTGATGGTTAGAAAAATATTTTAAAAAAAAAAAAAACTAAGAAAAAAATAGAATGGAAGGAAAAGGTTAGTCAAAAAGGTGAAGAGTAAAATGTGAGAAAAGATATATGAGAAAAAAAAATTATAAATGTTAAACACTTGTAAAGATATTTGTCATCCATGATATGATGATCATACTTAACTCAATCATGATTTTCTCCCGTAAATTATACATGTAGTTTCTACAATTAAAATTTTAAATAATTTTATAATAAAATATATTAAGTAAATAAGTTTTAAAATATTTTACTATATATTTTATTTTAAAAGTAATATTATTATAGTACATATTAATCAACAATTTTTTTTATATATAAAGTTATTATACAATGAGTTAAAAATATTTTTTAGATATAAATTAATGTTTAATATAAAAAAGTATTCTTGTGCTTTGTATCATAAATAAAGAAAATTAAAACTTATTCAATTTAGAATACTGAAATAATTAAAAACTACTTTAAAATAAAAATATATTTAATAATGAATTTTAATATAAATATTAAAGTACAATATATTAACTAATTAAATTTAAATTAATGTTTAGTTAAAAAAATTCAACTTCATAATATAATTATTATTATCATAAAAATAAAAAAAAATATACAAAAAGAAAAATATATAAAAGAAACTTAAAAATAAAAAGTATAAAAGACAAAAGAAAAAAGAAAAAAATGTAAAAGTAGAAATAGAAGAAACTTAAAAAAAAAAAAAAAAAAAAAAAAGAAAAGAACTGCAGAGTAGAGACCGGGAGAAAAGACAAAGAAGGGAAAAAAAAGAGGCAGGCAGCAGTGGCCCGTACAAAAAAACAAAAAAAAACAGAAAAAGGACCTTGGAAGAGTGACACGTGGATTCCCAAGAAGCCTAAAATATGATATACATAGATAGATAGATGTTATTGAATTCTAATAAAGTTTAATGCTTGTCTGAAGCGAAGAATCTCATTCTTGCTGGTGTTGAGTGCGTGATCTTGCATGATGAGGGGACTGTGGAGCTTTGGGATCTATCTCGTAACTTTGTGTTTCAGAGAATGATGTTGGTAAAAACAGGACAGCAACTTTTGTTAGTAAGCTGTAGGAGCTCAACAATGCAGTGATTGTACGAAGCTTGACTACTCAGCTGACAAAAGAGAACCCTTCCAACTTCCAAGTACCTAATTCCTCTCTCTAATATTTTCTTTAAAAATGCATTTCATGTTATTTCTTGTTGCAATGTATTTATTTTTATGGCTGCTATGTCATAGCAAAATATTATTTGCCAGTTAATTAATTCTTATATCCATAGGTTTTGAAATGGCTATGTAGCTGATGCAAATGGGGTCACTAGTAATAGTGATTATTGATGCATAGCATTTATTTATATAAACTTTTACTAGTTGTAAATTAATCATAGAGATAGACTCACCATTATGAATGTCCTATTTCTTGCCCCTTTGTATAAAATGTGTCGTTATTTGATCTTTATAGTTCTGAAGTAATATAATGCTGAATCTTGTCTTTTTATTTCCAACCATAAATGCATTCGTATCCAAGTTTATTTTGATAATATATTTACAGTTTTTTGTTTACTATTTTGTAGGCTGTTGTTTTTACTGATATTAGTCTTGAGAAAGCCTCTGAGTTCAATGATTACTACCACAGTTATCAGCCTCCAATTGCCTTTATTAAAACTGAAGTTAGAGGCCTTTTTGGTTCTGTGTTCTGTGATTTTGAGCCTGAGTTTACTGTTGATTTTGTGGATGGAGAAGAACCCCATACTGGCATAATTGCATCCATAAGCAATGACAACCCTGCTCAAGTAACCTGTGTTGATGATGAGAGGCTTGAGTTTCAGGATGGAGATCTTGCTGTATTCTCTGAAATTCATGGTATGAAAGAATTGAATGATGGAAGGCCAAGAAAGATTAAAAATGCTAGAGCATATTCTTGTTGGACAAAGAGGTTGTCAAAGCCATGCTCTAGGAAGTTTCATCCACTTTTTCAGGTAAATATACTTTTTAGTGATTCATGATTTTTGAGTTTTGAAATAGTGTTGTGTAAGTGAAACCAAGCTTAGATGTATTATCTTTTGATAAAATAGCTTTCCCTTTTAATTAGTTTGCTGATTTTTGGTGTGTTCCGTTTGTTGTTTTAGTTGATATTTGAATTTGTGTTTCTTCTATAGTATTATTTACTTATCCATTCTAGTTTATGAAAAAGATAACTCCTTAAGTAACTGCGAGCTCGAACCAGTTCTTCGTCTTGGTAGTTCTCCTACTCAGCATTGTGTATGTTGTGCAATCTTAATTCTTATCTCATTCAAATGCTCTAAAATATTTTTAACTCCATCTTATTAACATTTTTTTTTTCAAATCCACGTAATTTACTTTTAATCTAAAATATCTCAATTATCATGTCATTTTCGTTTTTCAAAATTATCACTTCCGTCAGGTTGAAAACAACCTAGCAAATTAAGTCCAAACAAGTTTATAAGAAAATACATGATTGGCAATTAGAAGCTGTAGGGGAAAAATATATAATGAAAATTAGACAATGAAATAATGAAAAAGGTTAAAGTGATAATGCTTTAATTTGTCACCTTTTCAACCAAGAAGATAGGTTTCTCTATATCTTAGGACAATATGACACATCCAAGTTTTGTAATATAGGGCATTGCAGATCATGTTTCCAAGATAAAAGCAACTAAGCGGTGGTGGCAGCTTATAAAGAAGCAAATTCCACAAGCAAGGAATTCAAATGTTTCAATTTTTCCATGTTTTTCCATTACATCTTCTTTTCCAACAATTTCTACCAACTTGTCTGCAATCATAAAGAATCACTTGTTCTATACACATTTCAAATTTGACAAAGTTTCATCAAAGGAAGGACTATTCCATTGGTCTTGGCTTCACGGTCATCTATGTCAAATATTACTTGCGCTGCATTGGAGAATTCTTCTAATGTCTTCAAGTAAGGAAGTACATGAGATGAAATTATAGTATCTCTTTTACTTGCTCCATCAAATTCCAATTTCCTTAAAATTGCCAAAAAAAAAAATATATTTAGAAAAGTAGGTTTGCCATTCCAAATTGATTAGGTCATCTCATGATAATAGACAAGAATCATATGCTCTAAATATTCAAAAAAATCCCTTAAAAGACAATCAACTCAGCGTCAGGATAATTAACAAGTCTCATAATTAAAAAATAACACAAAAATACATTTGTAGTAATTATGTTTTCTATATTTATTTATTTTTTTGATTCAATTTGATCCCTCTTTTAATAAAAAAAAATGTTCAATTTAATCTCTTATTATTAAAAAAAAAAACACTTCAATGTGAACATGTCCAGGTATTAAGGATGTAATAGAAAATCTTGCACGTGTCTTTCACCTAATAAATTCAAGTATCTTTAGTTTATTACTTGGACTTCAAGTCTCTATGTCTAATTAAATAGTTTAGAAATAAAACTATTGTTGTCCATATTTTTTTATATGCATGTTTGTGACAAAAATAACTGAAAAAATAATCGAAATTTAAAAAATTAATTGGTAGTTAAAAATTGTTAAACTAGTTTTTTGAGTTATAAGTATTTGGCAAAGTTAATATAAGTAAAAAATGTAGCATGCCATTAATAGACAAATTTATACAATATTTTTCTATAAATTAATATTTTGTTTGATTTACAAAATATATTTTGAGGGGTAATTATAGTTTATTTATTTTAAGGCTTAAATAAGTTTTGAGTTTCTAAAATACATTAATTTTTTAGTTTGAGTCCCTAGAACTTTTTTGCGTTGTTTTAGGTCCCTACAATTTTATTAATTTTGTTTTGAATTTCTACCAATGACATAGTATCATTTCAACCATGATATGACACCATTTCAACATATATCAACGGTTGAGATGATGACACATCATCGATAGGGATTCAAAATAAAATTAAAATTTTTTGAAAGTTTCAAAACAATGCAAAAAAGTTTCAGGGACCTAAACTAAAAAATGAGTATTTTTTAGATACCTAAAATTATTTGAGCCTTTATTTTAATTAATTTCCAGTCGATAAGAATGTTAAGCCCATAGTCTATTAGAAGTCAATTTTTGAGTGAGTCATGGCTTGCATTACAAATTCTGTTGGAATGTAATTTTAGTAATGAAGAGATATCTGAGAATGAAAGGATTAGAAATTTGAAGGAAGAAGTTACTTGTACAAGATAACATTTGTTGTTTTGTTTTTGGCTTGATGATGTGATACAAACTCTCATACATCGCTCATATTTATACTAGTGACTCCTCCTAAATCAGAGACTAGAATTTTGCCAAACATATGATTAATCTAATGGCTACAAATAAATCTCTAGAACTTTTTTCACAATTACAAATATATGCACACATTTTAGATAATTCCACGTTTTACTTTAGAATTATCATCTAAAAGAACCTTATAGAACATGCTTCTAAAATTTTAGCTAAAAATGTTTCTAGATACTGGGCTATGTTTAGACAAATATGACCTAAAATCAAGTTTATATTTCAACAAATTATTGGTAAGAAACAAGGGCCTTTGAGGGGATTACTTTACTTAAAGACCTAATGAAGCAAATAACAATTGAATGTGGATAATGCATTCCTTACCTCTTGGCGTAACGACCTCTCGATTGTTATGTTGAGATCATCATAAAAGGTTAAGTCAGAATCCTGTGTTGAAGTTTGAATCCCCCAAACATTGGCGCCATATACAACTCCTTCAAAGAAAAGAAAGTAATCATATCGGGGCATTCAACTACAGTGGCTTCTTCCAAACTCGAGAATTGCAAAGTGGCATTCCCTGAATAAAACCTAACCAGCCTTGGTAAGGAATCCAACGTTAATCTTGTGAGGCGTTCAAATATGATCTCATGAGAAATATCTTCGTCTTCTTTTTTCACTATTTCTTTGATTGATTCACAATTCTCTATAATTAGCATATCAAGTTGCACCAAACTTTTGGCGGTTGAAAATGGGAATAAATACTCCATCATTTCATATTCACTCACAACTAACTCTTTCAGATTGATGAAAGATACTGCACAGTGCACTATTTTTTCTAACCGAGAGCATCTGTGAAGGGTTAATTTTTCAAGATTTTCAGAGAAGGACTTTACCCATGGGTGCTCTAACCCAATCGACTCCAACTCCTTTAGTTCAACCAAGAATAATTGTTTTAATCTGGAAAGTATTTTGTCATGAACTTGGAGTTTTTGAGAGGAAAATATCTCATTCAGACCAAAGCATTTCAACACTTGTAGTTGTTCTAAACTGGGCAAATTGTGAAGAAAATCAAAAGGCAGAGTATCTTTCTTATTGTTCTCATCTTCAAAGCTTAGCTGAAGATAAATTAATTTGGAAAGGATGTCTTGTGGCAAATGTTCATTAACCAACAAGATAATGTTTTCCTCATTCACTATCAATTCCTCCAGTTTGGGAACAACCTAGCAATTAAGGCCAAATGAATTCAATTAGAAGGAGGAAAATAATGAAAATAAAAGGAAACAAAGAAAGGGTTAAATAAGTTATGGATGTTTGAAAAATACTCATTTTTTTATTTGAGTCTTTAAAATTTTTTTGTGTTATTTTGGGTTCGTTAAATTTTTTTAATTTTATTTTGAGTCCTGATTGATGATGCGACACCATCTCAACGGTTGAGATGATGTCATGTCATCGATAAGGACTCATAAAAAAAAATTCAAACCCAAAACAAAGCAAAAAAAAAAAAATTAGGAAATCAAACTAAAAAATAGGTATGTTTTGTCACCTTTTGGTTGTTGTAGCTGGCTAAATGCTTCTTTGTGATTGTCATTAAATTCTGATGTGAATAACTTCAACTTAGGACAATAGCATACAAGTAAGCTTTTTAATTCGAGGCATTCCAGATGGTGTTTTTCAGGATAAAAACAACCAAGCTCTGACATACCCCAAAGATATAGATAGGACAGACAAGGGAATTCAAACATTTCAATTGTTTCATGTTCCATTGTATCCTCCTTTCCAACGATCTCTACCATCTTTTCACATCTTTCTATTTCAAGAGTCTCAAGCTTCCCAAATTTTCTTGCAAGGGACAAAGGGAACAATGCTAACAAGCTTCCACAATTAGAGACAACCACTTCTTCCAAATCGGGAAAGCTCACAATAGCTTGAAGATTTTTGTTCCATACATATTTTAAATTTGTCAAGTCTTCTAAAGTAAGCTTTTTCAAACAAAAGACTAGTTCCTTGGAAGAGGGCTCAGCGTCATCTATATCAAATATTACCCGCGCTGCATTGCAGCTATGTACATTCAATTCTTCTAAGCTCTTCAAGTAAACAAGCACATGAGATGGAATTACAACATCTCTTTTACATGCAGCATCAAATTCCAATTTCTTTACACTTCCAAAGAAAGTGTGTAAAAAAGCAGGTTTTCCATGTCGAACTTCGGTCATCTCAAAGATAATAGTCAAGAATCATATGCTTTGAATATTCAAAAACAGCCTTAAAAGACAAGAAACTCAATGTCGGGATAATCCACAAGACTTGTTATAAACACAACCTTAAATTTCAATCTCAGATTTTTTTCGTCCAATTAAGATTGACGCCATTAGTTTGCGAGTTTTTGAAGTTTTCATAAACGAATAGTGACCGTTTTTAATAATTAGTATATTTATTACTATATCTTCCCATTAATAATTGTAATATTGCATTTTACCTTCCATTTAAAAAAAAAAAAGTCAAGTTATGGAACTAAAGGGTAAAATTCATTTGAAAATTTTGAACATCCATGTGCAATATGCCATCATGTCATATGTTTTAAGGATATATAGAAAATCGTACACATATCTTCACCTAATAAATTCAACTTTGGGATCTTGGTTCATTATTTGGAATAAAAGTTTCTATATATGTCCAAATAGTTTAGAAATCAATCATTGTTATCCATATTCTTTTAAGTTATGTTTGGTAAAAGAAAGTGAAAAAGTAATTGAAAGTTGAATAATTAGTTAGTAGTTTTTTTTTTCTGATTGAAGTTAGTTAGTAGTTAAAAGTTGTTAAACTAGTTTTTTAATTATAAGTGTTTGGATCCCAACAAAAAAAATTATATAAGTGTTTGGAAAAAAAATATAGGTTAAAATAGCTAATAAAAGTAAAATGTTATAAATGGACAATGATATTTTTCAATAAATTATAATTTAAATTTATTGATAAATTATATTTTGGGGTTAATTGTAATTTATTTATTTGGATTAAATAATTTTTTTTAGAACTTAATAATGTTTTAGGTCCTTGATAATTAAATGAACAATTTTTGTTTTGGTTCTGGAATAAATTTTTCCATTACATTGGATGCTGATATAACAAAACTTTTGTTTTGAGTCCCTATGATTATTATAAATTATGATATGATACTATGTTAACAATTGATATATATTAGAAAGATGGCTTAATTGCATATTTTACACCTAACTTTTGTTATTTTACAAATTTTATCATTCAACTTTTATTTTACCATCTAAGTTTATTTTCACAAATTTTACCACCCAATTTTTCAATTTTCGTATAATAGGTTCTAATTGATTACACATAGAAATTAGTCATGACTTAACTAACAGACACCATCTTAACAAAAGTTTGTTTTGATATATCATGATCCCATGCAACAAAATAATTTAGGCTTAATTATAATTTTGTTCTCCTTACTTTCTTAAATTTATGATTTTTGTCCCTTTAATTTTAAATTGGTAATTTTGATCCCTCTAATTTTAAAAAAATGACAATTTTGGTTCCCTTAATCAATTATTAATTAAAAATTATGATTAATAGAGTTATTGAGTTAATTAAAAATCAATTAAAAAACTATAATAATTTTTTTACACAAGGAAAAAATAATTAAAAAATAAAAAAAATCATTTTTAACATTAAAAAAAATTGTTAATTACTAATCATAAAAAAATATTTTAATATTAAAAAATAATAAAATTAAAAAAAAATAACTTTTAACCTCTTTGAATAATTAATATTTTTTTAGTGAATTTATAATTAACTTAATAATTCTACTGATTATAATTATTAATTAATAATTAACTAGATGACCAAAATTGATGATTTTTAAAATTACAGGGATCAAAATTACCAATTTAAAATTAGGGGGGACTAAAACCATGTATTTGGGAGACTAGGGGAACCAAAATTACAATTTAGTCAATAATTTATTTGGGATTCAAAATAAATAAATAAAAATTAGTCTTTTATCAAGAATCTAAAATATTTAAACCTATTTATTGGGCTTATAACAATGTTAGGCGGATTTGAAACTGAATTCCCGAATGATATGTGGCTTGCATTATGTTAAGCAACTTTGGGTAGTAAGAGAAAAAGTAAAGGAAAAATGGGAGGAGAGTTCTTTCACTAACATTTTTCGATAAAAAACGAGGATTGTTTGAGGAGATTAAATTTAATTAAGAAATAAGCAAATAACAATTGAATTAGCCTAATGAATTCTTACCTGTTGATGAAACAACCTCTCAATTGTGTTGTTGAGATTGCCATGAAAGATTAAATCAGAACCTTCCCTGGAAGTTTGAATCCCATAAAATATTGGCACATTTACAACTCCTTCTGAGAAAATACTCATATCATAGCATTCAACTATAGTTGCTTCTTACAAACATGAGAATTGTAAAGTGGCATTGCCTGAATAAAATCTCACTAGCCTTGGTAAGGATTCCAGCCACAATGTTGAGTTTTTCAAACATGATCTCATGAGAAGCATCTTCACCATCTTCTTTTTTTACTATTTCTTTTATTGATTCACAGGTCTCTATAATTAGCATTTTAAGTTGTCCCAAATTTTTGGTAGTTGAAAATGTGAACAAATACTCCATCCTTTCACACTTCTTCACAATCAATTGTTTCAAATTGATGAAAGATACTACACCACTCACTACTTTTTCTAACAGAAAGCAGTTTTCAAGGTTCAATATTTGAAGCTTTTCAGAGAATGGCTTTACTCATGGGTGCTCTAACCCTATCGACTCTAGCAGATCGATATGCAGGCTTAATGTGTTTAATTTGGCAAGTATTCCCTCATGAAATTGGGGTTTTTGAGAGGGAAATATCTCCTTTAGACTAGAGCATTGGTACACTTGAAGATTTTCTAAATTGGGTACCTTGCAAAGGAAATCAAAAGCCAAAGTATCTTTCTTAATGTCATCATCTTCAAATGATAGATCAAGACAATTTGATTTGCAAGGTATGTCTTGTGGCAAATGTGCATCACTCAACAAGATAGTGTTTTCTACGTTGAGTGTCAAACTCTTCAGTTTGGGAACAACCTGGCAAGACAAAAAGAATTTAAAAAAAAAATGCAGGTTACAATTAGGAGGAGGAAAATATATAATGAAAATTCTAAAAGAAATAGAATCCCAAAATGTTAAGAATTGAATGGTAATACATTTTCATTCAATCACAACTCATCATTCATAATAAATTTCATCAGTTTTATAAAAAAAACTTAAATAAGTTTTGGATTCTTAAAAAATACTAATTTTTAGTTTGAGTCCCTGAAATTTTTTTACGTTATTTTGGGTTAGTGAAATTTTTTTAATTTTGTTTTAAGTCATATCAATATGACATCATCTCAACTGTTGATATATGTTGAGATAGTGTCACGTCATCACTTAACTAACGAGTGAGACGATCTCACCTCATCGATAAGACTCAAAACAAAATTACAAATTATTCGAGACTCAAACAAAAAAATAGATATTTTTTAGGGATCCAAAACATATCTAACCCTTTATAAAAATTATGTTAAAAGTTATAAAAATGATGGTAACTTTACATAGTGTAACTTTATTATTGATTTGTCACCTCTTCAACGGAGAATAGAGGTTGCGGTAGCAGGCTATCATGAAATTCTGGCTTGAATACCTTCAACTTAGGACAATAGGAGACGTCTAAGCTTTCTAATACGAGGCATTCCAGATGGTTTTTCCCAGGATAAAAGCAACTAAGCAGTGGCAGCCTATAAAGAAGCAAAGAGGACAAACAAGGGAATTTAAACATCTCAGTTATTCCAAGATCCATTATTAATGCATCTCTACCTTGCCAACAATTTCTATCAACTTGTGGCAGCTATGTATTTCAAGTGTCTCAAGCTTTACAAGGTTTTTGGCAAGAGATGAAGGGAACAGTGTTGCCAAGCGTCCACACTCTTGAACAAAAACATCTTGTAAATTGGGAAAACTAACAATTCTTTGAGCATTTTTGTTATTCCACACACACTTCAAATTCGGCAACTCCTTTAAAGTAAGTTTTTTCAATCGAGAGACTATTCCCTTGCTTTTCTTTATTTCAATGTCATTTGTGTCAAATATTACCTCCATTGACCTACAACTATCTACCTGCAGTTCTTCCAAGCTCTTTAAGCAAGCAAGTATTTGAGATGGAGTCATGATAGCATCTTTTGTAATGTCCTTCACCACCAATGTTTTTAAACTACCATAGTAGTTCTGTGGAAAAGTAGCTTTGCTGTGCCAAATTTCCCCCAGCTCAGAATCCTTCGTAAGTGTCAAATGTTTTGAATGTTCTAAAGAAACCTATGAAAATGATGAAATATATATGAAAATAAAACAAGGCAAGACAAATGTTAAAACAACTTCACTTGAAAAAGATAAGGCTTAATGTCACGTTTAGTCCATTAAGTTTCTCATTTTTTTTTTATTTTGATATATAATATTTTAAAAGTTTCATTTTGATACTTTAAGTTATATTTTGGCCACATTTTGATACATTTCAAAAATTTCTGTTAAAAACTATCACAATCTTTATTTTATTTTTAAAATTAAAAATTACCCAAAAAAATCATCTTCAACCTTCAACCATTACCCACCATCTCCAGCACACCATTGCCTAGATCTGGTTATCATCATCAACAAATTGTTCAGATCTGTAACCTTCAACCGCAACCCACCATCTTCGACCCATACGCACCACTACACCACAAATTGTGCGTCACCACCTCCTTTCCCCTGAACCCAAATCTGTGTGTCGATAGACATTGTCCCATCAGTGACGGTTGAGTTGCCAACCTCCTTCTGCTTGTAGCGGATAGACGAATCAAGGATGGGCTCAACGAGGTTCTTGTGCTAGCTAAGGTAGACAAAGCACGACGTGAAGAGCTCATCGGAGCTCGAATCCTCGAAGAGGATCTTGTAGCTGACCCAATGAGACACGACTTGGATCTGACGGCAAGAGACGACACCATCATTGCGAGCATGTGGGAACTGAGGTAAGATAATATCGAAGGGAAGAGTGGGTGTGGGAGAAGAGCAAGTGGTCATTGAGGTTGCGGAGGTGGATGGGCTGGTGGCTGTCGACGGCCAACGGCGTTAGATCTGAAACCACCAATGCCAAATCTCGGATCTGACTTCTTGGGAGGTTGTAGATCAGATTTGGACAGTTTGTAAATGTTTTGGAGATTGAGATGTTGAAGAGATAGAAGGTGATTTTGTTTTTTTGGTGCTTTTTAATTTTTAAAATAAAATAAAAATAATGGCAATTTTTAACCACTACTATTTTAAAATCAAAAGTACTAATGGGGTTAAATATTTTTAACGAAAAATTTTGAAATGTACCAAAATGTTATCAAAACATTGTTTAAAGTACTAAAATGAAACTTTTAAAACATTATGTATCAAAATATAAAAAATGCGAAACTTGATGTACTAAAAATGACATTAAGCCAAAAGATAATAATATTCTTCATAAAAGAGTGGTGAACCATCTTAGATTTAAACTTCCTTTATAAAAGAGTAATGATATTTTTTTTCCTATTCCTTAAGTAAGAGAATTTGACACTTTCTTCCCTTTTTAATATAAAAAGGGCACAAGGGTAGGGTAAAAAATTGAGAAAACGAAAGAAACATTATTTTCTTTATAATAAACTTACATCATTAGACGTAACAAATTACTAATCCATTAAGAAAATAACGATGTAATAAGTTTTATGCTTTAGTTAATTATAAAAGTTTTACAACTAATAATGGTGTAGGGTTAAATAAGTTTTGGTTCTTTATAAAATATTTATTTTTTATTTTAGATCCTTATAATATTTTTATTTTTGGTTTTGAATCCTTATCGATGATGTGGTTGAGATGGTGCCACATCATCGGTAGGACCCAAAACAAAACAAAAAAATATATATTATAGGATCCAAAGCATAGTAAAAATTTTATAGGGATCCAAAAAAAAAAAAAAAGTATTTTATAAATATCCAAGACTTATTTAAGATAAGTTTAAATTTTTTGACTTTTATAATAATTACTTTTAAGAAACAATCAATACATAGTTACATACCCAATTGCTAAAGATATTTCTAATTAGTGCTCTTAGCACACAAGTTAAGGAATTAATCAAGGAAAAGTTTTATTGACAATCATATGGGAACACATTTAAAAGTTATAGGAGATCACAATTTTTTTTTGCATTCCAATAAAATCCTTTTTCTCACTACAAGAAAAAAGACATATTTTCGACTGATATAAATTTGTCGATAATTTCACATTACCAATAAATAATTACTGACAAATGCAAATCTGTCGGTAATCAAATAATTTTGACAGAATTTTTTGATGGACGTTTTTCTTTTGAAAATATTTAGTTTATCGACAGAATTTACCGACAAAAACAAATTCTGTAGATAATTTTGACAACCATTATTGACGTATTTTATTTGTCGTTAAATTCTTATGAGACAATCAATTTACCAATAGAATATTCGTTAGTAATAATATCCTAAATTGCATTTTAATTTCCTGATCAGCTGATACTGTTCTCATTCACCAAAAAGACAAAATGAAAATAGACAAATTAAGAAGTACATGTTCAAATTAATATTATTTCTCATTTCCATATGTAGTATTAGTACACTTTCTATCATTATTTTACATAGTATACACAAATAATAATAATACATCACCAAAAAATCAAGTGAAAGAAGTTAGAACACTAAAAACATTGAAAAAACATTTATGAGAAAAACTTTTCCAATTTAAGTTTTCCCACATTAAAAAAAAATCATTTATGGGAGTTTCAAAACATGATATACAGGTACACAATATATTATTTAGGCAGGAAAAATAGCATAACCAGGTAAAAACAAATGACCAACAAAAGTAAAAATAAATATACCTTAACAGAACCAACTGAAAATACACCTACAATTCATAATATCAATAATCAATATAAATGAAACTGAGTCACCATATAACATGGCCCAATGGTAATTATCATCAAGTGACAAAAAGGGAAAATAGGGCTACATTCACACATTAATTTTACATAAAAACATGGATACACAAGGTTGTTGTGTGTCACATTTGAAATCTATCTACAGCAAAGCAGCCAAGCTTGAGTAGATTGTAGTTTATACGAAACAATTGTTTGTAATCACCTTAGGAAAAAAAGCAACACAAAATGGTCTTAGAAGATGAGCTTTGAAATTTATCAACCTTGCAACACATTTGCAGTCTCCTTGGATAGATCACTTGAAAATTCTTGATAAAAAAAAATGTACAGTTGAAGCAAGCCAATATAGGGAATGAATGTATACAGGGAATCTTCTTGATCAGTATCAAACTTGAAAAACAAATAATATATACAATCAATGATAGAAGTGGGGCATAGGGACACTAACACTAGTTGCAACACATTTATTATGAACCAGAAAATTATCATGTTGGGCATTTATTTGGCAGAAGATATGCGTTGCACAAATGAAATCCAGCTACCTGAAGGACCAATTTTATTACTTCCTTGCCCATGAAAAGGATTAGTAACTTCAGTGGACAAGACAGGCTTCAAGGAATTCCTTTTTGAGGTACCAACAAGAGAGTATGAGGTAGAGGGTATATTTGTTTCACCAAAAATCTACAAGTAAACAAAGAAATTAATTAAATCATGCTTGTAAGCTTGTTAAATGTTAAACATTGATCTATTTCGTAATTTTGAAACATAATAGCATGCAAACTATGAATTGTGACTTTAGCATTGCAAGACAAATCATAAAAGTACTTTCTTGTGTCTTCTCATTTCCCAAGGTATGAACTGTCATTAATGAAATTTTTTTTTATTAAATTATCAATGGTCTACCTCAATTTGTTTGTAAATCTTTTAGTACTTCAATATTCTTATAAATAAAAAAGAAAACTCAAATATTAAGAGATTGAGTCTCTATTGAGCATAGGAAGAGTGTGTGTTTTGTTTCACTTTTAGCAGCTCAATAGTCAATATTGTACCTAATTAATATAAAAACACGTTATAAATATTATTGTTTATACTAAATTTACTAGAATCGGTCTTGTGGCATGGAGTTTAGATAATATCTAAAATGAATATTCTAAGTTCAAACCTTATTTTTATTAGTGTATAAAAAAAATGTTTATACTTTGAACATAAATCTAGTTAAATATGCCTACTTACTTACGTTGGAGATAGCCAAACACTCATAATTAAATATATATATATATATATATAATACACTTTCTCAAACATTTATTTTTATATATCTATTTAAGAAGACCGGCCCATATATGTTTTAACAATGAACACTTGACACATGTATTCTATTTTTATAGGCATCGACATTTGGTCATTCTGTACATATTGATAAGGTCTTTCAACAAACTCATATTCGAAAGGATACAGGTGAATTTGTTGATGAAAGATATAGGAAAACACATGTGAGTTGAATGATTTTTTTTTTCATTTTATTCATGTTAATGTTATTAATGAAATGAATCATTTGTTTGAATAATAGGAGGATTTTTAAAGTAAATTTTTTCAAGCTAAATCTGATGCTGCATCATTTGTTGGTGAATCAGAGATCAACCCTTTAGACCCTGTTTTGGAGGAGACTATTAGGTTTAAGTGTTGGGTTGAAGCTGCTGGTGGCAAGCACAAAGGACAACTCTATGGAGCTGGAGACCTTGCTCGTGATTATCAAGGTGAAGATAACAATCTCATGTTTAAAAGGAAAGCACCAAGTAGTGGTTCACATGATTCAGAAGAGATTATCAAGCTAAGACAACGAATTTTAGAAACTCAAGAGGAGGTTCGTCGAACAAAGGAAGATAATGAGTGGTTGACATGTCAGTTTCAGTCATTCTTTGGTACTTTCTTGCAATACCTACCACCTAACGCACGTGACATGTTTACACAAAATCAACAAAATTATCATCAAAAGCAACAAAATAATCATCAAGAGCAAGAAAATGAGCAGCAAAATGATTACCAAGAGCAACAACCAAACTCTCCATATTAAGATTAATTTGTCTTAAAGATTCACTTATTAATTGAAGTTTTAACTTTTTTTATGTGTTGTTTTAAACTATGGCATATTGCGATTAGATTATCTTAAAAACTAAGATATTATTTAGTTTTAACTTTTTTTTTAAGTGTTTTATTAAAGCATGATATATATATTATACTAATTTTGAATGATTTGAATTGACACATTTATATGTTGTTTTAAATTTATTATTTGCATCAAATACACAAAATAAAATTTATTAAAAAATAATGTAAGAATTCTTACATATGTTGATGAATTACCGACAAAATACGCATTGGAAAAAATAGTTACTATTATCGATAGAAAAGTTGTCAAAAAAATAGTGAATATTACCGATGGATAATTTGTTAAAATATGTTTAAATTATGTTGATGGATTATCGACAAAATAAGCATAAAAAAATATATGGAATATTATCGACAGATAATTCTGTTAGCAATTAATTTAGGGGAAATCTGTCAATAACTTTTGATTAGTCGTCGGTAATTACCAATAAAGGTTTAACGGCAATTAATCTGTCAATAATTACCACTAATTAATCTGTCGGTAATTATAAGTAAGTTCGTCAGTAATTACCGACAGATATAAATTGTTTTGTACAAATTTCTGACACTCATATTACCGACAGATATTGGGCCATCGAAAATCTGTCAAAAACACTTACTTATCGACAATTTACGACAATTACCGATGGATTTTGGCCATTGGTAATAAGAACATTTCTTGTAGTGTCTTTTGCTTCCTTTGGTAGGTCACTTATTAACATTTGCATTTTATTAAAGAAAATAACGATAGTGAACTAACCATGTAACAAAGTTTGATAAACAATTACAATCTTCTATTCATGATAATGAAATTAATTCTTATAAAATTATTTCAAAAGTCATATAAATAGAGGATTGTGATTATTTTACAGTGTAACACACTTTTGTTACACTATCATCACACTACCTTTATTCTCTCTATTAAAATGCTTGCCATGTATATATATCACCAATAGATTCTTGTAGGAGACAACTACATGAATTTGGTTTAATTTATTTTTAGAAATAATTATTCATTAAAAAGAAAAATAATTAGAGTGTAGGGACAATGATAATTAACTTGTGATGGTTAATAAATCATCTACTATATGCATACTTGATCAATGGAAATTTTTTGCAGAGTGTAATTTAAATTGCTTTCCCAATACCATCTGTCCTTTTCTCTTGGTGCAACATGTATTTTTTGTAAATTGGGTGCACTAATTTGGACTTTGGAGAATGTTTTCAAAAGAGGGAAATCACTCACTACTAAATTTTCAAGTGAGGGGGGAACTTCAAGTAACACTTCTTAGAACTGCAGAAACAAATGATGCTTTGTAGATACACCAATTCAATAGCTTTCAATTGTTTAAACTCAATTACTTGTTCTTTTTCCCTCTTCTGCAATGATTTTCACAATCCTTTGACAAAGACTCACCTTCATGGTTTTGAGTTGAACCAAGGTCTTGGCAGTTAAGGATGTCATTAAATTCCTCAATCTTGAACAATTAGTTACTTCCAAATATGTCAAATAATTGAAAGAAATCGAGGAAGGTGATAAACTTTTTAATTTTGGACATCCAGAAATGACTAGGCGCTCTACCATTTGAAGAAGCGAGTCATGTTCAAAGCCTATATTTTGTAAATACCACAAATTTTCAAATACCAACTCCTTAAGTTGTACTACAACCCCTATCTTTTGATGTGCAACAAGGCTTGTAGGAGCCCAAAGCCCTTCCAAGAGAGAATATTTCAATGTTATGCTTTCCAAACTAGGAAGTCTATGAAGTAACCAAAAGAAAATCTCAGCATTCTTCAATCCAGACAACACAAATGATTGTAGTTTGTGCATTCTATGAACACTAACAATGTAGTCCTGCAACCACTCTGGTTCTTTCAAGTTTATTGCCATATATTCCAAGTTGTGTATCACCTGAAAAAAAAAGTTACTAAAGCATATTTAAAACCACAATCATGCTTGAAAAAAAGATATATAATAATTAGAGGCTTCAAAATGTTTTAAGTCCCTGATATATACCATAATTTTTCATTTTCTCTTAATAAATGTTTCATTTGTGATTGGTTCTGATATATCAAAAATATTGTTTTAGATCTCTACTGTCAATTAAATGATCAAAAAGTCACAAATTATTTTTTTAATTGATTCAGGCGATTTTTAGCTAGATATTGACGGTTTACAAACTTGCACAAATTATTTTTTGAAATTTTTAACAGACTCGTCATCATTTAACTGATGGCAAGGATCTAAAACATATTTAAGCCACAATTATAAGATGAATTAATTTTTGTTCTGTACCTTTTCTGTAGCTAGAAAGATGGGCTTCACTTGTGAATTTGTGGTTTCTTCCAACTTGCTACAAACAAGTATATATAAGTCTTTCAACAATGGAAATTCTAAAGTGTGCTTTCCTCGATAGAAACTCTTGAGTTGAAATAAATATTGTAACGATAGAGTGTTTAGCTGGGGGAACCTAAAGGTGACAACTTGTTCATTTGATCCATTGTCCCAAGCAATGATCTCCTTCATTCCCCAACAATTAAATACTTTAAGGGTTTCTAGTTTTTCAAGGCCATTGGCAACCAAAAGTGGGAAAAGATATTCCAACATTTCACTCTCCTTAACCACAATGCTTTGCAAATTATTAAAATTAAAAATTCCATCTGTGTCCACCTTCCATACATGCACCAACTTTGGCAGCCCTTCTAAATAGACATCACACAAGTTTGTCTCATTCCTACCATTAGTTTGTGGAACATTTCCAAAGTCAAATATGATTTCCATGGACTCACATTCAATAATCACCAAACTTTGAAGGCTATGAAATCCTTGCCTCGTGTAACTAGGAAAAATTGTAACAAGTTTGTTGCATTTCCTTATTGTCAAAGAATCCAAACTGTGAAATGGATGAAAACCTATATGGGAGTGCCATATGGTATTTAATCTTTCCATCCAATTGATCTCCATTTTGTTCAACTTGGGGAAAATTTCAATATCCTACTACAAGTAAAAGTGGTCATTAAGGGATCAAATAAAAGACCTCAGAGCATCTTTAGTCTTTAGTGACAGTTCTTAAGGTAAGTTTTTGAAGTTAAATTTTTTTTTCCTAAGAACACCACTAGAAAGTTTCTTAAGTTCTCTAACATGGGGGACAGTTCTTCTCCGAGAACCTTTAAGAACCTAATTATTTAAAAAAATATATTTTTTAATGAGTAAAGAAAAATGGACCTATTAAATTTAAAAAAAGGTGGATCCATTGTGTAACCCACAATTATAAAGTTAAGAACCCAAAATGAATTCTACCACTAAAGATGATCTTATCTAATAGTGCAATTAAGCAATAAAGGACATTAACAATTTAGTTTAATTAAATATTAAATGAATCTACTCACCATTGCACCGTCTGAACTAAATATGTCCTCCAATTCACATCCACTTATGAATAAGTTTTGGAGATTTATTAAATTTCTAGCCATGGAGAATTACAATAAATATTTTAAATTACCACAATTTGATACATTCAATGTAAGAAAATATTGAAAACAATACAAAGATTGGTCATTCCATATCTGCAGGATGTTGATTGAGGACAACTTCAACCACTCCAATTTGGGAATTGAAACCTATAAAAGAACATAGTTATTGTTTTGAGGGCAACTATATAATTTTTAATCTCAAAAATTGACTTACCCGAGGACAAGACATAAAGAGCATGAATTCTTATTTCTTTTAGAAAATTAAAATGCCCTAATCCGTTCTTCATTATATGGTGTTTTAGAAAAAAAAAAATTGTTCCAAATGTCATTTTAGAATCAATATAACATTAAATATATATATATTTTTTGGCAATACTCCTTAAAGTAAGAGTAAGATAATAATTAATTAGAATATAAAGAGTATACTAAAAAAGTTACCTAATGTTTATTTTTTAAAATTGAATAAATTAATTGTATTTCTTAATATTTGTGAAACAGGGGACTATCAAATTAAACATTAAAGATTGTAAAGTAAAGGATAAACATTTTTTTTGTACGTACCTTTCCATTGAAGAGTGAAAGGCAAGCATTGGTATCTTGTTCAACTATGGTATAGAAACAAGAAAATGCTGGTAAAGATTGTAATGTTAAATTTCATAATTGGGGAAACTCAATCTTGTCTACTGATTTTCTTTCAACAGAAACTATCTCCTTCAAAAAAATAACAATCACAAACTTCAATTGTTTCAAGCATGGTGAGAGATATGAGCATGGAAAATGAGAAAATATTTTCCAATTGACCACATGAATTAATCTTGATTGTCTTCAATCTGCAAAAAGAGGTCTCTGTGAGTTGACTGTCACATATTTTCTCTAAATTCTCCAGTTGGTAGAGACACAGTGACTCCAATTTTGGAAAAGCTAGTAATGGGTGAAACTGCTCCATTGAGTTGATAATGTATTGAATGTCTAAATTGTTAACAATAAACAAATGTTTCAAATGTGGAAATCCTTCAACATTTAATTCGTAAAAAACATCATGAACATCCTTGAGTTCTCCCAGTAGCAAATATTCAACTCTTTTAAACAACATTTTAATCCATTTTTCAGAATGAATGTTCATATCTTTTAGGTTCAATGCCAAAAATTTCACTGCTTCATACTTGTCAAGGACTTTGAATTCTCTCATTGAAAGCATGTTGAAATCTCCAATGATAATCTTGTAACTATCCAACTTGTCAAACAACAAGTTTGGCGAAAAATGGACAACACTTGGAATGTGTATTTCAAGAGTACTTAATTGATTCAAGTGCCTTAATTCAGAAAGAATAGCATTTTCACTTTGAATTTTCTCTTCAACCTTTCGTAGAATCAAGTCATCTCTCCTATAAAACTCTTCCAAACTGTTCATCCTTGATATGACATTGGAAGGTATTACTCTTAGTTTTGAGCAATTGCATAAGTCAAAAAGTTGTAGCTTATCCAATTGCCCAAATTCAAGGGGAAAACTTTCAATATTAGATCCTAAAAGAGAAAGAATTCGTAATTTCTTTAACTCTCTAATGATTGATAAGTTCTCTCCTAGAGTGCATCTCTCCAAACTAAGCATTCTTAGTTTTGTGAGGCATTTAATTGAAGATGGTAAGCTTAAAAGATTAACTCCAGACAACAGTTGTTATCTTTGTAGTGTTTAGCTTACTTTTTATTTTTACTTATGTTTTGCAACACAAACCATTTTTAAAACCAAACTAGTATTTAGGAATTGATAACTTTACTAGTAGCCAATACGAACAAATCCTTGTGGATTTGATATTGGAATCTTCCTTTTTAAACCACTTATGCGATAATTGGTACGCTTGCCAAAATATCCTAACAATATGCTTAACCATCTAAGAGGCAGAAACAAAACAATGACAATGACAAAGACAAATGAAGGAGGAAAAATATCCCAAAGGTTATACTCGGAGAGGCATAGGATGAAAAGAACAAAAATAGAATCTGTAGGTGAAAATAGTCAAAATAGTCAAACAATGACAATTTCAATAACGACTTCGACGATCAGCATGGCGGTTTTGGTAGTAGTGGCAGTGAAGATTGACTTATGGCTCAGACTCGCCCGAGGGAGACAAGTACAGTGGTAGTAGTGGGTGCTTTTGAATCACACAAGAGAGGAGTAAATCTAGATTTGACAAAGAAAAAGATGATCAAAGAAGTGGCGGTGCATGGAAGCTTGATATCGTTGAAGGGAAAGAGACGATCGACCCTTAAATTAGGTAGATGAGGGCTGGACAAGTGGGATGGTGGAAGTCGCATTGCAAAAAGAGGCCAACAAGGTTCCACGTGGTGATCAGGGCTGCTGGAGCAAAGGCGTACTATTGACAAGGTACTAGTACTGCATGGTAATTTGAACGGATCGTGTTTTTGTTTTTTACAACAACCCAAGAAGAAGCTGGCATAGCATATGACATGGCAGTTATTGAATAGCAAGGAATGTTATTGATGCTTCAATCATCTAAGTTTAAGGAGATGATGGAGATGACTACTTCTACCTCGAATTTGTCAATAGCACTACCATCGGGGTCGGAGTTGTTGACATGCACATTTCTTGATGACATTCAAACATATTTTAAGTGTGAAGATTCTTCTTCCCATAGATATGGAGAAGAAGGGAATCATGATATCATGTTTAGCGAGCTCAACAGCTTTGTGCCCCCTATGTTCCATTATGATGAATTTGATGCTTGAATTGAAGCTTGTCTAGGGGTTTGAATCAGGGTTTTAAAAACCGAACCGGTGATCGAACCGGTCGAGACATTGGGTCAATGGTCGAACCAGTGAGTCACTGGTTGAATCGCATGACCCAGTCTATATTAAAAAAAATACAATTTTTATACTGTCTCAACTCTCAAGATTTGAAAATGCCCTAAAAAAATACTCACAAAAATTACATATTAATAAAGTTTATATTTACCTTACAAATATTTAATATTTCATGTTAGTAAAAATAATAATCAATATGAAGTAGTTGTCCACTACTAAAGAAGTATACGGGCCTTAGACTAAATCAAGATAGGCCGAAAAATTGAAAACTCGAACTAGTTGACCAAGTTTGTAATTAATAAAGTTGGAGAGGAACAGGAAACACCGTTGCTGTTGCTTTGCAACCATGGTAGCCTTCGTTTCTTCTTTTTCTTCACGCGCCCAATTTCTTTGACCTTCTCTCTCTTTGATCCCATTTCATTCTCTGCAAGAGAAAGGAGGGAGAGTGTGGTGGAGTGGAGGGAGCGCGGTGGAGGGCAAGGGTGGCGGAGCAAGCAGAGGATGCGCACGAGTAGGAAGAGCAGCGGAGGACGTGCGCGTGAGCAAGAACAACAGAGCAGAGGGCGTCACGTCATGAGCAACCATCATAGCGGGCGGCTAGCGACGAGCACGAAGAAGGCGTGGATTTAGGGCTTGGAGAAGGGAGGCGTGCCGATTTTTGGATGACATCGTTTTGTGACGAATTTTTTTTTTAGTGATCCAGACCGGGTCACTGGGTTAGTGGTTTAACTGCAAACCCGGCTGGGTCACACCAAGCTAAACCAGTCCGATTACACAGGCAATCCAACACCAAAACTAACCCGAACCGACCACTAGTTCTCGGTTTGACCAGTCTAATCAACTGGGTCGATCCGATTTTTTAAACCCTGGTTTGAATACATCTAGAAACAAAATGATTAAGTATTTATTTGAATAAACTTCTCTAGAAATACTTTTAAAAGGAAAAAAATGAATTGAGATTGAAACACATTGGATCTTTAGGAAGATTTTTTGTGTAAGACTCAGTAAGATGTTACTAATTAACTCTTTTAATCACATTTGATAAGTAACATTTATTAAAAGTGTTGCAATAGATGAATTTTAATTCTTTTTAGCAACATTTGCTAGTTGCATATTTGTTGAAAATGTTACTATATACAAATCTTAATCCCTTTAGTAACATTTGCTAGTTATATTTATTAAAAATGTTGCTATAAATAATTAAAATATTATTCTTATTATTTAAAATCCTTTAATATTATGTAGGATAAAATACATTTTTGTCCTCCAACTTTTTTAGTTTCTTGCTTTTGATCCAAAACTTTTTTTTTAGTCATTATTCATCATGTTTTGTTAAATGCCTACTTTTTTTTACTTAATTTAATTAATTTTTTGCCACATGTACATTTTTAATAATTTTTATATATATATTTTTTTATTTTCCCAATTTTTTAATTGAAAAAAAATTAAAAAAATTATAAAAAAAGTTCTATCTATTGTACCCTTGCAAGAAAATTATTGGATGAAGTGACATTTATATAAAAATAAATAAAGTAGTCTCAAATATTATATAAATACGTTACAATGTCACATCAAATGTAACATTGGACTTTTAACATATAGTAGAATACGTCATAAGATGAAAATATATATTATATCATTTTTTTTATTTGAAATTGCAATCCTAATATCTCTCAAGAGAGATAAAAGACATCCCAATTATGTTGGCACCCCTTAACCCACCCTACCATCAAGACCAAGTTGTATATTATTAAATAAGCAAAATGAATACAAAGAAATAGGTGGACCAGACTAAACCCAAAGAATCATTAACAAAAATGAAAGTTAGGCAACCCACAATAATTATGGGCATAAATAACAGAAAGAAAACTATATAAGCTAGACCACCACGTAAACTCTACACGCTCATTTACATCAAAATTAGCTAAACTATCTGCACATTGATTACCCTCTCTAAAAAAATATGTGAAGAGACTATATGCATATTGTTAGATGAAGAGAAAACATAGTTCTAGCGAGCCCTAAGTTGCCAAGGAATAACCATCGGATGAGAAAAGGCCTTGATAGCCAACTGAGAATCACATTCAATCCAAAGATGCGTCCAACCAAGTTGAGTTGCTTGCTCAATCGCACAAAGAACTGTAAAGATTTCAGCATAGAGAGAGGTTTGTATGCCAATATAAATAGAAAAGTCTCCCCGGAAGAGACCAAAATGATCCCGAAATATTTCCCCAGCGCAGCAGCATGACCGGGGGTGACCACAAGCTGCACCATCTGTGTTACATTTGATGAACCCAGCAAGTGGAGGATGCCAATCGACTTGGATGATTCTAGGCTACATAGGAGGTTGGAGAGGGACCCCAAAGTGATGCAGACAAGAGAGATCTTCCATGGGATTGGAAGCACGAGCTCGAGTGACACGACACGAGAAAGCAACCGAGGATGCAATTAAGGCCATAACATGGTGAAGGTGGAGTATGGAGTATGGAGTTACGGAATTTGAGACTATTGCGAGCTCGCCAAATCATCCAAAAAGTGTGAATAATAGTAAATTGTAGTAGGTCATGAACTTGGCCTTTGCAATGATTAAGCGATTGCAAAATAGAGAGGTAACTTGAAGAGTTAATCTAAACTTGGAAGGAGGATTACAACCAATTCCATAATGAAAGAGCAAAGTGGCAATGAAGGAAAATATGTTCTGAAGATTCCATAGCTGCACCACAAAAACTGTACATAAACACAATAACACACCCTCGATGCCTCAGAACATCATCCGAGGAAATTTTATTATGTAATAGACGCCACAGCACAAAGCTCTTGGAAAGGGGGACAGTCTTAACCCAAACCCTACTTGGTCCAAATGTGAAGTTGCTGGAGTGAAAAAGTTGAAGGCTTCTTTAAATGAGAGAGTTCCAGTTTGAGAGGGCCTCTAGATAACTTGGTTAGGATCAGGGTCCATGATACGGGGAGGAGGAGTAGAAGCTAGCACAAGTGATAGCTGTGGCATGTGGAGGAGAAGCTCCGAGGGGAGATGCCAAGAGTTATTCAACACAAAGTTATCAAGAGTAGCCGTCAAATGAACGCTGGAACTACGGGGAATATTTAAAATATCCACTAAAGAGGAATCCAAGTACCAATTATTCATCCAAAAATTAATCCGATTACCATTATTGATAATCCACCCTGCATGCATAGCACAAGTATCCAATGATGTCTCACCGATGACCAAATGAAAGAAAGTTTATAAGTAGTAATGATATGTCCATTTCTCGTGAAGCGAGATCTCATCAAGATAGCCCATTGAGAGTCTGACCATCGGCGATGCCAACAAAGTTTCAAGAATAACGGCTTGATTAAGCTGCGAGAGAGATTTGACACCCAAACCCCCCTCTATAACAGTTTACAAACAGTGTACCATGCCACCGTAGATAGCTTGTGAACATCAATGTTCCTAGACCAAAGAAAATTACGCATCCAGGTTTCCACTTGTTTAAGAAGGTCAATAGGCCAGATATATACCTAGAAGCTATATAGAACCATGCCCAAAATCACCGAGTTCAGAAGTTGAACACGACCCATAAAAGATAGTAAATTGCCTTTCCAAGAGGAGAGTTTAGATTTGATGCGATCAGCAATGGGACGCAGATGTCTAGTACGGGGTTTACCCACAAAGATTGGCACTCCCAGATAAGTAAATGGCAGGGATCTAGAGCCAAAACCCAGCACATTCTTAATTGTAGCATGCCGAGTTGGTCCATTGACCTGAGGCTTCTCCATAGAGCTTGAACAAAAACTAAAGATTCGAGAGACCCTAAGGTGCAGCATCACAAAAGATCATAACATCATTTGCATAAAAAACATGAGAGGAAAGAGTACAATCATTTGTTCCCATAAAAGGTTTCAAATAATCATTAGCCATGAGATGAGATATCTCGCAACTCAAAGCATCTTCCGCCAAACAGAAGAGTAAAGGAGAGAGGGGATCTCCTTGCCTTACCCCTCGTTTATAGCCAATGTATCCAACTGAATCTCCATTCACCAAGAAAGATAGTCTAGCCGAATGCAAAATAATATAAATCCAATGACAGAAAGTGAAATTAAAACCAAAATGGCGAAGCACATCCAACAGAGAGGATCAATTAAGAGTATTCAAAACTTTTCGATGTCAAAATTTAGTGAAAATCATTAGAAATATAGTGAAAATTGAAAAAGAAAGTAACACTTTAAAAAATATTTTATAGATAGATTATATCATATTGACTTTGTTTCTTATGTCTTCTAGGTTTGTCCTCTCTTTTTTTTTTTCACAGCTTTTTTTATACTATACTATTTCCCTAATTTAAAAAATGGAATTGGTACAAAAGAAAATAATGCGCAGGGTCGTATGTTAAGTTCTTCTTATAATTACTCGTATATATAATTAAGATCTTCTTTTAAAATAATGAATCTCTCACCCAGTAGATCACGTTGCGCACGTGGATTCGTTTTCTCTCTCTTTTGAATACGAGAACGTACAGGTACACGCCAATGCATGCACCCTTTGTAGTTATTTCATTTTTTATTTCCACTGCTCGAATGAGACAAGATCCAATAACTCTATCGCCCTATTTTCCATGATTAAGGTTTTTTTTTTTTTTAATAAAATAAGATAAGACTCTCACCATGGTCACGTTGCACACATGCACTTTTTCATGAATTTCTTTCTTTTTTCCTGAATATCACAAGGCGCTCACATGCCACTGCACCTTCCCTTTCTCATTAGAACCATACGACCATGCATCCATTCTCCTCCTTAATTAATAAAAAGTCAATAGGACATGTTAATTAATTAATTATATATATATATATATATATATATAAAGAGAGATTAAGTTACACTAAAAGAATAATTCCAAGAGTTACACTCTATTTTGATTATTGATTTTTAAGATATAATAATTGTAATAAGTAATTAGTCTTAACAATTAGATATGAAAAAAAGGTATGAGTATAACTCTCTTAAAAGTTAATATATATATATATATATTTTATATTTTATTTAATTTTATTTAATATACTACTCTATCGTAACACTCTCATCCAATGATGCACGGATGAATGTCAACGCACTGAACACGACGGATCACGTACGTTTTGTATATGACAATGCACATGTGCCATCTTCGGTTTGTCATTAATTATTTGGTAGTTGTATCATTTTATTCCCATAATTAAACAGCCCCTAGCTAGCTATCTAGCTACATCGATAAATCAGTTTTTCCTCAACGGACGCACCGGCACCACGCTCTCACCTCAGCATTCTAGCTTGTACTCAGTCCTCAACCTATCCATCCCTGCTGGTCTGGTGTGTGTGTCTCCTCCTCCACTGCCGCCGCCACATCTCTCCCTCACTGCTACTGCTAGCTCGTCAACCGACCCGACCTCCTCTCTAACCAGCCAGCCAGGTCAAATATATATGCTACCTCAGCTCTTTTATTCTTAGAGTATGGTTAGACATATTATTTATGATTGACTTCTAAGAGAATAAAATATGAAAGTAATTTTATTTTTTTTTACATTTTTTTTCAGAATTTTTTTTAGAATAACGTGTCCGTCTTTATTTATTATTCTTATTATATCTATCTCTTGTGCTGAAATCCTTTCCCATAGTATATATATTTGAAAACAGACAGCTGTGGATCGATCTGCGTCATCATAGGACACTCGATCATGCTTTTCCTAGCTAACCAAACACACAGACATACACACATTCTAGTAAGTCTCTTCACAATTGTTAAACTGAACATACTTGACATTATTGTTAGAAAACTATTATTTATAATTGACATTATTGACTACTACGCATACTTTGTTGTTTTATCAGCTTGAATACATCAGCGAGACAATTAGCTTCTGTGACAACCTAGCAAGTCGATCTGTTTCTATGTTTTAATTTGTCACCTTATTATATACAGCATCTGAATTCTAAATTCTGAATTCTAGCCATGGACGTCCATATATGCGTGAACCAACTGCAGAGACCTCCTCTTTAACCAACCCTAGCTATAGTTATCTAGGAATTCCACGTGTCAGCTGCCAGGTAAAATATGTTATGCTCGCTCTTTTATTTCTTTATTATTAATTATTATTATTATTATTATCTCTTGTGCTAAAATTTCAATAACTTGTTTTAGTCTTTTCCTTTTTTATTTTTTTATAATATTAGATAACAAAGTTTGGATTGCATTTGGAGTCCATTTATGCATTCTTTGGATTGCATTCTCGATTTCAAGAAAATCTTGAAGTTATGACTTCTTTTAGTAAGGCATAGGATATTTTCGCCCTCGCAAGGGAATGAGATGCAACATTAGTACGTTACTTGAACAAACTAAATTTTATAGTTTGAATGTAAGGCAATAATGTATTTCCATGGAAGAATGATAGATCCTAATTCATATTTATCCATATTAGAACTATTGACCTTAAAAAAAAAGAAAATCGCAGATTAGAGACAAAAATTTGTGAGAGAAACTTTCTGTTGCTAAAAAAGCAAGGCAACGGTAAAAGAATTCATTTCCATGCTAGATCCTTGCAAACATAATTAACTATATAACGAGGGATCTATTCCCATGTCAATCCCTCGCTAATAAGAATAAATTAATTTCAAATAAAATTTAAAACAGCAATGAGTCATTAAATTAAATTATATTCTTAATTTTATTTTTTCACCGCAATAATCATTTACATTCAATGATCTTGAAAATTAAAATTAAAGGGCCGTATCAATCTTCCATCCATGACTTAATGGGGCAGGTTTTGATGTCCTAATTAAATATGTTTCATAAGAAATTTTCTGATGATTAAGACTTGTCCCTTGCCACACGAAGTTCCAATAAAGTTTTGTAAATCAAGTTAAGAAATTGTAAAATTGGCGCTTACAAGCACAACAAGAAAATAAAAACCTCACTCCATAGTCCATATGATTAAAAAGTTATATCTATCCTAAATTATAATTAGATTATGGCATAGAACTTTTTACTATGATAGAAATTCAATAAATATTTTTTTTGAAAAAGTTACTCTTTGTGTTCTCACTCTCTGTGTTCTCACTCATTCATTCCCCTCTCCCAAGTTCTCATTCTCTTCTTGTTTCTTTCTCCAATGCGTATTCACTTTTGATTCCTATGTTTATCATTTTCGTACCAAACTTACTCAGAGACTCAACAAAATTGCTTCACCATTGGCTCTTACGTGACTTCTTAGAGGTAATATTTCATCTCCTCCCTCATTCTCATGATTCCCAAGCTATTCCCCTTTTCATTTTTGTGCAATCAACACTTATAGTTTCTCCCCTTTCAAAACCCTAGGTTTATTTTTCAAAACCCTCCCTCATTCTCATGATTGTGTTTATCATTATTATTCATTATAGAAACTTCAATTGTCAACATTGTGAACTCGTGTGAAGCCTCCGAAGCACCTTGTGTGAGTTGCAATTTTCATCTCGGGTTCTATTGTAGTAATTGTTGGATTTTCTCTTGATCTAAGTGGCTAATTGGTTGTTAGTTTTATCAAAATATGTTGTTGTAGTTTGTAGTTGATGGTGTTGTTTGTGTTGATTAATGCGGCAAATTTTGAATCCATGACTGCATTGATTTGTATGAACTTGGACCCTTCTTATTTTATTTTTCTCTAGACAATATCATGTTATGTGATAATGGTTGTGGATAAGCTTATACACAACCACTTTACAGTCCATTTTAATAATCACTCACTCATGGCCTCTAGTTGAGAGCCACTGCAAAGCCTTGAGGAGACCAAGAGCTTTGCTAATAAAAACAAGGGTACAAGGTTGAGCCCATTCCGTTTTAGCAAATCTAAAATGACCATAATGATCCCTCAACACATACCCCATGTTGTAATATTAGATCCTTCTTGGAAACCTGCATCGACATTACACTTCAGGACATCAACTCTAGGAGCACTCCAATTACAAATGACACTTTGAGAAAAATTAGATTGGGGCTTGTCATCTTGGTTATTAGCTTACAGCCAATAAGAAATGAAAGTCTGCCATTGAAAATAGTTTGAGTCATTGAATTATCTTTACCTTCCCAAACTTTTTCATTCCTCTTCCTCTAGGATCCATACCATCGTAGCAAAGGAAGCTTGTTGTTGCCGATTCAAACTACTTAAAATCGCAAAGATGATATCTTTAATAGAGTTAGCAACATCCACAACTATAGCAAATTTTTCCCAAAATCTCGACTGTTCCCAATAGAGCATACTATGCTAACAGCAAAAAAAAAAAAAAAATGAATTGCATTCTCCAATCTTGCTTCACATTGAGGACAAATATATGGATAATCAACACCTTTATCTTTAAGACTCAATATGGTAGGAATCACCTCCCTAGAAATTCTCCAAAGAAACAATTTTATTCTCAAAGGAACCTTCAACTTCTAGATTTCCATCCAATCTCCCTCACTGTTGAGATGATTCGTGTCCACCAGCTGAGTCATAAACAATCTATAAGCACTACGGATCGAATAAATCCCATCAACTTCAAGCCCCCAAATATGCTCATCTGTGTTAATTGTCTCATATAGTGGAGTATTAAGGATAGATTCCACATCTAGGGGCATAGAAAAGAATAGGTAAACACTAAACAACCTAAAACGTTTAGCCTTACAGCATAATGTCATTAACAAGCAAATACTCATAATCTAAAATAGGATTGTTGCTGATCCTGTGCATGTGGCTTCCTCTCACCCACGGCTCTTTCCAGATATTCACAATTATACCATTCTTAATTTTCCACCTATAGTCTTCTCTTAACACAACCCGTGTGTAACGCAGATACTCCTCTAAGAGTAAGATAGGTTGCTCCCCACCTTAAACTCCATGAAATCCCCTCTTTGGTAATATTTAACTTTGAATATTTTAGCCACCAAAGTATTTGGGTTGGTCTATAGGTTCCAACCTTGTTTTCCTAGAAATGCCAAGTTAAAGCCAAAGCCATTCCTAAAATCCACGTCTCCTTCCTCCTTAGCCATGGCTAATTTCACCTAAGACATTCAGTGAATGCCCTTGTGATCTCTTCTAAGTGTACCCCACCAATATGCGTTCATCATCTTTTGCAACTCATCTACAAGCGATTTTGGGAAAAGGTAGATGCTCATACCGTAATTCTGAATTTCCTAAGCTCCCTTTCAACTGTAGATAGAGCTTGACCAGTCTAGGAATTTTTTTTTTCCATAAACGATCCTTGGCACATTTGAAAGCTTGCTTCTTGTTTCTACCAATAAGAGAAGGAAGCCCCAAGTACTTATTGCCAATTGGAAGCCCCTCCTTAACCCCCAACAGATTTAGAATATCAATTTTATCCAGGTGATTGTTTTTCTACAGAAGAACTCCTCACACTTTTTCAAATTTAACAATGGCCCAAAGCTTTTTCATACAAATTAAAAATAATTCTCACATGCGCTATCTCTTAATTTGTGGCCTGAAAAAAAAAATCATTGACAAATAGTAAGAGTAATAATACGAGCTCCTTTGCTAACCTTCACCCCATGTACCTAACCTCTAGCCTCCACTCTTTTAATCAAAGTTTTTGAGTCCCTTCGTGCATAATATAAACAAGTAAGGCAATAGCAGCCTTGCCTTAAACCTCTTCTGGGAATAACTAGCCCCGTGAATTCATTATTCAACAAGATCGAATAGTTCACAGTCTAGACACAAGTCATGATCAAGTTCACCCATTCAAGGCTAAAACCAAGCTTGAGCATCATCTCCCTAAAAAAGCTCCAATCCATTTTGTCATATGCCTTGTTGATATCAACTTTCAGCGCGACTTTACTATGTTTTCCTTTTGTCCTCCTCTTCATATGGTGAAGGACCTTATTAGCTATCAAAGCATTATCTAGGATAGATCTTCCATGCATAAATCTCGATTGCTCCTTGGAAATGCACTTATTTATGACTGTCTGCAATCGATTGGCAAGATTCTTGGAGAGTATCTTATATAGAACATTACATAAACAAATAGGGCTTAAGTTCCCATGGTTTGTTGCTGATCAAACTTAGGGATAAGGACAATATTTGTCCCATTAGCCGCATAGGGCATCATACCACTATCTCGCCAAGATGAGCAATCAACAACAATCTCCTTTCCACACATATCCCAAAACTTCCTGTAAAAAGCTAGGTTCAACCCATCTGGCCTTGGGGATTTCGCTGGGATCCATCTTTGAAAGAACCTTTTTACAATCCTCCTCTAAAATAACAATTGTCAAATAAATGTTCTCCTCATCAGAGATCTACCTCTGAACAACTTGAATCACCTCATTACTCTCATTGCCCTGGCTAGTGAATAAAGTGTTGAAATAATGCTTAGCCAAAGTCTTCAAATCACCTTGAGTATTAGCAGTAGAGACATCCTCCCTAGTTAGTTGATTCAACTTATTTCTCTTCTTCCTAACCGTTGTCGAGGCATGGAAGAGTTTAGTATTAAGATCACCCTCATGCAACTAGAAAACATTTGTTCTCTGCTTCTAGAAACTCTCCTCCTAAACAAGTAGATTGGTCAAGTCGGCTTTCATCTTATCAACCCTTATAACAAAAGAAATGTCCCTTTGACGGGCGCATGTCGAACACGTCATCAAAAGAAATTAAGTTCCCCAATAAATTTTGCAATATAAGGCTAACTCAGGTCATTTTCTCAAAGATACAATTCATCAAACACCTTACAATCAATTCAAAATAGGGGGAATTTTGTGTGATTTTCAGAAAATTAGGCAAACTGAGCAACTTAAATTAATAAATGAAAATAGAATCAAAGAGATACAACTCAAGAATCTATGCTTATAGATAAATAATCACAGTTTTAGTAAGGATAAGTCAAATTCATGCTCATGGAAATACAGAATTTAAGGCAATTACCTCACATTTATTCAGAAAAATTTGGATTATTGTCGCATTCCTAATTTTTCCAAATTCACGCATGTTTCGTATTAAATTACAATCAATCGATTGCAATTGACCCAAATTCATATTTCAATTCCTTAATCTAATCATTATCATACATTAAATAAGGAAATTGAAAATCAGAAAAAGGGGAAAAGGAGGTTCATGAGCATAATTCGAAATTGAGAATAAAGAAACTCATATTTACCTATAAGTACATGATCCTTAGGTTGCAAATGGATTTAGCCCTCCATGAAGATTTCCATGAGAGCTCTAATGGGATTGCACAAAAATGAAGAAGAAATGGGAGAAAAGAGAAGAAAAGAGAGGAGAGAGAAGAGAGCACTTTGAATTCCAAAGGTGAAATTTTATAAAATGAAATAGTGTGTGCTTTTTACAAAGGGAAAAAAGTATATATATGATGGACTAAAAACGTGAGCCTCCAAAGGAGGATTGAAACCCACTAAATAAAATGCTACCTTAACTAATTAAAATTACCAAAAGGTCCCTAATTACAAACTAAAAGGCGGAATTATACAAGTACAGGGTTGAAACATTGAATCCTTGATTTGTCCCATTAAACATCTGAATTGGTCAATCCTTATGAGACATGAAATTGCAAATCTTCTCCTTAGATTTCAAACAAGACAAAAATAATCAAAATCGGAAACTTGTGTCAAAGTTATGGGCTACACAGGGGACAGTGTCAAAAGCATCGATAAAACATGACAAATAGCAATATTAGACACTTGGACCCAAAACGACTCAATCTCACAAAACTCAGCTAAAAGGGTCAAAATGAGGTATAAAAACATGTCTAGATATGTCAAATGCAACTCTAGACTATGCTAAAATACACTCTATCACCCTTCTATAACTATATATCTCCAACTCCTTCTTGCAATGCTCAATATCTTGCCTTAATCTAGATCTCAAATTTCTCCCCCACCTTTCCAAACTCTTAGCATACTGATCCAGCTTACGACCACATAAATTTTGTTGAGATTTCCATCTATTCCCCACCACTTCCTCAATTCCTTCTTCATTAAGCCACTGATTTTCAAATTTAAAAGATTGTTTGTAAAAGATAGAAGCCACATCTTCAATTTGCAACAAAATTGGTGTATGAAATTGGTGCAAAAAGGTTAAGGAGCCTTGTTGCAGGATAGATATCCCTCCACTAACTAGTCACCATTGTCCTATCAAGCCTTTCCTTTGTAGTTGTTGTAGTCCCTTTACCTTTGGCCCAAGTAAAAGAATATTCTTGCAAGCAAATATCAATCAAGCCACAATCATTGACACCTTCTCTTAAACCCTTTAACAACCAAGCTAGATACTCTACCCTACCACATTTATCCTCCCTCAAAAGAAAATTGTTAAAATCCCTAATGACATACTAAGGGACAGAAATTGAAGCCGCTATAGTTTGTAAAAGGTTGTAGGATTGACTTCTTTAAGATCTGTCCGAAAAAACATAGAACCCTATTAAAACCCAACTGCCCATTTACTCATCCTCAATCCTTAAGCTAATAAAATTCCTAGAGAAGTTTGTAATGTCCTCATAAACCGAATCCTTCCAGAGCATGGCCAAACCACCACTTCTAACCTCCTTGTCAACCGTAAATGCCTTATCAAAACCCAAAGCCACCATAATATCCTGAATTTTATTGGAATGAATTAAAGTCTTCAAAAGAAACAACACTTCAGGCTGGTGAACCCACAACATGTCCTTTAAAACGGGAACTACTCGGAGGTTACCCAAGCCTCGATAGTTCCAGCTTAGAGTTTTCATTGGTCTTAACATGCCTAGAAAGTCTAAAAACTGTACCCCATGATTGCCCTCCCCTGAACTTCCTTCTTCCTTCAGACCTCTCATTTGAGTATCAACAACAGTTGGATCTAGGAACTACATCTAAACCCCCTTCTCCTTTTCTTATCCCTCAAATTGGCATCATCTTCCTCCTAGGTTTGAGAAGCAACACCCACATCAATCACGATAGGCTGGTACTAAACTGTAAACCCCCTTGTGGAGCTATCTTGGTTCTTCTCTATTTATGTTTGAGGAGCATGTTCATTGATATTTTCCCCCTCTGACTCGCACCCCTATTGATGATACCTCCATTTTTCCATTCAATAGATCATCCTTAGGCTTCCATTTCTAAGACACTTTGCCCCTAGTAAGGATTCGATCAAAGTCTATAGCATGGTAAAATTGGAAAGCAAAAATACCAAGGTTAACTTTTGAGATAGATAATCCTTTCATTGGTCTCCACAATACATCCATTCGCTACTTCATATTGTGAACTCTAATAGGATGTTTCGTAATGAAACGTTCGATCAAGCACAGTCGTACATCATCCTGGTTCTCTTGATCTTCCTCTAGCTAGAATGTAAAACCTTCATCCTCCTCCATTTCCAAGGATAAACCCTCCAGATCCCTCTCTACACTACTCTCTTCCATCATAGTAGAATGTTCTGATGTATTGTGGTGGCATTGTAAATGATGAATAAAACCCTTAAAAAAACTTCTCACAAGAAAAGAGAATAGAGCATCTCACGTGGAAAGAGAAAACCTTTTTCCTTAGTATTGTATTTGTTATTTTATGTCTTCAATATCTAAAAGATACAATAGAGTGAGGTCTCTTCAACAAGAATGAACAAAGAAGGCTTAAAATGTCCATAAATGTAGATTGAGTAGTTTCAATGATAGTAGATCAACGTGAGAATATTATGAGAAATAGAGTGATATTTCTACACCAAGGGGTGTTTGATATGAGAGAAGTTTTTTGGTACTTGAGAATCATAATTTTTTTTATTAGTAATATATTATTAGTGACTAAAGAATATCTATTTATTGTTTCACTAATTTATAATTATATAAAAATTGTCTGATCGTCACCACGTTCTTGGGAGACAACTTTTATATAATTGTTAGTTTTTTACTGTTCTCTTTTATTCTCTTCTTCCTACTCAATTTTTTTCAAAAACCGTGGCACTATCTTGTATTAAAATTGTCATTATAACTTTAATAATAGTGACTAGAATATGTTTCTCACAAAAAATGACACTAGGGTAAAACAGATTTTTTATTCATTATTTGAATTTTTATTTTAAAATTGTCACTAATATAAATTTTACTAAACATAAAAAAGTATTTAAGACAAAAAAGATTACTGCCACAAAAATTACAATTTCAGAGTAGCTATTATAGAAATGATCATATATATATATATATTTCAATTATAAGTGATAAATTATTCATTAGTAAATAATCATTTGGATCATATTGTCAACAGTAAATTGAAGGTGTGATAATTTAGTTCTGAAAATATAAAAACTCTTATTTAGTACTTAAATATGTAAAAAATAAACTCAAAGGATTGACGACATTAACATTAGTATAAGATCCTATTAACACAGGAGTGGGAATGATCCACATCAAGTAGATAGGGACACACCCAACTTGACATTAATCAGTTATAAAATTCAGGAACCAATTTAATTAACATTTAGTTCTACGGAATGATCCAATTGTCTCATTTTTTCATATTTAGGAACAAAATCATATTTTTTATTTTTCAGAGGTTAAATTATCAGCTATTTATATATTCAGGAATCAAAAAGATTATTTAAAAAACCTACGGGTCCTCAGCGTCTAAAGAAATGTCAATCGGTCAATTCATAAGCGGCAAGACCCGGGGCATTTCCCTCACATGCTGCAGAAAGCCCCTCTCTTTTATGATATGACATTTCTAAATAAATTTACCCAGAAAAACTACCGCCAAAACGACTTCCTTTATTTTTAGTTGTCCCCGTCAAGAACCCTTATTTATCATTAAAAATTTAAAGTATTTGTATTGATAATAATTCATCATAAATATTTAAATTAATATATTAGCATTGTTATTAAAAACAAGTGGACAGTTTGAGAGGGGACTCGAATATTAGTTAAAGAGGTCATAATGACAAATCAAAATATCGTCAATAGTGACAAATTTTTAATGTCTCATTGACAAATAAAAAAAATTAAGGTCCGTTTGAAATGATTTATTATTTTTAGGTTTAAGATTTTTAAAATTCGAAATCAGTTTTAGTTTTGAATTTTAAGTTAAAATTATTATTGTTTTGAATTTTTAAAAAGTTGTTACCATGGAGATGAATAGAATTCACAAATAAAAAAAATTAGAATTAAATACAATTAAAATATACTTTAACAAAGATGATGACATTGACGATGGTTGAATAGTGATGAAAAATACAACGACGACAATAACGACGATGACATTGGCGATGGAATGGTGATAATGACGACAACGATGGTTGAGTGGTAGTGACGAAGACAACCACGATGGTAGTGTGGTGACGATTGTGTGTTAGTGGCGATGATGACAATAGTGATAGTGTCGGTGGAAATAATAGTGTGGCGGTGGTGGCAATGGTGGTGACAGTGGTGGTGGAATGGTTGTTGCAAAGTTAATGACGGTGATGTGGTGGTGGCAATGGTGGAAATAGTGCTGGTGTTGGTGACAACGACAGTGTGGTAGTGACGACAATGGTAGTGTGGTGATGATGGTGGTGTGGTGGTGGAGATGGCGACAATAGTGGTAGTTTTTGATGATTTTGACAAGCGTACCAAATTGCCTAGTTAATATAAAAGGGAAGTTTCCAATATCGAATCCACAAAACAATAAATTGGATTAAGATGATTTATCAAACAACGTGAGAATAAGAATTTAACATAATAGTAATGAGCGTGTCGAGGCTTAGGTTTCTTTAGGTGTGTCTTCCATGTAAATACATAAATATATTCTCCATTCAAATAAATATTTCAGATTATCCTTGACCTAAGAATGCTCAAAACTTAATGTTTCATCAAATCAAGCTTAAACCACTCAACCTCACTTCTAATGTCTTATTAAGTTCAGTTGAGTGATTTGATGAAGCCTGAAGGTCTTCATAAGGCTAATGGAGTCTAACCTATGTCTAGAGATACGCTCCATTAGAACCCATTCTCAGTTCCAAGTTCAAAAGCATATGTCTATCACATTCAAACCTTGCGACATGCATATATAACAGGCCAAACCATATAACAAACAACAAAAATAGAGAAAAGGATTTTACAAGAATAATGGAGTCTACCCTATGTCTAGTAATACACTCCATTAGATTCCAATCTCAGTTCCAAGTTCGAAAGCATATGTCTATGATAATCAAACCCCATAACATGCATATATAACCAGCCAAATCATATAACAGAAGATAAAAATAGAGAAACAAATTTTAAACTAAATATTTCATTAAATAGATATGAAGAAAAGAGTTTACATGTGAGTAGCCTAGATCCCCAATCCCTCAACACAAGATAATTAGCCTCTCAAAGTCATGAGAAACACGAAATTAGATTACAATTGAGAAAAGGGGTGATGGAATTGAAGGGAGGAGGCAATGGAATAGTGCGCACAAAACACTAGGTCTAAAAATATGAGTGATACAATCCCTAGGGAGCACTAAGGCTTTTATACAAAAATTCCTCGTTCTGTCGTTTTTCCTCATAAGTGACAACTCACTAAGCGCACATGCACACTTAACAAATTCTTCAATAATTGGGAAACATAGGAATAAATTCACTCAGCTCCAATTTGCACTGAACAAATTCTTTAGAAATTAGAAACAGTGGGAAAATTGCACTTAGCACGAGTTTGAGCTTAGCTCGCTCCAGAATCCAACTCTTCTTCCCATCTTCTCTTAATAATGAACTTAGGCTTGTAAAACATGAAAATTGATGCATTTCCTACAAAATGACTTCGTAAGGTTAGACTTTAACAAAATTATTGAAATCTATGCTAAATGAGTTCAAACTAAGCTAAAATCATGAGAATGTTGGATAATCACCATGAAAAATACTCAAGAAATTACGTACACAAGGAGATTATCAAACTCCCCCAAAGTTAAGCTTTGCTTGTCCTCAAGCAAAAAAGAATATCTATCTAACAAGCAATGTGGATGTAAGGGTAGAAATGATAGTATTGGGATCCAGTTTAGGACCAATGGCAGTTGACAAAAGGCATCCCCAATCAAGATCAAACGTATCAAGGTTGTGTAGAAAATTTTTCAATGCACACAAAAGGTCAGAAAATCAACAAAGAAGCATTCAACAATTGAAGTCCAAGTGAACACAATGGTCTTGACAAGGTTAGTGTTTCACTCGACACTTAGTGTATAAAAGTATGAGATGGTCAAATTCCTCCAATTGAAATTGTGCATTTAGACTTTTGAACTTCTTCTCAATTCATTGCACATGTACAAGCAACATGGATCACTAAGGACTTTATCAGGGTTGAAACGTGGCTAGGCTACAATGAATTATTGGTTTTTCTTGAGTTCAAATTCCAAAGGGTCAAATAAAGCATATCCTTATCTCCCATTCTTGATTACCAACTTTTCTAATATCCCTACAATTCATTACCACAGATAGACACCAACTACACTGCATTTGAATCACACTTTTTTTTTTAAGGCTTTGCCTCATGTGATTTTTTTCACATTTTGCCTGGTGTGTTGTTGTCATTCTTCCTCTAGTGTGGATTTCCACCTGACTCCCCAAAATTTGAAACAAATTTGCTTTAAACCATAAGTATATGCTCTCCTATTCCCTAAGGTAAGGTGGGCAATTCTTAATTATTCAAAGTTTTGGGTTGTCAAGACAAAAGAGTTATCGTTTGGCTCAAAGGGCTAGAAAAGGGTTCTCTCAACCTTACTAGTTAGGCTTTTTGGCTTTAGGAATCACTCTAAGCAAACAAGGCCTTGATCATTTCCACATTAGTCAAGTACACAACAATATAGAGAATCATTCAAAAATTTGTGCAACAACTCAATGGGTCTCTCATAGTAAGATTCTTACACTCATCGGTTAATTTTCAAAGTATTCATAAGTCTTTTAAAAGCCAAATGCTCACAATTATTAATTCACTGAACTCATGTGCATGCATCAACCTCAAGACTAAGCAACCTAAAAACATGGTCTCACTCAACTGAAAAACAAAGGATTTATGCCAATGGTTCAATACAAAATAGAGAATTGAAAACAATGAAAAAACCAAACAAACAAATGTGTTCTAAGACACCCAACATTGCAAGAACTAAAACTACGAAAGTGGTCAAATTTATGCTACTGAAAGATAAAATAAACATAAATGCGAAAGTGTTAAAGTGTTTAGAAAAAAAAAAGTAAACCACTTGGCCTCAAGGGAACAACCATGGTGCCATATTCCTCATCATAGGGTTGATCCTCCTCGAGGTGCTCCTCTCCTCCTGAAATGCCACCCCCCAACCCCCACCCCGCAGAAAATATGGTTTGTCCTCAGGCCATGGCACCGACACCTAATTTATGAATTCTTGCCTAGACATCACAGGTCGCCAAATAAAGAGTTGGTGCATGTTGTCCATCAGGGTGCATTGACCGCAGTGTAAGGCATCAGGTGCTCTTGGAAGCTGCTTTGGTGCAAATTTTTCTTTTAGGTAGAGGGAGGTGTAGTCATGATAGGTGCACTAAGCGTAAACTGGCACTTAGCAGGCATGCTTAATTTATTTTTTATTTTTTATTTTAAAATGGTGTTAAGCGAAGACAGATGCTTAACAGGCTTTGTAGAATTATGCAGAACGCGCTTAGCGTTATCTCGCGCTTAGAGAATTCCTAGATAATAAAAGAAAGAGTTGGAAATTCGCTGAGCCCAAACTGGCACTGAGCGAAAGCTTCAAAAATATTGGAGAATGTCAAGTTAGAAAAAAAAATCGCTCAGCCAACACTAGCGCTTAACAAGCTACCCCGTGGAGGTAAAAAAATAAAGGGCACTCTCCAATTTTCCAAACTAAAGCTCTATCATGACCAAAATAAAAAAAAAAATGAAAAATAACAAACCTGGGTTGCCTCCTAGTAAACGTTTCTTTAATGTCATTAGCTTGATGGGTGATGACCCCAAGGGTCAATGAGGCGGATCCACCAGATGAATCATAGTGGTGGTGTATTCAATTTCACCACCAAGGTAGTGCTTAATGCGTTGGCCATTTAGTTCAATTTTTGCTTTTGAGATTTCTTTATGTTGCTACAATTCCTCTACAAGTTCTTCCCTAGGTGGGACTTCTTTGGGTGCCTCCAAGTCATCAATGACATCAACTCTAAAGCATTATTTTGGATCTTTCGGATGTTGCATAACTTCAAATATGTTGAATGTCAACACCTCATCTTTGACTTTTAGTTGAAGGCAGCCTTCTCCCATGTCTATAAATATTTTGGCCGACATCATAAATGGCCTTCCCAAAATCACTAGAACTTCCCGGTCCTCCTCTATGTCCATGATCACAAAGTCGACCAAAAAGGTGAAGTGTCCTACATTGACTTGAACATGTTCAACCACCCCATATGGGCATTTGACCAAATGGTTAGCTAGTTGCAACATCATCTTGGTGGGCTTGACCTCCAAACTCCCAATCCCTTTCAACAAAGAGAAGGGCATTAAGTTGATGCTTGCCCCTAAATCAATCAACGCCTTTGGAATAGGAAGATTATCTATGGTGCAAGGTATGGTGAAACTCCCTGGATCTTTGAATTTAGGTGGTAGGGTCTTCTAAATGATGGCATTACAATTGCCTTGAACCTTGATGGTTTCTTCTTTAATGTACTTCTTCTTCTTAGTCAGCATTTCCTTCATGAACTTCGCATATAATGGCATTTGTTGCAACGCTTCACCAAAAGGGATTGTGATTTCCAGCTTCTTGAAGACTTCAAGGAATCTAGTAAAATATCTCTCCTTGTTCTTCCTTGATGGGACCAAAGGATAAGGTATATCCTTGCTTAACTCTTCCTCCAAGGCCTTCTTACCTTCCTTCACCAATTGGTGCTTGGTCTTGTGAATTGGTGGTGCCTCTTCATTCACATTTCCCCTATCTTTTCATGCCTTATCTCCCTTTCCAACTACCACTTCTTTCTCTTGACCCTATCATCTGCCTTACCACTGAAGACATCTTCTACTACTCCATCTCTAACATCACTTTCAGCTATAATTGGCTTTGGTGCTTCAAGGGCGGTGTCGTCTTTGCATTTGCTTCTAGTCATGATGGCCTTGTAGTACTCCTTTGGGTTCACTTCTGTGTTGGCAATGAATTTGCCGTTGAATTTTTTCGCCACTTAGTTGGCTAGTTGTCCCACTTGGATTTCTAAGTTCTTGATGAAGGCTTTTGTGCTCTTGTGGTTGGAGATAGACCCCTCCATGAATTAAGCGAGACTGCTCTTAAGCTTTGATTTCCTCTCATACAATGTTAGCCCTTAATGATGAGGTCTATTGGATGGACCTCCATGATCTTTATCGTTGTTCCCTAGATGTGATTGTCACTCCTGGTTGTAGCCTCTGCCTCGATTTACTCCTTGACCATGAGTGTACCCACCATAGTTGCCTCCACAGTTGTTGTTGTTGGCCATGTAGTTCATTTCTTCACTTGGCCCTTCCAAAGACCCCATCGTCATGGTCTCCTCCACATACTTGATAGTAAAAAACATTTAGAGGAGGGGTTTGGGCATGAAGACTCTTGAGCTGTTGTGGGAGATTGTTCATCTGTTTGGCCAAAGCTTTAATTTGTTGAATCAAGATCTTGTTTTGTGCTTGTAGGGCATCTTAAGTATGTAGCTCCAGAACGCCTTTCCTTTGGGGAATGTGAGTCCTGTCATGAGTGACAGCATGATCACTTGCAACTATGTTTTCAATCAATTCCATGGCTTCTTCTGCAGTCTTCAATTTAATCTTTCCTCTAGCTAAAACATCCAGCAGTTGCTTGGTATGTAGCCTCAACCCATCAATGAACATATTAATTTGAATTGGCTCCTCAAAACCATGGGTTGGTGTTTTCCTTAATAGCCCTTTGAAACAGTCTCATGCTTCACTTAGAGATTCTTCGACCCTTTGAGTGAAGGAAGAAATCTCTATTTTTTCCTTGAGTAGTCTTGGACTCCAGGAAGTACTTGTTAAGGAACTTGGCCACCACTTCATCCCAAGTCCGGAACATGTGACCTTTGAAAGAGTTGAGCCACAATTTGGCATCGCCGGCCAATGAGAATGGAAATAGGTTAAGTCGGATGGAATGATTGGGAACTCCGTCTAGTTTCACCATGTTGCATATCTCCATGTAGGTGGACAGATGAGCATAAGCCATGGAACACATTGGCTTGAATTAGTTGGATAAGTGAGGATGGATATGAGACAGTTGTAGCTTGCACCTTCGGCTTCATGATGCTAGTGAAGTGGGCCGGAATGGTATGAGCTACATAGTCCTCTAGAGTACGTCTCAATAGGTCTTCCGCCAAGGTTGGCTCCTCAACAATGAGAAGGACCTTGGTAGATTGTTGAGCTAGTGGTGATGTTGGTTATGGTTGCAGAGAAGAGGGTGTTTCTTGAGAAATTGTTGCTAGAGCAGTTTGTCTTTCTCGGTTTCTCCTTTGCTCTTCCGTGCAGCGTTATTCCTCCTACAAGTGACTTCGATCTCCAAATCCAACGGAAGTAGATTGACTTGTTGAGCTTTACCATGCATGCACTTCAACTATCTTAAGGATTGGTTAGTAACAATCAAGAAGTTTAATTATGTAGTGAATAAAAAAAATGCAAAATGGAATTGAACTTATGTAGAAAATTATGTAGCAGAAAATGTGTGCTGAATCTGAAATATGTAGAGCAGAAATAGAAAAATGCATAACAGAAAATTGCAAAACAAAATTAAGTAGAAATAGAAAAATTATGCAGTGCAGAAAATTAAGTAGCAAAGCAAAAATGAATTAATGCTTAAGGTTTGACGATAATACTAATTGTTGAATATTATAAAAAAAATCCCCAGTAACAATACCAAATAACTTGTTGATGATTTTGGCAAGCGTACCAAATCACCTAAGTAATATAAAAGGGAAGTTGCCAATATTGAATCCACAGGGATTTGTTCGTATTGACTACTAGCAAGATTATCAATTCCTAAGCACTAATTGGATTTTAAAGTTGGTTTGTTATGCATAATTTAAATGAGCAAAAGTAAGGAAAACTAAAAACTAGAATAATGACAAGTGCAAATTAATAACAAAGCAATAAATTGGATTCAGATGATTTATCAAACAACGTGAGAATAAGAATTTAAGCTAATAATAACTAGTGTGTCGAGGGTTGGGTTTCTCTAATAGTGTCTTCCATGTAAATACATAAATATATTCTCCATTAAAATAAATGTTTTAGATTATCCTTGACCTAGGAGTGCTCGAAATGTGATGTCTCATCAAATCAAGCCTAAACCATTCAACCTCACTTCTAATGTCTTAGCAAGATGAGTTGAGTGATTTGATGAAGCCCGAAAAGGTCTTCACAAGGCTAATGGAGTCTAACCTATGTTTAGAGATACACTTCATTAGAACCCATTCTAAGTTCCAAGTTCAAAAGCATATGTCTATGACATTCAAACCTTACGACATGCATATATAACAGGCTAAACCATATAACAAACAACAAAAATAGAGAAAAGGATTTTACAAGAATAATGGAGTGTACCCTATGTCTAATAATACACTCCATTAGATCCCAATCTCAATTCCAAGTTTGAAAGCATATGTCTATGACAGTCAAACCCCATAACATGCATATATAACTAACCAAATCATATAACAGAAGATAAAAAATACAGAAACAAATTTTAAATTGAATATTTCATTGAATAGATATGAAGAAAAGAGCTACATGTGAGTAGCCTAGATCCCCAATCCCTCAACACAAGAGAATTAGCCTCTCAAACTCATGAGAAGCAAGAAATTGGATTACAATTGAGAAAAGGGATGATGAAAATGAAGGGAGGAGGCAATGGAACAATGCGCATGAAACCTTAGGTCTAAAAATATGAGTGATATAATCCTTAGGGAGCACTAAGGCTTTTATACAAAAATTCATCGTTTTGTCATTTTTCCTTATAAGTGACAACTTGCTAAGCGCATATGCACGCTTAGTGAATTCTTCAATAATTGGGAAATAGAGGAATAAATTCGCTCAGTGCCAATTCACGCTTAGCTAATTCTTCAGAGAATTCTTCAGAAATTGGAAACGATGGGAAAATTGCGCTTAGCGCGAGTTTAAGCTTAGCTTGCTCCAGAATCCAACTCTTCTTCCCATCTTCTTTTGATGATGAACTTAGGCCTACAAAACATGAAATTGATGCATTTCCTACAAAATGACTTCCTAAGGTTAGACTTTAACATAACTATTGAAATCTATGTAAAATGAGTTCAAACTAAGCTAAAATTATGAGAATGTTGGATAATTGCCATGAAAAACACTAAAGAAATTATGTACACAAGGTGATTATCAGTGGTGGTGACAATGTGGTGGTGTTGGTGGCAACGATGGTGGTGTGGCAGTGGCAATAGTGTGGTGGCGGGAACAGTGGATGAGAGTAGTGATGAAAATATATTTTTTAAATGAAAAACCAAATTCACAAACCTTTTTTTATTTTTTTGAAAATAATGTCAAACTATTTTGAAATTAAGTAAAAGACCAACTCAGCTCACTTTTTTGTCGAACCCACTTTGTTTTGAAAATGCATTTCAAAATTATAAATCGAAAACTTACAACCCCTAAACTAATCATTTATACTTTTTTTTTAAGAAACTAATCATTTAGACTTAGGAGATTAACAATTTGATTTTAAGATTAGGACATTAGGTCAATAAATAAAAGTTTTTTATATGAGAAAAAATACCCAACTTTACACAGGGGTCACTCCACCTTACCCAAATGAAAGGGGGTCATATATAAAGAGAGAGATTGCATGTTTTCTTTAAAAACTCAATATATGATGATAAAGAAAGGATTTGTAAGTTTTCCTTAAAAACTTGATGATGATGAAGAAAATGGTTTAACCATAAGTTTTGCTTTCATAAAATCTTGTAATGAAGATGATGTACAATGGTTTAATATTGAAGAAGTTCTTCCATATGATGTATCTCCTCTATTTACAAATATATTTCTCCTAAAAAAAAACCCATCAATATTTTTTTTTTATTTGCTAAATGTTTTATGTATTTGTATCCTTTTAAGTCATAAAATTTGAAATTTTGCATTTGTAATATTTAGGAAAAAAAGTTATAGCTATAGTAGGAATTAGGAACAAAAGCAAAATAAGAAAGCAACAAAATGTGAATTGTCAAAGGATCATGGAAATAGTTGTCTGGATCATAGAAATAGTTGTCTCTACGACTACTGAGAGTGCAATGCAAATTGCAGGACGTGTGGTTAAACGACAAGTGGGATACTTTTTCAATTACAGTGACAAATTTGAAGAGGTGAAGCAATACATTGAGATGCTGGATAATGCTAGGAAGAGGGTATAACATCAAGTTAATAATGCATAACTAAATGCAAATATATCAATGTTTAATTGACGATGAACGCCATGCAAAGACAAGGTTTTCCATTGGATTGATCATTCCCAATAACTTGTGGTTGAGGTATCGACTTGGAAGAAAAGCTACGAAGATTTGGGTCGAGTAACAAAACTATGGAGAAGATTATGAAAGCACTAGAAGACTCTACAGTTAATATGCTTGGAGTTTATGGGGTTGGTGGTGTGGGTAAGACCACTTTAGTCAAACAAGTTGCTAACAAATGTCAAGCAAATAAGTTGTTCAATACAATGGTTATGACAAATATAACCAAAAATCTTGACATAAAAAAAGTTCAAGGGCAAATTGCTAAGATGTTAGGAATGAGATTGGAAGAGGAGACTGAGATTGTAAGAGCAGACCGCATTCGAAAGAGGTTAAATAAAGAAAAGGAGAACACCCTCATAATCCTAGATGATCTCTGGGATGGATTGGACGTGGATAGATTGGGGATTCCATGTAGTGATGATGGTGGTGGAAGCCAACTGGATGTGAAGGATATATCTGATTTTAGGAACAATAAGAAGGAAAAACAAGTGTTTTCTATCGATGTGAATAAGATGAAAAAGGAAAAGTTATCAAGTGATCACAAGGGATGCAAAATTCTTCTAACATCCAGAAGTAAAGATGTAATATGTAATCAAATGGATGTGCATGAGAGATCAATTTTCTCGATAGGACTCATTGATGAAAAGGAGACAGAGAATTTGCTCAAGAAAGTGGCTGGAATACATGTCACAAATTCTGTGTATGATGGGAAAGCTATTGAAATTGCCAAAATGTGTGTTGGATTGCCGATAGCATTAGTTTCCATAGGAAAAGCACTAAAGAATAAGAGCTTTGTTGTGTGGGAGGATGTTTGTAAAAAAATTAGAAGACAAAGTTTTATAGAATCTACTGAGTTCTCTTTAAAGTTGAGCTATGAACATCTAAAAAATGAGCAACTTAAGCATATTTTTCTACATTATGCTAGAATGGGAAATGATGCTTTGATTATGGACTTGGTGAAGTTTTGTGTTGGTTTGGGTTTGTTTCAAGGAGTCCACACAATTAGAGAAGCAAGAAAAGGAGTAAATATGTTGATAGAAGAGCTAAAAGAATCAAGTTTGTTGGTGGAAAGTTACTCTAGTGACCGCTTCAACATGCATGACATTGTGCGTCATATTGCTCTTTCAATATCATCCAAAGAAAAACATATACTTTTCATGAAAAATGATATACTCGATGGATGAGTGGCCACACAAAGATGAACTTGAAAGGTATATTGTTATTTTTTTACACAATTGTGATATCAATGATGGGCTTCCCAAAAGTATATGATGTCCTAGACTTGAAGTCTTACATATTGACAGTAAAGATGCCATTTTGGAGATAAAAGATGATTTTTTTAAAAGATATGATTGAACTCAATGATCGAACAGTTGGAGTGTGTAAATGTAAAACGATGATGATGAATATGTTGAGATTTGGATTCAACCAGGTTGCTTCCCATGTAAACATACAAAATATATTCTCCATTCAAAGCAATATTTTAGATTACCTTCTGTCAACACCCAATTTTGTCCTTCTAATTATTATTATTATTATTGTTATTATTATTATTATTATTATTATGCTAATTTCACAAGTTATGTCTTGCTACATCAAAGAAAAGAGAAAAAAAAAGAGAAGCAAAATACACAAAAAGACCAGTCTTTTGCCATTTTCTTTCACATTCCTTTAACCATTACAAATTTTGGAACATTACAAATTTAGAATGAAGCTTCAGCAGGCCTAAAAATCTAAAAATGGTACAAGCCAAATCTGTTCAAGGCAAAAAGAAATGAAAGAAGCAGCAAGAAATAGAAAAAAAAAAAAGGAAGAACAAACAGCTTCAGCAATTTCAGCAGCCCCATCATCCCAACCAGCCCCATCATCACAGCTTCTCCCAAGCAGCTCCATCAGCACAGCTTCATCCCAAGCAGCTCAGTCAACAGCCTCATCAACTAGTAAGCCAGTCTAGGCTCTAGGGGGTGGCTGCAAGAATAAAAAGAAATGATTAAAGGGAGTAAACCCTCCTAGGAAGGAAAACTGAGAGCAAACCCTCATGCCTATATAAAAGAGGAGGGTAGCAAGAAAGAAAAAAAGAAAAAGAGAGAAAAAAGAAGAAAAGAAAAGAAAAAGAGATCAGAAAAAACAGAGGAAGAAAAAAGGCACAGCAAGAAAGAAGGCACAACCATAGAACAAAAAGAAACATATACTGATACAGAGCACGACAAACACAAAAAAAGGAAAGAAGATAAGAGAAAACATATACAGAAAGAGAGGACAGAACAGCAAGAACATATCAGAAAAGTAGAGCAATACAGCAAACAGGTTTCTTTCCTTCCAATCCTCATGTAATCTTTAGTTTTTTCTATGTTTGTTTGTAATCAATGTAATATTTTGCTCCAATCTATTTGCTCAAAATGGTATAAAGATATGACTCTGAAAGGAAAATGCTATGTTTAAATTAAGCATCCTATAAAAAATATGAGCCTGGCCTTTAGAATCAGAATCATTGTGAAATCCAAAAATATCAGAGACATAAGCAAAGACAGACATAAAAAACGAAAACAGATACAGAAACATGGAGGCATGAACAAAGACCAGTACCAAAAATACCAACACCAGAATCATCATCAGAATCATTGAGTTCGAATCCCCAATCCCAAACAGAGACCCAGAACAAACAGAGTCACAAAGTAAGGTATCAACAAAGCAAAGAACAAAATCAAGCACATAAGCACAGATTTTGAGTTCCAATAGGTAACCAAAACAGAGGCAAAACCAAAAATACTTCATAGCACGAAAACACCATTTTACAATCATCCCAAACCCAAAATCATGGTCCTAGACCAAATCCAAACCACAAACCAAAGAGAAATAGAGAAAAGAAAGAGGAAAGACCACACCTAGGCACCCCAGAGCCGCCGTCTCGACCCCCTCGTGCCGCCGTCGTGACTACCTCGCCTAGCCACGCGACCCTCAGCCACCACACCCCACGGCTTCACCCCCACGCGACCTCGCCCCTCTCCCTCCGCCAACCCCCCTTGCCTCCACCCAACTCGCGACCCGCGCGCCACCCACGGCGTCGCCACCGCCACTCAACCCTCGCGTCGTTGCCACCCCTCTTTTCCCCATTCCCCTTTCTCTTCTCATCGTGAGCCCTAGGTTCACTTTCGTTCGTGAACCAGTATGATGGATGAGACCTCTCTTTTTTACTCCTGATTCATTTTGCATTTAGGCTGCCCTTTTCTCTTTACACCTCCAGTATTACTAAATTACAACATAGTTTTTTGGGCCACATTTCTATTTGCACTCTCCGTATTACTATATTACAACATATTTGTTTTGGGCCAGCCTTTTATTTACACCTCCAATATTACTAAATTGCAATATATTTGTTTTGGGTTAGCCTTCTATTTACACCACCATATTACTAAGTTGCACTTTCTTTTTTTTTGTTTTTTTAATTATCAATAGTTGCCTAAATTAAAATCATTTAAAAAAAAAAAAAGATGAATTGACTTGGGTGTACACCTCTGTCAATTTTTCAAGTGTCTTTTTTAGAATAAATGAGTTGTGACAGCTCAAGAGTCCTAATTTAAAAATAAAAAGAATAAAAATATTATCTCTCATTCCTTCCTTTAATAAATTTGATCTTTAATATAAAATAAATTATTCTTTTCCTGTAATGTTTTAGTGAGATAAATGTCTAAAAAGTTATAAAGATTTTGCTTAATTAATCAGAGATAACCGTCTTTGTGATGGACGTTGTAGGTACTAATACCTTCCTTACATGTAATGGACTCTTGAACTCAAATCTGGTTTCTAAGGCCATTTTTTTTTTTAAAAAGTTTTTCTGATGTTTTCCTTAATAAACATTGGTGGTGACTCCTTTGATTCCATACATTCGATCTAATTGTTGTCCTGCCGTGACCCTGGTTGTGACACCTTCGACCTAAATATGCTCGAAATGTGATATTTCATCAAATCAAGTTTAAATTGCTTAACCTCACTTCTGATGTCTCAATAAGTTCAGTTGAGTGGTTTGGTGAAGCTTGGAGATCTTGATGAAGCTAATGGAGTCTATCCTATGTCTAGAAATACACTCCATTAGAGTCTAAACTCAATTCCAAGTTCAAAAGTATTTGTCAACGACATTCAAACTCTAAAACATGCATATACACTGATCAAATCATATAACAAGAGTAAAGATAGAGAAGTGGACTTTAAATTGAATATTTAATGAATATATATGAAGGAAAGCGTTTACATGTTAGCACCTATTTTCAAGCCCTCAACACAAATGGACTAGCCTTTCATAGACATGAGAAGCATACAAAATGGGTTACAATGGAAGAAGAAGAAAAAATGGAAGAAGCAACTCTATAGAATAGTGACCTAAAGCTCAAAAACTCTCTGAATGATTTTAAATTACAAAGTGAGGCTTTTATACTATAACTAAAGGCTAGCTTAGCACGCATGTGTGCTAAGTGCAACATCACGATTCTGCAGATCTTCACTTCAGATACAAGGCTCTCGCTTAGCGCAACATCGCGCTCAGCGAATTCTTCAAGTCAGAGAGTTGGCGCATAGTGCTTCATAAACTGCCTATCTCACTTAGTGCAAGTTGGCGCATAACGCAAGGTGGCGCTCAGCGCGAGTTGACACTTAACACTCTCTAAGTCACAAATCTTCTATCTTCCTTTGATGATGAACATAGGCCTGCAAAACATGAAATTTAGTATATTTTCTACAACTAGTTTCCTATAGTTAGAATTAGTAAAACTATAAGAATCTAGATTAAATGAATCCAAACTAAGCTAAAAATCTTGAGAACATTGAATAATCGCTACAAAATATGGTGCAATATTTACATATATAAAGTGATTATCAAACTCCCCCAAATTAAAGTTTTGCTTGTCCTCAAGCAAAAAGAATATTTTCATAGCAACAAAGTGGATGCAAAGGAACAATCGATAGGATCAAAATCAAGTTTTAAGACCAATGACATTTTGAGCAAAAGGTGTTCTCAGTTGAGATCAAACACATTACGGTCACAAAGAGAGTTTTCAACATGCATAAAAATTCAGCAAACCAATAAAGGAGCACTCAGCAATTGAAGTCCAAGCAAACACTATGACCCTCCCAAGGCTAGTGTTTCACTCAACACTTAGTGTATAAACCGTATGAGATGGTCAAACTATTCCAATTGAAATTGCGCACTTAGACTTTTGAATTTCTTCTCAATTCATTACACATGTACAAACAATGTTGATCACTAAGGTCTTTATTCAGGTTGAATCGTGGCTGGGCTACAAAGAACATTGGTTTTTCTTGAATTAAAATTCCTAAGGGTTTAAGAAAGCATATCTTTATCTCCCTTCTTTATTACCAATTTTCTTCATATGCCTCATAGTCATTACCACAGTTGGATAGCAACTACATTTTGCTTGAATCACAATTTTAATTGAATTTTCAATTTTTCAATCAATTTTTTTTTCTTTTGGTGGAGGCTTTGCCTCTTGTGATTCACATTGCAACAGGTGTGTTGTTGTCATTTCTTCTCTTTAGTGTAGATCTTCACTCGACTCCCCCAAATTTAGAACAAATTTGCTTCAAACCATAAAGATATGCTCTCCTATTCCCTAAGGTAAGGTGGACAATTCTTAATTATTTAAGTTCTAGGTTCACAAGACAAAAAAGTTATTTATTATGCTCAAGGGTTTAGTAGAGGATTCTCTCAACCTTACTGGGTTGGCTTTTGGCTCTGGGAATCACTCTAAGCAAACAAGGCCTTGATCATTTCCACATTAATCATGCACACAGCAATTCAGAGAATCATTCAAAAATTAGTGCAACAACAACTCAATGGTTCTCTCACAGTATAATTCTCACACTCATCGGTTAATTTTTACAATGTTCACAAGTCCTTCAAAACTCAAATGCTCACAATTATTAATTCACCAACTCATGTGCATGCATTGACATCAAGACTAAGCAGCCTAAAAACACGCTTTCACTCAGTTTGAAAACAAAAGGTTTGTGCCAAAGGTTCAAAACAAAACAATAGTTTAAACAATGAAACTAAACCAACTGTTCAAGGACATCTAACGTTGCACAAAAAAGATTAATTACTACAGAAATGCTAAATTATAACACTGCGAAATATGTAAAGTAAAATAAAAACAAAAACAGTAAAAATTGTTCAGATGATAGAATTTAAAAAAAAACTTGGCCTCATGTAGACGGCCATGATGCCCATTTTGGCTAGTCATCCTCTAGGTCGTCCTCTCCTGTAGAATCCTCTTGGTTCTCCTCTTCATCACCTTCTTGATTCCCCTCTTCCTCAACTCCTTGGTGACGAACCCATTGACCAACTTCAGCCAACTGGTTGGATATGAAATATATATTTGCATAGATTTCCTTGACAATGGGTTCGTCAATGGACTTTTCCGAGAGAGAACACAACTTTTTAAGCCAGCCACAACGGTCTAACTCATCACAAAAGACATCATAGTCACCCGGAGCAATTTTGACAAGACGCTTTGGAATAAGTCCTCGACCCATGAGTTCATTTTTGAATTATTCTTGGGCCTCATAGGAGGAGAAGTGTTCGGCGTCATATGGGTAAGTGACAATGATGTGAGGATCGTGTGGTGCATCAAGTGCAGCACTAGAAGAAAATGTGCCACAAATGGGGCGAGATTTAGGTTCCATCTATACTCAAAAGGAACAAATAAGACAATAAAGCAAATAAGTGAGAAATAGAGGTGTTTGCTAAGTGCTAGATCGTGCTAAGCGAACACCAAAGAAACACAAAAAAAATATAGAGTAGAGAAAGAAAGAAAAATAGAGTAAAAACAAAGTAGGCGTACTAAGCGAGCCCTTGCACTTAGTGATTTCCCAAATAATGGAGTCTGGGGAAAAAATTTGCTCAGCACGTGGTTTCGCTTAGCAACCCAAAACATTAAGTGCACTTAGCGACCATACTAACTTAGTGGCGCTGAATTTGAAAATACTCATTGAATAAAAACAAAGCAAGTGCGCTGAGCACCATTGCGAGCTTAGCGAATTCCCTTAATTAATGGAGTCTAGGGGAAAATTCGCTCAACGCGAGGTTTCGCTTAGCGAGCCAAAACACTAAGCACGCTTAGCGAGAGGACTCGCTTAGCGGCGCTTGGATTTGGAAATTTTCTAGATCCATGAACACAACAACATCATAAGAACAGAAAAGACCCAAACACACGAATGTGCGCTTAGCAGCACTTGAATCTGAAACCCATAAATATCATGGGCGCCCTTAGTGGAAGGATGCGCTTAACGCACACTAAAAATCCTAGAAACAACAGAGAAACGTGAGAATGAAGTAAGAAAAATACAACCAGATTTAATAAGCAAGCAACCCAACTCAATAACACAATAAGAAAACAATAATGCCAAAAGAGAAAAACAAAAATGAAATTAGAAGGGAGTGAAGTGCTTACTAGTTGGTGTGCAAAGCGAGAATGAAGAATGCAAAGGAGAAGAAAGATGCAGCATGAAGAGGGATGTGTGAATGCAATGTGTGTGAGAGAGTGAAAGAAAGAATGAGAGTGAAGAAAAGGGGTGTGTGTGACGACGTGAAAGAAGAGAGAAATTAGGTTTGGTTGAGTGTGAGAGAGAAAGTGAGAAAAGAAAATTTTAAAAATGTTAAAGTGGGAAAGAGGGAGAGGAGCAGTTTCGTAACTGCTCCCTTCTGCATTTACGTTTCACGCGCTTAGCGCGCTATCATGCTTCGCACGTATTCCTCAATTTTTTTTTTTGTGCTGAATGAGAATACACGCTTAGCACGTTTTGCAAAATTTTGTAGAACCAGCTTAGTGCCATCTTAAGCTTAGTGAAACAAACACTCTGAGCTAGAAATTTGCTAAGCGCAAAGTGGTGCTTAGTGAGTTACTTGGCTGTGCTAAGCGAGAATATGCGCTTAGCTCATTCTGCAAAATTTTGTAGAACCAGCTTAGCGCCATCTTGCGCTTAGTGAAACAAACACTCCGAGCTAGAAATTCACTAAGCGCAAAGTGGCACTTAGCGAGTTACTTGAAATTGTTGGAGAATGCCAAGTTAAAGCTAGAATCTCACTAAGCATGAGTTAGTGCTTAGCGAGAGATGCAGAGATGCAAAAGTGACTTGAAACTCTCCATTTTTTTTTCAAATTTTAGCTCTAATTCTAATGAAATAATAAAATGAAAGAGAATAAACCTGGGTTGCCTCCCAGCAAGCGCTTCTTTAACGTCACTAACTTAACGGTTGACAAGATCAAGGATCTTGTAGATAAATGATTGTTGTGAGCCTCTCAATTTCTTTACCATCATAGCCCTTGAGCCTTTGCCCTTTCACTACCCAGCTTGCTTGTGGGTCTTTCGTTGATGGATCCATGATCTCTACTGCTCCATAAGATTTGACATCTTTGATTGTGAAAGGTCTAGACCACTTGGATTTCAACTTCCTAGGGAAAAGCGGGAGTCTTGAGTTGAACAGTAGCACTCGCTGCCCTACATGAAATTCTCTCTTCAGCAGCTTCTTATCATGATATCTCTTGGTCTTCTCTTTGTATAGCTTTGAGGACTCATAGGCTCGAGTCCTCATTTCTTCTAATTCTAATAGCTGAAGCTTTTTCTTGTCGGCCGCCAATGTTGGATCAAAATTTAGCAACTTAATTTCCTACCAAGCTTTGTGAGCCATTTCCACTAGAAGGTGACAAGCCTTGCCATATACCATATGGAATGGTATGAGACCAATTGGAGTCTTCAATGTAGTCCTATAGGCCTAAAGGGAATCATCTAGCTTGTGTGCCTAATCCTTCCTTGATGTTGCCACCATCTTCTCCAAGATTTTCTTGATTTCTCTGTTGGAAACTTCTACTTGGCCATTGGTTTGCGGATGGTAGGGCAATGCCACCTTGTGTTGAACTTCATAGTGCTGGAGGACTTTGAAAGTGCTTCATTACAAAAATGTGTTCCTTCGTCACTTATCAACACATGAGGTACTCCAAACCTTGTAAAAATTTGCCGCTTGAGGAATTTGATGATTGTTTTGGCATCACTCTTCTGACACGCCATAGCCTCAATCCACTTGCTCACATAGTCCACGGCTACCAGGATGTATTCATTTGAGTACGAAGGAGGGAGAGGGCCAACAAAGTCAATGCCCCAACAATCAAAAACCTCTACTTCAAGGATGTTTTGTAGAGGCATTTCATGCCTTTTTTATATGCTTCTTGTCCTTTGACATTTATCACACGCTTGAGCATGTTCAAAAGCATCTTTGAACAAGGTTGGCCAATAGAAGCTTGATTGAAGCACCTTGGCAGCTCTGCGTCCACCATTGTAGTAACCTACCTCCATAAGGTGAGTTATGGCAATGTCACAATATATTTTTGGCTTCTTGTGGAACACATCTCCTCAAAAGTTGATCAACACCAATCCTAAATAAGAAGGGATCATCCCAGACATAATAAGTGCAATCCCTTAAGAATTTCTTCTTTTGATGTCAATTCAACCTTGGCATCACATGGGTAGCTCTATAATTGGCAATGTCTGCGAACTAAGGCCTCTCTTGCACCATCATGAGGAATTCATTAGGAGACTCCTCTTTAATTTCCAGCTCCTTATTTGTGACTTCTTCATTTATTAGTCGAGATAAGTGGTCTACAACCGAATTTTTACTTCCCTTCTTGTTTTTGATCTCAATATTGAATTCTTGAAGAAGTAACACCCATCTAATTAGTTTGGGTTTGGAGTCTGGTTTGGTAAAGAGATACTTGATGGTTGCATGGTCGGTGTAAATAATCACTTTAGATCCTACCAAATAGGATCTAAACTTTTCCAGAGCGTATACTATGGCCAGCAACTCCTTTTCTGTAGTGGCATAGTTGAGTTGGGTGTCATTGAGAACTTTGGAGGCATAGTAGATGGAGTGAAAGACTTTGTTCTTCCGTTGTCCTAGAATAGCTCCTATTGTGTAGTCATTGGCGTCGCACATTAACTCAAAGTCTTGACTCCAATAGCAGCAATTATCACCGGTGCAGAGATAAGCCTGTCCTTCAAGGCGTAAAAGGCGGTCAAGCATTCTTCACTCATGCTAAATTTGATGTTTTTTGCTAACAAGGAACTGAGAGGTCTGGCTATCTTGGAGAAATCCTTGATGAACCTTCTGTAGAACCCGGCATGGCCAAGAAAACTCCTTACCCCCTTCACATTTGCTGGTGGTGGTAGCTTGGAAATCACATCAATCTTTGCCTTGTCCACTTCAATCCCTTTTACTAAAATTTTGTGCCCAAGCACAATTCCTTCTTGCACCATAAAGTGACACTTCTCCTAATTTAGCACCAAGTTACTCTCCTTGCACTTCTTCAATACAAGCTCAAGGTTGGAGAGACACATGCCGAATGAAGCTCCAAAGACAGAAAAGTCATCCATAAATACTTCAATGCATTTCTCTACCAAGTCGGCAAAGATAGCAAACATGCAACGCTGGAATGTGGTCGGAACATTACACAATCCAAATGGCATCCTCCAGTAAGCAAAAACTCCGAAAGGGCAAGTGAAGGTGGTCTTCTCTTGATCCTCTAGGTCCACTGCTATCTGATTATATCCAGAGTAACCATCAAGAAAGCAGTAGTAAGCTTGCCCAGCTAACCTTTCTAGCATTTGGTCCATGAAGGGTAGAGGGAAATGGTCTTTTCTTGTGGCATCATTCAGTTTCCTGTAGTCAATACACATCCTCCAGCCTGTGACAGTCCGAGTAGGTATCAACTTGTTGTTATCATTGCGGATCACAGTCATTCCGCCTTTCTTTGGCACTACTTGGACCAGACTCACCTAATTGCTATCGAAGATGGGGTAAATCATTCCAACTTCCAAAAGCTTCAACACTTCTTTCCTCACTTCTTCCTTCATGGTGGGGTTAAGTCTTCTTTGAGGTTGTCGCACTGACTTGTAGTCGGCTTTCATCATGATCTTGTGCATACAATAAGATGGACTGATTCCCTTAAGATGAGAGATGTGCCAACCAACAGCTTCTTGATAATGCTTGAGAAGTTCCACTAGCTATGATTCTTCCTCAAAAGACAGAGAATTGCTTATGATTATTGGTTTGCCTTCCCTTTCTTTCAAAAAAATGTATTTAAGATGAAGGGGTAAGGTCTTCAACTCAAGCTTGGGCTTCTCTGCCTTATCTTTTTTTAACTCTTCATAGATGCTTTCACTTAGAGGGATTTCTTTCAGCTTTTCCAAATGATGTCTGTACTCTTGGACTTCTTCTTCCTCTTCTACAGTGAGGCATTCCATGGAATTGACTAGGACTTGCTCAAGTGGGGAGTGTAAAGTTAGCTGATGAGTAGCTTCCACCACTTGTTCTTCTAATGAATCAATGCAGAGGCAATCCTTGGTGTCGCTTTGGTGGTGCATGGCTTTAAAAATGTTGAAGGTGACCTTTTGATTTGCCATGCTCAACTGGAGATGTCCTTTACCCATATCTACCACCACATTGGCCGTAATCATAAAAGGTCTTCCTAGAATTAAGGGCACCTCCTTGTCCTCCTCCATGTCCATAATGACAAAATCTACCAGGAAGGTGAATTCTCCTACTTTAATTATGACATCTTCTATGACACCATGAGGATATTTGATGGAGCAACCTGCAAGTTGGAGAGTCATCCAAGCTGGCTTCAATTCCAAGTCTCTAATTCTTCGAAGCATTGAGAGTGGCATTAAGTTGATGCTAGCACCTAAGTCAATTAGGGCTTTCCTTATGGAGATCTCTCTAATGGTGCAAGGAATTGTGAAACTTCTCGGATCTTTGAACTTTAGTGGTAGATTTCACTGGATGATGGCGCTACAATTGCCCTACACCTTGATGGTTTCTTCTTCAATGTATTTCCTCTTCTTGGTGACCAAATCCTTCATGAACTTGGCATATAGTGGCATAGTGATTTCCAATTTCTTGAAGACTTCCATGAATCTAGTAAAATACCTCTCCTTGTCCTTCCTTGAAGGAACTAGAGGCTAAGGCAAATTCTTTGTGAACTCTTGCTCTGGAGCTTTTTTGGCTTCCCTCACTAATTGGTGCTTAGGCTCGTGAGTTGGTGGTGCCTCTTCATTCAAAATTTCATCACCTTTGCATGAATTATCTCCCTTTTCAACTACTACTTCTTCTTCTTGACCTTTGTCAACTTCCTCCTCTCTTAATGCATCTTCTATCACCCCATCTCAAACATCAATTTTAGCTGCTATTGGTTTTAGTGCTTCAAGGGCGATGTCTTCCTTGCATATGCTTCTAGTCATGATGGCCTTGCAATGCTCTTGGTTCACTTCCGTATTGGCAATGAATTTCCCGTTGAATATTTTCGCCACTTGATTGGCCAGCTGTCTCATTTGGACTTCTAAGTTCTTGATGGAGGCTTCAATGCTTTTGTGGTTGGAGATGGCCACATCCATGAATCGAGTGAAAGTATCTTCCAGCTTGGATTGCCTCTCATGCAATGTGGGTCTTTGATGCTGAGGTCTATTTGACGGGCCTCCATGATCCTTATTGTAGTTGTTCTCGGGATGTGATTGCCACTCTCGATTATAACTTTCACCTTGGTTTCCCCCATAGCCTTGATTGTACCCACCATAATTACCTCCACGATTATTGTTGTTGTTGGCCATGTAGTTCATTTCTTCATGTGGTCCTTTTGAGGTCATACACACACCATTTTCATGATCTCCTCCACATACTTGACAGCAGAAATTCCTTGGAGGAGGGATTTGGGTGTGAAAACTCTTGAGTTGTTGTGGAAGGTTGTTCAATTGCTTGGTCAGGGCCTCAATCTGCTGAGTTAAGATCTTGCTCTGAGCTAAAGTGACATCTTGAGAAAGCAACTCCAAAATACCTTTTCGTGGAGGAATCTAGGCCCTATCATAAGTGATAGCATGATCACCCGCAACCATATTTTCAATCAGCTCTATGGCTTCCTCCAACTAAAGCATCCAACAGTTGCTTGATATGTGCCCTTAACCTATCAATGAATGTATTAATCTAAATTGGCTCCTCAAAGGCATGGGCTGGCATTTTTCTCAATAGTCCTCTAAAGCGATCCCATGCTTCACTTAGAGATTCCTCGGCCCTCTGAGTGAAAGAGGAAATCTTTGTCTTCCTTTGAGCAGTCTTGGACTCTGGAAAATACTTATTAAGGAATTTGGCTACAATATCATCCCATGTTTGGAAGGTGTGACCTTTGAAAGAATTGAGCCACTGCTTAGCATTATCAGCTAGAGAGAATGAGAATAAGTTAAGGTGGATTGCATGATCGGGAACCCCGGCCAATTTCACTATGTTGCAAATCTCCATATAAGTGGCCAAATGAGCATATGGGTCCTCATTAGGAAAACCATGGAACACGTTGGCTTGTATGAGCTGGATGAGCAGGGATGGATATGAGACACTCACAGCTTGTACCTCCGACCTCATTATACTTGTGAAGTGAGCCAGAATGGCACGAGCCACATAATCCTCCAGAGTGCATTTTGGTTGATTGTCTTCCATGATTGGTTTTTCAGTAGTGGAAGGGACCTCAATCTATGGTTGTGAAGAAGAAGAAGCTTCTTGAGCCACTTGCCTTTCCCGATTTCTTCTTGTGGTGTTGTTCTTCCGACAAGTGCTTTCTATCTCCAAGTCCAATGGGATTAGATCAGCTTCTGGGATCCTACCTCGCATACACTTTAAGTATTGGAAAGTAGGTTAGCAAACACTCAAGAAATCTAGTTATGCAGAAAATAAAGAAACAAAATGCAAAGCAAATTAAGCAGAAATTGTGCAGCCAATTATGTAGAAATTGTGCAACAAACTTATGCAGAAATTGTGCAACAACTTAAGCAGAAAAATGCAGTAGAAAAATGTAAAAACGAATTAAGTAAAGTGGAATTTTATACAATAGAACAAAATTGAACTAATGAATAAGACTTGACGAAAATACTAATTGTCGAATACTATGAACAAATCCCCGACAACGGTGCCAAATAACTTGTTGGGATATTTTGGTAAGCATACCAATTATCGCACAAGTAGTTTAAAAGGGAAGATCCCAGTATCGAATTCATAGGGATTTATCCGTATTGGCTACTAGTAAAGTTATCAATTCCTAAACACTAGTTTGGTTTTAAAAATGGTTTGTGTTGCAGAACATAAGTAACAACAAAAAGTAAGCTAAACACTACAAAGACAACTAAAGATAAATAATAAAATGAGAAACTTGATTCAAGAACAGTGATCGAACAGTTGGAGTGCGTGAATGTGAAACGATGATGATGGATATGTTGAGGTTTGGACTCAACCAGGTTGCTTCCCATGTAAACATACAAAATATATTCTCCATTCAAAGTAATATTTTAGATTACCTTCGACCTAAACGTGCTCGAAACATGATATCTCATCAAATCAAGTCTAAACTGCTTAACCTCACTTCTGATGTCTTAGTAAGTTTAGTTGAGTAGTTTGGTAAAGCTCGGAGGTCTTGATGAAGCTAATGGAGTTTATCTTATGTCTAGAAATACACTCCATTAGAGTCTAAAATCAGTTCCAAGTTCAAAAACATTTGTCAATGACATTCAAACTCTAAAACATGCATATACATCGATCAAATCATATAACAAGAGTAAAGATAGAGAAGTGGACTTTAAACTGAATATTCAATGAATATATATGAAGGAAAGCATTTACATGTTAGCACCTAGTTCCAAGCCTTCAACACAAATGGACTAGCCTTTCATAGACATGAGAAGCATACAAATTGGGTTACAATGGAAGAAGAAGAGAAAATGGAAGAAGCAGCTCTATAGAATAGTGACCTAAAGCTAAAAAAAACTCTGAATGATTTTAAATTACAAAGTGAAGCTTTTATACTATAATTGAAGGCTCGCTTAGTGCGCATGTGCGCTAAGCACAACATCGCGATTTTGCAGATCTTCACTTCAAATACAGGGCTCTCGCTCAGCGTAACGTCGCGCTTAGCGAATTCTTCAAGTTAGAGAAAAGAATTCGCTTAGCGCAAACTTGTGCTTAATGCTTCATAAACCGTCTGGCTCGCTCAGCGCGAGTTGGCGCATAGTGCGAGGTGGCGCTTAGCATGAGTTGACGCTCAGTGCTCTCCAAGTCACAAATCTTCTATCTTCCTTTGATGATGAACATAGGCCTGCAAAACATGAAATTGAGTATATTTTCTACAACTAGCTTCCTATAGTTAGAATTAGCAAAACTATAAGAATCTAGATTAAATGAATCCAAACTAAGCTAAAAATCTTGAGAACATTGGATAATTGCTACAAAATATGGTGCAATATTTACGTATATAAATGGATTATCACATATTTGTTTCTGTTCATGGTGGTTAAGCGATATGTCAAGCTTCTGCCATGGATGGTTAAATATTCGTCATTGTAATTGGTTTGCTTTTGTCTCTTAGGTGGTTAAGCATATTTGCTTCTATCCATGGTGGTTAAGTGATGTGCCAAGCTTCTGCCATGGATGGTTAAGCATTTGCCATTAGTTTGCTTCTCCCTCTTAGGTGGTTAAGCATATTTGTTTATGTCCATGGTGTTAAGCAATGTCAAGCTTCTCCCATGGATGGTTAAGAATTTGTCATTGTTATCCTTGTCAATGGCTAATTTCTCTCTTTTAAGTTTAAATAATTTTAGGTTTCCAATAATAGTTTGAAACTTCTTCCAAATGTTTATTTAAGTAAGTCAAAACTTGCTTTCTTAGGCTGATGTTCATTATAGCTCTCTCTTTATATTCCTCGACTTCACCAAGATCATCTAGTTGTCTTCAAAATAATTTTTAGTGGAATTTCAATTTTTATGTTTTTGATTGGAAATAAATTATCTTCTTGTAACAAGGTGAAAACTTAGTAAGCTTTAGCTTGAGTGAGAGTGTGGGCTGGTTGTATTCAGAATTTCATTACATCTTCTTCAGAAGACTTGTCGAGAGCCAAAGATATCCTACATTTGTTTCAAGCTGGATGTACATGACTTATATGCTATAGCTTGAGGGGGTGTTGAGATATGATATGATTTGTTTCTAATTATCATTATGATATTATATAAGAATACTATTCCCAAAAATATAATCTAATCCGTGAAACAAATACCACATGATATCTAATAAATAAATATATAATGAATTAATTAAGTCTAAGCATAGTAATCAATAAATTTATATTAAATTTATTAGAAAGTGAATTTAACTACATAATTCTTATTAAGAGAAGTATGTTTTCATTTTTTACAAATAAATCAAAATTTCATTTTAGTTTCTACATTAAATTAATTCAATTTTAGTTATTTTATTAATCAATAATTAATTATAATTATATTTTAAATAATTTTGTCCATAGTAAATTATTAATTTAAAATTTATTATTATATCCATTCATCTTCTGATATAAATAATTAAAATAATGAATAAAAATATATTTTTTTTCTAGATAAAAAAGAAGCATTTAATAACAATTGTCTCTTAAAACTTTAAATAGTTCATTAATTTTATTTTTTTGGCGGAATAAATAGTTCATTAAATAGATCAACGTGTTTGAGTTTTATATTTATTAATATTCTTGATATTATTAGTGAGATAAACATAATTCAATCTATGTAACTTATGACAAAATATATCTGCATAATTATACCTAAATGTAATTATATAATATTTGAGACTTCTTTATTTATTCTTATATAAATTTCACTTCACCCTCTAATTTTCTTTCAAGGGTATAACCAATAGACCATTTTTTAAAAACAAAATTCCAATTAAAAATTGGGAAAAATAATAAAAAAATTATTAGAAATGTACACATGACAAAAAGTTAATTAAATTGTGTAAAAAAAAAAATTTAATGGAACATGAATAAAAATTACTAAAACCCATTACGAAATAAAAGTCTGGGAACCAAAAGTAGAAAACTAAAAAAGTTGAAGGATCAAAAACATACTTTACCCTATATAATATTAAAGGATTTTAAATAATAATAATAATAATATTTTAATTATTTATAGCAACATTTTTAATAAATGTAACTAGCAAATGTTGCTAAAGGATTAAGATTTATATATAGTAACATTTTTAACAATGCAACTAGCAAATGTTGCTAAAAGAATTAAAATTCATCTATTGCAACACTTTTAATAAATGTTACTAGCAATGTCTAAGGTGAACATATCAATTATATGATTTATCGATGGAGCATTAAGTTTTGAGTATTAGATTTAATGTTAAAAAAATGGACGTTCTAGATTTAATATCAGTTACATGTATTACATATGAAAATAGTTTTTATTAAATTTAATATATTTGATGCAATGTCTGTTTTGACCCTAGTTGTTAAATTTTGGTAAGGTTTGTGTAGGCGTTGTTTTTCAATCAAAGAACGTTGTCGTTTCACCCAATTTCTCATACTCTCTCAATTTGGTCTCCTTCTCAGCATTGTCGCCCAACGAGTGGTAGATTTGGATGGAGTCTTGCTCATAGAGGAAGCGTCTGTGTGCTACGACTTACGCAGTTGATCAGATCAATAGCCTTTTAGGCAACCAACTGCACATCCAATTTCGATCAACAACTTGGAGGTATGGTTGAGTGGCTTAAGGCATTGGTTTGCTAAATTGACATACAAGAAAATTGTATCATGGGTTCAAATCCCATTTCCTTTGGCACAGAAGTGGAACAGGCCGCCAACATCAAAAGATGGTGCCCTACACATGAGATTATTGTTCTACGTGTTCATCTCATGTGATATCATGATTCTTGTCGAGTACACTGAATTCAGCGGCAACCTCAACACCTACACAAACCCATAGCTCCAGAAGCTCCCTACCTCATCGAAAATGGTTATAGTGAGTGTTGTTATGAAATGGATTTCGTTTTGTTATGATTTGATTTTTTGATTTGTTCATAATCTAATTTTTAGTTTGGTGTTTTGTTTGGAAAGGAATGTTTTTTTTTTTTTATTGTTTGGAACTGAATGTGTTATTCACTTCTTTTTTTTTTTATTGTAAGTTGTAACTCTCTAAATTTGATTTGTTTTCTTATGACTTAATGTTTGACAAAATTGGAGGTTTGTGTTTTTGGTCACTAACTGTTTGATAAAATGTTTCATTATCACTTGCAATGGATTATTGTCCCTATGATATTTCTGACTTGGTTAGTTTGTTTGTTTTTGTTGTTAGCGAGGATAGTTTGTTTTTGTTGCATGATAAATGTTATTTATTGATTTGATTGTTGGTTGTAATTTGAAGTTCTATTATTGTTTTTGTGTTAGCAAAAGATTAGAGTAGATAGAAAAAAGAATGCTCAGAGGAATGCTCTTTGTTCTATCAAGGTCAATAATCAAAAAACAATTTTTTTAGGGTATTTTTTGGGATAAAAAGATTAAAGGATGTGATATTATATATGATTTGATTAGATATGATGTTATCAATAACTCATCACATAATTTGATTTTATTAGATAAGATTTAATTTAATTTAATTTAGTTATAGGCTAATTGTTGATGAATCATCTGATCAATTAACGTATATAAGATTTGATTTCATTAAAGTTCAAGTGATTACAAATTATCTAATTAATAACAAAATATTTGATTAGATTTCATTTAATCAAATATGATAGGGATCGAGAGATAAGATATTTTTTCTATATAAGGGTACATGTCTTAATACCTCAACCATTAAGACCATTCTCGAAAAAAATACAGGTATACAATTGGCAACCTCCAATGGATACAGCATCAACTCAACCTCCCAAGTAAATCAGTGGTTTTTTTTTTATATACATATTAAAGCCATCACTATTCAATTTGTTTCATGGCACAAATCTCTTGTTAAGTGACTTTCATGCAAATGAAGAATATAACAAGCCTTCAAACGATGACAACTTTAATGTTTGCTAATTTACCTTTTTTATAACAAAAGTTATATATGTAAATTTTTAACTTAAAATTGATATTTCCTTGTGTTGGACATGGTCTTGGACAGGAGAGAATTGGTGACCATTATGCTCATTTGGAAAGCATGATTGATACAACATTACTTGCAACAAAAAAACTTCAAGAAGTAGTTGAGGTAACTGTCCCTATTCTTTCTAATTATACCATAAAATCCCAAATATTCCTTATTATAATTGCAAGACTTTTTTTTTTCTTCTTCTTATTTTTGATATTTTAATGGAAACAAATTGCAGGCAATAAAGACTAGGGTAGACGAAGTGGATAAAAAATGTGATCTAATAATGTGGAACATTGCAAAACTTGAGAAAGCACATGAGGTCGCATCACGTAGTATGTGCATAGACTTGAATCCCAACTTGAAATCTACTCTTAAATCCCAACCAGTTATACAGAAACATGTGTCTGCTTCCTTGTTGTGTGTACAATAAGAGGTCCATGACCCCGACTACCCAACTTCGACCAACAAAAGAAGTTCCAAAGGCAAAGGCAAATGTTGGTTCAACTTGTGTACAAGTGATAATCGTTTTATATACGTAAATATTGCATCATATTTTGTAGTGATTATCTAATGTTCTCAGGATTTTTAGCTTAGTTTGAAATCATTTAATATAGATTTGTATAGTTTGATAATTCTAACCCTAGGAAGCTATTTTATGAGAAATATACTCTAATTTATGTGTGCAGGCCTAGATTCAACAGTAAAGGGAGAACACAAGAAGAAGACACATCTCGCTTAGCGACACATCTCGCTCAGCACTCCTCTCGTTGAGCGCAATATCAAGCTACGCGAGCTAGGCGGCCTATGACGTTGAGCGCCATATTGCGCTACGCGACATTTTCATTCGAACTGACGGATCGCTTAACGAGACATCGCGCTTAGCGGAAGTTGCTTTCGAACTAAATATGCGCTTAGTGGAAAACCTATTCTGAGATGCATTATGCAGTGTCCTGCGCTTAGTGGAAGGTTGCGCTAAGCAAGACTTCGACTATATAAGCTGCACTTGTAATAATTTTGAAGCATTCAGACTTGATTAAGAGTTGGAGCTGCTTTCCTCTGTTCTCTTTCTTCCATTTTGTAACCTTTTCAAAGCTTCTCATGACAATGAGAGGCTAATCTATTAGTGTTGAGGACTTGGAACTAGATGTTGACCATGTAAACGCTTTTCTTCATATCTATTCATTGAAATATTTAGTTTAATGTTCATTTCTCTATCTTTATTCTTGTTATATGATTAGATCAGTTATATATGCATGTTTTAGAGTTTACATGCCATTGATAGATGCTATTGAACTTGGAACTGAGTTTGAACTCTAATGGAGTGTATTTCTAGACATAGGATAGACTTCATTAGCTTCGCAAAGATCTCTAAGCTTCATCAAACCACTCAACTGAACTTATCGAGACATCGGAAGTGAGGTTGAGTAGTTTAGGCTTGATTTGATGAGAGATCACGTTTTGAGCACTCTTAGATCGGAGTTAATCTAAACTATTATTGTGAATGGAGAATATATCTTATATGTTTACATGGGAAGCAAACCGGTTGAACCAAATCCTCAACATGTCCATTATTCCATTCTCAAACTCAAGCACGCCAACTGTTCGATCATAGTCCTGAATCAACATTGTCGTTTTTATTTTTTATCGTTAGTGTTAACTGTAGTGTTTAGTTTAATTTTTGTTATTACTTATGTTTCACGAACAACCAACTTTAAAAACCAAACTAGTGTTTAGGAATTGATTACTTCACTAATAGTCAAATACGGACAATTTCCTGTGGATTCGATACTCGGGATCTTCCCTTTTAAACTACTTGTGCAATATTTGGTACGCTTGCCAAAATATTCCATCAACAAGCTTTAGTGACTCCAAAGTTGCATACCCAATTGTAGGCAGTACATAACGTCAACTTCAATAGTTTTCAAATTGGGATTCCCCTTGCTGGAATGGTATAACATTATAATTGAATTATTGTGTAGTTAGTCAATATTTTATATAGTGGTAAATATAAACCTAATTTTACTTGAGTGTAGGATCTGCCACCAACCACAACAAATGATGGTGAAAAATTAACTTAACCAATGTCATCCATGGGACCTCCTAAAAAATCTGACTTTGTTGATACAGTGATGGAGGAACAAAACAATACTCAATGTTTGTCAAGGGACAATAAAAAAAAAAAGGAAAAACCCTATAATAGTTGATTGACGAGCACGTGTTGAACACGTCATCAAAAGCAACTAAGTTCCCCAATAAATTTTTCAATATAAGGCTAACTCAAGTCATTTTCTCAAAGAAACAATTCATCAAACACCTTGCATTCAATTTAAAATAGGGGGATTTGTGTTATTTTTAGAAAATTAAGCAAACAGAGCAACTTAAATCAATAAACGAAAACATAATCATAGAGATAAAACTCAAGAATCTATGCTTATGGAGAAATAATCATAGTTCCAGCAAGGATAAGTAAAATTCATGCTCATGGAAATACGAAATTTAAGGCAATCACCTCACACGTATTTAGAAAAATTTGGATTACTATCGCATTCCTAATTTTCCCAAATACATACACGTTTTGTATTAAATCACAATCAATCGATTGCAATTGACCCAAATTTAGATTTCAATTCCCTAATCTAATCATTATCATAAATTGAACAAGGAAATTGAAAATCAGAAAAAGGGAAAAAGGAGGTTCGTGAGCATAATTCAAAATTGAGAATAGAGGAACTCATTTATCCACAAACACATGATCCTTAGGTTGCAAATGGATTTAGCTCTCCATGAAGATCTTCATGGGAGCTCCAATGGGGTTGCACAAAAATGAAGAAGAAAGGGGAGAAAAGAGAAGAAAAGAGAGGAGAGAGAAGATAGCACTTTGAATTCTAAAGTTGAAAATTATAAAATGAAGTAATGTCCCTTTTACAAAGGGGAAAAACTATGTATATGATGGACTAAAAATGTGGGCTTCCAAAGGAGGATTGAAACCCACTAAATAAAATGATACCTTGGAAGATTTGACTCTTGGAACGTCCGAATTGGTCAATCCTTGTGAGACACGAAATTGCAGTTCTCCTCCTTATCTTTCAAACAATACAAAATTGATCAAAAAAAGGAGACCTTTGTCAAAAGTTATGGGCTGCACAAGGGACAATGTCAAAAGCATCAATAAAATGTGACAAATAGCAATATTAGACACTTGGACCCAAAATGACCCAATCTCACAAAACTCAGCTAAAATGGTCAAAATGAAGTATAAAAGCATGTCTAGATATGCTAAATGCAACTCTAGACTATGCTAAAATACACTCTATCATTGACGACGAACCTAAAATCCAATATAGCACATCCATGGGTCTAATTATGCCATAGGTACAAGTTCTACATATAACAATTCATAATAAATCATGACAAGCATTGTTAACATTTATTTTTTAGTGTATAAAGATGATATTCAAGCCAACACATGAGATGAGTTTAATAATAGATCGATTGAAAATGTTGCCTACATATTTAACCTAGAAGACCAAACAACGTAGGTGTCTGCCTCAATCTATTGATCTTTAAGATATGTTTATGAGTTATGTGAAAAAGTGACAATTTTTTTTTTAGTGAATTGTTGTTTTAAGTTAAACTCCCATGAAGGTACTAGGGTTCACTTTCATAGTTTGTCACCAGGAAACTCTATTAATAAAGAGGTTAATCTTAAACATATCTACATTGTTATAAATATTTGTGTTTGAATTGAAGTAGTAACTAACAACATCAAACATTTGTGTGTTTCAATGCATAGATCATTCTCTAGATGTGCTTGAAAGCTAGATATGCTCAGCATAGAACCACTAGGCAAACAATTTGGTGTCTCCCCCCATCATTTGTGGTTTGAAAGACTAAAATTATTTAACATTAATTAATTTGGTTAAATTAACTCATATACATCATTAATTATTGCATTTAATTGATGTTTATGTAGAGAAATATTATAACCAACTTAACATTGGAAGATTTGCTAGCTAACTATGCGAAGGACCGGATGATGCCTTATAAGCAACTTAAATATGTATGCTGTAAATTACTATCATGTTTTATTGTTTAATGTTTTGTACTAATAGTTCCTTCTTTTTTTGGTAAACAACTAAGATATAATTTTTTTTCCAGATTTATGTTCATATTCTTGATTTTAGTGGGCATTGGTATTTAATGGTGGTTGCTATAGAAGGACTAAATTATATACCATCTAGACTCACATTTGACTGACAACGACATTGGAACCCGAAGAAACACACTTAGATTAATTGTAAGGATAGATACGTTTCCTTTAACATTTAAATGTTAATAATGTATATTTATAATTATATATACTATGATAATTACAATTTGTTGGATATTTTGATTAAACTAAATAAAATATTGAATAAACGGAAGAGCACATTACTTCATATTACAAGAAAATGGTTCTTAGGAATACTTGGATCCATAGAGTAGTTTTGATTGACTCACACCATAGTCTGTAGTGACCAGGAATTGCTGGTTCAGTGATCTTCCTCAACCAAATCGCCTTGTTCCTTATGGAACTTTCGTTTGCTCTTCAGATGGAGAGAGGAGAAAATTGTTTTTGATTTGGTGTATTGGGAACCATAACCATGTTTTTCATTTTTAACCCATCAGCGTTCCCATTATGCACTAATGGGTCAAACTGATATCCACTCATTAAGTCCATATTATTTTTTGTTGGCAATATAGAACCTCTTTAAATTAAATCACTTAAATTGGGCCTCTTTAAATGTAGATAACTAATATAAATGTTATAATATTAATATGTAGTCTATATTGATTAATTAGGAATAAATAAAATTCCTAACAATCTCCCACTTGGACTTCATATAAACGTTATACATTTATACCACAAACTTATTTAGGCATGCAACCGTATGTTATTTACTTTTAGACTCCCCTTAAACAACCTGGTCCATCTCATATAACAACAAGAAACTACTGCGATTTTCTTCACAAACTAAACATAAATAAACCACAATGATCACCATTGTTACTTATACTTGATGACATAGATCAAATATGGATAAGCAGTATGAAAATAACATGTGATGTGATCTTAATCATGTTTATTTTCAATTAGTCTAAACTTTATTCTTTATAGAGATCAATCTCAATGTAACAAAAATATCGCACATAAAACATAACACAAGTTTAAAAATAAATGATAAACATCAACTTTATTTCTACATAAAATCCAGACAACACAAACGTTTGAAAAACGTAAGATATAGAGCATAAATAAGACTCCCACTAAACTAAGGTAATATAAAAAATTACACACATATGAGTAGTGTGCGCATGAAAAAACTTTAGGTACCAGCCCTTTAGTAAGTGGGACAACTAACATATTCTCTTTTCTGATATCTTCTACAATATCTGTATTTTCTAAATTCTTTATTTAACAACCAAATACTTTATGTCAACAACCTTTTACTTGATTGAATCCTTAATAAGACCGCTAATATATTGTCACAATAAACATCCAATGGCTTCTTAATGTTGGCAACAACTGGCAAGCCAGTGACAATAATTTAGCAGTCATTAATTCTATTATGATGTCTCAGCAAAATATTAACTTCACCAACATGTTTAAATGTGGATCCTAATGTGGAGTGATTACTATTAAGACATCCTGTAAAATCAAAGTCAGAATACCCAATGATCTCTAAACTTCTAGACTTTTTATATGAAAACATGTAGTTTCTTGTTCTCTTCAATTAATGTATTATGCGCTTTACTACTTTCTAGTGCTGCATACCAAAATTACTCATATATCACCTTGACTCCCACTAAAAGCTATTTTAGGATAATAAAAATAAACTTAAGCATACATGATAAATTGTAATATAACTCCTTTACAACAATAAACTGGATGATGCTAGTAAGATGTCATCAACATATAATACCAAAATAATAAATTTACTCCCATTGAATTTTTTATATACATAATCATCAACCAAATTTACCTCACACACCATAAGAGGTAATCTTGATGAATTTTGTAATACCATAGATGAGAAACTTGTTTAAAAGCATAAATGGATTTCTTTAGTTTGCACACCATAGACTTTGGATCACCTTAAACAAAGTTTTCTGGTTGCACCATATAAATTGTTTCATAATGTTTCCATTTAGAAACATAATCTTTACATCCATTTAATGCATATTGATCATCAAAATGAACTATCAATGTCATTATAGTCCTAAGAGAGTCTTTCTAAGAAACCAAAGAGAAAGTTTCTTTATAATCAATGTCTTCCTTTTTGTAAAACTTTTGACAACAAGACAAGTTTTATATATCTCAATATTACTCTTTGAATACCTTTCAGCTATATATATTCATCTACAACTTATGAATTTCACACTTTCAGGCAATTTGGCAATATCCCAAATGTCATGTTCAACCATTGATTTTATTACATCATTTATGGCATCAATCCACTTTAGAGTTAGAACACAATATGACTTGACTAAAGTTTGTTAAATCTTTCTCAGTCAACCTAATGTCATATTCATGTTCTTAAAGAAATATAACATAATCATATGAAATTACATTTTTCCTTTCTCTATGGGATCTTCTCAATGACACTTCTTAAGGCTATTGAGTTTGAACTTTAGGTGGTGCTTGAGAAGGGATCTCAATGTTGTCTTGAACAATGGTAAGTACAAAGGCTTATCCATTGTCAATAACACGTTATTCTTTAAAGACAACACTCCTTATGTTTCCTTCCCCTCCAAACTCAATTTCCTCAAGGAGTCTTGCATTCTTGTCTCAAATTGGATCTTAAAGTGAGATTGTAAAACTTATACATGCGAGTACTTTAAATGTAACAAAAAAAATAGTAACTAATTGTCTTTAAGTCTAACTTACCTTCATGTAGCCTATAAGGCATTGCTTCGGCTAGACATCCCCAAATGTGCATGTGCCTAATGCTAGGATTTCCCCAGTTCACAACTATAGGGGTTGTTAGTGACTACTTTAATTGATACCCTAAGAGGATATAAATTGCATTCTTTAATGTCTTTCCCCAAAGCGACTTTGGTAGAGAAGAATCAAACTTCTTACCATATCTATACAAATCTAGTTCAATCATTCTGCAACTTTGTTCATGCTAGGTTTGTCCAACATTATATATTGCAGAACAATTTCACAATTATTGAAGAAAAAACCAATAAAGGGTCTAGACATTTCCCACCTGTCATATCTACTATAGTATTCACCATCATAGCCAGATTTGACAGCCTTAATTTTCTTTCTTAGTTGAAGTTCAACTTCAGCTTTGAAAGACTTGAAAAATGTTTAGAGGCCAAGACTTTTCATAATTTAAATAAAGAGTAATCGTATATGAACATAATAAAATACATTTGTCCATCCCATGAATCCATAAGGAATAGAACACAAATATATGCATGTATTAGTTCTAAGACATCCTTAGCTCTTTCGGCACCTAACTTCTCTTTTGTGTGTGTTTATTTTCCCTTTATATACTCAATGTAGACTTTAAGGTCCAATCAATGTAAGGGATCAAGAATTTTCTCTAACACAAGCCTCTAAATTCTCTATTAAGAGATATGGCTTAAGCACTTATGTCATAAAGTGACAAAATTCTCATTTAATTTCACATTTTGTACCACCCAAAATTGTTTACAATAGGAACACTCAATGTCCATAAAAAAACCCATAACTTGCAACATTTGAATCATGAAAGAGACTAACTTTATTATTTCTAATTGAATAAGAATAACTGAATTTTTCCAAAATAGAAATAAAAATCTTGTTTAAATAATTCAATATATGTCTCAACCAAATTCAAATGAAACTTAGTCCTTTAAAGCAACCTAAAAGTTCCTATAGCTTCAACTGCAACTTTATGTCATCACCCACATAGATGAATGTTTCATCATCACTTGATAGATGACTCCATCGGTAGCATTGTATAGAACCAAAATCTACTCACCAAGCGTCCTTTGGTACAAAAATTAACTTTAAAATAAACAAAAGGTGAGAAATTTACCCTTCTTCACACACTAAATAGTGTACTTGGGACATTTTCACTTTATATGTCCCATCTTACAAAAGTAACAAGTAAATTCCTCATCTTGTTTTCCCGTTTCTTCTCTAATTGAGAAAAACTTTATGCAATATTTTCAACTCTCTTCCTATTCTTATTCTTAAGAATACTTTGGTTTTACCCAGAGTCATAATGGAGAACAACCTAACTTGATCTAGCATGCATTATGGTAAATAAAGCCCAATTAGAGTTTTTTGTAATTAGAATTGATCAATGTGTGATAGGTCTAATTACATGCAATTGAGAAAATTCCCAACTAACTCCTTTCAAACTCTAAATTTTGTACATGCACCTTTGGCATTCCAATAATATGAGTAATTAAAATGGGAGTAGTAGCAACAACAATTAAAGATGAGAACAATAAACATACATTGCACAATAATCTTTATGGTAAATTTCAACCCAAACAAGATACTAGTACACAATTAATCCTCAATCTTTGGATTGAAAAGACTAATTGCAAGTGGTACTCTCAATGCAATGATCAAACATTGGCGATAAGTCCTATCAAACAAAGGTTGTCTTTGGACACTCCATTGCTCACATGAAAAACTTATATGATGATTAATCTGGTCAAATAATGATTGTCTTTGAACATTTGATTATTCACATGAAAATCAATCCGATGATAACTCCTGTCAAATAATGAAAAATAATGATTGTCTTTGGACATTTCATTATTCACATGGAAAAACATACTATTTATAATCACCACACATTTACCATCGCAAACATGTAATTATTCTACCAAATTATGTCTTCCTTTGGGCCAAGCACAATTCGCATGAATAATTTCATGTAAATTCAATCGAACCAACTTACGCAACAAAGGTTACTTTGCCAACATGTTGTTTCAATCAATTTAACAAAAAATACAAGACAATTTAATATAATAAATGGGAGGTTTTAAAATTACACAAGTTTCACATATAATCAAGTTATATATATATATATATATATATAACAAAACATGCAAATATTTCACATAATGAACCCATAACAAGATACCCAACACAACATTAATTCCTAGTCTTTGGACAAAAAAAATTAATTTGTAAATGGTACTCTTTACACAATGATCAAATATTAATAATCAGCTCTATCAAATAATAGCCTTTTTTTGGACCGACTATTATTCACATGAAAATTACTTTATGATTGTCACATATTTATGTTAGGATCAGTCGGTTACATCATGAGGGGGGGAGGGGTGAATTGATATTTAAAAAAATTTAGAATCTTTTTCAAAGATAAAAGGTTTTCACCACCTCTCTTGAAGTTTTCAATAAAAGAGTTTTTAGAGATATGTTGTTGCAAGAATAACACAAGAAAAACTCAACGAAAACAGAATCTTGTTAGAATAATTTCAACCAATTGATAAAGTACAAGACAAAGAGATGAAAGGAAAGAGAATATAGTCTAAAGATTTATACTAGTTCGATCATAAACCGATCTACATCTAGTTCTTCCTCACACCAAGGAGTTCCATTATGACTTTGAGTTACAAACACCATGCACACACGAATCATAGTAATCCTAGTTCACAACCCGAACAAGAACCTAAACGAGAATGTGAAACACCTTCACCATTCACACATTACTTCTAGGAAACACCCTTCTTAGAAACAAATGTTTAGGAAACCCTTTTCCTAACACATTGCAGCACTTAGGAAACCCTTTCCTACAATGCCAAAAATCAGAATCAAGAAGAAAAGAATTAAAGAACAATAACACCTGGAATGTGCAAATTTTGTTGATATAGAGATCAATTTGAAAACACCAAAGTGTGCAGATGTAGTTGGTAAAGAATAGATCTTAAACACCTAAATGTGCAGATGTAAAAGAAAGAAAACTTTTTCTATAGAAAATGATTTAGCTGTGTAGAAGGCTCAAAGATATTCACTCAAAAAGATATAGTTGTGTAGAAAAGAATGAATTATTTGTAACTGAGTTAATTCTAAAAAATGCAGAACCAAAAGGTTGTTTAGAAGATCTTATTTATTTTGGAAAATCAAATCAAAGATTTGGATATGACTTGTAGAAGTATATGAGAAAAGGTTTTTAGATAAAAGTCACACTGTCAACTAAATGACTAGGGTTAAAAAGATAAAGATTGGGTCAGAAAGATTCGAGAGTTAATAGATAAAGATCAGTTCTTGGAAATCTTTCAAAATGACCGTTATACCAGATGTAATCGATTGTTCACAGGTGTAATCGATTATCCCATGTATTAGAAGATGATTTAAACTAGCTGTCATTTATTGTAATCGATTGCAAGAAAATGGTAATCGATTACAATTGAAACAGAGCCAATTCTGAGAATCAGAAATTGAATTGTAATCGATTGCAAGATCTAGGGAATCGATTGCAATTGAAACAGAGCAATTTCTGAGATTGAAAACTTGCATTGTAATCGATTGGCACTTCTTGTAATCGATTAATACGACGCGAGAGATAGTTCTAAAAAGTGTTTGGCCATCTGGTAATCAATTCCAAGTTTGTGTAATTGATTGCAAAGCTCATAATATGTTTTCTAAGATCGCAAATCATCTTTTGATGATAGAATAAAAGTTTTTAAAAAGATTTGCAAGCATCCTAGCAAATATGTCTAACTCAGTCTAAAAACACACAATACAAAGCCATCATTCATACATGTTATGGCTTAAGAAAAGAAAACTAAGACAAACTAACAGAAAAGACTTAAGGTATGGAAATACCAAAAATCTAGATGGAAAGGCGTCAATCTTCAATTTATCATTACAAGTATGTTATTATTTGGCCAAATTGTGTCTTCCTCGAGCACAATTCAAATAAATAATATCATACAAACGTCTATGTAATTTTAATCAAATCAATTTACACAATAGGGATTACTTTGGCAATATATTGTTTCAATCAACTTAATTAAAAATTACTAGACATATAAATAAATAAGGAGAGTCCATAAAATTTGCATCCAAACTAATAGCAACAATTATATGAAAGCAATCATCACTATAAGTAAACGACTCTTCAAAATTCATATACAATGCCATCATAGTATTAATCCAACAGATGCTATATGCAAAATAAATCCATTCAAGTAATTAAATTAACATGAACAAAATAGAAGCACATTAGGAGGTTGCATAAAGCCAAATTCCCATATTCAATTTTAAAATCACATTACTATAATAAAATCAAAGTAATGTGCAGTTCTATAAAAATAAAAAGGAGGCAAACGTAACAAATACATCATGTATAGTTTGCAAAAAATGATTAACAAATGCAGTTAAAAGCACACTGCACATATCTGAAAGAAAAAAACAAATCGAACATTGGACGCGCAAATTGCATAATGAATACAAGATACTGTACACGCATGCAAAGTCGGGTGCAATTCCAATCACCAATTCATGAATAGTGTGCAAGGAATCACACACGCACACTTGCACATTTGACACCAAAATGAAGTTTCTTAATAAAACACACACATAATAATTTTCCCCCCAAAATAAAGTAGGGTTCATAAAATCAAAAGAGGGATTCAAGTAAACTATAATCCATATTACTTTAATCCAAATAATCTAACAATAATGGAAGCTCTAATACCACTTGTTGGATATTTTGATTAAACCAAATAAAATATCGAATAAACAGAAGAGCACATTACGTGAGATTATGAGAGAACGGTTCTTAGGAATACTTGGATCCATAGAGCAATTTTGATTGACACGCAACGGAATCTGTAGTAACCAGGAATTGTTGGTTCAATGATCTTCCTCAACCAAATCACCTTGCTCCTTATAGGACATTCGTTCTCTCTTCAGATGGAGAATGGGGAGAGGAGAAAACTATTTCTTTGGCTTTATGCAACCTCCTAATGTGCTTCTATTTTGTTCATGTTAATTTAATTACTTGAATGGATTTATTTTGCATATAGCATCTGTTGGATTAATACTATGATGGCATTGTATATGAATTTTGAAGAGTCGTTTACTTATAGTGATGATTGCTTTCATATAATTGTTGCTATTAGTTTGGATGCAAATTTTATGGACTCTCCTTATTTATTTATATGTCTAGTAATTTTTAATTAAGTTGATTGAAACAATATATTGCCAAAGTAATCCCTATTGTGTAAATTGATTTGATTAAAATTACATAGATGTTTGTATGATATTATTTATTCGAATTGTGCTCGAGGAAGACACAATTTGACCAAATAATAACATACTTGTAATGATAAATTGAAGATTGATGCCTTTCCATCTAGATTTTTGGTATTTCCATACCTTAAGTTTTTTCCGTTAGTTTGTCTTAGTTTTCTTTTCTTAAGCCATAACATGTATGAATGATGGCTTTGTATTGTGTGTTTTTAGACTGAGTTAGACATATTTGCTAGGATGCTTGCAAATCTTTTAAAAACTTTTATTCTAGCATCAAAAGATGAGTTGCTATCTTAAAGATCAAATTCTGATCTTTGCAATTTATTACACAAACTTGGAATCGATTACCAGATGGCCAAACACTTTTTAGAACTATCTTTGGCAATGTATTAATCGATTACAAGTAGTTCCAATCGATTACAATGCAAGTTTTCATATGTTAGAAATTGCTCTATTTCAATTGCAATCGATTACCATCTTCCTACAATCGATTACAATTCAATTTCTGATTCTCAAAATTGGTTGTCTCAATTGTAGTCGATTACCATTTCCTTGCAATCAATTACAATAGATGACAGCTAATATAAATCATCTTCTGATACACGGGATAATCGATTACACCTGTGAACAATCGATTACATCTAGTATAACGATCAATTTGAAAGATTTCCAAGAACTAATCTTTTTCTAACAACCCTCAAATCTTTCTGACCCAATCTTTTCTTTTTCAACCCAAGTCATATATTTGGAAATGTGACTTTTATTCTCAATAATCTTTCTCATATTCTTCTACAAGTCATATCCAAATCCTTAAGTTGATTTTCCAGATTAGATAATTTCTCAAAACAACTTTTTTTATTTTGCATTTTTTAGATTCAACTTAGTTATAGAAAACCCATTCTCTTCACAACTATATCTTTTCTGAGTTCATATCTTTGAGCCTATATAGCTAAATCATTTCTATAGAGAAAGTCTCTTTCTTCTTCATCTACACAATTAGGTGTTTTAGATTTGTTATTTACCTGCTACATCTGCACACATTGGTGTTTTTCAATTGATCTCTATATCAACAAAATCTACACATTCCAAGTGTTATTATTCTTTATATCTTTTCTTCTTGATTCTGATTTCTTGGCATTGTAGGAAAGGGTTTCCTAAGTGTTGTAATGTGTTAGGAAAAGGGTTTCCTAATCGTTTGATTCTAAGAAGGGTATTTCCTAGAGGTAGTGCGTGAATGGTGATGATGTTTCACATTCTCGTTTAGGTTCCTGTTCGAGTTGTGAATCAAGATTACTATGATTTGTGTGTGCATGGTGTTTGTAACTCAATTCATAGTGGAACTCCTCGTTGTGAGGAAGAACTGGATCTAGATCGTGGTATGATCGAACCAGTATAAATCTTCTGAAGATTGATACCTCTACATCTAGATTTTTGGTATTTTCATACCTTAAGTCTTTTTCGTTCGTTTGTCTTAGTCTATTATTTTCTTAAGCCATAACATGTATAGATGATGGCTTTGTATTGTGTGTTTTAGACTGAGGTAGACATATATGCTAGGATGTTTGCAAAATCTTTTTATATCTTCTATCTTTAGCATCAAAAGATGATTTGCTATCTTGAGAACATATTTTGAGCTTTGCAATCGATTACACAATCTTGGAATTGATTACCAGATGGCCAAACTCTTTTTAGAACTATCTCTAGCATCGTATTAATCGATTACCATAAGTGTCAATCCATTATAATGCATGTTTTCAAATCTCAAAAATTGCTTTGTTTCAATTGCAATTGATTACCATTCTTTTGCAATCGATTACAATTCAATTTCTAACACTCAGAATTTGCTCTATTTCAATTGTAATCGATTACCATTTTCCTGCAATCGATTACAATGGATGACAGCTAGTATAAATCATCTTCTAATACACGGGATAATCGATTACAATTGTGAACAATCGATTACAACTGGTATAACGATCAATTTGAAAGATTTTCAAGAACTGATCTTTGTCTAACAACCCAAAAATTTTGACCCAATCTTTATATTGTGAACCCAAGTCATTTAGTGTAGAGAGAGACATTATTCTCAATATCTTTTCTCATATTTCTCTACTTGTTACATCCAAACCTTTGATTTGATTTCTCCAAATTAGACAATTTCTTAGAACATCTCTTTTGGTTCTACATCTTTGAGATTCATTCAGTTACATAAAACTCATTCTCTCTACATAGCTATATTCTTCTAAGTTCATATCTTTGAGCCTATACAACTAAATCTTTATTGTAAAGGAAGTTTCTTTCTTGTTCATCTACACATTGAGGTGTTCAAAATCTGTTCTTTACCTACGATATATGCACACATTGGTGATTTCAACTGACCTCTATATCAGCGATAATCTGCACATTCTAGGTGTTATTATTCTTTAAATCTTTTCTTATTTGATTCTGATTTCTTAGCATTTTAGGAAACCCTTTCCTAAGTGTTGTACTGTGTTAGGAAAAGGGTTTCCTAAACATTTGATTATAGGAAGGGTGTTTCCTAGAGGTAGTACGTGAATGGTGATGGTGTTTCAAATTCTCGTTTAGGTTCTTGTTTAGATTGTGAATCAGGATTTCTGTGATACTCAATTCATAGTGGAACTTCTTGTTGTGAGGAAGAACTGGATGTAGATTGTGGAATGATCGAACTAGTATAAATTTTCAAGTTATATTCTCTTTCCTTTCATCTCTTTATTACAATCTTGAACTTTATCATTGGTTGAAATCGTTCTAACAAAAATATATTTTCATTGAGTTTGTATTGTAATTTTCCTTCAACAACATATCTCTGAAAACTCCTTTATTAAAACTTCAAGAGAAGTGGTGAAAACTTTTTATTGATGAAAAAGAATTTGAAATTTTATGAAACATCAATTCACCTCCCCCCCTCTTGATGCAACCGACTGATCATAACATCTTCAAGCTATATTCTCTTTCCTTTCATCTCTTTATTACAGTCTTGAACTTTATCATTGGTTGAATTGGTTTAACAAAAAATTGTTTTCATTGAGTTTCTATTGTGATTTTCCTTTAACAACATATCTCTAAAAACTCCTTTGTTAAAACTTCAACAGAGGTGGTGAAAACTTTTTATTGGTGAAAGAATTTGAAATTTTATGAAACATCAATTCACTCCCCCCCCGCCCCCCCTCTTGGTGTAACCAGCTGATCCTAACATCCATGATGCCCTAATGGGTCAAACTGATATCCATTCATTAAGTCCATATTATTTTTTGTTGGCAGTCTAGGGGCTCTCTAAATTAGATCACTTAAATTAAGCTCCTCTAAATGTAAATAACTAATATAAATGTTATAATATTAATATGTAGTCCATATTAATTAATTAGGAATAAATAAAATTTCTAATACAAATATGCTATATCAATAGTTGAATGTCCTTGTTCAAATGATGGTGTCAATATATTTTCCACCAAAATATCTAACTGATTTGATTGAGGAAGACAAGTGGGACATAAAGCAAGGAACAGGAATTCCAAATTGTGGCCACATGTTAGTATGAACCTATCTTGTATATAACCATAAGGGTTGTTAGCTAAATCTATTGATTTCAAATCTTGTAGTTTATTTTATTGAATTCTTGTGATCATTGTCTCCGTAGTTTCAATTCAGCTATACAGGTTATGAAATGGTTAGACATAGAACACTATTTCAATCCAAATCAATTATCTCATGTGAGTTTGTTACCATTTGTTTATTTGTTTTTTCTTGCTAATTATGATCATTACTTACTTCATTTAATAAATAACTGCAGGTGCTTAATGAGGGTGTTGTGAAAATGAACGTGGGATTGAATTTGTTGATGGGTGAACATAATGAAGTTCGAGACACATTGGAGACAAAGGCAAATCAACATTGGGAAATTGTTGCATACCCAAATAGATCAAGGGCCTCAAAATTAAAATAGTTGTATGATTGATTTTTTTTGTACAGTTAATGTCATTGTTTTTGGGATTAAGATTTGAATACTTGTTTGAATTTTGGATCTTATATTTTTTGGATTATGATCATGTTTCAAGGCTTGTTTGATGTTCAAGGTCCCCTTACTTGTATAAATATGCAATATATGCGATTTTGGTCATTCTAGTTTCTAATTTGGAAATTTAATTATTATATTTTTAAAATCATGCCATTTTGGTTCAAACTATTAAATTAGCGGATTGACTGTGAGTTGACTATTAATTAAGTGATGTGGCAAGTTTAGTAGGTGATCAAGTCCTTAATAAAATGAGATTAGTATTTTTTTTTAATTAATTAACTAATATTTTTTAATTAATTAACTATGAAATAAAAATAACAAGTGTTGAACAAATAAAAGTTGAATAAAAAAAATATTTGAATCAAAGCCCAACAAATTAAGGCAAAACAAATGCAAATGGAAATGGGAAAGGAAAATGACCTTGAATATGAGGCTATTTCCAATCTTGCCGATAGGGATGATATAGATGAAACAAAAGTGGGTGCTTTAATTTTAAAAGTAGAGGGATTAAATTGTATGATTTTAACAATCAACTCACTCAACACCTTTACGGTTAAATTAAAATTACATGATTTTAAAAGTAGATGGATTAAATTACATGATTTTAGCAATCAACTCACATGCAACACTTTTACTTAGTTTGCATGATTTTAATGATTTACTTATATAATAATCGTAAATTTGTGTAGCAACCCAAGGCTATTATAAAATGAAAATGGTGTGAAAAAAACAAGACTACTCACAACAAATTCACCATAATAATAAAATAAAGCTATTGAAGTTAATAGAAATTTATCAAGCCACTCACATGACCATATTTCTTTAGGTTAATAGAAAAAGTTCAAAATTATAATATGGGAAAAGTTAAAAATTCTATCCTTGAAAAAACAAAAAATTACATCCTTTTGCTATTTTATCATTGAATATAGCTATCATCCATGCTCATGTATGCAATTTCCTCAAACGAATGACCTTCAACCCCAATGACACTTTCAGCATCCATGTATTCCTGGCATTAATAAAACAACACAACACAAAATTACACATATTATTTAAACATAGTTGTTGACAAGTTATTTTTACATAAATCACTACAGAATAACACATCTATAAACAAAGTAACCATGTTATCAGTAAAATTTGGGTTGTCATAGTTTAGTTCATCTTCATCTGCAAAATATGTTTGTGTCACACTTTCACTTTCTAGCATTACAACAGGGTTCACAAGTGCTGGACAACTCCTCTTATTATGCCCCAACAATTTGCATTTACTGCACTTTTTAACCACATTTGATTGCTTACGTGATGAGGAGGTTGTGTTTTGATGAGATCAACCCCCTTTACTTCTAACTCTTGTTGGATCACTAACATTAAATTCACTTTGTTGTGTCATTCTTAGGGACGGACCTAGGTTAGGGGTTTGGGGGTCCATGGCCTCCCTGATTTTTTTTCAAATTTAAAAAGTATTATATTATTTTTTTTATTTAAAAATAATATTAATTTTTATTTTTAAAAAATATAATTTGAAACTAAATATTATATTTTATTAAATTTTAATTATTATACAATTATTATTTATCTCTTAACCTTTTAAAAAAATTATAAAATCAATAGTAATAATAATTTCTTCTAAAAAATCTTATATCATTATTATATTTTAGTAAGATTATAAAATAATCATATTTTATCTCCTAATTTTTTCAAACCATAAAATAAATATTGATTTTATCTTTTTTTTAAACATATCTAAATAATATATTTCATCAAATTTTAATTATTATACATATAATTAGTTTTCTTTTGCTTTGTTAACGTCTAATTGTTAAACTTTCTTGATTGAATTTGATTGAAGATTGTTAATTATAATTTTTCCAAATTATGAAAACTCACAATAACAATTATTGTAGTTACAAGCTATGACGTTGATAAGAAACAAATGCTGAAGACATTACACCTAATAAAAAGAAAAGTATTTCTAATTTTCATATTTTATTTTTAATGTTTAATAATAAGACTACATTTTATTAAGATGGAAGATGAACTTTTTATTGAATATTTGCTAGAATATATTAAAAGAAAATTGTTAAAAATTAGTATAAACTCAATTATTAATTATTTGTGTAACAAAGAAGAAAAACCATTTATATTTTAATATATTATTAATGTAATTTAACATATGAAAATATCAAATTAATATTTTTTTAAAAAAAATTAATGATATATAATTGTTATTAATTTTTCTAAAGTAAAAAGATTTCGTATTGACAAAAAAAAAAATCTATGTATGTTGACTAAGTAGACATACTATATTATTATCTTTTTTTAAGTAAATTATTTTAAAAAAATCTTGTTTTAAACTTCACTCAACATTGAACCGATCTTAAATTGTTATTTTACTTTGTCCACCTATCAAGTACCAAACATTTTGGCAAATTTGAAATATTAAGATAAATCAAAAGTCTAAGTACATGATCACATGGAAGTCCTATTATCTCCATTCTTTGGCAAGAATGCTTGACATTGTAACTAGTTGGGTCAAATAACACATTCCACACTCGTTGTGGTAATTCATACTTTGCAACCGTGTATATTAGATATTGAAATTCTTTGCAACCAATCACACGTATAGTGCCGTATCTATTGAGTACTTGACAAAATAATTTAAATATCTATTTACTGAATACATTGGCAGCGCACCTTTCCATATTTTTTAAATGAGTTTGCACTACCATATCACCATGATAAGATTCAAAATCATCTTCTGACTCACGTAACTGCTTAAAATTTAGGCAATGTTGAAAGTGTTGTAATGACTCTGTTACATTATATCTAGAGTAGACAAACTTAGCAATCTGGGAATGCAGTGCTTCACACCTAGATGTCGTTTTGAACCCAGTAAAAAAATTACCTCTAATATAAGTTGTACACCACATTCTTTGTAACACCCATAAAATTATACTCTATTGCTAATTGTAAAGGAGTGCATTTAGTAATTTTTATATGCCTTTGTGCGTAATTATCATTTTAATGTTACCGGAGAATGGTAATTACAATTGTAATGTTGATTGTATGTTTTATTTGAGTTTTCGCTTATAAAAATTGAATTTCATGAAAATGACCCGTTGTGTGATTTTTTTATCGTTTTTCATCTGCAAATAATCATTTTAATTATTTTAAAGCATAGAAAATTTAATTATGAGGGTTTTTAAGTGAAGATTAGTTTCAAAAACCTTTGAAAAACAAATGATGAAAATCGCAAAAAAGCCAGACCTAGGCCCAAAACCAACCCTAAACCTAATAGGCCTTTTATTGGCCCAACCCAATTTCAAAAATTGAGTCCTCACCTTTAGAAGTGAGTGGCCGGCCCTAGCTTAGGAGAGGGAAAGTTTTAATAAGAATCTTTGCCTTAAATGTGGGAGGGGAGAGAAGATAGACCATTCTTCTCAAATGCTTTTTCCTCTTGAATTCTAGTTCATGAATGCTCTCCTTCTCTCTAAAATCCTCCACCTTCTCTCTAAATTTCTGAGTTGATTAGCAACTTTGCACGAATTAAATTCTAGTATATTGTAAGAGAGAATACAAGCTTTCATTTAAGCTCACTTTTGTGCATTTTGAAACTAAGGTATGGAGGAGTTGCTCCATTCTAACCTTAAACCATTTTTTTTTGTTGAGATTTACTATTTCATTGAGATTATTGAACTGATTTGGTGGTGAATATGCTTTGAAATACTTGTTTTGGATGAAAAATAGTCATTGTTGTATATTGGACTGAAACTGTGTTTTTAATTTTCAAAATTATTTCGTGTTGTGTTATAAGGTTGAGAGACCACCTAGGTACTCTAGGATACCTCTAGATACTATGGTAAAAATTTCAAAAATTTTGGAGTTATGGAACTATTTTTAAAAAGCCAAACTTTGATTTAGAAAATAATTGAGTTTGGGATTGTTTTGATCTTGGAAGTTATCTAGAGGCACTTTTGAAGAAATCTGGAAACATTATGTTGTTTCATAAATCCTTGGTAGCGTCCATTTTCTTTAGGATTTTAGAAAGCTTCTTGGTATATTTCCAAAATATAATTAGTAAAATTGAGTTTAGTCACTCAATAGGGTTTTTGAACGATTAAAATTATCTTTTGTGCATATTAAATTATGATAAATTTACAATAGGTACTATACTATTTGTGATTTAAGATATGTGATGTTTTTCTCTGAATTTTCTTGAAGATTTTCATAATTATAAATGATTATTTTGTCCAAATCATGTTGTTGAATGTTAGAGACTATTTAATTCAAAAAGGAGTCTTAAAATTCTGATAAATACATATGTGTTAACTGAGATCTATGGGAATCTCCCTGTGAAAGGATTTGTAAAATGGACTATGTTTACTTAGATAAATAAATAGTAAACCATGAATTCTTAAGCTGGGCCAAAAACACGTTTTAAATTAAATAAAATATTTATACTTATAATTTTCAACTGCAAAAATTATGAGTCGCAATAAGAGTGATGGAGAGTATCTGTACCAATTTTCATGATATTATGAGTTCTATAAGTATATCAAATAATTTTTGTAATAGCGTTTTCATCTTGTATCACTTGATAAATATGACATGAATTGTTGGAAATGCAAGTATGAGGGGATGTTCTACCTTAGAAGGAGAATCTCTATGGTTATTGTATATTATGTGATGTTGATATGCGATTAAATATCCTTTGTGAACCATGCATTTTTATAACTAGCATCTGAGACCTGGGGAGTGTGAACCCTGGGCACTAACTACTGGGGTTGGTTGTATCTGTGTCATTGGTTGATTGGATTTTGTGATTTAATTGTTTGTTTTAGGGGAAACAAGGATAGGGAGTCCTTATGGGGAGCAAATGAACTCCAATGGAGTGCATTTGTGAGATTAAGACATAGTCTTAATTAATAAATGAGTTTATTAAGAAATTAATGAATAAATTAATTCTGAGAATTTAATAACAAGTTAATGTAATGTGACTTAAGTAAATAAATCATTGGACTTAGACTTAGACTTAAAAGTAGGACCCTTGCAATGGATTGGAGTAGCATACTTAATTGAAGCATAATACTTGAGTGTATGTGGGAGTTTCATAAGATTTAATAAAGCCCGATGAGGTTCTGAAACGGTGTTCATGACAAGCATGCGGTACTTAATGCACTCATTGCTTTGTTTGGTGTGTTTAGTGAGATGCGAAAAGAAAGGATTTCCTTCGACGTCAATATGAGTGAAACTGACGTGTTTAGACATGATTACAATGTCGATGGCACGTTTTATGAGAAAGGAATTTTTTGTGAGAGTTGGTCAGAGGAACCAACTGGAATGGGATGTGCATTAACATTTCCAACTGCATGTGTGGTGACGAACGATGTGATGACAGCTACTCACTTAGTGTAGTGAGGTAAACATGTTGGTGCTATGAACGAGAAGTTCACGAGGCACTTGGTGGACCATCGTTCAGTGATTGCAATAGTGGAAAGTGCACAACCCATTGGAAATGTAATCCCTGCTAAGGGAAACGTTGTTGAGGAATCAATCCTCAAAGTGTGGATGACCATAGAGTGGTATTTGAGAAATGGTCGCAGGCATGGTGTCCTAGGGGGTATGGCGTTGGGTCGTGGCTTTGGGTCACATAACCGGCTCAGCGACCTTGACTAAGAGCGATAGATTTTCAGTTAGTGAGAGCCTTGTCAACCAATGACGAGAGGGGTGTACTCCCAGCAGTCATCCACCTTAAGTGTAAGACCATTGTGTTCATGGAGTTCTAGTGGCAGTGGGCTCGAGTTTTTGGAAAAGTTGTACAAGTGTAGAAACACATAGGCTTCCAATGAGATTGTGAGTGTGCCACTACGATGTGGATATTGTTTGTGTATGATGTCGGAAGACCGTTTGATTTTTGGTTTTTAGGAGGAGCACAAAACTCACTCCATACACTTTGTTTCATATGGAGATGAATGATGCGTGTAATTGACTAAGATGCAATGGAATGGCTACGACCAACATTGATGATGTGGAAAGCCTTGTTCGGGAATAGAAGGCCTTCGAGGTTACTTTTCAAGTTTCTAGTGCAGGTTGGGAGTTAGTTTTTTGTTAGTTACTACCTTGGGTCTTAGTCTGGTGTCTTGTATAATAGATGGTAGACTAGATCTTAATTTTATGGTACTTATGTTGGTTTGTGTGACTCAGATGACTTATATCTCTTTTCCAAAGATGTAAAGGTGTAACCATGTTTCTTTTTATGGAATTTTTTAAGGCAAGATTTTGGTATTATTTCATGTTTACCAGTGTTTCAGTATCATTTGGAATCAAGCATTTTATAAAATGTAAGAGGTTTCTTGTAAATGATATTTGTTAATGAATACTTATTTTTAAAAGAATGATAAGTTTATTGACAGCGAGTTTCGTTGAAATTCTTGTAATAAGTTTCGAGGCAAAGGAAAAAATACATTTCATATTTTGATAATACGTTAACGGATCAAGTTTTTAATTAAATTCATATTTTTGAAGAATAAAATACAAAGTTTAGGAGTTTAGAAATTTAGGGGGTTACATTTTTCTCCTACCATACAACTCCGACATCCAAGGATGATGTTCAAGTTGATACTTTGAAACCATATTCCTCCATCTTCTCTTAAATTCACCAATTTAGAGTCAGCAAGCATACATTTATGAAAATCAGCAGTAAACGCACCATTATTGTTTGTTGTTGCATTCCTAATCAAGTTTCATGCACATAGTCTATGATGAACATATGGAAACACTCTTTTAACTGATTTTTTTATGGCAAGATCTCCATCAGTTATAATAGACAACGGTGACTTACCTTTCATTGCCTCTAAGAATTGTTCAAGAATCCACACTCATACTTATTCTTACCATATGTGGCATCAAATGCCAACACGTCACCAAATATTTGGTAGTCCATCTGCATCACGCCATCACACCAAAACAAGTGTTGGAGTCTATTATCTTCATCAATTGTGTGTCTAAAAACATTAAAGGATCATTTCTTGTCAAACCAGTCAAATATTGTAGTGCACATTTAGCATCCGTATTTTTCATATTCCTTTGCCTTCCCATTTGGTTATACATGTCTTTTCTACGAAATGTTAATCTATCATACCCTCCACTCTGTTGAGCCAATGATCCATGAATATGTGGTGTACCTATACCAACTGCTCTCATATTGTTCAACTGCATCACATCTACCTCACTCATTGACCTATGGCTAGCCAACATTATCATCGAGTAATTGATGATTGTGTTCATCGAAAAAATATGATATATATCACCACTTTGAAGCCATCTCAATATGCGCTCTAAGCTTTGCTTCACAACCACACCTTGTCTCTAGCTTTACATCACTCTTCTGATTTTCTTTTGTTAAACCACAATCCTCTCTAAAACCTTGTCTATAACACACAAATGTTTGTTGTAATTTCTCTCCCTTACTACTCTGCAAAACAAAGCTTCTTCTAACACTAAACCCATTCACTCTTCCAAACCAATGATAGAATTGGTAGGCCATCTCTAGACTTATAAACTAAATATCCACCACTTTAGTTGGACTCAAATTTTTTAGATTCAATCCAATAATGTCATTTAAAGTACAAGTAATAAAGATTGTTCCACAATTGCCTATTTCACTTCCTTCAGATGAGCTCTCTTCAAAATCATCCTCAACTTCTCTAACAACACTTTCATCTTCATCACATTCATTTGAATTCTCTTCTTCCACATCAACAGAAATATCATTCAGCCCCTTAAAATAATGAGATTCAATTAGACTTTTCAATAATTAACACACAATCTTTTCTTAATGCATGAATCTTACCACCAAATAAATATTTTCTCCACTAAAGTTCGGCACATTAACAAATGTTGCCCCATTTATGAATGAATATAAGCAAAATCAATTCGTAAAGGTAGAAAAGCATAGCATACCTTTTGTTTTGTACACATAAAAGCAACTGATTCATTTAACCAACTAAGCCCCTCACCACTGTTGTCCATTGACATTGTTGTGCTACATAGTCACTATTCAACTCCCTGCCAAGCAACATTTTATCAAAACAAATTGACAAAATAAAATTATAAATTTTTATTTTAAATACAAATAAAGTTTTATAAGATCAAACTCTAAGCTCAAGGAGTGCCCATACTTTTAAGCAACAAAGTGCAATATTTGTGCAGTTTGTAAACAAAATTAAGATCAAAATATTATTAAACATGAAAGTTTTTTACATTAAAGAAAAACCTCTCAGTCAACAAGCATCTTCTTCCACCAACAAAGCTAGCACAAATTATATATAGAAGTAAACAACACCAATGGTGCAAGTGCAGCATATACAAAAAATAAAATGGGTACACAAATCGAGTTCACCCAAAAGCTATTCCACCTCAAAATATAATATCCCACCACCAATTTTCCCAACACTCTAAACAATATAGCTACTGATATACAACTAGATATATATCAAAGATAAACTAGCATATAAGCATATGCATTAGTTAGTTTTTTTTCATCGACCAAACAAAACAGATATATTAATAAGGCAAAGAAACAGCACAAAGCACCAGAGGTGTTAGAAGTAAAAAATAAGGAAAAAATACAAGGCTAATCAAAAGAATTAAGCCTAAAAACCCCCACCAATCAATAACATGAAACGTTGTCTTATGCAGTAAAAAGATACCACAACATAACATGAATTACATGAATAACCCACCATACACTATATTAACACAATGTAAAACTCTCACAGAGCCACAAAACCAGTAAAGAGCATTTCGCTTCAACAAAGCAACTATCAATTTAGTGCAATAGCAAGCATAAGTTTCTGTTGCAGAAATAAGGACCATTCGTATAAGGAAGTGTCATGCAACTTCATTTTCGTTCTACAATTAGTAGACTAGAATTTAACCACCACACATCACCATTCTTTCCATATCTTATAACCACATATACAATTCACTACCCAATATGAAGCCATAGGAATATATAAAACCTAGCTTGATTACTCCATCGAGAACTTAAAATAATTAGAATAACATCCTAATTTCTATCAAGAATGTTTTGAGTGAGCCTCTTTCACATTCATCATGTTAAGATTTCAAAAGATTAATTGTTTAACTCAAAACAAAAACCAAATTAAATTCTTAACAAATAAAAAAATGAAAATATACCAAACAAAATAATTAATTCAACCTTACTTACGCTTCACAATCACTGTCACCACAGAGTTATTAGCAACCGCCGCTGCCCCTTCTAAGGAATAGCATCACTACTTTTAACAATCATAGGTGTTGTCACCACATAGTTACCAACAACATCCGTCATGGACTTTAAGGACAACCACCACCCCTTCTAACAATCGTCTTTGTCGCCACCCCTTCTAACTTCTGCCACCGCTTCTAATGAACGTCACCGCCACCCCCTTCTACTTCAGCCACCCCTTCTAACATAATCACAAATGTTATAAATTAAATTCACTTTTAGAGATATAATTCTTTCATTTTCTTATTTTTTTAGTAGGTAGGGGTAAAAATATAATTTTACATTTTAAAAAAATTACCTACTATTATATTATGGGTAATTTAAATGTATCACCAATGAACTACTTCATCAACATCTTTACTCTAGCCTTCGTCTACTTATCAAATGTGGTTAAAGAATTCAATTAGTAACATCTTGCTGAGTGTTACACAAAAAATCTTGCTAAAGATCCAATGTATTGCACTTAGGTCTTGTTTCGAAGAGCTTATCAACAGCTTATTGAGACTTATCTTATGTTATAAGTTCTTATGTGAATGTTTGGGATAGTTTTAAAAAGATCTTATAAATGACCCATAAGATCCTTTGAGCTTATTTTAGAAAACTGATTTACATAGCTTATTTGCCATGCTTATAAACGTACACGCGCTTCGATTCCCACTAGGCTCATCAATGCTTGCAACTTTTTTTTTATTATTATTATTTTTTTCTCTTTTTTTTTCTCCTGCGCAGTTTATTTTTTCTTTTGCCTCTTTTTGTTTTTATTTTTATTTTTCCCACTTTTTCATAAGATTTTTTTGTCTTGTGCACTACTATTTTAAGTGTTCTATTCTTATTTCTACTTTGCCACACCAAAACGTTCCCTCTCTCCTCTGTCTTTTAAAATGCCTCTGACTCCCTTTTCTCATTATTATAGAACATTCCCTCTCTCCTCTGTCTTTTAAAAAGCCTCTACCTCCCTTTTCTCATTATTAGTATTATTACTTTTTGTGATTATAATCCACGCCCCAATTGAAAGTAAAAGAGTCCCTGACACCCTTTTCTCATCACTCTAGTATTATTATTTTTTCTGATTATAATCCACGTCAATTGAAAGTTTCCACATTCGAGGTAAGTTCCATCTCCCTATCTATAATTTCTATTGTAGGTTCTTTTATATAATTCCAATGTTATGAGTTTGAGGAATGCTATAGTTACCCTCCCTTAACCACGCTCTCATTTATTAGGCCACATCACTTATGTTTTTTTAACCCCTCACCGGGTAACTGGCACCCCTGTTGGTGGATTTTAATTTTTAACACCTTTTATTTTGTTTTACGTCACGCGATGGGATTCAATTCTCTGACCACTTTTCTATAAAAAAAAAATCCCAAGCAAGTTTCAAGCTTTTTAACTTCAAGCTACTGCTCCAAAATGTTGGTAGGTATAGAATTGAAGGAAAATTATAGGCTTTCTCTCATGACATTGTAACATATATCAATTCTCTCAAACACTTTTTGATCCCAAAAATGTAAAATTCACAAGCTGTGTTCACTATAATCCAATTAAATTTGCCTTGCAACTAAAGCATTTCGCTCTTCTCTCTTTTCTTTATTCATGGTTATGATTTTTTATTCTTAATAATGTAAACGAAACCTGCAAAAAATCAAAAATCAAGGCTAGAAAAATCAGAAAGATGCCAATGTTGTTCATCATGTTTTAGAACATAAAAACGCACAAATAGGGTTTTGATTTTGAACCCTAAATAAGATGAATGGCAAATTGATGTTATGGGGTTAAAGAGGCATTTTCAACGAATTGATGTTGTGGAGCTAAAAACACAGAAAAGAGCCTCCATGGTTGAGGTCAAGGGTGGCGGTGGCGTGCATTAGAACTTGAAGCTGGTGCAGCCGATATTGGAGGCAAAGAGGAAGGGTGCAATGGAGATATTGATGGCAATGAACGGTGGCGTGAAGAGGGAGGGCGGCACAAGTGCCAACACAAAGCAATGAAGAAGGTAGCTATGGCAAAGAAGGTGGATTGGGTGTAGGGGAAATTGAAGGGTCTTCAAACAACATGTTACAAGTGCTTATACAATAATGTTATCCAAACACTATGAAATTATGTAAGCGCTTTCAACATGTATATCCAAACACAAACAACTTATTGAATTTTAAGGACTTATAACATAAGATCTTACATAATAAGAACTTATTGAATAAGATCTTAATTAAGTTGTTTTCCAAATGAGCCCTTAATCTTTTTATTTCCAGATGCATTCTAACCCCAAGACAAGCATCAAATTCATCATAATGGAACATAGGGGGCACAAAGCTATTGAGATCGTTGAACATAATATCATGATCCCCTTCTTCTCTATATCTATGGGAAGAAAAATTTCCATACTTAAAATATGTTTGAATGTCATCAAGAAATGTGCACGTCGGCAACTTCGACCCCGATGGCAGTGTTGTTGACAAATTCGAGGTAGAAGTAGTCATCTTCATCATCTCCTTAAACTTAGATGATTAAAGCAGTAGTAACATTCCTTGCTATTCAATAACTACCATGTCATATGCTATGGCAACTTCTTCTTGGGTTGCTGTAAAAAATAGAAATACGATCTGTTCAAATTACCATGTGGTACCAGTACCTTGTCAATAGTGCCCCTTTGCTCCAGCGGCCCCACGAGGAACCTTGTTGGCCTCTTTTTGCAATGCGACTGCCACTATCCCACTTGTCCAACCCTCATCTACCTGATTTAAGGGTCATCGTCTCTTTCCATCCAGCGATATCAAGCTTCCACGCACCACCACTTCTTCGATCATCTCTTTCTTTGTCAGATCTAGATCTACTCCTCTCCTGTGTGATTCAAAAGCACCCACTGCCACCACTACACTCATCTCCCTCGAGCGAGTCTGAGCCATAAGTCAACCTTCACTGTCACTATGCCAAAACCACCATGCTGATCATCAGAGTCGTCGCCAAAATTGTCATTGTTTGACTATATTAACTGTTTTCACCTACAAATTCTATTTCTGTTGTTCTTTTCTTCCTATGCCTCTTCGAGTATAACCTTTGGGATATTTTTCCTCCTTCATTTGTCTTTGTCATTGTCATTGTTTTGTTTCTACCTCTTAGGTGGTTAAGCATATTTGCTTCTGTCCATGGTGGTTAAGCAATGTGTCAAGCTTCAGTCATGGATGGTTAAACATTTGTCATTGTAATTGGTTTGCTTCTGTCTCTTAGGTGGTTAAGTATATTTGCTTTTGTCCATGGTAGTTAAGTGATGTGTCAAGCTTCTACCATGGATGGTTAAGCATTTGTTGTTGGTTTGCTTCTCCCTCTTAGGTGGTTAATGTTAGAACCAAGACATTGGATGATGTCTGACCCCTAATCTTTTGATTAGTTTTGATGATAACAAATGTGATAATATTTGATCAATTAATGGTTTGAAATTGAGTAATTTCAAGGAACCAAATTCATCACAAACAATAGTATAATCTCTTATATCTCACTCTATTATATTGTATGTCTGAAAACGTTTTTCATAATAAATCAAGCATCCAAAGTGCTTATTAATCAGACAACACAATGATGCAACAGACCATGAAATGGTCTTAGGAAAGACTCAGAAAAGTCTCGGGCTAAACCATGCAGTAGTCTCGGAACAAACTATGCAAAGTCTCAAACCAGACCATGCAGTAGTCTCGGAACAGACTATGCGAAGTCTCGGACTAGACAATACAAGTCTTGGACCAGACCATGCATAAGTGTTAGACCAAACCATGCATGAATCTCGGATCAGACTATGCAATAGTTGAACCAGACCATGCACAGTCAAACTAGACTACCTCTTTGTCTGACCAGACCATGAGTTGTTCTATGCTTTGCAGACTACGCATTTAATTATTATAACTTGGCTTTAAGAACACACTGTCTAATAATAGAAAGAGAGGTAGATATTCACAAAAATTTTTATATATACCTCGTATATCTATTTCCATGTCTTATAAAATGTGAAGTCTAGTAGGTACAGCAAAAAGGCTAATCAGCTTTGAGAAGCACACCTACAACTAAAGCAGAGTTATGACAAGACAAGAACCTGCTCCTATCAAATCAAGCTTAAGCCAAAGCAACTTCCACATTCAACTGTGAGACAACGGAACCTTTCTTCTCCAACGTTCAAATCCATGAAGTTCTACTATAATAATACTTCCATGCAACAAGAAGACTGACGAACAAATCTAATGAGAACATCAAGAAAAATGAGCAAGTGAACACAAATAAAAAAGAAAGAAACCCTATTGAGAAAAGAGAGCTAAGAGAAAAGAAAACTTCATCTTCTACAAAGCTCACAGAGATTCAAACCATATTCATATCCTCTCTTTGAGAGTTACTTGAATCTTATTCTTTATTGAATAGAAAGCCAAGAGTGGCTTAGTGATCAAAGAATACTTAGGCAGTATAATCTCAAAGGAAGATTTATACTTGTAGCCAGTAGTGGCATAGAGAATACTTATAGTCAGAAGTGGTAGTGAAGAATACTTGTTTTGTAATATGTTGATTATAGTGGAACCCTTTAACAGTTGTTAAAGGAGAACTAGACATAACTTAGGTTGAGTGAACCAGTATAAAAACAAGCATTCTACTTTTGTTATCTTATGTTTACACTTGTTCATCTATCACATTGTGCACTTTCATAAAGGTTTTTAAAGCTTTGCCTTCAAAGATATATTAGCTTGTTTGAAAAGATTTATTAACCCACTATTCACCTCCCCCCTACTTTCTAGTTTGTTCTTGTGTATTTCAGTTAAGCATATTTGTTTATGTCCATGGTGGTTAAGCAATGTCAAGCTTCTACCATGGATGGTTAAGAATGTCATTATTATCCTTGCCAATGGCCTATTTCTCTCTTTTAAGTTTAAATAATTTTAGGTTTCCAATAGTAGTTTGAAGCTTCTTCCAAATGTTTATTTTAAGTAAGTCAAAACTTGCTTTCTTAGGTTGATGTTCATTATTTATAACTCTTTCTTTATATTCCTTGACTTCACCAAGATTATCTAATTGTCTTCAAAATATTGTTTTTAGTGGAGTTTCGATTTTTATGTTTTCGGTTGAAAATAAATTATCTTCTTGTAACAAGTTGAAAACTTAGTAAGTTTCAGCTTAAGCAGGAGTGTGGGCTGGTTGTATTTCCCAATCAATAACTAGTCAAAGTTTGTGGTATTCAGAATTTCATGGCATCTTCTTCAAAAGACTTGTCGAGAGCCAAAAATATCCTACATTTGTTCCAAGCTCCATCTATTTCTTCATCATATATATCCATTTCTCCATCATTTATTTCTTCTTCCTCTATATCATTACCTTCATACATGTTTTACTATGACATATACACATAAAAAAAACATGAGTATGCAAACATATAAAAAAAACATGAGATAAAAATATCAAATTGCATGACTAGTTTCTATATATTTTTAATATTAGTATTATTGCAATGAAATTATAAAATATTTTATGGAAATTTCTAATCATAAATTCTCATAAAATGATAGCAAAAAATAATAACAAAACATTAGTTCAAAAATATAAAATACTTCATTTAACCTGTAAAATCAATAATGTCATCAAAATATAAACCAAATAATTCAACAAAAAAGATATCTAAAAAACATAGTAAAGTAGAACTAGAAAGTTAAGAGATGATCAAAACATTAATCATCTGCCTAACTTGAAGAATATCCAAGATAAACGTTCTTCTGGTGACATTTGAATGAACAAATCCTTCTTTGCTTTAGTATTAAGCAAATCACCCATCATGTAACTAGTTGTGTCACCTAGATTTGGGATTTCTTTTATAGCATCCCAGACATTGTTTTCTTTTTTCTCCATTATGTTATGTATCTTTTCAAAATTGACTACAATAGTTTTCATATTAGTAGAAAGGTCTTTTAAAACTTTGTCTTGATTGTTTCTCCAAATGAGTTAGAACTTCCTCCATATTCAGATCTACTTCTTTTATGACGGCTTTTTTCTTCAATAGGAATCTCTGAACCTAAAGGGGAATGGGATGGTGAACTACATTGGTCTGGTAATGTAGGTTGGTAAGGGGATTCATAGTGATTTAGGGGTATGAACGCATCATTATTAGGATCATATGAAAAGTTTCTTATCCCAGAATCTATAGTTTCTTCCTCCAAAGTTGTTGCATCAGTATCATCAGTCCCTAATGCAATGGAATTGTTCCCATTATCAACTCCACCCTCGATAACAATCTTCAAATCCTTGTAGTCAACCATACGTTTTTCTCAAAGTTTGTTGTGAGTTGGGTGGGACTAGCAAAAGAATAAATTATTCATCGTTAATATATTATAAATAACGTAATATAATAATAAAGAAGTAAACTATTAATATATTTAAAAGATTGTGAGCACAACTCACCTTCAAGTAATTACTCCATACTTCATCACTAGCACTGTATGCCTTTGAAATTGGATCCCATCCAAAGCCAGAGTTATTATGCATAAATGTTGACATTTTGTTGTAGTGATTTTTAAACCACTTCATTTGACTCAAGTAATGATTGTAAGTTTTAGGAAACTTAATTTTAGCATTGAGACGAGGAAGTATAACTCTTTCTACATTTTGCTTACTAAGTAAATCATTAGCATCACGCAATTCATTATTCACAGCTTCCACCAAGAGGTGTAACAATTCATTGGTATCCTCCATACTCCAAGATTCATACTTATCTTTCTCTCCACCTCTTCTCTTGCTAATTTCTTGTTGTGAATCTCCCATTTTGCTAAGTGACTAGTTATTATATATACAATAATAATTATCATACAAAACCAACTATTAATAAAAACAATTAAAAAATAACAAAAAAAACTAAGAAAAAGTATAAGAGATATAACGAATAATGGATGTGGCATATAAAACATCTAAAAAAAAATATATTATTAATAAATATATATGAGTTGCCTGAAACATACAGAGGCAAAGGTACTCATGCATAAATTATACATTTTTCATGTTTCAAATTCAATTATGCAATTCAAAATATTATCAACATTCCATGCAATTAGAACAAAGAAATAAAATATTGGTGAAAAAGAAAGGTACTCATGAGAGACAATTCCATTCCCAACATAAATGATAGTATGCAAAAATCACTCAACTTTATTGAACAAATTACATAGGAAAAAAGTTAGAAAGATTTTCTTACCTTAGCAGCAGAAAAAACACGTAAGAGATTATACAATTCCCTCCAAAGTAGAGAGAAAGAAATAAAAAGTTTGTGATGAGAAAGAAAAGTCTCTTGAGGTTGAATGGGATTGTTTGTTGGGTTTGGTATTTATATGATCAACTAAAAAGTCTATAAAATCCATCAAAATCCAATTAAAAAAAATCCTTCAAAATCTGTATGATTTTGAATAACAAATGACTTTTTTTAAGTTATTCAAAATCTCAATCGAATACCACAAGATTGTGTTGCCCTCTAAAAAAAATCTTGATAATCTTGATTAAATACCATTAGATTGTTTTTTATTATTTAACAATCCTGATTGAATACTCCAAGACATTTTTTCCTAAAGAAAAGTCTTTAAAATCCTAAACAATCTCATTACAATACACCCCCCTTAATTTGAATGTATTTATCACAGTGTTCCATTTATTACTAATTGTTATTATAAATGTTGATAAAAAAAATATTGATTATTGAAATTTAAATAATATTATATTTTAAATCTTCATATTTAAGAAAAAAAATATATCTTCTAATTACCATTTATGATCAAATTTGAAATTTTTTTTTGAAAAAAATTTAAAATTTGTTAGGAAAATAATATTTATATTGTTTGGAAAAAAATATGTATTCTAATGACCATTTATGATCAGTTGGTATTTTTTCCCATAGCATTAATGTTATGATTATTATTATTATTATTATGGATGTAGTTATAATATCATAAGTTTTAGGTCAAAATCATAAAACATTATGCAAAACATATGTTTTTTCAAAGCATGATTCGTTTTAACTTTTTTGAGTCAAAATTATGAAACATTAAATCACATAATTAGTTTTATTAAAGTAATTATCATCATCATAATAAAGTATTTATTTTAACATTCAAAACTGTCTAAATCAAGTTTAAAAAAAACAATTAGTTCTAAGAAAAGTTATTGTTTTAAAACTGATATGATTTTACTTTATGAATTTAAATATAGTATTGACTAAAATTGAATCAATTTATATGAAATAATATTTTATTGAAATATTTAATTACAAAAAATATCATTTAATATTGATACAATTAGCATATCACAATTTGTTTTTAAGTTCGAGATCAATTTCTTTTATTTATCTCAATATTTTCTCATTAATTTGTATAGAATAATAATTTATTATTTTTTATGATTTTTTTTAATTAATATTGATCATTTAATTTATATTTAAATTGATGATAATGATCACAACAATCAATTTATCCTACTTTAAAAAAAAGAGTTAATTATATTTTTTTAATCTATATTTTAAGCATGTTTTCCTAAGATAAAAATCAATGTTGTCTTGTGGTGGAACTATATTTATGAAAACTTAATAGCAAGTTTGTATTTATTTTTTTAAGTTTATACTATATCGTTCAAAAAATTTATAAAAACAAAAATCACAAAAATCAAACCAAACTAAACCGCACTGCGAATATTCCTATTAACAACGCAAAATAAATTTAGGGACTCAAACAAAAAAAAATGGTATTTTTTAGACCCAAGACTATATATATATATATATATATATATATATATATGTTGCTAACGTCCTCCCTAGTTGGAGGATGTTAGCAATCAATACCAAAATATTTTTGACTAAAATATCATTATTTCTTTTATTTTATTCATTAAATAGGAGTATTTTAATAATTTAATATTTAATTAAACATAAATAATTTCTCTCTCCTATCAAAATCAATTATCTTTTTAAAAATAAATGATCATAAATGAAGAGAGAGAAAATATATATATTTTTTTAAATTAAGTATTAAAATACTAAAAATATGTGTCCTCTTGAGTCGTGTCACTCAAGCTAGTGCTTCCAATCCCCTAAAAGATCTCTCTCATCTACATCATTTTGGGGTTCCTCTCCACCCTCCTATGCAACCTCGAATCATCCAAGTTGATTAGCATCTTCCACTTGCTGGGTTCATCAAATGTAACACAGATGGTACACCTCGTGGTCACCCTGGTCATGCTGTTATTGGTGGAATATTTCAAGATCATTTTGGTTTCTTCTAGGGAGGTTTTTTTGTTTATATTGGCATCCAAACCTCTCTTTATGCTGAAATCTTTGCGGTTCTTTGTACGATTGAGCAAGCAACTCGACTTGGTTGGTTGTAGCTTTGGATTGAATGTGATTCTCAATTGGCTATCAAGGCCTTTACTCATCTAATAGTTATTCCTTGGCAGCTCAGGACTCGCTAGAACTGTGTTTTCTCTTCCTCTAATAATATGCATATAGTCTCTTTACACATTTTTAGAGAGGGTAATCAATGTGCGGATAATCTAGCAAATTTTGGTGTAAATGAGCGTGTAGAGTTTACGTGGTGTCTAGTTTACCTAGTTTTCTTTCTGTTAGCTATGCCCGTAATTGTTGTGGGCTGCCTAACTTTCATTTTTGTTGATGATTCTTTGGGTTTGGTTTGGTCCGCCCATTTCTTTGTATTCTTTTTACTTATTTAATAATATACATCTTGGTATTGATGATAGAGTGGCTTAAGGAGTGCTAACATAGTTTGGATGTCTTTTGTCTCTCTTAAGAGATACCAAGATTGCATTTCATATAAAAAAAAAATACTATAATATCCTTAAAAATAATTTATTTTAAGAATATTGGTTCTTTTGTCCAAAATATTTTAGTGTTGGTTACTAACATCCTCCAACTATGGTAGACGTTAGCACCCCTTTTATATATATATATATATATATATTATTTTTCAAATTTGGTATCTTGATATATAAATTAAAATTATCCTCTAAATTGTCATTGGATTTAAAGAGGGAATTGTTCTATTTAAACTAGGCAATACAATCAAAATATAATGTTCTTTTAGACTACTACAGTATTTCTTGGGTTGGTATTGAAGTATGAAACTGAATGCTTTTATTGAATGAAGAGAATGAGGGGCTGCACTCATATATATACACAACTAGCTAGGATTCAACAGAAAATTAAATAATGGAAATATAATAACAAACTTGAATCTAACTAATTCTAATTTAAATCTATCATAACAGCAAACTATAATTTGAATCTTCCATAACAACAAATTATAATTTGAATCTTTTGTAACAATTGTAACCGCAATATCCCCCCTCAAGGTGGAGAATATATGTTGATTATTCCCAACTTGCGGATGAAGGTGGAAAAGGCAGGTGTAGGCAAGGCCTTAATGAAGATATCAGCTACTTGGTGCTGAGTCTTGACATGAATCAACTTTAGGAATTTAGATTGAACAAGCTCATGGATAAAATGATAGTCTATGTCTATATGCTTGGAGCGTTCATGATGAGTAGGATTAGATGCCAAGTGAATCGCAGATTGGTTGTCACAAAGAACCATGGTGTGAGAGATGGGAACCTCAAGGTGAAGCAAGAGTCATTTTAACCAAATCACCTTGCTAGCAATAGATGATAGGGATCTGTATTCCGCCTCCGCTGAAGATTTAGAGACTGTGGGTTGCTTCTTCGATTTCCATGATACTAAGGCATCCCCTAAAAACATGTAGAAGCCAGTAGTGGACTTGCAAGTGTCTAAACAACTGCCCCAATCTGCATCTGCATATGCTATCAAATGGAGTGAATTTTTTGCCGAAAAGAGTAAGCCTTGGCCTGGGGCAGATTTTAGATATTGGAGAAGATGGTGTATGGCATGCAGATGAGGGGTGTGAGGACTTTGCATGAATTGGCTGAGCCTGTGAACAACAAAACTGATGTGAGGCCTGGAAATGGTCAAGTACAAGAGTCTTCCTATTAAACGTCGATATATGGAAGGGTCTGGAATGAGAACACCATCTATGGCAGTCAACTTGATGTTTAGATACATGGGGAGAGAAGATGGCTTGCAACCCAAGAACCCAGTGTCCTATAAGAGGGATAAAATGTATTTGTGTTGGGAAAGGGAAATGCCTTTGCTAGACTTGGCAATTTCCAACCCCAAGAAGTACTTAAGGGGACCGAGGACCTTCAACTTGAATAAAGACTGAAGTTGGGTTTGAACTACAGCAATGTGTGTTGTATTAGGACCAACCAAAATGATGTCATCAACGTAAACTAGGAGGATAACTAAGGAGGGAGCAGACCCTAAAGTGAATAATGAGTAATCATTCTTTAATTGAGTAAAACCATGACTCAACAAGGTGGAGGAAAACTTGCAAAACCATTGTCGTGAAGCTTGGCAAAGGCCATAAAGGGACTTGTTCAGCTTACATACAAGTCCTTTATTGGTTGTATGATATCCCTTTGGGAGCTCCATATACACCTCTTTAAATAACTCACCATTTAAGGTGTTATTGACATCTAGTTGCAGCAAGCACCAATTTCTAGCAACTGTGACAGCAAGAAGCACACAAACGGGAGAGAATGTGTTAGAGAAATCAATTCCAACTTGTTGTGTGTAGCCCTTTGCTACCAATTGTGCTTTATATCCATCTATTGTCCCATCAAGCTTATGCTTGACTTTGTATATCCACCAACAACCAATGCAATGCTTTCTTGATGGTAAAGGAACAAGAGACCAAGTAGTATTGGCTTCCAAAGCTTGGATTCTTCATTCATGGCTTTGCGCCATTCAAGAAAGGGAACTACTTGGTGAAAAAATTGAGGTTTATAAGTATCTGAGATGTGGTTGATGAAGGTTTGGTAAGAGGGATTGAGTTGAGCCAAGGAGCAATATTGTTGGATGGGGTATGGTTGCATGTGATGGGCCATGACATAGTTTTTAGTTTGGTAGGTCTAGAGGATTGCTGTATGGGAAGTGATGGAGCTAGTTGTGTTTGTGGTAATGAGATATGAGTAGGTGGTTGTGTTTGTGTTTATGGTTGTGGTTGGGCCAGTAGATCATGAGACATTTGATCAGAGATTGGCAAGGGAATAACTAGGTCACCAAAGGGATCATAGGTGTTTAAGGTGGAAGGTACATTAGAAGGCATGGTTTGGAAGGGGAATATGTTCTCGTGAAAAGTCACATCACAGGATATGAAAAACTATTTGGTTTGTAGGTTATATAATATGTATCCCTTATAAATTTTGGATAGCCAACAAACACAGTTGAGGTAGCTCGAGCAGTGAATTTGTTCCTGCTTGAAGGTAAGGTTGCTGCAAAGGTCAAACAACAAAAAGCACGTAAGGACTTGAACCATGTAGGACTTGATAGGGAGAGCTATCTTTTAACAACGGACATGGCACACGATTAATCAAATAAGCTGCAATGGCGACACAATCACCCCAAAAAGTGATGGGAACTTTAGATTGAAAAAACAATGCTCTTGCCACATTTAATAGGTGCTAGTGTTTTCGCTCAACCACAGAGTTTTGCTTTGGTCTTTCAACACAAGAAAACTTGTGTAAAGTGCATTGAGAATGAAGGAATTCAGTGAGAGCTAGTTCCTTGTCATTGTCTGATCGGATGCACTTGATGAATGCACCAAACTAAGTTTTCACCATGGTGAAGAATCTCATGATAGATGCAGGAGCCTCAAATTTGTTCTTCAACAAATATATCCAAGTGAATCTTGAACAATCATCCACAAGTGTGAGAAAGTATCTCTTGCCATCATATGTGCAATGGCCATAGGACCCCCAAATATCACAATGCAACAAATCAAAAGGAGAATCAAAAACATGGTTAGATGAATTAAAAGATAATCTTTTGAATTTTGCAAGAGGACATATTTGACAAGTAGAAGTAGAGAAATCATGAGGCATAACAAATGGAATTTTATTACTTAGTACTCAAAGTACTTTATCAGAAATATGACCAAATCTAGAATGCCAAACAATAGCATTATTACATTGTGAAGTATTGGAAATTTGACAAAAAAGAAAAGAAATGGAATTGCAAGCATTAGATGTAGGAAAATTGTCTTGAAGGGTCAAGATATAGAGTCCTTCGATAAGGCTACCCATCCCAATCCTCTTGGAGTGAGGCATTTCCTGAATAAAAAAAATGATTAAGGAAGAAAGTGATAAGGTTAGTGTTAGTGAGAAGTGCACTAACTGACAAAAGATTGAAAGTAAAGGAAGGAATATATGACACATTATGCAATAGTAAATTTGAAGATAAACAAATAGTGCCAATAGGTGTAACAAAAACGGTTTCTTTGTTGGGCAATATAACGATTTGTTGAAGACATGTTGATATGATTGAAACAAATGTAAGGAACAAGCAATGTGTGTGGATGCACCAAAATCAACGAGCCAACAATGATGTAGGGAATTAGAAGGTGAAATAGAAAATACTATACCATTTGTTGCATCGAGATTTGGTGAGATGGTAGTGGATGTTTGCAGGAGATTCATTAACTAGTTATATTGCTATTTTGTGAGTTGGAATGGAAGAGCAACTGGCTGATCCAAAACAAGGTTCACCGAATCTTTGTTCTTCTGATAATTGGGTGGAAAACCAATTATTCTATAGCATCAATCTTGAGTGTGTCTAAAGATGCCACAATGAGCACAAAGAGGGTGGTCTTTCCTGAAGTTTTTGGCCTTGCCAATTGAGGAAGCACCAATAGTCTTGACATCAAATGCATGAGAATTATCAACCGAAGCAAATGCACCAACTTCCTTCTGCTTCTCATCTTGCATCACAAGGGAAAATACTTTGTTGATAGTTGGTATAGGATCCATGGAGAGGATCTGACCTCGAATGGAAGTATAGGACTCATTTAATCCCATAAGAAAGTGCATCACATATTCCAGTTGGTTATAATCAAACCAAGGCTGGATGCCATCACATGTGCAAGTATGAGTGGGTTTAGCCTCTGCCAAAGATTCCCAAAGAGAATGCAATTTGGCATACTATAATGAAATAGACATGGAGCCTTGTTGTAAGTTGACCAAGTCATGTTTCAATTGAAAAATCAAGGGACCATTGCTTTGTTCAAATCTTTCTTTGAGGTCATTCCACATTGCCTTTGTAGTGGAACAATGGAGAATGCTGCCTTGCATTTCCTTGGAAAGAGAATTTAAAATCCATGAAGCAATAATTTTATTATTGCAATGTCATGCTAGATAGCTAGCATGATCTGAAGCATGGGCTCTGGAACGGATCCGTCAACAAAGTCAAACTTGTTTTTACCAAGGAATGCCATCTTCATGGTCTTCTTCCATGAATTGTAGTTTTCACTAGTCAAGGGGTGAGAAACTAATATCAAACCAGGGTTATCAGACAAATGAATTGTGAAAGGACTAGAATCATCCATGGTGGCCATGGGAGATTAAAAAAAAGCTTGGAAAAGAAAAGCTTTGAGGGATCAAAAAATGCGGAAGGTAATGTCTACTGATACCATATTAAAGTATGGAACTGAATGCTTTTATTGAATGAAGAGAACGAGGGGCTACACTTGTTTATATACACAACTAGCTAGGATTCAACGGAAAATTAAATAACAGAAATATAATAACAAACTTGAATCTAACTAATTCTAATTTAAATCTATCATAATAGGAAACTATAATTTGAATCTTCCATAATAAAAAATTATAATTTGAATCTTCTGTAATAGTGGTAACCGCAATAGTTGGTTCAACCTAGACTACTACATTATTGTTGGAATGATGGGTTCGTTCATATACTTTATTCGTTAACCCTGCTTTCTTCTTTTTTATATTTATAATTTGTTCATCTACTTTCTTATTTTTATATATTGGGTTCACTCATCATGTTTTCTTAATTCATTTTATTTAAATTTTATTTATTCTTCTTTCACGCAATCTAATGGCTCCAAAAGTTTCTTTCATTGACATGTGAAAGAGTTTGAATAGTAACGTGAGAATATATACAATATACAAGAACATAATTAGTTTAGAAAGTAGGAAACTAATTAGCTAAGAATATGGACATAATTTACACAAGATAAACTACGTAACAAAATAGGAGATATACACAAATATAGAATATATGTATCATATATTCTAATAACATGCCTGTGCCTTGAAAAAATTGAATGGACGCTCAAAGTTCGGGTTGTTCGATTATGTAATCAAATTTTATACAACAGACCAAACAAGTTCTAATTTTTCGCAAGTCAAAAATGTTGTTGGGAGAATCCATTTATAATGGACCTGAAAATAACACTTATTATTTTTGTATTGTTGTTTTACTGTTTATATGTTTATAACTATAATTTTCCGTTCATTACTTTCTAATATTTCTCTCTATTATTTAGGTGATGTAATGATTGAAATCAAATGCACATTAAAAAAAATATAGGTTTAATATTGCATTGTTTACCTCAACTTTTTTTAATTTTTTTCAAATTTTACCCCAACAAGTTAATTTAGCACATTTTACCTCCAATTTTTTAAAATCTAACAAATTTTATCCTCTATAATTTTATTTCTCACATAATTACATATTTTACCCTAACTTTTTTATTTTTTGACAAATTTTGTCCCCAATTTTTATATTGTTTTTTTTGTAAATTTTACCCTCAACTTTTCTCTTTTGGCAAAATTTACCCTCAATTTTTATGTATATTAATGGACAAATGATATGGGTAAAATTTTCTATATTTTAAAAAGTTTGAGGTAAAATGCGTCAAATTAATTTGTTGAGTGTAAAATTTGTCAAAAATTAAAAAATTGGGGGTCGAAAGTGCTATTAATTAAACCTATATTATATGTAGTAAAAACATATTTAAGCCTTATTTAAATATTTTAAAATTTTAGTTCCCACTTAATGTTAGACCGGTCTTAAATCCATGTGAATTAATGTTGTAAAGTAAAAAAGAAATCCAAATTATAAATATCACACAAAATGAAAAACTTTAAAAAAATAATTTGAATATTAAGTATTGAGGAGAAGATACAAGATTACAAGAGTATTCATTTCGAAATGAAAAAAAAAATATATAATATATGCTTATTTTGCATCTTTTGTTTTTCTCTTTCTTGAGATGTTATTCTCTTTACAAATACAACAAATAAATAACTTCCCATGTCATCATCCTCTCACCATAATGACTAATCCAAGATTAGTTTCCCAAATAATAGCCTTATTCTTGTCATTTTCTTATCAATGACTTCTTCTTGTCAACAAATTAATGCTCCGATATTCACAGACTGAGAAATAAGCCTAAGTTATCAATTAAAAAAAAAATTCAACAATCAAACACTATTTAGGATTTGTTTGAGCAAATTTCTCCAAAAGTGTTTATAGAAGAAAATATGAAAGAAAAAATTAAATGAATTTTTTCATAAATTAAAATTGACTTCTTCAATAGTTAATCTGTAAAAGTCTCACATCTTTTAAAGAAATTATATAGGAGAACTTCTACAAATTAATTATCAGAAAAATCAATTTCAACTTACGAAAAGGCTCATTTTATTTTTTTTTCTTTATATTTTTTCTATTAGAAGTATTTTCAAAAAAAAAATTATCCAAACAAACCCTTAATTTTTTGTTTCTGGATGCATTCGAACCCTAGACAAGCTTCAATTCAAGCCTCAAAGTCATTATAATGGAACATAGGGGGCACAAAGCCGTTGAGCTCGCTGAACATGATATCATGATCCCCTTCTTCTCCATATCTATGAGAAGAAGAATCTTCACACTCGAAATATGTTTGAATGTCATCGGGAAATGCACACGTTGGCAACTCCGACTCTGATGGCAGTACTGTTGACAAATCTGAGGCAGAAGTGGTCATCTCCATCATCTCCTTAAACTTAGATGATTGAAGCAGCAGTCCTAGGGCTGATGTGGCAGCAGCCGGCCGAGTCGTCATCGTCGCAGCTTCTTCATTATTATTATCATTGAATGATTCTTGACTGTGGAAAAAATCGAATCCTTTTTGTTGATGATTAGAGTTTAGGGTAGCAATGTTGCTCTCAGAATTAGGGTTAGAGTCAACAAGATCATTTGAGTTGACTAAGTTATTGTTATTGTTATTGGGTTTCAGCCATTTGATGTAACGGCTGAGGTCGAAATTGGTCACAGCGTTGAGTCCTCGATATTCAATTGCTGCCATGTCATATGCTGTGGCAGCTTCTTCTTGGGTTGCTGAAAAAATCAAAAACACTTACGATCCATTCTAATTAATTAATGCATGTCATTATCATTGTATACGTGATTGAATGTTAAGTTAACAAATCAGTTCAGATTAGTTATACTTTTTTTTTATCATATTGATTGCAAACTGAAACGTAATTGGTAACGGATAATTAGTTAATTATGCCATGACATGTATATTTTGTGGAATGATATTTCTATAATAATTTTTCACAGATCCCAACAATTTATACAACAAGCTAGATAAGAGATAAGGATAAAAAAGTAAATGAGATATGTTGAAGTGATATTTTAATTGAGAATAAGAGTAATGAAATACAGTGTACAGACAATCACAATTTTAATGCACTACCCTTATTTTTATTTTTATTTTCTCTTTATTATATGTAAAATATAGTAATGTTGTAGTATACGAAATCTATTATGCACCAAAAGTAGGGATTGATAATTATTGTATTTTTTTTATTTTATTTTTGTCTTAGAATCAAATATTATCGGTGTTCTCAATCTATTAGGCTAGAGACTCTTTTTATACGTATTTTACAATTCTTATTGATACAAAATTTTTTTACATACATACAACCTAATACGAATTCTTATATTAAATAAAGTCTTCTTACTTTTGTGCATTGTATCTTAATTTGATACAACTAGTATTCAGCAATATTTCCATAAAAGATTTCTATTACTATTTTAGTAATTTTTTTTTTGTCCATTACTTCAATATGCTAGGTAGAAGAATTATATATATAGAGAGAGGTGGAGTCTTACCATAAGTTCCGAGGTAAAGATATTTGTTGCCGAAAACCCTGCCAATCCGAGCCTCCCATCTTCCGTTATGATGGTGTCTGAAAATTAACACCAGACTCATGAAAATTCAATTACAATGGTTTCTGCTTATTTTTGTCTATAGAATACTCCTAACAGAAATGATACGATATGATATTATACGAAGAGACTTTTTAATATTTGAATATACTCCTTCTGAATTGTTTAAAATTTAAATTTATTGAAAGATTATAAAATTGGATGATCCCCACGTTAAATTGGATGAACACCACAATTCTTTTTTATTTTTGTCTTTATTATTTTCTCCTTAATTAATTAAAGAGTGATAATCAATTTCTCCGATACTCATAAGAGAATCTTATTAATTAATATAAAAGACAACTAAAAAAGAGTCCGGCAAAAAAGGACAAACTGAAAAAAAAAACTTATATTCAAGGATTAACATCAACTTTAAAACAGCATATATATAATAACAGTTTTTTCTTCTTCTTAAACTTGACAATTAAAAAGAAACAGGATGAATAATTGTACCTTGCAACACCTCTGTATTTAGAAACTCCACGAGAAAACCCGCTGCTTTTCCTGATTATTATTTTTTTAATAAAGAAAGCCAGAAAACTTCTTCAATAATTTAATCTTGAAAGTCGAAACATATACAGTACTCTAAAAGAAGCAAGAAGAGCTTCACCTCCTTAATGATCCAATATACTCTTCCCTAGATTGACCCTCCATTTCTTTCAGTTCATTCTGGTAGGTCGATAACTACACCATTGAAAGACAAATGTGGTCTGTTTTAATTTTCCTTTTTTTCTAAATTAGTATATTGACTACACAAATCACAAGTAAAAACAACATCATATATCATATATCATATATATATATATATATAAAAAAGACTTGTTATGAAAAAAAAAACTTAAATAAATTTTGGGTAAATTTTTCTAGAACAATTTTAAAGAAAAAAAATATAAAAAATAAAACTTAAATAAGTTTTGGATCCCTAAAAAATATCAATTTTTTGGTTTGTGTTACTAAAATTTTTTGTTTTAAGTTCCTACCGACGACGTGGCATCAATCAACTGTTAGTTAAGTGATAACGTAACATCATCTCAACATATATCAACGGTTGAGATGATGATACATCAACCATCGATTTTAGAAGGGGAAGCAGAGTCCCCCACCCACTCCCACTCCCTCTCCCCTCCCTCTATCTAATAATTAAATAAATAATTAATAACATATTATTATTGATGGTATAATTGTAATCTTTTAATAATATATATTATTGTTGATTATAATCTAACAAAAAAAAAATATAATATACTAACTAATAGATATAATCACAATCATATCTTTATGATTTTTCATCAATTATTATTATTAATGCTAATTATGTTTTTTACATTATTATCGATCTCATTTATCTATTATAATTGTTATAAAATTTGATTAGTTTCTTTCTCATTTTAATTGTGAAAAAAAAGCAAAAAATGTTTTAAGAACTCAAACAAAAAAAATGAGTATTTTTTAATGATCCATAACTTATTTAACCCAAAAAAAATGAAATGAGATTGTCCATAAGTTCTTAGAAGGTCTCTCATATATTTAATAGATGTGAGACTTTTACAAATTAATTATTATAGGAGTTAACATTTTTATTTTTTCTCATATTTTTTTCTCCTAAAAAATTAAGTTTTCTATACAAAGTTTACCCAAACATGTCAGTGTTTTCTGAAGAGAATAGGTACCGGAAAATTAAGAATGGTATCTTGACCCCAGTATTTAAGTGCTGCTAGATCATAAGCATGTGCTGCAGCCTCTTCATCGTCATAAGCACCTTCAAGAGCATAACATCCTTAATTAGTTAATTACTCTGATTATTCTTTCAATTTTTCTTGTTATAACAACAAATCATCTAATATACGTACCGAGGTAGACTGTTGTATGGTATGTGAATAATTAACCATTGCAACAAGGAAAGGAAACACATTATTAGTGACTTCATCGATTAAGCTAACAACATAGTAAATTGAGTATAGTAGCTAGCTATCTGATTAAAAAAGAAAAAGAAAAGGATGGATTTGCTATAGTAAGTAAGGGGCATGATATTAACCTTGTCGTCCTTTCTTGTTCTGTGACTCATTCCAGCAATTCTTGTCCCACAAATGAGCTTCGTATCGTCCTGTCCATCGGTGCCTGATCTTGGTTCAATGAACACCCATTTTATTTTATTTTATATTAAATAAATCATAAGAAATAGTAATAGAGGGAAAACTTTAATAGAATAAGGATAATGTATATGATAGTATAACAAAGTTTTACACTTACAACCCTCAATTTATGCTAAGTGTATTAGTTTTTATAAAATTATTTTAAAAATTATATAAAATTTTATTATCCTGTCAAACTCTAATGGAAAATGATAACAAAATCAAATAATTGAGAGACAAATAACATGTTGAGCGACTTTTTTAATGAATTTATAATAGATTCTGTTAGAATGTGAATTTGAACCTAATTCAATTCTAAAACTAGTTCACCTAGTGAGGTTGTCCCTTCACTTACATACCATTTCTTGACTTTGTTTTTTTTTTTTTTTAAATCGATGTGAGACTTGGAGTTTTCTCAAAGGAATGTAAAAATGAATTAACATATGGGACCTAACCTAGTGACTCCTCTATAGATTGAGCTGCGTTGAGGCGGTGAATCTCTAGGGACACTCCTCCTTGTCCGTTTCACTTTGGTTGTGGTGGTGGTAGTCGTGCTAAGGTTGTTATTAGTCCTTGCATTGATTCTCTGTGTTTGCTGCTTCGCCATGGAAAGAAGTTAGTAAGGTAGATAGATACTAATTAACAAGGCAATCAATAAGAAGATATGACTTAGTCCTCCAATGAAGAGGGTTTTAAAGGGAAGAAAACGTTAGAATATAGATTGCATACATGTGCTGGCAATTGCACACAGGATCATAGCCGGCTACATGCGGATCGTTGTTTATGGCCGTCTCCCAATCCGGCTCCCATGCAATATAAATTCTTTCTTCCTTGTCTTTACTTGAATTTTCGTGTGGCAGTTTGATGTATCTGCTATGCTACCTCTCTTAAATCTTAATTATTTATATTCAGTTTAGGTTTTTCCTTTGTTTTGTTCTCACATAAATAATTATTTCTTACTACATTGTTGTCACCTTTTTCTATTTCTTAATTAAGATAAGTTAATTTCTTAAGAATGCTTTTTTGCTTAAATAAGTTTTTGATCCTTATGAAATATCTTTTATTTTTTTTTATTTTGGGTCTTTATAAAATTTTTATTGTGTTTTGGGTTGCTATAATATTTTTGTTTTGGTTTTTGTTCGATGTTACATCATCTCAACCGTTGATATATATTGAAATGATGCCACATCATCACATAACTAATGGTTGAGATTATGTCATGTGATCATATGAACCCAAAACAAAAACAAAAAAAATATATATTATAAAACCCAAAATATAACAAATTTTATAGGAAACCTAAATAAAAAATAGATATTTTATAGTACTCAAGACTTATTTAAATCAATGTTTTTTTAAAATAAATTGAAAGATGACGATCGAGGAAGCAAAAGGAGTCAAGGATGAGGAGATTGACAGCTCGGTTAGAATTTGTTAGTTTTTATTCCCCTGGAATTCTTTTAAGTTATCTAAAACAGTTATTACGAGCACACATTTTCTCTATAGTTTATCTCTTTCTACACTATTTTTTAAAACTTTTTAAAACTCGTTTCTCTTTCTAGTCACATTTTTTACAATTTGAGTTAAAATGACACATAGTAACAATGTTAATGAAAACAAAATTAGTTAATATTATATTAAAATACTAAAATGACATTTATTTTTTCTTCAACACCATGATCAAGAGAGTATTTTCTTTCTATCATATATAGTGATGGATATCCTTCAGCAAAAATATATAATGATGAGACTCTTTTACCAAAAGGTCATAAAAATATTTATAAGAGTGAGTGATTTTGTTTTTAGGTAGCATGAGATAGGTAAGGATCTTTTATACAACGCAAGAAAAAGTAGGTACACCAAAGTGGTGACGCCACAAAATCAAAAACCTTTAGGTAAGGCTACACAGTAAACCAATTTACGATGAGACTCACTTACTAACTTTTTATGAAGGTGGCGCTACACTATATCCAAGCTTCTAGATGACACCATACAAGTAACCATTACTAACTACATTCCCCTGCATCACCCTAGACATTAGGTGACACTATACTAGTAACTATCACTGAGTGGTGCCACAATAGGAACCAGCATTCCCACACTTGTAATGCATTTATTGAGGAAGGGTTCTTAGGCTGACTGGAAGGAGTAACAGGCAACTTTGTAATGCTATTTGTTTTGAATGCACTTTCAAAAGCTTGGAGAAGGGTCTTTTTTTTTCTTAAATTTTTCAAATAAAAAAAAAAAGGTTGTCTAATTTTCTCTAATTTTATCTGTCTCAACTCTCAATTCATAATTTAATGTAAGAAAATGGATAAAGAAAATATACTAATTATTAACTATTATTAACTGTGCACTAATCTAAACTTGCATTTTGTTATATCAATTAATTAATTCACTACTTAAGGAGTTTTGTTCAAAAATGGAAACTTAGCAATTGTCACGGCAATCTTTCGTCCATATTGAATTTTTCGTTTTCTATTATCACTTTTCTTTTGTTTTCTATTTGTTAACTCGATTTGAGGCGAGAATAATATAAATAAATATAAATTATAGTAAATTTTGGGTCTGTCTCCTTGTAGAAATAACAAAAATTAATGCATGAAAAATGGAAATCGTTATTATAGGGATTTATATAAGTGAAGTATATTATATTTTTTTGTTATGGGTATGAGACAATAAGAAAAACGTCTTACTACTAAGTCGTTCATAGCATCACTTTAGGTAAAATAAAAAAAATGGGGTGGAACTTTAGTTATAAAAACATAAATAAATGTTGGGAGAATTGGGAATGATGGTTCCTATTGTGGCGTCACCTGGTGATGGTTACTAGTGTGGCGTCACCTAATGTTTAGGGTGACATAGGAAAATGCAGCTAGTGATGGTTATTTATGTGACGCTATCTAGAAGTTTGGTTATAGTGTGACACTACCTTCATAAAAAGTTAGTAGGTGGATCCTATTATAAGTTGGTTTACTATCTGGCGCCACTTGAAGATTTATGATTTTGTGGCACCACCACTTTGGTGGACCTACTTTTTCTGGCGTTATATGGAAGATCCTTACTTATCTGGCGCCACCTAAAAATGAAATCACTCACTCTCGTAAATATTTTTACAATTCACCTAGATGGGGAAATACTTTAAAGTATTAACCTCTTTTAGTAAAAGAGCCATAATGATGGATATGTGGATTGGTCTGGCTTGTTAAATTTCCCCCCAGGAGTGTGTTTTTCTTTTGGATTGGATAATTTTGGTATGCTATAATAAATGGCTTTTGATATTTATCCATACCTTAATTAATAATAAACCTCCCTTTCTTTTTTTTATTATCAAACATCCTTTAAAGAAAAAACAATCTAAGCGCTAATCTTACCCCCTCTCATTTTCATTAATCCTTTTGCCCTATGCTTGATTACTAATTGTTGGCAAGTGCACCAAGTCGTATCAAGTAGTAAAATAGACAAGTACAAATATCATTTTCCACATGGACTAGTGCAATATGAGTAACCAAGATTTTCTATTGTTTTAAACTGTAAATAAAGGAACAGAAAGCAGTTAAAACAAAAATCAGTTGTGTGTGATGAGAGCTGATGTTCTAGCCAAAGACAACTTGAATGTTTCTTCAGAATTTCAAAATAAAATAGTAACAGTAGTAGTAATAGGCAACAGTGATATAGTTGTGATAAATCGTAAAGTGATGCTATAAGGGGGTTGGGTTTCACTAAAGTTAACATTCTTGTGCATGAACGTTTTGTATAAATTCCCCCTATATTTATTAATTAAAATCAACCAACTAAACTATCCTTTGTGTCAATCCCTCACACCTAGAGAAACTAAATCTCTTTCCTAAGGCTCTCACCTCTTAACAAAGAAACTAGTAGTAAAACTAGCGACAATGTGATTCAAACAAACCAAGTTTTGATCCCTCGCACCCTTGGTTTATTCTCTCACGTAATTACCAAAAAACCAAGTTTTGATCCCTCGTACCCCCGGTTTATTGGACATTTATATTCAATTCAAGATAATAATCCCCATTTTCCAACCAAGGTACTATCCTAAAATCATGTTATAAGTGATCAGTTTACAACAAGCATTAAGCAAGGAATAAGATGCTAACCAACATATATATAGTGGAATTCATACATTAAAAATATCAAAGATAGATTAAGAGTGTAGCAGTGGTTACATTCATCTCTTTACAACAATGGAGAACTTAGATACTCCTTTCCATAGACAGCAACTCAGGTTTTAAGAATGGATAATGGATAATGGGTAAAAGTCTCCCTATTGAGTGTTATAATGAGTTTCTTATACTAAGATCACATAGGAATCATTTCTTCCCAACCCAATGCAACAATGCCTGTCCCTTCAGCCTCCAAAAGCAGAGAATACATTCTTTGAAACAGCTTTTTATCCAAATTAGAAAAAGTTATTGTTCCATTTGTAAGTGGAATTTGGCTTTAAGCCAAATTTTGGCTTGTAGCCAAAATCTATTGGTTGAATTGCCTGAACAGCTGTTGCCTCTTCTTATCCTTGGGACCGTGCACTAAGAGATTTCTCGTATCTCTCAATTATCATCATTATCCAGCAAAAAAGGGCAAAAAGGGTGAAAGAATCCTAAAAGCCTACTCAAGTTGTCCATTAAGGGAAGACTTGATGAAACGACAACAATCATGGGAAAAACAGCCTCCAAAATAGTCCAAAGGGGAGAAAAAGGCTATGTATTTTACTTATGATATAAATAAACTAGACACCTATCAAACTCCCTCAGACTTAGAGGTTTGCTTGTCCCCAAGCAAAAGTAAAATAAAACATGAACACACTAATTCTAAATATGTACCACTAAAAACATTAAACAAAGAATATGGATTGAGATTAGTCACATTCTAACATATCCAAAGCATGAGGCCTTCATTTCAAGATTTTCTCAAGATTGAATCAATGCTTTAACTTGTAGCCGTGGTGTTCTTTTATGGAGATCATGACAAGGATGCAGATGTCACAATTTTTAAGGTAGCAAGCATGACAATCCTTTGTTGACATAATCAGAGAATGCTTAATCCTTACAATCAAGTGTTTCTCTCAATCACACAAATCACACACATTGGAAACTTCACACTTTAGCTTTTCTTTTCTTCTCAAATGTCATAAAAGTTGTGCATACTTACAAAGATCACAAGGACTTTCATTGGCTTGTAATGGGGCTGAGCTTTGAAAGAATTTTGGTTTTTCTAGATAATCAAAAGACACTGAGAGATATAGAGAGCAATTATTCATGACTCATCCAACTTCATCTCATTCTCTCACAAAATTAAAGAAATTCCCAAAACTCTTACTTTACCCAACTCTGTTAGCTCAAATGCCACATACTTTAATCCAAGTATCACACTTTTATTTGCCTTTTTTTTTCTTTTTTTTTTTTTCTGCCTTTTTGTTTTTAGAATGTTAAAGACATGTATTGTGTGATACTTTGGTTCATTTGGAAAGTGACTCATAAATAGATCCCAATTCATCCCCCAAAAGCATTCCCCTAAACTTACTTGAAACCCTTGATGTACAATTGCTCTCCTATCCCTAAGGTATGGAAAGTAAATTGTTTTTCTTTTAAGCTTTGGGTATCAAGAAAGAAAGGAATTCAAATAAAGCTCAAAGGGGTTTGCAAATGACAAGATGATGGGTTAGCTTTTTTGGCTTAGTGGCTCACAATCATAGAACAAAATTGCCTTGATCCTTTCTAAACAAGCATGCAAACTAAATACAAAGAGAATGAAGCAAAACCAAGTGCAATGCCCCAATGGTGGTGCTCAATATATTGAACAAGGAAACATAATCTCACTAGTGTATTACTCAATGCATTCAAAGATTTTCAACAAATTCATGCCAACGCATTGCTCACTTAAAAGTGCAAAATGCATCCAAGTTATGATAACTATGTGTACACCCACAGGCATTCAATCAAAACAATGGTTCCCAGATTAAAGAATGTGATAAGGAACATGCAAGGATACTATCACAATGAAACTTTTTTCAACCCACATAAACACAAATAACAACAAGAAAACACATTTTTTTTAACCTAGAAGGGCCATCACCTACCCCCCTTGTGAAAAAGGGTTGATCCCCAAGCCAAAAGAGCAATACTTGCAACAAACAAAGACGCACTAAATGTGAAACCCTATCCAAAAAGCACAAAATCAAGCAAAAGATAAAATCTTTGTAGCAAAAATTTAATGCAGCATCAGTGAAGTTAGTTTTCTCACAAAGCAGTTGGAAAAACCAATTCGTTGGTGAAAGAAAAGGCAAAACGAAGGAAATCCCAACAATGACAAACAAATGGAGAAGAAACAGAAATGGGGACTTACGCGAAGATCGAGCTCGGAGGAGGAGAGGCTGGTAGGGATGGAGGTGGGGAGGACGAGGATGGCAACGAAAGGGAAGAGAGGTTGTGATAAGGGTTAGTCTTAGCGTGATGGAGGATGAGTTGGGTAAGGAGGAAAAAGATGATGAAGACTGAAAGAGTAATGAGGAAAGAGAAGGGATTGAGAAGTGTGAGTGGACAAGGCAGAGATGACATAATGGAAAGGAAAAAGGTATGTGATAGTTAGAATAGTGATGGGATTGAAAAGGTTATAGGAAACTGAAAAGGGTTTTTGGAAACTGAAAAGGGCGGCTTTATTTTAAATGAAATGGGTGTGGGAGAGAGAAAGGACAAGACTGAGTAAGTAAATGTGGAGAAGTGGTGTTTGAAAACTGACAAACAAGTTAGAAAACGTGGGGAAATAAAATAAAATAAAATAAAAAGTTTAAAAAATTGCACATGTGAGAAAGGAGTAAGCGACTTTTGGCTTCGAGCCAAATTTTGGCTTCAAGCCAAAATGTGCTTAGCGAAAATTTGTGCTAAGCAAATTCTTTCAAATTTTTGCAGTTAGAGAAAAAAATTCGCTTAGCGAAAATTTGCACTGAGCGACTTCTATCAGTCTTTACTCCTAGAACATTTCACTTGATGCCTTATGTTGTAGAAAATGTATCACTTGACTATCCATGCTTCTAGGGTAAAGAAATCACAACAAGCTAATTGTAGTAAATTCAAATCACACAAAACAAGTCTAAACTAGAAAAATTTAAACAACTAAGACAATCAAAAGAAGGGTTAGAAAAATGGGTTGCCTCCCATTCAACACTTCTTTAACGTCACTAGCTTGACGTATGGGACCTCAAGGGTCCATTAAGCGTAGAACTATGGTTGACTTTTCAATCTCACCCCCCACTTGGGGTTGTAATTCTTGGCCATTGTCTATCCATTTCCTTCCAAATGGAGGATCCTCCAAAATCACAGCTTCATACAGTTTTGCATCTTTAATGATAAAAAGACTTGACCACTTGGACTTAAGGTTATCTTGGAACAGTTTGGATCTAGACTTGAACAATAAGAGCTTTTTTACCAGGCCAAAATTCTCTCTTCATGAAAATTTTATCCACGCAATGTGAGGGACTTATCCCTTTCAAGTCAGAGATGGACCACCTCATAGCTTCTTTATTAGCCTTCAAACTTTTAATCACTTTCACCTCTATCTTCCTCCTCGTTGAGTGTATCATCTGCATCAATTAAGGATTTTTTAGGAGGAGTTGAGTTCTGAATTTGCCTCATAGAGAGGGGGGGGGGGGGGGGGGTAGATTTCATTGAGAACATCTACTCTAAAGCATGATTCATCCTTGTTAGGGTGTTGCTTGGATTCAAACACATTAAAGGTAATCTCTTCATCGTGCACCCTTATTTTTAACTTGCCATCACTAACATCAATTAAAGCACGAGCTATCATCATAAATGGCCTTCCAAGGATGAGAAGAATTTTAGCATCCTCTTTCATATCCATGAACACAAAGTCAGTTGGGAATATAAATTTATCCACCTTCACTAGCACATCTTCCACCACTCCATATGGATGCTTGATTGTTTGATCTGCTAGTTGAAGTGACATCTTTGTAGGCTTGATTTCTACATCTCCCACCTTGCTAAGCATTGAGAGAGGCATAAGATTGATGCTTGCTCCCAAATCTAGCAAAGCTTTGTCAACATCAAGATTTCCAATAGAACATGGGATAGTGAAACTCCTAGGGTCTTTGTGCTTGAAAGGAAGTGACTTTTGAATGATAGCACTACACCCCGCCTTGAGCTTAATAGTTTCCTCATCTATGTATTTTCTTTTCTTGGTGAGGAGTTTTTTCATGAACTTGGCATAAGTCGGCATTTGCTCAAGGACTTTCGAAAAAGGGATATTAATTTGCAATCTCTTAAAAATGTCCAAGAAATGAATGAACTGCCTTTCTTTGTGTTTTCTCATTGGTACAAGAGGATAAGGTAATTCCTCCGGAGGAATAGACTTGTCTAAGGCTAATTTCTTCTTCTCTTTAGCAATTTGGGTCTTGGTTTTCCTTGGCTTATTCTCCTCCACTTCACTCATTTTCTCATTTTTCTCACTATTTTTCTCTTTGTTTAATTCACTCATTTCCTTTTTACTCTTTTCTTTTTCAGTCAACTCATCTTTTTCTTCCCCCTCATCAAGAACATTTTCCACTACTCCATTTATTTCATTTTTCTCTCCACTCAAATCTTCCACAAGAGTACCTCTCCTAGTAGTGATAGCACTACAATGCTCCTTCGGGTTTGGTTTAGTGTTTGCTGTGAATGTTCCTAATCTCAGCTCTGCAAATTTCCTATCTATGTACTTAGCCATTTGGCCAATCTACACCTGCATGTTTCTGATGGAAGCATCATGACTTTTTAGGGCTGTCTTTGTATTCTTTTGATTGATGGTTGGAGCTTGAACAAATTCCTGGAGCATCTCGTGCAAGGTTTGGTTTTGATTGAGGGATTGGTACTCATATGGCTGCCCTTGATATGGTCTGCTAAAAGATGCACCATGATTGTTTCTATAGGGTTGATTTGGATAGGAGTTGCGGTTTTGATTTCCCATGTAGTTGGCTTCCTCCTGAGAATTAATCATAAAACATTTGTCTGTAGGATGACCTCCTCCACAAATCTCACATTTGAATGAGGGCCTATTGTCTGATTGATTGTTCTGAATTTTCTGCACTTGCTGCATTTGGGACAACTGCTTGGTAAGAGTCTCCATCTTTGCCTCCAGCAACTTGTGATTGGCTCTCCATGCATCATTTTTGTTTAGCTCCAAAACTCCTTTCTTTTGTGCAGGGTAGGGGTCCAATCATGATGAACATCATAGTCATTTGCTGCCATATTCTCAATTATTTCTTTAGCTTCCTCAGGCATTTTGTCCATGATTCTACTACTTGCAGAAGCATCAAGCATTAGTTTAGTTTGAGGTCTCAAACCTGCGAGGAACGTGTTGATCTTTGCTACCTCATCCAAATCGTGAGCTGAACAGCTCCTTAGCAAACTTTCAAAGCATTCCCATGCCTCACAAAGTGCTTCATCAACTACCTAAGTGAAGTTACAAATGGCTGTCTTCTTCCAATTGATCTTTGATTGGGGGAAGAATCTGTTCAGGAACTTGTCACACAAGGTGTCCCATGTAAGAGGAACATTGGGTGGAAGGGCTTCATACCAATGCTTGGCTTTGTCCTCAAGAGAGAATGCAAAAAGAGAGACTTGAATATACTTATCGTCTACTTGATGGAGTTTCACAGTGTTACATATTCGCACAAATGTAGTCAAATGAGCATAAGGATCTTCTTGGTCAAGTCCATGGAATTGGTTCTACTGAATGAGTTGAATCAGAGAAGCTCTCATTTCAACATTATTTGCCATAACATTAGGACAAGTTATGGTGTTAAAGTATCTTGGCTCGGTATTGACCAGATAATCATTTAGAGTTCTTCTTCGTGGCTGAACATTTTTAGCACATTTAGCTTCTCCCTCCATGGCTAAATCTTCTTCTTGAATTGTTGGAAAAGGGAGATTTGGTAACACTGGTGTGTGTGGCTCTTATGCAATAGGTCTTTCTAATGTTTTTCTTCTCTTTGTTGTGTTGTTATTGCGTTTGGCTGATCTTTCAATTTCAGGATCAAATACAATGGATCAGCTGACCTCCTAGTGTGCATAAACAAAGATAGGCAAGCATTAGAACAGATTGTTAGCACAAAAACTGATACACACTCCAAGTGCTATCAATAAAAAATAAAAATAAAGGAAAGCAAGTTTAAATTAACAGAAAACTTTGGTTGTTTTATATTTAGACACTAGTCCCCGGCAACAACGCCAGTTTGCTTGAATACAGATTGTTGACAAGTGCACCAAGTCGTATCAAGTAGTAAAATGGACAAGTCCAAGTATCGTTTTCCACAGGGACTAGTGCAATGTGAGTAACCAAGATTTTCTATTGTTCTAAACTATAAATAAAGGAATAGAAAGCAGTTAAAACAAAAACCAGTTGTGTGTAATGAGGGCTGATGTTCTAGCCAAAGACAACTTGAATGTTTCTTCAGAATTTCAAAATAAAATAGTAACAGTAGTAGTAACAGGCAACAGTGATATAGTTGTGATAAATCGTAAAGTGATGCTATAAGGGGGTTGGGTTTCACCAAAGTTAACACTCTTGTGCATGAACGTTCTGTAAAAATTCCCTCTATATTCATCAGTTAAAATCAGCCAACTAAACTATCCTCTGTGTCGATCTCTCACACCCAGAGAAACTAAGTCTCTTTCCTAAGGCTCTCACCTCTTAACAAAGAAACCAATAGTAAAATTAGTGACAATGTGATTCAAACAAACCAAGTTTCGATCTCTCGCACCCCCGGTTTATTCTCTCACGCAATTACCAAAAAACCAAGTTTCGATGCCTCGCACCCTCGGTTTATTTGACATCTATATCCAGTTCAAGATAATAATCCCCGTTTTCCAACCAAGGTACTATCCTAAAATCATGCTATAAGTGATTAGTTTATAGCAAGCATTAAGCAAGGAATAAGATGCTAACCAACATATATATAGTGGAATTCATACATTAAAAATATCGAAGATACATTAAGAGTGTAGCAGTGGTTACATTCATCTCTTTACAACAATGGAGAACTTAGATACTCCTTTCCATAGACAGCAACTCAGGTTTTAAGAATGGATAATGGATAATGGGTAAAAGTCTCCCTATTGAGTGTTACAATGAGTTTCTTATATTAAGATTACATAGGAATCATTTCTTCCCAACCCAATGCAACAGTGCCTATCCCTTCAGCCTCCAAAAGCAGAGAATATATTCTTTGAAACAGCTTTTTATCCAAATTAGAAAAAGTTACTTTTCCATTTGTAAGTGGAATTTGGCTTCAAGCCAGATTTTGGCTTGCAGCCAAAATCTATTGGTTGAATTGCCTAAACAGCTGCTGTCTCATCTTATCCTCTTGGGACTGTGCACTAAGAGATTCCTCGTATCTCTCAATTATCATCATTATCTTGCAAAAAAGGGCAAAAAGGGTGAAAGAATCCCAAAAGCTTACTCAAGTTGTCCATCAAGGAAAGACTTGATGAAATGACAACAATCATGGGGAAATTAGTCTCCAAAATAGTCCAAAGGGGAGAAAAAGGCTATGTATTTTACTTATGATATAAGTAAACTAGACACCTATCACCCTGTATCCGCACAACAACTACACATGCGGCTTCAGCATTCCAAAAGTTTGTGTTGACAATAGTACTATTCCTTTTTTCCTGACCAAGATAGAACCATAGAGAAACAATCAATTGAAATCTTGTTTGGTTTCATTGATTTTTTTTTGTTTTCATAGAAAATAGAAAATACAGTTGAAAATGCGTTTGTTTTAATTTTTGAAAACATTTTCAACGAAAATATTTTCTAAAAAAAACTGAAAACTGAAAATAAAGATTTAACATTTTTAGCATTTTCACTTTTATAAATATATTCATCATTCAACGATTTTGTTTTCATTTTTATAAACTATGTTTTCTAATATTTGAAATGTGAAAATGAAATCTATTTTCAAAAAATAAAAATCGAAAGTGTAAATATGAAATATCTCTTAAAACCAAATGCTACCTTAGCATCTCTTCTTCCAGTGGAACCAAATAAAAAGAAATCCTTTCTCATTTAACAGAGAAATTCACGCCATCAACTAAAAAATCCTTTATTCATGTTAATATGTTATACTTGTTTGTGTCTCAGAGGATTTGTGGTTTGTGAGTTTGATGAGATTTAAACCTAACGATCTCCTTATATATATTAAGGCAAAATATGTTTTAGTTCATGAAGTATTAATCATTTTTATTTATAATTCCTAGTGTTTCATTTGACTGGTCTTGGTCCTAAAGTATTTTATCATTTCACTTTTGGTCTCGTTAGCTCCGTTAGTGAGTAATTTAATTTTAATAGATGTCACGTGTCTCAATAATTGATTGGCATGTGGCAAAAAAAAATTTTAAAAAAATTATAAATTGTTTTTAAAATCTGTTTTAGTTTTTTTTTAATTATTATTATCAACTATTATTTAAAGGAAAAACTTTGAAGGTTTTTGAGCTTCTCCCATGGCCTCTCGGCCATATGTCCTCCCTTGGAGGTGCCTCGTTTCTTAAGATTTACCCTCTCCTCCTCCTCTATCTCAGCCTGACCTTGATCAGCCTGTTGCATCTTCTCCCCCTCCACATAAATCTTTTGCAGCTGTCTTGAGGCACACATATCCCCCTAAGTCAATTACCTACACCGTGCTTGAAGGGAGATGCAATTGCCATTAAAATCACTAAGGACGAGTATCAAGTTGGCCTTGACGCATGCAAATCTCACCTTCATGGGCGTCTACTTTTGCCCAAAGGCAGCAAACCCCCAAGTGTTCATGAATTGAAGGACCAATTCGCAAAGCAATGGGTGCTCTTCGGTGATTGGCACATGGTGGCTATTGGTAGAGGTTTTTTCGAATTCTCCTTCTCTAATCTTGATGATTTGTGTCACATATTAGCAATTGGATCATGGAACCTAGGGCTGGGTGTGCTTTGTGTATTTACATGGTCTAAAGATTTTAATCCAAACCTAGTGAAACAAACTAATGCCCAATGTTGGGTTAAGGTCCACGATTTGCCTCAAGAGTATTGGAGGCCTAAAACCCTCTTTGCTATTGCAAGAGGTATTGGAACACCCCTGGCCGTGGATGAGGCCACATCTCAACATTCTTTTGGACACTTTGCATAAATTCTTGTTGACTTGGACCTTAAGCAACCAATTCAAGAACTGATATTGGTTGAAAGAGAGTTGCTTTCTTTGTTAATCTGGTGTATGAGAGGCTCCTAGATTTTTGTGTTAATTGTCAAATTATAGGGCATTCAGTGTCAATTGTAGGCACTTATGTGAGAAACCAGCTAACAAGCAAGTTAAGCCAAGGGAGAGAATATATGTTCCCAAACCTAGAGAAGATGTTGTGTCAGCTTCCCTTGGTGACCAAGTTGACCCTGCCGTGAATCATGAGCTGAATTCTGATTCAGTTCAGCAGCATGTGGTTCCTAACGAGGTGCAGCTTGAGATGGCCAACCCTCGTGATGTGCTTGATGCAAGAGTCAATGCTGTGCACACAAGTCCAAGAGATTCTGGTCAAAATCAAGCAAACTCCGCTGCTCATGAACGAGATGTTCAAAGGGCTACTCCTATGGGAATGGGTAATGATTGTATGGAGAGGGCTGTAGCCCATGAGGTCTTTACTCATGGAGAGCATGCTGCGTATACTTTGAGTTATAATGCAATTAAAAAGGCTGCACGTGTAGAGAGGATCGCATCAGCTGAGGGCAATGTTCTTGAGGACACTTTGTTTGTTGTGAAAACAGCTGAGCAAGCTGTGTATGTTGATAAAAATGCTCCTAATGATATTCCTTCTCTTAGGGAGAAGATCGATCTTGTTGCAAATTGTGCTCAGAATTTCAATTTGGATGGGCAGTTTGTTCACCCATCATGGAATGAGATGGAAGATTCAGATTTAGACCATGTTTCGGATTCAGCCACAGGGAATGTGATTCTTGTAGAGGTAGAAGACACTCCACCTAATGTATAGCCAGACATGCAGAGAGTTTCAAAATTATGGGTAGATAATGACAATGAATCGAAAGATACTAGTGGTGATGAAGATGACAAAATGTCGGCTGGTCTTGATGACTTAATTCCAAATGATTTCACTCCGGTAATTTCTAAAGCCAACAAGAAAAAGAAAAAACAACAACAGCAATGGAAACATTACAACACTAGAGGTGGCCCTACCTCAAGTCATAAATGAAGATTCTTTTTTGAAATGTAAGGGGCCTAGCCAATGCAGAATCTAGGCGGGTCTTATCTTTTATATGTAAGACTCACAAACCTGATTTAGTTTTTATTTTTGAACCTATGATTTCTGTGGATAGATTGCCTTCAAATTATCTTGTACAATTTAATTTGAAGCTTTTTGATACAAACCGTAGGATTAATCTAATTCCTAACCTTTGGTGCTTTTGCACTAATGAAATTTTTGTTAATTTACTCTTTGCTGGTGATCAATATATTGCGGTCTCAATTTTAAGCGAGGGGGTGGTAATGAATGTGGCAGCGGTTTATGGGGCTACTACTTATATTAAGCGTAGAAATTAATGCCAAGACCTTTCTCAATTGCAATCTACCTCTCCGGGGGCTTGGACATTTATTGGTGATTTTAATGCAGTGCTTGGTGCTCATGAGAAACGAGGTGGCAACCCTCCTCCTTCAGCCTCTTGTAGTGACTTTCATGGCTGGTCTAATAGTCATAATCTTATTCATTTGCCAACCAATGGCTAGCAACTTACTTGGTCAAGTGGTCGGGTTGGTTCAAATAATATTGCTCTTCGTCTAGATAGAGTGATCTGCAACCAAGAGTTGTTGGATTGTTTCTCTTCAATTTCTTGCTCTACTTTGGTTAGGAGCAAATTGGATCATCATTGGTCGAGGCCGTACCTAAACCAAATAAAAACAATTAAATGCAGTACTAGGAAGTGATCCTAGGTCGTCTCCCAGTGAGTAGTGATCAAACAAACGTTCATAACACTTAACAACAATAAAATAGTAGCAAATGGGGGGGTTTCTTTGCTTTAATAATTTAAACAGCAAGCAACTTGAATTAAAAATAACAGAACTAAAACGTGTTGTTTCCCCTTGATTCAAAAGCAAGCCTCTTATCCTAGGTTACGAGAATCTATCCCTAATCAATTCAGCCACTTAATCCAACCCGGGAATTAATTTACTAAGCGAAAATTAATACAAGGTTTTCATTATGTGATTAAGCAACACATACACCAATTAATTCCTTTCACAGTTCCATTACATAATAATTGGTGAAGGGGAAAAACTGATCAGAAATTAACATTAATAACAAAACCTCAAAGAGAGTTAGTGCTTAGTCCTCGAGAGAAAACAACACTGAAAATTTAACCTTCCATTCAAATTAAACAGCAACTGGAAACGTAAATAGCAAAATGAAAAACAGAAACGAAAACAAGAATAGAAGACAAAAACGAAACTGGAAATGGAAACTGAAAACGAACCAACAATGAAGAATGAAAATGGAAACAAAAGCAGAAAATGAACAAAAACGCTGCTCTACATGAACAGTAGCATGTTGGGGACGTGAAACCCTTTTCTGAATAGTAAAAATGAAACTAAACCTCACACCCTCCTCTCAATGACGGCTGGGCCCTTAAATTTGTCTCACTCAAAGTCACTTACACAAAACCCTAGGCTACTAATCTGATTTGGGCCCATAAAAATCTGATGCGGCCCAATTACAAAATACAGCAATAAAATGAAATAAAATAAAACTGGACGACAAATAAAACTAAAATAGTCTCCTCTCTTCAAGCCCAAGCTGGTTCAGCCCAATTCCAGATCCAAGCCCAATTGCTTATAATTCTCCTGAAATCAAATTAAAATACAGAATTAGTCAAAAAGGCCCAAATGATAAAATTGCATAATTAATTTGACAATTAAGGCTAATCAGTAATTAAAATGATGACAGAAAGGGGTAAGAAATAGGAGAAAATAATGACACATCAATCATCCTTTACTTCTTGTTCTCTCCAAAGATGAGTTGCGGCCCTCGGGTACCTTTATGTTTCTTTCCGTGTGGCTCGAACATGTTGATTGTCGACAGCTTGTTCTTGAAACTTGGCAATAGCCAGTTTCTTGCTATCCTATGTTCGTCCTAAAATAAAAACTGAAAAACGTCAAGGCTGCTATTAAAAATGGAATGTGGAGGTGTTTGGGAATGTTCAGCATCGAGTTTTGCATGCTTCTATTGCTCTTTCGGAAGTTCAACGTAAAATTGAGGCTTTGGGTCATTTGGAGGAGCTTGTTTCTCTAGAGGCCAATGCCCAATCAGAATTGCAAAAGGCTCTTGAGCTAGAGGAGATTTATTGGCGAGATAAGTCATGAATTAAGTGGGCCACTCAAGGGGATAGAAATATGACTTTTTTTCATCATATGGCCTCTTACCGCCACTCTACTAAAAGCGTTACCTCTTTAAGGCATAATAGGGAGTTGCCACATTCTCATGAAGATATCCAGGGTCATGTATTGCAATATTTTGGCAACATTTATGCTTCTTGATAACTAGTGCACCCCCAATGGCTTGATTCAATTTGTTATTCTTGCTCTGGTCTCGCTTGAAGATAATTCTATGCTTTTATGGATGCCTCGAAGGGATGAAGTTAAAGATGCGGTATTCTCCATGAGCAACTCTAGTGCTCCAGGCCCTGATGGCTTTGGTGGATGCTTCTACCATGCATTTTGGGATATTATCGACGACGATGTTTATGCATCCACTTTACAATTTTTTTCAACAAGGATGGTTGTTGCCAGGCTTGAATTCTAATCTAGTTGCCTTAATCCCTAAGGTACTTGGTGCAGAAAGTTTGGATAACTTCTATCCCATCACGATGGGTAATTTTCAATTCAAAGTTATTTCTAAAGTTCTTACGGATTGCTTTGCCTCCATTGCTCCTAGAATTATCTTTCCTGAACAAAAGGGTTATTCTAAAGCTCCAGGAATTAATCTTGCCATCAAATATGATATCCGCAAGGCTTTTGATACCCTTGACTGGTCGTTTATGCTGGAGGTTCTTCATCAATTTGGCTTCAATGCAACATTTTGTTCTTGGATCCACTCAATTCTTACTTCAGCTCGATTATCCTTTCTGGTGAATGGTGGTTCGGTTGGTTACTTACAATGTAAACGAGGTGTTAAGCAAGGGGATCCTCTCTCCCCTCTCTTATTCTACATTGCTAAGGAAGCTCTTAGTCGTGGGATCTCCTCTCTAGTACAGAAAGGTCATCTACTTCCAGTGGTGGGCCCCAAAAACAGCGTTGTTCCATCACATGTTTTGTATGTTGACGATGTGATGATATTTTGCAAGGGGACAAAATCTAATCTTGAGAACTTGCAACAGCTGCTCAATCTTTATGGGGAAGCTTTTGGTCAATGCATCAATCCAGAGAAAAATAGGTATTATACTGGTCACTGCTCGTTAGCTCAACAAACTTGCTTAGGAGTTGCCTTAGATTTGGTCCTGGTTCTGTGCCCTTTACCTACCTAGGGGTTCCTATCTTTGTGGAAAAGTCGCATAATAGGCATCTACAACCCATTGCAGATAAGATTAAAAATAAACTTTAGTATTGGAAGGGAAAGCTTCTTTCTTACATGGGCGAGTTCAATTGCTTAACTCGGTTATCTCCTGAATGTTGCTCTATAGTTTTCAGATGTACATTTGGCCTGTCTCTTTACTTAAGACCATTGAAATGTGGTTGCAAAATTTCCTTTGGGCTGGTGACATCAACATTAGGAAGCTTGCAACGGTTGCTTGGCATCAAGTTTGCAAACCTTTAAAGGAGGGTGGTTTGGGACTAAAGTCCATTCTCAAGTTAAATGAAGCTGCACTTTTAAAACTATGTTGGGGAATGAAGTATTCAGACTCCTCAAGGGCTCAACTGTTGCATGGTCAGTTTATCCGTAATGATCACTTAATTACTACATATAGGCACTCCTCTATTTAGACCTCCATCAAGAAATTTTGGAATACTTGCTCTCTTCACTCAAGATGGATTATTAACTCGGGAAGGAATACCAATTTTTGGCTTGACCCTTGGTGTTTTAACCTCCTTATCTTAGATCTACTTCAACTACCGCGACACATTAGTATACACCTTCGGGCTATAATTCATGATTTTGTGGTTAATGAAGCTTGGCATATCCCTGAATCAATGTTAAGTAGGCTCCCACAGCTGGCTCCTGCTTTATCTCGCATTGCTCCGCCCTGTGATGGATATTTAGAACCTAATCAACCTATTTGGCAGTCATCCTCTATTGGAACCTTAACTTTTAAGGAGACCTTTCATTTTGTGCATCCCCCTAACCAACAGACGATTTGGACAGCAGATTTGTGATCTAGCCATACCCCTCCCTCCAAAGCATTTGTTCTTTGGCGCATCATCCATAAGAGACTTCTTATTGATGATTTACTCCAATTAAAAGGCTGTATTGATGTCTCCATTTGCAGTAATTGTGGTGTCATTGGAGAAACACTTGAGCACTTATTCTTGCATTGTAATTATGCTTCCAAGATTTGGAATTGGCTTCAGACCACTTTTTCATTACAACTTGACCTCAGCTCCACACTTTTGATCCTGAATGTGCTTCAGTTCTATTACAAAGGCCAACTTCGGGATTTTCTCCAATCTGCAATTCTCCATTCATTCTAGGCTATATGGCGTGCTAGAAATCACCTCCGCTTTCGCAATGTGAGTATTAAGTTTGAACATGCTACCTCGTTGATTAGAACTGGTGTTGTGCTCTCAGCTCAAACTTCATCCAATTGCTCCATGAACTCTGCCCTCCTACAGTCTTTTGGGATCTCCCCTCATCTTTCGAGGGCTCCTAAGATTAGGCATGTCCTTTGGCATCCCCCCACGGTTGGCTTTCACAAATGCAATACTGACAGAGTTACTCATGGTAGCCCCCGATTGGCAGGGGCGAGAGGAATATTTCGAAATCATCTTGGTTCCTTTATTGGTAGCTTTGCAGTATTTTTAGGTACCCAAAGTGCGTTCTATGTTGAATTATATCTAGCTCTTTGTGCGATTGAACAAGCTTATGCTTGTAGATGGTCTAATCTCTAGATTAAATGCGATTCTCAACTGTTGGTGAATGCCTTTTTCAGACTAGAGCTTATTCCCTAGTGTCTCAGAGGATGATGGAATCGTATGAGATTTAACTTTAGTAGAATGCATATAGTCATCACCCATATCTTTTGAGAAGGCAATCAATTTGCTAACACAATTGCTAACTTTGGAGTAGATTCTAGAACTAATTTTGTTTGGTGGGATAACCCCCCTAGTTTTCTTTTAGCTAATTTTGTCCGTGATTTCTTTGGGCTTCCAAACTTTCGATTTTGTTAAACTTGGTTGGGTTTTGGCCTAGTACCCCCAACAACAATTGTCATTTCTTTTATCTATTTATATTACACAGCTTGGCTCTGGTGATGAGGTGGTTGTGGGGGTGCCAACATCGTTGGGATGCCCTTAGCTTCTCTTGAGGTAGTACAGGTCTGAATTTTATTAAAAAATAAAATAATGAGACACATCACATCTATCAATGTTAGATCACTCACTAACGGAACTCACTAATAGAGAGACCAAAAGTCAAACGGAAAAATACTTTAGGGATCAAGACTAGTCAAATGAAACATTAGGAACTATAAATAAAAATGCTCATACTTTAAGGATCAAAAATATATTTTACCCTATATTATAATATACTAATAAAGAATGATTCTTTGAGACTTCTTGATCTTGGCATAGCAACTGAGAATTCAATTAGCAAAGACTATATTAGCATTGATGGATTTTTTTATAACAGCTCGCATGGACTTTTGTTTGAAGCCATCACTTATACAAATAGAAATAGATAGAATAAAAATAGAAAACATAAAGAAAGATGACGGAGGAAGAAGAGGGAGGTAAACGAAAACAGATAAAAGAATTATTTCAATTAGAAAGAACATTTAGGGAAAATAAGAAAAAAGGGAGGTGTATTTTTTAATATAAGGAGGTATAAACATCATTGGCCAAATAAATAGAATTTTTTGTGAAGTTTGTATATAGTCCATGGATAAATGGACTAGTCCGCGGGTCCAGATAGTGATTTTAAAAATAATAATGAAATAATAATAAAAAATACAAAATTAAGAGGATTTTGTCTCTCTCTTTCATTTTTTAAGCTAAAATTTATGAAACTATAATGTAATAACCTTTATGAGGAAAAAAAACCACAGGGAAACAAGGATGGATGGCCCTCAAGCTTGACATGTCAAAGGCATATGATCGTGTAGAATGGTCCTTCCTCTACCATGTGCCATCTAAAATGGGGTTCCCTCCAAAGTTCACTTGGGTGGTGATGAGATGTGTCCAAACAGTTCCATTTTCTATCATGCTCAATGGGGAACAGGGAAGAATTTTTGAACCCCACAAAGGCCTTAGATAGGGGGACCCTTTGTCCCTCTACCTTTTCATCCTTTGTGCAAAGACACTATCAGCTATGATTCTCAAACCAGTCCAAGATGGTGCTATCCATGGCATTAAGGTATGCCCAAAAGCTCCACGATCACACACCTCTTCTTCAAGGCAAGACAACTTTCCCTCATCCTTAGGAGTTATGGTAAGGCGTCGGGTCAAAGAATCAATTTCAGCAAGTTAGAGCTCTCTTGTTGTAACACCCCACTATTTATTTTATTCTATTTTATTTAAATTTTCTAAATGTCATTATAAATAATTATTGTAAACATGTTTGTAACCAACTAGCTAAATGGTAATTTGGGAATATGGTTATAGTTACTAAAAAGTGGGTTTTTCCAATTAAAATGATAAAAGAAAAACTAGCATAGTAATGGGTGGAAGTGGGTAGTGCAAAATCCATTTCTCTTTAAAATACTCTTTTATTGGGTCTTATGCTTAGCCCAAAGGTGTATATTAAGCTGCCAATGTCTCCTCCAAAAACCTAAAAAAAAAAACACTTCTCTTCTTTCTTTTCTCCTCTTGGCTGAAACGTGACGGCAGTGAAAGAACTATAGCAAGAACGATTGTTGCGTTGCGAGGTGTGGAAGAGGATCATCACGTCGTCTCATTCCCTTGCTGCATTTTCTACTTTGGAGGTAAGGGGAGTGGATCTATTCTTATTGATTGGAATGGCATTGGCCATGGATAGAAGGGTTATTTAAAACCCCAAAGCTGTTAGATTTGTATGTTTCCTCTATTTTGGATGAACTACGAAGGTCCTAGAATGCTTAGATTCTACCATTGGGTGACTACAATGTTATAGTGAATTATTCCTTTCTTATGTTCTTGGTGGTTTGGGAATGTTTGAGAGTTTCCTTGATGAAGTTGTATGAATTTGTAATTGTAATGAATTGTTTTTACCATATGAGAGCCTTATAAGAGTTTCCTTGATAATATTCTTAATCCTTTTTTAGATTGATTATAGTGTGGGAAATCCTCTGGGAGGCTTTAGATTCTGCAGAAAAGTCATTTTTGGCATTTTATAGAATTTTAGCCTCAAGACAGACAGTGTCCGGCGCACATCGTCTAACGTGCATTGTCTGGCGCACATCGTCTGACGTGCATCGTTTGACGCGCATCATCCTGCGTCTGACACACATCGTCTAGCATGCATTGTCTGGCCTGGTGTTGACCGTTGACCGTATGGTCTAGCATTGACCGTTGACCACCTAGTCCAGCGTTGACCATTTGTTGACTTTGGTCAACTTTGACTTTTTCCTAGAAATTGTCTAGAACTTATATTTTGATATGCAAATGTTTAATAGTCATTTCTTATGCAAATGCTTACTTCAAATGCATGATTTACGTTTTATGGGGTGTTGTATATGAATACTAAGATGTGAATATGTAGTGTTCGAGTATGTGATATGAGGTTTCGTTGGATGTCACCAAGATAGGTGACCTGGCCTATGAATTGGCAAGGATGGGCCTAGGTGGTATTCTAACCTTGAGTGACCTAGCCTGCGAGAGGCGAGGATGGGCTCACTAGTGCATGATATTAGGTTCATTGGAATCATTGTTTTGTCTGAATGTGTTGAATAAGCATCATAACATTTGAGAGTTGTTGAATAGCCATGAACCAAGAAGGTGGGGGTCATGACAGGTTTAGCCTGGACCTTGGGGGTTACCTGGTGTGGAATCTCTGTGAGCTCATGTTGGAGTGTACTTGCAAAGCTAGATAACCCTGACAACCATATGCGGATCATTCTAGGTGTTGTAGTCTATGCCGAAGGCACTAACGTCGGTGACGCTTCTAGGTAAACTGCACTCCTAGACTATTCTCCCAAGCTAGATATGGTACCACAGACATATGAGATAGAGTCTAAGAGGCATTGCATTACATGCACATTATGATACTATGAAGAATTGTATTATTGTTACGTGATCTACATGGGTGTACGTATCTTGAAAATAAGCAATTCTTGTTTCCCATTTATATTGTATCTTATTTTTTTTATGCAAGAATGATTCCCACTCCTTTTATTTGTGCAATCCTTGTTGTGTGTGTTTGGGCTGATTGCCATTTGCAGGTGAGGATCGTCCAAGCATCGAATAGGATGTTGAAGGAGAGGCTTAGCCTATCTAGCTTAGTTTACATCTTTTTAGGACTTGTGCTCTAATAGCTGTGACATCGGGGCAAGGTTACTTATTTACATCTAGTTCTTCTTGTTAGGTGTCGTACTCTCGTGTGACACATTTGGATGTCAAATGTTTTGAATTTACATTGTGTACTTATAAGCGTGGATTATTTTTGAGGATTTGAGAATGTGAACCTTTTACTCACCATGACAAGTACCTTGGTCTCCTCACCATGGTTAGAAGATCAAAGACCCAAATATTCAAGTTTGTGAAGGAAAGGGTGTGGAAGAAGCTGAAAGGATGGAAAGAGAAGACCCTCACTAGCACTGGTCGTGAGGTGTTGATCAAGTCTATTGTGCAAGCTATCCCAACCTACATTATGGGTTGTTTCTAGCTCTCGGTCTCTATTTGCAACCAAATTGAGCAAATGACAACTAGATTTTACTAAGGAGGTAATCCGGATGAAAGGAAAATACATTGGATGAGTGATGGAATATTTTGGCAAGCGTACCAAATATCGCATAAGTAGTTTAAAAGGGAAGATCCCAGTATCAAATCCACAAGGAATTGTCCGTATTGACTACTAGTAAGATTATCAGTTCCTAAACACTAGTTTGGTTTTAGCATTGGTTTGTTTTGCAGAACATGAATAACAATAGAAAATAAGCTAAACACTATAAAGATAAATAACAAGATAATGAACTTGATTCAGAACAAGGATCGAGCAGCTGGAATGCGTAGATGTGGAACAATGATGATGGATATGTTAAGGCTTTGGTTCAACCGGTTTGCTTCCATGTAAACATACAAAATATATTCTCTATTCAAAGCAATAATTTAGATTTACTTCAATCTAGAAGTGCTCAAAACATGATGTCTCATCAAATCAAGCCTAAACTGCTCAACCTCACTTCCGATGTCTCAGTAAGTTCAATTGAGTGGTTTGGTGAAGCTCAGAGATTTTTACGAAGCTAATGAAATCTATCCTATGTCTAGAATTACATTTCATTAGAATCCACTCTCAGTTCTAAGTTCGAAAGCATATGTCTATGACATCCAAACCCCACAACATGCATATATAACAAGCCAATCATATAACATATAATAAAAATAGAGAAAGGATGGAGTTTACCCTATGTCTAGTGATATACTCTTTCCTATTCTCAGTTCTAAGTTTAAAAGCATATGTCTATGACAATCAAACTCCACAACATGCATATATAACGGACCGAATCATATAACAAGCGATAAAATAGAGTAATGGAATTAAAACTGAATATTCAATGAATAGATATGAAGGAAAGCGTTTACATGTTAGCACCTAGTTCCAAGTCCTCAACACAGATGGACTAGCATCTCATTGTCATGAGAAGCTTAGAAAAATGGAAGGGAAGAATAGGGGATGGAAGAAGCAGCTCAATCCTATAAAATTTTGGATGGATTTTCCTTATTACAAAGTGAAGCTTATATATTATAAGTGAACTTTCGCTTAGCACAAATCACCCGCTGAGCCCAAGTACGCGATTCTTCAGATCTTCATCTCAGATACAGGACTTTCGCTAAGCACAACTGAGCGCTTAGCGAACCTTCAATTCGAGATAAACATTCGCTTAGTGCAACCTTGCGCTCAGCGCTTCATAGACCGCCTGCCTCGCTCAGCGGTAGGTGCGCACAGCGAACAGTAGCGCTAAACGTGAGCTATCTCAATTCTTTGTCTTCCCTTATTGTTGAACATAGGCTTGCAAAACATGAATTTGAATATATTTCTCACAAAATAGCTTCCTATGGTTAAAATTAACAAAACTATACAAATCTATATAAAATGAATTCAAATTAAGTTAAAAATCTTGAGAACATTGGATAATCACTACAAAATAGTATGTAATATTTACGTATATAAAACGATTATCAATGAGTTGGGAGACTTTGATTATAACTAAATCTGATGGAGGTCTCAGTTTTATAATGGCCAAAGCTTTTAACAAAGTGGTTCTGGAAAAATAGTGGTGGCGCATCATTCAATATGAAGACTCTCTGATGACAAAATTGTTTAAGGTAAGATACTTCCCTAGGTGTCATCCTCTCCAGATGGAAAAATCCTATAACCCCAGCTTCACTTGGATTAGTATTTTAGCTATGAAGAGCATTATGGAGAGGGGGCTAATATGGAGAATTGGTGATGGACATAGCGTTAGAATTTGGCAAGACAAATGGCTACCAAATAGTGTGGACTGATATGAGGACACAAGCTGATGCGGATTTGTTAGTAGCTGACTTTATTAATGCTGACACAAGTATGTGGAATCATGTGGCTATCTCTTCTATCCTACCTAAAGAAGTGAGTAGCCATATTTACTCAATTCCTCTACACCACAACAGAGAAAAGGACAAGTTGCTTTAAAGCCTTAGCAAGGATGGTTTATACACTGTGAAATATGGGTACAAAATTGCAATGTATGAATTCATGAGAGAATCCTTCCACCAACACCATCCCAGGAAATCTATGGACAAAGATTTGGAAAGTCAAAATGATCCCAAAGTGCAAACATTTTGTCTAGAGAGCTTGCCACAATTCACTCCCAATGAAAAGCAATCTAATGAGAAGGGGAGTGATCGTTGAAAACTTGTGTCCTAGATGTGGTACAAATGTTGAATTAGTATTACATGCACTCCTGACCTGTGAGGAGATCAAGAGAGCTTGGTTTGCTTCCCCTCTGGCTATCAAAATTGATATGGGGGAACAAAATTCCTTTCCAACTTGGGTGAGCCACATTCTATAAGTGGGAGATGATAACAGCATTACCATGGTTTTTGAGATTTTGTATATGATATGGAACTCCAGGAACTCTCTTGTTTTTGAAAGGAAGGCCACAAATGTATCCCAAATGTTGACTAGAGCTGTTGCAATGCATGTTCACACAAACACTTCGGATGACATCAACTTGCAACCTCCGTGCAAGTGGATCCCCCTTGGAAAGGATATGATCAAGGCCAATTTTGATGCATCTGTCCAAATTGGAAAAGGAACTGGTTTGGGAGCTATCTTCAAAAACCACAAAGGAGAGATTATGGCGGTGGCAACCTCCTTTAGCCCTGCATGTTTCCAGCCATAAAGTGCAGAAGCAATGGCACTCAAATGGTGCATAAAGCTAGCAAAGGACCTTTTGATAGAATGTCATTTCTTTGAAACTGATTGTAGAGAATTATCCATAGCTTGGAACAAGAAAGATTTCTAGCAATGTACAAATGGTGACGACTTGGCAAATGAGCCTGAGACATACTCTCAACTTAAAACATAATAATTTAAGGACGTTGTCCTCCCACACTCTTAGTGTGGACACCGCCAATCGCCCACGTCCCTCAATTTTTACAAAAAACCCAGCTACGACCCTACAGGATGCTTTACATCTCACCTTTTCAACGTTCCACCGCGTACTCACATCCACATGGTCGTGTCTCATGTCACACAGTCATTATCACCACGTATTCATGTTTTCTCACATACATATCGATGCATCATATTAACACTTATACAAATACATATTTATATATTTATATACATTCATAGATCATAGGAATTTGTATTCAAGTCCCTATGACTACCACACATCAATCATCACACTGACAATTTCACACTAACAAGCTTAACACAATTTCTGGGCTCATGAGTCTAACCCATCGGGTCCGCTCACACAATATGTAACATGCCTACATATTCAATCATTAGCCTAGGGTTCAACATTTCAAATATTCACAAAAAAAAAAATGATATCATGCACAATTCACACATATAAACACTTTAGCTTTGTAAAATTACAAATAGAAATCACTTTACACATGAATACTTGTGGTGGAGTCAAGACAAATTTAATTTTCATTTGACCTTGGTCCAATGATTTACACTTTTATAAGCCTTCTAGAATCCAAAATACATGAAACATTTTACCAATTAAAGATAACATAATTATCTTTAAAACAAGGAATAATTAGTTCAAAAACAAATTCTCTATCATCCCCTATAAATTTCTTAAACACTGCCTTATTTCAGCTTTCTAAAAACAGGGCTTTGTTTCTCTACTTCATAAAAAGTTGCATTTTAAAATTATCAATTAAACTCTGAAAATTTATTGTGATACATGGTTAGAAATATTTTTTTCTCTAGTTTAATTAAATACAATCACACTTTTAAAATAATTAACACACAAGTACAAAATTAGGCAAAAACCAACTCTGCTAATCCCAATTCTCAAAATTAGGGTAGTTACATTGTAACTCATGGATGAATTTCAAAATTAATTTATCTAATAAATTGCCCAATAGAGAAAATTTTACACTTGAAACATATTTTAATTCAAGACCAATTTCATAAAAAACCAACGGTTAGATCTTTTGAAAAACTGATTACACTATGATAGATTTCTGGAGGTCGAATCAGTCAACCTGCCCTCTTAGGGTCTGGGCTCAGTTTTCACAACTAATTTTCATCAAACAAATCTATGAAAAATTGGATAGAGTCTCATTTGTATTTAAAGCACTTTCCATTTTTGAAATCAATTCAAAATCAACATACAACACAAATTTTAGCCCAAAAATAGCCACACTTTCAAATAATTTAGACACAAAATAGCAATTATAATCCAACCCCACATTTGCATGTGTGATTTTCAGCACACAAAGAACAATCATAACAAGACACGAGAGGAAAACAAGGAATTTGAAAGTGGAGAGGAGACACAAGAGGCAGTGGCAGAGGGTTTCTATTCTAAAGGTGTAAGTCTCATATTATGAAACTTATACTAGGGTAAAGGGCACAATAGGAAAACAACATTCTAGTAAGGGTGCAAGGGTAATTACATTAGCAATAACTCTACTACTCTAATATATAGTATGTATATATTGGTTTGGTTTGGGTTGGATCAGTTCTCTCTAGATGAACCGAAAATTGATCCAATCAAACTAAAAGATGCGTTTTTTTTTTTTTTTTTAATTTTTAGTTATTTCGGTGTTTGATTAACTTGGTTATCGACTTTTTGGTTCGGTCCATGCAGTTTATTCGATTTGGATTTGATCATGAACACCCCTAGCAGCAACTACCCAGCGTGGAAAGTACAACTGAATGCTCTTCTCGTGGGCTATGATCTAGTAGGATTCGTTGATGGCTACAAAAATTAAAAATTAAAAACATGGAGGTGCAAAAAGTAAAGTAAAAGTGTAATAAACAAAATGAGAGTACAAAAACTAAAGTGGAAGGTAGTTTCAAGATAAAAAATAATACATTTTAAACTTATAAAAATAAAAATAGACAAAATTTGTTATAAAGATTAAAATTATACATTACCATAATATTAATAAGGAATAAAAAAAAAACATATTTGAGTCATTATTCTATATTTCTCGGCAGCAACAGCCACACTTTACATTTGTTAGATTTTTGCAGGGAACTTTTAAATAACAAAATGTTGGCGATACGGTAAAACTTTATTTTCATTAGTTTCAGTTTACATCTTACACACAATTGCAACGTGAAGCATTTCAAAAACTACATGCATATACCCACAACAAATCCTTTAAGCTGACTTACAAAATAAAAACAAACACTCATCTTACAATACACAAACTAATTAGAAGAGAAAGAACATTTGCGTGTATGATACAAATCCAAAGTAATTAAGCATCACTAGTTGTGCCTTCACCGTAAATAAATTGAAGCTTTTGAATATTTCAGAACAAGTAATAACCAAACAGAAGCATCATCATCACGGGAATGAACAAGGATGAAGATTTGATCGAATTGGTGCTTCCACTATTCTTCCCCTTATGGGTTACGTTATTCCCTCCACCATTTGTCTTTGATTTCTGTGACACCTTTGTTGTGTGTTGGACAAAATGCAATCCTAGATTTGTTCTTCTTTCGGTGTTTAATATTGATTTGCTTGATTCCACCATGATCACACCGTACATGGCTGCATGCCCCAGAAGAAGAAAAAAAATTAACAAATTTTTGTCCAATTTGAATTTGATAAGAAATCAGACGTAGGGGTTATAGGTAAACTTTTTTGGAAGAACTTTTAAAAGAAAAAAAAATTATAAAGAAAAATTGAAATTCATTTTTTCATAAATTAAAATTGACTTATCTATCAGTTAATTCGTAAAAATTTCACATTTTTAAGAAAAAATTATATTAGAGAGGTTCTACATATTAGTCATTGGAGAAACTAATTTTACATTATAAATAAATTATTTTCACTTATTTCATATTTTTTATTCTAAAAATCCTTTTAATGAAGTTTATTCAAATAGATTCATAAAAAAAAAAAAAAACACAAAAAAATGTTACATTTGGTTTCCTTTTGTTGCCTGGAAGTGCCAAGATCTTCAATTTTTGTAGTAGATGTGCTCCCACTAGCTGAAAACATGAGGATGTTGATCGATAAAAAGAACCATAAAAGTAGTGTTTTGGTCATATTTTCAATTTGTTTTAAGAAACTAAGTAGTTATCGGAGGTGGTAAGTGATCACTGATCACAGCAGAGAGAGTAACGCTGCTTGTGGATAGAAGAGGCATTCGAAAAAATTTCAGTATTTATAAAAAAACTCTCTTCAATGAGTAAAGATGGTTTTAGCCAGTAAATTTAAAATTACTAAAATGCCTGGTTTTTAAAGGGGAATATGTTTGTGCGGTGCACATGCACATACTTGCATTGATTATCTTACTTTGAATAAAAGAAAAACAAGGGTTTAATTGTATTTTTGGTTCTAAAAAAATTATTTTTTGCTATTTTGATATTTCAATTTTTTTTTATCATTTTTGGTTTCTAAAAATTAATTTTTTAACAGTTTTGTCCCTTTAGTATTTTTTTTTGCATTAACTATTAGTTTTAGACGTTAATTATGTTAACATGTGTTTGTTGATGAGTTAAATGTGATGGTGATTGTAATTGTGAAAATGATGTGGTGGCCACGATGATATATTAATTAAGGTCTTATTTATGATGATAGTCGATTTTTACTTTATGATTTTAAAAGACTTTTAAAACAAAATGTGTTTAGAAAAAAAAAAGTGAAGTTGGGTTGATTTTTAATTCAATTTTAAAACAGTTTTACATTATTTTGTTAACGAAGATATCAAAATTGTTAAACAATTAATTTTGAAATCAAAAATGATAAAAAAAATTTTAAAGGACCAAAATCGTAAAAAACAAAATTTTGGATTTAAAAAAAAAAATTATCATCTATCAGCCTAATCCAGCTAGCATGGTTTAATTTCCGTTTAAAAGGAATATAACACGATGACAGAAAGTAAACGAACATATACATATTGTCCCAGAAAAGAAAAAAAAAGAAAGAAGAAGAACATATTCTTTTAATTGAAATACGAAACGAACATTTTTTTTTATTTTTGTGATAAAAAGAGGAAAAGAATATGTTCTTTATCTTTCCTATAGATTGGGTAGATGACACGCATGATTTAATTTGTATTCTTTTTTCGTTGACATGATCAAAGATGGAGCCAGACTTACATAGTAAGGGCACTACATAAAAAAGACTCTAATGTCTTCATAAGTTTCACGGTTTTTTTTTTTTTTTGGTATATAAAGTTTTAAAATTTTTATTATGGTATTTTATGTTTTTGAAATATATTAGTTTGATATTTTCTTTAATTCTCTATCTTAGATTATTTTTAATGGATCATTTTGAATTTTGATGAGTAGCTTCCCATAAAGCAATTGTACTTCCAAGTGATATATCATTACCAGCAATGTTGGTAAGTGTTTTAGTAAATATTGGTTGTTTTCTCAGTATTAGTGCTTCAAATTTTAAATTAAAAAATAAAATAAATGACAATTCAAATAAAGTTGTTTAAAGAGTTAGGCTCATTGAAAGTAACCTTTGAAGAATTGTTTATCATTATAAAAATTTGATTGTTAAAATTGTTTGCATTTAAAAAATGTTAAAAAAAGAAAATGATATGCAAAGGTAAGTCCCATTAAAAATAACAAAAAATAGTTGTTATACGGTGGATGCTTTTAAATGTTAGTATTCTTTTTAAGATTTCAATTTTGAAATAATTAATTTTTCAAAGAGTGACCGTTAAACTATCTTAAAACTTTCCCTATGACACTAACCTTCCACTGCTCTTTTTTTTTTTTTTTTTTTTTTTTTTTTATAGCATCAAGATTCTTATGTGAGTCGAGGTTTTTCAATTTCACCGTCTCAGTTTCAATGCTTCACCCGTATACAGCATCAAATTCTTTGATTGGTCTAAAGTCTAAACTATTCGATTTCTTTTCTAGATTCAACGATGCAATCCAAACTACTGTTGTGATGGAGAAAAGGAAAATGAAAAAATTAATTAAATATGAAAATGAAACAGTGATTTGGTTGTTGACATATATTGGCTTTAATAGTTTGAGTACCAAATATCATTTTGAATATTTCATTCAATTAAGGTTTAATGTCGTTTTGTTACATATGTTTCTAAAAGTTTGATTTTGATACTTTTAAATTATGTTTTATTCATATTTTAATGTTACATACTTTAAAAATTTTATTTTAATATTTTAAACTATATTTTAGTTAATTTTTATATATAATATTTTAATAGGAAAGGAATGCTAGAAACATTGTAGACGGAAGTCTAAGTGCGCTACCTTGCACGGCTGGTTTTATGGGAAATCCTGTGACAAATTGAGTGAAGTCTTTGTTTTTGTTATATTTTTTTTTTAATTTCTCTTGGTTCTGTCCATGGATCATGACCCTCTGTCTATTGAGCCAAATTGATTTTAACTAGTGAATCATTTTGGGCCCCAAATATATCTACCAATGAAAAGTTTATTCATAAATGTTACTGAATGAATCGAGCTTGCTTTTACTTTTAAGTACAAGTATAATCTTCAATTGTGTGGTCTGAGATCTTGACTCCTGATTGCCCTTGTACCTTAGTACTGTTTGGAAGGAAATCTTTGGGTTTATTTAATCACTTATTATCTTTAGCTTACAACAAGGTTTATTTATATGCTATCTGTTTTTGAATTATGGTGATGCTTAAGTAAGTAAAATAGCTTTTTAAACTTGGTTCTAATTCTCTAAATAAAACACCATGAAACTAATTTTCAAACCCCACTTGAAGTTTTCAAAAGCCTGAAAGCTGAGGGGTTTCCCATTAAGTATGCACGTGTGCCCATCACTGGTGGAAAAGCTCCTAAAAGTTCTGATTTTGACACTTTGGCAAATAATATTGCTTCTGCTGCAAAGGACACTGCTTTTGTTTTCAATTATCAGGTAATTTATTAATATTTTATATCTGTGTTTTTTTATGACCTTGTGCATTATGTGTTTGTCTACTAGTATGGAGGCCAGAGGTGCATGCTATGAAATGGAACATCAGATTAAGACCAGGGTGATTTTTCATTTTCCATGTAAATATTTTTCTACTTGTAGAATTATTTCCCCCCAATTTGAAGTAAGATTGATTCAATAATGGAACAATTTGTTTAAAATTTAAATAAGTATTTTCAAAATAAATAATAATTAAATAATTAATTATTTCATAAACAGGAATTTGTTTCTTTAAATTGTATAAAGATCGAGTTGAGAGAACCACAAGAGTCTCAACATGGAGATGCAGTGATGGAGGCCATTGCCAAAGCCATAAACGGTTTTGTTTTGGTGAAAGGCTTCATACTGAAAATGTATTTCTTTCCTGGTGCACCTCATGTTTACAAGGTATGTTTACTAATGTCAGTAATACTAAAGAAACTAACTTATCAAATCTATGCTGCCAAAGGGTAAGGCTACATGTCCAGTGGTGACAGACCATTTTGGTGAGTTTATTTTGGAGAAAAGTATTTTCTGTGGACCTAGATTGCACGAATGATCAAGTAGATACATTGTGTTGCTATTAGTTGATAATTTACTTTACTATTTAGTTTATTTTTCTTCCACTCATTTTGTTTTTTTAGTGTTATTTAAAAAAAAAAAACTTTTTACACACATAACACCCATATTGAAATAGTTGTACTTATAACTAATTTTAGCATATATTTATAATTTTAAAGTAGTAATTTATTATAATTTATATTATCAATATTTTTAGTTAAATTTTTTTTATGCAATTATGATATCATGTTTGTCAATTGAGACTCCTAACAGTAAAAAAAAAAGACCAATGAATGACCTTTGGTTAACTGCGTGTATTGATTATTGTAATTAATGTGGTTTAAATGTGTTGGTAAAATATACCAGGTGTTGATGTAACTAATTGGGGTTTAAAAATCGTGGGTATTATTTATGTAATTAAAGGGGGTTTTAAAAATGCCGATAAATCATGAGTTTTCGAGAATTGCTAAAACTGTTGGTAAAATACTTGTTCCAAATGCTTTCCTGACAGAAGTGGCAACCATCAAAAACGTATTTTGTAACATCCTAACCTTTGAGTAATAGGAATATACTTTTTGTAGAATCCTTATTAGGACCTTGTTATATTGTTTTTAATTTACTATTATTATTATGATTTGCTATTGTACTGTATCTAGAGTTGTAGATAGTGTTATCTTCATATTGTATTTGGTGCTAGAGGCATGTAGATTGAGTTTCTATAAGTTAAAACACTTAAGAAAGTGTTTTAAGTCTAGTGTAGGTTTTATATTGAACACCCTAGAAAGATCAAGTTATATCTTGAGTTGTACATGTCTGATTGAGGCGTTGTTTGCACTGTTGGAAAGCTTGTGGAGAAAGATACATTCATTCTTACACCTTAGAAACCAAATTCGACTTCCATCTTAGAGATAATCGGCCTTGAAGTAGGCCACTTGACCATGAAAAATACTTTATGTCCCACATCAAGCAAATTAATCTCATAGAAAGCCCCTTCCTTCCTATATATAGAAGAGACCAGAAAGTCATAGTTGCACCAAAGAATGAAGTGCACTTTGCGTTAAGCATAGAGCCTCTCACAGTTAATATTTTTCAGACTTGGGGCATGTAGGTGGCTTAGGATCATGTTTTAATCCACACCCAAGTTTTAGCCATATTAAGAGTTGTTGTAGAGGTTATGGGGGACAACACCACCATGACTGTTCAGATTGGTCTCAGGTTTGTCTTCCTCTTCCATGTTGAGGAATTGCTTCTTTTCAGGTTAGGGGTAGTGGGTTCTCTCTTTCTCTTTGCTTGCATGAATGGCAATGAGTCATGAGTAAAAGTTAGGGATGTGTAAGTAGTAATTAAATTGATCAACGTCCAAAGACAAATGGTTAACCATAACAAATGAACCAAATTTTCACATTTTTTAAACTAGGGGATCCAATTTTATAATTTAAAGCTAGAGGGATGAAAATCGTCACTTCACGAAACTAGGGGATGAAAATTACAATTAAGCTTTTATAAAATTAGCATGAATCACTATAGGAATTTTGCGGATTTGTGATGGACACTTTCTTCGAAAATCCCTCACCAAAAAGTATTTGTGGTAGATTTCCAATGACTTAGTGAGGGATATATTCATTGATGTATTTAAGCCGCTAATTGGCAATGGAATTTTTTCCTCGTTATTTGCACGCTAATAATTTATCAACCCTCGTTATTCCTTCGAAAAATTCCTAGTAAAATGATTACTCTAAATAAACTATTTCATCACTAATTTACAAGATAATATGTCTAGTTAATTTGTCGCAAGTTGGTTGCAAATGTTTCCTCACAAACTTGTTGCAATTCTCTCCTAAAAAGTTCTGTAACAAATTCATCGCTATTAAATTCAAGCTTTCCCTCGCCCTACTCTTGCTATTTCCTCACGACTTTTAATCGTTAATCCGTCACAAATTCGAATTAAAAACAAAATCCTATATATAAGATATAATTTTCAAATTTGAATAAAATAATTTTAAAAAACAATATAATTATGAGTCGTTACACATTTGTTAAATCATTATTTTAATTAATTAGATATTTAATTTGAATCTTATCTTATATAAAAACTAAATACATTTATTATCTTATATATTTAATACCCTTAAAAATATTCATAATTATAAAAGATTTTTTTTTCGAGTTACGATACAAATCAATTTTTTAATTTAACAAAATATATAAATAAATCTAGTATCTTATAAATAAATAAATCAAATTTATATATATCATATTGAACAACTTTATCAATATCACATCGCAACATACTTTTAAGCTAATCTAGCATCTTGTTTCTTGTAGTGGATACTTTAGAAAATGCTAATTTTATTGAAAAAACCAAAAGAAATGAAGCACAACAAGGGAGAGGATGGATATAAGTATCCAGAGTAAAAGTAAGATTGTTAACAGCAACAACAATCAACAAAACGAAAAATAAAAAAAAATATCATCTACATTCTTTCCACTGTCCCAAGCCATAAACTAACTATACCCAACAAATATATCATCTATCCAATGAAAAATCCAAAGTAGCTCCGACACAACAAAACTGCTTTTGTCTCTTTACTTCCTTGGCACTTGGAGTAGTCAACAATTTCTTCTTCTTCATCTCTCTGTGCTCATTGTTCCTTGAAGTATCGAGAAGAGTGCTTTTGGTTGCAATTCTGGCCGTCGAGCTCGCTTTTCTTCTCATGTCTCATCAATGATAATAGTAATATCACAAAGTGGTGTCCTCGTGTACCACGCGAGAAGTATTGACCCAACTGCATGAACTATTCTTTTGCGATCGTGAGTGACGGTAGTTTTGAGAGGGACTACTCCGTGCAGCTGAGTGGACATGTTGTTTCTTTGAACAACGAACAAGAAGGAAATAAACTAGACAATGTTTAAAAAAAAAAAAAACTAAAAGGGCACACACTTATATAAAACTTCAATTTTTCTAAATATTAGAATAAAATTACTATATTATCTATCTATTGATTCTATTCTATCAATCTATTTATTATATATATATAGGTTCATATATTTTATAGGTTTAGAATCTACAACCACGGTTCACAGTGATTCCTAATTAAATGAGAAACAAAATCCCATATATATCTTATATATAAGATATAATTTTCAAATTTAAAAAAAAAAATTTAAAAATGTAATTATGAGTTGTTACACATTTGTTAAATAAAAAAATTTCTAAATTAATTAGATATTTAATTCAAATCTTATCTTATATAAAAATCAACTACATTTGTTATATTATATATTGAATATTCTTAAAAATATTCATAATTATATAAAAATTAAAATTATTTTATACATTATTCAATAAAATTAAAATAACATATAGAGCATAAGAAAAAAAACTAGAATTTAAAAAATAAAGAATAGTTGTATAATCTTTTAAAAATAAATAAATTAAGAATTATAACATAAATAATAAATTAGATAATTCACACTATATATAACTTTTGTGGCAAAAATCTTATGTAATATAATCATAATCAAAATACAAATTTCCACATAAAGATAAATAAAGTAATATCAAACATGTGCTAATATAGTTTTATTTCTATTATTTAATTAAATTACATGATATTTTTATAAATTAACATAAGATTAAAAATTAAATGTCTCTATTTTCTCTTTAAAATACCCATAAAGTATTAGAAAAACCAAATGAAACGATTTGTAATTTTTCAATATATTTAATGTTAGATTATGTTATATACTTTTTAATTTTTTTTATATATTTAAAATCCATTAAAAATTGACAATATTAGGTAATTTTTGAGGGATTGGCGACAAAAACAATTGTGTCACAATATTGCGACGGATCTGCTTCGGAAACTATTCTCGCTAAAACTAATTTTACATTGATAGTATCTTTTGGGAGGGATTTGCGATGGCCTTTTCTTTCGTAAATTACCGAAGGATTTGTGAGAGAAATGTCCCTCACTATTGTAAGTTTTTTTTTACAATAATTAGTTTTTTATTAGCGAGGAATTTGTGAGGATATGTATCAATTGCTAGGCAATCTGAGAAATTTGCGAAGGAATAGCAAGGGAAATATTTGTCTTCGTTAACCCCTTACTAATTTGTGAAGGATTCGAATGACTTTTAAGTTCACACAAATTCATCTCTAAATTGCGACAAATTAGTGAAAAATTATATCCCTCACTAATCTGCAAAATTCTTGTTGTGAATAGAATAGAGGCACAATAGTAGTTTGCATAATAAAGTTGTGCATGAATAGAACAGAAGCATGAGCAGTTTGCATAAAGCCAATTCTAAGCACTGTACATAACAAGAAATATATAAGCTATACAAAGAGTGTAAATTTTCTATTCTATATGATGAGGAGGTTGGGGTTTGATGAGAAATGGATTGGGTGGATATTTGGGTGCCTTAAATTCACTTCTATTTTGGTGCTTGTCAATGGTAGCCCATCAAAAGAGTTCTCACTTCAGAAGGGACTCCATCAAGGAGATCCATCATCCCCCTTTTTGTTTGTCACTATTGTTGAAGGTTTAGTAGGCCTGATGAGCGAAGCAAGCAGGAATGACATGTTTGTTGGATTTATGGTGGGTAAGGAAAAGGTAGTGGTTGACATGCTACAATATGCAGATGACAATGTTTTTTGGGGATGGAATGTTGGAGAGTGTTTTGGCAATTAAAAGCATGCTAAAATGCTTTGAAATGGCATCTAGGTTAAAGATTAATTTCAATAGGAGTGGGTTCAGTGCTTTTGGAATTGATGGCACTACAATTGGGAGTTTTGCTAACTTGCTGAACTACGAATTATTGTCATTGCCATTCGTATACTTGGGAATCTCGATTGAAGCTGATCCAAGAAAAGGAGGTGACGTGGGAACCAATTATCAAAAAATGTGAGAAGAAACTTTCTAATTGGAAATAGAAAAAATTATCCTTTGGTGGAAGAGTCTGTTTGATTAGGTCAGTACTTAATTCTATCCCCTTTTCTTCCTATCTTTCTTTCGAATTCCACAGTATGTTTCACCAAAAGGACAACATGTGGTTAAAGATTGTTGACTCAAAGTATGGATGCTGGAGAGGTCTGAATAGGTGGGAAATGCACGGTTTGAGTGAATCTATTTGGTGGCGAGACTTGAAAAGGTCATGTGGAGAAGGTAGTAATGAGAACTAGTTTGATGAAATGTTGTCGTGGACGATCAGAAATGGGGCGAGCACACTATTTTGAGATGATAATTGGTGTGGTGAGTTGACCCTAGCTATGAAGTTTCCACACTTGTTTCTTAATTTTGTACAACAACAATGCAATATTGTACAGATGGGCCAATTGACTAATATAGTGACTAATATAGGTTTGGAATGAAATTTATCTTGGAGGCATAATTGGTTTGATTGGAAAAGGGACCTCGTTGACAGATTGCATAGTGACATCGAATGTATCAATATCCAGTTGGACATGTTAAATGCTTAGGAATGGATTCTGGCTAATGGGGGGACATTCACTATAAAAGAAGCATACAAGACTATCCAACAACTTTAACTTGAGGGTGTTTTTGATGATAAAAATATAATGAAAATGTGGAAGATTAAAGTTCCTAGCAAAATATATCATTTTTATGGTGTATGTTATTGGATAGATTGCCTACAGGTTCAAACTTGAGAAAGAGACAGGTCCTACCTAGTACGCTTGATTACTTGTGCCCTTTATGTCACTTGGAAGTGGAATTTGCATCTCATTTATTCATCTCTTGTAGAACAACACCATTGTGAGATTGGTGTTATAGATTGATTGGGATACAGAAGGTGCTACTAGAATTGCTTGTACAACAATTTCAACAACATGGTTTCTGTATGGAAAGACATATTAATGATGAATGGTGGCTTGTTTTGTGGGCAATGATAAATTGGAATGTATGGAAGCATATGAATGAGAGTGTTTTCAGGGAAAAATGGTTTTGTGGTGAGGCTGTCATCAATGATTCGGTATATTTTGCATGGATGTGGCTCAAAGGCTTGGGGAAAGGATTTGATTACTCATACCAGCACTGGAGCACTAATACTTCACAGTGCATTTGTATAAGGGGGACACAACATGAAGCGCTTTGATATATGTATAGTTAGGTAACATAACTATGCTACTATACTTTATGATGGGGAGCATATATAGTTACATAGCATTTGGTTGGCACCATATTTTTTTTCTTTGGAGGGGCGAGTATCTATGGTTATGTAGTGATGTCGTATAACTATTATTCTTGTTTTTTTATCCTTCCTTTTGAATTTGTGCACTTGCTTTTGACTATATATATATATATAATGTTGACAAAAAAAATATATAAGTTATACATGCGCTTCAAAAAAAAAAAAGCAACACCAATTCTAATTAGTGTACATTACTATAATCAAAATAATTTATGTGTAGCACAGTACTTAGCAATTCCAAAAAACAAACATATCAAATGCATCATGTGCAATGTATGGTGCACCAAGAACTAATCAATCATGTCGAGCACATAAATGATTCATGAATTGATCACACACAAAAAACAAGTGATCACAAAAATCAATGATCTTCTTCAACCAAATTGCCTTCTTAACTATTCTTTACTTTTAACCCATTAGAGTTCTTATTATCCCCTAATGGGCCAAACTGGTATTTACTCATTAAGTCCATATTATTTTTCTGTAGGTAGTCTAGGGATCTTTAAATTAGAACACTTAAATCGAGACTTTCTAAATGTAAATAACCAATATAAATGTTTTTCCCTAAAAAAAAAACAAATAGAAATTGTTGCCATCTTGTTAAAAAAATCATGCTTCAACTCACTTGCAAACAATGTTCATAAACAAGTGAAGAATGGGTCAGATATGAAACTAACATATGGGAAAGCTTCGCATTTCTCCCACAATGCAAGTAATCATGCTAGTTGACTATTGCATATCCAAGCCATTATTGAGTATATAAAGAATACTCTAGATATATCTTGCAAGTGAATTGAGCATAATCTGAACTACTATATAACCAGAGTTTCTACTAAATGCTTTCCAAAGTTCATTATGCATATGAAATAAAATAAACATCACGGATATAATTACAAAAATAAATAAATATTGTTGTATTGCACAACTATCTAGGAGGTTTTAAATTGGAATGTCTTTTCCTAAAAAAAAGTGAAAAATAAAAAAATATAAAATCAAAGAGACCTACATCATACAAACGATCCAAGTACATATGTGAGTTGGTATGGTCGTAAATAATTCAAAACATATCAAGAATACATCAAGAACAACAATCTTCATTATAAAAAAAAAATACATAAAAAATTAAATAGGATAAAGGGCTTCAATGCTTATTTGTTTCATTAAATAATTTCTCTTCAACTTCATCTTCATCTTCATCTTACTCTTCCTCTTTCTCTTTCTACAATATCTTTGGTTCTTCAATGAAAACATTTTTGATATGTGATATTTTATACCAAAGCTCTCCGACATTGGATTGACATTTTCTACATAATTTAGTTGGTGAAAAGGAGTAGTAACAACAACAAAATCATTGGTAGAGTTGATGATTTGAATAATAAGTTGCTTAATGTCAAAGTCATAAAAAACACTTACTGTACATCTTCAATGGGAAACACTCATTTATCCTTTTGACATTGAACACAAATTTTGCAAGTGTAGTTTTTCCCAAGCCTCCCATCCCCACAATAGGGGTAACAACGAGACTTGTATCATCATCATCATCATCATTAGGATTATGCTGCATCGAAAGCTCAATGATTTTTTCTTTATCATGTTTCTTTCCTATGACATCTGAATCCCTCACATGGGAGTGTGTCATTTCCCTTATATGCATAACACGTCTATCAGTATCAATTATTTGAAGACCAAACTTAAGCCTATTAGTAGGAACCTTGTATAGCCTTATGCTGATATCTTTGATTTGTTGAGCCATCTTGCTATGAAAAACAAGTGCATTAGAACTTGAGAAGAAGTAAGTTACCTCGTATTTAGAATTCAATTCAATTACTATGCACATATAATTGTTTCATATTGTGCATCTCTGCTTCTCTTCCCTCGAGTTTCTCCTTCTCTCTTGTTCAATTCTCTTCGCACTCCTCTTCTTTCTTTGTTGACTTGCTTTTTGTTCTTAGATTTTTTTTTATAAGAATACACATAAGATTCATCAATGACTCAACAAACAAAAATTAATAAAACAAAGGTGTTGGTACTTCAAAGACATCAACGCCTTCTCTTTGGAGGGCTCTATAGAGAGAAGCATTTAAGTTGTTGCGTGTGTCTTGACCATAGAAGCTTAGAAACGCATCATATGTCCCTGATGTGCATCGGAGGGGGTTAAACACTAGGGAGATTTAACCAATGGGCTTGAGCACACCACATAAGTAAACTTGATACCACACTTTAACTAAAAACCTTAAGGCTTTGGTTTATGGATCATTCTCTCACTTATATGGTACTCAACTTTCTCATTCCTACTCAGTGTGAGACTTCACCTTCACACTTGTACTCAACAGTCCCCATTGCATGAGATGAAGAAGCCATTAATTGCAGTTGGAAAAGGTGGAAGAAAACTTGTTGAAATGAAATATAAATCAATCGTCAAATCAAGGAAAGTCAATTTTAAAAAGCAGCAAAAGAGATGAGAGCTCCATTTCAAAACTTGTTGGTGTGTGTTTGTTTGTTTTTGTTTCTTTCCTTTTGACATCTTCTAACCAACAAAATTAGTTGACTGATTAAATTCAAATTAGTTTAAAATATAATTTAATATATCCATTAAGACTAACACATAGTGGTGTGGTGAACCTCTCAAACACTAATTAACCCATTGGAAGACTATATATTTTTACAAGATTTTGAGATGTCTGTCATAACCAATACAAGTAGCCATACATAACTACAATTAATTACATATTGGTCATTTGATAGATTTGCATTTAGAAACAAAAAAATAAGCACATTGAAGCAAAAGAAAGAACTTCAATTCTACATGGAAACTTGTTAATGTAAAAGTTACTTGAGTCCATGTATCCTCATTTCAGTCCTTATTATCTAAATAAGCACTTGGAGTTATTATGAGTTTGTTTGGATAAATGTTTTTAGAATGACTTTTATAAGAAAAAATATGAATAAAAAAAATGAAATTAACTTTTAGTTAAAGTTGATTTATACCATAACTAATTTGTTTAAGTCTCATATATTTTATGAAAAACTATATGAGAGAACTTTTGTAAATTAGTTCACTACAAGAAATTCATTAAATATTGACTGATTTAGAGACTAAAATTTTCAGTCACAACAACAATTACTTTAAAAACTATTTTAGAGATTAAAAAATAGTTAGCCTTTCAAGTGGTTTCTAATGTCATTAAATTGGTCATTGAAATGGTTTCTAAAAAAATTGTCGCTAAATTGGTTTATGAAATAGTATCTAATTCAGTCTCAACAATTAACTACCAATGTTTTAGCTACTTACTAGACTAGATTCTAAATCAACTTCTGGTTTGTTTAGAGACTAATTTGATGAAGTCAAAGACGGATAAATTGGTCACTAAAATCAGTTTTTCTTGTAGTGGTTATTGGCTAGAGAAACCAATTTTAACTTCTAGAGAAGGTATTTTTTCCCCTAAAAGTTCTTCTAGAGTAGTGTACCAAACAAGCCTGTATCCATTTTTGTGAGATTCTTACTTTACTTGCATTGTTCATTTTGTCTCTCTTGTGTAGAATTGAAGTTGGAAGCACTATCACTTGTTTAATGTTTAACTTGGCACATGGAAGTTAATGTGAGACATAGGAATATTAGGTATCACTGTGGAGTCAAAATTAAAATTAGTCAAAGAGATTTAACACAAGGATTAATTGACTTGGAGAGCATGCAAAGACAAACTAAAAAAGTTTAATGGTAGGATAGAAATAATGTCAGGACGAATAACAAGTTAGTTTTCTATCTATTTGAAGAAAATGATAACGAAGACAATGAGCATTTCTTACCTTATTCAACAAAAATGGAATTTTCTTCAACAATACAATAGTAGCCTATAAAGAGATGATTAGATTGCCTATCGCAAAAGTCATGGTGAATTTGAATGCTACTATTGCTTCTATATTGTGCTTGTGTGTTTGGTTTTATTACAGCAAACCTTGCTTCCATATTCAACAATGCCTTCAATTCTTCACCAAGATGCAAGTGTGTAGCCAAAATGCAGTTAGGGCCTATTTGGACACACTACTCTAGCAATACTTCTAAGAGAGGAGAATATGAAGAAAATAATGAAATTAACTTCTTTAGAAGTTAACATTATCTTCTCCAATAGTTAATTTGTAGAAGTCACACATCTTTTAAATGAATCTATTTGAGAGAGCTTCCACTAATTGGCTATTGGAAAAGACATTTTTAACCTCTAAAGAAGCTAATTTCATTTTTTCTTCATATTCATATTTTCCTCTCCTAGAAATTCTTCTAGAGTAATGTGTCCAAACAAACCCTTACTACTACATGTTTTCTTCAATTTCTGAACACTTGCACTTCTGAGCCAACATTTTTCCGCTATGCATTGTTGTTAAGTTGGATATTCAAGATCTTGTTCACATATCCAATGATACCCGTATTTCTTCACTTGAACATGAAAATCTGTCTTGTTCCTTTGGCAACCTTTCTTCGTCTAATTTAGATAACAAACTTGCTCATTCTGTATTTGAAATTCCAATTCCAATGTCAAATCACCAAGATTAAGTGAGTTATATAAATTACATGAACAAACAAATTGTTGTCGAGTGTAATAGAATAGCCACATGTGATCGAACTTTTTTGAGTTTAGATCTCCATCGACAACCACTGGAATTTGAACATTGATATATAGTTTTGTTGTCTGAGGAACCATTACCCTTTCATTACATACCATGAATATTGCACAACACAACACCAATCCAATTATTGTCATGCATAACAGAAGATGTGTCAGTGCATATTGAATTGCCTATGCCCACATGTTGATTGTTAAACCACCTTGGTATTTCACTTCCTGGGATAATACTTCTAGTCTGAAACAAACCAATTGGACATGCGACTCTTTGTATTTGGTGCTTCGACTTGTAACACAATAGAGGGTTCCTAAAAAATAAAAAGCTTAAATAAGTATTGGGTCCCAAAAAAATATTTATTTTCTAGTTTGAGTTTTTGAAAAAAAAAATTACGTTGTTATGGGTTCCTAAAATTTTTTATTTTTGCTTTGAATCTTTACCAATGATGTGACATCATCTCAACCGTTATTTTGGTTGAGATGTTATCATGTTATTTGTAGACACTCAAAACAAAAATAAAAATTTTTAAGGACCTATAAAATTTGCTTTCGAGTCGATGAATTTTCGATATGCATCAATGTTAAGTTTGGCAATTCAAGATCTTGTTCATACACCCAACAATACCTATATTTCTTCACCTGAACATGAGAACCTTTCTCATCCAATATTTTAAATTTCAATTTCAAGTCACATAGATTAGATGTGGGTTGGAAATGTGATTTAATCAAACTTTGTCGAGGGAAATAGAATAGCCACATGTGATTTGGTTTGTCTGTGATTAAATCCTCACCAACAACCACCGAAATATAAAAAGGGAAACCTGGTTTTGGACAATCCCTTGCTAAAACTATTCCCCTTTCATGACCTATGACAAATGTTAGAACCAAGACATTTGATGATGTCTGACCCCTAATACCTTGATAGGTTTTGATGATAACAAATGTAATAATATTTGATCAACTAATGATTTTAGACTAAGTGATTTCAGGAAATCAAAGTAAGAACAGACAATGGTAAAAATCTCTCAACTCAAATCCTACGCTCTAACTATCTGAGAACTTATAATGGTTAAATTTAGCATTGAAATTGGCTATAAACAGATTTAAATAAGTTCTTAACTGATTATGCTATGTCCCCAGGCCAGACGATGTCTGATGCAAGGCCAGTGCCAAGCGCCAAACGATGTTTGAAGCCAAGTCTAGACGATGTCTGATGCCTAGCGCCAGACGATGTCTAAGGCTAGAACAGACCATGTCTTTTTAATTAAGAATGTGTTTGTTAAGCCAGGTGATGTCTAAGGCTAGAACAGACCATGTCTTTTCAATAAGAATGTGTTTGTTAAAGCCAGACGCTGTCTGTGCACGAACAGACCATACTTAATCAAGAGTAGATTATGTTTGTTAAGCCAAACTTTGTCTATGTAGGAAAAGAACGTAAACTGTCATAAGTATTGAGGAATACATGCTTTATAATTAATTCTTTACTCGAATAAAAACACTGTTGCAACTAAAACAAAGGGAGATACCCTTTGACATTACTCTCTTTGATTCCTCCTATTACTTGCAAGCCTCAACTAAAACAAGCCTCATTACTTTATAATTAATTCTTTACTGGACGTAGCTTAGGTTGAGTGAACCAGTATAAAAACAAGCTCTTATCTGTTGTCTTGTGTTTATAAATATCTATCTTGCTTGTTGTGCTCTTTTGAAAAGATTTACTAAGCTTTGCCTTGCAAGGATATATTTGCTGTTTTAAACTAACATATATCCAAGAGGGCAATTTGTGAACTAATAGTATTTGTGAAAAGTTTTAGTGTGTTCTTGTATATTTCACCAAAAATTACACAACATGCAACGCCAATCCAATTATTGTCACTAGGAAATGCCTCCATGCTTATTATATTGTCCATGCCAACATCTTGATTGTTGAACCACCTTGGTATTTCACTTTCAAGAATAATACTTGTAATGCGTGGAACCCCCAAGGGTATTTTAGATGTTTGTATTGATGCAATAACTGGTACAACAGATACAACTAGATGTTAATTCTGGGCAAACAGATAGACATACAAGATAGATAGATAGGTATATAAATAGATAGATAGATAGATAGATAGATAGATAGAGAGAGAGAGAGAAAGAGAGAGCGAAGGAAGGAAGGAGGGTGCACACCTGAACAAATTGTATCATCCATGAAAAACCGATGTTACTGCAGCATTCCCTCTCCACTATTTATGGGTAGTTGAAAATATATAATCCTTTTTTCTTAAAGGAACTATATTCGTAAAAACTTGAAAAAATTGAAAGTGCCCTTCTAACGGTAACTCAATTCGTGAGGGTAGTCCAAGAAAATATTTCAACTGTTTGTAGTGCTTTAAGCTTAAATAATATAGTTTGGAAAGTTCCTTGAGGTTGGGCACTATAGCGAAATTGTTTCCCATTAAATTTAATCTTTCTAAGCAACTTAAATTTCTAATAGCTTCAGGAATTTGAACTAAATTGCAAAAACTTAGATTAAGTTCAAACATACAAGGGAGAGTAGGTGGGGAAGGCATTAAACAACTAATTGAATCTTTATGTGCTCCGGAATATAATAAATGCAAAGGCCACGTAAGATATCTTTATGTGTTAATGATTTTTGACAAGTGTAACAAATTTGTCAAGTAATACAATGGACAAAGTTTGATGATCATATCCACAAAGATTTGTTGGTACTAAACTATCAATCTAATATTATATTTAAGCGAATAATTAATTAATTTGGTAAAGATAAAGATAATATGAAGAATTAAAATACTTAATATAAATTAAGAAAAAAAATAAAGATATGATTGTAATTGAAAAAGATAAAAGATATGCTTGAAATTTTAAAAGATAAAAGATATGATTTGAAATCAAGAGTAGAAAATGTTGGTGGTTAGTTTTACTAGACTTTCGATCAGTGTAATTATACAGATTTTTAGAATTCATAAGCATTGCTTCTTGACCTATAATGATGCTTTAGATTTAGTGAAATTAACCGTGATGTCTCACATGAAAAAAACCTAAGTTGCTTATGTCAACTCCTAATTCCTTAGTAAGTCAAGCTAAACCACTTGATCAAGAACAAAGGTTCATGAAAAGGCTAATAGACGCTACTCTTTGTCTAGCAATAGAGTTTATTAGAAACCTCTTTCAGATTGTAGTATAAATTATTTTCCAATAACAATTAAATCTATAACACATGCAACTATAGTAAGCCTAACTATAAAACAAGAATTAAGAGTAGAAAGAAGAACAAACAAGAGAATAAAAACTAAATAGATAATAAGAATGAATTAGATGAACAATACCCCAACAATTGAAAAATTAGCTCTCATATAAATGAGGAACTAAAATAAAATATAAAAGATGTTTGGAAATTGGAAGAGTGAAGTGGTTGATTGTAATTGCTCCCTTGAGCTCCAGCCTTCAGTAGCATAGAACTCTTTCTCCAAAACGTGTTGATCTTGATGTTTAATAAGCTTTAAATAGGTACATTCCTCTATTTTGTGACTACTACGTAAAAAGTGAGCATTATTCAAATCTCCACCATTGTCGTGAAGGTACAAGGCCAAGCTCACCCTTTATTGTCCAAAAGCATGTCCCATATGTGATGTGTAGTTGGTGCAGTCCTCACGTCAATTAAAAAATCTGAAACAGATTCAATTTATGTTGTACATAAGACATGAATTAACAAAGAAAATAAACTCAATGCATCAAAATATTTTCCCTCACTAGCTTCCTTTATGCTTAGTCAAGAATCATGGTTATTAGTTTCACATCTTGATTCTTAGATTGCTTTTGTGAGTAATATAACTTAAGTAGAACATGATTGATATATTATACAATTCTACAATAACAAGTAAAGAACCACATACGAGAACCATGATATTATTTGTCAAAATATGAATTAGGATACAGTAAAAGCATATATAATAGTTATAGAAATCCATTAGCTTTACCTTGATTGTATTTTCACATGAAAGTTTGGCAATGGCATCCTTTCTCCATTTGAATCCATGAGACATAAGAGTGTTAGGTGCCACCTTATGAAATACACAAGAACACACTCGGGGGGTGGGGAGGGGGTTGAATAGTGGGTTTAGAACTTTTTCGTAAATACTATTAGTTTACAAATTGCCTTCTTAGATATATGTTAGTTTAAATCAACAAATATATCCTTGCAAGGCAAAGCTTAGAAAGTCTTTTCAAAAGAGCACAGTGAGCAAGATAAATATATGTAATCACAAGACAGCAGATGAGAGCTTGTTTTTATACTGGTTCACTCAACCTGAGCTACGTTTAGTTCTCCTTTAACAACTGTTAAAGGGTTCCACTATAATCAACTGATTACAAAATAAGTATTCTTCATTGTCACTTATGGCTACAAGTATTCTCTATGCCACTTTTGGCTACAAGTATTCTAAACCACTTCTGGTTACAAGTATGAATCTCCCCCTGATATTATACTTCCCAAGTATTCTTTTATCACTAAGCCACTCTTGGCTTTCTATACAAATATGTATAAGATTCAGATAACTCTCAAAGAGAGGATATAAACAAATGTTGAATCTATGTGAGCTTGTAGAGGATGGATATTCTTTTTTTTCTCAACTCGTGTTCAAGACGTTGTCTTAGAATGCTTTCTCTCGCTGTCTAGATTGATTTTTGTTATTTCATTTTCGTTCATTCATTAGTCTTCTCGTTTCATGGAGGCATCCTTATAGAGTGAGCTTCATGAATTTGAACGTTGGAGAAGACTTGTTTTCGTTATCTCACATAGTAGAGTGTTGAAGTAGCTTTCACTATGCTTGATGTGACAAAAGCAGGTTTCTGTCTCTGTTAAAGTTGTCTTTTAGCTAAAAGTGTGCATCCCAATGCTGATTGATTCTTTTGGCTGTATCTACACACTTCACATAATATGAGACATACAAGCAATACGAGGAATCAAATAAAGTAACATTAAAGAGAGTCTCCCTTTCTTTCAGTTGCAGCAGTACCTTTATTTGATTAAAGAATTAATTATACAACACATATGACAGATTATGTTCTGTTCCTACACAGACAAAGTTTGGCTTAACAGACATAGTCTGGTCTTGATTAAGTATGGTCTGTTCGTGCACAGATAGCGTCTAGCTTGATAAACACATTCTGAATTAAAAGACATAGTCTGTTCTAGCCTTAGACATCGTCTAGCTTAACATCAGACATTGTCTGACTCAGCTTCAGACATCGTCTGGCCTTGCATCAGATAGAGTAAGAGTTAGACTGTCTATCCCAAAAGTCATGGTGAATTTCAATGATGCTACAACAAGTTCTACTGTGCATCTTTGTTTGGTAGCAAATGACGCTTCCATATTCAATAATTTCACAAATTCTTCATTATGATGGAAGTGTAGCCATCATCCTTACAAAACGGATTTGTAAGGGTTGTCCTCCACTTTTATACATTATTTTGATCATATCTCTAGTTGATGTGGCATTTCCAACACTTCTTAGTCATCATGTTTTTGCTATGCATCTTTGGTAAGTTTGCTGGATCTAAATCTTGTCTAAATGTCAAACGATATGCGTATTTTTTCACCTTAGAATGAGATCCTCCCTTGTCCCTTATATCAAAATTCAATTTCACGTCACCAAGATGACGTGTGGCCCCGCAACATCTAGAAAAGAATAGTGGTCTATCGAAATACCATAGCCAAAGTTGATTTGATTGATCCATGACTGGGTCTTCATTGAGAGCCTCTAGAATATAAGTAGTGAAATTTCGCTTTTAAGGACCCATCTCTGAAATTGTTCCCCCTTCTTGACCCAGTGAAAATACTACACAACATAGAACACCAATGAAATATTCGTGATGCCTCATGGGAGATGAGTCTATGCTTATTAAACTATTCACATGTTGATGTTGATTGTTGAACCAGCTTGGTATTTCACTTCTCGGGAAAATACTATCAATTCTTTGACTCCACATATGGTCTTCAAGAGGTTTGTATCACACATAGGCTTGGTACCACAAACACAGCTATAAGTTAGTTCATACACCGAAAAAAGAGTGAAATAAATGAGAGGAGGAAGGAATGAGAGAGCACCTCAATAATTTGTATCATCCACATAAAACTCATGCCAGTGCATTGTTCTCTCTCGACTAATTATGGGCAGTTGAAAATACGTAATCCTACTCCTATTTCATCATTTGATGGTGGGCAAGTTATAGTTGGTTGTTCGTCATATGATACACATGGTATAGTTGGCCAATCATGGTAGTAATATTTTGACCACAAATCAGTTCGTGAAGGAAGCTCAAGCAAATATTCCAACTGCTTGCAATGATATAATTTTAAATGTAATAATTTGGAAAGCTCTTTGAGGCTCGACAATTTAGCAAAATTGTTTCCCTTTAAATTAAAACTCACAGAATCAATATGTGCCTTGAAATAAGAAGATGATGATTGAGAATGAATGGGAGTTTCACCTGTTTCAAGCTTTTTCAAATTCTCAACTAATTCCCTTGATTCATGTAATAAATTAATGTCAAAGAATTTTGAATAGCAAGAGAGACTTAGGCATTTAAGAGATTTATGGCCTAATAAGTTATTGGGTAAACTTACTAGATTTATGCAGTTTTCCAAACTCAAAATACTAAGTTTTTCTAGACAACCAATGGATGGATCAATCTACCTCAGTTGCATACATCCTTCAAGATTTAGTATTTCAAGACTTAAGTCTTCTCCAAAGTGTGGTAACTTAGTAAGACTTCGTCTTTCAAGTTCAATATAATAAGATTTTTTAGAAGACCAATGGATGGATCGATTTGCTTAAGTTGTATACATCTTCTAGATTTAGACTCTCAAGATTTAGGGCCTCACCAAAATTTCCCATCTCAATTAGATTTTTGGAGTGGGAAAGATCCAAACATCTCAAATTGTACAGATGCAATGAAGGGAAAATAGTAGGTGACCAGATTAGTAATTAATCAAAGAAAAATATATAGCATGAGAGACTTTTTCTTTTAATTCATTCATTTAAGTAAAAACAAAAATAGAAGTAGAATAATAATTTACACTATCTACCATTGTGCCTTCCCACAATTGTTTAATGTTGCTATGTCTCAGACTTAACAAGTTTTTTTGGATGAAAACTTGGTGGCAAACAATCAAAAGGATATTCAAACCAAGTAAGATATCATAATTCATTGGAAAGACGATTGAGACTTCCTGAAATATTCATGCGTGGGAGAGTGAGCAATTTAATGTGATTCAAATTTGATAGAGCATAGACCCTCATTGTTGTTTGAGGAAATTGATATTCGACAATAATGGCTTCAACATCTATTGATGCCTAAAACATTGCACAAGGAAAAGAAATGTTAGATCTTTTGAAGTACTTATAGATTCTATAGAAAAAACAACTCAAATTGTTTTACCATATTGTCATACAAAACTTGGTGGAGATCTTTGTGATTCCACAATCTACTCCATTTTCTTGGATCCTTAGGTGATTTTTCTTGAACAATACACCTGCCCAAATCCCTCAATAAGCCATGCATATGAATTAAATTCTCTTAATCAATGGTTATGAGTGATTTATCAACGAGAACTTGTAATTCATATTCAGGATGAAATTCACGAAAATCTAGAATTTCCTTCACATGTTGCTCTTCATAATAACAAAAGAAGCAAGCAATGTCTAGAAATATTTCTTTATCTATGTCATCTAGCTCATCAAAACTTATTCGCAGCACGTCCATAATATTTCTACTTTTATTATCTATTAGCCTAGTCAATGCACTTCTCCATTATGATAAATTTCAACCCACCAAAGATGAGCCCACTACCTCAATGGCCAAGGGATGACCTTGAGTATGTGACCAGTATCATGCGTAAACTCTTCATAATCACTTGTAATACAATTATCTTTGAAAGCATTTTTGCAAAATAGTTGAGAGGCTTCTTCCTCACACAGTGGTTGGACTTGGTAAATATATCTGCTCCATGGATCCTTAATCTTTGTTCATCCCTAGAAATTATGATGATTCTGCTCCCTTTACCTAGACAATTACTTAATAGAGAGTCTTTATTCCCTATAAACATCTTTAGTTGTCCAAATTGATCAACATTATCAAAAACTATGAATCTCCTTGCACAGAGACTAGTTAATATCAAATCTTTCCCCTCAAAAACATTGCAAATCTCTAGATTTGTTTTTATTTAGACATGGAGAAAGTGATTGTTTTTGTATGCCTATTGTATTAGAATCTCGACCAATTTTACTTACATCATCAATAAAACAACAAAAATCATATTGATGAGAGATTATTTCATATAAAACACGACCCAAGAGTTGTCTTTCCTATCCCATCCATCCCACTAATTCCAACAACTTGAACATCATCGACCAAGCCTAAACGTAAAAGTTGTATTAATTCTTCAATTGGATAGTCCATCCCAACAAGATCATCGTTTGGAAGACTTGAATATTTGTTACACAATATATTTACAATCTGTTGGACAATTTCTTCAATCTCAAAATATTGTTGCCTGAAATTTTTTAAACAAAAAGGAAGAGTGCCGAATCATCACCCAAAAAACTGAAAGTACATATTCAAAATAGAGTACTTTTTAACTTTTAAATTACTATTAGCATTAAACATGCATAAATTTGAACTGAATTTGCATGTTACCTCTTAAAATCTCTCTCAACTCTTGTCTAAAAAAGGGATATTAAATCATGAATACCAGCTCATGCTATGACTAAGTGCATGTACACGTAATAAATTAAAATTAAGATTCCTCATCAAACGAGAGAGGATTACTTACTTATTTCCAATATGCGAACCAGAGCGATTGGCCACGTGTGTGAGAGCTTCTCTCCATCTCTGCACTTCCTCCATCTTTTCTTTATCTTCATGTTTTACAAAGGCTTCCTTGTAATATCCATCCTGTTTTCGTACATCTGACGGATCAACATCATAGAAAATGGGCAGAACACACTTCTGTGATGTTTCAACGCAGTTGTAGATGTGTACTAGTTCACGCAAGCACCAAGTTGAGGAAGCATAGTTCTTGGAGAAGACCTGTCGCAACCAGGGTCACGGCGGGACGGTGGTTAAAATTGAAAACATATGGATCAGAGGAGTCGCCACCAATGTTTATTAAAGAAAACATCAGAAAAACCTTTTTTAGAAAAAAAATGGTCTTTGAAACCAGATTTGAGTTCGGGAGTCCATTACGTGTAGGGAGGGTATCAGCATCCTACAACGTCCGTCACAAAGACGATTACCTTTAATTAAGCGAAAATCTTTTATAATTTTTAGACATTTATCTCACCGAAACATTACTAGAAAAGAATAATTAGTTTTATTAAAGGAAATAAGGAGATATACTATTTTTATTCTTTTTATTTTTTAATTTAGGACTCTTGAGTTGTCGCAACTCATTTATCCTAAAAAGACAACTTTGAAAAATTGACAAAGGTGTACACTCAAGTCAATTTATCTTTATTATTATTGTTAATATATATTTTTTTTAATGATTTTTATTTTAAACAACTATTGATAATTAAAGAAAGAAAGTGCAACTTAGTAAAATGGGGTGTAGACAGAAATATGACCCCAAAACTGGAAGCTGTAATTTAATAAAATTGAGGTGTAAATAGAAATCTGGCCCAAGACAAAGGTGTTGTAGTTTAGTAATAATGCGGGTGTAAATAGTAGGCTTGGCCCAAAACGAAAAAAAAGTAAAAGAAAAGGGGTCAAGGTTCTCATTCTCATTCAGCTGCTTGGGAAAGGAACCCTAGGCTCACGAGAGAGGGAAAAGGGGAGCGGGGTGTGGCGGCCGCGATGGCGGTGTTCGTAGCGGAAGGAGGTCACGACGCGAGGGGGGGTTGCGGGTGGCTCGCGGAGGTAGCGGTGGTGGTGGTCGACGACGGAGGGCGGTCCGGTGAGGCTTGGAGGGGGCCGACAGCGGTGCGAGGGCGGTGTTCGTAACGGAGGGAAGGAAAGGCGAGGGAGGTTGCGGGGGAGAAGGTCGCGGTGGTCCTGGAGGCTGAGGGAGGTGAGGCGGAGGACGAGGCCATGGTCGCGGTTCCGGGGGTGCCCAGGTGTAGTCTTTCCCCTCTTTTCCTTTCTCTGTTATCTCTTTCGCTTTGTTTGGATTTTCTTGTCTCTAATTTGAGTTTTCTGATTTGCTTCTTTTGCTATAAATGGATGGTGATTTGATTTTGATTTTTGGTGGCTTTGTTTATGCTTGTATTTGGGATTGAATTTCAATGATTTTGTTTGTCTCTATTTCGGGTTTTTGTTTGGGATTTGAGGGATTGAGCTCAATGATTCTGGTTTTGGTGTTCTTGGTATTTGTCTCTGATCATGTTTCTTTATCTGTCTCTATCTCTACTCAGTTTTTGGATTTCACCATGAATGTCCTTGTTCCTGGTTCTGATTCTTATTCTAAGGCCAACCTCATATCTTTGATAGGTTAATTAATTTAGACATAGTATTTTTCCTTTTATATTCTTATCTCTTTATCATTGTTTTGAGCAGATAGATTTGAGCAAAATATTACGTTGATTACAAGCAAACATAGAAAAGCTAATATTCATGAAAATTACATGATGATAGAAAGGAGAGAAACCTGTCTGCTGGATTGCTTTGCTATTCTTGTTGCTTTATCCTCTCCTTTCCTTTGTATATGTTCTCTTTTCTGATCCCCTTTTCTTTGATGTCCTGCTCCTTTTCTCTGTTGCCTGTATTCTCTTTTTTTGTTTCTGATCTGAGTGTTTTTTCCTTTTGATGCTTGTTGTCCCCCTTTTCTTTGATGATCACCTCTATATATAGGCAGGAGGTTTCCTTCCTAGGAGGGTTTCCTCATTTTAATCCAATTTTTTATTTGTTGCTTTGCAGCAATTTCTGAATTAGCCACCCTAGGTGCTGAGCCTAGTTGCTCATGAGATCAAGTTGCCAATTGATGATGAACTTGCTGATTCATGAAGCTGCTGATGAAACTGCTTGGGATGAAGTTGCTGATGGAGATACTTGGGATGAAGCTGTTTGATTGATTTTTTTGCCTGCCCTTTTTTAATTGATGAGGCTGCTCTTTTTTCTTTTCTTTTTTTTTTTTTTTGGCAAGATACTACTTGTGAAACAAATAATAATAATAATAATAATAGTAACAACAACAATAATAATAATAACTATAATAGCGTAATTAAGCGAACAAAATTGGGTTGGGTGTTGACAAGACCACAATGAAAGTGCGAGATCCTTTAATAGCTTAAAGAAGCTTAGGTGCTATGGATTCACCTTTCTTGAGATGTGTGTCATCTATGAAGGCATCAATGCCTCTTTTATTCAGAGCTTGAAGAAGAAAACCAGTGAAGTTATTGTGTGTGTCTTCACCACGGAAGCTTACAAACACGTCATATGTCCATATTGTTTGAGATGAAGAAGGATTGCATCGAATAATGGAGTTAGAAGCCATTGCAATTGCAAAAGCAAGGACAATTGTTTCTGGATACAAAGTGTCGACAATGAAGAAATATAAGGTTTGGGAGATGCTGTAAGATGAAAACACTTCTTGTATTTAAGTAAAAGTTAATGTAGTTTCACTTTCTTAATTGGCTGCTTCTACGAAGTTTCTCCCATTTTCCACCTACCAACTAGGGGTGTGTAAAACCAGTTAGGTTCAAAAGCTAAACAGAACCGGTTTTCTAAACTGGTTAAACCAGTTCGGGAAAATAATTTTTTTTTTCAAACTAGTTTGAGATCGAACTGGTTTTAAAAATTGATTTGGAACCGAACTAACTTAAAACTAGTTTGAATTGATTTCAAACCAATTCAAATCGATTTTTAAAGTCTGAACTAGTTTTTTAACTGAATTGGTTTTGAAAATCAATTTGATTAACTGAACTGATTTTTTTTTTTTTTTTAGATGCTGGACCAAATTAAGTTGGCAGTATTGTTAATTATTATTCCCTGACGTCAAAGTTGGGTTAAATTTCTCACTTAATAATTATAAAGCTAATTAATATGAACACCTTTTTTTCCCCATTGCCCTGTTTCTTCCCTCGTCTTGTTATCTGTGATATAGATATGAAGATAAAAGCACTAATTATTTAATGTTAACTTGGTAAATGGAAGTTAATGTGAGTGGGACATACAAACATCGAGAGCCACCTTGGAGTGTGAACACGTGTAAACGGTAAATCCACTTTTGTGGCTTGTAGTCAAAATGGGATGGCTAGTAAAACTTTTTCTATGTTGCTAGGCATAGGAATTGGCTGGAATGGTAGAAATTTTGCCGTTGCATTTAATACATGGGCATCCCAATCTCAATACACTTGTAATAATTCATTCATAACGAGTTAGGAACCTAACAGTGAGGGTATTCTCCTTTCATGAGACAGAGTGTGTAATTGTATTTTTATTTTTATTTTTATATTTTTATCTCATAAAAATTCTTATAGAGTAGTTTATCGACTGTATATCCTGAAACATATTTTTGTCCATTTTATTTATACACTTAAAAATCTAATAATATGATTTTTCAATAATTTTTAATGATTTTAATGGTTGGTCAGCTTGTGAAATTCCATCAGCAGGTTCACTGTTATTACTCAAACTAGCAAGGGTGTTAAACTCCACTAAGACTGATGAGGCAGAATCTTGAAAAGTTCAATTAGATTCTTCTTATAAGGCTAAGTGGATTAGGCTGAAAAGTTTTCTTACACAGATTTTATCTGATTCTACTTTAGTACGTAAGACTTAATTTGAAAGGATAAGAAAAAATATAATAACTCTTTAAGCTACATAAATATTTTTCCTTACTTAATTTTTTCAGTTAAGTCAGAGCTCTATCTTTTTTCAAAGTTTTGAAAACTTCCGATTTTCGCATTGATTTGAGGCATATGCAGGAACAAAATAGGATTAAGACATCATAAACTCTGCATTACAAAGGAGATAATATTTAGTGTACACTAAGGCCTATGATTTAGGGTAGACATATATACCTTCCTACTTACTAGAAAAATGGTACTGTATGTGAAATTACTTTATTGAAACATGAGAAGAGACCAAAAGAGAAAGAATCATATCCAACACAAGTATCCAATGACAACCAAAACAATAATTTTATGCAAGTTAGCTTATTCGATGCAAGATTTCATCCCAACTATATCATCATTTGGAAAGACTTAAAGATTTGGAATTCAATATATTTATTATCTCTTGAAGAATTTCTTCGATCTCTGCCTCTGCCTGTTGTAAATGATGTAGCCTGAAAAATCAAAGAGAATGAAGAATGCCAAATCATCACCCCAGCAAATCAAAATAAAATGTACATAATAGGACATGATAATAAAAGAGTGCTTTTTATGTTTTGAAATACTATTTGTATTAAACATATCTATAACATGTTACCTCTTCAATCTCTATCAAGTCTAGTTTAGAATGAGATAGTAAATTCGAGAAAACTAGATGACTGAGAAGTCATGAAATATATGAACATGTATATAACTCAGTGCATATATATATGTAAGAAATGAATTTCTATTGTGAGACGAGAGAGGATTAGATTACTTACTCATTTTGGATATGCAAACAAGGGTTGATGTGACACTTGTTTCATAGCTCTTCTCCATCTCCACACCTGCTCCATCTCTTTAGCTTCTCTGAATTAATCTTTCTTCGTATTCCAGAAAGGCTTTCCCATAACGACCAATATGTTTTTGCACCTCAGATGGATTAACAACATAGGAACAAATTACAGCAACACCCCCTCAAGTTTAATGTAATTACAAGCATCCTTGCTTTTGAAACCATTACTTTTGCCTCGCTGAGGAGGTGTTACTATAATGTTTTGAGGGGTGCTAGTATAATAATTTGAAACATGCAGGGTGTTAGTGTAATGATTTCAAACTTAAAGGAGGTGTTAGTGCATAAAAATAAAAAAAGATAAAACAATGTGCAATTTGATAGAGCTTCATGGGTGCCAAATTTGTTCTGAAAAATAGTCAGAATTCGTCTTGATGGTCATGTTTCAATGTACTTGCAGATCTGTGCTAGTTCGCACAAGCACCAACTTGAGGAAGCAAAGTTCTTTGAGAAGACAACAATGAAATTGCGAGACCCGTCAATGGCCTTATACAGCTCTGTTTCAATGAATTCACCTTTCATGCAATGTACGTTATCTTTGAAGGCATCATCAATGCCATTCCTATGGAGAGCTTGTGTCTATTATACCACGGAAGCTCACAAACACATCATATGTCCTTATGGATTCTAGAAGTGGAAGGAAGCAATGACAAGTGTTTCTGGAAACAAAGAATGTGTATACTGTGAAGAAATACAAGGTTGGTTGATTATATCAAAATCTCTTGCGAGCAAGGGAAAACGCATTTTCTACTTATAAACAGTGATGGATTTAGAAGTTTAGGTAAGGTAAGTGGTTAGAATTTTTTTTTTTAAAATTGAGGATAAAATTTTGAAAAAAAATATTTATGTAAAATTTATAAAAAAGAAATATATAAAAAATGAGTACAAAATTTGTCAATTTTTTTAAAAAATTGAGAGTAAAATGTGTAATCATTTGATGTGAGGGCAAAATAATAGAGTAAAATTTGTAATATTTTAAAAAATTGAAGATAAAAGTGTCAAATTAATTTGTTAAAAGTAAAACTTGTCAAAAATAAAAAAATAAAATAAAAATATAATTTTTTTTATTAATTTTATTATATATATATATATATGTATATGTATATAAGGGAAGGGAAGGAGGGGGTTAAAGCCCATGATTCCACTCCCCCAAAAAAAAATTCCGTCCCTTTGCTTATATAATATGATTTTTCAACTTTCTTTCTCCCCAACTAATACCCTGTTTGCAGTTAGGCATTTTCTCCTTTTGTGTTTGCAGCTTTCCTATATACTTAGCATTTTTTTTTGACAAAAATAGCTTACCCAATCCACGAAATTTGGGTAGGCTTATCTGAAAGAATTTTTAGAAAAAAAAATTAAATTAACTTCTTAGTTAAGTTTTTCTTTTCCATTAATAGCTAATATATAAAATTTCTCCTATATAACTTTTGTAAAACATTAGAGATTTTTATAAATTAATTATTGAATAAATCAATTTTAACTCCTGAAAATTTTCATTTTAATTTTTCTTTTCTAATAATTATTTTTAGATAACTTTACCTTAACAATTTCGGGAATGTGTACACAGCATGACCTGAAATTAAAAAAAGAAAATGACTAAGTGCAGATGTAGGTAATAAATGAATATTGATTGATGATAAGATGAGAGAGGATTAATTACTAACCCAACCACTTCGATTAGCCAGACGTGTGAGAATTTGTCTCCATATCTGCACTTCCTTCATCCTTTCTATATCTTCACTTAATCATTCTTCATGTTCCACAAAGACTTATCTATACTTAGGAGTTGTAAAAACAATCTTGAGTTCGCGGGTTAGAAAATCAAAGAGATCAAGTAAGAAAGTCAGAGAAGAGAAAAATTCTTGTAGATATTTCTGCAGACATTATGGATCTGGATAAGTCTTCTAGACTCTCTTAAGAGATTATGATTGAAGTGAGAAATAATAATATTCAAGATCTTATAGTATAATTTCTTATATGATGACTCTTAAGAAATTACATATGAGAGTAAAATTTTACTAACATGGAGTTGTTATCAGTTTTCTTCAATTGGCAGAAACTTGCGCTTATGAGACAACGAGACAATGAATTTTCGATGTGCATCATTATTGAACTTGATAGTTGTAGATCCTTTTCATATACCCAACTATACCCATATTTCTTCACCTCAACATCACCACATTGTTCATCATATAATTGAAATTTCAATGTAAGTCAGCAAGAAGATATGTGCTCGAATGACAAATCGCATTGAATTGTGGTCGATGTATATAGAATAGTAGCAAGTGGTCTGATATATTTGTGACAAGATCTGCACAGAAATCAAGCTTAACACAACCTCTTGTGTTTGGATGAAATATTCTATAAATTGAAGTTAATTAAAATTCTAGGCATTTAAATTATTAGAAATTGAATTCCTTTCATTTTATAAATAATTTGTTTGGAAGAAGCATTTAAATTACTAGAAATTGAATTCACTTCAAAAAATAATATTACATAATTTGTAAACTTATACATAATTTTTAAACTTAAAAAAATAATGTCCAAAAATGTTTTTAAAAATATTACATAATTTGTAAATTTTCAAAAATAATACATGAGGAGAGAGAAGAGAGAGAGAGAGAGAGAGGAGAGAGGAGGGGGAGAAGATATGGAGAATTTTCAATTTTTTTTGAAAAATTTCAAATTCATTATTTTTAATTAACTAAAATACTCTTTCAGAATGAGCATATTTCAATTTCTTCTTAAATACCCCATCCAAACAAATTTTATTTCAAAGAATTTGAATTACCCTTTCCAAATTCCTTATCCATACACACTCTCATGAGTGTTTGTTCATTTTCTGGAGGGCACATTCCCCTTTCATTACGAACCACAAATATTACGCTACACACAACGCCTATCCAATTATTGTCATGAGGTGTGTTTTCTATGTTTATGAAACAACCCTCGCCCAATTGCTGATTGTTGAACCACCTTGATATTATACTTCCTAGAATAATACTTGAAATTTGCACATACCTATATGGGTTATATGGGTTGTCCTCCTAGTACCACAAACACAACTATATGTTAGTTCATGCTTTCTACACTTAATTAAAAAAGAGAGGAAGGAAGGAGTATACAAACCTGAACCATTTGCATCATCCATGAAAAAACACTTGCTCATGCTATTTTTGGGCAGTTGTAAATATTTAATCCTCCTGTACCAAAATCAATTCCCCAATAAACTATTAGTCTGCCATTGAAACATAGTGGGTCATGGGTCTTGTGACTTAGATATGATATATCAGCCCGTGAAGGGAGCCCAGGAAAATATTTCAATTGCTTGCAGTGGTTTAAGTTTAACCATAACAATTTTGAAAGCTCCTTCAGGTTAGGCAGGGTAGCAAAATCGTTTCTCATCAAATCTAGTCCTTTCAAGAAATGTAAATTTCCAATAGCATAAGGAATTTTAAGTAAATTACAAAAACTTAGATCAAGTTGACGTATACAAGAGAAAGTAAGCGATGAAGGCAACAAAAACCCAATTGAATCTTTATGTCCTCCAGGATACAACAAATTTAAAGGTGAAGTAAACCAACTTGTTATGATGGACCATGTTGAGTGGGAACAAATAGAAGGTTCACCTATACAAATCTTCTTCAAATGCTCATCCCTTGCTTCATCTAACAACTATATATTATACAATTTTGAACAACTGAAAATATTTAGGTATTCAAGAGAATTGAGTTAGAATATGTTGTTGGGTAAGCTTACTAGATTTTTATAATCTTTCAAACTCAACGAAGTAAGCTTTCTTAGAAGATCGATGGAAGGATTGATTTGCCTTAGTTGTATACATCCATTTAGACATATTCTCTTGAGATTTAAGGCCTCACTAAAATTTGGCGTCTCAATTAGATTATGGGAGTGAGAGAGATTCAAACGTCTCAAACTAAATGAAAGGCCAATAGTAAAAGGAAAAATTATTAATATCACTTTAGCTTTCTCCATTCTTTTTAGTTAGTCAAGCATAAAGGAAATAATTAACAACTGAGAATTTTTCTTTTATCCATCCATATAAATAAAAATAAAAATAAAAATTTACATTACCCTTGTGCCTTCCCATAATTTTGTGATGTTACTACAACAAAGGAACAACTCCACAAGTTTGTGTGGATGAAAAACTGTGGCAAACAATCAAATGGATATTTTCCCAAGATACTCTAATTGATTAGAAAGATAATTGAGGTTTCCTAAAAAATTCACAACCCCAAATTTGAGAACCCTAAGATGACTCATTTTTGACAAAGCATCAACCCTTGTTGTTCAAGGTGAGCATTCTTGATTATTAACAACTATGGCTTCAATATTTTTTGCCACCTACAACATCGCAAGGTGGGAAAAATAGTTAGATCTTCTACAATATTCACCACTTTTAGAAAAAGGACAACATATGAATTTATAATAAAAAAAACTATTTTACCTTATTATCTAAGATAACTTGGTAGAGATCTTTGAAATCCCACAACCTACTCCATATTCTTGGGTCTTTAGGTGATTTTTCTTGAACAATACACTTACCCAAATCTACCAACAAGCCATGCATTTTAATATAATCACCATCGGTTCTTATGAGTGATTTGTTAACGAGAACTTGTAAGCCATATTCAGGGTAAAATCCATGAAAATCTAGGATCTAGATTTTCGTTAAACTTTGATGCTCTTCATGCCCATTGAATAAACAAACAATGTCTAAAAAGATCTCTTTTTCCATGTCATCCAATTCATCGAAACTTATTCAAAACACATCCATAATTTTTTTACTTTTGTTTTCTCTTAACCTACCCAATGCACTTCTCCATTGTGAGACATTTCGACCAAACAAAGAGGATCCCGATACTTCAATTTTCAAGGTATGGCCTTTAACATGCATTAGTACCTCCCATGTCAACTTTTCATAATCACTCATAATATAATTACCTTTGAAAGCATTTTTGTAAAACAATTGGACATCATCTTCATGATTTAATGGTTGGACTTGGTAAACATCATCAACTCCATGTATCCTCAATATATGTTCATCCCTATAAATTATGATGATTTTGCTTCCTCCACCGAGGCAACCACATAATAGAATCTCTCTACTTCCTATAAACATATTTAGTTGTTCAACTTGATCAACATTATCAAGAACTATAAACGCCTTAACATTGCGCAATCTAGTTCATATAGAAATATTACAAATCTTTAGATTTTTTTCATTTAAAGACTGAGCAAGTATTTGTCTTTGTACACCTAATATATTAGAATCTCGATAAATTTTGCTTACATCATCAATGAAACAACAAAAATCATATTGATGAGAAATTCTTTCATATAAAGCACGACCAATAGTTGACTTTCTTATCCCACCCATCCCACTAATTTCGACAACTCTAACCTCATTAACATAGTCCAAACATAAAAGCTTAACTAATTCTCTAACACAAAATTTCATTCCAACAAGATTATCATTTAAAAGACTTGAAAATTTTGGACCCAATATATTTATTATCTTTTGAACAATTTCTTCAATCTCTACGTCATGCAACCTGCAAATTTAAAGCAGATGAAAAATGCTAAAGTATCACCCAATAAAATTGAAACATAATTCACATCTATAAGAATAGATAATAATAAAGTTCATTTTCACTTTAAAAGTATTGATTTCATTAAACACATGTATTTAGAGTCAGTTTGCATGTTAATTACCCCCTTGACCTCTCAACTCTAACTTAGAAAAGGATAACAAATTTGAAAAACCAAAATGATTAAGAACCGATGAAATGTATCCACATCCATGGATATAACACACAACATATATACCTAAATAATTAAGATCCATTATGAAATATTAGAGGAAGTGCCATGCAGTTAGTGGGTGGTTACACAATTAGTGGGTTATGTAGTTATAGTTAGTGGGTTATGTAGTTACATTTATTCTCATGTATTGTATCATGTGTAAAAATAGTTTTCATTGTTAATTAATGTTAACACATCATTTTATCAAATTCTCATTTCATATTATGGTATTAGAGCAAAGAAAATCTTCTCTGCATACTCACTTTTAAGCGTATTTGCTTTTGTCCATGATGGTTAAGCAATGTCAAGCTTTTGCCATGGATGATTAAACATTTGTTATTGGTTTGTTTCTGCCTCTTAGGTGGTTAAACAAATTTGTTTATGTCCATGGTGGTTAAGAAATGTTAGGCTTTTACTAGAGTTGTCAAAATGGGCTGGAACCCGCGGGTTGGCTCGGCCTACCACGGGTTTGTGTTGAGTTGGGCTAGAAAAATAGCATTTTTTCTGATGAGTCCAAAAATTGAACTCGACCCACTATTGATCTAGCCCACCATGAGCTGACCCGCGAACCCACCAATGAATAACCCTAGATCCTAATAACACTACTATTCACGCCTCTCCTCTTCACTCACGAACTCTGTTCACTCTTCAATTTCATCATTCTTCTCCTCTCCTCTCACTCACTCACTTTGACATCGCCGCCACACCCTCCATGTACACCGGTGCAGGCCGCAAACTCTGCACACGCTGCTACCTTCGGACCCTCCACGCACGTTGCGCCCTCCGCAAATGCCACACACGCTGCGCACTCTGCGTCCACCAACGCTTCACCGTCCTCTCACTCACTCACGAATAGGATCTTCACTCTCCACTGCGAACATAGTCAGGCTCCAATCACAACTCACGCCTCACCCCTCTGCTCCTCTGCCACCCTCAATGTCTCTGCTCTATGCCTCTCTTCATCTTGATTTTCTTTCAATTTGTCTTTGTCTCTGTTTCAATTTGTCTTTGAACTTTGAATTGGGAATTTCTCTGAATTGTGAATTGGGAATTGGCTCTTTAAAAATTTTGGAACTGTAAATGATGCGTTCAATTTTTTTTATTTTTCAAGTAGGTTGGTGGATTGGCCCATTTAACTCACCAACCTGTGGTGAGTTGGTCCAGACTCATTTTTTATAACTCCCTAAGGAGTGGGATGGGTTGGCCCAACCCACCAACGAGGTGGGTCAAGGTTAACTCATTTTGATAGCTTTAGCTTCTGCCATGAATGGTTAAGCATTTGTTATTGGTATCGTTGGAACTTGCTTTATTAGGCTGATGTTCATTCCCAATCAACTAGTAGTCAAAGTTTGTGGTATTCAAAATGTCATTGGACCTTCTTTGGAGGACTCGTCAACTGACAGATATCTTTACCAAGTCACTTAGAAGACCAATGATATCCTACACTTGTGGGGGAGTATCACGCATACAAAGTTTAAAGTGGCGGTTATTTGTTTAAAGTGGTTATAACAATGTAACCGTTATTTGTTTCCAAACTGTTATTTGTTTAATGACTTTCTCTCCAAGCTGGGAGTTCATAATATCCACTCTCCAGCTTGAGGAGGGGTATTAGAGGAAATGTCATGCAGTTAGTGGATGGTTAAACTATTAGTGGGTTATGCAATTATAATTATTGGGTTATGCAGTTACATTTATTTCCTTGTGCTGAGTTTTCACTGTTAATTAATGTTTACACATCATTTTACCAAATTTTCATCTTAATTAATGTAAGATATCCACAGTCTTCTAGGTTTATGATAATAGAAATAAATTTGTAAGTTAAAATGTAAATTTATAATGACTAAAAAATGAAAAAAAAATTAAAAGAAACAAAGGTTGAAAAAGTATGAACTTATATAACAAAATTCATGTTTAAATCTTTCTAATTTCTCTACATCATTAATCACCGAATCAATTAGAATGCTATTCAAATTCCTGAAAAATAGCACCAACAAATAGCACCAACAAGTTGTTACCTCTACTTTGTTTTGAGGATAAAAACCATTTTTTTTACTAAATGGTTTCCAAAGTTTGTTATGCATAAAGAAAAGGCATTGTATATAAAATTACAGAAAATAAACAAACATCATCATATTGCACAACTATCAAGGAGGATCTACATTGAAACATCATTTCTTACAAACTGAATTTATTTTCAGTTTTTTCATGAAAGAAAAAGTCAAAGATAAAAGAAATATAATCAAAGAAGAGGCATACATCAAAATAATAATCCAAGTACAATTTGATGTAAACTCTTTTGTTCTTGAAGAGTTCAAAATAGATTAAGAGAATCATCAATAACAACAATGTCCATTAGGAAAAACATACATTGAAAGAAAGAAAGAATTTCATTAATAGAACAAGGGGCTTCAATGCTCATGTGTGTCATTATATCATTCCATTTCATCCTCCTCTTTCTCTAACTCTTCTGGTTCATAGTGAAAATTTCTTTGATTGTGATATTTTGGACCAAAGCTCTCCAACATGGGGTTGACATTTTCTACACAATTCAGGGGAACCACAAATCCCTAATCTTTCAAGTGTGGTGAGGTTATTGATGTTATCCGGGAGAGATAGAAGATTTGGACAACCTCCTATAACAAGTGTTTTCAAATTAGTTAGAGTTAGCAACCACTCTGGAAGCATTTCAAGATTGTAGCAATCTAAAATAAGCAAGGAGTGTAAGGAGTTGACAATTACTTGAAGCCATTCGGGCAAGGAAACCAGTTGTGGTTGTAAGGACCCGCCAAGTTGAAGCTAGAACTAACTTTGGAAGAACTAGATTAATAATTTTGAACCAACTCAAAAAATGTAACAAAGATACTGAGAATTTTTTTTGGGTTTGGAAGCAAAAGTGTTTAACTTTAAACTCGGAACGATGTTCCCGTAAATGAATTTCATAACTCAATAAAACCAGCTTTAAAACATGTTATAAACTTATGCAACGTAGAATATGAAGCGGAAGGGGATCAACAGGCACCTGTTAAATACTATATAGTTAGGTATACAAAAATTCATATGATTTTAAAACTTTATAATCCATTGGTTTAGCAACTCACTAAAATAAAAATGCTATTATGGCATAAAATATTTAGTGGCTTTCAGGTACCTGATGAATCAATTATAATTGAGAAGTTAAAGTTTAAAATTCATAATAAAGGCATATAGGAAAGTAATTTAATGTGTATTAGCTAAACTTAAATTCAAACTTCTAAGTTGTACAACTCCAAAACATAAAGTAAGTTGTTAAAAAATCTTGTTACTACAAGTTGATGTAGATTTCTATCACATAAACAAAAACAACTTAAAATCACAGCTTCCAATAAGGCTCATCCCCCTAAAGTAGCATATAAACAAAACATGGCAGGTACAAAATCAAACAAATAAAAGGGAGATTCCTAGACTACTAGATTCGCTTCTAGTATCCTCTTGCTATTCTAGATTACGGCTCCTTCATCTTGTCTACTCCTCCTACTGGCCAACAAGTGGTGACTTCAAACAACACAGAGAAGGAGGGTGAGGTTGTGGTAACATATAGAAACAAGCAAGAGAGAATAATAGCAACAACATAATCTTATGCGTATATACTCCTATGTCTTGTTAGGCCAATAACACAAATCAAAGCTCAAGACCCGAGGGTTTATTTATATTCTGGATCAAGACAGTGTACTTTAACATAGATCAACTACAATATTTCAAGTTTATAAAATATACGCATCAATCACATGATATCCATACTCAAGCAGATGGTAATAGAAATTCTCAATTTCAATCACATGAAGTTAGTCACACATTCTTAAGGGATGCCGTGTATGCATGTATGCAAGTTAGTATCTTTCTTTCAGTTACATGAAATGTGTATGAATATCCAGATTTATATGGCTCCAAAGTCGTTACGGGCCCAAAAGTTGGCCCTTAGCCAATGGTTGCACCTAGCTGAGACCTAACGCTAAGCATAGAATCCATTGGAAGCATGAATCACATAGATTCAGCCTTAAATGGTGTAACGGCTTTACAAGGATCCACACCTAGCTTGGATCCACAAATGAATAGGAAGGACACAAAGCCCAGGATGCCATGATGCATGAATCACTTTTCAGTGTTTTATCTTTTCATTATAAGGATGAGATGGATTGGACAAAAAAAATGGTATTTTTCCAAGATTTGTACACTGAGTACCCATGTCATAATTACAATACTTTTCCCATAGTTCAAAATTGATTCCTTGGTAGCCTAGTCCGTCTCCAATCTCATCTTACATTATTCATGGGGAATTATTTAAAAATGAAAATGGAGTGATTCCAGCTTTCATAGTTCAATAAACATGTCTAGTTTAAGGTAAAAATATAAATCAATCACAATCACCACCATAGAAATACAGAATTCACTAATTGCAGCCACTGCCCAGAGGAAAGTGCAAACAGAACAACTTTCATAAGAAAATTCATTATAAATCACATAGAACTCGAAATGTTATGCCGTCAATTGCATTATAAACTAGACATATAGGAATATAATATGGCAATATATCTCAGCAAGCCACTCAGAATAAGGCCATCAATATGGCACAGGTAAAATAGGGCAGTTACAATAATATAGTTTCAGCAGTATGTTTAAATTCCCAAGTAAAATACTAAAGCACAAATATAGGACTAAGGCTTGTAACCTGTTTTAAGGTAAGTTAAGAACCTTTAGATATATCACCAAACATGACACATGTTACTGGATCAGTACACATAAGTTACTTGCTCTACAAATTCACAGTTTACACACTATGCACACCAAAACTCCAACAAATCTAGTTTGAACTCACTGCATTAGAAAAATTCCTATGAATCATACAACATTGAAATGGAATGAATCCAAAACAGTTTTAAAGCTAAGACTTAACTATCTACTGTATTAAAAGGATTTAAACAAATACCTTATAGTTTGGTTAAATAGCAATATTTACTATAAAGTTATTATGAGGCCAATTTCATCATAACTACCAAGTATATCTTCTCACAATTCACATACAATTTCCAATGGAAATTTAGTTTGTTGCATAATCAAGGGTACATACCACACTTCATGGCTCTTAAGGGAAATATACCAGTTCCAATTCAAGACATCATACCCAATTCAAGTAGAACAAAATACTTACATCATACCCATCTCAACATTGCATATATATATTATACTAAGCACCACACTTTCCATGCACTCAAACAAGATTCAGGGTATGCTACATGATAAGATAAGGAACTATAAGGTATGTTGGGATGGAATAAACACTTAGAGTAGGCTGCCTGTGTCTCACAAGTCATTCACTACTCACACAACCCCATACACTCAACATTATCTCAAGTTTTTGTCCCACTGAACCTGTTTTAGTGTAAACATCACAAAAAATTGTAAGAGACTCCAAATTGGATGAGACCACTTGAATTTGAAAGCTAAAACACAAGTCTAGAGAAACACCAAAAGGTATAAGCTAGTTCATTCCAGAATAACCCCAGTTCTATTCCAACATAGAACAATTCATAGACAAGATTTTAACATTTACTTCGAGTATAACTAAACTTCCACATAAGGGGGGTTGGGAACATAGGCAAGTCTGACTCCTGGCTTCTACGAGACTCATAAAAACAAGGGAAACAAGTCCAGACAATGATTTAGGCAATACATCTCTCAAATTGAAGTAAACGGAAGTGGTATACAAATTTGTCCTACAATCACTCACTAGCAATCTGCTTTGCCAAAATATTCATCAAATATTTTAGGTGGTTCAAGAACTCATGAGATCAGTTGCCAAGGAAAGAGGGAGTCTAGAACCAGAATATTGAAGGAGGGAAAGGTTTGGTTCAGTATAGTTTGTTCTCACGAAATAATAGAAGACGGGGTGGAATCATTGCTAATTTTTAGCATACTCCCTTATCATGTTTCTAAGTTAACTAGTTTCCTATTGGTTGGACTTATCGGGGAGCTTGGAAGAGTTGGAATTGGACTTCTCTATGGTCTATGGAAATAGGGAATACAATTGTAATCAATGATTCTAATCTGACAGCCCAAAAATAAACACAAACAACAACAATACCAAAACTGTCTCTGCACATAAACCTACCCAACTTGTCTAGCCAAAATATTCGCCAAATATTGAGGAGACACATAAAAATTGTGAAACCAATCAGGTTTCAAAGAAGACATTTAAAACTAGAAAACCACCAAAGAACTTAGCTAATTGCAAAACCAGCAGTTCACTGGGGGTTGGTCTAAAACAGGACAGAATCTATCCCAGATTTCAACAATAAATCTTAAGGTTTTAGAATACTACTAGTTCCAATTTTCCTCATGCCACCCAATATTTAAAAGCATGGCTTGGTACAGAAACAATCATTATACACTTAAGTAGATAAAAAATAGAATTTTTTATTCTAATTTGGTGGCCATAATCAAATACTTGGATACACTCTCTTGACTTATTAGAAAAGATTAAGATTAAATCAATAAGCATAATGATCACCCATTTCATAGATTTCTCCCATTAGATTCACAAGGATCACACAAACACAAAGATTCAAGGGATTAAACTCATTACACATGTGAACTTTTACATCAACAATATATCTAACTTCAATTCAATCACAAGCTACCAAATAGAAAGTATTTAGATTCTTTTTACTACAAAAATCATATTCGAAACGAATCTCATACGAAATCAATTTCACTAACTCAAGCTGCATAATCTATCCAAGCCAAAAATGCATTATTAGGGCAATTCTGCTAATGGCTTATGAAATTGGGGTTCACCAATCTAGAGAGAATATTTAGAATCTCTCAATCATACCAATTTAAACATCACATTATAGAAACACACAATTACAAGCATAATAGGAAATCCCAATTCATCATATCACGAGTCAATCGGTGACTCGACGGCATTTACATCGAAGACGTTAGGAGTGGAGAGTTCCTAACTCTCTCCTACTGCTGTTTTATATGCTACCCCTCACTCCCCCCCTTACCTGAGGCTTTGCTGAGATTCTTTGAGAACGTTGCTCGCTATCGCTTGCATGTAGACACTGACCCTTGATCGTTGTAATTCCCTATATAGAGAGCGAAATAAAAATTGGAAATTGTCCAGTTAAAGAGCACAATCAAAATTCTAGGTTTCAAAAGAGGAATCTGAATTTGTGAGTTAAATTCGAAAACAAAAATGTGCTCAAAACCATGAAGGGGGTTTGCAATAGAGATTATGAAGGTGAAATCAAAACCATTCTCTACATGCAAAAGGGGAAAAATAGGTATGTGGGAAAAACAGAAAGATCTGAGAGAATGGATTCATGGGTGAGAGAACTGAGGCTATTGGAGAGGAAACTTTATACCTTGTGTCAGCTGTTCACGGTGGATCAAGGAGAGAGTTCGTTTGATATGTTCTTGCTGATTTGCACCAAGTGGAGAAGAGAAATGAGAGGGGTGTGTCGATGCTTTTGGTTGAAGAGGAGCGGAAGGAAGAGAAATGAGAGGGGTGTGCTGCTGCTTCCGTTAGAAGTGGAGAGGATGAAAGAAAAGGATGGTTTGCATGTTGCTGAACGGGAGCTCATTTGGAATGGGAATGAAAAATTGGGTTTTGTGAAATTGGAACGGGGAACAAGTGAAAAAGGAGGAATGCGGATACCTTGGCTTACTCTTCAGCTTACATGTAAAGAGATTTAAAGAAAATAATTAAATCAGGGGTTATAAAACTTGAATAAAAGAATTGGTTGGTTTAATAAAATTAACCAATTGGAATGAAATATGAGAATAATCGAATAATTTAGGATACAATGGTATAATTCCAAATAAATTTAGGAACAAGGTAATTACTTTAAAATATTAGAAATAGCTATAGCAATTAATTTAGACGATAAATCTAACAAAGTAAACAATAGAAATTGCTACAGCAACATTAGGTGACTTTGTAATTTAGTTTAGACATACTATAAGTACAGTATACAATTTAGAGATTATTGATACTAGCCAAATATCTCAATCTGATTATTTAAAACTAATCATTTTAAGAGATATGAATTGTGCTCTATAATTGACCACTTTAGCTCTAGCTGAGTTCTAAAGTGTTCAATCTTTATCACGGATATTAGTCATTATAAAATAACTAATTTCAAGTGCACGCCACCAAGACTTAAATTACTCTAAGTTCATAAATCTTATACTAATAGCTTACAAACACTCAAGCACATAAACATAAGATATAATCAATTATAATAAACTAGCTCTTGAAAACAGGATGTTACAGTGGTAAACCAAAAAATCCAACAAATTTTAACTTCAACTACAAGCTTTGTTCTTCATGGTGATCCTTCCACAGTTCCAAGTCTAGATTAATACATTCTACAACAACTAAAGATTCTAATTCAGGAAAATTTTTAACATCTAGCAGCACGGACTTCAAACTATGCCAACCAATAACATGTAACTTATTAAGAGTAGGGAACTTCACCCCTCCAAAAAGAGACTCCAGCTTATGGCTTGATTCAATAGACAACGAGCTCAAGTTGGTAATTCCATTATAAGTTAAAATGGGTTGCTTTGTGGTTATCTTCAAATACTAGAGACTTACCAATTTTCTTAATCCTTTGGGCAATGCTTCTAGCTCATTGCATCTTGCAACTCTTAACACTTGGAAAATTTAGAGCTTGCAAATAGAATTAGGGAGTCTTTTGATGTTGTGATTATTCGCAATGCTGAAATATCTCAAGTGTTTCAACTTACCAATGGAACGTGGCAAAGTTTTGCATGTCAAATCACTTAAATCCAAAACTCGAAATAATTGGAACTTTGATAGACAAGTATTTAGTAAAGCTTCATTGTTGGCTCCTACTACACCATTTGGAAACAGTATGGTTCTCACGACTATCAATTTTGTGGTTAATGAATTACCAAGAAAATTGTCTTAAGCAAAAGACAGATGTTGAATATTCTCAAAAATATTTTGAATGTGGGAGTTTATGAGTAAACACTCATCTTTTGAGACACAGCAATATCATGCACCAAATCATGCATTTTAAATTGATAAACAGTGTTCATGTTGACAAAATCTTGAAGTAAAGATCTTGACAGTAGTTCATACATATATTGTTTTGCAACATCTTCGTGTGTCTCATTCTTTCTAGGTGATGTAAAGAGGCCAAGTGCCCCCCCAAAGGATAGCTACATCAGAACTAAAGAATTCATAATCCTTTGGGTAAAGGGAAAACAATGCAAAACATTTCCTCAAATAGGATGGCAAGAGATCATAACTTAATTTAAGTGTAGGTATAATGTCATCTTTTTTTGTGTGGCAAATTCCAAATTTCACTGTCTCTCAAATTCCCACTCATTTGTCTCAAATTTGGAGAATAGTAAACTCCCTAATGTTATGATTGCAAGTGGAACCCCTTTGCATTTTTTCACAATTTCTTTTCCAATATTTACCAAATGAGGATGTTTTTTTCTCTTCTCCTTTTTTAAATGCCCATTTGACAAAGACAATGAATTCTCCAAAGACAAGCCTTCTAAATTGTGAGAGGGAACGGTGCCCATCATGGAAGCAATGGAATGACTACGTGTAGTCACTACAATTTTACTTCCTAAAGCAACCCTCAGTTGTATTAAATTCCTCAGCTTAACCCATTTAACACGATCATCATTCCATACATCATCCAAGATGAGTAGGAATTTTTTACCGACGAGTTTGTTTGTCAATTGATTTTGGAGTTGCTCCATATCAACCGTGTTTAAATTCAGTTGGGGAGGAATAGCAACAAAATCATTAGTATAATTGATGATTTTGATAATGAATTGTTTAATATCAAAGTCATCAAAAACACAAACCCTCATCTTCAATGAAAAACACTCATTGAACACAAACTTTGCAAGGTTAGTTTCCCAAGCCTCCAATCCCCTCAATGAGGATAACAACGAGACTTGTATCATCATCATCATCATGATTAGGATTCTGCTGCATCAAGAGTTGGATGATGTTTTCTTTGTCATGTTCTCTTCCTATGACATCTAAATGAGTCACACTGGAGTGTGTCATTTCTCTTCTATGCACAACACATCTATCAACATCAATTGTTTGAAGACCAAACTTGTGCCTATCACCTACAACTTTATCTAGTCTCATGCAAACATCTTTGATTTGTTGAACCATTCTACTACGGAAAACAAGTGGATTAGAACTTGAGAAGAGGTGGCATACCTTGTCTTCGATGGTTCCATGAGCTTTGACCACTTGCTTTCATAGTGTTTCGCACTTAAATTCATCGAGCACATCTTCAGCATCGAAGAAGACAGTCTTAAGCTGCTTCATCCATTCCCGAAGCTCACAGTTCTACTCATGCTCATGGTTCTGCTCATGCTCCTGCTTTTTCTCAGCATCTAACAGCACAACCTTGACTAGTAAGAGAGTTTTTGTAAACTCTCACAAATGATCGTATACACCCCGCACCTCAGAAGCTTCTTGGAAAGACCGAGAAGCAAGCTTTGCAATGAGTGGCTCCACAATGTTGAAGATAAATGATTCCACCATGGTCTCGAAGATGAGTGAGTGAATGAATATTGGTTATTTCTTATTATTTGTTTATAACATTGAAGCCAAGATTGAAATCTCCGTATTAGACCGATCAGCATTAGCTATATTAATTAGAAATATATTTTTTTTTCTTAATTAGTTTATAACATGAATTTTGTCTTTTTATGAACCTAATTTCTTGTTTAACTTCAATGTGAGATGCCACCCCAGGTCTCCGAGAGTAATATTAGTTATAATATTGAAATTATATTTAAATTTTGAAAAATGTTTCTTAGGTATGAGTCATATAATGAGATAAGATGAGAGATATAGAAAATAAGAGGCATTGATAGAGTGTTTGAAAATATGAAGTGTTGAAATAACATTACTCTTAAATATATACACTAGGCTGCTACTAGATTAAAGTTCTGATAAAATATTCTACACCAGTGAAAAAAGTGAAAAAATTATAAATATAAGAAAAACGCTTTTTTTTTTAGAATATCAAAATACAAGTGGATTTTTTTTGTCATGCAGAAAAGCGATCACTAATCAAAAATCACTTAACTAATGTTAGTCAACTTCACCAATTGGACCAATTAATCTATATATAATATAAATTCTAAGACACATGCTATGACATTGACACATCAGATTTTCAGAAAGCATGAGATTCATCAATTTCAACATTTTTACTTATTTGGCATACTCTCCTTATTTTGACATACTCTCCTCATTTTATCACTTCAATTTCTTTGATTAATGGTCGTTAACACTTTTCAATATCAGTTTCAAAAGAACTTTATGAGTTACAAATGTTATTTATGAGTTACAAAACTGTCACTTTTTTTTTTTCTTAAAACTTGTTAAAACCTTTTCATAACACTCTCCCCTAGAGTTAAAGACACATCACATTTTAGAAAGCATGAGATTCCTCCATTTCAACATTTTTACCACTAACACATCAGATTTTCAAAAAGCATGAGATTCTTCAATTTCAACATTTTTACTTATTTGGCATACTCTCCTCATTTTATCATTTCAAGTTCTCTGATTAATGGTTGTTAACACTTTTCAATATCAATTTCAAAAGGACTTTATGAGTTACAAAATTGTCACTATTTTTTTTTCTTAAAACTCGTTAAAACCTTTTCATAACACTCTCCCTTAGAGTTAAAATCTAAAACAAATAATTACAAAAACTTATGCACATGTTACAATTAGGCTATCTATTTCCCCCCATACACACACACACACACACACACCAAAAAAGTGGTATTTCAAGATAATTTATAAAACCAAATGGTGTTTTTCAAAGCCATGACTTTTTCCAGTGCCATATCATGTAGAGAATTGATGTGTGCATATGTGGGTTTTCAGCAGCGACAGTTTGATCTCTTCCAATAGTCACTTAATCGAGAGAATTTAATTATGCACATAGTGGGATTTCAGACATGAGATAATTCATGCACATGTACTTAAGTGGGTTTAATGATCTTTATCCCCTTTTGAAATAAAATGATATTATGTTTATTATTTATGTATCATTCAAAATAATTGTTGTAATTGTTTTAAAGTATATGACAATGTGGGAGAAATTGTAACATTTAATGTTGCACAAATTTCATACTTGAAAGAACCCAAAATACGGTTTGGCACTCTTCTTTTTAATGAATACTTCTTTTTTTTGTTGAATGACAATCTTAAAGTTGATCCACTGCAAGTAGTAAAGGTAAACAAGGATTAAAGATGTAATACATGTGACTAGTGACATTGGAATTGATGATGCAATTCTAGCATCCAGTTCTGAGAGATTACAAAACCCATGGATTCATGGCATGGTAAGATTCCATCTCATACTTGTATTTGTTTCTTTCAATCCAATATCGTGGCACAAATGGTCAAGACAGTATGCCTGATTCTTGGGCTAAAATTCTTTGGCCCTACACCAAAGAAGCATTTAAATGACCACTTGGATACTAAAATTGAGGATGATATGAAATCCATCTCCGAAAGAGATTAGTGCCATGAAGGTATAGATTTTTTACATTTATTTAATTAAGTATCTGATTTTCCTCTTCAAGTTCCAACTTATGTTGTGGAATTAAAATATATGTTGTGTACTAGCACTTTAGAAATTGATTTATGCACTTGGCTGTTCATGCCTTATGAAAGATGGTGCACTTGGCAATTAATTTAGTGTTTGGCTTTGGCTTTGTACAATGGAGGCTATTTTCCGAATACATTGCATTCATTTTTATATGAGAAAACCTAGAGTATTATACAAAATGAATGCACTTTAAAAAGTTGAGTTTCATTTTATTATAAATTACTATGTACAATAAGTTTGTTTACATTTGAAGAAATGAAAAATTGCAAAAAAGAGTGAGTTGGATAAGATTTATTTTGCAAGAGGTTGTATAAAGATAGGTTATCTAATGCAAAATATCAAATTGTCAATCAATTTATTGTGGTACAAAATTAGATGGATCTTTAATATCATTTCTTTAATATTAATTTTTTTATGCGTCTCTATGTCACATCTTTCATTATTTCACCAACCTCCCTTCTCTTAATTTCTCATTTATTATTTTTTTCTTCTATTTTTTTCTACACTACTAATTTTCTTCTATTATATGTGGATTTTTATTATTTGTTTTTTTTTTCAATTAACTATAGTAAAAAAATACATTAACTTAATTCTTTCATACCAAGTATATATAAAATTATAGTTAATCTTTTTCACCAAATAAAAATTTAATGTATTTATCCAAACACACACACATATATATATGTATGTATATAATTTTGATAAATTATATGATATTTTCATGTGTGATTGTTATTAATTGTATTCAAAAATATTGTTACAATTAATATTAAGTACACATGATTTGAAACTGTAATTAATTAGTAATTACGAATATTAATGATTATCTTAATTTCCAATCAAGAAATGCATTCGATTAAAATATCAGTTATATATAAGACTTTTAACCTACAATTCCAGTTATAATTTAGTTGTAATGAAAGTAATTTACCAAATAAATTTTTTTTTCTTTCTCTCCAAATTCCATGGTTCATTTTATTTATTTTCTTAATGGTGTATTTAAAATATTATTTCCATTATGTATTTGCACTAAAATAAAAGATAAATTTATAATAAAATATAAATATTGAAACAAATATTCTACTACACAAAATTACATGAAAACATTATTTTATCTTACATTATAAACCTTTATTTCATTGATGCCCTCAAGCTTCTAATAATGCTTTAGAAACACTTTATCAAAATCGGTCAATGTAAGATTATTAGTGTAAATATTGTTTTAATGTAAAGACAAAAAAAATATAATAACATATTTTTATGAAAACTAATTTAAATAGTTTATTTATTTATCTGCATATCACTCGGGTTTTTATCTAATTAACAAATAATGTGAAAGATCCAATTTTAATAAAAGTATTTCATTATAATTATGAAAATATCAAAATACAAGTGGATTTTTTTGGGGTAAGATGTCACTTACTTAGATTGATTACTTAATTAAGGGTTTGTTTTGACACACTACTCTATACACTACTCTATAAGAACTTATAGGAGAATAAAATATGAAGAAAAAATGAAATTAACTTCTAGAAGTTAAAATTGTATTCTCCAATAACAATTAATAGAAACCCTCTCATATACCTTATTCTAAAAGATGTGAGACTTTTACAAATTAGCTATTGGATAAGATAATTTTAATTTCTAGAAAAGTTAATTTTTTTTTTCATATTTTTTCTTCCTAAGAGTCAATATAGAATAATATATCCAAACATGTCATAAATCATAAACCTACCGGTTTGTCTAGTTGATTCCATAACTACTTAATAATTAACAATGCATGCCACCAACGTCTTATTTATATTATTCAAATTCAAATAGAAATAGTAAATATTAATGTTTTCCTCTTCCACATGACAGCATCATCTGTCGACATATTGCATAAGAAAAAGAAATTGAAAGAAAAAGAAACATTTGCTAACGGTATTTTCAGACCTAATAAAAAAAACAAGAGTTAAAGATTAAAGAGATTAAAGTGTTCATCGGATCAGATTTATGGTTTTAACTTTGGTGTATATTATAAATAGTATACACCGCTATATATTATTCATCATCCAATCAATTAATGACACGTGGCAATACCTTGCCACATCACATATTTAATATTAATTTTATTATTTTTGCTATTAGAGTCTAGAGACTTTTGTAAATATTTTATTTATTTTTTATTTTGAGCAAATTACACGAACACTCCTAAGGTTTGTTTCAATTACACATGCACCCCCTCCTTTTATTTACCCATACATGAAATCCCTAACTTTTGATATCCCATTACACTTGCACCCCCTCATTGAAAACTAAGTTAACTCTGTTAACTTTTTATGTCATGTGACTGACACATGACTTTTATAATTTTTTTTTTCAAGAACGTCCTTATCTTCTTTTTATGTTGTCACAGAGTTGCGAGATGCAAATGAGATCATTGTCGCCATAGACAGAGTCATCGTTGGGGTTGGAAGTTGTCACGAACGTGGTTATCGAGCATGGAATAAAGAACTCGCATATAAGAAAAACATCCATCATTTGGAAGAACAGTAACATGAAATAGAGGAAGAGGAATAGTTCTCTCCCCTTTGGAAGAATAGTAACACAAAATTGAGGAAGATCAACCCTTCTCTCCCATTTAAAAGAATAGTAGCATGAAATAAAGGAAGAGGAACAGTTCTCTCCCCTTTGGAAGAACAGGAGCACAAAATAGAGGAAGATCAACCCTTCTCTCCCATTTAAAAGAAGAGTAGCATGAAATAGAGGAAGAGGAAGAGGAATAGTTCTCTCCCCTTTGAAAAAACAGTAGCACAAAGCACAGAAAGAGCAACCCTTCTCTTTCCTTTAAAAGAACAGTAGCATGAAATAAAGGAAAAAGAGTCCTTCTCTTTTTTGGGTCACTTAAATATAAGAGTAATTACAGGATTTTAAATAAATTAAGGATTAAAATTAGGATTTAGAATTAGGGATTAAAGGGTCCTTTCAATAAAAATCAAAATTAAAAACTAATAGAATTAAATTGTATTTTTTAAAATATAAAATTAAAAAATAATTTTTTTTTGCAGAAAGGTCTCTAGACTCTAATAGCAAAAATAATAAAATTAATATTAAATATGTGACGTGGCAAGGTATTGCCACGTGTCATTAATTGATTGGATGATAATATACACCAAAGTTGAAACCTATCACATTTCCAATCAACAAAGTTTCTAATTTAGGAAAATTTCTAACATCCAAGAGCAAAGATTTTAGACTACTGACAGTTTTTAATCCGTTGGGCAACGCTTCTAGCTCCTCGCATTCTGCAAGTCTATTTCCATTTAGCTCAAGATTATATAAGAAATATGCAATCACAACTTACTGTTTAAAAAGGTAATTTAATATTAATAAAGTTTAGGTTTAATGGCAGTTTTGGTCCTCCTACTTTCTCAAATCCATAATTTTGATTCCCCTATTTTAAAATCTGTAATTTTGATCACTTACTTTCAAAATCAAGCACTCTTGTCCCTCTATTAATTTAGAAGTGTTGACTGTTATCTTTAACGTTGACTTTTTATTATTATAAGTAAAAATTATTTAAATAAAATTAAGACTTAATTGTAATTTTGGTTCTCTACTTTTTCAAATTCATGATTTTGGTCTCCTTAGTTTTAAAATGACAATTTTGGTTCCCTTGATCAATTATTAACTAATAATTATGATTAATAGAGTTATTGAGTTAATTAAAAATTAATTAAAAATCATTATAAAAACTGTAATAATTTTTTACACAAAGAAAAAATAATTAAAAAATAAAAAAAAATCATTTTTAACATTAAAAAAAAATTGTTAATTACCAACCATAAAAAATTGTTTTTAATATTAAAAAATAATAAAAATTAAGAGAAAAATCATTTTTAAGCTCTTTGAATAATTAATATTTTTTTAGTGAATTTATAGTTAACTTAATAACTCTATTGATTATAATTATTAATTAATAATTGACTCAGGGGACCAAAATTGTTGATTTTTAAAACTAGAGGGACCAAAATTGCCAATTTTAAACTAGGAGGACCAAAATCAATTATTTGAGAAATTAGGGGGATCAAAATTTCAATTTAGCCTAAAATTAATTAGTTAATTTTTTTCTAATGACATCATTACCCTTTTTTTATTCCTAAGTTACCCTTTGGTTTAATTAATTAATTTAAATAAAAAGTTAGGTAAATTTTGGCAAAGCTATGATTTGAACCCACAATTCTTTAGTTTTCAAATGCCAAAGTAACCACTAAGCCAATAACCTAATTAATAATAATTTTTAAAAATATTTCACATAAATTTTATTTATTATCATATATTTATTTATTGTTTATTGTATTCTTAACAATAATTTAATAATTTGAATAAAATTAAATAAAGGGAGTGATTTATAAAATAAAAAGTGAAATATATATATAAAAAATTTACAACTAATAATAACATATGTTAAAAAATAAATGAATAATAATTTAAATAATTTTGGTGTCTCGACATCTCTTTCGACGAGTGTTTGAAAATCTAGATTAAATCTATATTTTTTTTTTTTAAAAAAAAGTGATTTTATGAAGCTGGAAATTTGTGGATTATAATTATTTTTTCTTACAGTTGTTTTTATCCTCTTTCATTGTGTAAAAACTTTTTTTTTGTTGCATTCAAACAAAATTAATTATTTTCTAATCATTTTTCAGCAATTTTATCCAATCAAAAACTGATTTTTATTAAAGTGATTATACATATAATCGATTATTTAAATAATCTATTTTTTTAATATTCCAAACACACCTTTATTGTCTTTTTATTTTAGTTACTATTTTGGTCATTAAATTTAATTTTTAAAGCTTAATTTGATAATCTTATTATTAAAAATAATTAATTACCTCCTTCTAAAAATACATATATGATTAAACTTGTTTTTTTTTTTTTGTTGAGAATAGAAACAACAACTCCCCCTCTCGTGGAAGTGCAAAATAAAAATTAAAAACTTTCTCTTATTTTTTGAACCTTATTATTAGTATTCTCCTCTTAATTAAAGTATTCATTAGTCATTACTATTTATCTATCACTGTACTAGTACTTAAAATAGATTGACAATAAAGGAAAATAGAGGATGACCCCTCCAACAATCAAGACAAACACAAACAAAAGCTTAAGAAGAAAAAGGCCTTGTCTCAGCTGTTGTACATGCTTTCTTCCTCATATTCACACTTTGGGTTTCATTGTTCTATCTCTATGTTAATTCTATCTCTTACTCTTTGTTCTTCATTTTCTTTTGCACTCTTACTCTTACTCTCTTCATTGTGAGCTATTGTTTTCGCTTAATAAATGGGTTGTTTGGCGTTGTAAACTTTTCATTACAAGCAACATTGTTACATAGTGGTGTTTTGATTCTTCATTTCTTCACTGGTATTTCATTTTTTTTTCTTTTTCATCAAGGGTGCATTTTTTGAATGTTTTTCTTTCTTGTGATTTTTCTATGTTATTCTCTTGTGCTTGCAATTTTCAATTCTCCATGACTCTTTTTTTTTTTTGCATAGAATGATTGGTGATTCCAAAATGAAAAATCAAATTTTAGAAAAAACACCATGCCTGTGGAAGCGATGTTAGATTATTTAATCTAATAATAGCTCATGTAATTATGGAATGACTTTAATGAAAAGAAGTTTAATATGATGTTAGTTGTTAGACTTGAAATTATGTTAAAGTCATTGAGAATTATTTTTAAGTTATTAAAATAATTAAGTCTCTCTCTTCTCACTTCATTAAGGGTTAGTTTTGGCATTAAAGAAAATGAAAGAAGTTAGGGAAGCTATGGAAGTTATTGTTGTTTCAATAATATAAAAGGATGACTTCCCTCTCTTTCTTCATTGGGTATCCTAAAATTTCCAAAGGTTACAAATTCTCTTGTACTAACCATAGTACGAGAATAGTTGAGTATGGTAATGTTAGGTTCATTGAAAATGATCAATTCAGTGGGAGTGAGAAATCAATAAAGGTGAATATTGTAGAAACTCATGGTGAATATTCTTCACTTAAAGTCCGTCATCTAGATGTTGTTCCTCTGGTTGTATTACAATCAAACAACACCTAAAGACAACATGTTAATATTCAAAACCCACAGGATGATGAACTAGCAGACAATGTGCAAGTCACAAATGAACAAGTGATAGAAGAGTCATAAGAGATAACACCATTTTAGTCCCAAATGAATGACTATGTTATGTATTCACTTGGACATGAATGTGACTTGAGCACTAATAAAGATCCAGTCTCGTTAAGACAAGTTATGAAAAGTGACAATTCTGAAAAGTAACTCAATGCAATGAAAGAAGAGTTGAAATCAATGGATGACAATAAGGTTTAGGATTTAGGTGAGTTGCTTGAAGGTTCAAAATAAGTCGGTTGTAAATGAGTCTTTAAGACCAAATGTAACTCGAAGGGGAACATCGAAGGGTACAAAGCTAGACTTGTTGCCAAAAGTTTCACTCAAAAAGATGGCATTGACTATAAAGAGACATTCTCTCCAGTTTCTAAGAAGGACTCTTTGAGGGTTGTGTTGGCTTTGATGGCTCATTATGATTTAGAGCTTCACCAAATGGATGTAAAGACCTCCTTTCTGAACAGTGACTTAGAGGAAGAAGTTTATATAGACCAATCTAAAGGGTTTGTATCTATAGAAAATGAAAATTTGGTATGTAAATTAAAGAAGTTAATATATGGACTAAAACAAGCTTCCAGACAATGGTATCTTAAATTCAATGATACCATAACGTCGTATGGTTTTGTAGAGAACGTCGTTGATTGGTGTATCTACATAAAGGTCAGTGAGAGCAAATTTGTAATTTTAGTCTTGTATGTTGATGACATTTTGCTTGTTGCTAATGATGTTGCTCAACTACATGATGTAAAGAAGTATCTTTTGAATAACTTTGAAATGAAAGATATGGGTGAGACTTCTTATGTGATAAGAATAGAAATATTTCGTGATAGGTCACAAGGATTGTTGGGATTGTCTCATAAATCATATATCAATAAAGTATTAGAGAGACTCAAAATGGAAAAGTGCTCTCCAGGGATTGTTCCAATTTAGAAAGGGGACAAGTTTAGTCTAATGCAATGTCCTAGAAATGATCTGGAACAAAAAGAAATGGAGTCTATCCCCTATGCAATAGTGGTTGTGAGCTTGATGTATGCCCAAACATGTACACAATCAAATATTAGCTTTGCCTTAGGAATGTTGCGTAGATATAAAAGCAATCCCATAATAGAACACTGGAAAACTGCAAAGAAAGTTCTTAGGTACTTACAAGGCACCAAGGATTACATGCTCACATATAGGAGGTCAAATCACCTTGAAGTGATTGGCTACTTAGATTCATACTATGCTAGATGTGTGGACTTAAGGAAGTCTACATTTGGGTACACATTTCTTTTGGCTAGAGGAGCGATATCATGAAAAAGTGCCAAAACAATATGTGATTACCACTTCTACCATAGAGGTTGAGTTTGTGGCATGCTTAGAGGCTACAATTCAAGCATTGTGGTTGCAGAACTTTACTTCTAGTTTGGCATTATTGATAGCATAGCCAAACTGCTAATAATTTATTGTGATAACTCTACAACTGTCTTGGGAATTGAGAGATCTTGGGGGTTAAGATCTCTCTCAAGACCCTCCACTAAAATAATATAAATAAATAACCATTTTTTATAACTACTCACTATTTAATAATATAGAGAGGCATGAAGTGTCTCTCCCTCCATACTAGTCTATATACATTATATAAAGGGGATACCACTTTTGATCTCTACATTTTTGTGGGATAATTTTATCCTTCTAATAACTATTTTTTTTTTATAACTACCCACTATCTTTTATCATTTACTTATTTTTTTTTATTTAAAACTCTTGGATGTTAACTGTAGTACCCCGTAGTTGCTTTATGACCGTAGGAAACTTAGATCTGGAAGAGAGAGTGAACTAAATAGAAACAATAAAGCAGAAAGCCAGATATGGTTCTCGAGAATAGAGCAAGGCCGAAAACACCCGAAAGGAGCTAGAAAATGAGAGAAATTCCCAGTGACAGCACCAAAGAAAGTGGGTCATGTTTCAGAGCAACAAAGATGGTGCCAACGAACAGGGTAAGGTAGAACAAGGGCTAGGATAGGAATAAGTGATGAGAAACAAACAAAAAAATTATGATTATAAGGGTGAGCAAGTTTATGAGTTTGCTCCCAAAGCAACACATGAAATGTCACTGATTTTAGGGGCAAAAATAGGCTCTTCAATGCATTAGAGTAATAGTGCTCGTAGACACAAATGGCTGCAATTTCAACTGTGAAAAGTACTACTTCAAATTTGTTGAATTTTTACTAGTAGGACATGACACAAGTCAAAAAGCTTTACCAAAAAGATGAATATGTTAGGCAAATACCTATTAATTAAACAAAAAAGCTTTAATATATAAAAAACAATTCTACCACAAGTTAAAAACTATGACATGATAGCATGATTTATTGAAAGGCTAGAAAAAGACAATTCGCAAGTATGTTGAATACTCATGAAAGCACATTCCCCTTATCTTCATTGAAAGCAAGTAAGATCTATAGATTTTTAAATTTGATGACAGGAAAAATGGAACAAGGCTAACTAGACAAACTAACATAAGACCATATACACATAATACATAATCAAATTCAAAAAGAGGTCAAGTCAACATATATAGTAGAAAGGAAATGAAAAAGGGACAGAATAAGAATATTTGAATCTCACATTTTCAACATAAATGGACCGAGAATCCATTTTCTCTTTTGCAGCCTAAGTTGTAGAAGAACCAAATGAACCTTCAAATCAAAATAAAATTAAAATATCATTTAACAGAACAATTTTAGTATTATCGTTGAATTGGATGCCTCAAATGTACAAAAAGTAAAGAAACAAAAATGTCCCATTAAACACACATGCTCTATACTAAAAAAGTGATAGCAGGCATATTGTACCATTTTAAATGGAGAAGAGATCCATATACTTCATCTGGTCCTTAGTTAATATAAGTCATAATGTACCAAGCATATTGTACCATAATGTATTATTTTTATCTTTATTAATAATCATTAACTTGTTATGGGTAAGTAAATACATTAAAGTCAAGAGGATTATTAACAACTATCAATAAAAAAGCAAAAATACTTAAAGTATTTAATAATGGCAACTAAGAAAAATAATTAAATGCTTCATAATAATTCTAAAAAGTCTTAAAAAATGACCATAAATTCTTTAAAAACTATGCATTATAATAAGAATCAAAGGGAAGTATTAATTTAGCAACACAAGATTTATGAAAAGTAGAGTTATTTTGTATCAAGTAGACAGATATCTCAATTATAGTGTCAACTCATTTATTTGCATCCTCCCTTCACACACACACACACCTTCTCCTTCTCTCTACAATTCATTACCAACAACTGCTAAAGGGGTCTATCATCTACCAAAATGATTGCATCATTGAGTCTTTCCCTTACAACCCATGTTCTCACACCAATCTTCATTTTTGTAATAACTAATATGACTTCATAAAATTTTCTACATCACAATTTTATTTATTTTCATGAACTGCATATGCTATATAAAAGAGGACATCAAAGAAACAAATTAAAGATCTCATGCTTGCATGGTACGGTATTTTTATCAATAAAAATAAACATCAAACACAATGATTTTCTTTCCTATCAATAAAATTTCCATTTCTATGATGACAATGTTAAAATAAATTTATGATAATTACTTTTTATTGAACTATCATTCCAGTTTGCATCAAAACAATAATTAAAAGGGCCAGAGTGGATTTGAATTATAGGAGTATATCTACTAAGCAAAATATGGGTAGATACTACAGAAGCACCAATGCATTATAATTACAAAAGCCAGTGTTACATAACACAAATATCTTTAAAAGTAAGGTATGATGTTGTCAAAGGTTTGATTCTCCATTATAATGAGGGGATTAGGAAATATTGATTCATACTAGATTTTTTTTCAACAATAATCACTTTCCCCTAAAACCACCAATTGCAATTAAAAAAACCCTAATTTTTCCATATAAAACAACATGGAAGGAAATGGTCTAAAGTATGCTCATAGCCACAATGGTATGGCCCAATATTCCATTTAGCACCTTTAATTGAAGAAGTACCTTGAATGGGCAACATTGTAAACTGTGACAGTAGGATTGGTGTAAGAAACCTACTAGCTCTTTACCAAACTTCAATATGAAATTACCAATAAATCAAAGCAATGGCAAGATTTATGCTTAATTAAAGTCCAGATTTTCACAAGATAAAGCATACGAGCACTGATGTAAACATGAGCTAACAAAAATTAATGCATGCAAGATGAAGAGAAGAGCAAAGATATAGGGTAGGTGCAAGACCAAGAAAACAAAGAAGAATGGGGAACCTAGAGAATAACACTATTTAAGGGAGTTTATATAGTGAAACACGTAAAAGTAAAACATGTTTTAACTGGTTCTTCAGACTTTAATCGGTCACTGGCTTGCTTTGGTTCATACAACAATTACATAATCATATCTAATTACCGTTCACCTCCTTTTTCAACATGTTATCCCTCTCCTATTTTGGCACATTATCTCTCTCTTTTTTGTAAATAAAAGGTATTATATAGCTTGAAATTAAAACAAAACGACAAAATCTGCTGCAACTATTATTATTCTAAAGATTTGTCAAAATTTTCAGCCAAGAAACCACAAAAATCAATCTCAAAGACACATACAAATTTCCAACACAATTTCAATATAAGAAAGCCAAAAACAAACATATGTGCAAGTAGCTAGCTTTCTCCATATCTAGAAATCTTTAACTCCAAGCCTTCTTCAAAAGAACAATATGGCATTCCAAATTATATCTAGGATTGATACAACACCAAATCATATTTGTCAGAATGTAGGTTTTGGATGTAACTCACTCTTACAAAATTGGCTTGTAAGGTAAGGATTGTTTCCCACTAATATACTCTATCTCGACACTATCTCTAACCATTGTGGTACTTCAACATGCCCCATTTTTGTCCAACACTACCCACAACCGGCAAACACACTCCTTTTGTCCATGACTACATGCCACAACTAAGGTAGGCTAAGGTGGACTAGGGGTGACCACAATTAAGGTGGCTTTCCAACAATATTAATATTGACTGGCATGTTATGATTTGCAAAAGCAATTAAGTCTAAACCTCAAAAATAATCATCAACTACTATTGAAATCGTTAATGTACATACTATCTAGGCCAAATAAATAGACCAAAAAGAAGACAATACAAGGTTCAACGGTTCAAGCCCCAACATGACAAAGTGAACACAACAACCCATCTCAACATTCAAAAGCAAAACAACAATGGGTAGGCATTAAAAACCAAAATAAAATAAAATTGATGGATTGCTAATACTAAGTGTTGTTATATATAGAGAGAAATACTTACATAGAGAGAAACCCATTGAAGAGAACTCATCTCTTTGTTGCTCCCGGATGCACCCTGATTGAATATCGAGAACAGTTGTAGAAATTGAAGGTGTAATCGTTGTTATCTTTGGGCATTGTGTTGTGCTCATAGTTCTTCGCTCTTTCTTTTGTTTCTCTCATTTTTTGCAAATGTTTCATTTTCCTCTGTTTGTGTGCTCCAAGTGAAAACCACTTTGCTATGTCGAATTAGAGATTGTTTAGCGGAGACCGAAGAAACAAAGGGAGATGAAGTAGGGGTGAAAAGAGAGAGAGATAGAGAGAGTAGGGTAAATAATAAATAGCCAAATTTGTTATCGGAGTGTAATGCGCTGATCTATTCGTCTTTTGAAAGATCATAAATTAAACAAAATGAGAAAAAGGGTGATGCACTCACTATGTAAAACTATTTTACAACATCAATCAATCACAACCCTCCATTTATGATAAGTCAATTAACTTTTATAAAATTATTTCAAAAGTCATTAAAATGGTGAGTTATGATTGACCGACAGTGTAAAATTATTTTACACTAACGATACATGAGCATTAAACTCAATTAAAATTTAGTATTTGAATGTGTAAAAAGTGAGACATATTATTCATACCATCAAGTTTTGTCCGTTATGTCCAACGGTGTCGGCTGATTTTACTTTGATTCATGGACTATATAGTAATTGTATCATTTAGGGTTTATAATGACATTAAGTGACATCGACATAGTTAGGGGATTTATTTGTCCATAAGTGATCCATTTTCTAAGCATCGAACTTATTTGGTTTCATCTTTCGTGAGTGAGCAACTAAAGTGATACTCTTTCGTGTGACAAATTAGTTATAAGATGCAACATGGATGCAAATGTTAGAAATAACGGACAAAACTTGATGGTATGACTAATATGTCGTAATATTTACACATTCATAAACTAAATTTTAATTTATCATCTTTCAGAGATGAATCTATTAGCGCATTATACTTTCAATGATGAAATTAGCTATTTACCCCAAAACATATGAAATAAGTGAGAAATAAGAAAGAAAAAATGTTATTTGGTTAGAGAAAAATAAAAAGTAAATAAAATGGATGCTTTAAAAAAAAATTATTTGGAGTCCATATAAAAATATTCATTGTAATACCATATACATGATATTACCAAAACCACTTCCAAATAAAACACACAAACAAGCAATTTTTGGCAAGCAACAGGTTTTGTAAATTAATCACTGAAATTGTGTATAGGACCAATAAACCCATTTGGGAACTAAGGTTATTATTTTGCACAATAAGTTTTAAAATTGTCAATTTTAATTTTAAAACTTCAAAGTTCAAACTAGCCTTGCTTTTCTCTTCTTCTTGGCTTTTTAAACCATTCATATTTAAATTGCTTCAATTTTAAAACTAACATATTAATATTAATATCAAAAGGAGTTTCATTGTATTAGAATTAATTATTTATATCTATTATAATCAATTTTTCCAAATTAGAATAAATCACTATGTTTGTTTTAGACTGCAACATGTGTGCAGACAATTATGGGATGATACCAGTAGATAACATCCTCCAACTAGAGTGGATGTTATCAACACCCTATATGTATGTATGTATGTGTGTGTGTATATAATATAAGGGGTGACTTGTATGAGAACTACGTTTTTATGTAAGAATGAGAACAAACATTCTCATCCATTGGATTAAATTAGACGGTAAGGGTTAACGCAGTCATTTAAAAATTAAATTGCAATTATTGTTTGCATCTTAATTTTCTTTGATGTTTCTTGGTTTACATATTTTAAAGTATTTTTGTTCTATATCTAATAGTGCATATTTCATGTTTTCACTACTAAGTACTAACTACTACTTTAGTTTTTCTTTTTATTCTTTTTGGGATATTATTGTTATTAATTTAATTTTCTTATTAAATGTTTGACTTTTTTTTGTTGAGATAAGGCTTGGAATGGATGACAATAGAATTAAAATTTAGGAATTTAATAATTTTTCAATAATGTGGACACTTTTTAAAGATTAGAGTCTTAATTTAAAAAATTAACAGAAAAGTAGTGAGGTAGTTTGAAATTTTAAATTGAAAAAAATATGACAATTTTTAAATAGTATGTTGAAATTTTAAAAATAAAAATAAAAGAAAAAGTTTACAAATAACAGTGATTTTCTTAAAAACAAAAACAATAAAGTAATGAGATAATTTGGAATTTTAAAATTAAAAAAAAAATATTTTCTTATAGATAAATATTTATTGAAGTGATTTAACTATGTGTACAAAAAGAATTATTTATAAATATTTTACATAAATATTAACAAAGAATTACTAATATAGTATTAAGCATGATTAATGTGTTCTAAAAATAATTTAGAGAATTATTTCAAATATAAAAAAATATTCAACATAATAAAAATATAATAACGCCTGTGTTTCCGCTAGTAATTTGAAGAGAAAAAAGGTGATACATCGACATTTTAAAATTATCTTACACCGTCAGTCAATCACAACCCTTCATTTATGGTTAGACAATTAACTTTTATAAAATTATTTCAAAAGTCATTAAAATGATGGGTTATAATTGTTTAATTGTGTAAAATTATTTTATACTAATGGTGCATCAACATTAATGTCTAATTTAAAACCGTTATACACTTTTATGGACCAAATTAACTATTGTGAAAAGAAAGAAAAACCAAACAATGGACCCCGATATTTATCAATTAATCCTTAATTTTGACTTATATTTTGCAATTAATGCACTTAAGTATTTTCCAGAAAATAATCTTCATAAATACAACTTTAACGTATAGTCACATTCAATGCACTTCATTATTATTGTTGTTATTATTATTATTATAAATAGAGTCATAAACACAACTTTGTAAGGAAAAAATATTTATTCTAAAAATCGCTCTCAACACAGAGATACACAAATGGCAAAAGCTTCATTGTTGTTTCCTTGCTTGATAGTTTTATTTCTCATAGCATTCAGATCAGGTATTCTTCTCTTTCTTTCTTTGTTGTGTGTCTCTTGTATACAATAATTATCCATATTTCCACACTTCAAATTAATATGTTATCATCAGGTTGCTCTATGTAATACAAATTGTGAAATCAGTATTTTATTTGCTCTCATGAAACACCATGTTTATTAATTTAAGGATATTCATTAATTAAAGGTGTGACAATTAATTAAGTGTGAACAAATTTTACAGGTTTTGTGAAACACCATGTTTATTAATTTAAGGATATTCATTAATTAAGAGTGTGAAAATTAATTAAGTGTGAACAAATTTTACAGGTTTTGCAAATCCATGTGACCACAAGTGTCATTCTGGCGGCGATTGTGGTAATTTACATTGTCATTGTAACCATGCACCCTGTGCTTGCGTAATGGAATGCGTGAATTCTTGCTGCCTTTGTAAATGTAATCAACTATCCATTGGTGGAAATGTTTGATATATAAAAAATAAATAATGATAATAGAATAAAGTTGATGAGATTTCAAATGTAAAAAATTCATGTCTTGGTTGTGATATTTATTTGTAATGATCAAAGAAGATGAAATAATAACATTGTCGATCGGTTCTTCATCAACAACATTAATTAGCATCTCCTCATTTGAGATTTTATTTTTCTTTTGTGTGTTTTATATTATTTCAAAATTATATATTCTAATTAATATCCTTGGACATCGCCAATTAATGTTAATTGTGCATATGTACTGAGATTCCCTGTTGTTTGGTGGAAAACATATGATAAAATATGTAAGAAGAGTTTGATATAATAAGAAAATGATATGATAATAACATGATAAGCTTTTAAAAAGAGGAGTAGGTGCTTGCGACATTCTCTCTATGGTCTATTTTTGATATATCAACAATTCTTAAATGATACGTGAATCCATCAATTTATTATTTCTTTGCATAAAAATATTAATTAGAGAGAGGGGAGAGAGAAATTTTATAATATCCTATCATATGAAATAAATTTGATTCTAACTCAACTCCCCTTTCAAGAAAAGAAATACATTACAAGTAGGATAAACTATAGGATACTGTTACTATATCCTGTTGACATAACGGATTATTAAATGATAGGATAACTATCTTATCATCTCCTATCATGTAACCAAACACTGCTTAATATCCTTAGACATTGCATTTTTTTTTACGAAAAAAATTACATAGTTTTTTTTGTCTAAAACAATTCAACAAATATGGGTATGCACTCATATCATGAGCAATAACGCTATTTAATTCGTCAAAAATTCCGTTAACGGTTTTAAATTAGACATTAATGTTGATGCAAATATAAAATAATTTTATACAATCAGGCAATTATAACCCATCATTTTAATGACTTTTAAAATAATTTTATAAAAGTTAACTGTCTAACCATAAATGGAGGATTGTGATTGATTGACGGTATAAGATAGTTTTAAACCGTTGGTGCATCACCTTTTTTCTCTTCAAATTATTATTATTATTACTAGCAAAAACACAGGCGCTGTCACGTCTGTGTGTCCACATTTCTATTGCGTTATTATATTTTATTATGTTGAATATTTTTTTATATTTGAAATAATTCTTTAAATTATTTTTTAGAACACATTAATCATACTTAATACTATATTAGTAATTCTTTGTTAATATTTATGTAAAATCTTTATAAATAATTCTTTTTGTACACATAGTTAAATCACTTCAATAAATATTTATTTATAAGAAAATATTTTTTTTTAATTTTAAAATTCCAAATTATCTCATTACTTTATTGTTTTTGTTTTTAAGAAAATCACTGTTATTTGTAAACTTTTTCTTTTATTTTTATTTTTAAAATTTCAACATACTATTTAAAAATTGTCATATTTTTTTCAATTTAAAATTTCAAACTACCTCACTACTTTTTTGTTAATTTTTTAAATTAAGACTCTAATATTTAAAAAGTGTCCGCATTATTGAAAAATTATTAAATTCCTAAATTTTAATTCTATTGTCATCCATTTCATATAGCCTCATCTCTACAAAAAAAAAAGTCAAACATTTAATAAGAAAATTAAATTAATAACAATAATATCCCAAAAAGAATAAAAAGAAAAACTAAAGTAGTAGTTAGTACTTAGTAGTGTAAACATGAAATATGCACTATTAGATATGAGCAAAAATGTTTTAAAATATGATAAAAGAATATGAAAATCAAGAAACATCAAAGAAAATAAAGATGCAAACAATAAAGAAAAATATATTATATTATCACATTGTCCCACAGTTTACTGTTACATTCTCACATATGAATGAGTTTTGATTAAAATAGCCTACACTTGCAAACATTAATAGTTGAATGTCTTCATTTGCATAACATTCCTCACATACATTTACAATAAAAAATAAAAACTGCAAACTATATTAATTATCATTAATTTTCATATACATTTCATTTATTAAGAGAGAAAAAATGAATATAAATAAAATAAATAAAGAGATAGTATAATTATATGTAATTAAGAAAAAAACAATAAAAAAAATAACATAACTTCAAAAAACAAATATATACAATACAAATTAAACAAATAATCATAATTTCAACAAAAGAATCACACACACACACACGCATATATCTGTGTGAGAGAGAAAAATATATTACTTATAAAATATGATAAATATAACTAAAAGTATGAAAAAAAAATTATAGCTTTTTTAATTTTAAAATTCAAATTGATTTTAAAAGTGAATATTAAGATTTTAAAACTTTCCATTTCTTATTTGGAGAAATAAAATACACAAAAAATTGACAGTTTTAAAAAAAATTGTTATTTAGTATTTTTAAAATTGACTACTTTTGGTAATTTTCTTCAGCATATACATTTCATTTATTGAGGGAGAAGAAATGAATATAAATAAACAAAAAGAAAGAAATAGTATAATTATATGTAATTAAGAAAAAAAACAATAAGAGAAATAACATAACTTTAAAAAATAAATATATGTTGTTCCTCAAGAAATATTTAAACTTACAAAACAAAAGTTAGTCAATATGAATTAAGCAAATAATTATCATTCCAAACAAAATCACTCATATATGATACATATACGAATCTCGCTAAAAACTACCAGAAAATTAAATTTTAGAAAATTAAAAAATGAAAAAAAAAACTTTTGAAATGAAACATAATTTAGAACCAAGTTTTAAAATGATTGTTTTTTTTTTTTTTCTGAAAATTCAATTTTATTTTAAAAGTGAATATTATAATTTTAACTTTGGTAAAATACAACAAAGATAAACAAAAGAACTAAAAAAAAAATAATGGGTTAGTTTCAATTTTTAAATAAAAAATGGTTGATTTTAAAAAATAGTTTGAGTTTGAAAATGGTTTTTTTTAATTCGTAAAATATTTTTTTTTTACAACTTTAAAACTGCCATTGTAAAACTGCTCATGATTCAACATTAAACTTTGTAACCACCAATGATAAAAAAAATAAAAAATAAAAAACTATTTTCTTAGAACATAAAAAGTAAATATGATGTAAATTTGCTTTTCAAAAAAGGATTGACTCAAATGTAACAAGCATATAAATTAGGAAAAAGAAAGAGAAAAATAAAAAATAAAAATTTATCAAGAAACAACACAAACATTAAAAGAAACTTTTAAAAAAATAAAAGTAGAAAAAATATTTAAAAAAGTTATATAAAGAAAATGGTTGTTTTTAAATAAGTTTTGTTTGCGTTTTTTTTATTTGTAGAGAAATTAGTTTGAAGTTTTAAACAATAACAATAAAAAAACAATAAAAAAAATGCAACAAAACACTAAAAAAATGAAGGAAATCAAAAAAAGAAAAAATATAGAAGAATGAGAAAGAGGGAAAATGGAATAAAACAAATTATTCTATTTTACTAACTTGTAATTTTTGGGGATTTCATTTGTAGACTCTCTTTGCATGTTTCTATTGATCTGGTGTATGTTCTACATGTTTTTATTGATTTCGTATTCCTTTTTAGCTTTATCTAAGTACACTTAACATCAGTTAACACCAAAAAAAGTACACTTAACATCAAAAGTAAGAAACATATAAGGAATGACTACCAATTAAAAAGATAAGAGTTTTTCATGAGAATAAAACTAAAAGAAGAAAAAAATATATGTTGGCCACCGGAGATTTGTATCACGCATTTGCACTATGATAAATGGAATTCAAAATAAAAAAAAAATTAAATGAAACATTTGAGATTTTAACCTTCAAATTGGGAGGAAAGTTTACATTCTTTATTGATTGTGTTTGTATCTGTCGCGCATGTTCCTATGTAGATGTAAGAAAGAGGGAGAATAAAAAAAATGAAATGCTTATGAATATCATTAGTGAAGCATAAAAAACAAACTTTTAAGAAGGTGGATTAGTTATTTTGTTAGTGGGTTAACTTTGTGTTTGTATTTTTTTTTTTTTTTTTTTATCCTTTGGTAAAAATATCAAATGAAAGGAATTCAATATTATTTAAGGATAAAATTATCTAAAAAAAGTGGAAATGAAAAAACAATTACCAAAAGTGTATCGCCTTTATTTATTGTTATAGATTACTAGTGGATAGAGAGTTACTTCCTGCCCCTCTCTCTCTTTAGTTTAAAATTTTAAAAAAATAAATAATTGATAAGTGTAGTGGGTAGTTATAAAAAAAAAATAGTTATTAAAAGGATACCAACAAATAACAGTAAAAATATTCATAATTATTATATTTTTATATTATTAAATGACATAAAAGTCTATAAATAATAGAGACCAAAACAATTTTTTTAAAAGATATTTCTTTTATGTATGGTATATATTTTGAATAAAAAAAGTTTTAAATCTATCTATTATTAATAAAAGAAAGTGCAGGTTGATACATGTGTCATTTTCTCATGAGTTTTTTTTTAATATTATTCTATTATTCAATCCCACTCCATAAAAACAAACACAACTCTCAATTGGGTAATTAATTTTTTTTCCTCTCTCTCTTTGTCTTTCATTTAAATTTCTATTTTTACTTTTTTTTTTTCTATTTATTTTGTTTTTATCTTTATCATCTTTCATATTTATACGAATAAAATAAAAATATTCATTATTTTACTAGAAAAAAATCTATTATTATTATTACATATGTAATAATATATTTATAACTGATTATATTATTATAATATTATATTTTTTTAGGGGTAGTATTATATATTATTTATGTACTATATTAAATATATTTTTCTATCTATCTTAATACAAGTTTTCCGTAAAAAAAATAAAATAATACAAGAAGGCTTTAGTCGTCGCATGATTTTTTTTTCTCAAAAAAACTTCTTTCTTTCTAGCTTTTTTTTTTTTTTTTTTTTTATTCATACTTATACTTATAAGACAATTTATTTTATCATTCTACTAGAAAAATATCTATTAGTTAAATAATTTTATAAATAAATATTTTTTTGATTACATTTATATTAAAAGGTTGATATTTTTATACTAAAAAATAATTTAAATCTAATTAATGTTTTATATAAATTTGAATTTATGAATTAGATTAAATAAAATAAAAAATAATAGTGCAGTTATAATCAAATATGTTTTCTATGTTTAGATACTCCTACTTTTTTTTTTCATTTCCAAAAAGTTTAAATAATTAATAAAGTTATTTCAAAATGTATTTAATTGTTTATTAGAGTTTACATTTTTTTTTTATTGTAATGAGTTAAGTTTATATTTTGAATCATTGGACCTGTATGGTTTATTTAATTTAATGTCATCTAAAAATAGTCTTAAATTTAAAATTAGAAAAACAAATATCTACATATATATTGTTTGAAGTAATAGTTAGTCATTTTTAGTGAATAAGAATGGTAACAATGTAAATTCATCCAACCTTGAATGTGGATCGAGTGGATATAAAATTTTACTCTGGATGAAGATAAGAGACATAGATGAGAGTGCGAATAAGGACAGGGATAAGGAACAACATACTCTTTCTCTCAAAATCTTCTCTTTCTCACTAGCTTTTGTCACTCTTTCTTTTTAGTTGAGATTTTTATAGTAAAAAATAATTTAAATCTAATTAATTTATGAATTAGATTAAATAAAGTAAAAAATAGTAGTGTAATTATAATCAAATATGTCTTCTATGTTTGAATACTCTACTCTTTTTGCATTTTCGAAAAATTTAAATAACTAATAATATTTTCTCAAAATGCATTTAATTGTTTATTAGACTTTACATTTTTTTTAATTGTCGCGAGTTAAGTTTATGTTCATTTTTATGGTTTAATTTAATGTCATCTAAAAATATTTTTAAATTTAAAATTAGAAAAGAAAATATCTACAAATATATTGTTTTGAAATAATAGCTAGCCATTTTTAGTGAATAAGGATGGGCCGCAAACGAGGTGAATTTATCAAACCTTAAATGTGGACCAGATAGGCATAAAATTTTATTCAAAATGAAGATTAGAGACAGACAAAGATGAGAGTGCGAATGAAGATGAGGACAGAGGACAGCATACTTATTCTTACCTTGCTTGGTTGTTATGTCTATTCACGTTTACTATGTATATGTTTTAGGTGTTAAAAAAACTACATATTTTGATAAGATTAAAATATCTTTTAATTATTTTTTTTATTTTAATTTTATTGAGTGAAGATGGAGATGTGGCGGGGAATGTCATATATGTTTACGTCTTGCTTCATTACCATACATATTAACAATCATTGATCATACATTTTTTGATTTTAAATAATTACATATTTAGATTGTTAGAACCAAGACATTGGATGATGTTTTGCCCCTAATCCTTTAATGGATTTTGATGATGAAAAATGTGATAATATTTGATCAATTAATGATTTGAAATTAAGTAATTTCAGGGAATCAAAATTGATCAACAGATAAATGATATAATCTCTCAATAGCACTCTCTATCTTAACTGTCTGATAACTCGTAACAATTTATCAAACACTAGCTTCTAATCAGACTAAAATAAGCTGTGGAATTGTCCATGCAAAATTCATAAGATCAGATGGTACAGTCTTGGAATAGACCATGCTAAGTCTAAGACCAAACCATGCAACAGACTCGAACAGACTATGTGAAGTCTTGGGACAAACAACACGAGTCTAGGACTAGACTATGCGTATGTACTGGACCAAACCATGTATGGAACACGGCCAAGACAATGCATAGTCAAGACAGACCATGATTAAGCCAAGCCAGACCATGTCTAAAGCTAGGCCAGACCATGTTTGTCATTCCAGACCATGCTTAGTCAGACCAGACTATGTTTATTAAGCCAGACGTTGTCTGTGTAGGAACAAAATGATCTGTCATATGTGCTGAGGAATATGTGTTTTATAATTAATTCTTTTCACAAATAAATGCACTATTGTTACAGAAAGAAAGGCAGATACTCTCTGAACTTACTTTCTTCTATTCCTCGTATTGCTTGCATGTCTCGAATTGTGTGAAGTATGTAGGTCAGCCAAAAGACTAATCAGCATTGAGATGCACACCTTAAGCTAAAAGCCAACTGTGACAGAGAGACAAAAACTTGCTTTAGTCACATCAAGCACAGTCAAAGCAACTTCAACACTCTTATATGAGACAACGAAAACTTATCTCCTCCAACGTTTAAATCCATGAAGCTCATTATATAAAGATGCTTCCATGCAACGAGAAGAAGAAGTTGAAATGCTAAGGAACAAAATGAAACCATTCAAAGAAATCTGAACAGCAAGCAAAGCACCTTGAGAAAAAGAAAAAGAAACATGAGTTGAGAGAAAAGAGAATACCTATCTTCTACAAGCTCATACAGATTCAACACTTGTTCTTATCTTGTCTTTGAGAGTTATTTGAATCTCATACATAATTGTATAGAAAGTCAGGAGTGGCTTAGTGATAAAAGAATATTTGGGAAGTATAATCTCAGGGGGAGATTCATACTTATAACTATAAGTGGTTTAGAATACTTGTAGCTAGTAGGCATAGAGAATACTTGTAGCCAGAAGTGGTAGTGAAGAATATTTGTTTTGTAATCAATTGATTATAATGGAACCCTTTAACATTTGTTAAAGGAGAACTGGACGTAGCTTAGGTTGAGTGAACCAATATAAAAGCAAGCTCTCATTTGCTGTCTTGTGACTACATATATTTATCTTGCCTATTGTGCTCTTTTGGAAAGGTTTTCAAAGCTTTGCTTTGCAAGGATATATTTGCTGATTTAAACTTACATATATCGAAGAAGGCAACTTGTAAACTAATAGTATTTGCGAAAAAAATTTTAACCCACTATTCAATCCCCCCTTCTAGTGCATTCTTGTATATTTTAGTTGGTATCAGAGCTTGATCTTTGTTAACTATCTTCACAGATACAGAGCTAAAGATCCTACACAAGATAGAGAAGGGCATACATAAACCTCCAATCTTTAAAGGTGAAAACTTCACATAATGGAGACAAAGAATGGAGACATACTTTGAGCCATGTCACATAAACATGTTGGATGTCGTAGAAAATGGAGACTACATTCCAGTTGATGAAAATGGAATTGAGATTCCAAAATAACAATGGACTGAGGCACAACAGAACAGATTCGTCCTCAATTCTAGAGCAAGAAATGCAATACATGCATGCATCTCAAAAACTAAGCATAGAAAGATAAGCTAGTTCAAATTCGCCAAAGACATATGAGACACATTCATAATAACTTATGAAGGGTCCTCACAGGTAAAAAGGAACAAGGTAAGTGTTCTCACCAGAGAATATGAACTGTTTGCTATGGAAGAAAATGAAACCATAGCTAGTATGATGTCTAGATTTTAGACTATTTTAAATGAGCTTCGAAACCTTGGTAAGAGTTTTGAAAACTTCGAGCATGTTGACAAAATCCTTCGCAACTTGCCTAGACAATGGAGACCTCAAGTCACAACCATTAGAGCTTCCAAAGACTTAGACTATATGCCTCTCGAAGAGCTCGTGGGAATTCTAATGCTGCATGAGCAAGAGCTGCAATGAGATGCCAAGTTGAAAAAGGGTAAGTCTCTGGCTCTGAAAGCTCATAAGTCAAATTAGACAACACCAAAAGAGTCATCTTCATAAAAAAGTCAATCTTCCAGACCACCCAAAGGAAGGACTACTAAAGCTCTAAAAGCAAAAGAATCAAGTGAAGAAGAGTCAGGAGAAGATGATGAGCTATCCTTCATCTCAAGAAGAATCCACAAGATGTGGAGAAAGAAAGGTGGTTCGAGATGGAAGAACTACAAAAAGAAATGTTCAGTAGACCATGAGAATAAAGAGAAGAATCCTATTGTCTGCTATGAATGTAAGAAGCCTGGACACTTCAAGTCAGAATGTCCAAAGCTCAACATAGGAAAAGAAAAAGTCTAGAGGAGATTTCCCACGAAAAAGAAAGGATTGATGTCCACATGGGAAGATCTAGATGATTGAATTGATGAAGAAGATTTTGAAGCATCAGATGAAGAAGATTCTGAAGCATCAGATGAAGAAGCTAATCTCTGTCCGATGGCAGACACAACCTCAACATCGTCTGCGTCTGATGGTAAGAATGCATCAAACAATACCTTCTCTGCGTCTGTGTCCGAGGCTTTAGATGATGAAGAACAATAGGTAGACCTCAATGACCTTATCTCTCTTCAAGAAGCTTATTAAGAACTTCTTTCTAATTCATCTATTCTTTCAAAAGCCTACTTATCTATGAAAAAGAAATTAAGAAAACTCTCAAAAGAGCATGAAGAACTTGGGTTTTCATTCACTGAGCTATCTAAAAAATGTTCTACATTGGTCACAACTAGTAATGCTCTAATATATGATTTTCAAAAACTAACCATAGATCACCAATGCTTAATTAAAAGCAAAAGTGAACTCTGGATAGAAAAAGAACAACATAAAAGGCAATTGAATGAATTGATTAAGGAAACTAATGAATTAAACAAGGTGAGAGCCTTGAGCAAAGATGAAGCTGAAATTGCTCAATTACGCAAAGAAGCTGCAACTCTCAAGAGCACTTTAAGCAAATTTGTTAATGGGTCTGAAAATTTAAAGAAAATTCTTTCATACAACAAACATCCAAATGACAAATCTGGCCTTGGATTCACAGTAAAGAAAGAAGCAACTAATCACATTCTGAAAATGGACATGTAAAGTCCAAAAGCAAGAAATTTCCTACAAGAAGCAAATCATCTGTTTCTAAGACTAACACCAAAGGACCCAAAAGAATATGGGTACTAAAAACCAAATAATTCTTGTTGCAAATTGTTAGGATCAGTCGGGTAATCAATCAAGAGGGAGGGGGTTGATTGTTTTAATGTAAAGTGATAGATTCTTTTCCTTAAAAAGATTTTTCACCACCGCTCTTGAGGTTTTAATAAAAGCATTTTCAGAGAATGTTATATTGATTGAATAAACCAGGAAAACAACCTCAGCTTATGATAGAAATGATTTAGAACAAATAATCTTGATAAAGATCAAATACTAAATTGAAATAGATCAAGGGATAGAGAGATTGAGCCTGTTGATTTATATTGGTTCGATCAACTACCGATCTACATCCAGTTCTCCCTTTCACCAAGGGGTTCCACTATGAATTTGATTACATACCACATGCACACACAATTCACAGCAAATCCTGATTTCACAACCTGAAATAGGAACCTAGAAGATTGAATGTGAAAACACCATTCACCATCCAATTTCTAAACACAATACTACAAACAAAATTAGAAATACCATCTAATTTCAACACAGCATTTAGGAACGACAATTCCCACAATGCTAATCAAACGAGATCAATGAAAAAGATTAAAGAGCGAAAACACCTTGATGTGCTAATATAGCTGATATGAGATCAATTTAAGAAACTCCAATATGAGCAAATTTAGCAGTCAAGAACAAATGTTGAATCACCTCAGTTCATGAAAGAACAAGAGAAGGATATAGCTGTATAGGCTTAGAGGTTTAATCTCAAATGAGTATAGCATGTTAGAACCAAGACATTTGATGATGTCTGACCCTTAATACCTTGATAGGTTTTTATGATAACAAATGTAATAATATTTGATCAACTAATGATTTCAGTCTAAGTGATTTTAGGAAATCAAAGTAAGAACAAAAAATGGTAAAAATCTCTCAACTCAAATCCTATGCTTTAACTATCTGAGAACTTATAATGGTTAAATTTAGCACTAAAATTGGCTATAAACAGATTTAAATAAGTTCTTAACTGATTATGCTATGTCCTCAGGCCAAACGATGTCTAATGCCCAGGCCAGACGATGTCTGATGCCAAGCGCCAGACGATGTCTGAAGCCAAGGCCAGATGATGTTTGATGCAAGGCCAGATGATGTCTGATGCCAAAAGCCAAACGATGTCTGATGCTTAGCGCCAGACGATGTTTAAGGCTAGAACAGACCATGTCTTTTAATTAAAAATGTGTTTGTTAAGCCAGACGATGTCTAAGGCTAGAACAGACCATGTCTTTTAATTAAGAATGTGTTTGTTAAGCCAGACCATGTCTAAGGTTAGAACAGACCATGTCTTTTAATTAAGAATGTGTTTGTTAAGCCAGATGATGTCTAAGGCTAGAACAAATCATGTCTTTTCAATAAGAATGTGTTTGTTAAAGTCAGACGTTGTCTGTGCATGAACATACCATACTTAATCAAGACTAGACTATGTTTGTTAAGCCAGACTTTGTCTATGCAGGAAAAGAACATAAACTGTCATATGTGCTGAGGAATACGTGCTTTATAATTAATTCTTTACTCAAATAAAGGCATTGTTGCAACAGAAACAAAGGGAGATACCCTTTGGCATTACTTTCTTTGATTCCTCGTATTACTTGCATGTCTTGTATTATATAAAGTGTGTAGGTACAGCCAAAAGAACCAATCGGCATTGGGATGCACACTGTTAGCTAAAAGATAAATTGTAACAGAGACAGAAACCCACTCCCATCAAATAAAGCACAGTTAAAGCTACTTCAACACTCTACTGTGTGAGACAAATAAAAGAAGTCTTGTCCAACGTTCAAATTCATGAAGCCCACTTTATAAGGAAGCCTCTATGAAACAAGAAAAAAAAAACAAAGGAGCTAGAAAGAGATGAACGATTGAACGTGAACTGTATAACGAAATAAATCTAGACAACAAGAGAAAGCATTTTGAGAGCAAGTCTTGAATGTGAGCTAAGAGAAACAGAACACCCATCCTCTACAAGCTCACGCAGATTCAACATTTGATTATATCCTCTCCTTGAGAGTTATCTGAATCTTATACATTTTTGTATAGAAAGTCAGGAGTGGCTTAGTGATAAAAGAATACTTGGGAAGTATAATCTCAGGGGGAGATTCATACTTGTAACCAGAAGTGGTTTAGAATACTTGTAGCCAGTAGTGGCATAGAGAATATTTGTAGCCAGAAGTGGCAATGAAGAATACTTGTTTTGTAATCAGTTGATTATAGTGGAACTCTTTAACAGTTGTTAAAGGAGAACTAGACATAGCTTAGGTTGAGTGAACCAGTACAAAAACAAGCTCTTATCTACTGTCTTGTGTTTACAAATATTTATCTTGCTCACTGTGCTCTTTTGAAAAGATTTACTAAGCTTTGCCTTGCAAGGATATATTTACTGTTTTAAACTAACAAATATCCAAGAGGGCAATTTGTGAACTAACAATATTTGCGAAAAGTTTTAAACTCACTATTCAATCCCCCCCCCCCCCCCCCTTCTAGTGTGGTTTTGTGTATTTCATAGCAATAAAAGCAAGATTGAGTTTTTCTGAAACTCAAGAGATTAGAGAATGTGTAGAAGAAAGAAGAAAGAAGAGAATGTTCAAAGCAATATCAAATATAAAAAATCAAATTAAATATTTGGATTTTGACAATTGAAAGAATGAAAAGATATTGTGAAAGTTGGTTGTTCTGTACAAGATGCTATGGGTTCAAATATATAGCATGGGTCAAAAAGATTCGGAGTTAGTTAGATAAAGAATGAGTCTTGGAGATCTTTAAAAAGACTGTTATACCAGATATAATCGATTGCAATAAGGTGTAATCGATTATCCTATGTATCAAAATATGATTTACACTTGCTGTCAGCTATTGTAATTGATTGCAGTAGACTTGTAATCAATTGCAAACAAGATAGAGCCAATTCTGAATATCAGAGACCATTTGATAATCGATTGCCACAAGATGGTAATCGATTGCAAATGAAACAGAGCAATTTCTAAACCTCAGAGATTGTCTTGTAATCGATTGCAGCTCAATGGTAATCAATTGCAATTGAAATAGAACAATATTTGAACTCTGAAATTAACATTGTAATCGATTGCAATGGTTGGTAATCGATTAACCCAATACCAGAGATGGTTCAAAATGGATTAAGTCATCTAGTAATTGATTCCTACAACTTGTAATCAATTGCAATCACTCAGAATTAGTTCCTAAGAAGTAAATCATGTAGTGATGCTAGAGATAATAGAAAACAGGGCAAATCAAAACATCAAGCAAAAGTAATATGGCTTAGTCTATAACAAACAATACATTGCCATCATCCATACATGTTATGGCATAAAAAGAAAATACTAGACTAAGAGAACAGAGAAGACTTAAGGTATGAGGATACCAAAAATCTAAAAGAAGAGGCGAGGCATCAATCTTCATAGATGTCCTTGATGGCAGGAAAGAAACACCAATTATGGTACCTGAACAGTGGCTGCTCACATCACATGACGGGTGCAAGGTCTATGTTCTTAGACTTGACACCAATGCATGGTGGTATAGTCACTTTCAGAGGTAATCAGAAAGGGAGAATCAAGGGTACTAGTAAGATAGGTATTCCTCCTAGTCTCTCTATTGAGAATGTGTTATTTGTTGAAGGGTTAAAACACAATCTACTGAGCATAAATCAATTTTGCGATAGTGGATATGATGTTTCCTTTAACAAGGAATCATGCATAGTCAGAGATTTCATTTGTGCACATCTTTTCTTTGCAAAGAGACAAGGCAATCTTTATAAGATCAACCTTGGTGAACTAAAGGATCAAAATGTATCATGTTTATTGTCTATCAAAGAAAGTCACTGGTTATGGCATAAGAAGCTTGGCCATGTAAGTTTGAGATTAATCTCAAAACTGCAAAGATATAGTCTCGTAAGAGGACTGCCAACAATGTCATATAAAGATGATTTACTTTGTGAGGCATGTCAGAAAGGGAAACAGGTGAAAACCTCTTTTAAAAGTAAAAACACTGTTTCCACTTCCAGACCATTAGAACTGTTACATATTGATCTCTTTGGTCCAACAAGGATAGCCACTCTTAGAGGGAAGAGATATGGACTGGTGATAGTTGATGACTATTCTAGATGGACATGGGTTATATTCCTCACTCACAAGGATGAGGCTTTTAAGGAATTCTATAAATTCTACAAATGTGTTCAAAATGAAAAAGGAGTATGTATAACTTCTATCAAAAGTGACCATGGAGGAGAGTTTGAAAATGAAAGTTTTCAGAGGTTCAGTGAAGAGAATGGAATTCTTCACAACTTCTCAACACCCAGAACACCACAACATAATGGTGTTGTTGAGAGGAAGAATAAGTCATCACAAGAAATGGCCAGAACCATGTTGAATGTTAACTTAACTCCTAAGCACTTTTGGGTAGAAGGTGTAAATACTTCCTGTTGCTTGCAAAACAGAATTTATATTAGGCCTATTATTAAAAAGACTCCATATAAACTGTGGAGAGGAAGGAAACCCAACATATCATACTTCCATCCTTTTGGATGTCAATGTTTCATTCTTAACACAAAAGATAATTTAGGTAAGTTTGATTCGAAGTGTGATACAAGCATCTTACTTGGATATTCTAAAACATCTAAGGCATATAAAGTGTTTAACTCTAGAACTAAAAATGTTGAAGAAGCCATTCATGTGAGATTTAATGACACTCAACCTGATAGGAAACTATCAAAGTTAGAAGACTCATTTGTAGATATCAAGACTAGAAGATGCAATAACAAAGACCAGACCATCGTTTGATACACCTCCTTTTGCATCTGGAACATCATCATCTGCTCGCTATCAAACCATCTTAGATAATGAAGAAGAAGTTAGAGAACCATAAAGCAGCAACAGAATGATGACTAAGAACCATCCTCCTTCTCAGATCATTGGAAAGGTTCAAGCACCAGTAAAGACAAGATCATCCTTCCAACAAACAACTTTATTGTTTGAGATAGAACCAAAGCACATTAATGATGCCATGGAAGACAAAGCTGGGTCCAAGCAATGCAAGAAGAGTTGGACCAATTTCAAAAGAATGATGTTTGGAAACTTGTGAAGTTGCCAGACAACAAGGAAGCTGTTGGTGCTAAGTGGGTCTTTAGAAACAAACTAGATGAGAATGGTAAGGTTGTAAGGAATAAGGGTAGACTATTGGCCAAAGGTTACTCACAATAGGAAGGTATTGATTATACGGAGACATACGCTCCAGTAGCTAGACTTGAGGTAATTAGGATTTTGCTTTCATTTGCTGCTCATAGAAATATGAGACTTTATCAAATGGATGTAAAATGTGCATTCGTCAATGGTGTAATCAAAGAAGAAGTTTATGTAGAGCAACCCCCTGGGTTTGAGAGTACTATCTTTCCAAACCATGTGTTTAAATTAAACAAAGCATTGTATGGTCTTAAACAAGCTCCCAGAGCATGGTATGAAAAACTTAGTTCATTTTTAATTGAACATAATTTTACAAGAGGAAAGATAAATATTACACTGTTTCGTAAAAACTATTCCTTTGATTTTATTATTGTTCAAATCTATGTGGACGATATTATCTTTGGTGCCACTAATGAAAAACTCTATGAAGAGTTCTCAAAATTGATGCACACTAAGTTCGAAATGAGCATGATGGGAGAGCTTAAATTCTTCCTAGGATTGCAGATCAAGCAGACCAACAAAGGAGTCTTCATACATCAGACCAAGTATGTGAAAGAACTCTTGAAGAAGTTCAAGATGGATGATGCCAAAATTATGAAGACACCAATGCATCCAACAACATCACTTGGACTTGATGAAGATTCAAAGAAAGTAGATATCACTCAATTCAAAGGAATGATTGGGTCTCTACTTTACTTAACTACATCCAAACTAGACATAATGTTCAGCGTCTGTCTCTACTCCAGATTTTAGTTTGACCCAAGGGAAGTGCATCTGTCTGTTGTTAAAAGAATATTTAGATACTTAATTAGAACTCCTAATCTTGGTCTTTGGTTTAAAAGGCAGAAAGAGTATAAGCTGACAGGCTATTGTGATGCTGACTATGCTAGAGATAAAATTGAAAGAAAAAGCACCAGTAGAGGTTGCCACTTCATTGGAGGCAACATGGTGTCATGGCTCAACAAGAAGTAAGGGACAATAGCACTATCAACAGCAGAAACGAGAATACATATCAGCTGCAAGTTGCTGCTCTCAGATATTGTGGATCAAGAATCAACTTGAAGACTACAACATATTTGAGAGTAAAATTCCTATCTTCTATGATAATACTGCTGCTATATCTCTTTCGAAAAATCCAACGATGCACTCTAGAGCCAAGCATATAGAAATAAAACATCATTTCATAAGAGACCATGTTTAGAAGGGGACCATTAATTTGGAATTTGTCAAGACAGACGATCAACTTGCTGATATTTTTACAAAACCCCTTATTGAGGATAGACTGATCTTTTTGAGAGAAAAGATTGGGATGGTTTGTGTGACCTAATATCTTATTATTGTCTACTGTTCACTAGTAGAACTAAAGACACATCGTCTAGTGTTATACTTAAGTGAGGCATGTGCATGGCACGTGTTTCTCGCTCAAAATATGAGCTAGACCATGTGGATTTTTTAAACATTTTTGTAACATAAGCATTCATTTGGTTCTGAGTCATTAAAGCCTAAAACACACATTCAAGTCTGTCATTAATGTGTCATTTCAATCATTCCCTAACCGTACCATCATATTTAATGCACACTCATTACCTATTCTAGCCTACAGTTGCAAAACGTATACCCCAAGCTTTTGAACACTCATCTCTCACGTTTCCTCTCTACAACCAAGAACTCCAAAAAACCCTAAATAGAAACCCTCGCCATGGCCAAAGGTAACCTGTCCAAGGGTTCTTCCTCCTCCCAACAACCTGCCTCATCCTCATCCTCTCAAGCTTCTGATGAGCGTCTTGGAGATGTAATGCTAAAGTCTACAACAAATACAAACAACTTAGCGTCTAACAGTGATCCAGAAGTCAGGAGAGAATGAAACCTAAACGATGTGGAGAACAATTTGATCAAGCCACAAGGTTCCTACACTGGGAACATTCACGTGGAATACTACATTGACATTCCCTATCTTGAGGAATGTGGTCTTAACATCTCAAGGTACTTTGAGTTTGCTAGAATCAAGGCTTCATTAATGATCGCCATAAGATCACTCCCTGGACTAATCAGAGAGTTCTGGACGAATGCTACGATCAAAGGAAACGAGATAGCCAACAAGGTGTTTGGGTGTGAAGTCTCCATCTCTCCCTCCTCCATTGCTCAAGTGATAAGGTGCGAGTTGCACTCTAACTACTTTACAGAGGGATAGGATTCCAACCTTGCTGAAGGGACAGTAGAAAGGTTCATTCTTGGACCTAACTATGAGGTGGCCAAGAACGTCAAGAAGTTGCATCCAGCCAACTTCCCACCTTTGTCCAAGCTATTGTTGAACATCATCAACAAAATCATCTTGCACAAGATTGGGTCTAGGGATCATGTGTCTGCCCTCCACAGGTTCATCCTCTACCATATCATCAGAGGGATCCCATTCAACCTTCCACACACCCTCTTCTACAATATGATAAGCCACATTTCATATCTGTCTACCTTTGTGGCCACCTACTACACAACCTTGATTAACAAGATTCTCTAGGATGCTCACTGTTACAATAGACTATATAGAGAAATTCAATCAGGACATCTTGATGAGTTGGAGTATGTGAATGTAGAAGGCCCATTCGTTCATCAAAGGATGCTGACATCCTCTAGTCTGCTCAAGTTGAACATGGGATTTAAAATCACCAAGGAATCACCTGATAGGTTCCCTAAACTCTCTGATGATGAAGGTGAAGGTTAGAAGAAGTAGACCAAGAAGAAGAAAGGTGGAAAAGGAAAGAGTCTGGTCATCTATGATAAGGTTGCTTCAATCTAGCCCCTTGCCAGCAAGATGAGGAGACTTGCTGTTATAGACCAGTAGACCATCCGGACAACATGCAAGGCTACAACACAGTCTGTTGAGGAGTCTCCTGCCAAGAAGACTAAGTAGACGGTCCAACAAGCACCACCTAGACCACCTACTATAAGGATCAAGACAAGAACTCAACAAAAGGGTAAGGGTGTTGCCAGAACGTCTACTAAACCTCAAGTGTCTCTGAAGGACGTAGCAGACATTGGACAAGCAATTGTCTCAGTTGTTGAAGGTGAAGAGGAAGGCTTAGATGATGGATTGGTCTTCAAGAGGCCAAGAAGACAACTTAGTGCACAACCGATTTGACTATTAGACCACCAAGCACCATAGCCAAGAAGCTGATTGTGAAAAGAAAAGTGGTATTGGAAGAAGACAAACTTGAACAGACCACTACAATATCTTCCATCAATCCAGGTATCACCATCCCTACCTTCACACTCCCCACTCATCCTTGCTCAACTCACAAGTGTCTAAGGAAGAATATTCCTCAGACTACACCAGTCTAAGCCCAAAACGGTAACCACAACAAACACTTTGTTTGTTGAACCCGTGTCGTCTGTGTCACCTACACAGACCATAGTAATTTAAACAGTAGCTGCATAGTCTGATGCCCAAGCACATACTATGTAAGAGCCATTGTCTGAACCCACTGTTCAAACAGTAGATAAACCTTCATCTGCCCCCATTGGACAGACGGTTACCCAACAGATTGAACCCACTGCTCAGTCTGAGACACAGTCTGAACCTACAACTTAAACTATTGTTCCAACAACATCCCCTCAAACACCACCAGACACTACCATTCCTCCCTACCAATCACCTTCACTTGTAACCATTCTTGAGATGTCAGATGCAGTGGTTTCCTACCACCACTCAGAGTCTGTCCACATCTCTTATAGGTCCAATACAGATGAAGAGATAGTCATTCTATCTCCTGAGGTATCTGCTGCTCCCTCATGGAACAACAGACCATTCAATCTGGATGCCACCTCACCTTTATCCAAACTCAGAGAAGACACACCTCCTCCTCTTCCTCCTCCCCCCTTAGGCTCCTAACATTAGAAGATGATGCAAAGATTCTCCTTATACTATGTGGGAGAGAATGCTGAGTCTGCTGCATATAGAGAAGACTCGGTTAGAGCCCACTGCAGAGCACTCAATAGTAGTTATTGTCAAGGAAGCGAAGATGAAGAAGCTTCCTCCTTTGTAGATCAATCAAGGGATCATTCCCTTCCAGAGGCCCATATACAATACCATTCTTTTGGACACTGCTGAAGATGGCGCAAATCTTGCAAGAAGGCTACAGTAGGAAGAATATGCCTCTGCCACCCTTAGATGCGTCAATTGGTGCATGAGATTGTATACTGGTATAATTGTGTAAGAGAGGGATCGGACTACTTCACAGTGGAACCAGCACTACCAATTGAGTTAACAGAAGATGAGAAGAAGCAACTGGAGGCCACTATCAGAACCACGCATCATGATGCAATGCTTATCTATCGAGACCAAAAGTCTCAATTCGACCTCCTCGGCTGATCACACAAGGAGTTGCCCCAAATCATCCAACATTCTAGGCATAGACCCCAGACAATTGTATCCTCCAAGCCTACATATTTCTGAAGAAATTGATATACGCGTCGCTCCAGTTTGTATAGTTCTCAGGCTACCAACTATCAACCCCAACAAGCTAAAGGGGAAGAAGATTGTAAGAGTAGACAATCTTCCACAGCACATACTAATATTGAGCCAATGCCTCAACCAGAGCATGAACTGCCATTAGAGAACACAGAATCTGATGTTGGCATCTACTGTCAGAACGTAATGAGTAACATGCTCCACACCACAAGCTCATCCAATCTCTCGGATGAAGAAAAGTAGACGATTGAAACTATTGGTGAAGGTTTCTCTTCCTCCAGTAGCTTCATTCACATGTCAGACACAATGGTTGTTCCTACTCTACTAACTCCTCACATCCCTGGAGATGAAGCTGAAGCTGAGAAAATTCTTGCTGAGTACAAAGTTGCTCAAACACTAATAGCTGCAGCGAAGGCAGCAGTTGAAGAAGCAAGAATCTTAGAAGAGGCTACCAGACTGAGAGCTATGTTAGCTGCTCAAGAAGAAGAAAGAAAACTTAATGATCTAGCTCAAGAGAAGAAGGCCAAGGAAGAAGAAGACAACAGGCTTAGGGAGTTGGCCATGAAGCAAGAAGCTGAGGTAGCTCAAGCTACTGCACTTGCTGCTACGCAAGCTACAGACTTGGCTGAAAAGTCTGCAAAATCAACACTAGCCCACGAGTGCACAGATTTGGTATCTACTTAATCAAGGTTAAGCACTCTAATTGCAATCATACCACTTAGTGCTGCAGCATAGTCAGACTCCCAACCTGACTTGGCTGCCCTTGAGACTGCATTGGAAAACAAGATAGCATCAAGAATTGTTGCCCAGATCGATGCCAAAATGGAAGAACATAGAGCTAGCATTATCAAGGAGATGACTCTTGCATTTAATGCTCCAATAGCTACTTTATTACTTCCTCGCCCTACTGCAACTCCAACCCCACCACCGCCATCAAAGGATCCTCCTGCAATAACTGTTCCATCAGAAGCTGGAGAATCTTTAACCAAATAGTCAACCTCACCTTCCAAACCATGACTGTGATGGCATTTTCTACTCCATCCTCCACTCTTTTTGTTAATGACAAAGGGGGAGAGAATTTTGGATATTTTGGATGTATAAAATTTTCCCAGACAATGCTTGAGTTCTTTAATAAAAATAGTGATTGGTTCACTAATTTTTTTTCTCATATTTCTATCTATTTGTTATCCGCTTTCAATTATTTCATGCTCTAAACTATCATTTACATATGCATGATAGACTCGGGGGGAGTTCATCATGTCAATAACTGTACATCATTAACTGGCATGAAACAATCTGCACTCTAATACTTTATACTTTATGATTCATTGTTTGTTAATCAAAATTATAACATATGTTGTCATCATAAAAAAGGGGGAGATTGTTAGAACCAAGACATTGGATGATGTCTGACCCCTAATCCTTTAATGGGTTTTGATGATAACAAATGTGATAATATTTGATCAACTAATGATTTGAAATTAAGTAATTTCAGGAATCAAAATTGTTCAACAGACAAATGGTATAATCTCTCAATAGCACTCTCTATCTTAACTGTCTGATAACTCGTAACAATTTATCAAACACTATAAATGCTTTTAATCAAACTAAAATAAGCTTTGGAATTGTCTATGCAAAATTCATAAGATCAAACGGTATAGTCTTGGAAAGACTCATGCAAAGTCTAAGACCAAACCATACAACAGTCTCGAACAGATTATGTGAAGTCTTGGGATAGACAACACGAGTATAGGACTAGACTATGCATATGTACTAGACCAGACCATGTATGGAACATGGCCAAACAACGCATAGTCAAGACAGACCATGATTAAGCCAGGCTAGACGATGTCTGAAGCTAGGCTAGACCATGTCTATCATTCCAAACCATGCTTAGTCAGATTAGACTATGTCTATTAAGCCAGACGTTGTTTGTGTAGGAACACAATATGATCTGTCATATGTGATTTATAAGTAATTCCTTACACAAATAAAGACAATGTTGTTACAAAAAGAAAGGCAAATATTCTCTGAACTTACTTTCTTCTATTCCTCGTATTTCTTGCATGTCTCGAATTGTGTGAAGTGTGTAGGTATAGCCAAAAGACTAATCAACATTGAGATGCACACCTTAAGCTAAAAGCCAACTGTGATAGAGACAGAAATCTGCTTCAATCACATCAAGCATAGTCAAAGCAACTTCAACACTCTTCTATGAGACAACGGAAACCTATCTTCTCCAACGTTTAAATCCATGAAGCTCACTATATAAAGATGCTTCCATGCAACGAGAAGAAGAAGTTGAAATGCCAAGGAACAAAACAAAACCATTCAAAGTAATCTGAACAGCAAGCAAAGCACCTTGAGAAAAAGAAAAAGAAACACGAGCTGAGAGAAAAGAGAATACCCATCTTTTACAAGCTCATACAGATTCAACACTTGTTCTTATCCTCTCTTTGAGAGTTATTTGAATCTCATGCATAATTGTATAGAAAGCCAGGAGTGGCTTAGTGATAAAAGAATACTTGGGAAGTATAATCTCAGGGGGAGATTCATACTTATAACTAGAAGTGGTTTAGAATACTTGTAGCCAGAAGTGGTAGTGAAGAATATTTGTTTTGTAATCAGTTGATTATAGTGGAACCCTTTAACAATTGTTAAAGGAGAACTGGACATAACTCAGGTTGAGTGAACCAATATAAAAGCAAGCTCTCATTTGCTGTCTTGTGACTACATATATTTATCTTGCTTACTGTGCTCTTTTGGAAAGGTTTTCAAAGATTTGTTTTGCAAGGATATATTTGCTGATTTAAACTTACATATATCCAAGAAGGCAACTTATGAACTAATAGTATTTGCGAAAAAGTTTTTAACCCACTATTCAACCCCCCCTTCTAGTGCATTCTTGTGTATTTCATAGATACAATTAAAATATCTTTTGTCTTTTAATTGTTATTTTTTATTTTAATTTTGTTTTCTAAATTAAAAATCACTTTGATCCATTACATATCATTGTTAGGTCAATTTACTGTATAATATTTTATTATTATATACAGAACAATTGCCCAACTTTTAGTGTTGCTTGTAATATAATAAATTTGAACTTCATCTATGACTACTCCTATCCTATGTTGCATGATATAATACTTTCAACATACTAACTCGTATCATATTTGTTCTTACAAAAAAAAAAATCATCTTATTGTTACAATTTCTCTATCCACAATTTTTTTTTAATTGTAAAGAATATACTTATCACATAAATATTGATTTCTTAAACAACAATAACCTTAATAATTCAAATATATATTATATTATATTATTTATTAATAACATATACAAAAATAGTCAATCACCCGTGCAAAGGCATGGGTATTGTGCTAGTTAGTTTCTAAATGTTTTGACCGAATGTTAATAAACTAAAAAAAAAAAGTCCTTCAAAATATTATGACTTTCACATTCTTATTTCATTTCAGGTATGTCATTATATTTTGTTTTTATCACATAGGTAGGTCAAAATGGAATTTAGTCTTTATATATAGGGACTAAATTGTAATTCAATAGTATTTGCACTCCTTAGCAAGATCTTAACTAAAAATGACAATGGATTTTAATGGTGTCATTAATGAATATTTATTTCAAACATATATAAATAGTTATTATGCATTCATTTATTATATGATATAAAGTAAAAATAAATAAATATACATCAATTAAATTGGTTTTGGCTTAATATTATAGAAGGTTACTTTTTAAATAACACTAGACATATTATATTTTAACTTTCCACTATTTTGTGGGTATCATGTATGGTATTAAATACCCTTCAACGTCTGTGTTTCCGCTAACAATAATAAATAAAGGCGATATCACTTTTGGTAACTAATAGAGAATTAGTTTTAGTTTTGTTATTGTTAGTTATATCTTTTGTAAATATTTTTCTATTCTTTGTAATTCTCCTTTATTATTTTCTTGCCTCATATCTCTATAACTGTTTTCTATGGCTATATATACAGTCTCATTGCACTCTTTGTAAGTGTGTGTTTTTGCACCATTTTATCAAATAAATTTGATGTATTCTTTTGTAAATTTGTGGGTAATTTTCTCTATTTAGTTTTCACTTTAATATGGTATCAGTGGATTTTTTTTTTCAAAGCCCAAAGCTTTTGCAAAATACCACTTAAGCCCATTTTTCAATTACAACCAAAACAACAACAGAAACCTTGAGCACCTCTTCTTCCCCTTTCTCTTATGCTGCTATTAGCCAACCTTAGTGCTGCCCCCTTTGCACCATTCTTGCGCCACCCTTGCATTGCCCTTGGCCATCACCACCCCGCAACCTCACTCTTGTGTCTCTGAATCATTTCACCTTCTTTTTCGTCCTTGATCTACTTTGCACTTATGCGATCTTGATCGCGGTTCTCCTTCCCTTTTTCGTTCTCTGTCGCACAAACTCACCTCTCATGGCCACTAACAGCACAGACACTACTGATCAAACCCTTATCTCGACGAGCCCCAATTACCTCCACTTGAGCGAAAATCTTGGAACCACCCTTGTAACACTACCACTCAATGGTGAAAACTATCATTCTTGGAGCCGTGCCATGCATTGTGCTCTACTAACCAAAAACAAGCACAAGTTCGTTGATGAAACCCTTGCTCAACCATCCACGAAAAATCCTCTATTCGAAGCCTAGGAAAGGTGCAACAACATCGTGATTGTGTGGATAAATTGCACCCTGATGCCGTACATAGCCTAGAGCATGATTTACATCGACAACGCCAGTACCTTGTGGATGGATCTTGTTGAGCGGTTCTCCAAAGGTAACTATTTTAGAATCTCTAATATTTTACAAGATATTCATAACATTAGGTGAGGGGATTGTTCTATTTCAACCTATTTTACTGGTTTAAAACAATCATGTACCTATAACCTAAACACCACCATGAAACAATATAGGGATAACGAATACGTTATCTGTTTGTTAAAAGGCCTCAATGATAGTTTTAACATAGTCAAAACCCAAATCTTTCTTCTTGCCCCTACCATCCATAAACAAAACATTTGCCTTTATTTCACAACAAGAATGCAAAATTGTTGATCTCCCTTCCAATTATTCATCCACTCTTACTGTTGCCAACCCCTCTTGGAACCCACATCCTAGAAATTCCAATACCCGTAACAATAATAGCTACGGTAGAGGCAATAACAACAACTCTAGTGGTAGAGGTCGTGACCGGAACCCTTATAATAACCCTAACCTTAAACAGTGCACTTTCTGTGGCCGCCAACACCATACCATAGAAACATGTTATCTCAAACATGATTTTCCACCTAGTTTTTGCTAGAAACCTCCTGAAACAGCCACCAACACCACCACCATCCCCAACTCTAATAATACTACCAACAATTTCCAATTCACCCCTAATCAATATCACCACCTCATTCAACTCCTCTAACAATCCAAAAACCATCAACACACCAACACCATTCCTCATAATAAACCTAATATACCTGAAGCCAACACTAGCCAAATGATTTTCAATGTTACTCAATCAGGTACCAAACTGTTACCCTCTTTATATTTGATTCTTGACACTAGGTCTACTATCCATGTTTCCCCCCATAGGTTTGTTTTCCTAACTATAAGACTATATCTCCTATTTCAATAAAATTACCTAATGGTAACATTGTTCTTGCTCATAATTCTAGAACTGTTCACATTACTCAATCTATTACATTGTTTAATGTTTTACATGTCCTTGATTTCCAATTTAACCTCATTTCTACCCACCATTTATCCAAATCCCTAAATTGTAAACTGATCTTTTCCTCTACCAACTACATTATTTAGGAGAACCACTCACTGAAGATGATTGGAACTTCTGAAATTTAGAATGGTCTCTACATAATTCCCCATTCCCTTGATGTAAAAATTTCCCCTCCCAATAATTCCCTTAATATTGTTTTTGATGTTATTGCTTCCGATGCTTATGATGTATGGCACTGTAGACTAGGTCATCCCTCTCAAACTATTAGCCAACATATATGTACTCAATTTCCTTATATCAAATTCAATAAAAAAAGTTCATTTGTGACCCTTGTCATTTGGCTAAGCAAACTAAACTTCCCTTTTTTCCAAGAAATTCTAAATCCACTCATAATTTTGAACTTATTCACATGGACATTTGGGGTTCTCTTAATGTCACTTCTTTTCAAGGATATAAATATTTTTTAACTATTGTTAATGATTATAGTAGGCATACTTGGATATATTTGTTAAAGGCTAAATCTGATACTAGATCTTGCATTTCTAGATTTATTAAATTTGTGTCCACCCAACATACCTATAAAATCAAAGTTATTTGTTCAGATAATGGTCAAGAGTTTAATATGCCTAACTTTTATGCTGATTTTGGTATTATTCATCAAACTTATGTAGAAACCCCACAACAGAATTCTAAAGTTGAAAGAAAACATAGGTATCTATTAAATATTACTCGTGCATTACTATTTCATGCCAATTTACCTAAAATTTTTGGTCATATGCTATATGTCATGCTGTATACATTATTAATAGACTGTCCACTATTGTTCTTGACTACAAATCCCCCTTTTTTTATGCTTGACAATAAATCTCCTACCTTTTTAGATGTTAAAGTCTTTGGCTATTTAGCATATGCTTCTACTTTACTTCAGAACAACTAGACAGTCGTGCTAGAAAATGCATCTTTCTTGGCTACAAAGCCGCCACCAAAGGTTATATTCTCTTTAACTTACATTCTAAAACTGTTTTCATAAGTAGAAATACAATTTTTTATGAATCTACTTTTCCTTATCATATTATTTCTATTGCTGATCCTGAACAAAACATAAACAATTATGATAGTCTCCTATATGATATACCTCACCCTACTATTACTCAGCCACAAATCACTGAAAATTCACCCACTTCTGATTCTAAAAACCCTCTTATTGAACTTGAAAACTCTCCTACTCCACCTAAAACTGAAAACCAACTTCATAGATCAACCAGAATTAAAACCCATCCTTCCTTTAGCCTCCTATCTTGGTTACCAAAACCTTTCCTCTTCTCATAAATAGTTTGCATTAATCATTTCCACTCTTATTGAACCTAAATCCTATAAAGAGGCTTCTAAATCTAATGATTGGATCCAAGCTATTAAAATTGAAATCAATTCTTTAAATAGAAATGACACTTAGGATTTAACTCCTTTACCTGCAAGAAAGAAAGCCATTGGCTGTCGATGGGATTATAAAATAAAATTCAAAGCGGATGGATCACTTGAAAGGCACAAAGTTAGACTTGTGGCAAAAGGATTCACTCAAACTGAGGGAATTGATTACTTTGCCACATTCTCTCCTGTTGCTAAAACTAATAGCATTCATTTGTTAATTGTCATAGGTGCTGCCTAAAATTGGATACTTCAACAAATGGATGTCCATAATGCATTCCTTCATGGTCAATTGGATGAAGATATCTACATGGAGCTTCCCCTTGACATATCACCATCCTACCTTAACCAATGTTGTAAACTAAAGAAAGCCATTTATGGCTTAAAACAATCTAGCAGATAATGGTTTTCTAAATTGTCTTCTTTAACCAACAATGGGTTTCCTCAGTCTTCTTCTGACCACTCCCTTTTTTCAAAAATACTTCATGTTCCATTATTGTTATTTTAGTATATGTTGAAGACTTAATTACTGTAGGAAATAATCAACAAAACAAAGGACTTCCTTCACCATCAATTTTAGATCTGAGACCGTGAAGACCTGAAGTTCTTCCTTGGATTTGAAGTTGCTCGCTCAAAGAAAGGTATTCACATCTATCAGAGAAAATATGCCTTAGACTTCTCTCTGACAACGGTCTCTTAGCTTCTAAACTTGCTGCCACCCCCATGATTTGCAACCTTAAATTGCATATACACAATGGTCCACCCTTTGATGACCCACCAGCCTATAGAAGACTAATAGGTAGATTGCTTTACCTTACTAACACTAGACCTGACCTTAGTTACTCTATTCAACAACTCAGCCAGTTTATGAGTTGTCCCACCATAACCCACCACCAAGCTGCCATTCGTGTCCTTAAATACATAAAAGCCTACCCTACCCTTGGCCTTTTTTATTCTTCCTCCTCCACTCTCCATCTCAAAGCCTTTTCTGACTCAGATTGGGCCAGTTGTGTTGATACTAGAAAATCCACAACTGGCTATTGTATTTTCCTTAGCCAATTTCTCATCTCTTGGAGATCCAAGAAGCAATCCATTGTCTCTTGTTCTTCATCCGAGGCTGAATATCGAGCCTTGGCCTCAACCACTTGTGAAATACAATGGTTGACTTACCTTCTTGAACTCTAATTACCCTTTATTCCCCTTGCCACCCTTTATTGTGATAATCAATCGGCTTCCCATATAGTTGCCAATCCTTCCTTCCATGAAAGAACCAAGCACATTGACATTAATTGTCATGTGGTTCACAAAAAATTACAATCCAAACTTTTCAATCTTCTTCCCATTTCTTCTGTTGACCAGTTGGTTGACATTTTAACCAAACCCCTTGATACTAGACAGTTTTAGAAATTGATCTCCAAGCTTCAGCTCCTTACCATACACGCTGCAGCTTGCGGGGGGGTAATAGAGGATTAATTTTAGTTTAGATATTGTTAGTTATATCTTTTGTAAATATTTTTCTATTCTTTGTAATTCTCCTTTATTATTTTCTTGCCTCATATCTCTGTAACTGTTTTCTATGGCTATATATACAACCTCATTGCACTCTTTGTAAGTTTGTGTTTTTGCACCATTTTATCAAATAAATTTGATGTATTCTTTTGTAAATTTGTGGGTAGTTTTCTCTGTTTAGTTTTCATTGTAATAGTAACCATGCCTGTGTGTCCGATAACAATAGATAATGGCAATACCATTTTTAGTAACCATCCCTTGGTTTCCACTTTTGTTTGTTGATTTTACCTCAAATGTCTTGCATGTTTAAAACAAAAATAATTACAACCATGTACAAATGAGTAAATTCTTATCTGATTTCTTCCCTTATAATTTATTTTAATTTAAAAAAAATAATATTTTATTTAACTAGATAGCCAGCCACAACTCCTTTTTAAACCACCTACAAAACTGATGAGTTTTCCTCTAACCTCCTCCCCATAACCCACTACTCTATTTCATTAAACGCACAAATGACTCCATCACCAAATTTCTATTTATCCATCAGTTTCTCTCTTTATCACTTATTATCATCTCTCTGTCCACAATGCACCATTCATCTCTATATTCTCACTATATTGTTATATATTTTTTTCTCCACATCCACAACACCTAATGAGAATTTTCAATTTGTTGAAGGATACATGCACTTTCATCAATCATGTGATTCAACGACAATGGTTAGTGAATTCTCAAGGTTAGGTTTTCATTATCTATATATGTTTTTAGAAACCTTCTTATGGTATATGTTTTAGAAATATGAATGATTGTGTTATTTTCTAGAGTTCTTAATTTGGGTGTAAAGGTTATTCTTTTCTATCTTGTTACTTAACCATCTGTATTTTCTTTTTCCATATCTTTTGCTGGGTGTTATGAAGTAATTTGTTTATTGTTTAATGTGAGATTTTCTTTTATTATTTAACAAGGTTCAACCAACATCGATGTGCACCACACTAAAGTTAACCGAACAGAAGAATTGATCAATTTACATGGAATTGGAATCTAGCACGAAGGCTTTTTCTTTTCCTATTTTCTTTTTCTGCATTTTTTATTTTCTTTTTCGTCTGCTTATTCTTTCTGCTCTTCTTCTTCTTCTTCTTTTTGTTTTTTTCTTTATTCTTTTAATTTGTACCTCTATACCAATAGATAAAGGGGATACTAATTAAAATCTCTCCATTTAATATTTCTATTAAAGGATAAAATAGAAAAAAAAATATACACGCAATTAAATCAGTAGCCATTTTTATAACAATTTAATTAATTGATAGTGCAACTGCCCACGGTTTCGATTTAGTAAGCACCTTACCCATGATTTTGCAACTGCCCATGATTTTCAATTATATATCCGTGATGCACAATGTTAACCCATTTCTGTATATGACCAACACATGAGAATTGTACTCCACCTCTCTCTCTTTCTTTTTTATTTAAAATCATAATTTTCCTACATGGCAATGGAAGTTCTTTTCTAATTCAACCTTTGTATATTTATGTGCAGATTTTGTAATACATATAAGTATCAATTTTATTTTAGTTTTTCCTCTTTTCAATTTTAAAATCTACATATTATTAGTTCATTTTTATTTGTTATATTAAATTTGATGAACATTCCCATAACTATGATAGTAACATTGTATCCAAAATAGTAGTGATAAAAAAGTCTTGAAATTGTTGTTAGGGAAAGAGATCAAAAGATGAGTAAATGTAGACACCGCAAAAAACAGATCATGAAGGAAAGAAGGCTAAAGAGAATGAAGGAAAGAAGACTGAAGGTGGAGGAAATAGCACATAATGATGGGGAATGAAAGGTGGACTCAATAATGGGGAATGAAAGGTTGCATTCAAGACCTAAAGAAGTTGCTTTATATGAATTTGGTCACAATTTGCTTAAATTTTTTTTTGATCTGTAGAAATTGAACATAGTACCATAGGGGTTTACAATACTCATGCACTCTGTTCAACCAACTGAGATAGACTACCTTGGTTTGCTTAAAATTTTTAGTAATGGGAATGCAGGTTACTTCTCCATTTTCTTACTTTTTTTTTTTTTGTATTCTTTACTTGTATGCGTTTTTATCTAATGACTTTTTAAGTTTTATATTATTTATTTTATATTTAACTTTCCTTTTCAGTTACTTTTTGTTAATCTTTTAATTACTTTGTTGATCTTTAATGTTATACTCTTAATCTCTCATTTTTTTATGGATTTATTTATTAATTAAAGAAATAGAGATAAATCTCATTGAGAACTTTTGGAGAAGGAGAATAGAGAATATGAAAATGGTGTTACTTGATTTAACTCACAAGGAAACAATGGGTGATTCTTTTGTTTTTGGAAATTATGGTTGAAACGTTGATTGTTTATAGCTAACTTCTTCATAGAGATGTCTATATAAAAATAATTCAAAATTTTAAATTTAAATTATAAAAAAAAAAATCAAAGTTTTCAAAAACTTATCCTCTTCCCCAATAAGTAAAAAGTATATCTATACAATAGATAAAGGGATACCAATTTTGGTAACCACCCCTTGGTTTCCACTTTTGTTTCCTGATTTTACCCACAAGTTGAAATACACAAGAACACACTAGAAGGGGGTTGAATAATGGGTTAATAAAACTTTTTGCAACATATATAAGTTCAAAAGTTACCTTTGTAGATATATGAAGGTTTTAAAACAAGCTAATATATCCTTTAAATACAATGCTTTTAAAACCTTTTCAAAAGTGCACAGTGTGTTAGATGAACAAGTGTAAGCACAAGATAGCAAAAGTGGAATGCTTGTTTTATACTAGTTCACTCAACTTGAGCTACGTCCAGTTCTCCTTTAACAACGATTAAAGGTTCCACTATAATCAACTAATTACAAAACAAGTATTCTTCACTACCACTACTGGCTACAAGTATTCTCTATGCCACTGCTAGCTACAAGTATAAATCTCCCCCTCAGATTATACTACCTAAATATTCTTTAATCACTAAGCCACTTTATCTTAACCAAAATTGAGTTTTCTTTTTGTAGCAAAAGGACGACATTTTTAAATTTTTGTTCAAATACTTTTCCTTTTAAAATATTTTTCATTTAACCAAAATGGTCAGTTATTGAATATCGGCATTTTAAGATGGTTTTCTGTTAGATGTTCATACACCGCCAGTGTAAAATAGTTTTACATTGTTAGTCAATCACAATCTACCGTTTGAATGACTTTTGAAATAATTTTATAAAAGTCAACTGACTTACCATACATAGAGGGTTGTGATTGACTGATTGTATAAAATTATTTTACACTGCCAATGTATCACTCTTTTTCTATTTATGTTATATATTCTAAGGATATATATATTTTAAAAATGAGTAGGTGACTATGTATTGAATTTTGTTTGAGTATTCTAATATATTTGATGATTTATTTTTTTCTGATTAATTCTCATGGTTATTGTAATATGGTGTAGTTCCAATCGAGATAGAAGTTGCCAATAAATTAACAATTAACAACAATAAATTTGTTTTCCGTGTGATCATTGTAACATATTAAGTTTTGCTTGAGATTTTAGTTTCATGTAAAACTTGAAATTCATTCTTACAGTAACTTTTTTTAATGAATTTATTTTGCTCATAAAGAAAAATATTTTAACAAAAAAAGAAGTAAAAAAAAAATAACAATAAAATTATAGCAACATCCTAGGAAGCATAAAATTAATCGCAAACAAAGTGCAAGTGGGCTTTATTGTTATTATCTTAATTTCAAGAATTAATGGCATGATATAATAATAATATAGGACATTTCCGTGGAAGTTGAAATACAGAAGAACACACTAGAAAGGGGGGTTGAATAGTGGGTTAAAAACTTTTTTGCAAATACTATTAGTTCACAAGTTGCCTTCTTGGATATACGTATGTTTAAACCAGCAAATATATCCTTTCAAGGCAAAGCTTTGAAAACCTTTTCAAAAGAGCACAATATGCAAGAAGAATAGATGTAATCACAAGACAACAAATAGAAGCTTGTTTTTATACTAGTTCACTCAACCTAAGCTACATTTAGTTCTCCTTTAACAACTGTTAAAGGGTTCCACTATAATCAATTGATTACAAAACAAGTATTCTTGAATGTCACTTCTGGCTACAAGTATTCTCTATGGCACTACTGGTTGCAAGTATTCTAAACCACTACTGGTTATAAGTATGAATCTCCCCCTAAGATTATACTTCCCAAGTATTCTTTTATCATTAAGTCACTCTTGGATTTCTATACAAATATGTATAAGATTCAGATAACTCTCAAAGAGAGGATATGAACAAGTGTTGAATTTGTATGAGCTTGTAGAAGATGGGTATTCTCTTTTCTCTCAGCTCATGTTTCTTATCTTTTTCTCAAGGTGCTTTGCCTGTTGTTCAGATTGCTTTGGATGGTTTCATTTTTGGTTCGTTCATTCATCATTTTTTTTTCGTTGCATGGAAGCATCTTTATACAGTGAGCTTATGGATTTGAATGTTGGAGAAGATAGGTTTTCGTTGTCTCACAAAAGAGTGTTGAAGTTGCTTTGACCGTGCTTGATGTGACTGGAGCAGGTTCCTGTCTCTGTCACAATTAGCTTTTAACTTAAGGTGTGCATCTCAATGCTGATTAGTCTCTTAGCTGTACCTACACACTTCACACAATTTGAGACATGCAAGCAATACGAGGAATAGAAGAAAGTAAGTTCAGAGAGTATCTCCCTTTCTTTCTATAACCAACAATGCCTCTTTTAGTGTAAAGAATTAATTATAAAGCATATATTCCTCATCACGTAAAATAGATCATGTTCTGTGCCAGCACACAAACATCGTCTGGCTTTAACAGACACAGTCTGGTCTAACTAAGCATGGTTTGGAATGATAGACATGGTCTGGCCTAGCTTCAGACATCGTCTGGCCTGGCTCAATCATGGTCTATCTTGTCTATGCATTGTCTAACCGTGTTCCATGCATGGCCTAGTCCAGTACTTATGCATAGTCTGGTCCTAGACTTTGCATGAGTCTTTCCAAGACTTAGCATGGTCTGTTCCAAGCCTGTACTATCTGACCTCATGAACTTCGCATGGTCTATTCTATAAGTTATTTTAGTTTGATTAAAAGCATTTTTGGTGCTTGATAAATTGTTCGAGTTATCAGATAGTTAAGATGGAGAGTGATATGGAGAGATTATACCATTTGTTTTGTTGATCAATTTTGATTCCCTAAAATTACTTAATTTCAAATCATTAGTTGATCAAACATTATCACATTTGTTATCATCAAAACCCATTAAAGGATTAGGGGCCAGACATCATCCAATGTCTTGGTTCTAACAGAAGTTGTTAGCAATATTCTCGGTAATAATACAAAATACCGCTTTCATTTATATTTTCTTTGTGGTAAAGAAGATGAATAATATTATTCTTAGACTATTAGTTTGTACATATCTAATAAATATCCACAATTTTGAGTGAGTGATAAAAACATAATAAAAAATGAGAATTTTTTTTGAGTAAGGAATTTGTTTTTAAAAATAAAAAGGTTGAAAGTTAGGCATAAATTATTTTGTAAAAAGGGAAAAATGTTTTTGGCTTGCTCAAAAGATAAAGATTTTGTTTTTAATTCGTGGTATAAGTCATCAACCTCAAGTGTGTTTCACTTTTTTTAATTTTTTTTTTTTTTTGCAGTTATTAGTTTTCCATTTGCAATTGGGAAATAAAAAATAAAAAAGAGGACAAAAATAGTTATTGATTTGACTTGATTTTTTTTTTTTAAACAATGACTTCATTATCTCAACTAGTGCAAACAATTCTTTTTTAAACAATGACTTCATTATCTCAACTAGCGGAAACACAGGTGCGACATATTTTATTTCATTATTGCATTTTATGTTAAAGTTTATAGGTTCCTACATTATATGAGATCATGAAAATATGTGATTATTAATTAGACAAACATAAAAATATAAATATGACATAAGTCTTAACATAAAAGTCAAATTTTTATTTATTTATAACAATTATCATCTATAACAATCTATAACAATAACAATAGAAAAAGGGATACCTCTTTTAATAACTATTTTGGTTTCCATTTTTTACATGGACAATTTTGTCCTTTGATAATATTGCATTCTCTTCCACTAATATGTTTATTAAAGGGTAAAAATAAGAAATAAAATATAAATATATCTATAATCTATAATCTATAATAATAGATAAAGACGATACTGTTTTTTAGTAACCGCTTTTTTGTTTTCACTTTTATAAGACATGATAAGTCGCTTTTTGGAATTAATTCTAGGGTGATTGTTGCCATGTTTTTAACTGAATTCTATTACTTTTGTATTGGCAAACTTCACTTTATATTCCAAGTGTGTAGGAATTTAAGAATTAAGAAAAGAGGCTGAAAGGAGGTCAAACTGAGGTTTTCAAGAGCATAAGGCGCTCATTCTTCAACACGGTCGTGTTAGAATGTAACACGACTGTGGTCACCCTGCAGCACGGCCAATACCACAACCATCATAACTGAAGCATCTCAATCTTATGATTACCACAACCGTGGTAATTATCAACACGGCCGTGTTGATCCTAATTCCAGTTAGTTATTTTGTAACACGACCATGTTGAATTGTAGCACGGCCATGCTAAATTTTATCTTATTAATAGGAACTTCAAACAGCCAGAAAAGACATCTCTCTTTATATGTTTTTCTAGTTTTAACTGCTACTTGACATCAAGAATCACCATTCTCTTGTAAAACTCTCTTTCCCTTCTATTTTGCTTATAAGTTATAATATATTGTGTTCTCCTCCGATAATGAGTAGCTAACTTCTAAATTAGGGGTTGCGATGTAGTTAATAATTGATGAACTTGAATCCCCAATTCACTAATTTATTCTATTAATCAAACTACCGTGTGTTCCTTAATGCTTGTTTAAGGATTGGCCGTCTTAAGCTTGAATTGAATCGCTTTATTGCTTATGATCATTAACGATAGACCGTAGACTTGCGCTCTAGTTGAGTTTAGGAATTTTGTATGATCATTCTTAATTTCTATTATTCTAACTAATTGGTTGTTCTTAATGCTTTTCTAAACTTCAAAACCTCCTATGATCAATTGGGGTTGTGTTTTAGGAATAGGGACAATTCTCTTGATCATAGTAATTGTCTAATTTAAATCAAGTTAGTGATTATCATGAATTGGGTTTTAAATTGGGGGTTTAGAGGAATCGAATTATTAATGAAACCACAACCCTAGGTTTTAATGAATAAATTTTGTTTGTTTACTTTTCTTTCTTTTCTTTTGCAATAATTGTTATCTTCATTGCATCAAGTTACTAACTATCTCCTACAGTTTCTGTTTATGCTAACATGCTCTCGGAAACCTCTTTTGATAATAATATTTGAGGTTGAGAGACATTGTCACAGGAACAGGAAAGAGAAGAGAGAGCAAGCAGCGAAGATGGCTGACGAAGGAGAGGTGCTAGAGACCATGGAGCAATACTTTACCCAAGATATTGCGGTGTCACACAGTATCCATCCCCTTCCCTTAACGGAAGGGTTGATTTTCGAATTGAGGCCTGCATAAATTTCGATGGTGCAAAATGAGGGTCAGTTTGGGGGGTCAGCCATTGAAGATCCCTTAAACCATCTACAGAAGTTTCTCTGGGTCACTGCTACCATCAGATACACGGATGTTGCTTTCATGGAAGTTGCCTGGCTCTGTTTGTTTCCCTTCTCATTAAGGGATCGAGCAGCAACATGGCTAGCCTCTCTCCTTGATGACACTATTAGAAGTTGGGCCCAATGTTCTAGCAAATTCTTGACAAAATTTTTCCCACCTGCTCGCACAGATAAGCGATAAAAGGATATCATGAACTTCACTCAGTTTGAGTAGGAATCCTTGTTCACAACTTTTGAGCGGTTTTAGGAGTTGCTACCGAAATGCCCTCATCATGGGTTTTCAGTAGGCAACCTAGTGCATTATTTCTATGGAGGATTATCTTCCTTTCATAGCATGAACATCAGCGTAGCCTGTGGAGGAGTCATGATGCAGAAGCCTCCCAAGAAGTTTGGAACATCATCGAGAGCATGGCATCCAATAACTATTTAGATTCCACTGGTGATCGCCACATTTAGAAGAAACCAATGGGGGTACATCAAATATAGACCACTTTAACCATGGAGAATAAGTTGGATGCCCTCTCAAAATAGATGGAGGCCTTAATGAAGGCTCAAGCTTCGAGTCTTCAAGGCCCACAAGGCCCTCAAACACTAGTGGTATGTGAACATTGTGGTGAGGTGGGTCATGAAGGCAAGGATTGCAATATGGAGAGAGTCTTTGTAGCACAAGTGATGGATTATTTTGGCAAGCGTACCAAATATCGCATAAGTAGTTTTAAAAGAGAAGATCCTAGTATCGAATCCACAGGGAATTGTCCATATTTGACTATTAGTGAAGTAATCAATTCCTAAACACTAGTTTGGTTTTTAAAGTTGGTTGTTTGTGAAACATAAGTAATAGCAGAAATTAAACTAAATACTACAGTTAACACTAGCGATAAACAATAAAAACGACAATGTTGATTCAGGACTATGATCGAACAGTTGGCGTGCTTGAGTTTGAGAACGGAATAATGGACATGTTGAGGATTTGGTTCAACTGGTTTGCTTCCCATGTAAACATATAAGATATATTCTCCATTCACATTAATAGTTAAGATTAACTTCGATCTAAAAGTGCTCAAAACGTGATCTCTCATCAAATCAAGCCTAAACTGCTCAACCTCACTTCCGATGCCTCGGTAAGTTCAGTTGAGTGGTTTGATGAAGCTTAGAGATCTTTGTGAAGCTAATGGAGTCTATCCTATGTCTAGAAATACACTCAATGGACTTATCCGACAGGGAACACAACTTTTTGAGCCAGCCACGGCGATGCAACTCATTGCGGAAGACATCATAGTCACCCGGAGCAATTTTTACAGGCCGCTCTGCAATGAGTCCCTGACCCATGAGTTCATTCTCAAATCTCTCTTGGGCTTCAAAGGAGGAGAAACGATCGGCGTCATATGGATAGATAACCCTTTCGTGCGTTGCAGTAGGTGTAGGAGATGCAGGTGGCACAGGTGGTGCAGGTGGTGCTCTAGAAGAAGAAGCGCCGCAGTTGTTGCGAAATTTAGGAGCCATCTGTAATCAAAATGAAAATTAAAACAACAAAGCAAATCAATTAGAAACAAAGGTGTTTGCTAAGCGCTGTGTCGCGCTCAGTGAACACCCGTCACTACAAGGAAATTTGAACATAAAAAGGGAATGATACATAATAACACAGAGCAGAGGGGAAAAGGAAAACAGAGCATAAAATGAAAGGAAAATAGAGCAAAAAATGAAAGGAAAACAGAGCAAAATAGGGCTCAAGCGCTAAGCGCAAGTGTGCACTTAGCAAGCCTCCAAAATGCCTCAGTTCAAAGCAAATTTCGCTAAGGGCAAGTGTGCGCTTAGCGAGAAACCTAGATGCTTCAGTTCGAAGCAAATTTTCGTGTAGCGTGACGTCCCGCTAAGTGAATTACAAAAACAACATTTGCGCTTAGTGAGACAACTCACTTAGCAGCGCATGGATTTGGAAAATTCCCAGATCCATGAACACAAAAACATCACAACGAAGAACATCCAATGAGTTCGCACTGAGCGATAGTGAGCGTTGAGCATGGATTAAGAAGATGAAGAACAAAACCCAAAATTGCATGTTCTCGCTTAGCGCAAAATCAAAAATCCCAAACAGGGAAACCTCAAAAATGCTAGACCCAAAAACGCAAATCAAACGAAAAGAAAGTGAAAACGAAACCTAATCTATTCAACACACAACCCAGACTCAATAACACTAAATACAACAACAATGCTACAATAGAAAACAAAAAACGAAATTAAAAAGGAAGAGGAGTGCTTACCTGGCGTGGAGAGTGAAGAAGAATGGGAACGAAGAAGAAGATGCAGTAAGACAGATGCAGTGTGTGTGAGTGAGTGAAGGAAAGTGAAAAGAAACGCTGAGCGCAGTCCTACGCTTAGTGACATTCTAAGTTAAGCCAAAAATGCGCTGAGCTGCATAACGCGCTTAGTGACATTACAATTTGAATTGAATTTGCGCTAAGCACCTATTCCAGCTTAGTGAGAACTTCATTCAAATTAATATTGCACTAAGTGCGAATAGGCGCTTAGCGCAACTTCACTTTGAATTGAGTTTTCGCTAAGCATGAACATGAGCTTAACACAAAAATAGTTCGAGCCACATTTGCGTGCAACGAAGGGTAGCGCTAAGCGAAATATGCAGAGATTTATTGATACCAAAATTGATAAAATGAAGAGACAAACCTGGGTTGCCTCCCAGCTAGCACTTCTTTAATGTCATTAGCTTGACGGTTGACAAGATGAAGGATCTTGTAGATGTATGATTGTTGTAAGCCTGTCAATTTCTCCACCATGATAGCCTTTAAGTCTTTGGCCATTCACCACCCAGCTTGTTTGTGGGTTTTCCGCTGATGGATCCATGATCTCTATTGCTCCGTAAGATTTGACATCTTTGATCGTGAAGGGACCGGACCACTTGGATTTCAATTTCCTAGGGAAAAGCCGGAGTCTTGAGTTGAATAGGAGCACTCGTTGCCCTATATGAAATTCCCTCTTCAACAACTTCTTATCATGATATCTCTTGGTCTTCTCTTTGTAGAGCTTTGAGGACTCATAGGCCTGAGTTCTCATTTCCTCTAGTTCTAATAACTGCAACTTTCTCTTGTCGGCCGCCAATGTTGGATCAAAATTTAACAATTTAATTGCCTACCAAGCTTTGTGAGCCATTTCCACTAGAAGGTGACAAGCCTTGCCATATACCATCTGAAATGGTGTAAGACCAATTGGAGTCTTTAATGCAGTCCTATAGGCCTAGAGGGAATCATCTAGCTTGTGTGCCCAATCCTTCCTTGATGTTGCCATTGTCTTTTCCAGGATTTTCTTGATTTCTCTATTAGAAAATTCTACTTGGCCATTGGTTTGCAGATGATAGGGCGATGCTACCTTGTGTTGCACTTCATAATGTTGGAGGACTTTTGAAAGAGCTTCATTACAGAAATGTGTTCCTCCATCACTTATCAAGACGCGAGGTACTCCAAACCTTGTGAAAATTTGCCGCTTTAGGAATTTGATGACGGTCTTGGCATCACTTTTCTGACATGCCATAGCCTCAACCCACTTGCTCACATAGTCTACGGCTACCAATATGTATTCATTTGAAAATGAAGGAGGGAGAGGGCCAACGAAGTCAATGCCCCAACAATCAAAGACCTCTACTTCAAGGATATTTTGGAAAGGCATTTCATGCCTTTTTGATATGCTCCCTATCCTTTGGCATTTATCACACGCTTGAGCATGTTCAAAAGCATCCTTGAACAAGGTTGGCCAGTAGAAGCCTAATTGAAGTACCTTGGCAGCTGTACGTCCACCATTATAGTGACCTCCATAAGGTGAATTATGACAATGCCACAAAATATTCTTGGCCTCTTCTTGTGGAACACATCGCCTTAGAAGTTGATTGGCCCCAATCCTAAATAGGAAGGGATCATCCCAGACATAGTAAGTGTAGTCCCTCAAGAATTTCTTCTTTTGATGCCAATTCATCCCTTCTGGCATCACATGGGCAGCTCTATAATTGGTGATGTCTACAAACCAAGGTCTCTCTTGCACCATCATGAGGAATTCATCAGGAAACTCCTCTCTGATCTCCAGCTTTTTGTTGGTGACTTCTTCATTTATTAGGCGAGATAAATGGTTTGCAACTGAATTTTCACTCCCTTTCTTGTCGTTGATCTCAATATCAAATTCTTGCAAAAGTAGCACCCATCGAATCAGTCTTGGCTTGGAGTTTGGCTTGGTAAGGAGATATTTTATGGCTGCATGGTCAGTATAAATAACCACCTTAGATCCTACCAAATAGAATCTAAACTTTTCCAGAGCGTATACTATGGCCAATAGTTCTTTTTCTGTAGTGGTGTAGTTGAGTTGAGCGTCATTGAGCACCTTGGAGGCATAGTGGATGGAGTGAAAGACTTTGTTCCTCCATTGTCCTAGAATAGCTCCTACTGCATAATCACTGGCGTCGCACATCAGCTCAAAATCTTGACTCCAATCAGCAGCAATTATCACTGGTGCAGAGATAAGCTTGTCCTTCAAGGTGTAAAAGGCGGTTAAGCATTCTTTGCTCATGCTAAATTTGACTTCTTTTGCTAACAAGGAGCTAAGCGGTCTAGCTATCTTGGAGAAATCCTTAATGAATCTTCTGTAGAAGCCGGCATGACCAAGAAAACTCCTCACTCCCTTCACGTTAGCTGGTGGTGGTAGCTTGGAAATCACATCAATCTTCGCCTTGTCCACTTCAATTCCTCTTATTGAAATTTTGTGCCCAAGCACAATTCCCTCCTGAACCATGAAGTGACACTTCTCCCAATTCAGCACCAAGTTACTCTCCTTACATTTTCTCAATACCAACTCCAGGTTGGAGAGACATAGGCCAAATGAAGCCCCAAAGACAGAAAAGTCGTCCATGAATACTTCAATGCATTTCTCTACCAAGTCGGCAAAGATAGCAAGCATGCAATGCTGGAACGTGGCCAGAGCATTACATAATCCGAATGGCATTCTCTGGTAAGCAAAAACTACAAAAGGGCAAGTGAAAGCAGTCTTCTCTTGGTCCTCCGGGTCTACTGCTATTTGATTATATCCAGAGTAGTCATCAAGAAAACAATAGTAAGCTTGCCCAGCTAACCTTTCTAGCATTTGGTCCATGAAGGGCAAGGGAAAATGGTCTTTTCTTGTGGCATCATTCAGCTTCCTGTAGTCTATACACATTCTACACCCTGTGACAGTCCGAGTGGGTATCAACTCGTTTTTATCATTGCGGATCACTGTCATTCCTCCTTTCTTTGGCACTACTTGGACTGGACTCACCCAGCTACTGTCAGAGATGGGGTAAATCATCCCAGCCTCCAGAAGCTTCAGCACTTCCTTTCTCACTTCTTCCTTCATGGTGGGGTTGAGTCGCCTCTAAGGTTGTCGCACTGGCTTGTAGTCGGCTTCCATCATGATTTTGTGCATACAATAAGATGGACTAATTCCCTTGAGATCAGAGATGTGCCAACCTACAGCTTCTTGATAACGCTTGAGAAGTTCCACTAGCTACGTTTCTTCCTCAGAAGACAGAGAATTGCTGATGATTATTGGTTTGCCTTCCTCCTCATCCAAAAATTTGTATTTAAGATGAGAAGGTAAGGTCTTCAACTCAAGCTTGGGCCTCTTCGCCTTGTCATTTTTCAACTTTTTATAGATACTATCATTTGGAGGAATTTCTTTTAGCTTTTCCAAATGATGTCTATACTTTTGGACTTCATTTTCCTCCTCTATAGTAAGGCAGTCCATGGAATTAACTAGGACTTGCTCAAGAGGAGAGTGTAAAGTCAGCTGTTAAGTAGCTTCTACCACTTCCTCTTCATATGCATCAATGCGAAGGCAATCCTTGGTATCATTCTGGTTGTGCATGGCTTCAAAGATGTTGAAGGTGACCTTTTGATCGGCCACGCTCAGCTGGAGATGTCCTTTCCCCATATCTACCACCATGTTTGTCGTCATCATAAAGGGTCTTCCTAGAATTAAGGGCACCTCCTTATCCTCCTCCATGTCCATGATGACAAAATCAACAGGGAAAGTGAATTCTCCTACCTTAACTATGACATCCTCTATGACACCATGAGGATATTTGATGGAGCGATCTGCAAGTTGGAGAGTCATCCGAGTTGGTTTCAATTCCAAGTCTCCAATCCTCCAAAGCACTGAGAGTGGCATTAAATTGATGCTTGCACCTAAGTCAATTAGGGCTTTTCCTATGGAAATCTCTCCAATGGTGCAAGGAATTGTGAAACTACACAGATCTTTGAACTTTGGTGGAAGGGTTCGCTGGATGATGGCACTACAATTGCCCTGAACATTGATGGTCTCTTCTTCAATGTACTTCCTCTTCTTAGTAACCAAATCCTTCATGAACTTGGCATATAAAGGCATTTGTTGTAGCGCTTCACTGAAGGGAATGGTGATCTCCAATTTCTTAAAGACTTCTAGGAATCTAATGAAATACCTCTCCTTGTCTTTCCTTGACAGGATCAGAGGATAAGGTAAATTCTTGGTGACCTCTTGTTCTAGAGCTTCCTTTGCTTTCTTCACCAATTGGTGCGTGGGTTCGTGCATTGGTAATGCCTCTTCAGTTACAATTCCACCATTTTTGCTTGTGCCATCTTCCTGGTCAACTTCTATCCCTTCTTCTTGACCTTTATCAGCCTCTTTCTCACTTAATATATCTTCTGTCACTCCACTAGGGGCATTAGTTTCTACTACTGTTGGTTCTGGTGTGTCAAGGGCAGTGTCTTCTATGCATTTACTTCTAGTCATTACAGCATTGCATTGTTCCTTTGGGTTCACCTCCGTGTTGGCAATGAATTTCCCATTGAATTTTTCAGCCACTTGATTGGCCAACTACCCTAATTGGACTTCTAAGTTCTTAATGGAGGCTTGAGTGCTCTTGTGGCTGGAAGCAGTCACATTTAAGAACCGTGTGAAAGAGTCTTCCAGCTTGTTCTGCCTCTCGTACATAGAGGGTCCTTGATGCTGAGGTCTATTTGACGAACCTCCTGAATCCTTATTATAGTTGTTACCGGGATGTGATTGCCATTCTCAGTTGTAGCTTCCACCTTGGTTTCCCCCTTGACCCTGATTGTACCTACTGTAATTACCTCCACGATTGTTGTTGTTGTTGGCCATGTAGTTCATTTCTTCATGTGGCCCTTCTGAGGTCATACAAACACCGTTTTCATGGTCTCCTCCACATACTTGACAGCAGAAATTCCTTGGAGGAGGGTTTTGGTTGTGAAGACTCTTTAGTTGCTGTGGCAGGTTGCTCAGTTGCTTTGTAAGAGCCTCGATTTGTTGGGTTATTGGTTGTGAAGACTCTTTAGTTGCTGTGGCAGGTTGCTCAGTTGCTTTGTAAGAGCCTCAGCCCTTTGAGTGAAAGAGGAAATCTCTGTCTTCCCTTGTGCAGTCTTGGACTCCGAAAAGTATTTGTTGAGGAATTTAGCAACAATTTCATCCCAAGTCTGGAATGTGTTACCCTTGAAGGAATGGAGCCATTTCTTGGCATTTCCTGCCAGAGAGAATGAGAATAAATTGAGGCGAATGGCATGATCGGGAACCCCTACCAGTTTAACCGTGTTGCAAATTTCCATATAGGTGGATAGATGAGCATAGGGGTCTTCATTAGGCAAGCCATGAAACACATTGGCTAGTATGAGCTGGGTGAGAGAAGATGGATATGAGACACTTGCAGCTTGTACCTCTGGTCTCATGATACTCGTGAAGTGAGCCGGAATAGCAGGAGCCACATAGTCTTCCAGAGTGCGTTTTTGTTGATTGTCTTCCATGATTGGTTCTTTGGCACTGGAAGGAATCTCAATGTGTGGTTGTAAGGAGGAAGAAGCTTTCTGAGCCGCTTGTCTTTCTCGTTTTCTTCTTACGGCCTTGATCTTCTGACAGGTATTTTCTATCTCCGAATCCAATGGGATTAGATCAGCTTCTGAACTCCTACCTCACATACACTTCAAGTACTCGAAAGTAGGTTAGCAAGCACTCAAGAATGACAATTATGCATAATTTTCTGCTACAAAATTATGCAACAACTCCAATTATGCAGCAAAGCACATGCAGCAGTGTATTTCCAGATTATGCAATAATTGAAAGCAAGTTCTACCAAATTAGTGCTCCAAAATTATGCAGCAGAAAATATGTAGAACAGAGGCAGAGGCAGATTCTTTGAAATAATGAACTATAAACAAAGTGTATAATGAATATAAACTATATAAAATTATACAATAGACAAAATTGAACTAATGACTAAGATTGACAAAAATACTAATCGCCGAATACCATGAACAATTCCCGGCAACGACGCCAAATAACTTGATGGAATATTTTGGCAAGCGTACCAAATATTGCATAAGTAGTTTAAAAGGGAGTATCCTAGTATCGAATCCACAGGGAATTGTCTGTATTTGACTATTAGTGAAGTAATCAATTCCTAAACACTAGTTTGGTTTTTAAAGTTGGTTGTTCGTGAAACATAAGTAATAATAGAAATTAAACTAAACACTACAGTTAACACTAACGATAAACAATAAAAATGGCAATGTTGATCCAGGACTATGATCGAACAGTTGGCGTGCTTGAGTTTAAGAATGGAATAATGGACATGTTGAGGATTTGGTTCAACCGATTTGCTTCCCATGTAAACATATAAGATACATTCTCCATTCACATTCATAGTTCAGATTAACTTCGATCTAAAAGTGCTCAAAACATGATCTCTCATCAAATCAAGCCTAAACTGCTCAACCTCACTTCCGATGCCTCGGTAAGTTCAGTTGAGTGGTTTGATGAAGCTTAGAAATCTTTGTGAAGCTAATGGAGTTTATCCTATGTCTATAAATAAACTCCATTAGAGTTCAAACTCAGTTCCAAGTTCAACAGCATTTGTCAATGGTAGGTAAACTCTAAAACATGCATATATAACTGATCAAATCATATAACAAGAATAAAGATAGAGAAATGAACATTAAACTGAATATTTCAATGAATAGATATGAAGAAAAGCGTTTACATGATCAGCACCTAGTTCCAAGTCCTCAACACTAATAGATTAGCCTCTCATTGTCATGAGAAGCTTTGAAAAAGTTACAAAAATGGAAGAAAAAGAATAGAGGAAACAGGGGAAGAACAGAGGAAACAACTCCAACCATCCACCAATTCTGAATGCCTAAAAATTATTACAAGTGCAGCTTATATAGTCGAAGTCTCGCTTAGCGCAACCTTCCGCTAAGCGCAGGACACTGCATAATGCATCTCAGAACAGGTGTTCCGCTAAGTGCATATTTAGTTCAAAAGCAACGTCCGCTAAGCGCGATGTCCCGCTAAGCGATTCTTCAGTTCAAATGAAAATGTCACTTAGCGCATTATGGCGCTCAGCGAGTCATAGGCCACCTAGCTCGCGTAGCTTGTTGTTGTGCTCAGTGAGTTAAGCGATGAGCGAGATGTGTCGCTAAGCGAGATATATCTTCTTCTTGTGTTCTCCCTTTACTGTTGAATCTAGGCCTGCACACATAAATTAGAATATATTTCTCACAAAATAGCTTCCTAGGGTTAGAATTATCAAACTATACAAATCTATATTAAATGATTTCAAACTAAGCTAAAAATCCTGAGAACATTGGATAATCACTACAAAATATGATACAATATTTACGTATATAAAGCAATTATCAACTACTATGGAGGTTTCCATCCTTGTACATATTTATTTGTTTTCAGTCTTTATTTTTTAGTTTTATATCCATTTTATTTTCTTTTTATTGTGTTGAGGATCACGCATGGTTTGTTTGTTGGGGGGGGGGAGGGGTTGTTAAAACTTCACCATTTGGATTATTTGTCACGCCTATTTTGAATTGGAGGAGAGCCCTTGTTTGACCTTTCCTTTCTCTTATTTACCTACATGTTGAGCCTTAACATCATCACACCTTGGTAGCCTCTCTTTGTTGCATGTATGCATTGATGTTTGACCTTGATTTGATTGATTACCAAATTCTGGCAACATGTTTTATTTGGGTGTTTTGAGCGATTTATTCTACACCAGAAATAGTGAGGGATGTGTAAGGTGACTGTGAACTACAGTCTTTAGGGTATAATGGGATGCTTGGGGGAATCATTTGAGTCTAATTGAGTTCTTTAAGCAATTTCTCTCTTTTCTCTTATGCACCTATGGTACAATTATGCTATTTGTGATAAATTGGTGGTTCAGTGATTGGATTCTTAGTGTCTTGAAATTCTATGTTGATCTTGAACTCTAGATAAATTGCTTGAGGACAAACAATGTTCAAGTGTGGGGAGGCTTGATAAGCCGCTTTTTGGTATTAATTCTAGGGTGATTGTTGCCATCTTTTTAACTAAATTCTCTCACTTTTGTATTGGCAAGCTTCACTTTATGTTCCAAGTGTGCAGGAATTTAAGAATTAAGAAAAGAGGCTGAAAGGAGGTCAAAATGAGGTTTTCAAGAGGATAAGGTGCTCATTCTTCAACATCGATGTGTTGGAATGTAACACGACTATGGTCACCCTACAGCACGGCCAACACCACGGCCAACACCACGACCATGCTAACTGAAGTGTCTCAATCTTATGATCACCACAATTGTGGTAACTATCAACACGACCGTGTTGATCCTAGTTCCAATTAATTATTTTGTAACACAACCGTATTGAATTGTAGTACGGTTGTGCTAAATTTTCTCTTATTAATAGGAATTTCAAACAACTAAAAAAGACATCTCTCTTTATATGTTTTTCTAGTTTTAACTACTACTCGACATCAAGAATCACCATTTTCTTGTAAAACTCACTTTTCCTTCTATTTTGCTTATAAGTTCTAATATATTGTGTTCTCCTTCGATAATGAGTAGCTAACTTCTAAATCAGGGGTTACGATGTAGTTAACAATTGATGAACCTGAATCCCCAATTCACTAATTCATTCTATTAATCAAACCACTGCGTGTTCCTTAATGCCTGTTTAAGGATTGGTTGTCTTAATCTTGAATTAAATCGATTTATTGCTCATGATCATTAACGATAAACCGTAGACTTGCGCTCTAGTTGAGTTAAGGAATTTTGTATGATCATTCTTAGTTTATATTCTTCTAACTAATTGATTGTTCTTAATGCTTTTCTAAAGTTGAAAACCTCCTATGATCAATTGGGGTTGCATTTTAGGAATAGGGACAATTCTCTTGATCATAGTAATTGTATAATTTAAATCAAATCAGTGATTATCATGAATTGGGTTTTAAATTGGGGGTTTAGAGGAATCGAATTATTAATGAAACCATAACCCTAGGTTTTAATTATTCCACTTCTATCTCAATCACTTAACATTTTACTTTGTGCACATCTCAAACAACCAAACTAAATTATAAGAAAAACCTTATTTAAATTCTCAAACTTCTCAATAAAAAGCACCATCAATCCTTTGGGTACGATATCTGAACTTAGATCCACTGTTGCTACTGCATAGGGTACACTTGTCCTCAAGCGAGTTTAATTTATACATCAAGACACTTTTATCCCTAAATAATACTGAAATCCTTTCATTTGATATTTTTATCAAAGGATAAAATAGAAAAAAAAAAATACACACACAAAGTTAAACCACTAACAATATAATAACTATCCACTTTCCTAAATGTGAACGGGTAACAATGTAACTGCCCCTCCACTTAGTCCACACGGAAGTTTAGGTTCTATAAAATAAAATAAAAAGTAACTAATTCATTCACTTACTATTTTTTTTTCTCTTTCTCTCTCCACTTAGTCCATAGGCTCCTCTCCATTGCTTCACTTCGTGTACACTTGATCTACGCCCTAGAAAGTATTGGAAAATGCTTAGAGGTCCTCAATCTTCTCCATCTAGGTTCATTCTCAAGTTCAAGTATATATATTTTTTTTTAAAACTTTCTTATGGTATAATGTGCTACTCTATGTGATAGGTATTTTTTTTTTTAATTGTAAGTGTTTTTTTATTTCTATTTTGTTCTTTTACAATTTTTATTTTCTTTTTCTTCATATTTTTTTAAGTTTTCTCTCTCCACTTTTAACTTCTATGTGGTTGGTGCTAGCATCAACCATTCCGAAAATAAAAAGTGACACTTTCACTACTGTCTAAAGGTTTTCTCTTTCTTTCTCTTTCCATTATTTTTTTTATATCTTTTATAGGTTTAAAAGTGTTCAAATCCTTTGAAAGTAATTGGGAGATGTAGGAGGAAATTGTTCTATACATGTGTGAGACAAATTTTCTATCACCCATGGTTTCTCACTATAAGAAAAGCGCTAAATTGCAACGGCTACAACCATCACAAAATTGACTTGCCAACGATTGACCAATTGTCCCAAAAATGGCCGTCACAAGCCAATTTTGCGACGGTTAACAAAAATGTTGCACAAACCGTTGCAATTTCGATATTGCGACAGTTCGCGAAATCGTTGCAATTTACATATTGCAACAGTTCACAAAACCATTGCAATATGTTTATTGAGACAGTTTTCGAACGGTTGCAATGGTTTGTAAATTATGTAAAAAAATATTGTGACAGTTCCATAATTGTTGCAAAATGGTTATTGTGGTGGTTCTGTAACTGTCACAAAATGTTTTTTTGCGATGGTTCGTTAACTGTCGCAAAATGTTTATTGCGACAGTTCTTGTATGGTTCTTGAACTATCACAAAGTTTTTATTATGACGGTTCCTGAACCGTTGTAAAGTCTTAATTTTTTTTAAAAAAAATACTATTTTTTTATTGTGATTTTTTTAATACTTTTGCAGTGGAATTTTTAGTACTACATAATTGATAACATATTATATTTGAATAGATAAATAAAGATAATTAAAAAAGATAATCAAAAGAGGAATTGAAATCCATTCATGAGTACATAATAAGAGCATCCATATTTTCATATGTAAAAAGTAGTTTTAAAGTCAATTGACAAAAAATAAGTAGTTTTAACATGTTTTTGTTAACACAGAACATCCAAAATAGAGAAGAAGAAAAGAGGGGCTAGGGTTTCATTAATGTAATATCAAAAGAATTGTACAATGAATAAAAGGAAATATCTATTTATATATATAGGCAAAATACTAAACTACCCCTAACTAATATTAAATTGAATATTATCTAACATCCCTCCTCAAACTCACGATGCATTATTGAGAAGCATAGAGAGTTTGTCAGATAGAAAATGAAAATGTTTAATAGAATGTGATTTTGTAAACAAGTCAGCAATCTGCATAATAGAGGGGACAAAAGGCAAAGTAATGGTGCCATGTAGAAGATGATGGCGAGTGAGATGACAATCAATCTCAATATGCTTTGTGCGCTCATGAAAGACCAAGTTGTGAGCGATTTGAATGGCACTCTTGTTATCACAGAACATAGGAGTGGGTCCAGAGAGAGAAACACCCATATCAGAAAGTAGCCAGCGCAGCCAAACTATCTCTACAGTGGTAGAAGCCATAGCACGATACTCAGCTTCTGTAGAAGACCGGGAGACAATGTCCTGTTTCTTACTCTTCTAAGAGATAAGTGAGTCTCCTAGGAAGATGCAAAAACCCGTGGTCGACTTACTTTTGTTAATGGGAGCAGCAAACACAGATGGAGGGGCAAAGAGAATTCCTTTTTCAACACCAGAGTTGGACTTAAGTCATATTTCTTCTGCCAATAGATCATTAACAACAGCATCAACACTTGGAAGAGGGTCATGATGTAATATCATCCCACGAAGTCCCTCAAAATCATCCTGAAGGGCCATCAAAAATTGAACCAAACGTTGTCATTCTCGAAAGTCAGTATACAGTTGGAGTGCTTGCAAATCCGCAGGTTCATTGAGAGCAAGTTGGTCCCATAAATTAGACATAGCAGAAAAGAATTCTTGGATGCTCATATTGTTTTGTTTAAGGGCCCTAATATCAATTTCCAACTAATATTTTTTTGCAAAATTATTTTGTACGTACAACTTCTTCAAGTGATCCCAAACCCCTTTAGCCAAATCATATTTTGCAAGTTGCATCCCTATTGATTGAGAAACAGAGTTATTGATTCAAGTAATGATTTTTGAGTTGTTTACTTCCCATGTGTCTAACTCTTGTGCATATTTTTCAGATTTGTCCTCTTGGGGTTGAAATAAACTTCCATCAACATAACCCCATATTCGCTTGCCTTTAAGAAAATTTTTTATAACATAACTCCAATAAGGATAATTTTGCCCATTCAATTGTACGCTAATTGATTGAAGAGAATCATCTCTTGAACCAACCATACTTAATGGATATAAAGGAATAACACAACACAAGGGATAGTCACCAAAAAAATAGAGCACAATCAAAATGTAGTGGAACAAAAGCAGATTACCAAACAGGGTTGAGATTGCGAAAGCCCCAAAAATGATTGAGTTTGCAAAAGCTCCAAAACAAAGAACGAACAAAAAATTGTCAATTGTGAATGCTTCTTCTTCCTCCACAGACTTATTGTTGATGATCTAACCGTACAGAATTTATAAATATGTCTTTCGAACCTTGTCTCCAAAAATCATCCCGATCCAACAGTTAACGAATCAGGAATTGCAAAAATAAAAACGTATACAATTGAGATTGCGGAAGCCCCAAAACGAAGGACTGTCAATTGCAAACGCTTCTTCTTCCTCTACATACTTCTTCTGGATGATCTAACGGTACATAATGTATAACTATGTCTTTCGAACTGTGTCTCCAAAAATCAACCTGATCCAACAATTAACGAATCGAAAATTGCAAAAACAAAAACGTACAGAGCTTAGATTGTGGAAGTCCCAAAATGAAAATGAATGCAAATAGAGTTGAGATTGCGAAAGCCCTAAAATAAAGAAATCAACATAAGCAGACGACATGAATCGAACCTGCTCTTGATACCATGTTAACACAAAACATCCAAAATAGAGAAGAAGAAAAGAGGGGCTAGGGTTTCATTAACATAATATCAAAAGAACTGTACAATGAATAAAAGGAAATACCTATTTATATATATAGGCAAAATACTAAACTACCCCTAACTAATATTAAATTGAATATTATCTAACAGTTTCAACATTGTACAAATTTAAACAATCATAACCAAAATTTGAAGAGTTAACAAAATAAAAACAATTTAAATGGTCTTGGTGGTGACATTGGTCCGTGGTTTTCAGGCATATGACTTGACTCAGAGGAGCATCCCATATCTCTTGGTGACTCCATGAAATGAAAAGAAAACATAAATTAAATTATTAATATTTTATTTTTAAAATAAAGTATCACAATGTAAAAGTATAATAATTGGAACAAAGAAATAGGCTTACTTGTGTGATAAAATTATTCTTACTCAATCAATCAATATAATAAACAAAGGCTATATATTTATTTCTCAAGCATCCACCATTTTATACATTTGTAAAAAAAATCATAGATTATAATCTAATACCAAGATAAAATAACAAATGGATTAGCTTGTGCAAACTATACGTAGTTACCTGATTTCCCTTAAAATTTTGCATAAGAAATGCAATTTGCTCTTTTAAGACATCAACTTGTGCAACCTATGCCTTAAGAACTTCAATTTTAGCTTGCATTTGTTCCATCTTCTCATTAGATTTTGAGGAAGTTGTTGATGCTGCTGAATGAGAACTAGATCTAATGAATTGAGATGGCATTACTCCATGTCCCATGCCACAAATATATCCAGGATGTTCTTTACGAAAGACTTTCACAAAGGCTTCATTTTCAGAACAATTTTCCATTTCATTTTGTAGATTTTCCTATATGTAACATTTAATGCACAAACATTTAAAGACCGGTATACCATTAATAATAAAGTAGTACAAATATATTTAACTTACATATAAACATTTAGCCTCTTCATTAACAAAAGTTTCATCTTCCTTTTTGTAAGACACTAGAAACATTTAAGCTCTACTCAATTTCCTTCCATGTTACAATTCCTAAAATTATAGATCATATAATAAGTATAGATAATCACAAAATTAAAATTATTTTTCAGAACACACTAAATTTATTAGTGAATTGTACCAACTCATCCCTTTACTTTGCAAGTGTTTTGGAGCCTAGTATGTGGGGGGTCATTAACTTTGCACGATTCACAACATTTTTGGTTGCTATATCCTACATAAATAAAGAAATGAAAAGTTAATATCACCATATTATCCAAAGTAACAAAAAGTTCAATGTAAGGTGATTACAATTGTTTTAGGACTTCGTCTGTAACGCACAAAAATAGCCCAATGGTCTTGGTTAATATGTAGTGGTTGTTGTTGGATATTTTCCTCTAAAGAAAGTTCTCAGTCATGATATTTATCAAATAACCTGCAACAATGGTCCTTCCATTTCTTTGCAAGGCTCCCTAAGATATATTCTTTGTGTTTTCCATCATTGACATCAAAATTTTCCTTGAAGACAACATAATAAAAGATTCTGTTAATCTATAATACACAAAATAAATCAAACATATTAAAATTGCCTTAAATTATACCTGAATTGTATTAGCATAAACATTATTTTTGTACTATGTTGGAACTTGATGCCAATCCTCATACAAGATGGGAAAGTTGCCAAAGTTGGATGCAACTTGGCCTAAAAATCCTAATAATAAAGAAGAAGAATCTCCTATGGGTTGGTTGTCTCTATTCCACTTTGTTGGACTATCAGTAAATGCAAACACATCTTGCACCCTTATATTTGATTGTGTAACATGACCCTCCCCATCTAACACAGTAAACAAAATTACTCAAAACCAATCATTTAAAAATGTAAAAAGCTAGGTGAAAAACAAAAATTGGATTAGACTTACTAATAACATCTACAGTCCAATATGGAGAATTCCTTTTTCGAGTTGCATTTTCAGCCACAACTAGTTCAGATTCAAGAGATAAGTTAGCTTCCATCTCTTCTTCAATTGATTGAGTGTTAGGTAAAGGCTCACTTTGTTGATGAGATTCACCAACATTTTCATTTTGGGGATTTGGTGTGGATCTACATCGAGAACAAACTTGTCCTCTACGAGTCATATCTACATTTTACATTATGTAAACCTGTTAATATAATAGAATAATTTGAAAAAAGGACACAAAATATAGCAATAATTAAATTTAATATAATTAGATACAAGTAAGAGTAAGTGTTCAACATAATACTATACCCCTTCACAATATGCATATTATAAATCCATATCTTGATCATCATCTGTGACCATTCTTGCTAATTGTATATGAGTGGTATCATTTGAGAATATGTGTTCCAAATTTTGTGATGGGTATGCCTCAATAGATGCCATAACTCCATCTTCACCCATGTCATACAAGTCTCTTGGCTTAACATGAATGGGTATGCTCCAACCTTGTTCTTTCTCATCATCTGCATCAAAAACCATTTAAGCTTCTGTAGCTTTAATGTATGGTTCATGATCTAAATGTTCTCCAGTATGTATTAGTCTTGCAAAGTTAATAGAAACAAAACCCAACTTATCTGTCTTCATGCCTCTTGGATTTGTGGTATTAGCCCATTCACATTTAAACATAGGTATTGTGAAGCCATTATAACAAAGCTCGATGATGTCTATCAATCTTCCATACCCCTTTGAACCTCATTTGGGAATTATTATTTCTTGAGTAACTCCTAGTTCCAAACATACCAAAAACTCCACTATTTTGAGTATTTAAATGCTGGTCTCGTTCTAAGGTCCGAAATTTAAGTCCATTGGCATTAAATGCAATGAACCTTCTAACTTTGTCCATAAGACCTTGTGCAAGATTTAGGAGAACATCTTTATCTAGGTCACTAAGGCTATCGAGATTATTGCGAATCTACATGCTATAAAATATAATGTAAGTCTTTATGAACCAAGAAACAAACTCATTAAAAAATTGTAAATGGAATATAGACACAAGATTTTTAATGAGACATTAACATGATTGGTGAACCAAGAAACAAACTCTCTATAAACCTTCTTGTCTACTTTAGAAGTACTCCTTGCACCACTCCTTAGTTTCTTTCGTATAATACTTCTATATTGCCTATTTAGTTATATTAAATTAGATGTACGATAAAAAGAATACTTAATTCATCTAAGTGATAAGAGTAACTTACTGAATATAGGAATCAACTAAAGGACAATTTGTTAACACATATCGATGAGCTTGTAACTTTTCTAATGGTGTAAGCATGTAATATGAACAATCACCAACTGGTTTTCCAACTTGAGAAATAAGTTAGTAACTCGTGAGCAAGGTTGCATATCATTAGTAGGCTCATCATTTACACGATCAAGTCAATTCCATCTAGTCTTGATCTATTCCTTCTTCCATTTTTTGTTTTTGTTTTTCTTTAACGTCGTTTTTTTATTTTCATTCATTTTCCATTTTTATTTTACTTATTTCTCAGTAATGCTAAGGAATGCAATTAGATTGTTCCCATCATTCTAAGGAATTTTTTATTTCCTTAGTAGTAATGCAATTCTCATATATCTCATATAAATTGCTTCTATTTTCAAGAGTTCATACTTCATTTTTAGAATTTCAGAGTTTATAGTACTTAACTCTATCAATTGGAGCAAGGTACGTAGTAAACATTTTTTGTTTACATTCTCTTTATATCTTTTTCTTTCCTTTTTATTTCTTATTTCTCATTTTCTTTTTTCTTTCAATTTAAATATTTTTTTAATTGAAGGCTCAGACCACTCAAATCTCATGAGAAGGACCAAGGACATACCAAAAATGGCATCCCCAAGGCTCCCCATCATGGATAGGGGCAGCTGTTATTTTATTAAAAAAAAGAGGTACAAAGAAGAAATAGGAAGATCGAGACTAACCCATTAGAGAGAAAATGCAATTACAATAGTATTTCTACCAATACTATCCAAGTTAAGCCTAAAGTTAGCTGTTGTACAATATTACATTAAAACTACAACAAAGAGATCAAGTTCTAGTTAAATCTAGCTGCTGCCAAATGCCTACAGCAGCTGCATAAATCTGCAGCATCACAAAACATTGTAGCTGAGCTCTTAATAGTAACGCAGCAGCTGCCTGTACTGAAATTAAATCAGCTGCAGACCCAAGCAAAAGATTGTTTGCTGCCCCGCATCCAGCACCATGCTAGAAACAGCCAGGAACATTGCTCAGCCAATTAGAAAACAACCAGCCTACTGAGATAAACCACAACAGAGAAGGCAAACAGCAAGGGCAATCCATAGAGACACTCCAATCTATAGAAAACATCAACACAGCTATAACAGAATTGGCTCAGCACCAACAAATCATGCTGCTGAATTAGACAGCTAGGAAAAGAACCACAATGCAGCCTAGATCCAAAGCTTCAGCTGAACAAAGTAGGTTGCAGCAGCCCAACAAGCTGTAGAAAAATAAATTGCAAAAATAGATGCAATAACAGTTGACTACCAAGGTGCTGGCCATTATTTGGGAGCTTGGTTTCCTCTAGTATTGTATTGAAGGGTTATAGAGGAATGCCCATAACAATTATAACATCTAAAAAGGAAGTGTTCATAACATTTGCAACGGAATAACGGGATCTATTTTGCATTCAAAATATACTATAACAATAAAAGTAAGGGAATACAAGAATTGTGTACCAGATGTGCATTCTTGAAGCCTTAAAATCTTTCTTCAATTGTGTAAAGACTCTACGTGTATCCACACTGAGACCAATCTCTGCCGTCATCAACTCTTTGATGAGTGGAATGATAAAACAAAACTAGTGGAGAGAACTCAATTCTGGAATGACCTAATGTTCCTTTAAATAAGAATCATTAAATCATATTCAAAGAATCAATCGGATTTGATGATATCTTTGATATTATTTTCAAACATATTTGAAAATAATATATTTGAAACAAAACTGACTAAGTTCAAATTGTTTTGCTTTATTTATATTTATATTTTTGGTGCTAGCAGAAAATATAATAATATTCCACTAAAATATTTATTTGATTGAATTCTCTAATTTAATTATCAAATAAAATATTTGCAAAGATTGGAACAGTCGTTTGTGTGACCCCATAAGTTCAATAATAAGCCGGTAATAAATTAATCATAATTAATTTACTAATCAAGGTAGGCATCTAGCAACATTCTTTAATGCTCGGATAGTATGAAAAAATAATATCTTTTACCCCAAGAACCAATATAAGAATAATATAATATTTCTTTCATCATTTACAACTCAAAGTTAACTATAGAGTATAGTATTATTGTCAAACTCTAATCAGTCAACACATTATTATATTTAATCAATGAATGACTTAAGAAACTCTTTTCTTTTTTCATTCAATTGCCCTAGCCAAGGTCTTAATTATATAATAGAGCTCAAATTCATTACCCAGAGTTGATGAATTCCTTCTTGATTAGTCATTAATTATACAAGTATTTAATCATATCCAATGTCCATTCAACTAGTGCCCTAAGGCATTAGGTGTCAAAGAAAATTATTATATTTCTTCTTGAGAACTTTCTATTGACAATTTAAAGGTAGTATTAATCATTAGCAATTCTCAATTGAGTCAGTTCAATAATCACATCCATATGTGAATTATATATATATATATATGTGTGTGTGTGTGTGTGTGTGTGTAATTTAATAAATGAGAACTATTAATCTTTATCCAATAAAGACAATTACACATATATTGATCTATCCAGATTATTGATATCCTATTTACAATAATCTTATGACCAAGAACAATTTAGATTAAAATTATAAGAGACTTGTTTTTCATTATCATCGTCTTTATGATGATAACAAAACTCTAATTTTAATCAAGGACATTATCACATTAACTCAAATAGTAGAATATGATAATGAAACTATAATAATATTTTATTATTAGAAATGGAATTGGTTACATGATAGATTGAGTCTTGGGCATACACACTTATTCCCAACATGTATTTCTTTTTTCCAGCCGCATATTGCTTCTTCTTGGTGGATTTAGACACCACATTGGTAAATCCATCACTAACATCAAAAGGAATTTCTAGATCAATTAAGTCTTCAGCTTGATTTTCCCAAAATTAAGCCAAAACCCTCATTTTGCCTAGGCTTTCAATTTAAATGTTAAAATCAAACTCACTCAATATTTTTTTTTTACTCTTTCTCTCTTTCATTTATCTTTCCTATTTTTTCTAATGAATTGTCTTTTTTATATTTTCTTGATTTTGTTGTGTTCTATTTTCATCTCTTATAATATATTTAATTTTATTTTAAAATTTTTTTATTTACACGTTTATAAGTATAAAGTCTTTAAAAAAAATAACCTGCAAGAGGAGGAGGAAGTTATTCTATATAGGTGTGAGCAACATTTTGTCTCCAAATTTACATTTTTTCACTTTTTATTCTTTTCTTTTTTAGTTCGCTTTCTTCTATCTCCATATTCATTTTTTTATTATTAACAAGCATCTATACCAATAAATAAAGGGAATACTACTTTTGTTAACTATTTCTGGTCTCCACATTTTCTAGACCATTGTGCCCTTAATTATTTTACAGATTTAATAATTAACATTAAATTTTAAACACTTTTCATGGCATCCTTCAACCCATGTACATTATCTAGTACATTTGAAATTCAACTTTCGTGCTACCACTACTCATGTAACTGCTCAACCTGTGTGAGTGCTCCAAATTAATTTTCAATTCTTCAATACAAAAAACCAATATCAATTTTTGAAGACCCTATAAAATATCATTCTCTGCATGGAATTGTGAGAGAACAAAACAAACCATTCTTTTATGTGGAACTCTTTTCCTTCTTCATTATATTTTGTTATAAGTCAATCCCACCCAAAGGTAAATCCGTAGTGGTTGCATTTCAAGATTTCTCTAATTTGATTCTTGAGATCAATTTTTGTTTTTAATAAAAAAAAAGGTGATGGAGGCAGAGAAACAATGTACTTCTCGCTTGTTTTTTTCACTTCAAATTCATGCATTCGTTTGTATATATGCCTTACTTTTTCATATATTTTTTTAATACTCCTAATAATATATTCACCGTCTAATTTCAATTTCCTGCATATCAAAAAAAAAAAAAAAAGGAATGATGGTGAACCCCTGAGATAAAATTGTGCATCAAGAAAACCTTCCCTGATTGGCGAACCTCCTATTTTATTTTTTATGTTTTTGTTATTTCCTTTTGAAAGCATTTTGCCCAGTGTGATTATTTTAAAGAATTTTTATTTTGTTTGATTTTATTTTTTTATGGTGGGATGGATTAAGGATAGTAACTATTTCATCTCATTGTATGATCTTTAATATGCTCTTCATGTCAATGTTAATCTTTCCCTCTCACTTTTTTCATATGGATGCTTATATTCTGATTTATCTTTTTTCTTTTTGTTTTATTTGCAAAACCAAAGCTGATTACGAAGCAGGAAAGTAGCACTTCACCTACACATTTTTAAATTTTGATTTAAATAATTTTTTTTTCTTAAAAATATACTTCATTTATCCAAAATGGTTGGTTACTCAACTTGCATGATTACAAAACCACCATGAATTCTATATACGTGAATATGGACAACTTAAAAAAAAAAACTTGTTATAATAAAATTGACAAATATAAATCTAAAATCAAAATAAGTTTTAAAATTAAAAAAAAAAAAAGGAAGATAACTTTCTGTTAATTTTATAAGTTATTTGTTAACTATCATCTACGAGAGGGGTGTACTCCCAACAGTCATCCACCTAAAGTGTAAGATCATTGTGTTCGTGGAGTTCTAGTGGCAGTAGGCTCGAGTTTTTGGAAAAGTTGTACAAGTGTAGAAACGCATAGGTTTTCAATGAGATCGTGAGTGTGCCACTACGGTGTGGGTGTTGTTTGTGTATATGGTCGGAAGGCCGTTTGATTGTTGGTTTTTAGGAGGAGCGGAAAAACTCACTCCATACACTTTGTTTTCAGATGGGGACGAATGTTGCATGTAATTGATTAAGATGGAATGGAATGGCTACGACCAACATTGATGACGTGGAAAGACTGGTTCAAGAACAGAAGGCCTTCAACGTTACCTTTCAAGTTTTTATTGTGGGTTGGGAGTTAGTTTTCTGTTAGTTACTACCTTAGGTCTTAGTCTTGTTTCTTGTAAAACAAATGGTAGACTAGATCTTAATTTTATGGTCTTTATGTTGTTGTATACGATTCCGATGACTTATGTCTCTTTTCCAAAGATGTAAAGGTGTAATCATGTCTCTTTTTATGGAATTGTTTAAGGCAAGATTTTGATATTATTTCATGTTTATCGGTGTTTTAGTATCATTTGGAATCAAACATTTTATAAAAAGTAAAAGGTTTCTTGTAAATGATATTTGTTAATGAATACTTATTTTTAAGAGAATGATAGGTGTATTGAAAGTGAGTTTAGTTGAAATCCTTGTAATAAGTTTCAGGGCAAGAGAAAGAAAAAAAAATAATACATTTCATATTTTGATAATACGTTAACGAATCAAGTTTTTAATTAAATCCATAATTTTGAAGAATAAAATACAAAGTCTAGGAATTTATAATTTTAGGGTGTTACAATTGCCATTGCTTGAGGTTTTGGAGTTCCTAGCTTCCCTCCAACATGCATCGTCTTTTTGAAACCATCAGGAAAGACTAGTGTGTGGGCCTCCCCACATGTCAACTTTGGAGTGAACAACCCTGTTCCATTACTCGCTCCTATCTTCATATCTGGTCTTGTCCTTTTTTGTCTTTTGCCACTTGTCATTACTTCCGTCCCCTTAACTACCTCTCCGATATTTAATTGCTTTACCGTAATATTTGCCTCCTCATCAAGTCCTATCCGGGAGGTCAACGCTTGGTATTTATTCCCCCCAATCATTCCTTTCCCTTTCTCCCAATCTCCTCTCTCTTCATATGCCCCCTTTTTCGCCTTGAAAGTTTTCTTGAATTTTGACACAACAATCCAACCACCTTTAGGATTTGTTGTTTGGCTTTCGCCTACTTACAATATTTGTAACACACACTTTAAGAAATATCCATAATTTTGTTCAAGTGCTATAGTAAAAAATAAAAATAAATATAAGAAGCTGGACACCAACGTAATAAATATTTAAAATATGAAGTAGATTTTAGAAATGTCATATACAAAATTAACTAAAGTATTTTTTTTGTTTGTTTTTTGGTCGATTCTTCAATGAGCTTCGTTAGTGGGTCACTAAAACAAATTATTTAAAAAAAATCATGTCATTAATTTTATTTTCTAAATAAATAAATAGATAAATAAAAAGACAATTATTATTTTTTGAACTTTTAACATATATACATATCACAATATGAGAATGGTAAATTTTATCCTTATATTAAAATAATATCATTTTTTTTCTTTTTTAAGTTATTTTGACGTAATATTGGATGACTAAAATTTTTAGCCATATATTAATTTTAGCAAAATAAAATTTCAATACATTATCAAATAAATTATAAGTTAAATTATTATATATATACGCATCTCAATACATTATAAGATAAATTTTTAAAATATATTAATTTTAACATATAAAACAAGATAGCGAAATAAAAATGTTTCAGCTAATATATATATATACACACAATAGATAAAGGGGATATCAGTTTTGGAAACCGCCCATTGGTTTCCACTTTTGTTTTTCAATTTTACCCTAAAATGTCTTGCATGTTTAAAACAAAAATAATAACAACCATGTACAAATGAGTAAATTCCTATCTGATCTCCTCATTTATAATTTATTTTAAAAAAATATTTTATTTCAGTGATAACCACCCACAATTCCTTTTTAAACCACCCATAAAACTCATGAGTTTTCCTCTAACCTCCTCCCCATAACCCACTATTCTATTTCCTTAAATGTACAAATGACTCCATCACCAAATTTCTATTTATCCGTCAGTTTCTCTTTTTCTTACTTATTATCATCTCTATGCCCACAATGCATATTTTTTAGGCGAATGTTAGCATGAACCACTTGTGTAAGTCATTTATTGGTGGACTATGTTTCCAAACTGTCCAATTCATCTTATCCACACATCCATATGATGCACCCTCTCCACTAAATTTTTTCCATCTTTCTCTCTCTTCTTCCTCTATATGACCTTCCCTCCCATTTCTTTTCCTTTTTCCTTCTCAAACATATATACTATCACTTTATTGAGGTTAAAAAATTGTTTAAATATGTTTTTAGTCATTTAAATTAGGTCATTATTTTTTTTGTCCCTCAAATAAAAAATTGTTTTTTTAAGTCTCCAAAATTGTAAATTATTTCTTTTAATCCTTATCTCTAAATGCCATTATATTATGTCAAACGGAGAATATGTAATTCACAATTTGTAGTGACTTTAACAATAAAAAAAAATAAAATTAAAATAGTCACAAATTATAAAATAAATACGATAAATGTGTTAACAAAAATTATTATATGATTCTTTCTTCAAATTATTCAAATCGGATCATTTTTAACAAAAATAAACACATCACATCTCTGAACAAAAACTTGACCATCCAATATAATCATAACATTAAATAAAAAATATTGTTAAAACTCAAAATTATGTTGCGCTAATGTTAGCATTTGGGAATTGAATTTGGAGATTATGCATTTGTTGATTAAATGAACATATTTTCAATCTTCATTGCATATATGATTTTTTAATTTCAACGAAATCACAACATATATGTTTGAGAAGGAAAGAAGGAAAGAGGAAAAGAAAAAGAAAAAAAAATGGGAGGGAGGGTCATATAGAGAAAAGAGAGGGAGAAAGACGAAAAAAAATTTAATGAAGAGGGTGCATCATATGGATGTGTGGGTAAGATGAATCGGACGGTTTAGAAACGTGGTCCACCAATAAACCACTTATACAAGTGGTTCATGCTAGCCTTCGCCTATTTTTTATTCATATCATCTCTCTTCCTTTTCTTTCTTTGTACGATTCACACAATGGCACTAGTTTTGACGAGCGCGTCTCGAACACTCCGTCAAAAGCAATTAAGTTCCCAATAAATTTTGCAATATAAGGCTAACTCAGGTCATCTTCTCAAGGATACAATTCATCAAACACCTTGCATTCAATTCAAAACAAGGGTATTTTGTGTGATTTTTAGAAAATTAAGCAAACAGAGCAACTTAAATCAATAAACGAAAACAAAATCAAAGAGATACAACTCAAGAATCTATGCTTATGGAGAAATAATCATAGTTCCAGTAAGGATAAGTCAAATTCATACTCATGGAAATACGAAATTTAAGGCAATCACCTCACATTTATTCGGAAAAATTCAGATTACTACTACATTCCTAATTTTCCTAAATTCATGCACGTTTCGTATTAAATCACAATCAATCGATTGCAATTATCCTAAATTGAGATTTCAATTCCCTAATCTAATCATTATCATACATTAAACAAAGAAATTGAAAATCAGAAAAAGGGAGTTCATGAGCATAATTCGAAATTGAGAATAGATAAACTCATATTGACCTACAAGCACATGATCCTTGGGTTGTAAATGGATTTAGCCCTCCATGAAGATCTTCATGGGAGCTCCAATGGGGTTGCATAAATATGAAGAAGAAAGGGGAGAAAAAAAAAAAAGAAAAGAGAGGAGAGAGAAGAGAGAAGAGAGTACTTCGAATTCTAAAGCTGAAAATTTTATCAAATGAAGTAATGTCTCCTTTTACAAAGGGGAAAAACTATATATATGATGGACTAAAAATGTGGGCCTCCAAAGGGGGACTCAAAATCACTAAATAAAATACTACCTTAACTAAATAAAATTATCAAAAGGTCCCTAATTACAAATTAAAAGATAATATACAAGTGCAAGGCCGGAACATGGAATCCCTAGTTTGACCTCTGTAACGTCCAAATTGGCCAATCCTTGTGAGACATGAAATTTCAGCTATCCTCCTTAGATTTCAAAAAAGACAACAATAATTAAAATCGGAGACCTATATCAAAATTTATGGGCTGCACAAGGGACAGTGTCAAAAACATCAATAAAAATTGACAAATAGCAATTTTAGACACTTGGACCTAAAACGACCCAATCTCACAAAACTCAGCTTAAAGGGTCAAAATGAGGTATAAACACATGTCTAGATATTCCAAATGTAACTCTAGACTATGCTAAAATACACTCTATCAAATAGCCCACACTTAAACAATTGTACTCTTGGACAAAACTAAATTATTGAGCCAAAACCAAAAGAGGAAGAAGATACTTAAGAACAAAAACAAAACAAAGATCACTTTCCAATGAATCCCAAAATGCACAAAAGTGAGATAGAAGAAAAACACTCCAAGAATCAAGGGATCAAACAATTAATGAGCACACTTCCAACACCAAAAGTAAATAAGAAACAAGGAAAAATAGAAAATGAACCAAAAGTGATATAGTCCTCTCAAGATACACACTCATAAGATATGATGATATGAAATGAACTCTCATGTGTATAGGCTTGTGTCTACCCTCAACACATCATGCAAAAAACACACCCAAATTTTGGCAAGCCCCTAATTTCCATACTTGAAACACATGCAATTAAAGATCAAAAGGATTTTATTAAGGGATGTAATGGGGCAAAGGTGAAGGGTGGATGAGAGAAGGATTTTTAGGCTGAAAACCAAAGAGAAAGGAGGAGTAATGGGGAATGAATCAATAAGCATAAGAAGAGTATCCCAAACCAAAGAACCAAAACCCCTTCAATTCTCTCCTTTTCTCCATTTTTTTCTATGTTTCTATTTCCTTTTCTTCTTTCTTCTTTCTTCTTTCTTCTTTCTTTTTCTTTGTTTCATATGTGTGAATGTATATGTATTTTTTTCACCTCCCAAGATCAAAATTGTCAACCTAACCAACCACTTACTCAAAAATCAAAATTCATGGTTTAGAGCACAAAAACTTGAGACACTCTCCCACACTTATTTATGAATCATTCCCAAAACAATTTCAAAGCTCCTCAAATCCCTAAGGAAAGGGGTGAATCACGGTTTTTTAGGCCAAGGCTTGTAGTGAGCTACAAAAAGAAACAAAGGGCAAATGGCACAAAGGGGGAAACAAGTGGAAAGTAGGCAAGGTGGGTCTATTTGGCTAGTAGCTAAAAGAAAGAAGGCCTAAATCATCTCAATAATGCATGTGTAACAAGAAACATCAAACAAAGACAAGACAAAATTTAGAGTAACTATCAACATAAGTGCAATCACACAAAGGTCAAACTCACAAAGGTAAGCAATTTATCACAAATGAGTTCACAATCAAAATTTCCTACTCTACTCATAAAACTAAAGATGCAAAAGTGAATCCAAATCAAGTCATGAAACCTCTCAACCAAGAATGATGCAACTTCTCACAATCAAGCAAATCAAGAATCTAATGGAAAGCATGCAAACACCAAATGAAAGAAAATGCAAACACACCCACTAAACAGCAAAAAACTCCAAAACTCAAAACCCACACCCCCACACGTAAATCACACATTGTCCTCAATGAAAGTAAATCAATTAAGAACAAAAGTACAAGTGTAAAGTAAGGTAAGAGGGAAAATCACAGTGCGAAGACCTTTACTTCTGAAAAGGTGGGCTTGACCAAAGAAAGGTCCTCCACACTCTCCTCCACTCTAGGATTCTCATGGAACTCCTTTACTTGGTGACCATTGACCTTCCAAAGTTTGTCTATAGCTTCATCTTTGATCTCCACGGTTCCATAGGGAAACACATTAGTAACAACATACGGTCCATCCCATCTAGAATGAAGCTTGTCGGCTATGAGCTTCAGGCGAGAGTTAAACAAAAGCACCTTCTGGCCCACTTTGAACTCCTTCCTCAGAATCATGCTATCATGGAAGCGCTTCACCTTCTCCTTGTAGTTCTTGGAGTTCTCATAGGCCTCCAAGCGGAGCTCCTCAAGCTCTTGCAATTGAAAATTTCTCTCAAGTCCCACTTGGTCAAATGCTAGGTTGGTACTTGTCACAACCAGGGTCACGGTGGGACAGCAAAAATATTAATAAATGGAATTAGAGGAGTCGCCACCAATGTTTATTAGGGAAAACATCAGAAAAACCCTTTTTTAGAAAAACAAAATGGCCTTTGAAACTAGATTTGAGTTCGAGAGTCTATTACGTGTAGGGAAGATATTAGCACCCTACAACGTTCATCACAAAGACAGTTTATCTTTAATTAATTAAGAAATTTTTTTATAACCTTTTAGATATTTACCTCACTAAAACATTACTAGAAAAGAATAATTTATTTTTTATGAAGTTCAATTTTATTATAGGAAAGAAGGAGAGATATTATTTTTATTTTTATTTTTTATTACTATTTTAATTTAAGACTCTTGAGCTGTTGCAACTCATTTATCCTAAAACATGAAAGATTGACAGAGGTGTACACCTAAGCCAATCCATTTTAATTTTTAAAATGATTTTAATTTAAAATTATTTGTCCTTAGAGAAGAAATTTTTTAAGGTTACCAAGTTGTCGCAACTTGTACCTCAAAATCTCAAGATTAAAAAAGATGTCACATCTAAATAATCTCTTCTCTAAAAGAAAATCATTTTTGTTCGTGAAAGATTATTTTTTTTACTTAAATGAATCCCTTTTTTTTTTATGAGGTATCTTTTATTATAATTATTTAAGTTGTCTATTACTATTATTATTCCAATTAAAAACAAACTACTAACTAAAAAAGAGGCTAAAGGCTGTAAAAAAAGAAGAAAGAAATTAAATTAAATTAACTATAAATTAAATATGTTAAGAACTGGTCCAAGTTTTAAAAAAAAACATGACAATGGGCTTAAGCCCAAATGATACACAATATTCAAATAGAGGAAAAAGAAAAAGAATGCTTCAAAGGGGAGGGCTCTCATTTGTTCATTACACAAAAAATAGGAAAGGGGTTCTAAACCTAAGGGAGAGCAGTAGTAGCATGGGAGAAGGAAAGGGGAAAGGGGAAAGGGGAGCGTTCAAGGTTGCGATGATGCCACACCGCAACGATGATGTCGTGTGGCCACGACTACGACGGTAGAGGATGCACGAGAGGGGAGGCAGAGGGTGTGCTAGTGGCATTCACAACAGAGTGCAGGAAACGTGTGGTGGTGGTTGGTGGTGTTTCGGTCGGCGGCACGAGGGGTCGCAGTTGGTGGTGCAGAGGTGTCGCAGTGGTTTAGGTAGCGATGGGCGGTGTTGACCCAGTGGTGGTCATGGTGGCGGAGTGTCTAGGTACAGTTCTTTCTCTTTCTCTTTTTCTCTTTCGCTTCGCTTTCTTTGGGTTCTCTTATGATCTCTGATTGATTTTAGTTTTCTGGTAATTGGGTTTGTGTTTGAATTTCGTCTAGGACTGGGTTTGTATTTGTTTGTTGTGATCCTCTAATTGATTTTGGTTTGGGATAATTGTAAAAGGGGTGTTTCTGTTTTGGGTATGAAGTATTTTGACTCTGTTTTTGTTTTGGGTATACAATTCTTTCTGTTTTGTTCATGTTTTGTTCATGTTTTTGCTTTGTGGCTCTGTTTGTGTTTCTATTTTTGGTCTCTGTTTGGGATTGAAGGGTTGAACTCAATGATTCTGGTTTTGGTAATTTTGGTCTCTGTCTCTGATTATATTTTTGTATCTATTTTGGCATTGCATATGCAAGTTTTTTTGGATTTGGTGTTCACCATGAATGTCTCTGATTCTGATTCTAAGTTCTTGGATTTATCAAAACAACCTATTTCAAGCTCATATCTTTTTAGGGATAGTTTGGTTAATTATCTATTCATATCTGTTTAGGATACAATCTATTTCAAGTTCATATTTTTTAGGGATAGTTTCATTAATTAAACACAGTATATCTTATCACTATTTTGAGCAAACAACACAAGTGCAAAGATGAAAAGCATATAGAGTGAAAAATACTACATTGAATATATTAAAGAGTTTACAAACAAACCTATTATGAGCTAGCCAAGCTATCTCTTTTGTTGAATTTTTTTTGTTTCCTGTATGCTTTATTTTGTCCTACTCTTTCTCCCTTTTTTCCAGAATTCTCTTCTTCACAAAGTTTTTTTTTTTGCCTTTTTTTTTGTTGCTCTCTCGTTGTCCCTATTCCTCCTCTTTTTTTTTTTTTTCTTTTTTTGCTACTATCTTGCTATATATAGGCATATGAGGTTTCCTTCCTAAGAGGTTTTGCTTATTTTAGCATTTTTTTAAGCTTTCCTTCCTAAGAAGTTTTCCTCACTTAATCATTTCTATTTGATTGTAGTTGCATTGTTTGAATTTCCACCACCTAGTGCTAGGCCTAAGTTTGATAGAGTGGCTGCCTACATGATGATGGAGCTGCTGATGGAGTTGCCAATTGATTGATGAAGCTGCCAATGCCAATTGCCTCTTACTTGTTTCTTTTATTCCTTTTTGTTCTTTTTTTCTTTTTGCTCCTTATTTTTTTCTTCTTTTTCTTTTGTTGCTTCTTTTTTATTGTGCCTTGAATTGATTTGGCCACTTATTGTAAAAACTACACTTCAATTTTAAAGTGGCTTGTAGCATAGTAACATGGAGAAATTAGAAAAAATTGGGTTTCTTGTCTAACATTGTTATTGTGCATATTTTCTTCTTTTCCCTTTCCTTTCTTCTTTTTTGATATGGCAAGACACAACTTGTGGGATAATGATAATAATAATAATAATAACAATAACAACAACAACAACAATAATAATATAATTAGACGAACAAAATTGGGTGTTGACAATACTCTTCATCGCCTAATATGCACGATGCTCAATCTCCACAAGCAGATGACAACCCTTACCAAAGACAGTCCAATAAGAAGACATTCCAATTGGTGCCTGGTAAGCTGTCCTATGAGCCCATAGAGCATCCTCAAGAACCTTGCTCCAATCCTTCCTGTTAGGATGCACCAGCTTCTGCAAAATCTATTTTATCTCTCTGTTGAAAACCTTGGCTTGCCCATTAATTTGGGGATGATAAGTTGTGGCAACTCTATGCATAATTGCATACTTATGAAGCAAAGCAACCATGGCTTATTGCAAAAGTGGGTCCCCTGGTCACTAATGATGGCTTTAGGCATGCCAAACCTGCAAAAGATGTTACACCAAACAAAATCCACAACTCGAGAGTCATTAGTCTTAGTGGCCTTAGCCTCCACCCACTTGGAGACATAGTCCACAGCAAGCAAGATATAAGAATAACCAAAAGAATGAGGGAAAGGTCCCATAAAATCAATACCCCAAACATCATAACCTCACAAAAGATGATGGGTTGTTGAGGCATCTCATGCCTATGGGTGATGGCTACTCCTGCTGTCTGACACTACTCATAAGTCGAGGTGGCCTCCTAGGGATCATTGAAAATGGTGGGCCAGCAGAACCTAGAGTCCAACACCTTCCTTGCGGTTCGGTGCGGTCCATAATGTCCTCCCACAGAGGGGGCATGACAAAAATACAAGATTGACTGGATGTCCTAATCTGGTATGCATTTGCGAATCACCTGATCACTACCAAATCTCCACTAATAAGGATCATCCCACACATAATACTTGAGCCACTCTAGATGGAAAGGGTAGAGAAGGAGTCTTTTGTGGAATGGTTGCATCCACATCACTTGGCTTTTGAGAGCTTGTTGCAACAACATCATCATCACTATTCTTTTGAGGTCTTGAACCCACCACATGAGAGTTTAGCTCCTTGGCTCCCTTCAAGGTCATGGAACTCACATTCCCCTTGGGAGGGGGAACTGCTTGGGAAGGAATATTGCTCGAACCTTATGACTGCAAGTGGTTCACAATGGTGGCCAATTGGCCAATCTGAGTCTGCCAATCTTGGATGCTTACACTCACATTTTGTTGGAATTGAATGTTACATGTGGTCATCTACTTCACCAAATCTTCCAATGAAGGCCTTGCAAAAGGAGGGGACTGTTGAACAGGAGGGGCTTGCTGTTGTCTCAATGGAGGTGGCTGGTATCTACCACTTGAACTAGGCTGTTGGTATCTCTGTTAGGGCTGCCCTACATATGGTGATTGTCGCATAAGACCAGGACCATATTTCAGGTTAGGGTGATCCTTCCATCCCTCATTGTATGTAGAAGAATAAGGATCATATTTCTACTGCGGTGGTCTATACTGTTGGCCAGGGTTGATTCCAACAATATCTTCAGTCTCTTGAAGAGTAAGACACGCATCTGTAGGATGTTTTGCTGATGTGCAAATGCCACATCCATGATGGTTAATTGCCTAAACCTGCTGGTGTTGGCCAATGGCTAGCTATTTGACAAGGGAAGTAAGCTCTAAGACCTTGTTTTCTAGCCTATGAGAAGAATCAGTGGTCACTTAATGAACTCTAACAATAGATGAGGCTCTGGTGGTAAACTGCTGAAAATTCCCTGCCATGTTGGAGAACAACTATCTAGCAACAACTGAGGTCTTGTCTATCAAAGCTCCTCCACTAGTAGTATCAACCATGCCTCTCTCCATTATTTTACCTTTTTTGAATGATCATACTTATAGTCATAAGATGTATTGAATGTATATGTATCTATATATTAAACTATTGTGGTGACTTATAATGGGATAGATATTGACTCTTTAAGAACATTACAAGATATACCTAGAATGACACTATGCGAGCATAGGCAAGAATGTATTTTATTATTAAGAAATAGACTGAGGTAAAGTGAATTTTAGAGAGTAAAAGATGAGTATGGAAAGTGAAGTTAACATGAAACTTGCTACTTAAAGTGTAAATCCAAAGATATTGATGAAGGTGAAACAACATAACAAAGTGAACATAAAAAATGTGTTAGTTTATGATCGATGAATATAGATTCAAGCATAGAAATGATATAATTTGATAGAGACCCAACGAGGGTAAACCCATGAGAGATAAAACAAATGAATTGTTTAGGTAGAAGAGTTTATCCTCGCCATAGAGTCTTAGAGTACTCACTGGGTCATTATGTCTCACCCCTTTAGGTTCTTTTCTTTTCCAAGAAAACAGGTGATGACACGTGTCATTGGAGCATGGAGTATTATTGTAAAAGATGTAGTTTAGTTGTTTTACATTTTATATATTTATTTTATGTGATTTATGGCACCCAAGTTGTAAAAATGAATTGTATTATTTGTATTTGAAATTAAGTTGTAATTTATATATTTATATGATATGATAGCTTTCGCATGAGATCGTTGAGTAAATGTTTTTTTAAGCATACTTACAGTAATACCTTTAGGGTGTTACACAGTATGTCCTAGTTGGAATGATGATCAAGTTCTTACTTTATCTTTTGGATCACTAAGAATTTGATTGTTTGGATGATGTTTCTTGATTTATCAGTTGCATCCAATTCGTTCTCTTTGTTCTACTAAACCATCCAAGGATGCGTTAGACTTATCTTTGATTGATATGCTTAGACCATCATCCAGTGCAACTGCAATGTTTGATCAAATCCCTTAGTGCTCTGCCTACATGATGATGAAGCGGTTGAGTGTTGTGCCTGATGATGATGAAGCGGCTGAGTGCTACCTGATGATGGAGCTGCTTAGGGATTTGCTAGTGGATTGATGAAGCTGCTGATGAAATTGCTCCATTCTTCTTCTCTTTCTTCTTTTTCCTGTTTCTTTTTCCTTCTTTTTTTTTTCTTCTCGTTGCTTCTTTTCCTTTTTCTTTTTCTTGTGCTTGATTTGGGCACTTACTGTAAACTACACTTCAATTTTTAAAGAAACTTGTAGTAGTGTAACTTGGAGGAAAATGAGAAAAAAAATGGGTTTTTTGCTTATTATATTATTGTGTATTCTCCTTCATTTTTTCTTTCCCCTTTCATTCTTTCATTTTTTTTTTTATGTAGCAAGATAAACTTATGGGATAATAATAATAATAATAATACTAATAATAATAACAACAACAACAACAATAATAATAATAATAATAATAATTATAATAATTATAAAAGATAATTAGACGGACAAAATTGGGTGTTGACATCATGCCTATCAAACCAGACCACGCATAGTCAAGCCATACTATGTCTATCAAGACCAGACTGTGTCTGTTAAGCTAGATGTTGTCTGTGTTGGAACAGAACATGATCTGTTACACATGCTGAGGAATATGTGCTTTATAATTAATTCTTTACACTAAATGAAGCATTGTTGATTACAGAAATAAAAGGGAGATACTCTCTGAACTTACTTTCTTCTATTCCTCGCATTGCTTGCATGTCTCAAATTGTGTGAAGTGTGTAGGTACAGCCAAAAGGCTAATCAACCTTGAGATGCACACCTAAAGCTAAAAGCAAGTTGTGACAAAGACAGGAACCTGCTCCTATCAATCAAGCTCAGCTAAAGCAACTTCAACACTCCTTTATGAGACAACGAAAACCTATCTTCTCCAATGTTCAAATCCATGAAGCTCACTATATAAAGATGTTTCCATGCAATGAGAAGACTAGTGAACTGAAACGAAGCCATTCAAAGAAATCTGAACAACAAGCAAAGCACCTTGAAAAAAAAGCTAAAGCCTAATGAGAAACACGAGCTGAGAGAAAAGAGAACATCCATCTTCTACAAGCTCATACAGATTCAATACATAGTCTTATCCTCTCCCTAAGAGTTATCTGAATCTTATGCATATTTGTATAGAAAGCCAAGAGTGGCTTAGTGATCAAAGAATACTTGGGAAGTATAATCTCAGGGGGAGATTCATACTTGTAACTAGTAGTGGTTTAGAATACTTATAACTAGTAGTGGCATAGAGAATACTTGTAGCAAGAAGTGGCAGTCATGAATACTTGTTTTGTAATTAGTTGATTATAGTGGAACCCTTTAATAGTTGTTAAAGGAGAACTGGACGTAGCTCAAGTTGAGTGAATTAGTATAAAAACAAGCTTCTATTTGCTATCTTGTGATTACATTTATTCATCTTGCATACTATGCTCTTTTGAAAAGGTTTGCAAAGCTTTGCCTTGCAAGGATATATTTGCTGGTTTAAACATACATATATCTAAGAAGGCAATTTGTGAACTAATAGTGTTTGCAAAAAAGTTTTCTAACCCACTATTCAACCCCCCCTTTTAGTGTGTTCTTGTATATTTCATTATGTGCCGAGATAATCTATATTGAAGAAGCTGATAGACAAAAGGAGCTTCATCTGGTAGACATAGATGATGATATATCCCCAAAGAAGATGATAGCATTGGAGTAGGCCATTCTGGATTCTACAATGATAGCTTCCTTGGCAGCTCTAGACTCTCTGGTTGAAGGACCTATAGAGACCAACAATGGATCATCTCTCATTCGGCCTTGTGTTCCTTTACTAATGCAAATGCCACCTTGTTGAATTTGTTCCTATCTCAACCTTTCACAACCACTAGTTCGAGTATGGACAGTTACCACATCCAAATCAAGCACTTCATAATTGTGCTCACTAGCTTGTACCTCTTGCAAGGGTTCATCTGTGTCTTCATAGTGCTCTAAAAATGGACACATCTACTCCACTTGATTGGATCATTGGACCCATTCCAAACATGAATGGACCTCTACCATCTCCCATTGTGGACTTTCCTCCAATTCTTCCTGAACATAAGGAACATGCTCTTGCCTGCTATGATACTGAGCCAAATTTTCCAATTTATCCTCCTCGATAATCTACTCGTCCAAATCCTAAATCTACCATCTTCATCTACACTAATAGAGGCAGAAAGATCTTTTCACTAGGAGCTATTGTTTGGCGACAAATGGATAAGGAGTCCGATGTGTTTCCTTTTACCATTCCCCTGAATTTGAAGGAGATTCTTGCTTTGTCCGTAGTTTATCAAGCCTTTCCACCATGGAACAGATGCGACACGAGGAGTGCTACTATCAAAGAGGAGATTGACCTATAGAACCCAATTGAGTGTCAAAACTTTGATCTGTGGGGCCTCAACAAATTACACCTCAATGATGATGATGAAGTTGGAAGCTTATAGATGTGAGATAAGGCAACGTCAAGCCTTTCAATCAAATAACCAGATGCACCCCTCACTTTCAACCTCTACTTGGAACTCAATGCGACTACATTGCTACTCCCAATATTATTTTCAATATGGCCTTAGAAAAGCAAGTTCCAATTCATCCAACCAACTATTATAAGGGAAAAGAGCTTATGCTACCAAAGGATGGCAGCGACAATGAGAGTGATGATGAACCTGTCACTATGGTTCATTTTCATCATCTCCGACCCTACAATGTTGAAGTCGATGAAGCACTTGTTCACCCTCTTCTTAAGGTTCATGGTTCCAAACTAAACAAGTTGTTGTATCACACTTGCCGAATTGATCGCTTCCATTCAGGGTTGAGCCCTTCCGAGAAGACTCCTGTTGGCACTGCTTGTTTGCTAGACTTGTTTGGATTTCCGTCTACCTTTAATAGGATCTATCCTTGGGCAACTCACTTCTATGAAGAATCTCCAACCACCTATGCCTTTCACATCTGCTTTCCCTACAACACCTTTTACTTCATTTGTGCATCTTAACTTGACATTGTTGAAGATTCAGATGAAATTCTCGATATGCCTCGAGCTGATAGGACTGTGAAGCAATTGGAAAATGTGGTTGTTGATATCTCTCATGAGAGTGATCCTTTAAAGTTATCAATCAAAGAGGGGGAGAAGATATTTGAAGATATTTTCATTTTAAACTTCTTGTTATGGCATAATCATCTAAGGGGGAGCAAAGGTACAAAGCGAATATACATCTGAGTGGGAGTATTTATCTTTTATGCATATAGATTGTATTTGTATATGAAATAGAAAACATCACCTTGATGTGAAAATTTTAATACAATGAGATTGCTTAGACTTTAAGCTAAATTCTTTATTCATATTTTTGTCTAAATTTGTTTAAGTTTTCTTATTATTATTTTAAAATTGAATCTTTGTTTGACATCATAAAAAAGGGGGAGATTGTTAAGTCAAAGATGAATTATAGCCCTACTTAATTTTGATTTGATGTAAAACAAATGTTTATCATTACTTGCGTCTACATCTACATATATGAACTTTCATATGATAGAGTCCAAGTCTGCGTCTATATCAAAATAGATGAAGCATGAGAGACTATAGCATCTTAAATGCATATCAAGACATATTTAATGCTCTGTCAATTTTGTAGAAAATATTCTTTTACTCTTCATCGGATAGATCGAAGATAAAAGCAGTGAAGAAATATAGTTGTTAGCAAAGCCTCCTCTCAAAAGGCACACCCTACCTACTATTCAGTGGCCACAGTCTACGTGATAATGACAAATGCTATGTTTAGATATAAGTGATCTGCTCAAGGAAGATAAGTAGAATGGAGCATCAAGAAGTAAGTATATGGGAATTTAATGTGGCATTAAGTGCAAAGTCACTTTCCCCAATTGCAACTCCAGCAAGCTGCAACAGACTCAATGACTAGTGTCTTTAGTCACAATAGCTACATTCTTGAAGGCCTATAAATACAAGAAGTCTTGAAGATTTGAAACTAACGAAACTATCCATATTCAAGCTTTCAAATCTCTTGTAATTCAAATTTATTTTCGTTCAACAAGTTCTCAAATCGCTTTGTTTATCTTGAGAGAAAAAGACTAGTGCTTAAGTTTATATCCATCTATAAGATGATAACTCCAAAGTTTGTGTACCCTTTTCAAACAAAAACAAATTATTTGTTTTCAAGAGCCAGGAGTGGCTTGGTTTGTAAACAATACTCTATGTAGATCAGTTGTGCTGAGAAAGTTGTGTAAAGAACCAAAGGTGGTTCACATCTCTTGCATGTCTGCAAGATAGTGGAACTTGGAAGATTTTTCTCCAAGAACTAGATGTAGTCTCGTGGTGAGACAAACTAGTATAAATCTCTTGTGTTATATATTTTTCTTTATCATTCCTTATATATTGAGTTAAACTAATAGGGAGAATTTGTCAAAGCTAAGAAATATATAGTTTGTTATTTTTCTTCTAAATTGTAACAGACAATTCAAAAGGATTTGCAAAAAGAATTTCAAAAATTAGCTAAAGCACAATTCAACCCCCCTTCTTGTATTATTTTGCCTTTGAAATACACAAGAACACACTAGAAGGGGGTTGAATAGTGGGTTTAAAACTTTTTGCAAATACTGTTAGTTCACAAATTGCCCTCTTGGATACATGTTAGTTTAAAACAGCAAATACATCCTTGCAAGGCAAAGCTTAGTAAATCTTTTCAAAAGAGCACAGTAAGCAAGATAGATATTTGTAAACACAAGACAACAGATAAGAGCTTGTTTTTATACTGATTCACTCAACCTGAGCTACGTCTAGTTCTTCTTTAACAACTGTTAAAGGGTTCCACTATAATCAACTGATTACAAAACAAGTATTCTTCACTGCCACTACTGGCTACAAGTATTCTAAACCACTTCTGGTTACAAGTATGAATCTCCCCCTAAGATTATACTTCCCAAGTATTCTTTTATCACTAAGCCACTCCTGGCTTTCTATACAAAAATGTATAAGATTCAAATAACTCTCAAGGAGAGGATATAATCAAATGTTGAATTTGCGTGAGCTTGTAGAGGATGGGTGTTTTGTTTCTCTCAACTCGCGTTCAAGACTTGCTCTCAGAATGCTTTCTCTTGCTGTCTAGATTTATTTCGATATACAGTTCACGTTCAATTGTTCATCTCTTTCTAGCTCCTTCGTTTTTTTTTCTCGTTTCATAGAGGCTTCCTTACAAAATGTGCACTTCATGAATTTGAACGTTGGAGAAGACTTCTTTCCGTTGTCTCACACAGTAAAGTGTTGAAGTAGCTTTGACTGTGCTTTATCTGACGGGAGCAGGTTTCTGTCTCTGTTACAATTTGTCTTTTAGCTAAAAGTGTGCATCCCAATGCTGATTGGTTCTTTTGGTTGTACCTACACACTTTATATAATACGAGACATGCAAGTAATACGAGGAATTGAAGAAAGTAATGTCAAAGGGTATTTTCCTTTGTTTTTGTTGCAATAGTGCCTTTATTTGAGTAAAGAATTAATTATAAAGCACGTATTCCTCAGCACATATGACAGATTATGTTCTGTTCCTGCATAGACAAAGTCTGGCTTAACAAACATAGTCTGGTCTTGATTAAGTATGGTTTGTTCGTGCACAAACAACATCTAGCTTTAACAAACACATTCTTATTGACAAGACATGGTCTGTTCTAGCCTTAGACATCGTCTGGCTTAATAAACACATTCTTAATTAAAAGACATGGTCTGTTCTAGCCTTAGACATTGTCTGGCGCTAGGCATCAAACATCGTCTGGCGCTTGGCATCAGACATCGTCTGGCGCTACATCAGACATCATCTGGCCTGGGGACATAGCATAATCAATTAAAAACTTATTTAAATCTATTTATAGCCAATTTCAGTGCTAAATTTAACCATTATAAGTTCTTAGTCAATTAGAGCGTAGGATTTGAGTTGAGAGATTTTTACCATTGTCTGTTCTTACTTTGATTTCCTGAAATCATTTAGTCTGAAATCATTAATTGATCAAATATTATTACATTTGTTATCATCAAAACCTATTAAGGTATTAGGGGTCAAACATCATCAAATGTCTTGGTTCTAACAACCTTTACAGTTGGGTTTTCAACCTTTCCACAATTCATAAGGAGTTTTGTTCATTAAGGCCTTATAAATTATGTTTTGTTCATAACAAACAATATTCACTACTTCGACCTAAAAGTGTTTAGGTTATCATTCAACATGGTTCCCGTTATTTCTTGTAATGACCTATTTTTTCTCTCAACCGCCATTTCGCTGAGATGTTCTAAGTGTTAGAAAGTTGTGGAGAATACCATTTTCTTCACAGAACCTCTAAAAACTTTTGTTCTCAAATGCTCCCCCATGGTCACTTCTAATTGAAGTAATGCATACTCCTTTTTTATTTTGAACTCTTTTACAAAAGTTATAAGGTCTTAAAAGACTCATCCTTGTGGACTAAGAATATAACCCATGTCTATCAAGAGAAATCAACCATTAAGACTAGTCCATACCTTTAACCGCTGAAAGAGGCAGTTCTTATTAGACCAAACAAATCAATATGTAATAGATCAAGTGTCCTTGAGGTGCAAATAATGTTTTTACTTTGAAAAGAACTTTTCATTTGTTTCCCTTTTTGACATGCCTCACAAAGCAAATAATCTTTGTATGACATACTTGGCATATGACATACTTGATAGGCCTCTCACAAGGTTATGTTTTTGAAACTTTGAGATTAATCTCAAGCTAGCATGACCAAGTTTTTTATGTCATATCCAGTGATTTTCTTTGATGGACACTAGACATGATACTCTTTGATATATAATTAGCTCACCAAATTTAATCTTATACAAATTGCATTGCCTCTTAGCAATAAAGAGTGAAGAGCCATCATAGTTTTTTTTACTATGCATTTACCCTTGTTAAAGGAGACACCATATTCACTATCACACAATTGACTTATGCTTAGTAAATTGTGTTTCAATCCTACAACATACCAAACATTTTCAATAGAAAGGTTTGGAGGTATAGCTATCTTACCCACTTCAACAATTCTTCCTTTTTGATTCCCTCTAAAAGTGATCGTTCCACCATACTTGGGAGTCAGGCATTAGAACATTAACCTCTCATGTCATGTTTTATGAGCAAGCATTGTCCATGTACCATGAGCAGTGTGTCTTTTCTGCTATCAAACACTTTTACAACAAGTACATTTTTTTAAAGTATTCAAATGGACTTAGGTCTTTTCTTGTTAGGATTAGATGCACTGGACGATCACCTTTTAAACAAAGGCCAACATTTGGACATTATATGTTTAGGTTTCCCACAACAATAACAAACATCTATGGACTCACCATGAACATAATTCCTTCCCTTATTACTACTTTCGATATATAGCTTTTGCATCTTTATTTTGAGAAGCTTGGTTTTAACAAAGTTATATCTTTGATATAAAATCATCAAAAGAAACTAACTACTCACATACTTTAAAGATAAAAACAAATTCTACCTACCCTAGTTTGACATTTCTTGAGTAACTTTTAAAGTAGTATATGATAGGATGTTTGTATGATTTTTACTAGAAAATTATTTTATACAAAGAATGATTGTTCCTAGAAAACTATGAGTGTGATTATGAGTTTGCCCCATGTGTCGTCATCTCTCACTTCATGACTCCTCTCATTGTCTGGTGTGCCTTTGCCCTACCTCAATCTGGTGTGGTGCCATCTGGTGCACCTCCTACCTAACCTCGCACACCCTTGTTATGCCCTTGTGCCAATCTAGCTTCAACTAGTGTTTGTGCAAATCTACCCTCCACCTCGTGCGCCTCTTCCTTCAACCTCTCACGAATCTATGCGTTACGGCAAGCTCGAACCAATGCTTCATCTTAGTATGACTAATCTTCAACACTACCTATCTTATGCCTTAAACAATTAATGTTATTATTGTGCGATTTCATTATACATTCTATACATCAATTCACTTAACTTTTTTATGTTAAAATTTGAATGGAACTATGAAAGTCTATTGAAGTATTTTTAATTAATTAAGAAAACTAATATGTATTCACTAATCCAAGTGTTTCAAAGACTACTATCATGTTTTTTTCCTACTAAAATGCAAGGAATCTTTGAACTATATTAGTTAACGATGCTTTAACTTTGGCTTAATGTCACTTTTAGTCCATTAAGTTTTACCTTTTTTTTCATTCTGATACATAATGTTTTAAAAGTTTCAATTTGGTACTTTAGCATATGTTTTAGGCATATTTTGGTACATTTTACTGAAAACTTTTGAAAGTTAACAGAGTTAGCTTTAACACGGTCATGGTAATTGTAACACCCGTAAAATTACACTATTGTTAATTATAGACAAAGGGTGCATTTAGTAATTTTTATTTGTCTGTGTGTGTAATTAGCATTTTAATGTTCCTAGAGAATGGTAATGACAATTATAATGTTGATTGTATACTTTATTTATGTTTTCACTTATCAAAATCGAATTTTGGTTTTGTCGGACCGTTTTTGCAATTTTTGCAAAAATGGTCGGTTTTGTGATTTTTATCGTTTTTCATCTGTTAATGATTTTAAATCATAGTACATTTAATTAGGATAGTTTTTAAGTGGAAGATTAGTTTCCAAAACGTTCAGAACATAGATAATGAAAATCATGAAAAAGCCCGACCTGGGCCCAAAACCCAACCCTAAACCTAATGGGCCTTTAATTGGATCAACCTAACTTTAATATATACACGTCCATTTTGTGCCTGGCCGGCCCTAGAAAAGGCAATGGAGAGACTTAGTGAGAAACTTTGCCTTATTTGAGGGAGAGGGAGAGAATGTGAACCATTGGGTTCAAAAGCTTTTTCCCTCTTGGTTCTTTTTCTTGAAGCTCCATCTTCTCTCTAGAAATCCTCCACCTTCTCTCTAAATTTAAGAGTTAGCTAGTTAGTTTCCATCGTTTAAATTCGAGTATGTTGTAGGAGAGAACACAAGCTTCGATTTAAGCTCTTTTTTTGTGCATTTGAAACTTTAGAAATTAAGATATGGTGGAGTTGCTCCATTCTAAAACCTTAAATCATTTTTTTTTGTTGATTTTTATTGTTTCATTGAGCTTATTGAACTAATTTGGTGGTGAATATGCTTTGAAATATTTGTTTTGGGTGAAAAATGGTCATTGTTGTATATTGGGATGAAACTGGGTTTTTAATTTTTAAAATTATTTCGTATTGTGTTATAAGGTTGAGAGACCAACTGGGTACTCTAGAATACCTCTGGATGCTATGGTGAAAATTTCAGAATTTTTGAAGTTAAGGAGCTATTTTTAAAAAGTCAAAATTTGATTTAGAAAATAGTTGAGTTTGGGGCTGTGTTGATTTTGGAAATTATTTAGAGACACTTTTGAAGAAATCTGGGAGCATTCTATTGTTTCATAAATCATTGGTAACGTCCATGATTTTCTGTGGGATTTTAGAAAGCCTCTACGTATTTTTCCAAAATAAATTTAGTAAAACTGAGTTTAGTCACTTAGTAAGGTTTTTGGATGGTTAAAATTACCATTTATTCATATTAAATTCTGATAAATTTACAGTAGTTACTAATTGTGATTTATGATATATGATATTTTTCTCTGAATTTTATTAAAGGTTCTCATAATTATAAAGGGTTGTTTTGTCAGAATCATGTTGTTGAATGCTAGGGACTCTTTAATTCAAAAAGAAGCTTTATGGTTGTTTTAAAATTCTGAGAAAATGCATATATGTTAACTAAGACCTATGGGAATCTCCCTGTGAAAGGATTTGTAAAACGGACTATGTTTACTTACGTAAATAAATAATGAACCATGGATTCTTGAGCTGGTCCAAAAACTCTTTTTAAATTAAAAGCAATATTTATACTTGTAATTTTCAATTGTAAAAAATTATGAGTCGAAATAAGAGTGATGGAGAGTATTTATACCAATTTTCATGATATTATTGGTTCTGTAAGTATATCAAATAATTTTTGTAATAGTGTTTTATCACTTGATAAATATGACATGAATTGTTAGAAATGCAAGTATGAGGGGATGTTCTACCTTAGAAGGAGAATCCCTATGTTTATTGTGTATTATGTGATGTTGATATACGATTAAATATTCTTTGTGAACCATGCATTTTTATAATTGGCATTTGAGACCTGGGGAGTGTGACCCTTGGGCACTAGCTGCTAGGGTTGGTTGTATTTGTGTGATTGATATTGGTTGATTGGAATTGTCATTTAATTGTTTGCTTTGGGAAACAAGGATGGTGAATCCTTATGGGGAGCAAATGGACTCCGATAGGGTGCATTTGTGAGATTAAGACGTAGTCTTAATTAATAAATACGTTGCATGTAATCGACTAAGATGGAATGGAATAGCTATGACCAACATTGATGATGTGGAAAGACTTGTTCGTGAATAGAAGGCCTTCGAGGTTACTTTTCAAGTTCTTAGTGTGGGTTAGGAGTTAATTTTTTTTTAGTTACTACCTTGGATCGTAGTCTGGTTTCTTGTATAATAGATGGTAGGCTAGATCTTAACTCTATGGTGTGTATATTGTTGTATGCAACTTAGATGGCTTATATCTCCTTTCCAAAGATGTAAAAGTATAATCATGTTTCGTTTTATGGAATTTTTTAAGACAAGATTTTGGTGTTGAGCATTTCATGTTTATCGGCATTTCTATATCATTTGGAATCAAGCATTTTATAAAAAAAGTAAGAGGTTTCTTGTAAATGATATTTGTTAATGAATACTTATTTTTAAGAGAATGATAGGTATATTGTAATCATGTAATCAATTATTCGATATACAATTATTATTACACATTTAATCTATCCATAGAAATCGAATATGGTACCATAAGGGGTTTACAATATTCACGCACCTGCTCAACCAACTAAGCTAGACCCCATTGGTCATATAATTTACACTTAATTAATTGATTAGGTTGAAATGTTTTTATTTTTTTATTTAAATTTAATTACAAAAATATTATATTTAACTCAAATTAAAAAAAAGGATTTTTTTTTACTTAATCTAGATGAACAAAATCAAACTAAATAAAAACAACATGACGAAGTCATTTATATCATTTGGTATTTAGGTAACTGTGTAGAAAACTCTGAATCCTTAAAAATTTTATTTTTTAAAATATATATATATATATTCCAAACAACATAATATATAATAAATGAGAATAAAAAGTAGAATAATCGGCTAGTATTAGAAAATACTACATGACTACCAATAGTATATAATAACTAAGAAATTGCCTATGTTAGAACCAAGACATTTGATGATGTCTGACCCCTAATACTTTGATAGGTTTTGATGATAACAAATGTGATAATATTTTATCAACTAATGATTTCAAACTAAGTGACTTTAGGAAATCAAAGTGAGAACAGACAATGGTAAAATCACTCAAACTCTCACTTACGTCCTAACTGTCTAATAACTCGTAATGAATAATCAAGCACTATAATTGCTTCTAATCAGACTAAAATAAGCCACGGAATAGACCATGGTAAGTCTTGAAAAGACTCATACAAAGTCTAAGACCAGACCATACAACAGCCTCGGACAAACTATGTGAAGTCTTGGGACAGACAACACAAGTTTAGGACTAGACTATGCATATGTACTGGACCAGACCATGTATGAAACACAGTCAGACAACGCAAAGCTAAGCCAAACGATGTTTAAAGCTAAGCTAGACGATGTCTGAAGTTAGGCCAGACCATACCCTTCATTCCAGACCATGGTCAGTCAGACCAGACTATGTCTGTTAAGCGAGACATTGTCTGTGTAGGAACAGAATATGGTATATCATATGTGTTGAGGAATATGTGTTTTATAATTAATTCTTTACACAAATAAAGGCATTGCTGTTACAGAAAGAAAGAGAGATGCTTTCTAATCTTACTCTCTTCTATTCCTCGTATTGCTTGCATATCTCAAATTGTGTGTGAAGTGTGTAGGAACAACCAAAAAACTAATTAGCATTGGGATGCACACTTGAAACTAAAAGTCAACTGTGACAAAGACATAAACCTACTCCAGTCACATCAAGCACAGTTAAAGCTACTTCAACACTCTTTTGTGAGACAACAAAAACACATCTTCTCTAACGTTCAAATCCATGAAGCTCACTATATAAGGATGCCTTCATGCAATGAGAAGACTAATGAACCATAACGAACTCATTCAAATCAATCTGTACATCAAGCAAAGCACTCTAAGAAAAAGCCAAGAAACACGAGCTAAGAGAAAAGAAAATACCCATCCTCTACAAGCTCATTTAGATTTAACACTTGTTCATATCCTCTCTTTGAGAGTTATTAGAATCTTATAAATTTTTGTATAGAAAGTCAGGAGTGGCTTAGTGATAAAAGAATACTTGGGAAGTATAATCTCAGGGGGAGATTCATACTGATAACGATAAGCGGTTTAGAATATTTGTAGCTAGTAGTGGCATAGAGAATACTTGTAGCAGTGGCATAGAGAAGTGGCAGTAAAGAATACTTGTTTTGTAATTAGTTGATTATAGTGGAACCCTTTAACAATTGTTAAAGGAGAACTAGATGTAACTCAGGTTGAGTGAACCAGTATAAAAACAAGCTCTCATTTGCTATCTTGTGATTACATATATTTATCTTGCCTACTATGCTCTTTTGGAAAGGCTTTCAAAGCTTTGCCTTGCAAGGATATATTTGCTGATTTAAACTAACATATATCAAAAAGGCAACTTGTGAACTAATAGTATTTATGAAAAAGTTTTAACCCACTATTCAACCCCTTCTAGTGTGTTCTTGTGTATTTCAGCCTACTTGTAAAATAAGAAAATATAAGAAAATGCATTGATAGATACTTTTTTCATAATATAAGAAAATAAGTAAAACATGATTATTGTAGAAAAATATTTGTTTTTGTAAATATGTATAATAGTAAATGAGAAGATAAAGTAAATAAATAGATAAGTATTCAAAAATATTGCATGTAAATATGTATATTATAAATTAAATAAATAGGACAATAAAAAATGAAAATTCATACAAACATCAAGCAATATATCAACAGTAAAATAAGCCTCGGATAATATTCTTTTTTTAAGTGCATAGATAGATACTTTTTCACAATATAAGAAAATAAGTAAAACATATGTTGATGATTGTAGAAAAATATTTAAAAAAAAAAATCAAAGAAAAAAATAGAGAATGGAAGGAAAAGGTTGGTAAAAAATGTGAAGGGTAAAATGTGAGAAAAACTATTGTAAAGGTGAAATCATAAATGTTATATCAAATAGTTTAATTGTTTTGTTTCTCCTTTAACAAAAATAGAATGAAAAACATTACATAAAAACTTGTAGGTGTCTTGGAAAAAAAAACTTCAAATATTATTTTCATAGATTAGAATTGAATTAAATTTTATTATAAATTTAACTTTATAATATAAATATTATTCAACCCAAAAAATTATTTATGAAATTACTTTAAAATATTTTATATGATTTATAAGTAGAAATAATTTTATAAAACTTTAAAGTATTTTTTTTATTTAGTTTTAAGAATGAAATTATGTTAAATATTCAAAGAAAGATATTTGTCACTCATAATAGCATACTTGATTCAAACATAATTATCTCCTTGAATTATACATATGTAGTTTCTACCATTAAAAATTAACTTTAATTTAATTTATGATATTTTTAATACAATAATATAAAACTATTTTATAATGAAATATATTATGTAAATAAATTTAAATATATTTTATTATATATATTTTTTAAAAATAATATTATCATAGTACATATTAATCAACATTTTTTTCATATACAAAGTTATTATACAATAAGTTAAAAATATTATTTTATAATAAATATATTAATTATTTAGATTTAAATTAATGTTTAATATAAGAATTTAAACTTGTGTAAAGAAAGTTAAAACTTACTCAATTAACAATACTATTGATGAAATAATTAAAAACTACTTTGAAATAAAAACATATTTAATAATGAATTTTAATATAAATATTAAAGTACAATATATTAACTAATTAAATTTAAATTAATGTTTTAGTTTAAAAAATTCAATTTCATAATATAATTATTATTCTCATAAAAAGAAAATAAAATGTAAAAAGAAAAATATATAAAAGAAATTTTAAAATAAAAAGTATAAAAGGCAAAAGAAAAAGAAAAAAAATGTAAAAATAGAAAGAGAAGAAACCTTTTTAATATACGAAGAAAGAAAAAAAAAAAAAACAAAGGGCAAGGCAGTGGCAGTGGCCCGTAAAAAAAAAAAAAAAAAAAAAAGGCCTTGCAATAGCGACATGACATATATAGATAGATTACATTTCATAATTTTTTTATTCATTAACCACAATAACTATTCTTAAGATTTTCTTTTTCTATCCGTGGAAATCGGAGATACATATCAAAGAGTTTACAACAACTCTCATTTTGTTTAATCAACTAAGCTAGACTCAATGATCTATTCTTAAAATATTAATTAGCATTTTAAAGTTTAACATATATCAAGGTGAAAAAATGTTATGGTTCTCAGGACTTATATGCAATATTATTCAGTTCACTTGCGATAAGCCAGTTTGTATAATATATATAACCACAGCTATGCTGAGAAACTTCTCCTGTAAAATTACAAAGCTGTAGATAAATAAGATAATAGCAAAACGTAAATTTGGATGATATTTTGCTCCATTGCTTTTCATTTTCTTTTTCTTTGCCTGATACAAAATTACAAGTGGAAACCTACAGCCTCTAGTATTGGGGGGAAAAGATGAAAAAAAAAAAAAAGAAAAAAGACAAAGGGTAATAAAAACAATATCAATTCCAGCATATTTAACTGAAAAAAAAAAAAAAAAAACCTATTCAAAATTTACTTGGGTAAAGAACCTGAGGGATATTAGATACTGATAGATACTATGGCTGAAGCAGCAAGCGATAAGTTATTACTTGTTAGCTTGACAGCAGGTCTGGTTTGTGTGCTTGTTTAAATTTGAAAAATTAATTACTTTCTCATCCCCAAAGCTTGCTTGATTTGCATAAGATGCGTGCGAAGGCTACTTTCCTCAACCTGGTTTTGCCAGAATTAATCAGAAACTAACACCAGGGTGATGATGATGGTGATGAAGCAATGCAATCTACTCTATTCATGCATAAATAGAAGAATAAATTCGCAAGCATTGTCCAACTTATGGGCTTGATGAAGCACGTGGATCAAAGGGATATCCCGTGATTATAAAACAAAGCAAATTACAACACCACTTCCTAAGATTTCATGTAATTACGTAAGTAGCCCTGTTTTTTTTTTAACCATTACTTTCGTCCCCCGTGAGGGAGTGGTAGTATAAGATTTGAGGGAGTTTTGGAAGGTGTCAGTATAATGGCTTCAAACATATAGGGGATATTGGTGTACTGATTCAAACTTAAAAGGGTGCTAGTGTAGGAAAATCAAAAAAGGTAGGATTATGTATAATTTGATAAAACTATAAATGGTGCTGCTGTAATTTGCTCTAAAACAAATTACAATATCTCCAGACAGAAATGAAAATGAAATATCTGGCTTTCCCTAAGTGCCCTCACAAGAACTGATCATATGTCAAATTGGAACCTTATCAGTTACTCCCTCTGATTTCAAATATAAGCAAAAAAAAAAAAAAAGACTTGGGTGTTAGTTTTAAATATAATCAAAATTCAACTAAGTTTACCTCATTTAATAAAACCATCTCCAAAATACCCTTCATTTAATAGTATTTTTTATTCCAATGGCTCATTCTTATTATCGATATCAAATTTCAAGGAAGGACAGTTTATGAAAATAATTTATTTTTTTTAATTAAAATTGGTACAGTTTTTTTTTTTTTTTTGTTTATATTTAAAACTGGAGGGGTACATATGTTCCTGAAATGTAAAGGTCTTTGTCCTAAATTTTATCAAACAACTAGATGAGATGCAGCTCAGTGGAACAAAGGGGAAAACGAGTAGAACATCTTGTGGTCAGGATGTAAGGAACAAGGGAGTGCAACCTAAAGATAATCAATAAAGGCATACAAGCTGTAGTTGTACTTAGATATTGAACTGGCCTGAATACAGCCAGGGTAAGTTAGAAAATTAAAAGCTTAATTACACTTTTTGAGTCCCATGATTTTGGACAACATGTAATTTTAGTCCCCATGTAGATTATCTTCCACTAAAAATTCTCAAATTATTATCTTTTATCCAAATATTTGGGGGTTTATGATAGATTTGGAATATGAAATAATTGTATAAGTTTAGAAGTAAAAAAATTAGTGAAAATTTATAAGGTGTAGATTATGGTTTAAAGCAGGGAAATTTTTAGACTTTTTTTGGGTAGAATTTGATGTTTTAGTTGGTTGGTTTTGGGCAAAGAGAGTTTAATCGACTCAATTTGTGAAACTTTTTGCTTAATTTTAAAAAAGAGGAATTTTATTGGCTCAAAAAAAAACTTGAGGCAAACAAAATCGCTTACAATCCAAACTATAGGGACCAAAATATAATTAAACTTGAACTAAAACTTGTTAAAACTGTTCATAATTTAAGAAACAAAGACAAACAATGAATCCCATTGATAGAAAAATAAGGTTAGGGAAAGGAGATATATTGACTCCAGCCAGCCACCAAATCCCTAAACAGCTAAACCCTTTCAAAAGGCATCTTCATCAAACCAATGCCCCATGATAATATACACATTATCAGTATTTTGGGACATGTTTACTTTTGTGAAGAATGAAGTATGTAGTATTGCTCAAGAGCAAGAAAACTCAATTATCTGAATTTTCAGTGTCATTAAAATATGCTTCTAACATGATCAAATAAAGATACTAAGATGTAAAAAACATTAGCATAGAAAGGAAATCAGAAATGACACTGGTTTACAATTAAACTAGGATCTTGATGATCTAGATCTAGAGTACATTATTATGATTTTTTAATCCATTATGATTTAAAAGTTGAATCCCTACAATGTGTAATACAAATCATATCAAGTTTAAATGATTTAATGCACACTGTGATAACTGATACGTAAAAATGATCTTTATTTCCAACTAATTTATGGCTTTATGCAATATAAGCTCAAGATATTTGCTGTATATATAATTCATGTTCTAGAAAACATATATCATGATTCATGACTCACCTGCATAGCTGCTACTGAAGCCAGTAGCATTTCACATTCATCATGCATGGTCTTTTCCTGCACTGCTATGACAGCAACTTCAGAAATTAAATTGTTCATGCTCTCAACCTAGCAAAGAAAAAAATGACATGGTGTGACAACCAATAATAGATCACGTGATCTGATGATAATTTTGAGCCCTTTACCAATGAATTCCAACTTTTAATTTTACAAATTTGGAGATCAAAAGAAGAAAAAGTTAAATATGCAAGTTGCAACCAGTGAAAATCAGAGGCTTAAATGTAAGAAAAAATACATTGGCTTGCAAAATAGTTGGATAGACACGTCTGAGGCAATGATGCAAATTATTGAAAAACTTAATTTTCTATCTTATACCCATCATTGTTAATATATGACTATTTTATAAGTCCTGTAGAAAACAGTCAACTCACCCGCGAGAGCAAAGAGCAAATTGCAGATCCCATTGCTTGCATGACATCAACAGCTTGACAGATAGCAACCTTTAAATGCTCAATATCTGCCTGGAAAAGTGTAAAACATAGCAATGAAGTCATTGTCTCTTCAGTTATCAAATAAAAAATACTCCATCTGTTCTCTATTATAAGCAAAAAAAAAAAAAGAAAAACACATTTTGTGTTCTCAAATATAAGCAAAAGTTAGCTTTTTTGCGTCATTTAATGATATTCTTCCTACAATATCCTTCCTTTGTGAACAAGTTCCAAGAACTAAACAGTTTTTATAAGGGTAATTTAGGAAAAACATTTAAAATTTAATGCAATCAAGTGATTTCCTTAATTTGTGAAATGTATTTTTTTGGTTTATAATAGAGAATAGAAGCAGTACATCCTACCAGCACGCACACATACCATTGCTCCTCCAGTTACAGGAAGACGAAGAGTGCTGGCCTCCAAGTCATCCACAGCCCCAGATACAGCATCGATATGATCTCTTTCAAGTACAGCCCAATCATCGAGGTAGGTCATCTGCTTCAGTCATAGTAAATGGCTCACATTTAAAAGTCCATCACTATGTCTTGAAATTGGAAACTATTAAAGGAGAAAAATAGCACCACACACTCATAGCAAGCAAAATTTGAACCTCAACATTGCACAATTTCAGTACTTCACACAATACCAATTCAGATGACAAAGCTAACCCCTCCAAAACTATTTCAGATGTTCTATTCATACTCATTCCAAAACTCCCAAGATAAACAAACATGATCAAAAGCTTGCAGTTCATGAAAATTAAAATTCATTTAAAAAGTAAACTATAATATGAATAACCTATAATTAGAAAGTATTAAGAAAAATAACTTTTTAATACAATGGGGTTATCTCCTGCTGTGTATATTTGCATCACTTAGGTGATGTTTACTTGCAATTTTGTCTTCTGTTTTCACTTTTTAAGTACAAAACTAAGAAAACAAAAAATATAATGAAAACAGGGTGGCAGTTTTGTAATTAAAAGTAAAAACAGGAAATGAAAACAGAAATCACAATTGCAAGTAAACACCCCCTTATGTTTTCATAACAACTATCTCAAGTTAAATTATCCTTTCAGGGAAAAAGGGGGAAAAAAAAGAAGCTACGATGGGCAATCAGCAATGAAAGCTGGAATATAATTAATATATTTCAGAAAGAAAAGAGAAACATTACTTGATCATTCAAAACAGAATTCAGCTTAAGTTCAAGCTTCAGCTGCTGAAGATTGATCCTCTTCCTAATAACAGACTCCCACAGGGACAAAGTAGTAATCCATACATTATATAGAATTTTCTGCACCATTGAATAAGGTTTATGTAAATACAATTTAGCCAGATTATTTGATATATGTCATCATATGCAAAGCAGAATAAGGTTTTTGTAAATACAATTTAGTCAGTAATACCTCCACAAATGCATTTTGGATATAAAGCACAGCCTCAGCTCTTGCATTGGCAAACCTCCATTGTAGGAATCTGTTGTAGAGAAGACGTAATTGGTGAGCATCTTCTATGTGGGCTGCACCCTTTTTCCCTTTTTTAAAATCAGCAATAAAGCTGAGCACTGAAATTGGATTGTTCGATTGAATGGATGAATTGGTTAGTCTGTTTCGAGATGGACTAGCCCCCCTAGAAGGAGGAGTTGATGGTCTTGACCTAGATGGACTGACACCTCTTGAACTAGGAGAGGATAAGGTCCTACTAAATGAGGGCAGTCGTGATCCAGGAGCTGACACGGCGGTTGGAGTTGCGGTAACAGATTTGTGAGGTCTTAACTCTCGTGTTGTAGAACAATCAACTGATTTCACCTGACTTCCTATTCTGCCACTTCCAACAAGAGACAATAGCCTTACAGCACCACCAGAAGCCTTTTGCAAGGGTTTACTAGATTCATCAGATATAGACAACGACAATCTTCGCAGTGAAGAAACACCAGCACCCGGAACTGAAGGGTTCAACTTTCCAATATCAGCACAATCAACACTTTTGTTCAATGCATTAGAAGATACCTTCCCACTGATCCTACTCGGCCACCGATGCTGATCTATTAACCGAGAAGACAAGCTATCAACAGGCTTCGAATTCTCAGAGTGATCAGAAGCATTCTTCCCTCTAAGGGGACTCCTCATTCTCTCTGGAGTAGGCTTTCTAACAGCCAGGGTTTCACCCTGCCTGTGTGCCACATTTGAAGCCGGCTGCAGAGTGCGGTCCGAAGCACTAACAGCCGGCGGCTTCTCCTTCTTGCTAACGGGTATGGAAATGGTATCTGACTGGAAAGAAACACTCAAACTCCGCATCGTGGAAGGCCATAGACTGTCAGGCAGACGGATGCCCAACAGCCTTCTCGACGACAGCTTCCCATCGACAACGGACGAGTAGTCGTTGGCAGGCGGCGTGGAAGGTCTTCGTCGTGGCAGTGGCAGTGGCGTTGTCGGGGAAGGTGGGGTTGAAGGCCTCTTCCTTTCCGCGGAAAGAGGCCTCTGGGATGATGATGATGATGCCGCCGCAGATGTTGTTCTTGTAAGGTTTGGTGAAGCGCATCTACGAGGAGCAGGAGTACTAGGTGACTTATATCTGGAACTAACTTCACTTGTTCTTGAGCATCTAGTGGTGGTGGTGGTGGCTGAAACATTGTTCTTTTCTGACAGAACCAAGGGTGGATTTTTTACTCTTGGGTTCTTCCCTGATTCACATACATCCATTCACCCTAACTAACTATCCCTATTAGACCACATTGATTGAAAATTTCATCAAACTAACCAGATACATAGATTCACCAACCTTGCCAATCAATCATGTGTGTCCCGCGTTCAACGGAATAATTATGAACTGCACCGAATTATCTACAAAGGATGATCATGAGATCCTTTTTCCGTGATGTGAATCTGCCACAAATGCACATAACAGCTCAAAAGTCAGACACAAAAGGAAAAGAGTTTAAACGCGTCAAAAAAAAAAAAAAGGAAGAAAAGAAAGTGAGAAAACGCGCACATCTTTACAGAGACCCAGATCTGTTGCAGAACGAATTTGAGAATCAGAGCCAAGAAAGCAAGTGGGTATGTTTTTCTCACCAGATCAGAGAGAGGAAACAACATTTGGGGTAATGGGTGAGAGTGAGAGAAACTCGCTGAAACCGCTTCGACGTGCATTTAACGTTTATTATTAATATTAATTTAATATATTATCATTGGAGGTTGGTTATTATCGTTTAACTGCACAACAAAAAGGAGGTTTCAAATGAAATTGCAGCGGAAGGAGGGGTCCCCTTGGAAATTGGGATGCTGGTGAGGTGAGTGAACTAAGAGAATGGATGGTGTAGGATAATTTAATGTAAATAGTAAAATTCGTAGTGTGTAATGATTTCATAAATTTGTCTATGATAAACTAAAATTTAGTCTTTTAATATGTAAAAAATATAATATATTAATTTTATATGTTAATATATATTTTAATTTATTTTATTTTGTAATTAAAAATTTTTAAAGAAGTTTTTTTGTTAAAGGGCTATTTAGAGAAGTTATTTTCTTAATAGCTATTTGGTTAAATTATTTCTTAACGGTTATATATTTTTGTCTATATATATTTCTTCTGAACATGGGATATCACACACGAAAAAAAACAATTGTTATAAACTATTATTATATTTTTTAAATAAGAAAAAGAACATTGGTGTTTAGAAGGTTCAAGGATCCTATCGCTATATTGGTCCAACGAGTTGTCGTATCTTTAGAGAGGAGCGCAGAAAATACAAAACCTCCATTGCATTGCAGTGGAGGCGTTTTCTTTCTAAGGATAGCGCCTAGTGTGCTTCAACCCAAGTTACTCTTAAAACTCTTCTCTATATTTATTTTCTTTTTGTACTTATTGAATATTTTATGAAAGCATTCTTTTACGATTTTGTTCAATCACATAATTTGAAATTGATTTGTTATTGTGTTTATTGACTTTCCCTTGTCTAGTGTCTTTCTAATTGCTAAATTTTCCAACTGATTTGTGGACTATATTGACAAGTGTATCATTTAAGGTTTATAATGACATTAAGTGATATTGTTTATGATTTATTTGTTAATAAATTATAAATTTTTTAAGCATTGAATTTATTTGATTGCATCTTTATGAATCAATATTCACAAGTGAGTAGGATATGTAAGTTATACCCTAAATCCAAAACAAACAAATTTCCCCTTTTGTTTCTCTCACAAGAGTGTCATGGTCTTGTGTGCAGAGGGGCAAGCAGGGCCAGCCCCCCTCCCCCTCCCCCTCTCCCCCTCCCCCTCTTCTTTTTATAATATATATATATATATATATATATAATTATTTTTAGTAAAAAAAATAATAAATAATAAATATATATTATTATTATTATTTATGTATTAATAATATTTTAAATAATATATTTTGATATATAATCTAACTCAAAAATATATAATATATTAATTAATAGATATAATACAAATATCTCATGATTTTAATTTTATTAATTATTATTATTATTTAGACTAATTATATTTTGTGAATTATTACCTTTTTATCTATTTCTCTCTCTCTATATATATATATATATATATTATAATTGTTATAAAATCTAATGAGTTTGTTTTTTAAGTGTGAAATTATTATTATTAATGTAATTGAGATAAAAAAAATAATTTAAAATTATAAATGTATGTATTTTCTTCTTCTATCATTTTAAATAAAAAAATAATTTTAATTTTATGGTTAAAAATCATAAATAATTTTATAAAATTTATTATTTAATAAATATTTTTTTTTAAAATTATATATTTAATAAATATTTTTTTTAGGAATTATATATTTAAATACCTAAAAAAAATCTAGCCCCTCCCTAATCAACTTCCTGGATCCGTCCCTGCTTATGTGTGTGCTGGCAAATGGGCTCACTCCACATAAAAACATACCATCCTCTTCTCCACTTCAACTAAAACAACAACCCCTTTTCATTAAAAGGATTATCAAACCAAAACAAATTATTGCATAGATAGATAGCTCTCTTCTTCCCCAAACTAAATAAAACACTTGTTCAATTTAAAGTTTAAACCAATGTTGTAGGTTTTCCTAAGATGAACTTAATATAATAATACTAACTATTGTTGATGATCTACCTCTAGATTATGGGGTCATATTCGATTAGAATTTTAGAAGACTATTTTGACATGGAAACATCTTATGATTTTAAAAGACTATATAAGAATGTAATGACTTTTAAGATTTTTTTAAAAGACTTTTGTAAATAGAATTTTGTATATTGAATTTTAATGGATTCATAACATTTTTTTTATCCGAAATCGCAGTCTTGGAACACCTCAAGAGAAGTCAAAGACATCCCAACTATGTTGGCACTCTTTTAACCCATTTATTATAGGGACCAAGCTATATATTATTAATGAATCAAAAAGAATACAAAGAATTGGGCGAACTAGGCCAAACCCAAAGTGAAATCAACAAAATCTAAAGTTAGACAACCCACAACAATTACATACATAGCTAACACAAAAAGAAAACTAGGTAAATTAGACCACCAAGTGAAATTAACACACTCATTCACACCATAGTTAGCTAGACAATCCACACATTGGTTGTCCTCTCTAAAAATGTGTGAAGATACAATAGTCATATTATTGGAAGTTGAAAGAGCATGGTTCCAACGAGCCCTAAGCTGTCAAGGATTGATGAGAGGATTGGTGAAAGCCCCCACTGCCAACTAAGAACCACATTCAATCCAGAGATGAGTCCAACCAAGACTTTGCATGAGTCCTTCCAAGACATTCATGGTCTTTTTGAGAGCTTTATTTCAGTCTAATTAGAAGCAATTATAGTGCGTGATTTAATCACTATCAATTATCAGACAATTAAGACGAAAGTGAGAGTTAGAGTGATTATACCATTGTCTGTTCTCACTTTATTTCCTGAAATCATTTAGTTTGAAATCATTAGTTGATCAAATATTATCACATTTGTTATCATCAAAACTTATTAAGGTATTAGGGGTCAGACATAATCAAATGTCTTGGTTCTAACAATCTCCCCCTGTTTTATGATGACAACACATGTTATAATTTTGATTTAACAAACAATAAATCACAGACATTTATATATCAGAGTGTGAATTATTTCATGACAGTTAAGTATGCGCAGTTATTAACATGATGAACTCCCCCTGAGTCTATCATGCAGATGCATATGACAGATTAAGGCATGAAATATTTAACGCGGATAATAACAGACAGTAAATGAGTTGAATAAAAAATTAGTGAACCAATCACTATTTTATTAAGCATTGTCTGAAAATTCTATACATCCAAAATTCTCTCCCCCTTTATCATAAACAAAAGGTGGAGGATGGAGTAGAAAATGCCATCACAGTCATGGTTTGGAAGGTGGGGTTGACTGTTTGGTTGAGGATTCTCCAACTTCTTGATAGAGCTTCTGTTGTGGGAGGATCTTCTAACGGCAGTGGTGGAGCTTAAGTAGTCGCAGGTTTGGGAGTAAGAATGGCAGCAATGGAGGCATTGAAGGCAAGTGTCACCTCCTTGATAATGCTAGCTCTTTGCTCGTCTAATTTAGCATTCAGTTGGGCTTGGACTTGAGCAGCAACTTCAGCAAATATTCTTGATCCCAACTTGGCTTCCAATGCAGATTCAAGGGCATCTAAGTCAGGTAAAGGGTCTAACTGTGCTGCAGCACTTAGTGGTAGGGTTTCCATTGGAGTGCTTGACTTGGACTGAGTGGACACTAGATCAGTGCACTCTTGGGCTGGTGTGGATTTTGCAGACTTTTTAGCCAAGTCTACAGCTTACTTAGCATCAAGTGCAGCAGCCTAAGCTGCCTTAGCCTCTTACTTTAAGGCCAACTCCATGAGCTTTTTCTCTTCTTCTTCCTTGGCCTTCTTTTCTTGAGCCAAGATCATTGAGTCGTTTCTCTTCTTCTTGAGCAGCTAACATAACTCTCAGTTTGGCAGCCTCCTCTAGAATTCTTGCTTCTTCTACTGCTGCCTTGGCTGCAGCTATTAGTGCTTGAGTAGCTTTGTATTCAACAAGCATCTTCTCAACTTCAGCTTTATCTCTAGGGGTATGAGGGGTCAGCAGAGTGGGCACTACCACTATGTCTGACACGTGAATGAAACTACTGGAGGAGGAGGAGCCTTCACCTACAGTGTCAATCTACTGTTTCTCTTCATTTGAAAGATTGGATGACCCTATGGTGTGGAGCATGTTACTTATCACATTCTTCCAGTAGATGCCAATGTCTGATTTAGTGTTCTCTGGAGGTAGTACATGCTCTTGTTGAGGCAGAGGCTCAATGCCTGATATGTGCTGTGGAAGATTGTCTGCTCTTGCAATCTTCTTCCCCTTCAACTTGTTGGGGTTGACAGTTGAAAGCCTGGTGACTATACGGTCTGGACCGACATGTATATCAGTGTCTTCAGAAATGTGTAGGCTTGAAGGATACAACTGTTTAAGAGCTATGCCTTGAAACTTCAAATTGCGCAAAGCCCTGTATTCAGCACAGGTGGCCTGGAAGGTTGGATGAACAAGAGAAACTCCTTGTGTGATCAACCGAGGGGGTCAAATAGAGACTCTTGGTCTCGAAAGGTAGCACAATGCATCACGATGCTTTGTTCTAACAGTGGCCTCCAATTGATTCTTCTCATCTTCTGTTAGCTCAACTGATGGTGTTGGTTCCATTGTAAAGTAGTCCAATCCCTCTTGTACACAATTGTACCAGTGTGCAACTTCATACACTAGTTGACGCATCAGAGGGATGGCAGAGGCATATTCTTCCTACTGTAGCCTTCTTGCTAAATTTGCATCATCTTTAGCAGTGTCCAAAAGGAGAGTGTTGTGAATTGGCCTTTGGAAAGGTATGATCCCTTGATCAATCTACAGAGGAGGAAGCTTCTTCAGTAGTGCTTCCTTGACAACAACCACCATGGAGTGTTTTGCAACTAGCTCCAACTGAGTCTCTTCTCTATATGCGGCAGACTCAGCATTCTCTCCACATAGCATAGGGAGAATCTTTGCATCATCTTTTGATGCCAGGAGTCTGAATGAGGAAGAGGAGGAGGTGTGTCTTCTTTGAATCTGGATAGAGGAGTGTTGTCGTCCAAACTAAATGGTCTGTTGTCCCATGAAGGTGCAACAAACACTTCAAGAGATAAAACAATTATCTTTTCATCAGACCCAGACGAGATGTTGATAGACTCAGTGTGATGGTAGGAAACCACTGCATCTGACATCTCAGGGATGGTTACTGATTAGTGCATCTTCATGCACATTCTTCTACTGTTTTTCTTAGGCATTTCCTTAGTTTATTTCATTAGTTTCACCATTTTAGTGTGTTTTCATATTTAAGTTTGTTTCTAGCTTTATTTAATTTTCGTATTTTATTTTCAGCATTAGCAGCTTTCAATGGAAAATTCATAACTAGAGCTACAGGAATCGGATTGAGGCGTTTTAATATTCGTTGGAAAGACAAGAGAAAGAGCTACAACTTTCATGTTGGAGTAAGAAGCTGATTCGGATTGTAGAAGGCTTGAATAATTCGTTGAAGTTGCAGACCTTAGGAAATAATTTGTTTTGGGTCAATTTTATGGGCTTGATTTGTATTTTCCGACCTGGTTCGGATTGTTAGTGAAACCCTTATTCTTTTAAAACTCTAGGGCCATGTACTTTTCACTCATTCACTGTTCACGAAATTGTTTTGAACAATCGTAATGGAGAACTAATTTTCGAAGAATCGATCTACTGTAATCGGATTCCACTTTGAGGTTCTTTTATAAATTCCCTATCAATCTGTTTCCTTTGATTTATTCCAATAATCTCAATTATTTGCTTAATTTGATTTTTGTTATAGGATATAATTCTTAAATTCGATTGGTTATTTGATCTTGAATCCTTGAGATAATGCAAAAGCTAATTTGCAATAGTTTTTAATCCGTTTGCTTAATTCGGAATTCAGGAACATACGCCGTATAATTTCTATTGCGCTTGTCAGTGGTTATTATAATCGAATAGGATCAGACCCGTTTAGGAAATTGGAATTTATAGGGATCAATGATAAGTCGGAAGTCGATACAGTAGGTTGATTCGCTTTAGCTTATTCGATAATCACAATTTATTTTAATCCCTTTTTCTTGAAATTGTAATCAAAACCCCCCATTAATCGTTACTACATTGATTAATAATAATACAAGAATCCTTGAGAACGATACTCGAGTTGTCGTTACCATAACTATATTTTCAAAATCACTCGTTTTGATCCGTGCGCGACAACGGATCAATTAACTGGAGAGGGAGATTGGTAGGGAGGAATGGTGGTGTCTGGTGGAGTTTGAGGGGATGTTGTATGTACAATAGTTTGAGTTGTGGGATCAGACTATGTCTTAAACTGAACAGTGGGTTCAGTCTATTGGGTGATCATCTGTCCAGTGGGGGCAAACGTAGGTTGATCTTTTGTCTGGATAATGGGTTCAGACAGTGACTCTTGCATATTCTGTGCTTAGGCATCAGATTGTGCAGCTACTGTTTGGCTTACTATGGTCTGTGTAGGTGACACAGACGATAGGGGTTCAACAGATGGTGTGTCTGTTGTGGCTTCTGTTTGGGCTAAAATTGATATCGTCTGAGGAATATTCTTCCTTGGACGTTTATGTGTAGAACGAGGGTGAGTGGGGAACATGAATGTAGGGAGTGTTATACCTGGATTGGTAGTTGAGGTGGTTGTCTGTCCAAGTGTATCTTCTTCTAACACTACCTTTCTCTTCATAGTCAACTTCCTGGTTGTGGTGCTAGGTAGTTTGATAGCTAGATCTTCTGACTCAGTGGTCTGTTTCACACTGAGTTGTCTTTTGGGTCTCTTGAAGACTAGTCCCTCATCAAGAAGCTTCCTCATAAGCATCAACAACATTGACGACTTTTAGTCCAATATCTGCTATCTCCTTCAGAGACACTTGAGGTTCAAACAGTCTAGCAGCACCTTTACCCTTCTGTTGAGCCCTAGTCTTGATCCTTAGAGTGGGTGGTCTGGGTGGTGCTTGTTGGACCGTTTGCTTAGCCTTCTTAGCAGGTAGCTCATTAGCAAATTGTGCAGAAGCCTTGCATGTTGTTCGGACTGTCTATTGGTCTGTAACAACAAGCTTTTTCATTTTGCTTGCCAAAGGCTGAATGGAAGCAACCTCATCATAAATTACTAGGCTCTTCCCTTTTCCACCCTTCTTCTTGGTTTGCTTCTTCTTCTGACCTTCACTTTCATCATCAGTCAGTATAGGGAACCTTCCCGATGATCCCTTGGTGATTTCAAATCCCATGTTCAACTTGAGCAGACTAGAGGATGTTAGTATCCTCTGATGAACGAATGGGCCTTCTACATTAACATACTCTAGCTCATCTAGATGTCCTGATTGGATTTCTCTATATAGTCTGTTGTAGTAGTGAGCATCCCAGAGAATCTTATTAATCAGGGCTGTAGTATGTGGCCACAAAAGTTGACAGATATTGGATGTGGCTGATTAGGTTGTAGAAGAGTGTGTGTGGAAGGTTGAATGGGATCCCTTTGATGACATGGTAGAGAATGAACCTGTGGAGAGTAGACACATGATCCCTAGACCCAATCTTATGCTAGATGGTCTTGTTGATGATGTTTAGCATCAACTTGGACAATGGTGGGAAGTTGGCTGGGTGCAACTTCTTAACGTTCTTGGCCACCTCGTAGTTGGGTCCAAGAATGAACCTTTCCACTGTCCCTTTATCAAGGTCTTTGTCCCATGCCTCTATAAAGTAGTTAGAGTGCAGTTCACACCCTATTACTTGAGCAATGGAGGAGGGAGAGATTGAGATGTCACATCCAAACACCTTGTTGACAATCTCGTTTCCCTTGATTATAGCATTTGTCCAAAACTCTCTTATTAATCCTGGAGCGATCTTCTGACGATCATTGAAGAATCCTTTGATCCCCGCAAACTTGAAGTACCTTGAGATGTTAAGACCACGTTCCTCAAGGTAGGGGATGTCAATGTAGTATTCCACGTGAATGTTCCCAGTGTAAGAACCTCATGGCTTGAGTAGGATATTCTCCACGTCATTGAGTCTTCGTTCTCTCTTGACCTCAGGGTCAATATTGGACGCTGAGCTGTTGGTGTTTGTGGTAGATTCTGGCATTACATCTTTAAGATGCTCATCAAAAGCTCGAGAGGATGTGGGTGAGGTAGGTTGTTGGGAGGAGGAAGAGCCCTTGATCAGGTTACCTTTGCCCATGGAAAGGGTTTGTGTGTAGGGTTTCTTGAAGTTCTTGGTTGCAGAGAGAATGGGTGAGAGAGATGAATGTTTTCGAATGCTTAGGGTATACGTTTTGCAACAGTAGGCTAGAATAGGTAATGAGTGTGCATTAAATATGATGGTACGGTTAGGGAATGATTGAAACGACACATTTCTGACAGACTTGAATGTGCGTTTTGGGCTTTAATGACTTAGAACCCAGCAAATGCTTAAGTTACAAAAACGTTTTCAAAACTCCACATGGTCTGGCTCATATTTTGAGTGTGAAACACATGGCATGCACATGCCTCACTTAAGTATCACACCAAACAATGTGTCCTTAGTTCTACTTGTGAACAGCAGATAGTGATAACACATTAAGTCACCCAGACCATCCCTATCTTTTCTCTCAAAAAGATTAGTTTGTCCTCAGTAAGGGATTTTGTAAAAATATCAGCAAGTTGATCGTCTGTCTTGACAAATTCCAAATTAATGGTCCCCTTTTGAACATGGTCTCTTATGAAATGATGTTTTATTTCTATATGCTTGGCTCTAGAGTGCATGGTTGGATTTTTTTGAAAGAGATATAGCAGCAGTATTATCATAGAAGATAAGAATGTTACTCTCAAATATGTTGTAGTCTTCAAGTTGATTCTTGATCCACAATATCTGAGAGTAGCAACTTGCAACTGAAATGTATTCTACTTCTGCTATTGAAAGTGTTATTGTTCCTTGCTTCTTGCTGAGCCATAACACCATGTTACCTCCAATGAAGTGGCAACCTCCACTAGTGCTTTTTCTTTCAATTTTATCTCTAGCATAGTCGGCATCACAATAGCCTATCAGCTTATACTCTTTCTGCCTTTTAAACCACAGACCAAGGTTAGAAGTACCAATTAAATATCTGAATATTCTTTTAACAACAGACAGATGTGCTTCCTTTGGGTCAGACTGAAATCTGGAGCAGAGGCAGACACTAAACATTATGTCTGGTCTGGATGCAGTCAAGTAGAGTAGTGACCCAATCATTCCTTTGAACTGAGTGACATCTACTTTCATTGAATCTTCATCAGGTCTGAGTAATGTTGTTGGATGCATTGGTGTCTTCATAATTTTGGCATCATCCATCTTGAACTTTTTCAAGAGTTCTTTCACATACTTGGTATGGTGAATGAAGATTCCTTTGTCAGTTTGCTTGATCTGCAATCCTAGGAAGAATTTCAGTTCTCCCATCATGCTCATTTCGAATTCAATCTGCATCAATTTTAAGAACTCTTCACAAAGTTTTTCGTTAGTGGCACCAAAGATAATATCATCCACATAGATTTGAACAATAATAAAATCAGAAGAGTAGTTTTTGTGGAACAATGTAGTATCTATCTTTCCTCTTGTAAAATTGTGTTCTATTAGAAATGAACTGAGTTTTTCATACCATGCTTTGGGAGCTTGTTTAAGACCATACAGTGCTTTGTTTAAGACCATGCATCTTCTAGTCTAATATCTGCAAATGAGTCTTGTAACTCTGATAGTTTCCTATCAAGTTAAGTGTGATTAAATCTCACATGAATGGCTTCTTCAACATTTTTGATTCTAGAGTTAAACACTCTATATGCCTTAGATGTTTTAGAGTATCCAAGTAAGATGCTTGTATCACACTTCAAATCAAACTTACCTAAATTGTCTTTTGTGTTCAGAATGAAACATTGACATCCAAAAGAATGGAAGTATGATATGTTGGGTTTCTTTCCTTTTCACAATTCATATGGAGTCTTTTTAATAATAGACCTAATATAAATTCTGTTTTGCAAATAATAGGAAGTATTTACAGGCTTCTGCTCAGAAGTGCTTAGGACTCAAGTTATCATTCAACATGGTTCTAGCCATTTCTTGTAATGACCTATTCTTCCTCTCAACAACACCATTTTGTTGTGGTGTTCTAGGTGTTGAGAAGTTGTGAAAAATTCTATTCTCTTCACGAAACCTCTGAAAACTTTCGTTTTCAAACTCTCCTCCATGGTCACTTCTGATAAAAGTTATACATACTCCTTTTTCATTTTGAACACATTTGCAAAATTTATAGAATTCCTTAAAAGCCTCATCCTTGTGAGTGAGGAATATAACCCATGTCCATCTAGAATAGTCATCAACTATTACCAGTCCATATCTTTTCCCTCTAAGAGAGGCTGTCCTTGTTAGACCAAAGAGATCAATATGTAACAATTCTAGTGGTCTGGAAGTGGAAACAGTGTTTTTACTTTTAAAATATGTTTTCACTTGTTTCCCTTTCTGACATGCCTCACAAAGTAAGTTATCCTTATATGACATTGTTGGCAATCCTCTTATGAGGCTATATCTTTGCAGTTTTGAGATTAATCTTAATCTTGCATGGCCAAGCTTCTTATGCCATAACTAGTGACTTTCTTTGACAGACAATAAACATGATACATTTTGATCCTTTAGTTCACCAAGGTTGATCTTATAAAGATTGTCTTGTCTCTTTGCAAAGAAGAGATGTGAACCATTAGAGTCTCTGACTATGCATGATTCCTTGTTGAAGGAAACATCATATCCACTGTCACAAAATTGACTTATGCTTAGTAGATTGTGTTTTAGCCCTTCAACAAATAACACATTCTCAATAGAGAGACTAGGAGGAATACCTATCTTACCAATACCCCTGATTCTCCCTTTCTGATTACTTCTGAAAGTGACTGTACCACCATGCATTGGTGTCAAGTCTAGGAACATATAGACCTTGCACTCGTCATGTGATGTGAGCAGCCACTGTCTAGGTACCATGATTGGTGTTTCTTTCTTGCCATCAAGGACATTTGCAATAGGAATTATTTTGTTCTTAAGTACCCATATTCTTTTGGGTTCTTAAGTACCCATATTCTTGGTTGCTTCTTTCTTTCCTATGAATTGAAGGCCAGATTTGTCATTTGGATGTCTGTTGTATGAAAGAATTTTCTTTAAGTTTTCAAACCCACTAACAAATTTGCTTAGAGTACTCTTGAGAGATGTAGCTTCTTTACATAATGGAGCAATTTTAGCTTCATCTTGGCTCAAGGCTCTTACCTTGTTTAATTCATCAATTTCCTTAATCAATTCATTCAATTGCCTTCTATGTTGTTCTTTTTCTATCCAGAGTTCACTTTTGCTTTTTATTAGGCATTGGTGATCTATGGTTAGTTTTTGAAAATCATCTATTAAAGCATTACTAGTTGTGACCAATGTGAAACATTTGTCAAATAGTTGAATGAATGAAGGCCCAAATTCTTCATGCTCTTTTGAAAGTTTTCTTAATTTGTTTTTCATAGATAAATAGGTTTTTGAAAGAATGGATGAATTAGAGAGAAGTTCTTGATAAGCTTCTTGAAGAGAAATAAGATCATTGAGGTCTAACTCTTGTTCTTCATCATCTGAAGCCTCAAAAGCAAACGCAGTATTGTGTGATGCATTCTCACCATTAGACGCAGATGATGTGAAGGTTGCGTCTACCATCAAATAGAGATTAGCTTCCTCATCTAATGCTTTTGAAGCTTCTTCATCAGTTGAATCATCTGGATCTTCCCATGTGGACATTAATCCTTTCTTCTTCTTGGGAAATCTCGTCTTGACTTTTTCTTTTCCTTTGCTAAGCTTTGGATATTCTAACTTAAAGTGTCTAGGCTTCTTACATTCATAACAGACAATAGGATTCTTTTCTTTCTTCTCATGGTCTGCTGAATATTTCTTGTTGTAGTTCTTCCATCTCGAGCCACCTTTCTTTCTCCACATCTTGTGGATCTTTCTTGAGATGCATGCATGTATTGCATTTCTTGCTCTGGAGTTGAGGACAAATCTGATCTTCTGTGCCTCAATCCATTGTTCTTTTGGAATCTCAACTTTATTATCATCAACTGGAATATAATTTCCATTTTCTACGACATCCAACATGTCTATATGACATGATTCAAAGTATGTCTCCATTCTTTGTCTCCAATATGAGAAGTTTTTACCCTTAAAGATTGGAGGTTTGTGTAGACCCTTCTCCATCCTTGTGTAAGATCTTTAGCTCTGTATCTGTGAAGATAGTTATCAGAGATCGAGCTCTGATACCAACTGAAATACACAAGAACACACTTTCAGAAGGGGGGGTTGAATAATGGGTTTAGAACTTTGTAAATACTATTAGTTTACAAATTGCCTTCTTGGATATATGTTAATTTAAATCAGCAAATATATCCTTGCAAGACAAAGCTTGGAAAGTCTTTTCAAAAGAGCATAGTGAGCAAGATAAATATATGTAATCACAAGACAATAGGGATGGCAATATGGACCCAGACCCTACGGGCACCCGCAAAAATACCCATACGCGGGTAGGGTAATAACCCGCATATTTGGGGATGGGGATGGGGCGGGTATTTACCCGCAAAATCTCATGGGGATGGGTGCGGAGTGCAGTGCTTGTAGTACCCACCCCGCCCGCCCCGCACCTTATGTATATACATATTAATTAATATATTATAATTTTATTATTTAAATTATTCAATTATCTATTTATTATTTTAATTATTCTTTTTATATGTTAATTTTGATATTCTATTATGATTTAATTTTTATTTGTATTAGTAGTTTAAAGCAATATAGAAACTATGGAAATAAGCATTTACAAAATATGGAGAAATTAATTCGGATGATGAAGTTAAAATATTATATCTATTTATGTTTTATTTTTAATATATAATTATAAACTAATTAGTTTTAAAAATATATTAGTTTTTCCTGTTTAATTAGAGTTTTTGTTTAAATTTATGTTGAATGATTATTTTTGTAATGTTATTTATTTATATAAATCAATATTCGTTTGATTTTAATATTATATAAGGGTGTATTGGATTAGGATTTTAAAATACTTTTTTTGGCATAAAAAAGTCTTAAAGATTTTTAAGATTTTGTAGAAACTAAAAACTGTTAAGATTTTTTTAAGATGACTTTTGTGATTAGGATTTTATAATTTGGATTTAATGGATTTAGAATATAGGATTTCACATATTTATAAGATAAGATTTGAAAAGATTTTATGGATTTCTAAAAAAAAAAAAAATTCAAAACTATTAAACACAAACCAACAAGAGTGTGCTTGGAAATATTATTGAACATAGGAAATGAACCATTATGGCAAGGAAAAGTGTGATTCAGAGGGAGAAGAAGAGACAAAAATTGGAACAGAAATATAATTTGATTCGCCGATCCTCAAAAAAAGAAATAAGCAAAGTTTCGTCGTTAAGTGATAAATGGGAAATGCATGGAAAATTAGAATCACTACCGCGTAATAGTGCACCTATACGTCTTCATCGACGTTGTTTTTCGATCGGAAGACCGCGAGCTAATTATCGAGACTTTGGATTATCCGGACACATACTTCGTGAAATGGTTCATGCATGTTTATTGCCCGTGCAACAAGATCACTAATCATAAATTATCATAAACTGAATCATCTCACCTAATGTACATGAACTCATTTTGAGATATATTTTTCACAAATTTTCATAAAGTAATAGTGAAAAATAATAACAAAATATTAGTAAAAAATATAAAATGTTTCATTTAACTCATAAAATCAATAATGTCATCAAAATATAAATCAAATAATTCAACAAAAAATATATGATGATCAAAACATTAATCATCTGCTTAACTTGAAGAATATCCAAAGTTGTCTATGTTTTATAACATCCCAAACATTGCTCTTTGTTTCCTACGTTAAATTGTATATTTTTTCAAAATTGATTGCAATAGTTTAGAAAGGTCTTTTAAAACTTTAACTTGATTGTTTATCCCGAGTTAAAACTTCTTCTAGACTCAGATCTATTTCTTTTATGAAAATTTTCATTTCATTAAAAATTTATGAACTTAAAATGAATGAGACAGTGGACTACATTGTAGGCTTGTAAATTGATTCATAGTGATTTTGATGTATGAACACATTACTATTAAAATCATATGAAAAGTCTCATCTTGAAAAAAAAAAATGTGTGGGTGAGAGATTATGTCACTGCCTTCAAAGCAAAAATAATGAAATAAATAAAAAAGTTTGAGATGAGAAAGAAAAAGAAAAGTCTCTCATAGTTGAATGTGATTGTTTGTAGGGTTTGGTATTTATATGATCAACTAAAAAGTCTATAAAATCTACCAAAATCCAATTAAAAAAAAATTCATAAAATCTTTATAATTTTGAATAACAGATGATGTTTTTTTTTTTTTTTCGTTATTCAAAATCCCAATTGAATACCACAAGATTTCGTTGCCCTTTGAAAAAAAAATCTTGATAATCTTGATTGAATACTATTAGATTATTTTTTATCATTTAACAATCTTGATTGAATACCCAAGACATTTTTAAAAAAAAAAAAATTATTCAAATCTTAAACAATCCTAATCCAATACATCTCCTAAGTTTTTGTTTTTTTTTTATATATAATTTTTAATTTTATATATATGAAAAGTGCGGGTCGCGGGTGCGGGTATGGGTATATAGGTACCCAGAGGGTATGGGGATGGGGATTGAAATTGTTACCCGCACGGGTATGGGGCCGGGGACGGGTACTTTTTTCAAACACGGGTATGGGGACGGGTACTATAGTACCCTACCCATACCCTACCCATTGCCATCCCTACAAGACAACAGATGAGAGCTTGTTTTTATACTGGTTCACTCAACTTGAGCTATGTCCAGTTCTCCTTTAACAACTATTAAAGGGTTCCACTATAATCAACTAATTACAAAATAAGTATTCTTCACTGCCGCTTCTGGCTACAAGTATTCTCTATGCCACTCCTAGCTACAAGTATTTTAAACCACTTCTGGTTACAAGTATGAATCTCCCCTTAAGATTATACTTCCCAAGTATTCTTTTATCACTAAGCCACTCTTGGCTTTCTATACAAATATGTATTAGATTCAGATAACTCTCAAAGAGAGGATATAAATAAATGTTGAATCTACGTGAGCTTGTAGAGGATGGATATTCTTTTTCTCTCAGATCATGTTCAAGACCTTGTCTCCGAATGCTTTCTCTCGTTGTCTAGATTGATTTTTGTTATTTCATTTTCGTTCATTCATTCTTCTTCTCATTTCATGGAGGCATCCTTATAAAGTGAGCTTCATGAATTTGAACATTAGAGAAGACCTATTTTCATTGTCTCACACAGTAGAGTGTTGAAGTAGCTTTGACTGTGCTTGATGTGATACGAGCAAGTTTCTCTCTCTGTTACAGTTGACTTTTAGTTAAAAGTGTGCATCCCAATGCTTATTTGTTCTTTTGGCTGTACCTACACACTTCACATAATACGAGACATATAAGCAATACGAGGAATCAAATAAAGTAACGTTAAAGACAGTCTCCCTTTCTTTCTGTTGCAACAGTGCCTTTATTTGAGTAAAGAATTAATTATACAGCACATATTACTCAGCACATATGACAGATTATGTTTTGTTCCTGCACAGAAAAAGTTTGGCTTAACAGACATAGTCTGGTCTTGATTAAGTATGGTCTGTTCGTACACAAACAATGTCTGGCTTAAAAAACACATTTTGAATTAAAAGACACGGTCTATTCTAGCCTTAGACAACGTTTGGCTTAACAAACACATTATGAATTAAAGGACATGGTCTGTGCTAGCCTAAGACAGCGTTTGGCTTAACAAACACATTTTGAATTAAAGGACATGGTCTGTTCTAGCCTTAAACAACGTCTGGCTTAACATCAGACATCATCTGGCTTAGCAAACACATTCTTAATTAAAAGACATGGTCTGTTCTAGCCTTAGACATCGTCTGGCTTAACATCAGACATCGTCTAGCTTAGCATCAAACATCATATGGCTTGACATTAGACATCGTCTAGCTTGGCCTCAGACATCGTCTAGCTTGGCCTCAGACATCGTCTGGCCTTGCATCAGACATCGTTTGGCTTGGCATCATTTAGCTTAACATCAGACATTGTCTGACTTAGCTTCAAACATTGTTTGGCTTGGCATCAAACATCGTCTAGCCTTGAGACTTTGCATGATCTGTTAAGAGCTTATTTTAATCTATTTATAAGAAATTATAGTGCTAGATTTAACCATTATAAGTTATCAAATAGTTAAGACGAAAGTAAGAGTTAGAATGATTATACCATTGTTTGTTCTTACTTTATTTCCTGAAATCACTTAATTTGAAATTATTAGTTGATCAAATATTATCACATTTGTTATCATCAAAACCTATCAAGGCATTAGGGGTTAGACAACATCAAATGTCTTGGTTCCAACATCATCCTCATCTCCTGATTCTTCTTCACTTGAAGAAGTGGACTTTGCTTCTAACTATTCTGCCTTTAAAGCTTTGGTAGTCCATCCTTTGGGTGGTCTAGAAGACTAATTCTTTGATGAAGATGACTCTTTTAGTGTTGTCTAATTTGGCTTATGAGCTTTCAGAGCCAGAGACTTGCCCTTTTTAACTCGACATCTCCTTGTAATTCTTGCTCATGCAACATTAGAATTCCCACGAGCTCTTCAAGAGGCATATAGTCTAAGTCTTTGGAAGCTCTAATGGCTGTGACTTGGGGTCTCCATTGCCTGGGCAAGCTGTGAAGGATTTTTTCAACATGCTCGAAAATTTTGTAACTTTACCAAGGTTTCAAAGCTCATTTAAAATAGTTTGGAATCTAAACAGCATACTAGCTATGGTTTCATTTTCTTCCATAGCAAAGAGTTCATATTCTCTGGTAAGAACACTTACCTTGTTCCTTTTTTACCTATGAGGACCCTTCATAAGTTATTATGAATGTGTCCCATATGTCTTTGGCAGATTTGAACTGGCTTATCTTTCTGTGCTTAGTTTTTGAGATGCATGCATGTATTGCATTTCTTGCTCTAGAGTTGAGGACGAATGTGTTCTTCTATGCCTCAATCCATTGTTTTTTTGGAATCTCAACTTCATTATCATCAACTGGAATATAATCTCCATTTTCTACGACATCCAACATGTCTATGTGACATGATTCAAAGTATGTCTCCATTCTTTGTCTCCAATATGTGAAGTTTTCTCCCTTGAAGATTGGAGGTTTGTGTAGACCCTTCTCCATCCTTGTGTAGGATCTTTAGCTCTCTATCTGTGAAGATAGTTATCAAGAAACCTGGCTTTGATACCAACTGAAATACACAAGAACACACTAGAAGGGGGGGGGGGGGGAGTTGAATAGTGGGTTAAAACATTTTCGCAAATACTATTAGTTCACAAGTTGCCTTCTTGGATATATGTTAGTTTAAATCAACAAATATATCCTTACAAGGCAAAGCATTGAAAGCCTTTCCAAAAGAGCACAATGGACAAGATAAATATATGTAATCACAAGACAGCAAATAAGAGTTTGTTTTTATACTGGTTCACTCTACCTGAGCTACGTCCAGATCTCCTTTAACAATTATTAAAGGGTTCCACTATAATCAACTGATTACAAAACAAATATTCTTCACTGCCACTTTTGGCTACAAGTATTCTAAACCACTTCTGGTTACAAGTATGAATCTCCCCCTAAGATTATACTTCCCAAGTATTCTTTTATCACTAAGCCACTCCTGACTTTCTATACAAATATGTATAAGATTCAAATAACTCTCAAAGAGAGAATAAGACCAAGTGTTGAATCTATGTGAGCTTGTAGAGGATAGCTATTCTCTTTTTCTCCCAGCTCGTGTCTCTCACTGGGTTTTTCTCAAGTGTTTTGCTTACTGTACAGATTGCTTTGAATGAGTTTGTTATTGTTTATCAGCATTTCATCATCCTCTTCTCATTGCATGGAAGCTTCCTTATATAGTGAGCTTCATGGATTTGAACGTTGGAGAAGGCTTGTTTCCATTGTCTCACAGAAGAGTGTTGAGGTAGCTTTGACTGTGCTTGATGTGACAGGAGCAGGATTTGTTTCTGTCACATCAAGCACAATCAAAGCTATTCGTGCACAGACAGCATCTAGCTTAACAGACACATTCTGGAATGAAGGACATGGTCTAGTCTAGCTTCAGACATTGTTTGGCTTAGTTTCAAACATCGTCTGGCTTAGCTTCAAACATCGTCTAGCCTGACTATGTGTTGTCTAACTGTGTTCCATACATGGTCTAGTCCAGTACATATGCATAGTCTCCTAGACTTCACATAGTCTGTTCGAGACTGTTGTATGGTCTGGTCTTAGACTTTGCATGAGTCCTTCCAAGACATTTATGGTCTTTTTGAGAGCTTTATTTCAGTCTGATTAGAAGAAATTATAGTGCGTGATTTATTCATTATCAGTTATCAGATAGTTAAAACCAAAGTGAGAGTTAGAGTGATTATACCATTATCTGTTCTCACTTTATTTCCTGAAATCACTTAGTCTGAAATCATTAGTTAATCAAATATTATCACATTTGTTATCATCAAAACTTATTAAGGTATTAGGGGTTAGACATCATCAAACGTCTTGGTTCTAACAAAAATATGATCAAGTTAACTTCACATAATTAAAGACAAATCCAATAATTAAAGATAAATCAATTTCCTATTGACCTCATTTTGACTAAACAAAGTTGATATTTTACTTTCACCAATCTTCACATCCATAAACTCTATAAATCGTGGAAATTTGCTTATCTCCAAAGTGCAAATCTATATAAATAACAATGAATTGAATAAGATAAAACATAATGCTAATAAATCATAATTTTAAAAAAATACATAATGTGAAAAAGATAAATCAAAATTTTGGATTTATTTGTAACAAAAAAATGCATCTTATAATTTACGTAGTTGTGAAGAATTTTTTTTCTTACTCAAAAAATAAAATGCTTGACACAAACTATCAACCAAATAATCATATACAATACCAGCCCAATTATATTTCCCAAGAGATAATAAATCATCCAATAGCTTAAATAACCAAATATGCACAGTGTGGGTTGTATTCAAGAAGTAAAACTTTGCCAATCCAATAAGTATATATAACCTAACAAAATCATTAATATTATTGTCATTAAAACGCTCAGCAAGTTGGTCAAATACCATTTTTAAATTAACTTGATTCCCTTCAAACAATCTTTTAATATGACAATCAAAATCTTCTTCAAACTTTACATTTTCACCTACTATGCAAAGTCCTAAGGCTAAACACACATCTAAATAATCAAATGTTATTATCTTAGATCTTATTTGAAAATTACCCCTCTTTTCAACCCACCTATTAGCTAATTCACTAAGCAATGTTCAAGATATTTTCATTTTTTCTCCTAAAGATATTAACCATTTAAATGGGGTTGCCTCAATTTGAGCCTTCTACTCATCTATTTGACCCAACCACCTCGTCTTACATTCATGCCTCAAATACACATGAAAAGTCATATCAACAAATATAACAATCACTTAAAAGATAACCACAATCAAGCATTTGCAATTAAGAAATTATACTACATTGCTCACCTTCTTAGCCTTTGAAGATTCATGACTTCTGATTTCATTTGTTGCCATTTGATGCTATAATTACAACAATCAAGAGTATGAAATATATAAAAAAAAAAAAAAAAAAGTCACATTGAATGTAGAAATAATTTTATTTACGAATTCAACCATAGCTTTCAAATAGAATATGCCTATTTAACTTACCAAACAAAAAATGTAAAATCTTGTGGATATATGATCCAATAAGTATTAGTGTACCCTGTGGACATCCACTAACTAAAGAATTCACAAATACAAGATTACTTCAAAATTTCATTTTGTTTAACATAGCTAAAAGACTTAAATATGTTTTTAGTCCCTCAAATATCATTCATTTTTTTTAGTCCTTCAAATTCAAAATTTTATTTTTAGTCCTTTTTCCATAAAACATTAACATGTGCCAAACATCGTCTTATAAACTTTTAATTTAAATTCCAGTCATCTATCATAACCCATTTAGAATAGGGGACCCTAAGAAAGTAGTCAAGAGGTTGCTACTTCTGAAGGTTGGTTGAGTGAGCATAGTAGAGTTCCCTGAGAGTCAAGTAGCAAGTGCTACTTTGGGTTTGTAGCTCGGAGAGTTTTTTTAAAGAATACATGGGTAGAGCATGCATAGACTTAAAAAATATTAAGAGGATAGCGCAAAAAGGCTTTAAGAAAGAATACTCAAGTAAAGCGTGAAGAAGTTTTTCAAAAGAATACTCAAGAGAAGCTTAGAGAATATTGATGTATGAGTTTGTGGAGGCTTTAGAAAAGAAATAATACCATAATTGGTGCTTGTGTTAGTGGAAATCCTATCGATGTCAGGATTGGATGTAGCCTAAAGTTGTGGGAGAATTACTACAAATTTGTGTGTATTATCCTTTCTTAGTGCTTTTCATTTATTGATTTTACATCTTTCTACTTTGGAAAAAATGTTTTACAATGTTATATCTTTGATATATAAGATCATAAGAATTTTTTCTCACTACAAGAATTTCACGGATTTGTGATGGACATTTCTGTCGCAAATTCATTGAAAATTCCTCGCTAAGAGTATTTGTGATGGATTTTTGATGACTTAGCAAGGAATATATCTGTCGTTGTATTCAGGCCACTAATTCGCAACGGAATTTTTTCCTCGCTATTTCCATGCTAATAATTTATCAACCTCGCTATTCCTTCAGCAAAATCTCTTGTAAAATTGATTGTTCTAAATGAAATATTTTGTCGCTAATTTACGAGACAATATGTCTAGCTAATTTGTCACAAATGTGTCCTCGCAAAGTTGTTACAATTTTCTCACAAAAAGTTCTGTAACAAATCCATCGCTATTAAATTCAAGCTTCCCCTCACCTTACTCTCGCTATTCCCTAACAACTTTTAATTGTTAATCCGCCGCAAATTCAAATTAAAAACAATATAATTATTTTCAAGATATTATTTTCAAATTTGAATAAAATAATTTTAAAAAACAATATAATTATGAGTCAAACTTTTTAATTTGGCTTAACAAATTTAAAGATTATGAATATACAAATTTAAAGATTAAATCAATTATTTGGTATTAATTTTGGTTTTTTAAATTGTATTTTTTTAAAAAAATATTAATTTGAGATCTTTAAATTCCAATTGAAATTATTGTTTTTAAATAATAGCTGATAATAAAAAAAACTAAGAAAAATGTAAAGAGATAGTTTAAATTGATTGATGTAATTATCTTAAAATTATAATGTTTTTTTTTATCTTAGAATTATTGTAATTATTTGAAAATTATAATATGTGTTATTTTATTAGTTTGATTACGTTTAGGGTTATAATTTTGATTTTATATTATTTTCAACAAACTTTATCATCTAATTTAAATAAAAAATAATTTTTGAATTTGTCCTGTTGTTATTATTTTATGACACTTTTAAAATATTGTTATTTTAATTATCTTATAAATATAATAAATTTAAAGATTATGAATATAACAAATTTAAAGATTAAATGTAACAAGTATAAATGGATTTAAATTTAAATAAATTTAAATTTAAATTTAAATCAATTATTTGGTATTAATTCCATTTTTTTAAATTGGATTTTTTTAAATAAAGTATTAGTTTCAGATCTTTAAATTCAAAACAAAATTATTGTTTTTAAATAATAGTTGATAATAATAAAAAAATGAGAAAAGTGTAATGAAGTAGTTTAAATTGCTTAATTTAATTATATTAAAATTATAATGTTTGTTATTATCTTAGGATTATTGTAATTGTTTTAAGATTATAATATTTGTTATTTTGTTATTTTGATTTCATTTCAGGTTATAATTTTTATTTTATATTATTTTCAATAAAATTTATCATCTAATTTAAATAAAAAATGATTTTCAAATTTGTCACATTATTATTATTTTATGACATTTTTAAGTTATTATTGTAATTATCTTATGAATATAACAAATTTAAAGATTAAATGTAACAAGTCTAAATGAATTTAAATTTAAATAAATATCAATTAAAATTTAAATCAATTATTTGGTATTAATTTTATTTTTTTAACCTGATTTTTATTTAAAAAACAATTAGTTTGAGATCTTAAAATTCAAAAAGAAATTATGGTTTTTAAATAATATTTGATAATAAAAAAAACTAAAAAAAGTGTAATAGGATAGTTTAAATTGATTAATGTAATTATCTTAAAATTATAATGTTTGTTATTATCCTAGAATTATTGTAATTGTTTTAAGATTAAAATATTTGTTCTTTGTTAGTTTTATTTCATTTAGGATTATAATTTTTATTTTATATTATTTTCAATAAAATTAATCATCTAATTTTAATAAAAAATGATTTTCAAATTTATCCCATTGTTATTATTTTATGACGTTTTTAAGTTATTAGTGTAATTATCTTATGAATATAACAAATTTAAAGATTATGAATATAACAAATTTATAGATTAAATGTAACAAATATAAGTGGATTTAAATTTAAATAAATATTAATTTAAATTTAAATCAATTATTTGGTATTAACTTCACTTTTTTTAACAATATGTTTTTTTAAAAAAATATTATTGTGAGATTTTAAAATTAAAAAATAAATTATAGTTTCTAAATAATAGTTGATAATAAAAAAATGAAAAAAAATGTAATGAGGTATTTTAAATTGATTAATATAATTATCTTAAAATTATAATGTTTGTTATTATCTTAGAATTATTGTAATTGTTTTAAGATTATAATATTTATTCTTTTTGTTAGTTTGATTTCGTTTAGGGTTATAATTTTGATTTTATATTATTTTCAACAAAATTTATCATCTAATTTAAATAAAACATGATTTTCGAATTTGTCATGATGTTATTATTTTACGATGCTTTTAAAATATTATTATTTTAATTATCTTATAAATATAAAAAATTTAAAGATTATGATTTATGAATATAACAAATTTAAAGATTAAATGTAACAAGTATAATAAAAATGATTATGAATAAAAATGATTTTCAAATTGTATATTTATTTACGAATAGATTATTATTTTGAAATTATATATTTATTAGTAAATAGATTATTATTTTGAAAAATATAAACTTTCAATATAAATATTTTTGTAGGCAATTTTGTTAACTTTTTTTTATTTAGTTCAATTACATGTTTTCAGGAATATAATTAACATGAAAAGAGTGTAAAATTATTTTACAATAATAATGTATGAGCATTAAACTTTTTGTTTTAATACAATATTTTTTAAAATATTTAAATAAATATTTTTATTTTGTTAAAAATTAAATAATATATATTTTTAAATAATACTCGAATACATGTTATTCAACTTATACTTTATATATTTTAAATTTTAATTAAATTTATTTTATAAATTAAAATTTTAACTTAAGAAAAATTACTATAAAAAATATTTTTTAGGTATATATTTTTTTAAAAAGATTAAATTATATAACAATGATTAAAAAAATTTGTCCGTGCTTAGTACGAGTTACGACACTAGTTATCTTATATAAAAACTAACTATATTTGTTATCTTATCTATTGAATATTCTTAAAAATATTCATAATTATATAAAAATTAACATTATTATATATACATTATTCAATAAAACTAAAATAATATATAAAACATAAGAAAAAAAAACTAGAATTTAAAAATAAAGAATAGTTGTAGAATCTTTTAAAAATAAAATAAATTAAGAATTATAAAATAAATACTAAATTAAATAATTCACATTATATATACCTTTTGTGGCAAAAGCCTCATGTAATATAATTATAATCAAAGACACATTTCCACGTAAAGTTAAATAAAATAATATCAAACACGTGTTAATATAGTTTTATTTTTATTATTTAATTAAATTACATGATATTTGTATAAATTAACCTAAGGTTAAAAATTAAATGTCTCTATTTTCTTTTTAAAATACCCATAAAGTATTAGAAAAATCAAATGAAACGAATAATTTTTTAATATATTTAATGTTAGATTATGCTATAAACTTTTTAATTTTTTTTTATATATTTAAAATCCATTAAAAATTAACAATAATAGGTAAGTTATGAGGGGCTAGCGAGAGAAACAATTGTGTCACAATATTACAGCTGTTTCGGAAACTATTTTCATTAAAATCTAATTTTATATTGACAATATCTTTTGGGAGAGATTTGTGATGGTCTTTTTCTTCATAAATTACTAAAGGATTTGTGAGAGAAATATCTCTCGCTATTGTAAGAGTTTTTTTTTTTTTTACAATAATTAGTTTTTTATTAGCCAAGAATTTGTGAGAATATGTATCTGTCGCTAGGTAATTTGAAAAAGTTGCGAGGGAATAGTGAGGGAAATATTTACCTTTGCTAATCCCCCATTATTTGCAAATGATTCAAATGACTTTTTAGTTCACACAAATCTGTCTTTAAATTACGATAAATTAGTGACAAAATATATTTTTTGCAAATTTCTCTTACTAATCCACAAAATTGTTGTAGTGTCTTAAACTATTTTTAAAGTTGAAAAAGGAACATCTACTCATCTATATAACATATAAAAAAGCAAATTCTACACTACCCAGAATCAAACTTTTTTTAGTAGCTTCTAAGGTAGTATGTGTTAGTGTCTTTGTTAAGATTTTACTAGAAAACCATTTTTATGCAAGGTACTATCAAAGGTTAAGCATTGCTCCAGATAAAGATTTTGAAAACTAGACTCTATTATATTTACTTAGAACTTCAGAAGCCATGTGTTCTTTTGAAAAAAAAAGAAAAAAGTCATAGTCATAGTGAATCAAATGTCACTATTCAACCCCCTTTTTAGTGATCTTCTGATCCACTTCAGATCCCACTATGCTAGAGAATGTACTTAGAGTGACATGGTGTGCTTTAAGTACTAGAAGCTTGATCAGATATCCAAAGATTGCAAACACAAGACTAACCACGAACTCCCGGATAAAGATCTTAGTAAAAGGATCAATATGCTTGAAGGATTGTTTCGTTAATGACTAAGCCAGTTATTGAAGCACTCTAAAAAAAACAAAGCCAAAGCCAAAAGCTAAAGGAGTGAAAACATGGGAAGACTCTTGAAGAAATGAGTCTAGGATCTTAGGTAATTTTTTAGACACCCTACTTATCCATTAATTAAAGCTATGCGACATGATCCAATTTAAGGCTTTTAAATTCAATTAGGGTGTTTATTTAAATTAAAACAATTAAAATAGACTTAAGGACATCAAAGTAGTGAATTAAGATAATCAGAGTAGTGAGACTCGAGTCTATAATTTGGGAACTCATGTCCCACAAGCTAGACTTGAGTATTGAGTTTAACATAAGAAAATCAATATTTGTACAAAATTTTATTTACAAAGACTCAAAGTCTCATATTATTGAACTCAAATTTCACATATTGTAATGCTTACATACATGTTTTTATAAAAGCTTAAATATATTTTTAGTCATTTAAATAAGAATCTAATTTTTTTTAGTCCTTCAAATTTAAACTTGTATTTTTAGTCCCTTAAACTTGAAAAATACTACTTTTGGTCTTTTTCCCAAATTTTATTATTATTAACACATACCAAATAAGGCCTTTCAATTTTTTATTTCAAATTTAAAAATGTGATTTCTGACAGTTTAAAACTGCCAGAACCATTTAAATAAAAAAGACCAACAATTTTTTTTATTTAATAATATCATAAATCCCTAAACCTAAAATCAATCCTCGAATCAAATTTTACACTCAAAAGGTTTGCTTATACTACATTAGATTTCCTTGTCCTTATAAAATAAAAAGAAAACGGACCCTTAAAGCACACCTGCCAATTAGTTGGGAGACCCTTAGAGTGTTCACTCAGATCGGGTTGCTGCTTGTTATGTTCAATTGCATCTTCACTCGCCTGAATAAAACATGAAAATATCATTATAGTGTTTATGTAAGGTGGATGTGAAATTAAAGGTTACTGGAGTCCCATACCAGTCACCATCTAGAGGGTGAAAATTAGCATTATCTTTGGCATCTCCACTTGCAATTTGCTTCGCACGCCACTCCTAAAATCAAAGGAAATTGAGAAACAAAAATTTGGAAGACTGCAACGTGCAAACCTCTATTTCCCTTTGGCGCTTTCTTTTGAAGAGCTCATACACACTATCCGGTTCTTCCTCTTCTTCAAGTAATTCCTCTTTAGCTGCCTTCCACTAATAATAAAAAACATCTAGGATCAATTTCACATTTAAGAGAAAGTAACCCGGGGTATGAAATCCAAAAAATACTAACAAAACAGAAATATTTTATGTTTTTAAAAAACGTGCCTTATCTACTAAACTTGAAACCTTCTTATTAGATTTTAATGAGGATCCAACTGCAACTGCTCGCTTCTTACTGCATACAACTGAGAACAAGGAGGGGAAAGTCAAGTAATCATGAATGACAGGATAGCTATTTATCATGTAGTTTCACAAGGGGAGAAATAAAAACAAGTAGGAAGAAAGTATGCAAATATACTTGAAGAAAATTAAAGTAAACCTGAATTATAATCAATTAAAAAAGTGTATGGAAAAGGCATGCTGACAAATAAACCACTAATATGACTAGATAAGCCCATCACAAGGAAGAGGGAAGAAGGTTCAATTTTTAATTTTTTTTTGGCGAAAACATAATACTTAACAACCTAGGAATATGCGTTGCCAACAATCCCTCAACTTTACCAGCTACGTTTGAAACAGGATCACCCAACCAGTAACACTAGACCCTCAGCATCTGTACCTTCTGTTTGGGCTTTAGGAACTAATGATGATGCATGCATTGTTTTCTGCAGCAGCAGGAGGCAATGAGACACCTTCTGAAACAATTGCAGGCGCATGGATGCTACATGAGGTGGATGGAACATCACTAGATGCCCAATCAGCCCCACCAACACCAGGATCATTGATATTGATAACAGGTATGGAGTTTGAACCAGCTCCTGAAATTTATTAAAAAAAATTTTTTTTTTATAAAAATGCTGAAAGAACTCAGCCAGATAAGAATGTTTACAGTAATAAAAAATAGAAATTACTTCACTAACTACCAATATGGTACCAATACAAACGTACCATCTTGAACCTCATAATAAGCAACGGTGCCAGTTGGATTGATCATAACTTGAGGATTTTCACTATACATGTTAGGAAAATCAAAGTCCAATTGCTGTTCTTCAACATCAAACTTGGAAACAGATGAATGGTGTCCCTCATCAGATAAACTCATATGACTATCATTTCTTGTCAATTCATTTCCATTAATATCAGAACCCTGACTTTGATTTGTACATTCAACACTACCTCCATTAATTTGGGACCCGTGACCATACAATTCTTTATGAGAAGTCACTGTGGCTTCCAAAGAACCATCAATTATGAAAGCAGGAGAAGTGTCCTGCATCACAGCCGAGAGCACATTGGAATTATCACCAACAGCAGCACTCTCTGTTTTATCATTGACAGAAGCATGAGGTATTGAGCCATTAGCCAACTGATCTGCATGAGCCAAGACCTGGTGCACTTCCCATGATGTTTCCCAGTTTCAACGTTCCAGTAATAATAACGTTGACTTTCCTCATGCATCACCATCTTCCACCCCAAACCAACATCAGTGACAACTTGTTCATCAAAACTTTCAGAAACATATATTTGATCTTTGGAAACCATTTCATTTTGCAAATTTCCAGCAGCACCATCACTTTCATTTCTTTCACTGTACCCAACATCAAGTGAAGTAGAATTTTGTGTTGTATTTTGCTGTCCATTATTCCGAGGAACAAGATCTAATGGGACACTGGTGTCCAAATAGTACTACAAGATGCTTAGATGGAGTTTTAATTTGTTACCTTTGTGAGGAACACTTATGTTACAATTTAGTATGATGCTCACTTAATTTAGGACGAACAAAAAAATTGTCATCAGTGACGTGGACTTAATGAGCTTTGTATTATTGACTTCAATTGTCCACACTCTTGTAACAAAAGTCATCTTCGAGTACTGAATTGGATTAGTTTTGTTTTCTTTGGTTTTTTTTTTTTCCTTTATATAGTTTATATGGATAGACAAGTATATAAATAGTGTCGTTATTATGTTATATATTTTTTTATTTAATAATCTTTTTGTAAATGGCATCTCATTATTTTAATCATTTGGTTATTTATCAACTTTTTTTTAATTAGAATTTTAAATATATATATATAAATTAATAACTATGTTAATTAAATTAAATTTACACAGTTTTTTTTTTTACTTTATAAATGTTTTTTTTTGGAAAAATAAGTAGTTTTAAAAATAACAAAAAGAAAATAAATTATGTATTGATAGTTGAAAATAATTTCACATTATTATCTAATTATAAAGTATCACTTAATAAATTTGTTAACTTTTATGGCATTTAACTTAAATCAAAGCATATTTTAAAAACTATATTATTCAAACCACAAGTATAAAAACAAAACCTGAATGAAATAAGAGATGTAAAAATGAAAACTATACGAAAAAGTTTTTATTTCATTGTCAAAAAAAAAAACATTTACCATAACTTTTATGACTTAATGATTAAATGTGAATAATATAATTTTGAATGGTTAAATGTAGTAACAAGAACCATTGCTAAAATATTCCATTTGATATATATGGAATGTTGAATTGGCTCTGTGCTTGATGCATTACTTGGATTCCATCATAAATGCTACTTCTTTTTCTTACTCCCCAAACATTCATGTGCAGAAAATATTTTTGAGTGGAACTTGCTATTTGAATAGGAGTTTTTGATGAAATAAGATGTGTTAAGATTTGTTTCCGCTTTCCTTGTCCATATCTCTCATGCCCAAGAAAAAATAATCTGTCATAAAACAAATATCATATGGTTAAAAGAACATTGAGATAAATTTTTACAATAATATTAATAGAAGTGGGTTGAATTGATATTAGTGATTATTCAATTTTTATGCTAATTATGCAGAAAAATTCATTTGAAGGGATGGAGTTTTTGGTGTATGAATTGAATGTATTTTTTGTATCATTATTTATTTATAATATAGTTATTGTTATGCTGATTAAAAAGAAGAAACAAAACTCCACGTATATATAATATGAATCAATTAATCATGAACACGAAAACTGGAACAAATTATGTAAGTGCTATCTTTTGCATTTGACTTGGTATATCAAGGCGGACCTAGACTTGGAAAATAGGAGAGACCAATTGTATATAACATATTCATAAATTGATATAAAATATTAATTACATTAATAATCTATCAAAATCAGAAATATCTTTTTTACATGTCACAAAAATTGTTTATGATATTGAAAATTATAGTTTTAGATTAAGAATGTAATATACTAATTGTCAAATTTAAAATATAAAAATTAGAAATACCTTTGTTTTATACGATTATGTCTTTTAACTTTTGTCTTTTGTCGAAAATATTAACTCGTGGCTATGACGTCTTATACTAATATGCAGTTTAAGAAACAAAAACAACTCATTTACTTGCAAGATAAATAAAATTTGACAATTGAAATTTTAGTTCAAGAAAAAACTAATTATATATAATAACAAAATTAATCAAATATAATATTTAGATAAGATTTATTTACAAAATAAAATAAAATTACTATTAATTTTATAATTTAAAAAGTTAGTTAAAAATTCATTCTATAATAATTAAAATTTGATACTTTATAGCATTAAAAAAAAAAAAATAACATCATGATTTTATAGTTTAGAAAAAATTTAAAATAATTATTTAATAACTAAAGTTAATAAAATATTAATATAATCTTCATATAAGATTTCTATAAAAAAAAAAGAAGATAAAATTACTATTAATTTTATCATTTAAAACAATTAAAGATAAAATTGATTCTATAATAATTAAAATTTAATATTTAAATAAGATTTTTTTATCATTTAAAAAAATTAAAGATAAAATTGATTCTATAATAATTAAAATTTAATATTTAAATAAGATTTTCTAAAAAAAAAATAAGATTGATATTAATTTGATAATTTAGATAAAAAAAAATAATTAAAAAAAACAAATTATATGAAGAAAAAAGAAAAATACCAAATGCTAAATGCACCTCTCTAATTACTAAATGCACCCTTCCAATTACTAAATACACCCCTATAAAGTATATGGTAAAAAAAAAAAAAAAAAAAAAAAAGGGGCCATGGCCCCCCAAATGGACAACCTAGGTCCACCCATGTGGTTTATACATTTTATCTGTTTTTGGTTATATGTAGCATGCAGGAACCTTTAATATTAATTGGCTTATAAAATAAAACATGAAAACAAGGAAACCACATATTAAAAGTTAGTTTGATAAAAATTTGTGTTCAGTTTGAGTCCAACGTTTGTATTTGTTATGACAAGGAATGGACATGGATGAGTGATTGGAGCGAGTAGACTAAAATGGCAAGTGATCATTGAATGTTTGGTTCTCCTCCGATGTTGGAATCCTCCATTGAGACATTGGAATCCACTGAGGAGTACCAACATTAGCAATAGGAACCTCCTCGGCTGCAGCAATGGCAACAGCGGGATCATCAGCAAAAATATCCTTGAATAATTGATCTACCAACTCAAAGTCCAAGGACTCCATGTCCATGTCCATGTCCATGTCGAAGGAGTCGTCCATGGCGGGAGGAGGAGGAACGGTGGCATCAAGATCTTGCAAGAAATCTTTGAACTCTTGGTTATCTAGGTCAAAGTCGGACTCAAAGGAATGCAACTGAATCTTGACAGAGGTCAGAGTCGACATCGGCGGTGTTTGTGTACGTTTCTTGGAACCAGTCAAGATCAGCGCCAAGCTGCTGCGTTGGGTTCGACTAAGAAGCTTCATTGTCGTTCTAATCATTGGCGTCAAGATATTGAAAAGAGGCGGAAGTAGAAGCGCAAACATGATCGTTTATGACAACGAGACAAGCCATTTCCTGATTTCTTAAACTCTTGACACTCAGTAAATATCTTAAACTTCCTTTGCATGTATATAGCTATTTATATTAATGATAGAAATCACTATTTCCCGCTAACAGGGACGGATAAGGTCTGGGGGGAAGAATTTTGTTTCTACAAAAATTAAATTAAAGATAAAAATTTTGAATAAAAAAATTAATATAAAATTTATAAAAAAGATAAAAAAAAAAATGGGTATAAAATTTTTCAATTATTTTAAAAATTAAGGAATAAAATGTATAATCATATCATGTAAAATGATAGAGTAAAATTTACAAGATTTTAAAAAATTAAAGATAAAAATATCAAATTAATTTGTTAAGAATAAAACTTATAAAAAATAAAACAAAATGAAATAAATATATAATTAAGTTAAATATTTATTACTAAATGTAGGTATAAAACTAATATATAATCTAATAATAAAAAAATTAAATAAATACTAACTTAAAAATTTATTTTTTTAATAATTTTTTCTTTATTAATATTTATATTTATATATATATATATATATATATATATATATATATATATATATTATGAGCGCAAGCCGGACTGAACCGCCGTTGCCGAACATTATTCCGACTCCGCTTCTTCTCTTCTATATGTTTTCCCTTTTTTCAGATCTGTTCTTTTATTTCGATTTTCCCTTTTTTCAAATTTTTTTTTTTTATGAGATTGATGTCCCTCGGCTGCGTATTGCAGAGATACACAAAATTTGTGTTATTTTGTGGGTTATTTGTATTTTTTTATTATAGTTAGAAAGGGATCAGTTTGTGTTGTCTTTTTCGATTGTAACATAGTGCCTTAAAAAGGAATTAGTTGGTTATGCAAGTACTACTAGGCACTATTGATATACCATGCTTCACTTTTTTATTTTTGGTTATGTAAAAGCTTTGACTGATTAGAAAAAGAAACTCTAGATGATCTAGTCTTTGTCTCTTATTGGTTCATGATTTATATTTCATAGACCTTTAATATGAAATCTAGAGAAAAAGATGATATGGTTCATGTTTATTTTTATTTTTTTATACAATTTGTGGCTGCAGGGGTGGACCTAGGTTGTCCATGGGGCATGGCTCCTGGTTTTTTCTATTATTTTTTTAATCATATACTTTATAGGGTTGTATTTAGTAATTTAAGGAGTGTATTTAGCCATTAGAGGGACGTGTTTAGCAATTTAAAATGCATTTAGTATTTGATATTTTTCTTTCTTTTTCTCATGTAAAATTCTAATATTTTATTAATATTATATAATTTGTTTTTTTTTAATTATTTTTTATCTAAATTATCAAATTAATATCAATCTTATTTTTTTTAGAAAATATTATTTAAATATTAAATTTTAATTATTATAGAATCAATTTTATCTTTAATTTTTTTAAATGATAAAATTAGTAGTAATTTTATCCTTTTTTTTTTAATAGAAATCTTATACGAAGATTATATTAATATTTTATTAACTTTAGTTATTATATAATTATTTTGATTTTTTTCTAAACTATAAAATCATGATGTTATCTTTTTTTTAATGCTATAAAGTATTAAATTTTAATTATTATAGAATCAATTTTTAACTAATTTTTTAAATTATAAAATCAATAGTAATTTTATTTTATTTTGTAAATAAATATTATCTAAATATTATATTTGATTAATTTTGTTATTATATATAATTAGTTTTTTCTTGAACTAAAATTTTAATTGTCAATTTTTATTTATCTTACAAGTAAATGAGTTGTTTTTGTTTTTCAAACTACACATCGACACAAGATATCATAGCCACGAGTTAATATCTTCAATAAAAGATAAAAGTTAAAAAACATAATTATATAAAACAAAGATATTTCTAATTTTTATATTTTAAATTTGACAATTAGTATATTACACTTTTTTTTAACAATGTTATTGATACAAAGAAGACAATTAATATATTACATTCTTAAATTAAAACTACAATTTTCAATATAGTCACAAACAATTTCTGTAACATACAATAAAGATGTTTCACATTTTGATAAATTATTAATATAATTAATATTTTAGATGAATCTATAAATATTTTATATATGATTATATATATTCTTTTTGTTAGATAAATTTTTTTTTTCATAGTTGGCTCCCTATCCTTTAAGCCTGTGTGTGCCCCTTTGTGGTTGTTTTTTTAATTTTAAAAATTACAATTTTCAGCAGTTATAAAACCTCCACGAACTGTGAATTCTATATTCTTCGCTTGACACTCGGTAACGCATGTACGAATAAGGACTAAAAAGTATATTTTACGATTTTGAAGGATAGAAAAAAATAATTTTAAATTTAAAGGACTAAAATCAAAAAAACTCTATGACGAATTAAAAATATATTTACGCCTTTTGAAAATGTCACAATTCAATTTCTTAAGCAAGCATAACTCAAATAATGAATCACATTAGTCGTTAAACTAAGACTCTATTGCAACATTTCTATAGAAAGTGACCAATTTGATGACACTTTATAATTAAGATTTAAATTGATAATATTATTTTTAGAACAAAAATTATCAAGCCCCGTATCTTTTACGAAACAAAAATTTGCGTCTATTTAAATTAATAGTAAATATTTAATTAATTCATGATTTTTGTTTTTAGTGCATTAACTAATATTTGAATGGTCTTAATCCTAATCTATTTTTTTTTTGTTTCATTTTTTATCCTATTATCAAACATCTTCGTTAACTATGATGTGAAAGTAAATTACTTTGCCAAAATTTTAATTATTTTAAAATATTTAACATTTTCTTATGGTTTATTGGCCACATCAATTAAAAAAAAACATGATTGCACAAAATCATTTCCTTCCGGTTTCTTCCTCCACCTATCATCACCCCATACCCCCTTTGCAAACCACAACCCACCCCGCATCTGATTCTTCTGCAAATGGTGAAATGAGAGACAAACCTCCATGGATGGCCTAAAACCATTGTTTTTTTGGTCAATGTTTTAGGTAAGGGTAATAATTCAGCAAGAGGCATATAAGAATTAGATCAAATCTGCAAAGACAATAAACCATAACTTCATCCCATATAAAAAAACCATTTCAAATCATGCCAACTACGAACTACCACAGCATCCAAAACGGTATTGAAGGAATAACACGCATGCTTTCATGGTCACATCGACAACATTCTCCAAGCAAATCAAGATGACGACGTAGTTAGTGACGACATGTTAGATTATTTAATTTAATAATAACTCATGTAATTATGAATGACTTTAATAAAAAGAAGTTTGATGATTGTTAGACTTGAAATTATGTTAAAGTTATTTGAGATTATTTTTAAGTTATTAAAATAAATCTTTTGGACTTTCTTAAAGAATTAAGAATAAAATTATTCTTACAAGGGTAAAGTATGAAATTTGTCCCTAAACTTTTTTCACATTTCTGGTTTTGGTCTTGTAACTTTTTGTTAACAGGTCTTAGTCCCTCAATTTTCATTTCGTTTGTATTAGAATGATGTATTTGCTGAATGTGTGTAGGAGAAAGTCACATCTCATCTCTATTTATATTGAGGAAATCCTCAGTAATTGATTACATCATATAAAGATAAAGAGAAATAATAACTAACAAGATAATATTTACCAAGATAATATAAGGATAATAACTACCAAGATAATATATATTATAACACTCCCCCTCAAGTTGGAGCATATATGTCATATGAGCCAAGCTTATTACAAATGTAGTTAACCCTGGGACTGTGAGAGACTTAGTGAACATGTTTACAAGTTGATCTTTAGAATTGACAAAATCAGTGGTAATTGCTCTTGAGAGTATCTTCTCTCCCACAAAGTGACAGTCTATCTCTATGTGTTTGGTTCGTTCATGGAACACCGGGTTCGATGCTATGTGAATGACAACTTCATTATCACAAATTAGTTTAGTGGTTGTAGTGTCTCCAAATTTTAACTGTTGGAGAAGTTTCCTAAGCCATGTAATCTCGCAAGCAGCTACTGCCATGGCACGATATTCAACTTCGGCACTTGATCTGGCAACTATCTTTTGCTTTTTGCTTTTCCATGAAATCATATTCCCTCCAATAAGAACACAATATCCAGAGGTGGATTTCCTATCTGATGGTGATCATGCCCAATTAGCATCAGAGTAAGAAATGATGTTGGTATTGCCTTTGTCTTCATACAACAGTCCACGACCTGGTGCATTCTTGATATATCGAAGGACATGGGTGACGGCATCCCAATGACCTTCACAAGGTTCTTTCAAGAATTGGCTCAGCACACTAACAACAAACGTAATGTTTGGTCTAGTGATAGTGAGGTAATTAAGCTTGCCTACAAGTCGTCGATATCTTCCCAGGTCTTTTAAAGGCGCCCCTTGACCCGGAATAAGCTTAACATTAGGATCCATAGGAGTGTCACTTGGACGACAATCAAGCATTCCAATTTCCATTAGAATGTCTAAGGCATATTTTCGCTTGGAAAAGGCAATACTAGATGAGGATTGGGCAACTTCAATGCCTAAGAAGTACCTGAGTGGACCCAAATCTTTAGTCTGAAACTGAGTGTGAAGGTGAGACTTGAGACGGGTAATTTCAGCCGAGTCATTGCCAGTGATGACAATGTTATCAACATATACAACGAGATAGATACACAAGCAAGACGGAGAATGGAGGGAAAATACTGAGTGGTTAGCTTCACAACGAATCATACCAAACTCAAGCAGAGCTGAGCAGAAATGACCAAACCAAGCCCGGGGGGATTGCTTTAAACCATAAAGGGAGCGACGAAGCTTACAGACAAGGTGTGAGCCACTAGAAATAGTAAAACTGGGTGGTTGATCCATGTACACCTCTTCTTGCAACTCACCATGCAAGAAGGCATTTTTGATATCTAGTTGGTGAAGAGGCCAGTGTCGGATGGCAACCATAGCAAGAAAAAGACGAACAAAGGTGATTTTGGCCACAGGAGAAAAAGTGTCGCTATAATCCAAACCAAAAATTTGAGTATAGCCCTTAGCCACCAAACGAGCTTTGTAGCGATCAATGGTGCCATTTGGTGCGATCTTCACCGTATAAACCCAACGACACCCAATAATGGATTTGTTGGGAGGCAAGGGAACAAGCTTCCATGTGTTGCTAGCATCCAATGCAGCCATTTCTTCTAGCATCGCTTGTTGCCAATTGTGGTTAGCCATGGCTTCACCTGTAGACTTAAGAATAGACACAAAATCCAAAGAAGAGATAAAAGAGTAATAGGAGGGAGAGTTTGAAAAGGTTAAGGAAGAGAAAATGGATTGGTTACCAATCATGTGATTAGAGGCACTGAAATCAAGTATCCAAGGTCCAATAGAGGAGGACTGAGAAATAAAAGTCATAGGATTTCCAGACTGAGCCACAACGGTAATAGGTGATGCAGGTTTGTTGGCTGCTTGAAGCTGAAGAAGCTCATTATATTCCTTAGTAGAGATAGTAATATCAGAAGCAAAATGGGTGACTGTGGCCACATTAATTGACTGAGGTTGCACTTGAGCTTTTATCCTACATTTGGCTTCAATATGACCAAAGATTCTGCAATAGGTGCAACAAATATTATGTTTGGAACCATTACCACATCTTCCACCATGACCCCCACGATGAGAGGAGTGAGAGACGAGGGCATAGGAATCCCCGGTAGACATGGATGGGTGTCCAAAAGTATGAAGTATGCGAAGTGGAGATATGCAACAGTTGTTCATGTACCATGTCATAGGTAGGAACTGTAGGAGTGGGAGTTGTGGCCATGAGAGAACTTCACAAAAAAAAAATGTCAAATAGAAGGGTGGGAAGGTTCGCCGGAACGAGGTGTACCTTGAGGAGCAATCGATGACGGATGGGAATGCCGAAAAAAGTGGCACACGTTGATTTAGTGACAACGCATGGAGTGTATGTGCCGGGAAAAAGATTGGTCGGTGGTGGTGAACAACAGCTTCATAGAGGTGTGGTACTGTTCACTCACTATTTCAATATGACCAAAGATTCTGCAATAGGTGCAACAAATATTATGTTTGGAACCATTACCACATCTTCCACCATGACCCCCACGATGAGAGGAGTGAGAGACGAGGGCATAGGAATCCCCGGTAGACATGGATGGGTGTCCAAAAGTATGAAGTATGCGAAGTGGAGATATGCAACAGTTGTTCATGTACCATGTCATAGGTAGGAACTGTAGGAGTGGGAGTTGTGGCCATGAGAGAACTTCACAAAAAAAAAATGTCAAATAGAAGGGTGGGAAGGTTCGCCGGAACGAGGTGTACCTTGAGGAGCAATCGATGACGGATGGGAATGCCGAAAAAAGTGGCACACGTTGATTTAGTGACAACGCATGGAGTGTATGTGCCGGGAAAAAGATTGGTCGGTGGTGGTGAACAACAGCTTCATAGAGGTGTGGTACTGTTCACTCACTATTCACGATGCTTTGAAGGAAAGAAAAAAAAAATTGAACCTAGCTCTGATACCATATTAGAATGATGTATTTACTGAATGTGTGTGGGAGAAAGCCACACCTCATCTCTATTTATATTGAGGAAATACTTAGTAATTGATTGCATCATATAAAGATAAAGAGAAATAATAACTAACAAGATAATATAAAAGATAATATCTACCAAGATAATATAAGGATAATAACTACCAAGATAATATAAAGATAATATATATTCTAATAGTTTAGGGTTTCGATCCTTTCGTCATATGCTCCGTTAAGTTCATCCTCTTCGTCGAGCCAGTTCATCCCCTCCATCGAGCCTCCTCCCTTCGTCGAACATCCTCACCATCAAACCTCCCCTCCTTCATCGAACCCCTCCCCTCAATCGAACCACATCCCCACCACGAACCCCATCCCCTCCATTGATGTCGAACACCATCTAGGAGATCTGGGATTAGTGTCACACCACCTCTGAAGTGATCAAAATAGTATATGAAGGGGGGGTTGAATTGTTTTAATATGGGACTTTTATGTTTTAAGCAAAACAGATGAATATATTGGTAAATAAGTAGTTTAGAAAATATGTGAGGTTTTCTTCTGAACAGTTCAAAAGATATATGCAATTCAGTTCAAAAGATATATGCAATTTGCTTTTGAAAAGTTGCAGTTTATTTCTGATGGTTATTGATACTCTTTCATAAATTAGTTTGAGATAGACTTAAATAAAACAATAATAATGGAGTAAGCATAAGAGTGAGAGACAAAGGATTTATACTGGTTCACCCTTAACCTTGGGCTACGTCCAGTCCTTACTCTATCAAGTGAGATTTCCACTAAATCTGATCAAAGTCTCAACTGAGACAGCACACCACTTCCAGCACTCTGCTGATATGTAGAATTTGTCACCTACTAATTCTCGTCCACTCTTTGCTGACTCACAGCAGCAAATACCCAAGCACACTTGTTGGGTTATACAGATACAACAACAAACACCTAAGCACACTTGCTGGGTTACACAAATACAGCAACACCAGTTCACTCAACTGGATCTCAATCATTTAGATCTAAGTCTCTCACAGATGACTTGATCTTTACAAGGTGATTCAAAATGGTTTGTCCAACTTTGGATTTTTCCTAATAGGAAATACAATTCTCAGAGCTGTTATAAGATTAAGCTTAAAGTGATATGAACAGCTAGGGATCTCTCTTGAATGAAGAGGCAAAGCAAACTTGGATCTGTTTGGATAACTTTCTTGTAATGGCTTTGTAGTTGGATGATCCTGAAGATGAGTAAAGGCTTCTATTTATAGATTGAAGCAAGAAGGCAGAAAGCTAGAGAGCCAGTTGTCATGAGTTGTAAAGGGGGGGAGGACAACTGTTAAAGTAGAAAGACAGCTATCACTTCTTCAGTTCTGAATATGGCTTCTGAACAATGCTTCTGATTGGCTTTCTGAATGTGCTTTTGAATAGTGCTTCTAAACATGGTTCTGAACATTGCTTCTAAATAGTCTTCTGAACACTACTTCTGAACATGGTTCTGAACAGTGTTTCTATATGAGCTTCTGAGCAACTGATGAAATTCTATTTGCAACACTTAATAGAATACTTAAAGGTAACATTTCGTACTTTCAATGGATTGCCAATGGGTAGAGGTGAAACTATGTCCATCTCATACTTTTATTTACATGATTTTGCATATTTAAACTTTGATTTCTCATGTTCTACTCTCTTTCACTATATCTATCTCTCCTTAGTTTTCTCAATCATTTAAATTTAGTTATTCCTTTAATTTTTATTTGTTTGTTGAAACTTATTTCATAAAATAAGTATTTTTCTATATAATTGGATATCATATCCCCAAAATATAGAATCAATGACACAAGTGTGTTGTTGGAAGAAATAGGGATGAACTTTATCTACCAAACCAAGTACACTAGCCAAGCCAAGCCAACCCATTAATTAAGGTCTGTAGATCACTAATTGTGTTTGTTTTGTCCTAAAACCTTTAAAGATTGAATCTGTGGAATTGGTTCTGAAAATAATATACTAAGAAAAGGGAATGTTAAAAGAGTATTCACTTTTAAAAAAAATGATATTATACTAGATTATGCAATTTTTAATGAAAGAAAAGAAAGATTTTTTTTTCCTCAAAGCCAAATTATATCATGTCATTCGTAATAGAAGTAAGGATACAATTCTTTTTTTCTCTGTCTTAGAACATTGTTCTTGTTTCCATGAGATTCTATTTGTTGTCTTAGAACTTTGATTTTTACTGTCATGGAGACCTGATAATGAATCTCTTTTAGCAAGAAACTAAGTCTTAGGGTCTGAATTTGAAAATGTAGTCTTCATGAAAGTTGTAGATATGGATGTTTACTAATGAATGACCTTGGATTTACTCAAAAATATTAGACTTAATGTTACTTTTAGTCCATTAAGTTTCACATTTTTTGCATTTTGGTACATAATATTTTAAAAGTTTCATTTTGGTATTTTAAACTATGTTTTAGTTATATTTTGGTACTTTAAATTATGTTTTAGTCACATTTTGGTACATCTTAGGATTGCTGATTTGCTTTTGTTTATGTTTGTGACTAAAACATTATGTACCAAAATATAACTAAAACATAGTTTAAAGTATCAAAATGAAACTTTTATAACATTATGTACCAAAATATGACTAAAACATAGTTTAAAGTACCAAAATGAAACTTTTAAGACATTATGTACCAAAATGCAAAAAATGTGAAACTTAATGGATTAAAAGTAACATTAAGCAAAAATATTATGTAAAACTCTATATATGGTCAAATTAGTAAGTAGAGGTCAAGCTGTCAAAAATTGGTAAAAGTTTCACTTTACTCATAATTTAGACATAGTATACTCCTAAACTAGGTCTTGAGATAAACATAAGAATTATAGATAATCTTATTAGTTTTCAATGAGACGAGATTCAACTTAATTGTGTTAGAATAACTATATATATAAATATATCATATTTTTACCTATAAAAAACTACAATTCTTGTTAGGTACATTTCTAATATTTTCAATGATATTTTTTACTAATATTATCTTTTATTCTTGTTAAGTTCATTTCTAATGTATTAAAATCTTTTGTCACATTGTTCAAGATGGAAATCGACACACAAGAAGAGTGCAATAATTGGAATGAGGATACAGAGATGAATGAAGTTGATAGTGATGAGTATAATAATGATCTTAGGAGTGATGAAGGAAGGAATGATGATGTACTAGAAGGTTAACCAAAAATAACATACTTGACAACTGAATAGATACTTAGACTCAAATTTGATACCAAGTTGGAAGCTTACGAGTTTTATAAAGATTATGCCAAATGTCAAGGCTTTGTTGTTAGGAAAGATGATCTCAAACATGATAAAAAGAATGCTAACATTGTGATGCATCAATTTTTTTGTAGTAGAGAGGGGCTTAAAAGCGAAAAACATTTGGATAGAGTAGACTAAATTCGAGATCCCAGGCTCATGACTCGAATAAATTGGTTAGCAAGGCTTCGTGTGTTATTAAATTACAAGACCTTAAAATGGGGAGTTTCTGTTTTTGAGAGTGCCCACAATCATGAGCTGACTCCCTCATATAGTGTTCACTTTTTTCCTGGATATCGTTCAATGAATGAATTTGATAAGGCACAAATTGATAACTTGCAATTAATTATATGGTGTGAGAACATGTCATATAATGGACTTAATGCTAGGACAAAAAGGTGGGCATGCTGATCCTGGGTTTTGTAAGAAAGATCTCTATAACCACATAGACAAGCAAAAATGAGCCATGATAAAAGATGGGGATGCTTTTGCAGCATTGTGCTATTTGTAGGCAAAGGCAAATAATGATCCTACATTGTTCTTTTGTAAGTTCACTATAACAAGTGATCACAAACTTCAAAATTTGTTTTGGTAAGATGAAACAAGTTGAGTTGATTATCAATGTTTTAGAGATGTTGTGGCTTTTGATACTACATATAAGAAGAACAAATACAACAAACCATTGGTAATTTTGTGTGGATATAATCATCATGGAGAGACTACAATATTTGGTTGTGCTTTAATTGCTGATGAGACAATTGATACATATAAATGGGTTTTAGAAACATTCTTTGAAGCAATGTTTGGCAAACATCCTAAACGTGTGGTGACAGATGGTGATAATGCAATGAGAGGGACTATTAGGTATGTTTTTCCAAACTCTTTAGATGAAAGAAAAATGGGCAATCGCTTACATGGGTGAAAAGTTCTTTTGTAGGATTAGAACAATATCAATTTGTGAAGGGATTAATTGATTCATCAAGAGGTATGTTGAGAGCAAGAATAGCCTTGTTGATTTCATGCATAATTTTGAGAGAGCTGTCAAAGAATATAAACATAATGAACTGGGTTCTAATTTTAAGTCTAAGTTCATTAAGCTTGTACTGACAACTACTCTCCTTAAACTTGAAGATGAAGCTTTAAATATTTTCACCATAAACAAGTTTTGGGATGTTAAGAACAAGCTTGTACTTTTTTATGCTTTAAATGTTATTGAGCGATTACAATATGACGAGAAGGTGATGTTGAAGATGAATACAATTTGCAACCTTAATATTCATCATGTTGTCATGTTTGATAAGATTGAGAATACATTTGAATGTGATTGTCAAATGTTTGAATCTTGTGGTATTCCTTGTTGCCATATATTTTGTGTAACGAAGACTGAGTACATGAATGTTACTCCAAGTAGTTTGATTTGCAAGCGATGGACAAAGTCATCTAAGGAAGATTTTGTGTTCTCAATTTTCGATGAGGAAAATGATTCTAAAAGGCTATTTATGTTAAGAAGGGGTGCATTATCTTATGCTTGCAACAAAATTTATGAAGTTTATGCAAAATATTTAGATAAATTTTCAGAGATAAGCAAAGAAATTTACAAACTTACAGCTAAAATAGAAAAACTAGGTGATTTTAGTGCTAGCCAAAGTACTCCATCAACAACCATTCATGATTAAGACCAAAGGTGCTCCTAAGAAGAAAAACTGTGGTCAAAAGGGTAGATGTTGTTCTCATTGCCATCATAAAGGACACACAGTTAGGACATGTGAACAATTACTTTTGCGAGATCGTTTATGTAGTGTTGACGAACAAAGTTCTTCTCAAATTTTCATGGCGATAAAAGAGTAGTTGATAATGTAATTATTATATCTTGTTTATTTGAAAATTTTAATTGTTTTGTTATCTTTACCTTTAAAATATTGTTAAATGTGCAGGTTGATGTTTTGTTTGACCACGATGATGAAGAGCAAACTGGTTCAATGCAAAGGGGCAAAGGCAAAGAAAAGGTTTGTGTATATTGTTGTTAAAATTTATTTAAGTGTTTTAAAGTGATCTTTTAATAAATAGATGTCCATGTTTGGTTTATGATAGTAACAATGCTTTCGCATTAAAGAGAAAGCCTAATAATGGTGCTTCCTCAACCCAAATTCATGTTGAAAACAAAGTAAGACATTTTCTTATATTTTAGTAATTTTGTTAAGTGTTCTCATTGGAATAACTAACAAAATTTTACTCCATAAAATTAATTTAATTGTTTTGTTATCTTTACCCTTGAAATATTATTGAATGTGAAGGATGATGTTTTATTTGACCACAAAGATGAAGAGAAAATTGGTTCATTGCAAAGGGGTAAAGGCAAAGAAAAGGTTTGTGTATATTGGAGTTAAAATTTGTTTAAGTGTTTTAAAGTGATATTTTATTGAATAGATGTCCATGTTTGGTTTATGCAAAGGTTTGTGATAGTAACAATGCTTTTTTTTTTCCTTAAATCTCAGTCCATCCAAGTTTCAAGAGAAGGACTGAGAGAATCCCAACAAGGTTGGCATTCCCTGAGCTCCTTATCTCAAACCAAGATAGCTGTAAATATTATTATCAAAAAAGAAGAATGGAGGTTACAAATGAATATGGGGGGATCGAGCCAAACCCATGAAAGTAAAAAAAAATGTACAAAGTGAGGAAGAGACCTAGCTAAATCTAAAATTAGCTTGCATACATTGGTTAATCATAAATTCCCTAATACTAAATCTAAGGAGAGTACTAAACCAAGTGAAATCACATTTTGAATGTGCACCATGTTCGCAAAAAGGTCGGCACAACTATTGCCTTCTCTAAATATGTGAGTAACTTTTAACATAAAATCGGGTTTTGGAGTAGTTATGAGAAGCCATCTTCTTCAAATTCTCCAAGGCACAAGAAGTGGATTTCTGAAAGCATCTATGGTGAGAATCGCATTCCAACCATATCTTCCTCCAACCACAAGCATTAGCTGATTCTAGTGAGAGGATGATAGCCATTATCTCAGCAAAAATGGAGCTCTGAATGCTAAGAAACTAAGTGAAACCACCAATGAAGCATCCATAGTTATCTTTGAAAATTGCTCCAGCTAACCAAATGCAGCACCATTGGAGTTGCATTTCAGCCAGCTGACTGGTGGAGGTAGCCAAATAACAGGCTGAATATGAGGAGCAAGAGAGGGTTGTGCCTTAATGTTGAAAGCTTGAAGAAATGTAGCTTCAAGTGGGCTGAATGAACCATGACTTTTAGAGGAAAGGCCAAGAATAGAAGTATGATATCTAATTTGAGAAATAGCATAATAGATTGACGTTGGCTGATTTCAAAATCTGAGACCATTTCTGGATCTCCAAATAATCCAAACTGAATTAATTATGGCAGCATGTAAGACCTCCTTAGTTTGTTTGCTAAGAGGTTTATTAATAGCAAGAATAATGCTGGATAGGGAAGAGAAATCAATATGGAAATGTATAATGGATTGTAGCCAGCTCCATATTCCCAATGCAAATGGGAACTGTAGAAAAATATGATCAATAGTCTCAGCTGCACAACCACAAAGGCTGCACATGGAGACAATTACCTTACCCTTAGACCTAAGTATGTCATCAGTAGGGAGTTTCTTGTGCATACTCCTCCAAATAACAAAGTTTCTGGAAGCTGGTGATGAGTTGTTCCAAAGGGCTTTAGCCCATGGCAGCTGTTGGCCTTGGGGAGAGAGGGTTAAACAAGCCTATGATTATATGTCATTTGAAAAATAGAGGATTTGAGCTTCTTTTTGCAGGCCAAGGGCAAATTAAGTAAATCAGCAATAGACTTATCCAAGAGCCATTTATCTAGCCAAAAATTGGCTAATTTGCCATTATTAACTATCCAACTGGTGTGTAGATGAACTATTGTCCAATGTTTCTTAATGGAAACCCAAACAGAGGACATTTTATAAGTAGTGACTTGCTGCCCATTAATAAGAAATCTGGTTCACATGAGGGTAGCCCAATTCGAGTCAGAGTACAACATATTCCATAGAAGCTTGATCATGGCTGCCTGGTTAAGATAAGATAGTTTCATAATTCCAAGCCCACCTTCATTTAGAGGAGAGCAAACTATGTGCCAAGCCACAGTTGATATATTTTGCTTTTCAATGTTGCCAGTCCACAGGAAGTTTCTGATCCATCTTTCCACCTCTTTTAGCAAATCAATAGCCCAAGAATATATCTGAAAACTGAAAAATAACATGCCAGTAATCACTGAATTAATAAGCTGAACTCTATCCATAAAAGAGAGCAACTTCCCAGCCCATGATGACAGCTTTGCTCTGATTTTGCTTGCAATAGGTTTGAAGAAAAGGCTTTTTGGTCTTCGTATAAAAATAGGAACACCAAGATAAATGAAGGGGAGGCATCCAGGTCCGAATCCAAGGTGCTGCTGCAACTAGGAAAGGTGTAGATTTGCAATTTTTCTAGTATAGAAATGACACTTTCGATGATTGATCCATTGGCCAGAAGCTTGGCCATAAAGTTGCAGTAGAATATTGATATTTTTGACATTATCAATTGATCTTTTGCAAAAGACAATTAGATCATCAGCGTAAAAAACATGGGTAGGGAAGGGATGTAACTTGGAAGCTGCCATGGGAAGCAAAAAGCGCTTTTCAACCAGTAAGGACAAACCTCTATTGAGTGCTTCTTTTGCATTACAGAATAATAGAGGGGATAAGGGGTCACCCTGCCTTACCCCTCTAGTGCAAGCAAAATAACCAACAGTAGAACCTTTTGCTAGAAAAGAAAGCTGAGCAGATTTTAATATTTTAAAAATCTGTTGACAAAAGTATTATTGAATCCAAAACACTTTAGAACTTGCAATAAAAAAGCCCAATCAAGTGTGTCAAAAGCTTTCATAACATCAAGCTTAAGAACCAAGTTATCCTGTTTATGATCTAGCATGTTTACAGCTTCAGAAGTAATTGCTATACATTCTGAAATCTGCCTGTCTGGGATAAATCTTCTCTGTTGAGACGAAACAATTTTTTGAGCAATTGTAGCTAACCTGTCAGCAATCACTTTTGTAATGATTTTAAATTGAAAATTTCCCATTGCGATGGGTCTATAATCTTCTAAACGGCTAGCATTAGGAAATTTTGGAATAAGAGCAACAAGATTGGAATTTAATCCAAGAAGAATCCAATTTTGTTTAAAAAATTGCAATGTAGCTTGAAAGACATCTTTGCCAATAAGGTCCCAAAAGGAATGGTAAAAGCAGCCTCCAAACCCATTAGGGCCAGGAGCACTAGAGGAACTCATGTCAAAAACAACATTTTTAATTTCATCAAAATCAGGTAATTTAGTAAGAAATTGGTTATCCGCTTCAGTTACCAATCTAGGAATAATAGAGCAAATTAAGGGGTTAGAAGTACAAGAAATATTAGCAGCATAAAGATTAGAAAAGAAGCTAATGATATGTTCATTAACCTCATGATTTGTCTGCAGTAGAACACCATCTTTTATGAGCAAAGTAACTTGTTTTGAAGCTTTTTAACAGCAACATATTTGTGAAAAAATGTAGTGTTTCTGTCCCCAAGGGTGGCCCATTTGAGTCTAGTTTTTTCAAGCCAAAAAGCCTCTTCAAAGAAAAGGGCTTTCTACAGATCCAATTGTGCATTAAACTCTTGCTGAATCAAATTTTCAGATGCTTGAGTTTCTAATTGCTGTTGAATAGAATCTAGCTTCATGACAGCACTTTGAATTTGATGATGGACCAGCCCAAAGACCTCTTTATTCCAGATTTTTGCTGCAGATTTTACAGCCTGTAACTTTAGTTTCAATGCAAGCATTGGACATCCCCTTACAACAATGGACCATGCAGCAGTGACCATGCGCAAGCAATCTGGATGGTGAATCCACATTGATTGAAATCTGAATGAGCCAGTAGATTTGTGAGACAGATCCCAGGCCAAGAGCAGAGGGCTATGATCAGACTTGATTCTAGAGAGAGTGCAGCAATTCAGGGAAGGCCAAGTGCTAAGTAGAGAGGTAGTGCAGATAGATCTATCCAATCTCATGCTAATACACTGTTGACCTAATCTGCCATTATTCCAAGTAAATTTTCTTCCTTTAGTGGGTAGATGTAGGAGAAGATTATTATTAGTCCAATTAAGGAATTCTTGACAAGATATTCTTGAAGGTGCAAGACCACCACTTTTTTCATCAGCCCCTAGAATAGCGTTAAAATCTCCAATATAAAGCCAAGGACCAGGGTGGACAGCCTGCAGCATGGACAAACCATCCCATGGATTCCTTCTAGAGATGTAGTTAGTAGCACCATAAATCCCAGCAATATTCAAAGTGAGGTTATTAAAAGTAGTTCTAATTACAATAAATTGTTCTAAACAGGATAAGATAACAGGATTAACTCCGGGTTGACATAAACACCAAATGGAGAGAAGTAGGCTAGTATTAATAGCAATCAGTTCAAGATTGATAGAAGAAAGGAAATTGACAGGTAAATGTGTATGGAGAATCTTAGGTTCAGCCAAAAATACCACAAGCGGTTTATGTAAAAAGCAAAATTTTTTTCAAAATTATTCTAGAGGCAGAGTTACCTATACCTCTAATATTCCAAAACAGTAAAGTCATTGCAAACTTGGGTTTTTGCCCCCACGGGTATTATATTTTTTCCTATCAGCAGCAATCTGCTTGATCTTCTTTTTATTTGTTTTAGAGACCACAGGGGTAAAACCAACATCTGGTTCCTCTAATTCAGCAACATCTTCATCTTCGTTCTCACCCCAAAGTTTATGGAGGTGCAGCATGTCAGCATTGGCTTGGTAAGAAATTTGCCTAGGGGGGCTTGAGGGAATAGCTGAGCTATTTGAAGAGGTACTAAAAACTGGGTCGTGAAAATTAAGAGTAGCATGAATTATAGGATCAGCAAAGTACTATGCAGAATTACCTAAAATGGGTGAAACTGGTCTATGTTTGGCTGAGCAATGTTTGGAAACATAAGTTGCAGAATTGGTTCTGGCAATTGAATCAAAAGAGCCAGAATCCTGAGCTTTATTGAGTCTTGAAGTAGTTGAGGCAGAACCCTCTTTAGCAGCAGAGTTATCAGTTACAGGAACAGAACTACTATGCTACTTCTCACGAGTAGAACTGTGTTGCTTATCAGAAGCATGGGCATCATTATGATTATTGGAGTCAGAATTAGCATGTTTCTCAGGGTCAGGATCATCATTTTGATTCTTCAGAATGGTATGCTGGAAACCAAAATCAATATCTTCAAGGGTTACATTATTGGTAGCATGTTCAGGCTGAGAGTCCATAACAGGATTCTCAGATTTACCATCTTCAGCATCATCCTTCTCAGCCTGAAAAACTTTATCAGAATTCTCAACATCAAGATCAGGACCATCATTTGAATCTGCATCATCCTCAGACCCCTCAGAGTTGTCAGAATTAGCAACATTTTTGTCTTTGGTAGAGCTATTGCCATTTTTGCGAGTATTAACAGATCGAGTCCTAATAGGTTGCTTCCTTTCTTGCAGGTGACGACATTTAGAAACAATATGACCAATAATTTTGCAATTATCACAGAATTCAAGTAGTTTCTCAAATGACATGTCAACAAAAAATGTGAAACCATCCCGTTCAACCAATACACCACCAGAGGTTGTTTGAGATCAAGATCCACCAAGACTCTCGCGAAATAACCCATAGAACGCGATGCAGTGGCCTCATTAACAGAGATTGGCTCACCAACCCTTCTAGCAATAGAGAAGAGAATTAATGGCCGCTAGTATTCCTGGGGTAGTCCATGTATCCGAATCCAGCATTGCGCATTGGATGCTTGACAGAGCGGACCATGAGGTTAAACAGAGAATACTAGGTTTCAAATTCCAAGTTGACGCATATCCTTAATGTTTTTGAACGCAAATTCGAAGAACCCTTTACCCAAAGGGGTCATCTTCCAAGGCCCCGTTGTTCGCCATAGCTTTGAGATGTTGTCGCTAATGTCTTTCAATCGGGGGGGGTGCACCCTTTGGAAATACAATACGGCCATGAAGGCTTTGTTTGCAACAGGATAACCCAGCAATATACTCGGATTCCGGGATCTTGATGGCCACTTCGTCCCCTTTACGGCAGGGCACCGGGAGTTGGCTAAGAGAAACAAGGCACGTGGTTCTTGCAGCTTCCAAAAAGGATTTCGAAGTGGGAGGAGGAACGGTGGTCGTCGCGCCACCCTCAGCAGGCGCCGAAGGTGTCGTCAACGAAGGAGCTGGAGATCTAATTGGGGAATAGGGCACCGGAGCGGCATGCGGAGCTAAGCAGCTCCACGAGAGGTCAATAGTGCGAGGGCCCATGGCGAAGGGCCAGGCCCTAACAACCAAGGGAGGGGGTGCAGCTAGCAAAGTGCTAGTCCCAAAACACCAAGGGAGGGGATGCAACTAGCCTCCTTTTAAAATTTTTCAGAATCAGACGAAGGAATATTAAAAACAACATTAATTTCAACTTCAAGGGTGTTCCATTTTTCTCCAAGCCTTATTTCCCCAATCTCCCAAAAGGCTTCGGAATTGAAAAGGAAATTGGAAATTAGAATTACAATTTACAAGCACACACTTCCTTCTTTTTTTCTTTTTCATTAAAGAGGTATGTAACAATGCTTTTACATTAAAGAGAAAGCCTGATAATGGTGTTTCCTCAACTCAAATTCATGTCGAAAACAAAGTATAACTCTTTTTTTATATTTTAGTAATTTTGTTAAGTGTACTTATTTAATTAACTAACAAAAGTTATTGATATTTTCTTTTGCAAGAGTAAGCATCAAAAGATAAATATTGTTCATAGAGATTTGAACATAACAACAAATAAATCCAATGGAGTGGTCAATATCATGGTTTGTTTATGTAACCAATAAATTGTGAATTTTATAACGTCTTTACATGTTATTCCTTTTTTTTTTTTCTTTTTAAGAATATGATGGTGAACGATGGGCTGAATAGAGATAATGCTACTTACAAAGGTGGTCAAGGACTAGTTTTACCCCTTACTTCAATTGTTAGACATCATAGCTTAATTCCTTCATTAACAAGTTTATCAATCTTTCATCAATATATAGGAGTTTCTGTGTACCCCCAAAACCCAAGAGATGCAACTCATTCTTCATTTCCATAAGTTTGTTCACTTATAACAAATTTTACTTTTTTTATTTTTAGTTTGTCATGTAACATGAAAAATATTGCGTTTAAAACTAATTCTTAATATGTTTAGGGTTTTTTTTTTATTACTTTTCTTTATTTGGTTACAGACAAAGGAATTAAAGGACACACAAGTTTTAAGGAAATAAGATGTTTTAGAATAATATCAATTACCACTTAGATTATAATTTGTTTTACTATTGTCTATTTCAAATTCATATTACCCATTTACATGGATTAATTTTATTTTTTATTTTGTTTTGGAAGTTGATTAAATTGTTGAGGCCAAATATGTTTTTGTGTTGTTATGTTTTGCCATTGTCAAGGCAAAGTGAAATGGTGTTTGTTGCTTTAAGATATGAGTGTTAAGTTGCAGCAACTTAAAAGATTGACATTATACTTGAAAATGTGGCTATTTTTTACTTAGATTGTACTGCAGATTAATTTTAGACAATAGCTTAAACTTGAAAATGTAGTTAATTTATGTCTCATGTGTCTAGTTAGAATGTTCAATTAGATTAGATTGTGCCACAAAATTAAAAAAGCCAATTGCATGTGTGTATAATCTAATCACTTTGATTTACTACCACCGCTTAGTTATTTTTTCTTGTTAATTTACTACCACCTTTTGAGAATACAACAGTTTGCACTCAAATGTTGTACCAAACTAGTACATGATGGTACACAGCCAGTAAAATGAGTCTATTTTTTTATGGCTATGTTATGCCTAAGTAGTTAAGCATATTTGAGTTTAATGTCGTTTTGCTAAACAAGTTTTCTCTTTTAACTCAATTCATGTTGAATTGAACTCACCTTAAACGTCAAATTTCTAATTTCTAATTTGAATTAAATTTCAAAATGTTACTATGCAAACAGTTGCTCATTTTGTTACACAAATTCACTATCATGCAAGCAAGCTCTTTAAGATGTGGACAATGCTAGTGTTTGGTCCAATAACTGAGTACTATTTGACTCTAAATAATTGAAAGCTCTATTGGCTCTTGTAGCAATGCTAATGAATATTGGTAATTAATCAGTTATCGATCTCCAAATTCATTGGCAATTCACACATGTGGCAATATTTGCACTTACAAATGCTACCCTTTCAAAAGTAATTTTTTCAATAGATTAGAACTCTTATTTTTGCGTTCATTTTAAATTTTATCTGTTAGATTTGCTTAAAACATCTACTACAACATTTCTAACTGCAAACCTACACTAAAAGAACAATTAATTTAAGTCACTTTTCCATGGATCTTCTTTCTCCTCATACAATATGAATCAAAACTATTATTAAATACTAAAAGTATAAGTGGAAAACTATTCCAAGGATCCAATTGAACCAAACTAAGATGCTAGAGGCATTGCAATAAATAATAGCTTGTTTGGAAAAGCCAAATCGCACTTTCCATGCATGTTGAATGTCAATCCAATGTGAGAAGTTGGATTGATGCTCATCGTGACAAATCGGAAAATCAAACACACCAAAAACCATTAAGACAAAAAAATGACTTGCATGTCTATTAACTACATTTGGATCCCTCCTACCACAAGTAGCTAGCTGTAGGAAAATGAGATTTTACATGCAAAATTTTAAGAAAAATGGGTAGGGAGTGGGGTTTCTTTTGTTACATAAGCAAATAGGCAAGCACAACAACAAATCAAGTTAGTCATGTTAGTGTGTCTTTCTAGATGTTACTGTGCAAAATGGATCTGTATCTCTAGACTATACCAAACCAATGGCATAGAGAAACCCTGCAAATATCATATCTAACAACAACACTTAATCAACTGAGGAACTGGTTTCTGCAGTTTCATCTTCACTAAAGTTAGATGGCATCTCTGCAGCATACCTACATGGATCATATATGATGTTATTAAAAAGGATTAAAAAGGGTTTTACATCTAGTAACATGTAGGATGAAAACTTTCAAGCGATAAGTTAATATAAAGTTTAAAATAAATTTGTTAAGCTCATCAATATATTCAGCTCAGTGAAAAGAGGAGGAATGGGGCTAAGGAAATAGTTACAATGCTAAATCCAACACCGTAAGCTTAATTTTTACTACTAATTAACAAATTGAAATTTTAATAACTCTCCAACAACCATTTTTGTTGACTTTGGTTTTATTTGAATAAATTGCTCCCTAAATACTTACAAGTGTAGATATAAGAAGGTACAATGAATTGAGTTTCTCTATAAACTAAAATCAACTTATGCACTTGACTTTTATAGATACTTTCTCATTTAAGTTCTCCAAAAACTGAAATGCATAAGTTGATTTCAGCTAATGAAAGAAACTCCATTCATTTTACCTTTTTAATTTTTTCTCCTATAAATACTTATAAAGAAGTTTATCCAAACATAGCCTTGTCGTTTTCATAGTTGGGAAGATGTAAAACAAATGAACCCAGAAAATTTCGTAGTGGCAAGAGTTGGTTTTGGGAGAAGTAAAATATTTCAACTTTTATGTAGGGTAGAATTGATTTTGGGTGAAAGAACTTTAAAAAAAAATGACTATATCACCAGGAAAAAGTTGAACCAAATATTTGTAAAATAAAATATTCTCAACTCAACTCACTTTTAAAATATCATATTTATACCCAAACACAATACCTTGTTTCAAAATCATTTTTTCTAAAATTTGAAACAAACGGACCCTTATTCTACTTTCATGAGGAAAGCAATGGTCATAAAAAAACACAATTTTAATTTGAAAATATAAATTTTACTAAATAACCTACTCATAAAATTATCTATCAAAAGAAACAATTATACCCATAAAAGTATTGATCAAACAACAACAAAAGTAATATATATATATATATATATATATATATATATATATAGGGGGTGACTCGTATGAAAACTATCTTTTTATGTGAGAATGAGAACATACATTCTCATCCATTGGATTAAATTAGACGGTAAGGATTAACATATTCATTTAAAAATTAACATACACCTACTTCATTTGATCTCTCTGCTTCCCCACTTCAGTGCATCCAACATTAAAAAAAAAACAATTACCAAATATTCAAAAGAATTATTTTATCACATCCTAAAATATTAAAAACTTATCATCATCGTCACCAAGAGTTGCCCCCATCACCATGACCATCGCCACCACCACCACCGCCACCATCAACATGGTTACCACTACTATTAGGGTCACCATTACTGTTACTATCATGGTTGTCGTCCCTGTTGTTGCCGTCAGGGTCACTGTCACTACCACCACCATTCTTGCCACCATGACCGCGGTGGTGGCGGCAACAACAACAGAGATGACAACCATGATGGTGGCGATGACGGTGGCCCTAGCGGCGATGACCATGTTGGTGACGATGACAGTGACCATGTTGGCAGTGGTGGTCATGGTGATGGGACAACTCTTGGTGGCAGTGATGATAAGTCTTGGATAGTTAGGACGTGATAAAATAAATTTTTTGAATATTTGGTAAATCTTTTTTTTTTTTTAAATTTTGGATGCACTAAAGGGGAAGCAGAAAGATCAAATGAAGTGTATGTTAATTTTTAAATAATTGCGTTAATCCTTACTGTCTAATTTAATCTAACGAATGAGAATGTTCTCATTCTTACATAAAAAGTGTAATGATCAAACAACAACAAAAACTTACAATTACGTTACTCACCTTAGTCACATGTTCAATTTTACCCATAATTTTTTTTTGATAATATCCTCTAATTGCATCCGGACTTTTATTGAAGCCAAGAACAAATTGCTATCAAATTAAAAAAAAAAGTGATAATATTGTTTTTATTTTAATAAAGTCAAGTAATAATCATATTCAAATTAACATAATTCAATTATGTGAGATAAAAAATAAAAACATACTTGAACATGGGTAGGCATGAACCAAACTGATGGGTGGCTGGATTTTGATCTTACTTCATATGTCATCATATAGGTCACTAGATCAAGTATCTATAAAAAAAAAAAAAACAATTATACCTTATTAGTAATGTTAATAAGAAAAAAAATGGTAGCAAACAAAATAAAGATATATATTATATATGATTACTTCTTGGTAGATCTCTCTTTTGGAAAGCAATTCTTGTAATGTTTCTCTACTACCACTTGTCCAATTTCAGTTTCCAAATATTAGAAATAAGTAAATTAGAAACTAATAGCAAGAATTATGCAATTTGTTTTAAAAAAAAAAGGAAAAATATATTTTTGTAGTTGCTAAAAAAAAAATATACTTGGACATATCACGTAAATATGATGTTCTAAATATATATGATAAAACACCAAGCTAGTGTGTTTTGATAGTTGACATTTGGATTAGGTTTACTTCAAGCAAACTACTCAACGACTACATGCACAAAATTAAAAGGAATTGTTAAATATATGTTTTAATAAAATAAAATCACAAAAAATAATATATGTTTTTAACAATTTTACTTCCTCTTTGTGCAGACTCTATAACAATCATATCATTGATGTAGTACCCTTTTGGAGTAGCTGTGGTCCGCAAAACCTTAGTAGGATTCATATTTTTTTTAATAGGGGACAATAATTTTTTCCCACTTGATTTTTTCGCCAATAGTATATCACTACCAGTTTCATAGAATAATCTATGTCCTTTTTGTGGACTCGTAAATGATGTGTCAAGATTAACAACTTTTGTTAACCTAAGCACCAATTCACGAAGTTCAACAATGCTTTCTTCATCTCTTCTATCTCCTCCTATTCATTGTAAGAGCATACATATTTAAATATTAATTATTCATGTTTAAATTTAAACATTATATCAATTCATATTTTTGACACAGTTTGAATGAAATATAGCAATAAAAGAAGATAAAATATTTTTTTGTTATCCGATGTTTGACAAGGTCAATACTTTGTCTAAGAGTTGTTTCATCACAATTTTTTTCCTTAATTGATATACTTTTCCGATTTGATAATTTATTACCTTTTGTGGGTTGTACTTCACAAACAAATTGTACAAAGTTGAATGAATGTGAAATCCTATTAGATTCAATAAATAAAATTTAAAAATACAATACTGGTCATTAAAATGTATAATTAATTTAATTGTAATTTACCTAGAAGATGTTGATATGTTAACTACTGGTATTTCATTTGGACATCCCAAATCTTCTTCGTTAATCATCTTATATAAAAAAAAAAAAATACAAAAGACATCGTTAATGAGTATGCTATTATTGGCTCAACAACAATATTGAAATAAAGAAAGAGGGAGTTGTGAAACTAATTCATGGCCAAGCCTAGAACTCCCGCAACAAAATTATTACCATGCTTAATGAAAAGCTACTACCGATTGCATGATAATTTTATAAATACATGATTAATATATAGTATTGTTTTATGTTATTAATAAACCGTTACCTATTGAATGAAAACAAATATTTTTTTTATATCAAGATATCAAATAAATTGATTTGAGAAAATATCCATGTTAAAAAAATAATTAATAGATAAGTTTTATGCATTCCAAAATTTGAGCATATTTTCTCATGCAAAATCTTGTGGATATTATTGTTAACACCATATACATATAGGGATTCCACTTTTAGAAAAAATAATTCATGTGAAATTAATAATATATTTAATTAATTTTGAATTACAATTAATAGTATATTTTTCTTCATCTTTTATATATTGTCAGTTAAACTTAATAAAAGATTTAAATTAATAAATTAAAATAATATTAAAAATAAGTAAGAGTATTATTCGTGTAAAATTCATGTAAAGTAATTAATATTCTTCAAATAACATAATATACATTAAAAGTATATTAGAAACAAAATAATTCTAATATTAAATGCCCATCATAGCAATAGTAAATCTTTTTTATTTTTTAAAAGTGATATAAACACTGCTATAGTAATTTTTATTGAATTGTTTAAGTTTGTCTCATTTTTTAAAATTTTTTTTTACTATGAAAATAACTTGGAAATATTTTTTTTTCTCTCACAATGACATGTGTACTTTGAAAAAAAATCAAGATACAAAATTAAATTATTATTTATAGAAAAATAATTTAACTTAGAGTAAAATTATATATGTTAAAGTAAATAATAATAAGTTTAATTGATAGTGTAAAATAATTTTATACTGTTAATCAATCATAATTCTCCAATTCTAATAACTTAGTTGACTTTTATAAAATTATCTTAAAAGTTATGTAAATAATGGTTGTGATTGACTAAAAGTATAAAACTATTTATAATGCAAGTGTATCACCATTAAACACAATAATAATAATAATAATAATAATAATAATATAATTATCTTAAAAAAACAATTTAATTTAGTGTAAAATTATTTCAAAAAATTGCAAGAAATGGTTTTAGGGTAAAATCAACCTAGCTAAATTTTAAAACGAAAGAAAATAAAGAAAAAAGAAAAAAAAAGGAAAGGAAAAACGGAAATAAAAACAATGAAAAATAATATTAAGGGAAAAAATTGAAAGAATAAAGAAAAAATTTGAGTTTGATAAATAATAAAGGAACACTTTATTTTCTCTTTTTTTTATATATATATATATATATAAATAGAATAGCAAGAAAGAAAAAAGCGAAAAAGAAAGAGAGAAAAGACAAATGCAAGAGTGACATAGATGAAACTCATGAAAGATGAAAGATAAAAAAATAATAAAAAAAATAGTGTAACCACTATGTCAACCAAGAGTTGCATACCAAAAATATAAATTGACTGAAAAGTTATTTCAATTAAGGGCGTAGGAATGGATTTTATAATTCTGATATAATTAATTTCAATTTTTAACCCTGTATGTAATTGATGTAGAACAGAGGGAGGGGAAACAATTCACAAAAGTAGAATAGTCAAAGGTACAAAATGTACCATAGAAAATCTGAGTTAATAGTATAATTCATTCTCATACCCAACAAATTGATAAAACAATGCATCGATTATGAAAAATAACATATAAAATGAATCGAAAAAAAAATGTCATATAAAAACATTGAAAAATTCATATTATAAAACACACGTCTAACACTAACAGACTTATTTAAGCGATGAATGAATAAGATGTCGACTATTCTCTCTTATGATCTTTGTTGCACACTCAAAGTGAAAGTTAGGTATTTGTAAATTATGATGGATGTATACATAATTGAGAGATATATCTATAAAATATTATCAATAACAAAATATATATAGAAAATAAATGAGAAAATATTATAAAGGTAACACTGCCAGTAATTATAGTTGATAGTTTGAAATTTTAAAATTAAAAATATTAAACATTTAAAATTTGAAAACTTAAAAAATAACTAAACATAGTAACAAATTCAATTTATAATGTGAAACATATTTTCAATTAAAAAATCTTCCTCACATATCACATCATCATCTTCCTCTTTTCATGTTTTGTAAGTGCTCTTTGAACGAACCTATTTTGAGCTGCTGCAATTATATCTGCACATACTTCTAGCTTTACATGGTACCACAACAATACCAACATGGAAAAGGGTTGCAAATGTAGCAAGTGTTATTGAACCAAGGTAATTCTTTAGGTTCACCCCCAAAATTTGCCAAAGACATAAAATAGAGTATAAACCAATGACAACCATAAAGGTAGATAAACCAAATTAAAGAAAGATAAAGCAGCTTAGCAACATTATTGTGACAACACTGAATGCAAGTGCCAAAAACAATCCTTTACAATTTGTCTCTTCCCCTGTTCTATAGATGTGAAGCAAGGTAAATCTACTTATATATTATTAGCATTTAGCACATGTAGTCCCAGCCTTTAGACTAACAATAACTTGAATGTCAACAATCTAAAGAGTCAGACCTGGCCCTGAGACCAAATTTCATACAGATAACTTTGGGTATCTTGAAAGTTTAAGCAACATCTTTCATGTATATTACATAGTTTTTTACAAAACTATCCTTAAAATTCATGACTTAAGTACACACTGCTCTAACATTGAAATACTTTTTGAGTGTTTGAAGCAAGTGAAGACCCTTTTTACCTTTGTAAATCCTCTCAATTTCCCAATCAAGGACATATTGCAATCGGAAAAGGTAATACGAGAGATAGACCACTCAATTGGGTCTCCATTAACCAACTCAGATTATCCAAGAAATTTGTTGTCCTAATTATTCAGTTCATATCACAATTTCCAAAAAAGACATCTTTTCCACATTGAACTGCTTTTGTTGCATAAACTTTTTCACTGCCAAAATCATGAAGCATAATCTACAAAATAGGGTAAAATATTAGAGTGATAGGTAGATACAAATATACTTTGATGTAACTAAAATGAAAAATAAATAACTAAATTAAACAAACAAGAATACCTAAAAAACAAACACATATGTCCCCACATCCACATTCTTCGAGAAAACATCCAAGACATGAAATCCACTTTCTTGGTCATACCGGAGCTCCTTTGTCATGTAAAATAGAAGTCACTAGAGATAATAAAGAATCCCAGGGAAACTAAATGATTGCATCAGAGGGGAGAAATATTCTGAAGCCTCACACTTTGAAAGAAGTGATTGACTCATCACTCACCTTGCTATCAATAATAGCTGAATCTTTTGCACCAGTGCTAAATGCACGGACAACCTTAACTGGTAAAGGTGGTGCAGTTGAACCAAGCATTGTATTCACCTTAACTTGATTTGAAATAGAAATTTGTCAGATATTCCCAATAGTAACGAAAACTGGAAAGTAGAGTAAAAATGTTGAAGTATTACACAATTGAAAACTTGTTATATCCCAATTTCTATGAAAAACTAATTGAAATTTTTAATACTCGGAAAATAAGGATTCTAAACATATTAACTTAGATGCATACCTTAAGTTGGTCTTTCTTGGTCAATGAATAAACTATTTCAGGGAGAGACAATATCAATGAAATGAAAATTCTACACCACAATAAGAAATACAAGTTACATAAACACGTATTTGAGAAGAGCAACAAATGAGTAAAGCAAACACATGTAGGTATCAAAACCAAACAATATAAGAAAAAGTTTGGAACCTTTAAAATTGTGTTTAGACAGGTCATATCTACTACACATTAACAAGGAATCTATGGCACCAAACTAAGATTCCTATAAGTTTACCATATTATGTGAAATAATACAGCGTAGTCAAGTATATGCATAGCACCAAACTTTTTAGATGGCCTCAATTTAATAAGCACATGGCATTCTTCATATCTTTCAATTTTAAACTGCAAAGATTCAAATAGAATTTCTTAAATTAATGTCATAAAATCATTAGACATAATGCTAAAATTTATGAATTACCAAAAGTAAACTAAAGTTCCTCAATCCCTTCTTTCCTAGGTCTCTCTTTTGAATTTTTTCACACCCTATTTTATAAACAAATAATATATTAAGAGAAGACAAAGATACAAATGTAAGAGATAACAAAAGCACTAGAATAGAGGACGTCACAAAGGAAAAATAAAGACCAAGGACATGCGCAACACAACATACCCATCTCTCTATAAATTTGTTAAAGACACTTTCCTAAAAAGACCATTAGCTAAACACCACAAAATCCAATCCTAAATGAACTCAAAAGAAGATTGTTGTGCATAGAAGATTCTAGCATCGCTTTTCACACACTATTAAAAGACTATACAAATAATGCATCCAGTATACAGATGTCTTATGTGGGTAAGATGGTACCGGTATATATCATCATATGCTCCAACATCCTTGCACTCATCAACATTGGGACATGAATTGTGAGTAAGTGGATGAACGTATTCAGTGTAAGTGGTCAAGGAATTTACAATTGCAAAAAGACAAATTGATGTTAAAGCAAGGAAAATTTACAGTTGCAAAAAAGACAATGAATCAACAACTTACCTCTGCAAACTCACTAGCTTGGATCCAAATATGTTGAATAAGAAAGCACACGCATATTTGGCATCCAAAAGGCAGTCTTTGATATATTGGTGAATTTTACTAAGAAAAAACCTTCTTAGCTTGAGGGAAACTAATCTACAAAACTTAAAAGAAGACCATGAGAAGTAGTTATTCCCACATTTAAATGAAAATTTTAACAAATTAATTCCTCCCTTAAAATCTAGATAGAAGTAGTTTTTTATATTGAAAATAATGCATTGAAAAAACAAGAAATGCTCAACAAGAAATTTAGTTAACAAAAGACACAACCCACCTTAGACACCCTTAAAGTTAAGTGAAAAAGATCAACAGGTAACTTGTGATCCTAAAGTCTAGACAAATAAAGAACTCCTTTGTAGAAGCAAGCTTCAAATGGGCCTTATCAACTGAACTGCAAGTAAACATAAATGAGTACATTGTATTTAAACCCATGGTCCAGTTTAAAATTAATTATGTTCTGGTCTAAAATTTCTGGGGTGGTCAAAAGACTAGCCAGAGCATGTGAGAGTGGAATCTGCTTGACTCCATGATCAAGCCTTGTTTATATAGAATGTGATTTTATCTTTATCTCTTTATTTAGAGATAAAGATATTATCATTATCATACATAAAATAACAAATTAATCTCAAAGATAAAGATAATATCTTTATCCTTTTACAATTATCCTATAAGACTATTCTCTTAATTATCTTCATGATATTATCTCAAGGGTAGAGGGCGGTTAGGATTTTGTTCGACAATAAGTTGATCAACAATCGTCCGATCGATAAAATGATCAGACGGTACACAGTCCCTCAGCCTTAAGCGCGTAGCACAAAGAGGCTAAGGTTAGTCTTGTTCAAGTGGCCGGTTTTTGCTTATTTGTCTTTGGCATTTGTTCGAATAACGGTCGTCCCATTGACAAAATGATCGGACGGTACACAGCCCCTCAGCCTTAAGCGCATAGCGTGAAGAGACTAAGTTTATTCTTTTGAGGCTTTGAGGCAATTGACTTTTGGTAGATTGATAATCGTCCGATCGGTGAAAATGATTGGACAGTACAAATTAATTAACATATAACTTTGAAGCTAATATATACCTTGATTTTAAATCCTTTGATATTTTACCATACAATAAAATATTCCTAAGGATATCTAGAAGCCTTGTCAATATTTGGACAAACATGAGCATCTTTTACGGGCAAGTAGCTCTTTACAAATAGCATCTGTTTGTGTTCTAGTAAGCTTTTTTCTACTTGATAGGATGCCTTATCCATAACTTTCATTGCAAAATAACATCGAGTTTCACTCAGCTTCGAGAGATACACACTTCTAATGTCACCACATTCTAGTCATTTGAGTAATCTAAACGACTCATGCCCAAATTAAAAAAAATTACATCCAGATGAATAAGAACAAAACCCTACATTACATAAATGAGAGAGAAGACTAGACTAACCGGATGAACAACCGAGGGGGAATGAGCGAGAGAGAAGAGTGGGCGAGTGAGTGATCTCGTGCGAGAGATAACTATCTTATGTGAGAGAAAGGAGTGAAAAATTGATAACAGGAGATTGCATTGGCACAAAATGTGAAGGAGTGGACGGAACTGCGGTGGTGACGTGTTGTCTAGGGCAGTTAAGGTTGTGCGGTGGTGGTAGATAATCTGATCTGTCGTCACAAAAAAAATATAATATTTGTGAAATCAAAATTAATGATGTTTCAAATTTTGTCGTTTAGTCTAGAAATCTTTAGTAAATATGTTATTTTTTAGTTATGTTTACAAAATATTAAAATTAAAAAAAAAAAAAAAGAATACACTTGTTGTAGTATTATTGGTGTATTCATGAAGGGAATGAAAACCCTTCAAATAGAAACGATACTATAGAATTTACCAAAAAATTATTGTGTTGTTTGTGAAGAAATATATATTAGCTTAAATATATTGTTGTTTTTTGATGAATATATATTGTTGTTTGATAGACCGGTTATGGAAACGTTGGCTTTTGAAGGGTGGGTTTTGAAAGATTCTTCATACTAGTATAATTTAGAGAACAACAATTGCTCATGTGCTTGGAGAAGCATTCAAAACCCAACCCTTAGGTATAATTCATGTGGCAACGTTCTCCTACCAATTTTGCTTTGGAAGATCTCAATCATCGAATTTGATTCAACTGCTTCTTAGATCTCGGAATTCTAGCACTTGCAATTTTTTTGAGGGTTGAATTTTTTTAGTAACCAATGCGTGAGAAAAAAAACCTGGTAGGAAGAAGGTATAATAAAGGAGAGATGTTGGAGGGAGACTTAAGCGAGGCATAAATTATAAAAGAAGATTTTTTTGGAAAAAAAAAACAAAAGGAGGTATATTATTAAATAAGGTAGGTAAGAATAACAACTCCAAAATGGAAAGATGATTTTTAGTGGGATTGGCACTAGCTTGCGAGGTTGGGATTGTTTTGACCATTATAAGTAAAAGTGTAAGATTTGAATAAAGAGAAAAAGATTTATGTATTATTGTTGTAAAACTATTTTACACTATCAGTCAACCACAATCATTCATTTATAGTAAGATAGTTGAATTTTATAAAATTATTTTATAAGTCATTACAACGGTGGGTTATAATTCACCGATGATGTAAAAAACTATTTTACACCATCAGTCAATTACACCCTACATTTATGGTAAGATAATTAATTTTTATAAAATTATTTCAAAAACTATTACAACGATAAGTTATGATTAACCGGTGGTATAAAATAATTTTATATTGATGGTGTAAAATTATTGATCAGTGATAGATTTATGGCTCATTGAGTATCTGTCTTATCAATCAATGATCCCTGGTTGCACACTAGTCAAATAATATGTAAGCTGTAATATAAGGCAAACAACATTAGTAATTTCTCACGGATCTTTGATTGTTACCAATTAATTAGAAACGTCTAGAAAAAAAAAAAAAGGCTGGTTAAAAATTAAGAACAAATTACAAGTAGAAAGAGAATCCAATTTTATAAAAGTGACAAACTTATTGGTTAAGTTTTTGAATTGAACCTATCATGGGTTCTAAAGATCTAATCTCAATTCTTAATTCAATCTGTTTGACCCCAAAATTAACCAACCAAGTGTCAATTAATTTCAAGAGAATACCTATTGAATTAACCATTCAGAATTTAATTAATTTGGGTTAGCCAATCATAAGTTTCTATATCGAACCAAATATTAGGCATCAAACACCCTATCAATTTCAATTGAAATATGCCAAATCATGCGTCCAACATTCTTCATTAAGAATGTAAATTTAAATATGAATGATAGTACACAAACCCATAAAGAAAGAAAAGGAAGACTGGTTGAGAAAGAAATTAAACAAAGAATTGAAAAATAAATTAAAGCAAAACCTCAAGATCCATAAAAGCTAACGCTCATATTGACATTAGTTATCAATGTTATAAAAGCTGGAATATATATCGAAATGTTTTAGCTTTGAATCATAATTTGATTGATTCAACCGTCAATTTTGATGATGATTCAAACTGAATGAATTGAAATAACATGATAAAATATTGAACCGAAAACATAACCGGTTCAGGGACTATTTGAAACGGTCAATTCGGTTGTTCATACATTGATGCGGACCGGTACTATGATAGTTACAGGTCTTGCTTTTTTCAATAAAATACTGTGTACATAGCATTACTGAGTTTAATGGTGCAACTGTCTACAATTGCTTTAGTAAAATACTACATTCTCTGTTACTAGATATCATGGTTAGCCACACAAATGTTGTCAAAATTGTGATCTTCCTATAAATTGCAGCCATCGAAGATCTTCCTAGTACTTGACAACTCCAACATTTTGAGCCTTGCCCAGAACAGACTCAACATCTCCATGAAATAAGCTGAGTTTTTTTGCCACAGCAAAACCAGCATGTAATCCATCTACTGCTGCACTGATGATCCCACCAGCATAGCCGGCTCCTTCACCAACTGGATATAGTCCTTTTACTGAAGTGCTTTCATAAGAGTCAACATCACGTGGAATTTGGATTGGGGAACTAGTCCTAGTCTGGAACCAAAACATTGTTTAGCAGTTAGCACAAACAAATAACAGTTATGAAGCAAAGTATGGATAGTCACTTGCTTTATGCAGAAGTTTTAATCAACAACAGAAGACTGAACCAGGAGGCAGGACCAGGGAAATAATTTGCAGAATTTTGGTAAATCCATAAATACAATGGAACATATTGAGATATTAGACCCAACCAAAACAGATAGCCTGTGTTTTATTACCTCTACACCATGAAGGAGAGCCTCATTGCAGATAAATCCTGGTAACTGAAAAGTTAAGTCTGAATTAAAACAATGTTTGTGGTAGTTTTGCTGGATAAATTTTTAAAAGACTATGGGAAACTGCAAACCTCCTTGTCAAATGTTACAAGTGAATGTTTCAAAGCTTCGGTTATATGAATGGGAAATAGTTGATGGAGGTTTGCTGCCTTCACACCCAATCGATAACTTGACAGGGGTACAGATGCTACTGACACAAATTAGTTTAGCTAAGTTCATCCATAAGCTGAGAACCTGGGAGTAATAAATAAAGGGCAATGGTTGATGATTTTTTTACCTGACAACTTGTTCTCAAGAAAGTCTGTAACTGTCTGGACAGGCACTGTAAAATTTCCTCCTCCCATCATAGCAGCTCTATGTTCAAATTCTCTCTAAATAATAAAAGGTTTAGATAAAGCAGAGATACAGTCAATTTATAACATCAAGAACACAAACAAACTAGTCGAACATTTTGCATCTGATGTAATATATTGGTCCATTTCTCATATCACTTATGCTTAAAGGCCAGAGAAACAGGAAATAGATTTACATATTCTATTCTATTATTATATAATTGAAGGAATGAAATAAGGCTCTCAGAAATGAAAGAAAGCTTTATTAATAAAAGATGAAAAAAGAAATGAAGGATGTTAGCATAATTAATGCTGTTAAATATGTAGTGTAATGCTTACCAAATAAAAAATGTAGTGTAATTAAATTATGATGTGTAATTAATTGTCCTTATTTCACGCATTTATTGTTTGGCTTTCCCTATTTCCTATATTACTACAACTCTAAGACTATAAATAATTACAGCCTTTTTTATTTACAAGCAATGCAAATAGTATTAATATATTTCTTCCCTACCTAAAAATCCCCATAATTTCAACAAAGGACAGTAGAACCACTTAGTTTAAAATACTAGTAAAAATCAATAGAACTGCTACAAACCAGGGAAAGAGAAAAAAGCAATTGATAGAAAGAAACAGTGAAATTGATGACATCTCCTTCAAGGGTTTCCCCTTCACAAAAGATTTCTCCTTTCAAAAAAAAAACCTGTCAAATTCACAGAATGATTTCCCCCTAACCCTATTTATAATCAACCCCTCCTAACTAAACTAATCTATTGGCTACCTGTATTCTTAATCAGGATGCTCTTTTGTCTGGGAGGTTTTGTTTTTAGGCCCTTCTAGATACAGAATATTTTATATATGTATATTGTACAGCTTGTATATGTATATATACATAGATTTTTTATATGTGTATATGTATATTTCACAGCTTGTACAAGTATTATATAAATCTTTTTAATTTAATCAAATTAACCTTTGCCTTTCAAAAAAAAAAAATAAAATACAAATCTAACTAACTAACTAATGAGCTAATGGACTAACTGACTAACAGTTGTCCTTATTCAGATCTCATTTTATACCTTATACATCCTAACAACAACACAAAACTAGATTACAACAATTCAGACCTACCTGAAATTTGACCCCGGCAAGAGGACCATAATAATTCAAAGCTTCAAAATCCTTTGTTGTAACGGTCACCACGAGTGCAGCATTTGCCCACTTGGATGCTCGCCGAGAAAATGACATGCCATTGATGCATATTTCTGATGGACTTGTACTAGTGAGAACAACCTAAAAGTTTCAATTTTCTGTAGTTGAGTACCAGTTGATGACATCCAATAATGGCCGAGGTAAATTAAGACACTGAAATAATAGTTCAATGATAAAAATGTGCTAGCAAACATTTATGAGAATAAGGGTAGTGCATGACAGTGTAATATAGTTTTACAATGTCAGGTAATCACAACTTTCCATTTATTATAAGTCAATTGACTTTTATAAAACTATTTTAAAAATCATATAAATGGAGGGTTGTAATTGTTTGACAATGTAAAACTATATTACATTATCAGTGCACTACTTTTATTCTCAACATTTATACCATGAAACTTATGTGCATGGATTCAGCACCACAGAGGTCATATTCCAATTAAAATGATACTCCCTTTGTTCTCTATTATAAGCAACACAAATCTTTTTTTTTTTGTTCTCAAATATAAGCAAAAGTCAGCCACTTTTGCTTAATTTAATGGGATAATTTTCAAAATACCCTTCATTTAATAGAAGGGTTGTGCTTGATACCAAATTTCAATGATGGGTAGTTTAGGGAAAATGTTTATTTTTTCATTGGAAAAGACATAATTTAATGAGGTTAATTACTTTTATCAATAAGTGTGAATCCCATTTTTTTTTGCTTATAAATGAGAACAGAGATAGTATATGATATGCAAGTTGTTGAAAATCAAGATACAATATTTACATTTAATGTATTATGGCAACCATGGTTATCAAAATCGAGTTTCAACTCGTAAAATCGCATTGAATCGCATTTCTACAATGCGTTTTTGAGTCGAATCGCATGTAGAATTGTTTTTTAGGTAGAATCGGTGGAATCGGGTAGATTTGAACGGAATTGTGTAGAAACGCGTTTCCACCTTCGAGTTTCCAATTCTGTTTGTTTTGAAAAATGATGCCGTTTTGTGAACCTAAATCCCTCTTTACAAAACCTAAATCCCTAATTGCGTGAGCCTCTCTTTGATTGATCATTTCCTCTGCTGGCTGCGCATTCTTATCAATCATCACCATTCCGTCGCACTGTTCTATATATCGTCGAGCTCCGTCGCATTGCTCTGCATCATCGTCCTGCGTGCGTTCTCTCTTCGTCGTTGAGTTGCATCCTTCTCCATCATTGAGCTGCATCCTCCTCTGTCGCACGTTCAAGTTGTGTCCTCATACCTCTAGGCTCTTGGTGTAGCTTTGTAATCGTATGACTTTATTACTTATTTAGTATTGTTAAATCTATGGTTTACTATTTTGCTTTATTATGTGTGTTTATGTTGTTAAAATGTTTGAGAGATGTTATTTATAGGTATTTTATTATTGCTTTTAATTATGAAATAGACTCTTACGAGTGAGTCAAGTTCACGGAACTCTCACGGGTCTACATAGACTCTCGAATTTGATAACCATGATGGCAACAAAATCATTGATTTAGAGGAAACAATATCTCTAATTATTTGTAATTAATGCAATAAGCTTATATAAATTGATCTATGTGGTTTTCTGCCTATAGAGCTTGTTTGGGAAACCACAATCTAAGCTTTTTTTGGATTATAAGTTGTTTGTAAAATAATTTTTTTTGTTTGGCACAATAGCTTAAATCTGAAAAAATATTGGTTTTTGAAAAAATAAGTTGTTTTCATGAAATTGAAAATTTATAACTTATGATTATTTTTCAACCACTTATTTTTTCTTTCAACTATTTTTACACTCTTTTACTACTTTTCAGCAAACTTATACAAACAAAAATGGATTTTGATTATAATCAATTGTAATAATAATTGATTATACACATAATCGATTATTGGAATAATCTAATTTTTCCAACTATCCCAAACACACCATGTTTTCCATTATCTACTCGGTTTTTGCTCTTTAACATGGTATTTTCCTAAAACCTTGCTTGCCATTTTCCTCGTCCTCGGAGGAAATTTTCCGTGAACAATGTTCTCGTTTTGGATTGCAACTCCATTTTCCGCCCTTGTCTCCAACGAAATTTCCGACAACCACCGCCCCCACCAATGACCTTTTCGACGTCCGATGCCATCGCAATGTGCTGATCTATATGGCGTTGTTAACGGCGTCCTCATTCATCCACAGACACTCTTACACGTGTAATTAGAAGGTGCCAAACACTAGAATCCAAACACACATCACCGACACATGATATCGCATGTAGCCACCGTTTTGACATCAATATCGCCCAACCAAAACAAACCAAATCAACGACGTTAACGAGACCCACAATACCACTGTTGTTATCATTTTTTATGCCTTTTCTCCTGGTCTACATCGTTTCACTCACCATGACTTCCCCAACCTCCTCTAGATCCCCCAAGGTTGAGTCCTCCCTACTTTTGAACTTCCCACTCTCTACGGAGAAGTTGAATGGTTCCAATTACTCCATATGGACTTCTGATAGTCCCCTTTGGATTAGTGGTCAAGAGTACAAAGACCATTTTACTAGTATTGTTGATTTTGTACTAGTTGTTGAACGTCCTACGTGGGAAAAGATTGATGCCCAATTGTGCAATGTCATTGAGTCCACTATTCACCCTTCTATCAAACCGAATTTTCACCCCCATGGTACATGTGAGTCAATTTGGTTAGAAGCACCAGTTCTCTACACTAATGATGCTTAGTGTCTCTATGGAGTTTGCCAAGAATTGATGACCCTCGTTGCTCAACAATGGTTTGATGGTCTGATGTCAACCTACCTTGGTAGAGTTCATGTTGCACTTTATGACTACAATGAACTCTTCCCCCTCTACCGCTACAAAACCTGAAGAAGGAACTTGAAAATTGTAATACCTTCTTTATGAACTTTGCCCTTTATGGCTTGCCCTACTACGACTACAACATTTTCTGCCCTTCTTTGGGTCCCACCAAAATAAACCATTACCTCATCCTCTCCTTTGCTGGGTGATACCTTTGCTTTTGCCATTCAAAGTAATGATTCAAGACGTTTTCAAAATGGACATTCCAACTTGAATCGGCATAAGTATGAGCATTGTCATTGGGTCAATCATATTGTTGGTTGCTGCTGAAAACTACATGGCAAGCCTCTAGCGCCATTGCTTGGGTAGCACACTCTGGTAATTTATTTGCTTGTCTCTCACAATCTCCTTTGGGCCTTTAGGTGCTTGATTTTGGTGCATCTAATCACATTTGGTAATTACCCCATTTTTCTCTTCTTTTTCTATGAATGACTATTTACCTACTATTACCTCAGGCAAACACAGTTATAAGGAATTGACACCAGCCATCTGTTGCCCTCTTTGACTGTCGAGTTTGTCTTATTTGTACCTAATTGTCCCTTTAATCTTCTTTTTGCCCATCACCTCACTCAATCCCATGATTGTTTGATAACATTCACTAAAGACATTGTTACCTTGCATGACCAGATGATTGACACTGAATGTGAGTCTCATGGTCTCTATTACCTATCTACCCCACCACAATAGTGTTCTACCACAACATCATTGAAAATACAGCTAGCAATCTCAAGAATTCCATTGTCATCCAGTGAAAAGTCATCTCCTGAAATATCCCACATTTTAGTTGCCTCTTCGTTGTATTTTGAGGAGTTTTTTGAAAGAAGACGAGGATTGTTGTGAACAAATACTAAATCCTCCACCCTTTGAGGTCTCATCTTATTTCTTTTCAAAGAATGTATGAAAGAATAGATGCTCCAATTTCTTTCACACTCCTATGAATTTGATAGAACACTTTCGTTTTATTGATTGGTGAAGCAAAGATACATCTAGGGATTAGAGCCTAGTCTCTCCTAACCAACCACCCAATGATTATCGAATGAGTAATTGCAGGTGGTTAGCCTCTATTTATAGTTAAACTAGTTAACTAACTAACTGTAACTGAACTCTAGTCAATTACAATTATCTATGCTTCTGCTCTTGGCTGCCTGTGCTTCCCATGGGTGCCTCTCACATATACTTTCTTGATAGGTAGTCTAACAGAATCCTAGTGTCAAACTGTTACCCAATAAGGGGGAGCCTTCAATAATGGGGAGCCTTTAGTAGAGACTCAGGGAGACATCAAAGCTTGGTTGAGAAACTGAATTACCTCACTATCACACATCCTGACATTGGTTTTCCAATGAGTGTGGTGAACCAATTCTTGAATTCTCCTTGCTAGAATCGATAGGATGCACTTATATGGATCTTAAAATGCATCAAAGGTGCTCCTAGAAAAGGGCTTGTCTATGAGGACAAAGGACATGCCCATATTGTTGGATATTCAAATGTTGATTAGGTAGGTTCTCCTAGTGATAGACGATCCACTTTCAGGTATTGTGTAATGATTGGAGGAAACCTCATATCCTAGAAGAGCAAGAACCAAAATGTGGTGGCAACATCTAGTGTTGAAGTCGAATATAGAACAATGGCTCTAGCAACTTATTAGAGAGATCAAGTTTGAAGAGGCTACACAAACAACCCTGATTTGTGATAATTAGGCAGCTTTGCATATTACATCTAACCCTTTCATGAAAGGACAAGCACATTCAAGTGGACTATCATTATATAGAGAGAAGATCAAATTAGGAGATATCATCACTAGATTTGTTAACTCTAATAATCAGTTGGCAGAGGTGTTCACTAAAGCCTTGAGGAATCCACGAGTTAACTATATATGTAACAAGCTTGGTGCATATGATTTATATGCTCCAACTTGAGGGGGAGTGTTAAAAATCAGGGTACAATAGTTGCATTTAATGTACTATGGCAACAAAATCATTGATTTAGAGGAAACAATATCTCCTCTATTTATTTGTAATGAATGCAATAAGCTTATATAAACTGATCTCTGTGGTGCCTCAGCCTATTATCAATATTATGTCTCTATTTTCTACTCTGTTTTTGCTCTTTTAACACAGGTAAAATGAGAACATCTACCTGCCCACCTGGACACATGCAGAAAGAATAGCAACTACGATTTGCCATCCCTGAATCAGATACGTCAATGAAATCATCCTTGTCAATATAATTGGCAACTTTGTAATCTGCCACTGGAATTTTACCACGTCCATGACAAACCTCGGAAGCCAATTCAGCATACTATACATAAATAAAACTGCATGCATCATAATCATGACAAATAGATAAATATGTCTGCGGAATAGCTCTTATTACAAACAAAAAGCTTCTATCAACACAGAACAAGTTAATTACTACATCATATTAGAGTATGAAGTTATCATGATTACCTCTTCTTTCCTCCCAATTAATAGTTAATATATTACAGATCGCTGACAGGATAGTCAACATGATAAACTTAGGTTGGCACTTGTTCTGATCAAGCCGGAGAATTGTAGTAAAACATAAAACTTTACAAAACTTCAGAGTACACCTTCCCATTATGGCAAATGACAGATATTAAAAAAAAAATACACACTCAATAAGCAACTAAGTTCCAACTAAGGCAGTTTCACATTATAACAAAAGATGGAGAAGAAAACTCTGTCCTCAAACCTACAATATTTGTTGACTTATAATACTACGCATTGTGGCTGTGGGCAGTTAGCTCATTTGAATTATCTGTTTAGAATGCATCAAGTGAAATAGTCCCACAAAGTCAATTTAACATCTTTTAAGTTCATGCTTGTTTTCTTTAACCATTTCCTTAAATGAGCAAATAGGGAAATTAAATTGAAAATAGATTATAAGTTTCACAAGAGTCGTGTCATGACTATTGATTGCTAACAGAATTAGCAGAGGTATTGACTTCTGAAGTTAACCACCAAAATATAGAGAAAAACAAATTAACAATTGAATACAAGTGAATCACCAGCTCTAGGTACCATAGAGCCATTAGAGAGTTCTTGTTAGGAACCAAGAATTGAAATGAGAAAGAAAATAAAGAATTCTATTGAATAGGACAAAAACAACAGAAAATAGGAGAGATTAAGGGCCTGTTTGTTTTCAGTTTTTAAAAACAGTTTTCAGTTTTTAAAAATTATAAAACTATAAAACTTGTTTGGTTAATCAATTTTTAAAAACAGTTCTTAGAAACTATTTTCTATTTTAGTTTTTAAAACTAAAGAACCAAAACAGTTTTTATGTGTTTTGCTTTTTTATTTTCTCTTTACATGGAGTCCCACAACTGTTATTTCAACAATAAGATATAAGATGTTAATAATTTTACACACAAGTCCCACATCTTCAAATTTATCTTTCTTACATAAGTCTCATATTTGTCTCACACTCAAGTCCCACATCTTCTAATTTATCTTTCTCTAGTAGTAATTTTCAAGTATCAAACAAATTTTCTTTTTTTAAAAATTGTTCTAAAAATTAGTTTTAAAAATAATTTTTATAAACAAAAACTAAAAAGCCTTTCAAACAAGCCCTAACTTTCCTTCAAGTGAATCCCCACCCTTAACATAGGATTTCTACTTTCACAAAGAACTAATGCTCAATTTACAAATGACAATTCTGAGCAACCTTTCTGCCCCTCTTTCTTTATTTATATCTAATTAAGCCCTCTAAATAAATACTACCTCTGGTCCTAAATATAAGCAACACATTCTACTTTTTGAGTAAAATTTCTTTTATACCCTTACTTTATTGTTAATTTTATCTACTATACTCCGACTCTATTTAAATTAAAGGGTATTTTGGAAAAAAAAAAACTTAAGTTTGTGGCATAATTAAATGTAATTATTACTTTCCTTGGTATTGATGATTTGTCCAATGTTGCTTATAAATAGCACCAGAGGTAGTAACTAACTATCCCCCCCTTTCCCCTAGTCCAAAATCACAGTTTAATTCCTCTTCATATCACTTTTAAATTATTTGCATGATCTCTCAATTTCAATTTTGTGGATAACACAAGGGTTTTGAGAATCTGATGGTTACTAATAAGTTGTTGTGGGAATGACATTTGGGACTCTATTCTTATATTACATGAGCAATATGGAGCACTTGTCATAGGTATAGTTAACACTAATAAAAAAACAAGGGTGTTGAAACAACTCGACTAGTAGATACAAACCTGTATGTTGTTTATTAGTTCTTGAGGATGCTCAATCCGTAGCCCTACCTGTAACCAATGTAAAAAAGAGCAATAAGAAAATCACGACAAAAACAAATGTCAAAGCAAACATAACAATATACGATCATTTATTCAACTCAAAAACAAAAATTACACGAGTCAGAACAAGGTGCATGATGCTTATAACTTATAATGATAATTGATGTGAATTGGTCAATCAAGGATTTTCTTCCCAGTTTCAGTCTTTTATAAACTCATGGGGAATTCTTCATCAAACTTCATGTGCACACACACCACAACAAAATGGTGTTGCTGAATGCAAAACTTACCACTTGGTTGAAACAACTTGCACTCTTCTTCTTCATTATAATGTCCCAATTTGTTTCTGGGGGATGCTCTACTTCTTGTCATTTGTCATCGCTTGTGTTCCAACACTAGTAGTTGCTCCTATTCCACCTCCACTATTCATTTACCACTGACGGACACAGGAACCACTAGCAACACCACCTACTAATCCTACAACATCATCTCCTACTCCAAATGTCTTTCCACCACCACCGCATGCACCTAAACTTCCCATTGCACTACACAAAAGTATTCGGTCCATTCGTAATCCTAATCCTTTATATGCCTTTACTCTTAATTGTGATTGTTTATCATCCTCCTATTACTCTTTTAGCTCTTCTTTAGATTTTGTGTTTATTCCTAAGTCTACAGGTGAAGCCATGGCTGACCACAATTGGCAAATGGCTGGCAAAAATGATTGCTTTGGAGGCCACCAACACATTGAAGCTTGTTCCCTTACCTCCAACCAAAACCACGGTTGGGTGTCATTGGGTCTATCGAGTGAAGAACAAACTGGGTGACACTATTAATCGCTACAAAGCTTGCTTGGTGACAAAGGGCTATACTTAGATTTTTGGTCTTGATTATGGCGATACTTTTTCCTTGTGGCCAAAATCACCTATGTTCGCCTTTCTCTTGCTATGGTTGCCATCCAACATTAGTCTCTACACCAATTGGACATAAAAAATGTCCTTACATGGTAAGTTGCAAGAAGTGGTATACATGGATCAACTACCCAGTTTTTGGTCTGTAAACTTCGCCAGTGGCTCTATGACTTCAAGCAGTCTCCTCGTGTCTAGTTTGGTCATTTCAACTCCACTCTGCTTGAGTTTGGTATGACTCACCTCCACAGTCAATTCCTAACCAACAAAGACTTGGGTTCACTCAAGTACTTTCTCGACATTGAAGAAGCTCAATCCTCATCTAGCATTGCCATTTCCTAGCAAAAGTATGCCACCCCGAAAGACCTTTCAGGTCAAGGAGAGCCTCTGGAAGATCTAAAAAGATATCGACGACTTGTAGGCAAACTAGATTATCTCATTGTCACCGGACATCACATTTGTTGTCAATATGGTTAGCCAATTCTTGAGTGCTTCCTATGATGGTCATTGGGATGCCGTCATACACATCCTTTGATACATCAAGAATGCACCAAGTCGTGGATTGTTGTATGAAGACAAAGGCAATACCAAGATCATTTCTTACTTTAGTGCAGATGGGGCAAGATCACCATCAAATAGGAGTTCCACTTTCGAGTATTGTGTTTTTATCGGAGGATATACGATCTCATGGAGAAGAAAGAAGCAAGATATAGTTGCCAAATCTAGTGTTGAATCTGAATGTCGTGCCATGCAGCAACCGCTTGTGAGATTACATCGCTTAGGCAACTTCAACAACTCAAATTTGGAGACACTAAAGTCACTACACTATTTGACAATCAATCCACTCTCCACATAGCATTGAAGTCGGTTTTCCATGAACAAACCAAACACAGAGATAAATTGCCACTTTGTGAGAGAGAAGCGACCCTCGAGAGAAATTCTCATGCATTTTGTCAATTATAAAGATCAACTTGCAAGCATGTTCACCAAACCTTTCAAAGGTTCTCAAGTACCTTTGTTACAAACTCGGTTCTCAGTTTGAGGAGCAGTGCAGATTATGTTATTTATTATTAGATAAATATCAACAATTTTATTCCTTATTACTTAGTGTTAAAATAGGAAAACAGAGGGATAATTGAGTGTAAACCGTGTGTTAGAATACACAGCAGGGTGCATGTTTATATAGGTTAATTACATTAATGGTACATAAATAGAGGATATTTTGTTTCCCCTAAATCGAAGATTATGTTCCTATAAACTGCAATTATTAATAGAATCAGAATATTAATTCTAATTTTCAACAGATATAAAAGGATTTTTTATTAAGTAAAGAATCGTACTGTAATAGTGTTTAATGTAATGTTGTGTCTAATGGCCACACTTAAGCTCTTATTTATAATAGAAAAACAGAAGTTATCTCTCTGTTTTTCCTGTTTTAACAATATCAAATAAAATTGAATTTGGTCAATTTAGTGGCATCTCTATTCTTTACCACAGTGCAAAATATCCCGCCCCCATCAAAAGGAAATTGAAAAATCCAGCAAAATTTACTATTTAAATCACTGCAGCATTCATACAGAATAAATAAAAATAATTCACTCTGCAATAAAACGAAACCATTGTTCATCAAAAGTGACCATGCGGATAGGACTTCCATAAGATAACATAATGTAGGCCATTCTCCTACCACTCAAGGATTTATCAAGTATTACTTTGATATGGTTGAAAATTCTCTGAGACATTATAATGATCAATAAGCACCAATGCTGCAACATCAACCGATATTTTCAATTCGACTAGACACAAACATGGGAAAAACAAGAATAATATATAATTCTTAATGTCAAGTGTTGAAAATATCAAACAAAACTGAACCAACTTAGTGCATGTTTGGATTACATTTTGCAAACTTAAATTTGAATTAAGCTTAAGTTTGCAAACTGAGTTTGCAAAAGCAACCCAAGTCCTACTTCTACATAACTGAGTTTGGAGGCAAAATCTCAATGTGCAAACATACTTTTGAAGGTAATCAAACATGAAACATATCACAAAACTGAGTTTACTCTCCAAAAGTGCGTTCAACACCCAAAAGTTCTTTTTAAAGGGTTAACCAAACATGCTCCAAAATAAAAATAAATCCACATGAATCAAGCATAAATTCTACATGATGCATGTCAGTAATGTAGAAGCCACAATGCTACAAGTTGGAAGTTGGAACTGTTTGAGGAATACAAAAATCTTACATGGGAATATGCAGACAGATAAGTCTTATGAACACAAATAATCATCCAAACTTTAATAAATTGAAATAAAAATTAAAATAGAATGTCAATATAAACTCACAGAAAAATCTTTTGGTATTAATTCCACATTGTGAGCATGAAGCACTTCATATATATCACGAGCAGAATGACCAACAGCCAGAATAACTGCATCATATTCCATCTTCTGACTTGTTAAATGTAATTTATCAGCTGATTCAGATACCATAACCCCCAGAACATGTCCATCTTTTATAACTAAATCATCTACTCTTGTCCCAAACTTTATGGTGACCTAGAAAAAAGAAGCAGTGTTAATTGGATAAATGAAGACAACTGCAAGGATAACTATAATGACATGAATTTATTTTCAATACAAGGAAGATATTGGAACTCACACCCAAATCTTGCAGATGTTGCCTAAAGTTGCGAAGTAAAGGAACCAACCTATCTGTTCCTAAGTGAGGCTTTCCATCAATCAATATCTGTTTTGGAGCTCCAAACTGCACTAGAGTTCTCATAACCTAAAAAGAAGATATCAAGTCAACCATTCGGTAAGATATATAGGTTAGGCATTGATAGGACAATTGATAAGTCTATATTATTTGTTGGAAATGGGTCTTTTATGAATGTTCAGAAGATTCATGAATAGTGTCTAGGATTTATGAATGTTCAGAAGATTCACTAATAGTGCTAATATTATGTAAAATGTACTTTTTTTACATAAATGTACTTAGGGAATTGCATTTATATTTACTCTTGTTAAATGAAATTAATTCAGAAATGTATATAAATATATGGCCTGTTCAGTTCTTTTTCACTCGAGCAATTAATTCAAACTAAGTCTCCAACTATTGAACACAGAAATCACACACGGTACAACAATACACTTGTTGTCCCAAAGACAAAAGTCTCCTATAGAGATTAGAGAGAGAGTATTCTCTATCCGCAAACTACAAATAACAATACACTTGCCAAATTAAACATCCTACTATCAGATATAATCCTAAAATATAATTACCATCAGCTATTTACTTATTTTCTACAAATAACTGCCATCAGACAGTTTCTAACACAGAACCAATGCAGAGCTGATAGTATAGGATAAGTTATTTTCCATGATCTATAATCCTAATTCCTAACTTCCTCCAATCCATCAAAGATACTTCCTAACCAACATGGATCTCAGTTCTCATCACCACAGCCTTTATGAAAAATCATATTTGATAAGGTAACTTCTAGAGTAGAGACTTCTAGAATATACTACTAGAGACATATCTAGAGTATACTAGAAAGATAAACAAACAACTATTCTAACACTCCCTCTTAAGCTGGAGCATATAAATTGTATGCTCCAAGCTTGGAACATATAAACTGAATTCGAGGACCTCTTAAGGATTTAGTTAAAATATCTGCAAGTTGATTATTTGAGCTGACAAATTCAATACTAATCTCCTTGGACAATACTTTCTCCCTAATAAAGTGACAGTCAATCTCTATATGTTTAGTTCTTTCATGAAACACTGGGTTAGAAGCAATGTGGAGAGCTGTCTGGTTATCACAATATAATTTCATTGACTGAATTTCACAGAACTTTAGTTCTTCAATAAGTTGTTTGATCCACACCAATTCACATGCGGTTGAAGCCATAGCCCTGTATTCAACTTCTGCACTAGATCGAGCGACATTATTTTGTTTCTTGCTTTTCCAAGAAATAACATTTCCTACAATAGATACGCAATATCCTATAGTAGAGCGTTTGTCTATAGGTGATCCTGCCCAATCAGCATCACCATACCCAGAGATTTGAGTGTCTCCTTTATCCTCATACAATAGATCTTGTCCTAGAGATTTTTTTATATACTCAATACAAATCACAGCATTCCAATGGTCAACATAAGGGGCCTGCATGAATTGATTGACAACTCCTACTACAAAGGAAATATTAGGCCCGGTAATGGTAAGGTAGATAAGTTTTCCAACCAATCTTCTATATCTGAATATGGTTCACCTTGTTCTGCCATTAGCTTATGATTTGGATTCATGGGACTATTAATGGGCCTACAATCAGTCATGCCCATCTCTGCTAAAATATCCAAGGCATACTTTTTTTGTGAGATAACAATACCTTCCCTGGATTGAGCCACCTCTATACCAAGGAAGTATTTCAGGTGGCCAAAATCCTTGGTCTGAAAGTGACTAAACAAATGTTGTTTCAATTGAGAGATTCTAGTAACATCATTACCTGTAATGACTATATCATCAACATAAACAACTTGATAGACACATTTGCCAGGAGAAGTGTGATAAAAAACGGAGTGATCAACTTCACTGCGTTTCATCCCAAAATTCTACACAACATGACTAAATTTCCCAAACCAAGCTCTTGGAGACTGTTTTAGTCCATAAAGAGACCGACGAAGTTTACAGACTAGACTAGACTCCCCCTGAGCAACAAACCCAGGAGGTTGCTCCATGTAAATTTCTTCTTCCAACTCACCATGAAGAAAGGCATTTTTAATGTCTAGTTGGTGCAGTGGCTAGTGACGAATAATAGCCATGGCAAGAAATAGGCGAACAATAGTGATTTTGGCCACTGGAGAAAAAGTATCTTCATAATCAAGACCATATATTTGAGTGTAGCCCTTGGCTACTAATTGGGCCTTCAGACGGTCAATTTCACCATTAGGGCCAACTTTGATAGCATATACCCACTGGCAACCGACTGTCTTCTTCCCAAGAAGAAGCAGAACTAACTCCCATGTACCACTATGCTCAAGAGCCTGCATTTCATCAATCATGGCTTGTCGCCATCCTGGGTGATCAAGTGCCTCATGAATAGTTTTGGGAATAGTAAGGGGAGACAAGGAGGAAGCAAAAGAGAAATATGGAGATAAACAGTGATAACTCAAATATATGGGATGAGGGTTTCGAGTGGAACGAATTCCTTTTCTAAGAGCAATGGGCTAACTTATGTTTTCATCATGAGAATGTGAAGATGGAGAAGGGCCTAAGTTTCCATCATGAGAAGGTGAGGATGGAGAAGGATCCATAGTAGGGGCTACTGAGGGAGGACATGAATCAGGAGAATCTTCTTGCAGTACAGGGTTTGCCCTCTGTGTCTTGTGTAGCTCTATGACAAGAGGAGGTGGTGAAAACTCAAGTGGATTGTTAGTTGGAGAATGAAGTTGAGTTTCTTCTTGGTTGGGATTCTCACAAATAGGGGAAACCGCTGTACTAGAGGATGGGATGGGTAATATTTGTTGTACAGAATTAAGATCTTGCACAGAAAAAGAAAAGAAAGGAGTTTCTTCAAAGAATGTAACATAAGTAGACATGTAGTATCTTCTAGTGGTTGGAGAGTAGCATTTGTACCCTTTTTGAAGATGAGAATATCCAAGAAACACATATTTAATTGCTCTTGTAGAAAGTTTATCAAGACTTGGAGAGACATCATGAACGAAACAAGTACAACCAAAAACCTTGGGAGAAATATGATATAAGGGTTCATTGGGAAAAATAATTGAGTGAAGAATCTTGTTTTCAAGAGATGATGAGGGCATCCTATTTATTAAAAAATAGGCAGTGAGAACTGCATCACCCCAATGATGGATGAGGACATTTGCATTAAGCAATAAGGTCCATGCAGTCTCAACTAAATGCCTATTTTTTCTTTCGACTATTCCATTTTGTTGTGGCGTGTGAGGACATGTAGATTGATGTAAAATGCCCTCTGAGGATAAAAAGGAAGAAAAATCCAAAGAGAAATATTCTTTGGCATTTTCACTTCAAAGGATTTTAATGGTTTTTCCAAATTGGTTCTTAATCTTATTGAAAAAAAGACATGAAAATAGACAAAAGTTCTGATCAATCTTTCATTAAATAGACCCAAGTACATTGAGAATATTCATCAATAAAGGTAACAAAATATCTGAATCTAAAAGATGTTACTCAGCTTGGTCCCCAAATATCTGAGTGAATGGTAGAAAAAACCGAGTTACATCTTTTTTCAGTTTGTTTAGGAAAAGAAGACCGAACATGTTTGCCTAATTGACATGATTCACAATTTAATGTTTGTAGTTTATTGAGACTAGGAACCATTATCTTCAATTTTGCTAGACTTGGGTGGCCTAGACGGTCATGCAAAAGCTTTGGAGAGTAGGCTGCAAAATAAGACCTAGAGGGATTGGTTTCAAGATAATAAAGACCTCTTGATTCATGTCCTACACCAATCAAGCGGCTCGTACCACGTTCTTGTATTGTAAAGGATTGAGCATAAAATGTTACTGTACAATTTAAAGACTTAGTTAATTGACTTAGAGAAATTAAATTAAAAGGACAATTAGGAATATATAGGACAGGTTTTAGGTTTAGAGAAGAAGAAAGAGAAACTTGACCAACACCTTTGACAGCTACTTTAGCACCATTGCTAGGGTAATTAGATGGGGAAATTTAGGAGAGGATATTGAAGTGAATAAAGAATCCATACTAGCAATGTGATTAGAAGCACATGAATCAATTACCCACGGACCTTGACTTTCCATAGAATGAGAGATGCAAGCTGTTGAGACACTGGGTATGGAGGATGTATGAACTTTGTTGTTTGCCTTCAGCTATAGATACTCTTGATATTCTTCCTAAAAAATTTCCTTAGGAATTTTTTGATAAAATTTTCCAGATTTAGATACATTGATTGTCTTCTAAGGAAACCCATGTAAGGAATAACAAGTATCTTGTGTATGGCCCATTCTTTTGCAATAGGTGCATTGAGGACGACCACCTCTTCCCCCTCGATTTCCACAACCTTCTCTTCCTTTAGAGGATACCATAGCAGATGATTCTACAACTTCAAGAGCACTATCATTATTTTTTAGAGTAGGAACACAAAAAAGTCGAGTGACTAAATCTTCCATTGAGGGAACATCATGCACAATCAGAACTTGATCACGAATGTGATTAAAGGCTAGGTTCATCCCTCGCAGAATCATAACTACATACAGATTATCATGCTTCCTTTTTACCTCTTCCAAAGAGTCAGCCTCTAAAAGCATTTTTAACTCTTCCACAATAGCTTTGGCTTCAGCAACATATGAAACCATATCATAATTAGTTTGCTTAAGAGAGGTCAGTTTTTTAGTAGAATCATACAAACGTTGAATATCATTAGCATAGATTTTCTGAACTTTCTTCCAAAAGAACAGCAAGTCTTGAATGCTCTTAGATTCACCAAGATTTTTGGTTCTATTGACTGCCATAACAAAGCACAAAGTTGAAAATCAAGCTTCTTCCACTGTTCACGGTCCCCTACTAGTAAATCATCAACATCCTTTTCCAAGTGCTCATGGTGTCCTTGGCCAAGAAACCAAGGCTCAACAAATGCAGACCAAGAAAGGTAATTTTTTCCATTAAGCTTCTCAGTAGGAATAGGGAGTGTTGAAGAGACAGAAGGTGTTGGACCCGTGGATGCCATGTTTGCGAAGACACAAATGTTCCCTAGACAAACAACGAAAGGAAAATATGAGAACCCACTATTTGTCCAATGAGGAACCAATGACCCAAGGTTTGAACAAACCCAAGGAGAGCGCCAGCGAAATTTTCCGATCGTCAACATGATGGTCAACAGCAACAGTCAACAGTCAACGACGGTAGACAGTGGTCAACGCACGGTCAACGGCGGCGGCGAACAGCAGTGGACGGCGGTGGACGACAACAGCAGGACTACAGAACAAGACCTTTCCCCACTCTGATACCAAGTTGAGAATGAGGTTTTGGATAATAGTGCTGGAGTGTAAAGTTCCACTCAGCACCTGCAATACTTATATTTATATATATGTGAAACATAGTACAAAAAAAGAAGATAAGGTAACTTCTAGAGTAGAGACTTCTAGACTAGAGTAGAGACTTCTAGAATATACTACTAGAGACATATCTAGAGTATACTAGAAAGATAAACAAACAACTATTCTAACAATCCCCAAGGCTGGATGTAGGTAAAGGCTTCTTTATTCTCTTCACTCATTTCAACAATCAACAATACTTCATTTAGGGCTTCATTATCTCATAAAATTACCAGCCTTAACTATTTCTCCTTGCATTGGTGTAAACAATGGAATTTGTCTACACTCTGAAAAGATAAACCCAGTTTTTTCTCTCCAGAAGTTCCTGGTAGGTTAAATGTCACAGCCCCTTACTTTTTTCCACAGAATTCCTTTGATCCCCTCATTCTTCTTCCCTGTGGACACCAAAGAGGAAGCAAGGTCTCTGTTTTGTGAAAGACTCAACCTCTAAACCGGAATTTATGCCATTTCTCCCATTCCTACTACTATTTGACTAGGTTGCAGCAGTTACAGAAATTCTCACAATTTTGCATCCCTGCTCCAAACTTCAAAGGTCGTGCAATGCTGTTTTATTGCCAATTATTAGACTGCCCAGTGCAACAACCAGTCTCCGGGTGAATTTTGATGATTTCTTTTTCAATCTCACTTGAATATCAGATTAGGGTTGCTGGAATGGTTGAGGAAAATAGTTCTTCAGACTCTTTATTTACAATAATGAGATTACAAAGATAATAACTATGTAATCCCTTGATTATAGAGATGAGATAAATGATAATAAAATTCTTAGAATGTGGATTTAGACCTAACTCAACCCCAATAGGTTGAGGTTATATAAAGGATCAGTTACTTCAACTGATCTGTGTAGTCAGTTAGTTAGTTATGCCAGCTGTCAATATGACAGCTTGGCCTATAAATACGTCTCTGTAAGCACTGTTACATTTGGTGAAAATAAATCCCCAATTCTTTTTTCATGTCTGAGTTTATCAGATTTCTACACGGTATACAAAGCAAAGTGAGATCTTCAATGGCAGCACCAACCAATTCTCTACACTCCTCTTCCGCAACCCCTAACTTCTCTCGTTCAAATTCTGAGAAATTGAATCACAAAAATTTTCTTCTCTGGCGACAAGAAGTCGAACAAGTGATTAATTAACATCGTCTTCAATGATTTGTAGCAGATCCTTCAATTCCTGCTCAGTTTCTTACTGAAGCCAATCGAGAAGCTGGAAACGAAAATCCAGCATATACGACATGGGAAACTCAAGATCAGTTCCTCTTGACATGGCTGCAATCAACTCTCTCATCCTCAATCCTTTCTCGTGTAATCATGTTCTAGGAAGTGGTCACTCCTATCAGGTTTGGGAGAAAATTCATGATTATTTTCAAAAGCAAACGCAAGCCAAAGCCAGGCAACTATGAACAGAGCTCTGCGCTAATATTTGCAGCTATCCCAAACACACTCTTAGTCCTCCAATAGTTTTCACTTTTCACTTTTCCGTCAGCATTTTTAGTCCCTTTAAATTTGTTTCCCATTTTTAGTCCATCGTTTATTTTTATTGCTCAAAATTAGTCCCAGTTTTGCCCCTTTTTAGTCGCTCGTTTATTTTATATTTGGGACTAATTTTGAGCAATAAAAATAAATGAGACTATAAATGAACAAAAAATTTATAGGGACAAAAAATGTTACCGAAAAATTAATGATGGACTAAAAGTTGTTAGAATAAACTAAGGGACTAAAACTTATAATATGAAAAAGTTGAAGGACTAAAAATAAAAACTTAATTAAGCCTATATTCGAACTAGTAAATCTGATCTAAGGACTACAGACAAAGGCAACAAACAGCATGTATTTATAATCATCACAAATTATTACTGTATATGATCTGATTTTGACATCAAAATTGGGTAGAAGTAAACCATTTATCAGTTAGCACTGTTTTCTTAATACGTCTACAAGCAGAATAGATCAATTTAACACATACACAGGATGCACATACCAACTTCATAAATACTACATAACAAAACTAACCGCAAGAACACTGCCACTGTTTCGTCCAATTCTGGTTACCAACTTCCCATCACTCCAGGTACCTGCACCACCCTGCCACACATAAGTCCTTGATAAATGACAAAGTGAATAAACAAGTAGACTCATGTGAGAGAAAAACTAGTTGAATAAAAAGCAACACAAGAATCAGAAATGATCTGACCAACTATCTTTAAAACCCCAATTATGATTTTCAAATGCATTTCAAAAAGTCTTAGTAATCTATAAATAGCAGCCAAGATGAGCTTTAAAAAGATGCACTTAATTTCCATTAACTCAAACAAAATATCATAATAATCTCCATCCATGTTGGCTGTTGTGGCGAAAATTCAAATTGTAGCAACGAGAAACAAAGCTGCACAAATGAGGCAAACAAATATTTCCATGTTTTCTTCTGTAAAAAAAGAATTGCATATTCGTCAGAACCTAGTGGCTGGTACCTTGTAAGACATATCCAAAAACAAACTTGTTTTACGTCAAAAGTGATGAATGATGCAATCATGAATATAGCATTTATCATACTGAGACAATAAAGCAGCATTTAAAGAAATAAATCAAGATGCATAGTACAACCTCCCCAAAGCAGAAGTTACTGTCCAGTTCTAAAATTCGACGAACTACAAGAGCACCAATATCACGACCCCTTTTTTCTACTGGTTGACCTCTTTCTATCAATGTAACATCTGCACCAAGCTCTGCAAGAACAAGAGCAGCAAATAGGCCAGAAGGCCCACTTCCCACCACTGCAATTTTTGGCTTTCTAGTAGCCTGGTTCTTGTACAACTCTGTTGAGAAAATGCTCCGTCCATTTCCCCCTTCCAATACAGCTTCTTTATTTCCTTTAGAATCATGAATGATACTTGCCAGATCACCAAAATCTCTTCCATCATCCACACGTTCCACGAGGCCAACTTTAGGCTCCAGCCGAGAAATAAAGTCCCAACAACGAGGCTCCAACCTGATGAGTTTTTGGGCATCCATGTCCACAGTGTGCACAAATTTGGGCTCTTTTAATTTCTAAAAAAGCATCAGCAAAACAAAATAAGAGGATGCAAATGCAATGATTTCAGTTATGACAATCCAAAATCACATGAGCTTCTTTCAGGTATGCATTTTACATACCTTCCTAGCATCAAAGGACTTCCTAACTACGGCGAAAGCTTCTCGTGGCAACAGCGAAGCAACCTGAGAAACGCTCCAATTATTAAAAATCAATTAAAATCATTCAATTTATTTACTCGGAAGAGTGATTCATTTTTCTCAATACCGGAAACTTGAGAACTTTAGCGATTTCTTGGAGAAGGCCATCGGAAACAAGGAGAGAGTCTTTGCCAGGGTCCTGATCGAGTGTGACGGCGAGCTTGAAGAGCCTCCATGTGCCCTCGAACTTGCTCTTCTCTTTAGAATCGGATAAGAACTCTTTCTTCTTCGTCCTCAGCTTCTTCTTCTCGGACGGGTACCTCTGTTTTCCGCTTCTCTTCGCGCACCGAATGTGCCGTGTTTGGCTGCCGCCGCTACAACAGGAGAGTGCTCGATGAGTGGGACCGCGAAACCAGAGAGCGTTGCCGTGGCGGTGCATCATCGTTAAGGAGGTGGAGGGGAGAAGGAACATCGTGAAGTGAGAGTGAGAGTGAGAGAGTTACTGAGTGATTCATTCGGATAGGACAGTTTAGTGTTGTGTGTATCCGTGCTGGGCTTGGTTTACGGTATATTTTGGAGTTGGGTTTGGGTTCGTTCTTTTTGCAGACTCTTTGTTCTAAGCACACACCTCTCCTTTTTGGATTCACAACTCCCAAAAGACTTCAATGAATAAGACTATTCCTCACCAGGCGTGTTTATAGATTGGATTGGATTTTCAAAAATTCTAATGCATTTCCATTTAAATGGTTTGGACATTTTTAAATCGGATTAAAATAGTTTTAAAATCGGTTTCCAACAAAAATATTAAAATAAATTTTAAAGTAGAACAAATTAGTTTTATAATTGATTTCCTAAAAAAAAAATTGAAACAGGTTACAGTAAAACAAATTACAAAAAAAAAAGTTACAATTTGTTACAAAAGATAAATAATGAGTTAGTAGTTATGAATTAGTAAAAAAATAACAATAAATTTATATTGCCCTAGCTAGGTATGAGTTACTGGTTATTATTTTATTATTTTTATTAGGCTTAATTGTAATTTTTATCCCCCTAATTTTATAAAATGGCGATTTTCATCTCTTTAATTTTTAATTGTAAAATTAGGTCTCATGGTTTAAAAAAGTGCAAATTTGGTCTTTCTGTCTATTTGTTTTAGTTGACTGTTTGTATTTTAACATTGACCATTTTAATTACTATTTACACCTCCCAGCTTCTAAATAAACCCTCTTTCAAAAATAAAAAACAAACTTTTCTTCCAACACCTCCCATTTTATTTCCTGTACTCCCAATTTTTAATTTTTAATTTTTATAACCATGATTATTTTTAGATTTGGAAATATTGTCAGAATTGGTAATTCCATTTATATACCTTTCAAAAAGCAAGACATGATTTTTGGAAATATTTGTAGATTGGTATGATTTTTTTACAAACGGGGGTAGTTTTAATTTTTTTTTATATGAATATTTATGAAGTCTTATTTTTACAAACCAGTTTATTCATAATTATAAAATTTGAATTTATTAAATTTACTTGAATTTTTTTCTTAATAAAAATGTTGATAATTTTAAAAATGTCATATATGATTGGTCATATAATATGATCATGGTTACAAAAATTAAAAATTAAAATTTGGGAGTGTACGAAATAAAATAGGATGTGCCAGAAGAAAAAGTTTATTGTTTTATTTTTGAAAATAGGTCTATTTAGAAGTCAGGGAGGTATAAATAGTAATTAAAATGGTCAATGTTAAAAAATAAACGATCAACCATAACAAATAGACGAAGAAACCACTTACACGTTTTTGAAACCAGATGACCTAATTTTATAATTAAAAATCAGAAGGATGAAATCACTATTTTATGAAATTAGGGGGATGAAAATTATAATTAAATATTTTTATTATTACTCTATTACTAGTTCTTACCCTATTATTGTCATTATTATCATATTTAGTAAAAAAAAAATCAACTAGAGTAATATTAGAATATTGAAACATTAAATAAGTTTATGTAGGATTTTTGTTTTTTATTTTAAGATTTTGTTCCTGGCTACTCTCGGAGATTCGGTATAGGTTCTTATTTTTGTGATTTCGTTCCTACTTTTAAGATTTTGCTGATAATGATATCATGTATATATGTTGCTCTCAGAGTCAATGAAAGTGAGTTTTGTCTCGTTTAGTTTTTTCAAACAACAATACGAATTAACATATTTGTCTATAATTATAACTTATAACAAATTGCAAGGACTGGAAATAGGAAAATCAACGAAAAGGTAAAACTCAAGTTTGGATATGGATTTCATATATCCATATCCGTTTAAAAACCAAAACAACTAGATTTGGATATAAATCATGTACATTAAAATGGATTGGTTTTATATAATTGGATTTTTTTTAATAGCCATACCCCTCACCCAGGCATCCCCTATTACAGATTAGTCCTTTAGAAGGTATCCTATTCTAGAATAGGATAGCACCCTCAACATCCAACCTTCTTTTGCAACACTCCCACTTTGCAGTCTCTGCTCAATAAGCTTTGGTCACGTGAAATGTCGCGCCACCCAAGTTGCCACCACCAAACACTAGTCTCACCATTGTGAGACCAACCACTACCATCGCATAGCCACACCACCACCACCATCGAAGATCCTTGATCCCTCCATTAGAGTTTAGGCCTTCAAGGAGAATGTCGATTGTATCTACTTTGCCATCTAAAACCCCTACCACACTGAAATCTTTGCCTTCGCCTACAACAACTATGTCCATTCAGTTTGGGATGTCCGCCAGCTTGGCTCCACCATGATCCTCCTCACCCATGACTTTGAGATCCCCGCTTGTGATTGGAATGGGCCTTGCTGGAAGATAAGGACACGTGAGTGTTTAGGCGGCAGCACAACACAAGAATCGACAAGGAAAAGAAGGTATCAAAGTTAAGGTTAGGGGTATTCTTAACCTTTTGAGGCTTTTGGAGGTTGTAGGAATCAAAACCCTTCTCTTTTTTTTTTTTTATCAAAATTTATTGGAAATATGGTCTTAGTCCCTTTAAAACAAGATGCTGACAATTGGATATTTGGATGTGATTGGTAACTTTTAAAATAAAACTAGTTCTTTGACCCATGTGATGCACAAGTTAAAAGTTTGTTTGAGAATTTTATTTTATTTTTTGTTTATATGTCCTTTGACAAATAATAATAATTTGTATTTTAGAAAAAATAAAAACATTTAAAATCTAAAAATATGATGATAAAATAAAGATAGATGGCATTTTGCTTATTAGACATTTCTCTTGGTTTTCATTAACAAATTGATAAAAAAAAGAAAATACTCTTCTATTTCCAATTTTAAAATTTTTAAAATTCAAAACCAAATTATGTTTTGAGTTGTCAATTTCAAATTTTATTTTGTTTTAATTTTAAAAAGTTGTTGCGAATAATTGAAGACAAATAAAATAAATCAAATTTTCATCTTATCTTGTCCCATTATGAAATTATGTAATGTTAAAAAATATATTGACATAAAAAAAACTATTAAAAATTAATAAAAAATAGTAAACAAGATTGAAAAAAAAAATAAACATAAACATGAGACTAACAATGATAATAAAGATATATAATATAAAATTTTCTACAATAATATATTGAAAAATAACATTGTTTCATTAACCACATAAAGAAGAAAACTACAAAGGATTTAAATATTTAAAAATGTCATAATAATAAAATCACGGCGTTACATTAGCTGCATTTCATAATCGTTGAGCTCATTGATCTAAAAAATTTGCATCCGACTAGTGGTGGTACATGTTGCTCTATCACATTGTTCCCATCAACTTCAATTCAACATTTTTCGAAGCATAATGGCTGAACAAAGGATCATCTTGCATCTCCATCTTAATAAATTTATGAATAACACAACATGCTAGTGATATGTATTTCTATCTTTTCAAAGCATATGGCAACATTGATTTGCATGTTTTTAAAGCACCAAAACATCTTTCAACTACATTACTTAACAAAAAGTGCATATAATTGAACAACTCTTTGGGGTGTTCCTTGGCCTCGGTAATCACGCAAGTGATAGCGTTCTCCACAAAATGGTGAAAGAAAATCAAACATATTGGTGTATCTAGAGTACACTAGTAGGCATGGCATATTGATGCACTTGCCCTCATCCTGATTTTGACGGGGAAAAATCGAGTTGATTGGGTGCGGGTGTGGTTTTGGGTTTTCCCCACTTGAGAAAGTTGGGGTTGGGAATTGAGATCCCCGTCTCGCACCTACACTCGCAACCACATCCGTCCCCGTTACTAATTTAGTATATTATATAAATAACCTCATAATAATTATATAAATATCTCTTTCACCTCTTGTGATTTGTCTTGATTCTATTTCTATATATATATATATATGTACACACAGAGATAAAGCGGAAGGATGTAGTTAGAAAACACATATTTAAACAATGCATTTATTCAGAGACTTACAAGAGAGAGCTTTGCTATGTTTAAATACAAAGGGTAGAGAGAGAGAACAGAGTTGGCTTAGGAGAGTTGTGTCCTCTAACCTCTCAACTTAACCTATTTATAAGGAACCATCCACAAGCGGATGTCAAAAATTATAAATTACCATTTAACTAGAATCCCATCCGAACACACATTTAGAGCAAGTGTAGACTTTGATGCCTTGTGCTAATTGAAGGGACCCATCTTATCTTTAAAGGGAATCTTTGGTCAACTTTCTATCCAATCAAACAGTTGCTTTTTTGAGGGAAGAGGAATTAATATCTTCTTGGTATAAACTGAGCTATGGCCAAGAGCATCAACTTCTTTAGTAATTAACTCCACAGATCCTATTCATGATTGGTCTAAGTCTATAATTTCTTGTATTGCAAAGCAGTCATCTTCATTATTCAAATACGGATTACTACTTTGAGTTTCCACCTCAAGGGCATCTTGATCTTCATTAGAGTCTAAAGAGGACAAGGTTGCCAATAAGTGTTGCCTTTTTTCTTCTTTGAACTTTCTTACTAATTGCAGAGCCATTGCAGGATGATGTAATGCCTTCTTCTCGGAAGTGGGGGGAAGGAATGATTTTCCAGTCTTCCAATGGAAAACTTATCTTCCAAAAAAATTATTTTGAATTTCTTCCACCAAAAAACCTTTACCCAACAATATAAATGCTGCATTAACCAACTCACGTCCATTATTGAGCAGAAACTAATTAGTTTTTCATGCACTAGAAGCTTGGGAGTTAACTTTTTGTCATTCTCATATAATGATACCACCTTAATAGGTAAGATGGCTTTTATAGGCTTGACCATCAAGAACCAATCTTGAAACTAGGTTGGAATGCTGGTTGGGAGGGCATATTAAAAGGTGATGTACCAGGAATGGCGAGGTTTAGGTTCCAAGAGAACCTTAAGCCATGCTTCTTGATAATCAAAATAATTAAAAGTGGGAGAGTCAAAAGGTCGAGAAAACCTCTTTTCAGTGGTTGGGTTCTGGTTCCAATCTGTCAAAGTTAGAACCTTTAGTATCTTTAACTTGGAATAATTAATAATTGAAGGATCCCTTTTATCTTTTTCTGGGATTATTTCAGCGGATCCAATATCTAATAAGATGAATTGATAAAATTTCTTGTTCTTTCTCAAGTTTTGATCTTTTGGCATCCATCCCCAACCGGTAGGGGAGAATTCAACCAAAATTTCTACAAGCACCAAGTGGTGAAACTCGGGTTCCAAAGATATTATTTTCTGACATGACTCTTTTATGCGAAATTCCAATGGTTTGTGAGTATTTGCTATTGGTAGATCATTACTAATTATGTTTTGAGGAGGATTTGTTAAGGGGGAGAATTTATTAGAAGAGGAAGGAGTATTTAGGGATTTGGAGAGAACTCTTAGATTATTTGAGGATTTAGAGGCAGCAACCTTCGAAAAAGAAGGAGCCAAATCATCTAGAGAAAGAGCGAATGAAGGGGCCGAAGGCCTCATGGTTTCGGGATTTGTCCCTGTAAAAATTCTTTAGTTAGAAAATTAGGGATAGAATTATTTTTCCCTTTAATAAATTGTATTTTAAAATCAAAACAAGATAGAAGACTTTGCCATCTGGAAAATATTTGTTTTGAAACAATATTTTGAACATCTTTTTTTAAAATTTCTTTTGCCGACTTACAATCTACTCTTAATAAAAAAAAATCTTTATTTATCAAATCACTTTGAAATTTAGTGATAAATAACACTATAGATAAAATTTATTTTTTAACAGTGCTATTTTTATTTGGGTTTCACTCCAAGCTCCTGAATGAAAACGAATTATTTGTTCTTTAGACTGGGGGTATTTTTGTTTAAGAATTTCACCAAACCCTACGTCTGAAGCATCGGTTTCTACTATCATGGAGGCATTTGGTTGAGGTATACCTAAGCAAGGAAGAGTTTTAACCATAGATTTTACTTTTATAACTATTTGGGTCAATTCTAGAGTCTAGGGCTTAGGGTTCTTCCTAAGTTTGTTGAACAAAGGTTTGCAAATAATTCTTATGTGGGGCATGAAGTCAGCTACATAATTAAGGAATCCTAAGAAGCTTTGTAACTGGGTTTTTATTTCATTAGGGAATTTGCAAGTGAATTCAATACTTCTGGCTTTTGGGGTCACTATTCCTTGAAAAATTTCATGCCTAAGGAATCTAATCTTAGATTGAGCTATCTTCATTTTTTTCTCTGATAACACAATCCCATTTGATTTAATTATATTTTAAAAAGTATTTAGATCTTTGAAGTGTTGTTCTATTGAAGTAGAATAGATCAACACGTCATCTAGATATACTAAAGCAAATTCCAAGTATGGGTTTATTATTGAATTCATTATATTCTGAAATTCTAAGGGAGCATTTTTAAGTCCCATGGGCATTACATTCCATTCATAATGTCCAAATGGAGCTGTAAATGCAGTTTTGTATTTATCCTCTTCTCTAACCTTGATTTGATAATACCCCAATTTATATCAAACTTTGAGAAGATTGTGGCTTGATGGAGTCTTCCGATTAGATCTATTTTATTAGGTAAAGGATATCTAATCCATTTTAGCGCATTATTAAGGGGTTTGTAATTAATAACCATTATAGGTTCTCCTCTTTCTAATTCAGATGCGTTTTGTACATAAAACGCGACACAACTCTAGGGTGATTTACTAGGTCTAATCAATCCTTTATCCAGGAAACCTTGAATTTCATTTTTACAGTAATTAAGAGTTTCTTTATTTATTTGAACTGGCCTAGCCTTAGTAGGGATTTTTCTTTCATGAAAGTCCTTTTCATAGGGCAAACTTACCATGAAAGAATTTCTTTTCCAAAAGGCGTTAGGAACTTTCGCACATACTTCTTTAGAAAAGACTTTAGTTATTTCTTCAATTTGTTTACCTACTTTCTCTGTTTTTAATTGATCTTTCATTCTTTTGTAAAGATTTTCTTGTTTTAAAAATGTTATTTGATTTGATTTATTCTCAATTTTATTTAAAAAGTCATTTTCATTTATATTAAGGATATCTCTTTTCTTTGGGGGTTTTAAAAATTCAAATAGTATCCCATCTGTTTTAATCCCTTCTTTGGATACTTTGAATGGATAGATTTGATTTAGAAACGGAGTTCTTAAAATCATTTCTTCAGTTATATCTTTAGTTAAGATAAATGTATTTTTAAAACATCTACCTTTATTACAAATCCTAGCTTGGGTTAATTTATACTGGACTTGTAGGTTTGAATTATTCATAGTGAATAATTTCCGAACTATTTTTTCATAATATTTAGTAGGTATTAATCATTCCCTAATACAATTTAGATTTGCACCAGAATCCACTAGTGTTGTAAATGTTTTATGGAAGGTATTTCCAATTTTTACTACAATCTTAACTTGCCATTTTTGTTGTAAAGTTTTAATTATGTTAATTGCTATATTTTCACTTTCTAAATCTTCTGATCCAGAGTCTTCCTGGGTGGTTTTATTACTTAAGGTTTCTATTTATGTAAGTAACTAATTTTCTTTTATTTCTTGGAGGTCTAATTTTATTATTTTAATTTCTTCTTTTAATTCCTTTACTTCCTTTTGTAAATGTGATATAGTGACTTTTCGGCTTTGGTTTTCAGCTTGTTTTAAGATTAGCAAAATCATAAACTTTAAAATTGTTATTTTTACTAGAACCTTCTTCCTTTTGTTCTAATAACGTACATTTTATTTTCATTAAATATCTATATCTTTTATGTTCATCTGTAATCTTATCTACCATCTCTAAGGCTAATTTGGTGTCACTTTTAATCATATTTATATGAAACTGGCACTGACAAGTTTAAGAGTTGCAATTTTCATAGTTTTCTTCTTCATCAGAACTTGTGTTTTCTATGACACTAAAATTTTTTACTTCCTCTTCTGACTCACTTTCTGAGTCTTCTAAAAGAATTTTTGCGATTTGACTTCTTAATTCTTCAATCATATTTAACTCATTAATTTTTTGTTTAACTCTGCAATCCTTTTTCATATGATCAATTCTTCCACATTTATAACAAACTATGTTCGATTTAGGTTTTTCTAAAGTTTTTTTTGATTGGTAATTCTTTGGTTTAGGAAATTTTCTTTTTCTAAAAGGGGTTATTCTCTCAAATTTCTTATAACTTTGCTTTCTTAACTGCTTGCGTTTTATGCTAGAGGAGGAGCAGGTTTTTCATACCCATATTGGGTGTAGAAGTTGCCTAATTCTCTTACTCCATTGGCTTGATTCTTTTTAATTCTATTTTCTATTTTTAAGTTATTGCAAAGTTCAAGGCATGTGTTCTTAACTATGGATGCTATTCTTCCATAAGTTAATTCTTGAATAGGTAAATTAGGATATTCGATTTCTAGTCTTTCTTTAACCTTTGTTGCAAAGACTAAAGGAAGTCCAACAATGAATTTTTCTTTCCAGAATGGTTACTTGCAATCTTGTCTTGTAAGTACCATTGCCATAAAATTGTCTGTATACCATCTAAAATCTCCTAGAGTAGGACATCTCAAATTATGTAACAGAGTCAATGTTCTTTCATTGAATAATTTTGTATCTCCAATAAAATTATGAATTATAGCCATAATCAAAGTTTCTACCATTACTGGAATGGTATTTTCATCTTCTATTTTAATGGCTGTAGAAACATATAATTTTTGTTCAAGGCTTAAGTAGTTATCCCACCAACCCTTTAGGATTCTAGTGAATCCAACTATTATTAATTTTATAATTTGTTCTTCTATATTTTTGACCTTGTATGCCGAGGATGCCATGGTCATTTCATTAGTTTTTTGCAGAATTTGATGGTTAGTCATTCCATCAATATTCCACTCAATAATTCCTGAATCATCAAAGGTTGACGGAGTGTCTAACTCCCATTCTTCAAATTGAATGATAGGGAGAGTTGGCCTTTTATAAAAATTTCTAGTAGTTGGCGCTGGTGTAAAGCTTCACACCTGATTTCTTCCCCTTAATTTATTAATCTTATTGTTAACAGGATCTTCTAGGAAATCTATTTCGTCTTTTTCAGAGGAATCATTTTGTATAACATTTATCTTTGTTAATTTTAACTGGTCCAATTTATTTATTTATTTCTTCTAAAGCTATATCAGTTTCTTTTCCTATTTTTAATTCTTTTAATTCGGCTTCAGAAAACTTAAAAGGTTTAGTTAATGGTTGTTCCAGTTTTGAAGTAGATTCATTAGTTTTAGTAGGGTTTTCATGTAAACCTTCCACTTTTGATGCTACTTGATGTAATATTTGATTTTTGTAATTTAATTGGTGATGTAGATTCTTAATGTCGTTTAAGGTAAGGGGTTCAGTTATTTTTCTTTCTTCACTAATCATTTTAAAAGGTGAAGCAATAAGTGTGTTATTTTCAATATTGGGAAATTTTACTTCTTCCAAAGGGGGAATTGTTTCTATTTTGTCTCCCTTTGCTGTTTTCCAAATTCTTTTAGCACTTTTGATTACCTTTATAGAGAGTTTGTCTAAGCAATTTTGTTCAAACCACTGAAAATAAGGTACTTGGATTTGTAAATCTTCTAAATTCTTATAGTATTTTTCCCTATAATCTAATAATTCTTGTTGAGAAAAGGTTGCAAAGAACCAATCTCTCTTTTCTGTTAGGATCAACCGGGTGACTATCAAGAGGGGGGGGGTGAATTGATTGAACGTAAAATGATAGATTCTTTTTTCCAATAAAAGCTTTTCACCAACGCTCTTGAGGTTTTGATAAAAACATTTTCAGAGCATGTTATATTGAATGAATAAACCAGAAAAACAATCTCAGCTTATGATAGAATTGATTAGAACAATTAAACTTGATAAAGATTAAAAACTAAATTGACAAAGATTAAGGATAGAGAGATTGAGCTTGTTGATTTATACTAGTTCGATCAACCACCGATCTACATCCAGTTCTCCCTTTCACCAAAGGGTTCCATTATGAATTTGATTACATACACCATGCACACACAATTCACAGCAAATCCTAATTTCACAACTTGAAATAGGAACCTAGAAAACTAAATGTGAAAACACTATTCACCATCCAATTTCTAAACACTAGAACAACACAATTCTAGAAACAAAATTAGAAACACCATCTAATTTCAACACAGCATCTAGGAACAAAATTCCTACAATGCAAATCAAACAAGATCAATGAAAAAGATTCAAGAACGAAAACACCTTGATGTGCTGATATAGCTTGATATAAGATTAGTTGAGAAACTCCAATGTGAGTAGATTTAGTAGTCAAGAACAATCGTTTGAATCACCTCAGTTCATGAAAGAACAAGAGAGGAATATAGTTGTATGGGCTCAGAGGTTTAATTTCAAAATGATTTAACAGTATGAACAAGAATGAGTTTTTCTAAAAACTCAAGAGATTATGTGATGTGCAGAAAAGCAAAGAACAAATTTCAGAGTAATATCAAATCTGAGAATCAAATCAAAAGATTTGGATTTTGACAATTGAAAGAATGAAAAGATATTGTGAAAAGTTGGTCTCTTTGCACAGGATGCTATGGGTTCAAATATATAGCATGGGTCAAAAAGATTCAGAGTTAGTTAGATAAAGAATGAATCTTGGAGATCTTTCAAACTTACCATTATACCAGATATAATCCATTGTAATTAAGGTGTAATCGATTATCCCGTGTATCAGAATATGATTTACAATTGCTGTCAGCTATTGTAATCGATTGTAGTAGAGATGTAATTGATTGCAAACGAGACAGAGCCAATTCTGAATTTCAGAGATCATCTAGTAATTGATTGCCACTAAATGGTAATCGATTGCAAGTGAAACAAAGCAATTTTTGAACCTCAAAGATTGTCTTATAATCGATTGCAGCTCGATGGTAATCGATTGCAATTGAAACAGAACAATATTTGAAATATGAAATCAGCATTGTAATCGATTGCAATAGTTCAAAACAGATTTGGCCATTTGGTAATCGATTCCTACAATGTGTAATCGATTGCAATTACTTAGAATTAGTTTCTAAGAAGAAAATCATCTAATGATGCTTGAGATAATAGAAAACAGGGCAAATTAAGCATCAAGCAAGAACAATATAGCTTAGTTTATAACAAACAATACAATGCCATCATCCATACATGTTATGGCATAAAATAGAAAATACTAGACTAAGAACGGGGAAGACTTAAGGTATGAAGATACCAAAAATCTAAATGAAGAAGCGTCAATCTTCATTTTCTTTATTCTTTTTACTAAGGAATTCTTTCTTTAATGAATCTTTATCTATTTGGAAAGCTCTTATCATATTTAATTGGCTGAATTATGATTAAGTTGGAGAGTTATGAGTTCTAGCTGACTCAAATCGTACTGAGGGAGATGGTTGTTCTTCCTCATATTCAGGTACAGGGATGGTATGATCTGCCTAATTCCTCTTAGATTTAAACTCCTAAGTATGGAGAAGTTATATCGTCTAGCCATACTGGGTAGGGGGGATTTAGGGATTCTTAAGGAATTAGATCTTCTTAGAGGAGTGGAGCTTATTTCAATTGCTTTTGACTTATATTCCACTATGCTTTCTAACATAGTAGGAACAAGTTTTTCTTGTTAGAACCAAGACATTGAATGATGTCTGACCCCTAATCCTTTAATGGGTTTTGATGATAACAAATGTGATAATATTTGATTATCTAATGATTTGAAATTGAGTAATTTCAGGAAATCAAAATGATCACAAACAAAGGTATAATCTCTCCATCTCACTCTATTACTTAATTGTCTAATAATACTCTAACAATAAATCAAGCATCCAAAATTGCTTTTAATTAGACTAAGTTAAGCTTCAAGAACAGACTACGCAATGTCTCGGACTAGACCATGCAATAGTCTGAAGATAGACTATGTAATGTCTCAGACCAGACAATATAAGTCTTGGATCGAACTATGCATAAGTGCTGAACCAGACCATGCATGGAACTAGGGCTAGACGATGTCTGAGCAAGATTGTATCTGTCAAGCTAGACGATGTCAGAGCAAGGCCAGATAGTGCCTGTCCAGACAAACGATGTCAGAGCAAGGTCAGACAGTGTTTGTCAAGCCAGACGATGTCTGTGTTAGAACAGAACATGATCTGTTACATGTGCTGAGGAATATGCGCTCATAAACAACTCTTTACTTTAAGAAGGCATTGTTCATCACAAAAAGAAAGGGAGATACTCTTTGAACTTACTTTCTTTTATTCCTCATATTGCTTGCATGTCTTGAAATGTGTGAAGTTTATAGGTACTGCCAAAAGGCTAATCAGCTTTGAGAAGCACACCTAAAGCTAAAGGCAAGCTGTGACAAGACAGGGAACCTGCTCCTATCAAATCAAGCTCAGCTAAAGCAACTTCAACACTCTTCTGTGAGACCACAAAAACTCCTCTTCTCCAACGTTCAAATTCATGAAGCTCTACTATATAAAGATGCCTCCATGCAATGAAAAAAAAAAACACACACAAACAAATGAATGAGCGAAACAAAAGGATTTCAAGCCAATCTGAATAAAACAATCTAAGCATAAGCAAGCAAAGTACTTTGAGAAAAAGCTAGTACCTAGTGAGAAACAAGAGCTGAGAGAAAAGAGAAACATCATCTTTTACAAGCTCATAGAGATTCTACACACATTCATATCCTCTCGTTGAGAGTTATTCGAATCTTATTCATATTTGAATAGAAAGCCAAGAGTGGCTTAGTGATCAAAGAATACTTGGGAAGTATAATCTTAGGGGGAAATCAATACTTGTAACTAGTAGTGGTTTAGAATACTAGTTGCCAGTAGTGGCATAGAGAATACTTGTAGCCAGAAGTGGCAGTGGAGAATACTTGTTTTGTAATCAGTTGATTATAGTGGAACCCTTTAACAGTTGTTAAAGGAGAACTGGATGTAGCTCAGTTGGAGTTAACTAGTATAAAAACAAGCTTCCAGCTACTGTCTTGTGATAGTATTTATTCTTCTTGCATGTTGTGCTCTTTCAAAAGGTTTTCAAAAGCTTTTCCTTGAAAGGATATATTTGTTTGTTTAAACCTTCATATATCTCTAAAGGCATATTATGAACTAATACTCTTTGCGAAAAAGTTTTCTGACCCACTATTCAACCCCCCTTCTAGTGTGTTCTTGTGTATTTCATTTATGGGGTTAGGAGATCTTCCAGTCTCCATTTTAACATACTAGTTATTTCTTTGTGATTTAAAGTCTTTGGGATTGAAGCATTTACCTTTTCCAAATTTACTAATAGAAGGGTTGTTTCATTTGTGGGGGCTAGATGCAAAGCTCCTGGAGCTAATTGGGTTTTCATTAGTTTGTAATATATTTGGTACACTATGGTTATAGGTATTGCATTTGGGTTCCAAGTTTCATCTAACATTTTTACATCCAACATAAGGTTGTAAGGGGTGTTATGAAAACTGGTTAATGCAATAGAATAATTAGGATAATTATTTAGGTAAACTGGACCATTATGAAGGTTAGTTTCAAATAATGCTAAATTTGGTCTTCAAGGATTTTTGGTTTGTTATCTCTTAACGTAGCAAACATTGGGGTGTCTAGACCATGTCTAAACGAGGGTTTTATTGCTATCTGAATAGATCCTATATGAAGGTATCTATAATTCTTGATATGTGTATTAATTAATTGATTTGAGATTAAAGGTATAGTTTGATGACTATTTTTTAGATCTATTTCCTTTTCAACAGTTTTAATAACATATTCTCCTGAGAATAAGTCTTTTAATGAAGTTTTATATAATGAAGATATTTCTAATTTGGGTATGTTCCATTTTTGAATTTGATGCTCTGTTTCTAGAATTCTTAATTCATGATGTATTATATGAGATTTAGCTTCTTCTTGTTCTAATTCCAAATCTTCTACCTTTTCTTTTCCTTTTTAAGACAACATTTTAATTAATCTAGCCATTAATTAAGCTAAGCTTTACCACTAACTGGGACCACTAGGCTAAACCAATGGATTCACTGTCTCTCTATAGGACTTACGACCGGGACCACCCTTATCGGCTAACCAACGCTTAAGGTAATGCCTCACTTTTCTTAAGGTGTTGGTTAATTATGAAACTCAAATTATAAATTTAAAGTATAGATTTAAAATCAAAACAATTGAAAGTTAAATTTCAAAAATACAACACGATTTTTGATGTGGAAGATCAGACTAAGCCGCATCCACAGAGCATACTTAAAATAATGATAGAAATACACTCCTTTTTTTTTTTTTATCTTTGGCTCTCTCTCTCTCTCTCTATATATCTATATATATATATATATATATATATATATATATATAAGTTTATAATTTACATTAATGTAGAATCAAATGTCATTTAAAATCATTTTAAAAAGGGTACTATTTGGGATATTCAATCAACTATCTAATTATATAAAAAAAAACAACTATATAATAAAATTGTAAAAAAGTGATTTGACAAATCGAGGATGGGGGTGGGGGTGGGGGCGGGGATGATTTGGAATGTTAGGGGTGGGAGGTGGGGAGACTAACCCTATCCCACTGCCATACCTATCCACTAGATAATATTTACCTTTGCGAGAAATAGGAAAATGATTATCTAAATTCTGAATTGTTTCTAAAAATACTCTTAAGTCATTTGTAGTATCCTCCCACCAAACCCTGACAAATGTAAACTTCATGTTAAATGAACAACAACACATCACATTGATAGTTGGTTCAAGTTTTCTGTAACAATAAGTAATTTGGTCATCTTTCGGAATGCATGCTGAAATATGTGTATCATTAAGAGCTCCTACACAATCCTTTAACAAAATAATGAAAAAAATAGGTAAGATATGTGTACTACTTGGATATTTAATAGGCTTAATATAACTTTTAGTCCATTAAGTTTCACATTTTTTGCGTTTTGGTACATAATATTTTAAAAGTTTCCTTTTGGTACTTTAAGCTATGTTTTAGTCATATTTTGGTACATAATGTTTTAAAAGTTTCATTTTGGTACTTTAAACTATGTTTTAGTCACATTTTGGTACATTTCAAGGTTATTGATTTACTTTTGTTTATGTTTGTGACTAAAATATTATGTACACAAATATAGCTAAAACATAGTTTAAAGTACCAAAATGAAACTTTTAAAACATTATGTACCAAAATATGGTTAAAACATAGATTAAAGTACTAAAATAAAACTTTTAAAACATTATGTACAAACCTAAAAAATGTGAAACTTAATGGACTAAAAGTGACATTAAGCCTATTTAATATAATAGTCAAGTCTAAATACTCGAACTCTGCTTATATCTATTCGGCCATAAGGATTGTTACTTAGCCATATATAAATCAAATATCTAGCAAGCCAATAAAAAGGTAAGATAACACATATCAATGTCATATCTATCAATTAATTATAGAGAATCTCTCCAATCATCTAGTAAAAAGGGAAAGAATAGCATCGTCCTAAATAAGGTAAAATTGATAGAATCTCATCATATATTGCCTTATTTATATATTCGATTTTGGATATAGGCCCCTGGACCCTCCTACCTATTATATATACAGGGTAAAAACTATCTACACACAACATATTTACACATAGTATTGTTTACAGACCAAGCCATTCCTGGCTCTTGAAAACAAATAATTTGTTTTGTTTGTGAAGGGTGCACATACTATGAGGATATCATCTTACAGACAGATATGTGGTTAAGCACTAGTCTTTTTCTCTCAAGATATACAAGGTGGTTTAAGAGTTATTTGAACGAGAAATATAGTTTGAATTATAAGAGATTTGAATGCTAGAGTATGAATGATTTTGTTAGTTTCAAATCTTCAAGTTTTCTAGTATTTATTGGTCTTCATGAAAGTAGCCATTGTGATTGAAGACACTAGTCGTTGAGTTTGTTGTAGCGTCTATTGGAGTTGGCAATTGGGGAAAGTTGATTTGCATTAAATGCCCATCTACTCACTTCTGATACCCCATTCTGCTTATCTTCCTTGAGCAACATGCTATTATCTAAACATAGCATATGACACTATCACGTAGAGTGTGGCCACTAAGCAATAGGTAGGGCACGCCTTTTAAGAGTAGACTTTTTGCTAATAGCTATATTTCTTCACTGCTCTTATCTTTGATTTGTTTGATGAAGAATAAAGGAATGTTATCTACAAAATTGCACAGAGCATTAAATATGTCTTAATATGCATTTAAGATGCTATAGTCTGTCATGCTTCATCCGTTTGAGTACAGACGTAGACTTTGACTTTATCATCTAAAAGTGCACACATACAGATGCAGACATTAATAAAGTTAAATGTTTGTTTTACATCAAATCAAGAATTAATTAGGGCTATAATTTGTATTTGACTTCACACAACACTTGCTTTCTTTTTAGTTCCTCTTCATCAACATTATCATCTCTTTCACTATCATCATCATCATCATTACTTATTGAAGGAATTTTGGTAGAAGGATGTTGATTTACACTTAAGGCAGTTGTGTCCTAAAAAATGATAGTTTATCATAATGAAGACAACCTTCTTAAAATGCTTTACTAATTTATATTTTTGCAATATCAAAATTGAATTGTTAGTATGCTGAAAATTAATAATATAATAATATATACCATAAATATGTAGAATCAAATTGAAACACACCTCACATAGCTTCTTCTATTCATCTTATGTGGCAATAATTTGTCCAATAAATGAATTGTACCCCAATCTCGTCTCCATCTTAACCAAATTAGTAAAATCTTTCCATTTTCCCCTCAATTGGTTAAATTTGTTCTTAAATTTATCCATTGTGTGTTCCTTGCCAAATTTTGTTTTCATTGCGTCCTTGACATGTTTTCATGCCAACTTTGTAAGAGTAGTTGTTTGTATTACCTTTGTTAACTGTATCCTCCATTAAAGTTATCAAATGAGACTCAACACTTTGTGGCCATATGTCCTTTTTGGTTGGTATGATCTCAACCATGTCATCACGCACCATTCCATTCTCATTTTCCATTTAATAAAGCTGACTTAAGCAACAAACCATTTTTAGAAATAAAACTCTACGAAACTAATTGACATCAAAATATTTCATATAGTGAAAAATTATTATTGCACATACATCATAGGTGCATACAAAGTAGGATTCATAGGTGTGCTCAATTTTATTTTGTGAAAAGTTCAATTAATTAATGCATTTCAACACATTTCAAGGCATTGGCAAAATAAAAATAAAAATAGGGACATAGGCAAGGCACAAAAAAACCTAAAAACAAAAAAAAAATCACGAACATAGGCAAGGCACTAGGAAACACGAATAAAAAATAACATTAAGAAAATGAGAATGACATACTAGAATAGGGATAGTGAAGTCACATATACAAGAGAAATAGTGAAGTCACAAGCATAAAATCCACCCATAAGCAGTTGAGAAGATGGTAACAAAGAGTAGAATAAAGATGTTGAAACTACAAGCAAGAGCAAGCTCCCTATAAGTAGATGAGAAACATGAAATGGAAAGAGAAGAATGGGGAAGGCTAGACTTGTTCAGGTTAATGTACGTGAGAGAGAGAGGAATGTGAAGAGGCAAAGCATACGTGAAAGCAAAAATAATGAAAAGGAAACCTATTTTTATTATTTTTAAAAAGAAGTCAAAACTGTTTCCAAATTAAAAAAAAATCAAGTTAACCCTTTTTTAATTTTTATCTAAACATGTTTTGTTTTACAAATGTATTTGAAAACCATAAACAAGAAACTGTTTGTGAAAAAAAAAAGATGCATAAGGAAGAAGAGAAGAGAGTTTAGAGAAATCTAAATTGATATTCACTCATAATACATCAAACAAGAGTATGTAGCCTTATATACTGAATACCAAATATAACAAAATGTAACTAATAGCTAACTATGAGCTCATTAACAACTAACTAATTAATTGTTTTAACTAACTAACTATTTGAATTACACACAACAAGACAAGGAATGACTACTTCTTTTATGAACTTTATCACCACACCAATTTGAATAAGAGTAACCTATCAGTGTACTATTTCTTGGTTGCTTCTGATTTGAAATAGAATGGCATAATCAAATGTGCCTTGCAGATATCTTAGAATTCTCTATACAACAACCATGTTTGGTTTCCTTGGATCATCCATAAACTTGCTAATTAATCCAACTTTATATCATATACTAGGTTTGTTGTTGTAGAGATACCTTAAGCAACCAACCAGTTGTTTGAATGTAGTGACATCTACAACTTCTTCTTCACTACTCTTTTCAATTTTGACATTTACTTCAACAAGTGTGGCAACTGGATTACAACCTGTCATATTGATTCTTCTCAATAAATCACTAGCATATTTCTTATGGTGCATCATTACTCCTGCTGCAATGTTAGAAAATTCCAAACCAAGAAAATAATTGAATCTTCCCAAATCTATCATTTCAAACTCAACATTCGTAGTTTTCTTGAATTCATCAATATCATTGGGGTTGCTACTAGCAATCGACAAATCATCAACATAAAGGCATATTAGTAACAATTTTAACCTTCCATGTTGGGACTTCACAGACTCCATGTTCAACTAAACATTTCTTAAAATTCAATTGAAGCAAGAACGAGTCAATTCTCTTGTTCCAAGCCATATTAGCTTGTTTAAGCCCATATAGAACCTTTTTCAGCTTGTAAACGTTTTCTTCCTTCCCTTTAATCTCATAACTTGGTGGTTGTGTAACATATACCTCTTCCTATAAAGGTTCATTCAAGAAGGCAAATTTGACATCAAGCTAAAATAATGGCCAATCTCTTGCACAAGTTAAGGCTACAACTAGCCTTATTGTTTCTATCCTTGCCAGTGGTGCAAATACTTCAGAGTAATCTACTCTAGCTCTTTGTAGGAAGCCATTTGCCACCAATCTAGCTTTGTGCTTCAGAATTGAATCATCTAGATTTAGTTTCACTTTATAAACCCATTTGATAATAATTGGATGCTTGTTTAGAGGTAAATCAGTTAGCTACAATGTCTAATTTTTCTCAATGGATTTTAGCTCCTCAACTATAGCTTCTTTCCAAGCCAACTTCTTCATTGCTTTCTCAAGATTCACTGGTCTAGTATTATCAAATAATGAAAAATGCACAAGATCACCTTCCCCACTTATTACATTACCAAAAAAACATTTCATGGTCTTCATATTTCAAAGGAAGTTGACTTTGTCTATGAGACCTTCTAGGATGAACTTTAGTTTCAGTATTGGCTTCACTAATTGTTTTTGTTTCTTCTTCTACTGGAGTTACTGGCTCATCTAGTAGTGCAATAGAAATTACTTAGGGATTGCTTCACTTATTCTTCCAATTTTATGATTTTGATTCAGCTACCACTACATCTCTACTTATGACGGTCTTCTGATTTTTAAGATCATATAACTTGTATGCTCATGTAGGGAGATATCCTACTAGAATCATAACTCCACTATTGCCTTGCAATTCCTTCTTCTCTAATCAAGAACATGTCTAAAACATAGAGAGCCAAAAATTATAAGATGTTTCATTGTTGGTTTCCTCCTAGTTCACACTTCATTTAGCACCTATTCTTTTAATCTCTTTGTTGGACACATGTTGAGTACATACGTTATAGTGGAGACAACTTCACCCCAAAATGAATGTGGCTGAGCCTTTTCTTTCAGCATGCTCTTAGCCATATCAAGTATAGTTTTGTTCCTCCTTTCAACTAGCCCATTATGTTGAGGGGTGTATGGAGTAGTAACTTCATGTTGTATGCCATTCTTGATACAAAATTCCTCAAATTCCTTTGAGCTATATTCACCTCCAACACCAGTTCTCAAAACCTTCAAACACTTCTCACTTTGCTTTTCAGCCATCACTTTGAAAGATTTGAATATTTCAAGTGCCTCACTCTTAGCCTTGATCAAGTACAACCACAACATTCTATTGAATTCATCAACCAAAGAGACAAAATATCAATTACCTCTCAATGAGGGCACTTCAAGTGATCCACAAATTTTATAATGTATTACTGCTAGGATACTTCTTGCTTACATAGGTAGTTGTGAACTGAAAGACTTTTGAGATTGCTTGGCAGCCATACAAACATCACATATCTTCTTAGGAATAACAATCATAGGAAGTTCAGTAACCATTTGGTTGTGGCCAAGTTAATTCAAGCATCTAAAACTTAGATGTCCAAATATTGAGTGCCAAAGCCAACAATCTATAGTTGAATCAATGGACTTTAAACATCTAATTTTAGCAGCTTTCATGTTGATTTGAAAGGTCCCATTTTTTTTTATAATGGAGTCTTTAAAATCAACCTATAATTAGAATCAAACATCTTCAAGGAATCATTTTTAATTATAACAAAAAAGCCTTTTTCAGTTAGCTAGTCTATACTTAGTAAATGAAATACACAAGAACGCACTAGAAGGGGGGGAAGGGGGTTGAATAGTGGGTTAAATTTTTTTTCGCAAATACTATTAGTTCACAAGTTGCCTTCTTGGATATATGTAAGTTTAAATCAACAAATATATCCTTGTAAAGCAGAGCTTTGAAAACCTTTCCAAAAGAGCATAGTAGGCAAGATAAATATATGTAGTCACAAGACAACCAATGAGAGCTTGTTTTTATACTGGTTCACTCAACCTGAGCTACGTCCAGTTCTCCTTTAACAACTGTTAAAGGGTTCCACTATAATCAACTGATTACAAAACAAGTATTCTTCACTGCCACTTCTGGCTACAAGTATTCTCTATGCCACTACTGGCTACAAGTATTCTAAACCACTTCTGGTTATAAGTATGAATCTACCTTGAGATTATACTTCCCAAGTATTCTTTTATCACTAAGCCACTCTTGGCTTTCTATACAAATATGTATAAGATTCAAATAACTCTTAAAGAGAGGATAAGAACAAGTGTTGAATCTGTATGAGCTTGTAGAAGATGGGTATTCTCTTTTCTCTCAGCTCGTGTTTCTTTTTCTTTTTCTCAAGGTGCTTTGCTTGCTATTCAGATTACTTTGAATGGTTTCATTTTTTTCCTTAGCATTTCCAACCTCTTGTTTTTCGTTGCCTAGAAGCATCTTTATATAGTGAGCTTCATGGATTTGAACGTTGGAGAAGATAGGTTTCTGTTGTCTCACAGAAGAGTGTTGAAGTTGCTTTGATTGTGTTTGATGTGACTGAAGCAGGTTTCTGTCTTTGTCATAGTTGGCTTTTAGCTTAAGGTGTGCATCTCAATGTTGATTAGTCTTTTGGCTGTACCTACACACTTCACACAATTCGAGACATGCAAGCAATATAAGGAATAAAAGAAAGTAAGTTTAGAGAGTATCTCCCTTTCTTTCTATAACAACAATGCCTTTATTTGTGTAAAGAATTAATTATAAAGCACATATTCCTCAACACATATAACAAATCATATTCTGTTCCTGCATAGACAACGTTTGGCTTAACAAACATAGTCTGGTCTGAAATGACAGACATGGTCTAGCCTAGCTTCAAACATCGTCCGACTTGGCTTAATCATGGTTTGTCTTGACTATGCATTGTCTAGCCATGTTCCATACATGGCCTAGTCCAGTACATATGCATAGTTTGGTCCTAGATTCATGTTGTCTGTCTCAAGACTTCACATAGTTTGTCCGAGACTGTTGTATAGTCTAGTCTTAGACTTTGCATGAGTCTTTCCATGACTTAGCATGGTCTGTTCCAAGATTGTACTGTTTGATCTTATGAATTTTGCATGGACAGTTCTAAAGCTTATTTTAGTCTGATTAAAAGCATTTATAGTGTTTGATAAATTGTTACGAGTTATTAGATAGTTAAGATAGAGAGATTATACCACTTGTTTGTTGATCAAATTTTGATTCCCTGAAATTACTTAAATTCAAATCATTAGTTGATCAAATATTATCACATTTGTTATCATCAAAACCCATTAAAGGATTAGGGGCCAGACATCATCTAATGTCTTGGTTCTAACAGTAAATTGCACTTCATACCTGGAACATACAACACATTCTCTATTTATGTTGATCTTCCATCCTTCCTTTTGATAATAATGTTCCCAACACCTTCCACACTTAGTGTTCTGTCATGTGCAAATTTCACTAGTCATGTGGTTGAAGCAACTAATGTGAAGAAGCTAGAGTTCAGTTTGTGAGGTATCTCACATGTTGTTGCCATTAGCAGGATAGGGTCAGAATCAAAATCTTCTTGCGCTACATTAGCTTCATCAACACTTTCTTTCTTTTGTTTTCCTTTACCATGCTAGCACTCATCAGCAAAATGGCCATTTTTTTTTTGCAATTGTAGCACTACACTGTCTTCTTATCAAAGCTCTTTTGACATCCTTTTGGTTTTCCAGATCCTCCTCCTTTCTTACTTGAGGATTCCGATCTGAAATCACCTTTCGATTGATCTTGATTGGAGGTGGAGCCTTTATGGAATTTTGATTTTCCTTTCTTCCACTTCTCTTTGTCACCAAATCCTTTGCTGGAAACTTTAGCCTTCAATGCTTGATCAACAGATCTGTCAAGATTTCTTTAATTCACTCTCAACTCATGAGCTTCTAGTGAACCTTGAAACTTTTCAAGATTCATGTTTTCATTATCTTTCGATTCCTTAATTGCTACCACAATATGGTTGAATTTGAGCTGCAATGTGCACAAGACTTTGTCAATCATCTTCACTTCAGACAGTTGTTCTCCACATCCAACCATCAAGTTGGTGATGGTTTAAATTGTAGTGAAGAATGCTGCAATTGTCTCAGGATCCTCCATATGTAACAATTCATCTTGCCTCCTCAAAGTCTGAAGTTTTACCTTCTTGACCTTTCCTTTGCCTGTGTAGCACTTCTCTAGAATGTCCAAGGCTTGTTTTGATGTTGCACCAGTTAAGATCTTGTCGAATTTGAGACCATCAACACACTGGTGTAGCATGAACAAAGCCTTATCATCTTTCTTCTTGTTCTCCTCATGAATAACTTTCTATGCCTTTGTTGCTCCTACTTCCAGCTTTGGAAATCCTTCTTGAATAATCTCAAGAACATCTTGAAAGCCAAACAATGCTATAATTTGTATGCACCACCTATCCCAGTTCTTGCCATTGAGAATTGGACACTGCGTGGGGAGATTCCCTCCTGAACCCATTGTTGTTGATCTTCACTGATGCAACAACTCTTCATTGATTGTAAGTCAAAGTATGAATAAGCATTGATAACCAATTTTTTAGCAGAAAAGAGATGCACAAGGAAGGAGAGAAGAGACTTTAGAGAAAATTCTAAAATTGATATTCACTCATAGTACATCACACATGAGAATGCAACCTTATATATCGTTGGATATTTTAATTAAACCAAATAAAATATCGAATAAATAGAAGAACACATTACGTTAGATTATGAGAGAAGGGTTCTTAGGAATACCTGCATCCATAGAGTAGTTTTGATTGACACGTAGCGGAATATATAGTGATAAGGAATTGTTGGTTCAGTGATCTTTGTCAACCAAATCGTCTTGTTCCTTATAGGACCTTCGTTCTCTCTTTAGATGGGGAGAAGAGAAAACTGTTTCTTATTTGGTGTGTTGGGGACCATAATCGTGCTTTTCATTTTTAATCCGTCAGAGTTCTCATTATACCCCAATGGGTAAAATTGGTACTACTCATTAAGTCTATATTATTTTTTGTTGGCAGTTTAGGGGCTCTATAAATTAGATCATTTAAATTGAACCCCTTTAAATGTAAATAATTAATATAAATGTTATAATATTAATATGTAGTCCATATTAATTAATTAGGAATAAATAAAATTCCTAACATGAGTATGCAACCTTATATACTACATAACATATATAATAGAAACTAATATTTAACCAACTAACAACTAACTACCAGTTCATTAACAACTAACTAATTAATTGTTTTAACTAACTAACTATTTGAATTACACACAACAAAGACCAACATGATAAAAGAAAATTTTTAAAAATTCAATTGAGACAATATGTTGTGAACCATACTTTTAATAATGTGTTAGCACAAGTAGAAAATCTACATGTGATCTTTGGAAAATCTACAAGAAAAAGAAAACGAGGCACAAAGATAAATCACAATTGGAAGAAAAAAAGTATATTTTTTGAATTACCTTATTGGAGGACAATATTATTGAGGCATAATTTTGATGTGATGCACATAGAGAAAAATATTAGTGAAAGTGTTATTGGGTATTGAAGGCAAAACAAAAGATACCTTAAAGTCTCGATTGGATTTGTGTTGGATGGGTATAAAAAGACCACTTCATCCTATTGAGAATGGGGATAAGTTTTTAATTCCTCTTGCACGTTATACAATGTCAAAGGAAAAAAAGGTAAAGTTTTGTCAAGTTTTAAAGGGTGTGAGGTTTCCTAATGTGTGTGCCTCAAATATAAGTTGTTGCATAGATGTATGTCAATTGAATGTCTCAGGCCTTAAAATTCATGATCATCATGTTCTATTTGAGAGAATTGTGCCCCTTGCCATAAAGGGGTTGCTTTCGAGAGATGCTTACGATCCATTGATTGAATTATCTTTGTTCTTTGGAAATTTGTGCTCTAAAGAATTGAATATGAATGAGTTGGATTGCATAGATAAGAACATTGCATTGACTCTTTGTAAGTTGGAGCGCATTTTTCCACCATCATTTTTTGATGTCATGACTCATCTACCAATTCACTTGGCAAATGAGGCAAAACTTGGAGGTCCAATTCAATATCAATGGATGTATCCTATTGAGAGGTTAGTTAAAATAATATTATTTTAATTTAATAATTTATTGTTCAATATCATTAGTTTTACTTTTTTTATTGTAAGATTTTTACGAGTACTAAAAGGTTATGTTTGTAATAAAGTGCACCCATAAGGCTTTATCGTAGAAGGCTATGTGGCTGAAGAATGTATGATATTTTGTGCTAGGTATTTGAGTGATATGGATTCTAGATTAAATCAACCAAATAGATATATGGAACTTGCAAGTGATGATTGCAATGGTTTGTTAGTGTTTAAGAACAATGGTCGATCTATTGGAATGAGTTCTTAGGAAATTATTACTTCTTCTGAAATGCAACTAGCTCATTTTTACATTTTACAAAATTGTGAAGAAGTTAGACCTTGGATTGAGTAAGTATTTTTTTTCTATGGAATGGTAGTCTTAGGACACCTCAAGACTCAATAGAGACATGCCAACTATGTTGGCACCCCTCTCTCCAAGCTATCCCAAGGCCCAAGCTGAGTATTATTAAGAAAATAAAAGAGAGATTACAAATAAGGCTAGGGGGACTAGGTCAAAACCCAGTGAAATTAATAGAACTTAAAATTAGGAAGCCCACACAAATTATGGGCATAAGTAGCTAAAAGAAGACTAGGTAAATGTGACCACCAAGTAAATACAATAATGAATCTACACCAAAGTTTGCAATAGCATCAGCGCATTGGTTTCCCTCTCTGAAGATGTGGGGGGATAAGATAGTCATTTTTGCTAAAAGAAATCGCATGTGGTTCCATCTACTTTGCGAGTCACATTCAATCCACAGTCGACGCCACTCTTTGTCGATGGCTTGTTCAACAGCACAAATGATAGCATAAAGCTCAATGAAGAGTGTGTTTTTGACACCAACGAACTCCACAAATCCTTCGCGGAAAATGCTGAAGTGGTCTTGAAAGATTCCCCCAACCGTCGCAGGGCCAGGACTGCCACAGGTAACACCATCAGTGTTGCATTTAATAAAGCCAACAAGAGGGGGATGCCAGTTCACTTGTTTAATAACCGGAGCTTGCATTCAGCGAGGGGTGACGCCAAGTTTGGTGAGGAGAGCACAATCTTGAGTAGAGTTAGATGAGGTGTGAGAGGAGAGCTGAGCAGAGAGAGTTGCACAGGATAAGATCAGATTTGTGGCCTGTTAAGGGTGGTAATTGAGTTGCAAAATCGGATATGATTGCGCACCCTCCAAATTATCTAGAAAGCATGAATAATAACAGATTGTATGAGGTCTTTGAGCTGGCCATTACTATTGCTGCGGACCACATCAAGGATGGAAAAATAGGAGGAAATGTCAAGGTGAATAGAAAAAAAGGATTGGATCCAATTCCAGATCTGCCTCGCAAACTCATAGTGAAGAAACAAGTGGTCTTGAGATTCCTCTGCTCTACCACAATTGCTGCACATGGAGACTCCAATACATCCATGAGATTTCAACAATTCATCAGTCGGGAGCTTTCTATGAATGAGTCGCCAAAGAACAAAAGTTCTAGAAGGGGGGATACATTTGGACCAAAGGGAGTTCCACTAGGACTGGATCTAGCCTGTAGGACAAACAAATAGAAAAGCATCCTTAAATGTGAGAATACCCAAAGGAGAGGGCTTCCAAATGGGTTGGTCTTGAGAAGGGCTATCCAGAAGAGGAGGTGAGATGGAGGATAAAGCAGGAGCTAGCTAAGGAAGTTGAAGCAACAAATCATGAGGGATATGCCAGGACCCATTCACAACAAAATCACTGATTGAGGCTCGGAGATGAATGCTGTGTCGGCGAGGGATGAGAAGAAGGTCAGCAATAGGCATGTTAAGACACCAAGTATCAATCCAAAAATTAATGTTATGCTCATTGTTTAGGACCCATCCAAAGTGCAGACTACAAGTGGACCAGAATTTCCAGATAGATGAAAGTCTGTATGTGGTGATTAAGTGACCATTTCGTGTCAATCTCTCACGCATCATAACTGCCCATAGAGAATTAGAAAATCTAAGAGACTAGCAGAGCTTAAGGAGAGTAGCCTCATTGAGTTGAATGATTGATTTAAGTCCCAAGCCACCCTCACGGATAGGACTACAAACTTTCTTCCAGGCAACTTTTGCAAGCTTGTGGGTAGCGATATCACCAAACCAAAGGAAGTTACACATCCATAATTCAATAGTCTTGAGTAAGGAGACAGGCCAAGCGTAAACTTGAAAGCTATAGAAGAGCAGCGACCAGTATAATATCAACATTTTTCAGGGCTAGTTCGCTGCCCCAAGGCTTCACCATAAAGTTTGAAAAGGTGTTGAAGATTGGAAAGGGACTGCTGTGTTCCTTTGCAGAATATCATAACATCATTAGCATAAAGAACATGAGAAGGAATAGTGCAGGCTTTTATGCTAGCCATAAGGAGGAGAAGGTGTTGTTGCACCAAATATGAAATACCTCTACTAAGAGCGTCCTCGACCAGAAAGAAGAGAAGAGTAGATAAAGGATCACCTTGTCGAACACCTCTTTTGCATTGAAGATAACCAGTAGGGCAACCATTAACTAGAAAAGACAATTGAGCCGAATGTAGAATTAAATGAATCCAGTGACAAAAGGTTTCATTAAAGCCAAACTGCCTTAGGACCGCTAGCAAGAAAGGCCAGTCTAAGGTATCAAAAGCTTTCCGGATATCAAACTTGATGGCAATATTCTCTCCGGGAACTTTGGTGTCCAACATATTGATAGCCTCATATGTGGTGGTGATGCAGTCCAAGATTTGTCCAGCGTATTTGCCCCTGGGATTTTCGGAATAAGGGCAACAATGTTTGAGTTCAAACCAAGCAATAACCAGCTCTGTTGGAAAAATTGTAGGGTCAAAGCATAGACATTAACCCCAATAATATCCCAAAAAGCATGATAGAAGCTACCTCCAAAGCCATCAAGGTTGGGGAGCTAGAATTACTCATAGAAAAGACAACAGCCCGCACTTTGTCAATAAGTAGGATGTTGGTAAGCATACTGTTGTCTGCAACAGATACTACATTGGGGATAACTGAGTGTACAAGATCATTGGGCTGGTAGTGATTGTTAGAGGCATATATATCAGTAAAATATTGCAACACATGTGATTGAATCTCAACCCAAGAGTGAAGCAACTCGCCATTATGAATAAGAGAAGAGAGTTGCTTGGTGGAATGGTGATAAGAGGCCAACTGATGGAAAAAAGCAATGTTTCGGTCCCCTTGAGTGGTCCATTTAATACGAGATTTTCCCCTCCAAAATGATTCTTCAAAGGCCAGAGAACGTTGCAACTCCAATTGAGCCTTAGCTTCTAAGGTAATAAGCTCCTCAGTCAGTCCTTGATTATTAATAAGAGTCTGGATGTTCATGAGAGAGTTAGAATCTGCCTTGACTTTTTCATGGATGTTACTGAAGACCTCAACGTTCCATGTTTTGAGTGCATCCTTAACGTTTTTGAGTTTCTATTTTAATTTGAACATAGGGCAGCTCGTTACAAGAATCTGCCAAGTGTTAGAAACCAATCTGCGACAGTCGTCATGTTCAAGCCACATTGAGTGGAATTTAAAGTTGCCAGGAGGACGATGGCTGCTAAGCTAGAATTGAAAACAACAGGGGATGATGATCAGATTTGCAGCACGTAAGTGTAGAGCAGGTGATTGAAGCTAAGCAATCAAGCAAAGCTTGATTACAAATTTCACAGTCTAGACGAAGAGCAATGTTCTGTTGACCAATGCAACCATTAGACCAAGTAAACTGCTGTCCTCTTGTAGGCAAGTGAACTAGCTAATGTGTATTGGTCCAGCAACCTAAATTGTTGCAAGAGGTTGAAGGAGGTTGATTACCACCTCGCTTTTCATGAGCACCAAGGACTGTGTTGAAATCACCAATAAAAGACCAGGCCCTAGGGAATTCAAGTTGAAGTTGAGAGAGGGCATGCCACATGAATCTCCTCTTGGTGTAGGTGGTGGCACCATAAACAACAGCCACATGAAGCACAATATTATTAAAGGAGAATGATGGAGCAATAAACTGATCATGTATAGATAGCAAATTAACAACAACATTAGTTTTAGAGTAACACCAAATATTAGGAATTAAATTAGACCTGTGATTAGTAGTGAGCAATTGAAGGCCAAGATGAGACAAATAATTAGTAGGAATTCTATCAGGAGAAATCATTAGTTTGGAAACAAACACCAAATCGGGTTTAGGAGTCTTGCATAATGAAAATAGAACTTGCCTAGTTTTTGCATTGGCTAGGCCGCGTGCATTCTAGTATAGAATTATCATTGGATGAGGAAGCTCCACCTCTGGTGTTATATCGTCTTTGCTGTTTCTTTTGCTTTTTCTTCTTGGATTTTAAAATAACAGTCTCAAAGCCATCCTTGAGCAGCTTGTGAGTTCTTTCATGAGAGTCTTCAGCAGCATCATCGGAGTCCTCATTTTGATCAGCCCATAATCGAAAACTCTAGTCATATCATTTTGAACTTGTGGTGGCGTGACAGCAACATCCACCAAAACAACTGCAGTTGTGGCTGGGATAGTTTCAGAATCAGTGGCAGAATCAGTAGCATCCTCAAGAAGCCATTCCTTGTCTTGTTAGGGACAATCTTGATGTAAAGATTGGCAACCAAATTGTTCCTCCTAATTAGGATTGACAAATTTAGTGCTAGTTTCTCCCTGAGAGGTAAAATCATTATTTACCACATGAGCAAAGTGGACAGGATTGGTTGCAACCCAAGAACACGAGTGAGAATCCTCTTCTTGAACAGGAATTGTTGGTTGAGCATTGTGATCTTCTAGAGTGGAATTAATAGTTTTCTATTCCTGAGAAGGGTGGACAGATTAAACTGGAGGTGAAACATTTACTGAATTAAGATTGCTAGTAGGCTGAGCATGATTCAGCTCCTTGGGATCAGAGTTTTTCTCTTGAAGATCAGCAACCTGGTCTGTATGCAGTCCTACAGTAGGTGCATCTTGAGGAGTATCATGAGGCTGTTGAGAACCAATGTTAAGTGGTGTGTGTTTAGGAACATAAATGGCTTTTTCTTTGGGCTGTGATTTAGGGACCAGGGGTTGTGGCTGCTTCTGCATATGTTTGCAATTTAGAACTGAGTCACCAATGATTTGGCACTTATTACAGAAATTAGGGAGTCTTTCATAAACAAGATTTACAAAGAACGCATAGTCCTCCCTCTCAACTAATATCTGATCCCTAATCGGCTGCCTAAGGTCCAAGTCAATAAGCACTCGTGCAAAGTGCCCAAAAGAGCAAGAGGAGGTAGCCTCATCAACTGCCAAGGGAACACCAATGCCCTTAGCAATTGAGAATAAAATTTGATGCCTTTAGTATTCTTGAGGAAGACCGTGAATGCGCACCTAACATTGCACATTGGTTTGTTTCACCATACTAGGATGGAAATCTTTGGTCTAGGCAAACACTCGCAGCATCCCATTACCAAGGTTCCACGAACCAGTGGCCAAAATGCACCTCATATCATCAAGATTAGAGAATCGAAATTCAAAGAAACCACGATCAATCGCAACCATATTCCAAGAACCAGGTAGAAGCCATACCTTAGCGAGAGTATCTTGTAAATATTTGACCTTAGGCGACGTGCTGCCCTTGGAGAGTAGTAGATGACCATGGAGATTGGTTTTTCACATCTCGAGCCCTTCCATGTATTCCTCTTTAGGAATCTTAATCGCAAGTTGATTGCCCTTCATGCACGGGGTTGGCAGTTGACTCAAGGGGATATCACAAGTATTCTTAAGCGCTGCCGCGAAGGTTTTCTTGGGCTACATCACAAGGACTAGCGACATAGGGGGGGAGACAGGAGTAGGGGGGTAGTCAAGTGATTCAAGGCACTTCCAATGGAGGGTGAAGGGCTTGTCAGCCATGGGAGGGTCGCAGGGGAAACCTTGGTATAGCCAAACTTCCAAATAGAATTAAAAACCTTTTAAATCTACAATTCAGATTGAGTAAGTATTTTCACTCTTATTGTTTACTAAAAAAATGCTTACAATTTATATGTATTTAATGAAGTTAGTGATAGTGATATTTTTAAAAATGTTTGTAGGGAGCACATGAGTAAGTTGAGAAATGAAAATAATCGAAATATGGACAAGAGGCACAAAGACCAATTCCCGAAATGGTTTGAACATGAGGTAGTAACATTAATGTTTATTTTATATTTAGGATTACTAATAGCAATTACCTTATGGAATTAATAATGTTACTTTTTTAAATAATGTTTTTACATAGGTTCGATGATTGAAGAAATTATTTGATGCAAGAATTACTAACCAGTTAATAGCATTATCAAGCAAACCATATTTTTGAGTACTCTATCATAATGGATATATTCTCAATGGTTTTAAGTTTCGTACAAAGTATGCCAAGAAAAACTTAAAAATATAAAATAGTGGTGTGATAGTGAAAGGAGATGAGTTGACTAGACATGTTGATTATTACGGGGTTATTAGAAATATTATTAAACTAAAATATTTAGAAAATAACTCTATCATATTATTTAAATGTGATTGGTTTGAAACTCCTTCTCAAAGTTGAAACCATGGTAGATGATATAAGAAAGATGAATACGGATTTATCAGTGTGGGTATGACTAGGTTGTACTATGTGAATGATCCATTTGTTTTAGGTTCTCAAGTTGGGTTGTTTTATTATGTAAAACATAGTGACAAGAAGAATTGGTACACTATGATTAATGTCAAGCCAAGAAATATTTTTGCATTGCCACATTATGAAGATGACTTCGAGCCATATCAACTCAATGAGTTGAGCAATACATGAGGAACGATAGAAACACAATTTGCAAATCAAGATGAAGAAATTTTAAATAGAAATGATGTTGATGGATTGTGTGAGGATATTGCTGACTTAGAGGAAGAGTTAAAAGAATTATACAAAGTAAACAAAGTAAATGACATTGATAGTGATACCGATGATGATGCTGATGGTCAAGAAGAATATGAATTGGATGAAAATGTAGAGGTTGAAGATGATGACATAGCATAGAATGTATTTTTTTCTACTATAATTTTTAGATCAAACAACATGAATTGTATTTTTTATCTAAATATTTTTTTTTGTTTAAATCAGTTATAACTTTTTATATATTTCAAGTTGAATACATTAATTAATTTTAACACTCATTTATTATATTATAAATAAAATATATATTATTGAGATCTCATTCTAATTTTCTTTATCCTTTTTTCTCTTGAGTTGCCAAGCTTATTAATTTTGATACTCATATCTTAATCACTTGCTGTTACTATCTAGTACAATGGTTTGGGTTGATTTCTTCAAATTTTTTTTACTTTTTTTTTTTAAGTTGAATGGTAGGAAAAAAATTGTTTTACTTTATAAGTTTATTATTGGATTTTTATAAAGTTTTTTTTTTTTTATATTTTGGAGTTAATTTATTTAGTTATTCTAAAGTTGCAATTTATCTTCCTTTCAACATTCAGGTTTTTAGCTTATTTTATTTTTTGTTGATTTTTTTTTACATTTGTTTTAATAATTTTGCATAATAATTTAATACCTTATGTATGTAGAACCCAAAGCAAACAACGTAATAATTTCCTAGAGATTCTAATTATATTTTTATATAGTTATAGTAATATAATTTTATCTATTTATATATACATTAGTTAGATAGAAAAATAAAATAAAATGTTTTGTGCTACTCCGTAATCCATATGGTATCTCCAACCCTAGAAACCCATCTACTGCCTTCGTGAACCCATCTTTTGTTTTGGGTCTGATTCAACCATGCCGTTGCTATTGCGCTGCTGCTATGAGAGAATCGATTGAGCGTCTCCAAAGTGATAGGGAAGTTTACAAAACTGTTCTGCATAACCATTCGAGATAGTGCCCCTATCCATTTGGAGTTTTTTTTTTTTTTTCTGTCTTTTGCCTCTTTTAATTTGAGCAAATTTTAAAATTTTTATTTCATTTAGTTTTTACATTGCCACTACAATTTTGACTTCCCTCCTTTTTCACAAATGTTTCCCTCTTTTTTTCTAAAAGGATATATTAAGGTGCCTTTTTAAGATGAGTGGCAAATGAGTAGTCTCTGGTGCTATAGAGAAGTTTACAAGAGGATATTTAGGAACAAGCTTCACCTTACGGGGAAAAAGGTAAACTCTACATTGTTTTTTGTTTGTTTTCACTTACTTAGGAATGCATGTAATTAGTTATGTTAGTGTGGACAATTAATTTGAGTGTTCTGTTATTGTTTGCAACTTTTGAGTGTTATTGTTAGAACACTTTATTATGCTTGTTGGAGCCATTAATTTGAGTGTTATGTTATTTTTCACAAATTTTGATTCCTATGTGACACAATGGTAAGATTATTGCCTTGTGACTTGGAGGGGATGAGTTCAAATCTTGGAAAGCTTCTCTAGCTTGGGTATAAGGTTGTGTAAATCTACACTCCTTATAGTATAATCAACCCTGAAACAAATTTATCTTATCTTAATTTTATTTATTCTACACCAATTTAAAATGAGTGATTTGAATTTATTGTGATTTACATACTATACTTGTCATAAACAAAATGAGTGAAATAGGGCATTAAAATTATGGTGTATGAAGGAAATGATTAGTAAAACTTACGAATTTAATTTTGTTTTGTATTTACTAATGGCATCTTCAAGTGGTTTTTCTAGTTTTAAACTTCAAAATTCCTCAAACAATATCATGATTGAACAACAAGAAGGTACTTAGTTTGCTTCTTTTTGTTTTCTTATTCATTCAAAATTTTTTTATAATGAAAATTTCATATTATGCTTGTCATTTTTAATTATTGTTTTCGGTGAAAAACACAACAGGATGTACAAATGCTCGAAAAGCTACAAGAGGAATGACCACGAGTTTAAGTATTGCAAAGAAAAAGAGGAAGAGTGCTACCGAAAAGTTGTCTGTCATCATTCCAGTTGATAAAATGGTTGCTGTTGGACCTGGAGCGGTAGATTTTGTGACTAAAATTTCTATCATTGTTTTAAAGCTTGGTCCTTTTAATGTAGAAAAGTGGAAAGGTGTTTCAGATGATATGAAAGAAAGAATAGTAACAAAACTTCTGGTAAATTTTTGTTTTCAAACCAGCTTTACAATTTTCATTTTCTCTTAATAAATGATATTTTATATTAATTATCAATTTAATTGTCATGTGTAGGACACTTTTGGCATTCACGACACAACTACTGAGCATACTAAGGAGGTTATTCTTGATACAGCCAAGAGATTGTATCGAAATCATAGGTGCAAACTTCATCAACATTCAAAAAATATGAAACACTTGAGATAGCCTTGTAGAATAAATCGAGGGATTTAGACAATGAAGATTGGGAATTCATGGTACATTACTTTACAAGTTCTAAGTTCAAGGTATGTTGGTATTAAACAAATTCTAACTATACTTCAATTGTTTAGTAGTTTTAAATGTGAAAATTATAACTATATTTTAATTTGTATCAAATCCAAGAAATTAGTATGAGAAATAAATTAAATAAATCAAAACAACGTAATAATCACGTATTTGGTAGGAAGTCTTTCCAGGCAGTTAGCTTTTATTACTGTTTATTTATTATTATAGTTTCGTAAATTGTTTATGAAATACACAAGAATACACTAGAAGGGGGGGGGTTGAATAGTGGGTTTAAAATTTTTTCGTAAATACTATTAGTTCACAAGTTGCCTTCTTGGATATATGTTAGTTTAAATATATCCTTGCAAGGTAAAGCTTAGAAAGTCTTTCCAAAAGAGCACAGTGAGCAAGATAAATATATGTAATCACAAGATAGTAGATGAGAGCTTGTTTTTATACTGGTTCACTCAACCTGAGCTATGTCCAGTTCTCCTTTAACCACTGTTAAAGGGTTCCACTATAATCAACTGATTACAAAACAAGTATTCTTCACTGCTACTTTTGGCTACAAAGTTTCTCTATGCCACTCCTAGCTATAAGTATTCTAAACTACTTCTGGTTACAAGTATGAATCTCCCCTTGAGATTATACTTCCCAAGTATTCTCTTATCACTAAGCCACTCTTGGCTTTCTATACAAATATGTATAAGATTCAGATAACTCTCAAGGAGAGGATATAAACAAATGTTGAATCTACGTGAGCTTGTAAAGGATGGATATTCTTTTTCTCTCAACTCGTGTTCAAGACCTTGTCTTAAAGTGCTTTCTCTTGCTGTCTAGATTGATTTTTGTTATTCTGTTCTCGTTCATTAGTCTTCTTGTTTCATGGAGGCATCCTTATAAAGTGAGTTTCATGAATTTGAACGTTAGAGAAGACTTCTTTCCGTTGTCTCACACAGTAGAGTGTTGAAGTAGCTTTGACTGTGCTTGATGTGACAGGAGCAGGTTTCTATCTTTGTTACAGTTGTCTTTTAGCTAAAAGTGTGCATCCCAATGCTGATTGGTTCTTTTGGCTGTACCTACACACTTTACATAATACAAGACATACAAGCAATACGAGGAATCAAAGAAAGTAATGTCAAAGAGAGTCTCCCTTTCTTTTTGTTGCAGTAGTGCCTTTATTTGAGTAAAGAATTAATTATACAACACATATTCCTCAGCATATATGATAGATTATGTTCTGTTCCTGCACAGACAAAGTTTGGCTTAACAGACATAGTTTGGTCTTGATTAAGTATGGTTTGTTCGTGCATAGACATCGTCTGGCTTAACAAACACATTTTGAATTAAGAGAAATGGTCTGTTCTAGCCTTAGACATCGTCTAGCTTAACAAACACATTTTGAATCAAAAGACATGGTCTATTCTAGCCTTAGACAGCATCTGGCTTAACAAACACATTTTGAATTAAAAGACATGGTCTGTTCTAGCCTTAGACATTGTCTGGCTTAACAAACACATTTTGAATTAAAAGACATGGTCTGTTCTAGCCTTACATATCATCTGGCTTAACAAACACATTCTGAATTAAAAGACATGGTCTGTTCTAGCCTTAGACATCATCTGGCTCAGCTTCAGACATCTTTTGGCTTAGCATCAAACATCGTCTGGCCTTGCATCAGACATCGTCTGGCATTGCATTAGACATCGTCTAGCTTGGCATCAGACATCGTCTGGCCTTGCATCAGACATTGTCTAGCTTGTCCTCAAACATTGTCTGGCTTGGAGACTTTGCATGATCCGTTAAGAGCTTATTTTAGTATGTTTATAAGCAATTATAGTGCGTGACTTAATCATCATTAGTTATCAGATAGTTAAGACGAAAGTAAAAGTTAGAGTGATTATACTATTGTCTGTTCTTACTTTATTTCCTGAAATCATTTAATCTGAAATCATTATTTGATCAAATATTATCACATTTGTTATCATCAAAACCTATCAAGGTATTAGGGGTTAGACATCATCAAATGTCTTGGTTTTAACAATCTCCCCCTTTTTGATGATGACAACAGATGTTATAATTTTGATTTAACAGACAATGAATCACAGACATTTATGTATCAGAGTGTGAATTATTTCATGATAATTAAGTATGCGCAGTTATTAACATGATAAACTCCCCCTGAGTCTATCATGCAGATGCATATGATAGATTAAGACATGAAATAATTAAAGCGGATAATTTTAGTCAATAAAGGAATTGATTAAAAACAATAGTGAACCATTCACTGTTTTATTAAAAGAATCTCAAGCATTGTCTGGTAATATTTTATACATCCAAAAATCTCTCTCCCTTTGTCATAAACAAAAAGGTGAAAGATGGAGTAGAAAATGCCATCACAGTCATGGTTTGGAAGGTGGGGTTGACTGTTTGGTTGAGGGTTCTCCAAAAGCTCCATCAAAAGCTTGAGAGGATGAGGGTGAGGCTGGTAGTTGGGAGGAGGAAGATCCCTTGATCAGATTACCTTTGGCCATGGTGAGGGTTGGAGTTTTAGATTTCTTGAAGTTCTTGGTTACAGAGAGAATGGGTGAGAGAGATGAGTGTTTTCGAAAGCTTGGGGTATACGTTTTGCAACAGTAGGCTGGAATAGGTAATGAGTGTACATTAAATGTGATGGTACGGTTAGGGAATGATTAAAACAACACATTTAAGATAGACTTGAATGTGCGTTTTGGGCTTTTATGACTCAGAACCAAACGAATGCTTAAGTTACAAAACAGTTTTTTTTTTTAAAAAGTCACATGGTCTGGCTCATATTTTGAGCGTGAAACACGTGGCATGCACATGGCTTACTTAAGTATCACACCAAACGACGTGTCCTTAGTTCTATTAGTGAATAGTAGACAGTGATAAAACATTAATTCACCCAAATCATCCCAATCTTTTCTCTAAAAAAGATTAGCCTGTATTCACTTAGGGGTTTTGTAAAAATATCAACAAGCTGATCGTCTATCTTGACAAATTCCAATTTAATGGTCCCCTTTTGAACATGGTCTCTTATGAAATGATGTTTTATTTCTATATGCTTGGCTTTAGAGTGCATGGTAGGATTTTTTGAAAGAGATATAACAACAATATTATCACAGAAGATAGGAATGTTACTCTCAAATATGTTGTAGTCTTCAAGTTGATTCTTGATCCACAATATTTAAGAGCAGCAACTTGTAGCTGAGACGTATTCTACTTCTGTTGTTGATAGTGCTATTGTTCCCTACTTCTTGCTGAGTCATGACACCATGTTGCCTCCAATGAAGTGGCAGCCTCCACTGGTGCTTTTCCTTTCAATTTTGTCTCCAACATAGTCAGCATCGCAATAGCCTGTCAACTTATACTCTTTTTGTCTTTTAAACCAAAGACCAAGATTAGAAGTTCCAATTAAATATCTAAAAATTCTTTTAACAGTGGATAGATGTACTTCCCTTGGGTCAGACTGAAATCTGGAGCAAAGGCAAACACTGAACATTATGTCTGGTCTGGATGCAGTTAAGTAGAGTAGTGACCCAATCATTCCTCTGAATTGAGTGACATCTTCTTTCCTTGAATCTTCATCAGGTCCAAGTGATGTTGTTGGATGCATTAGTGTCTTCATAATTTTAGCATCATCCATTTTGAACTTTTTCAGGAGTTCTTTCACATACTTGGTCTAGTGTATGAATATTCCTTTGTTGGTCTGCTTGATCTACAATCCTAGGAAGAATTTCAGTTCTCCCATCATGCTCATTTCGAACTCAGTCTGCATCAACTTTGAGAACTCTTCACAAAGTTTTTCATTAGTGGCACCAAAGATAATATCATCCACATAGATTTGAACAATAAAAATCAGAAGAGTAGTTTTTGCGGAACAATATAGTATCTATCTTTCCTCTTGTAAAATTGTGTTTTATTAAAAATGAACTGAGTTTTTCATACCATGCTCTGGGAGCTTGTTTAAGACTATATAGTGCTTTGTTTAGTTTAAATACATGGTCTGGAAAGATAGTGCTCTCAAATCCAGGGGGTTGTTCTACATAAAATTCTTCTTTAATTACATCATTGAGGAATGCACATTTTACATCCATTTGATAAAGTCTCATATTTTTATGAGTAGCAAATGAAAGTAAAATTCTAATTGCTTCAAGTCTAGCTACTGGAGTGTATGTTTTAGTATAATCAATACCTTCCTGTTGTGAGTAACCTTTGGCCAATAATCTAGCCTTGTTCCTCACAACCTTACCATTCTCATCTAGTTTGTTTCTGAAGACCCATTTAGCACCAACAGCTTCCTTGTTGTCTGGCAGCTTCACAAGTTTCCAAACATCATTCTTTTGAAATTGGTCCAGCTCTTCTTGCATTGCTTGGACCTTGCTTTCATCTTCCATGGCATCATCAATATGCTTGGGTTTTATCTCAAACAATAGAGTTGTTTGTTGGAAGGATGATCTTGTTTTCACTGGAGCTCGAACTTCTCCAATGATTTGAGAAGGAGGATGGTTCTTGATCATCATTCTGTTGCTGCTATGTAGTTCTTTGACTTCTTCTTCATCATCTGAGATGGTCTAATAGCGAACAGACCATCTAACAGCCGACGATGTGGGAGCAGACGATGTTGTGCCAGATGCAGAAGGTGGTGCATCAGACGATGTTCTGGTCTTTGTTATTGCATCTTCTAGTTTGATATGTGTAGATGAGTCTTGTAACTCTGATACTTTCCTATCAGGTTGAGTGTCATTAAACCTCACATGAATGACTTCTTCAACATTTTTGGTTCTAGGCAGCACTCTATATGCCTTAGATGTTTTAGAATATCCAAGTAAGATGCTTGTATCACACTTCGAATCAAACTTACCCAAATTGTCGTTTGTGTGAAGAATGAAACATTGACATCCAAAGGGATGGAAGTATGATATGTTGGGTTTCTTTCCTTTCCATAGTTCATATGGAGTCTTTTTAATAATAGGCCTAATATAAATTCTGTTTTGCAAATAACAAGAAGTATTTACAGCTTCTGCCCTGAGAAGTGCTTAGGAGTCAAGTTATCATTCAACATGGTTCTGGCCATTTCTTGTAATGACCTATTCTTCCTCTCAACAACACCATTTTGCTGTGGTGTTCTAGGTGTTGAGAAGTTGTGAAGAATTCCATTCTCTTCAATGAACCTCTGAAAACTTTCATTTTTGAACTCTCCTCCATGGTCACTTCTAATAGAAGTTATACATACTCCTTTTTCATTTTGAACACGTTTGTAGAATTTATAGAATTCCTTAAAAGCCTCATCCTTGTGAGTGAGGAATAAAACCCATGTCCATCTAGAATAGTCATCAACTATTACTAGTCCATATCTCTTCCCTCTAAGAGAGGTTGTCCTTGTTGGACCAAAGAGATCAATATGTAACAGTTCTAATGGTCTGGAAGTGGAAACAATGTTTTTACTTTTAAAAGATGTTTTCACTTGTTTCCCTTTCTAACATGCCTCATAAAGTAAGTTATCCTTATATGACATTGTTGGCAATCCTCTTACGAAGCTATATCTTTGCAGTTTTGAGATTAATCTCAAACTTGCATGGCCAAGCTTCTTATGCCATAACTAGTGACTTTCTTTGACAAACAGTAAATATGATACATTTTGATCCTTTAGTTCACCAAGATTGCCTTGTCTCTTTGTAGAGAAGAGATGTGAACCATTGGAGTTTTTAACTATTCATGATTCCTTGTTGAAGGAAACATCATATCCATTGTCGCAAAATTGACTTATGCTTAGTAGATTATGTTTTAGCCCTTCAACAAATAGCACATTCTCAATAAAGAGACTAGGAGGAATACTTATCTTACCAGTACCCCTGATTCTCCCTTTCTAATTACCTCCAAAAGTGATTGTACCACCATGCATTGGTGTCAGGTTTAGGAACATAGACCTTGTGCCTGTCATGTGATGTGAGCAGCCACTGTCCAAGTACCATGATTGGTGTTTCTTTCCTGCCATCAAGGACATCTACAACAGGAATTATTTTGTTTTTAGGTACCCATATTCTTTTGGGTCCTTTGGTGTTAATCTTAGAGGCAGATGACTTGCTTCTTGTATGCAATTTCTTGCTTTTGGACTTTACATGTCCATTTTCAAAATATGGTCCATTAGAAGAAGCTTTCTTTCTGGTTGCTTCTTTCTTTCCTGTGAATCTAAGGACAGATTTGTCATTTGGATGTCTATTATATGAAAGAATTTTCTTTAGATTTTCAAACCCACTGACAAATTTGATTAGAGTGCTCTTGAGAGATGCAGCTTCCTTGCGTAAATTAGCAATGTCAACTTCATTTTTACTCAATGCTCTCACCCTGTTTAATTCATTAGTTTCCTTAATCAATTCACTCAATTGCCTTCTATGTTGTTCCTTTTCTATCCAGAGTTCACTTTTGCTCTTAATTAGGCATTGGTGATCAGTGGTTAGTTTTTGAAAATCATCTGTTAGAGCATTACTGGCTGTGACTAATGTAGAGCATTTGTCAAATAGCTCAGTGAAAGAAGACCCAAGTTCTTCATGCTCTTTTGAAATTTTTCTTAATTTCTTTTTCATAGATAAGTAGGCTTTTGATAGAATAGATGAATTAGAAAGAAGTTCTTGATAGGCTTCTTGAAGAGAGATAAGGTCATTGAGGTCTACCTCTTGTTCTTCATCTTTTGAAGTCTCAGATGCAGACACAGAATGAGTGTTGTCTGGTTCATTCTCACCATCAGATGCATACAATGTGAAGGTTGTGTCTGCCATTAGATAGAGATTATCTTCTTCATCTGATGCTTCAAAATTTTCTTCATCTGTTGAGTCATCTAGATCTTCCCATGTGGACATCAGTCCTTTCTTTTTCTTGGGAAATCTTCTGTTGAACTTTTCTTTTCCCTTGCTAAGCTTAGGACATTCTGACTTGAAGTGTCCAGGCTTCTTACACTCGTAGCAGATGATAGGACTCTTCTGTTTCTTCTCATGGTCTGTTGAGTATTTCTTGTTGTAGTTCTTCCATCTTGAACCACCTTTCTTTTTCCACATCTTGAGGATTTTTCTTGAGATGAAGGATAGCTCATCATCATCTTCTGACTCTTCTTCACTTGAGGAAGTGGACTCTACTTCTGACTTTTCTACCTTTAGAGCTTTGGTGGTGTGTCTTTTAGATGGTCTGGAGGACTAACTTTTTGATGAAGATGACTCTTTAGGTGTTGTCTGATTTGGCTTGTGAGCTTTTAGAGCCAGAGAGTTGCCCTTTTTCAGTTTGGCATCTCCTTGCAGTTCTTGCTCATGCAACATTAGAATTCCCACTAGCTCTTCGAGAGGCATATAATCTAGATCTTTGGAAGCTCTAATGGCTGTGACTTGAGGTCTCCATTGTCTGGGCAAGCTACGAAGAATTTTGTCAACATGCTCGAAATTTTCAAAACTTTTACCAAGGTTTCGAAGCTCATTTAAAATAGTTTGGAATCTAGACAACATAATAGCTATGGTTTCATCTTCTATAGCAAAGAGTTCATATTCTCTGGTAAGAACGCTTACCTTGTTCCCTTTTACCTGTGAGGACCCTTCATAGGTTATTATGAATGTGTCCCATAAGTCTTTGGCAGATTTGAACTAGCTTATCTTCTTATGCTCAGTTTTTGAGATGCATGCATGTATTGCATTTCTTGCTCTGGAGTTGAGGACGAATCTGATCTTCTGTGCCTTGGTCCATTGTTCTTTTGGAATCTCAACTTCATTATCATCAACTGGAATATAATCTCCATTTTCTACGACATCCAGCATATCTATATGACATGATTCAAAGTATGTCTCCATTCTTTGTCTGCAATATGTGAAATTTTCACCCTTGAAGATTGGAGGTTGGTGTAGACCCTTCTCCATCCTTGTGTAGGATCTTTAGCTTTGTATCTATGAAGATAGTTATCAGATACCAAGCTCTAATACCAACTGAAATACACAAGAACACACTAGAAAGGGGGGTTGAATAGTGGGTTTAAAACTTTTTCGTAAATACTATTAATTCACAAGTTTCCTTCTTGGATATATGTTAGTTTAAATCAGCAAATATATCCTTGCAAGGCAAAGCTTAGAAAGTCTTTCCAAAAGAGTACAGTGAGCAAAATAAATATATGTAATCACAAGACAGTAGATTTGGTAGTGATCAAGTGATTCGCAAATGCATACCAGATCAGGACATCAAATCAGTCCTATATTTTTGTCATGCATCCCCTATGGGAGGACACTATGGACCACACCGGACCGCAAGGAAGGTGTTAGACTCTGGGTTCTACTGGCCCACCATTTTCAGAGATGCTTAGGAGGTCGCCTTGACCTGTGAGTAGTGTCAGAGAGCGGGAGTAGCCATCACCTGCAGGCATGAGATGCCTCAGCAACCCATCCTCTTCTGTGAGGTCTTTGATGTTTGGGGTATTGATTTTATGGGACCTTTTCCTCCTTCTTTTGGCTATTCTTATGTTTTGCTTGCTGTGGACTATGTCTCCAAGTGGGTGGAGGCTAAGGCCACTAAGACTAATGACTCTCGAGTTGTTATGGATTTTGCCAGGTCTAACATCTTTTGCAGGTTTGGTGTGCTTAAAGCCATCATTAGTGACCAAGGGACACACTTTTGCAACAAGACCATGGCAGCTTTGCTTCATAAGTATGGGGTTGTGCATAGAGTTGCCACAGCTTGTCATCCCCAAACTAATGGGCAAGCCAAGGTTTTAAACAGAGAGATAAAGCAAATTTTGCAGAAACTAGTGCACCCCAACAGGAAGGATTGGAGCAAATTTCTTGAGGATGCTCTATGGGCTCATAGGACAGCTTACCGAGCACCAATTGGAATGTCTCCTTATCGAATTGTCTTTGGTAAGGGTTGTCATCTACCTGTAGAGATTGAGCACCATGCATATTGGGCTGTGAAGAGTACCAACCTAGCATTTGACCAAGCGAGACTTAAGAGAAAGTTTCAATTGCAGGAGCTTGAGGAGCTCCGCTTGGAGGCCTATGAGAATTCCAAGAACTACAAGGAGAAGGTGAAGCGCTTCCATGATAGCATGATTTTGACGAAGGACTTCAAAGTGGGCCAGAAGGTGCTTTTGTTTAACTCTTGCCTGAAGCTCATAGCTAGTAAGCTTCGTTCTAGATGGGATGGACCTTATGTTGTTACTAATGCGTTTCCCTATGGAACTGTGGAGATCAAAGATGAAACTACAAACAAGATTTGGAAGGTCAATGGTCTCCAAGTGAAGGAGTTCCATGAGAATCCTAGAGTGGAGGAGCGTGTGGAGGACCTTTCTTTGGTCAAGCCCACTTTCCCAGAAGTGCAGGTCTTTGCACCTTGATATGCCCTCTTACCTTACTTTACACTTGTTCTTTTGCTTTTGATTGATTTACTTTCATTGAGGACAATGTGTGATTTAAGTGTGGGGGTGAGGGTTTTGAGTTTGACTTTTTTTTGCTATTTTGGAACTTTTGCTGTTTAGTGGGTATGTTTGAATGCTTTCCATTAGATTCTTGATTTGCTTGATTGTGAAAAGTTGCATCATTCTTGGTTGAGAGGTTTCATGACTTAATTTGGATACACTTTTGCATCTTTAGTTTTATGAGTAGACTTGGAAATTTTGATTGTGAACTCATTTGTGATAGATTGCTTACCTTTGTGAGTTTTCCCTTTGTGTGATTACACTCATGTAGATAGTTACTCTGAATTTTGTCTTGTCTCTTCTTGATGTTTCTTGTTGCACATGCATTATTGAGATAATTTAGGCTTTCTTTCTTTTAACTACTAGCCAAATAAACCCACCTTGCCTACTTTCCACTTATTTTCCCCATTTGTGCCATTTTCCCATTGTTTCTTTTTATAGCCCATGTCAACACCCAATTTTGTCCGTTTAATTACACTACTATAGTTATTATTATTATTATTGTTGTTGCTACTATTATTATCATTATTATTATTATTATACAAGTAGTGTCTCGCTACATCAAGAATAATAAAAAAAAAAAGATGCACAGAAAAATGTAAACCCAATCTTTTGTCATCTTTCGTGTTCCTTCGTTACATGAACATTACAAATTTTGGAACACTACAACATTGGAATGAAGCTTCAGCAGGCCTAAAAATCTAAAAAAATGGTACAAGCCAAGTCTGTTCAAGGCAAAAGGAAATAAAGAAGTAGCAAGAAATAAAAGAAAGAAAAAAAGAAGAAACAAGCAGCTTCAACAGCTTCTCCATCAGCAGCAGCTTCAGCAACTTCATCCAATTAATCAACAGCAATAGCTGCTTCATCAAGTGGCTTCCCTATAGACAGCAAACTAGGCCTAGCCTAGAGGGTGGTTGATTTGAAAGGGGTTGCAGGAAGATAAAAGGAAATGATTAAATGAGGAAAACCTCCTAGGAAGGAAAGCTTAGAGCAAACCCTCCTAGGAAGGAAATCCTAGCTTATATATAGAGACAGCAACAACACCAAAAAAAAAGAAGAAAAGAGAAAGAGGAAAAAGAAATAGCAAAACAAAAATGAATCAACAACTTCTTCATCTCAAGCAGCTCCAACAACAGCTTCACCAAGTAGCTTCATCAAGCAGCTCCATCATCACAGCTTCTCCCAAGCATCCCAAGCAGCTCCATCAGCACAACCTCATCCCAAGTAGCTCTGTCAGCAGCCTCATCAACTAGCAAGCTAGGCTAGGCTCTAGGGGTGGCTGCAAGAAGAAAATGACATGATGACATGAGGAAACCTTCCTAGGAAGGAAAGCTGAGAGCAAACCCTCTTAGGGAAGAAACCTCATGCCTATATATAAGAGGCAGCAGAACAGATCAAAAAAGAAAGGAAAAAGCATAAAAAGAAAACAAAGAAAAAGAGGGTACAACAACGATCAAAAGAAAAACACTAAGACCAGAAAAAAAAAATAGAGAAAAAATAGAGAACAGAACAGCAAGAATAGAGAAGAGAAAAGATAAAAAAAAAACATAGCAATACATAAAAAAAGAGCAATACAAAAAGAGAATAGCAAAGGAAGAACAACAAGAACAAAGGCTAATAGGTTTGTTTCAATCTTTCAATCTTCATGTAATCTTCATCATGTATTAGCTTTTCTTCTATGTTTGATTGTAAGCAATGTACTAGTTTGAAATCTATTTGTTGTTTGAATCTATTTGCTCAAAAATGATAAAAAAAAGATATGAATCTGGAAAGAAAAGTACTTTGTTTAATTAACCAACAAATCACAATCATAAGCAGAGCTAGAAACTGGATACCAAATATAGATATAAAAACGTGATCAGAGACATAAACAGAGACAAATTCAAAACACCAAAGAACACTAGAATCATTGAGCTCAATCCCTCAATCCCAAACAGAGCCACCACAAAGCAAAGCATGAGCAAATAAGATAAACCAATCAAACAGATGAACCATAATCAAACAGAGTAATCAATTCTAGGAAAACGAAAGAGAAAACGGAGAAAGGAGAAGAGAGGAAGGACTACACCTCATCCTGCAACCTCGCTCTACCGCCCTCAAGCCACCATCCTGCGACCTCCCTCGTCCGCCAAACCACCCAGACACCATCCCCACCAAACCTCACCCCATGGCCGCCATCGGCGTCGCCTTACGCAACCCTCTCAGCCGCTAGCCACCTTCGCTGCGCCAAACACCCTTACTCAGCCATCCCACGACCTCTGCCAAACACCCAAACACCATCCTTGCCAAGCCCTCGCGCCGCCGACCCTCCTCCACCTCAACCCACCATTGCAACTCTCCTCTGCCGTCTCCATCGTGCCGGCATGGCGTCGCCGCTGCAGTGCCACCGGCAGGCCGCGCCACTCCCCTTTCCCCCTTTCTCTTCTCTCTCGTGAGCCCTAGGTTGCGAACCAAGTAACCAAGCAACTAAATGAGGGAGGTCAAGAATCCCTAAGTTTCTAATATTCGTTTTGGGCCAAAATTCTATTTACACCCCCATATTACTAAATTACAACTTTTAGGTTTTGGGCCCTTTTCTATTTACACCTCCAGTTTTACTAAGTTGCAACGTATCCATTTTGGGCCAGCCTTTTACTTACAACAACATTTAAAATTATTAAGTTGAACTTTCTTTTCTTTTTTCCTTTTTAATTATCAATAGTTGTCTAAATTAAAATCATTTCAAAAAAATAAAGATGAATTGACTTGGGTGTACACCTCTGTCAATTTTTCAAGTGTCTTTTTAGGATAAATGAGTTGCGATAACTTAAGAGTCCTAAATTAAAAATAAAAATAGTATATTTCCTTATTTCCTTTAATAAAATTGATCTTCATGAAAATAAATTATTCTTTTCTAATAATGTTTTGGTGAGATAAATATCTAAAAATTTATAAAGATTTTGATTAATTAATTAAAGATAACCGTCTTTGTGATGGGCATTGTAGGGTGTTAATACCTTCCCTACACGTAATGAACTCTCGAACTCAAATCTGGTTTCAAAGACCATTTTTTTCTAAAAAAGGTTTTTATGATGTTTTCCTTAATAAACATTGGTGGCGACTCCTTTGATCCATACTTTCGATTTTAATCGCCGTCCTATCGTGACCCCGGTTGCGACAGCCTATTACAAGCCTTGGCCTAAAAAAAAACCATGATTCACCCATTTCCTTAGGGATTTGAGGAGCTTTGGAATTGTTTTGGGAATGGTTCATAATAAGTGTGGGAGGGTGTCTCAAGTTTTGTGCTCTAAACCATGAATTTTGATTTTTGAGTAAGTGGTTGGTTAAGTTCTCACTTTTGATCTTGGGAAGTGAGAAAAATACATATACATTCACACATATGCAGCAAAGAAAAAAAAAAGAGAAAAAGAAAACAAAAATGATGAAAAAAAATGAGAAAGAAAAAAAAAATAGAAAAATAGAAAAGAAAATGGAGAAAAGGAGAAAATTGAAGTGGTTTTGATTCTTTGGTTTGGGATACTTTTCTTATGCTTATTGATTCATTCCCCATTGCTCCTCTTTTCTCTTTGGTTTTTAGCCTAAAAATTCTTCTCTCATCCACCCTTCACCTTTGCCTCATTACGTCCCTTAATAAAGCCCTTTTGATCTTTAATTGCATGTGTTTCAAGTATGGAAATTAGGGACTTGCCAAGATTTGGGTGTGCTGTTTGCATGATGTATTGAGGGTAGACACAAGCCCATACACATGGGAGTTCATTTCATATCATCGTATCTTGTGAGTGTGTATCTTGAGAGGATTCTATCACTTTTGATTCATTTTCTATTTGAATGAATTTGGTTAATGATATAAATAGTTAATAATGACTATTATAGTCATGATTCCGTTATTAAAAAAGTATAATAATAATTAATCTTATATGTAGAATTTTTCTTTATTGTAATGACTTTAGTTGTTGCGAAAAATTGTCATATTGCAACGACTTTCGTTGTGAGAAATGTGTTTTGGCAATGACAATAGTTGTTGTGATAAGTAAATATATGCCAATGATTTCATTGGTTGCTACAAATTACTTATAACAATAGTAAATGTGTAAAAATGACAACGACAATTATGGTTGGTAAAACATAAGTAATAACAATGATAATTATCATTGGCAAAAATATAAGTAATGACAGCGACATTAAATGTCACTGCAAAACTTTTCGCGTCGACATTTTTGCTAGCAACCTTTAGTGACAAATTTTTCGTTACCATAAGTTGTTTTTGCAGTGACAATTAAGATATCCCAATAATAAATATCGCTGCGAATAACAACTTTTCTTGTAGTGAACCCTCAATATTACAACATATATGGCCCGTTTGATGGACACGATATGATAGTAGGGGTGGCAAAATAGGCCAACCCGCCAAAAACAGTGTGGGGTAGGGCGCTTATGGCTGGCACAGGTTAGGAGTGCCAACCTGTCCCGCCCTCAGGTGGGTTGGCCTGCCAAGGTTTAGATTAGAAGAAGAAGAAGAAGAATAACAACAACAACAACAACAACAGATAAGCCTCAAGGTGAGGGAGATGAGAAGAGGGTAAGGGAGAACATAGTATCGACAAGGGCGAGCCAGCGACGGGGCGAGGGGACAAGGGCGGCGATGGTGCGAGGGCATGATGGTCGGCAACGGAGGGGAGGGCAGTCTGGCAAGGCTTAGAGAGACGATCAGACGAAGGCAAGGTGAGACTGGACAAGGTCGCTCGTGTGCGATGTTCCTTGGTTTTTATTTTGGGTTTAGGATAGACGAAAGCAAGGGTAGGAACTTAGGGTTGGTTTAGATAGGCAGGTTGGCGGGTTGTGGTGGGGCGGGTTGAGGACACTCCCTCGCCCCATCTTTTTTTGACAGGCTAGCGGGTTGACTCGCAAGCTGCAACCCATTTTGTCACCCTTATATGATAGGATATATAAGTAGGATAGGGTATGATAAGCAAGAAATATAGGATACGATCAACTAATAATAACATGATACGTTTTCTAATTATATATAATGTTTGGTGCACACTAGATAACAAACTAGACAATAAATATTTATAATATGAATTATGTTTAAATAAAAAAAAGGACATTCTCTCTAGGATTTATTTTTGATACTCTTCTATGTGATTGATTAAAATTTATTGAAAAGTATTAATTTCGGTAGATATAAACCAAATCAAGAAAGATAATCCTTAAATAATAGGCATCTCCCCTTCTAGATAAGAAATACACTAGTAGGATATGAAAAATGATAGGATATCGCTATCATATCCAGTTGACACATAAACAACAAATTATCAAAGGATACGATAATTATCCTATCATATCATCTCCTATTATGTCCACCAAGCGAACCCATAATTGACCATGTGAAAAAATCGGATTGGGAAGATAAATTCCAATGTGTTGGAGAGGCTGTCCTTAAATTTTGTTTATTATCATTACAAAATAGACCATCACTAAAAGTTGTTTATGCTAGAATTTAAAGGCAATTTTAGGATCAAATGGAATCAATGCTAATTTGGATTTAAGATTTTTCTCTAATGTTGCTGCCATAATTTAACTTTTAAAACATGATTGCCTAATTGAGAGACACTAAGTCAAGTTCCATTACATAAACTAGAGACTAGTCTATATTTCTTAATAGCATGATGGAAACACTAATCTTCAACTTCATTTAGGAAGTCTATATACAACAATTGTATTTAAAAACTCTAGAGTATGTACATCATCTAGTTTGTCAACATTTTCATTAATTGAAATCGGGGCATCATAACTTCAATATGTTTTTGTTTCTCTAGGAACCAATGATATAATGTATTCATTCAACTATTTAACAATATCATTTGTTAAAAATAGTTGTACATTGAAAAAAAAAATAGCTTTCAAATTGTCTAACAAAGATGGTTTTCTATTATTAAGAATATCTGGAAGAGAATCATCTAAATTTTCAATAAGTATATTAGTTGGAATAGAAATGGTAGTATATTGATCATTATTTTGACCAATTTCATTTCCAATTGCCAAACATCCAATCTACAAATTGAGAAACATTTTGATTTGAAGACCTAGATTGAAGCCTCATTTTATTTTATTAAAGTTAGAACTTTACATCAAGGCCAAAAGTAAGATGCATTAATGCTAGCCTTAATAACATCTTGTCTAGTCACTTTGGGTATAACTGGAAGAATTTGCCTAAAAGCAAAAAAAAAAAAAGAGTAGAAATGGAAATATCAAGCAAACAAAGTTTAAAGTGGTTATAGCAATTTAGCAGTTAATTATAACAGTTTAAAGTGGTTTTTCAGTTTGTGTCTTTACTACAATTTCTTTATTTCTCATATCATGTGTATCTTTGTTATGGTATCAGAGGTTTTTTTCATTGCTGCATGAAGATTTTCTCTTCTTTGTAGTTTTTCTCATTTCCGCATTGATCCAACATTTCTTTTATTGTTGTCATGGATGAAAACATGAATCCTTTTTTCTTGCACCCTCCAGACAATCCTGGAACTGTTCTAGTTTCTTAAGTCCTAATAAGCGACAATTATGTCTCATGGCGTCATGCTATGGAGATGGCTCTTGGCGTCAAGAATAAACTTGGCTTCGTCGATGGTTCGATCATGGATCCAGCATCGAATGATCCTTCATGTCCACTTTGGCTTTGTAACAACAACATCATTGCATCTTGGATTCTAAATTTTGTTTTTGCATGGTTAAGCATGTCAATCGTTTGCTACTTTTGCCTTTTAAGTGGTTAAGCATATTTGTTTTTGTCCATGGTGGTTAAGCAATGTCAAGCTTTTGTCATGGATGGTTAAGCATTTGTCATTGTTATCGTTGGAACTTGCTTTCTTAAGTTGATGTTTATTCCAACTTTCTTTGTTTAGCATATTCCCCAACTTCACCAAGATTATTGAGTTGTCTTCAAAACATTATTTTTTTAGTAGAACTCATTTTTTATGTTTTGGGTAAATTATCTTCTTGTAACAAGCTAGAAGCTTATAAGCTTCGGCTTAAGGGGGAGTGCATGTTAGCCGTGTTTCCCAATCAATCAATAGTCAAAGTTTGTGGTATTCAGAATGTCATTGCACCTTCTTCGGAGGACTCGTCAACTAGCAGATATAGTCACTTAGAAGACCAAGGGTATCCTACATTTGTTCCAAGTTGAAACGTATGATCGATATGTTCCAACTTGAGGGGTATCAAACAAACAGAGTTTAAAGTGGTTATAGCAGTTTAGCGATTATTTGTTTAGTAGTTAGCTATAGCAGTTTAAAGTGGCTATTCAGTTTGTGTCTTTATTAGTTGGTTATATATAATCTGATGCTAGTTTGATGATGTACGACATTCCATTTTTTAATCAATGAGAGTTGTTATTGCAGTTTCTTTATTTCTCATATCATATGTAACTTTGATAGGCAATCAGCCAAAAAGCAAAAAAAAAAAAAAAAAAAACACAACAATTATGTAAGTACAACTTATGTTACTGCTGAAAAATTGAAATGCAAATAACAAAATAATAAGGTTAAAATGGTCATTTATTCAATAGACGATTTTTTACATGTTTTTCTTACTAAACCACCTTAATTCAAATATTTTCATTTTATTTTAATCTATTTATATTCAACCAAACCACCTCTATTTCCATCCTATTTCTTACTTATTTCTCTTCTTAGTTATTCTCTTCTCTTTGTTAGAACCAAGACATTTGATGATGTCTGACCCCTAATACTTTGATAGGTTTTGATGATAACAAATGTGATAATATTTAATCAACTAATGATTTCAGATTAAGTGATTTCAGGAAATAAAGTAAGAACGGATAATGGTATAATCACTCTAACTCTTACTTTCATCTTAATTGTCTGATAACTTATAATGGTTAAATCTAGCATAGGAATTGCTTATAAATAGACTAAAATAAGCTCTTAACAAATCATGCAAAGTCTCTAGGCCAAATGATGTTTGATGCAAGGCCAGACAATGTCTGATGCAAGGCCAGACGATGTCTAAGGCTAGAACAGACCATGTCTTTTAATTCAAAATGTGTTTGTTAAGCCAGACATTGTCTGTTCATGAACAGACTATGTCTCTTAATTCAGAATGTGTTTGTTAAGCTAGACGATGTCTGTGCATGAACAAACCATACTTAATCAAGACCAGACTATGTCTATTAAGCCAGACTTTGTCTGTGCAGGAACAGAACATAATCTGTCATATGTGCTGGGGAATATGTGTTGTATAATTAATTCTTTACTCAAATAAAGGCACTGCTGCAACAAAAAGAAAGGGAGACTCAATCATGGTACTTGGACAGTGGTTGCTCACATCACATGATGGGCGCAAGGTTTATGTTCCTAAACCTGATACCAATGCATGGTGGTACAATCACTTTTGGAGGTAATCAAAAAAGGAGAATCAGGGGTACTGGTAAGATAGGTATTCCTCCTAGTCTCTTTATTGAGAATGTGTTATTTGTTGAAGGGCTAAAACACAATCTACTGAACATAAGTCAATTTTGCGTCTATGTCTGAGGCTTCAGATGATGAAGAAAAAGAGGTAGACCTCAATGATCTTATTTCTCTTCAAGAAGCTTATCAAGAATTTCTCTCTAATTCATCTATTCTTTCAAAAGCCTATTTATCTATGAAAAAGAAATTAAGAAAACTTTCAAAAGAGCATGAAGAACTTGGGTCTTCTTTCATTGAGCTATCTGATAAATGCTCTACATTAGTCACAGCCAGTAATGCTTTAATAGATGATTTTCAAAAACTAACCATTGATCACCAATGCTTAATTAAGAGCAAAAGTGAACTCTGGATAGAAAAGAAACAACATAGAAGGAAATTAAATGAATTGATTAAGGAAACTGATGAGTTAAACAAGGTAAGAGCCTTGAGCAAAGATGAAGCTGAAATTGCTCAATTACGCAAAGAAGTTGCATCTCTCAAGAGTACTCTAAGCAAATTTGTCAGTGGGTCTGAAATTCATACAACAGACATCAGAATGACAAATCTGGCCTTGGATTCACAAGAAAGAAAGAAGCAACCAAAAAGAAAGATTCTTCTAGAAGATCTAATTCTAAAAATGGACATGTAAAGTCCAAAAGCAAGAAATTGTATACAAGGAGCAAATCATCTACTTCCAAGACTAAAACCAAAGGACCGAAAAGAATATGGGTACCTAAGAGCAAAATAATTCCTATTGTAGATGTCCTTGATGGCAAGAAAGAAACACCAATCATGGTACCTGGACAATGGCTACTCACATCACATGACTGGCGCAAGGTCTATGTTCTTAAACTTGACACCAATGCATGGTGCAGTCACTTTCGGAGGTAATTAGAAAGGGAGAATCAGGGGTACTGGTAAGATAGTTATTCCTCCTAGTCTCTTTATTGAGAATGTGTTATTTGTTGAAGGGCTAAAACACAATTTACTGAGCATAAGTCTATTTGTTGAAGGGCTCAGCAAGAAGCAAGGGACAATAGCACTATCAACAACAAAAGCAGAATACATATTAGCTGCAAGTTGCTGCTCTCAGATATTGTAGTTCAAGAATCAACTTGAATACTACAACATATTTGAGAGTAACATTCCTATCTTCTGTGATAATACTGCTACTATATCTCTTTCGAAAAATCCAACGATGCACTCTAGAGCCAAGCATATAGAAATAAAACATCATTTCATAAGAGACCATGTTTGGAAGGGGACCATTAAATTGGAATTTGTCAAGACAAACGATCAGCTTGCTGATATTTTTACAAAACCCCTTACTGAAGACAAACTGATCTTTTTGAGAGAAAAGATTAGGATGGTCTGGGTGAATTAATGTTTTATCACTGTCTGCTATTCACTAGTAGAACTAAGGACAGATTGTCTGGTGTGATACTTAAGTGAGGCATGTGCATGCCACGTGTTTCGCACTCAAAATATAAGCTAGACCATGTTACTTTTAAAAAAAAAACCGTTTTGTAACTTAGCATTCGTTTGGTTGTGAGTCATTTAAGCCCAAAACGCAAGCCACAACAGACACACCATCTGTTGAACCCCTATCGTCTGTGTTGAAGATTGACGCCTTGCCTCTTCATTTAGATTTTTGGTATCTTCATACCTTAAGTCTTCTCCGTTCTCTTAGTCTAGAGTTTTATATTTTATGCCATAACATGTATGGATGATGGCATTGTATTGTTTGTTATAGACTAAGCCATATCATTCTTGTTTGATGTTTTGATTTGCCTGGCTTTCTATTATCTCTAGCAACATTAGATGATTTACTTCTTAGGAACTAATTCTGAGTGATTGCAATCGATTACAAGTTGTAGGAATTGATTACCAGATGGCCAAATTTGTTTTGAAACCATCTCTAGTATCGGGTTAATCGATTACCAACCATTGCAATTGATTACAATGTTAATTTCATAGTTCAGATATTGCCTTGTATCCATTGCAATCGATTACAAGACAATCTCTGAGATTCAGAAATTGCTCTGTTTCATTTGCAATCGATTACCATCTTGTGGCAATCGATTACCAGATGATCTCTGATATTTCAGAATTGGCTCTGTCTTGTTTGCAATCGATTACAATAGCTGATAGCAAGTGTAAATCATATTCTGATACACGGGATAATCGATTACACCTTGTTGCAATCAATTATATTTGGTATAACGGTCATTTGTAAACATCTCCAAGACTCATTCTTTGTTTAACTAAATCCAAATCTTTTTGATCCATACCATATATTTGAATCCATATCATTCTATGCAGAACAACAACAAAACAATTACAATATCTTTTCATTCCTTCAATTGTCAAAATCCAAATCTTTGATTTGATTTTTCAGATTTGATATTGCTTTGAACATTGTTTTCTCTCTTCTGCACATTCTCTAATGGTGAATGGTGTTTTCACATTCAATCTTCTAGGTTCCTGTTTCAGGCTGTGAAATTAGGATTTGCTGTGAATTGTGTGCATGGTGTATGTAATCAAATTCATAGTGGAACCCCTTGGTGAAAGGGAGAACTGGATGTAGATCGATGGTTGATAGAACCAATATAAATCAACAAACTCAATCTCTTTATCCTTGATCTATTTCATTTTAGCATTTGATCTTTATTGAGATAATTTTTTCTAAATCATTTCTATCTTAAGCTGAGGTTATTTTTCTGGTTTATTCAATCCATATAACATTCTCTGAAAATGCTTTTATTAAAACCTCAAGAGCGGTGGTGAAAAATCCTTTTAAAGAAAAGAATCAGTCACTTTACGTTAAATCAATTCACCCCCCTCTTGATTGATTACCCGGCTGATCTTAACATGTGTCACCTACACAGACTATAGTAAGCCAAATAGTTGTTGCACAGTCTGATGCCCAAGCATAGACTATGCAAGAGCCACTATCTGAACCCACTGTTCAGACAAAAGATCAACCTACGTCTGCCCCCACTGGACGAGACGATCACCCAACAGACTAAACCCATTGTTCAGTCTGAGACACAATTTGTTCCCACAACTCAGATGGTTGTATCAACAACATCCCCACAAACTCCACCAAACAACAAACCATTCAATCTAGACAACAACACTCCTCTGTCTAGATTCAAAGAAGACTGATCCTCTGTCGCGCACGGATCAAAAACGAGTGATTTTGAAAATGTAGTTACGGTAACGACAACTCGAGTATCGTTCTCAAGGATTCTTGTATTATTATTAATCAATGCAGTAACAATTAATGGGGAGTTTAGATTACGATTTCAAGAAAAAGGAATTAAAATAAATTGTGATTATCGAATAAGCTAAAGCGTATCGACTTCCGACTTATCATTGATCCCTATAAATTCCAATTCCCTAAACGGGTCTGATCTTATTCGACTATAATAACCACTGACAAGTGCAATAGAAATTATACAGTGTATGATCCTGAATTCCGAATTAAGCAAACGGATTAAAAACTATTGTGAATTAAGCAAACGCAAACTGATCAAACGCGACAATGTAAAAGCTACGTTAACGCGAAATTGATTCAAGATCAAATAACCAATCGAATTTAAGATTTATATCCTATAACAACAATCAAATTAAGAAAATAATTGAGATTATTGGAATAAATCAAAGGAAACAGATTGACATGGAATTTATAAAAGAACCTCAAAGTGGAATCCGATTGCAGTAGATCGATTCTTCGGAAATTAGTTCTCCATTACAATTGCTCAAAACTCTCCAAGAAATTTCGTGAATAGTGAGTGAGTGAATAGTGCTGCGTGAACAGTGAATATATGCACAGCAGCCGGCCCTAGTGTTTTAATAGAATAAGAGTTTCACTAACAATCCGAACCGGGTCGGAAAATACAAACCAGGCCCATAAAATTGACCCAAAACAAATTATTTCTTAACGTCTGCAACTTCGACGAATTATTCAAGCCTTCTACAATCCGAATCAGCTTCTGACTCCAACATGAAAGTTGTATCTCTTTCTCTTATCTTTCCAACGAATATTAGAACGCCTCAATCTGATTCCTGTAGCTCCAGTTATAAATTTCCCATTGAAAGCTGCTAATGCTGAAAAATAAAATACGAAAATTAAATAAAGCTAGAAACAAACTTAAATATGAAAACACACTAAAATGGTGAAACTAATGAAATAAACTAAGGAAATGCCTAAGAATAACAGTAGAAGAATGTGCATGAAGATGCACTGATCAAATTCCCCCACACTTAAACTTTTGCACTCCGAGCAAAATTAAAAATTCAAAACAGAAAAACTTCAAAACAAAAACGAAACAGAGCATGCAAACTCAGAGGTTATCAGGATACAAAGTGCAAGCAAACTCCTAATTCTAAGCTTAAAGAATATGACATTAGTGAGTAACTCTTTTGTGACAGTCAAAGTAAATATGAAAAATAGATTACCAAAAAGTACATCAAAAGCAAGATCCTCACAAGATAAACTGTTTCCACTCAACTCTCAAGTGTTTAGGTTACTGTTTACACTCAAAGCACAACATGAGAGATAGTACTACCATAAGCTTGAAAAGACTCTAACATTCACAAATTGAAATACATTGCACACAAAGATCAAAAGGACTTTTATGATGGTTGTAACTTGGCCAAGGTCAGGGTGAGATACATCCTAAAGGGTACTAAGCTAAAATTCAAAGAGTTAAAAGAAAATTGAAAGAATTGCGGGAGTTGAACTAAATAATATCTCAATGACGATTGAACAACAACCTCACAAGTTATTTCTCCTCTCCTTTTCCTTTTATTCTTCTCTTTCTTTTTTTTTTTTTTAGAAGGACTAGCATTGACATCCTTCTCTATTTTTTTCTTTTGTTTTCCTTTTCTATTTTTTTTTCTTTTCTGCCAACCAACATCATAACAACAATGTTCAACCCCACACAACTCTATACAAGACCCTTTCAACCCTTTGAATAGGGTGATAACATTGTTTTTCACTTTTCGGCTTGTAATGAGTTTTAAACACAAAAAAAGATAATAGGCTCAAAGGGGCTTCCAAACAAAGGGATGATATTATCAAGGTTGGCTTTTTGGCTAACTAGGTAAAAAAAAACAAAACAAAACAAGATGCCTTTATCATTTCAGTGTGCACAAGTAAACAAAAAGCTTCAACAAGAGTCAATTCAAGTTCTAGAGACTAACAAATATGAGTGAAATCACACAAGAAAGAAAGAGATGGATTTTTTTATGTTATCCATTATTAGGCTCAAAATCTCACAAGGGTTAGTGATCTTCCACTAGTGATGTACAATTTAGGGTTTAGTCAAACATACAAACTAAGAATGCGCAAAAAGAATCAGTCACATCACACCACAAGTCTTTCGACAAAGAACAGAGAGAATACTCACAATTGTAGCAAGATAATCAACGAAAAAACATGCATTTTTCATTTTTTTTAAGCAAAAACAAACAAAAACAAAAACCAATGGTAAAACAAACAAAAACAAAAACCAATGGTTCCCTCCCCCACACTTAAGACATAGATTGTCCTCAATGAAAAGAACTCAATTATAAAGTAAGAGTGAGAGAAAGGAAAGGGTGCCCCCTGATCAAGTTGCAGTGTAGTTGGGCGCTTCCAAAGAAAGCTCTTCTATGGTTGCATCTTTAGGCACTGAACTTTCATGGAATAGCTTCAGGCGCTGCCCATTAACCTTGAAAACTTTGTTAGTACCTGCACTTTTAATTTCTACTGCACCATAAGGGAAAACATTAGTAACAACAAAAGGGCCAATCCATTTGGATCGAAGTTTCCCAGCCATAAGCTTAAGGCGGGAGTTAAACAGTAAAACCTGTTGGCCCACAGAGAATTCCTTCCTAAAAATCATTTTATCATGGAAGTGTTTGGTTTTCTCTTTATAAATCCTAGAGCTTTCATAAGCCTCTAGCCTAAACTCTTCAAGCTGTTGTAATTGGAGTTTTCTTTCAATACTTGCTTGTTGCATTTCCAAGTTACAACTTTTCACCGCCCAATAAGCACGATGTTCTATCTCTACAGAAGGTGACATGCCTTATCGAAAACAAGTCGATAAGGAGACATCCCTATAGGTGTCTTGAAAGCTATTCTTTGAGCCCAAAGTGCGTCTTCTAGACGGCGGCTCCAGTCCTTCCTATTTGGTTGCACCATTTTCTCTAAAACCTGTTTGATCTCCTTGTTTGAGACCTCAGCTTGCCCATTAGTTTGTGGGTGATATGCAGTAGAGACTCTGTGCACAACTCCATACTTCTGGAGCAAAGCTTCCATGGTGCGGTTATAGAAGTGAGTGCCTTGGTCACTTATGATGGCTCGGGGTATTCCAAACCTGCAAAAGATATTGGACCTGACAAAATCTGCAACAACTCTTGAATCATTAGTCCTAGTGGGGATAGCTTCTACCCACTTTGAAAGGTAATCAACAGCAAGTAAAATGTAGAGAAAATCAAATGATACAGGAAAAGGACCCATGAAGTCAATTCCCCGTACATCAAATACTTCACAGAAAACCATAGGTTGCTGAGGCATTTCACTCTTACGAGTGATGGTTGTACCTACTATCTGGCACTCTTTACAAGTGCAGTAAGTTTCATAAGCATCTTTAAAAACAGTGGGCCAGTAGAAACCTGCTTGCAAGAGTTTGGTTACCTCTTTCTTCACCACATTGAGGATCAAAGGATTAAGCCTCCTTTGGGGCTGCCTTACTGTTTTCGCACCATCCTCAAGCAAAATCTTGTGCATACACATGGAAGGACTAATACCTGGGATGTCAGCTAATGTCCACCCAATCGCCTTCTTGTGCTTCTTCAAAACCTGCAAAAGCTTATTTTCTTGATCGAAATCAAGGTTAGAAGAAATTATAACAGGGAGTTTTTCATTACTCTCCAAATAAGCATATTTCATGGTTTCAGGGAGTTGTTTCAACTCTAAGGACGGGGGCTGCTCGATGGATGGAATGTTTGGGGCAGTCGGGATGTTGAGCGCATTAGCGGCATAAACAACTTCATCGACAACAACTTCACCTGTAGGAAACATGTTACCTTGCAAGACAGAATCAATCTCAGCACATACAACACAAAGGTTAGTGTCAGTACAATCAGCACATGAGAAAACATCATCAAAACCTGATAAAGATGGAAAATCAAGTGAAAATAATTCAGAACAAGTGTCATCAACCAATTCAGAGATCAATTCAATATGAAAAATAGAATGCTCTTCTAAGGGATGTTTCATGGCATTGAAAATGTTAAATTTCGCGACAATGTCACCAAATTCCATGGACATGGTTCCATCATCAACATCAATTTTTGTTTTTGCCATTTTCATGAACGGTCTGCCTAAAATGATGGGAGCTCTGCTTGACTTAGTTTCTCCTTCCATGTCCAGAATGTAGAAATCTGCAGGAAAAATCAAATCGTTAACTTGAACAAGGACATCTTCCACTACTCCCGCGGGGTGGGCATTGCTCTTGTTCGCCAGTTGAATGATTAAACCTGTATGCTGCAAAGGACCAAGACAAAGGTTATTATAAATAGAAGTAGGCATAACATTAATGCCCGCTCCTAAATCAAGCATGCAATTCTCGAATTTACTATCCCCGATGGTGCAGGGAATAACAAAAGTTCCCAGGTCCTTGCACTTTTGCGGCAAGCCCTGAGTGAGGGCTGAAACATTTTGCTCGCCGGTAACTTTTTCACATGAAGGCTTGGGCTGAATAAAAGCAGAAACATTTCTTCCTAAGTTGACTCTTTCACTTCCCTTCATCCTCCTCTTATTTGTACACAAATCCTTCAGAAACTTTGCATACTTTGGAACCTGCTTAATTACATCAAGAAGCGGAATGTTTACCGCAACTTTTCTGAAAACATCCAAGATCTCTCTCTCTTTGTCTTCCTCCTCAATCCTTTTATTTTTCAGAACTCTATGTGGGAAGGGGATTGGTGGAACATACTCTTTTTCTTTATTTTTTTCAGTTTCTACCACAACAGAAGAAGGTGGAGAAGGTTCAGATGTTGCCTCAATAATTTTTTTATTTTTTTCAGGGGCTGGTTCTGTAACCTTTCCGGATCGCAAGGAAATTGCACTCACATTAGCATTAGGACCTTTTGGATTCACAACTGTTTGGGCAGGAAGTTGGTTCGATCCTTGGGCTTGCATGGCATTCATTGAGGTGGCAAATTGTCCAATCTGTGTCTGCAAGGTTTGAATACTAGATTCTGTTCTTTGTTGAAAATGAAGACTGTTAATGACTAGTTGCTTGACCAGGTCCTCTAATGAAGGTCCGTAAGGTACGAAGTGGGTAGCTGGTGGAGTGTTCTGTGGTTGCGAAAGGGGTAACACTAGCTGTTGCTATGTGGGCTGCTGGTTTCCATATCGAAGGTTGGGATGGTTCCTCCAATTGGGATGGTATTTGTTGGTGGACAGGTCAGGAGTGTTGTTGTACATGTTCTGATTGTTTCCATAAAGGGCTATTGCATAAGCTTGGGGTAACTCGGTAATCGACTCATCTTGCAAAATAGGACATGTGTCGGTTGGGTGTTCGGTAGAAGTACAAATACCACACAAGGTTGCTGGTTGAGGTTTACCTACTGCCAACTGTTTCACTAAGGAGGTGAGCTTGTCAATTCTGGTTTCTAAAGCTTTGTTGGAGGAAACCTGAATTTCGTTCACACTCCTTGTTTGGACCGTAGAATTATTTCTGGTTGTGAACTGTTGGTAGTTGAGTGACATGTTCTGAATTAAGGTTTTGGCATCTGCTGGAGTCTTATCAACAAGTGCTCCACCACTAGCAAGATCAAGGATGTTTCTATCCATGGGTAGCAATCCTTCATAAAAGTACTGGATAAGTAACTGCTCGGTAATCTGATGTTGAGGACAACTGGATACCAACTGTTTGAATCTTTCCCAATACTCAGCCAATGTCTCATTACCTTGTCTAATACCACATATATTCTTTCTGATTGATGCAGCTCTGGAGGTAGGAAAGTATCTCTCTAGGAAGACTTTTTTCAAATCATTCCAAGTTGTGATAGAATTCAGTTCAAGATCGTATAACCAATCCTTGGCAGCACCCAGTAGTGAAAACGGAAAGGCTCTCAGCTTGATATGGTCTTTAGTGATTCCTTCAGGCCTCAAAGGTGTAGAACACACAACCTGGAATTCTTTCAGATGCTTATGCGGATCCTCACCTGCAAGACCATTAAACCTTGGCAACAAGTGTATCAAACCAGATTTTAATTCAAAAGGTGCAATAGCTTCAGGATACTCAATGCATAAACCATTGTAATTCACATCAGGGGCAGTCAACTGCCTTAAAGTTCTTTGGTCAGCCATATCAAAAACAATTTCAAAATCTGAATCAAACAAGTTATGCAAGTAATCGGAATCAATGTTAGAATCAATTACGGGTGGTGAACTATTGCTAGCCTGGATTGCTCTACGTCGTGTGTGCAAAGTTCTTTCTACCTCAGCATCACAATAAAAAAGATCAAAACAAGAAGACCTAGTAGCCAGGACTAATGCAGCAATGCAGCAACAATTGTCAAGATGCAAAAATTCAGTGCAAAGTCTCTAGGCCAGACGATGTTTGATGCAAGGCCAGACGATGTTTGATGCTAAGCCAGACGATGTCTAATGCTAAGCCAGACAATGTCTAAGGTTAGAACAGACCATGTCTTTTAATTCAGAATGTGTTTGTTAAGCCAGACATTATTTGTGCACAAGTAGACCATGTCTCTTAATTGAGAATGTGTTTGTTAAGCCAGACGATGTTGGTGCACGAACAAACCATACTTAATCAAAACCAAACTATGTCTGTTAAGCCAAACTTTTTCTGTGCAGGAACAGAACATAATTTGTTATATGTGCTGAGGAATATGTGTTGTATAATTAATTCTTTACTCAAATAAAGGCACTGCTGTAACAGAAAGAAAGGGAGACTCTCTTTGACATTACTTTCTTTGATTCCTCGTATTGCTTGTATGTCTCGTATTATGTGAAGTCTATAGGTACAGCCAAAAGAACCAATCAACATTGGGATGCACACTTTTAGCTAAAAGACAGTTGTAACAGAGACAAAAACCTACTCCTATCACATCAAGCATAGTCAAAGCTACTTCAACACTCTACTGTGTGAGACAACGAAAAGAAGTCTTCTCTAACGTTCAAATTCATGAAGCTCACTTTATAAGGATGCCTCCATGAAACGAGAAGAAAAATGAACGAGAACAAAATAACAAAAATCAATCAAGACAGCAAGAGAAAGCACTTTGAGACAAGGTCTTGAACACGAGCAGAGAGAAAGAGAATATCTATCCTCTACAAGTTCACATAGATTCAATATTTGTTTATATCTTCTCTTTGAGAGTTATCTGAATCTTATACATATTTGTATAGAAAGCCAGGAGTGGCTTAGTGATAAAAGAATACTTGGGAAGTATAATCTCATAGGGAGATTCATACTTGTAACTAGAAGTGGTTTAGAATACTTGTAGCCAGAAGTGGTAGTGAAAAATACTTGTTTTGTAATTAGTTGATTATAGTGGAACCCTTTAACAGTTGTTAAAGGAGAACTGGACGTAGCTCATGTTGAGTGAACTGGTATAAAAATAAGCTCTCATCTACTGTCTTGTGATTACATATATTTATCTTCCTCACTATGCTCTTTTGGAAAGACTTTCTAAGTTTTGCCTTGCAAGGATATATTTGTTGATTTAAATTAACATATATCCAAGAGGGCAACTTGTGAACTAATAGTATTTACGAAAAAAATTTAAATCCACTATTCAACCCCCCCCTTCTAGTGTGTTCTTGTGTATTTCACTCTTCCCTCTTCTTCCCTCCTCATAGCCACAACCAAATGATGACTTAATGATAGTTATTCTTACCTTCTTGGTTGAGATGTAAGACATAAAAATACTATTGACCATTTAAATTTTTTCAATATTTCTATAATACTCTCAATTAAATATTTTGTTACTATTTATATCCACTTATTTCTCATATTTTTAATAATTATATATAAAAAAAATTAATGGTTCATCTTGCTTATTCCTTCTTTCATTTTCTATATTAGATTTATTCCCTCATTCATTCTTAATTTATTTTCCTCAAATTTACAAGACCATACAACCCACTAATATTTCGTTTATCTTTGTTTCCATTCCCCTTTTCCCAATTTTGCATCAAGAAAACCCTTCATCTCACTCACATTTGTGCCATCAGCATCATAACCCACCAATTGGGTTCTCCATTGGTCACCATTGCCATGATTGACACCGTGCTTAGGTGAGAAGATTGATTTTAGGCTACTATTAAGTGTGGATTTCTTCTATTCATTAGAGAAACAATAAGAGTGATGGAGGATTTGCATAGAGATGTAGTTCAGCATGTAACTTGCACGAAGGATATTGTGATTTTTTTTCTTGTTGCTACTATGGATTTGAGAATAATGAGCGTAGCCTAGTTGCTTTCTCAGATATGAGTTTTCAATCTTGTACTGAACACAATATTTGGTTTATGTGTTGTTGTTTTGTTGATTTCAGAAAGATATTGTGGTTACAAGAATTTAAATTTATTTGGTTATTTATCATTCTTGGTGCATGAATATTTTGTTAAGAGGTTCTTGATCTCATATTTTCATACCAAGTGTTTACTGATTTGCTCTAATGTTGTTTTTTGAAGAACTTGTGTGTTGATTCTCATGCCTACTACTTGTTCAATGCAATGTCTATTCAATTGTTGACTTATTGTATCTCAAGTGCTAATCTAATTTTAGTTTCAATTTGGTCTGGTATTTTGGAAATTGCAATCAAGATGTTTAATGAAATGCCTGTTAGATTGTTGCATTGTTGGAAAAAGATTTTGAATAGGTTCATTGAGCACATATTTGATATTAACTTCTTTCTCGAGTGATTAAGCATGTTTAGGTCTTCTCTTAATGGTTAAGATCGATTTTGTTTCTACCATATATGGTGGTTAAACATTTGGTATTTTAAGTTATTGACTATCTTTTGTCAATGTATTTCTATCACATTGTATTTCAATTCGATTTTATACATCTTTGATTATTTTTGCTTCTATGGCTTCTGCTAAGTGATTAAGTCGAGTCGTGGCTTCCTCTTGGTGATTACGATTTACTTACCTAATTTGACATTTGATGATTTCTCCCAATATTGGGACGAGTTTTGATTTTATTAGAGTGAGTGTTGTGGAGACACTTGAAGAAGTTTGAAGGAGTTATGCATATGTTCTTGTATTAGTCAATGTAAGTATGATTTGTATTTTCCATTACTTAGTTGCATTGTATTTTTGTTATCTTATATTGTATTATTCATCCAAAGCTTGACATGCTAATTTTCACTTCCAGCTTATAGGGAATATTTGAGATGTAGATTTGGTGTTATTGACATCAACTACATAAGCCAAAGACTATCCCTTTGTAATTTGAGTAATCTCATTTTTCACTTTTATCAATTTCTCTTCATTGAACCATGAATTATATGATATCAAAACATTTTTTTTTCCTTTATTACCATTTTTTCTTAGAAAATTAAACTTTTCCCTCTTTTATTAGTTACTTTTCCATTTTTTCATTCATTTTTTTCTTCTTGGTTTTCTTTACTATTTTCTTTTTCCTAAGCAAATTCCAACAAATCACTACAAGAAAATAAGTATTTAACGGGGATATTTTAACGGGGGTTTGCTAAACCGTTGGTATTGTATGGAGTTAGCATGGGTTTGTTGAATCGTCGCTAGTTACCCTTTTGTTACCTACAATTATTATCAAAACCTCATCAAAGTTAAATTTTTTTTAATTAATATTTATGTTTTTAACTTCTTTTTTGTCTATTGTCTCCACAAGGCAAAGAAACTCTTAACCCTAAAACCTAGTTGAATGCTAAAGTAGAAGCAGAGTCCACATGACTCTCACCACCACCACAAAAGTTTACATTGTTCACTAAGTCGTCATTATAGAACACTCCTGTCATTTGCCATCACAAAACATCATTCGTAGGCCAATAACATCCCAAAACCCCTTGCATTCACTAAGCCGCTGTTTGCCACACTTGCTTTCTTCGTTCATGTTTGGCATCAGGTGAGAACTCATTCTATTGATCCTTCTTCTCTAACCCTATTTTTTTTTTTTTTTCATGCATTGTTCTGTTCTCTCTTCACTGCTTTCTTTTTGGCTTTGTTAATATTTCAAATCTATTGTTATGTTCTGCCATAGCACATTGTTTTGTTCTGTTCATGCTACTATTCAAGATTGATAACTATGATATTCAAGACATTTGTATCCATGTAGCTCTTCACAAATGTTAGATGCTAAATTGGTCTAAAATGTTGTAGATGAAGTTTCAAAGTTGTAAGTAGCTCATTGATTGTAATCTGGTGCTAAACATGGTTATCGAATACATGTGTCCTGTGTGTGCAAACACTTGTTTTGTCATTTTCACTGTGCTGCACTATTTAAACTACTCAGGATGTGTGAGGAAGTTTATCATCAGTCATAATTTCTTTATATCTTGTACCAAATATGGGAATGCTACATTCCCCACTTCATGTTCCTGGGAATAGTTGTGTAAGACTTTATATTGTATTACTTTAAGGATCCACTTGTTGAAATAGTTATGGCTTGTTTGATTACCCTTTCCAAAAAAAATTTCAATTTTTAAAAATTAAAAAAATAAAAAACTTTTTTGATGGGTAAGTTTTAAAATTTTGTTTTTAAAAACTCTTAAATTTACTTTTTAAAACTAAAAAGCAAAAAGAGATTTTACTAGTTTTTGTTTTTTTTCCTTTAAACTATCCAAATTTGAAAACAAGCAAAGAAGAGGTTGTTTTCGATTTTCATTAATGGTAAATTGGTCATTTTACTAAAATTTTACTAGGGTTGAGAACTGAGTGTGTTTGCAACGTTGCCTCTAATTTTCGTTCTCTCGTTCTCATCTCTACAACTGCAACATTGTTGCGTGTTGGTCACTGTTCTCATCTCTACAATGCCACTGGTCACCATTCTCCATTCAAATCAGCATCTTGTTCTCTTCTCCTTGCTCTAGCCATGCTACCTTCAACAGAATCCATGGAATCCACCACAAAGTTGGAACAATGAGCAAAAATTCAGGCTCATACGAGGCTGCGAGTCACTCTTGGTTTCACTACAATCCCTAATCATAGTGTCTAATCGAATCCACCTCTTCAAGTAACTCTTTTCTCTTAATTATCTTGTGTTGTGTTTGTTCTTGTATTGATATTATTTTGTTTTGTTTTGTGTTAATTGTAATGTTGTATTTGCTAAATGAGTATGTGCTTTGATTTGGATTTTGAGTTCGTGAGAAGTGTGATTTTTGTTTCATTTGTGTCACTATCATCAACAAAGGGGAGAAAGATGCTTGAATTATCTTGACAAGAGGCTTGTTGATTTTGTTTAAGTAAATCAAACTAGCCCTTAGTTTTCGCAATTTCTTTGAAATCTAATACTGTTTGCTACTTTTATTTGAAGTTTAATTGAACAAAAGTGCTTTTATGCATTACAGAGATAAAATGCTTATATGCGTGTGTGTGTGTTTTATTGGACAATTTATTGTGTCCCAGGCACTATTAGCTATATAAAATTGTTCAAAAGTATGAATAACCTTTGCTAAGATTGGTAAATTGTTCAAATTGAGGCAATGTAACAGTGATTTGTGTTGCTGTCGATAGTTTATTTATCCTCAGCCTTGAGCAACTTTATAAGGGAAATTGTTATGTATTTTAATTGATTCATGTATAAGAATGAGACACTTTGTTTGCTACTCTTTATTATATTGCAATTCTGAAAGTTCCCACTTTCATTTTATTTTAGTATCATTGAAGCCTTAAAAGTACTTGGTCCATGTGCTATGCCTAGTTGCCTGTCCTTTTTACAGTGTAACTGAAACTAGGCTTTTGACTATATGCTATTTGCTTATTTCTTTCTCTTAGTATGCAATGTAATTGATCATTAAACTGGTTTGGTTAGTCCATTTTATTTTCCTAGATTTTTGTTACTAGCATGCCAAGTAAAGAACAAATAAATAAGTTATCCATACATATTTGCCTTGCATACTAGTAACGACTTAAGAACTTAATTGCTAATACATTGCATTTTATGTCTCTGGTTATTGTTATTGGTAATTGGCATTTGTTTTTTTTTTTTATCCGTATGTATCGAAGACATTACCAAGGGGTTTACAACACTTTCGCACCTTGCTTAACCCACTAAGCTAGACCCCTTTGGTAATTGACATGCATTTAGGTGCCCATTTAAGACATGAGCTTATAGTTTCTTTTAATTTAGTGTACTGGTCCATACCCACATGGCCCTATGAACATTTTGGCCCTGACCCATATTAGATGGGGTTGAGTGGAGTTGGTTGGCCCATATTGACAACTAATTATTCACTAGGTTTCTCATATTTCTTGTTGATTTTGTTCAAGTGAGCTTTGACTATCTTCAACTTGAGAAACTCATGAGTTGGCCTAAAAGTGTGGTTGTGATAGCCTTTACCCTGCTGCAGTGGGTGGTGGCACATTGCTGTTGGGGCAATTGAAGTAACAAGGAGCAATAAGGCAACAAAAGCAACCAATTTTGTAGCACAGTGGTTTTGTATTTGTGCTGGTTTACTTTCTAAGTAGTTTTGTATTTTTTAAGGAAACGTGTCATTTTTCTGTCCACTGTATGTGTTGTATTTTGTAACAGTTGCAATGAAGTGATTGAATGTGTGTATTGTGTAGTTTTTTTTTGCTTGTTTGTTTATGAATGTGTAGCTTTTCTTTTTGCTCATTTGTGTGTTCTTCTTTAATTCTTCTAGGGCACTCTTGTTTTGAATTTAACTTTATGAATTATTTGGGTGATCGCATGGATCAGTTCGATTATTATACACGAATATTTTATTGTGTGTTATGTAGGATCACTTGTAGCTTGAAAAAAATAATCTTAGTACATGTGTCTTCAACTTTGTTATATATGATTGTTTTATTGTATATACTGACTATATTATTTTAGGAAATGATGGCAACCAATGTTGACAACATAGAATCAAAACTTTGGCCTAAGACTATAGTGAAAGCTTTCATAGATATCATGGTTGAAGAAAGCACAAAAGGGAACATGCCAAACGGTGTGTTTCACTCTAGAACATGGACCTTAATGACCAATGGATTGAATTCCAAAACTAAACATTCCTATAAAACGGATCAACTAAAGGCAAAGATGCATAGGTTGTGGGCTTTATATCATGAGTTCACTTTACTTGTGCAACATATGGGATTTGGATGGAATGTAGAAACCAACACTGTCACTACAAGTGAAGAAGTGTGGAAAAATTACCTTTGGGTATGGTTTAAATTAATGGCTAATATTTATATTTGTAATTTTTCTACTTTAGTTTTAACTGTCAATATCTTTTTGAAATACACAAGAACACACTAGAAGGGGGGGTTGAATAGTTGGTTAAAACTTTTTCGTAAATACTATTAGTTCACAAGTTGCCTTCTTGGATATATGTTAGTTTAAATCAGCAAATATATCATTGCAAGGCAAAGCTTTGAAAGCCTTTCCAAAAGAGCACAGTAGGCAAGATAAATATATGTAATTAGAAGACAACAAATGAGAGCTTATTTTATACTGGTTCACTCAACCTAAGCTACATCTAGTTCTCCTTTAACAACTGTTAAAGGATTCCACTCTAATCAACTGATTACAAAACAAGTATTCTTCACTGCCACTTCTGGCTACAAGTATTCTCTATGCCACTACTGACTACAAGTATTTTAAACCACTTCTGGTTATAAGTATTCTAAACTACTTTTGGTTACAAGTATGAATCTCCTCCTGAGATTATACTTCCCAAGTATTCTTTTATCACTAAGCCACTCCTGGCTTTCTATACAAAAATATATAAGATTCAGATAACTCTCAAAGAGAGGATATGAACAAGTGTTGAATCTGTGTGAGCTTGTAGAGGATGGACATTCTCTTTTTTCTTAGCTCGTGTTTCTTGGCTTTTTCTCAGAGTGTTTTGCTTGCTTTACAAATTGATTTGAATGGGTTCGTTCTTGTTCATTAGTCTTCTCGTTGCATGGAAGCTTCCTTATATAGTGAGCTTCATGGATTTGAACGTTGGAGAAGGTTTGTTTCCATTGTCTCACAAAAGAATGTTGAAATAGCTTTAACTGTGCTTGATGTGACAGGAGCAAATTTTTGTCTTGTCACAGTTGGCTTTTAGCTTAAGATGTGCATCCCAATGCTGATTAGTCTTTTGGCTATACCTACACACTTCACATAATTCAAGACATGCAAGCAATACGAGGAATAGAAGAAAGTAAGATCAAAGAGTATTTCCCTTTCTTTCTGTAACAACAGTGCCTTTATTTGTATAAAGAATTAATTATAAAGCACATATTCCTTAGCACATATGACAGACCATATTCTATTCCTGCACAGACAATGTCTAGCTTGACAAACATAGTCTGGTCTAACTAACCATGGTCTGGAATGAAGGACATGGTCTAGCCTAGCTTCAAACATGGTCCGACTTAGCTTCAGACATTATCTGGCTTAGCTTCAAACTTCGTCTGGCTTAGCTTTGTGTTGTCGAACCGTGTTCCATACATGGTCTGGTCCAGTACATATGCATAGTGTGGTCCTAGACTCGTGTTGTCTGTCCTAAGACTTCACATAGTCTGTTCAAGACTGTTGTATGGTTTGGTCTTAGACTTTGCATAAGGCTTGTCAAGACTTACCATGGTCTATTTCGTGGCTTATTTTAGTCTGATTAGAAGCAATTATAGTGCTTGATTATTCATTATGAGTTATTAGACTATTAGGACGCAAGTGAGAGTTTGAGTGATTTTACCACTGTTTGTTCTCACTTTGATTTCCTGAAATCACTTAGTCTGAAATCATTAGTTGATCAATAATTATCACATTTGTTATCATCAAAACCTATTAAAGTATTAGGGGTCAGACATCATCAAATGTCTTGGTTCTAACAATCTCCCCCTTTTTTATGATGACACATATGTTATAATTTTGATTAACAAACAATAAATCATAGACATTTATATTTCAGAGTACATATTATTTCATGACAATTAAGTATGCACAGTTATTAACATGATGAACTCCCCCTAAGTCTATCATAAATATGCATATGATAGATTTAGGCATGAAATAATTAAGGTGGATAATAACAAACAGTAAATGAGTTAAATAAAAAAATTAGTGAGCCAATCACTATTTTATTAAGCATTGTTTGGAAATTCTATACATCCATAATTCTCTCCCCTTTTGTCATAAACAAAAAGGTGGAGGATGGAGTAGAAAATTGTCATCACAGTCAAGGTTTGGAAGGTGGGGTTGACTGTTTGGTTGAGGATTCTCCAGCTTTTGATGGAGCATTGGTTGCAAGAGGATCTTCTAATGGTGGTGGTGGAGCTTGAGTTGCAGCAAGGTGAGGAAGTAATAGAGTGGCTATGGACGCATTGAAAGCAATGGTCATTTCTTTGATAATGCTCGCTCTATGTGCTTCTAGTTTGGCATCAATTCTAACATCAATCTGGGCAGCAATACTTGACAGTATTTTGGTTTCCAATGCAGCATCATGTACAACTGGTCAGTGTGAGACTCTGACTGTGCTGCAGTACTGAGTGGAAGGGCTGCAATTGGAGTGCTTGACCTTGATTGAGTGGATCCCAAATCTGTGCACTCGAGGGCTAGTATTGATTCTGCAAACTTTTCAGCCAAGTCTACAGCTTGCTTAGAAGCAAGTGCAACAGCCTGAGCTGCCTTAGCCTTTTACTACAAGGCACCTCCCTGAGCCTGTTGTCTTCTTCTTCCTTGGCCTTCTTCTCTTAAGCTAAAGCATTGAGTCGTCTGTCCTCTTCTTCAGCAGCTAACATAGCTCTTAGTCTAGCAGCCTCTTCTAAGATTCTTGCTTCTTTAGCTGTCTCAACTACTGCCTTGGCTGTAGCTATCAGTGCTTGAGCAGCTTTGTATTTAGCATAGTACTCAGCAAGCATCTTCTCAACTTTAGCTTTATCTCCAAGGGTATGAGGAGTCAGCAGAGTGGGAACAACCACTGTGTCTGATACATGAATGAAGCTGTTGGAGGAAGAGTAGCCTTCACAAATAGTGTCAATCTTCTGCTTTTCTTCATCTAAGAGATTGGATGATCTTGTGGTGTGGAGCATGTTACTCATCACATTCTGCCAGTAGATGCCAACGTCTGATTCTGTGTTCTCTAGTGGCAGTACATGCTCTTGTTGAGGCAGTGGCTCAATGTCTAGAATGTGTTGTGGAAGATTGTCTACTCTTGCAATCTTCTTCCCCTTCAGCTTGTTGGGGTTGACAGTTGAGAGCTTGGGACTATATGGTCTAGAGCAACACGTATATTAGTTTCTTCAAAAATGTGCAAGCTTGGTAGATACAACTATCTGGGGGCTGTTCCTTGTAACTTCAGATTGCACAGGACCCTATAGTCAACACAAGTGGTCTGGAAGGTTGGATGAATGGGGGCAACTCCTCGTGTGATCAGCCGAGGAGGTCAAATAGAGACTCTTGGTCTCGATAAATAGCGCAATGCATCACGGTGTATTGTTCTAACAATGACCTCTAATTGCTTCTTCTCTTCTTCTATTAACTCAACTGGTAGTGCTAGTTCCACTGTGAAGTAGTCCAATCCCTCTCTCATACAGTTATACCAGTGTGCAATCTCATGCACTAACTAACACATCTGAGGGATGGCAGAGGCATATTCTTCCTGTTGTAGCCTTCTTGCAAGATTGGCATCATCTTCAATAGTGTCCAGAAGAATGGTGTTGTGCATTGGCCTCTGGAAAGGAATTATCCCTTGATCTTTCTGTAGAGGTGGAAGCTTCTTCAGTTTTGCTTCCTTAACAACAGCAACCATTGAGTGCTCTGCAGCGGGCTCCAACTGAGTCTCTTCTCTATATGTTGCAGACTCAACATTCTCTCCCACATAGCACGAGGAGAATCTTTGCATCATCTTTTGATGCCAGGAGCCTGAAGTAGGAGGAGGAGGAGGTGTGTCTTCTTTGAATCTGGATAGTGGTGTGGTGGCATCCAAACTGAATGGTCTGTTGTCCCATGAGGGAGCAACAGACGCTTTAGGAGATAGAATATCTCTTCATCAGACCTAGAAGAGATGTTGACAGACTCAATGTGGTGGTAGGAAACCACTGTGTCTGACATCTCAGGGATGGTTACTGGTGAGGGTGATTGATAAGGAGGAATGATGGTGTTTGGTGGAGTTTGTGAGGATGTTGTAGGTACACCAGTTTGAGTTGTGGGTTCAGATTGTGTCTTAGACTAAATAGTGGGTTCAGTCTGTGGGGTGATCGTTTGTCTAGTGGGGGCAGACGTAGGTTAATCTTCTGTCTAAACAGTGGGTTTAGACAATGGCTTTTGCATAGTCTGTGCTTAGGCATCAGACTCAACAACTACTGTTTGGCTAATTATAGTCTGTGTAGGTGACACAAACGATAGAGGTTCAATAGACGGAGTGTTTGTTGTGGGTTCTGTTTGGGCTAAGATTGGTATGGTTTGAGGAATATTCTTCCTTAAACGTTTATGAGTAGAGTGTGAGTGAGTGGGAAGTGTGAAGGTAGGGATGGTGATACCTGGATTAGTGGTGGAGGTGGTTGTGGTGATCTGTTCAAGTCTATCTTCTTCCAACACCACTTTTCTCTTCACAATTAGCTTCCTGGCTGTGGTGCTGGGTGGTCTAACAGTTAGATCGTCTGACTCAGTGGTCTGTTGTGCACTAAGTTGTCTTCTTAGCCTCTTGAAGACCAATCCATCATCAAACACTTCCTTTTCAACCTCAACAACATTAACAATTGCTTGTCCAATGTCTGCTGCCTCCTTTAGAGACACTTGAGGTTCAGTAATCATTCTAGCAACACCTTTACCCTTCTGATGAGCTCTTGTCTTAATTCTCATAGTGGGTGGTCTGGATGGTGGTTGTTGGACCGTCTAGTTAGCCTTCTTGGCAGGTGGCTCTTCAATAGACTGTTCTGAGGCCTTACGTGTTGTTCAAACGGTCTGATGGTCCACAACAACAAGTCTCCTCATTTTGCTTGCCAGGGGCTGGATGGAAGCAGCCTCATCATAAATCACCAGACTCTTTCCTTTTCCACCCTTCTTCTTCTTGGTCTGCTTCTTCTGACTTCCACCTTCATCATCAGAAAGCATAGGGAACCTGTTAGGTGATCCCTTGGTGATTTCAAATCCCATGTTCAACTTAAGCAGATTGGAGGATGTCAGCATCCTCTATTGAACAAATGGGCCTTCTACATTCACATACTCCAGTTCATCCAGATGTCTTGATTGAATTTCTCTATACAATCTGTTGTAGCAGTAAGCATCCCAGAGAATCTTGTTTATCAGGGTTGTGTAGTATGTGGCCGCAGAGGTTGACAAGTATTAGATGTGGCTGATCAAGTTGTAGAAGAGTGTGTGTGGAAGGTTGAATGGGATCCCTCTAATGACGTGGTAAAGGATAAATCAGTGGAGGGTAGACACATGATCCCTAGACCCAATCTTGTGCAAGATGGTCTTATTGATGATGTTCAACAACAACTTGGACAAAGGTGGGAAGTTGGCTGGATGCAACTTCTTGACGTTCTTGGCCACCTTGTAGTTAGGTCCAAGAATGAACCTTTCTACTGTCCCTTTAGCAATGTCGGTATCCCATGCCTCTATAAAGTAGTTAGAGTGCAGTTCGCACCCTATTGCTTGAGCAATGGAGGAGGGAGATATAAAGATGTCGCATCCAAAGACTTTGCTAACAATCTCGTTTCCCTTGATTGTAGCATTCGTCCAGAACTCTCTGATAAGTCCAGGAGCGATCTTTTGACGATCATTGAAGAAGCCTCTGATCCCAACAAACGCAAAGTACCTTGAGATGTTAAGACCACATTCCTCAAGGTGGGGAATATCAATGTAGTATTCCACGTGAATGTTCCCGGTGTAGGAACCTCGTGGCTTGATCAAAATGTTCTCCACGTCATTGAGTTTTTGTTCTCTCCTGACCTTAGGGTCAATGTTGGACGTTGAGCTATTGGTGTCTGTGGTAGACTCTGGCATTACGTCTTCAAGATGCTCATCAGAAGCTCAAAAGGATGAGGGTAAGGCAAGTAGTTGGGAGGAGGAAGAACCCTTGGATAGGTTACCTTTGGCCATGGTGAGGGTTTGCATTTAGGGTTTCTTGAAGTTCTTGGTTGTAGAGAGAATGGGTGAGACAGATGAGTGTTTTTGAAAGCTTGGGGTATACGTTTTGCAACAGTAGGCTAGAATAGGTAATGAGTGTGCATTAAATATGATGGTACGGTTAGGGAATGATTGAAACGACACATTATTGATAGTCTTGAATGTGCGTTTTGGGCTTTAATGACTTAGAACCCAACAAATGCTCAAGTTACAAAAATGTTTTCAAAAATCCACGTGGTCTGGCTCATATTTTGAGCGCAAAACACATGGCATGCACATGCCTCACTTAAGTATGACGCTAGACGATGTGTCTTTAGTTCTACCAGTGAACAGAAGACAGTAATGAAACATTAAGTCACACAAACCATCCCAATCTTTTCTCTCAAAATGATCAGTCTATCCTCAGTAAGGGGTTTTGTAAAAATATCAGCAAGCTGATCGTCTATCTTTCTATCTTGACAAATTTCAAATTAATGGTCCCCTTCTAAACATGGTCTCATATGAAATGATGTTTTATTTCAATATGCTTGGCTCTAGAATGCATGGTTGGATTTTTCGGAAAGAGATATAGCAACAATATTATCACAGAAGATAGGAATGTTACTCTCAAATATGTTGTAATCTTCAATAATATTTGAAAGCAGCTACTTGCAGTTGATATATATTCTTCTTCTACTGTTGATAGTGCTATTGTTCCTTGCTGAGCCATGACACCATGTTGCCTCCAATGAAATGGCAACCTCCACTGGTGCTTTTTCTTTCAATTTTATCTCCAGCATAGTCAACATCACAATAGCCTGTCAACTTATACTCTTTTTGCCTTTTAAACCAAAGAACAAGATTAGAAGTTCCAATTAAATATCTAAATATTCTTTTAACAATAGACAGATGCACTTCCCTTGGGTCAGATTGAAATTTGGAGCAGAGGCAGACGCTGAACATTATGTCTGGTTTGGATGCAGTCAAGTAAAGTAGAGACCCAATCATTCCTTTGAATTGAGTGACACCTACTTTCTTTGAATCTTCATCAGTTCCAAGTGATGTTGTTGGATGCATTGGTGTCTTCATAAGTTTGGCATCATTCATCTTGAACTTCTTCAAGAGTTCTTTCACATACTTGGTCTGGTGTATGAAGATTCCTTTGTTGGTCTGCTTGATCTACAATCCTAGGAAGAATTTCAGTTCTCCCATCATGCTCATTTTGAACTTAGTTTGCATCAACTTCAAGAACTCTTCACAGAGTTTTTCATTAGTGGCACCAATGATAATATCATCCACATAGATTTGAACAATAATGAAATCAGAGGAGTAGTTTTTGCGGAACAGTGTAGTATCTATCTTTCCTCTTGTAAAATTGTGTTCAATTAAGAATGAACTTAGTTTTTCATACCATGCTCTGGGAGCTTGTTTAATTTAAATACATGGTCTGAAAAGATAGTACTCTCAAACCCAGGGGGTTGTTCTACATAAACTTCTTTGATTACACCATTGAGAAATGCACATTTTACATCCATTTGATAAAGTCTCATATTTCTATTAGTGGTAAATGAAAGCAAAATCCTAATTGCCTCAAGTCTAGCTACTAGAGCATATGTCTCCGTATAATCAATACCTTCTTGTTGTGAGTAACCTTTGGCCACTTATCTAGCCTTGTTCCTTGCAACCTTACCATTCTCATCTAGTTTGTTTCTAAAGACCCACTTAGCACCAACAACTTCCTTGTTGTCTGGTAGCTTCACAAGTTTCTAGACATCATTCTTTTAAAATTGGTCTAGCTCTTCTTGCATTGCTTGGACCCAGCTTTCGTCTTCCATGGCATCATCAATGTGCTTGGGTTCTATCTCAAATAATAAAGTTGTTTGTTGGAAGGATGATCTTGTCTTTATTAGTGCTTAAACCTCTCCAATGATCTGAGTAGGAGGATGGTTCTTGATCATCATTCTGTTGCTGCTTTGTGGTTCTCTCACTTCTTCTTCATCATCTTAGATGGTCTGATAGCGAGCAGACAATGTGGGAGCAGACGATGATGTGTTGGACGCAGAACATGGTGTATCAGACAATGGTCTGGTCTTTGTTATTGCATCTTCTAGTCTGATATTTGCAAACGAGTCTTCTAACTCTGATAGTTTCCTATTAGGTTGGGTGTAATTAAATCTTACATGAATGGCTTCTTCAACATTGTTGGATCTAAAGTTAAACACTCTATATGCCTTAGATGTTTCAGAATATTCAAGTAAGATGTCTGTATCACACTTTGAATCAAACTTATCCAAATTATCTTTTGTGTTAAGAATGACACATTGACATCCAAAAGGATGGAAGTATGATATGTTAGGTTTCCTTCCCTTCCATAGTTCATATGGAGTCTTTTTTATAATAGGCCTAATATAAATTCTATTTTGCAAATAACAAGAAGTATTTACAACTTTTGCCCAAAAGTGCTTAAGAGTTAAGTTATCATTCAACATGGTTATGGTCATTTCTTGTAATGACCTGTTCTTCCTCTCAACAACATCGTTTTGTTGTGGTGTTCTAGGTGTTGAGAAGTTGTGAAGAATTTCATTCTCTTCATTGAACCTCTAAGAACTTTCGTTTTCGAACTCTCCTCCATGGTCACTTCTGATAGAAGTTATATATACTCCTTTTTCATTTTGAACACGTTTGCAAAATTTATAGAATTCCTTAAAAGCCTCATCCTTGTGAGTGAGGAATATAACCCATGTCCATCTAGAATAGTCATCAACTATCACCAGTCCATATCTCTTCCCTCTAAGAGAGGCTGTCCTTGTTGGACGAAAGAGATCAATATGTAACAATTTTAATGCTCTAGAAGTAGAAATAGTGTTTTTACTTTTAAAAGAGGTTTTCACCTGTTTCCGTTTCTGACATGCCTCACAAAGTACGTCATCTTTATATGACATTGTTGGCAATCCTCTTACGAGGCTATATTTTTGTAGTTTTGAGATTAATCTCAAACTTGCATGGCCAAGCTTCTTATGCCATAACCAGTGACTTTCTTTTGACAGACAATAAACATGATACATTTTGATCCTTTAGTTCACCAAGGTTGATCTTATAAAGATTGCCTTGTCTCTTTGCAGAGAAAAGATGTGAACCAATAGAATCTCTGACTATGCATGATTCCTTGTTGAAGGAAACATCATATCCATTGTCGCAAAATTGACTTATGCTCAGTAGATTGTGTTTTAGCCCTTCAACAAATAACACATTTTCAATAGAGAGACTAGGAGGAATACCTATCTTACCAGTACCCCTGATTCTCCCTTTCTGATTACTTCTGAAAGTGACTATACCACCATGCATTGGTGTCAGGTCTAGGAACATAGACCTTGTGCCCGTCATGTGATGTGAGCAACCACTATCCAGGTACCATGATTGGTGTTTCTTTCCTGCCATCAAGGACATCTGCAATAGGAATTATTTTGTTCTTGGGTACCCATATTCTTTTGGGTCCTTTGGTGTTAGTCTTAGAAGCAAATGATTTTCTTCTTGTAGGCAATGTCTTGCTTTTGGACTTTACATGTCCATTTTCAAAATGTGATTTACTAGAGGAAGCTTTATTCTTAGTTGTTTTTTTCTTTACTGTGAATCCAATGCCAGATTTGCCATTTGGATGTCTATTGTATGAAAGAATTTTCTTTAAATTTTCAAACTCACTGACAAATTTGCTTAAAGTGCTCTTGAGAGTTGCAGCTTCTTTGCGTAATTGAGCAATTTCAGCTTCATCTTTGCTCAAGGCTCTCACCTTGTTTAATTCATCAGTTTCCTTAATCAATTCATTCAATTGCCTTCTATGTTGTTCTTTTTCTATCCAGAGTTCACTTATGCTTTTAGTTAAGCATTAGTGATCTATGGTTAGTTTTTGAAAATCATATGTTAGAGCATTACTAGCTGTGACCAATGTAGAACATTTGTCAGATAGCTCAGTGAATGAAGACCCAAGTTCTTCATGCTCTTTTGAGAGTTTTCTTAGTTTCTTTTTCATAGATAAGTAGGTTTTTGAAAGAATAGATGAATTAGAAAGAAGTTCTTGATAAGCTTCTTGAAGAGAGATAAGGTCATTGAGGTCTACCTCTTGTTCTTCATCATCTGAAGCCTCGGACACAGATGCAAAGGAGGTATTGTCTAATGCATTCTTACCATCAAGACGCAGACGATGTGGAGGTTGCATCTACCATCAGACAAAGATTAGCTTATTCATTTGATGCTTCAAAATCTTCTTCATCAGTTGAGTCATCTAGATCTTCCCATGTGGACATGAGTCCTTTCTTTTTCTTGGGAAATCTCCTCTTGACTTTTTCTTTTCCTTTGCTGAGCTTTGGACATTCTGACTTGAAGTGTCCATGCTTCTTACATTCGTAACAGACAATAGGATTCTTCTCTTTCTTCTCATGGTTTGTTAAATATTTCTTGTTGTAGTTCTTCCATTTCGAACCACCTTTCTTTTTCCACATCTTGTGGATTCTTCTTGAGATGAAGGATAGCTCATCATCTTCTCCTGACTCTTCTTCACTTGAAGAAGTGGACTCTACTTTTGATTCTTCTGCTTTTAGAACTTTGGTTGTCCGTCCTTTGGGTGGTCTAGAAGACTAACTTTTTGATGAAGATGACTCTTTTGGTGTTATATGATTTGGCTTATGAGCTTTCAGAGCTAGTGACTTGCCCTCTTTCAACTTGACATCTCCTTGCAACTCTTGCTCATGCAGCATTAGAATTCCCACGAGCTCTTCTAGAGGCATATAGTCTAAGTCTTTGGAAGCTCTAATGGCTGTGACCTGAGGTCTCCATTGTCTGGGTAAGCTGCAAAGGATTTTGTCAACATGCTAGAAGTTTTCGAAACTCTTACCAAGGTTTCGAAGCTCATTTAAAATGGTCTGAAATCTAGACATCATACTAGCTATGGTTTCATTTTCTTCCATAGCAAAGAGTTCATATTCTTTGGTAAGAACACTTACCTTGTTCCTGTTTACCTGTGAGGACCCTTCATATGTTATTATGAATGTGTCCCATATGCCTTTGGTGGATTTGAACTGGCTTATCTTTCTGTGCTCAGCTTCTGAGATGCATGCATGTATTGCATTTCTTGCTCTAGAATTGAGGACGAATCTATTCTGTTGTGCCTCAGTCCATTGTTCTTTTGGAATCTCATTTCCACTTTCATCAACTGGAATGTAGTCTCCATTTTCTACGACATCCAACATGTTTATGTGACATGACTCAAAGTATGTCTCCATTCTTTGTCTCCAGTATGTGAAGTTTTCACCTTTGAAGATTTGAGGTTTGTGTATACCCTTCTCCATCCTTGTGTAGGATCTTTAGCTCTGTATCTGTGAAGATAATTATCAGAGACCTCGCTCTGATACCAACTGAAATACACAAGAACACACTAGAAGGGGGGGTTGAATAGTGGCTTAAAACTTTTTCGTAAATACTATTAGTTCACAAGTTGCCTTCTTGGATATGTGTTAGTTTAAATTAGCAAATATATCATTGCAAGGAAAATCTTTGAAAGCCTTTCCAAAAGAGCACAGTAGGCAAGATAAATATATGTAATCACAGACAGAGAGCAAATGAGAGCTTGTTTTTATATTGGTTCACTCAACCTGAGCTACGTTCAGTTTTCTTTTAACAACTGTCAAAGGATTCTACTATAATCAACTGATTACAAAACAAGTATTCTTCACTGCCACTTCTGGCTACAAGTATTCTCTATGCCACTACTGGCTACAAGTATTTTAAATCACTTCTGGTTACAGGTATGAATCTCCCTTTCTCTCTATAACAACAGTGCCTTTATTTGTGTAAAAAATTAATTATAAAGCACATGTTCCTCAGCACATATGACAAATCATATTCTATTCCAGCACATACAACATCTGGCTTAACAGCCATAGTCTGGTCTGACTAAGTAAGGTCTATTCCTATAGAGACAACGTCTAGCTTAACAAACATAGTCTGGTCTAACTAAGCATGCTCTGGAATGAAAGACATGGTCTGGCATAGCTTCAGACATGGTCTAGCCTAGCTTCAGACATCGTCTGGCCTGGCTTGATCATGGTCTGTCTTGACTATGTGTTGTCTGACTGTATTCCATACATGGTCTGGTCCAATACATATGCATAGTCTACTCCTAGACTTGGCTTGTCTGTCCAAGACTATTGTATGGTCTGGTCTTAGACTTTGCATGAAACATCAGAATTAGCCAATCCTTGTGAGACACGAAATTGTAGATCTCCTCCTTAGCTTTCAAACAAGACAAGAATAATCAAAATCGGAGACCTGTGTCAAACGTTATGGGCTGCACAAGGGACAGTGTCAAAAGCATCAATAAAATGTGACAAATAGCAATTTTTGACACTTGGGCCCAAAATAACCCAATCTCACAAAACTCAGCTAAAATGGTCAAAATGAGGTATACAACATGTCTAGACTATGCTAAATACAACTCTAGACTATGCTAAAATACACTCTATCAAATACCCCCACACTTGAACAATTGCACTCTTGGGCAAAACTAAATTATTGAACCAAGAGCAAAAGATACTCAAGAACAAAAGTAAAACAAAGATCACTTTCCAATGAATCCCAAAATTGCAAAAAAAGTGAGATAGAAGATAAACACTCCAAGAATCAAGGGATCAAACAATTAATGAACACACTTCCAACACCCAAAGCAAACAAGAGACAAGGAAAAATAGAAAATGAATCAAAAGTGATAGAATCTTCTCAAGATACACTCACATGATATGATGATATGAAATGAACTCTCATGTGTGTGGGCTTGTGTCTACTCTCAACACATCATGCAAAAAGTACACCCAAATATTGGCAAGTCCCTAATTTCCATACTTGAAACACATGTAATTAAATATCAAAAGGGCTTTATTAAGGGATGTAATGAGGCAAAGGTGAAGGGTGGATGAGAGAAGGATTTTTAGGCTAAAAACCAAAGAGAAAAGAGGAGCAATGGGGAATGAATCAATAAGCATAAGAAAAGTATCCCAAACCAAAGAATCAAAACCACTTCAATTTTCTCCTTTTCTCCATTTTCTTTTCTATTTTTCTATATATTTTTTTCTTTCTCATTTTTTTTTCATCATTTTTGTTTTCTTTTTCTCTGTTTTTTTCTTTGCTACATATGTGTGAATGTATATGTATTTTTCTCACTTCCCAAGATCAAAAGTGAGAACTTAACCAACCACTTACTCAAAAATCAAAATCCATGGTTTAGAGCACAAAACTTGAGACACCCTCTCACACTTATTATGAACCATTCCCAAAACAATTCCAAAGCTCCTCAAATCCCTAAGGAAATGGGTGAATCATGGTTTTTTTTTTTTTTAGGCCAAGGCTTGTAATGGGCTATAAAAAGAAACAATGGGAAAATGACACAAAGGGGGAAAATAAGTGGAAAGTAGGCAAGGTGGGTTTATTTGGCTAGTAGTTAAAAGAAAGAAGGCCTAAATCATCTCAATAATGCATGTGCAACAAGAAACATCAAGAAGAGACAAGACAAAATTCAGAGTAACTATCAACATGAGTGTAATCACACAAAGGGCAAACTCACAAAGGTAAGCAATCTATCACAAATGAGTTCACAATCAAAACTTCCAAGTCTACTCATAAAACTAAAGATGTAAAAGTGTATCCAAATCAAGTCATGAAACCTCTCAACCAAGAATGATGCAACTTCTCACAATCAAGCAAATCAAGAATCTAATAGAAAGCATGCAAACACACCCACTAAACAACAAAAGTTCAAAAATAGCAAAAAACACTCAAACTCAAAACCCTCACCCCCACACTTAAATCACACATTGTCCTCAATGAAAGTAAATCAATCAAGAGCAAAAGAACAAGTGTAAAGTAAGGTAAGAGGGCACATCAAGGTGCAAAGACCTGCACTTATGGGAAAGTGGCCTTCACCAAAGAAAGGTCCTCCACACGCTCCTCCACTCTAGGATTCTCATGGAACTCCTTCACTTGGTGACCATTGACCTTCCAAATCTTGCCTGTAGTTTCATCTTTGATCTCCACAGTTCTATAAGGAAACACATTAGTAACAACATAAGGTCCATCCCATCTAGAATGAAGCTTACCAGCTATGAGCTTCAGGCGAGAGTTAAACAAAAGCACCTTCTAGCCCACTTTGAAGTCCTTCCTCAAAATCATGCTATCATGGAAGCGCTTCACCTTTTCCATGTAGTTCTTGGAATTCTCATAGGCCTCCAAGTGGAGCTCCTCAAACTCTTGCAATTGAAACTTTCTCTCAAGTCCCGCTTGGTCAAATGCTAGGTTGGTACTCTTCACAGCCCAATATGCACGATGCTAAATCTCTATAGGTAGATGACAACCCTTACCAAAGACAATCCGATAAGGAGACATTCCAATTGGTGCTCGATAAGTTGTCCTATGAGCCCATAGAGCATCCTCAAGAAATTTTCTCCAATCCTTCCTATTAGGGTGCACTAGTTTCTGCAAAATTTTCTTTATCTCTTTATTGAAAACCTCGGCTTGCCCATTAGTTTGGGGATGATAAGCTGTGGCAACTCTATGCACAACCCCATATTTATGAAGCAAAGATGCCATGGTCTTGTTGCAAAAGTGGGTCCCTTGGTCACTGATAATGGCTTTAGGCACACCAAACCTACAAAAGATGTTAGACCTGACAAAATCCACAACAACTCGAGAGTCATTAGTCTTAATGGCCTTAGCCTCCACCCACTTGCAGACATAGTCCACAGTAAGAAAAACATAAGAATAACCAAAAGAAGGAAGAAAAGATCCCATCAAATCAATACCCCAAACATCAAAGACCTCACAGAAGAGGATGGGTTGTTGAGGCATCTCATGCTTGCGGGTGATGGCTACTCCCGCTCTCTAACACTGCTCACAGGTCGAGGCAACCTCCCAAGCATCTTTGAAAATGGTGGGCCAGTAGAACCTAGAGTCCAACACCTTCCTTGTGGTCCGGTGTGGTCCATAGTGTCCTCCCACAAGGCATGCATGATAAAAATATAAGACTGATTTGATGTCCTGATCTGGTATGCATTTGCGAATCACCTTATCACTACCAAATCTCCACAGATAAGGATCATCCCACACATAATACTTAGCATCACTCTTCAACCTAGCAATCTAATTTCGAGATGCCTGTGGGGGGTAAAACATCAGCAACCAAGTAATTCACAATATCCGCAAACCATGGTGTAGACCCATGTTGTGTCTCCACCCTCATCAAGTGCTCACCAAGGAAATCATCCCTGATAGGAAGAGACTCGGGGTCTCTCTCAATCCTGCTCAAATGATCAGCCACCAAGTTTTCTGCTCTATTACTGTCTCTAATCTCGATGTCAAACTCCTGAAGAAGAAGCATCCACCTGATCAATCTTAGTTTGGCATCAGGCTTCTTTAATAGGTATCTTAAAGCCGCATGGTTAGAGAAGACAATGACCTTGGAGCCCAACAGGTATGAACGAAACTTGTCTGGTGCAAATACCACAGCTAAAAGCTCTTTCTCTGTGGTGATATAATTAACCTAACGACATCCAAGGTGCGAGAGGCATAGGCTATGACATGTGAAAGTTTGCCACTCGCTGAGCTAAGACCACCCAAGTGCAAAATTGAAAGCATCACACATGAGCTTAAATGGAAGGTCCCAATTAGGTGGTTGGATGATGGGAGCTGTGGTGAGCTTCTTCTTCAAATTCAAGAAAGTATCCTGAGCAAAGAGAAACTCCACATCCTTCCGAAGCAAGTTGGATAGGGGCAAGGCAGTTTTGCTGAAATCTTGGATGAACCTTCTATAGAAACCTACATGTCCAAGAAAAGAATGAACTTCTTGCACAGACACAAGGTAAGGGAGAGAAGAAATGACATCTATCTTGGCCTTATCAACCTCAAGACCCCTAGTAGACACTAGGTGACCCAAGACTATCCCCTCAGATACCATAAAATGACATTTTTCAAAATTCAACACAAGGTTAGTCTCAAGGCACCTATTTAAAACTCTAACCAGGCTCTCTAAGCATGTATCAAATGAAGAACCATAAACAGTAAAATCATCCATAAACACCTCCATGCAACTAGTAAATTAGAAAAAATGCTTACCATGCACCTCTGAAAGGTGCCCGGGGCATTGCATAGGCCGAATGGCATCTTGGAGTAGGCATAAGTGCCAAATGGATAGGTGAATGTGGTCTTGTGTTGGTCCTCTGGTGCAATGTGAATCTGCATGTAGCCTGAAAATCCATCTAAGAAGCAATAGTAGGTCTTCCCTGCTAGTCTCTCCAAGACCTGATTAATGAATGGAAGAGGATAGTGGTCTTTACAAGTGGCCAGGTTGAGTCTCCTATAGTCTATGCATACTCTCCAGTTGTTCTACACTTTAGTCGGAACCAACTCATTGTCTTGGTTCTTCACCACAGTCATGCCAGACTTCTTAGGGACAACTTGAACAGGACTAACCCACTTGCTATCTGATATGGGATAAATGATCCCTACCACTAGCAACTTCATGACCTCTTTCTTTACCACATCTTGGATGGTAGGATTGAGATGTCTCTATGGTTGTCTCACTGGCTTGAATTCCTCCTCTAACAAAATTTTGTGCATGTAGATGGCTGGATTAATTCTAGGGAGGTCAGCTAGTGTCCACCCAATGGCTCTCCTATGATCTCTCAAGATTGTCATCAACTTCTCCTCTTGGTCAGGCTGGAGAGTGCTTGAAATGGTCACAAGGAGTTGGGCATCTGCCTCTAAATAGGCATACTTCAGATGATCCGACAAGGGCTTCAGCTCCAAGGTTGGCGGTTGCACAATGGAAGGCAAAGGGGGCTTGCTTGCTGCCACCATGATATCAGCCAGCATGGCATCTGGAATAGCAACATCATCATTCACCACTAAGTCTGCACTCGCAGCAATAGCAACTTCGATCTCTGCACAAATGGCACAAACAGACACATCATTACAACCACAATCAAAATCAGTAATGTCAACACCCAATTTTGTCCGTCTAATTATTTATTATAATTATTATTATTGTTGTTGTTATTATTATTAGTATTATTATTATTATTATTATCCCAAAAGTTTATCTTGCTACATCAAAAAAATGAAAGAATGAAAGGGGAAAGAAAAAATGAAGGAGAATACACAATAATATAATAGGCAAGAAACCCATTTTTTTTTCTCATTTTCCTCCAAGTTACATTGCTACAAGTTTCTTTAAAAATTGAAGTGTAGCAAATCAAGCACAAGAAAAAGAAAAAGGAAAAGAAGCAATGAGAAGAAAAAAAAGAAGGAAAAAGAAACATGAAAAAGAAGAAAGAGAAGAAGAATGGAGCAATTCCATCAACAGCTTCATCAATCCACTAGTAAATCCCTAAGCAACTCCATCATCAAGCACAACACTCAGTTGCTTCATCATCATGTAGGCACAACACTAGGTGTTGATTTTGTCAAACATTGCAGCTGCAAGAACAAGGAGGATTAAGCAAAGAGGTTAAGAAAACCTCACTATATATAGCAATAGAGAATGTTGAATGCAAGGAGGAGTAATACAGAAAAAGAAGTGACCAGCAGAGCAAAAAAAAATAGAAGACAGAACATCAAGAATAGAGAAGAGAAGAGTAATACAACACAAGAGAACAGCAAAGGAAGAAACCATAGAATAACACTGAGTAGAATAATAGGTTTCTTTTCTTTCAATCTTCATGTAATCTTCATCATGTATTAGCCTTTTCTATGTTTGATTGTAAGTAGTATATGCAATTCATGTGCTCAAATCTATTTGTTCAAAACAGTGATAAATGAGATATAAAGAGATATGACTCTGAGAAGAGAATGCTATGTTTAAATTTAAGTTAACCAAATCTATCAAAGATATAAACCTGACCTTAGAATAAGAATCGTTCATGGTGAATCCAAAAAAAAATCATAAACAGAGACAGACAGACCAAAAACAAATACAAAGACATGAACAACAAATACCAAGAACACCAAAATCAGAATCCTTGAGCTCAATCCCTCAATCCCAAACAAAAACCCAAAATAGAGACAAACAAAGTCATTGAATCCAATCCAAATACAAGCATAAACACAACTACAAAAGAACAAAATCAAATCCCATATACAAGTTTATAGCAAGAGAAGAAAATCAAAGAACCATTTGCATAAACCAATCAAACAGATCAAACAATCAAACAGAGCAACCAGTTTAAAAGCCAAAGAGAGAAACAGAGAGAAAGGGAAAGAGACGAAAGACTACACCTGGGCACCCCGGAACCGCCATCGAAAACCCTTAACCACCGCGACCTCGTCCCGCGACCATCGCAACCTCGCCTAGCCACGCGACCCTCAACCGCCACACCCCCACGCAACCATGGCCTCGCCCTCCACCATTGCAACCTCCACCTCAGCCGCCACACCCCGTGGCTTCACCCTCGCAACCTCGCCCCTCTCCCTCACGCGCCACCCACGGTAGCGCCACTACCACACAACCCGTCGTGGCCACGCCACTCCCCTTTCCCCCTTTCTCTTCTCTCTCGCGAGCCTAGGGATGGCAATATGGACCCAGACCCTACGGGCACCCGCAAAAATACCCATACGCGGGTAGGGTAATAACCCGCATATTTGAGGATGGGGATGGGGCGGGTATTTACCCGCAAAATCTCATGGGGATGGAGTGCGGGTGCAGGTCTTGTAGTACCCACCCCGCCCGCCCCCGCACCTTATGTATATACATATTAATTAATATATTATAATTTTATTATTTAAATTATTCAATTATCTATTTATTATTTTAATTATTCTTTTTATATGTTAATTTTGATATTCTATTATGATTTAATTTTTATTTGTATTAGTAGTTTAAAGCAATATAGAAACTATGGAAATAAGCATTTACAAAATATGGAGAAATTAATTCGGATGATGAAGTTAAAATATTATATCTATTTATGTTTTATTTTTAATATATAATTATAAACTAATTAGTTTTAAAAATATATTAGTTTTTCCTGTTTAATTAGAGTTTTTGTTTAAATTTATGTTGAATGATTATTTTTGTAATGTTATTTATTTATATAAATCAATATTCGTTTGATTTTAATATTATATAAGGGTGTATTGGATTAGGATTTTAAAATACTTTTTTGGCATAAAAAAGTCTTAAAGATTTTTAAGATTTTGTAGAAACTAAAAACTGTTAAGATTTTTTTAAGATGACTTTTGTGATTAGGATTTTATAATTTGGATTTAATGGATTTAGAATATAGGATTTCACATATTTATAAGATAAGATTTGAAAAGATTTTATGGATTTCTAAAAAAAAAAAAAATTCAAAACTATTAAACACAAACCAACAAGAGTGTGCTTGGAAATATTATTGAACATAGGAAATGAACCATTATGGCAAGGAAAAGTGTGATTCAGAGGGAGAAGAAGAGACAAAAATTGGAACAGAAATATAATTTGATTCGCCGATCCTCAAAAAAAAAGAAATAAGCAAAGTTCCGTCGTTAAGTGATAAATGGGAAATGCATGGAAAATTAGAATCACTACCGCGTAATAGTGCACCTATACGTCTTCATCGACGTTGTTTTTCGATCGGAAGACCGCGAGCTAATTATCGAGACTTTGGATTATCCGGACACATACTTCGTGAAATGGTTCATGCATGTTTATTGCCCGGTGCAACAAGATCACTAATCATAAATTATTATAAACTGAATCATCTCACCTAATGTACATGAACTCATTTTGAGATATATTTTTCACAAATTTTCATAAAGTAATAGTGAAAAATAATAACAAAATATTAGTAAAAAATATAAAATGTTTCATTTAACTCATAAAATCAATAATGTCATCAAAATATAAATCAAATAATTCAACAAAAAAATATATGATGATCAAAACATTAATCATCTGCTTAACTTGAAGAATATCCAAAGTTGTCTATGTTTTATAACATCCCAAACATTGCTCTTTGTTTCCTACGTTAAATTGTATATTTTTTTCAAAATTGATTGCAATAGTTTAGAAAGGTCTTTTAAAACTTTAACTTGATTGTTTATCCCGAGTTAAAACTTCTTCTAGACTCAGATCTATTTCTTTTATGAAAATTTTCATTTCATTAAAAATTTATGAACTTAAAATGAATGAGACAGTGGACTACATTGTAGGCTTGTAAATTGATTCATAGTGATTTTGATGTATGAACACATTACTATTAAAATCATATGAAAAGTCTCATCTTGAAAAAAAAAAAAATGTGTGGGTGAGAGATTATGTCACTGCCTTCAAAGCAAAAATAATGAAATAAATAAAAAAGTTTGAGATGAGAAAGAAAAAGAAAGGTCTCTCATAGTTGAATGTGATTGTTTGTAGGGTTTGGTATTTATATGATCAACTAAAAAGTCTATAAAATCTACCAAAATCCAATTAAAAAAAATTCATAAAATCTTTATAATTTTGAATAACAGATGATTTTTTTTTTTGCGTTATTCAAAATCCCAATTGAATACCACAAGATTTCGTTGCCCTTTGAAAAAAAAATCTTGATAATCTTGATTGAATACTATTAGATTATTTTTTATCATTTAACAATCTTGATTGAATACCCAAGACATTTTTACAAAAAAAAATAAATTATTCAAATCTTAAACAATCCTAATCCAATACATCTCCTAAGTTTTTGTTTTTTTTTTTATATAATTTTTAATTTTATATATATGAAAAGTGCGGGTCGCGGGTGCGGGTATGGGTATATAGGTACCCAGAGGGTATGGGGATGGGGATTGAAATTGTTACCCGCACGGGTATGGGGCCGGGGACGGGTACTTTTTTCAAACACGGGTATGGGGACGGGTACTATAGTACCCTACCCATACCCTACCCATTGCCATCCCTACGCGAGCCCTAAGTCGCGAACCAAGCAACCAAGCAACTGAATGAGGGAGGTCGAGAACCCCTAAGTTACAACTTTCACGTTTTGGGCCCTTTTTTATTTACACCTCCAGTTTTATTAAGTTGCAACGTATCCGTTTTGGGCCAGCCTTTTACTTACAACAGCATTTAAAATTATTAAGTTGCACTTTCTTTTCTTTTTACCTTTTTAATTATCAATAGTTGTCTAAATTAAAATCATTTCAAAAAAATAAAGATGAATTGACTTGGGTGTACACCTCTGTCAATTTTTCAAGTGTCTTTTTAGGATAAATGAGTTGCGACAGCTCAAGAGTCCTAAATTAAAAATAAAAAATAATAAAAATAGTATATCTCCTTCTTTCCTTTAATAAAATTGATCTTCATGAAAATAAATTATTCTTTTCTAGTAATGTTTTGGTGAGATAAATATTTAAAAATTTATAAAGATTTTGCTTAATTAATTAAAGGTAACCGTCTTTGTGACGGACGTTTTAGGGTGTTAATACCTTCCCTACACGTAATGGACTCCTGAACTCAAATTTGGTTTCAAAGACCATTTTTTTTTCTAAAAAAGGTTTTTCTAATGTTTTCCTTAATAAACATTGGTGGCGACTCCTCTGATCCATACATTCGATTTTTAATCGCCGTCCCACCGTGACCTCGGTTGCGACAAGTAAACTCAGCTAGTTCCTCCAAATCAAATGGCAAATCCATGCAGCTATCAACCATATAATCAATCACATCTAAATAGAAAAGAGAATGGTTCTCTATTGGGTGCTTCATGGCATCAAAAATGTTAAATTGCACCACATTATCACCAAACTCCATGGAGAGCGTTCTTGCATGCACATCAATCTTCGTCCTAGCTGTCATCAAGAAGGATCTGCCCAGAATCAATGTGGAGCCATGAATGGAAGACTTATCCTCCATGTCCAAAATGTAGAAGTCTGCAGGGAAAATCAACTTGTTGACCTGAACGAGCACATCCTCCAAGACTCCAAGTGGTTTTGCAGTGCTCTAGTTTGCCAATTGAATGACCACAGTGGTTGGCTTCAAATCCCCAAGCTTCAATGATCTGTACACAAATGAAGGCATGATGTTGATTGAGGCACCCAAATCCAGCATAGCATCTACAAAGGTGCAATCGCCTATGGTGCATGGGACGGTGAAGGTGCCTGGATCCTTGCACTTCTAAGGCATGGGAGCTTGTAGAATGGCAGAAACATTTGTGCTCTAAATGAGGGCAGATCCATTTCTTCCCATCTTCACTTGCTAATCACTCCTCAGATTCCTCTTGTACATGCACAACTCCTTGAGAAACTTTGCATACTTCGGAATCTGCTTGATGGCATCAAGGAGAGGAATGTTGATCTCAACCTTTCTGAAGGTCTCCGTCAACTCACTATCCAGCTCCAATCTCTTAGGTTGAGCCACTCTGGATGGAAAAGGTAAAGGAGGAGTCTTTTGTGGAACAGTTACATCCACACCACTTGGCTTTTGAGAGCTTATTGTAGTAGCATCATCACTAGTCTTTTGAGGTCCTGAATCCACTACATGAGATTTCAGCTCCTTGCTTCCCCTTAAAGTCATGGCACTCACATTTCGATTGGGAGGGGGAATTGCTTGGGAAGGAATATTGCCCGAGCCTTATGACTACAAGTGGTTCACAGTGGTGGCCAGTTGGCCAATCTGAGTCTGCAAATCCTAGATGCTTGCACTCACATTCTGTTGGAATTGAATGTTGCTTGTGGCCATCTGCTTCACCAAATCTTCCAATGAAGGTCCTGTAGAAGGAGGGGATTGTTGAACAGGAGGAGCTTGTTGTTGTCTCAATGAAGGTGGCTGGTATCTACCACCTAAACTAGGCTGTTGGTATCTCTGTTGAGGTTGCCCTGCATATGGTGGTTGTTGCCACACAGGACCAGGATCATATCTCAAGTTAGGGTGATCCTTCCATCCCTCATTGTATGTAGAAGAATAAGGATCATATTTTTGATAAGGTGGTCTATACTGTTGGCCAGTGTTAATTCCAACAACATCTTCAGTCTCTTAAAGTGCAGGACATGCATCTGTAAGGTGTTCTGCTGAAGTGCAAATGCCACACCCATGATGGTTGACTGCCTGAACCTATCTGTTGTTGGCCAATGGCTAGCCGTTTAACAAGGGAAGTAAGCTCTGAGACCTTGTTTTCTAGCCTGTGAGCAGAATCAGTGGTGACTTCATGAACTTTAATAGCGGGTGAGGATCTGGTGGTAAACTACTGAGAATTCTCTGCCATGTTGGAAAACAACTGTCTAGCAGCAGTTGGGGTCTTGTCTATCAAAGCTCCTCCACTAGCAGCATCAACCATGTCTCTCTCCATGGGAAGCAATCCTTCATAAAAATACTGGATGAGGAGTTGCTCACTAATGCGATGATTAGGACAGTTGGCACACAGAGCTTGTTGAATCTCTCCCAGTACTCATACAAAGTCTCTCTAGAAAGTTGTCTAATGCCACTAATGTCTTTTCTTATTGTCCTAGTTCTAGAGGCAAGGAAGAATTTCTCTAGGAATTGCCTCTTTAAATCATTCCAGCTTCTAACAAGAATTGAATTGAAGTACAACCAGTCATTGGCAGAGTCCACCAAAGAGAAAGGAAAAGCCTTCAGCTTAATGTAGTCTTCAAGCACACCATTTGGTTTCATAGTGGAATAGACCACATGAAACTCCTTCAGATGTTTATGAGGATCTTCACCTGCAAGACCATGAAACTTGGGCAACAAATGGATTAATCCAGACTTAAGCTCACAGTCAACATCAATTTCAGGATATTGGATGCACAAAGGTTGGAAACCAATGTTAGGTGTAGCCAACTCCCTCAAAGTTCTTTCTTGATGTTGATGGTCAGCCATAAAGTCAGAATAAGGATAAGTAAAAACAGTACCAAGTTTAGAATCAATAGAATTAGGAACAGAACTAACACTGACACTATCAAGTTCTACACTACTCAAGTCATCTACCCTATGGTAATTAGCTACACTATTACTACCATGCCTATTCAACCTATGAAATGTTCTATCTATTTCAGGATCAAATGCATCAAATCTACTAGGAGCAGACCTAGTCATGCATAATTGAAGAAACAACAAGTGAATAGTAAAAATAGGATGAAATGAGCTAAATTGACCTAGAAATTGCAAAAGCTATAAAAATGATTTTTAAAAACTACCAAAACACCACAGAAAAAGTCTAAAAATGATTTTAGAATTTCTATAATTTTTCAGTGATCTTTAAAAATCATGAAAATCAAAAACAAATTCAAAAATAAATCGAGAAAATAAAAACAAATTCACAAATAGAACTTAGAGAAGGAATTTGGAAATTTTAACCTGCACCCAGTCCCTTATAGGGACTGCTCTTGCTCAAAATGGGGGATAAACCTTGGATACCAAAATTTAGCCCAATCCAAGTTAATGCAAATTTTGCCGAATCCTCAAATACCTACAACAATACGAGAACAAAACCGACAAGGGAAACTCGAAACATAATTAGTGATATGAATTAACTACCAAAATAGAGCACTACTCTACAAGATCAAAAATTGCATATGTGAATGAAACTAAATTGCAAACTAAAACAGAGAATGCACAAGTTGAAACAGAAATGCACAAATTGAAATCGAATGGCACAATTGCACAATTGCACAAGGCTAAAAACACAAATGCACAAACTGAAATGGAATAAAAAAAACTCAAACTAAAAACCAAAATAAAACTAATTACAAGAATTGAAATAAGGAACCGATAAATTGTATCCCCGGCAACGGCGCCAGTTTTAACGGAGCGCGTCGAACACGCCATCAAAAGCAACTAAGTTCCCCAATAAATTTTTCAATATAGGGCTAACTCAAGTCATTTTCTCAAAGATACAATTCATCAAACACCTTGCATTCAATTCAAAATAGGGGGGATTTTGTGTGATTTTCAAAAATTAAAGCAACAAAACAACTTTCTGAGCAATAAACGAAAACAAAATCAAAGAGATACAACTCAAGAACCTATGCTTATGGAGAAATAATCACAGTTCCAACAAGGATAAGTCAAATTCATACTCATGAAATTCCCAACAATGCAAAATTTAAGGCAATCACCTTACATTCATTTGGAAAAATCCGGATTACTATCGCATTCCTAGTTTACCCAAATTCAAGCATGTATCGTATTAAATCACAATCAATCGATTGTAATTGACCAAAATTCAGATTTCAATTCCCTAATCTAATCATTATCATACATTAAACAAGGAAATTGAAAATTAGAATAAGGGGGAAAAGGGTTTTCATGAGCAAAATTCAAAATTGAGAATAGAGGAACTCATATTTACCCACAAGCACATGATTCTTGGGTTGCAAAGGGGATTTAGCCCTCCATGAAGATCCTCATGGTGGCTACAAGGGGCTGCACGAAATTTTTGAAGGAGAAAGGGAAAAGAAGAGAAGAGAGAGAAGAGAGCAAAGGTGTCATTTTTATTCAATGTAAAAGTGTTGTGTAATTGTTGTTGTCTTGCAAAAGGGGAAAAGCTTAAAACAAAAAGCCAAAACAGTGGTCCCCCCCCCCCCCCCACAAGGTCTGAACCCACTAAATAAAAAAAGCTACCTTGACCAATTACAATTACCAAATGGTCCCTAGTTACAAACTAAAATGCAAAATTATTACAAGTGCAGGACCGTAATATTGAATCCCAAATTTGACCCCTTAAACGTCACAATTTTGACCCCTTAAATGCCTGTTGTCTTCTTCTTGAGCAACTAACATAACTCTCAGTCTGGCTGCCTCTTCTAAGATTCTTGCTTCTTCAACTGCTGCCTTGGCTGCAGCTATCAATGCTTGAGCAACTTTGTACTCAACAAGCATCTTCTCAACTTCAGCTTCATCTCCAAGGGTGTGAGGAGTTAGTAGTGTCCAAAACAATGGTATTGTGAATGGGTCTCTGGAAGGGAATTATCCCTTGATCGATCTACAGAGGAGGAAGCTTCTTCATCTTTGCTTCCTTAATAGCAACTACTATTGAGTGCTCTGCAGCAGGCTCCAACTGAGTCTCTTCTCTGTATGCAGCAGACTCAGCATTCTCTCCCACATAGTATAAGGAGAATCTTTGCATCATCTTCTGATGCCAAGAGCCTAAGGGAGGAGGAGGAGGAGGAGGTGGGTCTTCTCTAAATCTGGATAGAGGTAAGGTAGCATCCAGACTGAATGGTCTGTTGTTCCATGAGGGAGCAACAAACACCTCAGGAGATAGAATGACTATCTCTTCATCTATATCAAACCCAGAAGAGATGTGGACAGACTCTGAGTGGTAGTAGGAAACCACTGCGTCTGACATCTCAAGAATGGTTACAGGTGAGGGTGATTGGTAGGGAGGAATGGTGGTATCTGATGGTGTTTGAGGGGATGTTGTTGGAACAACAATCTGAGTTGTAGGTTCAAACTGTGTATGATAGAGTGTATTTTAGCATAGTCTAGAGTTGCATTTAGCATAGTCTAGACATGTTTTATACCTCATTTTGACCATTTTAGCTAAGTTTTGTGAGATTGGGTCATTGATGTGTCATTATTTTCTCCTATTTCTTACCCCTTTCTGTCATCATTTTAATTACTGATTAGCCTTAATTGTCAAATTAATTATGCAGTTTTATCATTTGGGCCGTTTTGACTAATTCTGTATTTTAATTTGATTTCAAGAGAATTATAAGCAATTGGGCTTGGATCTGGAATTGGGCTGAACCATTTTGGGCTTGAAGAGAGGAGACTATTTTAGTTTTATGTGTCGTCCAGTTTTATGTTATTTTATTGCTGTATTTTGTAATTGGGCCGCATCAGATTTTTATGGGCCCAAAATTAGATTAGTAACCTAGGGTTTTGTGTAAGTGACTTTCGAGGGAGACAGAATTTAAGCCCCAGCCGTCACAGAAAAGGGGGCTGTTAGGTTTTAGTTCGTTTTTTTCACTATTGAGAAAAGGGTTTCACGTCCCCAGCATGCTACTGTTCATGTAGAGCAGCGTTTTTGTTCATTCTCTGCTTCTGTTTCCATTTTCGCTCTTCATTGTTGGTTCGTTTTCAGTTTCCATTCCCAGTTTCGTTTTTGTCTTCTATTCTTGTTTTCGTTTCTGTTTTGCATTTTGCTATTTACGTTTCGATTCTTTGTTTAATTTGAATGGAAGGTTAAATTTTCAGTGTTGTTTTCTCTTGAGGACTAAGCACTAGCTCTCTTTGAGGTTTTGTTATTAATGTTAATTTCTGATCAGTTTTTCCCCTTCACCAATTATTCTGTGATGGACCTATGAGAGGAATTAATTGGTGTATGTGTTGCTTAATCACATAATGAAAACCTTGTATTAATTTTCGCTTAGTAAATTAATTCCGGGTTGGACTAAGTGGCTGAATTGATTAGGGATAGATTCTCGTAACCTAGGATAAGAGGCTTGCTTTTGAATCAAGGGGAAACAACACGTTTTAGTTCTGTTATTTTTAATTCAAGTTGCTTGCTGTTTAAATTATTAAAGCAAAGAAACCCCCCCCATTTGCTACTATTTTATTGTTGTTTAGTGTTATGAACGTTTGTTTGATCATTGCTCACTGGGAGACGACCTAGGATCACTTCCTAGTACTGCATTTAATTGTTTTTATTTGGTTTGGGTACGGCCTCGATCAAATTTGGCGCCGTTGCCGAGGACCAGTGGTTCCAATCGAGGGTTCATAATTGTGTTTGTGTTTATGTTTTGTGGTTGTGTGTTTCCCTGCAGCAAGTTCAGCAAATGAAACTTCAATCCAATGGAACAGTAACTATGCATTGTATTGCTCTGTTTCTGTTCTATGTTTGAACTTCAATTTGCTGCTGTTGTGAGGATTTATTTCCACTAGTCCTCTGTTTTTGCTGTGAATAGTGTCGAACTTTTCTAATTAATTGTCGATTTTTGTTTTGGTAGCTAGAGTTGTCCTTTTTGGCTGATTTTTTTTGTGGTAGTTTCTTTTGATCCATATTTTGTGTGAAAAATACTAGAAGCACTTGGTGTGGCTGAATTTGAGAGATACAAAAATATTGGGAATTTGTGTTAAGCAAAACTCAAAACGGTCATAACTTTTGCTCCAGGTATCAGAATGAGTATTATTATATATGAATTTGGGGTAGAATTGAATTTCCCATGTAGCTTGATTGCTAAAGTTGTTGCAGGTTCTCAGAATTCCAAAAAAGAGGCTGTTTACTAAGTTTTTTTTATTTTTTAAGTATTATTGCCCTATTTTTTCAAACTTTGAATTTTTAGTTTATATAGTTAGACTTTGAATTTTTGTCTGATATTTTCTGTGCTATCTTTTTAGGATTTTAGGGAGTTACTCACAAAATTTCAGCTCATTTGGATGTTGTTTGAGTATAGTTCCAGTTTTACCCCTAATTGTGCTTGTTTGGAAAATACATGATTTGCTGCATATAGTGCATGACTAGGGGAAATCCGGATAATCTACTACCTTTTGATCCTAAAATAGATAGGACCTTTCATAGATTAGTTAGGCATAGTGAGCATATAGATAGTCTTAGTTTTGATAGTCTTAGTGTAAACAACTCTGAGCATTCTGTTTCAATTTCTGAGCGTTCTGATTCTGAGCATTCTACTGCTGATATTCATTCTAAGAACATGGCCCAACCTCCACCTCGTGAGAGGACACTTAGGGAGATGGCTGCGCCTGATTTCACTTATGAAAGCTTGTGCATTCAATACCCTGATGAGGATGTCCCATATGTTCTCAAGACTGGACTGATACATTTGCTTCCTAAGTTTCATGGCCATGCAGGTGAGGATCCGCATAAACATCTGAAGGAATTTCACATAGTATGTTCAACCATGAAGCCTCCTGATGTCCAAGAAGATCATATCTTTCTGAAGGCTTTTCCTCACTCTCTGGAGGGAGTGGCAAAGGATTGGCTATACTACCTTGCTCCCAGGTCTATCACTGGTTGGAATGACCTCAAGAGGATGTTCTTGGAGAAATTCTTTCCTGCATCCAGAACCACTGCAATCAGAAAAAACATTTCAAGCATCAGGCAACTTAGTGGAGAGAGCTTGTATGAGTACTGGGAGAGGTTTAAGAAATTGTGTGCAAGCTGCCCTCACCACCAGATCTCTGAGCAACTGTTGCTCCAGTATTTTTATGAAGGTCTAAATAGCATTGAAAGGAGCATGATTGATGCTGCTAGTGGTGGAGCTCTTGGTGATATGACCCCTGCAGAGGCTAGAAACTTGATTGAGAAGATGGCCTCCAACTCCCAACAATTCAGTGCAAGAAATGATGCTATTGTCATTAGGGGAGTCCATGATGTGGCCACGGATTCATCTCCATCTGCTGAAAATAGAAAGCTTGAGGGAAAACTTGATGCCTTGGTCAACCTAGTAACTCAGCTTGCCATAAATCAAAAATCTGCATCTGCACCTGTTACTGTTGCAAGAGTCTGTGGCTTATGCTCTTCTACTGATCACCATACAGATCTCTATCCTTCTCTGCAGCAATCTGGAGTCAATGAGCAACCTTGAAGCCTATCTTGCAAACATTTATAATAGACCACCTCAGCAGAAAAACCAAAGAATGAGAATAATTATGATCTTTCAAGCAACAGATACAATCCGGGTTGGAGGAATCATCCAAATCCGAGATGGACAAATCCTCCACAATACCAAAGCAACAACAACTTGCCCCTCCTCCATTCCGAGAATCTTGCTTGGTCCAAGCAAGCCATATGTTCCCCCTCCAATGCAACAAAGCAACAACAAAGACAAAGCAAGCATCCGAGGCTCCTTCTCAACCCTCCTTAGAGGAGCTAGTGAGGCGAGATGACTCTTCAAAATATGCAGTTCCAAAGAAGAGACCGGAGCCTCCATTCGTAGTCCGACAAATCGGATGGGGCAGATGGCTACTCAGTTGAACCAAGCACAGTCCCAAAATTCTGATAAATTACCCTCTCAGACTATCCAGAATCCGAAAAATGTGAGTGCCATCACTTTGAGGTTAGGCAAGAAAATTGATGCACCTGCACCTGCACCTGCACTTGCACTTGACCAAGAGGAGGAGCAGCCACTTGGTAGCAGAAAATTCCATGCAGGTGGATCTTCTTCCAGCACTGATTTGCAGCAGCCTATCCCCCTTCCATTCCCACCAAGAGCAATTCCAAACAAAAAGATGGAAGAAGTGGATAGGGAGATCCTGGACACCTTCAAGGAAAGTGGAGGTAAACATACCTCTGCTTGATGCCATCAAACAAATTCCCAGATATGCAAAATTCCTGAAGGAGCTGTGCACCCACAAAAGGAAGATGAAGGGTAATGAGAGAATTAGCATGGGCAGAAATGTGTCTGCACTCATAGGTAAATCTGTTCCTCATATTCCTGAGAAATGTAAGGACCCAGGTACTTTCTGTATACCTTGCATTATTGGGAACAGCAAATTTGAAAATGCCATGCTAGATCTAGGAGCATCAATTAATGTTATGCCTCTGTCCATTTTCAAATCTTTATCTCTTAGACCTTTGCAACCTACGGGTGTGGTGATTCAATTGGCAAATAGAAGTGTTGCTCACCCTACAGGTTTCATAGAGGATGTGTTGGTTCGGGTTGGCGAAATTATTTTTCCTGCTGATTTTTATGTTCTTGATATGGAAGAGGGATTCTCCCATGGATCTGTCCCAATTATTTTAGGCAGGCCATTTTTGAAAACAGCCCGAACCAAGATAGATGTTTATGCTTTGGCACATTGTCTATGGAATTTGGTGATATTGTTGTCCATTTTAACATTCTTGATGCCATGAAACATCCATCCGAGGATCATTCTCGTCTTTCGTCTTTGAGATACTTGATCAGATTGTTGATGACTATATGCTTGATTCTGATTCTCTTCATGTTAGGAAGCACCCATTTTCATCCCGATATGCATACTTGTCATTCCTCATGCATTGAATCGAATCGAATCCGAGTTTGAATTTGATCCTCGGATTCGATTTTTGTCTTTGAGAGTAAATTTGAATTTCAGTCTGGTCTTAATTTGGATTTTATAGAGTCGAATGCACTAACCATGTTGCAGGAAGTACATATACATCCGACTTACGGAGTTGAGGTACAGTGTGGAACCCATTCTTTCCCCTTCTCTCGGTTCCTTCGATATACAGCCACCACCCACACCAGAGCTGAAACCATTACCAGAAAACCTCAAGTATGCTTACTTGGAGGATGAGGAGAAATTGCTTGTGATTATTTCTACCTCCCTTGATGCTGTTCAAGAGGAGAAGTTGTTGCAAGTGCTTAGAAAGCATAAGAAAGCCATCGGTTGGACCTTGGCAGACATTCCTGGTATTAGCCCATCCACCTGCATGCATAGGATACTTTTAGAGGATGGAGCTAAACCAATGAGACAGCCACAGAGGAGACTCAACCCAGTCATTTTAGATGTAGTAAAGAAAGAGGTGACCAAGCTTCTGCAAGCTGGGATCATCTACCCCATTTCTGACAGTCAGTGGGTGAGTCCAGTCCAAGTGGTTCCAAAGAAGACAGGCCTCACTGTTGTAAAGAATGAGAGGGATGAGCTGATTCCCACCGAGTGCTTTGAATAGTTGGAGGGTCTGCATTGACTACGGGAGGGCTGAATCGGGCAACAAGAAAAGATCACTTCCCACTCCCATTCATTGATCAGATGCTTGAGCGACTGGCAGGTAAATCCCATTATTGCTTTCTTGATGGATTTTCTGGATATTTTCAAATTCACATTGCCCCTGAGGATCAAGAAAAAACCACATTCACCTGCCCCTTTGGCACTTTTGCCTATAGGAGGATGCCTTTCGGCCTATGCAACGCCCGGTACCTTCCAAATGGTGTATGCTTAGCATTTTCAGTGACTTTTTAGAGAGTTGCATAGAGGTGTTTATGGATGATTTTACTGTTTATGGATCCTCTTTTGATGCCTGTTTGGATAGTCTGGATAGAGTTCTTAATAGATGCATTGAAACTAACCTTGTTCCGAATTTTGAAAAATGTCACTTCATGGTTGAACAAGGTATAGTTTTAGGGCATATCATTTCCAAGTAAGGGCATAGAGGTAGACCCTGCCAAGATAGTTGTTATTTCACAATTGCCTTACCCCTCTTGCGTGCGAGAGGTTCGTTCTTTTCTTGGCCATGCAGGGTTTTACAGGCGCTTTATCAAAGATTTTAGTAAGGTGGCCCTTCCACTATCCAACTTGCTGCAAAAGGATGTGGACTTTAACTTTGATGACAGGTGCAAGAAGGCTTTTGATTGCCTTAAGCAAGCCCTAACTACCACCCCCAATTATTCAAGCACCCGACTGGACAGCTCCATTTGAGTTGATGTGTGATGCATCTAACTATGCATTGGGGGCTGTCCTTGCTCAGAGGATTGACAAACTTCCCAGGGTGATTTACTATGCTTCCAGGACTTTAGATGCTGCCCAAGCAAACTACACCACCACCGAGAAAGAGCTTCGGCTATTGTTTTTGCTCTTGATAAATTTAGATCATATTTGCTTGGCACTCGTGTTATTGTCTATACTGACCATGCAGCTCTAAAGTATCTCATTAAAGAAGGTTGAGTCAAAGCCTAGATTGATCGGTGGATGCTCTGGCTCCAAGAGTTTGATTTGGACATCCGTGACAAGAGTGGAGCTCGGAATTTGGTGGCCGACCATCTCAAAGAGGATTGAGAGACCCGAGGAAGCGGATGCTTTGCCTATCCAAGATTGTTTTCCCGATGAAAATTTGTTGATCTTGCTTTTATTTCTTCCCTCACCCCCTTGGTTTGCAAACATTGTTAACTATTTAGTTGCTTCGTTTTTCCTCCCTTAGCATCTAGAGCTCAGATTGATAAAATTAAGAGTGATGCTAAGCATTATATTTGGGATGACCCCTATCTGTGGAAGTTGTGTAGTGACCAGGTTATCGGGAGATGTATTCCCGACCATGAGATTGACTCGGTCCTGCACTGCTCATTCTTCCGCACTTTGGTGGCCATCTTGGTATTCAGAGGACAGCTCGCAAGGTGCTTGATTGTGGATTTTACTGGCCCACCATCTTTAAGGATGCATGGAGGATTTGTAGCACTTGTGAGCCTTGTCAGAGAGCAGGAGGATCCCTTTCTTGGAGACAAGCGGATGCCTCGGCAGCCCATCTTGCATTGCGTGAGGTGTTTGATGTCTGGGGTATTGATTTTATGGGTCCCTTTCCTGTTTCTTTTGGTTTTTCCTATATTCTCCTTGCTGTTGATTATGTTTCAAAGTGGGTGGAAGCTAAAGCCACCAGAACTAATGATGCTAGGGTCGTTGTGGATTTTGTTAGGTCTAATCTGTTTTGCAGGTTTGGAGTACCTAGAGCCATTGTTAGTGATCAAGGCACCCATTTTTGTAACAGATCCATGCAGGCTGTGCTCAAGAAATATGGGGTTGTTCATAAGGTTTCTACACCCTACCACCCCCAAACTAATGGGCAGGCTGAAATTTCAAACAGGGAGATTAAGAGGATCTTGGAGAAGATTGTGCAGCCGAACAGAAAAGATTGGAGCACCAGGCTGGATGATGCTCTTTGGGCACATAGGACTGCTTACAAAGCACCCATAGGGATGTCTCCTTATCGGGTTGTCTTTGGCAAGGCATGTCATCTTCCTGTAGAGATAGAGCACCGTGCCTATTGGGTTGTGAAGACCTGCAACTTCTCTATTGATCAGGCTGGAGAGGAAAGAAAGTTGCAACTGAATGAACTTGATGAGATCCGCCTTGAGGCCTATGAGAACTCAAAGTTCTACAAGGAGAAAACCAAGAAGTTCCATGATAGCTTGATAGCTAGGAAGGACTTCGTGGTTGGGCAAAAAGTGTTGTTGTATAACTCTAGACTCGGTCTCATGGGTGGTAAGCTTAGGTCTAAGTGGATTGGTCCTTTTGTTGTGACTAATGTTTTTCCTTATGGTGCAGTTGAGATCAAAAGTGAATCCACAGATAAAACTTTCAAAGTTAATGGCCACCGGCTGAAGCCATTCCTCACAAATCCTTCTTTGGTGGATGTGGTGGTGGAGGAGGCTTCCTTGCTTGACCCTGCTTCTCCCCCATCATGACTTAGGGAGTCTTCTTTTTTCTCCTTCCTTCTCTACTTTTGTTTCACATGTCCAATTCCATTGGTTGCTTTGTTTTCTTGATCTTATGATTGCGCTACATTGAGGACAATGTGTGATTTAAGTGTGGGGGGGAGACTGTTCTTTGTTTAGGATTTTTAAGTTTGTCTGTTTTATGTTTTGTGTACAACATTGCATGCTTTTCTTTGATTTCTAGGTTTTGTATAGGTTATGGGCACATTCTTCACATTTTATGGATTGAAATCTTTGTTTTTCTGTATATGTCAAGTTAGTTTTGAAGTTGATCCTTGTTTTTTGTGCATGTCAAGCCGGTTCTGAAGTTTGAGAGGTTGAATTGAGTGATAGATTTACCCTTGGTGAGATTTTGAGCCATCAGCATCTATTTTATTCTGTGTGTTTTTTGCCCCATTGATTGCTTGCACAATGGCCTTGGCTTGGCTCTTTTTGGTACTTCTTGCACATGCATGTTTGGAGATGATTTAGGCATTCTTGTTCTTATAAGCCTCTAGCCAAATAAGCCTACCTTGAATTAATTCCTTTGATAGCCCCTTTGAGCCTATGTTCCCCTTTCTTTGTTTTGAAGCTCAGTACAAGCCTTAAGTGAAAAACCATGATCACCCTACCCTTAAGGAATTTTGGAGCTTTGGAATTGTTTTGGGAATAAGTGTGGGGGGGGGGGGTATGTTTCATTGGATGATGTATTTTTGGCCATGCTTAATGTTTGATGATGTATGTTTCAGTAAAAAAAAAAAAAAAAAAAAAAAAAAAAAAAAAAAAAGAAAAGAAAAGGAAAAGATTGAAGTTGAATAATAGTGGACTTGTTTTTGGACTTGTTTGAGGATTTGGTTGATATTATTGATATTAGAGGTTTTGAGTTTGCTTTTTATGCTTAATTTTGACTTATTCCCCATTGCTCCTCTATTCCCTTGGGTTTTAGTCACTTATCCCATATATTTTCTCACCTTGTCCCTGGCCCCATTACAACCTTAAAAGACCTTTTGATCCTTTTGTGCATGTGTATTGGTTGTTAATTCTAGAGGCTTGCCAAGTCTATGTGGTGTTTGTTTTTCATGGGTGCTCTGAGAGTAAACAGTAGCCTAGACACTTGAGAGATTGAGTGCATATATCTTGTGAGGCTTTATCACTTTTGATTTACCTCTTGGGCAGATTAACTTGCTTGCCATGTTTGAAATGTTTGGATAACTTTCTTGACTGTCTTGACTCTTTAACTCTTGTTGTGTTGGATGTTGCCTATTCCTTTCATTCCTTTGGATTCATTGAAAAGTATGTAAATGTTTTTGTGTTTCTCTCTCTCTTTGATGTCTCTGGATTTGTTCTTTGCTCTGTTTCATGATTTTGCCCAAGGGTGCAAAAGGCTAAGTGTGGGGGAATTTGATGTGTCATTATTTTCTCCTATTTCTTACCCCTTTCTGTCATCATTTTAATTACTGATTAGCCTTAATTGTCAAATTAATTATGCAGTTTTATCATTTGGGCCGTTTTGACTAATTCTGTATTTTAATTTGATTTCAGGAGAATTATAAGCAATTGGGCTTGGATCTGGAATTGGGCTGAACCATTTTGGGCTTGAAGAGAGGAGACTGTTTTAGTTTTATGTGTCGTCCAGTTTTATGTTATTTTATTGCTGTATTTTGTAATTGGGCCGCATCAGATTTTTATGGGCCCAAAATCAGATTAGTAACCTAGGGTTTTGTGTAAGTGACTTTCGAGGGAGACAGAATTTAAGCCCCAGCCGTCACAAAAAAGGGGGCTGTTAGGTTTTAGTTCGTTTTTTTCACTATTGAGAAAAGGGTTTCACGTCCCCAGCATGCTACTGTTCATGTAGAGCAGCGTTTTTGTTCATTCTCTCGCTTGTTTCCATTTTCGCTCTTCATTGTTGGTTCGTTTTCGTTTCCATTCCCGGTTTCGTTTTTGTCTTCTATTCTTGTTTTCGTTTCTGTTTTGCATTTTGCTATTTACGTTTCCGATTCTTTGTTTAATTTGAATGGAAGGTTAAATTTTCAGTGTTGTTTTCTCTTGAGGACTAAGCACTAGCTCTCTTTGAGGTTTTGTTATTAATGTTAATTTCTGATCAGTTTTCCCCTTCACCAATTATTCCGTGATGGACTCGTGAGAGGAATTAATTGGTGTATGTGTTGCTTAATCACATAATGAAAACCTTGTATTAATTTTCGCTTAGTAAATTAATTCCGGTTGGACTAAGTGGCTGAATTGATTAGGGATAGATTCTCGTAACCTAGGATAAGAGGCTTGCTTTTGAATCAAGGGGAAACAACACGTTTTAGTTCTGTTATTTTTAATTCAAGTTGCTTGCTTTGTTTAAATTATTAAAGCAAAGAAACCCCCCCATTTGCTCTTTTTTTTATTGTTGTTTAGTGTTATGAACGTTTGTTTGATCATTACTCACTGGGAGACGACCTAGGATCACTTCCTAGTACTGCATTTAATTGTTTTTATTTGGTTTGGGTACGGCCTCGATCAGTCATTTTGGGCCCAAGTGTCAAAAATTGTTGTTTGTCACGTTTTATTGATACTTTTGACACTGTCTCTTGTGAAGCTTATAACTTTTGACACAGGTCTTAGATTTTGATTAATCTTGTCTTCTTTGAAAGCTAAGGAGGAGATATACAATTTCATGTCTCACAAGGATTGGCTAATTCTGATGTTTAAGGGGTCAAATTTGGGATTCAATTACGGTCTTGCACTTGTAATAATTTTGCGTTTTAGTTTGTAACTAGGGACCATTTGGTAATTGTAATTGGTCAAGGTATTTTTTTTTATTTAGTGGGTTCAGACCTTGTGGGGGGGGGGGACCACTTTTTTTGGCTTTTTGTTTTAAGTGTGTCCCCTTTTGCAAGACAACAACAATTACACAACACTTCTACATTGAATAAAAATGACACATTTGCTCTCTTCTCTCTCTTCTCTTCTTTTCCCTTTCTCCTTCAAAAATTTCGTGCAGCCCCTTGCAGCCACCATGAGGATCTTCATGGAGGGCTAAATCCCCTTTGCAACCCAAGAATCATGTGCTTGTGGGTAAATATGAGTTGCTCTATTCTCAATTTTGAATTTTGCTCATGAAAACCCTCTTCCCCCTTATTCTAATTTTCAATTTCCTTGTTTAATGTATGATAATGATTAGATTAAGGAATTGAAATCTGAATTTTGGTCAATTAAAATCAATTGATTGTGATTTAATACGATACATGCTTGAATTTGGGAAAACTAGGAATGCCACAGTAATCCGGATTTTTCCAAATGAATGTAAGGTGATTGCCTTAAATTTCGTATTATTGGGAATTTCATGAGTATGAATTTGACTTATCCTTGTTGGAATTGTGATTATTTCTCCATAAGCATAGGTTCTTGAGTTGCATCTCTTTGATTCTGTTTTCGTTTATTATTTAGAAAGTTGTTTTGTTGCTTTAATTTATGAAAATCACACAAAATCCCCCCCTATTTTGAATTGAATGCAAGGTGTTTGATGAATTGTAGCTTTGAGAAAATAACCTGAGTTAGCCCTATATTGAAAAATTTATTAGGGAACTTAGTTGCTTTTGACGACGTGTTCGACGTGCTCCATTAAAAACTGTATCAGACTGAGTAGTGGGTTCAATCTATTGGGTAACCGTTTGTCCAGTGAGGGCAGACGAAGGTTTATCTACTATCTGAACAGTGGGTTCAAACAGTGGCTCTTGCATAATCTGTGCTTAGGCATCAGACTGTGCAGCTACTGTTTGACTTACTATGGTCTGTGTAGGTGACACAGACGATAGGGGTTCAACAGACGAAGTGTCTATTGTGGTTACTGTTTGGGCTTGGACTGGTGTAGTTTGAGGAATATTCTTCCTTAGACACTTGTGAGTTGAGCGAGGATGAGTGGGGAGTGTGAAGGTAGGGATGGTAATACCTAGATTGATGGAAGATGTTGTAGTGGTCTGTTCAAGTCTGTCTTCTTCCAACACCACTTTTCTTTTCACAATCAGCTTTTTGGTTGTGGTTCTTGGTGGTCTGATAGTCAAATCGTTTGACTCAGTGTTCTGTTGTGCACTAAGTTGTCTTCTTGGCCTCTTGAAAACCAATCCATTGTTTGAGCCTTCCTCTTCACCTTCAGCAACTGCGATTGCTATTTGTCCAATGCCTGCTACGTCCTTCAGAGACACTTGAGGTTCAATAGACATTCTGGCAACACCCTTACCCTTCTGTTGAGCTCTTGTCTTGATCCTCACAGTGGGTGGTCTGAGTGGTGCTTATTGGACCATCTACTTAGTCTTCTTGGCGAGAGACTCCTCAACAGACTATGTTGTAGCCTTGTATGTTTTCCGGGAGGTCTGTTGGTCCGCAATAGCAAGTCTCCTCATCTTGCTAGCAAGGGGCTGGATTGAAGCAGCCTCATCATAGATGACCAGACTCTTTCCTTTTCCACCTTTTCTTCTTCTTAGTCTACTTCTTCTGACCTTCACCTTCATCATCAGAAAGTTTAGGGAACCTGTCAAGTGATCCCTTGGTGATTTCAAATCCCATGTTCAACTTGAGCAGACTAGAGGATGTCAACATCCTCTGATGAATGAATGGGCCTTCTACATTCACATACTCCAACTCATCAAGATGTCCTAATTGAATTTCTCTATATATTATGTTGTAATAGTGAGTATCTCAGAGAATCTTGTTAATCAAGGTTGTGTAGTAGGTGGCCACAGAGGTAGACAGATACAAAATGTGGCTTATCATATTGTAGAAGAGGGTGTGTGGAAGGTTGAATGGGATCCCTCTGATGATGTGGTAGAGGATGAACCTGTGGAGGGTAGACACATGATCCCTAGAGCCAATCTTTGCAAGATGGTCTTGTTGATAATGTTTAGCAACAGCTTGGACAGAGGTGGGAAGTTGGTTGGATGCAACTTCTTGACGTTCTTGGCCACCTCGTAGTTAGGTCCAAGAATAAACCTTTCTACTGTCCCTTAAACAAGGTTGGAGTCCCATGCCTCTGTAAAGTAGTTAGAGTGCAACTCGCACCCTATCGCTTGAGCAATGGAGGAGGGAGAGATGGAAATTTCACACCCAATCACCTTGCTGGCTATCTCATTTCCTTTGATTGTAGCATTTGTCCAGAATTCTCTAATCAGTCCAGGAGCGATCTTCTAGTGATCATTAAAGAAGCCCCCAATTCTAGCAAACTCAAAGTACCTTGAGATGTTAAGACCACGTTCCTCAAGGTAGGAAATGTCGATGAAGTATTCCACATGAATGTTCCCGAGTGTAAGAACCTCGTGGCTTGATCAGAATGTTCTCCACATTGTTGAGGTTTCATTCTCTCTTGATTTCTAGATCGATGTTGGATGCTGAGCTATTTGTGTAGATTCACGCCTTGCCTCTTCATTTAGATTTTTGGTATCATCATACCTTAAGTCTTCTCTATTCTCTTAATCTAGAGTTTTCTATTCTGTGCCATAACATGTATGGATGATAGCATTGTATTGTTTGTTATAAACTAAGCCATATCATTCTTGCTTGATGTTTTGATTTGCCATGTTTTCTATTATCTCTAGCATCACTAGATGATTTACTTCTTAAGAACTAATTCTGAGTGTTTGGAATCGCTTACAAGTTGTAGGAATCAATTACCAGATGACCAAATCAGTTTTGAAACCATCTCTGGTATCAGGTTAATCGATTACCAACCATTGCAATCGATTACAAAGTTAATTTCAGAATTCAAATATTGTTCTGTTTCAATTGCAATCGATTACCATCGAACTACAATCGATTACAAAACAATCTCTGAGATTCAAAAATTGCTCTGTTTGTTTGAAATTAGATGGTATTTCTAATTTTGTTTGTAGTATTGTGTTTAGAAATTGGATGGTGAATGGTGTTTTCACATTTAATCTTCTAGGTTCCTATTTCAGGTTGTGAAATCAAGATTTGCTATGAATTGTGTGTGTAATCAAATTCATAGTGGAACCCCTTGGTGAAAGGGAGAATTGGATGTAGATTGGTGGTTGATCAAACTAGTATAAATCGACAAGCTCAATCTCTTTATCCCTTGATCTATTTCAATTTAGTATTTGATCTTTATCAAGATAATTTGTTCTAAATCATTTTTATCATAAGCTGAAGTTTTTTTTTTGTTTATTCAATCAATATTACATTATCTGAAAACGCTTTTATTAAAACCTCAAGAATAATGGTAAAAAATCTTTTTGAGGAAAAGAATCTGTCACTTTACATTAAATCAATTCACCCCCCCACCCCCTCTTGATTGATTACCCGACTGATCCTAACAATTGGTATCAGAGCTGGCTCTTGTTTTTTAATCAAGAATTCGTTATATGGCCAAAAACCGATTACCATTTGTTGAAGGCGACTCAATCAATCGGCCTCCTCTTTTCTGCAGAGATAACTATCCATTTTGGAAATTCCGTATGAAAATTTTCATGGAGTCGATTGATCGAGGTGTCTGGCAAGCGGTAATCAATGGACCTACGCTTCCAACCATTGTTATTGATGGAAAAACCATTACAAAACCAACTGATGAATGGACTGAATTAAAAACAAAAAAAAGCTAACTATGATCCAAGAGCCATGAACATATTACACTCAACTCTGAATTCTGATGAGTTTTTCAAGATATTATCTCTAGCATCACTAGATGATTTACTTCTCAAGAACTAATTCTGAGTGGTTGCAATCGATTACAAATTGTAGGAATCAATTACCAGATGGCCAAATCAATTTTGAAACCATCTCTAGTATCGGGTTAATCAATTACCAACCATTGCAATCGATTATAATGTTAATTTCAGAATTCAGATATTGTTCTGTTTCAATTGCAATCGATTACCATTGAACTACAATTGATTACAAGAAAATCTCTAAGATTCAAAAATTGCTCTGTTTCATTTGCAATCGATTACCATCTTGTGGCAATCGATTACCAAATGATCTCTAATATTCAAAATTGGCTCTGTCTTGTTTGCAATCAATTACATGTGTTCTACAATCGATTACAACAACTGACAACAAGTGTAAATCATATTCTAATACACAGGATAATCGATTACACCTTGTTGCAATCGATTATATCTAGTATAACGGTCATTTTTAAAGATCTCCAAGACTTATTCTTTGTCTAACTAACTCCGAATCTTTTTGACCCATGCCATATATTTGAATCCATATCATTTTGTGCAGAACAACAAACAGTTACAATATCTTTTCACTTCTTCTATTGTCAAAATCCAAATCTTTGATTTGATATTGCTTTGAACATTCTCTTCTTTCTTCTGCACATTCTCTAATCTCTTGAGTTTTCAGAAAAACTCAATATTGTTTTTACTGCTATACCCATTTGAGATTGAACCTCTGAGCCCATATAGCTATATCCCTCTCTTGTTCTTTCATGAACTGAGGTGATTCAACATTTGTTTATTAACTGCTAAATTTGCTCATATTGGAGTTTCTTGAACTAATCTCATATCTTCTATATCAGCACATCAAGGTGTTTTCATTCTTTAATCTTCTTCATTGATCTTGTTTGATTAGCATTGTGGGAATTTCGTTCCTAAATGTTGTGTTGAAATTAGATGGTATTTCTAATTTTGTTTGTAGTATTATGTTTAGAAATTGGATGGTGAATGGTGTTTTCACATTCAATCTTCTAGGTTCCTATTTCAGGTTGTGAAATCAAGATTTGCTATGAATTATGTGTGCATGGTGTATGTAATCAAATTCATAGTGGAACCCCTTGGTGAAAGGGAGAACTGGATGTAGATCGGTGGTTAATCGAACCAGTATAAATCAACAGGCTCAATCAGTCAATCCCTTGATCTATTTCAATATAGTATTTGATTTTTATCAAAATAATTTGTTCTAAATCATTTCTATCATAAGCTGAGGTTGTTTTTCTGGTTTATTCAATCAATATTACATTCTCTTAAAACACTTTTATTAAAACCTCAAGAGCGGTGGTGAAAAATCTTTTTGAGGAAAAGAATCAGTCACTTTACGTTAAATCCCTTGGACAGGTTATCTTTGCCCATGGCGAGGGTTTGTGTTTAGGGTTTCTTGAAGTTCTTGGTTGCAGAGAGGAGAGGTGAGAGAGATGAGTGTTTTCGAAAGCTTGGGGTATACATTTTGCAACAATAGGCTAGAATAGGTAAAGAGTGTGCATTAAATATGATGGTACGATTAGGGAATGATTGAAACGACACATTAATGACAGTCTTGAACATGCGTTTTAGGCTTTAATGACTTAGAACCCAACAAATGCTTAAGTTACAAAAATGTTTTCAAAAATCCACATGGTCTGGCTCATATTTTGAGCGCAAAACACGTGGCATGCACATGCCTCACTTAAGTATAACGCCAGACGATGTGTCTTTAGTTCTACTAGTGAACATAGACCATCCCAATCTTTTCTCTCAAAAAGATCAGTCTGTCCTCAGTAAGGGGTTTTGTAAAAATATCAGCAAGCTAATCGTCTATCTTGACAAATTTCAAATTAATGGTCCCCTTCTGAACATGATCTCATATGAAATGATGTTTTATTTCTATATGCTTGGCTCTAGAATACATGGTTGGATTTTTTGAAAGAGATATAGCAACAATATTATTATAGAATATAGGAATGTTACTCTCAAATATGTTGTAATCTTCAAGTTGATTCTTGATCCATAATATCTGAGAGCAGCAACTTGCAACTGATATATATTCTTCTTCTGTTGTTGATAGTGCTATTGTTCCTTGCTTCTTGCTGAGTCATAACACCATGTTGCCTCCAATGAAATGGCAACCTCCATTGGTGCTTTTTCTTTCAATTTTATCTCCAGCATAGTTAGCATCACAATAGCCTGTCAACTTATACTCTTTCTGCCTTTTAAACCAAAGACCAAGATTAGAAGTTCTAATTAAATATCTAAATATTCTTTTAACAGCAAACAGATGTAATTCCCTTGGGTCAGACTAAAATCTGGAGCAGAGGTAGATGCTGAACATTATATCTGGTCTGGATGCAGTCAAGTAAAGTAGAGACCCAATCATTCCTTTGAATTAAGTGACACCTACTTTCTTTGAATCTTCATCAGTTCCAAGTGATGTTGTTGGATGCATTGGTGTCTTCATAATTTTGGCATCATTCATCTTGAACTTCTTCAAGAGTTCTTTCACATACTTGGTCTAGTGTATGAAGATTCCTTTGTTGGTCTGCTTGATCTGCAATCCTAGGGAGAATTTCAGTTCTCCCATCATGCTCATTTCGAACTCAGTTTGCATCAACTTCGAGAACTCTTCACAGAGTTTTTCATTAGTGGCACTAAAGATAATATCATCCACATAGATTTGAACAATAATGAAATTAGAGGAGTCGTTTTTGCGAAACAATGTAGTATCTATCTTTCCTCTTGTAAAATTGTGTTCAATTAAGAATGAACTTAGTTTTTCATACCATGTGAACTTGTTTAAGACCATACAATGCTTTGTTTAATTTAAATACATGGTCTGGAAAGATAGTACTCTCAAACCAAGGGGGTTTTTCTACATAAACTTCTTCTTTGATTACACCATTGAGGAATGCACATTTTACATCCATTTGATAAAGTCTCATATTTCTATGAGCAGCAAATGAAAGCAAAATCCTAATTGTCTCAAGTCTAGCTACTGGAGCGTATGTCTCCATATAATCAATACCTTCCTGTTGAGAGTAACCTTTGGCCATTAGTCTAGCCTTGTTCCTCACAACCTTACCATTCTCATCTAGTTTGTTTCTGAAGACTTAGTTAGCACCAACAGCTTCCTTGTTGTCTGGCAACTTCACAAGTTTCTAGACATCATTCTTTTGAAATTGGTCCAGCTCTTCTTGCATTGCTTGGACCCAGCTTTCGTCTTCCATGGCATCATCAATGTGCTTGAGTTCTATCTCAGACAATAAAACTGTTTGTTGAAAGGATGATCTTGTCTTTACTGGTGCTTGAACCTCTCCAATGATCTGAGAAGGAGGATGGTTCTTGATCATCATTCTGTTGCTGATTTGTGGTTCTCTAGCATCTTCTTCACCATCTGAGATGGTCTGATAGCAAGCAGACGATCTGGGAGCAAACAATGATGTTCTAGACGTAGAAGGAGGTGTATCAGACGATGGTTTGGTCATTGTTATTGCCTCTTCTAGTCTAATATCTGCAAATGAGTCTTTTAACTCTGATATTTTCCTATCAGGTTGAGTATCATTAAATCTCACATGAATGGCTTCTTCAACATTTTTGGTTCTAGAGTTAAACACTCTATATGCCTTAGATGTTCCAAAATATCCAAGTAAGATGCATGTATCACACTTCGAATCAAACTTACCCAAATTATCTTTTGTGTTAAGAATGAAACATTGACATCCAAAAGGATGGAAGTATGATATGTTGGGTTTCCTTCCTCTCCATAGTTCATATGGAGTCTTTTTAATAATAGGCCTAATATAAATTCTATTTTGCAAATAACGGGAAGTATTTACAGCTTCTGCCCAAAAGTGCTTAGAAGTTAAGTTATCATTCAACATGGTTCTGGCTATTTCTTGTAATGACTTATTCTTCCTCTCAACAACACCATTTTGCTGTGGTATTCTAGGTGTTGAGAAGTTGTGAAGAATTCCATTCTGTTCACTAAACCTCTGAAAACTTTCGTTTTGAAACTCTCCTCCGTGGTCACTTCTGATAAAAGTTATACATACTCCTTTTTCGTTTTGAACACGTTTGCAGAATTTATAGAATTCCTTAAAAGCCTCATCCTTGTAAGTGAGGAATATAACCCATGTCCATTGATCAGTGCATCTTCATGCACATTCTTCTACTGTTATTCTTAGGCATTTCCTTAGTTTATTTCATTAGTTGCACCATTTTAGTGTGTTTTCATATTTAAGTTTGTTTCTAGCTTTATTTTATTTTCGTATTTTATTTTCAGCATTAGCAGCTTTCAATGGAAAATTCATAACTGGAGCTACAAGAATCTGATTGAGGCGTTCTAATATTCTTTGGAAAGATAAGAGAAAGAGCTACAACTTTCATGTTGGAGTCAGAAGCTGATTCGGATTGTAGAAGGCTTGAATAATTCGTCAAAGTTGCAGACGTTAGGAAATAATTTGTTTTGGGTCAATTTTATGGGCTTGGTTTGTATTTTCTGACCCGGTTCGGATTCTTAGTGAAACTCTCATTCTATTAAAACGCTAGGGCCGGCACTGCACTCATTCACTGTTCACGCAGCACTATTCACGCAACACTGTTCACGAAATTATTTGGAGAGTTTTGAACAATGGTAATGAAGAACTAATTTCCGAAGGATCGATCTACTGTAATCGGATTCCACTTTGAGGTTCTTTTATAAATTCCATATCAATCTGTTTCCTTTGATTTATTCCAATAATCTCAATTATTTGCTTAATTTGATTGTTGTTATAGGATATAATTCTTAAATTCGATTGGTTATTTGATCTTGAATCAATTTCACATTAACGTAGCTTTTGCATTATCGCGTTTGATCAGATTGCGTTTGCTTAATTCGCAATAGTTTTTAATTCATTTGCTTAATTTGAAATTTAGGAACATATGCCTTATAATTTCTATTGTGCTTGTCAGTGGTTATTATAGTCGAATAGGATCAGACCCGTTTAAGGAATTGGAATTTATAGGGATCAATGATAAGTCGGAAGTCGATACAGTAGGTTGATTCGCTTTAGCTTATTCGATAATCACAATTTATTTTAATCTTTTTTTTCTTGAAATCGTAATCGAAACCCCCCATTAATCGTTACTGCATTGATTAATAATAATACAAGAATCCTTAAGAACGATACTCGAGTTGTCGTTACCATAACTATATTTTCAAAATCACTCGTTTTGATCTGTGCGCGACAGCGGATCAAATTGGCGCCGTTGCCGGGGATTCTTGTCGTTATTAATTGATATTAGAGTCATAGGTTTAGTGTTCTCGCGTTTAGGCCCTAGTTTCCCCACAGTTTTGGCCAATTCGCTTTTAGAGTCGAAAAAATTGGTTTTTGGAAAAATTATGTCCGATTGCAAATCTTCTTTCCCTGCTGGGACCAGAAAAATCGTGCAATCAATAGTCCCCTACTTTGGAAGAGTTACGGGATTCTGACCTCAAATCGCCAAATTCCTCTTTTTTTCTATTTTTAATTAATTTTTTACTGTTTTCATAGTGTCGAAAAAAATCCAAAAAAATTCTCAAAATTCTAATTTCACTTCATTAGATAAAGTTTGGTGTTTTTATTTTTATTTTTTTGAATTTATTTTAATCATTTTCCTTCATTCTGTTTGTTTTTGCATTTTGACAATTGTTGCTGCATTGTTGCATTAGTCCTAGCTACTAGGTCTTCTTGTTCTGATCTTTTTGATTTTGATCCTAAGGTAGAAAGAACTTTGCACACACGACGTAAAGTAGTCCAGGCTAGCAATAGTTCACCACCCGTAATTGATTCTGACATTGATTCCGATTACTTGCATAACTTGTTTGATTCAAATTCTGAAATTGTTTTTGATATGGCTGACCAAAGCACTTTAAGGCAGTTGGCTGCCCCTGATGTGAATTACAATGGTCTATGCATTGAGTATCCTGAAGCTGTTGCACCTTTTGAATTAAAATCTGGTTTGATACACTTGTTGCCAAAGTTTAATGGTCTTGCAGGTGAGGATCCGCATAAGCATCTGAAAGAATTCCAGGTTGTGTGTTCTACACCTTTGAGGCCTGAAGGAATCACTGAAGACCATATCAAGCTAAGAGCCTTTCCATTTTCACTACAAGGTGCTGCCAAGGATTGGATATACGATCTTGAACCGAATTCTATCACAACTTGGAATGATTTGAAAAAAGTCTTCCTAGAGAGATACTTTCCTGCCTCCAGAGTTGCATCAATCAGAAAGGATATATGTGGTATTAGACAAGGTAATGAGACATTGGCTGAGTATTGGGAAAGATTCAAACAGCTTGGTATCCAGCTTGTCCTCAACATCGAGTTACCGAAGCGATTACTTATCCAATACTTTTATGAAGGATTGCTACCTATGGATAGAAACATCCTTGATGCTACTAGTGGTGGAGCACTTGTTGATAAGACTCCAAAGAGATGCCAAAACCTTAATTCGGAACATGTCACTCAACTACCAACAGTTCACAACCAGAAATAATTCTCACGGTCCAAACAAGGAGTGTGAACGAAATTCAGGTTTCCTCCAACAAAGCTTTAGAAACCAAAATTGACGAGCTCACCTCCTTAGTGAAACAGTTGGCAATAGGTAAACCTCAACCAGCAACCTTGTGCGGTATTTGTACTTCCGTCGAACACCCGACCGACAGATGTCCTATTTTGCAAGATGAGTCGATTACCGAGTTACCCCAAGCTTATGCAGCAGCCCTTTATGGAAACAATTAGAACAGGTACAACAACACTCCTGACCTGTCCACCAACAAATACCATCCCAATTGGAGGAACCATCCCAACCTTCGATATGGAAACCAAAGAGCCCCACAAAGAATGACTAGTGTTACCCCTTCCGCAACCACAAAACACTCCACCAACTACCACCTCTGTACCTTCTGGACCTTCATTAGAGGACCTGGTCAAGCAACTAGTCATTAACAATCTTCGGTTTCAACAAAGAACAGAATCTAGCATTCAAACCTTGCACACACAGATTGGACAGCTTGCCACCTCAATGAATCCCATGCAAGCCCAAGGATCGAACCAACTTCCTGCCCAAACAGTTGTGAATCCAAAAGGTCCTAATGCCAATGTGAGTGCAATTTCCTTGCAATCCGGAAAGGTTACAGAACCAGCCCCCGAAAAAAATAAAAAAATTATTGAGGCAACATCTGAACCTTCTCCACCTTCTTCTGTTGTGGTAGAAACTGAAAAAAATAAAGAAAAAGAGTATGTTCCACCAATCCCCTTCCCACATAGAGTTCTAAAAAATAAAAGGATTGAGGAGGGAGACAAAGAGAGAGAGATCTTGGATGTTTTCAAAAAAGTTGCGGTAAACATTCCGCTTCTTGAGGTAATTAAGCAAGTTCCAAAGTATGCAAAGTTTCTGAAGGATTTGTGTACAAATAAGAGGAGGATGAAGGGAAGTGAAAGAGTCAACTTGGGAAGAAATATTTCTGCTTTTATTCAGCCCAAGCCTTCATGTAAAAAAGTTACCGGCGAGCAAAATGTTTCAGCCCTCACTCAGGTCTTGCCGCAAAAGTGCAAGGACCCGGGAACTTTTGTTATTCCCTGTACCATCGGGGATAGTAAATTCAAGAATTGCATGCTTGATTTAGGAGCGGGCATTAATGTTATGCCTACTTCTGTTTATAATAACCTTTGTCTTGGTCCTTTGCAGCATACAGGTTTAATCATTCAACTGGCGAACAGGAGCAATGCCCGCCCCGCGGGAGTAGTGGAAGATGTCCTTGTTCAAGTTAACGATTTGATTTTTCCTGCAGATTTCTACATTCTGGACATGGAAGGAGAAACTAAGTCAAGCAAACCCGTTTAGGGAATTGGAATTTATAGGGATCAATGATAAGTCGGAAATCGATACAGTAGGTTGATTCACTTTAGCTTATTCGATAATCACAATTTATTTTAATCTTTTTTTTCTTGAAATCGTAATCGAAACCCCCATTAATCGTTACTGCATTGATTAATAATAATACAAGAATCCTTGAGAACGATACTCGAGTTGTCGTTACCATAACTATATTTTCAAAATCACTCGTTTTGATCTATGCGCGACAGCGGATCATCCATCTAAAATAGTCATCAACTATCACCAATCCATATCTCTTCCCTCTAAGAGAGGCTGTCCTTGTTGGACCAAAGAGATCAATATGTAACAATTCTAATGGTCTCGAAGTGGAAACAGTGTTTTTACTTTTAAAAGTGGTTTTCACCTGTTTCCCTTTCTGACATGCCTCACAAAATAAGTCATCTTTATATGACATTGTTGGCAGTCCTCTTATGAGGCTATATCTTTGCAATTTTGAGATTAATCTCAAACTTGCATGGCCAAGCTTCTTATGCCATAACTAGTGACTTTCTTTGACAAACAGTAAACATGATACATTTTGATCCTTTAGTTCACCAAGGTTGATTTTATAAAGATTGCCTTGTCTCTTTGCAGAGAAAAGATGTGAACCAATAGAATCTCTAACTATGCATGATTCCTTGTTGAAGGAAACATCATATCCACTATCGCAAAATTGACTTATGCTCAGTAGATTGTGTTTTAGCCCTTCAACAAATAACACATTTTCAATAGAGAGACTAGGAGGAATACCTATCTTACTAGTACCTTTGAATCTTCCTTTCAGATTACCTCCGAAAGTGACTGTACCACCATGCATTGGTGTCAGGTCATAGACCTTGCACCCGTCATGTGATGTGACCAACCACTGTCCAGGTACCATGATTGGTGTTTCTTTCCTGCCATCAAGGACATCTACAACAAGAATTATTTTGTTTTTAGGTACCCATATTCTTTGGTTTAGTCTTAGAAGCAGATGATTTGCTTCTTGTAGGCAATTTCTTACTTTTGGACTTTACATGTCCATTTTCAGAATGTGATTTATTGGAGGAAGCTTTATTCTTAGTTGCTATTTTCTTTACTATGAATCCAAGGCCAAATTTGTAATTTGGATGTCTATTGTATGAAAGAATTTTCTTTAAATTTTTAGACCCACTAACAAATTTGCTTAGAGTGCTCTTGAGAGTTGTAACTTCTTTGCGTAATTGAGCAATTTCAACTTCATCTTTGCTCAAGGCTCTCACCTTGTTTAATTCATCTGTTTCCTTAATCAATTCATTCAATTGCCTTCTATGTTGTTCTTTTTCTATCCAGAGTTCACTTTTGCTTTTAGTTAAGCATTGGTGATCTATGGTTAGTTTTTGAAAATCATATGTTAGAGCATTACTAGTTGTGACCAATGTAAAACATTTGTCAGATAGCTTAGTGAATGAAGACCCAAGTTCTTCATGCTCTTTTGAAATTTTTCTTGATTTCTTTTTCATAGATAAGTAGGCTTTTGAAAGAATAGATGAATTAGAAAGAAGTTCTTGATAAGCTTCTTGAAGAGAGATAAGGTCATTGAGGTCTACCTCTTGTTCTTCATCATCTAAAGCCTCGGACGCAGACGCAAAGGAGGTATTGCCTAATGCATTCTTACCATCAGACATAGATGATGTGGAGGTTGCATCTGCCATCAGACAAAGATTAATTTCTTCATCTGATGCTTCAAAATCTTCTTCATTAGTTGAATCATCTATATCTTCCCATGTGGACATCAGTCCTTTCTTTTTCTTGGGAAATCTCCTCTTGACTTTTTCTTTTCCTTTGCTGAGCTTTGGACTTTCTAACTTGAAGTGTCCAGGCTTCTTACATTCATAACAAGCAATAGGATTCTTCTCTTTCTTCTCATGGTCTGCTGAATATTTCTTGTTGTAGTTCTTCCATCTCGAACCACCTTTCTTTCTCCACACCTTGTGGATTCTTCTTGAGATTAAGGATAGCTCATCATCTTCTCCTGACTCTTCTTCACTTGAAGAAGTGGACTCTTCTTCTGATTCTTCTGCTTTTAGAGCTTTGGTAGTTTGTCTTTTGGATGGTCTAAAAGACTAACTTTTTGATGAAGATGACTTTTTTGGTGTTGTCTAATTTGGCTTATGAGCTTTTAGAGCCAGAGACTTGCCCTTTTTCAACTTGGCATCTCCTTGCAGCTCTTGCTCATGCAGCATTAGAATTCCCACAAGCTCTTCGAGAGGCATATAGTCTAAGTCTTTGGAAGCTCTAATGGTTGTGACCTGAGGTCTCCATTGTTTGGGCAAGCTGCGAAGGATTTTGTCAACATGCTCGAAGTTTTCGAAACTCTTACCAAGGTTTCGAAGCTCATTTAAAATAGTCTGAAATATAGACATCATACTAGCTATGGTTTCATTTTCTTCCACAGCAAAGAGTTCATATTCTCTAGTGAGAACACTTGTTCCTTTTTACTTGTGAGGAACCTTCATAAGTTATTATTAATGTGTCCCATATGTCTTTGGCAGATTTGAACTGGTTTATCTTTCTGTTCTCAGTTTCTAAGATGCATGCATCTATTACATTTCTTGCTCTAGAATTGAAGACGAATATGTTGTGTTGTGCCTCAGTCCATTGTTCTTTTGGAATCTCATTTCCACTTTCATCAACTGGAATGTAGTCTCCATTTTCTACAACATCCAACATGTTTATGTGACATGACTCAAAGTATGTCTCCATTTTTTGTCTCCAGTATGTGAAGTTTTCACCTTTGAAGATTGGAGGTTTGTGTAGGCCCTTCTCCATCCTTTTGTAGGATCTTTAGCTTTGTATTTGTGAAGATAATTATCAGAGACCGAGCTCTGATACCAACTGAAATACACAAGAACACACTAGAAGGGGGGGGGTTGAATAGTGGATTAAAAACTTTTTCACAAATGCTATTAGTTCACAAGTTGCCTTCTTGGATATATGTAAGTTTAAATCAGCAAATATATCCTTACAAAGCAAAGCTTTGAAAACCTTTCCAAAAGAGCATAGTAGGCAAGATAAATATATGTAATCACAAGACAGCAAATGAGAGCTTGTTTTATACTGGTTCACTCAACCTAAGCTAAGCTATGTCTAGTTCTCCTTTAACAACTGTTAAAGGGTTCCACTATAATCAACTGATTACAAAACAAGTATTCTTCACTGCCACTACTAGCTACAAGTATTCCAAACCACTTCTGGTTATAAGTATGAATCTCCCTTGAGATTATACTTCCCAAGTATTCTTATATCACTAAGCCACTGTTGGCTTTCTATACAAATATGTATAAGATTCAAATAACTCTCAAGGAGAGGATACGAACAAGTGTTGAATCTATATGAGCTTATATAAGATGGGTATTCTTTTTTTTCTCAACTCGTGTTTCTTTTTCTTTTTCTCAAGGTGCTTTGCTTGCTATTCAGATTACTTTGAATGGTTTCATTTTGTTCCTTAGCATTTCATCATCTTCTTCTCGTTACATGGAAGCATCTTTATATAGTGAGCTTCATGGATTTGAACGTTGGAGAAGATAGGTTTCTGTTGTCTCACAGAAGAGTGTTGAAGTTGCTTTGGCTGTGCTTGATGTGACTAAAGCAGGTTTCTGTCTCTATCACAGTTGACTTTTAGCTTAAGGTGTGCATCTCAATGCTGATTAGTCTTTTGGCTGTACCTGTACACTTCACACAATTCGAGACATGCAAGCAATATGAGGAATAGAAGAAAGTAAGTTCAGAGCATATCTCCCTTTCTTTCTATAACAACAATGACTTTATTTGTGTAAGGAATTAATTATAAAGCAGATGTTCCTCAACACATATGACAGATCATATTCTGTTCCTACAAAGACAACGTTTGGCTTAACAGATACAATCTAGTCTGACTAAGCATGGTCTGTTCCTGCACAGACAACGTCTATCTTAACAAACATAGTTTGGTCTGACTAAGCATGGTCTGGAATGAAAGACATGGTCTGGCCTAGCTTCAGACATCATCTGGCCTAGCTTAATCATGGTTTGTCTTGACTATGCGTTGTATAACCGTATTCCATACATGGTCTGGTCCGTACATATGCATAATCTGGTCCTAGACATGTGTTGTCTGTCCCAAGACTTCACATAGTCTGTCCAAGACTGTTGTATGGTCTGGTCTTAGACTTTGCATGAGTCTTTCCAAGACTTAGCATGGTCTGTTCCAACACTGTACCGACTAATCTTATGAATTTACATGGACAGTTCCAAAGCTTATTTTAGTCTGTTTAAAAGTATTTATAGTGTTTGATAAATTGTTACGAGTTATCAAACAATTAAGATAGAGAGTGCTATTGAGAGATTATACCATTTGTTTGTTAATCAATTTTGATTCCCTGAAATTACTTAATTTCAAATCATTAGTTGATCAAATATTATCGCATTTGTTATCATCAAAACCCATTAAAGGATTAGGGGTCAGACATCATCCAATGTCTTGGTTCTAACATCAATTTCAGTTTGTTTTCTCTCATTGAACTCACTTTTCCTTTGGTATCTAAAAGCGTATACTTCTTTCCATTTCCTTTCCTCCAAATCTGTGATGCCTTTCTCAAGTTGCAACAGAGTAGGAAATATAATTACACAAAAAGTTTGAAAAATTCCGTGTTATTTATATCACATTTGTACATTGTAGGAATTGTTACTTTCCCTATTGCCTCTTTTGGTCAATTAGTTCATTTAAGACTACAGCTATAAATAGTTACTATCACTATGCTTCTCTATCATTATAGTTCAATTTTCAAAGGTAATTTAATATACCCTATGTTCATTATTCTTGACAAGAAGTTTCTTGATTTATTCAATATATGTTATTAATTACTCAAATATGATGGATTAGTGGATTACCCCTGGGCTCTTGGAAAATTGTCAAACAAACCTATAGCAAAGTAATTCTTAGAGTAAATATTTATGATTCCTAAAAAAGTTCAGTTGACTAGTCTAGTTTTTGAAGAAAAGATTCATTAAATAACCACTTAATTTTAAATGCTAAACATGTTGCCAAAAAAAAATTACTTTGGCTAATCACATTGTTGCAAAACAATACATTCAATCTAGTTCACACACTTTTAATTTAGGCTTTGTTGAATATGATTTTATAACACTAGTTTTCACTTAGGCTCTTCTTAATTATATCATACATAATGTCCCTTAGTTCTCTAATATAGAGAAAGTAAAAAAAACAAAAACAAAAACAAAAGAGGGCAGATAAAAGATAAAACAAAAGCAAAGAAAAGCAATCCAATCTTGTCTGGTGTTTTGTGTGCTACAAGTACAAAACAAAATTGTGAACTTTCTGCATAGAAGTTGATTGTTCATATTTAGTAAGAACCAAAGATGTGTATGCATACATTGTTCCTTGTAATCAAAGACAAGGTATAAAATGGTCTTATTATTACAAGTAGTAAAGAGCTCCCTATAAGAATCAATTCTCTCTCGTTCTTTTGGCATCTTTAACTCTGACCTTGTCGTTCTAAAAAAAAGTAAGAAAGAATTAATTAATTTTTTTTTTGGTTTCTTCTTTTGCAAATTATAAATAAGGCAATGCCATTTGTCTACTTCCCTATGTTTAGTTGAAGTGTAAATTAAAGGACAACTACAAGAAAACAAGGTTGTTAAGATAGATGAGCTTAAATTGACCCTAGACACATTAAATTGTTTTCTATGTTTAGTTGTTGCTTGTCTGCTATCACATACTAAACATAATATTTTATAAACTCCCACGAGATTTGGTAAGTTTTGTTCATCTCTTTCTGGTGCATGGGAGTTAAGTTTTGTAGATAGTTTTGTTTTTAGAAAAGGACTCAACGAAAGATTGTACTTTGTAATTTATGTTTTAACATCTAACATTACATAAACTAGTTTCTATAATTTCTTTAATATATTAAAATATAATTATTTTAATATACATTAGAACTTCTATGAACAATTTGGAAAATAACAATCCTTTATACTACCATCCTAGACCTTGGAAAATCTGAAAAATAATAATCTTGCTTATATATGAACATTGAAAGGAACTTCCTCTTGTATTTTCTTTGTTTTTGTAGGGTGGAAGAACTTCTAACAAAATCACTCAAGCAGTATTTGACACAGATCAAATTTTCAAGTTTCTAACTAAAATCTTTTGTCACTAAATCTTATGTTGCTTGTGTTTAATTTGAGATGCTTACATTTTGTCACATTTATTAGGAATTTAAGATTGTTTACCTTCCTTCTTATTAGAAATAAGAACTTGATAGAAGAGATGAGAGAAAACAATTCATTCTCATTCAATGAGATTTGAATATTGAGCACATTATATATAGAGAGGAGAAAGAGAGGATGAGAGGATAAGAATTTCTAACTACCTGATTGATAGGTTGTTAGAAATTGCTTTTGCAATACTCTTTTGCAAATTGTTTTTCCAAATTTGCTGCATCAATTCCTTAACTCGTGGAGAACTTGTCTCTTATGATGAGTAAAAAACTTTAGTGAGCCTAGAATTCCTGACAATACCTTCCACTAACATGTTCAATCCTTTACCTAAATAGACTTTCTCTTCAATGGACAAGTCTTGGATTAGTAAGCCTCGAAATACCCCTCAATACATTAAAGGATTGAATAAATTCTTGGACTTTGCATTTGCTAATCGAAGTGTCGATGGTAAGATAAGTTGACCATGTCCTAAATGCAAGTTCAACAAATGGAAAACTTGAGAAGCAGCATACGACCACTTGATTCTTAAACATTTTCTGAAAGGGTATACAGTTTGGCTTAGACATGGGGAGACAAGTACGGTTCATACTATGGTTGAAACACCTACAGTGCCACAACTAAATGAAGATAGAATTCTTATTAATGATCCCATATGTGGCATGGTCAATGATGCATTTGGGCATCATCTTAATAACAATAATATGGAGGAAGATGAAGATGTGTGTCTAGAAGCAAGCCAAACAATGTCATATGATATTGTAGAGTTTTTGGAGTTAATAATAGATGAAGAACAAAGTTTGTATGAAGGATGTGATAAATATTCGAAACTTTCCTTCTTGATCAAGTTGTATCACATCAAATGTCTATGCAATATGAGTGACAACGCAATGTCAATGATACTGGAGTTGTAAGCAAATACATTTGAGCATGCTAAAATTCCACATTCATTTTATGAAGGCAAGAAAATCATTACTAAGCTTGGCCTTCATTACACCAAAATTGATGTTTGCTCGTATGATTGCATGTTATACTCTGGAGAGGAAAAAGATAGAGATACTTGTAATAAATGCAATACTTATAGATGGAAACTAGAAAAAAGGAGATCAGTCGATGGCACTATTCCTAAAAAACTAAAAAAGGTGGCTGCAAAAGTTCTAAGATATTTTCCTTTGAAGCCACATTTACAGAGGATGTTTATGTCTTATAAAATAGTTGAGCATATGCGATGGCATGCATCGGATAATATAGATGAAGGCATGCTAAGGCATCCAAGAGATTCTAAAGCTTGGAAGAGCTTTGAATTAATGCATCCTCAATTTGCTTTAAACCCAAGGAATGTACGACTTGGTTTGGCTACGGATGAATTCAATCCATTTGACAACTTGGAAAATGGTCACAATATTTGGCCAATTATACTCATACCCTACAACTTCCCCCATTGGATGTGTATGAAGCAAAGTTCATTATTTCTCTCTATGATCAATCCATTTGTAAGTTTTACACACTTAATACATACCAGTGATAATGATGATGATGAGTCATACATCACTGCTTCAGAAGCTCAAATGGTTTTTTTTATGTAAAAGACAAGTTAAAATAAAATTGGAGCATACCGATACATCTAAAGCCCCGAGACTTATACAACATGGGTGTAGATGATGTTGTCATTTTCCATGAATGTGAGCCATTTGAACATCAAAATTTGGAAACATTATTTCCACATGGGGAAGAGAATATACATTTAACAAAGTCTTGTTTTTTAATTGTCATTTTCTTTACTAATTGTCATTTCATTTACTAATTATCATTTTTTATCCTTATTAATTATGGGTGTATTCTTTTATTTATTGATGTTTGATTTGTACTAATGTCATTATTTCTCAGGATCTTTGAAGATGAAGAAACTTTCCACCAAGAAGACTAGTGTAGCACCACATGACTAAGAGTGTCTCTTTTAGCCAACTTCCAGCCACTCTTTTGTTAGGATCAGTTAGGTAATCAATCGGGGGGGTGAATTGTTTAATGTAAAGTGACAGATTCTTTTCTTTAAAAAGATTTTTCATTAGGTTTTAATAAAAGCGTTTTCAAAGAATCTTATATTGATTGAATAAACCAGAAAAACAACCTCAGCTTATGATAGAAATGATTTAGAACAAATTATCTTGATAAAGATCAAAAACTAAATTGAAATAGATCAAGGGATAGAGAGATTGAGCCTGTTGATTTATACTGGTTCGATCAACCACCGATCTACATGCAGTTCTCCCTTTCACCAAGGGGTTTCACTATAAATTTGATTACATAAACCATGCACACACAATTCACAGCAAATCCTGATTTCACAACCTGAAACAAGAACCTAGAAGATTGAATGTGAAAACACCATTCACCATCCAATTTCTAAACACAATACTACAAACAAAATTAGAAATAACCATCTAATTTCAACATAGCATTCAGGAACGAAATTCCCACAATGCTAATCAAACAAGATCAATGAAAAAGATTAAAGAACGAAAACACCTTGATGTGTTGATATAGCAGGTATGAGATCAGTTCAAGCAACTCTAATATGAGCAAATATGGCAGTCAAGAACAAATGTTAAATCACCTCAGTTCATGAAAGAACAAGAGAGGGATATAGTTGTATAGGCTCAGAGGTTCAATCTTAATTGGGTATAGTAGTAAAAGCAATATTGAATTTTTCTGAGACTCAAGAGATTAGAGAATGTGCAGATGAAAAAAGAGAATGTTTAAAGCAATATCAAATTTGAAAATCAAATCAAAGATTTGGATTTTGACAATAGAAGAAGTGAAAAGATATTGTGACTGTTGGTTGTTCTGCACAAAATGATATGGATTCAAATATATGGCATGGGTCAAAAAGATTCGAAGTTAGTTAGACAAAGAATGAGTCTTGGAGATCTTTAAAAATGACTGTTATATCAAATATAATTAATTGCAACAAGGTGTAATCGATTATCCCGTGTATCAAAATATGATTTACACTTGCTGTCAGTTGTTGTAATCGATTGCAAAATACATGTAATCGATTGCAAACAAGATAGAGCCAATTCTAAATATCAGAGATCATGTGGTAATCAATTGCGACAAGATGGTAATCGATTGCAAATGAAACAGAGCAATTTCTGAACCTCAAAGATTGTCTTGTAATCGATTGTAGCTCGATGGTAATCGATTGCAATGAATACAAGGCAATATCTGAAACTCTGAAATTGACATTGTAATCGATTGCAATGGTTGGTAATCGATTAACCCGATACCAGAGATGGTTTCAAAACTGATTAGGCCACCTGGTAATCGATTCCTACAATTTGTAATCATTTGTAATCACTCAGAATTAGTTCCTAAGAAGTAAATCATCTAATGATGCTAGAGATAATAGAAAACAGGGCAAATCAAAACATCAAACAAGAATGATATGGCTTAGTCTATAACAAACAATACAATGCCATCATCCATACATGTTATGGCATAAAATAGAAAACTCTAGACTAAAAGAACGGAGAAGACTTAAGGTATGAGGATACCAAAAATCTAAATGAAGAGGCGAGGCGTCAATCTTCATCTTTATAGTAGTAGTCAACCTTTACCCAATCCACCTCATCCTAGTAGGTCTACTTATTAATTATTAATTTAAAAATTACATTGAAATACAACATCTCAGTAATCAATCAATTTACAATTTTTATTTTTTGTTAGGAACCTTGAAGAAGCTTGCAACCTTGAAGAAGAATAAGTCAATAGCTCTGGTGCATGCTCATCATCCCTAACTTAATACAGAACCTCCGCTCCAATCTGCACACCAATCTAGTAAGATATATAGTCACACATAAATTGAGTTAATTGCATGGAATATATTTATTAAATTATATGTTTCTTATTGTTATTCAGAAACCATAAAGATAAGGCTATTTTCCAATAAGACTAACTCTGCACCTCAACTGAGTCTTCAACCTCCACCTGAATCTTTGTTTGATTCTCAGCCTACACATGACACTTAGCCCCATTCTCAGTATACACATGGATCTCAATTCCATTTTCAACCTACACATGTTGCTAAACCAGAGTCCGAATTTGATAGTGAAGAGGAAGAAACTATAGAAACTAAAATGTAGAAATCACAACCTGCAAATCATAATAGAGCATGGATTGTTGATGTGATTGGTAAGCACTTTTTTTCTCTTATGTCACATGACATAAAATCTGAATTTTTAAACTATAATAGATCATATTCACATACAACTAAAATAAATGCATATACTTACAAGAACAATAATTAGAAAAGAATTATTTTGTATAATCTTAAATTTTCAATGCTTTATTAACCCTTGTTGTTTTGTTTTTCAATCTGTGACTAATTCATGACCATAATACTCACAATATAACTCTAAACATTACCATTATTTTCAACATAACCAGTGTTAATAGTTCAATATCTCCATAATTAATATGTGACTTTATAACATTTACCAACTCTCCACTACAATATATGATAATCTATAAGAATAATAACATTGGTGTAACCAATTCCATAGTCTAGCAGGAAAACTACTAGCACCAAATTTCTAAAATAGTTATTATTCTCACTTAGTTCAATTCAAACAGTTCAATAAAATTCAAGCAAAAGAAGTAAAGCATAGACTATTAAATTAAATTCATGCTTGAGAACCTTAGATTATTCAACAAGAGTAGTTTTAGCACATAGGAAGCTACCCTACATTTTAAAGGAACCGAATTCAACATATAGACTTGCTCATTTTATTACTTGAGATTGATTCATATACTTTTGGTAATCACAGAGCAACCAAGGGTGCTTAGAGAACTTGGTAGTGTTTGAAAACAATAGTTTGTACACATAATTTGTTAAACATGATTTTTTTTTTCATTGTACTATGAAGACATTGGTCTGGAATTGGATCTCCTGCTATTGATGGTTGAACTGCAAGGAATTCAATTCTAAATCTAATGGTGATTACATTTTAAAAGGAACTTTCATGCTTGAATAACAGTTCATATCAGAATTTGGATAAAAATTCTACAAGAGCAATCAAAACTAAACAAGAAATACAATTTTCTTTCTTTCTTTCTAAAATGCTGAAATAAATTATCAGTATGATCTCATTGTTGAACTCCTCTAAACCTTAGTTGGATCATATTGAAACGTTGAAAGTCTCAAAGCTATTTATTCTCCTCTAGAAGATTTCCCTGTTAAATGGAATAAATAATTGTGATTAGATAGCTTGCCCAAATTACACTACAACACCACAAAGACTAGTAATTAAAGGGAACTTGCACACTTATCTGAAATTCTAAATAATACATGGTATGTCGTATGCTGCTAAAATAAACCTGAATTTTCTTGATAAAATGGAAAACAAGTTTGCAAACTATAATAAATATTATGCTATGTAGTTTCTTGGTCTTAGTGTTTATAATATATTTGATAATTTGATAGATGACCAAGGCACAAAGAATACAAAGCCACTTAAAGTGAATGATGTTGGGCCTTTATCTTTTACTGAAAGGATTGTTGTAGAATGGAATGATGATGACCAAGCAACTGGAGATAGTGAAGCATTGTTAAATAGGTTCTTGGGTCAACTTGCAAGAAACTATGATATATTCCCTCTGTTATACTAGTTGGAAGAAGATTCTTAAAGATTACAAGCAGAATGTACATAAGCACATTATTCAAGCAAGTGATGTATGCATTTTACTTACACTATAATTTGAACTATAATATAAATTGTTAACTTTAATTGTCAAATAATTTAAAGGTTAAGTTTGAAGTTGAGAATGCTCTTCACATAATTTATGTCTTCAAATCACTTAACACAAAATGGAGAGAGCATCGTCATCGTCAGGATTTGTGGTAGCATAGGAATGATGACATCCGTAATAAAGATCAATTGATTAAGATGGTCCTAGAAGGATTAAATAAGGATCAATGAGCATCTTTTGTTGACTATCGTCTAAATTCAAAAACGCGGGTAAAATTAAAATTGTATTCATCTTTGATTTTTATCTACTTGGATTTATAATTTTCTTATATGACAATGATTAGGAAAAAGCTAAAAAAATAAAGATAATAGAAAGAAGTAAACAATTCCCCACAAAGGTGGATCCATGAGCATTGCACGCAAGAAGAAAAAGATGGTAACATATGCTTATTACTTTTTAAATGAAATTATACTTTTGTAGATAATGTGGATAATGAGGTAATGTGGATTTGTAGGAATTGGAGTGTGGTCACAGAGTTAGTAGGATAGAAATCTAGATAGAAACACACAAACATGCTAATTGAGAATTTGTGAATGACAAGGCTAGAGAAATTGGAGTAAGTTAAAATTCTATTGATGATGATAATGCTCATTTCCTAAAATATTTGAGTGTAGTTTATATATGTTTTCATCAATATATAGTTGTTCCAGCACATGATAGTAATTAATAATAATCTTAATGCATCTAATTTCTAACCATCAAACACATAGTCATGCATGTGGATAAAATATCATGATTATTTATCACATGCATGTACTTTTTTCTTTTTTTGGATGGGTTCTATCATTAAGGTTGGTGCATACATGATATTCATGCATGTGTATGCTATTAACTTGAATTTGCACTAGCTAGGAATAAGTTAATTTTATGTTTAATTAAAATATATTGTGCTTCTCTCTAGATAATGCTTAGTAAATATACTGTTGATTGCACACAGATAGTAATTAAGTATGTTAGTTTTTTTCTCCAAACAAAGAAATCTAATTAATTATATGATCTATCAACAAATTAATAGATAAATAGCTTATTTATTTACCATATGTATATGTGTAGGCATTGTTCATTGATGGGCATTTGCAAAACACAGAATTAGATGAATACATTTACCATAAAAGCTTGGTCCATCTTGCTCTATTAATACATAATGAGTATTATCATGTGTTATTGTAATAAATATGTAGTCTTTTTTGTATTTTTTTGTAGGAAAAAATTGAAGCATATGAATCATGTGAGTGTATTTCAAAAGACATATCAAGTCAAAATGCCTTAGCTCAAGCTCTAAGAAGTAAAGAACACTTTGGACATGTTCAGGGGTTAGGATTGGGACCATGCCCATCTCAAGTGTTTGGACATGTACGTTCATATAGTGGGATATCTTCATCTTTCCCTTCTTATATAGAGTTTCAAAATGAGGTTAGTATAATAAGGAAGTCATTGTAGATCTAATTTTTACTATTAAACTAGGTATTAACCCACGCAATATGCGATTAAATAATTGAATTAGATATATTTTTTAATTAGTGATGATTAAAAAATATGATAAAATATATCATTTTATTAATTGATATGTTAATTTTAAAGTGTTTTCTTTGAAATAAATATAATTGTATACTTTTAAGTACTGTAAAATAATTTCATTTGTACAACATTTCAATTACTAAACTATTTATTAACCAATGTATTAATCAAATTTAACATATGTTTTGTTTAGGGAATAAATTTAACATATATTTTTACATTAATTTAAATATATGTTAGGGATAACAATAAAAACTATATGTTTAGAGATGATTAAAAGAAATATATCTTTTTATTCCAAAAAAAAAAGAAAAAATATATGTTCAGAGTAAAAACAAAATATATGTTCAAGTTATCATGCAAAGAATGATAATTAAAATGTAATAAATATTATTTATTTTAAAAAAATTGTGTCATTATGAAATATTATACATTTATTAGAATTAATTTGAATTTTAATTTAGTAACTGACATTTTAATTTTTAATAATACATGTTAATGTTGGTATAACTATCATCAATAAATAATAATTTAAAATTTAATTATCAATTATATAGTAATAATTAATTTATAATTAAAAGAGATAATTTGATTAATACATCAGTAATAATTAATTTGTAATTTGTAATTATTGAAGCGTTAATTGAAAAAAAAAGCATTATTTATTGTGCTTGATTTGTAAAATAAAAAATAACTTAATTTGTTCCCCTTTTATTTTTTTACCATGTTCTTAATAGCCAAGTTTAACTTAATATTACAAATTCGAGACTTCCATCAAATATGATTTTGGAGATATTTTGATTTTGTATTTTTTTCTCCAACCTAATTATATAATTATAATAAGTTCATGTAGTATTCATAAAAGAAAGAAATCAAAATCTTAAGTATCAATTTCAATAAATAATAATTTAAAATTTTAATTATCAGTTATATAGTAATAATTAATCTATAATTAAAAGATACAATTTGATTAATACATCAGTAATAATTAATTTATAATTTATAATTATCAAAACGTTAATTGAAAAAAAAACATTATTTATTGTGCTTGATTTATCAAATAAAAAATAACTTAATTTGTTCCCCTTTTATTTTTTTACTAGGTTCTTAATAACCAAGTTTAACTTAATATTACAAATTCGAGACTTCCATCAAATGTGATTTTGGAGATATTTTAATTTTGTATTTTCTTTTCTCTAACCTAATTATATAATTGTAATAAGTTCATGTAGTATTCATAAACTAAAGAAAGCAAAAGCCTAAGTATCAATTTCAAACAATATGTTACAGCAAAGATACTTCATATGATACTCAGTCATAACTATTAAAATAATTATGCGTTTTAGTCATCTCCAACTTGTTTATTAAGAATAAGAAGCGAAACTTGGTCTTTCAATATGTATTTAGGAGAATAAAATTATTTTAATTATTTTAGAACATGAAGTGTCCAAAGGTGAAATTTCAATATGCGACAAAAATGATTAATAATGAATATGGTTGAGTTTCAGTGAAATAAAAAAAAATGAATGAGAATAAACAAAATAAGAAAGAAAGAAGAAATATCAACATTAGAGATGATGGAGATGGGGAAGGACAGAGATACCACATTTAATCCATGGGTTCTTACCGTGCCACAAATCCATGGGTTCTGTAGTCTCTTGGAACTGGATGCTAGAATTGTATCATCAATTCCAATGTCACTAGTCACATGTATTACATCTTTAATCCTTGTTTACCTTTGCTACTTGTAATAGATCAACTTCAAGATTGTCATTCAACAAAAAAAAAAAGTATCCATTAATAAGAAGAGTGCCTTAAAAAGAAGAGTGCCCAACCATATTTGGGTTCTCTCAAGTATGAAATCTGTGCAACATTAAATATTACAATTTCTCCCACATTGTCATATACTTTAAAACAATTACAACAATTATTTTGAATGATACATAAATAATAAACATAATATTATTTTATTTCAAAAGGGGATAAAGATCACTAAACCCACTTGCGTACATGTGCATGAATTATCTCATGTCTGAAATCCCACGATGTGCATAATTAAATTCTCTCAATTAAGTGACTATTGGAAGAGATCAGACTGCCACTACTGAAAACCCACATATGCACACGTCAATTCTCTACATGATATGACACTGGAAAAAGCCATAGCGTTGAAAAACACATAGCCAATATATATAATGATCCTTCTTGTGAAATATGTGTATGTGTGTGTGTGTGTGTGTGTGTGAATAGATAGCCTAATTGTAACATGTGCATATGCTTTTGTAATTATTTGTTTTAGATTTTAACTCAGGAGGAGAGTGATATAAAAAGGTTTTAATGAGTATTAAGAAGAAAAAAAAAACAGTGACAGTTTTGTAACTCAAAAATAACATTTGTAACTCATAAAGTCCTTTCAAAACTAATATTGAAGTGTTAATGAGATGTTATCAATTTCTATGCGTTAACAAGTGGGTGGGTGTGACAGTTACTTTGTTTCAATATAACGTTGTTTTCATAAGAAATTGAGAGGCTAAAATTGTAGAATTGTAGAATGATGACACGTAAGCAATTGTGCTAAAATGGCAATGATTGAGAGGCTGAAATGGTAAAGATTGAGAGGCTGATGTGACAGTGTATGGTTGTGTTGCTCAGAAATTATATTATATATAGATTGCCCATGTGTAATATTGGTGTCATTTTCCATTCTAATTATGTATTTATTGATTTGGCTAAATTTGTTTTTCAAAACAGGTTACAAAGTTGAAATCATAAATGGTTGAACAAAACAAGAAAATAGAAGAACAAAATAAAAAATTTGAAACAATGATGAGTTTTTATGCACAAAATTATGGAAGTGGAGGGCTTCCTAACTTGGCTATGTATCAAGTTTCACCAATAATATTTTAAGTTTGAATAATTTTATACATATTTCAAAATATAATTTTGGTTTCTAACTATATTTTACAATTTATTTTAGGTGTTTGATCAAGAGATGCTCAACCAACTAATGTTTCTAATTTTTCTCCAATTGATTCTCAACATATTGAATAGGACTACAATTGATAGCCGGAGATATTGATGTTGACTCTTTTATTTAGGAAAATTAAGATTCACTTGGATCTTACTAAACTATGGATGTTACTTCTCAATTAGGGATTCTTTTGAATGTTACTTCATGGGTCTAATGGATGACTTGTTTAAATACATTTTACTTATAAAACTAGATTTTAAACCCCTGCGATGCACGGGTTCGATTAAATTATTATTTTAATTTATATTTGTATATAAAAAAATACGTACATTAATAAAGTTAATTTTTAGTATGTACATTTAAATTATATTTTTTCTATTTATATTTACTATTTATTATAGAAATATATGTACATAGATAAAATAGTTTTTAAAAATATTTACTAACATTATTTTCAGTATTAACCATATTATAATTGTGAAGGATGATTAATTATATTTTTAATCAAATAGATGTTGTTTTGAAAAATACTAAGCCTATTAAAATTGGTTATAATTATATTGAAATTTTATGTATATAAATAAAATATAAAAACTAACATTTCATATTATTTTTTTATCTTAATAAAAAAAATCTTACTTTTTTTTATCTTAATAACATCAAATATCTTACTTAATAAAAAAATATCATTTTTTAATTATAAAATTGAATATTAAATAGTATTAATGTGAGTAATTTAATTCTTTATTAAATACATGTAGTTTTCTTTTTTTGATGAACTGAATACATGTAGTTTGTAACAACAAAAAAAAAAAAAACTCTTGATAAATGGCTAATATAAATTTGAAGTTTTAATCAATGGCCAATATTGGTTCAATTGATGCTTTTAAAAGGGTTTGAATTTTATTTTATAAAATATCTAAAAATTTTGAATAATTTATTAATAAATAAAATATTTTAATCAATATTTAAGTAATTTATTCAATATCTAATTGTTACAAAATTTAGGTAATTTTCAATTTTGAACTTTTTTACTTTGAAAAATTAGTTGTAGAAAGCTACTTCAAATAAGGATCACAATTTCATTTATAATATAACTATTTTATAATTGGCTTAGTTGCAATTTTCATCCCCCTAATTTTTTGAAATGGTGATTTTCATCCCCCAATTTTAAAAGTGAACAATTGGGTCTTCCTAGTTTAAAAAACGCACAAATTTGGTCCCTTCGTCTATTTTAAAGAGTTGACCGTTAGTTTTAACGTTGACTTTGTCTACTTAATTTTTTTGAATTAACAATAATGACCAATATTTTTTTGAATTAATAATAATGACCCAACACTCTTCTCCTCCTCTCTAAAACCCTAAATTTTTTCCCTCACTATTTTAAAGTCTCTTCTCCTCTTCTCCTCCAAGACCCAATGATCCTGCCTCCCTTCTCCTCTCCTCTTCTCCTCCCTTTCGGTGTTCGCTGCATGAGCTGAGGTTGAAGGAGAAGGCGTCACGGAAGTCGCAAGAGGTGAGGTCACACGTCATGAAAGTCTCGTGGAGGTCACACGGTGGCCACGCGAAGGACGTGTGGTGGTCACGCAGTGGTTGCACGGAGGGCTCATGGTGGTCGTGCGGAAGTAGCTCAAAGGAGAAGAGGAGAGGAGAAGGGAGGTGAGGTCATTGGGTATTGGAGGAGAAGAGGAGAGAAAACTTCAGAACAGTAAGGGAGAAAATTTAGTGTTTTAGAGAGGAGGAAAAGAGTCTTGGACCATATTGTTAATTCAAAAAAATATGGGTCATTATTGTTAATTCAAAAACTAACGTTAAAACTAACAGTCAACTCTTTAAAATAGACGGAGGGACCAAATTTGTGCATTTTTGAAATCAAGAGGACCCAATTGTTCACTTTTAAAACTGGGAGATGAAAATCGTCATTTCAAAAAACTCGGGGATGAAAATTACAATTAAGCCTTCATAATTCAATAAAAAAAAATACATAATTAATTTATTATTATTAGTCAATCAATTCATAAATTTCGGTGATTATTATTATATACTAAATCAAATATTTTATTGTAGTTTTATATCATGTTTTAGGTTGAATTCTGAAATAATAGTGCATTAAAAGAATATTATTGATGAAAACCTTTAGAATGGTATACCGTTAATTTCTATTAAAGCATTTTTCAGTTTTCTTTTTAATAAACCTATTTATGTTTTGCATAAAAAAAAGCATGTAAAGATGGGGCCGGGTAAAATATCAAGTGAGTGTTTAATATTATTATAATTTCATTACTTGTTAAAGTTATCTATGTATAAATATTATTGTGTTTCAAATTATATATATATATATATATATATATATATATTGACGATGTATCAAGTGAGAGGACATGTTTATTATGAGATGAGAAGTTTAAATAACAACCATTGATTAAATCTTAATGGTCCAGATGTAATTTTGAATTAAAATTAAATGTGATCTTCATCCTATATAATCATATCTCTTCTAATTATTGCGCATTTACACACAATTGCCCCTATTACCATGACCAGTGCCGCCACCACCACCAGGGCCACCATCACCACCACCATCATGGTTGTCGTCCCCGTTGTTGTTACCACCACCACCGATAGTGGTGGTGACGACAACAACGGGGACGACGACCATGATGGTGGTGGTAATGGTGGCCCTAACAGTGTCCTGTTGGTGGTGGTAGTGGTGGTGGCGGCGCCGCCATTACTATCATCGCCACCACTAACAGGACCACCATCATGGTTGTCGTCCCCGTTGTTGCCGCCACCACTACCGCCACGATGGTGGTGGCGACAACAATGGGGACAACGACCATGATGGTGGTGGTGGTGGCCCTGTTAGTGGTGGCGGCAAAAATGATAGTGGTAACCATGTTGGTGATGGCAGCATTGGTCATGGTGATGGGGCAATAAATGCACAATAATTAAGAAATATATGATTGTATAAGGTGAAGATCACATTTAATTTTAATTCAAAATTATATCTGGATCATTAAGATTTAATCAATGGCTATTATTTAAACTTCTCATCTCTCATAATAAACATATCCTCTCACTTGATACGCTGTTTATATATATATAATTTGAAACACAATATATATAAACCATGACCACCGCCTCGTCACCACCACCACCAACATGGTTACTATTGTCGTTCTTGCAACCGCCAGGGCGACGACGGTGGTGGTGGCAACAACAATGAGGACGACGACTATGATGGTGGCAACGACGGTGGTCCTGACGGTGGTGACCATGTTGATGGTGGTGGCGGTGGTCATAATGATGACGGCAACTCTTGACAGCCATCATGGTCGCCACCGTCACCGCCACCATCATGGTCGTCATCCCCGTTATTGTCGCCACCACCACCGCTGTCGACGATGGTGGTGGTGGTGGTGGTGGCAACAACAGGGATGACGACCATGATGGTGGCGACGACGGTGGCCCTAATAGTGGCAAGAACAGCAGTAGTAACCATGTTGTTGGTGGTAGTAGCGGTGACGGTGGCCCTAATAGTGGCAAGAATAGCAGTAGTAACCATGTTGTTGGTGGTAGTAGCGGTGATGGGGCGGTGGTCATGGTGATGAGGGTGGTGTTTTGCCTATGTGCTTGTGCTGTTGGGAAAAAATGCAGAGAAAAAAACTAAATGAGAGAGGAGGGATAAGATCTCATGGTGATGCACTTAAAATTGAGGTTTTAATCTGATGCATTTATTATTTTTAATTTTAATCCAAGGGTTATTATTGTTTGTTCTCATTTAAAAGTTGTTCTCACTTGAAACGCCCTATCATAATTTATTATTATAAAGATTAATTATCTATAAGAATATTTTTTTATTATTTAACTGTAAGTTATTTATTATATACACATGTTATTAATTTATTAATTTTTAAATATTATTACATGCTATTTTTTTTTATATTTTAATATTTCTTTTCCTATTCTCTCTTAAGTGCAATTGTTTTACATTGGTGATACTTGATGTGTACTTATTATTCTTTAAAGTTAATTTATAAGAATAAAAAAATCATAATATATTGTAATTCATTGTTGCATGCATATAAGGAAGTTGTTGATCTTGAAATATAAGTAAAATTTGAATATTTTTTCTTAGAAAAATATAAAATTCAAAATAGGACCTTTGTGCATCTCAAGGAAATGAAGTAACTTGATTTTAAAGAGTCCAATGATAGCTACAACAACAAAGAATATCCATTTATCCTTTAAAAACAATACTATACTTATCTTTGGCCTATATTATTATAGAAGTAAAATAAAATACTTAAAGAATTTGGAATATTAGCTTTTTTTAGAGAAATATCATGGGCACCCTCTCCTATCTTGCCTTAAAAATCTTAGGCTTCAGCAAAATATCTAATTAACCAAATTAACTAATATCAAATATCTAGTAATTTTAAATTATTAATCAAATTCATAATTTTGAAATGATATACTAAATATGATTAATGCGTTTAAATTAATTACTCATAACATGTAATTAAGTCCATTAAATATGATTAGGTGTGACTAATTAGGTGTCAAAAATAAAAAAAAATTACTATTATCAATTCAATAATAACATATAAATTTGTTTTAAATTTTGTAAATTTATTTCATAATATTTTAATAGTTTTTTAAAACATGTCAAGCCTCATTGTTACCATAAATAAGAATTAAAATTTTACAAATGCAACTTACAATTAATTACTTATTAAAATAAAAAAAATGTTAATTAAGGGTGACCGACCGTCCAATTTGCTTAGTTATAATTATAAAAAATTAAATTGGAAGTTAATATATTTATTACAAATCTAATTAGGACCAATTATATGTATTTAAAAAATCTATTTTTTATTATTATAAATCCAAAAACTTAAAATTTGAAATAAGATAATAAACTTATTTATTTATTTTATATAAAATAAAAATACAAAAAAGAGAAAGAAAAAATATTATTTTATTGTGACTATTCTTTTCAATTTATCAGTTTGTTAATTTTTCTAATAAATTTTAAAACTGTAGACCAATAGATGATGAAATTGAACATGTAAAACAATAGAACCTAAACAACAATTCAAAACAATAAAATCAATTAATTTAGTGTAATAATGAGAATCTTTTCTCTCAATTCTAACATACCAACATGAATAATAATACAAATAATAGTGTGAAATTAGTGAAAGTGAGAAACCTCTTTGAATGGATGTGATCTTTTCTCTCATAAATGTTGCTAATTTATAAGCTAATCTCTATTAATGTTAAAATTTCAATCATGTAAATTCAAATTAATACTTTATTATTAAAGTAATTAGATTTATAATGTTTGATAAAAAAAACTGAAACTGAATACGGTTATTAACACTAATAGAAGATGATGTTAAAATAATGCGCACGTTGATTTCTATTTTTTATTTTTTAATGAGTAATAGAAATAAGAATAAAGAAATCAAAATACTTACCAATAGATAACTAGAATGAGATAACAGAGTCTAGCAAAAAATAAAGAAAGAAATAAAATAAGTAAATCACTGAAATGAAAAAAAAAAAAACCTTAAATTAGAAGAGAGCAAAATGCTCAACTTTCTTCTAAGTTCTAAATAGTAACATACAAAAAGGTTGGCAATTGTTGCACATAACAAAAGAATTGTGGTTACAAAAGAATATGAAATGGTACATGTTAGAGTAATTAGAAGAAATTAATAAGAAGAAGAAAGAATGGTTAGTTATCTATGAACACTTTGCATTTTTTGTTATCCGTTACACTTTTTGTTTTGCTCGTTCCAAAATAAAATAAAAAATGAAGTTATTTAATCAAAAGACTACAATGTCAAGAGTTTTAAAAAAATATTAACCCGTGGTTAAATATTTTTAAATAATTTTAATTTAATTTGATAAAATATATTAAATTTATGCTAAATTATTAATAAACAATATTACATTTAATATATGTATTTTTTTTATAATAAGTGAGTACTTTATCTTTAAAATAAAATTATTAATTATAATACTTATAGTAATTGATGTTTCAAACCGTATTTTTTCTCAATTTCAAAACTTTATAATAATCATTATAATCTATAATTATTAGTATATTTATTAATAGTTTTTCATTTACTAAAAAGTAATATTAATTTATTAAAATTAAATTATTTTGTTTTATGCCTATTCTATATTTTCTTTTCTTTATAAACTAAACTATTCTCTAAAAAATTACAAAAATAAACAATTGGAGATTATTTTTTTTAATCAAATTTTGACATTTGAATTTAGTAATTGGTACCCTTTTAATTAATTACCGAGATCACCACTTTCCATATCTTTGGATAATAACAATAGTAATAAATATAGTTTAAAATAATTAAAATTAATAATAATTAAAAATAAGAAAGTAGAAGAAAAAAAAGAAATTCACTTTCATAATAAAAACTAAACACACGTGTTTATACACCCATCTTCCTTGAAATTGAATAAGCTAGGGGAGGAGAGTGAGTTATGGGAGACAAAATAATTTAAAAGCATGAAAGGTCCATTGTAGCTCCTCTCATTCTTCTAATCATGGCTTATTCAAAAAATTGTAACACAAAAAAATGCACAAAAGTGATATATACCTACAATGAGATCAAAAAAGATAAAAAAGACAAAGTAAGATGATATTAAATTAGTGTGTTGGTCCCCAATAATTCATTGTATTGTTGTAAGAATTTTATTTTCTTTTGTGATGTGATTAATATCAAATAAAGTTATATAAATACCAATATGAATAAAGTGAGAAAATAGTTACTAAAGAGAGGCAAAGTCCTGCAAAACAAAAAGAAAATGAAGAAATCTACTTAAAAGATCATTTGATAGATGAGACAAAAGGAACCAAATGCTTTTGATAGATAAATAAGATGGAGATTTAGATAAACAAAAGTTACCAAGAGAGGAGACAAAAGATGATAAAATACAACGTATAAAATAATAAAACCTAAACAACAATTCAAACCAACAAAATCAATTAAATTAGTGTAAAAGTTAAGAACTTTTCTCTCGGTCCTAACATGGCAACATGAATAATACAAATAATAGTGTGAAGTTGGTGAAAAACATATATATTGGCAACTTTGAGTGAATGTGATATGTCCAAGAATGGTATAACGGATGTTGCTAATAGTAATGCTGAATTTATAAGTTGATCTCTATCATTAATCATTGATGTTGAAAACTATTTAAATTCAAATTAATATTTTGTTATAAAGTAATTAAATGAAAAATTGAAACTAAAGACCTCCTTAATTAACACATCTAATTACAGGTATTAATAATTCTGAAACGGAAGTTATATTAAAAATAATTAAAGTAATTAAATGGAAAAATTGAAACTGAATAGGCCACTAATGAACACCATATAATTACATCTATTAATAATTATCAAACGAAAGTTATATTATAAATTAACTAATAAAAGTTATTAAACCAAAAGATAATAGTATTAAAAAAAAAAGGTTTAAAAACATGCAGACATATTTTAAATAAGTTTGAATTTTTTTTTTGTAAAATATTAAATTTAATATATGTCATTTATTATAATAAATTAAATGTTACTCTAAATTTTAAAAAATAATCATATTATAATGATTAAAAAATAATGCAAAATATATTATTATTTTCAAATATAACTCAATATGTTATAAATATCTATCATAATATACTTTTCACCATAAATATATGGTTTTTTAAGCATAAACATTTATTTTTAATCATTATTATTCATGGAAAATAAGAGAGATTTTGTCAATATAAATTTAACGTTTTTGTGTTGCAAAAGTCGTTTGTGATGTTGACTCACAGTGTTGTCAATGACCTCATGTGTTGCAATGAGGCTGAGTTTTGTGAACAAGAGTTTACATCATACAGAGGTCTATAAATGCAAGATCATGTGCATGAGTAACTCTTTGTGAATGATAGGGAGAACAAAGAGGCATTAGTGCACCAAGAAATTATCATTGTCGACGATGTGGAGGCAATGGTAGAAAATGAGGTTGTACTTCTAGTGTATCGAGTTGCCGAGGAAACTATATTAACAACGTTAAATTGACACTAACAAAAGGACTATTTTGAACTTATTTTAAAACATAAAGGACCAAAATGAAATTTTTAAAAGGTAAAGGAACAAACTGAACAAAATAAATAAGATAAAGGACAAAAAGGTCATTTGGCCTAAAAATATACATAATATACCTTTTCACCAATAATAAAATATATCTTTTTTGTCTTAAATTGTTAATCATTACTATTAATGAAATATATTATAAAATTTTTAGTGTTAAAACAAAATTTTAATTTTTAAATTAATAATACATTATCTATTTTCTTCAAATTATATTTAATAAATATAAAAAAGAATATTAGTTCAAGTGTTGATTAAATTCAATCAATGGCCTTCATTAATTGTTACTTTTCATCAATGACTAATATTAGTTCAAGTCTTCTTAAAATCAATGGCTAATATTAAATTATAATTTTAATCTAATGGCTCGCCTTAGTTCAAGCTTCCTTTACTTATAGTATATAGATTTGTGGATTGTTTGCTTTATTTGAAATATTTATCTAACTTATGCATTTTAGATGCAACAACTATTATGCATAGATAAAAATAAATTAGGTGAACGAAATTAAAATAAAATTTCAATTTACAAATGGTTTAAAGATGCTAGTAAAATGCATGGGAGAAATCGAAAAATGTAATTAACGGAGGTTTAAATGCGTTGGTAAAATATTGCAAGTATTGACTATGTAATTAATGGGGGTTTAAAAAATACGAGTATTGTTTATACAATTAACAAGAGTTTCAGAAACCACCTATAAAAATCATGAGTTTTCAAGGGTTGGTAAAAATTGTTGGTAAAATGCTTGCCACGAACACTTTACCAACGTAAGAGACAATTGTCGAAAACGCATTTGCTAGGGTTTAAATCGTCGCTAATGCCAAAAATAACCCCATTAAAATCATGTTTTCTTGTAGTGAATCTTTCATTTATCTTCCTTATTCCTCCATTCATTTTCTTTATCAAATTTTTCCCCCACGTTCATTCGTTATTCCTTTTCCCTCAAATTTTAAAAACCAAACAACCCACTAATCTTTCGTTCATCTTTGTTTCCATTCCCTTTTCTCAATTTTTCATAAACAAAAAACCCTTAATCTCACTCACATTTGTGCCATCCACATCATAACCACGATTGTGTCACATTAATTTCTAAAATTAGAAAAGTTATAAATAAGTACTTGAAATGTTTTGTTATATCATCTAAGTCTTTAAATTTAGTTTTACCTAAAATTTCTAAATTTAACCACTTATTTTTATTTTGGTTCCTAAATGTATTTTAATATTATCATTTAAGTTCCATATTTTTTCTTCAAATTTTGGACTAATGTTACACTTTTATAGACTTATTTAGATTTTTATTTTTTTTTCATAAATAGTAGTATATGTAACCCCCTAAATTACTAAACTCCTAAACTTTTTATTTTATTCTTCAAAAATATGGATTTAATTAAAAATTTGACCCATTAACATATTCTCAAAACATGAAATGTATTTTTGTCTTCGCTTTGAAACTTTTTTCTATAATTTCAACAAAACACATTTTCAATACACTTATCATTCTCTTAAAAATAAGTACTCATTAACAAATATCATTTACAAGAAATCTCTTACTTTTTATAAACACTTGGTTTTAAAAGATGTTGAAACACTGTTAAACATGAAATGCTCAACACCAAAATTGAAATACACAAGAACACACTAGAAGGGGGAGGGGGTTGAATAGTGGGTTAAAACTTTTTCGTAAATACTATTAGTTATATGTTTAAATCAGCAAATATATCCTTGCAAGGAAAAGCTTTGAAAGTCTTTCCAAAAGAGCACAGTGGGCAAGATAAATATATGTAAACACAAGACAACAAATGAGAGCTTGTTTTTATTCTGGTTCACTCAGTCTGAGCTACGTCCAGTTCTCCTTTAACAACTGTTAAAGGGTTCCACTATAATCAACTGATTACAAAACAAGTATTCTTCACTGCCACTTCGGCTACAAGTATTCTCTATGCCACTACTGGCTACAAGTATTCTAAACCACTTCTGGTTACAAGTATGAATCTCCCCCTAAGATTATACTTCCAAGTATTCTTTTATCACTAAGTCACTCCTGGCTTTCTATACAAATATGTATAAGATTCAAATAACTCTCAAAGAGAGGATAAGAACAAGTGTTGAATCTATGTGAGCTTGTAGAGGATGGGTATTCTCTTTTTCTCTCAACTCGTGTCTTTCACTAGGTTTTTCTCAAGTGCTTTGTTTACTATACAGATTGCTTTAAATGAGTTCGTTATTGTTTATCAACATTTCATCATCTTCTTCTCGTTGCATGGAAGCTTCCTTATATAGTGAGCTTCATGGATTTGAACGTTGGAGAAGACTTGTTTCCATTGTCTCACAAAAGAGTATTGAGGTAGCTTTGACTGTGCTTGATGTGATAGGAGCAGGATTTGTTTCTGTCACAATTGTCTTTTAGCTTAAGGTGTGCATCCCAATGCTGATTAGTCCTTTGATTGTACCTACACACTTCACGTAATTCGAGACAAGCAAGCAATACAAGGAATAGAAGAAAGTAAGATCAAAGAGCATCTCCCTTTCTTTTTGTAACAACAATGTATTTATTTGTGTAAGGAATTAATTATAAAGCACATATTCCTCAGCACAGACTATATCTTGTTCCTGCACAGACAACGTCTGGCTTAACAGACATATTCTGGAATGAAGGACATGGTCTAGTCTAGCTTCAGACATCGTCTAGCTTAGCTTTAGACATCATCTAAACTAGCATCAGACATTAAAATGAAAGTGAGTTAGAGTGATTATACCATTGTTTGTTCTCACTTTATTTCCTGAAATCACTTAGTCTAAAATCATTAGTTGATCAAATATTATCACGTTTGTTATCATCAAAATTTATCAAGGTATTAGGAGTCAGACATTATCAAACGTCTTGGTTCTAACAAAAATCTTGCCTTAAAAAATTTCATTAAAATAAACATGAGTACACCTTTACATCTTTGAAAAAGATACATAACTCTTCTAAGTCACATATAAAAACAAGGGCAAAATATGTTTTTGATCCCTAAAGTATTAAACATTTTCATTTATAGTCCCTAATATTTCATTTGACTAGTCTTGGTCTCTAAAGTATTTTTCCGTTTGTCTTTTGGTCCTCCCATTAGTGGGTCAGATTTGACTTATCAGATTGAGCCACATGTCATGTTGCTGATGTAGATTTTTTATTTTAATTTTTTTTTTTAAAAATCCACGTCAACAACATGACACGTAGCACAATCTGATAAGTTACTGAGGTGCAAACCTAACCCGCTAACGAAACTTAGCAGTAACTCAAAGAAAACTAACTCCCAACCTACACTAGAAACTTGAAAGGTAACCTCGAAGGTCCTCTATTCCCGAACAAGTTCTTCCACATCATTAATGTTTGTCATAGCCATTCCATTCCAACTTAGTCGATTACACGCAACATCCATTTCCATCTGAAACAAAGTGTAAGGAGTGAATATTCCCCTCCTCTTAAAAGCCAGCAATCAAATGTTCTAGCAACTACATATACAAACAACATCCACATAATAGGTCTGTTGCCACTAGAACTCCATGAACATAATGATCTTACACTTAAGGTGGATGGTTGCTGGGAGTACACCCCTCTCGTCATTGGTTGATAGGTCTCTCACCAACTAAAAATGCATCGCGCTTAGTCAAGGTCATTGAGTCGATCATGTGACCCAAAGCCATACCCCCTAGGATACCATGCCCACAATCATTTCTTAAATACCATTCTATGGTCATCCACACTCTTAGGACTAACTCCTCAACAACGTTTCCTTCAACAGTTATTACATTTTCCAATGAGTTATGCAATTTCCTTTGCCACAAGCACCAAACGACAGTTCACCAAGTGCCTCATTAACTTCTTGTCTACAACATCAACACATATTTCTCACTACACTAAGTAATTGTCGTTGCCCCGTTTGTCACAACATGATGGAAATAGTACTACACGCCCCATTCAAGTTAGCTCCTCCAAACAACTCTTACCAAGAATTCATTTGTAGTAAAATGGGTTGTCAACCGACATCAAAGGAAATCCTTTTCTTTCGTATCTTACAAAACACACCAAACAAAGCAATACGCACATGAAGCACCACATGCCTATCATGAACACTATTTCATGATCCCATCAAGCTTTATTAATCTTATGAAATTCTCACATACACTTGAGTATTATGCTTCAATTATGTATATTACTCCAGTCCATTGCAAGAGTCCTAGTATTTAAGTCTAAGTCCAAATGTTTGTTTACTAGTGTTTTATTAAATTAACTTGTTATTAAATTCTCACTCTTAGAATTAATTTATTCATTAATTTCTTAATGGACATATTTATTAATTAAGACTAAGTCTAAATCTCACAAATGCGCTCCATCGAAATTTATCTACTCTCCACAAGGATTTATCATCCTTGTTTCCCCCAAACAATTCAATCAATACAGACACACATAGACATAACCAACCCGGCAATTGGTGCCCAAGGTTCACATTCCCAGGTCTTAGATGCTAATTATATTCATGCATGATTCACAAAGAATATTTAATCACATATCAACATCACATAATACATAATAATTAAAAGAGTTATCCTTCTAAGGTAGAACATATCATGATACTTGCAATTTCAACAATTCATGTCAAAATTTCAACATTACATACAAATTGTAACAGTTTGTCTTTCAAAAAAAAAAAAAAAACAAGTTGTAACTGTTTCTCAAAATTATAATCATACTTAAACAACTCAAAAAAACACGAAATTTTGGTGTGACCACTCATATTCATACATATTACAAAACAAACAATTTTCAATTTCAATTTCAAATTCAAAGCACAACTATTTTATTAAATTTAAAACTTGTCTTTGGGCAAACTCAAGAATACAGTATTCAACAACTATTTACCATAACAAAACAATTATGTTTTACAATTCCTTTCCCATGGACCTTCCCATAGGTCTTAGACACCACATATAAATTTATCAATATTTATGAACAATTAAAAACTCATTTATAAGTTTAATGGTTTCTATTATACGAAAACAAAATTCAGCTTACAGAAATCATAGATATTATATAGACACTTTTAAAATTTTAGGGGAAAATACCATTCACTATAAATCATACATATTACACTCAATAATTTTCTCAAAATGTAATTCGTAAGAAAACTAATTTTAACACATTAAAAACTCATCTAAATGAAAAAAAAAATCTATTTTGTGAAAACAATTTTGTATAAACATTTCAAGTGTCCTAAAAATCCTACCAAAAATTTGAGATATGGCTCTTGATTTATAAAACACACCAGTGTTCCCAAGTTCCATCAATATTTCCTAAAAACATTTGTAATCACCCAAACAACCTAATTTCTAAAAGAGAAATATAATTCTTAAAAATACTTTCCCTTTTCAAAAAATTCTAAATATTTTACCATAGACTCCAAAGCATTCAGAGAGTCCAAAAAATGATCTTTAGATAAAAAAAAATATCATCACAAAAATATCAACATATTAAATTTATAGTCATAGCCCTTAAAATGAGTATTTTTTATATAAAACAACTATTTTTAATCACCCGTTGCAGGAAATCAATCCAAGATATATCAAATAACACAACATTTTAAAAATAAAACATAACTTAAGGTTAGAGGTGGAATCACTCCTCCTTACCTTGATTTTGTCAAAATGGAAAATGAAAGAGGTGGAGCTTGGGTCTCCAACAATAGTTTGCAAGGATTGAAAATGGATGGCTCTCACTAAATTACTCATAGTCTTCGAGAGAAGTAAGGAGAATCTAAAGAGGATGAGGAGAAATTCAAAGAGATGAAGAAACGAGAGTGAAATGTGTCTCACATCATGTACCCAAAAGCAAATAAAAGCATATTTCTCCCTCCTCCTTGACATGGCTTTTATACGTAACTGGTGCAACTTTTTTCAAAAATTATCAAAATTGGAACTTTTCAAATATTTTACGGAAATGAGCAAGTTGTGTTTTAGAATACAACTTTATATGTGAAGAAGTCGTCAATTTTACAATACGTCTTTATTTTATTTTTTCCAAATTGTGGAAGTTGTACATTCAAACACAATTTTAGTTTTTTAGTTTTTTTTTAATTATTAAAGTCATGCTCTCAAGCACAACTTTACTATTTTAGAAAAAAAAAATTAAAGTCATGCATAGGTGGACGATTGTTTATAAATTACAATATTTTACAATATTCATATTAAAAAAGGATTATCTGTGGGAGGATATCCCACATGTGGGTCTTCTTATGTGTCGACGTGATCTTTCTTACGGTGGTTAAGTTGATTCATGTTGTCCTTTTCTTGGTTTACGACCACGTCGAGTTGATTGTACTCTCCTTGTTGTAGTATCACCATGTATATTCATTTATTGATGTAAAAAAGACACGTGTGCATGATGAATGTTCTGACCATCACCATCATCATTATTATTATTATCTTCATCTTCATCAATATTATTATTTGGTAAGAACCCCCTTCATGGATCACAAATTCAACATCCCAATAGATAGAAAATTCAAAATAAAATTTAGAAAACAAAAGGGGAAAATGGATAAAGGTGAGAAATGGAAAGGAATAACACCACAATCCCTAGAGATTGATAAGTTGAGGAGAATTCATCATAAAGAATAGGAATTCTTTGATAAGAATTTAGGGTTCCCATAAGAACCAAAGAGAAACCAATTCTCTCACAATTAGCCAAAGCTAAATTCACTGATATCCCAAAATCTCTTTTCAAATGTTTTTTAATGTTCTATTTATAAGCTTGTCTAACATGACCCATTTGGCACATGAGCCCAACAAGTTGAAAACATTACAAAACATAAATGGCCCAAACAACTAAAAAAGTCTCAATTACAAAAATTACACAATATTCTTATTCCAAAAGAAAAACTTGTAGTCTCCTCCCTAGTCCTCTATCATGCCCTCCTTCTTGAAGAGAATTCAACCTCGAATTTAGCCATTTATTACCTATGTAAAAAGAAGACAATTATTAGTTTCAATGAAAACAAAATCCTACTTATAAAGAGACTTGAATCCTTTACAAAAAAAGAATTTCTTTTATTCTTTATGTGCTTAAATATCATCCTCTTGGATCAAATACAAGAACAAGGAAATCATGCATCAGTAAACCCTTTCTATGAGTTTCTCTACTTAATAGATCATGCAAAGAAAATTCAAGCACACGAAAGGTCATATTTTTACACAATTGTTCCCCATGACTAAAGAATTCATCATGCTCACATTGTTTACAAACAACAACACACATAGAAAAAGGCTCATGATGATCATACAAACCCAAATGATGTGTGTTATTCTCAAGTCTCGAGAACTTGGTGCCATGACCTAAAACAAGATTATGCAAATCATATGCATCATGCAAATCACAAGTATTATGCAAATCAAGAATTAATGCATGTTGCATATCAATCAAAACATTAGGCTTAGAGATGAGATGTTCCAAAATCCTTTTCTCTCAATGGTTGGCTTGATCCTCATGTGCATCCACCTCTTCTCCAAATTGCATTGCCCACTGATCCTTTATGTACAATTCTTCCTTAGGCATCAAAGTAAGAGAAATTATATGATTAGTTGCACACACAAATTTAGAAGAAGAATTGAGTTCAACATTCAATTTAGAAGAAAGAATTAGAGTCTTGCATTCCTCCATTGAAACCTCATCTTCATTCTCCTTCACATGAGAGATTTCAACACATAAAGGGTTAGAATTTGGAATTTTGCATTCTTCACATGGAAGCCCATCTTGAAACCCCTTGAGGAAAGAATCTTCACAAATATACAAAGATTCATAATGAAAACAAGAATATTCTTATTTCTATTTATCCTTGGCTCTATGTTTTTCACTCTCTCTTTCAATTATTTCTTTCTCTTTTATCTCCTTTTCTTTATCTTCTTCTTCTCTCTCTTGCTCTATTTTTCTTCTCAACTTAATTTGGTCCTCACTTGCTGCCTTAGGTGAAAGTGGTACAAGTTTTATCTTATGATCTTCCTACACAAAAGAAATCTTATTAGTCTTTTCATGGTGATTCACATTTCTTTCAATTTCCCAAGGTTTTCCATGGGAATTACATCACACAAAATATTATCTTTAAATTTTCCAATTGTGAAACTCACCAAGACTTGTTGGTTTACAAACAACTCACCATCTTCACATAACCATTTCAAACAATAAGTTTTAGAGTGTGGGGTGGTTTTAAGGTTCAATTTTCTAACCAATCTAGTGTCAGCCACATTAATACAACTACCCCCAATCAATGATCAAAGAACATGCATTCCCTAAAATCAAGCATCTAATTTGAAATATGTTCTCCTTTTGAATCTCATCCTTATCCTTACATTGAATACCCAACAACCTCCTACACATCATCAATTCATCATCTAGAGGTTTGGTACCACAATCACTATCATTATCACTAGAAATATTAAATGAACTAATAAAAGAAAACTCACTAGTAATAATCTCACTGTCTCTCAAAACTTTGGTTTTTTCTTGTTTGGACAATGTAATGCAATATGATCTTTACCCAAGCATTTAAAACATTTAATGGAACTACTCCTAGAACTAGAAGAAGTGCTAGGATTAGGAACATGTTTACCACTTGGAGAGTGTGAACCTTGTTGTTTAGGTGAGGAAGATCCCTTCTTCTTGGACTTGTCCTTACTACTAGAAGAGTCATAGTAATAGGTCTTCTTGTTGGGATGCTTCCTCTCAAGTTGTCTCTCCACTTTCAACTTCGTCATGTCTTGGATGTCTCTATTAAGCCCACATAAGAACCTTGCCATGACAGTTTTAGGCTCTTGTACATTGTCTCTCCTCATAGCCATTTTCATCTCTTTGTAGTACTCATCAACACTCTTGTTACCTTGTGTGAGCCTTTGAAGCTTGTTGTGAAGGTCTCTATAATAATGAGAAGGAACAAATCTTCTTCTCATTAACCTCTTCATCTCCTCCCAGCTATTTACCAAGGGTTCTCCATATCTGGCCCTCTCCTTTTGTAATTGGTCCCTCCAAATGAGAGCATAATCAGTAAACTCCATGGCTGCCACCTTCATCTTCTTATATTTTGTATAATTATGGCATGCAAATAATTGCTCTATCTTCATCTCCCACTCCAAATAGGCTTCCAAATCACTTTTTCCTCTGAATGGTGGTATGTTGAGCTTCACTCCCTCAATTTTGTCCTCTATAGCATCACCCTCATTATCTCTTCTCCTTCTACCTCCATTGTAATTCCCTTGATTTTCTAATTGTTCAATTCTCTCATATAACTCATATGTATGCTCCCTCATCATTGTTTGCATTTAAGTTGTAATGGCATCAATTAGAAACCTTTTATTTCCCCCAAGAGGGTTACCTTCCCCACTTGTACTTGCCATTATTTAAGCAAAAGAACCAGAAGTGAAAGTAATAGTACCTTACCACACTTCTCACGTGTTTACACTCTTGGAGATGTATCACTTGTGTTTGTTGCTCTCAATCAGACTTTTGTGTAATGTGCTCTCTTGCCTTTTACCACTCAAATTGATTTTAAAAAAAACACAAGAACAAATTAAGCACCACTAGATAAACAAGATAAAATCACAATGCACAAAAATTTCCAACACAAGAAGCACAAATTGGACACGCCAATCACAATAGAGTGATGCTTGACTCAACTAAGCATAGGCACTAAATGAAATTGATGCACAAAGATAATATGACACCTAGACAACCAAAATCACATGTTGAATGACACAAGCAACACATGAATCAACCAATTATTGATTCTAAAATTGAAGCACCGAACGTGCAATTGAACCCAACCAACAAGCAATTGCCTTTGTGATTCCAATTAAATTAAGGCATATGAATATATAAGCAATTCAAATCACCAAAAATTGATGCGACCAATACTCACAAGTTAGCAAGCACACATTGAATCCCCAAATTGATGTACCCAATTGACGCTATCAAACAAAACCACCGCTTGCCAATAGTCAGTTGTAGTTAACACTAATTGAGGCCACCAAACAAATCAATTGCCAAGCATATATAAACTTGAAATCAGGTCTCAATGATAAGAACCCCCTTCATGGATCACAAATTCAACATCCCAATAGATAGAAAATTCAAAAGAAAATTTAGAAAACAAAAGGGGAAAATGGATAAAGGTGAGAAATGGAAAGGAATAACACCACAATCCCTAGAGATTGATAAGTTGAGGAGAATTCGCCACAAAGAATAGGAATTCTTTGATAAGAATTTAGGGTTCCCAAAAGAACCAAAGAGAAACCAATTCTCTCACAATTAGCCAAAGCTAAATTCATTGATATCCCAAAATCTCCTTTCAAATGTTTCTTAATGTTTTATTTATAAGCTTGTCTAACATGGCCCATTTGGCACATGAGCCTAACAAGCTAAAAACATTACAAAACCTAAATGGTCCAAACAACTAAAAAACGCACAATTACAAAAATTACACAATATTCTTATTCCAAAAGAAAAACTTGTAGTCTCCTCCTTAGTTCTCTATCATTATCATCTTCATCTTCTCCGTCACTGGCATCAGGCATGTCCCTAATCTTAGTAGGTAATGTGGGATGATAACAATTCATTGATGATGATGGATTGTATGCAAACGATGGTGTATAAGAATATGTGACAAACATATTTGAATGTCTAGAAAAAATATCAGAACTAGAAGGAACTTGATGAAATGAGTATTAAGAGGTGTATGCTAAGAATCCCCATGATTGGAAATAAAAAAAAGTTTTTCTTCAAAGCACGACTTCAATAGAATTAAAAGAAAAAGTAAAAACCAAAATCGTGTTCAAGTGCACGACATGTGCAATTTTATAAAAAAAAAAAGTGGAGTCATGTTTTAAAAAATAACTTCTTAATAAGTAGTCTTGCTTCCATGCACGACTTTTCCATTTCCGAAAATATTTTAAAAGTGCCCATTTCAATAATTTTTTAAAAAAGTTGCACTAGTTACGTATAAAAGCCTCCTTGACACACTAAGAGCAACTCCAACGCAGTCGCTTATCACCGTTGTTTAGAACTAATCACCGTTGCTTAAGTAAATATACCATTGGAGTAGATTACCTAGCGTTGCTTATACGAGCACCGTTGCTTGTATAAGCAACGTTGCTTACCCATCAATCTTGGAAAAAAGATGTACTTCTAGCGGAGATTCAGGCCAAAATTGGAGCACACACAAATCACTCATTGCTCAACCAAAAGATAAAATAAAACCATCACAAAGAGGCCAATGCATGCATAAGCATTCCAATAATGCCCGCACAACAGTAAAAAAAAAAAAAAAAAAACTATAGAACCAAAAAGTTAAAGAAGGCATAAAAAATCACAAAATATTATTTTGAAATTATCCTGACACAATCAGAAAATAAACAGTTTTTTTTTACGAAATCATAAGCAAAACGGTGATCATTTTGGGACTTGCATGCAAACCATCATCTTAATTGAAAAATAAGTACATAAAACAAAAACATAAACACCAGATCTACACCAATAGCTAAGTGAATGAGTAAATTTGCACCGACGAATAACCAAAAGAGTGGTGGTGGTCTTGATTAGCTCCAACAGAGAAGCAGAGGAGTGGAGGAGTGGCGGTTGTCTTGATCTACGTGGGTGGCCTTGGTTGGAAAGGGACAGACGCTGTATGAGACAAAAAGGAATGGGTCTCATTTGAGAAATGAGTGAAGAAGACACTTCTTACTTTTCTAGAAAGCTCTTGCATTTTTTAATAAAAAAAATATGATCTTTAGAATATAATTAGTTAAAAAAGAAGAAGGGTCTTTCTAAAAACTTATTTCTTTCTACAAGATAGTATTTTATTTAATATTTTTTAATGTAAATATCAAGTCACCAATAAATCATTATGATATTTTTAATCTGTGAATGAAATTTTACCATATGAAGCTTTCAAATTTTAAAAATATTACCCTTTATAATTTTTGAATTTAAAACATTACCATTTTTGAAAAATTGTCGTTGGATTCAAGATGGTTTTGTAAGTCTAATTTATTTCATAAACTTTAAACTCCAACCTATCGTTAAAGAAAAACTTTTTTTTTAAGTATTACTTTTTTGTTTGTTAAAGACAATTAAGCAAATAATACATGTTTCTATTATCTTTCATATAACATGATTGTTGAAGTCCAATTACGTATATATAATAGTAAGTTTGAATATGATCAAGTAGGTAAACACATTTTAAGAATTGAAGTATCCAATGATCCTCATAAATCTTTTTTAACATACTTGAAAAAAAGAGCAAAACTTCTTAAAAAAATAAATAAATTATGAGACAATTTCAAGTAGATTTAGTAGAGCATATTTGACAATGTTTTGCACATGAGAATAATGAAAATTAATTCTTTATTATTATGTTGTTATTTATTTCTATTTTGTGTATTTCTCCTATTTTTTAATTTATTGACATAAATAATATAAAATTATAGTATTTTAATTTTTTTAATGTTTATATAATTATTATTTTTATTTTAATATAAATAAATTAATATTTGAAGGTAAAATAAATAAAATTATAAAAAAAAAATATTAATATATGAAATCAATTATAGGCCCACACAATTATGTTAAGCATTCACATAAATAACTATGCATTTGAGTAAATTTTTAAATAAAGTGCTTAAACCTATGTAGCATTATAGACCCCACAATATTAAGATAAACAACTAATTTAAGCAATCATGCATTGGAATTGCTCTAAGGAGTGCTGGATGAGTACCAAAGGAGTTGCTAGGTTAGATTTTGAATTTGATTGGGCCTAAAAGAGACTATTTAGGTGTAGGATTAGGTTTTGACCCCGGGTAATAAAAGTTGTTTTAAAAAAAATTATTGAATAAAAGTAATAAAGTAATACTATAATAGGATAATATTATATATATATATATATATATATATATATATATATATACACCCGTAGTTAAATACTAATAAGTAATACTATATTAATAGAAAATTCATATTATAATTGTAAAACTATTTAAAATAAATTATAAATATTAACATAAAAACAAATTAAAAAGATACTTGAAAATGAAAAAAATAGTTGAATACAATTATAATCATTAAAAAAATATAAAATAATTTATAAAAATATCAGACAAATATGTTATAACAAAAATAAAATAATATAAAATAAAAACAACACCAAAATAATATTTCAAATTTTTGTAATATTAAATAAGCTTTTTTAAATACAAAAACTGAATTTTATCCTTGTAGATTAGGATTAAAACAAAATAAATAGGGAATCCACAAAAAAAGAATATATTATATTTTAAAAGACTCATTTCATATATAATAAATCATCTATAACAATAGACAAAGGTGATACCACTTTTGGTAACCGCTCTTTCGTTTTCACTTTTATTAAACAGTTTTATCATTAAATAATATTGAATTCCTTTTGTTTGATATTTTTATCAAAGGATAAAATAGAAAAATAAAATAAAAATACACACACAAAGTTAACCCACTAACAAAATAACTACTCAACTTCCCTAAAGGTAAACGTACACTAACAAAATAAAATAAAATAAATAAATAAAAATACACTACTAACAATATAACTATCCCACTTTCTTAAAAGTTTTTTCACGTTTTATGCTTCCTTAATATAATTGCACTCCAGATTCTTTATACACACACAAAACTAGTGCATCATGCCCTTTATCCACTAATTATTCTATATTTTGGTCTTTCTTCCTCAATTTCTTCTTCTCTTTCATTCTCTCTTTTCTTTGTACTTAAGCTTTCAATTTCCTCTATCATTTTTGTTTGTATTTTCTTGCTTACATTCATAAGTATTTCATTTTTTTTATTCTCCTTCTTTCTATGTATTTACATCTATACAGGAACATGTGTGATAGACACAAACACAATTAATAAAGAAGGTAAACTTTCCTCCCAGTTTAAAGGTTAAAATCTCAAATGTTTTATTTAATTTTGTTATTTTGGATTCCATTTATCATAGTGCAAATGCGTGATACAAATCTTTAGCGACCAACATATTTTTTTTTCTTCTTCTAGTTTTCTAAAATTAAATTTTTGGTATTCTTTTAGTTTTATTCTCATAAAAGACTATTTATCTTTTTAATTGATAGTCATTCCTTATGTATTTTTTACATTTGATGTTAAGTGTGTTTAGGAATAACTCAACAAAAAGCAAATAAAACTGAAAAGAATACGAGATTAATGGAAACATGTTCTCACCAGATCAATGAATGCATACAAAGAGACTCTATGAAATCCTCAAAATTACAAGTTAGTAAAATAGAATAATTTATTTTATTCCATTTTCCCTCTTTCTTCTTCTTTTATATTTTTTCTTTCGATTTTCAATTTTTGATTTTCTTCATTATTTTAGTGTTTTATTGTATTTTTTTTATTTTATTTTATTTTATTTTGTCCATTCTACTTGTCGTTTTTAAAAAAAAGTTCATCTTGCAACTTTTTTTCTTTTTTTCTTTTGTTTTATTTTCTTTAGCAGTTTTAAAATAACAATTTTTTTTTAAAACTTCAAACTAATTTCTCTAGAAATAGAAAAAAAAAAAGCAAACAAAACTTATTTAAAAACAACAATTTTCTTTATTTAACTTTTTTAAATATTTTTTCTACTTTTATTTTTTTAAAAGTTTTTTTTAATGCTTATGTTGCTTCTTGATAAATTATTTTTTTATTTTTCTCTTTCTTTTTCTTGATTTATATGTTTGTTACATTTGAGTCAATCCTTTTTTGAAAAACAAATTTACATCATATTTACTTTTTATTTTCTAAGAAAATATTTTTTTTACTTTTAATTTTTTTTTTATCATGGATGGTTATAAAGTATAATCTTAAATCATGAGTAGTTTTACCAAGGCAGTTTTAAAAATAGTTTCAATTGTAAATATTTTACGAATTAAAAGAAAAAAACTATTTTCAAACTCAAACTATTTTTTAAAACATACCATTTTTTATTTAAAAATTGAAACTAGCCCACTATATTTTTTTAGTTTTTTTTTTATCTTTGTTGTATTTTACGAAAATTAAAATTATAATATTCCTTTTTAAAATCAAATTGAATTTTCAGATAAAATAATTATTTTAAAACTTGCTTATAAATTATATTTCGTTTCAAAAGTTTTTTTTTTAATTTTTTAAAATTTAATTTTCTGATAGTCTTTAGTCAGATTCGTATATGTATCGTATATGAGTGATTTTGTCTGGAATGATAACTATTTGTTTAATTCATATTGCATACATTTATTTTTTTAATTTATAAATTTTATTTCATTTTAATACTTAACAGAAATTTTTTTCATTCCCCTCACCTCCCTTGAGAAAATTATCAATTCATTTTTTTTTCTTAACTTTTGTTTTGGAAGTTTAAATATTTCTTGAGGAACAACATATATTTGTTTTTTAAAGTTATATTATTTCTCTTATTGTTTTTTTTTCTTAATTACATATAATTATACTATCTCTTTCTTTTTCTTTTTTTATTTTATTTATATTCATTTTTTATCTCTTAATAAATGAAATGTATATGCTGAAGACAATGACCATTATGAAAAATAGTCATTGAAAAAATACTAAATAATGATTTTTTTAGCTCTTCTTTAGATAAATAAGTATTTTTTTAAAAAGGTCAATTTTTTTGTGTATTTTATTCTCCAAATAAGAAATGGAAAGTTTTAAAATCATAATATTCATTTTTAAAATCAAAATGAATTTTAAAATTAAAAAAACTATAAGCCATCTTTAAAACTTCCTTTAAGATCATGGTGTATTTCAAAACCTTTTTTTCATACTTTTAGTTATATTTGTCATATTTTTTAAGTAATATATTTTTCTCACATACACGCATATATGTATGTGTGATTCTTTTGTTGAAATTATGAGTATTTGTTTAATCTGTATTGTATATATTTGTTTTTTAAAGTTATATTATTTCTCTTATTATTTTTTCTTAATTACATATAATTATATTATCTCTTTCTTTTTCTTTCTTTATTTTATCTATATTCATTTTTTCTCTCTTAATAAATTAAATGTATATGCAAATTAATGATAATTAATATAGTATGTAGTTTTTATTTTTTATTGTAATTGATATTTTCAGGTGAGGAACGTGATGGAGATGAAAATATTCAACTATTAAATTTACAAGTGTAAGCCAATAGATACAAATGAAGTGCTATTACAATAATATGATTTGTATATTATTTTGTGTGTTTATATATATATATTTATTTAAACAAAACTCATTCATATGTGAGAATGTAACGGGACAATGCGATAATATATTATTTTTTTTATTGTTTGCATCTTTTTTTTTTTATGTTTCTTGGTTTACATATTATTTTACCATTTTCTTTTTATTCTTTTTTCGGATATTATTGTTATTAATTTAATTTTCTTATTAAATGTTTGACTTTTTTTTATTGAGATAAGGCTATATGGAATGGATGACAATAGAATTAAAATTTAAGAACTCAATAATTTTTCAATAATGCGAACACTTTTTAAAGATTAGAGTATTAATTTAAAAAAATATGACAATTTTTAAATAGTACATTGAAATTTTAAACAAAAACAATAAAGTAATGAGATAATTTGGAATTTTTAAATTAAAAAAAATGTTTTCTTATAGATAATTTATTGAAGTGATTTAACTATGAGTACAAAAAAAAAATATATAAATATTTTACATAAATATTAACAAAGAATTACTAAAAATAATTTAGAGAATTATTTCAAATATAAGAAAACATTCAACATAATAAAATACAATTGTCGCGCTTGTATTTCCGCTAGTTAAAAGATAAAATTGATGTGAAATAAATATTATAAAAATTAAGTGATTAATTTTTTCCTCTAAAAAAAAGTAATTAATTTCATATTTTCTGAATAAATTATAATACTTATTTTTTTTTTTTTGTCTAAAACATTACTACGCTATAGTGTTTCTACTTTTTTTTTTTTTATCTAATTTGTAATTTGTTTCGGTATCTACACATATGCTTACTTTTCTATATTATGATTCTAAAAGTTGTATGATTAGTTGCTCATATATTAAGATTCTCCTATGTTTTTCATTTTAGTTTTATTTTTGTCCTACACAATACAATACGAGTATCTTTTAACCTATTGAATCAAAGATGAATTTTGTTCGCAATACTAATTGATCTCCTCTGCCCTCCCTCCGTGCCACCTTCGTAGGCCATGTGCGACCCGCGACCTCCCTCCACACCACCTCTACAAGCCAAGCGCAACCTCCGCGCATGACTTGCGACCTCCCTCTGCGCCACCTCTGCAGGCCAAGCGCGACCTCCACACGATACTTGCGACCTCCCTCCGCAAGCCAGGCGCGACCTTCACTCACGACCCGTGACCTCCTCGCATGTCTTCTTTGCAACGACCTAGCCTCATCTTCTCCGCCACGACCACATCTTGTTTTTAAAAAATATGGATCATTATTATTAATTTAAAAAAATATGGATCATTATTGTTGATTAAAAAAATTAAATAAATAGAATCAACATTAAAACTAACTATCAACCCTTTAAAAATAGACGGAATGATCAAATTTGTGCGTTTCTAAAAATAGGGGAACCCAATTGTTCATTTTAAAAACAGGGGGATGAAAATCGTCATTTAAAAAAATAGGAGAATGAAAATTGCAACTAAACATAAATCTTATTATAAATCTAATGTTAATATGTCACAAGAAAACTTTCACGACTTTAAATGTTGTTTATATATTATTTTCCATAGTCTAATCCAAATAAGTTGCTAATAATTTTGTAGTTAATGTTATCTTAAAAGTTATTTTCATATCATCGCCTATATTTATTTTAAGAATTTGAAACATTATTCCTTCTATGAAACCAATATTTACAAGTATATAATTATGAATTGTCACAATTTATTTCAAACAACCTTTTTAAAACAAAAATTATATTATAATTTTAATATTTAGATAATTATAAATTTATTTCATTTTCATATAATAAATTATATTATATTAAAAAAATCTTTAAATTAATTTTTAAAAATAATATTGTCCCATGCATCCCACACGAGTACTCTTTCTAGTTTCTATTAGTGAGGAACCAAAAGCATTTTTTTTTTTTATGAAAGACAAGACATATCATATCCAATACATTTTCATAAAATGAGAGACCATGAAGGACAATATATAAATTTTGTCCTTTTGGTACAAAACCAATCTAAATCTAAACCATAATCACAAATTTGAATCAACATGATATAAAATCGTTGCACTTGTGCACACCATTGGACAGACACTTTGTCAGTGACGTAACTTGCCTTCTTTAATTCATTCATTTTACCAAAAGAAAAGAAAGTGCCATATTCTCTCAAGGCAATAAATTCAGTATTATACAAACAAGCACATCATTAACCCTACATTTGATCAATCGTTTGAAAATGTTTCCTGAGCCATTATGGATTTCATCAATCATGCCACCTGACAAATTAATGGAACAGTACTTTTAGCTCACAACATGAAAGTTTCATTTAGGGTCTATTTGAGTAAACTTCTCTTCAAATGAGATATTAGAGAAGCCAATTTTAGAAGAAAAAAAAAATGAAATGAGCTTCTACATAAATTAAAATTGATTTCTCCAGTAATTAATTTGTAGAAGCTCTTTCATATAACTTTTCTAAAATATGTGAAACTTCTATAAATGAGATATTAGAGAAGCCAATTTAACCTACATAGGAGTTCATTTCATATTTTTTTCTCCTATAAATTCTTCCAGAAAAGTTTACTTAAACAGGCCCTTGGGTCACTAAAAAATATCAATTTTTTAATTTGAGTCCCTAAAAATTTTTTACATTGTTTTGGATCCTGAAAATTTTTTAATTTTATTTTGAATTCCTACCAATATCATGACATCATCTCAACCATTGATATTTGTTGGTATAGTGTCATATCATCACTTAACTAACAGTTGAAATGATGTCACGTTATCGGTAGGAATTCAAAACAAAATTAAAAAATTTGCAAAGACCCAAAATAATGCAAAAAAATATCAAAGACTCAAACAAAAAAATAGGTATTTTTTAGGGAACTTATTTAAACCTAATATTTATCAATGAATCCATGGGCAGGATAGGGTACCAGTAATTGTGAGCCAGCCATTGTTGGAGTATGGCTTTACCAATTGGCACCATCTGCATCCCGAGCTTGGTAGAAATCACTTGGCCGGACAATGTTGACCTCCTCAAACTCATTATCATCTGGAAACAACAGAAGGGTAATTCTTCATTATGTTGTTTCTGAAAAGCAAAGGTAAATAGCATAGGCACATGCATAATAATTCTTTGACAGACAATGCAGTCAAAATGAAAGTTTCAGAAATATCTGCAGCAACTAAAGGCAGTGGAGAAGAAGAGATTATAAATGGAAATTCAGAAGATCTTCAGGAATTTCTTCAATTTGTTTTTTTTTTTTTCCATCAGTTACCACTGAACTTATATTAGATATCCCCTCAATATGTGAAGATTTGACAATCACTCACTTGACAACTGCAGCTCAAGTTAACATTTGGATTGAAAAGAATTATTTTCTTCTTTGCCCCTTTGGTTTCCCCAAACCTCCGTAAACTCCATTAAAACAACATGATGTTTTAGTGAAATTTGAAACAAAAAGTTTTGACCTTGACAATAGCAGTAAAATCCAACTGAAACGATTTTTTCTGAGGTTATAAACAAATAATGGATGCAATTCTAAGCAGCCATAACATGCTTCTTCTTTTTTGCTGTTGGGAATAACAATACAGCAAAATCTGAGACTTCGGTCCCTCTAACTAATATTGACAAGAAAATATTGCGACTGCAATTTTCAGAATGAGTATGATTTCATAACTCAAGTCAGAACCATGACTACTCTGGATGATGATAAAAGCAGCAAGAAGCTCATTAGAAGAATGCATTGAATAGTATTTTATTTGGTAAAAAAAAATGGCTTAAATATGTTTTGGATCCCTAATATATTAGTGACTTTTGTTTGGGTCCCTATTAAATTTTTTTGTTGTTGTTGAGTCCCCAATATATTAAAAGTTTTCATTTAGATCCCTACCGTTAGCAGGATCCTGTTATCCAATGACATGCCTATTAATGTAACACATCATCACGTGAGTTGTACAACCACGTGTCTTTAATTAGAGACGACAGAGACATAAAAACAAAAGTTGTAATATATTAGGGATCCAAAACAAAAACTCTCATTTATTAGGGACCCAACACAAAACTCGCTCATTTATTAGGGACTTTAAACATATTTAACCAATAATTAATATAGTTGCATAGTAATTAGTAACAGCTATACGATTAACAAATAGAACATTCAGATTCAGAGTATGATTATCAGAACATATTTAAGCCAACTCTTCAAAAAATTATTACAACTATAATGGACACATCATCAGATAACAAAGTCTCACTAATGGCAGAGACCTAAATGAAAACTTTTAATATATTGGGCACCCAAAACAACAGAAAAATTTAATAGAGACCCAAAACAAAAATCACTAATATATTAGAAAGCCACAACATATTTAAGCTAAAAAAAATATATCCAAAAGGACTATTGGTCACTGGTGTCAGACCCTTGTAAAGTATAAAAGGGAAGTCTGCCAAATAAAAAGTCCCATTGAAGCCTTAAAACTAAAAGTAATGAACTATGGTAAAACAACTCTCAATTCAACAAGCAAGCCTTTTCCCAGAACATGAGGTCAGTTACGTGGATTAAAAGGTGCCATAATGTTTTATTACAAATCATATCCATGGACAAGTCATTGACCTCTGAATCCTTCTTAAGGGTTTTGCCATTAAAAAAATTTCAGCCTCACTTTATTACCACTTAGGGCTACAGGCTACCCCCTTAATTGGGGCTTCTAATGGTCTTTCCATACATGCCCAAACCACAACAGGTGAGATTCTACCATTTTTTCTACAACAGATGCTATCTCAACTTTCTTTCTAATGCATCATTTTTAATCCTATCTTGTCTAATATGTCCACTTATCCAGCGTAACAAAAAATGAGAATGGTACATTATATGAGAAGGTTATGTTGGATAAGTGGACATATTAGACAAGATATTACTAACAGTCAACAGGTCTTATAGTTGTGATAAAATTTTCCTCTAAGCTTGAGTGATACTGTCACAGAAAACACTTGAGGCACCCCCTCCATTTCATCCACCCCACTTGAATCCTAGTTGCCCATTAGTTAAAAAGGTGTATATTTTGACAGCATAGAGAGAGAAACAATAATCAAGGGAACTAGTCATTCTATTTTCAAAATAACAAATGTTACAGCTGTCATAACTGAATTACGAGTAGCTAGTTAGAGGGGGAAAGAAAATAAATAGGAAAGACTGAGAGAGGGATAGAAAGAGAGGAGGAGAATAATCAATGTAAGAAGAGTTGGCCTCTCAAAGAGCCAAGTTAGGATTGATGCACCTCTAGCTAAACTTAAATACTCCATCTATTTTTTACCTAAAATTCATGTGCTTCCAAAGGTTGTCTCCACTGTCCCTATCTATTTCAATCGACTCCTATTCTTAGCTAGAGTAAAACACACATTTTTTATCAATCAAGAACCCACTATGATTAGTTTCAAGATTCTATAAACTAAAAAAAATGTATTTTTCAAATGAAAATTACCAAATGATTAAAATTAAAATTATAGATGAGTAAGGAAGCTAAGTGATTAAAATTACCAAATGCACATAACTCCTATGCATCTTTGATGCATGACAAGAGGAGATTATAGTTTATTTTGTATGCCTAAAATACATCAAAAAATTCCTTAAGTAGCCATGACATGAATACCTGAGATTTGGCCTGAAAAATTTGAAGACTTAGAAACAGTTCCTAGTTACCTCAATTCTCCAGAAGGAATTATCTTATTCAATATTAATCCAACACAAACCCAATATGAGCTGAATAGTCTATCTCTATCATCCAAATTGAAGGATCTTTCAAAGAACAACATAGACAACAGGCAATAGAACACTGAACACAATCAGGGAAGGAAGAAAGAAAACTAAATAGGCAGCAAGAAACAGGATAACAGTATACACATTACCTTTTCTCAAGGTCAGTGCAACAACAGCATCATTTTCAACCTGAACAGGAAAAAAAAAATTATAGGAAATTGTCAACACATATGAGATGCAGTGCAGGTATAAGTCATAAGAGGAGCAAGTAAAACATTTTTGCCAGTTGTAGATTAAGAACTGCTATTTTAAAAGACCCAGGAATTAAATAATTAAATAATAGATATATCCTAAATGCAAACATTTAAAACAAAAATACATGAAAATTGTACGGGGCATAAATGTGATGTTTTGCTACAGTACCTTTTGATCTGCCAGAGTCTTAGAGTCTTCCAATACTTCTCCTGTACCAGGTAGAATTAACCGTTGATTATTAGCTGGCTGATCAACCAGTTCTTGCAACTTCTGCTTTATCTCAAGAACTTTATCAGATGGCTTGCACCGGATGAAGTAGGTTGTCTTACTACGTTTAACACGAATGTACATATCCTGCCAATAAAAGATAGTTTGGATTGAGACCACCAAATTTCTCATAATGCATAACAGATATCCAAAAACAATTAGCAAAGAAATCCCCATCTAAGCTGAGTAAGATCAGCATTAACATTATAGCACTGACAACCTATCATAGCTCAGAGTATCTGTTTTATAATTGAACATGATACAATGTTAAAGCACACCAGCCTGATGCTTCTAGAAATTTATAAGAAAAATGTTACAAACACACTCTTTTGGACACACTTTTTCGGATTGGTTGAAATTTATTGAAAATTATAAAATTGGATGAGTGTGTCGGTAGAAATGTGTTAAAGTGTGTTGTTAGCACTGCTCAATTGACAATGAAAGTGAAAGAAAACAGGGAATAACATGTTCTTGTACAAACACAAACCAAAATACTACCATATGGCATGATTCAACAGAAGTAACTCAATGTGTAGCTTAAAGGAAACAAAATTCAAACAAAAAAGCTAACAAGCTATAAGCATCTTCATGACCTCCCAAGTCCTAACATCACAACTAACACACTGTTGGGGTAAAAGAGGGTAGTTTGGCATACATACATAAATACATACATGCCAGTAGATATAAGGTCGCCTTAATGGTTTTTGTTTTTGATCGGCAATGCTAATTGTTAGTATTATTAGTTTTTTTTTTTTTTTAGTAGAGAGAGTCGATCCCACGACCTCTCACTCCTTTCCTTCATCCTTCACCACAGACCACCCTTATATCTCCTTATATCTCCTTGGTGGTTGGGAAAGGGGCTTAAGGGTGAAGGGAGTTGGGGGAGGGATAGGTCGTAGATTTGAATCTTTCCTTCATGCATGCTGTCTCCTGTTTCCTTTCTCACGGAAGCACAGCAAAGACAATTCTTTTTACCAATTCCTTTTCTCTTTTACTATTTTGTCACAGCCTAGCCTATAAACATAAAAAGAAAAGAACATTTTGTACCAGTTCCCTCACTCTTCTTCGAATGACTTGAAAACACGCAAACCCAATTCTCCAAAAAAATTCAACTCAGGAACAAAGATTCGAACAGCACAGAAAAAAAATTATACACATACCATTTTATTACGCTTCGGGTGCGTGCTTCTCCTTGTTGGTAACGAAATCCAAGGGTGCGGTGCTGCAGTCCACGGAACAGAAGAAAAAATTCAAAGGAGAAAAAGAGTAAAAACAATTGTCTTTGCTGTGCTTTCGTGAGATAATTAGTATTTGAATTGAAGCAAGTTTTTTTTGATTTGGTAAAAGAGGGCTCAGAGTACCTTTTGGGAATTGGTGAGTTTTTTTGGTAGTGTCAGTCAGATGTGGAAGAGGGATTCTCACTCTCTCTCACTATACCGTGGACCGTGGTTCGTGACTAATTGGTTGTTTACGCCTTTACGGCCCCGTCGCATTCACTCCTTTCTCTTATATATACACTGGTGTAAGAGTCTATGCAATGCAGTGAAATGCACGGCGCATTAATTAAAATTTTATAAATTTATATTTTTTATAAAAAAAAATGTATAATATTTTTATAATTTTATATATTATATATTATATTTTAAATATTTATAAAAATAATAATCTTATTTAAAGATTATTAATTTAATGTGAGCTCTGTGTGTTATATATTATTTTTTTATTTCAATTGTACCTTGATCTACTAAATTTAAAATATCTTTGGTCAATATTTTTTTACTCATTTTAATCAATTTTTTTTTTTAAATCAAGAAAACTTAATCCTATTTTTTTATTAAATTTTTTATACTCAAAACTCTTAGATTTATATTTAATTAATTGATTAGGTTGAAATGTTTTATTTTTGTGTTTAAATTTAATTAACAAAAATATTATATTTAACTCAAATTAAAAAAATGATTTTTTTACTTAATTTAGATGAATAAAATCAAACTAAATAAAAATAACATTACAAAATCACTTATATCATTTGGTATTTAGGTAACTACCTAGAAAACTCTTAAAAACTTTGTTACTCTTTAAAATATATATTTTAAACAACATAATATATAATAAATGAGAATAAAAAGTAAAATAATCAACTAGTATTATAAAATACTACATTATTATCAATAGTAAATAATAAATAATAATTTCTAAAAAGATATTAAAAAAAATAAGAAATTGCCTAATGGTAAAATAAGAAAATGCATTGATAGATATTTTTTCATAATATAAGAAAATAAGTAAAACATTATTATTATAGTAAAAATATTTGTTTTTGTAAATATTTATAATAGTAAATGAGAAAAGAGTAAATAAACAGATAAGTATTCAAAAATATTGCATATAAATATATATATATATATATATATATATATAAACTATAAATTAAATAAATAAACAAAACAATAAAAAATAAAAAATAAAATTTCATACAAACATGAAACAAATAAGGAATTATCAATAGTAAAATAAGCCTTGTGATATTCTTTTTTGTAAGTCTATAGATAGATATAGTTTAATAATATAAGAAAATAAGTACAATACATATTAATGATCGTAGAAAAATATTTTTAAAAAAACAAGAAACAAATAAAATGAATAGAAAAGGTCCGTAAAAAAAATGAAGAGTAAAATGTGAAAAAATAAGTTGTAAATGTGAAATCATAAAAAAAAAAAAAAGAAACAAATAAAATGAATGGAAAAGGTCCGTCAGAAAAAATGAAGAAAAAACGAGAAAATAAGTTATAAATGTGAAATCATAAATATTATATTAAGTAGTTGAATTATTTTATTTTTCTTTTAAAAAAAATGAAAAAAATTATATAAAAACTTACTCAAATATTATTTTCATAGATTAGAATTAAATTAAATTTTATTATAAATTTAACTACATAATATAAATATTATTCGACCCAAAATCTTATTTATGAAATAACTCAAAAATATTTTATAAGATTTATAAGTAGAAATAATTTTATAAAACTTTAAAGTATTTTTTTATTCAGTTTTAAGGATGAAATTATGTCAAACACTTGAAAAAAAATATTTGTCACCTATAATGGTCATACTTAACTCAAATATAATTATATCCCGTGAATTATACATGTAGTTTCTACCATTAAAAAATTAAAATTAATTTAATTTATGATATTTTTAATAAAACTATTTTATAATAAAATATATTAAGTAAATAAATTTAAATATATTTTATTATATATTTATTTTAAAAATAATATTACTATAGTATATATTCATCAACAATTTTTACATATATAAAGTTATTATACAATAAGTTAAAATATTATTGTATAATAAATATATTATTATTTAGATTTAAATTAATGTTTAATATAAAAAATTAATCTTGTGTTTTATATCATAAATAAAGAAATTAAAACTTACTCAATTTATAATACTATTGATAAAATAATTAAAAACTACTTTGAAAATAAAAATATATTTAATAATGAAAATTTTAATATAAATATTAAATTACAATATATTAACTAATTAAATTTAAATTAATGTTTAATTTAAAAAATTAAACTTCATAATATAATTATTATTCTAAAAACATGTAAAAAGAAAAATATATAAAAGAAACTTAAAAATAAAAAGTGTAAAAAGACAAAATAAAAAAAATGTAAAAATAGAAAGAGAAGAAACCTTTATAAAAAATATACCGAACCAAAAAAAAAGACAAAAAATAAATAAAAATAAAAAACAAAAGCAGTGGCCCGTAAAAAAAAATAAAAAAATAGAGGCCTTGGAAGAGCACAGGTGACTTCCCCCTCAAATATTATATAAATAGATTTTTTTTTAACGCGCTTCGCTCGGTTTATTCTTCTATTGCAAAATTCCCAATAAACTATAGAGTGTAGGCTAAGGTGCGAGAGCTAGTTAGATCCCCACCGTGCGATATGTTTAGTAGCCGTCGGATTTAACAACATTTTAGAACAAAGGTCTCGAATTAACTAGGCAACCAACCGGTTTAGGAAATGCAAGGTTTTTTTTTTTTTATGGATTATTTTTTTAACTAATTACTCATACGAGTGTATCTTAAAATATAGGTATAATGGTACTTTTGCTCTCTCAAAATTATTTTTTTTTTGTAATTTTACTCTTCAATTTTTTTTCCATCACTTTTGATCCTTTAAAATTATTTTTTTTTATATTTTTGTATCTTTGTTAATTTTTGAATTGACTATGCTATTTGTTTTAGTAATTAAGTTATTAACATTAATTAATTATTAACTAATTAACATTATCACTGATTCACTAAGGTCTCATGTCTCATTCGAAATGGTTGCGAGATTTCGATTTTGATTTTAAAATGTAATTTCAAAACAAAACGTTGAATTGATTTTTAACTTAATTTCAAAACAATTTAACATTATTTTCAAAGCAATAAAAAAAGGTTTTATGAATTTGATTTTTAATTTTAAAAAATATACTTTCATCACCATCTTCACTCTTATCACACTATTGTTGTCGCCACCACACCATCACCACCACCATCACATAGTAACCGTTATCACCATCCATCATTGTCGCCAACACCACCACTACATCATTGATGTCATCACCACCACACCATCGATACCACCACAACACTACCGCATTATCGTTGTCATCGCCACCACTGCATTGTTGTCGCCACCACCACACCACCATCATTATCCTTACAACCACCATTCCACCACAATCGTTGCCCACTACCACTACCACTACCACTACCATACTGTCACTGCTGTCACCATCCACTATCATTGTCGCCACTACTACTATCGTGGTTGTCTTCACCACCACCATTCAACCATCATTGTTATCACATTTTACTGCTAACATCACTGTCGTCGTTACAATTGCCTTCATCACCACACTCTTGTCATGGTCGCCACTACCACTATATTATTGTCACCACCTCTGCCACCACACTATTGTTGTCACCACTATCGTTGCCCACCACCACCATATTATTGTTGTCGCCACTACCACCATATTATTGTCATCACCACCACTAACTTTATCATCTATTCATTTAAACATATTTTAATCATCTTTAATTTTGTTTTTGTGAATTATATTCTCTATTTTACAACAACTTTTAAAAATTTTAAAACAATAATAAATTGAAACTCAAAACTAAAATTAGTTTTGATTTTTTAAAATTTTAAAATTAAAAGCAATAAACTGCCTGAGGCCTTATTTAATAACTTATTTATTTATTCAAAAAATGCATTTTTTAATAATTTATTTATTTACTGGAATTTTTATTTTTTTAGTGATTATCATAATTAGTATTAATAATGTGCTTATTATTGTTTTAAAATGGCTGAGGTAGTGTCGGTTTTTCTTGTAATTGTGCATGATTAATTATATTAACTTTTCAATGGACATGTGAAACTATTTGTAAAATAGTGTAACTCTTGTAATTATTAGCCTAAATGTTTACTCATTGTAACTTGTTGAGCGTGGTGTGTTTTGGTGTTTCACTGTATTGGTTATAGTCTTATATAGATATAAGGCTTAATTGTAATTTTCATCATTTCCTAGTTCTCAAAACATGTGAATTTGGTTAATCCGTCTATTTGTTATGGTTGATCATTTGTTTTTTGAACGTTGACTATTTTAATTACTATTTACACCTCCTTAACTTCTAAATAGACTCCTTTTCAAAATTAAAAATAATTTTTCCACATACGTGATTGATGCATTTTTTTAGCATATCCCATTTTATTTCCTACATCCCACTTTACTTATTGTACTTCTTACTTTGTTTTTTGTACGTGAGTATTTTTAATTTTTTAAGTTAATATTTATATAACCAAGATTATATTATATGAATCATATATGACATTTTGAAAATTATCAGTAACATTTTTATTAAATTCAAAAAATAATTTATAAATATAAATAAATTGGTTTGTAAAAATAAGGCGTCATAAATATTCATATACAAAAGTTAGAATTATTGAAAAAATTTTGTTTGTCAAAAATTCATACTAATCTATAAATATTTCCAAAAATCATAATCATGTCTTGTTTATTTGAAAGGTATATAAATGGAATTATCAATTTTGATAATATTTCCAAATCTAAAAACAAAAATTGAAAAAAATAAAAGCTAAAATTAGAAATTAAAAATTAAAAATTAAAAATGTGGATGTGTAGAAAAGTAAAGTGGGAGGTGCAAAAACTAAAATGAGAGTGTAAGAAATAAATTAGGAGGTGTTGAAAGAAAAAGATATCAATTAAGTAGATGCTGATTTTTTTTTTTTTTAAAAGAAGATCTATTTATAAGTTAGGATAGGAAAATGTAAATAGTAATTAAATTGGACCAAATTTTCATGTTTTTTAAATTAGGGAGACCTAATTTTACAATTAAAATTTAGAGGAATGAAAATTGTTAATTTTACAAAATTAGAGGATAAAAATTACAATTAAACTTAAATATAATGATTTCAATTCAAATATATCTTCATCCTCGAAATTATATTCAAACAGGATATCTCCATGGCTTTGGTTTACTTTAGCTTTTGGATATTCTTGCATTGGTTCATCAGCTGCAAATACAAATTCACTACAAAAAAAAAATGCCTTATAGTCACATACCCTATAGTGACACTATACCTGTTGTCATTAATGCATGCATTTAACGGGGGTGCTAATAACGCTGGTTCGTTACAAGTGGTTATTATTAAAACCGTAGGTAATTGTCAATTGTTTAAACCAATGAAAGTTAATTTTATTTTTAATTAATGTTTATTTTTTTAAAACCCTATTTTCAGAGCGTAAACCAAAACCCCTCTTTTCTATTCTATTCACGAAGCAAAATCCCTCTTCTCTATTCCTAAGCCTCTCGCCCTTGTAACCTGCCCCGTTCCCTACGTCTCCCTCCATCGCTGCTAGAGAAGATCCACGCCGTTCCCTAAGCCTTCGTCGCTGCCGCAGAAGACCCACGCCGTTCGCTAAGCCTCCACTCCACAACAACCTTTACTCATTTCGTATCTGGTAATGTAATCCTCATTTCTCTGTGCTTTTGATTTCAAGTTTTCAACTGTCACTCTCTCTTTCTATTCGAACACACTTTGTGATTAGACGAAAAGTAACAATTTCCAACAAATTTTAACAATTGCACAAAGAGTGTGATGTTAGAGTGCTTCGATTTTCGTTAATGTGTAGATTCATTGATTTTGATTTGTTTTATTTGTTTAACTCGTGGAACATTTGTTTTTAACCGCTTTCAATTTGCGAGATTGATCATTGTGTTTTTAATCACTGTTTTTATTTTGAGTTTTAACTGATCCACGAGGAGCATTTGATGCTTAGTAATATATAGTTGATGTCTGAATATTCGAGTTTTGTACTGTGCAGATTGATCACTGAAAAAATGTAATTGCGAAGAGCAAGTGGAGGGATACCACGAGGAGTTGCCTAAGGCAATTAAGGCGCTGCCTATGTTTTTTCTGCACTCACTCTTTTGTCTATTCTGTGTTTTCACTTAAAAAATGGATTATTTATGTACCTCATCTGGTCTTGCTTATTGTTGCTTTTGTTTTCCTTTCCTACCTAGTACTCGCGGATTGGCTTATTTTGATTTCATTCTAATGCTTTCTTTCGATAATCATAATATCTGCTGAGGCGTTGAGGAATAATAATGTGAATCTAATCATGTTTCATTAATTAATTTGGGATCAGCACTGTCTATTCAGCTATAGTCTAATACAATGCTTCATTAAATTAGATAAATAAATCAAACTCCTAATTGGCTATCATGGTTACAATTGAATATTAAGAAGATGACAATGACTTAAACTCAAGTAGAAAGGTGCATGACGAGAATCTTAAGATTCAGACCATTATCATGATTCACCTCTGGCTTCATGACTTCACCATTATCATGATTCACCCTTGGCTTCACATGTGATTATTTTTGTTAATTATTTTATGTTCTGATTTGGGTCACTGACTCAGCAAATTCTTTGCTGTGATCAGATTATTACTTCTAATTTGCAATTTGCATGTAAGGCCATCTAAGATCTTAGTAATTAGTAATTAATTTGTTCTATGTTGCATTTGCATCTATTAATTGTGATTTATAGTTTTGTTGCAAATTTAAGCAAATTGATTTATAGTTTTTAATTCGAGATTTAACTGTTCCTAAATTGAATTTTGAATTCAAAATCAAATTGTATTTATTTCAATGGAGAAGAGATTTTTTCATATGCGAAGTACCTACTTATATCCTTCTTTCCTACTTTCAGTTATGGATAACTTGAGGTTTTCGAGGAAGAAGAAGAAAGTGATGTGAGGAGCAAGTGAAGGGGTACCTGACTATATCCTTCTTTCCTACTTTCATGTCTAATCGTTCTCTTGAGAGTGTGCATGAGAGGGTGTTGGGATGTGCATGTGTTTCATTGGTTAAAAGTTGTATTGTTTCTTAACCAAGCAATCTCAGTATGTGAAGTTCTTTGAGTTTGGCTACTGATGTTATTTTGAAAGTTTATATGTGCAATTGTGATTCAAATTGACATGTTTCTTAGGGCTTGTTTGAACACACTACTCTAGAAGGACTTTTAGAAGAGAAAAATATAAAGAAAAAATGAAATTAGCTTCTTTATAAGTTAAAATTATTTTTTTCAATAGCTAATTTGTAGAAGTCTCACATCTTTTAGATGAATCTATTTGAGAGAGCTTCCATTAATTGACTATTGAAAAAGACAATTTTAACTTCTAAAGAAATTAATTTTATTTTTTCTTTATATTTTTCTCTTCTAGAAGTCCTTCTGGAGTAGTGTGTCCAAACAGGCCCTTAACGTGACATTGACAACTGCTTCTTGATATCTCAGGCTATTGAATATTTGACTAAGGCATTAGAGTTTGAATCTAACTCAGAAGATATTTTACATGAGAGGTATCTTGTCTGATACTAAGTCTTTTTCATTTTTTTTATTTGGATGACTTATTGATGCTGGAATTATTAATTATGTCTCCTTTTATTATGATGGATTCATGCATGTATCTTGTGGTAGCTCCTAGAAGTTTAGACAGAGGAACTTATTTGGTTTTTTGTGAAATGAATTTATAGTCTTTGTTAATAATACTATCCTGTATCGTGTATTTTGTTTACGACCTTACTGTAAATTTCAAGTTGAAGTTTGATTATAAATTATTGTGGTGATAATGTTGATCTAATTTTTTTTTTTTTGTAGAGGGTAGCTACTTATATATGTCTAATGTATTTATTTTTTTGTAGAAGTCAATGAAGGAATTGTCAATTTCAAATTTAAGTGTTTGATGCTGCAGTTGAAGACCTTCAGCTTGTGTGCAGCTAGGCAGGGATAATAAATCTGCCTATATGTATTTGGTGGGCTCTAAGTCTTAACATTTGAATTGTCATTGACTATTAACCTTTATTTTGGTTTTATTGTCTATCACATGAAAATATGTCTTCATTATTTAGTTGATCAAACATTGTCTTTTACAGGGTTTAGCATTATCTTCAATTGGTGAATATAAGAAAGCTGAGGAAGCACATCTGAAATCACTTCATATTGATAGAATTTTTCTTGAAGCATGGGCACACCTGACTCAGGTATCCCATCAAGTATCAACCTTATTGTACTGATAGTTGTTGGCACATTTAATTGTTAACTTAACTGGAAGCTTGATTCTCAAAATCCTGAATCATCTGTATGGATTTTATTTTACTGGTTTGAAATGTGATCAGTTGTATACTTGCATGCTCTCTGATCTATTATCGTATCTGTTCCTTTTCTCTCTATATGTATTATAATTTACTCATTTAACTTGAATTAAACTTTCCATTTCATGTTAGCTTATTAACATAGTTCACATTTACATTTTTCCTTTAGTAAATTGTTGGCTAAATTCTACGAAGTAGGTTACATCTTTCATGGCTTTTGTTTAAGTTATAGGTTTATAGTTGTTCTGTACTTCTCTTAGATGATTTTGTTGCTGGCTGTGTTCTAAATGTGTGATGTTGGTAATTAATTAGGATTTATCAGTCTTTGGTTTATAACTAATTAGCTTTTAAGTATGGAATCATTTTTGGACTTTTATTTTCAGTTATATGCTTAAAGCTCCTATTTTACATAATTTTTGTTGTTAGTTTTATTCTGAACATGAGGGTTTTGGAAGTTCTATCAAGATTTATTGAAGCCAACAAAAGCTCAGGAATGCTAAATCAATTGCTGCAAATTGATGGGAGGTAATTGCTGTTAATGAAATGGTATCACTCCCATTACAATTATTAACTGGTAACTGGTTTATCATGTTTGGTGTACTTTGTGCCCTTTGCTCTGTATCCAAGGCTGATTACTTGAGTTTTGTTGGTAGGTTTGCCAGAGCTTATCATTTGTGCGGCCTTTTGTTCCATGCAATGGGAGACCATAGGTATTTTTTAACAGCCATAACTGTCAATTAGTTGGAGCTTAAAGGTACTAGCTATAATGTCTTTTTTCAATTGCTTTGTGTCCTATAGTGTATTTTTTAAAATTGCTTGGGGTCCTATTCAGTTTGGTTTCACTGTTTATAATTTTTTTTTCTTGTAAATTCAATGACAAAAGAAATTGAGTTGGTGAAAATGATATAAGGTCAATATTAACTCTGGCTCTTATTTTTTTATCCAAATTCTAGACTGCTAAAGGGACAAGCATTTTAATAGGAAGAGTAGCTGCAAGAAACAAGGCAAACTTAAAGCCTTCAAAGTACATTCTTTTCTTCTTGCTTCTAGTCTGATCACTTAGTTTTGGATTTATCTCAAAGTAATGTTTTAAATTGTGGAGAAGTTTAAACTAACAGTGGTTTTTTAAAGGTGTTTCATTGTTCATAGGCAACAGTTTGTGGTTTTACTTACCTGATTCTTTTCTATGTCACAGAGAACTAGAAGATAAGGTGAATGCCCTCACTATGAAACTTGATCTTGATTTTAAGACAGGCTTGATGCAAGCTTGTAGATATAGACATTGGGAAGTTGTACAAAGACTTTTATTCTTTAGATGCAATGTGAGTCCTGTTATGCTTTCTCTTTTTTCGCTTTCTATGTATAGTTTTTATCTGAATCTTTTCTATGTTTCACCATAAAAAACAAAACGGGTCATAGTTGTGATCGGCTAGTTGCAATAGGTCTGGTTTGTAGTTTCATTTTATTGGTTTTGAGCCTTCAAAAGTTTAAACATTTCTCTTCAATCAAGGCCACTATTATCTTGTGTGTGAAACTATGAATCACTTTGCCTCTAGTTAGGAACATAGCAGTATTTATAATGCAGAGCAACTGAATAAGCAAATTGATATTAGCTACTAAGATTAATTATTATGTCTCTAACTAATCATTGTTTTATAATTGTGAAAATAGTCTTTGACATTTTTAATTGTGACATTTGTAGATTGTTAATATTTTCGTTTTTATTGAAGGAACATGAGGATAGACACCATGGAGAATTCAAGAATTTTCATTTTCTTCTTATGGACAAAAGATAGTATTTTTTTTCTCATGTTCTATGTAATATTTAATTGACATTGAGGACATAAGAATTTTATTTTCTTTTGTTATGGATGGATGCATGTGAGTATAACATTTATTTCTTATTATATGATGTATTCATTTTTGTTATCAATGAATGTCAATATTATTTTTATATGGGTACTTAAATAGACATTTTTAATATATTTATTTAAGTTATGACTTTACTAATTAAATTTAGTAAAATTATTTTTGATTATTTTAAATTTTAAATAATATTAAAATGATTAAAGCTTTTAAAAAAAAATTAGGTATAGGCTATAGTGACACTTAATGCTTGTAGGCATATATGTATATACATTTATTCCCACACTTCTACAAAATGTAGGTATAAGCTATAGTGACACCTAATTAATGTGGTTAAATCCCTTTCAAAATCTACACTAAAATTGTGTGAGTATAGGTAAAATGAACTTATACCTACATATACTATACCTATAGTGACACTTTTTTGTATGTCACTGTAGGTAATTTTTCTTGTAGTGATTTCATGGGTAAGTCTTAGTGTCACAAATGGAAGGAATCCCTCTTTTTCATCATTGTTGAATGGGGAATACAATGCATCCTGTATTTTTCATTTGTCCAGATTATTTTCTAAATGATTTAAATATATTTTTGTCTTTAAATATATATAGATTATATATTTTTTTTTGTCCTCCATATAAAAAGTTGTTTTTGTAATCCATCAAAATTAGAAAATAATTTTTTTAGTCCTTATTATAGTAGATGTCAAACAATGAAGAAAAGATTTACAGTTTGATTTGTGATATTTTTATATATTTGTAACACAAAAATTTTCACAAATGGTAAATTTCTTATTTGGAACCTTTTATGAGAAGGATTAAAAAAATATTTTTTATTTATTTTAAAGAACTATAAAAGCAACTTTTCAATTGAGGATAAAAAAAAATTGACCCATGGAAGTGTTAAATGAATTGTTTAACTCTAAGCATTGCTTAATCTTGTTTTTTTTTTTTTTTACCACAAGAGCAAATAATATGGATTTGAAAAGATACACAACTTATTAATAGAGAAAACAGAAAGTAATGTTTGGGATGCTATAAAAGAAAATCCAAATCTATTCATATGTCACCGGAGTTTATTTTGGATATTCTTCGAGTTAGGCAAATGATTAATGTTTTGATCATCATGTATTTTTTGTTGAATTATTTGGTTTATATTTTGATGACATTATTGATTTTATGGGTTAAATGAAACATTTTATATTTTTGACTAATGTTTTTTTTATTATTTTTTGTTATCATTTTATAAAAATTTGTAATTAGAAGTAAGTCATTATTGTAATCGCTGTGAAAAAAATATCTCAAAATGTTGGTTTGGAATTCATGTAATTTCTTAACAAGTGGGAGGGTTTAGTTCATAATGACTTGTGACTAGTGTGTATTTAATGATATTTTCACGCACACTCTTGTTGATTTGTGTTCAGTAGTTTTGAATTTTTTTTCTAGAAATTCATAAAGTTCTTTCAAATCCTATATTCCAAATCCAATGAAATCCAAACTACAAAATTCTAATCATAGAAGTTTTTTAATTTTTTTTTAAAAAGTTTTTAGTTTCTTACAAAATTTTAAAAATCTTCTAGACTTTTTTATGACAAAAAAAGTCTTTTAAAATTCTAACCCAATATACACCCATAAAATTAAAAGATTTTTAATTAACAAGCATTTTTTTTTTAATTCTAGTCTATTTAAAATTTCATTTTTAATCCCTATAAATTTTCGTTGACAAGAAATAAAATAAGAAAAACACACATTTACCAGACTAAAAATGAACAAAATACTTTAGAGGAACAAAAATTAAAAAGAAGCAAACTTGTAGGGACAAAAAATAACAAAAATCTTACAAAACCAAAATTGAAAAAAAAGCAATAGGAGATTGCATTATACTAGAAGTTGAATTTAATTGGAATGTATTTTTAGTGTAAAGATTTTTCCCTCTATCAATCAATCAATCCATCAATCCACGAAAACTGTAGACTTTAAAAATCACAATGTTATTTGATTGATTAACAACATAAAACTAACAATAAGATTAAACTCTAGTGATAATTTAATTAGTTATTTATTTTCTGGCTAAATTTATCTCCAATGAGCAGAGAAGAAGATACATGAGAAAGGTAGTCCTTGAACCTCCCCATTTCTTGTGCTACATCCATCATGCTTGGTCTTGTTGAAGGGTTGTGGTGTGTGCAGAGAAGCCCCAACTCTATGAGTTCTAACATAACATGTTGCCCAATTTTGTGATAGTGGTGATGACTAGGCATCATGCTAGCTGAGGGAGAGAATCTTTGCAATGCTTGTTCAACAATGTCACCAAGATCGTGTGGATATTGTCTCTTAACCCACTCATGCAAGCAAGACCCTTCATGAACAAAGACATCGGTTGGGCGTCTACCCGTCACTATTTCTAGCACAAGTACACCAAAACTGTATACATCACCTTGAGTTGATGCATGCCTTCCCATTCCATACTCTGTCAAGAAAAAAGGACAGGTAAAGAGCATGTTTGGGAGTTGTAACATTTAAGTTTTTTTTTTTACATAATTTAAGTTGTTTTAAAAAAAGTATCTATGTTTGAAAAAAACATTATTTAAAAAAAAAAAGAGTTGTTTTTCGTAATCCAAAAAATGGTGGCGTTTGATTTTACTGTTTTATGCTTTCATTTTCATATAAAATAGAAAATGCTTTTAAAAATACTTTGTTTTAATTTTTAAAAACATTTTAAAGAGAAAATATTTTCTAAAAACGACTCAAAAACAGAAAATAAAGATGTGACGATTTCAATATTTTTACTTTTATAAACATTTTTATCCTTTAATAACTTTGTTTTCATTTTTATAAACATATTTTATAATATTTAAAATTTGAAAATAAAAACTATTTTTAGAAAATAAAAATAAAAAATAAAAAAATCTCAAAAACCAAATGCCTTAATTATTATTTTCTCTTGTAGCAGATGGTATATTCATTTATTATGTAAAAGTTAATTTTTTGTTTCATTCAAATAAAATTAATTATTTTTAAATCATTTTTTTAACAAACTTACCTAAATAAAATCTGATTCTAATTATAAACTATTATAACATTAATCGATTATACATATGATTAATATGATTAATGAAATAATCTGATTTTTCAACTATTCCAGGGATAATTAAATTTAATGCACAGAACTTGTGAAACAGAAAATGAACACCTTATATATACAAGTGAAGCCCAAATATAATCTACTCATCAAAAAAGGGTGTAACGAAAAAGTTTATTGTATAGAGCACTGAAAATTGAATAGTTGTTTGATTTCACAAAATAAAGGATAGTAATTAATTGGGGGTCATGTGAAGCACAAGGAAATCAAGATAATGACAGTGTCTCATAAAAAGTCATTTCCTAGTATACTATATGAACTTAGTCCCTAAAACTTGTGAACTATTCTAAAATAAATACGGCATAATGTAAAAATATTTGGACCAAGTACATACCAGGAGCTATGTAGCCAACAGAGCCACATAACAAGCCATGTGTAGAACTGAAAGATGAGTCACTTGTGGGAATGTTGTCATCAACTTTTACAAGCCTTGCAATTCCAAAATCAGTTACCAAAGCGGTCAAATCTTCGTCAAGGAGTATATTGCTCGGCTTAAGATCACAATGCACTACTCTAACTGGAGAATAGTGGTGCAAATAGGCCATTCCCTCAGCTACATCACTGCAGATGCTCACCAACTGAACCATATCCAACTTTTGGCTCGAATATAAGTGCCTCTCAAGACTACCATTTGGCATCAGTGGAAGAACAAGAGCCTTAAACTCCTTTTTACTGCAAGTTGTGATGATTCTTATTAAATTTCTGTGTCTAATCCTCTTCAAGATTTGGCATTCCCTTCTAAAGCTCCTTGAAATTACACCTGCTGTTGTTGTGTCTATGACCTTCACTGCTATTCTTGTGTTATCTGGGAGAACTCCTTTGTAGACCTGTCCGAATCGACCTGAACCGATTAGGCTTGAAGCACTGAAGCCTCCAGTGGCCTCAATAAGTTGTGTGTATGAAATTCTAGGGTACTTGAGCTCCTTTGTTTCCTCATCATCTTCATCCTCAAAATCGCCTTTGCTAACTGTTGCAAATTGCATTCTTTGTTTTGCCAACATGCACAACATGGGGCTGCCAAATAGTAACACTAGAATTAGTACGAGAAGCAAATGGTGATACCTTTGTTTTTTCTTGTGGCAGTTTTGCATGCCTTTTATCGTGCCACAGAGACCATCATCTCCTAGGAAAGAGTCTATGGTCAAAGATGAAAAGGCTCCATTGTTTGAGACACTCCCTGAGAATTTGTTGAAAGAGAAATTAACTTTCTTAAGAGTGGACAAGGACAATTGTAGGGACTGTGGTATTACCCCTGTCAATTGATTTGAAGATACATCAAGTGCTTGAATATAAGCCAATTTACCTAATGAATCCGGTAGAGGGCCTTCTAAGGAGTTACCAGAAAGGTTGAGGTACTCTAATGCTATGCAACTTCCAAGCTGTGGTGGGATTTTGCCAGAGAGATTGTTAATGGATAGGTCAATAGACAGCACCATGTCCATTTTGGAGAGCTCTAATGGTAAAGGTCCATCTAAGCTATTACTTGATAAATTCAAGTAGAGTTTCAAGCTAGTCAAGGATGCAACAACTTCCTTAGGGATCATCCCTGAAATCTTGTTGTGGGATAGGTCCAAAATTTCCAAATTGACACATTTTCCCAGGCTTGGTGGGATGGTTCCAGAAAGATGGTTGTGATAAAGCAAAAGCCTTCTTAACTGTGTAAGGTTAGCAAAAGTGTCTGGTATTGAGCCAGAAAGCTTGTTTCTTGACAAGTCAAGAAGCCCCAGATGCTTAATGCCACCAAGGGTTGATGGAATCTCCCCAGATAGTGAATTATTTGATAAATAGATTCTCTCTAGCCTTCCCATCTGGGAGAGGCTAGGAGGTATTGATCCATTTAGCAAGTTGCTAGAAAAGTTTAGAAGAGTGAGATTCACAAGGTTTGCAATGTTTGAAGGTATAGAACCATATATGAGATTGTCATCTAGGTGAAGTTGTAAGAGGGTGCTAGGAAGAAGATCACCAATGTTATGAGGTAGCTTCCCTCCGAGATTGTTTCCCGCCAATTCGAGGCCTTGCATGCTAGAGAAGTTCATCAATGAAGAGAAGAAAGGTTCAAGTTTGGTGTTACCATCATGGCTAACAAAGTCATTATAAGATAGGTAGAGGAATTGTAGTTGTGGCAAACTGCTTACAATTTCAGAGGGTAGCTCCCCACTCAACCTATTTGATTCCAAGTCAAGCCATTTCAAGTTAGTGGAGTTTGAAAGAGCTAAAGGAACACCCCCTACAAATTTATTAGACCAAAGTAAGAGGAACCTAAGCTCTTTGAGGATACAACACTCATTGCTCAATGGCATTTGTATTTTTCCTCCCAAGGAATTGTTAGAGAGGTCTATATACCTCAACGTGGAAGAAGACCCATTGCAGAAAAGTGAGGGTGGAATCTCACCCTCAAGCTGATTACTTCCCATGTTAAGATAGTACAAGTTGTGAAATGAACCCAACTCAGAGGGGATTTCCCCTTGAAGAAAATTCCCAGATAAACTGAGTTCTTGAAGCTGAAACAAATAGGACAATTCTCTTGGAACGTGACCCACAAGAAAATTGTCAGAAAGATCAAGAATTTCCAAGTGTGAAAGGTTGGCTAGAGCAGGGGAAATAGTGCCCCCTAGTGAGCTTCCATTAAGAGCAAGCTCTATGATCTTGTTGTCAATTGCATTGTTGCATCTGACACCATACCAATTGCAAACATGTACACTTGAGGAGTTCCAACTTTTTAGAACGTTTTTGGGGTCAGAAAAAATGCATGACATGAATGAAACAAGTGACTCTTTTTCATTCACTAGGGTCACGTTTTCCTCCCCATAATAGACTCCTGAGTGAACAGTGGTTATAAAGAGAAACAGAACCATTAATGAAAATGGAAGCAAACCTATCATCAAGGCATGCATTATTATTGTTTCTCTTTAATCAGAAGAAAACGTGAAAATGAAGGAAACGTGGAAAATCTAAGAAAGATCATGCACTGGAATTGGTGTGTGCAAGTTTAATGTAGCTCATTATAAGGAGCCCTGAGGACACGAAGGCTAAGAAGAAAGCAGTAATGTGTGTTTGATTTAGCTTTACAAAATTGATTTTGAATTCAAAAGGATTTTAGAAAAATTTTCACATGTTGGATTTTACATGGGAGAAATTTTGGATTCATGATTGATTCTGAAGTAAGTCGGTAGCAGCTCTAGTTTTGGATTCAAAAAATTATATTAAATTTTACATCAAAATTAATTTTAACCAAAATCATCCAAACATAAATAACCTGATTTCAAAATCAATTTTAATTAAAATTAATTTTATAAAATCAAATTTGATTCAGAATTAATTTTTCCACACTCATCCTAAAAATCTAACCTTCTTGTGCCTAACTATTGTTGAAGTGGTGGATGTATGTCGTTTGACTTTAAAATTGACCTATATATGCATTACACGTGGGGTACTCAAGAAGAAACTACCTAAGCAACGTTAAGGGACGTTTGGCTACAGTGGTAAACATGTCAGCATAGTAGGCCTAACACTACTACATTCAATTTTTTTTATTCATTAAAGATGATAAAATAATATTTTGTACTAAGCGTTATTGTCATTTTCATTTGTTTCTAAGGACTATGATAGCGTGGATTGAAGTAGTGGAAGGTGTGCTGTTAAGAAAGATAATCTTGGTTAATAGACATGGGACTATCACACACTTTGTGGTTTCGGTATGTTTGTCGGGTGCAAGTGCAAGGACTTGTGTGTTGATTGGAACACTATCTTTTGATGTAAATTGCAGAGTAATGGATGAAATTAAGGACAAAGGTAAGTTTCACATTGCAGAATTTATCGAAGATTTTTTTTTGCTGAAATCATATTTATCGAAGATTGTACTATATATAGCAACATATTTGTTAAATTAATTGGTTATTTGGTATCAGATTCTTCTCAAAATATATAACATAATCTTACAGACTAACGAACTGCCAATTAAATTCTGAAACTTGACAATTAAATAAAGACACATATTACTCCAAGGATATGTTGGTAAAACTAGTTTGCAAGCTAGTTAAAAGCTTATAATTTTGTAAGTTATAAGTTAGTAGGTGAAAGCTTATAGACTATAAGATAACTGTTGAAAAGTTAGAAACTTATCATTTAACTCATTAAATTGAAAGTGTTGTCTTTCATAAAATTAGCGGATAAATATCAAATGTAAAAAGATATATTTAATATTTATAATATTACAAATTATTTTTAATAATTTATCATCATAAAAGTAGGATCATATGTTTTAAAATTTGTATTATAAAATCAATTTTTCAATAAATTAATTTGTTTTAAAACAAAATTTTCATTTTTATTTTGAAATTTTTTTTCATGAAATTAGAATGGAATAAGTGAAAAAGTGAAACTGTGAATGAGAGTGTTTGAGTGAGTGAGAGTAAAGTTTTTCTATTTTTGATTTTTTGTTATTATTAAATTATTAGTATTATTTTTATTATTATTATTTATTAGTATATATAATTTGAGTTGAGTTTGAAGTGAATAAAATAATAAAAAAAGGGGGATTGATTGAATTGTTTTTCAAAATAAATCTATTCCATTTTTGAAAACAGAGCAAGATGATAGTAATATATAGTTCATAATGAATGTGCTTAGCGTTTCTGAATTCTTTGGAAAGAAAATTTGTGCTTTTGGACAATTTTGAATATTTTCATAAATAGATTAGTTATGTTGGTTCTTAGTAGTTAATAGCAAGTACTCACAATGAAATGAAGTAAAAGAGAAAATGATAGAGTTTATATTCGTTTACCCTTAATCTTGAGTTACGTTCAGTCTCCACTTATCTAAGTAATTTTTTCACTAATCAAGAGTCATTGATGAGACAAAGTACACTAACTTCTAGTACCTCGTTGGTTTCGTTTTACAAAATTAAACACTTATTGATTCCTAACCAGTTATCTACAATAACTAATCTTTTTCCTAATTACGCAACAAGTACCCAACAATATTGCTAGATCTCAAAACTCAAGGTACAACACTACCAATATACTGAATTGGGTTTCAAATATTAGATCTAAGCTTTGAACAATAGCTTGATCTTTTCAAGATAATACATTAATGATTTTTCTCCAACAAAGGGTTTTTCCTTACAAGGAAATGTAATTCTCAAAGTTGTTTAGGATATTATCTAAAGTACTGAAGACAGCTATGGATCTCTCTTGTTTGAAGAGGTGAAGCAAACCTTGATCAGATAGTTTCAATCTCTTCTATGGTTGCTTCCTAGTTGGATGATCCGAGAAGGTTAGGACAAGCTTCTATTTACAAACATGTAGATTGGGAAGCTAGTAGATCCTTTTCTTTGATAAGCTGTCATGAGCTATAGAAGAATAAAGACAACTATAGAGGAAAGAGAATAAAGACAACTAGAGGTTCCTTTTGAACTTTTGTTTTGAACAATGTTTCTAAACATACTTATGAACATTGCTTCTAAACATACTTTTGAACATTTTGTATTTGAGTAGAAAAACTTTGCTTCTAAACACAACATCTAATCATCACTATTGAATATGCTTCTATGCATTTACTTATGGTGTTCTATCTGCAATACTTAAAAGTATACTAAAAGATTTTTTCAAAATTAACATTACAAAAAAAATGGTGATTTGTGACGGCTAAAAAAGTAGTTTGTGGCGGCTTTTAGCCGTCACAAATGACATTTCTAACAGCTAAAAAACTGTTAGAACTACACAAGTCACAAATTATTTTTGACTGTTTTAAAATAGCTGTCAATATTGACTCAAAAAAGCTGTCAGAAATGCCTCAACATTTACTAACAGCTAAAAGCCGCTAGAAAATGCATTCTGTAGCCGCTAAAAAATGCATCTATTATTTTTTAAAAAAAATATAATTAATTTATATCATCATAATTTTATAATGATATATAATTTTGTCTTGTCTATATATAATAATTTTGTATATTTGTAATTACAGATCATGCAAATAAAATTTAAGAGAAATTGAGGAAATTAATTTATTAGTATGAAATAAATGTATCTATAGATATTTTTTTTCTCTTGAGAAAATAAAACAGCAAAGCCTATAACTCACTAAGTGAGGATAGCTAAATAAATTACACAATGTCATTCAGTTCTTAGAAAAATAAAATAGCATTAAAAAAAAATTATCTTGTAATAGTTTTTGCTTCTTAGGTGAAAACTCTACATAAGTGATTTCAACTCCATGCTTAGTCTGAGTATAATAATGAAGACAACGATTTGAACCAAATGAACTTATCTGCATATGCACAAGGAAACAACTTATTAGAATTTTTGCAAAAAATGAATGTGCAAAGAGAAGGAAATAAACACATGTAAAATTAAATTCCATGTATAATCCCTATAAAAAAAAAAAGCATGTACAACAAAAGGTTCAAACCTTAATCTAAGGAGAGTCTTTGATCTCAGGTCAAGCTAAGTGAAAACTACCAATCTATCAACATAATTATTGAAGATAGTTTTGAAAAAAACATATTCCTGTGTCATTGAATTTAAATGGCAAACAAATAATTTAGGATCAACTACAAATCCCCAAAGGCAAATAAATCAAGGAATAATAAAAATCAAATGATAAAAGATCTTAAGGGACCGCAAGGCTACTTACAATGCAAAAGTATTATCACCCTTATCTACTTTATCTACTTTAGGTTAAACTTTTCTCAATTTATCCTCTTGGGATTGTCCTAGTTTAATAAGGCCATGTGGTTATAATCTATATTAAATAATTTAACCTGTTATCACTTTCCCTCATTGATAAAACACTTGAAGTTGGATATGAAAATTCATCTAGTTGCAAGAAGCTACATCTAGAAATCTAAAGCCAAATTATTTGTCTTCAATACTTGGTCATTTAGCACTCTACATATGTTTGAAAATTCCATGATACTCGCTGGAGGAATTAAACAAGATTTGCATATCCCCCACACATGATTTATACAACTGCATCATTATTTCAATTTAGAAATCAATGTACAAGTTAGAATGGATCAAACACTTGTGAGTGAGCAAAACATACCTCTCCAAGGATTGTATCTTTCTTAGCTCCACAAAAATGTTTCATAGAAGAGCAGAGTATAATCTGCAAAAATTACATATCAAGAAAAAAGTTATAGCCAATACCTAGTATAAAAGGTGCTTCAGCATTGGGTTTGGTTCATTTCAATATTCAGTTAAACAAGTAAAAAAGCTGATTACATGTCTAGTATCTTAGCTCAACAATACAAATAGAAAAAGGAAATCAAAATGAAACATTGAAATGAACCTGAATGAGAAGACCTTGAAAAAAGATTTTCGGCATTGGTGGATTTGTCACCAGAGTTCCCAAAAACACAAGCTTTGTTTTTCTTCAACTATCCAACATCAGTACATATGACATAAGTGAGTACTGAAATAAGATCTATAGAAAAATAAATTCAAACCTCTTGTTAAAGTTAAAAGATGCCTTCATGAAATGAGACACATAGCATCAATATATGAAGTACCCTTACCCATAAAGAATGTAATTCTATGATGCTCCCTCTTTGGAATTGGTCACAACATCTTCAATCATTTTCTATGATTCCCATTGCAAAGCTCTTCATGTAGGCAAGATCCACCCTTTCCATGAGCCTATTAACTCGTAGTACATACATACCAAGGACATGCATATTCAGAAAGGAGATGCAATCAGCTAACTAAAAAAAATAGTCCAATCAATCTAGAGAGATGATGGAACAAGCATCTTATATTGGTACTTAATTGGCAAAACACACAAAAATAGAGCATACATCGACAATATAGGGTAAGTAAAAGCTAAATAGGCTTGATATTCACCTTATCTTCGGGCTCTTTTTCTACCGTTTCATTAGTAGGACAATCCTTGTTTACTCACACCATGTTGAATAATTTGAGCAACTACATTCAACACCTCCCTAGCAATGTATAAAGTATAAATAAATTCACACATAATGAGAGGCTAATGTCCACATCAACAAAAAATAGAAAAAACAAACAACTAAAACACCTTTCACCACCAAAAGTTTACTCACATTTAAACAGTTTTTCTTTCTTTTCTCACCCCCTCCGACTCATTAGTTATATTACATATATAAAAGTAGAGGTTTATTGGATGTCATCATTAATCAACAAAGTAAAATTAATTCACATGTAAAGACAATTAGAATAAAAAAAAATAGAATAGTGATCATCCTGCCATCCATTTTTAATTTGGAGTCAGCTGTATTGCAATTTTAGAGGGGTGAAATTTTAAACAAGTTCTGCTTCATACTTGGTCATGGTTGAGGGCTTTTGATGCTGAATATGTTTAATTTGAGGCTCTAATAATCAGTACAATTAAATTTAGATCTCTCAAATTAGTCATTATTTGATAACGAATACCTCAAGTTTCATTCGTTTCCTCGTAGCTCTGCTCTTTGTGCTTTCCCTTAGAGTTGACATTAGTGACACCTAGAGGTACAAGTTAACCATATATGATGTTAGTGTTCCAAACCTAAAAGCAATTTTATTTGTGTAACCGAAACATTCACAAAATTCATCTAAGAATAAAAATAAATCAACATATATTTGACTAAATTGTAATCAACTTGAGCGAAACCCTAACACTAGAACAACGAGTGAAATTGAACATTCCAAACTAGAAAGGCAATGTAAACGCATATATTAGAGGTCACATAGTATCGTAAATGAAGAAACCAAGTCACAGTAAGCACAAATAAGCCAGACAAATATTGATATCTCATATCCCCAATCGCGAAAACCCTAATCCCCAATTCAATAAAAATCAGCCAAAAAGAAGAGAAGAGAACTAACCAAAATGAGATGAATCAAAGAGATAGAGATGCAGAAAAAAAAACCCCTAAATCTAAATCCGAATCAAGATAGAGATAGAGTGTGGAGGCAAATATTTCTACCAAAAGAAGACAACGTCGTTGAAGTCACCAATCCTCGTCGTGGAGAGGGAAGGTCTGTCACAAACACAGTGGTGGCTGCGGCGGCGCAGTAGTGGCGAAGGTGGCAGCGGTCGTAGTGTGAGGCAGAGAAGAGAGGTAGTGGTATCGATAGAGAAGGTCAAAAATGTTTGAGAGAAAAAATGGAAACAAAATATATTTTTTTTTGGCGATTTTTCTAATCGTCACGACATATAAGTCAGTAAAAACATTTTTTTTTAAGTGTAAATTAAGGGTTTTGGATCTTATAGGATTGGGTTAGATTATGAGTTCCTACAATAGAGTCTGTGAGTCATCGAGTTAAAATTGAGTTGGGTTGGATTTGATTCAAATACTCAATCAACCTGATCAAACATCAAACTAAGTTTGATCGATTTGAGTTTATGGGTTACTTGTATCCGTAAACACCCATAGTTGTTGTTGTTGTTGTTGGACAAGGATGTCTATAGGTAAAACTTAAACTGACAGACTAATAACTGTCACAATACTCTCCCTCAAAGTTGACAAAGAAAGTATCCGTAGTTAAATGTCTATTATGTTTTTATTTACTGACTATTAGTTTATAGTGACAAATTTTGTCTGTTATTTCTTGTAGTGCTATGTTTCAGAATAAGATTGTTAATTAATTAATTAAAATATTAATCAAGATACTATTGTTAATTAATTAATTAAACTTATGTATTTATATATATAGGCACTTAAAATTTATAATACATATTTGATAATATATAAATATCTCTTATCATATATTCACTATTAATATCGTATGGCTTAGTGGTTGTTCCTCTTTATATTATAAGAATGACTTAGGTTCAATTCTTGTGCTTTAAAAAGTAAACAAAACATAGAATAGATCCATATTATAATGTTTTAGCTTTACTAAAATAAAGGGCTCTCTAGACTTTTATTTCATCGTAGGTTTTATCCCTTATTGTCCAAGCTTATTTTTTGCACCTGTTTAATTAACATTTTGTCACATGTACATTTTTATTTTTATTTTTTTAATTTTCTTTATTTTTTTATTTCCCCAATTTCCTAACCCTAATTTTCCAATTTCCTAAACTAAAAATAAAATAAAATATATACATGAGGCAAAAGGTTAATTAAAACATGCATAAAAAAAATTAGACTCTTAATTGAGCTTAAATGAAAATGACTAAAACCCACAATAGAATAAAAATTTCAAAACTAAAACCAATTTTCAAAAAGTTTAAGACCAAAAACAGAAAATTAAAAAAATTGGTGTATAAAAACATATTTTATTACTTTTTTTTATATTATGTATGGAATTTTCAATTTTTTTAATATAGATTGATCATGAGATCCAATCATCAATACAATTAGTAACTTAACGATTCAACCATTAATTTAGTAATTCTCTTACCTTGATTGTGCCAATCACCAACTTAAAAAATTTCTAAGACTAAATTGAACCATAATTGTAAAACTATAATTTGAACAGAAGGACTTAACTAAACCAATTTTAAAAATTATATGACTAAATTGAGCCATTTAAAAATGAGAAAAAAACTAATAGGTCAAAACTATTTTATCATCAGTCATTCACAACTCCCATTTATGATTTTTATAAAATTATTTCAAAAGTCATGATTAAAATTATTTTACATTAATGGTATATGATCATTAAACTCTTTGAAAATTAGACTACCAAATCAACTTCAAAAATAAATTTGAAAAAGACGAAAATAGTAATTTAGCCTATATTAAATATTATTCTTTAGTTTCAATGATGGTAAAAGTAAAGAATTTGAACATCTGCTTATTGTTTCACCTAATATTCTTTCTTTCCATGGATATTTTTCCAGAGACGTTTCTGTTGGACACACTATAAAAAATTAAACATGAACGCTACTCTCTATAGGAATTGAATCTTGATTTACCAAGTTATGAATGACTAGCTCGTAAGTGTCACCTAACAGTCTAACACTTTTGCTGCTAAGGAAACTCAATACAGTTACGTAACAGTTATGTAAAAAAAAAAATCATCTATTCACAACATGATCAAATTTCTTATTAATCGTTAGCAAAAGGGTGAAACTGAAGTGAGAAATTCCATGAACATTCTCTTCCCTAGTGAACATAAACAACGAGAGGAATTGATATAACATTGTGAGCATACAGTATCAATTTTGCACTATAGAAAGCTTTTCAATATAATAGCGATACCACAACCTCAATCTCAAGAAGAAAAGAGACAAGGGAAACCATATTCAAGCCTACAAAAATTTCAAATTGCCGTCAAACTAGTGCCTAGTATATACAAACGTTGTTATATTGAATTGAATTGTATACATTTGTTGGTATTAAGAGTCTGTTGGGTAAACTTCTTTAGAAACATTTCTAGAAAAAGAAAATATGAAGAAAAAATAAAACAAGTTTTTTCATAAACTAAAATTGGCTTTTTTAAAAGTTTTATATAAAGGCTCTCTCTTATAACTTCTCTAAAAGAGTGAAATTTCTACAAATTAACTATTAGATAAATCCATTTTAGTTTATGAAGAAACTCATTTATTTTTTTCTTCTCCCATAGGCTATAACCACTTCTGGAAAAGTTTGTCCCAAGAGACCCTAAATTCAATTCTATCTTCCCCCTAAAAAAAATCCTGCATATACAAACCATATGTACAATTCTATAGGTGATAAGTGAGTTGATTGGTCTTCTAAGATGTCATTCTGTAGGAGTAGGTACTTCTTCATCAAAGCCAAAAGTGCAACATTGCCTGTTCAAAGAAATTTGGTATCATTAGTTCCTATTTCAAATGTCAGAAATAAGGAGCACAAATAATTCCTCATCAAAAGCCAGTCCCAACCTATCTTATCCCATGAAAAGTAATACCAAATGTAGACTGCATACCATAGAGAATCAAAGAAAAAGATGCATTCTCTCAAAAGTGATGGAAAGAAACATCATATTATATTTAAGTTTAATGGTGGTGTACTGACAATGTAAAATAGTTTTACACTGTCAGTCAATTACAACTTTCCATTTAGATGACTTTTGAGATAATTTTATAAAAGTCACTTAGTGTATCACTATTAAACTCGTTATATTTTACCTCTTGGAGAGAAGCCAAAGACACATCATTCTTAGCCTTAGGAGTGGCTTTTTCGGTTTTCAAGCTTCTCATCTCTGATTGTATTACTTGGAGTTGACTTTGTATGTCCTTCAACAGCCTCAACTGCTTTTCACCATTCCCTTCATGGGTAATCCCTTGCCTCTCAAGCCTCTCAATTCTCTTATTCAGCTTTTGAATCTCAGCTTGAGAATTGCAATCCACATGGCCAATCACAGTCATCATCTTCATATCTTTAGGACAAGGAGTTTTGATTTCACCATGTACTTTAAACACACCCTTTATCTTTTCTTCACCCTGTTTAACAAGTGATTCAACAACCATTCCCTCAGACACAACAGAATCTGGTTTTGTTAACCTGTTCTCTGCCCCAGAAATCCATTTCTCAACCCTTTTTTTCCTATGCTTTTCACTGACTTCATGCTTTTCACTACTAGTTTGTGGGACTTCATACACATCATGGACATTAAGCAAGCGAGGAGAATCATTAGCACCTTGACTCACTTCATCAAAATTTGTAGAGAGCAATATTCTGTCTGTTTGATCACAGTCTCTTCTACTACTCAAATTTCCACTTTGTTCTCCTTCAGCACAATCTGAAATCACCCTCACTTGTTCTTTCAAATATGAATCAAGAGTTCCACTGCCACATGCAAAGTCAACTGATGACTTTCTTGTCAAATCCAAGCCAGGTTGAGTAACTTTCTTCTCAGTACTCTCCTCCATTATCACAGGAATCACATCAAGAACTGGACTAGCTCTCAGAAACTGAATTGGGGGAATTGAATTAAGCCTTCTAATAGTGCTACTCTCACCCCCATTTTCTCTATTTCTTTGATCCTCTTGGAACTCAAACTCATTATCAACACCACCTTCACACCCCAAGCTCATAAGCTTGTGTCTATAAGCCTGGACTTCAAACTCGAGCGACGCAATTTCCATTTCCTTCTGATAGACAAGCTCCTCAAAAGCCTTGATAGAGGCCTTGGCGTGGCCTATCTTCTCCTCTGCCACCCTCTTGTAGTGACTCGCGTCCATCTTAACCACTGCCTTCTCTCCCTGCAAACGCAGTATCATGTCCAATGCTTCACTGGCTGCAGAAGCCGAAGCCTCTCTTTCCTCCTCCAACTCACCATATAGCTTTTCCAGAAGCTGCTGCTGCATGTGAAGCGTCTCCTTCATTGCTGTTGCATCACTTCTAGCTCTAGATATCACAGAAGACTTTGTGCTTTCTGCCATACTAATTAGTACTAAACCTTGATTATTGAATCTATCACCAAACCCTAAACACAGAACACACGTACGAACAATTAACAACTAACATTTACCCATAAAAAAAAAAAAAAAAAACAGAACATAGAAAATCAATATCAGTATATATACATATATGTATATATCACAATCACAACCACCCTTCAACTTGTAAATTGCAATCATCAAAGAATGATTATTGTTTAGAGGTTAGAGGTCAATTTCAATATTTTTCAGATGAAATATTATTAACTGAAAGAGAATCAATGTTGTCCCTAAGGCATGTGAGCACAGTTTCCGAAACAAAACTCACGAAAATGAAGGAAGCTGGTAGCTTTGAAAGTCTAGTACTCCATTTTTCGAGCGTGAAATAAAATTATAAAATTCTAATTGCAAAATTCCAACGATATAATATAACACATGAATGAAGAAGAAATAAAATATATGATCATTAACGAAGAATAAGAAATCAACCACTTACCAGTTACCACAGTTGAAGCAACCCCAATGGGTGTTTTTTTTTTTGTTTTTGTTTTTGATTTTGTACGAATGGTTTAGAAAGAAGGGGAATGAACAAAAGAATAGAAGAGTACACAACACGCTTTTTGAAGAAGGAAAAAGACTCGAGACCAAATTATGGAATGGGACAAACATGGAAATCACGCAGCGGAGTGTGAAGAAGAAACCATTTGCTTCAGAATCAGAAGTACTACTCTTCTGCTTGTGTCAGAAGAATTTTCACAACTCAGAAGAAAGAAAGAAAAAAAAGTGAGCGCTTTATTGGTGTTGGCTTTTTTTGTTACGCACGGGGGGAAACAACAGAGTGTGGCTTTCGGTTTGCAGTTATGGACAAAATCGCGGTTCGCGTTCCACATTCATTTTGTCAGGTGAACTACCGAATTCATCCTGAATTTTAATTTTTCTATCACTTAAAGTTGTTGAAACTGTAATATATTTTTTTTTTGTTATTTTAGTTTTTTCTCTCATTTTTATTTTGTTAAAAAGCCAATGTGGCAAACAGCGTGTCACCTAACTGGTCACAATCCATAATCTTAATGAAAGAGTTTTAACAAAATAATTAGAGTGAAATGAAATTTAGATTTGGTTTACTTATGTTTTAAGTCCTTCTATATTATATTGTTATGTTTTATAATACTTTAAATTAAAATTTATTTTTTTTATCTTTCAAATATAATAAATATTATTTTTATTTTTTGTTTAAAATTATCAAACAGGATATATATATATATATATATATATATATATATATATATATATATATATATAGATTTTATAATTTATAACAATTTTTTTAGAGTGGTAAAGATAATTTGTGACAATAAAAAATCACACAAATTATAAAATTTATATATATTATTTGATAATTTTTGACAAAGGATTAAAAATAACATTTATCATATTTGAAAGACTAAAAAAATAAACTTTAATTTTGAGGATTAAAAATTAAAATTATTTAATAAATATTTAAATTTTAAATTATATATATATATGGGACAACTTGTAAGAGAACTACGTTTTTATGTGAGAATAAGAACAGACATTCTCATCCGTTGAATTAAATTAGACTGTAGAGGATTAACACAATCATTTAAAAATTAACATACACATACTTCATTTGATTTCTCTACTTCCCTTTTTCATTGCATCCAAAATTAAAAAAAAGATTTACCAAATAATCAAAAGAATTATTTTATCACACTTATTAAAGATTTATCATTACCGTCACCAAGAGTTGCCTCCATCATCATAATCACTGCCACCACCAATATGATTACCACTGCTACTAGGGAGCCACCATCACCACTACCATTATGATCATCATCTCCGTTGTTATCGTTAGGGTCATCGTCACCACCACCAACATGGTTACCACCGCTATTCTTGCCATCACTAGGGCCATCGTCACTACCACCATCATGGTTATCCTCCCTATTGTTGTCGCCGCCACTACCACCGTCGGCGATGGTGGTGGCAGCAACAACAAGGACGACGACCATGATGGTGGCAGTGACGATGGCCCTGGCGACAGTGACCATGTTGGTAGCGGTAGTCATGGTGATGGGGCAACTCTTAGTAGTGGTGATGATAAATCTTAAATATTTCAAGACGTGATAAAATAAATCTTTTAAATATTTGGTAATTTTGTTTGTTTTAAAATTTTGGATGCACTAAAGAGGGGAAGTAGAAAGATCAAATGAAGTAGGTGTATATTAATTTTTAAATGATTGTATTAATCCTTACTGTCAAATTTAATTCAACTAATGAGAATGTTTGTTCTTATTCTTACATAAAAACGCAGTTCTCATATGAGTCGTCCCATATATATATATATATATATAATTATGCTTTTTAAAATAAAATAATATATATATATATATATATATATATAATAGAAATGGTTCAAATTTCTCTATAAAATTCATTCTAGGAGTTTAGTGTAACATTGCACTATACATTTTCTCTTACTAACAATCTAACATTTTACTTAATTAGTAATAAAAAAATAACTTTACGGGGATTGTTTAATTTAGGAGAAAAAGGTTTATGCAACCTCGGTGTTAAACTATTTTATATCATCAGTCAATCACAACCCTTAATTTATGGTAAGATAATTGACTTTTATAAAATTATTTTAAAAGTTATTACAACAGTGAATTATAATTAACCGACTATGTAAAATGATTTTACACTGACGGTATATAAGCATTTTACTCTTAAGATTCCACGTATCATTTAACAATTCATTTTTCTAATTTAGTTGATACATACTAAAATTAATATTCTTAAATAAACATTAGCAACCAATCACATAGGAAAAAAAATCGAAATAAAGTGTAATTAAAACTCAAAGAAAAATATATAAAGATGGAAAAAAATTTATAACAAGAATAATAATACTAAATGAGAATATTTTTGGATGTATGAAAGTTTAAATTGTAAATCTTTTATATAATGTGACATATTTATATGATTTACAAATATAATAATAATTTTTTAATTCTTAAATAATTACAATAAAATAAAAATAGAAAAAAAGTTGTTTGGTTACTAATGCAATTATTTATGTCTTTTGCAATATCAGTAAACAATTATAAATATTATTTTTTTTAAAAGAAAATAAATTATACTTAAATACTTTATCTAAAATGGGAATATTTAATTATCTTCTTACTAGAATATATAGAAAAGAAAAAAAATATTTCTTTAAAATAATAAATATCAATATTTTTATAATAAATATTATGAATAATAATAAAATATTTTATCAAAATATATAAACAAACAAAGTTTAAAGGTAGTGCATTGATAGTGCAAAATATATAAATAATTATAATCTAAAGATAGTGCACCAATAATGTAAGATAGTTTTATATTGTCGGATAATCATAACCCTCAATTTATATAACTTTTAAAATAATTTTATAAAAATTAGCTAACTTATTATAAATGAATTGTTATAATTACCTGACAATATAAAAGTATTATATAAAAGTATTTTATACTGTTAGTACACTATCTTTATACTCAAATTAAATAAGAATAGATTGATAAAAAAAAATCAATAAGAATAGATAAAATCATACAACATAAATATATCTATGCAACTGATATTTCAAATATAAATTATCATTTTTTTTTATAAATATAACTCATAAGTAATTAATTTATTTATCTATTTTAATTTTAAAATAATATATATTTAAAAAAAATGCAAAAATTCAGGGGGGCCATGCCCCTCAATTACAAACCTAGTTCCGCCACGGGTTATGGGGTTTAATTGAATTTTAACTAATTATATTTTTGTTTATTATTCATTTAACATATTTATTATAGAAAGTGGGTATCTATCAATTTATATCTATATATAATATAAATTCTTAGCACAACATGTAACATTAACATTTTAGATTTTTAGAATACATGTCAACGTTCCATTTTAGTATTTTTGCTTAGGTGACATACTCTCCTCTTTTTGGCCTACTCTCCTAATATTCTACCATTTCAATTCTCATATTAAATTGTCATTAATACTTTTCATATCAATTTTATATTTATGACATCAATTATTAAAGTCTAAAACAAATGATATTTTATTAGTTACAAAATAGTGTTATTCTTTTTTCATATCATTCCCTTCAAAAACCTGATGTTGGAGTCTATAGTTTCTATGTATCTCTTTCCTTGCCTTTAACTACCATTCTGAACTCATATTTACACAATTTCTCTTCCTCTATCTTCTAAAACTACTAATAATCTTATATAGTTATTATATGGTAAGTTGTTTTAGTCTCAAAAGTAAGAATATACTTTGTCTATCTCATCAAAATCATGTTTGAAGTTCAACTAATAAAATCAGGGATAAGGGTAAGGATTCCCCTCTTAAATTGAAGTGTGTGCTATTTTATTTATTTATTTTGTGTATTTATTTCAATGTTAAAGATGATCTATTTCAATGTTAAAGATCATAGAAGGATTTGTTTACACTATTTTTTGTGTACTTACTTCTTTCATTTTTTATTTTTAATTTACTCACTTTTCTCATTCCTCTTGTTCTTTTTTTAAGATTTCCTTTTTCATAAACATAATTAAAAGTAAACATAAACATAACATTTAAATATTATTTATTATCATTTATTATTATACGTCCAACGGTTACAAACATTTAATCTGCTTTGACCAACCTACAAATATTGAAATTGAGTGGATGTATTAGGTGAATAAGGGTGTTAATATAAAGTTGGTGGTTAAGTAACTTACACCGTCCAAAATAATTGTTACAATCCATAAATTACTTCTATAGAAGTCGAAAAAGCTCCAAGAAATGTGAAGGTTCTCTCCTCTTCGGCTCTCTCTTCTTTCCATCTCTTCTCCTGCTGCATGGAGGCACGATCCAATGTGCTTTCATGGGGAAACTGACGGGAAACAGCCAGCATGGGTCAGCCACAAGGATTGAAATCTCATGAACAACACAAAGGCTCTCTCCCTTGGAGCTGTCTTGAGAAGCAAGCCTCAGCCCATCCAGTTGCTGCTGCACGAAAGTGGTCTTTCTCTGATATCCTAAAGAACACTTGTTCCATTCCTCTCGATCAGCTCCCAACACCATGTATTAAACTCGATGCCATAGCAATCAATTCCTGAGGAAGAATACAAGGCTGGTCTTGAAAGTTGCAAGAACAACCTTCATGGGAGACTCATTTTTTCAAAAGGAAATGCTCCTCCCAGGCTGCACGAAATCAAGATGAAGCTCAATCAATTATGGCAGCTCCCTGGCGCATGGAGCATGACCTCTCTTGGGAAAGGTTATTTCGAATTCTCTTTTGCTACTTTACAGGACATGCGACGAATGCTTGGTAGTGGAACGTGGAACCTTAATCCGGGGGTATTACGTTTATTCTCTTGGGCTGCTGATTTCAACCCCAATTTGGTTAGGCAATCCAGGACCCAGTGCTGGTCCAGAATCCCCAATCTCCCTCAAGAATATTGGAGGCCGAATATTTGCTTTCTTTGTTGAGGTCACATATGAGAGGTTACCTGATGTTTGCAATCAATGTAAATTAATTGGTCACTCTACAGAACACTGCAGACTCAGCAGCAGCCACAAGCAATTAGAGGTGAATAACAGGAATACTCATGCCTCCAAATCTGCTCCAAAATCTGGTGAAGTTGAGGGCAATGCAGCAGCTAGCAAGGTGCCTCACAAAGAAGCTGAACCAATCAATTCAGCTGTTGCTGAAGACTTTGCAGATAATCAAAACAGTGATAGGGTCTATGCTGTTCACTCACCTGTCAAGCCTCACTCATCGGCTAAATCTGATGATGATACTATCCTGGCTACGGATTCCTTTTCCACCCCTGCTGTAGAGGGCAGCAGTCATGGTGCAAGCACTGATCTGATTCGCACAAACATTGGCAATCCTGAATTGGTGGTGGATCCTGCCTCTAAAGGTGTCTCTCCTTCAGATAGATGGTCAATGGATTCTGAGCCTCAACAGCTGCATCCTCAAGCTATCCAAGACATGAGACATCTTTCTGATATTTGGAGGAGTCAAATGGATGGTGATATTGAAGATGAGGAATTTCTTGAGACTGCAGATGTTCACTCCTGTGGTTTCTAAGTCTAATAAAAAGAAAAGTAAATAGGATGCAGAGGGTAGGAAAAAGTATAATACTAAAGGAAATAATGCCTCTAGCAAGCAATAAAAATGGAGCTGCTGTCTCGGTTTTTGCAAGGCTGTCCATGGGGATGGTTGGTTGATTTTGCTTCAGCTTGTTGGCCTCATGGTGGTTAGTCTTGCTGCATAATTGGCTGCCCTTTCTACAGCTTGGGATTGCATTTGGTTAAGCCAATTCTGGTTGCTGCTCTGCTGTCGGATCAACTGCATGGTGTGTGATTGCAGCTGCAGTTGGGCTGCTGCAATATGATGCTCTCAGCTGCGATTTTTGTTGGCCTTTTTGTGATGTGGCTGCTGCAGTTTGCAGCTGCATTTTGCTGGTTTTTTGGTGCAGCTGCAATTAAACATCTTTGTTGGTGTCTTTGTGAAGGGATGCTGCTGATTTTGCAGCTACATTTTGACTGCATACTGATCTAGATAGGCAACTGATCTCTTTGTAGTAGCTTTTTGTACAGCAACTACCTTTAGGCCTTGCTTGTTTTGTAGTGGTTGCATTACTGTTGTACCATTTTACTCTAATAGGTTAGGCTCCATCCCCCCATTTCTTCTTTGTACCATTTTACTTTTTTTTTTTCTAATAATATTACAGTTGCCTTTTCTGTGATTGGGAGCCTTGGAGGTGCCACTCTTAGTATGTCTTTAGTTCTTCTCTTGAGATTTTGTATGACTGAGCCTTCAGGAAAAAAAAATTACTTCTATAGAACAAATATACTTTTCGCTCATTCTTACTTCATTGCCATCTCAATCTAACTTTGTTTCTTTTGGATTCTTTCATATGCAACTTTTTTCCTATTTTTCTGCATATCTTTGTATTCCCTTGCATATTCTTACTTTTCTTTTTATTTGCATAGGAGGAAGAAAAGTTGTGAAAGTAGGGGAAGAAATTCCACTGAGAGATTTAATGTGAATATCATTTTAACAAGTCAATGTTTCCATTCTTTTAATCAATGTTTTCATTTTTTTTGTTCATGTTGATTGGTTTCAATGGTTAAGAAACCATTGATTACACTTCAACTTAAAAACTTACTCATGTATATCCATAAAAAAGGTCCAAAACATTTATTTTATTGGTCAACACTTAGAAAACAACACTCTAGAATAATTGTTTATCGATTTTGATTTGTTCATGGCTCTTGTATTCATAGATAATCTCCATAGCATTTTCATTCCTATTTATGTAAGGATTGTATAAACCATTTTCTTTGAGATTGGTGCATGATGTATGTGTACTTATAACATTTCTATTTGAGACATTAATATTAATTTTGAAAAATTTTGAACATTTCAAGTATGGCGTGTTGGTCATTTTTGCTGTTAATATCAATTATAAGTGATTGATGTAAGTTTTTTTTTAGTTGGTATTGTCTATTTTTGTTCTTTTGTTAATTTTTTTATTGAATTCCTTTCCATGGTAGATATTTTATTTTTTTCTCATAAATTTTAATGTTTAAATATAATTTTTAGGAGTGACAAAACGGGCTGGCTCGGCCCGCCAAAAACGGGTTGGGTTGGGCTGGCCCGTCTATGGACGGAATTGGCTAGAGACCCTAGCCTGACCCGCCAGTCCTTAAAAAAAAAACATTACTATATAAATGTTTTTTTGGTGTAGTTTTGTCATGTTTTTTTTAGTTTAATTTTAACTCTATAATTTGTGAAAATGTAAGTTACAAGACATGAATGTGGGTGGATGATGGTTTTGTCTTGAATGTTTATTTAGTAAAAAAAAATATTGCTCCAAAGTTCATAAAAAATTTGAAACTTAATTAGTTATCTAGTTTATAAAAATAAATATTTGAAGATAAATAACCAAAACCTTCACCCTTCATAGATGCAAGCATAACAAAATTAGAAAGATTTAAAGATAACAACAAAAATAGAATTACATAAATATTTTCTTCTCCCTCAAAATCACATGATCCAAGTATTTAAAAACAAAAAATTCATAAGCATTCAATTCTAAAAGAAGTCTTAAACCACAAACTTCTTAGTTCATACAAAATGAGTAAACATTAACAAAATAAAAAATTGGAAGAACTTACTCTAGGTGGGTTGGTGGGCTAAAGGCGGGGCAGGTTGGCACCACTACCCCACCCTGTCATTTTTGGTGAGCTGACAAGTCGGGACCCGTTTTGCCATCCTTAATAATTTTCAACTTCAATAAAATTTTAAGTTACGTGAACCATAATGAAATTTAGGACCTTTGATGTTGCAGTTTAATACAAATGTATTCCGTTTGCATGCACCCATTGGTAAGTGCAAAACTTCCATTTTCACACTCATTTCTTGTATAATAAACTCTTTTTTTTCTCTACTCTTGTGCATCTCTTTGTATTATTTTGTCTATTTGTTTGCTTTTCTTTTCATCTTCCATTATAATTGTAGAGGAAGAAGACAAGTTGTTGAAGGAGGTGAAGAAATTGATTATCATAGAAGGATATCGTTTTTTGTTCATAAGAAATGGGAAGATATACTTACCAAATTTTTTATGTCTAATGCAAAACAAAACCTTCTTTAGAGATTGAATTATGTGTTGTTTAATTTTTCAATGCACATATATGTTGATATTTAGATTGGTAAGAATGTATGAATTGTGAAGCAAGATTTACTTAGCCATCACCTTTAATTACAAATTAATGATTAATATGTAACGTGGTTAATTAAATATATTTTAAGATTATATGTTACCAATGAACAATTGTAACAACAATGTGCCTTTTAACATTTTCCCTATTATAATGGTTGAATTGATGTTTTGTATTAAAAGTAAATAAATCTTTCATTTATATCACATAATTAAAATATATTTTTAATGAAACAAATTTAAAATAATTTATTTATTTTTTTGCGTATGTGCGGGTCCTTATCTAGTATAATATAAATTCTGGTATACAGTTTGTGACATTGATACATAAGATTTTCAAAAAGCATGAAATCCATCTATTTTAGCATTTTTGCTTATGTGGCAACTTCTCCTCATTTTGATATACTCTCCTCATTTTATCATTTCAATTTCTCATATTAAATTGTCATTAACACTTTAACATGAGGTTTAATGTGAATGTCATTTTGGCAAATCAGTATACCCATTCGTTTAATCAATATTTTCTTTTTTTTTTCTTCATGTTAATCGATTTCATAATTAAAACATACTTTTAATGAAATAAATTTTAAAAACATTATTTGTTTTTTTTGCATATTGTGCGGGTCTTTATCTAGTTTTTTTTTTCAAAAGGTAATTCTACTTGAGTTAAATAAAACTATTCTAAATAACAAAATTATTAATATGAAATTATAAGGTTGATTTGGTGGTAAAAGGTGAAGGAAAAAAATGACACTTTGTGAATTCAAATACTTCTACTAAAAATAACTAATTGTTAATATTTGTTGATAAGAAATAAATAACAAAATTATTTTATAAATATCAATTGGTTATCGTGTTAGGTGGTATTTAGGGCATTAAGTCAAGGAAGGGACCCAATTGTTTACCGTGGAAATCCACTTGACCTTTTTGTAGTGGTGTATCTCACCATTACTTTTTTAACTTCTATTTTATAATAAAAATTATTATAAAAAAAGTTAATATATGTTTTTCATTCCTCTAAATATTGAAAAGTTCAGTTTTAATTCCTATAAAATTTTTTTGTCAGTTTTCATCTCCACATTTTTGTAATGTGTTACTTTTTGGTTCAGAGCTTAGTTCTGACAACTTCAAACATAAGTGGATGCTTCGAACCTATTTACACAATTTTTTTCCACCTCATTTTTATTAATTATTTTGACATTGATTCCTAAAACTAAAACAAAACGTCTTCGTCTTCCTCTTCTCCTCCCTCCCTCTCGTTTTCCTTTGTCTTCCTCTCCTACTCCATTGTTGTTCATCCTCCCTCCCTCCCTCTCTCTCTTTCATCCTCCATTATTGTTCTTGTCATCTCTTTTTCATCCTCCTCCATTATGGTTCTTGTCGTTGCTCTCTGGTTGGTGCACATGGAGAGAGCTGCGAAGTCTGGAGGCGATAAGAGATCGAGTGCTCCAAGATCGTCAGCATCTTCATCTTCAAGGAACATCTTAGAGTGTGTGTAGAGAACTCATGTTGTTGCTAACTTTAAGAAGCAAAGCTAATCCTTGAAGACATTTTTGGAGATGTCAAAATTGGGCAGTAATTGTTCTTGATGAATCATTGTTGCTGTATTTGATTTTTATTTTGAGGGTCCTAAAATTGTTGGATAATTTTGTTGGATTTTAGAGAACAGATACATGCAATTTTTTTTTAATTGAAGTGAGCAACATATAGAGCATGAGTTGGTACAACAATTAGAGGAGGCTCAAAGGAAGATTAACAAATTGCAGAAAAAACTTGTTGCTAAAAGAAGAATTGCATATTTGTTGATGGGTGTTTTGGGATTTTGTTTGTCAATGTTTGTGATTTGGGGTTGTTTATCAATGTTTGTTTGTAAGAAATTGACAGTTAATAATGTCCAATGTTTCTGTTTGTAAAAAATTCTCAGTTGAAGTTAAGGTTGCTGATTAAAATTGAGATGGAATGGTTAAATTTTGCTGAGATTTTTGAAGTAAATAATAGTTAAATATCTCTAGTGGATGTTTCAGTACACTGTAAAAACGATTATTCATGTGTTGAATTCAGTCCATTATTCATGTTTATATCTAAAATAAAAGGAGCAAAAAATTATGAATTTAACAAATAAAAAAGAACCACACAGTGAACCTTTAATAATGAAATTGATAAATATATTTGTCTAGTAAAAAAACAACAACAATCAATGTTTGATGCTTTGGTAAAAATAAAAAGACTACCCATAAGATTCTCACTGTTAATGAAGTGGCACCTACTAGGTGAATAATTCCAAAAGCAACTACAATATCAAATTCCCTTTATACATTCCTAAAAAACTTTCATTTTCTGTGCATTCATTGTCTTCATCTATCACTCAACTTGATTCCCTTTCCCACGTGATGATACAACATAAGAACCAACACTTCACACCCTCTTTCACTTTATTTTGCTCCAGCCCCAACATCATCCTAGATAACAATTTTGTTGGAGTTAAGGCATTGGCATAAGCTAGAATGGCTTGTTCACTTGATGCGGAAATTGAGATCCCAACTACGACAGATTTTGAAATCCTAGCTCCTTATGTTATATCCACAAAATCAGCATATACAAAAACTACTTACTGTAAGTATGTTAACAAATCAGTTTGACATTATACCTTCTTTAAAGGTTCATTTTGAGGGTTTTTTCCTCCAACATTTGTCACTGATTTCACACCATGACTCATAGCCTTTGCCATTACCTATTTTATAGATACAATTAAAAAGTGTAAACACACAAATTTTCAAATAATTAAAACATTGATAAAAATACTCACAACTTTTGTTTTTTCCTTTGGTTTCTTTTGTGTAGATCTTCCATTCCCAACTTGAGAACACTATGTTAGAATTGTAGATCTAGTAGTTGCCACTTGAGAACCTTGAGTTGGAATTTCAATTGCTGGCACCTCTGTTGGTGACACCTTTATTGTTGGATTTGGAACCTTAGGTGCCGGAGTTGGAATTTTAGATCTTGTTCTCAGTTGCTGGATCTGGAATTTCAAATGGCAAAGGTCTCTCCTTGCAAGTTCTAACATTGTGTCCATATGTTTTGCATCACTTGCATTTGTTTTTGGTATTTTCTTTCCTTAATTTAGTTGGCCGTGGATCCTCATTTGGATTTCTCCTTAATTTTTTTGGGCCACCAGGCCCAACTTTTTAAATTGGTGGATGAATAGGATCAATGTTGGTTTTTGGCCACCTATTATCACCATTTATAGGACTAACAATTTGATCATAACACTTAGCATATGTCTCTTTATGGTAGTAGGCATCAACATAGTCAATTGATTTCTCTCTATTATGTTGAATAGCTAAAACATCATGCCTACATGGGATCCCATTTAATGTCCAAAAATTACAAGAACAAGTTTTTCATGCAAGATTAACAATGAACTTGTCAGTGAATAATGTGTGTGTGACCTCATACAATAAACTACTAGCACACTCAAGAAACCATGTTTTGCTTTTTTCAATCTCTTAATCTAACCTTTTCATAGGTTTAGGCATTATCTTTCCCTAAAGCTTTCCCATGTTTCCCTCATCACATTAAACCTAGTCATCAAATAAGTCCTAATCCAATCTAACATATCTATTATTGGCTTATCTCTTGCAGGAAAAATGACATTATTAAAAGACTCACAATTATTATTCATCACGACATCACACATGGAATAAGTAGTAAAGGCATGCTTGCACCATGCTGTTAGAACTAGTACATTGGATGATGTCTGGGCCCTAATCCTTTGATGGGTTTTGATGATAACAAATGTGATAATGTTTGATCAACTAATGATTTGAAATTGAGTAATTTCAGGGAATTAAAATGATCACAAATAATGGTATAATCTCTCCATCTCACTTTATTACTTTAAACTGTCTAATAATGCATTAATTATATATCAAGCATCCAAAGTGCTTTTAATCGGACTAAGTTATATATCGGAACAGATCATGTGAAGGTCATTAGAACAGACGGTACAGGTCTTGGAACAGACCATGTAGTAGTCTTGGAATAGACTATACAAAGTCTCAAACCAGACCATGCAATAGTCTCGAGACAGACTATGTGAAGTCTTGGGTCAGACGATATAAGTCTTGAGCTAGACTGTGGATAAGTATTGGACCATACCATGCATGGAAATAGGACCATACTATGTGATAGTTGGACCAGACTGTGTCTATCAGGCCAGACCATGTCTGTGCTGGACCAGACTATGTCTGTTAAGCCAGACCATGTTTGTGTTAGACCAGACCATGAGTTGATTCACGTACAGAGGAATATGCATTTTATTATCATCTCTTTACTTTAAGAACACACTGTCTGTTACAGAAAGAAAGGAAGATACTTTGAATAACTTTCTTCTATTCCTCGTATGACTGCTTGCATATCTCAAAATGTGTGAAGTATTGTAGGTACATTGGAAAGGCCTATCAGCTATTAGAAGCACACCTAAAGCTAAAAGCAAGCTATGACAAGACAGGAACCTGCTCCTATCAAATCAAGCTTAGCTAAAGCAACTTTAACACACTATTATGAGACAACGGAAACCTTTCTTCTCCAATGTTCAAATCCATGAAACTTTATTATATAAAGATGCTTCCATGCAATGAGAAGACCAACAATTCCAAGCTAATCTAATCTAAACAATCTAGCACAAGTAGAAAAAAATTATGAGAAAAAGTTGTACCAAGTGAGAAACAAGAGTTGAGAGAAAAGTAAAACCTCATCCTCTACAAAGCTCTTAAAGATTCTACTCATATCCATATCCTCTCATTGAGAGTTTTTTGAATCTAATTCATATTTGAATTGAAAGCCAAGAGTGGCTTAGTGATGAAAGAATACTTGGGAAGTATAATCTCAGGGGGAGACTTATACTTGTAACTAGTAGTGGTTTAGAATACTAGTTGCCAATAGTGGCATAGAGAATACTTGTAGCCAGAAGTGGCAATGAAGAATACTTGTTTTGTAATCGGTTGATTATAGTGGAACCCTTTAACAGTTGTTAAAGGAGAACTGGACGTAACTCAGTTTGAGTGAACTAGTATAAAACAAGCATTCTACTTTTGTTGTCTTGTGTTTACATTTGTTCATCTTGCACGTTGTGCACATTCGAAAGGTTTCTAAAAGCTTTGCCTTGAAAGGATATATTTGCTTGTTTAAACCTTCGTATATCTCTAAAGGTATCTTGCGAACTAATACTCTTGCGAAAAGTTTTCTAACCTACTATTCCCCCCCCCCCTTTCTAGTGTGTTCTTGTGTATTTCAATTGGTATTAGAGCTCGATCTTTGATAGCTATCTTCATAGATACAAAGCTAAAGATCCTACATAAGAATGGAGAAGGGAAGTCAATCCATCCACAAGCCTCTAGTTTTCAAAGGAGAGAACTTTGCCTACTAGAGACAAAGAATGGAAACATTCTTTGAGTCATGCCATATAGAAATGGTGGATGTCATAGAAAATGGAAACTACATTCTAGTTGATGATGGAGAAAATGAGATTCCAAGAGAACACTAGATAGAAGAACAGAAGCAAAGATTCGTTCTTAACTCTAGAGCAAGAAATGCTATTCATGCATGCATCTCAGAAACTAAACACAGAAAGATCAATCAATTCAAATCTGCCAAAGACATATGGGACACATGCATAATGACTTGTGAAGGGTCCACTCAGGTAAAAAGAAATAAAGTAAGTGTTCTAACTAGAGAATATGAACTCTTTACTATGGAAGAAGATGAAAAAGGGAAAGTCTCTGGCTCTAAAGGCTCAAAAGCCCAAGCAGAACACACAAGTGGAATCATCATAATCCAAGAGCCAAATGTCTAGACCATCCAAGGGATGAACCTTTAAAGCCTTAAAAGCTACAAAATCAAAAGAGGAGACCACATCCTCAAGTGAAGAGGACTCAGGTGAAGATGATGAGCTTTCATTCATCTCCAGAAGAATCCACAAAATGTGAAGGAAGAAAGGAGGTTCGAGGTGGAAGAACTTCAACAAAAAGTTCCCAGCAGACCATGAGAAGAAGGAGAAGAATCCTGTCGTTTGCTACAAATGCAAGAAGCCAGGACATTTCAATTCTAAATGTCTAAAGCTTAGCAGAGGAAAGGAAAGAGTCAAGAAAAGATTCCCCAGAAAGAAAGGCCTAATGTTCACATGGGAAGATTTAGAGGACTCGACAGACAAGGAAGGGTCAGAAGCATCATATGAGGAAGCCAACCTTTGTCTAATGGCAGTCACAACTAGTTCATCGTCTATGTTTGGTGAAGAAGATGCATCAGACAGTGAGCAAGGTCTAATGATAGACAACAACACCTCAACATCTGCGTCTGAAGCTTCAAATGAGGAAGAAAATGAGGTAGATCTAAATGACCTTCTCTCTCTCTTCAAGAAGCTTATCAAGAACTTCTTTCTAACTCATCTATTCTTTCAAAAGCCTATCTATCTATGAAAAAGAAATTTTAAAAAAACCTTCAAAAGAGCATGAAGAACTCGAGTCTTCTTTTACTAAGCTATCTAACAAATGTTCTACATTAGTCACATCCAATAATGCCCTAACTAAGGATTTTCAAAAACTAACCACAGATCACCAATGCTTAATTAAAAGCAAAGATGAACTTTAGGTAGAAAAGGAACAACATAGAAGGCAATTGAATGAATTGATTAAGGAAATTGATGAATTCAATAAAGTGAGAACCTTGAGTAAAGATGAAGCAGAAATTGCTCAATTGCGCAAAGAAGTTGCATCTCTCAAGACCACTCTAAGTAAATTTGTTAATGGGTCTGAAAATTTAAAGAAAATTATTTCATACAATAGACATCCACATGACAAATCTGGCCTTGGATTCACAGATAAGAAAGAAGCATCTAAGGATAAAGCTTCTTCTAGTAAATCTCATTCTGGATTTGGACATATGAAGTCCAAAAGTAAGAAATTTCCTACAAGAGGTAAATCATCTACCTCTAAGACTAACACAAAAGGACCCAGAAGAATTTGGGTACCTAAGAGCAAAATAGTTTCAGTTACAGAGTCCTTGATGGCAGGAAAGAAACACCAGTCATGGTACCTAAACAGTGGTTGCTCACATCACATGACGGGCGTAAGGTCTATGTTCCTAAGCTTAACACTAATGCATGGTGGTATAGTCATTTTCGGAGGGAATAAAAAAGGGAAGATAAGGGGTACAGGTAAAGTAGATATCCTTCCTAGTCTCTCTATAGAGAATGTTTTATTTGTTGATTGACTAAAACGCAATCTATTGAGCATAAGTCAATTTTGCGACAGTGGATATGATGTTTCCTTCAACAAAGAGTCATGCATAGTCAAAGACTTTGTTGGTTCACATCTCTTCTCTGCTAAGAGACAAGGCAATCTTTATAAAATTAAATTTGGTGAACTGAAGGATCAAACTGTATCATGCTTATTGTCTGTCAAAGAAAGTTATTGATTATGGCATAAGAAGCTTGGCCATGCAAGTTTGAGATTAATCTCAAAATTGCAAAGATATAGCCTCGTAAGAGGACTACCAACTATGTCATATAAAGATGACTTACTTTGTGAGGCATGTCAGAAAAGGAAACAAGTAAAAACCTCTTTTAAAAGTAAAAATATTGTTTCCACTTCCAGACCATTAGAGTTGTTACATATTGATCTATTTGGTCCAACTAGACAGCCTCTCTAAGAGGGAAGAGATATGGACTAGTAATAGTTGATGACTATTCAAGATGGGCATGGGTTATATTCCTCACTCACAAGGATGAGGCATTTAAGGTGTTTTATAAATTCTACAAACGTGTTCAAAATGAAAAAGGTGTATGTATAACTTCTATTAGAAGTGACCATGAAGGAGAGTTTGAAAACGAAAGTTTTCAAAGGTTCAGTGAAGAAAATGGAATTCTTCACAACTTCTCAACACCAAGAACACCACAACAAAATGGTGTTGTTGAGAGGAAGAACAGGTCATTACAAGAAATGGCCAGAACCATGTTGAATGATAACTCAACTCTTAAGCATTTTTAGGCAAAAGCTATAAATACTTCCTGTTATTTACAAAACAAAATTTATATAAGGCCTATTCTTAAAAAGACTCCATATGAACTGTGGAGAGGAAGGAAACCCAACATATCATACTTCCATCCTTTTGGATGTCAATGTTTCATTCTTAACACAAAAGACAATTTGGGTAAGTTTGATTCGAAGTGTGATACATGCATTTTATTTGGATACTCTGAAACATCAAAGGCATATAGAGTGTTCAACTTTAGAACCAAAAGTGTTGAAGAAGCTATTCATGTAATGTTTAATGACACTCAACTTGATAGGAAACTATCAGAGTTAGAATATTCATTTGTAGATATAAGGCTAGACGAAGCCGTAACAAGAACCATACCATTGACTAAAGGACTATTGTCTGCGTTTGCTCCAAGATCGTCTATGTCTGCTCCACTCTAAACCATCTTAGACGAAGAAGATGAAGAAATTAGAGAACCACAAAGCAGCAACAAAATGATGATCAAGAACCATCCTCCTTCCCAAATCATTGGAGAAGTAGAGGCTCCCATGGAAACAAGATCATCCTTCCAACAAACAACTCTATTGTCTAAAATAGAACCAAAGCATATTGATAATGCCATGGAAGACGAAAGTTGGGTCCAAGAAATGCAAGAGGAATTGGACCACTTTCAAAAGAATGATGTATGGAAACTTGTGAAGTTGCCAGACAATAAGGAAGCTATTGGTGCAAAGTGGGTCTTTAGAAACAAGTTATATGAGAATGGTAAGGTTGTGAGGAACAAGGCTAGATTAGTGGCCAAAGGTTACTCACAACAAGAAGGTATTGATTATATGGAGACATATGCTCTTGTAGCTAGACTTGAGGCAATTAAGATTTTACTTTCATATGCTGCTTATAGAAAAATGAGACTCTATCAAATGGATATAAAATGTGCATTCCTCAATGGTATAATCAAAGAAGAAGTTTATGTAGAACAACCCCTTGGGTTTAAGAGTACTATCTTTCTAGACCATGTATTTAAATTAAATAAAGCTTTGTATGATCTTAAACAAGCTCCAAGAGCATGGTATGAAAAACTTAGTTCGTTTTTAATTGAACATGATTTTATAATAGGAAAGGTAGATACTACACTATTCCGCAAAAACTACTCCTCTGATTTCATTATAGTCCAAATTTATGTTGATGATATTATATTTGGTGCTACTAATGAAAAACTCTGTGAGGAGTTCTCTACTTTGATGCAGACTAAATTTGAATTGAGTATGATGGGAGAACTGAAATTCTTCCTAGGATTGTAGATCAAGCAAACAAACAAGGGAATATACATACATCAAACCAAGTATGTGAAATAACTCTTGAAGAAATTCAAGATGGATGATGCCAAAGTAATGAAAACACCAATGCATCTAACCGCATCACTTGGAGTTGATGAAGATTCAAAGAAAGTATATGTCACTCAATTCAGAGGGATGATTAGGTCTCTATTATACTTGACTGCATCTAGACTAGATATAATGTTCAGTGTCTGCCTTTGCTCCAGATTTCAGTTTGATCCAAGGGAGGTACATTTAGCTATTGTTAAGAGAATCTTTAGATATTTGCTTGGAACACCTAATCTTGGTCTTTGGTTTAAAAGGCAGAAGAGTATAAATTGACAGGCTTCTATGATGCTAATTATTTTGGAGATCGAATTGAAAGAAAAAGAACCAATGGGGGTTGCCACTTTATTGGAGGCAACATGGTGTCATGACTCATCAAGAAGCAAGGGACAATAGCACTATCAACAACAGAAGCAGAATATATTTCAGCTGCAAGTTGTTGCTCTCAGATTTTGTGGATCAAGAATCAACTTGAAGACTACAACATATTTGAGAGTAACATTCCTATCTTCTGTGATAATACTGCTGCTATATCTCTTTTGAAAAATCCAACAATGCACTCTAGAGCCAAGCATATAGAAATAAAACATCATTTCATAAGAAACCATGTTCAGAAGGGGACCATTAATTTGGAATTTGTCAAGACAGACAATTAGCTTGTTGATATATTTACAAAACTCCTTACTGAAGACATACTAATTTTTTTGAGAGAAAAGATTGGGATGGTCTATGTGACTTAATATTTTATGATTGTCTGCTGTGCATTAGAAATCTAAGGAAACATTGTTTAGCGTATTACTTAAGTGGGGCATGTGCATGCCACGTGTTTGCGCTCAAAATATGAGCAGACCATGTGGAATTTGAAACGTTTTAGTAACTTAAGCATTTATTGGGTTCTAAGTCATTTAAAGCCTAAAACGCACATTCAATATTTCATTAATGTGTGATGGAATATTTTGGCAAGCGTACCAAATATCACATAAGTAGTTTAAAAGGGAAGATCCCAGTATCGAATCCACAGGGAATTGTACGTATTTGACTATTAGTGAAGTAATCAATTCCTAAACACTAGTTTGGTTTTTAAAGTTGGTTGTTTGTGAAACATAAGTAATAACAAAAATAAAACTAAACACTACAGTTAACACTAACGATAAACAATAAAAACGACAATGTTGATTCAGGACTATGATCGAACAGTTGGCGTGCTTGAGTTTAAGAATGGAATAATGGATACGTTGAGGATTTGGTTCAACCGGTTTGCTTCCCATGTAAACATATAAGATATATTCTCCATTCACATTAATAGTTCAGATTAACTTTGATTTGAAAGTGCTCAAAATGTGATCTCTCATCAAATCAAGCCTAAACTGCTCAACCTCACTTCCGATGCCTCGGTAAGTTCAGTTGAGTGGTTTGATGAAGCTTAGAGATCTTTGCGAAGCTAATGGAGTCTATCCTATGTCTAGAAAATACACTCCATTAGAGTTCAAACTCAGTTCCAAGTTCAATAGCATTTGTCAATGGTAGGTAAACTCTAAAACATGCATATATAACTGATCAAATCATATAACAAGAATAAAGATAGAGAAATGAATATTAAATTGAATATCTCAATGAATAGATATGAAGAAAAGCGTTTACATGGTCAGCACCTAGTTCCAAGTCCTCAACACTAATAGATTAGCCTCTCATTGTCATGAGAAGCTTTGAAAAGGTTACAAAATGGAAGAAAGAGAATAGAGGAAACAACTCAAACTATCCAACCAAGTATGAATGCCTAAAAATTATTACAAGTGCAGCTTATATAGTCGAATTCTCGCTCAGTGCAACATTCTGCTAAGCGTAGGACACTGCATAATACATCTCAAAACAGGTGTTCTGCTAAGCGCAATCTTTCGCTTAGCGCAAATTTAGTTCGAAAGGAACTTCTGCTAAGTGCGATGTCACGCTAAGCGATTCTTCAGCTCGAATGAAAAGGTCGCTTAGCGCAATATGGCGCTCAGCGATTCATAGGCCGCCTAGCTCGTGTAGCTTGATGTTGCGCTCAACAAGTGGAGCGCTGAGAGAGATGTGTCGCTAAGCGAGATTTGTCTTCTTCTTGTGTTCTCCCTTTACTGTTGAATCTAGGCTTGCACACATAAATTAGAGTATATTTCTCACAAAATAGCTTCCTAGGGTTAGAATTATCAAACTATACAAATCTATATTAAATGATTTCAAACAAAACTAAAAGTCTTGAGAACATTAGATAATCATTATAAAATATGATGCAATATTTACATAAATAAAGTAATTATCAATGTGTCGCTTCAATCATTCTTAACCATACCATCATATTTAATGCCTACTTATAGCCTTTGTAAGCCTACTGTTGGACTATTTTGGCAAGCGTACCAAATATCGCACAAGTAGTTTAAAATGGAAGATCCCAGTATCGAATCCACAGGGAATTGTCCGTATTTGACTATCAGTAAAGTAATCAATTCCTAAACATTAGTTTGGTTTTTATAGTTGGTTGTTCTTGAAACATCAATAATAACAGAAATTTAACTAAACACTACAATTAACACTAACTATGAACAATAAAAACGACAATGTTGATTTAGGACTATGATCGAACAGTTGGCGTGCTTGAGTTTTAGAATGGAATAATGGATATGTTGAGGATTTGGTTCAACCGGTTTGCTTCCCATGTAAACATATAAGATATATTCTCCATTCACATTAATAGTTCAGATTAACTTCGATCTAAAAGTGCTCAAAACGTGATCTCTCATCAAATCAAGCCTAAACTGCTCAACCTCACTTCCGATGTCTCGGTAAGTTCAGTTGAGTGGTTTGATGAAGCTTAGAGATCTTTGTGAAGCTAATGGAGTCTATCCTATGTCTAGAAATACACTCCATTAGTGTTCAAACTCGCTTCCAAGTTCAACAAAGATCTCACAATGGCGGGTAAACTCTAAAACATGCATATATAATCGATCAAATCATATAACAAGAATAAAGATAGAGAAATGAACATTAAACTGAATATTTCAATGAATAGATATGAAGAATAGCGTTTACATGATCAACACCTAGTTCCAAGTCCTCAACACTAATAGATTAGCCTCTCATTATCATGAGAAGCCTTGAAAAGGTTACAAAAGGGGATGAAGAGAACAGAGGAAAACAGAGGAAGCAGCTCAACCAAATCCACCAAAGTCTGAATGCTTCAAAATTCTTCAAGTGCAACTTATATAGTCGAAGTCTCGCTTAGCGCAACCTTCTGCTAAGCGCAAAACACTGCATAATGCATCTCAGAGCAGGTGTTCCGCTAAGCGCAATCTTCCGCTCAGCGCATATTCAGTTCGAAAGCAACTTCCGCTAAGCTCAATGTCTCGCTAAGCGAGTCTTCTGTTCAAATGAAAATGTCTCTTAGCGCAATGTGGCGCTCAGCGCGTCATAGGCCGCCTAGCTCGCGTAGCTTGCTATTGCGCTCAACGAGTGAAGCGCTGAGCGAGATGTGTCGCTTAGCGAGTCATGTCTTCTTCTTGCATTCTCCCTTTACTGTTGAATCTAGGCCTGCACACATAAATTAGAGTATATTTCTCACAAAATAACTTCTTAGGGTTAGAATTACCAAACTATACAAATCTATATTAAATGATTTCAAACTAAGCTAAAAATCCTGAGAACATTAGATACTCACTACAAAATATGATGCAATATTTACGTATATAAAGTGATTATCACCTACCGTTTCTTAAAATTACTCTCTAAGCTTTTGAAACCTCTCATCTCTCTCATTGCCTTCTTTGTAACCAAAAACTCTCAAGAAACCCAAACCCTAAACACTACCCATCACCATGGCCAAAGGTAACCCATCCAAGGGATCTTCATCTCAGCAACCACCCTCTCCCTCTCAAGCTTCTGATAAGCACCTTTAGGAGCCTTAACCAAAATCAACGACAAACATGAACAGCTTCGCCACTGACATTGACCCTGAGGTAAGAAGGGAAAGAAACCTCAATGATGTCGAGAACATTCTCATCAAGCCACGGGGTTCCTACATTGGAAACATCCATGTGGAATACTACATCGATGTCCTTTATCTTGAGGAACGGGGCCTCAACATCTCGAAGTATTTTGAGTTCACTGGGATCAGAGGCTACTTCACGACCGATAGAAGATTGCTCCCGGTTTGATTAGGGAATTTTGGAAGAACGTCACTGTGAAGGGGAATGAGATAGTCAACAAGGTATATGGGTGTGATGTTACCATATCCCCCACCACCATTGCTTAGGCCATTGGGTGCGAGTTGCACTCCAACTACTTCACAGAGCAGTAGGACTCCGGCTTGGCAGTAGGAACCGTAGAAAGGTTCATTCTTGTGTTAGGATTAGCCGATCACATCAGGGGGGGGGGGGGGGTGAATTGATGTTACTCAAAATTTCAGATTCCTTTTCACCAATAAAAAACTTTTCACCACCTCTCTTGAAGTTTTAACAAAACGTTTTCAAAAATATGTTATTGAATGAATAAACCAATACAAACTCAATGAAAATAGATTTTATTAGAACAATTAAACAAATGATAAAGATCAAATCTGAATTAAAGAGATGAAGGGATAGAGAAATATAACCTGTAGATTTTATATTGGTTTGATCAATCACTGATCTACATCTAGTTCTTCCTTACAACAAGGAGTTCCATTATGAAATTGGTTACATACACCATGTACACACAATTCACAGCAAATCCTGATTTCACAACTTGAAACAGGAACCTAAAACTAAATGTGAAAACACCATCAACATTCAATTTCTACCATTAGAAAATACCATTTTAGAAAACAAAGATTAGGAAAACCTTTCCCTAATACATCACAACATTTAGGAATCCTCTTCCTACAATGCTAATCAAACAAGATCAATAGAAAAAGATCAAGAATGAAAACACTTGAAAGTGCTGATATAGCTGTTGTAAAGATCAAATGAAAAACTCCAATATGAGTGAATATAGTAGGCAAGATAAGATTCTGATGAACCTTAGTTCATAGATGAACAAGAGAGATATAGCTGTATGGGCTTAGAGGTTTTAATCTCAAATGGATATAGCTATGTAAGTAATGAGAATATTCAGAAAACTTAGAGTGTATATCACAAGTGCAGAACCAAAGAATGCTTTTCTGAGAAAATATCAAATCTGAGAATCAAATCAAAGGATTTGGATTTTGCTATTGAAGAGTATGAGAAAAGATATGGAGAATTAAAAGGTCTCTCTACACAGAAAGCTTTGGGTTCAAATATAGGCTGGGTCAAAAATATTCGGAGTTGGTTAGAAAAGGATCAGATCTTGGAAATCTTTCAATTTGACCGTTATACCAGTTATAATCGATTTATCTCAGGTGTAATTGATTATCCTGTGTATCAGAAGATGATTTAAACTAACTGTCATCTATTGTAATTTATTGCAATAGGATGGTAATCGATTGCAATTGAGACAGAGCAAATTCTAAGTTTCAAAAATTGAATTGTAATCGATTGTAGAACGATGGTAAATGATTGCAATTGAAACAGAGCAATTTCTGAAATCTGAAAACAACATTGGAATTGATTGGCACTAGTGGTTGAAATACACAAGAACACACTAGAAGGGGGGGTTGAATAGTGGGTTTAAAACTTTTTCGTAAATACTATTAGTTCACAAGTTGCCTTCTTGGATATATGTTAGTTTAAATAAGCAAATATATCCTTGCAAGGCAAAGCTTAGAAAGTCTTTCCAAAAGAGCACAGTGAGCAAGATAAATATATGTCATCACAAGACAGCAGATGAGAGCTTGTTTTTATACTGGTTCACTCAACCTGAGCTATGTCCAGTTCTTCTTTAACAATTGTTAAAGGGTTCCATTATAATCAACTGATTACAAAACAAGTATTCTTCACTGCCACTTCTGGCTACAAGTATTCTCTATGCCACTCTTGGCTACAAGTATTCTAAACCACTTCTGGTTACAAGTATGAATCTCCTCCTGAGATTATACTTCCTAAGTATTCTTTTATCACTAAGCCACTCCTGGCTTTCTATACAAATATGTATAAGATTCAGATAACTCTCAAAGAGAGGATATAAACAAATGTTGAATCTACGTGAGCTTGTAGAGGATGGATATTCTTTTTCTCTCAGCTTGTGTTCAAGACCTTGTCTCAGAGTACTTTCTCTTGCTGTCTAGATTGATTTTTTTTATTTTGTTCTTGTTCATTAGTCTTCTCGTTTCATGGAGGCATCCTTATAAGGTGAGCTTCATGAATTTGAACGTTAGAGAAGACTTCTTTCCGTTGTCTCACACAGTAGAGTGTTGAAGTAGCTTTGACTGTGCTTGATGCGACAAGAGTAGGTTTCTGTCTCTGTTATAGTTGTCTTTTAGCAAAAAGTGTGCATCCCAATGCTGATTGGTTCTTTTGGCTGTACCTACACACTTCACATAATACGAGACATACAAGCAATACGAGGAATCAAAGAAGGTAGCATCAAAGAGAGTCTGCCTTTCTTTCTGTTGCAGTAGTGCCTTTATTTGAGTAAAGAATTAATTATAAAACACATATTCCTCAGCACATATGATAGATTATGTTTTGTTCTTGCACAGACAAAGTCTGACTTAACAGACATAGTTTGGTCTTGATTAAGTATGGTCTATTCATGCACAGACATTGTCTGGCTTAACAAACACATTCTGAATTAAAAGACATGGTTTGTTTGTGCACAGACAGCGTCTGGCTTAACAAACACATTCTGAATTAAAAGACATGGTCTGTTCTAGCCTTAGACATCATCTAGCTCCTTCACATATCGTCTGTTCTAGCATCAGACATCGTTTGGCCTTGCATCAGACATTGTTTGGGCTTGCATCACACATCATCTGGCCTAGATCAGACATCGTCTAGCTTGGCATTAGACATCGTCTAGCCTTGCATCAGACATCGTTTGGCCTAGTGATAATCGCTTTATATACGTAAATATTGCATCATATTTTGTAGTGATTATCCAATGTTCTCAGGATTTTTAGCTTAGTTTGAAATCATTTAATATAGATTTGTATAGTTTGATAATTCTAACCCTAGGAAGTTATTTTGTGAGAAATATACTCTAATTTATGTGTGCAGGCCTAGATTCAACAAAGAAAGGGAGAATACAAGAAGAAGACAGATCTCGCTAAGCGACACATCTCGCTCAGCACTTCACTCGCTGAGCGCAACATCAAGCTACGTGAGCTAGGCGGCCTATGACGCGCTGAGCGCCATATTGCGCTAAGCGACATTTTCATTCGAACTGAAGACTTGCTTAGCGGGACATCACGTTTAGCGGAAGTTGCTTTCGAACTAAATATGCGCTTAGCGGAAGATTGAGCTTAGCGGGACACCTGTTCTGAGATACATTATGCAGTGTCCTGCGCTTAATGGAAGGTTGCGCTAAGCGAGAATTCGACTATATAAGCTACACTTGTAATGATTTTGAAGCATTCAGACTTGGTTGATTTGTTGGAGCTGCTTCCTCTGTTTTCCTCTGTTCTCTTTCTTCCATTTTGTAACCTTTTTAAAGCTTCTCATGACAATGAGAGGCTAATCTATTAGTGTTGGGGACTTGGAACTAGGTGCTGATCATGTAAACGCTTTTCTTCACATCTATTCATTGAAATATTCAGTTTAATGTTCATCTCTTTATCTTTATTCTTGTTATATGATTGGATCAGTTATATATGCATGTTTTAGAGTTTACCCGCCATTGATGAATCTTTGTTGAACTTGGAACCGAGTTTGAACTCTAATGGAGTGTATTTCTAGACATAGGATAGACTCCATTAGCTTCGCAAAGATCTCTAAGCTTCATCAAACCACTCAATTGAACTTATCGAGACATCAGAAGTGAGGTTGAGCAGTTTAGGCTTGATTTGATGAGAGATCACGTTTTGAGCACTTTTAGATCGAAGTTAATCTGAACTATTAATGTGAATGGAGAATATATCTTATATGTTTACATGGGAAGCAAACTGGTTGAACGAAATCCTCAACATATCCATTATTCCATTCTCAAACTCAAGCACACCAACTGTTCGATCATAGTCTTGAATCAACATTGTCGTTTTTATTGTTTATCGTTAGTGTTAATTGTAGTGTTTAGTTTAATTTCTGTTATTACTTATGTTTCACGAACAACCAACTTTAAAAACCAAACTAGTGTTTAGGAATTGATTACTTTACTAATAGTCAAATACGGACAATTCCCTGTGGATTCGATATTGGGATCTTCCCTTTTAAACTACTTGTGCGATATTTGGTACGCTTGCCAAAATATTCCATCACCTAGCCTTAGACATTGTCTGGCCTTGCATCAGACATCGTCTGGCTTGGAGACTTTGCATGATCCGTTAAGAGCTTTTCTTTTATAAGCAATTATAGTGCGTGACTTAATCATCATTAATTATCAAACAGTTAAGACGAATGTAAGAGTTAGAGTGATTATACCATTGTCTGTTCTTACTTTATTTCCTGAAATCACTTAATTTGAAATCATTAGTTGATAAAATATTATCACATTTGTTATCATCAAAACCTATCAAGGTATTAGGGGTTAGACATCATCAAATGTCTTGGTTCTAAAAGTCGTAATCAATTAACCCGATACCAAGATGGTTCTAAAAAGTTTTGGGTCATCTGGTAATCGATTGCAATTCTTAGAATATGTTCCTAAGATAGAAAATCATCTTTTGATGCTAAAGATAGAAGAAACATAACAAATCAAGCAATCCTAGCATAAAATCTAACTTGGTCTACAACAAACAATACAAAGCCATCATCCATACATGTTATGGGACTAAGACAAATGGAAAAGACATAAGGTATGAAGATACCAAAAATCTAGATGGAGAGGCGTCAATCTTCAGTCTCCTCCTTTTTGGTTTTGAATACCAAAAAAAAAATGCTTAAGTCTTTGAAGTGTACTTATCTTAAAAACAATTGCTAGATATTGAAATTGGTTAGTGTAAAAACAGGACAACAAAGATCAATAGGATAGCAAAGATCAATACTTTCTCCCCCTTTTTGGTTTTCAAATCACCAAAAGGTTAAGAATGAAACGCAAATATAATCTAGGAGAAAATAAACAAGTTATATAATAACAAACTTAGAACAATGTTCAGATAAACAAAAACTTAAAAGCATAAATAGACATAAAGTAGTTCATAAATGCAACAAAATATATGAATGCTAAAAAGATGAGACACCCTAAGTGTCAATCTTCATCGCCATCAGATTCTTCAGGATACATTGCTTCAAGACGAGCTGAAATCTCATGGAGATTGTAGTGAAGTTCCAAATAGTGCTCGTTTTCTCTCTTTAAAAGCTTTTCTTGTTGTCTTGTGAGTGCTTGTTGGGACTTTAGAATCTGATTGAGCCTGTCCAACACCGTGACCTCAAATGTGGATGCTTGAGAAGGTTGCTTAGCTTGTGCTTTTGGCGATGCGACATGTTGGTCATCATCTTTAGTTGCTACGTGACCTTCTTTGTGTTCCCAATCGTCATCAGTTTCAACTAGACCCATTTGCTTCAAATGCTTGGCTGAGAGTTCACCTTCAGGTCGAGCAAAGTCTGTGACAACATCATTAGTCTTGACGTCAAAATGGTCAAGAATCCGTGATACTAGAACAGGATATGCAATTTTAATGTCATTTGGCTTGTTGATCTTCTACATATGGTCAGTGATGGCAAAAATCCAGTTCACCTGGTAGTTGTTCTTTATCAGGAACAATAGCAATAGGTCATCTTTGGAGAGGGCTTCGTGATTACTCCCCCGTGGTAGGATAATCCAAGAGAGAATATACGCAAGCATACGGTCCTCAATCTTCATTCGCCCAATAGGAAACCTGTTGCGAATGGGATTGTCAGGATCACGAACCATATCCTTGTAGACTTCTGTCTTGCTGTACTCTACACCTTCAAGTTCCTTGATAGACCTCATTGTTGGTTCAATCTCATCAGCTACCCTTTCAATGCCCACAATAGAGAACCATAGATTCTAGTTCATCTGAATATCCTTGCCGTGAACATGGGATTGAATGTACCTAGTTTCCCCATTGATGCTCAGGTTATAATAGAAAACTTTGACAAGATCAGGGTAATAGGTACCTTTCAGTTTAGCCAAATCAACTAGTCCTTGGTCATCAAGAATATTATGAAAGGTGAAGCCTTGTTGAACTTACCAATCTTCTGTGAGATAGCGAGGTTTCAGAATCTCCTTCTTAGAGAAATCACGAGCAAACCCCAATTCTTCACTTTTGGTGCGGAACTAGTCACAAATAGGTGGAGGAGGAGGAGGAGAGGGAGATCGAGCAACTAGACGTCGAGGGCACTTTGCTGGTGCCTTCCAAGGGTTAGATGACCCTTCCATTGTTGCTTTTCCCTTTTCCTGTGAGAGCTTCTTCTCAATCCGTTGTTGAATCCGAGTAGAGTTTGGACGAACAACGCAAGACTTTGTACGGGGTTGATGTTGAGATGAAGAGTCAGCCATTTGAATTTAAATGTAGTGGGTAGGGCACGTTTTTGGAAGTTAAGTAGTTTTCAGATAGTGGGTTTTCTGAAAATGGAGGGAATGAAGTGCTGTTTGCCCTTTAATATTCCCAAATATTAATGTGGTAATCGATTGGAGTAGTCTGTAATCGATTGCTTCAGAGATAGAGAGTTTTGGCTTGAGCAGTCTGAAGCTGGTAATTGATTGACACTAGCTGTAATCGATTAACCCGATAGTCTGAGCAGAAAAATTTGTGCAGTCTGAAGCTGGTAATCGATTGAATTTTTGACAGAGAGAATCTTGATGCTTCAAATGTCTCTGTTAATCGATTGGCTTACCTTGCAATTGATTAACCTGTGTTTTTATGCAAAAAATATTGAATGCAGAATAGAATGTAATCGATTGAAATGCTAAGTAATGAATTAGAGTTCATGACAGATACAAAATTATGTAGAAAAAAATAAAGTAATTAGTTTCAAAAAGATTTTGCACATATAATCATCAATTAAGCATGAATATTTCACACTCACACAAGGATGGGTTGGTTGATGTATTTCCTATGGCTAGGTGAGTGAAGACTCACTTATAATGCCAAGCTCATTCTTAAGAAAATACATCCTCTCCCTAGGTAGAGGTTTGGTAAAGATATTGGCCAGTTGAAGGTTGGTTTCTACAAACTCTATACTACAATCACCCCTTTGTATATGGTCTCTAATGAAGTGGTGCCTAATCTCGATGTGTTTGGTTTGGGGATGCATGATAGGATTTTTGGTAAGGTTAATGGCACTGGTGTTGTCACACATCAAAGGGATGGCTTCTAGCTTCAGCCCAAAGTCTAAGAGTAGCTGTTTGAGCCAAAGTGATTGAGCACAACAACTCTCAACAGCTATGTACTTAGCCTCAGCTGTAGATAAGGCTACACAGGCTTGTTTCTTGCTATGCCAAGACACAAGACTGTTCCCAAAGAGATGACAAGTACCACTTGTGATTTTTCTATCCATTTTACAACTAGTAAAGTTTGAATCAGAATAACCTATGAGTGTTGGTTGGACACCCTTGGGATACCACAAACCCACATCTATGGTTCCACTAAGGTACTTAAGGATACGTTTTATAGCAGTGAGATGAGATTCCTTAGGGTTGGATTGGTACCTAGCACATATGCAAACATTAAACATAATGTCAAGATGACTAGACATTAAGTAGAGAAGAGACCCTATCATACCACGATAAAGTGTTTGGTCGACACTTTTACCTCTTTCATCAGCATCCAAATAGCAATTGGTTGCCATTGGAGTTGATGCTACCTTGCAATTGTCCATCTTAAATTTCTTAAGCAAATCTTTGCAATACTTGCTTTAGTGAAGAAAGATGCCTTGAGTCATATCTTTGACTTCAAGTCCAAGAAAATATTTCAATTTACCCATCATGGACATTTCAAATTCTCCTTGCATACATTTCGCAAATTTCTTACAAAAAGTTTCATTAGTGGATTCAAATATAATATCATCAACATAAACTTGAACTAAGAGAATAGTGGAATTGGTATGTTTTATAAAGAGAGTTTTGTCTACTTGACCTCTTACAAAGTTATCTTCAATGAAGAAATTGCTCAGCCTCTCATAGCATTGTATTGGTGCTTGTTTGAGGTCGTAGAGTGCTTTCTTGAGTTGGTAGACATGATTTGGACAAATGGGATTAGTGAAGCCAAGAGGTTGTGATACATATACCTCTTCTTCTATTAAGCCATTCAGAAATGTGCTCTTTACATCCATTTGGAAAAGCTGGAATTCCTTATGGCATGCAAAGGCGAGAAGGAGACGGACAACTTTTAATCTTGCCACTGGAGCATATGTCTCGTTGTAGTCGATTCCTTCTTATAGATTGTAACCTTTGGCTACAAGTCTGGCCTTGTTCTGAGTAATGATGCCTGAAGCATCGCTCTTGTTGCGGAACACCCATTTTGTACCAATTACATTCATATCTTCAGAATAGGGGACAAGTTCCCAAACTTGATTCCTTTTGAATTGATTAAGCTCTTCATGCATTGCCATCATCTAGAACTCATCAAGGACAACTTCCTCAATGGTCTTGGGCTCAATTTGAGAGACGAATGTTGCTGCATTACAAATCAAGTTCATGGAGGATCTGGTTGTGACTCCCCTCTAAATATCTCCCAAAATATTGTCAAGTGAGAGATTTTTGGGCTGCTTCCACTCCTTTGGTAGCTTATGATCAATTGGAGGGACAACTGGTGCACTTAAGTCTTCAATGGAGGCAGATGGAGATGGCTCTTGTGTTTGAGGTTCAGTTAAGTCATTATATATGGAACCTGCATAATCATCACAAAGCACATCTTCCTCCAACTTGGAGTCAGACTCATCAAACGTAATATGCACAGATTCTTCAACTACTAAAGTTCTCTTATTATAAACTCTATAAGCTTTACTAGATAAAGAATAGCTTAAGAAGATAGCTTCATCAGCTTTTGCATCAAATTTTCCAAGAGACTCTTTCCCATTATTTAAAACAAAGCATTTACAACCAAATACACATAAGTGTCTAATGTTTGGTTTTTTATCATTAAAGAGTTCATATGGGGTTTTCTTTAAAATGGGCCTTATCAAGACGCGATTTAAAATGTAACAAGTGGTAGACACAGCATCTACCTAAAAATATTTTGGAAGACTAGCTTCATGTAAAATAGTTCTAGCTAGTTCTTCAAGAGAACAATTTTTCCTCTCAACCACACCACTTTGCGTGGCGTCCTTGGGGCTGAAAAATTATGTTTGATGCCATGGTTTTCGCAAAAGTCAGAAAAAGGCTTCATTTTGAAATTCTCCACCATGATCACTTCTTAATGAAATTATAGAAAGGTTTTTCTCATTCTAAATTTGCTTGGCAAATTTAACAAAATATTTGACAACTTCATTCTTATGCTTCAAAAAGAAAGTCCAAGAGAATCTAGAGTAATCGTCAACTATAACAAGCGCATAGAGATTTCTGCCTATACTCATTGTCCTGGAGGGACCAAAGAGATCCATATGTAACAACTCAAGAGGCTTGAAAGTGGAAACAATGTTTTTAGATTTAAAAGATGTTTTGGTTTGCTTTCCTTTTTGACAAGCTTTACATAGACCCTGTTTTGAATATTTTTGTTTTGGGAGACCAATCACTAAGTCTTTTGAAATAAGCTTGTTGAGATGATTCATATGTATGTGTGCCATTCTTTTGTGCCAAAGCCATGAGGTGTCAACCTTGCTTAAAAGGCAATTTTCAAAAGAAATATATTTTTCAAAATCAAGCACATATACATTTTGAATTCTCTTGCCAACCAGTTTAACATTACCTTGCTTATCACTAATCAAACACTTTAAATGATCAAAAGATACTCCATACCCTTTGTCACAAAGCTGACTAATGCTAAGAAGATTGTGTTTCAACTCGTCAACAAATAAGACTTTTTCAATTATAGTTGAGGAAGAATTACCTATGTTACTTTCACCCATGATTCTTCCTTTGTTATTGTCTCCATAGGTGACCTAACCACCTTGTTTTTCAGTGAGAGTGACAAACTTCTTTTTGTCACCAGTCATATGCCTTGAATAGCCGCTGTCAAGATACCACTATGATTCCATGGCTTTAAGGCATACCTGCAAAACAAATTAGGAGTTAGTATTGGGTACCCAAATTTTCTTGGGTCCTTTCTTGTTAGTGTTGTCATGAATAACCTTGGGAATCCACTCAAATTTTCCCTTAGGCACTCCATGTTTCTTAATAGTGCAGTTATTTGAAGTATGTCCCTTGTGCATGCAATAATTGCAAATAACAAATGAAACTTGGGATGATTTCACAAAATTTCTAAACGGTTTTTCATTCAAGCCACTTGTAAATCCAATCCCAGTTTTGTTAAGAGCTCTCTTTTGCAATCTTAGCAAAGCATCAAGATTATCTCTTCCAGCTGTGAACTTTGCCAAAGTTTTCAAAAGATATTCATTTTTCAGTTTTAAATCTTTGCAAAGCTCACATGATATTGAATGACTTGTAGAAGCAACATTGGCTTTGCAAAAGGAATGTTCAAACTCAAGTTTTTCCTTTTGAAATTTAACTTCTGAAAGGTCCTTTTCCATTTGAGCCATTTTGTCTACATGTCATTTAACTTTGCCTTTGAGAAGACTATTTGCTTTATCTCGACAATGGGACTCTTCAACTAACTCATTGAAAGCATTATGCAGTTCATGATAATTTTCACAATCATAATCAGTTTCAGTTTCCTAATTTGAAGAGGATTCATGATTTGAAATACTTACATTTCTTTCTTTTTCCGATTCTTCATTAGCCATTAAACAAATGTTGGCTTCTTCACTTTTAGAATTGTCGGATGAAGTAGTGGATGCATTATCTTCCCAAGCTATGTATGCTCCCTTTTTCTTTAAGCTTCCTTTGAATTTCTTTCTTTCTTCACTATGCTTCCTTTTGATATTTGACAATCAGCTTTGATGTGTGCCGGTTTCCCACATTCGAAGCATATGTAGTTGTTTGAGAATGATTCTCCTTTCTTCACAAACTGAAATACACAAGAACACACTAGAAGGGGGGGTTGAATAGTGGGTTTAAAACTTTTCAAAAGAGCACAGTGAGCAAGATAGATATTTGTAAACACAAGACAACAAATAAGAGCTTGTTTTTATATTGGTTCACTCAACCTAAGCTACATCCAGTTCTCCTTTAACAACTGTTAAAGGGTTCCACTATAATCAACTGATTACAAAACAAATATTCTTCACTGCCACTTTTGGCTACAAGTATTCTCTATGTCACTACTATCTACAAGTATTCTAAACCACTTCTAGTTACAAGTACGAATCTCCCCCTAAGATTATACTTCCCAAGTATTTTTTATCACTAAGCCACTCCTGACTTTCTATACAAAAGTGTATAAGATTCAGATAACTCTCAAGGAGAGGATATAATCAAATGTTGAATCTGCGTGAGCTTGTAGAGGATGGGTGTTCTGTTTCTCTCAGCTCGATTTCAAGACCTTATCTCATAATGCTTTCTCTTGTTGTCTAGATTGATTTCATTATTCAGTTCACGTTCAATCGTTCCTCTTTTCTAGCTCCCTTTTTTTTTTTCGTTTCATAGAGGCTTCCTTATAAAGTGAGCTTCATGAATTTGAACGTTGGAGAAGACTTTTTTTCGTTGTCTCACATAGTAGAGTGTTGAAGTAGCTTTGACTATGCTTGATGTGACAGGAGCAAGTCTCTGTCTCTGTTGCAGTTTGTCTTTTAGCTAAAAATGTGCATCCCAATGCTGATTGGTTCTTTTGGCTGTACCTACACACTTTACATAGTACGAGACATGCAAGTAATATAAGGAATTGAAGAAAGTAATGTCAAAGGGTATCTCTCTTTGTTTCTGTTGCAGCAGTGCCTTTATTGAGTAAAGAATTAATTATAAAGCACATATTCCTCAGCATATATGATAGATTATGTTCTGTTCCAGCAAAGATAAACAAAGTCTGGCTTAACAAACATAGTTTGATCTTGATTAAGTATGGTCTGTTCGTGCACAGACAACGTCTGGCTTTAACAAACACATTCTTATTGAGAAGACATGGTCTATTCTAGCCTTAGACATCGTCTAGCTTAACAAACACGTTCTTAAAAGACATGGTTTGTTCTAGCCTTAGACATCGTCTGGTGCTTGGCATTAGACATCGTCTGGTGCTTGCATCAGACATCGTCTGATCAATTAAGAACTTATTTAAATTTGTTTATAGTCAATTTCAGTGCTAAATTTAACCATTATAAGTTCTCAGACAGTTAGAGCGTAGGATTTGAGTTGAGAGATTTTACCATTGTCTAGTCTTACTTTGATTTCCTGAAATCACTTAGTCTCAAATTATCAGTTGATTAAATATTATTACATTTGTTATCATCAAAACCTATTAAGGTATTAGGGGTCAAACATCATCAAATGTCTTGGTTCTAACAATCTCCCCCTTTTTGATGATGACAACACATGTTATAATTTTGACTTAACAGATAGTGAATCACAGACATGTATGTATCAGAGTGTGAATTATTTCATGGTAGTTAAGTATGCGCAGTTATTAACATGATGAACTCCCCTTGAGTCTATCATGCAGATGCATATGAGAGATTAAAGTATGAAATAATTAAAGCGGATAAAAATAAATAGTGAATTGAGGTGTATAAAAATTAGTGAACCAATCACTATTTTATTAAGCATTGTCTGTAAATTCTATACATTCAAAATTCTCTCCCCCTTTGACATAAACAAAAAGGTGGAGGATGGAGTAGAAAATGCCATCACAATCATGGTTTGGAAGATGGGGTTGACTGTTTGGTTGAGGATTCTCCAGCTTTTGATGGAGCTTACATTCTTAGGAGGATCTTCTGACGGTGGTGGTGGAGCTTGAGTCGTCATAGGTCTGGGAGTGAGAATGGCTGCTATGGAGACATTGAAGGCAAGAGTTACCTCCTTGATGATACTAGCTCTTTGCTCTTCCAATTTGGCATTCAGTTGAGCTTCGACTTGAGCAAAGCAACCTCGGCAGAGCGTCTTGATCCCGGTTTAGTTTCCAATGCGATTCAAGGGTAGCCAAGTTAGGTAGAGGATCCGATCGTGTCTTGCAAACATTTAATGGTAGAGTTTTGTAATTGGAGTCTTGGACTCGGACTAAGTGGATACTAGATCGGTGCACTATTGGGCTGGTGTTGATTCTCAAAAACTTTTCACCCAAGTCTCTGACTTGCTTAGCGGCAAGTGTAGCAAATGAGCCGCCTCGCCTCCTCTTGCTTGGGGCCAACTCCTTGAGCTTTTTCTCGTTTTCTTCCTTGGCCTTCTTTTCTTGAGCCAGATTATGAAGTCCTTGCTCCTCTTTTTGAGCAGCTAACATAGTTCTCAGTCTGGCGGCCTCTTCTAGGATTTTTGCTTTTTCAACTGCTTCTTCAGTTGCCTTAGCTGCAACTATTAGTGCTTGAGCAACTTTGTACTCATCATAGTATTCAGCAAGCATCGTCTTAGCTTCTTCTTCATTTCCAGGGGTGTGAGGGGTCAGCAGAGTGGGGACAACCACTGTGTTTGACACGTGAATGAAACTACTAGAGGAGGAGGAGCCTTCACCTATAGTGTCAATCTTCTACTTCTTTTCATCTGAAAGATTGGATGACCTTGTGGTGTGAAGCATATTACTCATCATAGTCTGCCAGTAGATGTCGGCATCTGCTTCATTGTTTTCCGGTGGCAAAATATGCTCTTGTTGAGGCAATGGCTCAATGTCTGGTATGTGCTGTGGAAGATTATTTGCTCTTGCAATCTTCTTCCCCTTCAACTTGTTGGGGTTGACAGTTGGGAGCTTGGTGACTATACGATCTGGAGCAACACGTATATTAGTATCTTTAGAGATATGTAGGCTAGATGGATACAACTGTCTAGGGGTTGTGCCTTGAAACTTCAAGTGACATAGAGCCCTGTATTCAGCACACGTGGCCTGAAAGGTTGGATGGTTGGGAGCAACTCCTCGTGTAATCAGCCGAGGAGGTCGAATAGAGACCCTTGGTCTCGACAGATAGTACAATGCATCACGATGCATTGTTCTGACAGTGGCCTCCAGTTGCTTCTTCTCATCTTCTGTTAGCTTAATTGGTAGGGCTGGTTCCACTGTAAAGTAGTCCAATCCCTCTCTCATGTAGTTGTACAAGTGTGCAATCTCATGCACTAATTGACGCATCAGAGGGATGGCAGAAGCGTATTCTTCCTGCTGTAGCCTTCTAGCTAGATGTGCATCATCTTCAACAGTGTCCAAAAGGTGAGAGTTGTGAATTAGCCTCTGGTAAGGGATGATTCCTTGATCGGTCTGCAGAGGGGGAAGCTTCTTCATTGGTGCTTCCTTATCAACAACAACAATTGAGTCCTCTGCAGCTGGCTCCAGCTGAGTCTCTTCTTTGTACGCTACAGACTCAGCATTTTCTCCCACATAGTACAAGGAGAAGCGTTGCATCATCTTCTGATGCCAGGAGCCAGAGGGAGGAGGAGGAGGAGTATCTTTTCTAAATCTGGACAGAGGAGTGTTGTTGTCTAAATTGAATGGTTTGTTGTCCCATGAGGGAACAACAGACGCTTTAAGAGATAGAGCAACTATCTCTTCATCTGACCCAGATGAGATGATTACAGACTCAGTGTGGTGGTAGGAAACCATTGTGTTTGACATCTCCGGGATTGTCACTGGAGAGGGAGATTGGTAGGGAGGAATGGTAGTGCCTGGTGGAGTTTTTGGGGATGTTGTTGGTACAACAGTCTGAGTTGTGGGATCAGACTCTGTGTCTCAGACTGAATAGTGGGTTCAGTCTATTGGGTGATCGTCTATCTAGTGTGGGCAGATGCAGGTTGATCTTCTGTCTGAACAGTGGGTTCAGACAGTGGCTCTTGCATAGTCTGTGCTTGGCCATCAGACTGTGCAGCAATTGTTTGGCTTACTATAGTTTGTGTAGGTGACATAGATGATAGAGGTTCAACAGACGGTTTGTCTATTGTGGCTTGTGTTTGACTGGGATCATTTGAGGAATATTCTTCCTTGGACGTTTGTATGTAGAGCGAGGGTGAGTGGGAAGAGTAAATGTGGGTAGAGTGATACCTGGATTGGTGGTTGAGGTGGTTGTCTATCCAGGTGTGTCTTCTTCCAACACCATTTTTCTCTTCACAGTCAGCTTCCTAGCTATGGTGCTGGGTGGTTTGATGGTCAGTCCCTCTGACTTAGTGGTTTGTTGTGCATTAAGTGATCTTCTGGGTCTCTTGAAGACTAGTCCCTCGTCTGAGTTTTCTTCTTCAATCTCAACAACTTTGCAGCTTGTAGACCAATGTCTGCTACCTCCTTTAAAGACACTTGAGGTTCAACAGTCATTCTGGCAGCACCCTTACCCTTTTGTTGGGCTCCTGACTTGACCCTTTGAGTGGGTGGTTTGGGTGGTGCTTGTTGGATTGTCTACTTTCCTTTCTTGGCTGGTGGCTCTGCAACAGACTGTGTTGTAGCCTTGCGTGTTGTCCAGACTGTTTGCTGGTTCGCGCAACAACAAGCCTCCTCATCTTACTTGCTAAGGGTTGGATAGATGCAGCCTCATCATAAATCACCAGGCTTTTTCCTTTTTCACCCTTCTTTTTTTGAATCTTTTTCTTCTTTTGACCTTCATTTTCATCATCATCAGTCAGTATAGGGAACCTTGCAGGTGATCCCTTGGTTATTTCAAATCCCATGTTTAACTTAAGCAGACTTGAGGAGGTTAGTATCCTCTGTTGAATGAATGGGCCCTTTACCCTCACATACTCCAACTCATCTAGATTTCCTGATTGGATTTCTGTGTACAGTTTGTTGTAGCAAAGAGCATCCTAGAGGATCTTGTTTAGTAGAGTTGTGTAGTATGTTGCCACGAGAGGTTGATAGGCATTGAATGTGGCTAATCAGGTTGTAGAATAGCGTGTGTGAAAGGTTGAATGGAATCCCTTTGATAATGTGGTAGAGGATGAACCTATGTAGAGTTGATACATGATCTCTTGACCCTATCTTATGCAAGATGGTCTTGTTGACAATGTTCAGCATCAACTTGGTCAAAGGTGGGAAGTTAGTTGGATGCAACTTCTTGGCATCCTTGGCCACCTTGTAGTTGGGTCCAAGAATGAACCTTTCTACTGTACCTTTCTCAAGGTCCTGTCCCATGCCTCTGTGAAGTAGTTTGAGTGCAGTTCGCACCATATTGCTTGACCAATAGAGGAGGGAGAGACCATAACTTCACACCTGAAGACGTTGTTGACAACCTGATAGAGGGCTAGTCAATGAACATGAGGACCTAGGGGCACTTTAAGAATTAAAGGGACCAATGACAAGATCCAAGGCCAAGATTCTCCAAGAAGAAATGACCAAGAGACTAAAGGAAGGGTTATTCATCAAAGGCCAAGAAGGAAGAAGCCTAAAGGAGCTAAATTGGAGCACTTGGAAATTTGCTGATAGCTCGCTCAGCGCAAGCTTGGGCTCAGCGAAGTTTTGCCTTGATCAATCATCTCACTCAACGCAAGATAGAGCTTAGCGGAGATTTGCCTCGATCAAGCATCTCGCTCAGCGCACAGAGGCATGGGACTGCATCATGCACGCACAATTGAATGAACCTTTCTACTGTACCTTTCTCAAGGTCCTGTCCCATGCCTCTGTGAAGTAGTTTGAGTGCAGTTCGCACCATATTGCTTGAGCAATAGAGGAGGGAGAGACCGTAACTTCACACCTAAAGACGTTGCTGACAACCTCGTTTCCTTTGATTGTAGCATTTGTCCATAACTCTCTAATGAGTCTAGGGGCGATCTTCTGGCGATCATTGAAGTAACCCTTGATCCCAGCGAACTTGAAGTACCTTGAGATGTTAAGACCACGTTCCTCAAGGTAAGGTATGTCAATGTAGTACTCCACGTGAATGTTCCTAGTGTAGGAACCTCGTGGCTTGATCAGAATGTTCTCTACGTCAAGGAGTCTTCGTTCTTTCACGACCTCGAGGTCAATGTTGGACGCTGAACTATTGGTGTCAGTGGTAGATTCAGGCATTACGTCTGCAGGACGCTCATCAGAAGCTTGAGAGGTTGAGGGTGAGGCAGGTAGTTGAGAGGAGGAATAACCCTTGATCAAATTACGTTTGGCCATGGCGAGGGTTTGTGTTTAGGGATTCTAGAGGTTCTTGGTTGCAGAGAGAATGGGTGAGAGAGATGAGAGGTTTCAAAAGCTTGGGGAATATGTTTGGCAACAGTAGGCTAGAATAGGTAATGAGTGAGCATTAAATATGATGGTATGGTTAGGGAATGATTGAAACGACACATTTATGACAGACTTGAATGTGCGTCTTGGGCTTTTATGACTCAGAACCAAATGAATGCTTAAGTTACAAAACAATTTTTTTTTATTTTTTTAAAAAAAATTCACATGGTCTGGTTCATATTTTGAGCGCGAAACACGTGACATGCACATGCCTCACTTAAGTATCACACCAGATGATGTGTCCTTAGTTCTACTAGTGAATAGAAGACAGTGATAAAATATTAATTCACCTAGACCATCCCACTCTTATCTCTCAAAAAGATCAGTCTGTCTTCAATAAGGGGTTTTGTAAAAATATCACCAAGCTGATCGTCTATCTTGACAAATTCCAATTTAATGGTCCCCTTCTAAAAATGGTTGATAATCGCTTTATATACGTAAATATTGCATCATATTTTGTAGTGATTATCTAATGTTCTTAGGATTTTTAGCTTAGTTTGAAATCATTTAATATAGATTTGTATAGTTTGATAATTCTAACCCTAAGAAGTTATTTTGTGAGAAATATACTCTAATTTATGTGTGCAGGCCTAGATTCAACAAAGAAAGGGAGAATGCAAGAAGAAGACGAGGTCTCGCTAAGCGACACATCTCGCTGAGCGCTTCACTCGCTGAGCGCAACATTAAGCTATGCGAGCTAAGCGGCCTATGACGCGCTGAGCGCCATATTGCGCTAAGCGACATTTTCATTCGAACTGAAGACTCGCTTAGCGAGACATCACGCTTAGCGGAAGTTGCTTTCGAACTAAATTTGTGCTTAGCGAACTATTGCGCTTAGCGGAACACCTGTTCTGAGATGCATTATGCAGTGTCCTGCACTTAGCGGAATGTTGCGCTAAGTGCGACTTCGACTATATAAGCTGCACTTGTAATAATTTTGAAGCATTCAGACTTGGTTGATTTTGTTGAGCTGCTTCCTCTGTTTTCCCCTATTTCCTCTGTTCTCCTTCCTCCATTTTGTAACCTTTTCAAAGCTTCTCATGACAATGAGAGGCTAATCTATTAGTGTTGAGGACTTGGAATTAGGTGCTGACCATGTAAATGCTTTTCTTCATATCTATTCATTGAAATATTCAGTTTAATGTTCATTTCTCTATCTTTATTCTTGTTATATGATTGGATCAGTTATATATGCATGTTTTGGAGTTTACCCGCCATTGTGAGATCTTTGTTGAACTTGGAACCGAGTTTGAACTCTAATGGAGTGTATTTCTAGACATAGGATAGACTCCATTAGCTTCGCAAAGATCTCTAAGCTTCATCTAACCACTCAACTGAACTTACCGAGACATCGGAAGTGAGGTTGAGTAGTTTAGGCTTGATTTGATGAGAGATCACGTTTTGAGCACTTTTAGATCGAAGTTAATCTGAACTATTAATGTGAATGGAAAATATATCTTATATGTTTACATGGGAAGCAAACCGGTTGAACCAAATCCTTAACATATCCATTATTCCATTCTAAAACTCAAGCACGCCAACTGTTCGATCATAGTCCTGAATCAACATTGTCGTTTTTATTGTTTATCGTTAGTGTTAACTGTAGTGTTTAGTTTAATTTCTGTTATTACTTATGTTTCAAGAATTGATTACTTTACTAATAGTCAAATACGGATAATTCCCTGTGGATTCGATACTGGGATCTTCCCTTTTGAACTACTTGTGCGATATTTGGTACGCTTGCCAAAACTATCTAATAATGGTCTCTTATGAAATGATGTTTTATTTCTATATGCTTGGCTCTAGAGTGCATGGTAGGATTTTTAGAAAGAGATATAGCAGCAGTATTATCACACAAGATAGGAATGTTACTCTCAAATATGTTGTAGTCTTCAAGTTGATTCTTGATCCACAATATTTGAGAGCAAAGAACTTGCAAACTGAGATGTATTCTGCTTCAGCTGTTGATAGTGCTATTGTTCCTTGCTTCTTGTGGAGCCATGACACCATGTTGCCTCCAATGAAGTGATAGCCTCTACTGGTGCTTTTTCTTTCAATTTTGTCTCCAGCATAGTCAGCATCACAATAGCCTATCAACTTATACTCTTTTTGTCTTTTAAACCAAAGACCAAGATTAGAAGTTCCAATTAAATATCTAAAAATTCTTTTAACAAAGAGATAGATACATTTCCCTTGAGTCAGACTGAAATCTAGAGAAAAGGCAGACACTGAACATTATATCTGGTCTGGATGCAGTCAAGTAGAGTAGTGACCCAATCATTCCTTTGAATTGAGTGACATCTACTTTCTTTGAATTTTCATCAGGTCAAAGTGATGTTGTTGGATGCATTGAAGTCTTCATAATTTTAGCATCATCCATTTTGAACTTTTTCAGGAGTTCTTTCACATACTTGGTCTAGTGTATGAAGATTCCTTTGTTGGTCTGCTTGATCTGCAATCCTAGGAAGAATTTCAGTTCTCCATCATGCTCATTTCGAACTCAGTCTGCATCAACTTTGAGAACTTTTCACAGAGTTTTTCATTAGTGGCACCAAAGATAATATCATCTACATAGATTTGAACAATAATAAAATCAGAAGAGTAGTTTTTGCGGAACAATGTAATATCTATCTTTCCTCTTATAAAATTGTGTTCTATTAAAAATGAATCGAGTTTTTCATACCATGCTCTGTGAGCTTGTTTAAGACCATACAATGTTTTGTTTAGTTTAAATACATGGTCTGGAAAGATAGTACTCTCAAACCCAAGGGGGTTGTTTTACATAAACTTCCTCTTTGATTACACCATTGAGGAATGCATATTTTACATCCATTTGATAGAATCTCATATTTCTATGAGCAGCAAATGAAAGCAAAATTCTAATTGCCTCAAGTCTAGCTACTAGAGCGTATGTCTCCGTATAATCAATACCTTCCTATTGTGAGTAACCTTTGGCCACTAATCTAGCCTTGTTCCTCACAACCTTACCATTCTCATCTAGTTTGTTTCTGAAGACCCACTTAGGACCAACAGCTTCCTTGTTGTTTGGTAGCTTCACAAGTTTCCAGACATTATTCTTTTGAAATTGATCCAGCTCCTCTTGCATTGCTTGGACCCAACTTTCATCTTCCATGGCATCATCAATGTGCTTGGGTTTTATCTCACACAGTAGAGCTGTTTGTTGGAAAGATGATCTTGTTTTTACTGGAGCTCGAACTTCTCCAATGATCTGAGAAGGTTGTGAGGAATTCCATTCTCTTCACTGAACCTCTAAAAACTTTCGTTTTGAAACTCTCCTCCATGGTCACTTCTGATAGAAGTTATACATACTCGTTTTTCATTTTGAACACGTTTGTAGAATTTATAGAATTCCTTAAAAGCCTCATCCTTGTGAGTGAGGAATATAACCCATGTCCATCTAGAATAGTCATCAACTATTACTAGTCCATATCTCTTCCCTCTAATAGAGGCTGTCCTTGTTGGGCCAAAGAGATCAATATGTAACAGTTCTATTGGTCTAGAAGTGGAAACAGTGCTTTTACTTTTAAAAGATGTTTTCACTTGTTTCCCTTCCTGACATGCCTCACAAAGTAAGTTATCCTTATATGACATTGTTGGCAATCCTCTTATGAGGCTATATCTTTGCAATTTTGAGATTAATCTCAAACTTGCATGGCCAAGCTTCTTATGCCATAACTAGTGGCTTTCTTTGACAAATAGTAAACATGATACATTTTGATCCTTTAGTTCACCAAGATTGATCTTATAAAGATTGCCTTGCCTCTTTGCAGAGAAGAGATGTGAACCTTTAGAGTCCTTGACTATGCATGATTCCTTGTTGAAGGAAACATCATATCCACTGTCGCAAAATTGACTTATGCTCAGTAGATTGTGTTTTAGCCCTTCAACAAATAACACATTCTCAATAGAGAGACTAGGAGGAATACCTATCTTACCAGTACCCTTGATTATCCCTTTTTGATTACCCCCGAAAGTGACTGTACCACCATGCATTGGTGTCAGGTCTAGGAACATAGACCTTACGCCTGTCATGTGATGTGAGCAGCCACTGTCCAGGGTACCATGATTGGTGTTTCTTTCTCGCCATCAAGGACATCTACAACAGGAATTATTTTGTTTTTAGGTACCCATATTCTTTTGGGTCCTTTGGTGTTAGTCTTAGAAGTAGATGACTTGCTTCTTGTAGGCAATTTCTTGCTTTTGGACTTTACATGTCCATTCTCAAAGTGTGGTCCATTAGAGGAAGCTTTCTTTTTGGTTGCTTCTTTCTTTCCTATGAATCCAAGGCTAGATTTGTCATTTGGATTTTGTTGTATGAAAGAATTTTCTTTAAATTTTCAGACCCACTGACAAATTTTCTTAGAGTACTCTTGAAAGATGCAGCTTCTTTGCGTAATTGAGCAATTTCAGCTTCATCTTTGCTCAAGGCTCTTACCTTGTTTAATTCATTAGTTTCCTTAATCAATTCATTCAATTGCCTTCTATGCTGTTCCTTTTCTATCCAGAGTTCACTTTTGCTATTAATTAGGCATTGGTGATCAATGGTTAGTTTTTGAAAATCATCTGTTAAAGCATTATTGGTTGTGACTAATGTAGAACATTTATCAGATAGCTCAGTGAAAGAAGACCCAAGTTCTTCATGCTCTTTTGAAAGTTTTCTTAATTTCTTTTTCATAGATAAATAGGCTTTTGAAAGAATGGATGAATTAGAGAGAAGTTCTTGATAAGCTTCTTAAAGAGAAATAAGATCATTAAGATCTACCTCTTGTTCTTCATCATCTGAAGCTTCAGACGCAGACGATGTGGAGGTTGCGTCTGCCATCAGACAGAGATTGGCTTCTTCATCTGATGCTTCCGAATTTTCTTCATCTGTTGAGTCATCTAGATCTTCCCATGTGGACATTAGTCCTTTCTTTTTCTTGGGAAATCTTCTGTTGACATTTTCTTTTCCCTTGCTAAGCTTAGGACATTCTGACTTGAAGTGTCCAGGCTTCTTACACTCGTAGTAGATGATGAGACTTTTCTCTTTCTTCTCACGATCTGCTGAGTATTTCTTATTGTAGTTTTTCCATCTCGATCCACCTTTCTTTTTCCACATCTTGTGGATTTTTCTTGAGATGAAGGATAACTCATCATCATCTTCTGATTCTTCTTCACTTGAGGAAGTGGACTCTACTTCTTGACTTTCTGCCTTTAGAGCTTTGGTGGTGTGTCTTTTGGATGGTCTGGAGGACTGACTTTTTTATGAAGATGACTCCTTGGGTGTTGTTTGATTTGGCTTGTGAGGTTTCAGAGCCAAAGACTTGCCCCTTTTCAGTTTGGCATCTCCTTGTAGTTCTTGCTCATGCAGCATTAGAATTCTCACTAGCTCTTCGAGAGGCATATAATCTAGATCTTTGGAAACTCTAATGGTTGTGACCTGAGGTCTCCATTGTTTGGGCAAGCTGCGAAGAATTTTGTCAACATGCTCGAAATTTTCAAAACTTTTACCAAGGTTTTGAAGCTCATTTAAAATAGTTTGGAATCTAGACAACATATTAGCTATGGTTTCATCTTCTTCCATAGCAAAGAGTTCATATTCTTTGGTAAGAACACTTACCTTGTTCCTTTTTACCTGTGAGGACCCCTCATAGGTTATTATGAATGTGTCCCATATGTCTTTGGCAGATTTGAATTGACTTATCTTCTTGTGCTCAGTTTTTGAGATGAATGCATGTATTGCATTTCTTGCTCTGGAATTGAGGACAAATTTGTTCTTCTATGCCTCAATCCATTGTTATTTTGGAATCCCAACTTCATTATCATCAACTAGAATATAATCTCCATTTTTTTATAACATCTAGCATCATTCCACCTACAAGAACAATCCCACCTAGTGAAAATTTGACCACCACCAATCATTTTATAGCAATTCAATCCCACAACATTTATTTTCTTGTGAAAACATTTAAGATGACAAAACATAAAGTATATGATAGTCCAAGATCAATGATACCACTCTTGACAGAACAAATTATAAGAAAATGCTGACAATAGTACCTAGGCATATGGCACAGTCATCTACCATTAATATTTTGGAGGACATGCTTTTGCAAGACTAAATATGAAGGGATACAGAGTATCATTTGAATATTCAGAACAATTTCAAAGAAACTTTCAAACTAACAACATAAATGACTAGGTTGTATCATACAAATATAGTTATAATTATATTATATCAATCAATGCAATTAATTACTACTTTCAACCAGCTGCCACAACATCAGCTCTAGGATTTGTATCTAGTAGTTGATGCAACTTTGCACCATGATTTGGTTTGTTCTCACAAAAATCATTCTCATTCTCTACACTTCTATCATTAGAACTGGAATTGTTAACTCTTGATAGCTAGTAAAAATCTTTTTATCACCAATACTTAAATGGTTTCATTTATTAATGTTGATTAATCATCGTGCACTACTCTTACTCATGAAATACAAATCTAAAATTGAAATAAGGAATTCCCAAAAATTTAGCTAAAGTGTTTAAAAAGAATATAACAAGCTTTACTATAGAAACAATCCAACAAATTTGGAAATTAAGCTTTTATACCTTCACAACATCATCAGTTGCCTTGCAAGCCATAATTTTTGCTTCAATGTCGCCTGTATGCCCTGACCATATCACAATTTGGTAGGTTGACAGGTACCTATAATACAGACAAAATAAGAGAGTAAATAAAAGTCAAATTAAACCTGATTCCCAAAATGAGAGAGTGAATAAAAGTATAATTAGAATCATATGAACAAGTTGTTGTGTGTTTCTGTTTCAAAACAAAAAACTCAAATTGTGAGTAGAACAACTTGTGAAAATAAGTCTAAGTTTCTTCCCACGAATATTTTAACTATTAAATGCATATTTAGAAGTCTCATAATTTCTATCATTTAAGTACTAGCATGAAAAAATTATCTTTCAAAGTAATAATTTAACTATTTACTATGTTTAATATATCATTCTTTAAAAGTAGAAGAAACCATATGCTAAGAAGTCTATGACTTGGACCGTGTTTAGTGATGAGGGAGCAAATAAGATTTTCCTATATGAATACATGAAGAGGGAGTAGGTACATGTGATAACTAACCATTTGATGTTTTGATTCTAATTTTGAAGGGGTCGTTATTATCCATTATAATCTCAAATGTTTCTGGTTTGCTAGGTAAGCCTGAAACTGCCACAACTTTGTTTCCACCCCACAGATTTCTTGTTGAATACTATGAAGTTGAAGGATGAGTCACTAACCATCCACAATTGTATATCATGAACAAATAATTAAGCCAAGTGAATTTGATTCCTAATACAGTTTAACACCAATGTGAGCTTAGGATCACATATGCTTCCCCATCTATAATGACCATTTCAATACCAAAAGACTATAAAGTAGACAAGTAGAAAAGAAATGTACAAACATCTCAATTGTAAATTATATTAAGTACATTTTTAAAAGCATAAACTCATTGGCAACATTTACTATATGGATGTATCATTGTGATAACAAAGCCACACAAGATTATTATTAGAAACAGAGCCAAAGACTTGTAAATAAGTAGGCAACTAGATTATTAGAATTAGAGACTTGTTCTATTTAATTATATAAAAATAAATTAACAAGAGAAGAAAATGAAAGGGAAAAAGAATATAGTGAAGGAGTTATAATAACACAATAATTGTAAAAGATCATCCAATAACAAGAGAAGAAAGGGAAAAGAAGGATATGCATAATAAAATTGTAATAGAAAACATCAAATCAACCAAATTGATTTTTCTACAATAGTAAATATCAATCTACATTGCAAACTTTAGAGAACAAAACTTATCTGAGCAATTCCTTTGCTCCACAATATGCCAATTCTTCAATTCCTGGTTGAGTAATCGAACCTGATATAATGAATAGTGAGTCATGGTTAAAAAAGTTACATTTCAAGTCATAAATCATGTATTTAAGAAGAATTAGAAGTTAGATATCGTAAAGTGATAGCTGAAGGGAATTTGTGAAGAGCAATGAAGACCCTAGCAAAGATGTGTGAATCCAAATGCACCAAACATATTCAAACCGAATTGAGAAGAGGAAACATACCTTTGAGATGGAGGTGCCAAGCGCAGCGGAGCAGTGTGTGGAAGTGGCACTACAACGGAGGTGGTACTGCGATAGAGCACTGTGCGAGAGAACGTGAAACCCTATCAGAAGCTAGAGAAAGATGATGGGGATCCAAAGATGAAAAGCGGAAGAGAGAGTACCTTTTATGATAAGGGCACCGTGGAGACAGAGTGCGAGAAAGTGAAAGTAGCAAAGGAATGGCAAGGAGCTTGAGAGTGAGTACAAAAGTGAAAGCGTGCGGTAGAGAGGGTGAGTACGGAGATGAATGAGAAAGATTAGAAAAACTTTAACATCGATTTTCAGTCATAATCGATGTTAACGAGCGTAGACAACATTAGTTATAAAAAACCAACATTAACAATGATCATTTATTTACAAAAATACCACCATGCTTTTTCCAACATTGGTTTCCAAATAACCGATGTTAATTGAGCGACGTAGAATGCACATTTTCCACTAGTGCGTAAGTCAAATTCCTTAATTCCCTAACATTAAACAAATCCCTAAGTCAAATAGTTTGATTCCTTAAGTCACATTAATGAAGTACTTTGGTTATATAGTTTAATTCCTCAATTAAAATGAATCAATTCCTTAATTCAAAATTTTGTAAAAAATAAAAATAAAATTCATTAATTCAAATTAATACAATTCCCTAAGTCAAATTAATCAAATCCGTAAGTATAAAATCTTATTATACTTAGTCAACATTTTTTAATTCCCGTTAGTCAAAAACATTAATTCATTAAGTCAAATTAATGAATTCTTGGATTCCTTAAGTCATATTAATGAATTCATTCACTAAAATATTATGATTCCTTAAGTTAGAATTATCAAATCCTTAAGTTAAAATTAGGGGTGTTCATAAACCGAATCAAACCGAACTAAACCGCGAAACCGCTCAAAAAAACCGAAAACCAATTAAACCGAAAAACCGCACGGATCAAAAATTTTCAAAACCACATATTTTTTGCAGTTTGATTCGGTTTTTGGATTTTATTATAAAAAATCGAACTAAACCGAACCAAACCGCATTCTATAATTATATTGATTTACTTTTAGATATTTAATATTATCTAACTAACAATATTTTTATTTTTTATGATCATAATATGTGATTTATAGTATATTTTTTTTTAATAATAAATTTGTAATATATTATGACACATACTTTCATATATTACAAAAAGATATATTGATATTACTAAATAACATTAAATTAAATATAAAATGAAACATGATTTATTATTATGTTACAAAAAAAAGTTAGTAATATCATTTTATAATAATGCTAAATAGAAGTAAAAATAATATTTTTAAAACTAAAATATGTAAATCAAAATTTAATAAAAAAAATATAAAATAATAATTATGTGAGTTTAATTAAAAAAATTAAACTATGATAATAGATTAAAAAAAAAACCGCGAAACCGAACCGAACCAAACCGCAAAAATTAGTTTGGTTTGGTTTGGATTTGATGTTATATTAAAACCGAACCAAACCGAACTGCGACTTTATTTTAGGTTTGGTTCGGACCACTTTTTACCCAAAAACCGAATCAAATCGCACCGCGAACACCCCTAGTTAAAACCTTAATTCCCTAACTACGATGAATCAAATCCTTAAGTCAAATAAGTTAATTCCTCAAGTCACATTAATGAAGCCATTAAGTCATATAGCTTAATTACTTAATTAAATTAATCAGATTCACTGGGTCTGGTTAGGAAATCAACCAACGATCCAATTGCCTTGGGTTTAATTAATTTCATTTGGTTCGTTTTTTTAGTATTTCAAATATATAATATTTTAAGGAAAAAGTTGTATGACAAGCCTCCTCTAATTATTGACTAAGCCCATTGGGCCTCCTGTAATACCCTAAAATTTACAACTGAGTAAATAAAAGGATAGTAGATTAACTAGTATTTAAATTAAATATATACTTAATAATTAATTTCTAAGGATTAATTCTCTATGAATATATTGTGTAGTAGATAAAGGAGTGGAGTGCGTGTTACATAACTAACCAAATCAACACCATGCTTTACATCACAAACAAGGAGACAACAAGCAACCAAGACTTATTGCTTGGCAACCTCCAATTAGGGGTGTTCGCGATGCGGTTTGGTTCAGTTTTTGGACAAAAAGTGGTCCGAACCAAATCTAAAATAAAGTCGCGATTCGGTTTGGTTTGGTTTTAACATAACATCAAATCCAAACCAAACCAAACCAATTTTTTGCGGTTCGGTTCGGTTTCGCGGTTTTTTTTTTAATCTATTATCATAATTTAATTTTTTTAATTAAACTCACATAATTATTATTTTATATTATTTTTTTTATTAAATTTTGATTTACATATTTTAGTTTAAAAAATATTATTTTTACTTCTATTTAACATTATTATAAAATGATATTACTAACTTTTTTTTGTAACATAATAATAAATCATGTTTCACTTTATATTTAATTTAATGTTATTTAGTAATACCAATATATCTTTTTGTAATATATGAAAGTATGTGTCATAATATATTACAAATTTATTATTAAAAAAAATATACTATAAATCACATATTATGATCATAAAAAATTAAAATATTGTTAGTTAGATAATATTAAATATCTAAAAGTAAATCAATATAATTATAGAATGCGGTTTGGTTCGGTTTAATTCAGTTTTTTATAATAAAATCCAAAAACCGAACCAAACCGCAAAAAATATGCGGTTTTGGAAATTTTTGGTCCATGTGGTTTTTCGGTTTAATCGGTTTTCGGTTTTTTTGGGTGGTTTTACGGTTTAGTTCGGTTTGGTTCGGTTTATGAACACCCCTACCTCCAATACATCCTTGCCTTAAGCTAAATACGAACGGCAGCTCACTCAACAACCCAGACAAGTCAAGTTATGGAGGCCTCCTTAAAGACTACACAGGAAGATGGATTATTGGGTACACCGATTTCTGCGGTATAACCACAAATTTGAATGCGAAATTAATTACTATTCTCAAGGGCCTCGAAACAATGTGGGAAACAAGCTACACGAGAGTGATTTGCGAATCGGACTCATTGAACGCAATCCAACTGATTCAAGGGAACCTACCGGACCACCACCCTTACACAACAATAATCAATAAAATTCGTGGTTACATGGAATGACCCTGGAACATATCCTTCCAACACACTACGTGAAGGCAACGCGTGTGCAGACTAGCTTGCGAAAAGTGGCTCTTCCAACATGAATACTTTAACTATTTTAGATACCTATCTGACCTCTATGCGGACCTTGCTTTCAGCTGATACAGTTAACACCCTTTTTGTTAAACCTTAGTTGTTTGTTTATTTGCTTTTTTAATTTTCAAAAGTATAAAAAAAAAATATTGTGTAGTAGATAACTATAAAATTGTTTGTAATTAAAATTAAGGTGTTTTATAATAATAATAATAATAATAATAGATATATGGTGTGATTAGTAATTTTTTGAAAATAGAAGATTAAGTAAAATTGTGTGTAGTTAAATTAATATGTATATATATATATATATGTTGATTGATTTATATAATATAATTATTTTTAGTAACTGAGAAAATAAAACTCAAGTATCAATAGAAATTTCAAATTAGCACGTGAATTTTATACTCAGTTATCTGAGCAAGCATAGATTAGAATCCCTGTACTTTAGGTGCTCAGAACCTCAATATTTAACTAAATATATTATCCTACTAATATTATTATTTTATAAAATAAAATATTTACACGCTCTTTTTCTTCCTAACTCATGTTCATCCCTCTCCCTCTTCACTCACTAAATGTTTCTTCCCTCCATTACTATACCACTCCACCATGCAACATCACTATTAAGGCAAAGGAAGGTTGTTGGCACCTCAACGGCCTACTTGGGTCTTACGAGATTATGTAGAAGAAGATGAACGACTATGTAAGAGTTGAAGAAAGGGAAAAAAAGAAGAAGAAAATGATTTTATTATCAGATAAAATAAGAATACAATTAAAAATCGGTTCATTAAGTTTCTTATCTTGAAGTTGAATCTTAGTCACTGCATAATTTTAGAACATTTCATAGGAGAAAAAAAACAATTGGGGGTGTGTAGAAAAGGGCATAATAGACAATAAAAGACTTAAAAGAAAGAAAAGAGGTAAACTTGGTAAATAGTAAGGTGTATTTAGCAAGAACCCTCTTCTATAACAACTCAAATAACTCTAAAGTCTTTTAATTAAGATAATGACTTCAATACTCAAATTAAAAAATAAAAAGTAAAAAGACATGAAGTCATCAATTAAAACACAACTTCTTAATTAAGACTTTGAAAAATTAAGATTGTTAAAGTCATGTTTTCAAACTCGATTTCTTTATTTAAAGCATACCTAAATTTTAGTGTATTAACAATACAATTCAAATACGTATTTTATACTTCAACTACTACGCAATAACAAATAAACTTGTGTAACCGGTGACTAGTAAAGAATCCTGACTGCTTCTTTTTTTTATTATTTTATCTAATGATTCATACTCAATTTTAACATTTGATCCACAATTGCAAATCTCCACAATAGCCAACACCTTTTTTATGTAGTCTGAAAAGGCTATGTGTATAGTTTCCTTTAGTTAGAACATTAACATAATATGAATCTTGCAACATTCAAAAAAATGTGGCTAAATGCCTAAATCATTAATAAAATACCTATGCGAAAGGAACTTCTAGAGCCGAAATCCCTAGCTCATTTTACTAAACAATTTTGTAGGTTCAATAAAGGAAAGCAACAAGTATTCTATTTGGGTCAAGTCCAATTGTCATATTCCACTACAAATTTGTAAGTAACACTAAGTAATATTGTTAATTCTTCAATCCTTCTTGTAAGAAAAAGAGCACACAATTGTTATAAACAAGACATTAGATGATGTCTGGCCCCTAATCTTTTGATTAATTTTGATGATAACAAATGTGATAATATTTGATCAATTAATGGTTTGAAATTAAGTAATTTCAGGGAACCAAAAGTCATCATAGACTATGGTTAATCTCTTCAATCTCACTCAATGTTATTAACTGTATGAAAACATTTTCATAATAAATCAAGCATCCAAAGTGTTTTTAATCAAACTATGTTATGACAGAACAGACCATGCAATGGTCTTAGGAAAGAGTAAGAGAAGTCTTGGAATAGACTATGCAAAGTCTCGAACCATAGACTGTACAAAGTCTCAGACCAGACCATGTAGAAATCTTGGAACAGACTATGCAAAGAGAAGACTAACGAAACTGAAGGAAATCAAATGAATCATTCTGACAAAAAATGAGCAAGTGAAAAAGAGTCAAAAAACAAAGAAAGCACACTACGAGAAACTCTAAGTGAGAAAGAGAGCTAAGAGAAAAGAAACACCATCTTCTTGTGTATCTCAGTGGTATCAAAGCTCAGTCTCTAATAAATATCTTCACAGATAAATCTGGTTATGAGTATGAATCTCCCCCTGAGATTATACTTTCCAAGTATTCTTTTATCACTAAGTCACTCCTGGCTTTCTATACAAAAATGTATAAGATTCAGATAACTCTCAAAGAGAGGATATGAACAAGTATTGAATCTATGTGAGCTTGTAGAGGATGGGTATTCTCTTTTCTCTCAGCTCGTGTCTCTCACTAGTTTTTTTTATCAAAGTGTTTTGCTTGTCATCTGTACAGATTGCTTTGAATGAGTTTTTTTTTTTTCCAGTTCATTAGCATTTCATCATCTTCTTCTTGTTGCATGGAAGCATCTTTATATAATGAGCTTCATGGATTTGAACGTTGGAGAAGATAGGTTTTCGTTGTCTCACAGAAGAGTGTTAAAGTTGTTTTGATTGTGCTTGATGTGACTGGAGCAGGTTTCTGTCTCTGTCACAGTTGGTTTTTAGCTTAATGTGTGCATCTCAATGCTGATTAGTCTTTTGGTTGTACCTACACACTTCACACAATTCGATACATGCAAGCTATATAAGGAATAGAAGAAAGTAAGATCAAATAGTATCTACCTTTTCTTTCTGTAACAACAGTACCTTTATTTATGTAAAAATTTAATTATAAAACACATATTCCTCAGCACTTATGATAGATCATGTTCTGTTCTTGCACAGACAATGTTTGGCTTAACAGAAATAGTCTGGTTTGACTAAGCATGGTTTGTTCCTGCATGCAGATAGTGTCTGACTTAATAGACGTAGTCTAATCTGACTAAACATGGTCTGGAATGAAAGACATGGTCTGGCCTAACTTCAAACATCATCTGACCTGGCTTGATCATGGTCTGTGCTTGACTATGCGTTGTCTGACCGTGTTCCATACATGGTCTGGTCCCGTACATATGCATAGTCTAGTCCTAGACTTGTGTTGTTTGTCCCAAGACTTCACATAGTTTGTCCAAGACTGTTGCATGGTCTGATCTTAGACTTTGCATCAGTCTTTCCAAGACTTAGCATAGTTTGTTCCAAGACTGTACCGTCTCTGATCTTATGAACTTAGCATGGTCTGTTCTAGAGCTTATTTTAGTCTGATTAGAAGCAATTATAGTGCTTGATTAATTGTTACGAGTTATCAGACAGTTAAGACGTAAGTGAGAGTTTGAGTGATTATACCATTGTCTGTTCTCACTTTGATTTCCTAAAATTACTTAGTTTGAAATCATTAATTGATCAAATATTATCACATTTGTTATCATCAAAATTTATCAAAGTATCAGGGGTTAAACATAATCAAATATCTTGGTTCTAACACTGAAGACTTGGCTAAAAAGTCTGCTAAATCCGAACCAGCCATAGCCTATCAAGACATGTTGCTCACTCACATGACCAAAAGAACAAATATAAACAATAGAAAAGTAACAGCATAAGAACAAAATAATTTAAAAAACAAAAAATCTAAATTTCTTAAACAAAAATAATTTTAAACTACATTTTAAAACTTATTTTGATTTTAGATTTATATTTATTAATTTTATAAGAAAAAACGTTTTTATAAATGCTCATATAGAATTCATGGTGGTTCTGTAATTATGCAAGTTCAGTTTTTATAAATGCTCATATAGAATTCATGATGGTTATGTAATTATTTAAGTTCACTAACCAATAATTTTGATTAAATGAAAATATTTTTAAAAATAAAATTATTTAAACTAAAATTTAAAAAATATTCTCTTTTTGCTGAAAAACAGAAACTGTGTCGAATTTTTATTATTTTAAAAAACTAATTTTTGTTTTAGATATTAGTTATAAAATTGAATCTTGAAACTGATGAAGATTTTTTTTAAAAAAATGTAAATAGTTTTATAAAATAATAATTTTTAAAAATTAATTTTACAAACTTAAAAAATTAAAACAAAAGTAATTTTAAATTGAAAAAACTTTAGTCTTTTTGCTGTAAAAAGAAAACTATCGTATTATTATTTTTAAAATCTCATTGTTGTTTTAGATATTAGTTTTAAAACTAAAATTGGTGAATAATCTTTTTCAAAAATGTTGTAAATATTTTAATAAAATAAAAAGTTAAAATTTTTTTTTTACAAAACTTAAAACTCAAACGAAAATAAATTTAAATTGAAAAAAATATATTTGATTTGAGATATATTTATTAATTTTACAACTCAATGTAATTTTATAATTGGTTGCATACTCGCATGACCATTTTCAACTAAAGCATCTATATTCATGCAATTATATATTCATCAAAAGAAGTAAGAAAAAAACAAGAAAAGAAAGATGATGAACAGGAGAAAAGGAAAAGAAGAAGAAGAAAATAAAAAATGCAAACAAATAAAATAGGAAAAGAAAAATCCTTCACGCTAAATTTCAATTCCATGTAAATTTATCACTTCTTTTGTTTTTGTTTGTTGTTATTAACTGTAGTAGGTGCATGTCAAGGTTGGTTGAACCCTATTAGACAATAAAAAATAAATCTCAGTTAAACAATAAAGAAATTACTTCATAATATCCAACAAAAATATGAAGAAAAAGAAAATAAAAATTGTAAAATGTTGCTCACACCTATTTACAATGATGGATCTAGAAGTTTAGGTAAGGGAGGCTAGAATATTTTTTACAAAAATTGAGGATAAAATTTTGACCAAAAAAAAATATTTAATGTAAAATTTTTTAAAAAAATACAAAAAATGGGTACAAATTTTGCCAATTTTTTTTAAAATTGAAAGTAAAATGTGCAATCATGTGATGCAGGGTTTTAAAAATCGAACCAATGATCAAACTGGTCGAGGTACTAGGTCACTGGTTCAATGGTTGAACTAGTGGATCACTGGTTCAACCGCATGAGCCGGTCGTATTAAAAAAATATAATTTTTATATTTGTTTCAATTTTCCAGATTTAAAAATATTATAAATTATATAATTTCACAAATTCCTAACAGTTCATTTGTTTCCCTGGCCAATGAGCATAAACTATTTCATGAATTCTTTCGTTTAAAAACTCAATCTTCCATAGATGTCATTTCTATAACAATCACAAATAGATAATCACTCAAGATCAAATAGATAGCAACAATCCAATCACTCAAAATCAAATAGATAACAACAACCCAATCACTCGATAAGATCAAGGTCAAGAGAACAATAGAGATACATTAAACACACACTAAACATCAACCGGAGTTTGAGAGAGCCTGTAGAGATACATTAAACACACAGAACTTCAAATCAATTACCACATGGTAGAGACAACAAGGTTGTGGAGTCATGAGGAAGTGCGGAAGGCAAGTGACAAAGGAGAACGGATGGCGCAAACGGCGTCGCAGGCGAGGGCGTGGGCGCGAACGCCGTCACGGGTGAAGGCAAGTGGCGTTGCGAGCGAGGGCGAGCGTCGTCGTGGATGAGGGCGAGCATCATCGCGGATGAGGGCAAGTGTTGTCGCGAGCGAGGGCGAGGGTGAAGGCAAGCGTCGTCGCGAGCGAGCAACGCGGGCAAGGACGAGCGTCGTCATGGGCAAGGGCGAGCGGCGTTGCGAGTGAGGGTGAGTGTTGTCACGGGCGAGTAGAGAGCATCACAAGTGAGTGGCGTGGGCAAGCGACAAGAGGTGCAATCTAGATCTGGTGTGGAGCAAGGTGCACGATCCGTTTCTTCTGACCCAGACCGGTTCAACAGGTTAATGGTTAAACCGGAAACTTGGCCGGGTCACATCGGTCCAAACCGGTTCAATTGCATGGCCAATCCAACTTGCAAACTGAATCGGCCTAGCCACCAGTTCCCGATCTGACCGGTCCAACCGGCCAGTTCGATCTGGTTTTTTATACACTGATGTGATGTGAGGGTAAAATAATAAAGTAAAATTTGTAAGATTTTAAAAAATTGAAGATAAAAAGTGTCAAATTAATTTGTTAAGAATAAAACTTGCCAAAAATAAATAAAAAATGAAATAAAAATGTAATTAAGCTAAATATTTATTACTAATTGTATGTATAAAACTAAGATATGATCTACTAATGAAAGAAAATTACTAACTTAAAAAATTATTTTTTTAATAATTTTTCTTTATTAATATTTTTATTATATATATATATATATATGTATATAAGGGAGGGGGCTAGAGCCCCTGCTTTCCCCCCCCCTAAAATAAAATCCTTCCCTATCTATATAGAATAACTTATTCCTTCTCGTTAATTTTTAAGGACTTTGATACTTATAAACCTATAAATCAAAAGTTTTAAAAATTAAATTAAATATATTATAAGAGATGAAAAGAAAACACAAAATATTAAGTGAGTCTGATTTTAACATTTAAATTGAAAGAAAAAGAAAATGAGAAATAAGAAATAAAAAGGAAAGAAAAGATATAAATAGAATGCAAACCAAAAATGTTTAGTACGTACCTTGCTCCAATTGACAAAATTAAGTACTATAAACTCTGAAATAAAATATATGAGCCCTTATGAATAACATAGGATGATGGGAACAATCTAATTGCATATTGGTTCCTTAGCATTAGGGATAAATAAGCAAAATAAAAATGGAAAATGAATGAAAATATAAAACAACGTGAAAGTAAAAAGAGAAAAAAAAAAACAAAATATGGAAGGAATAGAGACCGTGGTCCGTGGGTGATAAAAATTGGTCTTACACATGTATAGAACAATTTCCTCCTACTTCTCCCAATTACTTTTGAAGGATTTTAACACTTTTAAACCTCTAGAAGATATAAAAAAAAAAATAATGGGAAGAGAAAGAAAGAGAAAACCTTTAGACAGTAGTGAAAGTGTCACTTTTTCTTTTCGGAATGGTTGAAGCTAGCACTAGCGGCCTAGAAGTTAGAAGTGGAGAAAGAACGGTTAAAAAAAAATATGAAGAAAAAGAAAATATAAATTGTAAAAGAACAAAATAGAAAAAGAACACCTACAATTCCAAAAAAATACCTATCACATAGAGCAGCACATTATACCTGAAGTTGAGAATGAACGTTGACAGAGAAGATTGAGGACCTCAAAGCCTTTTTCAATGTTTTCTGAATTTGTGTAAAATGTTTTTATGTGTAATTGGGATAATTTTATAGAACCTAAACTATTCATAGAAAATTGGGGCAGTTACATTATTATTAGTAGTTTAATTTTGTGTGTATATTTTTTTGTTCTATTTTATCATTTGATAAAAATATTAAATGAAAGGATTTCAATATTATTTAGAATAAAATTTTATTATAAAAGTGGAGACAAAAAAGCAGTTATTAAAAATGATACCGCCTTTATCTATTGTTATAGATTATTATTATTATTATTGTATAGAATCCAAACGTCATCTACCCCTATTAGTCATTGATGAAGAGGTTGCAATGAGGCTTGACGATGAAGGCAAGGTGGTGGTACTAAGTTGCAATCTACGTCACGGTGGTGGTCATCAAAGCTGGAGCTACATTATAGGGTTGGGGGGGGAGCTTGCCTCTTGTATTTTTCTTAATTTTTATAACCTATACAATTATAGTTAATATATATGAATTAGATATTAAATCATATTTGATTGATATAAAATTGGGTAAATAACCAATTTCATCCTTGAAAGTGCAATGCACTGACAGATTCATCCTTGAAAAATGATAAATTAAAATTTAGTCTTTGATCTGTAAAAGTGTGACATATTAGTCTTACTGTCAAGTTTCATACGTTATTTTTAACGTTTATGATGATTTATTTTGATTTGTGGACTATATTGATAGTAAGTGTATCATTCAGGGTCTATAATGACATTAAGTGACATTGTTTAGGGACTTATTTTTCAATAAGCTGTAAATTTTTCAAGTATCGAACTTACTTGGTTGCATCTTTTGTGAGTCAACATCCCAAGTGACACTTTTTCGTGTAACAAATTAGTTGCAAGATGCAACATAGGTGCGGGTGGACGTTAGAAATAACAAACGGAATTTGACGGTATAACTTATATGTCGCACTTTTTACACATTCAGTGATTAAATTTTAATTTATCATCTTTCAAGAATGAATTTGTTAGTGCATTACACTTTCAAGGATGAAATTTTCTATTTACCCTATAAAATTTGGTAGATATGAATTACATGCAATGAACTTACAAGAAACATGCTTTGTAGTTTAAAAATAGTTTGAAAGGTTTTCGCAGAATTACCAAAATAGAGATAACCTATTTTGTAGTAGTTTTTCTGTATTCTAGTGAATTAATTTCCTATTTCTTATCCATATAGTTTCATACCAGAAAAGTATTTATTTATTGAAATTTTGAGAGGAACTCAATTGACATGAGCCTATCATACAAAGCACAAACATTTTAGAGTAACATGTCAAACCGTTTTCATTTTTGGTTGGCAAGAGCAATGACTACTTATGTGAGGTTCATCCCTTATATCGAGAAGAATTATGAATATGGTATTTTGATCTTTCTCCTGACCTTCAATTTGATAATTGTATCAAGCTATTGCATTGTAACTCGGTAGCCCTTTCTTGTTATGCAAAATTGAAACATGTCAAAAACTACTAATTAGTGCTTTGTGATAGAAAGTTGATATGTGGAATTGTTGTGAAGGCATTACAAGGATCTTGTTGCTTTGCTAAGAAAAGCGGATGAGATGAAGAATAAGGAACAAGAGCTAAAGAGAAAGTTGAATGAAATGGAAAATAAAGAGAAATTGTTAATTTGTGGTTTGATATCCTCTTGTGTTTTTGTAATGTTGTTTTTTATGCTTGTAGAATAAGGGATTTTTTTTATTTAGTGGGTGTTTTGGTTGTAAATTGAAGGCCATTGTTGCTTTGTATGAAGTGAATTATGAGTGAGAAAAAAGATTTTATTTTGGTTATTTTGAGTGAATTCAGTTTATTTTAGCCTATTTTTCTTTTTTTGTTGGAAAATTTATGTGAGCCTTAAATGGTTACTAATGCTTTAAAAAATAATGGTATCACAATGGTGATAAGAATAGTATGAAGCTACAGTTTTACCAATCATTGTTCACCCATTCTCATTTTAACTTTTCCTACAAGGCCTAACCATGGACCTTCCACAAGCAGTGGATTGATAGGAATACTTTTCAAGTTGAATCAAAATACAATAAGAATTATGCAGATTCTTTCATATACAGAAATTATACTAATGATTTCCTAATTCAACCAAAATTATATAAATTTAGGCATTGAAGTAATGCAAACATTAAAGTTTACTAAAAGATCTAAAAGGATTCCCCAACATATCTACAGATTCTAAATTCCTTGAACAAATGTAGGCTAGTGCAAGGTAGCACAATCAAACAAGTATGATAGTCAGGAAATGAAAGAAAGCATAATATTATGCTTTAAATTGAATAACAATAGTCATGGTGAATAACAACCACCTGTCAAAAAAGCTAATAATATTTAAACTGAAATAATATCTTAAAATCGTCTTAGTGGTCCATGATACTTAAACAAAAGACATAAAAGATACCATCTTAGTAGTCCATGATACATAAACAAAAGACATAATAACTACCATAATAATTTGATAGAACAAAAAACATAATATCCTAGAATCACTGTATCAACTAATCGCAATCTAGTTGTGGTTAATTGTTGGCTTAATGGTGGTGCTACTGAGATTGAGATAGTGCTCCGTGGCGAAAAAAATGGTGCTCTTGAACTTGCAACTAGTGCCCGGACTCTTACAATTGATTGAGCAGTTGAAGCCGATGCTTGTACATATTGGATAGACTAAGTATTTGTAGCACCACCAGAAGCAGGAGTTGTAACATGTGAAGCAGCAACAAATGAAGTTGCTCCTAGACCTGATTTTGATTTCTACAAAATAAATGGGTTAATACTCATTATATTTTTGCAAAATATACATATTAAAAAATTTTTTGGATACCTTGGGTTAAGAATTCTATTTTGGGGTTGGTTTCCTTTTCAAATTGTGCCACAAAACCAAATTGTAAGCTGAAATCCCCATATGAAATTATAAAATCAAATATCAGTGATTACATGTATAATTTACCGTATTTCCACCCTTTGGAATGTCTTTGTCCGTCCTTGTTTTACCTTTGCATGTTCTAATATTATGATCAATTTTCCCACAATCGTTACAAGTAAGACATGATGCTTGCCTTGGTAATTTGTGTTAGCTCATCTGTTGTTCAAAACACACGCATCAGAATTTAAGGATCTTTTTGGGTTTAAAAATAATAACATTGCAATAAAAATTACAATAAACATGTACCTGGTTATTGGCTTTAAGGCGCAAATGTTCTTCAATAGTGTGAAGACTCTATGTGTATCCACACCGAGAGCTAATTTCTACTTCAAACTCTTGAGTATGCAAACGTATACTTTTACTAAAGAAATCTCTTCGGTCTGTGTTGCACAATAGAAATGATAAGACCCTGTATTTATATAAATACTGATGCTATCTCATAGGCCATGGACATATTCAAATTAATTTAAACTTATCAAAAGAAATAATATATTCTCTCAATAAGATATTTCAAATTTGAATTTAATTCATTAGTCCAATATTTTGTACGGATATTTATACGTACATGATTTCTTTAATTTGTCTATTATTCATAAACTATTATTGTGCACAAATGCCACAATAATAAAGAGATACCTATCTTTAGTGTATATATATGTGTGTGTGTGTACTAGTTATATTCTTGGTGCTAGCATAGAATATAATAATATTCCATATAGAGAATTTATTTATCAATCAAATTAATAATTATTCTCTAGTAAAGATTAACACACTCGTTTGTATGTGATCCCATAGGTTCAATACTAAGCTGGTAGTAAATTAATCAAATTAATTTTACCAATTGAGGTAGGCATCTAGCAACACTCCTCAATGTCCAAATAGCATGAAGTAATTGTTGTGACTTCCAAGGTCTTAATTTATAAAGTTCAAACTCATTACCTAGAGTTGATGGATTCCTTCTTGAATAATCATTAATTCTACAGGTATTTAATTATATTCAATATCCATTCAACTAGTGCTCCAAAGCATTAGGTGTCTGGAATTAAAATATAACAAATGGCTTGTTAATTACTATGATAATCTCAAGTCAAATAAAATTTTATATTTCTTCTTGAGTGTTTTCTATTGACAAATTAAGGTAATATTAACCATTAGAAAATCTCAATATTGAGTCAGTTCAATGATCACATCCTTATGTGCATCATCTATATATGTAAATTAATAAATGAGATCTATTAATATTCATAAAATGAATACTATCACACAAATATTGATTTATCCGAATTATTAATATCCTATTCAGAATAATCCTATGATCAAGAACAATTTAGATTAAAATTACAAGAGATTTTTTTCTCATTTTTCATAATCTCTATTATGATAACAATCTTCAATTTTAATCAAAGACTTCATCAAATTAACTATCTTTATCAAAACAATATAAAATGATAAAGAAATGAAATAATATTTTATTATTTGAAAATAGAAACTATTTACATGATAAACTGAAACTTGGGCATACACAATTATTCCCAACAATTTGTACTTGTTTTTTGGCTCATCATTGGCCTTGTTCCTGGCCTTTTTTGTCTCCCAAGTGTTCTCCTCTTCTCAAGTGGATTAATTGGGTCACCCTTACTTTTAGGCTACAATAATGGACCAACACATGGTTTAATGTAATACGAGTAAGTGTTCATATATGTGGCTTTCCTATATCAATCAAAATTTATTAACAAACATTTTAGTAGTAAATTTCATAGCATAATAACAAACATTTTAGCAGTGCATTTCAAAGCATAATAATAGCCATTTCAGCAGTGTCTTTCTTATATTAACAAAATTCTTAACTAAAAATTTCCTACATTCCAGCACAAATTTTCATACAATTCAACAGTCAACTTTAAAGCATAATAGCATAATTCTTAGCCAAAAATTTCATACATTCCAGCACAATTTCATACATTTTAGAAGTGAATTTCATACATTGCAACAATAAATTTAAGCATTAAAGTTCATAAAAAAAATGTTGCAGTTACAAAAAAAAAAAATTATAACCTGTAGCAAGGCGCAACATAATCTTCAAGTTGATAGTTGTTGTGCCATAAACATGCTACGGCGTGGCAGTAAGGAATGCTTGTCAGATCCCATTTTCTACATCTAAAGCTCCTTTTGATGATGTCCACGACATGCTTGTGGTAGTAATTAGACACCTTAAACTGTGAGTATTGGTTATCACCCGACCATATAGGACTCCATCCCTCAGCATCTTTTTTGTTTTTCTCAATTATCAGTTGTATTTTAAGACAAATAGGGCCCCTATATCCAACCATAAGCTCTCTTAATCTTACAATCCTTGTTGTCAAATAAAATTTAATCCCTTCAAGCAAATTTATAATAAGTTTCTCCCTATACTCTAATATACTTTTGTTGAATGCCTCACACATGTTAACTTGAAGATTGTTGGGATCAACCGGGTAATCAATCAAGGGGGGGGGGGGGGGGGGGGTGAATTGATTTAACATAAAGTGACAGATTCTTTTCCTCAAAAAGATTTTTCACCACCGCTCTTAAGGTTTTAAAAAAATCATTTTCAAATAATGTTATATTGATTGAATAAACTAGAAAAACAACCTCATTTATGATAGAAATTATTTAAAACAAATTATCTTAATAAAGATCAAATACTAAATTGAAATAGATCAAGGGATAGAGAGATTGAGCTTGTTGATTTATACTGGTTCGATCAACCATCGATCTACATCCAGTTCTCTCTTTCACCAAGGGGTTCCACTATGAATTTGATTACATACACCACGCACACACAATTCATAGCAAATCCTGATTTCACAACTTGAAACAGGCTAATTTCACAACCTGAAATAGGAACCTAGAAGATTGAATGTGAAAACACCATTCACATAGATCAATACTACACACAAAATTAGAAATACAATATAATTTCAACACAGCATTTAGGAACGAAATTTCCACAATGCTAATCAAACAAGATCAATGAAAAAGATTAAAGAACGAAAACACCTTGATGTGCTGATATAGCAAATATGAGATCAGTTCAAGAAACTCCAATATGAGCAAATTTAGCAGTTAAGAAAAAATGTTGAATCACCTCAGTTCATGAAAGAACAAGGGAGGGACATAGTTGTATAGGCTCAAAGGTTCAATCTCAAATGGTTATAGCAGTAAAAGCAATATTGAGTTTTACTGAAAACTCAAGAGATTAGAGAATGTGCAGAAGAAAGAAGAGAATGTTCAAAGCAATATCAAATCTGAAAATCAAATCAAATATTTGGATTTTGACAATTGAAGGAATGAAAAGATATTGTGACTGTTGGTTGTTCTGCACAGGATGCTATGGGTTCAAATATATAGCATGGGTCAAAAAGATTCGGAGTTAGTTAGACAAAGAATGAGTTTTGGAAATCTTTAAAAATGACCGCTATACCAGATATAATCGATTGCAATAAGGTGTAATCGATTATCCCGTGTATCAGAATATGATTTACACTTGCTGTCAGCTGTTGTAATCGATTGCAGCACACATGTAATCGATTACAAACAAGACAGAGCCAATTCTGAATATCAGAGATCATCTGGTAATCGATTGTCATAGGATGGTAATCGATTGCAAATGAAACAGAGCAATTTTTGAATCTCAGAGATTGTCTTGTAATCGATTGCAGTTCGATGGTAATTGATTGCATGAGATACAGAGTAATATTTGAAATTTGAAATCAGCATTGTAATCGATTGCAATGGTTAGTAATCGATTAACCCGATACTATAGATGGTTTCAAAACTGATTAGGCCATTTGGTAATCGATTCCTACAACTTGTAATCAATTGCAATCACTTTAGAATTAGTTCCTAAGAAGTAAATCATCTAGAGATGCTAGAGATAATAGAAAATAGGACAAATCAAAACATCAAGCAAGAATGATATGGCTTAGTCTATAACAAACAATACAATGCCATCATCCATACATGTTATGGCATAAAAAGAAAATACTAGACTAAGAGAATGGAGAAGACTTAAGGTATGAGAATACCAAAAATCTAAAAGAAGAGGCGAGGCGTCAATCTTCAGTCTCCCCCTTTTTGGTTTTGAATACCCAAAAAAAATGTGCTTAAGTCTTTGAAGTGTTCCTAAAAGGTTTGCTAGATATAAAACTTTGGTTTTAGCATAAAACAGAACAACAAAGATTAGTAAACTTTCTCCCCCTTTTTGGTTTTCAAATCACCAAAAGGTTAAGAATTGAAACAATTATAAATCTTGGAGAAAATAAACGAGTTATATATATCAAATATAAGCATTGTTCAGATTAATAACAAAATATAAAACATAAACAAAATATGAAATATTCAGAAATGCAGTAAAGAAAATATGAAATGAAATGCTAAAAGATTAATGAGACATCTTCAGCGTCAATCTTCATCGCCATCGAAGTCACTAAGATGCATTGCTTCCAATTTAGCAAAAATCTCATTGAGATTGTAGCAAAGCTCCAGGTAGTGCTCGTTTTCTCATTTGGAGAGTTCTTCATGTTGTCTAGTGAGCTCTTGCTATGTCTTCATTATCTAATTTAGCTTGTCCAGCATTGATACCTCGAATGTAGATGCTTGAGGAGGTTGCTCAGCTTGTGCTTCTGGTGGTGCAACAAGTTGATCATCTTCTTCAACTACTACATGACCTTCTTTGTGTTCCCAACCATCATCAGTTTCCATTGAACTCATTTGCTTCAGATGCTTGGATGAGAGTTCACCTTCAAGTCGTGCAAAATCAGTGACCACATCATAAGTCTTGACATCAAAATGGTCAAGAATACACGATACTAGAACAGGATAAGCAATTTTAGTGTCATTTGGCTTGCTGATTTTCTACATATGGTCAGTGATTGTGCCTGGTAGTTGTTATTCATTAGAAACAGTAGTAGTAGATCATCTTCTGAGAGGGCTCCGTGATTACTCCCCCGTGGTAGGATAATCCATGAGAGGATGTAGACTAGCATTCAGTCATCTATCTTCATTCGTCCAATAGGAAATCTGTTACGAATGGGATTATCAGGATCATGAACTATGTCCCTATAGACTTCTGTTTTGTTGTAATCTATACCTTCAATATCCTTTATAGACCTCAGTGTTGGTTCTATCTCATCATTCACTCTTTCAATGCCCGCAATGGAGAACCACAGCTCCTGATTCATCTGAATATCCTTGCCGCAAACATGGGACTGAATGTACCAATTATCCCCATTGATACTCAGGTTATAGTAGAAAACTTTAACCAGATCAAGATAGTAGGTACCTTTCAATTCAGCCAAGTCAACTAGCCCTTGGTCATCAAGAATGTTATGAAAGGTGAAACCTTGTTGAACTAGCCATTCTTCTCTAAGATAACGTGGTTTCAGAATCTCTTTCCTTGAGAAATCCCAAGCAAACCCCAGTTCTTCACTTCTGGTGCGAAACCAGTCGCAAAGTGGTGGAGGATGTTGTCGAGGAGAAGAGGAGGAGCGAGCAACTGAACGTCGAGGGCGCTTGGTGGGTGCCTTCTGAGGGTTGAATGGTCCTTCCATTGTTGGTTTTCCTTTCTCCTGTGAGAGCTTTCTCTCAATCTGCTATTGAATCCGAGCAGAGTTTGGGCGTACAACGCAAGATTTCATGCGTGATTGATGTTGAGAGGAAGAGTCATCCATTTGAATTTAAAATGCAGAGGTAGGGCACGATTTGGAAGTTGAGCAGTTTTTCAGAGAGTGGGTCTTCTGAAAATGGAGGGAATGAACTGCTATTTTGCCTCTTAATATTCCAAACTATAACGTTGTAATCGATTGGTACTCCCAGTAATCGATTGGATTGTTGACAAAGAGGATCTTGAGGCTTCAAATGTCTCATGGTAATCGATTGGCTTACCTTGCAATCGATTAACCCATGTTTTTATGCAAAAGATTTTGAATGCAGAACAGAATGTAATCGATTGATGCCAATGGTAATCAATTGATGGTTATGACAGATCAAAATTATGCAGAAAAAGAGTTATTAGTTTTAAAATATTTTTGCACATACACTCAACAATTACACAGGAATATTTCACATTCACACAAGGCTAAGCTGAATGATGTATTTCCTATGGCTAGGTGAGTGAAGACTCACTTATGATGCCAAGCTCATTCCTAAGAAAATACATCCTCTCCCTAGGTAGAGGTTTGGTGAAGATGTCGGCCAGCTGGAGGTTGGTTTCTATAAATTCTATACTACAATCACCCTGCTGTATATCGTCTCTAATAAAGTGGTGCCTAATCTCGATGTGTTTGGTCCAAGAATGCATGACAGGATTTTGGTAAGGTTAATGGCACTGGTATTGTCACACATTAAAGGGATGGCTTCTAGCTTCAGCCCAAAATCTAAAAGTTGTTGTTTAAGCCAAAGAGATTGAGCACAACAGCTCCTAGCAGCTATGTACTTAGCCTCAGCTATAGATAAGGCTACATAGGCTTGCTTCTTGCTATGCCAAGATACAAGACTGTTCCCAAAGAGATGACAAGTACCACTTGTGCTTTTTCTATCCATTTTACAGCCAGCAAAGTCTGAATCAGAATAACCTATGAGTGTTGGTTGGACACCCTTGGGATACCACAAACCTACATCTATGGTTCCTCTAAGGTACTTAAGGATATGTTTTACGGCTGTGAGATGGGATTCTTTAAGGTTGGATTGGTACCTAGCACACATGCAAACACTGAACATAATGTCAAGACGACTAGACGTAAGATAGAGAAGAGACCCTATCATACCACGACAAAGTGTTTGGTTGACACTTTTACCTCTTTCATCGGCATCCAAATAGTAGTTGGTTGCCATTGGAGTTTATGCTACCTTGCAATTGTCCATCTTAAACTTCTTGAGTAGATCTTTGCAGTACTTGCTTTGGTGAAGAAACATCCCTTGAGTCATATCTTTGACTTCAAGTTTAAGAAAGTATTTCAATTCACCCATCATTGACATTTCAAATTCTCCCTACATACCTTCTACAAATTTCTTGCAAAGCATCTCATTAGTGGATCCAAATATAATGTCATCAACATAAATTTGCACTAAGAGAGTATCAGATTTGGTATGCTTTATAAAGAGAGTTTTATCTACTTGACCTCTTATAAAATCATCTTCAATTAAGAAGTTACTTAGTCTTTCATACCATTGCCTTGGGGCTTGTTTGAAGCCGTAAAGTGCTTTCTTGAGACGATAAACGTGATTTGGACAGGTGGGATCAATGAAGCCAGGAGGTTGTGACACATACACTTCTTCTTCAATATATCCATTCAGAAAAGCACTCTTCACATCCATTTGAAATAGTTTGAATTCCTTATGGCATGCAAAGGCGAGAAAGAGACGGAAAACTTCTAATCTTGCAACTAGAGCGTATGTCTCGTCAAAGTCAATTCCCTCTTGCTGATTGTAGCCTTTTGCTACAAGTCTGGCTTTGTTCTAAGTGATGACTCCTAAAGCGTCACTTTTGTTACGGAACACCCACTTTGTACCTATTATATTCATGTTTGAAGAATGTGGTACAAGTTCCTAAACTTGATTCCGTTTGAATTGATTTAGCTCTTCGTGCATTGCCATCATCTAGAATTCATCAAAGATGACTTCCTCAATGTTCTTGGGCTCTATTTGCAAAATGAAGGCTGCTGCATTGCAAATTTGATTCATAGAGGATCTGGTTGTGACTCCCTTCTAAATGTCTCATAGAATATTGTCAATAGAGAGATCTTTTGGCTGCTTCCACTCTTTTGGTAGACCATGAATGGTTGGAGAGGCAGCTGGTACACTTGAATCTTCAGTGGAGGTAGATGGAGATGGCCCTTGTGCTTGAGGCTCAATCAAGTCACTGTAAATGGGTCGTGAAATTCTCCCTTTGTTGTTGTCTCCATAAGTGACCCAACCACCTAGTTTCTTAGTGAGAGTGACAAATTTCCTCTTGTCACCTGTCATATGCCTTGAACAGCTGCTATCAAGATACCATTGTGATTCCATGACTTTCAAGCATACCTATAAAATAGATTAGGTGTTGGTCTTAGGTACCTAGATTTTCTTAGGTCCTTTTTGTTGGTGCTAACATGAGTAACCTTTGGAATCCATTCAAATTTCCCTTTAGGTACTCCATGTTTCTTAATGATGCAATTATTTGAAGTATGTCCTTTATGCATGTAGTAATTGAAAATAACAAATGATACTTGGGATAACTTTACAAAGTTTCTAAAAGGTTTTTCATTCAAGCCATTTGTAAATCCAATCCCAGTTTTAGCAAAGCGTCAAGATTATCTCTTCCAGCTGTGAACTTTGCCAAGGTTTTCAAAAGATATTCATTTTTCAGTTTTAAATCATTGAAAAGCTCACATGGAATTGAATGACTTGTAGAAGCAATGTTGGCTTTGCAAAAGGAATGTTCAAAATCAAGTTTTTCTTTTCAGATTTAACCTCTGAAAGATCCTTTTCCATTTGAGCCAATTTGTCTACATGCCATTTAATTTTGCCTTTGAGAAGACTATTTGCTTTGGCTAGGCATTTGGACTCTTCAACTAATTCATTGAAAGCATTATGCAGTTCAGAATTATCTTCAATATTGGAATCTGTTTCAGTTTCCCAATCTGAAGAAGATTCATGATCTGAAATACTTACATTGCTTTCTTTATCCGATTCCTCATTAGCCATCAAGCATATGTTGGCTTTTTCACTTTTAGAACTGTCGGATGAAGTGGTGGATGCATTGTCTTCCCAAGCTATGTATGCTGTCTTTTTCTTTAAGCTTCCTTTGAATTTCTTTCTTTCTTCACTATGCTTCTTTTTTATGTCTGGGCAGTCAGCCTTGATGTGTCCTAGTTTACCACATTCGAAGCATAAGTAATTATTTGAGGATACTTCGCCTTTCTTCACCATTTTCTTGGTAGGGTATCCTTTGCTTTTGTTGGTTCTAAAATCCTTCTTCTTCTTCAGAAACCTTTTGAATTTCCTTACAATGAGAGTTAAGTTTTCTGAATCTTGAATTGGTTTCTTCATCATCATCATCGTTGCTTTGGTCTAACTGATGTTTTTCAGCTTTCAGGGCTATCCCTTTAGTCTTCTTTTCTTTATGCTCTTCTTCGTTCATCCGGGTCACATCCATTTCATGTTCTCTTAGCTTTCCGAACAGCTCAGCACTCATCATGGTGGCCATGTCTCATGTTTCTGAAATTGTTGTGACATTTGACTGCTATATTCTGTTCATGTTCTTTAGGATTTTGACATTCATCTCCTCATCTTCGAATGTTTTTCCGAGGCCTTTGAGATGGTTTACTATATGAGTAAATCTCATTTGAAAGCTGGATATGGATTCACCAAGCAGCATCCGAAATGTCTCATATTCTTGTATGAATGTATTCTTCCTTGAGCATCTCACTTTCGGAGTGCCTTCATGAGTTACTTCTATCGTATCCCAAATTTCCTTAGCGGTAGAGCAATCTGAAATCCTAAAAAACTCATCAGAATTCAAAGCTGAGTGTAATATGTTCATGGCTCTTCAATCATAGTTAGCTTTTTTTGTTTCTAATTCAGTCCATTCATCAGTTGGTTTTATAATGGTTTTTCCATCAATAACAACAGTTGGAAGTGTAGGTACGTTGATTACCGCCTGCCAAACGCCTCAATCAATCGACTCCATGAAAATTTTCATACGGACTTTCCAAAATGGATAGTTATCTCCGCAGAAGAGAGGAGGCCAATTGATTGAGCCACCTTCAGCAAATGGTAATCGGTTTCCAACCATATTACAAATCCTTGATTAAAAAACAAGAACCAGCTTTGATACCAATTGTTAGGATCAGTCGGGTAATCAATCAACGGGGGGGGGAGGTGAATTGATTTAACGTAAAGTGACAGATTCTTTTCCTCAAAAAGATTTTTCACCACCGCTCTTGAGGTTTTAAAAAAAAGTAGTTTCAGAGAATGTTATATTGATTGAATAAACCAGAAAAACAACCTCAGCTTATGATAGAAATGATTTAGAACAAATTATCTTAATAAAGATCAAATACTAAATTGAAATAAATCAAGGGATAGAGAGATTGAGCCTGTTGATTTATACTGGTTCGATCAACCACCAATCTACATTCAGTTCTCCCTTTCACCAAGGGGTTCCACTATAAATTTGATTACATACACCATGCACACACAATTCACAACACATCCTGATTTCACAACCTGAAATAGGAACCTAGAAGATTGAATGTGAAAACACCATTCACCATCCAATTTCTAAACACAATATTACATACAAAATTAGAAATACCATCTAATTTCAACACAGCATTTAGGAACAAAATTCCCACAATGCTAATCAAACAAGATCACTAAAAAAGATTAAAGAACAAAAACACCTTGATGTGCTGATATAACAAATATGAGATTAGTTCAAGAAACTCCAATATGAGCAAATTTAACAATCAAGAACAAATGTTGAATCACCTCAGTTCATGAAAGAACAAGGAAGGGATATAGTTGTATAGGCTCAGAGGTTCAATCTCAAATGGGTATAGCAGTAAAAGCAATATTGAGTTTTATTGAAAACTCAAGAGATTAGAGAATGTGCAGAAGAAAGAAGAGAATGTTCAAAGTAATATCAAATCTGAAAATCAAATCAAATATTTGGATTTTTACAATTGAAGGAATGAAAAGATATTGTGACTGTTGGTTGTTCTGCACAGGATGCTATGGGTTCAAATATATAGCATGGGTCAAAAAGATTCGGAGTTAGTTAGACAAAGAATGAGTCTTGGAAATCTTTAAAAATGACCATTATACCAGATATAATTGATTGCAATAAGGTGTAATTGATTATCCCATGTATCAGAATATGATTTACACTTGCTGTCAACTGTTGTAATTGATTGCAGCACACATGTAATCAATTGCAAACAAGACAGAGCCAATTCTGAATATCAGAGATCATCTGGTAATCGATTGCCATAGGATGGCAACCGATTGCAAATGAAATAGAACAATTTTTGAATCTCAGAGATTGTCTTGTAATCGATTGTAGTTCGATGGTAATCGATTGCATGGGATACAGAGCAATATCTGAAATCTGAAATCAGCATTGTAATCGATTGCAATGGTTAGTAATCGATTAACCCGATACTATAAATGGTTTCAAAACTGATTAGGCCATCTGGTAATCGATTCCTACAACTTGTAATCGATTGCAATCACTTTAGAATTAGTTCCTAAGAAGTAAATCATCTAGAGATGCTAAAGATAATAGAAAACAAGGCAAATCAAAACATCAAGTAAGAATGATATGGCTTAGTCTATAACAAACAATACAATGCCATCATCCATACATGTTATGGCATAAAAAGAAAATACTAGACTAAGAGAACGAAGAAGACTTAAGGTATGAGAATACCAAAAATCTAAAAGAAGAGGCGAGGCGTCAATCTTCAAAGATCACATTGAGTGTTGGTATGATATGTTGATTTGGTCCAACATGATGGGTATAAGGCTTTCAACTCCTTCCAAGAATTCTCATTAGTCACCTTTATCCTCTCCATAACTCTATCAAATTATGGCACCATTGTGGCTCTTGTAGCTTGCCACATCATTTCCTTTAGCTGAGCACCTAGGTGCCTTTTTTGAAATTGTTATATAAATGCCTAACACATACAAGATGTTCAACTTTGTCACCCAGATCCCTAATCACATTTAACAAACCTTGTATAAAATCAATACCTAAATTAGTTTATTCAATTCCAACATTATGAAATATAATATTTTACAAATACTATAAAAAATACCTTTTGTTGATCAGAGATGAAAGACCATATCTTGGTCTAAATACCATTCAAATCATTCAAGAATAAATCCATGAACCAAACCCAAGACTCTGTAGTTTCAACTTTCACTACTACATATGCAATTGGCATCATTTGATTATTTTCATCTTTTCCATTAGTTGTCAAGAGATGACCACCATAATCACCTTTTAAAAAACACTCATCTAGACCAATTAATGGTCTACAAGTTGTCACAAATGCAAACTTGACAACCTCTAAACAAACATAAAATCTTTGGAAAATAGGTACTTTATCACCTATGTCACAGTGAATTATAATTGTGTTGTTTGCATTTTTATCTAACACTGCATCTCCATAACTTCTTGGTTGTTATATTGTTCTTTGATAGCACCTTCAATTTTCTCTAGTGTCTTGCACTTGGCCCTATAACCTTGGTCCACACTAAGCTTACAACTCCATTCATCCAATGCAAAAGCCATAAGAGCATTGGTTTACATTTTTGGTGTATGTCTTAAAAGACGCATGAATTTTTTACTCAACCATTATGTCTTGGCTTGTCGGTACCTAGCTGTCCAATGACAAATGTGATCATCCTTCAAGAAAACAACCTGCCACATGGTGTTGAATTTAGACTTACTCACCCTTAGATGAAAAGGACAGCCTTTAGCACATTTCACAACAACTCTCATCGGATCATTTTGCTTAATGACTAAATTTTTATTCTTCACCATTGCAAAAGTTTTGACAGCTTCAGTGATTTCCTTCTTGTTATTGAATATCAACCCAATCTCAAAATTAATCTTAGCATCATCATCAATCAATCTGAATCTTGGGAATTTCTTCGTAGGGTTGACTTCATCATCACTTCTTGGTGATGAGTCCAAATAATCACTATCATCACCCTCATCCTCAAAATCAACTACTATTAATAGTTCATTAAAATCCTAGGTGACAATATAGCCATCATCATAATTTGGTGGAGGTGGATAACGATTAGCATTAAGGGTTTCTGGATCTAACAAAACACTCCAGTCCCAATCTTCTTCATAGTCGCTATCATCCAAAGAAGTGTACTCACTTTCACATTCACTATCATCCTCACCATGTTTTCCTTTACCAACACTCTTACCATGTTTGTCCTCAACATTGCCCTCACCAACACCCTTACCATATTTTCCCTCACCTTGTTTGTCACCCTTACCCTCGTCATGAACATCAGCCCCTTCATTGTCCCCATCATCTAAGACAACAACTTCAACATCAATTACACAAAATTTTTCCCCACTCCCTTTTGTTGGCTCTCTATGAAGTTTTGGTACATCAACTAGATGCTCTAGATATATGTCCACCACTTGAAACCCTTTACAATCTGCAGCAAGTTGTAACACGTGAGCATCACTATTCAATGGTTTCAAACTACAATTGAGAGAGAGTTTTGGGTGTATGTACCAAATGCACTTGAGATTTTTGAACCCCAAACTATTAATAAGCTTTGTCATGTCAATATGGGACATCTCATCCACATCCTAACCCCAATCTTCTTCATGTATAGTGCCCCTTACATATATCTTACAAGGCTCATCAATAAACATTCCAGAGTGATGAATCCTTAAGCTTACTATTGCACTTTAGTAGGCTTGAGTATAAATGACAACAACATAAATACATGCTCTTAATAGCTTAACTGAAATATGAAAACTTACATATCTTAATTGTAATATATCATAAATTGCAGTCCCAAAAATAAACAAACCTTTACCCTACCCCAAACAGCATACTACACATCACATATGCACGAGTTCCATTATTATAATACATTAACCCCTAGACCACATGACATAAATAAACCCCAACCCTACACCAGTTCCAATCAACTTTACTCCAGAAACAAAAAATACCCTTTTAAGTGTGTCAAGAATCTAACCAGAAACAGTACACCGACTCGTGACTTTTGCTCATCATGTATGTTGCGTGAGAGCCACACCCATAACCACGGATGTCTTCAACCATGGATTTCAAAAAGTTTCTCCCAGGACCTTTGAATCACCATTGATTTGTCTATTGTAGAACACGGGTCTCTCTCGCTCGTCCCGCTGCCTCGACTCACGTCCTCATCTCAATGCCTTGACTTGTGTCTTGGCTAGCTCGATGGCTCGCCTCTCTTGCCTCACTGGCTCACTCGTGTCATCTCCATCACTAGTGCTTCTCACCTAGCTTGCTTGTGTTGTCTCCCTCACTCGCACTGCTCGCTAGAAGCTCGTCTCTCACAGCCAATCGAAATTCACGCTCAGTCAATTTGGGGATTTTGCACATAAGGTACAATGTTACCTTACATGAGACAATTGAAGGTAAGGGTAAAAGAGACATAACAAATCCTTTCTAATTATGTGATTAGTAAAACAATCCAACCTTGATTTTATTTAAATTGTTACTAACAACAATTAAAAAAAAGTCAACTGTTAAAACTAACAGTCAACGATTAAAAACTAGCACTTAAACCAAAATTGCATAATTTTGAAAGTAGGGGATCTAATTTTTGAATTAGAAACTAGAGGATCAAAATTTTGGATTTGTGAAAGTAAAGAGATCAAAACTAAATTTAAATCAATATTTTAATATCACATAAATCTAAGATCACTATTCTTGGAAAACAGTTTTGCAATTGAGTCAAAGTATTTTTGAAATTACATGAAAGTCCTACTTTCATGGTTTCCACTTGCACTTTTAATTTTACTTCCATTTCCTTTTGCATGTTCTTGTATGCTTTCAGCTTCAACTTAAGCATTTCTTTTAACTTCATGATTTACGTGCATGAAGCTACAGCCCATTTTTGATATGTGTGCACATAGACATGTCCATCTTTTCCCAAGACTGGGAAAGATATATTAGAGGATTAATCTCAAGGGATAGTACTATGTTCTGTACAATTTTGTATTTTGTACGTAGAGATTTGCTTACTTTACATTAGGCATAGCTTATGTTTCTATTGAGCCCCGAGGCCTCTTTATATTTCTATTTGTAACATAATTATTATTTTCCAATATTGATTTCAATTCTTCACTTAAGGCATGTATTGGATTAAGAGTATTTGAGATTTTAAAAGACTTTTTTTTTTTTAAATGTCTTGGGATATTCAATCAAGATTGTTAAATAAAAAAAAATCTAATGGTATTCAATCAAGATTATCAAGATATTTTTTAGAGGGTAACAAAATCTTATGGTAATCAATTGGGATTTTGAAGAACTTAAAAAAAAAATCATCTATTATTCAAAATCATAAAGATTTCAAAGGATTGTTTTCTTGATTGGATTTTGATGGATTTTATGGACTTTTTAGTTTATTATATAAATACCAAACCCAACAAACAATCTAATCCAATTTCGAGAGATTTTTCCTTCTCATCACAGACTTTTTTATTTCATTCTCTTTCCTTTGGAGGCAGTGGCATAATCTATCAACCAATCTCTCACACGTTTTTTCTGCTTAAAGGTAAGAGAATCTTTCTAATTTTTTTTCCTATGTAATTCGTTCAATAATAATAAGGTTGTGCACTTGAGTGATTTTTGCATACTATTGTATAGGTTATGTTAGGAATGGAATTGCCTCATGAGTACCTTTCCCTTTCACTAATATTTTGTTTCTTTGTTCTAGGTGCATGCAATGTTGATAATATTTTGAATTGCATAATTGAATTTGAAACATGGAAAATGTATAATTCATGGTTGGGTATAGTTAGTGACGAGGGTGTAGTTGTATGCATGAGTACCTTTTCCTCTGTACGTTTGAGGCAACTCATATATATGAGGGTTGCTAACGTCCACCCTAGTTTGAAGGATGTTAGTAACTAATACCAAAATATTTGGATTAAAATATTTTTTATTTTTTAAATTTTTGTGCATTAAATAAGGGTATTTTAATAATTAATATTTAATTAAATATAAATCATTTATCTTTCCTATCATAATCAATTTTTTTTTTCCGAAATAAATTTTGTCATAAATAAAGAGAGAGAAAATATATTTTCTTAATTAAGTATTAAATTATTATAATATCCTTAAAAAAGTTATTTTAAATAAAAAATAAGGGATATTTTAATCCAAATATTTTGGTATTAGTAGTTAACATCCTCCAAAGTAGGGTGGATGTCAGCAACCCCCTATATAATATTAGAGAAAGTTGATTGTGTAAATTACTAATCTTTTTTTGTTATTTTATAATTGTTTTTGTTAATTGCTGGTTTGGTATGATAATTATTAGAGTAAATTACACCAACACCCTCTGAGGTTTGCTTCAATTACATGTGTATCCCCTCATTTTTTTATCCCTACACAAAACCCCCTAACTTTTGGTATCCCATTACACTTGCACCCCCTTCACTATTAATGGAGTTAATTTTGTTAACTTTTTACGTTATGTGACTGACACATATTTTTATAATATTTTTTTCTCAAAAATGCCCTTATCTTCTTTTTTAAAACATAAGGGGTGTGTTTGTAATGTATTAAAAAGTTCAGGAGGTACATGTGATGATTTTAAAAGTTAAGGGGATACATGTGTGATGTGTTTAAAAATTAAGGAGGTACATGTGTAATGTGTTTAAAATTTAAGGGGTATATGTGTAATGAGTTTAAAATGTCAAGGGATACACATGTATTAGAATGTTAAAAGCATCAGTATCCATCCTCCTTTGGAGAAGAAGAATAACTCTCTCCTCTTGAAAGGTAACACACGAAATCGAGAAAGAACAACCTTTCTCTTCCCTTTAAAAAAACAATAGCATGAAATAGAGGAAGAGAAACCCTTCTATCCCCTTAAAAAAAAAAAAAAAAAAACGTTGAAACAAAGAAAGAGGAAAAGGATGAGAAACCATTCTCTCCCCTTTAGAAAAAGAACATTAAAACAGAGGAAAAGGAAGAGAAACCTTTCTTTCCCCTTAAAAAAAAAACAAACGTTGAAACAGACCAAGAGAAAAAGGAAGAGAAACTCTCTCTCCCTTTTAAAAATTCTTTTTTTAGTTAACTATAAGGTAATTACAACATCTTAAATAAATTAATTAAAATTAAATATAAATTCATTTAAAAAATTAACAATAACTTAACATCGTTAAAACAGGGGGGTAATGGTAAAAAAAGGAGGGGATGCACGTGTAATTGAAGCAAACCTTAGGAGGTGTTGCTGTAATTTGCTCTAATTATTATTGTATATAAATAACTAGTCACTTAGCAAAATGAGAGATTCACAACAAGAAACTAACAAGAGAAGAGACGAAAAGAAAGATAAGTATGAATCTTGAACTATGGAGGATACCAATAAATTATTATACCTCTTGGTGGAAGCTTTAAATAATAGATTGCGTGATGCTAATGGATCACTTAGTAAACAAAATGTAGAAACACTTGTACTTGTCTCAATGCTAAAACTAAATTCCTGAAACATACATTTATTACTTGAGTCAAATGAAATGATTTAAAAATCAATTATTGCACCAACTGATAAGGGCGTCTTCTCATAATGTTAGTCATCAATTATCAATAAAGAATTTGTTTATTGTAACACCGTGTTTTATTAATTGTGTTAAAAAATTATTTAATCAAATTACATATTAATTGGTCCAACTGATGCATCCGCATATTGCACGGGCCCATTGCATAAGCCATTATTTATTGCACATGACCATATGTAGAGATTATTGACATTATCTCGTTATCTACGTTAATATATAGAGTGAGCACTTCGTTTGAATTCCTAACACCAACAATGTGGGACTTGACATTCCTTAAAATCTAACTTCATTCCTCTACGAATCTCATTGGCCAATGTAGAATCTTTCACTCTCCGTCCAATTCAATCTCATTTCTTTATAGGTTTTAATGATGTGAGACTTTTCATTATTCCTTCCAAGTATCATTTACAAAACCTTCTAAACCTAAGGAATTTTAAAACATATCTCTTTGGTCTCAAATGGGTAGGATGATTTTGCTTATAAGAATGTATAGCTAATTTTAATTTTATTTTAAATTTATTTTTATACATGAAATTAACAACAATTTCACTTTTATTCTTCAAGTTTAGTTTTAAATATTATGAAATTATAAATATTATATCATTTTCTATTTAATATTTCTTGATATATGATAACTAAAACTTACCAGTATTATTTAATTATTACTGATTCAACCATTGGTTGAACTATTAAACCTTGAACTAGTATCTTCACTAGTTGAATGATCAGTCCAATTTTAAAAATATTGGCATGGATACGTGTAGCGTGATCCTATTAACTATGGATAAGATTATACTTGCATGTATGCAAATGTTTATGAATGAGAGGAGAACAATTTTAGCCAAAAAAGCAAGTTAACCTAATTTTCTACTATTGTGCAAGGAGTCTCTCTTTCTCATGAAAGAGGCTCCATCATTTGGTGCTTTCGTTGTCATGCCTCCCAAGCTCGATAACAAACCTCTCGACGACCTCCTTCAACAATGCTGTGTTATAGATGAAGTAGATGGAAGTCCAACCGGACCATTTGCATGAATAGTCAATTTCATCTTTGATAGTGGAATGCGCTGACAGATTTATCCTTGAAAGATGATAAATTAAAATTTAGTCTTAAATGTGTAAAAAGTGTTACATATTAGTCTTACTGTCAAGTTTCGTCTGTAATGTCTAACGTTTGTGTCAATTTTAATTTTAAGTGTATCATTCAGAGTCTATAATGATATTAAGTAACATTATTCAAAAACTTATTTATCAATAAGTTATAAATTTTTCAAGTATCGAACTTACTTGATTACATCTTTTGTGAGACAGAAATCCAACTAATGATCTTTTGTATGACAAATTAGTCTCAAGATGCAATATAAGTGAGAACTTTAGAAATAACAACCAAAACTTGACGGAAAAATTAATATGTCGCACTTTTTACATATTCAAATATTAAATTTTAATTTATCATCTTTTTGAGACGAATATGTCAATGCATTACACTTTCAAAAATAAAATTGACTATATACCCAAATTTATATCGCTAGAATGTTTTTTACTCAAGCATGCATAACTTTAAGGGTATTAGATTTAAATGAGAGAAATCAAGTAATAGAGATAAAAATGAGAGAGTAAAAATATGTGAGAATAAAATGATATATATTTGGTTGAAGAGAAATAAATAGATTATTAAAAAAAAAAAAAGGAAATAGATGAAAAGATAAAGAGAAATAAGTAGAAATAAATCCCACCAATTTTAAAATTATTTCACATTTGTCTCTCCTAACAAACACCCATTACTCATTTCTATCTTCACAATTTTAATTCTCTCAACAGTACCACTAACACATACACATACAGCTTAAAAGACTTGTTTTGTTTTGAAACTAAAGTATAATATTTTAAAAATTTAAATATATTTTTAATCTTTCAGATATAAAAATTTTATATTTTAATTCTTCAAATTATTTTTAAATGATATTTCAGTTTCTCTTTTTAAATTATCAAACAATATATATAAATTTTATAATTTACTTACGATAATTTAAAAAAATAAAATTTAATTTCAAATACTATAAAAATAAAACACTTAATTTAAAAGGCTAAAAATATATTTAATTTAAACTTATTTTAAAATTTTCCAAATGTATAGAATAGTGAGAGAAGATGATCGAATTTGTTTGGACCAGCAGCAGGCAAGGGCATTTGCAAAAGCCACTGACACCACAGGACAATCAATCCACGAAGATGATGAGATGAGATGACATCAAAATGAAGTGGTTCCATTCCACGACGACCACCTCATCCTCATGTCATGGCCTCCTCCTTCTTCAGAATCACCCTTTCCCTCGACGCCTCCAATTCCCTTCACCCCAACCTACCTCCCTCTACCCCTTTCAACTTCAACTTCAAAACCAAAACCAAAACCAAAACGAACCTCCTTCAACTTAACAACTACTCCAACCCTCAGCTTCGGCCTTCCACCAACAACCGAACCCGACAACAAAAACACCCAAAACTAAAACCCAATAACACGGAGAACCATGACCATAACCAGAACCAGAACCAGAACCAGAACCTTTTCTTCTCACGAGATGCTGCTGACGTGGACGTCGTGGACTTCTCTCCCGAACTCACCACGGACCACTGCAACGCGATCCTCAAACGCCTCGAAGCGAGCGCCGACGACGACGCCAAAACGCTGTCGTTTTTCGAGAGCATGAGGGCCGCCGGCAAGCTCGAACACAACGCCGCCGCCTACAACGTAATGCTCCGTCTCCTGAGCAGAAAGCAAGACTGGGAAGGCGCCGAGAACCTCATTCACGAAATGAAGCGTTCCGAATTGTGTTCCTGCAACGCCTTCAACACCCTCATCTACGCGTGCTGCAAGCGTAACCTCGTGCAGCTGGGAACGAAGTGGTTCCGAATGATGCTCGATTACGGCGTGGCGCCCAATGTCGCCACCGTTGGCATGCTCATGGGGCTCTACCGGAAGGGATGGAGCCTCGAGGAGGCGGAATTCGCGTTTTCGCGGATGCGGGAGTTTCGAATTGTCTGTGAGTCTGCGTATTCCTCCATGATTACCATTTACACGCGGCTCCGGCTGTATCGAAAGGCCGAGGGCGTGATCGAGTTGATGAGGAGGGACGAGGTGGTGCCCAATTTGGAGAATTGGTTGGTTGTGTTGAATGCATATAGTCAACAGGGGAAGTTGGATGATGCTGAGAGAGTCCTGGAGGCAATGCAGGAGGCAGGGTTTCGTGATAATATAGTTGCTTACAATACTATGATAACTGGTTATGGGAAGGCTGGTAGAATGGATGATGCAGAGAGGTTATTCATGAGGATGAGGCGGAGTTTGGAGTTGGATCCGGATGAGACGAGTTTTCGATCCATGATTGAGGGTTGGGGTAGAGCTGATAGCTATGAATATGCGACGAGGTGTTATAAGGAGCTCAAACGGTTGGGGTTCAAGCCGAGTTCATCGAACTTGTTTACGTTGATTAAGTTGGAAGCTAAATACGGAGATGATGAGGGTGCTGTTGGGATCCTTGATGATATGGTGGATTGTGGATGCCACTGTGCTTCTATAATTGGTACTCTGGTCCATGTGTATGAGAGGGCTGGGAAGATTCATAAGGTGCCGTGTTTGCTCAAGGGTTCGTTTTATCAGCATGTGTTGGTCAACCAGAGTTCGTGCTCCACTTTGGTCATGGCTTATGTGAAGCATCGGCTGGTGGAGGATGCCTTGAAAGTCTTGAATGACAAGAAGTGGCGAGATCCTAGATACGAGGATAACCTGTATCATCTTCTGATTTGCTCGTGCAAAGAGGCGGGTTTGCTGGAGGATGCTGTGAAGATATACTGCAGTATGCCCAAGAGCGATGACAACCCGAACATGCACATCGCGTGCACCATGATCGACATTTATGGTGTCATGGGCCGCTTCAAGGATGCAGAAGTGTTGTATCTGAAGTTGAAGTCTTTGGGGATTTCCTTGGATATGATTGCTTTTAGCATTGTTGTAAGGATGTATGTCAAAGCTGGATCTTTGAAAGATGCTTGTGCAGTTGTAGATGCAATTGACAAGCGACCAGATATTGTTCCAGACAAGTTTTTGTTATGTGATATCTTGCGTATTTATCAGAGATGTAACATGGTGGAGAAATTGGCTGATTTATACTACAAAATCTCGAAAACTCGAGAGGATTGGGACCAGGAGCTATATAATTGTGTCCTGAACTGCTGTTCTCAGGCTCTGCCAGTAGACGAGCTTTCCAGGCTTTTCGACGAGATGGTACAGCGTGGATTTGCAGCTAGCACAATTACCTTCAATGTCATGTTTGATGTCTTTGGGAAAGCCAAGCTTTTCAACAAGGTTTGGAGGCTGTACTGCATGGCTAAGAAACAAGGTCTGGTTGATGTGATCACTTACAATACTATCATAGCTGCATATGGGAAAAACAAAGACTTCAACAACATGTCATCAACAGTTCAGCAAATGGAATTTGATGGGTTTTCAGTTTCGCTCGAAGCATACAATTCAATGCTGGATGCTTATGGAAAAGATGGCCAAATGGAAACATTTAGATCTGTATTGCAGAAGATGAAGGAATCCAATTGTGCCTCTGACCACTACACATACAACACTATGATCAATATCTATGGAGAACAAGGATGGATTAATGAAGTTACTGACGTGCTTACGGAATTGAAAGAATTTGGACTCAGACCTGATTTGTGCAGCTATAACACATTGATCAAGGCATATGGGATTGCAGGAATGGTTGAAGAAGCTGTAGGTTTGATCAAGGAAATGAGAAAAAATGGAATAGAACCTGACAAGAAAAGCTACACTAATCTTATCACTGCACTGCGACGAAATGATAAGTTTTTAGAAGCCGTTAAATGGTCGTTATGGATGAAGCAGATGAAAATATGAATTTCATAAAGCTATTATGGCATTATCTAAGTGGTCTTGGACCTTCTAACCTTGGTTCTTTGAAGAATAGCTTGACCTTAAAATTCCTACATGAGTACAGCCTCTGACTCTGACCTATGGCTTTGACTTCCCTTGGTAAGATTTTTCTGTGTATCTTTTAGCAAAAGTAAAACAAAGAAACAGAAGATGTATGTTGATGTACAAGTTTTGCAAGTTTGTGTCGGAGAATCAGAGCCATTCATCCACACACACACAGATGTGAGAGCTATTTGTATACGAGTGAGTCATTTATGTAGATTGTATGGTTAAGATTTACACTTCCAACTGTCCTATAAAAATAATCCTCTCACTAACCAACCCCTCCCCCACTCACACCCACACCCCAACACATACATATGTCGTGTATAAAGTGAGAATTATTTTTGTTGTGAAAAATAAGATCTATAATTATAAATTATTTATAATTTTCATATCACTTTTATTCCATTAAGTTTAATATGATTAGGTATTTAACATTTTATAGGTATATGTTTTATAAGTATATAACACTTTTATTCCATTAAATTTAATATGATTAGGTATTTAACATTTTATAGGTATATGTTTTATAAGTATATAACATTTTAAATTTTTCATTTCGATGCTTTTAAGTTTTCATTTGATTCATTTTATGATTTTTTGTTAACAATGTTTAACACTATTTATGTTTTAAAATAACCACATTATGCACAATTATATTATTAAATTAATTAAGTAATTTTAGAAATGATTAATAGCATATATTTTAGTATAATTGTTTTGAAAGATTGATGTTAAAAGAAAAAGATTAAAAGAACTTCAACACAATATAAATCAAGTTGTAATATTTTATATGAAATTAATTTAATCAAAATATGAAACAAATCTCAAAATGAAAAAGGAAGAAGATTGTACCAACATAGAAAAAAAACTGAAGAGGGTTTAAAAGTGGGCATTGCAAGTATATTTCATATTTTTATGATAAACCAGGAGTCAAAAGATTCAAAGAGATAAATCTGCAAACATTTTATTATCATCAAAATAAAGATGCATTTCCAATTTCACTTAATAAATGAGGATACTGGATTTATATAGTAAAAGAATAAGTGAGAGAATAAAAAAATCATTAACATTTAGGTAGTTGAGTGATTATGTAGTTAATAACCATCACTATCACCTCCGGTCAACAATTCTTCTACTTCCTTTCACCACTGTTACACGGGATCTTTTCTCTCCACGGCATGAAAATTAAAAATAAAATTACTTTATATTTCCCCACTGTTACATGGATCTTTTCTCTTCACGGCATGAAAATTAAAATTAAAATTATTTTATATTCTCAGTATGTATATTTTTTTTTTTCTCTAAAAGAACTAAATTATTTTTAAAAGTGAACTGAATTGATATGATTGATGAGAAGTTAATAGTTTCGCATAATGCAGATAACGGTATGCAGCATAAAACAGATACTTGCGGCTTAAATTCATAAATGAACTGCATTTTAATTCATAGCCGGGATATTGTCCAGCAAGGACGGACTATACTATACTTTTGCATTTCTTCTCAATATAATAATACACTTTATAATTGAATTTCATGCAAATAAATAATTTTATTAGAAATCAGAAATAACAGCATGTTTCTAAACCTAACGAACTTCCTCTGATATACAATATACTCTATATAATACATTCATATATTTTACAAGTACAAAAATGCATTGTCAAAATTAGCCCTAGTCCTAGGTTCCGCACTGTACAGAAGATTCTGCTGCAAGCATTACCTCTATTGCGCAGCAGCAACTCAATCAGGTGTTGGATATCACCAACATTAAAATTTCATGGTGAATTTCCTTCCCCCTGAATGTTGATCATAAATTTGAGGGGTGATGAAAACTTATCTTTTATGCCGCCTTATGTTAAATAGATCTTCACATCAAGTAAAGTTCTGACTTCTGAGCATTCTAGAACAAGATACTTTTTCAAAATATGATCAGAACCTATTTTCTTTCCATCCTGGCCTTCTCCATCAGCAGCAATGTTGGATCATCTTTCTCATCTCCTCCAAAGAGGGATGATTGCACCACATAAGTTCATCCATATATTTGCTCAGTTGAAGAAGTATGGTGAATCAAGAACCTTCTGTAAGTCAAAATCACCTCTCTTTGGCAATGGAGGGAAAGCCAAGCCTGGATATGTAGTCTGGAAGCCCTCAAGCAACTGTCAACAAAACAAAGTTTCATCATGAGAAGGTTAAAGAAAACACAGCCCATGGGTTTTGTTTTTATCCACTCTGGTGCTCTAAAAGGTAAGTTTTGGATTACACACAGTTGATATGATTTAGCATAAGTTTACTTTTCTTAGAATGTGGGTTTGGACCTAACTCAATCCCAAACACTATCTCAGGTTGAGGATTGCCCCCACTTATATATTTTATCTTGGCCTTATCTCTAGTTAATGTAGGACTTGGATTTTATCCAATACACCCCCTCATGCCCAACATTTTTGGACTTGGTGCATGAATAATATGGTGGAGGACCCGTTAATGGATTTAGGATAGGTTTTGATACCATTTTAGAATGTGGGTTTGGGCCACTTATATAACTTTCAGCTTAGATGTTATACTTGTTTAATATTGGCCAAAGGATAAATATTTTTTTAAGAAACATAACATTATCTCAACCAACATCTGTAATAGTATGTATAAATATTAAGAATTCCTAGTTCACAGGTGAATGTATAAATATTAAATCAATTTAACAATAATATAAGAGATAGATAAAGTACATAAGACTCCCCCCAAAAGGTAGATGCAGGTAGGCTTGCATACATTTCTCAGGCCACAGCAAGAACTTACATTTTCAAGTATAGGCATGTTATAAAGCTCCACAAATTCTTCTCTTAGAATCTGATTCATTTTCTCAACATCGCATGGGTGTGTCCAAAACGAATCATGAACCCCTGCAAACAATTATTTCACAAAAATTAAGCAGAGCAAGAAACATGTAAAAAATAAGGCATATTTCTACAATAGACATTTCCCCCGACCAAAATTCTCATAGTTGAGCATAAAAAGTGAAAATAAATGTAAATATATTTACAGAACCTAAAAGCTAAAGCTGGATTTATGTTCATAAAAATGGATTAACCTAAATTTTCTAATTGATCGAAGCATGATCTCAAGATCTTTTGTATTGAACATGTATTTAATAAGATAAATTGAGAGGTTTAAGATGAAGAAAACAGAAAAAGGAGCAAGACACAATAATAAAATATGACCAATCCTACTCATACTAAGTGAACTGAAGATTGAATTTGCTATCTCACAAAAGAGAGAGCAAGCAAGTTTCTGCATGGAATTTTCAGCAAACTGCATTCTCCTTACAATTGCAATAATGTTTTACAATTTGTAAAAGTAATTGATTCCAACTCCATCCCCACTTCCAAATACAATTAAACAAACACCAAAGATAAATCAGACAATTTCTTTACATAAAAAGTATAGCAAACTAATAGTATTTACTATTTTTTTAAACTAAAATATGTTTTAGGTCCTTGATATATACCCCAATTTTGCATTTGCTCCCTAATAAAAATTTTCTTTGTGGTTAGTCTTTGATATATCAAAAAAAGATTGTTTTAAGTCCCTGCCTTTAGTTAAATGATGAATGTTTGTTAAATATTTTGAAACCATCAGTTATTTTTTTTAATTGATTCTGGCGGTTGTTAACTGATAGTAAGGACCTAAAACAAAACTTTTGATATATCAAGGACCAATTATTAGGGAGTAAATGAAAAATTGAGGTATATATTAGGGACCTAAAACATATTTTAGTCAATTTTTTTATTCTAAAGGGAAACTTCATAGTTCATATATGTTTATTATTCATTGGTAAAATGTTCTCTTCAAACCTGCAAAACATAATCCAGCATCATTGCAGGCTAAAGCGGTCATCATCATGTGCGAACTATCCAATGAATGTACAAAGTTGGGAGGAAATGCACTTTTCTGCTTCTTGACAGATACCTGGAATACACAGTCTTAATAACAAAAATAGTTCAGAAAGAAAAGAAAAGTGGAGTATAAAGATTATGTATACTTACTGCACTTCCCTCCCTCTGCAAAGCCAAAAGCTGAAGAGATGTTCTTATCTGCAGTCAATGTTGAGATTCATTATATGGAGATCAGCCCAAAAGTTTAAAATCCATATAATTTGATTAAAATGTAGGTTTAAATACATTTTTAATCCTTGTAATTTAACGTTTTTTTTCCTTTTTGTCCTTATAAAATATTTTTTTGGCTTTTAGTCCTTGCAAATTATGTTTGTTTTGTTTTTCGTCCTTAAAACGATTTAGATAACGCTCTGAACAGTGAAAAAAAGCGCTATCTAAACTACATCAAGGATGAAAAACAAAAAATGGTTAAATTACAAGGACTAAAAAGATGTCATACATAGACAACTCTGTTTTACTGAAAACTAGATTTAAGATGCATTTCTCAACTGAAAACTATGGCTTACTGGTCAAAACATTTATGAGGCAATAGAACGCAATGTCCACTTTCACTAAATATATTATTACATATTGTGTAGGTAGACTGTACATCTAGGCTTGGCCCATTGTATTGTCTAGCGGTATGACATTTTATTTTCCATCTCATTGTTGAGTTACGAATGTATATTTTGAAATTATCTCCTCAGGCAAAGATGGAGAAGCGAGAAATATACATAACTAAGGAGATGTGATACAAAACACTAATACTAGCACAAGCTAAACCCAGTAATACCATTTAAATATCACTGAAATAAACATATCATCCTCAATAATTCAGTTTAAGAATATTCCAACTCAGAAACAAGTGCAAAGTGAAATGAGGCATCCCTAACATTTGACTACTAAAGAAACAATAAATTATCATAGATGCAAAGATGGCATTGGGAAGATGGAGCAAATGATGCACAAACAACTTAGGGAATGTTTAGCTCTTAAGGAATGTTTAGCTCTGTTTTTTTTTTTATATTTAAAAGCTACTTTTAAGTTAAAGCCAAAGATAAGACAAAAAATAAAAAATGTAGAAGTCGTTTGCTATTCAATTTATTTTAGCCTAAAAGTTCCTTTTAAAAGCTAAAAGTTGTTTGGTAATTTTTAAAGCTATTTATCTCATCCAATGAAAAAATAATATTTATAAAATAAAATATTTTGAAAAATTAATTTAATTTACATATAACTATTTTAATAATAATGAAAATAAAAAATATTAGAGTATAAATATTTAAAACTTTTAATTTTTTTAAGAAGTAAAAAGTTAATTTAATTAATAATTTTTTTTAAATGGTGATTTACAAATAACATATATAATATTAATTAAAGTAATTTAAATATTGATTACAAATGATAAAAAATATATAATTTATTATATATTGTTGATTAATAATATTTTTAAGGAGATAAAAAAAAAAGTTTAATTATGTATATAAAATTTCACTAAAAAAATGTTTAATAAATAAATTACAACTAATACATAAATGAAACTTCAACAAATACCAAAAAGAAGAAAAGAAAATATCAATAGTGTTTAAAGGTAATGCACTGTCAAACAATCACAATCTTTAATTTATTATAAGTCAATTGACTTTTATACAACTATTTTAAAAATCATATAAATGGAGAGTTATCCGACAGTGTAATACTAATTTACATTGTTAGTGCATTACTTTTAAACTCATATTAATATATAGAAGGCTCACCTGGTAACGTTCAGTTTTACAGTATGGTTGTACAACAGGAAGACCAAGAGGAGTGGTCCAGCAAACAGCCTGGTTTTCACAAGCAATCACCTGTAGAATGTTTCAGAGCCACCCTTTTCAGGAAAAGAGACAAAGTAAAGAAATATGCAGGCAGCCACTCATATATGCATAAATCCACAAGCAAAGTGCCAAAAGTAGTAACCAAATAGGACCAATGGCATGATTTGGAATCCAACACACTGTGTGATAAGAGAGCTAACCTTTGCACAATCCCCAAGCCAACCCATAATGCCACGTGCAGCTTCAAAAACTTCTCCAAGGGCAGCCAATGTCACCTATAGAAATCAAGTTTGAAAATGACAATCAAACTTCCTATTATGAACCAGAATGATAAGAGCATTTGAATACATCAAGAAACCTGATGGAATGTATAAGCATGTCAATAAAGATTTTTCTTTCTACTTTTTTTTTTTTTGCAATAATGCAGAGATTTTAGTAGAAAGAAAACTTTGCTGTTCTATTCTATGCATTAACCATTCCAGAAGGAAGTGATCTCACAATGCAATGATAATAGATGAATAATTGCACATTAAGGAGGCTATTGCAATCTCTAACAACAGCTTAAATCCTAGAATATAATGTAGCTGATACTCACCTTAGCTGCATAGCAAGCTGCGGTATATAAAAGTCTATCATCAGTAATGAGACCTTTCTCGGCTAATCTTCTCTTAATTTGCTCTCGTGCCCCAATATAAGTAACACCATAAACGGAGGTCATTACTGTCTGTTTGACCAGTTTCCTATCAATCTGAATACTTTCAAAAGTTTAGAGTAGAACAGAAAAAAGAGACCATAGCCAATTGCTGGAGTATAAATTATATCATTTAGCAATTAGCACAACTTTGAAACTTGAAATCAAGACTGACCTGATCAATTAACACCTTAGCTAACAAAGCATTTGGACAAGTATTTGGATCTTTTTTGCTGTCTCGTCTCATTATATCATAAACCCTGTCCATATTACAATTTAAGTGACTAAAATATGAATAGTCTAAAGTAATGATGACAAGAATATGATGGATCATAAAAGATCTTCTATGAGTTTGGATAATTTACACAAGAATAAGTCATGAAGTAAGATTTAACAAAAATGCAACTACCCAATGAAAAAGAAAAACAAGTGAACATCTATTCAGTGAGGGAGTACAGTAATAACAAGAAAGGCTCGGAGGTCAATATATTGTAGTAACAGCATCAAATGCGAAAACACAGCTGAAATGAATTTAATATACCTAATAGCAATCTCTGTGTAAACATCAGCAGGTTTCTCTTTAGCAACCAAGTTAACTGCAGCAGCCTCCAGCTGAGAAAACACATTTATTTCAGTAATTGAGAATAGTAGATGCCACTAATCAGAAATAGCAAATAATATAGAGTAAAGTTATCACTTTAACCACCCTAGTAATGGAAGACAGTGGATCACAAGCAAAGAAGGGAGCATATATGTGTGGGACAGATCAATAAATTCTGCACTGACTAAGATCAATGTAGCCATTTTAGAATGTGATTAAATAACAAACACCTTAATTGCTATAGAAATGTAATTATCAATCATTGCAATCATGAGTTGTTTCCGGCCATTACTGATCAATGACTAAGGAGATCGGGAAAATAGAACATCAGTACAAAGCATGGCAAATTTTAAATAGATATGATCCAACATAGCAGAAAGGGAACAGAAAAACCAATCACTATATTTAGCTAGAAGCATGTTGATGAAAATAAATTTAAAACCAATGATTGGAAGAATGAGAAAGCAATTAGCAAATTATAAATGATAAGATTGGTCTCACTTAATTGTAAAATTACTGGCCATAAAATAATAACTACCTAACATGGATATATCGTCATATGAAGGTAATGAAGCATAAGAAAGCTGCCATAATAATAAAAAAACAAAAAGGAAGACTATTTTTCTGTGTATTTTAGCTGTATTGATATAATGTCATAGACCCCAGAGTACTAGAAAGTGGTTATTTTATTTCAATACACTATAACAAACCTTGTCAAGGACCAGCTTTCCTAAAAGAACAATCTGCTAGGTAAAGGCCCATTAATGATTTTACATCTATAACACACTATGGAAGAACTGTTTGGTTTAAAGTGTGAACAATGCATAGACTGATAGACACACTTTATCTTAATATTAAATTCAATTTATGAGGAACAAAGGCATTATGGATAGAAATCATGACCACTTGATCATAGAGACTATTATTTCAAGGAATAGCTTTCCTAGAAGCTTCTGGTATTAGGTTAAGGTCTATTTCAATAAATGATTTTCATTGTTAACAATACTAGCACATTTAATGTCAAAGTTACTCAAGGATAAATATTGAAGAAAGCTATATAAAAACATTATATAATAGTGAAATCATCACAAACCCAGAAAGTATATAAAGTTAAAAGGAAGATTATATTACGAGTGATTGCAAAAGGAAAGAAATAAGATAAGTAAACCTACATCATCTCTTCCCAGAGCTGCATAGTGTTGTAAGCCATTGCAGGAACCATCCTAAAATTTCATCAGAGTAGCATTACTAACAAATACTTTTGAAAACATAAATAAAAAAGCTTAAATTGAAAAGTGATCCCATGCCAGAGTTTTTCAACATGAAAAAGCCAACAATGGATTCACTTTTAGGGTTTTAGTACCAAATTTCATCTTTCCTTTTTTCCTTTGTGCTTTCTCTTTGATTGTATTTTACCTTTTAAATAGTAAAACTTTATTGAAGATCTAATTTGGTCTTGAGGATCTACTCTTGGAATCAATTTGATTAATATCAAAAGAACTCCCAAAAGGAAAAGGCTATAACAGCTTTCTTTTCTCATTGCTTTTAAGGCTTCCAATGAAGAATTTACCTGATGAATTGGAAGATGTGAGATAAAAGAATTTGGTGATGAGCTTCTTAAGGCCTCCGATAAATTAATACAAGCAGCAAGGCACTGGAAAGGATCCTCCGCCGTCAACCACCAACAATTTCCGTTAGTAGGGTTATCAGCAGAATCAAATATATCATGAATATGATTCTCTATAAATCCTAGGCGCTCATCATAAGACTGCTTCTCAATACCACCTGCATACAAATTTGCTAGATGTATCTTCAGCCACCTTAGTCCAGACTTTCCCAATGGCCGCCCTTCAGCAAATCCAAGTAATCCTCGACAAAGATCAGAACCTAAATGATTCAAATGAGGATGCATAGGATATGCTCTGCCACGGAAGTCAAGATTGTGTGGATAATAAAAGCCATCCTCATCTTTCATTTTTCGTGCCACCTGTTTAAGAATGCATTTTCTTTTAATTATTGCTCATCTAGAAACATGGGATAGTATTGAACGTGATCATGGTAAACTTAGTTCAGATTATGTGATTAATGATCACATTGAACAAACATAAACTTTGGAAATCATGTCTCAGTATGTATTTGGATGCTTTTCCTTTGATCTGTATGTCATGTGAATAGAGAAAAAGATGCACAGCCCCAGACAGGGCTCTAACATTATGCTGTGTGGTGTCCTTGTGTTTGTCTCTCATGTCATAACCCTACCATTTAAAAAATAGAAAATAAAAAATGAGAGGATCCAAATCCAAGTATGACAATGTTGGCCAACATCCTATTATGTAAGATGCAAGTAAAATCATAGGACACTGATGTAACAAAAATTGGAATTTGCAGTTGTTCCCAATAGTTCAAACATATCACAGAAAAGATATTTTACAATGAGAGGGGAGATCTTACAGAAAGCTTAAGTTCAGTGTCACATCTTAGAGAATGCCTTTCCAGATTAATTTTTTTTGCCTTCCTTACACTGCATTTCCACTCCTGAATTAGCTTTAAATCCTCTACAGGAGGTTTATCTGGTAAAGGAACCTACAAGTCAAAGAAGAATATAAGTAGGCAAGATTAATTGCATAGTAACTAATAGGTAACATTGAGAATTATTGGGAAAAAACCAAATCCCACATCGGCTAAAGATAGTGCCAAAATACAATATATAAGTAGAGGATAGCCATCACCCTATGAGCTAGCTTTTGGAGTTGAGTTAGGCCTAAACTCACATTCTAAGAAGAATTAATTATACGATTGACAAACAATTTGTGGAGTATATTTTTGAACATGTGTATGGTTTTATGTAATAGAATTTAGGTGGGAAAGAGAAACAACAAGAAAAGAAAGAGGGGAAGAGAGAGGATGGAGGAGAGAAACATAGGTCAAAGAGTTGTGTACTACACTGCTGTATTTCAGTTTCAGTTTACATTCAGTCTCAGTCTAAAATAGAACAACCCTACTTGATTTATAGGCAGCTACCAAACAGCTATTAACTAACATCCTTTTCTTATTGCAGTCTGTTAGACCTCCAATTAAAAAGGTTTATAGAAGAGGAACTCATGGAAAGTACAAGGATAATATAGTTAGTTAATTGTATTTAGGAGCCTAACTATAATTAGTTGTAACTGAATATAGTTAGTTAATTGGAGCCTAACTATAATTAGCTGTAACTGAATTTATTCTGTTACAGCTAATAGATGCTTTTTAATAGTTAGTTGTGGTTTGTAAAAGGACTCTGGAAATTCTGTTAGGTTGGTTATTGGAGAGAGGAGGGCTCTTGAATCCCCTACCAGGTGTATCTTTCCTTAAGCAATTGAATAAACGAGAGTGTCTATCATTGGTATCAATAGCAATTTGATCTAGGCAAGGGTTCATGGTGGCCACGCGAGGAGGAATGGAAGCACGCATAGATTTTCTAGAAAGAGGGTACGAAGGGTTGATCAACACACGCAACAAGTTGACAGCATTGAAGAAATTGTGCGAAGAAGAACGAAGTGAACGAGTGGAAATCAAAGATCAGTTAGTAGAACTGATCGCAACAGTGAAGAGTTTATCGATCTTCGATAATGGAGCCAGGAACCACAATCGCAATCAAGAACACTAGAATCGCGGGGACTACCATCTGAATACTACCATCTAGAAGTGATATATTTTTAGTTCATGTAAAGCCCCTTTTTACCTCACCAAGTAGGATAAGGCTTTGTCGTTATTTTTTTGTTTGTAAAGCCCCTTTTTTATTTAGCTTTGTGGTCTAACTAGCAAAAGCAATAGGTAAATGGGTAAAAAAGCAGAAAGAATCCAATCAATCTTTTATGAAGACCTCAAAACCTGTCCCCTCGCCCTTTAATATCTTGAAAAAACTGTTTTTTTTTCCATTTTTTGCAAAGATAAAAGATATTCATCTGGGTGGACAGAAGAATATTACAAGTAATCAGTTATGCTTTTTTATTTAAGCTTACATCTTTACAATCAACCAGTCCTGCGATGTTACCTCCTCCAGCCCAAATAGACTCCACAACTCCAAGAACTCTTCTATTTACTCGCCATTTGGTGTTGCCAAGAATATCCAAGGCCTGCACGACACAATTATGCCTTTTTATTATGAATATATATATATATATATATATATATATATATATATATATATATCCACACTTAGCAGAACCAGAAAATGTAGAATACAAATATTGAAAATGTTTAGAAATACTGACAAGTGGCAATACATTTTTAATAATAAGAAACTTGTAACCATTGAATAAAAGCAAGTTTCTGATCACTGATTTGGTAATGCAAGCAATTCATCAAATTTTTTAACAGATCATATTTTTTATATAACTGTCATACACTTACATTGGCAAACAAAAAAGGAAATGGAAATTTACATTCACTACCTCAAAAACTTTTTGCATTTGTGCTCCGTTGACATTCTTCATTACATCTTGTTGCTTCCTAGATCCATGAGTACGCATGATATAAGATGGTAAGAATAAGTGTCCACCCTTGTCATATCTGGAAAGAGCATTATGAAATGTTAGACACACAAACACACAGGCAAGCAACTAAGTTGTCAAGGATTATATATTAAAAAAAAGTGAAAAGTTACTTCCATCCTTCAATATTCTCATATATTTTTGCAAATTCAGGTTCATTTTTGAGTTTAAAAGAAGTGGCTAAAAGTTCATTCAATAGTTGCAGTCCTTTTTCTTTGGTCTCGAGAGGTTGAAACTGAGCACAATAAATCATGTTATAACAATATAAAATCATAACAAACTCAGGCATTTCAAAATACAATACAAGAGACACCCATTCCATATGCCATACCCTTTCCATTTTTTGGGAGGTATCAACATTGGCATGTAAGGTATTAACATATGTTTAGCCTGCACAAAAAAACACATATCAGTAAGTAAAAAACCTTATGCTATTACACTTTTTGTAGTCCATGCTAACTATCCTGAATGAGTTAGAAGCATCTGATGTTTAATTTATTTAAGTCTAATGGCATGCTTAATAGCAACAGCATTTATGGGGCAGTTCAGATTTCACTATTTCAACAAAACTCCTGATTGTAGCTAGCCACAACACAAGGAAGTCATAAATACAATGTACCAGATTCCATACAAATGGAACACCTAGAGCAAGATGCTTATGCAGATTCATAGACAGCATTCTCTTCCACCTACATCTAAATGCTTGTTCTTTCTCTTTTGGAAAGAGGGGAATGAGATTATCAAATGGTTCTAATTTACAGGAATATCATACACATGTGAGATAATAATGGATTTACTTTGCATTCATGAAGCTATCATAAAAGCTGATATCATATTTACAGAATTACTTCATCTATGACATAATATTGTTTATGAAAAGAAAGACAATGTCTTAACTTACACATTTTTCAAGCCCAACTAGGACTAAGGGATCACATTGTATAACGCCATACTTCTTCGAAAACTTTTGCCTACAAGCACAAAACAGATATTTGGAATTACAATTGAAAAACATGTGTGATAAAGGAACTTCCATGAATCCCTTGCATACCTACTCTATCAAGATATATCATTGATCATAGTTTAAAACATCTACCTTGATAGAAACAGGGACATTTTAGGAGATAAGAACTTCAATATTTATTTTTCCAAGTTCCCTAGATACTTGTTATAGCTAGGTTCAATGTATCAGTATAGAGTTTTACTCTGTATTTTTTCTTTGCTTGTGACTGTTGCTGTAAACCTAACTAACTGACAGCTGTCAGTGTCAACCACACAACACTCAGTGTTGGCTTTTGTATCATTTCTCAATTCAGTAATAAAAATCAGATTTACTTTCTCCGGAATTCTATGAACCCTAATACAATCACAGGAATCATAGGAAGTAGTGGTATCTTAATTGTTCTCTTGAAGTAGTGGTATCTTAATTGTTCTCTTGTAAAATGTTTTGCCATTAATTATCTTTGTAATACTCTTGAATATAAATAAGTCCATTCTGCTGGGTGGGATAATTACTTTTGAGAATGTGAGTTTGGGTCTAATTCAATCCTATAAAATCGGCTTGTAAGGTGAAGGTTGCCTCTCACTTCTGTTCTTTAATTTGGCCATATCTCCAACCAATGTAAGACTAAAAGGTTGCAAACAGGCTGGCAACTAAGGCAGGCTAGGGGATCCCTCAATTAAGGCAGTTTTCCAACACTCCCCTTCATGCCCAGGACTTCTAGTAGGCTTTGATACCATCTTGGAATGTGGATTTGAGTCTAACTCAATTCTACAAAACCAGCTTGTAAGGTAAGGATTGTCCCCGCTTATACACTTTAATTTGGCCATATCTTTAGCCAATGTGGGACTAAACCACCACCATTGAGGTTGCAATTAAGGCCACCCCCAAAGAGGCCGCAACTAAGGCAGACTGGAGGAGTCCACACTCCACAATTAAGGCGGCTTTCCAACATTACTCCAGCAAATTCAAAAAATATTTGTTTCTCTCTTTTCCATGGTATCAAAGCTCTTGATCTAATGGGGGATCTGCTTCCACAAAAAAACCACTCTGTAGAAGGTTTTACTGGTTCTTGAAGCTGTCAGACAATAAAAAATACAGTTGGAATTTTCCAGCAACATTTTCTGGTGACTGTCAGTGTCACATTTCTTGGCCATTTTTGGCAACTGCTATATATCCTGGCAACCTTTCCGGCCACCAACACACTTTTCCAGCAACTGTCAGAAATTTCTAGCAAATTTTCCTGTCACTGCCTGAACTGTTCTGACACCTTTCTGGTCACTGTAATATCTTTTCCAGCAATCACTATACCCAGCCCAGAACCATGTTGCTCCAATTTTCATGTGCTGATTATTGTTCAGCATGAACAGTACCAAAATTTTCATTCAAACATCTATTTGTCTCTCCTTTCTTGGTCTTTGATCACTATGGAAGCAAGGGTTGTGCATCTATCCCATTTACTAGAAAAGCGATCAGGTACTTGTACTTCAGCATATTATGATATGCTTCCTCTCTCGGATTTAATGTCTCAAACATTTCCATCCCACTGGATTCTCAACTCTTGAGCCATAAGACCATATGACCCCATTATCTAAATAATTTTCTACTTATTCCCCATGTCCCAGCAATAAGAAAATAGCAACTACAGATGGCATTCAGGTAACTTGTAGCTTGTATAGGAAACATCCACATAAATCCCTTCATAACCCTTACAAATAATCTTCATGTCCAAAAGTTGTCTGCTATTAGAATGATGTATTTACTAAATGTGTGTTTGAGAAAACCACACCTCATCTCTATTTATATTGAAAATAAAAACCCTAAATAAGATAATCAGTAATTGATTACATAATCAATCAATTACTGGTTATTAGGAGATAAAGAAAAATAATAACTACTAAGATAATATATATTCTAACATCTCCCTCAAGCTGGAACATATATGTCATATGAGTCTTGTTACAAATGTAGTTAACCTTGAGACCTGTGAGAGACTTAATGAACATGTCTACAAGTTGATCTTTAGAATTGACACAATCAGTGGTAATTGCTCCTGAAAGTATCTTCTCTCTCACAAAGTGAGAGTCTATCTCTATGTGTTTGGTTCGTTCATGGAACACTGGATTCGATGCTATGTGAATGGCAGCTTCATTGTCACAGATTAGTTTAGTGGCTGTAGTGTTTCCAAATTTTAACTATTGGAGAAGTTTCCTAAACCATGTAATCCCGCAAGCAATTACTGCCATCGCATGATATTCAGCTTCGACACTTGAACTGGCAACTATCTTTTGCTTCTTGCTTTTCCATGAAATCATATTCCTTCCAATAAGAACACAATATCCAAAGGTGGATTTCCTATCTGATGATGATCCTGCCCAATCAGTATCAAAGTAAGAAATGATGTTGGTATTGCCTTTGTCTTCATACAATAGTCCACGACCTGATGTATTCTTGATATATCGAAGGACATGTGTGACAGCATCCCAATGACCTTCACAAGGTTCTTTCAAGAATTGGCTCAGCACACTAACAACAAATGTAATGTCTGGTCTAGTGACAGTGAGATAATTAAGCCTGCCTACAAGTCGTCGATACCTTCCCGAGTCTTTCAAAGGCACCCCTTGACCTAGAATAAGCTTAGCATTAGGATCCATAAGAGTGTCACTTGGATGGCAATCAAGTATTCCAGTTTCTGTCAGATGTCTAAGGTGTATTTTCACTAGGAAAAGGCAAGACCAGATGAGATGAGGATTGGGAAACTTCAATTCCCAGGAAGTACTTGAGTAGACCCAAATCTTTAGTCTAAAATTGAGTGTGGAGGTGAGACTTGAGGCAGAGAATTCCTGAGTCATCGCCAATGATGACGATGTCATCAACATATACAACGAGATAGATACACAAGCCAAACGAAAAATGGAGGGAAAATACTAAGTGGTTAGCTTCACAACGAATTATATCAAACTCAAGCAGAGCTGAGCAGAAACGACCAAACCAGGCACGAAGGGATTGCTTTAAACCATAAAAGGAGCAAGGAAGCTTACACACAAGGTGTGAGCCACCAGAAACAATAAAACCGGGTGGTCGATCCATGTACGCCTCTTCTTTCAACTCACCATGTAGGAAGACATTTTTTATGTCCAATTGATGAAGAGGCCAGTGTCGGATAGCGGTCATAGTAAGAAAAAGACGAACAGAGGTGATTTTGGCCACAAGAGAAAAAGTGTTGCTATAATCCAGACCATAAATCTGAGTATAGCCCTTAGCCACCAAACGAGCTTTGTAGCGATCAATGGTGCCATTTGGTGCGATCTTCACCGTGTAAACCCAACGACATCCAATAATGGATTTGTTGGGAGGCAAGGGAACAAGCTCTCATGTGTTGCTGGCATCCAACACAGCCATTTCTTCCAACATTGCCTGTTGCCAATTGTGGTCAGCCATGGCTTCACTTGTAGACTTAGGAATAAACACAGAATTCAAAGAAGAGATAAAAGAGTAATAGGAGGGAGATAAACAATCACAGTGAAGAGTAAAGGCATATAAAGGATTAGCATTACGAGTGGATCAAATACCTTTGCAAAGTGTAATGGGAAGTTCAACTGCAGGAGACGGTGGTGGAAGGACGTTTGGAGCAGGAGATGATGTTGGAGGATCCGGTGGCACTGCCAATGGTGCCTGTGTCCGACGATGGTATGTAAGTAATGAAGGTGGAGTGGGAACAACAAGTGGTGTTGGAACAATAGCTGGGACATCTAGAGGGAAATTTTCAACGGTGGAGGAAAAGAAATGAGTAGTCTCAAAGAATGTAACATCAACAGAGACAAGATATTGTTGAAGTTGAGGAGACAAACATTTATAACCCTTTTGAAGGCGGGAGTATCCCAGAAAAATACATTTTAGGGACTTGGTAGAGAGTTTATTTTTACCTGGAGTGAGATCATGGACAAAATATGTACTCCTAAAGACACAAAGAGGAACATGGTAAAGATTCTGTTTAGGATATAAGATGGAATAAGGATCTAATTGTTGAGAACTGATGAAGGCATGCAATTAATCAAATGATAAGCGGTAAGGAGAGCATCGCCCCAAAAACGAAGTGGGACATTATAGTGAACAAGTGTGCGAGCAATTTCCACCAAGTGGCGATTTTTGCATTCAGCAACACTATTTTGTTATGGTGTGTGGGCATAAGATATTTTTACCAACATATGTTTGCATGTCCATGTTCTCCAGCTTAATATTCATCAAGCTATTGAGTACACTGTAAAAATGATGAACATCGTTGGAATAAACTTTCTTGGCCTTGGAACCACAACTGAACAAAAGCAACCCAAGTACTATAGTTCGCTGTCCCGGTTAATTTTTTGCATGGGATTAGCGGAACACTAGTAAACGTCATTGCGGGAGTTGTGGGAGTCACAGCCATGAGAGAACTTCACCAAAAATGCCAAACAGGAGGGTGGGAAGGTGCGTCGGAATGAGGGGTACCCAAAGGAGCAGTCGGTGGTGGGTAAGAATGCCGGAAAAAGTGGTCACATGCCGATTTGGTGACAGTGCGTGGAGTATACACATCAGAGAATGGTGGCGTGTGGCAACGTATCTGATGGCGGATGGAGGTGGGTTCGGTGGGGTTTTGGTCGCTAGAGGGTGGCAACTCCAAGGGTGTAATTGTGCCAGGAAAAAGATTGGTCGGCGGTGGTGAACAGCAGCTTTGTAGAGGCGCAGTACTATTCACGACGCTTTGAAGGAAAAAAAAAAATTTAACCTAGCTCTATGATACCATATTAGAATGATGTATTTCCTGAATATGTGTTTGAGAAAATCACACCTCATCTCTATTTATATTGGAAAAAAACCCTAAATAAAAGAATCAGTAATTGATTACATAATCAATCATTATTAGGAGATAAAGAGAAATAAGAACTACCAAGATAATATATATTCTAACATTCACAAATCTTGTCTCAGTACACAAACTTACAAAAGACATTGCTTTGTTATTTTTCATAATAATTGTTGTGTATTCCAAGGCAAAGAATCAAGAGAACGATTGGGTAAGGTAGAGAAGGGAAATCAACTTTGTCTAAACAAAAATCGGAAGTAAGCAATGTTTTTCAAAATATCTTCTCAATGATTTAAAATCAATTTGATGTTTCCATAACAAAGCATGTAAAAGTTTACAAACATTTTATCAAGAAAAAGCTTGATTATGGCTTGATTTGTACTCCATATGTACCTTCACAAAGTCAACTTGTGGATATTCTTACCAAAGGGTTATGGGGTTCACATTTGTTCTGATCTTGAGGGGGAGTGTTGGAAAGAGGAACATTTTAGGAGGTAAGAATTTTAATGTTTATTTTTCAATGTTTCCTTATAACTGGGTTCAATGCATCATGGGAAGGTATCTTAAATGTTCTCTTGTAAATTGTTTTTGGCAATAATTATCTTTGTAATACTCTTGAATATAATTAAGTCCATTCTGCTGGGTGGGATAATTACACAGGCAAATTCAGAAAAAAAAAAAAGTTGGTTCTCTCTTCTCCCATACCTCATATCATATACATGTAAACTTTTGAGAACCTCTTTTAAAATTTGGACTATTGTTCTTCAATTTTTCTTGAGCAAAGATTATGTCTCATACTTCATCACAATACATTATATGCCAAGGAGCATCAACATCTATTTTCTGTGTGCATGTGTCCATGTGCATGCCTATGTGTTGTGTGTGTAACTATGGTATGTGTAAATGGGTACGTGCAATCGTGCATGACAGAGAGGTAAAGAAATAATAAAAAGACACATTCAGACACATTACATATAATACTCAAATTATCTCCTATCACAGCAAACAGTCGATCTTAACTTCGTCAAAACAGACAGTGTCAGTTAGTTGTTAGGGGGGCCTAAGGCCTAAAATCTTAATTAAAAGTCAACAGCCCCCTTTCTTTTTACAGAAAGAAAAAGCGAAACCTCACCCTGGATGCCATGGTACAGCCTTAAAACCATGCCTGAAAGCTGGTCGAATATCGGGTGGAGTATCGGCAGACTGGTTAACCGGAGAGTGTACATATGCTGTTTCAATTAATAATTCTATTAATCGACTTCCCAGCTGCATAATAATTCAGAGATAACTCATTAAATGCCAGTTTTAAAACCAAGAGAGAAAGAGAGATAAAACAATTGATTACTCAAAGAAAAACCTTAGCCTGTGTGTCCCGGCTCCAAGGACTACATTCTTCTTTTCTCAATATCATCTGCACTTGCTTCAGTCTATTTTTTTTAATCAAACTGTTTAAATAATTTCTTTGTTTTTCTTTATCACTATCCAAACTGTCTTCAGCATCAGCCTCTGTCTTCTTACTCCGGCAACTTTTATTTCCTACAATGAACTTATGAATCCTAACCTGAAATACAATAAGATAATTACAACATCTATAAAATAACTGCACCAACTATGTTTCAGATCAGACATACAAAGGGGTAACTTTTCTAAAGACTTTGATTAAGGTCAACTTATAAGTGTTTATTAAGAAGTTCATCCAAACTAACCCTAAAATTCAATCCATTGTCAAACCACTTAAGAATTAGAGACTTATCTAGTTCTACTGTTCTGCATTGGCATTCATGATGCAGCCAGCCAATTAACCCTGTACTACACAAGAGTGGCCAATCACATGGAAGTAAACTCAACTTTACCTACAATTTCAATTGCTACCCATAGTGAGAATTTTACCCAACCACTGCATTAAATACTAAGAGACTGTTTGGGTAAGCTTCTCCAGAAACATTTCTAGGTGAAGAAAACAACAATAAAAAATGAAATAAGTTTATTCATAAGTTAAAATTAACTTTTGTATAACAGCATGTTTGGACACACTACTAGAAGGACTTCTAGCACAAGAAAATACGAAGAAAAAAATAAAATTAGCTTCACTAGAAGTTATAATTATCTTCTCCAATAACCAGTTAACCCGTTAGTAGAAATTTTCTCATATAACTTCTTCAAAAAGTGTGGGACTTTTACAAATTAACTATTGGATAAGATAATTTTAATTTCATGATAAGTTAATTTCATTTTTTCTTCATATTTTATTCTCCTAAAGTCCTCCTAGAAAAGCTAATTTCAACTTAAGAAGAAGTTCATTTCATATTTTATTCTCCTAAAGTCCTCCTAGAAGCTAATTTTACCTCCTGTTCGAGAGCCATGCCAATATGAACAGCAGCATGAACAAGCTGAACACAGCCTTCCTCGTTCTCCATTACCATGGCCATCATCTTATGCATCACAATGACAGCCACCTTATCGGCCGGCAAGTCATCGACGTGGGGTGCAATAGAGTCCTGCTGCTTCTTGGGCCGCGCCTGGTGGGCCATCTGCTCGGCCTCCACAGCGGCCCTGAACGGCTCGAACCATCCCAAGAGGAGGGACTTGACGTGTGGCAAATTGGGCGCCAACATCTTCTGCCGCATCTCCCTCTCCAATTCGGTGTACTCCTCTACCATCCTCTCCCACGCCTCCGTCTCCGCCTCAATCTGCCTCCGCCGCAGCGTATTGTACTTCTCCCTCTCCTCCTTCTCCTTCTGCCTCATCTCTTCCTTCTCATGCATTAGCCACCCCTTCAGGAACAGCCACGGCGGCTCCTGGATGAAGATCCTCGCGGCAGACGGAGACGCGTCCTCGAGGTCTTCGACGACGAAGTTGCCGTCGGTGGAGAGGAGGTGGTGGTGGCGGAACTGGAGGATTGGGTCGGAGTGGGTGAGGAGGGGGAAGGAGGAGCAAGAGAAGAGGAGCGAGGAGGAGGGGGAAGAGGTTGGGATTAAGAGAAAGTGGAGGGTGGTTCGGTGGGGCTTGTTGCGTTTAATGTGAAGGTGGCTTCTTCTGGAGGAATGAACCTGTGGTGTGGGGAATGAAGATGCCAGAGTCATTGTTGTGTTGTATAAAACGAACGAAAGAATGAAAGAGGCGTGTGTTGTGTTGTATTGCTTGTTCCGAAGGAAGGACCGGAACGACGCTCGGCGGAGGAGAAGGAAAGAAATGGAGACGATGATTATGTTTCGCTTCCAGGATGAGGTTCAAACCTCTCTTAAACCTTCTAATCCTAAGGACTATGGACCCGGCAGAAGATTTTTTATTTTTTCTTAAAAAATAATAATAGATATTTGTCTTATTTTACAGTCGCTTTTAGGTTAGTTTCGTAAAATACGAAAAACATTTAATTTTTAATTTTTAATTTTTAATTTTTTTAAAAGTTAAATTGTAATTTTGATTTATCTAATTTCAAAAATATATGATTTTGATCTCTTAAAATATTATTTTTAATATTAAAAAAACAATATTTTTTTAAAATAAAATCACATTTAATTTTTTTAATAATTAATAATTTTTAATGAACTTATAATTTACTTAAGGCTAATATATGTTTTTCTTTTTTGGAAGAAATAATAAAAAGTTCAATTTTAGTTCCTACAAAAAATTTTGTATTTGTTTTTCATCCTTACATTTTTGTAATGTGTTATTTTTTTGTTTTGAATTTGGTTCAGATAACCGAACCTATATATTTGATACATTTTTCTTCTACTACTCTCTATTTTATTTTTTACACTCTCACTTTACTTAATACATCTCTAACATTACTTATTTCACCTCTACATTTTTAATTTTTAATTCTTAATTTTTCATTCTTAATTCTTAATTTTTAATTTTTAAGTTTTAATATCTTTACATTAAACATAATTTTTGTAATGATATATCTTCAATATTTATTTTTCATTTAGAGGTATATTATGTTAAAAAGGGAAATAAAATAAAATAAATTTGTCATTATTATATTTCCTATTAAGTGGGCTAAATATTAAGAATAAAATCACCCATTATCAATTATTTCCTCTTCATTGCATTAATATGTAATTAAGAGTTATAATATGTATAGAAGATAGTGAAATTAGAAAAATGTAAGAAATTCATTCGGAGACATTGGGCTAATTTGTTTAACTTATTTGGTGAAATAATTACTTATTTTAATAAAATAAACAATTATCTATATTATATACTTTAATTTTACAATTACATAAATTTTGATCACATAATCATTTTAAATATTCATACTTTTATTTTTATTTTAATTTAATATTTAATATTTATCTTTTTATTTTAAAAAATAAAAACTAAAAATTAATTAAAAATTAAAAACATAGAAGTGAAATAAGTAAAGTAAGAGATGCAATAAGTAAAGTGAGAGTGTAAAAAATAAAATATAGGGTGCTAGAAGAAAAATGTATCAAACACATAAATGTAGTTATCCGAACCAAACTTCAAACCAAAAAGTAACATATTACAAAAATGCAAGGACGAAAAACAGACAAAATTTTTTGTAGGGACTAAAACTGAATTTTCCAATATTTAGTGGGACGAAAAACATATATTAGCCTTAATTTAATAACTCTATTAATCATAATTGTTGATTAATAATTAAGCAAAGGATAAAATTATCAATTTTTTAAACTAAAGAAACTAAATTTTATGATTAAAAATTAGGTAGATCAAAATCATCAATTTTTTTAAATTATGGGGACCTAAATTACAATTAAGCATTTTTTTTAATTAGAACTTCATAATGGTTATTATAGAGAATTAAGAATGTTCACGACTTAGGTAATTTGTGAATCCAAATTGACTTGACCTGACCCAAACACATTAAATCAACTTTTTGTGTTGTTTATGTCATATTTAATGGTTTTGGTTCAAGTAATGAGTTTTTTTTTTAAACAATCTTGATGACCCAATTTGTTGATGTTATATTTTTCTTTTCAATTATTATTTATAGTTTTTTAGAATAATTAAAGCAATGTTAAAGTGTTTGGACTCAATGAACCCCAAATTTGAGTTGACCTAACCCAAAATAAAGTATTTTGAGTGGTTTCTATAACAAATTTAACCAATTTTGACTCATATACACCTTGAATTGGTTAAATTGTTCACCTAAACATGTTTTTAATTTTTTTTATTGTGTTTAAAAATATTAATTTAATTCAAATGTACCAAAAATGTTAATTCTTTACATTGTCCAATAAGATATTTTCATAAGTATATTGCATTTTATAAATAAAAAATTAATCCCAAGAATAATTTATAATTAATTAATAATGTAATTTATAACAATTAAAATCCAAAAATATTTATAATAGAAATAAATAATATTGAGAGAACTTTTAAGTAAAATAATTAGGTTATCCCATTGCTTAAAACTTGTGACATGCACAAGAAATATAAATTAGTAAAATATGCTTACAGTACAACTTTTAAAAAGTAATATAGGATTAAAAGTTGAGTTTAATGCTATGAGTTTTATACTCTTGTTCAATCACAAATAATTGTTAATATGATTTTTAAAGTAATTATTATTACAAAGGTCAACAAATTTATCATATATGATGAGTTGTGATTAAATGGTAATATAAAATTATTTTACACTATCAATGTATTACCTATTTTTTCTTAGAAGTTAATTAGAAAAACAAATGAGACATTATATTTTGATAGAAGTTAATTAATTGAAAAAAAATGTATTTATTTTAAGTTGTTGCACTTATTTTTTAGTAATAATTTATTTGTGTGTGCGGATCACAAGTACTCTTCTTTATGAGAAGTGATTGAGGACTTGTTGGGGTCCTGGTGTCACATGCTTTACTCGATAACATAATTATAACAAAATATTATGTTGGAGAAATGAGAGATATTTTTCAAAAACATTTAAAGAATATCATATTCTCAAATTGTACATAAATAAACCCTATAAATATTTAGCTAAATCAAAACTATTGCGGCACTCCAAAGGCTTTACAAAAGGTTATATAAAAATAATAACCAACTAAAATAATATTAATCTAGCCTTGATGTCACAACCTATGAAAACTTTAAAATCCCAAATTAGTTTAATTTCGTGCAACCAACAAATAACTACACCATGAACATCCAACACTAACACTCACACTTACAATAACTCAAGCTATATTCATTTGACAAGTCATAATTGAAGCTTTCACAACAGTTAGAATTCATTCCCATAATGCACCTTCATAAAACCTCATCATAATGGCTAATGTCTTTTTAGAAAGCAAAGTGCACAACGTTATCCCATCAATGAACGGTGTTTGACTTTCCCATGAAGCAATGACAATAGCTCCCACAATGGCTAGTTTTCAAACTTAAAAGGAACTACCATGACTGTGCATTCTTAACCCAACAGAAGAAAGAAATCAAGAGCAAGATTTAATCATTCTGTTGTAAGAATTAGAATATTGTGTGAGTTTAGCTACTTCACCTCTTTAGAAAAAGAGAGACTCGCATTTGTGCATATTTACTTAGTGAAGATCCTAAACAAAAAAGTGTGAGATTCATTTTCTTAGAGTAAATCCCCTTTTGATAGGGAGAACTCTATTTTTTGTGCAGTAGATCACATATCTCATTTGATTTGATCCTATAAAGTCTAGTAGTTAGCTAGCATTTTGAGAGTTTAAATCCAGTAGTGGCTAGTCTACCAGTTGGCTAGATTGTGATCCTTTGATCTAGTAGGTGGTTGGTTGTAAGATTCAGTTTTGTATTCAACAGATTACTCCTTCAATCTTAACCATGTTGCAGATCTCCATATATGTCGATAGATGAGCATATGGGTCTTCATGTGCTTTCTCGAAGAATTGATTAGCTTGAATCAATTGAATTAATGAGGATGGGTAAGACACATTTGCAGCCTCCACCTCCGACCTCATTATGCTAGTGAAATGAGTCGGAATGGTGAGCACGTGGAAGTCCTCTAATGCTCTCCTTGGCAGTGGTGGGTGTGCACCGTACTCCATCTGTGTTTCCTCTTTAGTGGCAAGAATTTTAGATAATAGTGATTGTAGAGTATCTTGTGATGAGGACGTGGATGTCCTTTGAATTTGTTGCACCTCTCTCTCCTTTTTCTTTTCCTTTCTTCTCAATACGTTATTTTTCCTACAAGTTCTTTCAATTTAGTGATTCAAAGGAACTAAGTCTTTCTTATGAACCTTACCTCGCATGCAAACTCAACAACTAGAGAGAGTGTGATTAATAGAATAAAATACTAAACTGACGGTATAATACAAAAGCAAATCCCTGGCAATGACGCCATAAACTTGTTAAGACTTTTGGCAAGTGTACCAAATTTGTCAAGTAATACAATAGACAAAGTTCGAGGATCGTATCCACAGAGATTTGTTGGTATTAAACTATCAATCTAGTATTATATTTAAGTGAATAATTAATTGATTGGATTAAGATAAAGATAATATACAGAATTAAAATACTCAATATAAAATAAGCAAAGATAAAGATATGATTGTAATTGTAAAAGAGAAATATATGATTGAAATTTTAAAAGATAAGATTTGTAATCAAGAGTAAAAAACGTTAGGGGTTGGTTTCAGTAGACTTCTGATCAATGTAATTATATGGATTTTCACTACTCGGAATTCATATACATTGTTTCCTAACCTATAATGATGTTTTAATCATGATGTCTCACATGAAAAAGCCTAAGTTGCTTAACTCTAAAATACACAAGAACACACTAGAAAGGGGGGGTGGGGTTGAATAGTGGTTAAAAACTTTTTCACAAATGCTATTAGTTCACAAGTTTTCTTCTTGGATATATGTAAATTTAAATAAGCAAATATATCCTTGCAAAACAAAGCTTTGAAAATCTTTCCAAAAGAGCACAGTACGCAAGATAAATATATGTAATCACAAGATAGTAAATGAGAGCTTGTTTTATAACTGGTTCACTCAACCTAAGCTACGTTCAGTTCTCCTTTAACAACTGTTAAAGGATTCCACTATAATCAACTAATTACAAAATAAGTATTCTTCACTGCCACTTCTGGCTACAAGTATTCTCTATGTCATTATTGGCTACAAATATTCTAAACCACTTCTGGTTATAAGTATGAATCTCCTCTAAGATTATACTTCCCAAGTATTCTTTTATCACTAAGCCACTCTTGGCTTTCTGTACAAATACGTATAAGATTCAAGTAACTCTCAAAGAGAGGATAAGAACAAGTGTTGAATTTGTATGAGGTTGTAGAAAATGGGTATTCCCTTTTCTCTCAGCTTGTGTTTCTTTTTCTTTTTCTCAAGGTGCTTTGCTTGCTATTTAGATTACTTTGAATGATTTCGTTTTGTTCCTTAGCATTTCATCATCTTCTTCTCATTGCATGGAAGCATCTTTATATAGTGAGCTTCATGGATTTGAACGTTGGAGAAAATAGGTTTCCGTTGTCTCACAGAAAAGTGTTGAAGTTGCTTTGACTATTCTTGATGTGACTGAAGCAGGTTTTTGTCTCTATCATAGTTGGCTTTTAGCTTAAGGTGTGCATCTTAATGCTGATTAGTCTTTTGGCTGTACCTACACACTTCACACAATTCGAGACATGCAAATAATACGAGGAATAGAAGAAAGTAAATTCAGAGCGTATCTCCCTTTCTTTCTGTAACAGCAATACCTTTATTTGTGTAAAAAATTAATTATAAAACACATATTCCTTAGCACATATGACATATCATATTCTGTTCCTGCATAGACAACGTCTGGCTTAACAAACACAGTCTAGTCTAACTAAACATGGTCTGTTCCTGCACAGACAACGTATGGCTTAACAAACATAGTCTGGTCTAACTAAGCATGGTCTGGAATGAAAGACATGGTCTGGCCTAGCTTCAGACATGGTCTGGCCTGGCTTAATCATGGTCTGTCTTGACTATGCGTTGTTTGATCGTATTCCATACATGGTCTAGTCCAGTACATATGCATAGTCTCGGTCCTAGACTTGTGTTGTCTCGCCCCAAGACTTCACATAGTCTGTCCCGAGATTGTTGTATGGTCTCGGTCTTAGACTTTGCATGAGTCTTTCCAAGACTTAGCATGGTCTCTGTTCCAAGACTGTACCGTCTCGATCTTATGAATTTTATATGGACAGTTCCAAAGCTTATTTTAGTCTCGATTAAAAGCATTTATAGTGTTTGATAAGTTGTTACGAGTTATCAGATAGTTAAGATAGAGAGTGCTATTGAGAGATTATACCATTTGTCTGTTGATCAATTTTGATTCCCGAAATTACTTAATTTCAAATCATTAGTTGATCAAATATTATCACATTTGTTATCATCAAAACCTATTAAATGATTAGGGGCCAAACATCATCCAATGTCTTGATTCTAACAATCTCCCCATTTTTGATGATGACAACATGTTATAATTTTGATTAACAGACAATGAATCACATAGTATAGAGTATCAGAGTGCAGATTGTTTCATACCAGTTAATGATGTACAATTTTTGACATGATGAATTCCCCCTAAGTCTATCATGCATATGTAAATGACAGTTCAGAGCATGAAATAATTGAAAGTGGATAACAGATAGATAGAAATATGAGAAAGAAAAAAAAAATTAGTGAACCAATCACTATTTTTATTAAAGAACTCAAGCATTGTTTGGGAAAATTTTATACATCCAAAATTCTCTCCCCCTTTGTCATTAACAAAAAGAGTGGAGGATGGAGTAGAAAATGCCATCACAGTCATGGTTTGGAAGGTGGGGTTGACTGTTTGGTTAAGGATTCTCCAATTTCTGATGGAGCAATTGTTGCAGGAGGATCTTCAAGTGGTGATGGTGGATTTTGAGTGGTAGCAGGTCGTGGAACAAGAATAGCAACAATTGAGGTGTTGAAGGAAATTGTCATCTCCTTGATGATGCTAGCTCTATGTTCGTCTAATTTAGCGTTAAGTTGAGCTCTAACTTGAGCAGCAACTTTAGCAGATATTCTTGACCCCAGTTTGGATTCCAATGCAGTCTCAAGGGTAGCTAAGTCAGGTTGAGAGTCTGACTGTGCTATAGTACTTAGTGGTATGGTTGCAATTGGAGTGCTCGACCTTGACTAAGTGGACACCAAATCAATACACTCGTGGGCTGGTGTTGATTCTGTAGACTTTTCAGCCAAGTCTACAGCTTGCTTAGCAGCAAGTGTTGTAGCTTGAGCTGCCTCAGCCTCTTGCTTCAGGGCCAACTCCCTGAGCCTGTTGTCTTCTTCTTCCTTGGCCTTCTTCTCTTGAGCCAGATCATCAAGTCTTCTTTCTTCTTCTTGAGCAACTAACATAGCTCTAAGTCTAGCAGCCTCTTCTAAGATTCTTGCTTCTTTAGTTGCTTCAGCTGTTGCCTTAGCTACAGCTATCAGTGCTTGAGCAGCTTTGTACTCAGCGTAGTACTCAACAAGCATCTTCTCAGCTTCAACTTCATCTCTAGGGGTGTGAGGAGTCAGTAGAGTGGGAACAACCACTGTGTCTGACACGTGAATGAAGCTACTAGAGGAAGAGAAGCCTTTGAAGATTGACGTGTCTTCATTTTAGATTTTTGGTATCTTCATACCTTAAGTCTTCTCTGTTCTCTTAGTCTAGTATTTTCTATTGTTTGTTATAGACTAAGCCATATTATTCTTGCTTGATGCTTGATTTGCCCTGTTTTCTATTATCTCTAGCATCACTAGATGATTTACTTCTTAGGAACTAATTCTAAGTGATTGCAATCGATTACAAGTTGTAGGAATCGATTACTAGATGGCCAAATCTGTTTTGAACCATCTCTAGTATCGGGTTAATTGATTACCAACCATTGCAATTGATTACAATGTTGATTTCAGATTTCATAAATTGTTCTGTTTCAATTGCAATCGATTACCATCGTACTGCAATCGATTACAAGACAATCTCTGAGGTTCAGAAATTGCTCTATTTCATTTGCAATCGATTACCATCTAGTGGCAATCGATTACTAGATGATCTTTGAATTTCAGAATTGGCTCTGTCTTGTTTGAAATCGATTACAAGTCTATTGCAATCGATTACAATAGATGACAACAAATTTAAATCATATTCTGATACACGGGATAATCGATTACACCTTATTGCAATCAATTATATCTGGTATAACGGTCATATTGAAAGATCTCCAAGATTCATTCTTTGTCTAACTAGCATTCTTGCAGAGAGACCAACTTTTTACAATATCTTTTCATTCTTTCAAGTGTAAAAATCCAAATCTTTGATTTGATTTTCATATTTGATATTGCTCTGAACATTCTCTGTCTTTCTTCTGCACATCACTTAATCTCTTGAGTTTCAGAAAAACTCAATATTGCTTTTACTGCTATACCTATTTGAGATTGAACCTCTGAGCCCATACAACTATATTCCTCTCTTGTTCTTTCATGAATTGAGGTGATTCAACATTTGTTCTTGACTGCTAAATTTGCTCAAATTGGAGTTTCTTGAACTGATCTCATATCAGCTATATTAGCATATCAAGGTATTTTCGTTCTTTAATCTTTTGCATTGATCTTGTTTGATTAGCATTGTAGGAATTTCATTCCTAGATGGTGTTTTGAAATTAAACGGTGTTTCTAATTTTGTTTCTAGAATTGTGTTGTTCTAGAGTTTAGAAATTGGATGGTGAATGGTATTTTCACATTCAGTTTTCTAGGTTCTTGTTTTAGGTTGTGAAATCAGGATTTGCTGTAAATTGTGTGTGCATGGTGTATGTAATCAAATTCATAGTGGAACCCCTTGGTGAAAGGGAGAACTAGATGTAGATCGGTGGTTGATCGAACCAGTATAAATCAACAGGCTCAATCTCTCTATCCTTTGATCTATTTCAATTTAGTTTTTTTTTTTTTATCTTTATCAAGATTATTTGTTCTAAATCATTTCTATCATAAGTTGAGGTTGTTCTTCTGGTTTATTCAATCAATATAACATTCTCTAAAAATGCTTTTATTAAAATATCGAGAGTGGTGGTGAAAAACCTTTTTGAAGAAAAAGAATATGTCATTTTACGTTCAATCAATTCACCCCCATCTTGATTGTCACCCGGCTGATCCTAACAGCCTTCACCAACAGTGTCAATCTTCTGCTTTTCTTCATCCGAGAGATTGGATGACCTTGTGGTGTGGAGCATGTTACTCATTATGTTCTGCTAGTAGATGCTAGCATCAAATTCTATGTTCTCCGATGGCAGTTCATGCTTTGGTTGAGGCATTGGCTCAATATCTGGTATGTGCTGCGGAAGATTGTCTGCTCTTACAATCTTCTTCCCATTTAGCTTGTTGGGGTTGACAGTTGGTAGCCTGGGAACTATACGGTTTGGAGCGACGTGTATATCAGTTTCTTCATAAATATGTAGGCTTGGAGGATACAATTGTTTGGGGGCTGTGCCTTGAAACTTCAGATTGCACAGGGCCTTATATTCAACACAGGTGGCCTGGAATGTTGGATGATTTGGGACAACTCCTTGTGTGATCAGCCGAGGAGGTCGAATTGAGACTCTTGGTCTCGATAGGTAACGCAATGCATCATGATGCATGATTTTGGATACTGGCCTTTAGTTGCTTCTTCTCATCTTTTGTTAATTCAATTGGTAGGGTTGGTTCCACTGTGAAGTAGTCCAATCCCTCTCTTACACAGTTATACCATTGTGCAATCTCATGCACCAACTAATGCATCTGAGGGATGGCAGAGGCATATTCTTCTTGCTGTAGCCTTCTTGCAAGATTTACGTCATCTTCAGTAGCGTTCAAAAGAATGGTATTGTGAATGTGCCTCTAGAAGGGAATTATCCCTTAATCGATCTGCAGAGGAGGAAGCTTTTTCATCTTCGCTTCTTTAACAGCAACTACTATTGAGTGCTCTATAGCAGGCTCCAACTGAGTCTCTTCTCTGTATGTAGCAGACTCAGCATTCTCTCCCACAGTATAAGGAGAATCTTTGCATCATCTTCTGATGCTAGAGGAGGAGGAGGAGGTGTGTCTTCTCTAAATCTAGATAAAGGTGAGGTGGCATCCAGATTGAATGGTCTATTGTTCCATGAGGGAGTAGCAGACACCTCAGGAGATAGAATGACTATCTCTTCATCTATATCAAACCCAAAAGAGATGTGGATAGACTTTGAGTGGTGGTAGGAAACCACTGCGTTTGACATCTTAAGAATGGTTACAAGTGAGGGTGATTGATAAGGAGGAATGGTGGTGTCTGGTGGTGTTTGAGGGGATGTTGTTGGAACAACAATCTGAGTTGTGGGTTCAGACTGTGTATTAGATTGAGCAGTGGGTTCAGTCTATTGGGTAATCGTCTGTCCAATGGGGGCAAACGAAGGTTTATTTATTGTCTGAATAGTGGGTTCAAACAATGGCTCTTGTAAGTGACATAGACGATAGGGGTTCAACAGACGAAGTGTTTGTTGTGGTTACTGTTTGGGCTTGGATTGGTGTAGTCTGAGGAATATTCTTCCTTAAACGCTTGTGAGTTGAGCGAGGATGAGTGGGGAATGTGAAGGTAGGGATGGTGATACCTGGATTGATGGAAGATGTTGTAGTGGTCTATTCAAGTCTGTCTTCTTCCAACACCACTTTTCTTTTCATAGTCAGCTTTCTGGTTGTCATGCTTGGTGGTTTGATAGTCAGATCGTCTAACTTAGTGTTCTATTGTGCACTAAGTTGTCTTCTTGGCCACTTGAAGACCAATCCATCATTTGAGCCTTCCTTTTCACCTTCAACAATTGAGACAGTTGCTTGTCCAATGTCTACTACGTCCTTCAAAAACACTTGAGGTTTAGCAGACATTCTGGCAACGCCCTTACCCTTCTGTTGAGCTCTTGTCTTGATCCTCATAGTAGGTAGTCTGGGTGGTGCTTGTTAGACCGTTTGCTTAGTCTTCTTGGCAAGAGACTCCTCAACAGACTGTGCTGTAGCCTTGTGTATTGTCTGGACGGTTTGCTGGTCTGCAGCAGCAAGTCTCCTCATCTTGCTGGCAAGGGGTTGGATTGAAGCAACCTCATCATAGATGACCAGACTCTTTCCTTTTCCACCTTTCTTCTTTCTGGTCTACTTCTTCTAACCTTCACCTTCATCATCAAAAAGTTTAGGGAACTTGTTAGGTGATCCCTTGGTGATTTCAAATCCCATGTTCAACTTGAGCAGACTAGAGGATGCCAGCATCCTCTGGTGAATGAATGAGCCTTCTACATTCACATACTCTAGCTCATCAAGATGTCTTGATTGAACTTCTTTATATAGTTTGTTGTAATAGTGAGCATCCCAGAGAATCTTGTTAATCAGGACTGTGTAGTAGGTGGCCACAGAGGTAGACAGATATGAAATGTGGCTTATCATATTGTAGAAGAGGGTGTGTGGAAGGTTGAATGGGATCCCTCTGTTGATGTAGTAGAGGATGAACCTGTGGAGGGCAGATACATGATCCCTAAACCTAATCTTTTGCAAGATGGTCTTGTTAATGATGTTTAGTAGCAGCTTGGATAGAGGTGGGAAGTTGGCTGGATGCAACTTCTTAACGTTCTTGGCCACCTCGTAGTTAGGTCCAAGAATGAACCTTTCTACTGTCCCTTTAGCAAGGTTGGAGTCCCATGCCTATATAAAGTAGTTAGAGTGCAACTCGCACCCTATCGCTTGAGCAATGGAGGAGGGAGAGATGTAAATTTCACACCCAAACACCTTGCTGGCTATCTCATTTCCTTTGATCGTAGCATTCGTCCAAAATTCTCTGATAAATCTAGGAGCGATCTTCTGGCGATCATTAAAGAAGCCCTTGATTCTAACAAACCCAAAGTACCTTGAGATGTTAAGACCACGTTCCTCAAGGTAGGGAATGTCGATGAAGTATTTCACGTGAATGTTCCCAGTGTAGGAACCTCGTGGCTTGATCAAAATGTTCTCCACATCGTTGAGGTTTCATTCTCTCCTGACTTCTGGATCAATGTTGGATGCTGAGTTGTTTGTATCTGTTGTAGACTTTGGCATTACGTCTCCAAGATGCTCATTAGAAGCTTGAGAGGATGAGGGTGAGGCAGGTTGTTGGGAGGAGGAAGAACCCTTGGATAGGTTACCTTTGTCCATGGTGAGGGTTTGTGTATAGGGTTTCTTGGAGTTCTTGGTTGCAGAGAAGAGAGGTGAGAGAGATGAGTGTTCGAAAGCTTGGGGTATACGTTTTGCAATTGTAGGCTAGAATAGGTAATGAGTATGCATTAAATATGATGGTACGATTAGGGAATGATTAAAATGACACATTAATGACAAACTTGAATGTGCGTTTTGGGCTTTAATGACTAAGAACCCAATGAATGCTTAAGTTACAAAAATATTTAAAAAACCCAATCATATTTGAATTGAGTGATATCTACTTTCTAGCCTGAACATTATGTCTAGTCTGGATGCAGTCAAGTAAAGTAGAGACCCAATCATTCCTTTGAATTGAGTGATATCTACTTTCTTTAAATCTTCATCAGGTCCAAGTGATGTTGTTGGATGCATTGGTATCTTCATAATTTTGGCATCATCCATCTTGAACTTCTTCAAGAGTTCTTTCACATACTTAGTTTAATGTATGAAGATTCCTTTGTTGGTCTGCAATCCTAGGAAGAATTTAAGCTCTCCCATCATGCTCATTTCGAACTCAGTCTGCATCAATTTTGAGAACTCTTCACAGAGTTTTTTCATTAGTGGCACCAAAGATAATATCATCCACATAGATTTGAACAATAATAAAATCAGATGAATAGTTTTTGCGGAACGTAGTATGTATCTTTCCTCTTGTAAAATTGTGTTCAATTAAAAATGAATTGAGTTTTTCATACCATGCTCTAGGAGTTTGTTTAAGACCATACAATGCTTTGTTTAATTTAAACACATGGTTTGGAAAGATAGTACTCTTAAACCTAGGGGGTTGTTCTACATAAACTTCTTCTTTGATTACACCATTGAGGAATGCACATTTTACATCTATTTGATAAAGTCTCATATTTCTATGAGCAACAAATGAAAGCAAAATCCTAATTGCCTAAAGTCTAGCTATTGGAGCATATGTCTCCGTATAATCAATACCTTCCTGTTGTGAGTAACCTTTGGCCACTAGTCTACCCTTGTTCCTTACAACCTTACCATTCTTATCTAGTTTGTTTCTGAAGACCCACTTAGCACCAATAGCTTCCTTGTTGTCTAGCAACTTCACAAGTTTCCATACATCATTCTTTTGAAATTGGTCCAGCTCTTCTTGCATTGCTTGGACCCAGCTTTCGTCTTCCATGGCATCATCAATGTGCTTGGGTTCTATCTCAGACAATAAAGCTATTTGTTGGAAGGATGATCTTGTCTTTACTGGTGCTTGAACCTCTCCAATGATCTAAGAAGGAGGATGGTTCTTGGTCATCATTCTATTGCTGCTTTGTGGTTCTCTAACTTCTTCTTCAGCATCTGAGATGGTTTGATAGCGAGCAGACGATTTGGGAGCAGACGATGATGTTTTAGACGTAGAAGGAGGTGTATCAGACGATAGTTTGGTCTTTGTTATTGCATCTTCTAGTATGATATTTGCAAATGAGTCTTCTAACTCTGATAGTTTCCTATCAAGTTGAGTGTCATTAAATCTCACATGAATGGCTTCTTCAACATTTTTAGTTATAGAGTTAAACACTCTATATGCCTCAGATGTTTCAAAATATCCAAGTAAGATGTTTGTATCACACTTCGAATCAAACTTACCCAAATTATCTTTTGTGTTAAGAATGAAACATTGACATCCAAAAGGATGGAAGTATGATATGTTGGGTTTCCTTCCTCTCCGCAGTTCATATGGATTCTTTTTAATAACAGGCCTAATATAAATTCTGTTTTGCAAGTAATAGGAAGTATTTACAACTTCTGCCTAGAAGTGCTTAGGAGTTAAATTATCATTCAACATGGTTCTGGCCATTTCTTGTAATGACTTATTCTTCCTCTCAACAACACCATTTTGTTGTGGTGTTTTAGGTGTTGAGAAGTTGTGAAGAATTTCCATTCTCTTCACTGAACCTCTAAAAACTTTCATTTTCAAACTCTCCTCCATGGTCACTTTTGATAAAAGTTATACATACTCCTTTTTCGTTTTGAACACATTTGCAGAATTTATAGAATTCCTTAAAAGCCTCATCCTTGTGAGTGAGGAATATAACCCATGTCTATCTAGAATAGTCATCAACTATCACCAGTCCATATCTCTTCCCTTTAAGAGAGGCTGTCCTTGTTGGACTAAAGAGATCAATATGTAACAGTTCTAATGGTCTGGAAGTGGAAACAGTGTTTTTACTTTTAAAAGAGGTTTTCACCTGTTTCCCTTTTTGACATGCCTCATAAAGTAAATCATCTTTATATGACATTGTTGGCAGTCCTCTTACGAGGCTATATCTTTGCAGTTTTGAGATTAATCTCAAACTTGCATGGCCAAGCTTCTTATGCCATAACCAATGACTTTCTTTGACAGACGGTAAACATGATACATTTTGATCCTTTAGTTCACCAAGGTTGATCTTATAAAGATTGCCTTGTCTCTTTGTAGAGAAAAGATGTGAACCAATGGAATCTCTAACTATACATGATTCCTTGTTGAAGGAAATATCATATCCACTGTGCAAAATTGACTTATGCTCAGTAGATTGTGTTTTAGCCTTTCAACAAATAACACATTCTCAATAGAGAGACTAGGAGGAATACCTATCTTACCAGTACCCTTGATTCTCCCTTTCTGATTATCTCCGAAAGTGATTGTACCACCATGCATTGGTGTTAGGTCTAGGAACATAGACCTTGCGCTCGTCATGTGATGTGAGCAGGCACTGTCCAGATACCATGATTGGTGTTTCTTTCCTACCATCAAGGACATTTGCAACATGAATTATTTTGTTTTTAGGCACCTATATTCTTTTAGGTCCTTTGGTGTTAGTCTTAGAAGTAGATGATTTGCTTCTTGTAGGCAATTTCTTGCTTTTGGACTTTACATGTCCATTTTCAAAATGTGATTTACGGAGGAAGCTTTATTCTTAGTTGCTTCTTTCTTTACTGTGAATCCAAGGCCAGATTTGTCATTTGGATGTCTATTGTATGAAAGAATTTTCTTTAAATTTTCAGACCCACTAACAAATTTGCTTAAAGTGTTTTTGAGAGTTGCAGTTTCTTTGTGTAATTGATCAATTTCAACTTCATCTTTGCTCAAGGCTCTCACCCTGTTTAATTCATTAGTTTCCTTAATCAATTCATTCAATTGCCTTCTATGTTGTTCTTTTTCTATCAAGAGTTCACTTTTGCTTTTAATTAAGCATTGGTGATCTATGGTTAGTTTTTAAAAATCATTTGTTAGAGCATTACTAGTTGTGACCAATGTAGAACATTTGTCAAATAGCTTAATGAATGAAAACCCAAGTTCTTCATGCTCTTTTGAGAGTTTTCTTAGTTTCTTTTTCATAGATAAGTAGGCTTTTGAAAGAATAGATGAATTAGAAAGAAGTTCTTGATAAGCTTCTTGAAGAGAGATAAGGTCATTGAGGTCTACCTATTGTTCTTCATCATCTGAAGCCTCAGAGTCGCAAACGCAGAGGGGTATTGTCTAATGCATTCTTACCATCAAACGCAAATGATGTGGAGGTTGCATCTGCCATTAGACAGAGATTAGCTTCTTCATATGGTGCTTCAGAATCTTCTTCATCAATTGAATCATCTAGATCTTCTTCATCAATTGAATAGATGAATTGAGTCATACAAAGGACAGCTAATATTCCCATCAATAATTGTGGATGAAGCTATTTTTTGCCTCTTGTTTGCTTCTTTGTTGAGGTTTTTTGGACATCTCAACACGTGACCTAGCATTGAACTTGTTCCATTCATATAATTAATAATGAGATAACAATGCTTGCATTAAGCTCTCTTATTCAACTTAGATCTTATCGGACTAAAATGATTCCAAGCTTTTGATTGATTTCTTCTTCTCTCATGGCGAGGAGGTCTTGCATTTGTAGAGCTAATGACAACTGGTGGAATAGAAACCACATTGTCTAAGATTGAAAAGTTAACTCGATCACCCAATGATGACATCTATAAAAAATAAATAGAAAAATGAAGAGTATCAAATAAATGTTTACATATTTATTTTATCAGCCAAGCAAGTTGCCAACTCATATTAGAAAATAAAAGAAGGCACTAGGTGTGCCAATTATAGAAATCAAGGTTCCATGATAGCAAAAACCAAGTTCCATGAGCAACATCAAGGTTCCATGACAAAAAAAGTTAAATTCCATGACAGCAAAAATCAAGTTCCATGAGCAACAAAAATTAAGGTTCCATGACAGTAAAAAATCAAATTCCATATCACTAAATAGAAACTGAAAACAATAATATGAATTAAAATTTATACTAGTAAATAGAAATAGTAGGAATTAGATTTTATATCAGTAAATAGAACTGAAAATGGTAGTGGAATTTAGGCCCTATATCAATAAATTGAAACTTAAAACAATAGTGGAGACATTCACATCAGTGAAACTTTCAGGACTTGGAACAATAGTAGGAATTAACCTTCATGACATTAAAATTTAGGACATGAGGCCACGGTCAATCTAACTTGTAGACACAAAACCTAATTAATAATTCTTGTATAGGTAATCTTTCAAATTTGCTTATAAACAATTAAATAGAATAGAGCAACACAAGATCATAATGTCAATTAGAGAACATATACAACAATAGTGAACTTATTAGATGCACCAGAATTGGTTTTTTAATGTAGATGTGTTCACCATTTGATATCATGGCCGTTCTTATTGAAAATATTAGATTTTGGGATTATGTGTTGCATAATTCTCAAGCCAAGGAAAAAAAAGACAATCTAGAAACTAGAAAATTGTTAGTTTAGTTCGATTCTTCATTATTTTTGTTGCTTTTTACTAGATAAATTATAATCTAGATCAAACTCAAGCTGAAAGTTCCCAACTTTTGAAGTGTTTCAACTTTGAACTCTTGCTAGAACTTTCCACGAACACAAGATGAGCACATTATAAAAATCTCAATACCCATTAAAACTCAAGCTGAATGTTCTCATCTTTTGAAGATTATATAATGTATAATATACAAAGATGAATATATATGATAACAAAATCAAATGGAACATATAATCACAACACATTATTACCCAAGAAGAGGATACGAACATAAGATAGAACATACCATATCTCGCGAATTAATCACATTATTCTAGGTAACTAAAGTTTGAATCATTACCTTAGATTGATGGATGCTAGAGTGAAATTGGGGGAAGAAGAAAAAAATATCAAAGTTGCACAAAGAGTTAAAGACATTAGATTAGAGAAAAGATTTAAAAAAAAATAAGCAAAAGAGATAAGGGTTCAGCAAATTTACTGCGTTTTTGTTCAGATTCAATTCAAGGAAAGACATTGTTGAGAGAAGCATTTCGATGTAGAAGGCTGAGAGAAGAGAAGTGTTTCAGTGAGAAGAGAAGAGAAGCTTTGATTTTATGGATTGGGTTTTCAGTTTAAAGATCCATTTGGTTAAAATCAGATTCGGATCCTAAATAGATTTTACAATATAAATTGGATGAAAAACCCAATCCATTAAAATGGACTTTTAAAGGATTGGGCTGAGACAGTTTTGGATTGGATTGTAAAAAGTTGGACCTTTTGCCCACCCTTAGACTTGAGGATGAATCAAGCCTCATGTTTTTTGAAAGTCTCTTGCCAAAAAGACCACAAACATGAAGAATTAATGATTGCATTAGCAATATCTTGCATTGATCCTTTAGGAATAATAGGTAATATTTGTCTAAAATCACCCCCCAAAAGGCATTTGAGAATTGAAATTACCAATAAATCTTAAAATGTCTTTCAAGCATCTATCTAACGCTTCAAAACACAACTTACTCACCATGGGGGCTTTATCCCATATAATTAATCTAGCCTTCTGTAAGAGTTTAGCATGAGGGGTTCCTTGCTTAATGTTGCAGCAAAAATCTTCATTTATATTCAATGGAATTTTAAATCTTGAATGAGTAGTTCTTTCATTAGGTAATAACAATGAAACTATGTCACTTGAAGCAACATTTAAACATATGTGCCCTTTATATCTAATAGAAGTTGACAAAGTATTCCACAAAAATCTTTTTCCAATACCCTTACTTCCATATAAAAAGAAAAAAAACCCTCCTTTGTTAACTTCAACAATAGAGATTATTTTGTCAAATGCATCTTTTTGCTCATTTGAGATTGTATTCAAAGAATTCATCAAATTTTGCAACAAAATATTTTGATCAAAGTTTAATTCTTCTAAAATCAGCCTATTTGAAAGATCAAAATATGTGTCAAAAGAAAGTAAAGGCATTAAAGGATAATCTCGTAAGCTTCTTCCATTACTTTGCATCATTTCTTCGATTTATGAAAGAACAATATTTTTTTATTCTTCATCACTTAAACAAAGATCTACACATTCAAATTGTTAAATTAGATAAACTAAAAATAAAATTATTTTTGTGACATAACTAACATGATGTTTAAAATAACCTTCTATGTCTAATAACCGCCTTTACCTATACAGGATGTCATTTGATAGTTCATGTCAACAACTTTCCCAAAAAAACTTAGGTCTTGAAATGTTATTTGAAATCAATAGAACTGTAAAAAACTTTTTAAGGTAGCAACTTGAAGCCCATGAAAAGCTTCCTTGATTGCATCAATGAATTCCTTATCATTTTGTAACAAACCAAGTGTATAACATGCATCTTTGAAAGTATCATGTTTGATACCATTGATAGTTCTAATGTCTTCATAATTCATACATCCCTTTTGAGTGTTTAACAAAAGCCTCAAATAATAATCCTCTCAGTTTCCATGTGGTACATGAGAAATTCTTCTAATTGCAAAACCTTGCTTTCTAGGAGACCACATTTACAAACTAACTTTGCAGGCAAATTTTGTAGGAAAGTCATTGTAGGTCAAATTCCTTGCATCCTCATACAATTTATTAGCTTCCATCCAACCTTCAAACATTGTTTTTTTCATGGCTACCTTATACCAAACATTGTTAATGTTTTATGCATCTTTGAAGAATATAGATTTTTGATTAAGTAGATGAAAAGGCAGTCTAATCACTGTTGGCTCCTTCATTTGAATTTCAAATCCAATAAATCTCTATGTTGCTTCACATGCAGATATATATCTACAATCACAGTAGTTCTGAATCTCATCCACTGAATCATATTTAAACAAAGTAACAATTACTCTATCATTTTCCTTGTGGACATATATTAATAAATATTTAATAGCACTTGTTGGACATGTGTATTCAACATTAATGTGACAACCATATTTCAAAAGTAGACTTGAATTATAAGGTACAGTAAAATTATTAACAATAACATTGTCATTTTTCTTAATGACTCTGCCATCATCTCTTCTTCTATATCTTGGAAAACCTTTATCATTAATAAAAATCCTTGATTTAAAGGGTTTTGGATAATGTTTACCACATTTTTCATTTTGCATACATGGATAATTTCTATTACCATGTCCACACAAACCATGCACCATAAATCTCTTAACTGCTTCAAACAATTTAGAATTTGAATCTCTTCTAGGTATCTCAGCAGAAATGAATTTATTGATGTCATAAGGAGATTTAGGTTTATGTTGAGGATGCATATACAATAATATGTGTGTATGAGGTTGACCATGTTTCTAAAACTCTATTGTGCAAACATTTGGGATTCAAAATAAGTTTGACATGTTATTATAAAACACAAAATTATAACATATTAATTACTTAGAAGAAAAAAATATAATTAAAAAAAATCATATATAAGAGTCAAGTGTTTAGATTGACTTACATGCCAATATTTTTCGAATATGTAACCATTTTTCAAATCTCGAATTAATTGATTTACCTTTATTTTGAACACCCTACATAAAATATCTAGACGATCTTGAACAATTAATCCAAACTTCTTCCCATGTCTTTTTATTTCATTCCACTTTGGATTGCATGCCATTGTGATAAAGTAACTTGAATATTCAAAATATTTGCAAATAGCAAATGCATCTTTACAATTATTAAACATGTAACATGGATCTCCAGTAAAAGAATTTGAAAGAATTATTCGTTGACCTATTGCTACAACATCATTTTCTCCACGGACTAAGCAATTATGTAATCCTTTGTACTAATCAACCTTAAATTTTGGCTGGTTAAAATGAACAAATATCAATATTTTTAATTCAATCATGGTATATATGTCGGCTAAAAATTGTTGAAATAATCTCCATTACCTCAACAAAATTGAAGAATCAATATTTCTTTCCTGTATTCGGTATGAAAAAAAATTTACGCATTAAAATTTTAGTTCTCTTCAAAGTTGACATACATCCAGAAGGGTCAGAAGTAGATATATTTGAACGGAATCAATCTTTCCCATATGGAAAAAGAATGGGATACTCCAAACCGATATATAGAGGATCAACACATTAATGTGTCTTGCCTTATGTCTCTAAAATAATATCCCTATCAATCAAATATTGATCAATAATACCAAGTATTAATCCATCTACCTTTGAAGTAAAAGGTAAATTATATGTCCTCCTATCAATGTCCCTCTTACGGATTAACCTCAACTATATACTAGATAAATTTCTATGCTCAAAATGATCTCTTGCATATATAAAATTTTTAGCAAGAGCATTATTCTGGTCAAGCATCATCTTTAGTGATGAGACAATTTTTACATTGATAGAAGAAACATTTTGTTTGATTTTGTAAAAAAAAATTTCAAGGTTTATCAAGAATGAAACAACAAAAATTTAAAATATTGAAATTTTAAAAACAAAGAAAAAAATGATCACTTGATAGAATTTATCTTATTATCAATTTCATTTTTTGTATCATATATATATATATATATATATATATATATACACATATATATACAATTGTGCAAATTTTGGCTTTTCATTAGGATGTGGTATGAGACTTCCAATTGAATGGATGTTTTGATCCCTAAGTAGGAATACTGAAAGAGTAGTTTTATTGTTAACTTGATGATTAACTTTTCTAGACATGGATGTAAAGGAAAAAAATTGCATTGAAAAATCTAATATTTTTCAAGAAATATTTGCTCTTTTAATCAGTTTTGCAATGCAAGTCAATTAATAGTTGAGGAGAAGATGGCAAAACAACTAATTTAACTTTCTCTTCTATACAACAAAGTGAAAACTAAGGATTTGTTGAATTATTTGTCCTTGAAAACCTTTCATTTGACCACATCAAAGCTTTACAATACTGACATTTAAAAGAATTATCTCCAATATCCTAGCATCTAAAACATGATAAAAAAAATCATTAATGTTCAGTCGTTTAAACTTATTTTCCATAGAGGATAAGTTGTGAATAATATTCATACCTTCTTCATGTTCATTTTGGGGAGATAAAGAAGTTTGGATTTGAGATGTATTTACATCTTAAAATAAGAAAAATATTTGTAAGAAAAAAAGTGAATACAATATTTTATTTGATGTAACAAATCATTAACTTATTGTCGAAAGGAAACAATATACCTTTATTTGAGAAGTCTTCCAAATTTAGCAATCCATTAACATCTTCCAAAATAGTATTATCAAATCCATTTATAACTATTTGATTTGGCATGACAATTTTAAAATGAATTAGTTAATAAATTAAACATTTAAAATAACCAGTTAATGTATATTATGCTAATGACTAGAAAATGAAACATTTAAATATTGACCTTCATAATCGTCTAATAAATTATTCTCATGTTGTAAGCATGTATCATCTTCAAGTTGTCAAGACATGTCTAAAGGATTACGAATAACAATATCAATTATGTTTGAATTTTGAATCACATGCTTTTTACTTTTTATTGAACCTTGTGACAATATTTATTTAAACCAATAAATTATTATAATTTCAATAACTATCCTCATCTTTGTGTTAAGGAAATGTTGTCAACACTTGCATAATGAGAATAGTGCTCATAACTATTTGAATTAGAATCAATAATTACCTCTCTCTCCATAGTAGATGATTTTTCTATAATTAGATATTTTTTTAGTTTGATAATTGTATTTAACACTATTAATCAATATATATATAAAAAGTACTCTTTACCTAACGAAGACACTTTTCCTCTAAGAGTAGACACCTTATTTGTTGGGAGAGGGATCTTCTTAGCAAATTATCTACAAAAATATGTGAAAACAACTTATACTAAACTATAATTAAAATTAAATAAGGGTCTAAATATGTATTTAGTTTCAAAAATAGAGTTTTTCTATTTTAGTCCTTCAAATTAAGAGTTGTATTTTTAGTCTTTCAAATATGATAAATGTTATTTCTAGTCATTGTGCCAAAAAGTGTTAAATAAAGTATACGAATTTTCAATTTGTGACGATTTTTTTATGGCAAAATCAAATTGTGATAGTAAAAATTCATATACTTTAAAGGATTAAAAACAACATTTGTCACTTTGAGGGACTTAAAACATATATAAGCCCTAAATAAGTAATAAAAATATAAAAAAATTCAGATATATTGGACATTGGAATTGTACTATTCACTTGTAGGTTTTGTGAAGGTGTGTCATTGAATGTGTTATTGCAAATCACTTGTTTACCTTCCAATTGAACATGAAAATTCATAAATATTAAAAATATCATAATGTACAAATTAGTTAAGAGTTATTATTTTAAAAAGGGTAAAATATGAAATTGGTCCCTCAACTTTTCCACATTTTTTGTTTTGGTCCCTCAACTTTTTGTTGACTGGTCTTGATCCTTCAACTTTCATTTCGTTTGGGTTTTAGTCCTTCCATCCAAATGCTTTGTTAAGTGTTGACATGACACATAATTTTTAGGGTAAAGTATGAAATTGATCCCTCAACTTTTTCACATTTCTGGTTTTGGTCCCTCAACTTTTTGTTGATTGGTCTTGGTCACTCAACTTTTATTCCGTTTGGGATTTTGGTCCTTCCATCATATGCTTCATTAAGTTCATCCTCTTCTTCGAGTCAGTTCATCCTCTCCATCGAGCCTCCTCCTTCTGTCGAACATCCTCACCGTTGGACCTCCCCTCCTCTATCGAACCCCTCCCCTTCGTCGAACCACATCCCCATCGTAAACCTCATCCCCTTTGTTGACATCGAACACCATCTAGGAGATCTAGGATTAGCGTCGCGCCACCTCCACCACCACCATCATTATTCCACCTACACCATTGCCACCTCGCATTGTAGTGTGGAGGAGGTCATAGTTGCTTGCGAAACTCTCATGTTCATGTCTAAACAACAGTGAATCGGGTTGCTTTTGACCCACGAGAATATTTGTTTCGTTCTTGCAGCTTAGGCAATGAAATCAAGCATATGAACATGCGTTTTGATAGTCTACCCATGGGAAACAAAACCCCTCATTTAATTTTGAAGATCATTGAACAATGAAGGAGCAATTTGGGAAAGTCAAAATCGACTTGCGAAGGGTGCCCAAAATCAACGGAGGAGGGATAATTTGGAAATTAGGGATTTAGGAAGAAAAAAAAAATTACGTGTCACGTCAACACTTAATAGAGCATTTGGATGGAAGGACTAAAACTCAAACGGAATGAAAGTTGAAGGACCAAGACTAGTCAACAAAAAGTTGAGGGACCAAAACCAGAAATTGGAAAAGTTGAGGGACCAATTTCATACTTTACCCTAAAAATTACGTGCCACATCAACACTTAATAGAGCATTTGGACAAAAGGACTAAAACCCAAACGGAATGAAAGTTGAAGGACCAAGACCAGTCAACAAAAAGTTGAGGGACCAAAACAAAAATGTGGAAAAGTTGAGGGACCAATTTCATACTTTACCCTTTTAAAAATTTATTGAAAAATGAAAAAAAAAAACACAACAAAGAAAGCCATACCTTTAAAAGAAAGTATATGGGTTGAAATGGTATCAAAATTATATGTATTCAATTTCTGAGATTGATTACCATTATCTACATGAAAAAAAATAGAATAGATATAAATTAGTAACATCAATATATATAAAAATAAATTATTTTTATATATAAATTACCCAAGGGGGTCTAGCTCCGTTGGTTGAGTAGGATGCTTGAGTATTATAAAACCCTTATGGTACCGTGTTTGATTCCTACAAATAAAAAAAATTGTTTGTTTGTTTGTTTGCCCTCTATTTAAATCATCTACAAACAAAAAGAATGAAAACACTTGATGATATTAAAAAGAAGTGAAGTTATTATAAATTTCTTATTTATAAAAAAAAAACTTAAATGAAAAATACTTGTATTTATTGAACTTAGAGGTTCTAATTGCAACTTGACTATTTAAGCTCATAGCATTCCTTTTCCCGCATTTCCAAGGAATGATAGATTCACAAAAATATTACTTCCACCCAAAGTTGCATTGCTTGTATTTAATATTCTTTTTATTTTATGTTGTAGAATCATCTTTCTTCTATATTGTGCTAACTTTTGTTGATTTTTTTTTTCTTGATGCATTGTTGCTAAAGAAGAAGGGTGAAGACTATACTCACAATAAAGTCAAACTGACAAAATATACAACAAGATAAATCTATCTAAAAATAAACTCACCGTAAGTAATCTTTTTTGTAAGAATGAATATAAGTAACAACAAATAATAAATAACTTTAAATTTACAAAATAAGATTATTTTTTGTGACCTTTTACTTAAATGTTCAAACTGAATGAATGAAACTTTTTTATTCTAAGCTTTAATTAAGTTGAAAGGATAAAGTCTTAATTGTAACTTTTATCATTTAACAAATTTTATTATAATTTAATGTTTTATTAGTGTAAAATAATTTTATACTATCAATCAATTACAACTCACCATTTTAATGACCTTTGAAATAATTTTATAAAATTTAACAGACTTATCATAAATGAAGGGTTGTGATTGACTAAGAGTATAAGACTATTTTACATAGTGCATCACATTTTTTTCTTATTTTATTATCCAAGTTTTCTTATTCGTGAACTTTATCACCTAAATTTTCAATAAAAAAATTGTATAATTTCAAATAAAATTTAGGGTAATTGATATTTTTTTAAAATTATATTTGATTTACTAAAATAAAATATCCTAGCTACGCAATACACACTGACTATCAAACAAACAAGTAAAAACACATGTCTGCATGGAACAATATTTAAATAACAATACACACCAAAATTGATTAAGATTCAACAATAGCAAGAAAGATAAAATTAAGTATAAGCAACATTACCTCCTTTTTGGCTCAAAACCAAGGCCAAAAGAAGCAAGATTTATCTTCTTCAATGAATAACTTGAAGTGGAAGTAGTGAATAAGGGAATGCACTAGAAGATGTGACTTTACAAAGATACCATGGATTTACTTATTTAAATAAACAAAAAAGATGAAACTAAGAAAAAACAATATTACCTCCTTTTTGCCTCAAAACCAAGGCCAATAGAAGCAAAATTTATCTTCTTCAATGAATAACTTGAAGTGGCAACAATGAGTATCAAAATGCACCAGAAGATGTGACTCTACAAATACCATGGATTTGCTTATTTAAATAAGCAAAAAATTGTTTATTTTGAAATAGAAATATTTTAGACAAATACATTAAAGAAACAAATAATTGTTTATTTTATTAAAATAAGTATTTATTTCATCAAATAAGTTTAAACAAAACAGCCCAAAATAAAAAATACAGATAAATAAAACTTAAAATTTGTGATTTGAGATTTTGACCATAATTAGAATTAAAATTTTAATGGAACAATTTAAAAGTTAATAAATCATTATCTATTTTAGGGGAAATATTATAAGTTTAATGAGATCTAAATAATAATATTAGTCTAGAATCTAAGTAAAATATAATATAAATCCTTTTATATTTTTATCATGCTAACAATTATTTAAAACATTAATTTTTTATTATAAAATATTTTCATAAATAAATAGAAGAAATCTATATAAATTGAATATCATATTAATAACGATAAATTTGAGTTATTTTTTATAAATCTATATAGATTTTTTGGATAAAAGAATTGTGTTTATAAATTTTTATTATTAACAATATTAACATGATATATAATTATAAATGTGATATATAATCCCTACAAGAAAATTGCTTTTAGAGACAAAATTATTGGTCTCTAAATTGACAAAATCAATTACTAAATTAATCAGAGACCAAATTAAAATCTAATTTTGGTAAGTAGCTAAACATTTGGTAGCTAATTTTAATGACCAATTTAAACACTTTTTCATAAATCAATTTAGTGACCAATTATATAATTAAAGACCAACTATACAAAGACTAATTTAGTGACCAATTATGTAAAGACCAATCCAATGACCAATTATACAAAATAATCCACTTTGAATGAACCAAAACAATGGTCACTAAACTAGTCTCTAGATAGTGAATATTATCACAAAAAGGTTCATAATTTATTCACTTGAACCACTTATTAAATTTAAAATCAATATTCAATATTCAATATTTAATATATATATATATATATATATATATATATATATATATATAAATATGCATGAATTATATTTGAAAAGTAAAAAGAAATAGACAATATATGAAAATTTGTAGAAAAATATAAATATATTTGTAGTTTTTTTTTTCATTCTCTTTTATCTATCTTTGCTTCTAAACAAAGTGACTAGCCTATTAATTAATCTATTGACATTGATATCCATTAAGAAGAAAAAAATCCACTCTACTTAAGAAATCTCTTACTACAACATATTAATAACATGTTTATATCAATCCAAGAGTCATATATGCCATGGATGAAAATAAGAATGGATCACAAAAAATTGGAGATTCAATCTATAGAACCAATATGGGCTCATGTAAATTTTATTTCACATCATGGTTTCAATCAAAATCTCCATTCAAAATAGTAACTAGGTGGCAAGATTACCATACACATTTCAGCCACTACCACAACCAATGTGAAAAGAGTATCCTAATTACTTGTCAACACTAACATTTAATATTTGTTTAGCAAATCTAAAGATGTCTTAGGAAATAGCATAATAATTTTTCAAGACAGAACCAAAAAAATCAAGAGTTGAATGGTACTTAGTGAAAATCTGCAAATTTCATTTCAATAATCCCTCATGAAGTTTCATCTTCTACCTTGAACTATTCCCCACTACATTCTTTTGGGTCTTCCAATAGAATTATCTACACAAAAAAAAAAGCACTTAGTAAACAATTATCTAAATATGATTGTAAGAAACATTAAAAATATACAAACATGCCTATATGAAATATCATATATAAGAAACAAAAATAGAAAACATTAAACTATTCCCCACTACATTCTTTTGGGTCTTCCAATAGAATTATCTAAAAAAAAAAAAAACACTTAGTAAACAATTATCTAAATATGATTGTAAGAAACATTAAAAATATACAAACATGCCTACATGAAATATCATATGTAAGAAACAGAAATAGAAAACAAAAGACATAAAACAAAATAACAAGCATCCTTTTTCCAACCCAAAAATTCAATTTTTGTAATTTTTATAAACTAGCTACCTTTTGTAAGGGCTAAGTGGTTGTCTCATCCTCATCTTTAGTTTCCTCAAAACTTGGTGACATGGATTGATGATTAAAGCTATTCATCCATTGTTGAAACATTGCATTGTTTTGCTCAAAAAGCTTCTCAATATTCACAATTTTGACTTGAAGCTTGTCTCTTTCATTTTAACTTCTTCCAAATCTTTTTTAGGTTCATCAAGCTCTTGTCTTTGTACCCACTCATTTGAGGAAGAAGATGAGCCACAATAGTAAGGCCTGCCTACTATTAGAGTAGATTCCATTCCAAGACCATATACGGTAAAGCATAAAGTATATAAGGTAAAGAAAAAGAAAATATATGTTTGACATTTTTCTAAATGCTGTCATCTATTCTTTTCTTATATGCATGAGTTATATACTTATATTAATGGTTTTATTTACTTAATGTTGAATTAATTTCAATAAATGAAACATAAATAAGAACGGCAGAATTAAACAGGGAGGGTCAAAGCAATTTTGTAACGTATTTCTCATTTGTCACATGCATTTATTATTCTCCAAATGCTCATCAATGAAAATGAGAGTTTCAATTTCAATTAAATACACCATTTATCATTTATTAACAGTGTTAAGTATGTTTATGATAGAATTAAAAAGTATGCAAAAAAAAAATTACCATATTATATTTATGTTGAGATGTGCTAATAGAGCCACCGGTATGAAGAGTCTCCTAAACCTCCACAGTCAGATGCCCGATTTGCTTTTGTAGTCATGCTTTTCTTTTTGAATGGTTTTGATGCCCAATGCTCACATAATGTTTCCCACGTGCTATCTCTAACCCAACGTGGCTTATTCATGTTTTGTTGAGCTTTATTAAGATAATTTTTCATGACTACAACTCCTCGCATTTCAAAATTCTTTCTTGCCCACCTATAATCCAGTGGACATATGGAAAGTTTTCTGTATATAAAAACCAAATAAGTTAGTTATATGTAGGACTAAATATAAATATCAAAATTAAATAGGATGATTAATGCATGATACTTACCAAAAACTCTCCAAACCATAAACCAAAAGTAAAAAATGTAGAGAGATCCAAAAGGTCTTCCTAAATTTACTAGCATTCTTAATGAGATGGTTTTTAGGGAAAATGATGATCCCAAAAGATGTGGATCATGTCGAAATAAGAACCATGTCCAAGAAGAATTGTCCACGTGTTGGCATTAGGTGCATTTGTATAATATTTTTCATTGATATAGTACAAATGATTTTGTTATTTATTTTTACAATGAAAACACATAATTTTAATAGTAATTAAATTGTTTTTATTTAAATATGTAAATTATAGGAATATAATAGTAATTTATATGATTTAAATTATATGGCAATAGTGTGCAGCTAAACTTTTTAATTAGAATACATATAAAAGAAACAATTTAGCAAAAGGGAAAAGAAAAATTAACAATTTTCACACCATATCTACTACAGAGTAACAACTAATTAAATATGAAAGTGTTAGATAATATTTAGTTTTATATTAGTTAGGGGTAGTTTGGTACTTTGCCTATATATATATATATATATATATATATAAATAAATCTCTCATTCTTGTACTAAGATGTATTTATTCTATTACATCAATGAAACCCTAGCCCCCCCATTCTTCTTCTCTATTTTGGATGTCTTCTATATGTGTTAACATGGTATTAAGAACTGGTTCGATTCAAGCCACAACTTTCGCAGCTCACTCTTCATGGGACTAATTTTTCATTTTGGGGCTTTTGCAACTTCCGCTCTATTTATGTTCATTCTTCATTTTGGGACTTTTGCAACCTCAACTCTATTTGTCTTTGTTATTCGTTTTGGGATTTTCGCAATCTCAGCTCTGTTTGCATTTGTTCTTCGTTTTAGGACTTTCGCAATCTCAGTTATGTTTGTTTTTCATTTTGCTATTGCTAATTCGTTTACCATTGGATTGGGCTTAATTTTGGAGACATAGTTCGAACAACATAGTTCTTAGTTTTGTACGGTTAGATAATCCATAATAAGTCTTTATAGGAAGAAAAAGTATTCGCAGTTGGTAGTTCTGCTTTGGGGTTTTTGCGACCTGTCATGCTCTTTGGTTTGTGCCTCAGCGTCTATCTAGTAATTTGTTATGTTCCGTTGTTTTTTGGTTGTACTTCTGTTATGCTTTGTTAATTTGGTTGTTATCATTTGTTATTGTTGTCTTAAATATGTTTGGTTCAACTGATGATTATCTTGCCATGTCTGTTTCTTCTTTAAAAGGTTTGTCTTCTTCCCCTAGCTCCTCATGTTGTCTTCTCCTATATGGATTCTTGATTCTGAAGCATCATATCATATGTCTTTTGATCGTTAGTCTTTTGTGTCTCTAAATCCCGTCTCTTCTATATCTGTCATGACTGTTGATGGTACTCCAATGCCATTAGTAGTCACTGGATTTGTCTTCACCTTTACTTTGACTCTTTCAGATGTTTACTATATTTCAGACCTTACCTTGAATCTTGTATTTGTTAGCCAACTTTGTGATTTAGGTTATTTAGTCATGTTCTCTTCTTCTAATTGTTTTGTATAAGATCTTCAATCTAGGAGGCTAAATGGGACAGGCCGTAAACAAGGGGGATTATACATGTTGGATGAGCTGAATGTTCCAAATGTCGCTACTTCCACAAGTGATTTGTCATTTTTTCATTTAAATTCATCTTCTCCATTTTATTTGTGGCATTCTCATCTTGATCATGTTTCTACTTCTCGATTAAAGTATTTGGCTTCTACAAGAGTATTAGGAAAGTTGTCAACTAATGATATTTCTAATTGTTGTGATTGCAAACTTGCAAAGTTTTATGCTCTACCTTTTTGTAAAAGTGTTTCAACTACAACCGCATCATTTGACTTAGTTCATTATGATGTATGGGATCCATCACCAATTCTTACCAAAGGTGGATCTCAATATTATGTGTCATTTATTGATGATCATACTCATTTTTGTTGGGTGTATCTTATGAAACATCTGAATTCTTTGATATCTATTGTATGTTTCGTGCTTTAGTTAAAACTCAACATAATTTTGTTATCAAGTGTTTTAGATCTGATTTAGGTGGTGAGTACACTTCTAATAAATTTTCTTAATTACTTGCTTCTGATGGTACTCTTTATCAATCATCTTGTAGTAATACTCCTCAACAAAATGATGTTGTTGAAAGAAAGCATCACCATATTGTTGAAACTACTCGTTCCCTTTTGTTGTCTTCCTTTGTTCCTAGTGAATTTTGGGGTGAAGTTGTTCTTATTGTTGTCCATGCTATTAACAAAATTCCATCTTCTATTACCTCTGATTTGTCTCCCTTCCAAAAGTTGTCTGGTTGTGTTCGTGATTACTATTCTTTGAAGGTTTGTGGCTCCACTTGTTTTGTTCTTCGTGATTATTGTAAGTCCACTCAACTACCTGACTTTGTTTATTTCTCATATTCTCTCGTGTTTTCTTCTTTCCTAACCTCCATTCATAGTTTTTCTGAGTCTTTTTCATATAAAGAGGCTATTCTTGATCCCCTTTAGCAACATGCTATGTTAGAGGAACTTTTTGCACTACACAAAATAACTACTTGGGACTTAGTACCTCTTCCATCAAGGAAACATGCTATTGGGTCTGTGTAGGTTTACAAAATCAAAACCAAGTCCGATGAGTCAATTGAGTGGTACAAAACTCGTCTAGTTGCTAAAGTTTTTTCAAAGAAATATGGTATGGATTATGAAGAAACTTTTTTCAAAGATTGTTCACAGCAACAACAATCAACAAAACAAAAAATAAAAAATATATCCTCTACCTTCCTTCCCCTATCCTAAGCCATAAACTAACTATACCCAATAGTGAAGAATCCAAAGCAGCTCCGACATAGCAAACATGCTTTTGTCTCTCTGCTTCCTTGGCACTTGGAGTAGTCAGCAGTTTCTTCTTCTTCTTCATCTCTTCGTGCTCGTTGTTCCTTGAAGTAGCAGGAAGAGTGTTTCTAGTTGCGATTCTAGTTGTCAAGCTTGCTTTTCTTCTCATGATCTCATCAGCGACAATAGTAATGTCACAGAGTAGTGTTCTCGAGTACCATGCCGGAAGTATTGACTTAACTACACGAGCTATTCTTTCGCAACGACAATTTTGATAGGGTAGTTCCAAGCAACTGAGCAGACATGTTGTTTCTTTCAACAATGAACAAGAAGGAAATAAACGGGACAATTTTTCAAAAAAACTAAAAGGGCGCACACTTATATAAAGCTTCAAATTTTCTAGATATTAGAATAAAATTAATATATTATCTATCTATTGATTCTATTATATCAATCTATATATTATATATATAGGTTTATAATCTACAACCACGGTTCACAATGATTCATAATTAAATTAGAAAAAAAAATCCTATATATATATATATCTTACATATAAGATATAATTTTCAAATTTGAATAAAATAATTAAAAAAATGTAATTATGAGTTGTCACAAATTTGTTAAATAAAACAATTTTTGAATTAATTAAATATTTAATTCAAATCTTATCTTATATAAAAACTAACTACATTTGTTCTTATCTATTGAATACTCTTAAAATATTCATAATTATATAAAAATTAACATTATTATATATATACATTATTCAATAAAATTAAAATAACATATAAAACATAAGAAAAAAAACTAGAATTTACAAAATAAAGAATAGTTGTAGAATCTTTTAAAAATAAAATAAATTAAGAATTATAAAATAAATACTGAATTAGATAACTCACACGATATATACCTTTTGTGGCAAAATCTTATGTAATATAATTATAATCAAAAGACACATTTCCATATAAAGTTAAATAAAATAATATCAAACACATGCTAATATAGTTTTATTTTTATTATTTAATTAAATTACATGATATTTTTATAAATAAATTAAGATTAAAAATTAAATGTCTCTATTTTCTCTTTAAAATACCCATAAAGTATTAGAAAAACCAAATGAAACAATTTGTAAGTTTTTTAATATATTTAATGTTAGAATATGTTATATACCTTTTTTTATATATTTAAAATTCATTAAAAATTGACAATGTTAGGTAATTTGTGAGGGATTGACGACAAAAATAATTGTGTCGCAATATTGCGGCAGATCTGCTTCTGAAATTATTCTCGCTAAAACTAATTTTATATTGAAAATATTTTTCAAGAGGGATTTGCAAGGGCCTTTTCCTTTGCAAATTAACAAGGGATTTGTGGGAGAAATATCCCTTGTTATTGTAAGATTTATTTTTTAATAATAATTATTTTTTATTAGTGTGGAATTTGTGAGAATATCTATCCATCGTTAAGTAATTTGATAAAATTGCAAGGGAATAGCAAATAAAATATTTGCCTTCACTAATCCCTCACTAATTTGCAAAGGATTTTAATGATTTTTTAGTTCACGCAAATCCATCTGAAATTTGTGACAAATTAATGATGAAATATATCCCTCTCAAATTTCCCTCACTAATCCACAAAATTCTTGTAGTGCTCGATTTGTCAGTGGCATATTTTTCAAATGGATGTTAAAAATGCATTCTTAAATGGTGATCTTCAAGAAGAGGTTTACATGGTTTCGTCACTGGGAGTTTGTCATAATCAGAGGGGGAGGTGTATAAGTTAAACAAGACTCTCTTTGGTTTGAAACAAGCTCCACGGGCTTGGTTTAAGAAGTTCTCAGCTGTGATTACATCTTTTGGCTTTCACTCGAGTGATTATGATTTTGCATTGTTTGTGAAAATATCCTCCCATGGTTGTATTGTACTTTCATTATATGTTGATGACATGATTATTACAAGGGATGATGCTGATAGGATTGCAGAGTTAAAACTGCAATTAGCAAGACAGTTTGAGATGAAGGACTTAGGGTACCTTCGTTATTTTCTGGGAATTGAAGTTGCCTACTCTCTTAGACGTTATCTTCTCTCTCAATCTAAGTATATTGCCAACATTCTTGAACAAGCTCATCTTACTGACACTCAAGTGACAGACACCCCTCTTGAGCTTAATGCAAAATATGTTTCCTCTGATGGTGTTCCTTTCCCTAATCCCACTTTATATCTTGCGTTGGTTGGAAACTTGATATATATCACTATCACTAGACCTAATATTTCTTATGTTGTGCATGTTGTTAATCAATTTGTTGTTTCTCCAACTACAGTACATTGGGGAGCTGCTCTTTGGATTCTTAGATATCTTCGTGGCACTCAATTTCAGAGTCTTCTATTTCCTTCATCCTCTTCCTTGAAACTGCGTGCCTACTCTGATGTTGATTGGGCTGTGATCCCACTGACCATAAGTCTACCACAGGTTTTTTCATCTTCCTAGGAGACTCACTTATCTCTTGGAAGAGCAAGAAATAGGACATTGTCTCCCACTCTTCTACTAATGTTGAGTATCGTGCTATGGCTTTTACCACTACAGAGATAGTTTGGTTACACTTACTACTTTCTGATATGGGTGTTTCTCTCTTTGGACTCACTCTTATGTTTTGAGACAACAAGAGTGTCATTCAAATCGCACACAACTCGATCTTTCATGAGCGCACAAAGCATATTGAGATTGATTGTCATCTCACTCGCCATCATATTCTACATGACACCATTACTTTGCCTTTTGTCTCCTTTACTATGCAGATTGTTGACTTTTCATTTTCTATTAGACAAACTCTCTATGCATCTTAATAATGCATCGTGAGTTTGAGGTGGGATGTTAGATAATATTTAGTTTTATATTAGTTAGGGGTAGTTTGGTACTTTGCCTATATATATATATATATATATATAAATAGGTCTCTCTCTTATTCTTGTACTAAGATGTATTCATTCTATTACATCAATGAAACCCTAGCCTCCCCTTTCTTTTTCTCTATTTTGGATGTCTTCTATATGTGTTAACAAGAAAATGGTAGAGAAAGTATACATATACTCCAAATGGGGAATTGTGTCAAGTTAAATTTTGTTCAATATAGTAGCAAAACTAAACTACATGAAAGCTAACAACAACAATTCAATTGAGAAAGGGGAATTGTGTCAAAATAAATGGAAAATATATTGTACTATGAGTGAGTTACCCATAGATAGTTTGGAAACCATATTATAGAGATAGTGTAATGGAAAAGACATAGAAATATCATATTTTTTAAGATACCAAAATTCTTGTATTCAATAAGAGCAAGGATATAACTTTAAACCAGTAGAATATATGCTAATGCTATGCTATCACTATTAATCCAACTTGCATTTTGAAAACAATAACAAAAGTCTATTTTTCTCTATTTTTATAAGGTTCATCATAGAATATACCCTAGTGTTTTGACTTGTTAAATTCAATTTGTGTGTCTAGGACATGGGACCTAGATCAAAGTTAACATATGTTGGATATCAATACTATATAATGTAAAGTATAAGCATAAAGCATACACAAAATTAAATAAATAAAACTAGTTCTGTTATTAACATACTAGAGAACTTCATTCTTAAATTCTAAATTTACACTGCCATTTAAAAATTCCATTTTCATGGGTCAATGAACTGTTAGAACCAAGACATTTGATGATGTCTGACCCCTAATACTTTGATAGGTTCTGATGATAACAAATGTGATAATTATTAATCAACTAATGATTTCAGACTAAGTGATTTCAGGAAATCAAAGTGAGAACAGACAATGGTAAAATCACTCAAACTCTTACTTACGTCCTAACAGTCTGATAACTCGTAATGAATAATCAAGCACTATAATTGCTTCTAATCAGACTAAAATAAGCCACGAAACAGACCATGGTAAGTTTTGAAAAGACTCATGCAAAGTCTAAGACCAAACCATACAACAGTCTCAAACAGACTATGTGAAGTCTTGGGATAGACAACACGAGTCTAGGACCAGACTATGCATATGTACTGGACCAGACCATGTATGGAACACGGTCAGACAACGCAAAGCTAAGCCAAATGAAGTCTGAAGCTAAGCCAGACGATGTTTGAAGCTAGGCCAGACCATGTCCTTCATTCCAGACCATGGTTAGTTAAACCAAACTATGTCTATCAAGCCAGACGTTGTCTGTGTAGGAATAGAATATGGTTTGACATATGTGTTGAGGAATATGTGCTTTATAATTAATTCTTTACACAAATAAAGGCACTGTTGTTACAAAAAGAAAGGGAGATACTCTTTTATCTTACTTTCTTCTATTCCTCATATTTCTTGCATGTCTTGAATTATGTGAAGTGTGTAGGTATAGCCACAAGACTAATCAGCATTGGGATGCACACCTTAAGCTAAAAGCCAATTGTGATAGAGACACAAATTTGCTCTTTTCACATCAAACACAGTCAAAGCTACTTCAACATTCTTCTGTGAGACAACGGAAACAAACCTTCTCCAACGTTCAAATCCATGAAGCTCACTATATAAGGAAGCTTCCATGCAACGAGAAGACTAATGAACAATAACAAACTCATTCAAATCAATTTGTAAAACAAGCAAAGCACTCTAAGAAAAAGCCAAGAAACATGAGCTAAGAGAAAATAGAATATCCATCCTCTACAAGCTCACATAGATTCAACACTTGCTCATATCCTCTCTTTGAGAGTTATTTGAATCTTATACATTTTTGTATAGAAAGCTAGGAGTGGCTTAGTGATAAAAGAATACTTGGAAAGTATAATCTCAGGGGGAGATTCATACTTGTAACCAGAAGTGGTTTAGAATACTTGTAACTAGAAGTGGTTTAAAATACTTGTAGCCAGTAGTGGCATAGAGAATACTTGTAGCCAGAAGTGGCAGTGAATAATACTTGTTTTGTAATCAGTTGATTATAATGGAACCCTTTAACAGTTGTTAAAGGAGAATTGGACGTAGCTCAGGTTGAGTGAATCAGTATAAAAACAAGCTCTCATTTGTTGTTTTGTGATTACATATATTTATCTTGCCTACTGTGCTCTTTTGGAAAGGCTTTCAAAGCTTTGCCTTGCAAGGATATATTTGTTGATTTAAACTAACATATATCCAAGAAGGCAACTTGTGAACTAATAGTATTTACGAAAAAGTTTTAACCCACTATTCAACCCCCCCTTCTAGTGTGCTCTTGTGTATTTCATGAACTTCTGCATATACTAGTTTCAGCTTATTTGAAGATTTTGAAGAGTGATTTGGTTTAAAAGGCAACTTTGATTCCCCAATGTTGAAAACATAAAGTGCCCATATCTTATTTCAAAAAGCTGAATCATCAACAAAACTAAGATAATTTTTAATATTTTCATAGTACCAAACCAAAGAAAAGTTTCTACCTATCGTATTAATAGTCTAGACTCTAGAATGTTCCAAGTTATATTTTTTAATTAAAAGTATAGTTCCAAGTTATATTATAGTTCCTTCTACATCATATTATACATTTCTTTGTTAACTCTACATTTTTTCATGTACTATTCAATGCAACCTCTTTGTTAGTTTGGGCTAATTAAAGCTAGAGACTAGAGTGAGTTAGTTTTCCTTTGTTTGTCCTCAACCTCATCACCTTTTTTTTCTTTTCACATTAAATAACACAAAACAAAAATTGATATTGTTGTGTCCATTAATTGGATGTATTAGTACTTTGAGGCTAGCTAGGGAGATAAAGAAAGAAAGACAACAAACATGGGGCATCACTCTTGGTGCAACAAGTAGAAGGTCAAAAGAGGACTATGGTCACCTGAAGAAGATGAAAAACTCATCAACTACATCACAACTTATGGACATGGTTGTTGGAGCTCTATCCCAAAACTTGTAGGTATATATATATATAAAACTAATTAACAAGTCTTTTAGATCAACACCCTCTAACTGTTTCTCAGTTTCTTGTTTCTTCATTAATTAGGTTTTAAAACCTTTTGAGTTTGTTATTAGTTATATGTTAATTCATTTCATTCATGATATGTTGATCTAGGCCTTTAGAGGTGCAAAAAGAGTTGTAGGTTAAGATAAATAAACTATCTAACAACCATCATCTCTTCATCTCCACCTGATACACCACCCCATACAGTAAACACTCAACCTACCTTTCCCCCACCAGTTCTCATGCTAGTAATGACTAACATAATAGTCACTTACGCGCTTGCTGAGGAGGTTGAGAAACCCTACTAGGAAAATGCCCCCACTCCTTCAACCAACCCTTGCCACAATCACCCCTACGTGCCAGCAATAGAAGGAGATTCCTACGACTTGGCACCCAAATCACCTACACCTTCTCCTCCATCCTCATGGCACAACTTGAAGATTAATTTTCCCCTACTACTTATGGATGAGAATGCTAAAACCAGCAAGTACAGGGATGAGACCTGGAATCTTCAGAGGCTAGAGCACACTTGCAAACTCGGTCAAACGATTTCCACATCTCCATGGGAGAGATATAGTGAGTATATCCATACTCCCTCTGCATCATATGAAGCACTCCTAGACAGTAATCTCATGTGGTAGGATATAACATGGACAAGGGTTGGTAATCTTGTCTTCCCAACCCCTGGTGAACCATGAATCAGTAAAGTGATTAGGCCAACACCTCTAAGGCTTGTAATTGGTCTGATACCATTCATCAAGCCTCTACGACCAGAAGATATTGAGTCGACTGAAGCTCAGGATGCCATTCTTATTGTAGCACTACAAGCTAAAGAACTTGCACTTGTCAACAAGTTGGTGAAGAAGATGGTGCATCAAATCTTAGTTACACTTGAAGATCAACTAGAGGCATCCACTTCTACTACTGCCAGTGTTTTTCATGGTGTTGATGAGGACGCAAATATATAGCTAGCTTTGTAGATCAATGAGTAAGACCAACAAATATTATCCAAGCTTGCTCATTTGTTTGTCAGAATCAAACCCATGCATCTGCATCTACGACTATTTAGTCCTGTAGTACTAGCTCTAAGTTTGATCAATCTCAGTGTAATCACAAATTACATTCATAATCAACAATGAAATCATACATTAGATTATAGACATGCAATGCAGATTAATGAAATCAAACAGTAAAAAAAATTGAGACACAATGAATAAGAACAAAACCCTACATTATATAGATGAGAGAGGAGACTAACCCGATGAACCACTAAGGGATAATGAGCGCTCTCAAACAAAGAGATCAGCGAAGCTGCGAGAGAGAGAGCGAGAGAACAATCTTGAGAGAGAGAGAGAGAGAGGAGTGGGCGAAAGAACGATCATGCGAGAGAGAGGAGCGAAAAAATGAGAATACGAGTGTGCGTTGCCACAAAATGTGCATTGCCATGGGAAGTAGTGGGCAAAACTGCGGTGATCGCATGGGATGTCATCCATGTCGGGCAGTTAAGGCCGTGTGTGGCGGTGGTAGATGATGCCTTAGATGCACTGGCCGTCACCAAAAGAAAAAATATAGAGTAAAGTAGTCCCTCTAACTTTTTCAAATTTCTACTTTTGGCCCTCAACGTTTTGAAGACCAGTCTTGGTCCCTCAACTTTTATTCCATTTATGGAATTGGTCATTTTAGTTTGCACATCCTTATTTCAACTTTCCATTTTAGTTTCATTCACTTGTGCAATTATGATTTTGTAGAGTAGTGCTTTGTGCTCTGTTTTGATATTCTTGGTTAGGTAGTGTTTAATTTTTGGTTCAGTTTTACAACTTAGTTTAGCTTTCACAAATCTGTTTCGGCTTGTGCAAGTTTGTGTGTTTTGATTTTGCTCAATGTGTGCAATTTTGTTTTAGGTTGTTAGGTTTTGAGTTTTCTATTTAGATAGTGTTCTGTTCTAGGTGTTATGTTTTAGTATTTAATTCATATCACTCATTATGTTTCCAATTTCCATTGTTGGTTTTGTTGTTGCATTGTTGTAGGTACTGGAGGATTCAGCAAAATTTTCACTGACTCGGATTCAGCTGAATTTCGGTATCCAAAGTTTATCCTCCATTCTGAGCAAAGCAATTCCAAAAGGGGATTGGGTGTGGGTCAAAATTTCCAAATTCCTTCTCTAAGTGTTGTTTTTCAATTTTTATTTATTTTCCTGATATATTTTTGAATTTGTTTTTGATTTTCACAATTTTTAAAAATCACTAGAAAATTATAGAAATTCTAAAATCATTTTTAGACTTTTTCTGTAATGTTTTGGTAATTTTTTAAAAATCATTTTCATAGATTTTGTAATTTCTAGGTCAATTTAGCTCATCCTATCCTATTTTTACTATTCACTTGTTTTTTTCTTCAATTATGCATGACTAGGTTTGCTCCTGGTAGTTTTTATTCATTTGATCCTGAAATAGATAGAACATTTCATAGGTTGAATAGGCATGGTAGTAATAGTGTAGCTGATCACCATAGGGTAGTTGATTTGAGTAGTGTAGAAGTTGATAGTGTTAGTGTTAGTTCTGTTTCTGATTCTGTTGATTCTGAACTTGGTACTATTTTTACTGATCTTTATCCCGACTTCATGGCTGACCATCAACATCAAGAAAGAACTTTGAGGGAGTTGGCTGCACCTAACATTGGTTTCCAACCTTTGTGCATCCAATATCCTGAAATTGATGTTGACTGTGAGCTCAAGTCTGGTTAATCCATTTGTTGCCCAAGTTTCATGGTCTTGTAGGTGAAGACCCTCATAAACATTTGAAGGAGTTTCATGCGTCAAATACACAAGAACACACTAGAAGGGGGGGTTGAATAGTGGGTTTAAAATTTTTTCATAAATACTATTAGTTCACAAGTTGCCTTCTTGGATATATGTTAGTTTAAATCAACAAATATATCCTTGCAAGGCAAAGCTTAGAAAGTCTTTCCAAAAGAGCATAGTGAGCAAGATAAATATATGTAATCACAAGACAACAGATGCGAGCTTGTTTTTATACTGGTTCACTCAACCTGAGCTATGTCGAGTTCTCCTTTAACAATTGTTAAAGGGTTCCACTATAATCAACTGATTACAAAACAAGTATTCTTCACTGCCACTTCTGGCTACAAGTATTCTCTATGCCACTCCTGGCTACAAGTATTCTAAACCACTTTTGGTTACGAGTATGAATCTCCCCCTGAGATTATACTTCCCAAGTATTTGTTTATCACTAAGCAACTCCTGGCTTTCTATACAAATATCTATAAGATTCAGATAACTCTCAAAGAGAGGATATAAACAAATGTTGAATCTACGTGAGCTTGTAGAGGATGGATATTATTTTTCTCTCAGCTCGTGTTCAAGACCTTGTCTCAGAGTGCTTTCTCTTACTGTCTAGATTGATTTTTGTTATGCTGTTCTCGTTCATTAGTCTTCTTGTTGCATGGAGGCATCCTTATATAATGAGCTTCATGAATTTGAACGTTGGAGAAGACTTCTTTCCATTGTCTCACACAGTAGAGTGTTGAAGTAGCTTTGACTGTGCTTGATGTTACAGGAGTAGGTTTCTATCTCTGTCATACTTAGCTTTTAGCATAAGGCATGCATCTTGATGCTAATTTGTCCTTTAGCTGTACCTACACACTTCACATAATTCGAGACATACAAGCAATACGAGGAATCAAAGAAAGTAATGTCAAAGAGAGTCTCCCTTTATTTCTATTGCAGTAGTGCCTTTATTTGAGTAAAGAATTAATTATACAACACATATTCCTCAGCACATATGACAGATTATGTTCTGTTCTTGCACAGACAAAGTTTGGCTTAACAAACATAGTCTGGTCTGTTTGTGCACAAACAACATCTGGCTTAATAAACACATTCTGAATTAAAAAACATGGTCTGTTCGTGCATAAACAGCATCTGGCTTAACAAACACATTCTGAATTAAAAGACATGGTCTGTTCTAGCCTTAGATATCGTCTGGCTCAGCTTCAGACATCGTCTGGTTTAGCATCGGACATCATCTAGCTTAACATTAGACATCGTTTGGTTTGACATCAAACATCGTCTGGCCTGGCCTCAGACATCGTCTAGCCTTGAGACTTTGCATGATCCGTTAAGAGCTTATTTTAGTATGTTTATAAGCAATTATAGTGCTAGATTTAACCATTATCAGTTATCAGACAATTAAGAGGAAAGTAAGAGTTAGAGTGATTATACCATTGTATGTTCTTACTTTATTTCCTAAAATCACTTAATCTGAAATCATTATTTGATCAAATATTATCACATTTTTTATCATCAAAACCTATCAAGGTATTAGGGGTTAGACATCATCAAATGTCTTGGTTCTAACAATGTGGTCTGTTCCACTATGAAACCAAATGGCGTGCCTGAAGACTACATTAAGCTGAAGGCTTTTCCTTTCTCTTTGGTGGACTCTGCCAAGGATTGGTTGTACTTTAATCCAGTTCCTGTTAGAAGTTGGAATGATTTGAAGAGGCAATTAGACAACTCTTTAGAGAGACTTTGTATGAGAACTGAGAGAGGTTCAACAAGTTGTGTGCAAGCTTTCCTAATCATCGCATTAGTGAACAACTCCTCATCTAGTATTTCTATGAAGGATTGCTTCCCATGGAGAGAGGCATGGTTGATGCTGCTAGTGGAGGAGCTTTGATAAACAACACCCCAACTGCTGCTAGACAGTTGTTCTCCAACATGGTAGAGAATTCTCAATAGTTTACTACCAGGAGCCTCATCCGCTATTAGAGTTCATGAAGTCATCATTGATTCTGCTCACAGGCTAGAAAACAAGGTCTCAAAGCTTACTTCCCTTGTTAGACAGCTAGCCATTGGCCAACAACAGTAGGTTCAGGCAGTCAACCATCATGGATGTGGCATTTGTACTTCAGTAGACCATCCTACAGATACATGTCTTGCTCTTCAAGAGACCGAAGATGTTAATGGAATCAACACTAGCTAATAGTACAAACCACCTCAACAGAAATATGATCCTTATTCTTTTACATACAATGAGGGATGGAAGGATCACCCTAACTTGAAATATGGTCCTAATCTTGGTCTTGTGTGACAACCACCATATGCCAACAGAGATACCAGTAATCTAGTTCAAGTGGTAGATACCAACCACCTTCATTGAGACAACAACAAGCCCCTCTTGTTCAACAGTCCTCTCCTTCTACAGGGCCTTCATTGGAAGATCTGGTGAAGCAAATGGCCACAAGCAACGTTTAGTTCTAATAGAATGTGAGTGCAAGCATCCAGGATTTACAGACTCAGATTGGTCAATTGGCCACACTATGAACCACTTGTAGTCACAAGGCTCAGGCAATATTCCTTCCCAAGCAGTTCCCCCTCCCAAGGGGAATGTGAGTACCATGACTTTAAGGGGAGGCAAGGAGCTGAACTCTCGTGTAGTGGATTCAGGACCTCAGAAGACTAGTGATGATGATGCTGCCACAACAAGATCTCAGAAGCCAAGTGATGTGGATGCAACCGTTCCACAAAAGACTCCTCCTCTACCCTTTCCATCTAGAGTGGCTCAACCCAAGAGATTGGAGTTGGATAGTGAGTTGATGGAGACCTTCAAAAAGGTTAAGATCAACATTCCTCTCCTTGATGCCATCAAGCAGATTCCGAAGTATGCAAAGTTTCTCAAGGAGTCGTGCATGTACAAGAGGAATGGAGTGACAAGTAAGTGAAGATGGGAAGAAATGGATCTGCACTCATTTAGAGCACAAATGTTTCTGCCATTCTACAGTCTCCCATGCCTCAAAAGTGCAAGGATTCAGGCACTTTCACCGTCCCATGCACCATAGACGATTGCACCTTTGTAGATGCTATGCTAGATTTGGGTGCCTCAATCAACATCATGCCTTTATCTGTGTACAGATCATTGAAGCTTGGGGATTTGAAGTCAACCAATGTGGTCATTTAGTTGGCAAATCAGAGCACTGCGCAGCCACTTGGAGTCTTAGAGGATGTGCTTGTCCAGGTCGACAAGTTGAATTTCCCTGCAGACTTCTACATTTTGGATGTGGAGGATGAGTCTTCCATTCATGGCTCTACTTTGATTCTGGGCTGACCCTTCCTATGACAACTAGGACGAAGATCGGTGTGCATGCAGGAACGCAATCCATGGAGTTTGGTGATGATGTGGTGCATGTTTTATATCTCATTTTGACCATTTTAGCTGAGTTTTGTGAGATTGGGTTATTTTGGGTCCAAGTGTCTAAAATTGCTATTTGTCACGTGTTATTGATGCTTTTGACACTGTCCCTTGTGCAGCCCATAACTTTTGACACAGGTCTCTGATTTTGATGATTTTTGTCTTGTTTGAAATTTAAGGAGGAGATATACAATTTCGTGTCTCACACAAATTGACCAATTCAGACGTTTCAGGGGTAAAATCAAGGATTCAATGTTACGGTCCTGCACTTGTAATAATTCCGCATTTTAGTTTGTAATTAGGGACCATTTGGTAATTTTAATTAGTTAAGGTAGCCTTTTATTTAGTGAGTTTCAGCCTCTTTTGGGGGACCATGGTTTTAGTCTTTTATATATTTAGTTTTTCCCCTTTTGCAAGACATGACACTACTTCATTTGAAAAAAATCTCACCTTTGGGAATAAAAAGTGATCTCTTGTCTCTCCTCTCTTTTCTTCTCTTCTTTCCCCTTTCTCCTTCATTATTTTCATGCAGCTCCATGGCAGCCCCCATGAAGATCTTCATGGAAGGCTAAATCCTTTTTGCAACCCAAGAATCATGTGCTTGTGGGTAAATATGATGTCCTCTATTCTCAATTTCGAATTTTGCTCATGAAAACCCTTTTCTCCTTTTGATGATTTTCGATTTCCTTGTTTAATGTATGATAATGATTAGATTAGGGAATTGAAATATGAATTTAGGTCAATTGCAATCGAGTGATTGTGGTTTAATACGATACGTGCGTGAATTTGGGAAAATTAGGAATGCAATAGTAATCCGAATTTTTCCGAATAAATGTGAGGTGATTGCCTTAAATTTCGTATTGGTTGGAATTTCATGAGCATAAATTTGACTTATCCTTGCTAGAACTATGATTATTTCTCCATGAGCATAGATTCTTGAGTTGTGTCTCTTTGATTCTATTTTCGTTTATTGATTTGAGTTGTTTTGTTGCTTTAAATTTATGAAAATCACACAAAATCCCCCTATTTTGAATTGAATGCAAGGTGTTTGATGAATTTTATATTTGGAAAAATGACCTGAGTTAGCCTTATATTACAAAATTTATTGGGGAACTTAGTTGCTTTTGACGGCGTGTCGGCGCGCGTCCGTCATTGTGCTTGGATGTTGCCACCGTTGGCTTCCTTCAAAGTCGTCGGTGATTGTAGTGGTGTTGTCGCCATTAGCACTCTTGGTGGCAGTGATTTGGTGTTGTTGGTTGTGGGTTGACTGAAGGAGAGAGAAAGACACAAAAAAGAAGGGTAAATTAGAAAGAAAAAAAGAAAAAAGTGGAAAAAAGAATCAACCATTGATTAAAAAAATAAAATATACAACGGTTATATTTGTGTACTCATTCTAAAACAACACACTTGCAAGAAAAATGAAATTAAAAAGTTATGAATTAAAAAAAATGTACATGTGGCAAGCAAAATAATTAAAACGTGCAAGAAAAGAATGTGATTAACACAAATGGAGAGGATTAAAATTAAATCCTTCGACGCCAGTCACGGTCATGAGATATGGATCACGACCATGATTGCTATTGTCTTGAGCACATCACTTGGAATTTTTGCGCCACAACATAGGCTTGAACTTTGCCTCATGGTTGTGATTCTCTAAAGAATAAATGCAAGTTCCAAAAGTGTAATTTAGGCAGTGAAAAGTGCCCTTGGACTCTCAAATTTGTACCTGAAACACAATAACACCCAAAGTGCAACCAAATCCAAAAAGATATAGAAAAGAAAGGAAATTATCTTAAACTAAATCCTAAATGCGAAAATGTATTAACAAAACTAAATGAAACGCAATGCAAATATAGTATGAAATGCAACACATCAAACAACCCCAAACTTAGACTTTGCTTGTCCTCAAGCAAGTATCAGGCCCTATTAAACATCAAACGAATCAATGAAACATGGGCCCAAGGAAATTGTAAAAACTCCATAGTAGAAATCAATCAAGCAAAGAGAAACTCAAACAAGTCCAATTAAAGCGTACCATTCCTGAATCAATGCTCGCATTGAAGGGATATCTCACTCAACTCTCCTCACTCAAGGTGTTTAGTATTGGAAGAAGTTTCACACTCAAATTTCTCAATTGAGGTAACCTACCATAGGCTTGACAAGCAACCAAATTTCTATTGATCTTTCTAGATGCATCAACAAGTCACAAGGTCTTTCAAAGGTTGTAATGAGGCCGGGGGTTAGACAACAAAGTGGGGAAATCAAGAAAAAAGGGAACACAAAGGGCTAGAAATATCACTATCTCAATGCCCTATAAGCATGAATTAGGCAACCAACACAAACATCATGGATGTATCGTGTAATTTCTACTCAAGCTTGCTGAGTTCATTTAACCTTTTTGCCAATTTAGTATTTTTTTTCTTTTTCCCTCTTTTTTATTCTCATCTCTTTTTCACTCATTTCAACTTTGTTTTTTTTCTTTAGACAAGAGAGAGATTTTTAATTTTTTTAATTTTTTGTGGCATTCATTCTTTTCACAGCAGGCCTAGAGTAATTAGGATTTAGGAATTTCCTATCTTCCAATGATTTGCTGTTTTAGTTGCCCAATTCAAACATAGAACACCGAAACAATTGAATAATCATTAAAAACACAAGGTAACAAAGAATTCAAAACTGTATGGCTCAAGGGGTCAACTAATGGACAATTTATTTGAAACATCAGGGGTTAGAAAGGAAAGTGCCTAGGTGCCTTGATCATTCTTGTTTATTTGTAATCCGAAAATCACAATTCAACATGATTCCAAGTCAAGTTCTAGAGGAAAGCAACAAAGAGATAATTGTACACTCAAGTGATGAAAGATATTTAGTGTTTAACCTCACAATTAAGACATAATTCAGCGTAAGCATTCAAAGAGGAAATTCATGCTAATTCTCAACTTGCCAATAGAGTTCTCATGCTTTGTTTCTACATAGACATAGTAAACAAGGGCACCAAGTTCAATGAAATCATCTAGATGATGTAATAGATACACAGACATTCCAAATCACATTTTAGGGATGTTGATTCAATATGCAAATGCTAAATTAAAACAGTCCTAAAAAAAGAAAATTATATGCAATGTAGCAAATGTAAACCTTATTCCTAGAATTCAAGTCCTAAAATGAAAACAGTAAAAATAAAACAAATCAAGAAACCCCAAACTTAAAACTTACATTGTCCTCAATGTAGTCTAAAAGCAAGAGATTGATGATGAAAGTATTACTGTGACGAAGAAGGTGATGGAGGGAATTCCTTTGGATACCTGCGTCGATGCCAATCATACAGTTGTTGTTGACGTGATTCCATGGACCTAAGGCAGTTGTTGAGTGATTGAATGGCAGCCAAAATTTGGTTGTTATCAACACTTGTAGGCACAACCAGAGGGGGAAGAGAAAGGAAGGCATACTAGATATCATCTGGGCCATCATGATCTTGAACATCTGCATGAGGAATATCTGTAGGGAACTTCAAAATGCCAGTATTCTTAATGGAATATTGTGGTGCAGGAAGTAAATGATGGGCACTTCTGGGGGAGGCCATAAAGTAATGAGAGCCTTTTGCAGATACAATGCAACGCATAGAGTGGAGGTTGTCCAAGTCAATGGTACACTTTTGTGCTATACACTCCAACTATGACAAAAGAGAATTGTACCCAAGATATTTAGCAATTGGAGTAATGAGTCCTCCAATTTCTATAAATCCAGAAGGTTGGTTTGCTACCATTTGAAATTTTTGGACAAGGTAAGAACCAGAATTTAGCTACACTTCGTGAGGCATCACCATTGCCCAAAGAAACAAAAGGTCTCTAATGCCAACTTTGCTATTAGATTCCCCATGGCAAAACACAGTGGATGTGAGGAAGCGGTGCATGATGCGAATGGCAAGGTGTTGGAAGGAAGTGGAGTTGGATTTTGATGAAACCTAAGGATTTTTGAAAGGAGCAATCGCATGCCAGAAATAATCAGGTTCAAAACATTTTGGATGTCGCTTTCTACTGTCAGCAGGAAATCCGTAAATATTGTTGAATTTTGCAATGTTCATGGAATGGTCTTCATTAAACATCCTGAAAGAAGAAATGTAGCCCTCTTTCGACTGTTTTCCATATAGCACTTCGTGATACAGAGAACTAAGAAATTCTAATACAAGCCTAGGATAAACTGGAGCATTCATTTTACTGAATTTGGACCATCCAATGTTGTTCAGCATGAATTCAAAATCATCTTTCAGTCCCAAAGTACGCAAGAGAGGCCAATCAAGGTACCTGGTGGGCAGCATGGTGCGCTGCTCTAAGATTCTGTACCTTTCTTGGTGTTTAGGGTCAGAAAATTTAAGCTCAGGGACTTCTTGTTGACTTCTACGTGCTTCTTTTCCTTTTGCCTTTGCTCTAGTGCTATGGAGTGCAGAAGAATTCGCATCATTATTTTCCCTTTTCTTTGTCATTGCTGCATTTAGCTTTGGAGGAGATGGAAAAAGAATAACATGCGGATAGGTGTGTATTGTGCATTGCAGCGCATGTAATGATAGGTGGTGGTGCGTTGCGGCACGGCACGATGGTCACGAGACAGTGTGGTGGTGTTGCATTTGGGGAACTTGGTGGAGAAGAAGAGAAACAGCGCAACAATGCTTAATGGAGAAGAAGAAGAAGAAGAGAATGGCGCAACAATTGGGATAGGTTGCAGCAGCTGCACGGTAACTAGGGTTAAAAAAAAAATTACTCCCCTGTGAGAAGCTCCTTGAAAGAAATATTTCATCTTTTTCAAATTCATAAAAGATCATGGGTATGACTCTCAACTCACGAGCGTGATTAGTGCTGGTTGACACTTCAAATAGTTTCAAATATACTGTAAAAACTGTTAAGTATACCAAAAAAATAAAAATGTAAAGATTAAATTGCATGAGAAAGAAAAGAAAGAAAGAAAAAAAGTCATGGTAAAAGTGGAAAAGAAAGGATTGGGTTGCCTCCCAAGAAGCGCTTGTTTAACATCTTAAGCTCGACGTGTGACATAATTACCCATGAGAAGCCGAATCAAGAAGGGCAATTGACATTGTCTTCTCAATATATTCTCCAGTGTGGTAAAGTTTCAGTCTTTGGCCATTAACTCTGAAAAAACCATTTTCTTGGTTTCCAATTTCAACGACTCCAAAGGGGAACACCTTCTGGACCTCAAAAGGTCCAGACCATCTTGATTTAAGTTTCCCAGCCGGGAATTATAAAGAAGGACAAGGTCTCCCTTCTTAAACTCTCTCCGATGAATGTGTTGGTCATGCTATTTATGTGTTCTTCCTTTATAAATCTTAGCATTTTCATATGAATCAAGGCGAACCTCATCCAATTCATTCAAGTCGAATTTCCTCTTGTCCCCCGTTGCTTTCAAATCATAGTTTAAGAACTTCACTGCCCAAAGGGCTTTATGTTCTAATTCCACAGGAAGATGACAAGACTTACCATAAACTAATCAGAATGGAGACATCCCAATAAGCATTTTAAATGTCGTGCGGTAAGCCCAAAGTGCATCACAAAGTTTAAGTGACCAATCCTTTCTTGATTTGGAGACTATCTTCTCAAGGATAGCCTTGATCTCTTTGTTAGAAACCTCAACTTGCCCACTTGTTTGGGGATGATATGGTGTGGCTACCTTGTGAGTAACCCCATATTTTTTAACAATGCTTCAAATTGTCTTTCTATGAAATGAGAGCCGCCATCGCTTATCACTGTTCTAGGAACTCCATATCTTGGGAAGATGAATTGCTTGAACAATTTGATAACGGTTTTTGCATCACAAGTTTGAGCTGGAATAGCTTCCACCCACTTCGACACATAGTTAACCACCACCAATATGTATTTGTAGCCATATGAAGGTGGGAAAGGTCCCATGTAGTCAATTCCTCAGACGTCAAAGATTTCAACCTCTAGAATTCCATTAAGGGGCATTTCATGCTTCTTGGAAATATTTCCCGTCCTTTGGCATTGGTCACAACAGGATACAAATTTCCAGGCATCATTAAACAAGTTTGGCCAATAGAAGCCTGCTTGCAATATTTTAGCAGCTGTCTTGGAAGTGTTGGCATGTCCACCATAAGCAAAAGAATGGCAAGAATGTAAGATGTCATGAACTTCCTTTTCAGCTATGCATCTTCTATAAATCCCATCACGGCCTCTCTTATACAAGTAGGGTTCATCCCAAATAAAATTCTTAAGATCAGAGAAGAACTTTTTCTTTTGTTGGTAATTTAAATCAGGAAGGAGAACTCCACTGGCAAGATAATTAACAAAATCAGCATACCATGGGGGAGTCTTCATGGACACTGCTAGTAATTGCTCAGTAGGAAAAGTGTCATCAATTGGAATGTCATCCTTCTTCTCCATAGGAGACTCAATTTCTGGAGAGGTGGCCGGCCACAGGATTGTCTGCCCCCTTTTTGTCAAGAATTTGAAGGTCAAATTCTTGAAGAAGGAGGATCCATCTCAAGAGTCGTGGCTTTGCATCCTTCTTATTGATGAGGTGCTTCAAGGCTGAATGATCGGTGTACACAGTCACTTTCGACCCCACTAGGTAGGATCTGAACTTCTCAAAGGCATAAACCACTGCAAGCAACTGCTTCTCAGTAGTGGCATAATTTGTTTGGGCATCATCAAGGGTTTTGTTGGCATAATAGATGGCATGAACTTTATTTTCCTTCCTTTGTCCCAACACAGCACCAATGGCAAAATCACTTGCATCACACATTATCTCAAACGGGAGATTCCAATCAGGAGTTTGTAAAATGGGAGTTGAAATAAGAGCCTCTTTCAACCTACAAAAAGCATTCAAACAAGAAGAATCAAAGGTAAATGGCACATCCTTCATTGTCAAGTTAGACAGTGGCTTAAAGATTTGAGAGAAATCTCTAATAAATCGTCAATAGAATCCAGCATGTCCTAAGAAGCTTCTAACAGCCTTCACATTCACAGGTGGAGGTAAGTTTTCAATAACAGCTATCTTAGCCCTATCCACCTCAATTCCTCTTTCGAACACCATGTGTCCAAGTACAATGCCTTCTTTCACCATGAAATTACATTTCTCCCAATTCAACACCAAGTTCACTTCTACACATCTCTACAAAACTTTAGAGAGGTTTAACAAGCAATCATCAAAGTTAGTTCCATAAACAGAAAAATCATCCATAAAAACCTCCATAATATTCTCAATTAAATCACTAAAAATGGCAATCATGCACCTTTGGAAAGTGGCTGGGGCATTACATAACCCAAAAGGCATCCTTTTATAAGCAAAAGTGCCATAAGGACAAGTAAAAGTGGTTTTAGCTTGGTCATGAGAGTGAATAGGGATTTGGTGAAATCCTGAGTACCCATCCAAATAACAAAAATAAGAATACCCAACCAACCTCTCAAGCATCTGATCAATGAAAGGGAGAGGGAAATGATCTTTTCTAGTGGCACCATTTAACCTCCTATAATCCACACACATTCAATGACAGTCCGTGTGGGGATTAACTCATTCTTTTCATTTTTCACCATAGTCATCCCACCCTTTTTAGGGACAACGTGCACAGGACTCACCTAGGGACTATCAGATATAAGGTATATAACTTGGGCATCTAATAGTTTTAAAACCTCTTTCTTGACCTCTTCCTTCATATTGGGGTTTAACCTCTGTTGACGGTCAACATATGGCTTATGCCCTTCCTCCATGAGGATTTCGTGCATACAAAAGGAAGGGTCAATCCCCTTAATATCCCCAATGGTATACCTAATAACCTTATGATACTTGCGAAGCTCACCAAGCAATTTCTCGATTTTTGCTTCATTCAAGCTAGCATTAACAATGACTAGATAAGTTGAATCAGGACCAAGAAATTCATACCTCAAAGCGGAAGGAAGCGATTTTAATTCTACCTTTGGAGCACTCTCTTTATCCCAGTCTTTTGGATGTCTTGATTTTCTCTATCATCACCTTATGAGATTGAAGTATGGGAGCAGATTCAATCATATTTGCATATTCCTCCTTATCTTCCCCAAGAGTTAGGGAATCTTCTCCAATCAAGTAAGCCTCAAGAATGTCTCTAAGACAAGCCTCAACATTCTTTACATCCAAGCTCTTGCTTATTACATCAGCCTTGCAACAAAAATCTTCAAAACATGGTTGCTTAACAGCTTTAGCAACATTAAATTCCATAATTTCACCTTCAACAGATAGGGATAATTTTCCATGTTTCACATCAACCATGACCCCAACAGTGGCCAAGAATGGCCTACCTAAGATAATGGGTATTTAGGAATCCTCCTCCATCTCAAGTACAACAAAATCACCAAGAATTGAGAACTTTCCTATTTGTATAGGCACGTCCTCTAAAACACTCACAGGATGCTTAACTGACCTATCTGCTAACTGAATAGACATTCCCATGGGTTTCAACTCACCTATGTCTAATCTTTTACAAACAGAAAGGGGCATCAAGCTTACACTTGCCCCGAGGTCACATAATGCCTTATCAAACTTAATGTTTCTTATCAAGCAAGGAATTGAGAAACTACCTGGGTCTTTTAGTTTAGTGGGAAACGTTTTATGGACCAAGGTCACTATCTCTCTCTCATCCACTCTTCTTCGGTTAGCAAGGATATCTTTCAAAAATTTTGCATAGGTTGGCATTTGTTGAACAACTTCTATGAAAGGGATGTTAACATAAAGTTGTTTAACCATTTCTAAAAATTTTCCAAATTGCTTATTCAACTTTGATCTTGCTAACCTTTGAGGAAAAAGGATTGGTGTTTGGTAAGGCTTGGAGGGGGTAAGAGGATTGCAACCTTTTTTTCAGAAACATTTTCTTTTTCTAATTCAATTATGGGTTGTGTCTCCTCTTGAACTTCTTCCATAACCTTTTTAGGGTTGTTAGACTCACATCCACCAACAACCGTACCTCTCCTAGTTACTATTGCATTTACATGCTTAGCAGGATTTGTCTCAGTCTTACCTGGGAACTTACCTTGGGGATGGTCGAGATTGGGTAGGTATTGAGTAATCTGATTAAGTTTCCCTTCTAGCATCCTATTGTGAACAACCAAGTCATCCATCCTTGTAGTCAACTCCTTAATAGAGTTACCCATTGTCTCATTTGTCTACTGTTGGCAAGACATGAATTGCTTTTGGCTTGCGACTACATCAGTCATCAAGCTTTCAAGCCTAGACAGTGTCGATTGTTGTTGGTCTTGCTGTTGGAGACCTTGATTGTTGGTGCCCTTGTTGAAATTTGGGGGCTGCTGAAAGTTTTACTGCCTACTACTCCCTGGTCCTCCAAGTCCTTGATTGTTCCGGTAAGAGAAGTTTGGGTGGCTCCTCCACCCTAAGTTGTAAGTGTTTGAGTAAAGGTTAAACTTTTCCTTCCTCGGGTAGTCATAGAAGTTATGAGTGGTAGCAATGTTTTCTACATTCTCCTCTTGGCCATCAAGCATACCCGCTTGACAGTCAATGGTTGAGTGCCCCTGTACACCACAAACTTCACAAAACAAGTTAGTAGCACCTATTGCATTGACATTTCCTTTTTCAATTTTATCAATTTTTTGATTAAGAGCATCAACTTTAGCTAAAAGGAGATCAACATTGTTTACCTCATACTTACCTGGAGCAACTTTGCATGAATAGGAAGAAATCAAAAGAGAACAAGAACATCACAAGGATTAAAGAAATAAATTCATTCAAAGTTCATAGGTCTATGTCCAATCCCATAAATAAAAGAGACTACTCGCAGGTAGCCATGAAATCCAAAATAGAAATTAAGAAGAAGAAGATGACCAACCGAAAGAGAAGAAGATGATTAAAGCTCTTGCTCTCTTTGTAGCCGTCCAACATAATTAATGTGGAACCCTATTCTAAAGTTCAGAAGGGTATTTAAAGACAATGGGCTAAAAGGTTCAGGCCCAATTACAAATAAAAAGTCATAAGAAAACACTAAAAATCCGAATCTGTCGCGCGTCATAAGTGTGATTCGTATCTCACGGTCGTGACTCATGTTGTCTTGCCCAAAATAAATCTTCTGGCATTGGTCACGGTCATGAGATATGGATCATGACCGTGATTGCTGTTGTCTCGCCAAAATTAAATCCTTCGACGCCAGTCACGGTCATGAGATATGGATCACGACCGTGATTGCTACTGTCTCGAGCACATCACTTGGAATTTTTGCGCCACAGCATAGGCTTGAACTTTGCCTCATGATTGTGATTCTTTACAGGATAAATGCAAGTTCCAAAAGTGTAATTTAGGCAGTGAAAAGTGCCCTTGGACTCTCAAATTTGTACCTAAAACACAATAACACCCAAAGTGCAACCAAATCCAAAAAGATATAAAAAAGAAAGGAAATTATCTTAAACTAAATCCTAAATGCAAAAATGTATTAACAAAACTAAATGAAGTGCAATGCAAATGTAGTATGAAATGCAACACATCAAGCACTAGTACTAAATGCATATTTAGAAGCTACAATGGTAATCGGAATAGCTAATATATCCCTTGCAATGGCTTGTAGTGTGGGATACTTCAACCCATCAGATTTTCACCAATTTAAGATATCAAAATCTGATGTGATTGGTAAATTATTTCCTCTAAGTAATGATCCAATTAAGTTTTAAATATAGTTTTAGCCTTTTTCCTTGAAGCCATGTACTTTATAAATTCAGTCAAATTAGCACCAGCAAGTCTTCCCACATCAGATGATAGGGTAAAACTAGAAGCTTCATTCTCTTTTAATTGATATTCTGCAACCAAATCATAACACAACTGGCGAATCTTCTCAACATGAGAAACATCATCCAACTCATAAAACTTACCAAATTCAATCAATCCCATTTTTTTATCTTGGATCTAAAACACAAGCAACTCCCATTATATCATGGATGACACCCCAATATTGTTCAAATTTGATTAACATTTGTTGTGCCATATCTTGAATCACTGGCGTAGAGGACTTGATCCTTTCATTTATTGTAGTATTAATCACACAAATATTAGGAAAAAACATGCTGGCAGTTGGGCATTGGGTGCTAGAAATGATTTATGTGTTATCATTAAAGATTTTCAACTTCCGACAAACATCTTTTGCAAATTCCCATTGCAAATTAGTTTGCAAACAAGTGTATAGAGGTTCATGCTACTTTAAATGACAAAACACATCCTTATAACATATAACAATATCAAGCATCTTGAAAGTGGAATTCCATCTAGTTGGACAATCTAAACATAACTTTTTGGCACAAGTACATCGCAAATGTTTAGCATTTTCCTCAAATTTCTCTAGCCTCTTTGGTGTTGCAGTCCAATATACTACACTATCCTAAATATTTTCTACCCCTCTTTCACAACTCTTAATCCTTCTTTGACAATCAAATTTAGGACATGTGCACAACAACGCATGTGAAGCAAAGACCCATCTTTAATTAAAGTGCTTAACTACAACTTACACTTAATTTTTTTAATCATATTGTTATTTGTGCTACAATTGTCAACAATAATAGTGGACACTTTTGTCTCAATGTTCCAATCAAACAAACAATCAACTAATGTAGTACAAAGTCTATCAGTTGTGTGAGGTGCAAGAACATATATGAACCTAATACATACCAAGATTAAGATTAAAAAAAAAAAGATATAATAAAAAAAACTATAAAGAATGTTTGTACCTCAAAAGGTGACTTTGTAAGGTCCAATTTCTATCAATGTAGTGAGCTGTGACAACCATATATCCTTTTTTTTATTGCTTGTGATCCACATATCTGTTGTAATTGCCACTCTTCCGTCATTTGTATCTAACAACTTGAAAGAAATTTATTTTCCTTCTTCGTAGACATCAAAGATATCTTTCTTCGAAGTGTTTCGCGAAGGAACTGGGAGCAATGGTTGAACAATAGCCACAAATCTCCTAAAGCCAACATGTTCCACTATTGAGAGTGGATAATCATGCATGATAATTGCACATGCAAGCTCCTTCCTTGCTTTTGCTTCATTGTAACCTCCACAAGCCAATTCCATTTTACCGTCTACACCCTTAGAGAAAGCATTGTCTAGCCCCCCCCCCCCCCCCCCTTCCTCTTGTTTGGGCAATCTTTACAAAACATCTCTCCATATGGTGGTGCAAGTGTTCCATTCCTTGATTCTCCTCCAAGATATTTCTTGCAATATCTACATTGAGCCTTATCTTTCCCATCTATCTTGACCTTCTCAAAATGTTTCCACATACACTTGTCAGCCTCCTTGATCCTACATGTGTTGATGACTCATCTTGATCAGGGTCTTTCGAAGTAGGTATTTGTGTAGAACCTTCACATGGAGTTTGTGGTTGTTGAGAAGATTCTAAAGTTGGTTCTTGATCTTGAGAGCTCATATTCTATGCAAAAATCACTTTTAGCATATTTAAGCATAATTCACCCGTTTGAAAATAGTACAAGAACACAACTAATAATTAAGCATATCTAGTGAATTAGGTTGTAAAGAGCTTTACAATTGAAAGTTTAATTGATATTTTAAGAGTCATATATATCAAGAATATCATAATAACATTACTATTAATTAATAATGCACATATTTTTTTTTAAGGATCATTTTATACGTGCATTTAACTCTCACACTCATGCATTTATCTCTATTTTTCTTTATCTTTTTTTGCTTACGCACATTTTATACATGCATTTCACACTCACTAAAATTCAGTTTCAAGCTTTTAGCATATTTAAAGATAATTCACCTCTTTGAAAATAGTACAAGGTCACAAATACTCTCTAAGAAGCAACATAAATTCAAACAAAGTATTGCTCAAACTAAAGCTGCAATATCTTATATCCATTCTAAAATGTGAACACTTGATTATCATGCAAAACAACATAAAACAGCAACAGTTATGAACAAATATGCCAACAAGTCACCAAAAATTGATTATTCATAAGCTTAGAAAACAAGTCTTTTTCAAGGTATAACTTCAAATTTATTCATTAAATATGGCAATCCACAAACAAGGTGGAGTATTAAAGCAAATCAAACGATGAACCCCGCATAAACTAGGTCCACAATCGCATCATTTTACAAAATAAAAAATAAAACCCCTGAAAGCTTCCTCATATAACTTGCCTTCAACAAACAAGGTGAAGTATTAAAATAAATAATAAATTTCACCAATGATAACATATGCTATCTGATTTCATACTCATAGCTTCATCAAAGCTACACAAGTCAATTACTATCTTTTGCTTCATGTTCTACTTTATCTGTTACATAAAGAGGGTGAAAACCTAATGCACAAATTGAATGATATACATCAAATTAAATTAAAAAAAATATAAAAATTAATCGAATTCAAACACCACGAATGAAATAGAAAAAAAGTTATGAAAAAAGGAAAACAAAATAAAGCAGGGTAGAAGATTGAAATGAACAAACACAATTGAAATCGAAAAACGCACAAAAATAAAAACAAAACCCAAAAAAAAAAACTTACCATGAAATAGTGGAATTAAGAAAGAATAGAAAAGAGAAAGAGAAAGAGAGTGTTGAGCTGCGAGTGTGGGACTGGGAAGAGGATGAGTCGTGCGCACCGCCGCTAGAGGGAAAGGGAGAAGGGGAGTTTGTGGTAGTGAGATTAAGGTTCCTTAGAGCCTAAGAGGTGCGTGCCGCCACCAGAGGGAGAGGGAGAAGAGGAGTTTGTGGAAGTGAGATTAGGGTTCCTTAGAGCCTAAGAGGTGCTTGCTGCCGCTAGAGGGGAGAGGGAAAGGGGGAGTTTGTGGAAGGAGATTTGGGTTCCTTGGCTTGGATGTGTGACAGTGTGAGTTTGTGAGAGAAGGGCAGAAGGCAAATTACTAAGTGAGTGAGAGTCTTAGAATAGAAATTAAAAATAAGGTAATTTAGTAATTAGACTTAGCGGGGACGAGAACGAGGCGGGGAGGTGTGTTCTCATACTTGTCCTCGTCCCCGATTAGAAAATGTGATTATTACCCATACCCGTACTCGTACCCGGTCAAAGTAGGGGATCCTCGTCAAACTCGAGGCAAGGCCGGGGAGGTATGTGCGAGTATGGGTATTATTTCCATGCCTAGATATTACCTATACTTGCGATTTTCTCACATCACAAGCTTGGCCATTTGGCTAGGAGTTATCGTCTTACTGGTTATCCTACCCCACAAGTGAACCTTGTTGAGGACCAACTCATTGCTATGATTTCTGCAATGAATGTTGTTGGTGGATTTGAGAGGTAGTGCGTAGACACTAGCGCAACGTGTCATGTTTGCTATGATTGATCCATGTTTAATAATTATTCTATTGTTGAGAATCAAAAAGTGTTGTTGGGAGTTCCCACCATAGTTGTTGTTAGATAGGTGATGTGGAATTTAAGTTTAGATTTGGAAAGATTGTGGTTCTTGAAGATGTTATGCATACTCTAGAGATTAAAAAAAAATAGTTTCAGGCTACCTTCTTAATAAAGTTGGGTGTACTAAAAACATAGGAGCTAATATGTATATGCTTGCAAAGAATAATAGTTTTGTAGGAGAGGGTTGTGCTCTTGATGGGATATTTAAATTGAATGTTGAATGAATAAAGTTTTCTTATTTTATTTTTGTGTACCTCTATTGTTAATCATTCATTTATATTGAGTATACTACACAAAAAGCTATCAAAACGGGCTTAGACTCATGGGTTGGCCCTGCCTACCACGGGTCTGGGCAAGAAAAAATGTCAACTTTCTTATGAGTTCAAAAATTGGACCCAACTCACCTATGACTCGGCTCGCCACGAGTCAACTCGTGATGGGCCGATCTAGCTCGCGAACCCGGCAAGGAAGGGTAAGTCTACAGAGTCAATCCAACAGCTTCAGCCCACTCTTAAGCCTTAACTCTTATTTTTACTAGAACGAAACCATGACTTACTCACGCTCCGCTGTGAATGGTGAACCTTCAGAGTTCAGACCTTCACTCATGTTGTGCCACCACCCTCACGACCTTACCCCTCAGCTCCGCTGCCATCCTCATGGCCTCACCACTCAAAGGATCGTCATTGCAACTTGTCTCACTCTCACCCGTCGCCTTTGCTCCTCGTTGTTGCACGTTGCCTTGCTATCGCTCACCTCGACCTCGTCCATCATGTCACACAACGTCCTCGACCTCTTACAGCCACGCACAACAACCTTGACCTCGCTTGTGCAACAACCTTCATCCATCACACGCCAACTCTCTCTTCACTACGTCACCGAGCATCGTTGCCTGCCTTCCCACAATGGCTTAGTCTCTCTTCTCAACACCTCTCTCTTCAGGTTGGTTGATTTTCTGAAATTTGTCTTTGATTTCTTTGTTTTCTTTGGATGATTTTTTGAATTGTCTTTGAATTATTTTTGTTTTGTGGATGATTTTCTGCCCTAGAATTCCATTGAATTGTGTCTTTAAAATCTAAATTGTATTTACAAAATGGAATCTGAAACTATTAATGAACATTATGTTGGTGATTTTGATTTACCACATATTCCTAAACAAGAGGTTGAGACAGAGAATCAAGAGGGTAATGATAATCAGAAACCTAGTAAAAAGGCTAAGGTATCTACATCTAAAGTTTGGCAAAATTTTACTAGAATTGGTATAATAGATGGTAAAGAAAAAGCTAAATGCAATCACTGTCATCAAGAGTATGTTGTTGTTGGTGTTAGAACTAAGACATTGGATGATGTTTGGCCCCTAATCCTTTGATGGGTTTTGATGATAACAAATGTGATAATATTTGATCAACTAATGATTTGAAATTAAGTAATTTCAGGGAATCAAAATTATCACAAATAGTGGTATAATCTCTCCATCTCACTCTATTACTTTAACTGTCTGATAATGCTTTAATAATATATCAAGCATCCAAAGTGTTCTTAATCGGACTAAGCTAAGTATTGGAATAGACCATGTGAAGGTCCTTATAACAGATGGTACAAATCTTGGAACAGACCATGTAGTAAGTAGTCTTGGAACAAACTATGCAAAGTCTCAGACCAGATCATGCAATAGTCTCGAAACAGACCATGTGAAGTCTAGGACCAGACAATAAAAGTCTCAAACCATACTATGCATAAGTACTGGACCAAACCACGCATGGAACTAGGACTAGACTATGTGATAGTTAGACCAGACCATGCATAGTCAGACCAGACCATGTTTGTGTTACACTAGACTATGCCTATGTCAGACCAAACCATGTCTATGTTGGACCAGACCATGTGTTGTTTTACGTGCTAAGGAATATGCGTTTAATTATCATCTCTTGACTTTAAGAACGCATTGCCTATTATAGAAAGTTGGAAGATACTCTCTAAATTACTTTCTTCTATTCCTTGTATGAATGCTTGCATGTCTCAAAAAGTGTGAATTTATGTAGGTACAGCAAAAGGCTAATCAGCTTTGAAAAGCACACCTAAAGCTAAAAGCAAGCTATGATAAGACAAGAACCTGCTCCTTTCAAATCAAGTTTAGCTAAAGCAACTTCAACACTCTAGTGAGAGACAACGGAAACCTTTCTTCTCCAAAGTTCAAATTCATGAAGCTCTACTATAAATAAATGCCTCCATGCAACGAGAAGACGAACGAACTTGAACTAAATAAACAAGAGAACAAGAACAGGAAAGCAAAAGGAAGAGAAAGGAAAGCAAATACTCAGTGAGAAAAAGATAGCTTAGAGAAAAGAATACTTCATCTTCTACACAGCTCCTTGAGATTCAAATCAACTTCTTATCCTTTCTTTGAGAGTTATTCGAATCTTATTCATATTTGAATTGAAAGCCAGGAGTAGCTTAGTGATCAAAGAATACTTAGGAAGTATAATCTCAGGGGGAGATTTATACTTGTAACCAAATACTAGTTGCTAGTAGTGGCATAGAGAATACTTGTAGCCATGAGTGGCAGTGAAGAATACTTGTTTTGTAATCAGCTGATTATAGTGGAACCCTTTAACAGTTGTTGAGGGAGAACTGGACGTAGCTCAGTTTGAGTGAACTAGTATAAAACATGCATTCTACCTTTGTTGTCTTGTGTTTTCATTTGTTCATCTTGCATGTTGTGCACTTTCCAAAGGTTTCTAAAAGCTTTATCTTGAAAGAATATATTTGTTTGTTTAAACTTAGTATATCTATAAAGGCAACTTGTGAACTAATATTATTTGTGAAAAGTTTTCTAACCCACTATTATTAGTCACAGCTAGTAATGCTTTAACTAATAATTTTAAAAAACTAACCATAGATCACCAATGCTTAGTTAAAAGCAAAAGTGAACTCTAGATAGAAAAAGAACAACATAGAAGGCAATTGAATGAATTGATTAAAGAAACTGATGAATTCAACAAGGTAAGAGCCTTGAGTAAAGATGAAGCTGAAATTGCTCAATTGCGCAAAGAAGTTGCATCTCTGAAAAGCACTCTAAGCAAATTTGTCAATGGGTCTAAAAACTTAAAAGAAAATTATTTCATACAACTAACATCCACATGACAAATTTGGCCTTGGATTCACAGACAAGACAAAAGAATCTAAGGGTATAGCTTCTTCTAGTAACTCTCATTCAGGAACTCAACATATGAAGTCTAAAAGCAAGAAATTGCCTACAAGAGGTAAATCATTTGCCTCTAAGACTAACCCAAAAGGACCCAAAAGAATTTAGGTACCTAAGAGCAAAATAATTCTTGTTGTAGATGTCCTTGATGGTAGCAAAGAAACACCAATCATGGTACCTGGACAGTAGCTGCTCACATCACATGACGGGCGTAAGGTCTATGTTCCTAAGCCTGACACCAATGCATAGTGGTACAGTCACTTTCAGAAGGAATCAGAAAGGGAAGATAAGGGGTACCGATAAAGTAGGTATTCCTCCTAGTCTCTGTATTGAGAATGTTTTATTTGTTGATGGACTAAAACACAATCTGCTGAGCATAAGTCAATTTTGAGATAGTGGATATGATGTTTCCTTCAACAAAGAGTCATGCATAGTCAAAGACTCTACTGGTTCACATCTCTCCCTTGCTAAGAAACAAGGCAATCTTTATAAGATTAACTTTGGTGAATTGAAGGATCAAAATGTATCATGCTTACTGTCTATCAAAGAAAGTCATTGGTTATGGCATAAGAAGTTTGGCCATGCAAGTCTAAGATTAATCTCAAAACTATAGAGATACAACCTCGTAAGAGGACTGTCAACTATGTCATATAAAGATGACTTACTTTGTGAGGCATGTCAGAAAGGGAAACAAGTGAAAACCTCTTTTAAAAGTAAAAATATTGTTTCCACTTCTAGACCATTAGATCTGTTACATATTGATCTATTTGGTCCAACAAGGATAGTCTCTCTAAGAGGAAAGAGATATGGACTAGTAATAGTTGATGACTATTCTAGATGGACATCAGTTATATTCCTCACTCACGAGGACAAAGCTTTTGAGGCATTTTTATAAATTCTACAAACATGTTCAAAATGAAAAAAGGTGTATGTATAACTTCTATCAAAAGTGACCATGGAGAAGAGTTTGAAAATGAAAGTTTTCAAAGGTTTAGTGAAGAAAATGGAATTCTTCATAACTTCTCAACACCTAGAACACCACAACAAAATGGTATTGTTGAGAGGAAGAACAGGTCATTACAGGAAATGACCAGAACCATGTTGAATGATAACTCAACTCCTAAGCATTTCTGGGGCAGAAGATATAAATACTTCCTGTTATTTACAAAACAGAATTTATATTAGGCCTATTATTAAAAAGACTTCATATGAATTGTGGAGAGGAAGAAAACCCAACATATTATACTTCCATCCTTTTGGATTCTTAACACAAAAGACAATTTGGGTAAGTTTGATTCGAAGTGTGACACAGGTATATTACTTGGATACTCTGAACCATTTGAGGCGTAACAGAGTGTTTAACTCTAAAACCAAAAATGTTGAAGAAGCTATTCATGTAAGGTTTAATGACACTCAACCTGATAGGAAACTATCAGAGTTAGAAGATTCATTTGCAGATATCAAATTAGATGAAGTAGTGATGAGGACTAGACCATTGCATGAAGGACCATCGTCTGCATCTGTCGCACCACCTTCTGCATCTGCTATACTGTCGTCTACTCCCAGATTGTCTGCTTGACAATAGACCATCTCAGATGATGATGAAGATATTAAAGAACCACAAAGTAGCAACAGAATGATGATCAAGAACCATTCACCTTCTCAAATCATTGGAGAAGTACAAGCACTAGTAAAAACAAGATCATCCTTCCAACAAACAACTCTATTGTCTGAAATAGAACTAAAGCACATTGATGATGCCATGGAAGATGAGAGTCAGGTCCAAGCAATGCAAGAAGAATTGGACCAATTTCAAAAGAATGATGTCTAGAAACTTGTAAAGCTGCCAGACAACAAGGAAGTTGTTGGTGCTAGGTGGGTCTTTAGAAACAAGTTGGATGAAAATGGTAAGGTTGTGAGGAACAAGACAAGATTTGTGGCCAAAGGTTACTCACAACAGGAAGGTATTGATTATACGGAGACATACGCTCCAGTAGCTAGACTTGAGGCAATTAGGATTTTACTTTCATTTACTACTCATAGAAACATGAGACTCTATCAAATGGATGTAAAGTGTGCATTCCTCAATGGTATAATCAAGGAAGAAGTTTATGTAGAACAACCCCCTGTGTTTGAGAGTACTATCTTTCCAGACCATGTATTTAAACTAAATAAAGCTTTATATGGTCCCAAACAAGCTCCAAGAGCATGGTATGAAAAACTAAGTTCATTTTTAATTGAACATGACTTTATAAGAGGAAAGATAGATACTACACTATTCCGCAAAAACTATTCCTCTTATTTCATTATAGTTCAAATTTATGTTGATGATATTATATTTGGTGCTCTAATGAAAAACACTGTGAAGAGTTCTCAACCTTAATATAGACTAAGTTTAAAATGAGCATGATGGGAGAACTGAAATTCTTCCTAAAGATTGTAGATCAAACAGACAAATCTTGGTCTTTGGTTTAAAAGGCAGAAAGAGTATAGAATTGTGATGTTGACTATGTTGGAGATAGAATTGAAAGAAAAAGCACCAGTGGAGGTTGCCACTTTATTGGAGGCAACATGGTGTCATAGCTCAGAAAAAAGCAAGGGACAATAGCATTATCAACACAGAAGCAGAATACATTTCAGCTACAAGCTGTTGCTCTCAGATTTTGTGGATCAAGAATCAACTTGAAGACTACAACATATTTGAGATTAACATTCTTATCTTCTGTGATAATACTGTTGTTATATCTCTTTCGAAAAATCCAACCATGCACTCTAAAGCCAAGCATATAGAGATAAAACATCGTTTCATAAGAGACCATGTTCAGAAGGGGACCATTAATTTGGAATATGTCAAAATAGATGATCAGCTTGCTGATGTTTTTACAAAACCCCTTACTAAAGATATACTGATCTTTTTTAGAGAAAAGATTGGGATGGTTTATGTGAACTAATGTTATATGATTGTCTACTATCCACTAGTAAACTAAGGACACATCGTCTAACATATTATTTAAGTGGGGCATGTGCATGCCACGTGTTTCGCGCTCAAAATATGAGCAGACCATGTGGAATTTGAAACGTTTTGTAACTTAAGCATTTGTTGGGTTATGAGTCATAAAAGCCCAAAATGCACATTTATTATTTTAATAATGTGTTGTTTCAATCATTCCTTAATCGTATCATCATATTTAATGCCTACTCATAGCCTTTGAATGCCTTCCATTACTCAAACTTACTCTCCAAGCTTTCAAAACTTCTCATCTCTCTCATTGTACTCTCTACAACTCTAAACCTCTCAGAAACCCTAAACCCTAAACACTATCCACCACCATGGCCAAAGGTAACCATCCAAGGGCTTGTCCTCTCAACAGCTACCATCTACCTCTCAAGCTTCTGAGAAGCACCATGAGGAGCCACAACTAGAAACCACAACAAACATGAACAGCTTTGCCATTGCCAACATCGACCTTGAGATTAGAAGGGAAAGAAATCTCAACAACGTTGAGAATATTCTTATCAAGTCATGGGGTTCCTACACTAGGAATATCCACGTGGAGTACTAGGTTGATATCTACTATCTTGAAGAGCACAGTCTCAACATCTCGAAGTACCTTGAGTTTGTCGGAATCACAGGTTACTTTAATGACCGCCAAAAGATTGCTCCCAGTTTGATTAGGGAGTTTTGGAGGAATTTCTCTGTGAAGGGGAATGAAATGGTAAGCAAGGTGTATGAGTGTGATGTTACCATATCCCCCACCACCATTGCTTAGGCCATTAGGTGCGAGCTGCACCATAACTACCTCACGGAGCAATGGGACTCCGATTTGGCAGAAGGAATGATAGAAAGATTCATTCTTGGATCGACCTATGAAGTGGAGCGCACCAAGAAGAAGAAGCTCTATCCGGCTAAATTCACTATGCTGGCCAAACTTTTGCTCAACATCATCAACAAGACCATCTTACACAAGATAAGGTCTAGAGATCACATTTCAACCCTCTACTGGTTCATCCTCTACCACATCATCATAGGCATCCCATTCAACCTTCCTCACACCCTCTTCTACAACATGATTAGCCACATTCAATTTCTATCAACTTCTATGGCCACATACTACACTACCTTGATCAACAAGATCCTCTAGAACTCTCACTACTACAATAGGCTGTACAGAGATCTTCAATTAAGCAGATCAGACAAACTAGACTACGTTGATGTAGAAGGTCCATTTGTCTACCAGAGGCTACTGACCTTTTCAAGTTTGCTGAAGCTGAACCTAGGGTTTGGCATCACAAGGGGACAGCTTGCCAAGTTTCCTTAACCTTCTGAGGAAGGTGGTGAAGACCAGACGAAGCAACCCAAGAAGAAGAAAGCTGCTAAGTCATTGGTCATCTTTGATGAAGTTGCTGCAATTCAGCCACTGGCGAACAAGATGAAGAGATGTTGCGGACTAGTAGAGTGTCCAGACAACACGCAAGGCGACAACACAATCTGTTAAGGAGCCACCTGCCAAGAAGCAAAGGCAGACAAGCCAAAAAGCTCCTCCCAGACCACCCATAGCAAAGCCCAAGACTAGGGCTTATCAGAAAGGCAAAGGAGTTGCCAGACCATCTACTGAACCCATAGTGTCCTTGGAGGACATTGCGGACATTAGGAAAGCAAATGTTACAATTGTTGATGATGAAAAGGAGGACGAGAATGAAGGATTGGTCTTTACAAGGCCATCCAAACAACCTAGTGGAGGACAGACCACTACACCGAACCTTTAGATCATCAGACCTCCCAGCACCACAGTCAAGAAGCTGATTGTTAAGAGGAAAGTCATTCTAGAAGATGACATGCCTGGATTGGCATTCAACCCCTCCTTCACAGATCCAAGTATTCCAACATCAACCTTCACTCTACCCACTCACCCTTGTTCCACTAAGCGTCTAAGGAAGAATATTTTGCAGACTACCCTCTCTCGAACCCAAACACCAACCACAACAAACGCACTATCTTTGTACCCCTATCGTCTGTGTCACTAACACAAACAATAGTAAACCAAACAGTAGTTACATAGTTTGATGTCCAAGCATAGACTGAGCAAAGGCCACTATCTAAACCTACTATTCAGACAAAAGAAATCCTTGAGTCTGCCCCCACTAGACAAACCATCACCCCTCAGGATGAACCTACTATTCAGTCTGAAGCATAGCCTAGACCATCAACACAGACTGTTGCTCCAAACACTACCATTCCACCATACCAATCCCCCTCACTTGTCACCATACCAGAGATGACAAACGTAGTGATAACTTACACACACGCATAGTCTGTCCACATCTCTTCTGGATCTGATCAAGAGGAGTAGATCATCATCTCCTCTCTTGAAGCACCTACTGCTCTTTCTTGGAACAATAGACCATTCGACATTAATGGAACCAACAATCTCTCCTACTCCAAAGATGACACTCCTCCTCCATCTCCTCCAACTGGCTCGTGGCATTAAAAGATGATGCAGAGATTCTCCTTGTTGTACGTGGGAGAAAATGCTGAGTCTACAACATACAGAGAACCTTCTATAGAGCAGATTAATGAAGAAGCACCCAAGGTAGCTAAGGTGGTAAAGCTCCCACCTCTACAAATTGATTAAGGGATTCTTTCAGAGGCCACTACACAATATAACCCTTCTACAAGATGTAGAAGTTGATGTTGACCTTGCAAGGAGATTGCAAGAAGAAGAATATGCCTTTTCTATCCTTCTCATGCGTCAACTAGTTCATTAGATTGCACATTGGTATACGTGTGTAAGAGAGGGTTAGGACTACTTCTTTGTAGAACCAAAATTTCCTGAACCCATGAAGATCGAAGAGAAGGAAAAGTTGGCTGCCACCTTCTGCACTAAGCATTGTGATGCATTGCAACAACTCTCGAGACCAAGAGTTTTCATCAGACCCCTTCGGTTGATTACATGAGGGGTCCCTCCAAGCAATCCTTCCTTCGAGGCCAATTGTGCCAAATATAGAGCCTTATGTCTATTGAAGTTCCAAAACTCGTTGCCCAGATAGTTTTTTCCTCCAAGCTTGCACATCCGAGAAGAAACAAATATACGTGTCACACTATACCGTATAGTACCAAGGCTACCAACTGTCAACCTCAACAAGATGAAGGGGAAGCAGATTATGAGAGTAGACAACCTTCCATAAAATATCCTAGATATAGAGCCTCTTCCTCAACCAGAGCATGTACTACTTGAATAGAGCACTAAGTCTGATGCTAGCATCTACTGGCAAAACATCATGAACAACATGCTCAACACCATAGGATCATCAAATCTGTCTCAAGAGGAAAAAAAGAAGATTAAAACTATTGGTGAAGGCACTTCTTCCTCCAATAACTTCATTCGAGTGTTAGACACTATGGCAGTACCCACTTTGCTAACTCCTCATACACCTGGAGATAAGGAACAAGTTGAACAGATGCTTACTAATCACTATGCTACATGCAAGGCTACACAAGCATTGATAACAACAGCTCAAGAAGTAGCTGAAGAAGCAAAACAATTAGAAGAAGCTACCAGACTCAGAGCTATGCTAGAAGCTCAAGAAGAGGAGAGGAGACTCAATGCTCTAGCAAAGGAGCAGAAGGCTAAGGAAGATGAAGAAAATAGGCTTAGGGAGTTAGCCCTGAAGCAAGAGGCTGAGGCAGCTTAGGCTGTTGCACTTGTCGTAGCACTAGTTGTAGACTTGGCTGAAAAGTCTATAGAATCTGAACCAGCCCTAAAGTGCACAACTTGGTGTCTACTCAATCCGGATCAAGTGCCCCAATTGCAGCCATGGCACTGAATGCTGCAACCTATCAGACCCTTAAACTGACTTGGTTGCCCTTGAAACTACATTGGAAGCTAAGCTTGAAGCTAAAATTACTGCTCAAATTGATGCTAAGTTGGAAGAGCATAAAGCAAGCATTATCAAGGAAGTGACTCTTGCAGTCAATGCATCACTCATTGCTCTCTTAGCTCCATCGTTTGCTGCTCCACCTTCATCGAACATGCCGCCACCACCTTCACCACCACTGCCAACAGAAGATCCTCCTACATCAACTACCCCATTAGAAGTTGGAGAATCATCTTCTAAATAGTCAACCCCACCTTCTCAACCATGACTGTGATGGCATTTTTTGTTCTTCTCTCCATTCTTTTTGTTAATGACAAAGGGGGAGAAAGAGATGTATAGAAACTTTTGACCTAGACAATGCTTACTAATTAAACAGTGATTGGTTCACTAATTTTCTCTAATTTTAAATATTGTTTACCATTATCCGCCTTAATTATTTCATGTTTTGATCTGTCATTTGCATATGTATGAAGGTCCTTATAATAAACGATACAAATCTTGGAATAGACTACTTAAAGTCTCGAAACAAACCAAGTGAAGTTTAGGACCAGACGATAAAAGTCTCAGACCAGACTATGCATAAGTACTAGACCAGACCATGCATGGAACTAGGACCAGACTATGTGATAGTTGGACCAGACCATGCATAGTCAGACCATACCATGTCCGTGTTAGACCAGACCTTGCCTGTGTTAGATCAGACCATGTCCTTGTTGGACTAGACCATGTGCTATTTTACGTGCTAAGGAATATGCGTTTAATTATCATCTCTTGACTTTAAGAACGCATTGTCTATTATAGAAAGTAAGGAAGATACTCTCTGAATTACTTTCTTCTATTCCTCGTATGACTGCTTGCATGTCTCGAAAAGTGTGAAGTTATGTAGGTACAACAAAAGGCTAATCAGATTTAAGAAGCACACCTAAAGCTAAAAGCAAGCTATGACAAGACAAGAACTTGCTCCTTTCAAATCAAGCTCAGCTAAAGCAACTTCAGCACTCTACTAAGAGACAACAAAAACCTTTCTTCTCCAACATTCAAGTTCATGAAGCTCCTATAAATAAATGCTTCCATGCAACGAGAAGACTAACGAACTTGAACTGAATAAACAAGAGAACAAGAACAGGAAAGAAAAAGGAAGAGAAAGGAAAGCAAATACTTAGTAAAAAAAAGAGAGCTTAGAGAAAAGAATACTTCAACTTCTACATAGCTCCTTGAGATTCAAATCAACTTCTTATCCTCTCTTTGAGAGTTATTTGAATCTTATCCATATTTGAATTGAAAGCTAAGAGTGGCTTAGTGATCAAAGAATACTTGGGAAGTATAATCTTAGGGGGAGATTTATACTTGTAACCAGTAGTGGTTTAGAATACTAGTTGTTAGTAGTGACATAGAGAATACTTGTAACCAGGAGTGGTAATGAAGAATATTTGTTTTGTAATCAGTTGATTATAGTGGAACCTCTTAACAATTGTTAAGGGAGAATTAGATGTAGCTTAGTTTGAGTGAACCAGTATAAAACAAGCATTCTACCTTTGTTGTCTTGTGTTTACATTTGTTCATCTTACACGCTATGCACTTTCCAAAGGTTTCTAAAAGATTTGTTTTGAAAGGATATATTTGCTTTTTTAAACTTATGTATATCTCTAAAGGCAACTTGCAAACTAATACTCTTTGCGAAAAGTTTTCTAACCCACTATTCAACCCCCCACCCCACCCCCTTCTAGTGTGTTCTTGTGTATGTCAATTGGTACGAAAATAAGGACTTCATCTATGTTGCGTCACTTGCCAAGGTGTAATGAGCTAAAAAAATGGAGATGTGGGAATGATGATAATTGATCATGTAGGGAGATTTAGGTCTAGGTAAATAGATCAAAAACATGTAGAAAATTTGCTTTCAAGAGCTATTCTTGAACATGGGTTATCATTTAGCTTTGTTGAGTATAAGTGGATTAGGGAATTGCTTATATATTTATATCCTAAAATCAAAATTCCAAGTAGGAATACAACTGTGTCTAACCTTTGGAGTATTCATTTTGAAGAAAAAGAAAATGTGAAACTTGCAATGCGTAGAGCTAATAGTAAGATTTGTTTGACATCTGATTGTTGGACTACCATAACTCAAGAAGGGTATATGTGTGTGACTACTCATTTTGTTGATATTGCTTGGAAATTGAATGGCAAGATTATTGCCTTTTGTAAGTTGGACCCTCTACATGGTGGTCATGAAATGGCAATTTTTTTTTTTTTGATATCTTGCTTGATTAGGGAATAGATAGGAAGATATTTTCTATTACTTTGGACAATGCTAATGCTAATGAGTTGATGGTAAGGATTATGAAAGAACAATTTAATTTGCAAAATAGTTTGATTTGTAATGGTGAGTACTTTCATGTGAAGTGTAGTGCTCATGTGTTGAATCTTATTGTTCAAGAGGGCTTAGGGGTGGCTAGTGATGCTTTGAAAAAGATTAGAGCTAGCATAAAATATGTGAAAGCATCAGAGGCAAGAAAGATTGCATTTAGAGAGTGTGTTCTTCAAGTGAGGGGTACTAAGGTAGGTTTGAGAATGGATGTGGTTACTAGATGGAATTCTACCTATGTTATGCTTGAACGTGCAGTTAAATACTAACGTGCTTTTGGTTGTTTGGCTATTCGTGATCAAAACTATGTCCATTGTCCATCAAGTGAAGAATGGAAAAGGGCTGAAAAAATGTGAGTTCTTGAAGCCCTTTTATGTCATCACTAACTTGATTTCTGGTTCAACTTATCAAACATCTAATCGTTATTTTATGCAAGTTTGAAAAATTGAATGTTTTTTGCGTGAGTCTAAAGAGAGTGATGATCCATTGATTAGTGGGATGGCTTTGGCAATGATTACCAAGTTTACCAAGTATTGGCTAGAGTATTGTGAGATTCCTACTATTGGAGCTATTCTTGACCCATGGTTGATGTTTAAAGCTATTCGATTTTTTTATTTAAAGATTGATCCTTCTACTTGTGAAGAAAATATTGAAGATTTAAGAAAAAAGATAAAGTTGTTTGATGAATATGTGAAGGAAAATTCAAATGAGTCAAATGCTTCAACTTCTCAAATTTCTCCTCCAATACAATAAGTTTCTTATATGGATGATGAATAAGTTATGGATGCATTTGATGTAAGTTAGTTAATGTATTTAAAAGTACTTTATTTATTTTTAGTTATGACTATTTTGCTTCATTTGTTTATTTAAAGTACTTATCATTGATTATTTCGTTTCATTTCTATTTTATTGTCTTAAAGGAATATGCTGATTATTTGAGCCAACATGTTACTGACAATGGAAAATCTGAATTGGATCTATATTTAGAAGAAGGGATTCTTGATCATAAGTTTTTTGATAAGTTAGATGTGTTGAATTATTGGAGAGATCGTTGGGACTGTTATCCAAACCTTTCCAAGATGGCTTGTGATGTTTTGAGCAATCCAATCACTACGGTTGCTAGTGAGTTTGCATTTAGTCTTGGTTCTCATGTGCTAACCAAGTATCGTATTTCCCTTATTCTTGAAAATGTGGAAATAATCATTTTAACCCAAAATTGGTTGCATGGTTTTGTAGAACCGGGTAATTTTTATAACTTGTTATTAATTTTTTTTTCTACTACACCGTTCATTGATGAATAGCTAATATAACATTATATTTATTTTTATTGTAGATGAAGATAAAATAAATATTGAAAGAGAAGAAGTGGTCAAGACTCTAATGTGGTTTAATGTTGATGGCTAGGAGCTTAAAGAATTGAAATTGTGTTTCTATTGTTTTTTAGTATTTTGTAATGTTATTTAAGACTTAAAAATTCTAGACTTCAATATTGTTTAACTTTTGTCTTTTCAAGACTTGAACTATTTTATGATCATATTCTAGTAATTAATTTGTATTTTGGATTTTACTTTTTCTTAAAATTGAATGTGTTTTGTATAAAATATATATATATATATATATATATATATATATATATATAATGTGTTTAATTTTTTTTTTTAATTTTTTAAAATATTTTAAGTGGGTTGGTGGGTTGGCTCGTTTAACTTACTAACTTGTGGTGGGCCAATCCAAGCTCATTTTTTAAAACTCACTAAGGAGTGAGTCAAGTTGGCCTGACCCACCAACTACGTGGGTCATGGTGGGCCAAGTCCAACGTGTCGGGCCGGCCCGTTTTGACAGCTCTTCTACATGTCATGTTATTTTTTTTATTGTATGAATGTTGAAAACATAATATATAATATAATTATAGACATTAAATTTTTTTCATATAAAAGTTATAATTTATTATTCTTCTTCTTATAGCATTGGGTTAGAAAAAAAAAACAATTTTGCCTTAATACGTTAGATGTCAAAGTGATTTTAAGTAAATTATTATTCCATGTGAGTTGAGCATAAATTTTTCTACTTGTATTTGGAAAAAAAAATGTTCTTCCCTGTGAATTTTATTTGCATATAATTTCTAAAAATCATAAAGGGTGTTTGTGTAATTTACTTATTATTTTAGCTCATGTAAAAAGGAAATGAAAAATGATTTACTTATAAATTGAATATAGACATTAATTTTATTTATATTAAAAAATATTCATATTATTATAGCAATGAGTTTCAAAATTTATTTTCACCCTAATAGTTTAAATAAGTGTACATTTTCCTAATTGATTTTGCAAAAATATGTTATTCCCAAGAATTTTTTTTTCGTATAGTTTCAAGACATAACAAAGGATGCTCATGTAATTCATTTTTTTATATATGGGAAAAATAAATGAACAATGATGTATTTAAAAATTGATTATAAATAATAATTTTATTATATAAAAATTCATAAATAAAATATTATCATTATAGAAATGAGTTAAAAAAAATATTTTCACCCCAACTAATAATTTATATGTTGACATGATTTCAAGTAAATTGTTATTTCCCACGAGTTGAGTGTAAATTTTCCTACATTTTTGTAAAAAAAAAAAAATTATCCTCTGTGAATTTTATTTTCATATAGTTGCAAAAAATAACATATGGTATTCATGTAATTTACTCATTCTTTGATGTCATGTGAAACAAAAATGAAAATGATTTACTTAAAATTGATTATAAACATTAATTTTATTCACCTAAAAAATTATTTGATTATAAAAATGATATATGACTATAAACTTCCATTAATGATTGAATCTCGAATGAATTTTTTTGAACTTGTACTAAAAAGAGAAGATGGGTAAGTCATGAACTAGTTGAAGTGTATTTGTCTATATAGTCAAATGTCTCTCAAAGTCATAAATTTTTACTCTTTAGTATATAAGATAAGATTTTAATATTTTATGTTTTGAATTTATCACAAAACATTATTTAAATTAAATGGTTTTAGACTAACTTAAAAGTATGTTGTAGTGTCATCACAATAAAGTTGTGCAACATGATATATATATATAAAAGATAAGATTTATTTATATATTTTGTTAGCTTAAAAAACTGATTTGTATTATAATTGAAAAAAATTATTCTTATTAAAAATAATTTTTATTTTAAAATTAACAAAAAAAATCCCAAAATAGTAAGTTTCTAGAATATTCTTAAGCTAACTTTTAACATGATAATAACATATGTAAAACTTTCCTCCAAACGGGGTTTGTTATATTAATATATAAGACTTTTTTCAAATTATTTTATACACAGAATAATGCGCATACATCTTGTTTTTATTTTCAGACAGTTCAAGAATTTTGTAACTTTATTCTAGTTAACTATTTTTGAAAAAAGTTGAAATATGCTGGATTGAAAATAGTTTCGCTATTGGTTAGTGCCTTCCGTGTTACTTATGTGGTCAACAATTCAGAAAAAAAAAATATTGAGGTAGTGTTTTATATATGCAATGTTATATTTGATAAGGAGTGACTCATATAAGAATGATATTTTTATGTGAGAATGAGAATGAATGTTCTCATCCATTGGATTAAATTAGACGGTCAGGATTAGAACACTCATTTAAAAATTAACATACACCTACCTCACTTGATTTCTCTACTTCTCCTCTTTGCTACACCCAAAATTTTAAAAAAAAACCCTCACACTCACGCTCTCCCTCTCATAAACGTGTTTCATAGTAGCCTTAACCATGACCACCATCGCCACAACCAACATGGTCACTGACACTAGGGCCACCGTTGCCCCCACCATCATGGTATGGTAGTGATGACCATGTTGGTGGTGATGGCAGTGGTCATGGTGATGGTGGCAACTCTTGGCAGCGACAAAGGGGGTGACGACCATGATGGTAGCAGTGACAATGGTCATGGTGGCGACAAGAACGACAGTGGTAACCATGTTGGTGGTGGCGACGGTGGTGGTCATGGTTAGGGCTGCTATGAAACACATTTATGAGAGGGAGAGTGATAAGCCATTTTTTTGTATTAATTCTAGGGTGATTGTTGCCATGTTTTTAACTGAATTCTATCACTTTTGTATTGGCAAACTTCACTTTATGTTCTAAGTGTGCAGGAATTTGAGGATTAAGAAAAGAAGTTGAAAGGAGGTTAAAATGAGGTTTTTAAAGGAATTAAGTGTGCTCATTCTTTAACACGGTCATGCTGACACTCAACACGACCGTGGTCACCTTGCAGCATGGCCAACACCACGACCATGCTAAATTGAAGCTTCTCAATCTTATGATCACCACATCCATGGTAACTATCAACACAGTCATGTTGATCCGGATTCCAATCAGTTAATTTATAGCACGACCATGTTAATTTATAGCATAGACATGCTAAACTTTTCACTTATCAATAGGAACTCCGGATAGCCGAAAAAGATATCTCTTTCTATATTTTTTCTTTCTAGTTTTAACTGCTGGTGGTACAGTTTGTTAGAACCAAGACAATTGATGATGTCTAACCCCTAATACCGTGATAGGTTTTGATGATAACAAATGTGATAATATTTGATCAACTAATAATTTTAGATTAAGTGATTTCAGGAAATAAAGTAAGAACAGACAATGGTATAATCACTCTAACTCTTACTTTCATCTTAACTGTCTGATAACTTATAATGGTTAAATCTAGCACTAAAATTGCTTCTAAACTGACTAAAATAAGCTCTTAATGAATCATGCAAAGTCTATAGGCCAGACGATGTCTGGTGCAAGGCCAGATGATGTCTGATGCTAGGCCAAACGATGTCTAATACAAGGCCAGACGATGTCTAAGGCCAGGCTAGACGATGTCTAATGCCAAGCCAGACAATGTTTGATGTAAGGCTAAACGATGTCTGATGCTAAGCCAGATGATGTCTGATGCTAAGTCAGACGATGTCTATGCACCAACAGACCATACTTAATCAAGACTAGACTATGTCTGTTAAGCCAAACTTTGTCTGTATAGGAACAAAACATAATCCGTCATATGTGCTGAGGAATATGTGTTGTATAATTAATTCTATACACAAATAAAGACACTGCTGCAACAGAAAGAAAGGGGAGACTCTCTTAGACGTTACTTTATTTGATTGCTCCTATTGCTTGTATGTCTCATATTATGTGAAGTGTGTAAGTACAGCCAAAAGAACCAATCAGCATTGGGATGCACACTTTTAGCTAAAAGACAATTGTAATAGAGACAAAAATCTGCTCCCTGTCACATCAAGCACAACAAAGTTACTTCAACACTCTACTGTGTGAGACAACGGAAAGAAGTCTTCTCTAACATTCAAATTCATGAAGCTCACTTTATAAGGATGCCTCCATGAAACAAGAAGAATAATGAACGAGAACAGAATAACAAAAATCAATCTAGACAGCGAGAGAGAATTCTGAGACAAACTCTCGAACACGAGCTAAGAGAAAAAGAATATCCATCATCTACAAGTTCACATAGATTCAACATTTGTCTATATGCTCTCTTTGAGAGTTATCTAAATCTTATACATAGTGATAAAAGAATACTTAGGAAGTATAATCTCAAGGGGAGATTCATACTTGTAACCAGAAGTGGTTTAGAATACTTGTAGCCAAGAGTGGCATAGAGAATACTTGTAGCCAGAAGTGGTAGTGAAGCATACTTGTTTTGTAATCAGTTGATTATAGTGGAATCTTTTAACGGTTTTTAAAGGAGAATTGGACGTAGCTCAAGTTGAGTGAACCAGTATAAAAACACACTCTCATCTGCTATCTTGTTATTACATATATTTATCTTGCTCACTATGCTCCTTTGGAAAGACTTTCTAAGCTTTGTCTTGCAAGGATATATTTGCTTATTTAAACTAACATATATCCAAGAAGGCAACAAGTGAACTAATGGTATTTACAAAAAAGTTTTACACCCACTATTCAATCCTCCCCTTCTAGTGTGTTCTTGTGTATTTCAGTTGGTATCAGAGCTCAGTCTCTGATAACTATCTTCATAGATACAGAGCTAAAGATCCTACACAAGGATGGAGAAGGGTCTACACAAACCTCCAATCTTCAAGGGTGAAAACTTTTCATATTGGAGACAAAGAATGGAGACATACTTTGAATCATGTCATATAGACATGTTGGATGTCGTAGAAAGTGGAGATTATATTCCAGTTGATGATAATAAAGTTGAGATTCCAAAAGAACAATGGACTGAGGCATAGAAGATCAAATTCGTCCTCAACTTCAGAGCAAGAAATGCAATACACACATGCATCTCAAAAACCGAGCACAAGAAGATAAGCCAGTTCAAATCTACCAAAGACATATGGGACACATTCATAATAACCTATGAAGGGTCCTCACAGGTAAAAAGGAACAACGTAAGCATTCTTGCCAGAGAATATGAACTCTTTGCTATGGAAGAAGATGAAACCATAGCTAATATGTTGTCTAGATTCCAAACTATTTTAAATGAGTTTCGAAACCTTCATAAAAGTTTCGAAAATTTTGAGCATGTTGACAAAATTCTTCACAGCTTTCCCAGACAATGGAGACCTCAGGTCACAGCCATTAAAGCTTCCAAAGATCTAGATTATATGCCTCTTGAAGAGCTAGTGGGAATTCTAATGTTGCATGAGCAAGAACTGCATGGAGATGCCAAACTGAAAAAGGGCAAGTCTTTGGGTCTGAAAGCTCACAAACCAAATCAGACAACACCTAAAGACACACCACCAAAGCTTTAAAGGCAGAAGAGTCAGAAGTAGAGTCCATTTCCTCAAGTGAAGAAGAGTCAAAAGATGATGATGAGCTATCCTTCATCTCAAGAAAAATCCACAAGATGTGGAAAAAGAAAGGTGGTTCGAGATGGAAGAACTATAATAAAAACTACTCAGCAGACCATGAGATGAAAGAGAAGAGTCCTATCATTTGCCATGAGTGTAAGAAGCTTGGAAACTTCAAGTCAGAATGTCCTAAGCTCAACAAGGGAAAAGAAAAGGTCAACAAGAAGAATTCCCAAGAAAAAGAAACGACAGATGTCCACATGGGATGATCTAGATGACTCAACAAATGAAAAAAATTCCGAAGGATCAAATGAAGAAACTAATCTCTGTCTGATGGCAGACGCAACCTCCACATCGTTTGCGTCTGATGATGAGAATACACTAGACAACACCCACTCTGCGTCTGCGTCTGAGGCTTCAGATGATGAAGAACAAGAGGTAGACCTCAATGATCTTATTTCTCTTCAAGAAGCTTATCAAGAACTTCACTTTAATTCATCTATTCTTTCAAAAGCCTATTTATCTATGAAAAAAGAAATTAAGAAAACTTTCAAAAAAGCATGAAGAACTTGGGTCTTCTTTCACTAAGCTATCTGATAAATGCTCTACATTAGTCACAGCCAGTAATGCTCTAACAAATGATCACCAATGCTTCATTAAGAGCAAAAGTGAACTTTGGATAAAAAAGGAACAACATAGAAGGAAATTGAATGAAGTGATTAAGGAAACTGATGAATTAAACAAGGTAAGAGCCTTGAGCAAAGATGAAGCTGAAATTGCTCAATTACGCAAAGAAACTGCATCTCTCAAGAGTACTCTAAGAAAACTTGTCAGTGGGTCTGAAAATTTAAAGAAAATTCTTCCATACAATAGATATCCAAATGACAAATCTGGCCTTGGATTCACAGGAAAGAAAGAAGCAACGAAAAAGAAAGCTTCTTTTAGAAGATCCAATTCTAAAAATGGACATGTAAAGTCCAAAAGCAAGAAATTGCCTACAAGGAGCAAATCATCTACTTCCAAGACTAACACCAAAGGACCCAAAAGAATATGGGTACCTAATAGCAAAATAATTCCTATTGCAGATGTTCTTGATGGCAGGAAAGAAACACCAATCATGGTACCTGGACAGTGGCTTCTCACATCACATGACGGGCGCAAGGTCTCTGTTTCTAAACCTGACATTAATGCATGGTCGTACAGTCACTTTCGGAGGTAATTAGAAAGGGAGAATCAAGGGTACTGGTAAGATAGGTATTCCACCTAGTCTCTTTATTGAGAATGTGTTATTTGTTGAAGGGCTAAGTCAATTTTGCTCGTGGATATGATGTTTCCTTCAACAAGGAATCATGCATAGTTAGAGACTCTAAAGGTTCACATCTCTTCTCTACAAAGAGACAAGGCAATCTTTATAAGATCAATCTTGGTGACTAAAGGATCAAAATGTATCATGTTTACTGTCTACCAAAGAAAGTCACTGGTTATGGCATAAGAAGCTTGGCCATGCAAGTTTGAGATTAATCTCAAAACTACAAAGATATAGCCTCGTAAGAGGATTGCCAACAATGTCATATAAGGATAACTTACTTTGTGAGGCATGTCAGAAAGGGAAACAAGTAAAAACATCTTTTAAAAGTAAAAACATTATTTCCACTTCTAGACCATTAGAACTGTTACATATTGATCTCTTTGGTCCAACAAAGACTACCTCTCTTAGAGGGAAGAGATATGGACTGGTAATAGTTGATGACTATTCTAGATGGACATGGGTTTTATTCCTCACTCACAAGGATGAGGCTTTTAAGTAATTCTATAAATTTTGCAAATGTGTTCAAAATGAAAAAGGAGTATGTATAATTTCTATCAGAAGTGACCATGGAGGAGAGTTCGAAAATGAAAGTTTTCAGAGGTTCAGTTAAGAGAATGGAATTCTTCACAACTTCTCAACACCTAGAACACCACGGAAAAATGGTGTTGTTGAGAGGAAGAATAGGTCATTATAAGAAATGACCAAAACCATGTTGAATGATAACTTGACTGCAAAGAACTTTTGGGTAGAAGCTGTAAATACTTCCTGTTACATGCAAAACAAAATTTATATTAGGCCTATTATTAAAAAGACTCCATATGAACTGTGGAAAGGAAAGAAACCCAACATATCATACTTCCATCCCTTTGGATGTCAATGTTTCATTCTTAACACAAAAGACAATTTGGGTAGGTTTGATTCGAAGTATGATACAGGCATTTTACATGGATATTCTGAAACATCTAAGGCATATAAAGTGCTTAACTCTAGAACCAAAAATGTGGAATAAGCCATTCATGTGAGATTTAATGACACTCAACCTGATAGGAAACTATTAGAGTTACAAGACTCATTTGCATATATCAGACTGGAAGATGCAATAACAAAGACCAGAACATCGTCTAACACACCATCGTCTGCGTCTGGGCACAACAGCGTCTGCTCCCACATCGTTTTCTGCCAGATCGTCTGTTAACTATTAGACCATTTCAAATGATGAAGAAGAAGTCGGAGAACCACAAAGCAGCAACAAAATGATGATCAAGAACCATCCCCCTTCTTAGATAATTGGAGAAGTTCAAGCTATAGTAAAAACAAGATCATCTTTCCAACAAACAACTCTACTGTCTAAGATAGAACCCAAGCACATTGATGATGCCATGGAAGATGAAAGCTGGGTACAAGTAATGCAAAGAAGAGCTGGATCAATTTCGAAAGAATGATGTCTAGAAACTTGTGTTGTTGCTAGACAACAAGGAAGTTGTTGGTGCTAAGTGGGTCTTTAAAAACAAACTAGATGAGAATGGTAAGGTTCTGAGGAACAAGGCTAGATTAGTGGCCAAAGGTTACTCACAATAGGAAGGTATTGATTATACGGAGACATTTGCTCTAGTAGTCAGACTTGAGGCAATTAGGATTTTGCTTTCATTTGCTGCTCATAGAAATATGAGACTCTATCAAATGGATGTAAAATGTGCATTCCTCAATGGTGTAATCAAAGAGGAAGTTTATGTAGAACAACCCCCTGGGTTTGAAAGTACTATCTTTCCAGACCATGTATTTAAACTAAACAAAGCACTATATGGTCTTAAACAAGCTCCTAGAGCATGGTATCAAAAACTCAGTTCATTTTTAATAGAACACAATTTTACAAGAGGAAAGATAGATACTACATTGTTCCGCAAAAACTACTCTTCTAATTTTATTATTGTTCAAATCTATGTGGATGACATTATCTTTGGTGCTACTAATGAAAAACTCTGTGAAGAGTTCTCATAATTGATGTAGACTGAGTTCGAAATAAGCATGATGGGAGAATTGAAATTCTTCCTAGGATTGTAGATCAAGCAGACCAACAAAGGAATCTTCATATACTAGACCAAGTATGTGAAAGAACTCCTAAAAAAGTTCAAAATGGATGATGCTAAAATTATGAAGACTCCAATGCATCCAACAACATCACTTGGACCTGATAAAGATTTAAGGAAAGTAGATGTCACTCAGTTCAAAGGAATGATTGGGTCACTACTCTACTTGACTGCATCCAGACCAGACATAATGTTCAGTGTCTGCCTCTGCTCTAAATTTCAATCTGACCCAAGGGAAGTGCATCTGTCTACAGTTAAAAGAATTTTTAGATATTTAATTGGAACTTCTAATCTTGGTCTTTGGTTTAAAAGACAGAAAGAGTATAAACTAACAAACTATTGTGATGCTGACTATTCTGGAGAGAAAATTGAAAGAAAAAGCACCAGTGGAGGCTACCACTTCATTGGAGGCAACATGGTGTCATGGCTCAGCAAGAAACAGGGAACAATAACACTATCAATAGCAGAAGCAGAATACATCTCAATTGCAAGTTGTTGCTCTTAGATATTGTGGATCAAGAATCAACTTGAAGACTACAACATATTTGAGAGTAACATTCCTATCTTCTGTGATAATACTGTTGTTATATCTCTTTCGAAAAATCCAACCATGCACTCTAAAGCCAAGCATATAGAGATAAAACATCGTTTCATAAGAGACCATGTTCAGAAGGGGACCATTAAATTGGAATATGTCAAAATAGATGATCAGCTTGCTGATGTTTTTACAAAACCCCTTATTGAAGACAAACTAATCTTTTTGAGAGAAAAGATTGGGATGGTCTGGGTGAATTAATGTTTTATCACTGTCTGCTATTCACTGGTAGAACTAAGGACACATTGTCTGGTGTGATACTTAAGTGAGGCATGTGCATGCCACGTGTTTCGCACTCAAAATATGAGCCAGACCATGTGACTTTTTAAAAATCGTTTTGTAACTTAAGCATCCGTTTGGTTCTGAGTCATTTAAGCCCAAAACGCAAGCCACAATAAACACATTGTCTGTTGAACCCCTATCGTCTGTGTCACCTACACCGACTAAGTAAGCCAAACAGTTGCTGCACAATTTGATGCCCAAGCACAGACTATGCAAGAGCCACTATCTGAACCCACTGTTTAGACAGAAGATCAACCTACGTCTACCCCTCCTAAACAGATGATCACCCAACAGATTGAACCCACTGTTCAGTCTGAGACACAATCTAAACCCACAACTCAAACTGTTGTATCAACAACATCCCAACAAACTCCACCAAACAACAAACCATTCAGTCTAGACAACAACACTCCTTTGTCCAGATTCAAAGAAGACACACCTCCTCCTCCACCTTCCTTAGGCTGCTGCAACAGTCAACCTCACCTTCCAAACCATGACTGTGATGACATTTTCTACTCCATCCTCCACCTTTTTGCTTATGACAAAGGGGCAGAGATTTTTGGATGTATAAAATATTACCAGACAATGCTTGAGATTCTTTTACTTTCTCAAATTATCCGTTTTAATTATTTCATGCCTTAATCTATCATATGCATTTGCATGATAGACTGAGGGGGAGTTCATCATGTTAATAACTGCGCATACTTAATTATCATGAAATAATTCACACTCTGATATATAAATGTCTGTGATTCATTGTCTGTTAAATCAAAATTATAACATGTGTTGTCATCATCAAAAAGGGGGAGATTGTTAGAACCAATACAATTGATGATGTCTAACCCCTAATACCGTGATAGGTTTTGATGATAACAAATGTGATAATATTTGATCAACTAATGATTTCAGGAAATAAAGTAAGAACAAACAATGGTATAATCACTCTAACTCTTACTTTCATCTTAACTTTCTAATAACTTATAATGGTTAAATCTAACACTGAAATAGCTTATAAATTGACTAAAATAAGGTCTTCACGGATCATGCAAAGTCTATAGGCCAAACGATGTCTGAAGCTGAGCCAGACAATGTCTAAGGCTAGAATAGACCATGTCTTTTAATTTAGAATATGTTTGTTAAGCTAGACGCTGTCTAAGGCTAGAACAGACCATCTATTCTAATTCAGAATGTGTTTGTTAAGCCAGACGCTATCTGTGCACGAACAAACCATACATAATCAAGACCAAACTATGTCTATTAAGCCAGACTTTGTCTGTGCAAGAACAGAACATAATCTGTCATATGTGTTGTATAATTAATTCTATACACAAATAAAGGCACTGCTGCAACAGAAAGAAAGGGAGACTCTCTTTGACGTTACTTTATTTGATTCCTCTTATTGCTTGTATGTCTCATATTATGTGAAGTGTGTAGGTACAGCCAAAAGAACCAATCAGCATTGGGATGCACACTTTAGCTAAAAGACAATTGTAATAGAGACAGAAACCTGCTCCTGTCACATCAAGCATAGTCAAAGCTACTTCAACACTCTACTATATGAAACAACGGAAAGAAGTCTTCTCTAACGTTCAAATTCATGAAGCTCACTTTATAAGGATGCCTCCATGAAATGAGAAGACTAATGAACGAGAATAGAATAACAAAAATCAATCTAGACAGCAAGAGAAAGAATTCTAAGACAAGGTCTTGAACACGAGCTGAGAGAAAAAGAATATCCATCCTCTACAAGTTCACGTAGATTCAACATTTGTTTATATCCTCTCTTTGAGAGTTATCTAAATCTTATACATATTTGTATAGAAAGCCAAGAGTGGCTTAGTGATAAAAGAATACTTAGGAAGTATAATCTCAGGGGGAGATTCATACTTGTAACTAGAAGTGGTTTAGAATACTTGTAGCCAAAAGTGGTAGTGAAGAATACTTGTTTTGTAATCAGTTGATTATAGTGGAACCCTTTAACAATTGTTAAAGGAGAATTGGACATAGCTCAGGTTGAGTGAACCAGTATAAAAACAAGCTGTCATCTGCTGTCTTGTGATTACATATATTTGCTCACTATGCTCTTTTGGAAAGACTTTTTAAGCTTTGCCTTGCAAGGATATATTTGTTGATTTAAACTAACATATATCCAAGAAGGCAACTTGTGAACTAATAGTATTTACGAAAATGTTTTAGATCCACTATTCAACCCCCCTCTAGTGTGTTCTTGTGTATTTCACAATTTTTAGGAGTGATCTAGAGTCACCATTTATTGTAAAACTCTCTTTCCCTTCTATCTTGCTTATAGTATATTGTGTTCTCCTCTAATGATGAGTAGCTAATTTCTAAATTAGGGTTGTGATGAAGTTAATAATTGATGAACTTGAATCACCAATTCACTAATTCATTATGTCAATTAAATTATTGCTTGTTCCTTAATGCTTGTTTAAGGATTGGTCGTCTTAAGCTTGAATTGAATCGGTTTATTGCTTATGATCGTTAACGATAGACCCTAAACTTGTTCTTTAATTGAGTTTAGGAATTTTGTATGATCATTCTTAATTTCTATTCTTCTGACTAATTGATTGATCTTTATGCTTTTCTAAAGTTGAAAACTCCTATGATCAATTGGGGTTGCATTTTAGGAATAGGGACAATTCTCTTAATCATAGTAATTGTCTAATTAAAATAAAGTTGGTGATTAACATGAATTGGGTTGTAAATTGAGGGCTCAAGGGGAATCGAATTATTAATGAAACCACAACCCTAGGTTTTAATTATTCCACTTCTGTCTCAATCACTTAACATTTTACTTTGTGCACTTATCAACCAACCAAATCAAATTATAAGACAAATTTTGTTTGAATTCTCAAACTTCTCAGTAAAAATCGCCATCAGTCCTTTGGATACGACATCTAGACTTAGGTCCACTGTTGCTACTGCATAGGATATACTTGCCCTTAAGTGAGTTTAATTTATGCATTGGAGAGCGTGAGTGTGATGGGTTTTTTTTTTTTTTTTTAATTTTGGGTGCACTAAAGAGGAGAAGTAGAGAGATCAAGTGAGATAAGTGTATGTTAATTTTTAAATGAGTGCTCTAATTCTAACCGTCTAATTTAATCCAATGGATGAGAACGTCCATTCTTATTCTCACATAAAGATATAGTTCTCAAATGAGTCGCCCCTATTTGATAAACTTCATATAGTAATATGAATTTTGGGAGGGGCATCTTGTTATTATCTATGTATACTTGTACATGTTCTTTTGGGATTACAATTATTAATATATATATATATATATATATTGTTAGTGTTCTCCTTTCTGATCCATGATATAGCTTTTTCTTGTGCGTTGTTGAATTATATGAAGTATTAATAGCATTGTCATGACATGATCTATAAAATATATATATATATATATATATATATATATATATATATATATATTGGATCAAATAGCGCTTGTTTTGTGAAGTCAGTTTTTCCTTTACCTTGGAAAATTAGTGGGGTATTTCCTTATTATGCACCTATTAATAAATGTGATCCTTAATTCTTTTATGAACTTAGAAGAAATAAAAGAGTTCATATTGAATTGAATTCTTTTCTGGCTATAGGAACCTAAATTTTCTTTTTGGACAATAGAGTTTTATCCCCCATAAATTTAGAAATTCCAATGCCTTAAGAACATACATGCCATTTTGTATTTTTGGGTATGCATTTAAAGATATTAAAGTTTTTTTATGTTGTTGTCATTGATCGTGTAATGTGTTAGAACCAAGACATTTGATGATGTCTGACTCCTAATACTTTGATAGGTTTTGATGATAACAAATGTGATAATATTTGATCAACTAATGATTTCAGATTTAGTGATTTCAAGAAATAAAGTATGAACAGACAATGGTATAATCACTCTAACTCTTACTTTTGTCTTAACTCTCTGATAACTTATAATGGTTAAATCTAGCACTGGAATTGCATATAAATAGACTAAAATAAGCTCTTAACGGATCATGCAAAGTCTCCAAGCCAAACGATGTCTGATGCTAAGCCACATGATGTCTCAAGCTGAGCCAAACCATGTCTAAGGCTAGAATAGGCCTTGTCTTTAAATTCAGAATGTGTTTGTTAACCCAAATGCTGTCTGTTGTGCACGAACAGACCATGTCTTTTAATTTAGAATGTGTTTGTTACACCAAACGTTGTCTGTGCACAAACAGACCAAACATTGTCTATGCATGAACAGACCATGTCTCTTAATTCAAATGTGTTTGTTAAGCCAGACAATGTCTGTGCACCAACAGACCATACTTAATCAACATCAGACTATGTCTGTTAAGCCAGACTTTGTCTGTGCAGGAACAGAACATAATCTATCATATGTGCTGAGGAATATGTGCTGTATAATTAATTATTTACTTAAATAAAGGCACTACTGCAACAAAACGAAAGGGAGACCCTCTTTGACATTACCTTCTTTGATTCCTCGTATTGCTTGTATGTCTCGTATTATGTGAAGTGTGTAGGTACAACCAAAAGAACCAATCAACATTGGGATGCACACTTCTAGCTAAAAGACAACTGTAATAGAGATAGAAACCTACTCTTGTCACATCAAGCATAGTCAAAGCTACTTCAACACTCTACTGTGTGAGACAATAGAAAGAAGTCTTCTCCAACGTTCAAATGCATAAAGCTCACTTTATAAGGATGCCTCCATGACACGAGAAGACTAATGAACGAGAACAGAATAACAAAACTCAATATAGACAGCGAGAGAAAGAATTCTGAGACAAGGTCTTGAACACGAGCAGAGAGAAAAAGAATATTCATCCTCTACAAGTTCACGTAGATTCAACATTTGTTTATATCCTCTCTTTGAGAGTTGTTTGAATCTTATACATATTTGTATAGAAAGCCAAGAGTGGCTTAGTGATAAAAGAATACTTGGGAAGTATAATCTCAAGGGGAGATTCATACTTGTAACTAGAAGTGGTTTAAAATACTTCTAGCCAGAAGTGGCAGTGAAAAATACTTGATTTGCAATCAGTTGATTATAGTGGAGCTCTTTAACAGTTGTTAAAGGAGAACTGGACGTAGCTCAGGTTGAGTGAACTAGTATAAAAACAAGCTCTCATCTATTGTCTTGTGATTACATATATTTATCTTGCTCACTATGCTCTTTTGGAAAGACTTTCTAAGCTTTGCCTTGCAAGGATATATTTGTTGATTTAAACTAACATATATCCAAGAAGGCAACTTGTGAACTAATAGTATTTACGAAAAAGTTTTAAACCCACTATTCAACCCCCTCTTCTAGTGTGTTCTTGTGTATTTCAGTTGGTATCAGAGCTTGGTCTCTGATAATTATCTTCATAGATACAGAGCTAAAGATCTACACAAGGATGGAGAAGGGTCTACACAAACCTCCAATCTTCAAGGGTGAAAACTTCACATATTGGAGACAAAGAATGGAGACATACTTTGAATCATGTCATATAAACATGCTAGATGTCGTAGAAAATGGAGATTATATTCCAGTTGACAATAATGAAGTTGAGATTCCAAAAGAACAATGGACTGAGGCACAGAAGATCAAATTCATCCTTCACTCCAAAGCAAGAAATGCAATACACGCATGCATCTTAGAAACTAAGCACAAGAAGATAAGCCAATTCAAATTTGCCAAAGACATATGGGACACATTCATAATAACCTATGAAGGGTAATGTGTCCTCACAAGTAAAAAGAAACAAGGTAAGTGTTCTTACTAGAGAATATGAACTCTTTGCTATGGAAGAAGATGAAACCATAGCTAATATGTTGTCTAGATTCCAAATATTTTCAATGAGCTTCGAAACCTTGGTAAAAGTTTTGAAAATTTCAAGCATGTTGACAAAATTCTTCGGAGCATGCTCAGACAATGGAGACCTCAGGTCACAGTCATTAGATCTTCCAAAGATCTAGATTATATGCCTCTCGAAGAGCTAGTGGGAATTCTAATGCTGCATGAGCAAGAACTGCATGGAGATGCCAAACTGAAAAAGGGCAAGTCTCTAGCTCTGAAAGCTCACAAGCCAAATTAGACAACACCTAAAGAGTCATCTTGATAAAAAAAGTCAGTCCTCTAGACCATTCAAAAGACAACACCACCAAAGCTCTAAAGGCAGAAGAGTCAGAAGTAGAGTCCACTTCCTCAAGTGAAGAAGAGTTAGAAGATGATGATGAGCTATCCTTCATCTCAAGAAAAATCCACAAGATGTGGAAAAAGAAAGGTGGTTCAACATGGAAGAACTACAACAAGAAATACTCAGTAGACCATGAGAAGAAAGAGAAGAGTCCTATCATTTGCTACGAGTGTAAGAAGCCTGGACACTTCAAGTCAGAATGTCCTAAGCTCAACAAGGGAAAAGAAAAGGCCAATAGAAGAATTCCCAAGAAAAAGAAAGGACTGATGTCCACATGGGAAGATCTAGATGACTCAGCAGATGAAGAAAATTCTAAAGCATCACATGAAGAAGCTAATCTCTGTCTGTTGGTAGACGCAACCTCCACATCGTCTACATATGATGATGAGAATACACCAGACAACACCCACTCTGCATCTACGTCTGAGGCTTCAAATGATGAAGAACAAGAGGTAGACCTCAATGATCTTATTTCTCTTCAAGAAGCTTATCAAGAACTTCTCTCTAATTGATTTATTCTTTCAAAAGCCTATTTATCTAAGAAAAAGAAATTAAGAAAACTTTCAAAAGAGCATGAAGAACTTGGGTCTTCTTTCACTGAGCTATTTGATAAATGCTCTACATTAGTCACAACCAGTAATGTTCTAATAGATGATTTTCAAAAACTAACCATTGATCACCAATGCTTAATTAAGAGCAAAAGTGAACTCTGAATATAAAAGCAACAGCATAGAAGGCAATTGAATGAATTGATTAAGGAAATTGATGAATTAAGCAAGGTAAGAGCCTTGAGCAAAGATGAAGCTGGAATTTCTCAATTACGCAAAGAAGTTGCATCTCTCAAGAGTACTCTAAGAAAATTTGTCAATGAGTCTGAATATTTAAAGAAAATTCTTTCATACAACAGACATCCAAATGATAAATCTGGCCTTGGATTCACAAGAAAGAATGAAGCAACCAAAAAGAAAGCTTCTTCTAGAAGATCTAATTCTAAAAATGGACATGTAAAGTCCAAAAGCAAGAAATTGCCTACAAGGTGCAAATCATGTGCTTCCAAGACTAACACCAAAGGACCCAAAAGAATATGGGTACCTAATAGCAAAATAATTCTTGTTGCAGATGTCCTTGATGGCAAGAAAGAAACACCAATCATGGTACTTGGACAGTGGCTTCTCACATCACATGACGGGCACAAGGTCTATATTCCTAAACTTGACACCAATGCATCGTTGTACAGTCACTTTTGGAGGTAATCAGAAAGGGTGAATCAGGGGTATTGGTAAGGTAGGTATTCCTCCTAGTCTCTTTATTGAGAATGTGTTATTTGTTGAAGGGCTAAAACACAATCTACTGAACATAAGTCAATTTTGCGACAATGGATATGATGTTTCCTTCAACAAGGAATCATGCATAGTCAGAGACTCTAAAGGTTCACATCTCTTCTCTGCAAAGAGACAAGGCAATCTTTATAAGATCAATCTTGGTGACTAAAGGATCAAAATGTATCATGTTTACTATCTGTCAAAGAGAGTCACTAGTTATGACATAGGAAGCTTGGCCATGCAAGTTTAAGATTAATCTCAAAATTGCAAGGATAACTTACAAGTGAAAACATCTTTTAAAAGTAAAAGCATTATTTTCACTTCTAGACCATTAGAACTGTTACATATTGATCTCTTTGGTCCAACAAGGACAACCTCTCTTAGAAGGAAGAGATATGGACTAGTAATAATTGATGACTATTCTAGATGGACAGGAAATGGTGTTGTTGAGAAGAAGAATAGGTCATTACAAGAAATGGCCAGAACCATGTTGAGTGATAACTTGACTCCTAAGCACTTCTAGGCAAAAGTTGTAAATACTTCCTGTTACTTGCAAAACAAAATTTATATTAAGCCTATTATTAAAAGACTCCATATGAACTGTGGAAAGGAAAGAAACCCAACATATCATACTTCCATCCATTTGGATGTCAATGTTTCATTCTTAACACAAAAGACAATTTGGGTAAGTTTGATTCGAAGTGTGATACAGGCATCTTACTTGAATATTCTGAAACATCTAAGGCATATAGAGTACTTAACTCTAGAACCAAAAATGTGGAAGAAGCCATTCATGTGAGATTTAATGACACTCAACTTGATAGGAAACTATCAGAGTTACAAGACTCATTTGCAGATATCGGACTGGAAGATGCAATAACAAAGACCAGAACATCATCTGACACACCATCGTCTACATCTGGCACAACAATGTCTGCTCCTAGATCGTCTATTCTCCATCATACCATCTCAGATGATGAAGAAGAAGAAGTCAGAGAACCACAACGTAGCAACAGAATGATGATTAAGAACCATCCTCCTTCTCAGATAATTGGAGAAGTTCGAGCTCTAGTAAAAACAAGATCATCTTTCCAACAAACAACTCTATTGTGTGAGATAGAACCCAAGCACATTGATGATGTCATGGAAGATGAAAGCTGGGTCCAAGCAATGCAAGAAGAGCTGGATCAATTTCAAAAGAATGATGTCTGGAAACTTGTGAAGCTGCCAGACAACAAGGAAGTTGTTAGTGCTAAGTAGGTCTTCAGAAACAAACTAGATGAGAATGGTAAGGTTCTAAGGAACAAGGCTAGATTAGTGGCCTAAATATGAGCCAGATCATGTGACTTTTTAAAAAATGTTTTGTAACTTAAGCATTCGTTTGGTTCTAAGTCACAAAAGCCCAAAACGCACATTCAAGTCTGTCATAAATGTGTCATTTCAATCATTCGTTAACCGTACCATCATATTTAATGCACACTCATTACCTATTCTAGCCTACTGTTGCAAAACGTATACCCTAAGCTTTTGAAAACACTCATCTCTCTCACCCATTCTCTCTGCAACCAAGAACTTAAAAAAAAAAAACCCTAAACTCCAACCCTCGCCATGGCCAAAGGTAATCTAGTCAAGGGTTCTTCCTCCTCCCAACTACTAGCGTCACCCTCATCCACTCAAGCTTCTGATGGAGCTTCTAGAGAACCCTCAACCAAACAGTCAACCGCATCTTCCAAACCATGATTGTGATGGCATTTTCTACTCCATCCTCCACCTTTTTGTTTATGACAAAGGGGGAGAGATTTTTAGATGTATAAAATATTACCAGATAATGCTTGAGATTCTTTTAATAAAACAGTAAATGGTTCACTATTGTTTTTACTCAATTCATTTACTGTCTAAAATTATTCGCTTTAATTATTTCATGCCTTAATCTATGATATGCATCTGCATGATAGACTTTTGGGGAGTTCATCATGCTAATAATTGCGCATACTTAATTGTCATGAAATAATTCACACTCCGAATAACACTCTGATATATAAATGTCTGTGATTTATTGTCTATTAAATCAAGATTATAACATGTGTTGTCATCATCAAAAAGGGAGAGATTGTTAGAACCAAGACATTTGATGATGTCTGACCCCTAATATTTTGATAGGTTTTGATGATAACAAATGTGATAATATTTGATCAACTAATGATTTCAGATTAAGTGATTTCAAGAAATAAAGTAAGAACAGATAATGGTATAATCACTCTAACTCCTACTTTCGTCTTAATTCTCTAATAACTTATAATGGTTAAATCTAGCACTGGAATTGCTTATAAATAGACTAAAATAAGCTCTTAACAGATCATGCAAAGTCTCTAGGCTAGATAATGTTTGATGCCAAGCCAAACAGTGTCTGATGCAAGGCCAGACGATGTCTGAGGCCAGGCCAAACGATGCCTGATGCTAAGCCAAACGATGTCTGATGCTAAGCCACACGATGTCTCAAGCTCAGCCACACGATGTCTAAGGCTAGAACAAACCATGTCTTTTAATTCAGAATGTGTTTGTTAAGCCAGACACTGTTTGTGCACAAACAGACCATGTCTTTTAATTCAGAATGTGTTTGTTAAGCCAGACGATGTGTGTGCATGAACAGACCAGACGCTGTCTATGCACGAGCAGACCATGTCTCTTAATTCAGAATGTGTTTATTAAGCCAGACGATGTGTGTGCACGAACAGACCATGTCTTTTAATCTAGAATGTATTTATTAAGCCAGACGCTGTCTGTGCACGAACAAACCATGTCTCTTAATTCAGAATGTGTTTGTTAAGCCAGACGATGTTTGTGCACGAACAGACTATGTCTCTTAATTCATAATGTGTTTGTTAAGTCAGACGATGTCTGTGCACCAACAGACCATACTTAATCAAGACTAGACTATGTCTGTTAAGCCAAACTTTGTCTGTGCAGGAACAAAACATAATCTGTCATATGTGTTGTATAATTAATTCTTTACTCAAATAAAGGCACTATTGCAACAGAAAGAAAGGGAGACTCTCTTTGACATTATCTTCTTTGATTCCTCGTATTGCTTGTATGTCTCGTATTATGTGAAGTGTGTAGGTACAGCCAAAAGAACCAATCAGCATTGGGATACACACTTTTAGCTAAAAGACAACTGTAATAGAGACAGAAACTTGCTCTTGTCACATCAAGCACAGTCAAAGCTACTTCAACACTCTACTGTGTGAGACACTGGAAATAAGGATGACTCCATGAAACGAGAAGACTAATGAACGAGAACAAAAGAACAAAAGTCAATCAAGACAGCAAGAGAAAGCACTTTGAGACAAGGTCTTGAACGCGAGCTGAGAGAAAGAGAATATCTATCCTCTACAAGTTCACATAGATTCAATGTTTGTTTATATCCCCTCTTTGAGAGTTATCTGAATCTTATACATATTTGTATAGAAAGCAAGGAGTGGCTTAGTGATAAAAGAATACTTGGGGAAGTATAATCTCAGGGGCAGATTCATACTTGTAACCAGGAGTGGTTTAGAATACTTGTAGCCAGGAGTGACATAGGGAATACTTGTAGCCAGAAGTGGCAGTAAGAAGAATACTTGTTTTGTAATCAGTTTATTATAGTGGAACCCTTTAACAATTTTTAAAGGAGAATTGGACGTAGCTCAGGTTGAGTGAACCAGTATAAAAACAAGCTCTCATCTACTATCTTGTGATTACATATATTTATCTTGTTCACTGTGCTCTTTTGGAAAGACTTTCTAAGCTTTTGCCCTGCAAGGATATATTTTCTAATTTAAACTAACATATATCCAAGAAGGAAACTTGTGAACTAATTGTATTTACGAAAAAGTTTTAAACCCACTATTCAACCCCCCTCTAGTGTGTTCTTGTGTACTTCATAATGCATAAGGATTTGGAAAGCTTTGAGAATTGCTATCTTCGTGTATTCGGTATTGATATTTTCTTTAGCCTTATAAAGATATATAATATTTCCTAAGGGTGAGGTTTATTTTTAACGATTTTTAGAAACCATTAAGAGTTGAACACACTATCATAAGCACTTTTATAAAAGCTTTGTTATGTGCAATTTGTGAATATGTACATGACAACTTTTTATTTGGATAAATTTTGTGTCAACAGGTAGCTTATATTATGGAATAAATCTGTGTCAATGTTATGTTAATTCAGTGAGTGTGTCACTTATTTGATGTGATGATTGGTTTGGTATACTTATTGTTATCATATTTGAGTGTAAATTTTATGAATTCTTTTTGTTTATTTATATGTCTGGTATTTTTTTAATTAAATTGGTTGAAAGAATATATTATCAAAGTAATCCCTATTGTGTAAATTGATTTGATTAAAATTACATGATTGTTTTGTATTGGATTATTTATGCGAATTGTGCTCGACCCAGAGGAATACACAATTTGGAAAAATAATAACATACATGTGATGATAAATATATGGCAATTATAAAGCATTACTTTATAGAATTGGTTGTCAATATTTGATCATTGTGTTGATAGTACAAATTCAAGTTAATGTTTTTGTCCAAAGACTAAAAATTAATGTTGTGTTGGGGATCTTGTGATAGGTTCATTATGTGAAATATTTCCACGTCTTGTTATATATATTTTATATGACTTACTTGAGTATATGTGAAAGTTGTGTAAATTTAAGACCTCTCATTTTTTTTATTAAATTGTCTGGTATTTTTGGGTTGAATTAATTGGAACATGTTGTGAAAGTAACCTTTGTTGCATAGGTTAATTTGATTGAATTTACATAGATGTTGCATGAAATTATTCATGTGAATTGTGCCCGGCCAAAGGAAGACACAATTTGACCAAATAATTACATGCATGCGATAATAAATGTGCGGTGATTGTAATGATTGATTTGTCATGTGAATAATGAAATGTCTAAAGACATTAATCATTATCTGATAGGAGTAATTATCACATAAGTTTTCCATGTGAATAATGGAGTGTCCAAAGATAACTTTTGTTTGACATGACTTATCACCAATGTTTGATCATTGCTTTGAGAGTATCACTTGTAGTTAATTTTTTCAATCTGAAGATTGGGATTAATGGAGAGGTATCTTGTTTGGGTCTTTAAATTTACGATAAAGATTAATTATGCATTTTATGTTTATTGTTCTCTCTTTAGTTGCTGTCTGGGGTGTTCATGGATTGGTTTTTAAAAATCCAATCCATATCCAATTAAATGGATTGGATTTAAAATCCATATCCATTTAATTGGATAAAAACGGTTGGATTTCTTTTAAACCGAATTAAAATGGTTTTAAAACTAGTTTCAAACCAAACCATTTTTTTAAAAGTAAATTTAAAATTTAATTTCTAAAAAACGAGATTTGAAGGTAAAAACAAAGTTATAAAAAAAACTATTTTTTATAATTTTTTAGAAAATATAAATTAATATGAATTACTAACTAGGAATTAGGAATCAGTAAAGAAATTTCCATTGTCTTATCATTTTTAAAGCGGTGTATTTTATCTTACATACATATGATATATTTACTTATAAATTTAATATACATTAAATAGTTTGACAATCCGTAACTAAATGTCAAAATTATTTTCAAATATATATTTTTAACTATTTTATACAACTATATATATTTGAGAAAAGGGGTGATGCACTGGCTGTGTAAAACTATTTTACATCGTTAGTCAATCACAACCCTTCATTTATGGTTAGACAGTTAACTTTTATAAAATTATTTCAAAAGTCATTAAATCGGTGAGTTATGATTGTTCAACTGTGTAAAATTATTTTACACCAACAACCGTGCATGAACATTAATCTCTATATATTTTATCTTCAAAAATTAAGTACGCTCCTAACATGCATATTATGTTTTTTTTTTATATCAAGCGAACCATTTAATTTAACATCTTAACTCTTTCAATCTATCATTTTTTAAATCTTTAATTTTAATTTATTTTGAATATTTTTTATATAAAAGTTATCAATAATTATTGATATCAATAATAATATATTATAATATAAACCATTTATCATAAATCTAAAATATAACTTCTATATTATAAAAATATTTATTATAAATTTGAATTATATTATAATTATATATTTAAAATTATTTATTTCTTTATTATAAATTTTAGTTTTATAAAATAAATATTTATTTTGTGTCATGCACACATAAAATACTAATTATAAAATAAACAATTAAAAAAGATGCATGACGTAAAAAAAAAAAAAATATATATATATATATAGGGGGCACTTAAAGTGAAAACAACTTTTAAATGAGAACAATGAGAATATACAATAATAACCATTCGATTAAAATTAAAAATAATAAACGTATCAGATTAAAACCTCAATTTTAAGTGCATCACCATGAGATCCTACCCCTCCATCTCTTTCAATTACGTTTTTTTCTCTGCATTTTTTCCAACGGCACAAGCACAGAGGTAAAACAATCACAATTGAATCTCTATTCAATTTCCTTTCACAATTACAGATATGGTTACCATTGTCATCACCACCACTAACATGGTTACCACCGTCATTCTTGCCACCGCTAAGGCCATCATCATTGCCACCATCATGGTCGTCGTCCCCGTTGTTGTCGCTACCACCACTGCCGACGGCGGTGTGGCGGCAACAATGGGGACGATGACCATGATGGTGGTAATGACGATGGCCCTAGCAACGGCAAGAACGGTGGTGGTAACCATGTTGATGGTGGTGATCATGTTAATTGTGGTGGCGGTGGTTATAGTAATGATGAAAACTCTCTTGAATAAGATTTCATGATGGCGGTGATTATTGTTTTGCCTATGTGCTATTGGGAAAAAATGCAAAAAAAAAAAAAAAAAAACACTAACTGAGAGAGAGGAAGGGGTAGGATCTCATGATAATGCACTTAAAATTGAGGTTTTAATCTAATGCGTTTATTATTTTTAATTTTAATCTAAGGGTTATTTTTGTTTGTTTTCATGTTCTCATAAAATCTGTTCTCACTTGAAACACACCCTATATATATATATTTGTTTGGTAACAAGTTGCAAGGGACAAGGGCATATTATTACGGTAAATGCAAAAGTGAGAAATGGTTAAATTTGGATAAATCCATATCTGCTCCATATCTATTGTCTATTAGTCCATATCCATTGAAATTCATACTATGTGGACAAGATAATCACCGGATCCATTAATTTGGACTTGAAATGGATATGGATGGTTTAGCATAACTGGATAATTTGAACAGGCCTAGTTGTTGTTGCTGTTACTGCTCATGTTTTCATTACTCAAATTATTGGAATCTCAAAGTTGAATGTCTAAACTTTAGAGTTTGAAAGGAGTCCGTTGAGAATTTTCTCGATTGCATGCAATTAGACATATTAATCAATTCTAATTACAGAAAAATCTTACATGACTTTATTTATCATAATGCTAGATCAAGCTAGATTGTTCATAATTATGACTCTGGCTAAAGCCAAAGTATTCTTAGAATAAGAAAAGGAAGAGAGTTGTGGATATTACATAAAGTTTTTCTCAATTAGAAAAGGAATACAAGATAAAAATTAGGAATTTACTTGTTATTTTTGTAAATGAGACATATGAAGTGAAAGTGTCCCAATTACACTTTTGGTGTGTAAAGAATGGTAACCTTCTCATTTTTATTTGTTTTTAAGTTAATTTAGTTTTTGTACCCAAAGACATGTGGTGGGTAGATTCTAGTGCTACTACTCACATAGGTATGTTTATGCAAGACTACATGGGGAGCCGTTTGCCTAGTGATGATGGAAGATTCATCTATGTGGGTGATGGCATAAAGTTGCAGTTGAAGCTATAGGAACTTTTATGCTGCTTTCAAGGATTAAATTTCATTTGAATTTGGTTGAGTTAATTTCTATTTCTATTTCTAGTTTGAACAAATTAAGTTATTCTTGTTCAATTAGAAATAATAAAGTTAGTCTCTCTTGCGATTCAAATGTTGCAAGTTATGTGTCTTTTATGGATATTGATTGTTCCTATTGCAAACAAATTTGGGTCATACAAAACATAAAATTAAGTGAGAATTTCACAACTTTATGATTGCTTAAGCCATATCTCTTAATAGAGAATTTAGAGGCTTGTATCGGAGGAAATTTTTAGTCCCTTATATTGTTAGACTCTAGTATATAAATGAAAAACAAACAAACAAAAAGGAATTCAGGTGTTGAAAAAGCTAAGGATGTCTTAGAACTAATTCATATAGATATTTGTGATTCATTCCTTATGGTTTCATGGGATGGACAAATATATTTTATTATTTTCATAGACGATTACTCTTTATTTAAATTATGAGAAGTCTCGGCCTCTAGACATTTTTCAAGTCTTCCAAATCTAAAGTTAAACTTCAACTAGGAAAGAAAATTAAGGTTGTCAAATTTGAGAGTGGTGAATACTATGGTACGTATGACAGATAAGGTGAGCAATGTCGCCCTACGTGCCTTTTTTACTTCAATAAGTGTGAAATTTTTCTGCAATATACAATGTTTGGCAAACCTAACATGAATAGAGTTGCATAATGACAAAACTTGACTTTTAAGAATATGATAAAAACAAAAGTATGATTCTTCTTTACCAAAGTCACTTTGGGGAAAGGCTTTGAAGACTACATTTTATATCCTCTACGTGGTACCAAGTAAAGTAGTTATTAACGACCCCTTATAGTTTTGCACTGGGAAATCCTAGCATTAGGCATGTGTACATTTGGGGATGTCTAGTTGAAGCAAGGCCTTATAGGTCGTATGAAAGTAAGCTAGACTTAAAGACAATTAGTTACTACTTTGTTGATTGTGTTGAACACTCTCATAGGTATAAGTTGTACAATCTCACTCTAAGATCCTTCTTTGAGACGAAAATGCAAGATTCCATGAGGAAATTGGGTTTGGAGGGGAAGGAAACATAAAGATTGTTGTCTTTAAAGAATAACCTATTATTGACAATGGATAAGTCTTTGTACTTACAATTGTTCAAGAAATAGATCCGGTAATTAAATAACGATGTTATTCCTAACATCAATCAAGGACAAGACAACACTAAGATTTCTCTTGAAGCACACCTAAAGTTCAAACTCAATAGCCTCAAGAAGTGTCATTAAGAAGATCCACTAAAGAAAGGAGAAGTATAATTTCATATGATTATGTTATATTTCTTTAAGAACATAAATATGATATTAAGTTGACTGGGGAAGATTAATCAACTTTAGTCAAGTCATGTTGTGTTCTAACTCTCAAGTGGATTGATGCCATGAATGATGTAATAAAATCGATGGTTGACAATGACAATTGGGATATCGTCAAATTGCTTGAATGTTCTGGTCTAGAAATTCAGGGATGTTCGAAAGACCAATCAAAGCATGAGAGTGGAATCTGCTTGACTCCAAAGCCAAGCTTTGTTTATATAGAAGGTGATCATATCTTTATCTCCAAAATTTAAGATAAAGATATGATCTTTATCATACATAAAATAACAAAATTAATCTAAAAGATAAAGATAATATTTTTTACCTTTTCACATTTATCCTATAGGATTATTCTCTCGCTTCCTAAGATAAAGATAATATCTTTATCTTTTCACATTCCCAAATTACTTGACATTTAGTAGATCGACGATCAGCAGAAATGATCAGACTATACACAACTCCTCTAGCCTTGAGCGCGAAGCGCAAAGAGGCTACGTTTTATTCTATTGAGATAGTCGGCCTTTAGTAGATTGACGATTGTCCATATGGCGGAAATGATCGGACAATACACAACTCCTCTAGCCTTGAGCGTGAAACGCCAATAGGCTAGATTGACTTGCCTTTAGTCGATTGATTTCAGTCCCTCGGTGTTTGGTTGATCGGCCAATCGACTATTGCATGATCAACTTTTTACTAAGCGAGGCGTTCATGTATCGTTTGGGCTCCTCAAGAAGTTTCTTTTTGTATTTTGTGGTGCCATGTATCGCACGTTGGTTGGCCTTTCTGTCTCGTGCGTGTGGGCCACGTGCTTGGCTTTTTTAAAGTGCAGAAGATAGAATGGTTTCCTGGGTTTTGAATTTCAATCATTTCCCTTTCCTTCTTTTGTAGATGACTTATGGTCATTCCCCTTTAATGTTATTTCTTTGGTTTTTTCCTTTCGTCGAGTTTTTGTACATCCTGTATGTTAGTTGTAAAGACATCTGCTTGAGAATGACGTTAGTATTGAACTGAGTGTTTTCCTTTATTGAAGTCGGAACGCTCTACAGATCTTTGTTTAATAAGGTGCGAATGCTTAACTTAGCATAAAAACTTAGATGATTTCAGAAAGTTACCTACCAACCGTATTTTATTGAGTCAGGTTGAATATTTTTGAGTTTACCAAGTTGAGTATGAATCTTCGCCAATTGGGATCCAATATTTATCGAGTCAAGTCGAATCTGGTACTTTCCAAGTCAAATATGATTCTAACTGAGTTGAATCTATTGTTTAGCTAGGTCGAATATGCATCGAGTCAAATGTAAATCTTGCTGAGTTGAATCGAGTCAAATTTGATACTTACCAAGTCGAACTTGATGTTTTCGAGCCGAATATGATTTTATCGAGTTGAATTTGGTGGTATCCTAGTTGTTTCTGATGTATTACCGAGCTGAATCTGAATTTACCGAGTCGAATTTGGTGGTATTCGAGTCAAATTTGGTGATATTGGAGTCGTCTCTAATTTATTACTGTGTCAAATACCAAGTCGAATATGATTTTATTAAGTCAAATCTGGTGGTATCTGTGTTGAATTTGGTGGCATCCAAGTCGATATGCATAGACCATATTTTTCTGAGTCGATATACATAAACTGTGTTTTTCTGAGTCGATATATGTAGACCGCATTTTTCCAAGTCGATATACGTAGATCGTATTTAGGGGTGTTTGAAAGACTAGTCAAAGCATGAGAGTGAAATCTACCTGACTCCTAAGCCAGGCTTTGTTTATATAGAAGGTGATCATATCTTTATCTCCTAAATTAGAGATAAATATATGATCTTTATCATACATAAAATAACAAAATTAATCTAAAAGATAAAATATCTTTATCTTTTCACATTTATCCTATAGGATTATTCTCTCTCTTCCTAAGATAAAGATAATATCTTTATCTTTTCACATTCCCAGATTACTTGGCATTTGGTAGATCGACAATCGGCAAAAATGATTAGATGGTACAAATATCTATAGTTGAAAGGGATTCAAAGGATAATATTGAGATATATAAAGCTTGTCTTGTTGCCAAAAGCTTTACAAGAAGAAAGGCATTGATTATTAAGAGACTTTCTTATTAGTTTCTTACAAAGACTCTCAATACTATAATGACATTGATAACCCATTTACACACCAAATTTTCTTTTTTTATGCATAAATAAACCCTTTAGGTTGGTCCATATAAACTTCTTCCCCTAAGTCATTGTTCAGAAAGGCGATCTTTACATCCATTTGGTGAATCTTTAAATCATAATGAGTCACCAAAGCCAACACAATCCTCAAAGAGTCCTTCTTAGAAACTAGAGAGAAGGTCTCTTTGTAGTCAATGTCATATTTTTTAGTGAAACCTTTGGCAACAAGTCTAGCTTTGTAACTTTCAATGTTCCCCTTTGTGTCATGTTTGGTCTTAAAGACCCATTTACAATCGACTCATTTTTGAACCTTCAAGCAACTTAACTAGATCCCAAACCTTATTCCCATCCATTGATTTCAACACTTTTTTCATTGCATTGAGCCATGTTTTAGAATTGTCACTTTTGATAGCTTGTCTTAAAGAGACAGGATCTTCATCAATGCTCATGTCACATTCATGTTCAAGTGAATACATAACATAGTCGTTTGAAATAGTTGGTCTTATTTTACTTTCAAACCTTCTTGGCATTATCTCTTGTGACTCTTGTATCACTTGTTCATTTGTGACTTGCACATTGTCTGCTAGTTCATCATCTTGTGTGTTTTAAATATTAACATGTTGTCTCTGGGTGATGTTTGACTGTAATACAACCAAAGAAAAAACATATTGATGAGGAACTTTAGGTGAAGAAGAATCACTATGAGTCTCTACAATATCCACCTTTCTTGATTTATCACTCCCATTGAACTGATCATTTTCAATGAACCTAGCACTACCAGGCTCAACTATTCTCGTACTATGGTTAGGATAATAGAATTTGTAACCTTTGACTTTTTAGAATACCCAATGAAGAAACCATTATTGGTTCTTGCATCAAGCTTCTTTTCATGTGGATTATTATACACATTTACTTTTGCCTGACAACCCCAAACATGGAGATGCCTCAAACTAGGTTTCCTTGCCATCCACAGTTCATTAGGAGTCTTAGGAACTGCCTTACTAGGAACCCTGTTAAGCATATATAAAGTAGTCTTTAATGCATGCATCCACAAAGATAAAAGTACAATACTATTATTCAACATAGACCTAACCATATCCATTAGAGTACAATTTTGCCTTTCAACAACACCATTTTGTTGCGGTTTGCCATGCATAGTATATTGTGCACATATGCCTCTACTTTCAAGCAACTTTGCAAATGGACCAGGACATTTTCCATTTTCATAAAATTCACCACCTTTATCAGACCTTACAACTTTCACTTTTCTATCCAACTGCCTTTCTACCTCATCAATGAACACCTTTAAGACATCCACTAATTCATATTTTTCATGTAGAAGATACAAATAACAATAACATGAAAAGTCATTAATAAAGGTGATAAAATACTTTTCAATGCCCCAAGATGGAACATCAAAAGGTCTACAAATATCAATGTGTATCAATCCCAGAAGTTCATTACTTCTTGTAGCAAAATTCCTTGATATTTGTTTGGTTTGCTTTCCTTTAATACAATCCAAACATATATCCCAACCACCAAAATCCAATGAAGGAAAAATATCAAGGATGTGACCTAATCTTTGATGCCACAAAAAAGCAAAATTATCATCATGCACATTTTGCTTACTACCAACAAGACATTCCACATTAAACAAGGATTCAATAAACTTTACATCAAGATTGACACAATATAAACCATCTTTTAAAGTACTAGATCCATAATAGTACATATCTTTAATTAAAGCAAATACATTATTTCCAATCTTGAAACTAAAATCTAATTCATCCAACATTGCAACAGAAACTAAATTCCTAGCTCATCCAAGTACATAGAGACATCCTTCCAAATCTACATGACACCCAGTGTCCAAGATTAATTTGTATGTCCCTATGCACTCTATCCTTGCCTTCATTATGTTTCCCATGTAAAGAAACTTTTCAGTTCCTCTTATGGTTTGGATCGAAAGGAATCCCTGCATAATATGTGACGCATGAGTAATTGCTCCAGAATCAAGCCACTAGGTATTATTAGGTACCTTAACGAGATTTGATTTAAAATTTACAGATATATAAAATATACCTTTCTTTTCAAACCATTTCTTTCTTTTCTAGAAGTCCTTGTTGAAGTGACCACTTTGTTTGCAAAAGTAGCACTTCTTCTCTTTATGGACTCCTCCATCCTTAACCTTTAATTTAGAATTTCCCTTATCCTTTTTACCCGGCTTGATCTTACTATTACTGTCTCCATCATGAGTCATGGGATGGATTGAGTTGCCTTTTCCAAGGGTTCAAAATGAACTATACTAAGAATGACTCACTCACGTTCATTCCCATGGAATTCAACTTTGCTGCTAGATTAGTCCTTTATGTCACATGATCATGAATTGGTTGAGACCAACCGAACCTTTTTTTTGTTAACTCACTTGATAGTTTCCCCACAATTGACTTGTCAATAATGTCTGAGTGTTAGTACTCTTTCACTAATATCATCAACTCCCTTGCATTGTTTGTTTTGGGCATAGATGGTTTCACATTTGCAACCATAGACATTCTTATCAAGTTCAAAGACAATCTATTAGACCCCTTCGAAGCCTCATAGAGAAACTTGTTAGTATCATTGGTCTCTGTAATGATTTGGGGCTTTCATCCATTATCAATGCTAAGTCCAAGTCCATTACACTTAGTTGAAACTGGATCATTTCAGAATACATTGAACTTGATCATTAAGTAACCCAAAGCAAACATATTAGTCATAGCCGATACATTCAAATAAACACACACAACAATGTTTTGAGTATATCTAATGGATTCAAACTATATAGACTTTAATCATGCATCTAAGTTCACCTTTGGGTGATAAATAAACACATTTTCATATCAATAATGATGCCAAAATAATATACTTTAATGGGCAATAAACCATACTATTCTTGACATATTTGATATTTTTGGATATACACATACACAATAGATATGAAAACAAATCCTTAATATCATTAATTAAGCAATGGTTCACCTTTGGGTAATCTGTATATGCCTTATAATTAACAATTTCTTTTAACCCAATTATAAAAATTTCATAGCATCATTATATCAATTAATTATATATTTTAGAATTACAAAACTCAATAGATTTGACCACTTTGGTATTAACAAATCCCTCTTTAATATGTAATTCAAAAATAATTCATTTCGGTAAAAACAACTTTCAAAAGATATTGCAATTTCATTCTCCAAAAGCATTTTTTTACAAATAAATTATATACCATCTAGAAATGCAATAAATCAATGTCAGTACTATATTTGGTACTACAAATATTATTGAAGGCTCAAGAAGAGCCAACATATTGTTACCTGGAGAAACTACGCTACGCATTGAAAATGTATTATATTCTTCCAAGACTTGTAGAAAATTGTTAAGTTTCAAGGACATTCGTTTAAATGGATACCATATTGAAACAAAAAAAATGAAAAAAAAAATATGGAATATCTATACATCACGAGTCCTAACTTGGATAAAAAATGTGTATTGGAAAAACTACTAGTTTTTTCCTCTAGTTTGTACTACACGTATATTAGTACAATAGAAACATGTTAGAACCAAGACATTGGATGATGTCTGGCCCCTAATCCTTTAATGGGTTTTGATGATAACAAATGTGATAATATTTGATCAACTAGTGATTTGAATTTAAGTAATTTCAGGGAATCAAAATTTGATCAACAGACAAATGGTATAATCTCTCCATGGCACTCTCTATCTTAAATGTCTGATAACTCGTAACAATTTATCAAACACTATAAATGCTTTTAATCAGACTAAAATAAGCTTTGGAACTCTCCATGCAAAATTCATAAGATCAGACGGTACAATCTTGGAACAGACCATGCTAAGTCTTGGAAACACACATGCAAAGTCTAAGATCAGAGCATACAACAGTCTTGGGCAGACTATTTGAAGTCTTGGGACAGACAACATGAGTCTAGGACCAAACTATGCATATGTACTAGACCAGACCATGTATGAAACACGGCCAAACAACGCATAGTCAAGACAAACCATGATTAAGCCAGGCCAGACCATGTCTGAAGCTAGGCCAAACCATGTTGTCATTCCAAACCATGCTTAGTCAGACTAGACTGTGTCTGTTAAGCCAAACATTGTTTGTGCAGGAACAGAATATGATCTATCATATGTGTTGAGAAATATGTGCTTTATAATTAATTCTTTACACAAATATAGGCATTATTGTTATAGAAAGAAAGGGAGATACTCTTTGAACTTACTTTCTTCTATTCCTCGTATTGCTTGCATGTCTCGAATTGTGTGAAGTGTGTAGGTACAGCCAAAAGACTAATCAGCATTGAAATGCACACCTTAAGCTAAAAGCAAACTATGACAGAGACAAAAACCTGCTTCAATCACATCAAGCACAGCCAAAACAACTTCAACACTCTTCTATAAGACAACGGAAACCTATCTTTTCCAACATTCAAATCCATGAAGCTCACTATATAAAGCTCCTTCCGTGCAACAAAAGAAAAAGGTTGGAAATGCTAAGGGACAAAACAAAACCATTCAAAGTAATCTGAACAGCAAGCAAAGCACCTTGAGAAAAAGAAAAAGAAACACGAGCTAAGAGAAAATAGAACACCCATCTTCTACAAGCTCATACAGATTTAACACTTGTAGAGAATACTTGTAGCCAGAAGTGGCAGTGAAGAATACTTGTTTTGTAATTAGTTGATTATAATGTAACCCTTTAACAGTTGTTAAAGGAGAACTAGACGTAGCTCAGGTTGAATGAACCAATATGAAAACAAGCTCTCATTTGCTGTCTTGTGACTACATATATTTGTCTTGCCTACTGTGCTCTTTTGGAAAGGTTTTCAAAGTTTTTCTTTGCAGGGATATATTTGCTGATTTAAACTTACATATATCCAAGAAGACAACTTGTGAACTAATAGTATTTGCGAAAAAGTTTTTAACCCACTATTCAACCCCCCCCCCCCCCCCCCTTTCTAGTGCATTCTTGTGTATTTCAATTGGTATCAAAGCTCGGTCTCTGATAACTATCTTCACAAATATAGAGCTAGAGATCCTACACAAGGATGGAGAAGGGCCTACACAAACCTTCAATCTTCAAAGGTGAAAACTTCACATACTGGAGACAAAGAATGGAGACATACTTTGAGTCATGTCACATAAATATGTTGGATGTCGTAGAAAATGGAGACTACATTCGAGTTGATGAAAGTGGAATTGAGATTCCAAAAGAACAATGGACTGAGGCACAACAAAACAAATTCGCCCTTAATTCTAGAGCAAGAAATGCAATACATGCATGCATCTCAGAAACTGAGTACAGAAAGATAAGCCAGTTCAAATCCGCCAAAGACATATAGGACACATTCATAATAACTTATGAAGGGTCCTCACAGGTAAAAAGGAACAAGGTAAGTGTTCTCACTAGAGAATATGAACTCTTTGCTATGGAAGAAAATGAAACCATAGCTAGTATGATGTCTAGATTTCAGACTATTTTAAATGAGCTGCGAAATCTTGGTAAGAGTTTCGAAAACTTCAAGCACGTTGACAAAATCCTTCGCAGCTTGCCCAGACAATGGAGACCTCAGGTCACAGCCATTAGTGCTTCCAAAGACTTAGACTATATGCCTCTCGAAGAGCTTGTGGGAATTCTAATACTACATGAGCAAGAGCTGGAAGGAGATACCAACTTGAAAAGGGGCAAGTCTCTGGCTCTAAAAGCTCATAAGCCAAATTAGACAACACCAAAAGAGTCATCTTCATCAAAAAGTCAGTCTTCCACACCACCCAAAGGACGGACTACCAAAGCTCTAAAAGTAGAAGAATCAAAAGTAGAGTCCACTTCTTCAAGTGAAGAAGAGTCAAGAGAAGATAATGAGCTATCCTTCATCTTAAGAAGAATCCACAAGATGTGGAGAAAGAAAGGTGGTTCAAGATGGAAGAACTACAACAAGAAATATTCAGCAGACCATGAGAAGAAAGAGAAGAATCCTATTGTCCACTGTTATGAATGTTAGAAGCCTGGACACTTCAAGTCAGAATGTCCAAAGCTCAACAAAGGAAAAGAAAAAGTCAAGAGGAGATTTCCCAAGAAAAAGAAAGGACCGATGTCCACATGGAAAGATCTAGATGATTCAACTGATGAAGAAGATTCTGATGTATCAGGTGAAGAAGGTAATCTCTATCTAATGGCAGACACAACCACCATATCGTTTGTGTCTGATGGTAAGAATGCATCAGACAATACCTCCTCTATGTCTGCATCCGAGGCTTCAGATGATGAAGAACAAGAGGTAGACCTCAATGACCTTATCTCTCTTCAAGAAGCTTATCAAGAACTTCTTTCTAATTCATCTATTCTTTCAAAAGCCTACTTATCTATGAAAAAGAAATTAAGAAAACTCTCAAAAGAGCATGAAGAACTTGGGTCTTCATTCACTAAGCTATCTGACAAATGTTTTACATTGGTCATAGCTAGTAATGCTCTAACAGATGATTTTCAAAAACTAACCATAGATCACCAATGCTTAATTAAAAGCAAAAGTGAACTCTGGATAGAAAAAGAACAACATAGAAGGCAATTGAATGAATTGATTAAGGAAATTTATCAATTAAACAACGTGGGAGCCTTGAGTAAAGATGAAGCTGAAATTGCTCAATTACGCAAAGAAGTTGGAACTCTTAAGAGCACTCTAAGCAAATTTGCCAGTGGGTCTGAAAATTTAAAGAAAATTATTTCATACAACAGACATCCAAATGACAAATCTGGCCTTGGATTCACAGTAAAGAAAGAAGCAACTAAGAATAAAGCTTCCTCCAGTAAATCACATTCTGAAAATGGACATGTAAAGTCTAAAAGCAAAAAATTTCCTACAAGATGCAAATCATCTGCTTCTAAGACTAACACCAAAGGACCCAAAAGAATATGGGTACCTAAAAACAAAATAATTCCTGTGGCAGATGTCCTTGATGGCAGGAAAGAAACACCAATCATGGTACTTGGACAATGACTACTCACATCACATGATAGGCACAAGGTCTATGTTCCTAGACCTGACACCAATGCATGGTAGTATAGTCACTTTCGGAGGTAATCAAAAAGGGAGAATCAGGGGTACTAGTAAGATAGGTATTCCTCCTAGTCTCTCTATTGAGAATGTGTTTTTGTTAAAGAGCTAAAACACAATCTACTGAGCATAAGTCAATTTTGCGATAGTGGATATGATGTTTCCTTCAACAAGGAATCATGCATAGTTAGAGATTCTATTGGCTCACATCTTTTCTCTACAAAGAGTCAAGGCAATCTTTATAAGATCAACCTTAGTGAACTAAAGGATCAAAATGTATCATGTTTACTGTTTGTCAAAGAAAGTCACTGGTTATAGCATAAGAAGCTTGGCCATGCAAGTTTGAGATTAATCTCAAAACTACAAAGATATAGCCTCGTAAGAGGACTGCCAACAATGTCATATAAAGATGACTTACTTTGTGAGGCATGTTAGAAAGGGAAACAAGTGAAAACCTCTTTTAAAAGTAAAAACATTGTTTCCACTTCCAGACCATTAGAACTGTTACATATTGATCTCTTTGGTCCAACAAGGACAACCTCTCTTAAAGGGAAGAGATATGGACTGGTGATAGTTGATGACTATTCTAGATGGACATGGGTTATATTCCTCACTCACAAGGATGAGGCTTTTAAGGAATTCTATAAATTCTACAAATGTGTTCAAAACGAAAATGAGTATGTATAACTTCTATCAGAAGTGACCATGAAGGAGAGTTCAAAAACAAAAGTTTTCAGAGGTTCAGTGAAGAGAATGGAATTCTTCACAACTTCTCAACACCTAGAATACCACAGCAAAATGGTGTTGTTGAGAGGAAGAATAGGTCATTACAAGAAATGGCTAGAACCATGTTGAATGATAACTTAACTCCTATGCACTTCTAGGCAGAAGCTGTAAATACTTCCTGTTATTTGCAAAATAGAATTTATATTAGGCTTATTATTAAAAAGACTCCATATGAACTGTGGAGAGGAAGGAAACCCAACGTATCATACTTCTATCCTTTTGGATGTCAATGTTTCATTCTTAACACAAAAGATAATTTGGGTAAGTTTGATTCGAAGTGTGATACAGGCATCCTACTTGGATATTCTGAAACATCTAAGGCATATAGAGTGTTTAACTCTAGAACCAAAATTTTTGAAGAAGCCATTCATCTGAAATTTAATGACACTTAACCTGATAGGAAACTATCAGAGTTAGAAGACTCATTTGCAGATATCAGACTAGAAGATGTAATAACAAAGACCAGACCATCGTCTAATACACCACCTTTTGTGTCTGGCACATCATCGTCTGCTCCCAGATCATCTGCTCACTATCAAACCATCTCAAATAATGAAGAAGAAGTTAGAGAACCACAAAGCAGCAACAGAATGGTGATCAAGAACCATCCTCCTTCTTAGATCATTGGAGAGGTTCAAGCACCAATAAAGACATGATCATCCTTCCAACAAACAGCTTTATTGTCTGAGATAGAACCTAAGCACATTGATGATGCCATGGAAGATGAAAGCTAGGTCCAAGCAATGCAAGAAGAGCTGGACCAATTTCAAAAGAATGATGTCTAGAAACTTGTGAAGCTACCAAACAACAAGGAAGCTGTTGGTGCTAAGTGGGTCTTCAGAAACAAACTAGATGAGAATGGTAAGGTTGTGAGGAACAAGGCTAAACTAGTGGCCAAAGGTTACTCACGACAGGAAGGTATTGATTATACGGAGACATAAGCTCCAATAGCAAGACTTGAGGCAATTTTGCTTTCATTTGTTGCTCATAGAAATATGAGACTTTATCAAATGGATGTAAAATGTTCATTCCTCAATGGTGTAATCAAAGAAGAAGTTTATGTAGAACAACCCCCTGGGTTTGAGAGTACTATATTTCCAGACTATGTATTTAAATTAAACAAAGCATTGCATGGTCTTAAACAAGCTCCCAGAGCATGCTATGAAAAACTCAATTCATTTTTAATTGAACACAATTTTACAAAAGGAAAGAGATACTACACTGTTCCGCAAAAACTATTCCTCTGATTTTATTATTGTTCAAATCTATGTGGATGATATTATCTTTGGTGCCACTAATGAAAAACTCTGTTAAGAGTTCTCAAAATTGATGCAGACTGAGTTCAAAATGAGCATGATGGGAGAACTTAAATTCTTCCTAGGATTGCAAATCAAGCAAACCAACAAAGGAATCTTCATACATCAGACCAAGTATGTGAAAGAACTCTTGAAGAAGTTCAAGATGGATGATGCCAAAATTATGAAGACACCAATGCATCCAACAACATCACTTGGACTTGATGAGGATTCAAAGAAAGTAGATATCACTCAATTCAAAGGAATGATTGGGTCTCTACTTTACTTAATTGCATCCAGACCAAACATAATGTTCAGCGTCTGCCTCTGCTCCAAATTGTTAGGATCAGCTGAGTAATCAATCAAGAGGGGGGGTGAATTGATTTAACGTAAAGTGACAGATTCTTAATTAAAAAAAGATTTTTCACCACTGCTCTTGAGGTTTTAATAAAAGCATTTTCAGAGAATGTTATATTGATTTAATAAACCAGAAAAATAACCTCAGCTTAAGATAGAAATGATTTAGAACAAATTATCTTGATAAAGATCAAATGCTAAATTGAAATAGATCAAGGGATAGTGAGATAGAGCCTGTTGATTTATACTAGTTCGATCAACCACCGATCTACATCCAGTTCTCCCTTTCACCAAGGGGTTCCACTATGAATTTGATTACATACACCATGCACACACAATTCATGGCAAATCCCAATTCACAACCTGAAACAAGAACCTAGAAGATTGAATGTGAAAACACCATTCGCCATCCAATTTCTAAACTCTAGAACAACACAATTCTAGAAACAAAATTAGAAATACCATCTAATTTCAACACAGCATTTAGGAACGAAATTCCCACAATGCTAATCAAACAAGATCAATGAAAAAGATTAAAGAATGGAAACACCTTGATGTGCTAATATAGCATATATGAGATCAAATCAAGAAACTCCAATATGAGCAGATTTAGCAGTCAAGAATTAATGTTGAATCACCTCAGTTCATGAAGGAACAAAAGAGGGATATAGCTATATAGGCTCAGAGGTTCAATCTCAAATGGGTATAGCAGTAAAAGCAATATTGAGTTTTCTAAAACTCAAGAGATTAGAGAATGTGCAGAAGAAAGAAGAGAGTGATCAAAGCAATATCAAATCTAAAAATCAAATCAAAGATTTGGATTTTGACAATTGAAGGAATGAAAAGATATTGTAACTGTTCTTTTTTTTGTTGTTCTGCACAGAATGATATGGGTTCAAATATATGGCATGGGTAAAAAAGATTTGGAGTTAGTTAGACAAAGAATGAGTCTTGGAGATCTTTAAAAATGATCGTTATAACAAATATAATCAATTGCAATCAAGGTGTAATCGATTATCCCATGTATCAGAATATGATTTACACTTGTTGTTAGCTGTTGTAATCGATTGTAGTAGACTTGTAATCGATTGCAAACAAGACAGAGCCAATTCTGAATATTAGAGATCATCTGGTAATCAATTGCCACAAGATGGTAATCGATTGCAAATGAAATAGAGCAATTTTTGAATCTCAGAGATTGTCTTGTAATTGATTGTAGTTCGATGGTAATCAATTGCAATGGATATAGAGCAATATCTGATATCTGAAATTAGCATTGTAATCGATTGCAATGGTTGGTAATCGATTAACTCGATACCAAAGATGGTTTCAAAATTGATTAGGCCATCTGGTAATCGATTCCTACAACTTGTAATCAATTGCAATCACTCAGAATTAGTTTCTAAGAAGTAAATCATCTAGTGATGCTAGAGATAATAGAAAACAGGGCAAATCAAAACATCAAGCAAGAAAGATAAGACTTAGTCTATAACACACAATACAATGCCATCATCCATACATGTACTGGCATAAAAAGAAAATACTAGACTAAAAGAACAAAAAAGACTTAAGGTATGAAGATACCAAAAATCTAAATGAAGAGGCGAGGTGTCAATCTTTAGTCTCCCCCTTTTTGGTTTTGAATACCCAAAAAAAAAATGTGCTTAAGTCTTTGAAGTGTTCTTGTCTAAAAGGTTTGCTAGATATAAAACTTTGATTAGCGTAAAATAGGATAACAAAGATTAATAAACTTTCTCCCCCTTTTTGGTTTTCAAATCACCAAAAGGTTAAGAATTGAAACAAATATAAATCTTGGAGAAAATTAAACGAGTTATATATATCAAATATAAGCATTGTTCAGATTAACAATAAAATATAAAACATAAACAAAATATGAAATGTTCAGAAATGCAATAAAGAAAATATGAAATGATATGCTAAAAGATTAATGAGACATCTTCAACGTCAATCTTCATCGCCATCAGAGTCACTAGGATGCATTGCTTCCAATTTAGCAGAAATCTCGTTAAGATTGTAGCGAAGCTCCAGGTAGTGCTCATTTTCTCTTTTGGAGAGTTCCTCATGTTGTCTAGCGAGCTATTGCTGTGTCTTCATTATCTAATTTAGCTTGTCCAACACCGATACCTCGAATGTAGATGGTTGAGGAGGTTGCTCAGCTTGTGCTTCTAGCAGTGCAACATGTTGATCATCTTCTTCAACTGCTACATGACCTTCTTTGTGTTCCCAACCATTATCAGTTTCCACTAAACCTGTTTGCTTCAGATGCTTGACTAAGAGTTCACCTTCAAGTCGTGCAAAATCAGTGACCATATCATCAGTTTTAAAAGGCAGAAAGAATATAAGCTGACAGGCTATTGTGATGTTGACTATGCTGGAGATAAAATTGAAAGAAAAAGCACCAGTGGAGGTTGCCAATTCATTGGAGGCAAAATGGTGTCATGGCTCAGCAAGAAGCAAGGGACAATAGCACTATCAACAACAAAAGCAGAATACATATCAGTTGCAAGTTGCTGCTCTCAGATATTGTGGATAAGAATCAACTTGAAGACTACAACATATTTGAGAGTAACATTCCTATCTTCTGTGATAATACCGCTGTTATATCTCTTTCGAAAAATCCAACGATGCACTCTAGAGCCGAGCATATAGAAATAAAACATCATTTCATAAGAGATCATGTTTAGAAGGGGACCATTAATTTGGAATTTGTCAAGACAAACGATCAGCTTGCTAATACTTTTACAGAACCCCTTACTAAGGACAGACTAATCTTTTTGAGAGAAAATATTGGGATGGTCCATGTGACCTAATGTCTTGTTACTGTTTGTTGTTCATTAGTAGAACTAAGGACACATCGTCTGGCGTTATACTTAAGTAAGCCATCTGCATGCCACGTGTTTCTCGCTCAAAATATGAGCCAGACCATGTTGATTTTTTAAACGTTTTTGTAACTTGAGCATTCATTGGGTTCTGAGTCATTAAAGCCCAAAACGCACATTCAAGTCTGTCATTAATGTGTCGTTTCAATCATTCCCTAACTGTACCATTATATTTAATGCACACTCATTACCTATTCTAGCCTACAATTGCAAAACGTATACCCTAAGCTTTCGAACACTCATCTCTCTCACCTCTCCTCTCTACAACCAAGAACTCCAAGAAACCCTAAACACAAACCCTCGTCATGGCCAAAGGTAACCTATCCAAGGGTTCTTCCTCCTCCCAACAACCTGCCTCACCCTCATCCTCTCGAGCTTTTGATGAGCATCTTGGAGATGTAATGCTAGAGTCTACAACAGATACAAACAGCTCAGCATCCAACATTGATCCAAAAGTCAAAAGAGAATGAAACCTAAATGACGTGGAGAACAATCTGATCAATCCACGAGATTCCTACACTGTGAACATTCATGTGGAATACTACATTGACATTCCTTACCTTGAGGAACGTGGTCTTAACATCTTAAGGTACTTTGAGTTTGCTGGAATCAGGGGCTTCTTTAATGATCACTAGAAGATCACTCCTGGACTGATTAGAGAGTTCTGGACGAATGCTACGATCAAAGGAAACGAGATAGCTAGCAAGGTGTTTAAGTGTGAAGTCTCCATCTCTCCCTCCTCCATTACTCAAGCGATAGGGTGCGAATTGCACTCTAACTACTTTGCAAAGGGATAGGATTCCAACCTTGTTGAAGGGACAGTAGAAAGGTTCATTCTTGGACCAAACTATGAGGTTGCCAAGAACATCAAGAAGTTGCATCCAACCAACTTCCCACCTCTGTCCAAGCTTCTGTTGAACATCATCAAGACCATCTTCCACAAGATTGGATCTAGGGATCATGTGTTTGCCCTCCACAAGTTCATCCTCTACCACATCATCAGAGGGATCCCATTCAACCTTCCACACACCCTCTTCTACAATATGATAAGCCACATTTCGTATCTGTCTACCTCTGTGGCCACCTACTACACAACCCTAATTAATAAGATTCTCTGGGATGCTCACTGCTACAACAGACTATACAGAGAAATTCAATCAGGACATCTTAATGAGCTGGAGTATGTGAATGTAGAAGGCCCATTCATTCATCAGAGGATGCTGACATCCTCTACTCTGCTCAAGTTGAACATGGGATTTGAAATCACCAAGGGATCACCTGACAGGTTCCCTAGACTTTCTGATGATGAAGGTGAAGGTCGGAAGAAGCAAACCAAGAAGAAGAAAGGTGGAAAAGGAAAGAGTTTGGTCATCTATGATGAGGTTGCTTCAATCCAGCCCTTTGCCAGTAAGATGAGGAGACTTGTTGTTGCGGACCAACAAACCATCCGGACAACAGGCAAGGCTACAACACAGTCTGCTGAGGAGTCTCCTGCCAAGAAGACTAAGCAAACGGTCCAACAAGCACCACCCAGACCACCCACTGTGAGGATCAAGACAAGAGCTCAACAAAAGGGTAAGGGTGTTGCCAGAATGTCTATTGAACCTCAAGTGTCTCTGAAGGACGTAGCAGACATTGGACAAGCAATTATCTCAGTTGCTGAAGGTGGAAAGGAAGGCTCAGACAATGGATTGGTCTTCAAGAGGCCAAGAAGACAACTCAATGCACAACAAACCATTGAGTCAGATGATCTGACTATCAGACCACCCAGCACCATAGCCAGGAAGTTGATTGTGAAAAGAAAAGTAGTATTGGAAGAAGACAAACCTGAATAGACCACTACAACATCTTCCATCAATCCAAGTATCACCATCCCTACCTTCACACTTCCCACTCACCCTCGCTCAATTCACAAACGTCTAAGGAAGAATATTCCTTAGACCACACTAGTCCAAGCCCAAACAGAAACCACAATAGACACTCCGTCTATTGAACCCCTATCGTCTGTGTCACCTACACAGACCATAGTAAGCCAAACAATAGCTGCACAGTCTGATGCCCAAGCACAGACTATGGAAAAGCCACTATCTGAACCCACTATTCAGACAGAAAACAAACCATTGTCTGCCCCCAATGGACAGACAGTTACCCAACAGACTGAACCCACTGCTCAATCTGAGACACAGTCTGAACCCACAACTCAAACTGTTGTTCCAACAACATCCCCTCAAACACCACCAGACACCACCATTCCTCCCTACCAATCAGCCTCACCTGTAACCATTCCTGAGATTTCAGACGCAGTGGTTTCCTACCACCACTCAAAATCTATCCACATCTCTTCTAGGTCTGATACAGATGAAGAGATAGTCATTCTATCTCCTGAGGTGTCTACTGCTCCCTCATGGAACAACATACCATTTAGTCTAGATGCCACCTCACCTTTATCCAGATTTAGAGAAGACACGCCTCCTCCTCCTCCTCCCTCAGGCTCCTAGCATCAGAAGATGATGCAAAGATTCTCCTTATACTGTGGGAGAGAATGCTAAGTCTGCTACATACAAAGAAGAGACTCAATTGGAGCCCACTGTAGAGCACTCAATAGTAGTTGTTGTCAAGGAAGCAAAGATGAAGAAGCTTCCTCCTCTACAGATCGATCAAGGGATCATTCCCTTCCAGAGGCCCATTCACAATACCATTCTTCTGGACACTATTGAAGATGACGCATATCTTGCAAGAAGGCTACAGCAAGAAGAATATGCCTCTGTCATCCCTCAGATGCGTCATTTGGTGCATGAGAATGCACATTGGTATAATTGTGTAAGAGAGGGATTGGACTACTTCACAATGGAACCAACACTACCAGTTGAGTTAATAGAAGATGAGAAGAAGCAACTGGAGGCCACTATCAAAACCATGCATTGCGTTATCTATCGAGACCAAGAGTCTCAATTCGACCTCCTCAATTGATCACACAAGGAGTTGCCCCAAATCATCCAACATTCGAGGCCACCTGTGTTGAATATAGGGCCCTATGCAATCTGGAGTTTCAAGGCACAGCCCCCAGACAGTTGTATCATCCAAGCCTACATATTTCTAAAGAAACTGATATACGCGTCGCTCCAGACCGTATGGTTCCTAGGCTACCAACTATCAACCCCAACAAGCTAAAGGGGAAGAAGATTATAAGAGCAGACAATCTTCCACAACACAGAATCTAATGCTGGCACTTACTGGCAGAACGTAATGAGTAGCATGCTCCACATCACAGGGGCATCCAATCTCTCGGATGAAGAAAAGCAAACGATTGACACTAATGGTGAAGGCTTCTCTTCCTCTAGTAGCTTCATTCACGTGTCAAACACAGTGGTTGTTCCCACTCTACTGACTCCTCACACCCCTGGAGATAAAGCCTGAAGCTAAGAAGATGCTTGCTGAGTACAAAACTACTCAAGCATTGATAGCTACAGCCAAGGCAGCAGTTGAAGCAGCTAAAGAAAAAAGAATCTTAGAAGAGGCTACCAGACTAAGAGCTATGTTAGCTGCTCAAGAAGAAGAAAGAAGACTTAATGATCTAGCTCAAGAGAAGAAGGCCAAGGAAGAAGAAGACAATAGGCTCAAGGAGGTGGCCATGAAGTAAGAGGCTAAGGCAACTCAGGCTGTTGCACTTGTTGCTATGCAACCGTAGACTTGGCTGAAAAGTCTGCAAAATCAACACCAGCCCACGAGTGCACAGATTTGGTATCTACTCAATCAAGGTCGAGCACTCCAATTGCAGCCATATCACTTAGTGCTACAGAACAGTCAAACTCCCAACCTGACTTGGCTGCCCTTGAGACTACATTGGAAAACAAGATAGCATCAAGAATTGTTGCCTAGATTGATGCCAAAATGGAAGAACATAGAGCTAGCATTATCAAGGAGACGACTCTTGCATTCTCTATTACTTCCACGCCCTGCTGCAACTCCAACTCCACCACTACCATCAGAAGATCCTCATGCAACAACTACTCCATCAGAAGCTGGAGAATCCTCAACCAAATAGTCAACCCCACCTTCCAAACCATGACTTGATGGCATTTCTACTCCATCCTCCACTCTTTTTGTTAATGACAAAGGGGGAGAGAATTTTGGATGTATAAAATTTTCCCAGTCAATGCTTGAGTTCTTTAATAAAAATAGTGATTGGTTCACTAATTTCTTTTCAAATTTATATCTGTTTGTTATCAACTCTCAATTATTTCATGCTCTGAATTGTCATTTACATATGCATGATAGACTTAGGGGAGTTCATCATGTCAATAACTATACATCATTAACTGGCATGAAACAATCTACACTCTAATACTCTATACTCTATGATTCATTGTTTGTTAATCAAAATTATAACATATGTTGCCATCATAAAAAAGGGGGAGATTGTTGGAACCAAGACATTGGATGATGTTTGGCCCTTAATCCTTTAATCGATTTTGATGATAACAAATGTGATAATATTTGATCAACTAATAATTTGAATTTAAGTAATTTCAGGGAATCAAAATTTGATCAACAGACAAATGGTATAATCTCTTCATGGCACTCTCTATCTTAACTGTCTGATAATTCATAACAATTTATCAAACACTATAAATGCTTTTAATCAAACTAAAATAAGCTTTGGAACTATCCATGCAAATTTCATAAGATCAGACGATACAATCTTGAAACAAACCATGCTAAGTCTTGGAAAGGCTCATGCAAAGTCTAAGACCAGACCATACAACAGTCTTGGACAGACTATGTGAGGTCTTGGGACAAACAGCACGAGTCTAAGACCAGACTATGCATATGTACTGGACAAAACCATGTATGGAACATGGCCAGACAACACATAGTCAAGACAAACCATGATTAAGCTAGGCTAGATGATGTCTAAAGCTAGGCCAGACCATGTTTGTCATTCCAGACTATGCTTAGTCAGACCAGGCTGTGTCTGTTAAGCCAGACGTTGTCTATGCAGGAACAGAATATGATTTGTCATATGTGCTGAGGAATATGTGTTTTATAATTATTTCTTTACACAAATAAAGGCACTATTGTTATAGAAAGAAAGGGAGATACTCTCTGAACTTACTTTCTTCTATTCCTCGTATTGCTTGCATGTCTCGAATTGTGTGAAGTGTGTAGGTACAGCCAAAAGACTAATCAGCATTGAAATGCACACCTTAAGTTAAAAGCCAACAGTGACAGAGATAGAAACCTGTTTCAATCACATCAAACACAGTCAAAGCAACTTCAACACTCTTCTATGAGACAAGGGAAACCTATCTTCTCCAACATTCAAATCCATGAAGCTCGCTATATAAAGATGCTTCCATGCAATGAAAAAAAATAAAAAGGGTTGGAAATGCTAAGGAAAAAAATGAAACCATTCAAAGTAATCTAAACAGCAAGCAAAGCACCTTGAGAAAAAGAAAAAGAAACACGAGCTGAGAGAAAAGAGAATACCCATCTTCTACAAGCTCATACAGATTCAACACTTGTTCTTATCCTCTCTTTGAGATTTATTTGAATCTTATACATATTTGTATAGAAAGCTAGGAGTGGCTTAGTGATAAAAGAATACTTGGGAAGTATAATCTCAAGGGAGATTCATACTTATAACCAAAAGTGGTTTAAAATACTTGTAGTCAGTAGTGGCATAGAGAATACTTGTAGCCAGAAATGGCAGTGAAGAATACTTATTTTGTACTCAGTTGATTATAGTGGAACCCTTTAACACTGTTAAAGGAGAACTAGACGTAGCTCGGGTTGAGTGAACCAGTATAAAAACAAGCTCTCATTTGCTGTCTTGTGACTACATATATTTATCTTGCCTATTGTGCTCTTTTGGAAATGTTTTTAAAGCTTTGCTTTGCAAGAATATATTTGCTGATTTAAACTTACATATATTCAAGAAGGGAACTTGTGAACTAATAATATTTGCAAAAAAAATTTTAACCCACTATTCAACCCTCCCCCCCCTTTCTAATGCGTTCTTGTGTATTTCAAAACACATACTATTGTAAATTAGAAGTTTACAAACCAAAACAAATTTTTTGTTTGGCATGACCAGTTAGGCCATCCTAGATCCATTATGATGCAAAAAATAATTGAGAATTCAAGTGGACACCCGTTGAAGAGCCAAAAGCTCTCTAGTTCAATGATTTCTCATGTATTACTTGTCCCCAAGAAAGTTAGAAATTGAGGATAAATTCCTTATATTTTTAGAATGGATATATGGTAATATTTGTGAATAATAACCAATCATGTGAATCATTTAAGTACCTTATGGTTTAAATTGATGCATCAACCACATGATCACATGCCAGTTTGTTCTCAACTTGCAACCAGAAGTTTGCAAGATTGTTACCTCAGTTTCTTTAACTAAGCATATTTTCTCGATTAATCGATTAAGAAAATCCATCTTGCTAATGTTGGTGAGTTTAAATCTCATGTTGTTAATGGGTACTGTATGACTATTGGATTTTATGTTGAAAATCTTGTAGAATATGTTCATATTCATACACAAAATAGACTTGTTGAGACTTATTAAATATTTAAAAGTTATTGCAAGACAATTACTCATGAGATTAAAACTTACAATATCTTATTGGGGATATGCAACATACAATGTTGCAATATTTATTCGCATTTCGCCAACAAGTTAATTAATTAATTCTCCCCTCTTGAAATTTCTTTTAATTAGCAAGCTTATATTTCGATCTAATATTTTTTTGATGTGTTGTATATGTCCAAATATGAATCCAATTGTTCAATCACAACATACTAGGATGACTTCTAGAAAGAAGTTGGAAATATACGTTCAGTATGAATCTCCATATGTAGTATGTTGAAATCATCAACAATAAATTTACGACTCAATTCGTCGATTGCTATTTTGAATTTGTTTTCCCAACATGAGGAGGAGATAGTAAGCAGTTGGACAAAGGAGATTAATGATAATGAATTATCATTATCTTGATCCTCGTACTAAACAAATTGAATCGGAAGTTTAAAAGATAATTCATTTACAAAGTTTAGTCAAAGAGTGACTAAATCATATGTATCAACTACTAATGCTCCAATAAAATTGATGTCCCTATTGGACAATAATGCGAAATGAGTCTTAAACACGCATGAAGCATGATAGACTTGTTGGTTACAAAGATAAAATCCTCAATTACGAAAAGGAGCTAAGTAAGATGGTCAAATTGAGGTTATGAGAATGTTAAAAGATTCCTCTAACATAATTCCAGAAGAACTCAGGTACTTGAATTTAGTTAAATAAAAAGATTTCATATTATGTCATAAATAGAATAAGATGGAACCGAAAAAAAGTCAACGTTGACAATGTGTTAACACATAATGTAGCACTCAATGTTATAAATAAAAGTGAGGATCAAGAGTCTAAGTCTACAGAGGATTGTAGACAAATAAATGATTGGCCAAAATAGAAAGACTCAATTGAGACAAAATTAAACTCGCTTTCTCAAGTGAACGATTATTAGACGTGTAGTCTATATACTTGAAGATATAAAACCTGGTTAGGTTTTTGGACATGTAGTCCATACTAATTGAAAAACCAATTAAGGTTTTTGAACTTGTAGTCCGTGCACCTAAAGGTGTAAAACCAGTTGAATATAAATGGGTCTTTGTGCAAAAACGAAATGAAAATGGTGAAATTATGAGATACAAAGTACATCTTGTTGCTCAAAGATTTTCACAAAGACTTGGCATTGATTTTGAAGAAACATACCTATATTGGATGCAAGTACATTTAGGTACTTAATTAGCCTAGTTGCACAAGAAGGCCTTAATTTGCATCTAATGGATGTTGTTACAGCCTACTTGTATGGATTTCTAGATAATGAAATTTACATGAAACTCCGTGAAGGATTCAACTTGCCCAATAAAACATCTTCTAGAGAAGAATACTCAATCAGGTTGAACAAGTCCCTCTATGGACTAAAGTAATCGGGACGCATGTGGTATAATCATCTTAGTGAGTATTTGCTAATAGAAGAATATAAAAATAATCTCATTTGTCCATGTATTTTCATGAAGAAATCTGAAAATGGATTTGTAATAATTGTTGTCTGTGTAGATGACATAAATATCATTGGAACTCCTAAAGAGCTTTTAAAAGCAATTGATTGCCTGAAGAAAGAGTTTGAGATGAAAGACCTCGACAGGACAAAATTTTGCTTGGGATTACAAATGGAATATTTGAAAGATGGAATTCTTGTGCATCAAGAAACGTATATAACGAAGGTGCTTAAAAAGGGTTTTATCACATCTATTGTTTACTCCAATGGTTATAAGGTCTTTAGATGTGGACAATGATCCTTTTAGACCTAAAAAAAGGGATGAAGAACTACTTGGTCCTGAAGTACCATATCTCAATGCTATAGGGGCATTGATGTATCTTGCAAATTATACACGGCCCGATATATCATTTGCAATTAATCTGTTAGCAAGATATGGTAGGTCACAAACAAGATATTTATTTACATGAGGTGGTACAGCCATTTCATGGCGGTCTGTGAAACAAACCATAACTGCAACGTCATCTAATAATGCAAAAATTATAACATTGCATGAGGCAAGTCATGAATGCGTTTGGTTGAGATCTCTAATCCAACATGTACTAGATACTTGTAATTTATCTTCAGGAAAAATGACACCGACGACCATATATGAGGACAATGCCGCATACATCGCTCAATTAAAGGAAGGAAACATCAAAGGAGACAGGACAAAGCATATTCTACCAAAATTCTTTCTAACTCAAGATCTCCAAAAGAAGGGTGACATAGATGTTCAACAAGTTCATTCGTGTGAGAATTTAGCAGATTTCTTTACAAAGTCATTTCCAAGGAAGACTTTTAAGCAACTGGTTCACAAGATTGGACTCCGTCGACTTAAAGATTGTCAGCAAGAGGGGGAGAAATAAATATGTTCTGCACTCTTTTTCCCTTCGTCATGGTTTTTTCCCGATGGGGTTTTCAGACAAGGTTTTTAATGAGGCAAATTATGACGTATAGATGTGTACTCTTTTTCCTTCACTAGATTTTTATCCCATAGGATTTTTTCTAGTAAGGTTTTAATGAGGCACAAACTAAAGAAATGGACATCCAAGGGGGAGTGTTATGAATAATATCTTTATGGTGGTTGTCCATATCTATTAGAATATTCTGTTGTAATCTTATCTTATTACTTTCTGTTACATTCTATACTTATAAATAGGCCACACCTATTGAGGAATAATAGACTTCTCACTTTACTCTGACTACTTGAATTCTTCTCCTTCTATACTCTCTTGTTCCCTCTTTATTTATAACAATATTGTGATTTAATTAGTTTATTGTCTATTATTGTTTATTTAATATATTCAAATTTTTAATAGACTCACTAATTAGATAGATCAATCAAACAAGTCATTCTAGAATTTCATCAAACATAATACAGTTTGGACAAAAGTCATTTTAGAAATTCAACAAACATCACAAAGTTGAGACAAAAAACATAACAAAAGTTTAAACAAAAGAACTAATTCTAGAAAATCAACAAACATAACAAATCATTAGTAGTATCAACTATTACACAACTAATAATTAGCATATCTTAGAGAATCCATCGATTTTTGCTAGTATCAAATGCATGATTTATGTTTTGTGGGGTGTTGTATATGAATACTAAGATGTGAATATGTAGTGTTCAAGTATGTGATATGAGGTTTCATTGAATGTCACCAAGATAGGTGACCTAGCCTATGAATTGGCAAGGATGGGCCTAGGTGGTATTCTAACCGTGAGTGACCTAGCTTGCGAGAGGCGAGGATGGGCTCACTAGTGCATGATATTAGGTTCATTGGAATCATTATTTTGTCTGAATATGTTGAATAAGCATCATAACATTTGAGAGTTATTGAATAGTCGTGAACCAAGAAGGTGGGGGTCATGACAAGTTTAGCCTGGACCTTAAGGGTTACCTGGTGTGGAATCTCTATGAGCTCATGTTGATCCCATGAGTTGGAGTGTACTTGCAAAGCTAGATAACCCTGACAGTCACATGTGGATCATTCTAGGTGTTGTAGTCTATGCCGAAGGCACTGACATCGGTGACGCTTCTGGGTAAACCGCACTCCTAAACTATTCTCCCGAGCTAGATATGGTACCACATGACATATGAGATAGAGTCTAAGAGGCATTGCATTACATGCACATTATGATACTATGAAGAATTGTATTATTGTTATGTGATTTACATGGGTGTACGTATCTTGAAAATAAGCAATTCTTGTTTCCCATTTATATTGTATCTTATTTTTTTTATGCAAGAATGATTCTCACTCCCTTTCTTTGTGCAATCCTTGTTGTGTGTGTTTGGGCTGATTGCCATTTGCAGGTGAGGATCATCCAAGCATCGAATAGGATGTTGAAGGAGAGGCTTAGCCTATCTAGCTTAGTTTACATTTTTTTGGGACTTGTGCTCTAATAGTTGTGACATCGGGGCAAGGTTACTTATTTACATCTAGTTCTTCTTGTTAGGTGTCGTACTCTTGTGTGGCACATTTGGATGTCAAATGTTTTGAATTTACATTGTGTATTTATAAGCGTGGATTATTTTTGAGGATTTGAGAATATGAACCTTTTACTCATGAAAATTTCATGGAAAGTCTATATTCCCTCGTATAATGTTTCATTATTTTTGTACTTTATTTTAAGACTTACTTTTGGGGTAAAGGGTGTCACATGTAACATTTAACCAACAACAATTCCTAAGTCTTTCCTCATCAATATGGCTTACGGGGGCATAATGTGTCTGACCAATTGAAGATGCAGCATCAGACCTAGCTTTAGAAAATCTTGCCCCAAAATCTTCCTATCAACATAGAAATTATTTTATAAATAAACCAAACATTAAGAAAATTAAAAATATATATATATATATATATAAAAGATAAAGGACTCACATGTGTTCGTCTAGATCTTTCATCAACAAACTGACCCGTATCCTTCCGTAAATGAGTTTGTTGGAAGACCTCATTGACATTAACTTGTCGACCAAAATCCTCTAACTACAAACAAAAACATTATAAATAAACATAATACATATGTATATTGTGTTAAATTAATAATATAGAAGTATTAATTGTTTAACGTACATACCATGCGCATTGTGTGATCTTGCACACTGATGGAGCCACCTGTGTGCAGACATCCACCTTTTTCGGATACTCAATTTTTTTGCACTTCTGAACACTTATTATGATATTTTGGCTTCTTACCATCTCTTTAGGCTTCCTTAAACATCTCTGAAAGTCTATGAGAAGCTTTTGCGTGAAAATTTTTCTTGACTTGATTCTCATGCTCAAGTCTCCATGTTACCCTTCTCTATATGAGAAAGTGAATAGTTAATAGGGTATGTGTATGAAATATCAAGTAAACCTCTAATCCAAATTCCAACAGTATATTTAAAGTCCTATAAAAAAAACATCCCCAATTGCAATTGCATAATTTGATTTATGTATAAAAAAACATATTCAGCAACAATGTATATAAAGTCATGTATTGATTATATAATTAACGAGTGTTTAAATGAGCTGGTAAAATACAGGGGTTATTAAAAACTCAGGTATTTATTGTCATTAACGTGGTTTAAATGTGTTGGTAAAATGCAGGGATTATTGAAACCGCATGTATTGTTTATGTAATTAACGGGGTTTTACAACTCTGTGTAACTCATGCGTTTTCAAGGGTTGGTAAAAGCCATTGGTAATATGTTTGCCATGGATGCTTTCCCAATGGAAGAGACAATCGTAGGAAATGCATTTGCCTGGGGTTTATGAAATACACAAGAACACACTAGAATGAGGGGTTGAATAGTGGGTTAGAAAAAATTTTCGTAAACACTATTAGTTCACAAGTTGCCTCCTTGGATATACGTAAGTTTAAACCAGCAAATATATCCTTGCAAAGCAAATTTTTGAAAACCTTTCCAAAAGAGCATAGTAGGCAAGATGAATATATGTAATCACAAGACAACAAATGAAAGCTTGTTTTTATACTGGTTCACTCAACTTGAGCTACGTCCAGTTCTCCTTTAACAACTGTTAAAGGGTTCCACTATAATCAACTGATTACAAAACAAGTATTTTTCACTACCACTTCTGGCTACAAGTATTCTCTATGCCACTACTAGCTACAAGTATTCTAAACCACTTCTGGTTATAAGTATGAATCTCCCCTGAGATTATACTTCACAAGTATTTTTTTATCACTAAGCCACTACTGGCCTTCTATACAAATATGTATAAGATTCAAACAACTCTCAAAGAGAGGATATGAACAAGTGTTGAATCTTTATGAGCTTGTAGAAGATGGGTATTCTCTTTTCTCTCAGCTCGTGTTTCTCACTGGGTTTTTCTTTTCTCAGAGTGCTTTGCTTGTTGTTCAGTTTGCTTTTGGATAGTTTCGTTTCAGTTCCTTCATCTCTCCTTTCTCGTTGCATGGAAGCATCTTTATGTAGTAAGTTTCATGGATTTGAACGTTGGAGAAGATAGGTTTCCGTTGTCTCACAGAAAAGTGTTGAAGTTGCTTTGATTGTGCTTAATGTGACTGAAATAGGTTTTTGTCTCTGTCACAGTTGGCTTTTAACTTAAGGTGTGCATCTCAATGCTGATTAGTCTTTTGGCTGTACCTACACACTTCACCCAATTCAAGAGATGCAAGCAATACGAGGAATAGAAGAAAGTAAGTTCAGAGAGTATCTCCCTTTCTTTCTATAACAACAATGTCTTTATTTGTGTAAAGAATTAATTATAAATCACATATGACAGATCATATTCTATTCTTGCACAGACAATGTCTGGCTTAACAGACACAGTCTGGTCTGACTAAGTATGGTCTGGAATGATAGACATGGATTGGCCTAACTTCAGACATCGTCTGGCTTGGCTTAATCATGGTCTGTATTGACTATGCATTGGTTAACCGTTTTCCATACATGGTCTAGTCCAATAGATATGCATAGTCTGGTCCTAGACTTGTGTTGTCTATCCCAAGACTTCACATAGTCTGTCCGAGACTATTGTACGGTCTGGTCTTAGACTTTGCATTAGTCTTTCAAAGACTTAGCATGGTATGTTCCAAGACTGTATCGTCTGATCTTATGAACTTTGCATGGTTTGTTCCAGAGCTTATTTTAGTCTGATTAAAAGCATTTAGTGCTTGATAAATTGTTACGAGTTATCAAACAGTTAAGATAGAGAGTGCTATGGAGAGATTATACCATTTGTTTGTTGATCAATTTTGATTCCCTGAAATTACTTAAATTCAAATCATTAGTTGACAATTATTATCACATTTGTTATCATCAAAACCCATTAAAGGATTAGGGGCCAGACATCATCTAATGTCTTAGTTCTAATAGTTTAAACCGCCATTAATGCAAGAAAAAAAAAAAAAACATTGCTAAAGCCACATTTTCTTGTAATGATAGCCAATACCACCTCTCTCGCAAAGTTCCCAATGTTTGAAAATTGAGTTTAATTTATCTTCCACTAATTTAAGATATCAAAGTTTGGGTTCTTCCTAATTTCTTTCTCTTCGTTCAAGTACTTTTTCAACCTAGATTTTATGGTACTTGACTTAGAACCAGTTGATCGCAAGAATTTAGCAAAGAAAGAGTTGAGGTTAATACTGTGTCCAACATATTGGTTCGATTGAGAGTCACCTTGGGAATCCTCCCCCACTCCACCCTTAACTCTACAAAAATGGCCTCCAAGAATTTATCAAGTCTTTTGCCTCTGATAGACCAAAAAATGGCTTAATGAAGCAAGTTTGACACTCCATTTCTATCTAGCATCCAACACGAAAGCAACTAACAACAACATGTTCAAGCTATCAGGACTTCCCCAATACTTGTCATATTTTGTATCCATCCTTTTGGTCATTTCCCTTGTGCTTGAGTTTCCATTTGTTGGTTGACACATTTTTTTTATCCCCAACCCAATTTCAAAGACCTTTGCCATATACATATTACCAGTAAGAAAAGAGGAACTATAATATGTGCAAAGTGGATTCCTTAAACATTTCCAAAATTTTAAGACTCCACGTGCTTCTTGCCAATCAAATGTAGTAGGTACACCCTTCCTCTTTCTAAGATCTTCACGATACTTAAATTCTCTAATCTCAAACTCAACAAATGACTTTTTAAGCTTCAAGATTCAATGTGATACTCAACATATCATAGGTTGAATTCCATAGAGTCTCAACATCCAAAATAACACTACCTTTACATTGCCTCAAAGGAGAAGAGTTGGCATATTTCACTACAACACAAATTCTAAAAATGGAATCACCAATTTATTTTAGACCTTACTTCACAATTAAATTTAAAATATGCGCACAACAACGCACATGAATTTCTCTGCATTCAAAACTAAACCATTCCAAGACCTAAGCCTCATATTCAAATGTTAAATCCCACAATCATTTGTTGAGGTGTTGTTTATTGTCACACCCAAACTTGTTAATAAATATTTATTTGTAATTTAAATTTTTAATAATATAGTATATTTTATAAATCAGTTTGTGTAACAGAAAATATTCACACAATATTGTTAGTACCTTAATTTTAAGGATTATATTTGGAGTGGATTTTTCCCTTAATGATCAAGTTGAGCATTGACGTCCACGTTCATATTTCATATTGTTGGAATGGTTTCCTTGCTTGCAAAGCATAACGTTAATTTTAGTTTTGCATGCTTGTACTATAGGTTGGCTTTGCCTATAACTACTTCTCATTATCATGAGCAAAAACACACTAAAAAAGCAACGTAACACCACTCTTGAACACTCAAACTATTTGTCTATATTATTTTATTTTTTGAAAGAGAAAGAGCATTGGTATTCAGAAGGTTCAGGGATCCTTTCGCTACATACATTCAGTCCAACAAGTTGTTGTGTCTTTGGAGAGGTGAAGTACACAAGAACACACTAGAGGGGGGGGGGGGGGGGGGGGGGGGGCTTGAATAGTGGGTTAAAACTTTTTCGTAAATACTATTAGTTCACAAGTTGCCTTCTTGGATATATATTAGTTTAAATCAGAAAATATATCCTTGCAAGGAAAAGTTTTGAAAGCCTTTCCAAAAGAGCACAGTGGACAAGATAAATATATGTAATCATAAGACAGCAAATGAGAGCATGTTTTTATACTGGTTCACTCAGCCTAAGTTACGCCCAGTTCTCCTTTAACAATTGTTAAAGGGTTCCACTATAATTAACTGATTACAAAACAAGTATTCTTCACTGCCACTTCTGGCTACAAGTATTCACTATGCCACTACTGGTTACAAGTATTCTAAACCACTTCTGGTTACAAGTATGAATCTCCCCCTAAGATTATACTTCCCAAGTATTCTTTTATCACTAAGCCACTCCTGGTTTTCTATACAAATATGTATAAAATTCAAATAACTCTCAAAGAGAGGATAAGACAAAGTGTTGAATCTATGTGAGCTTGTAGAGGATGGGTATTCTCTTTTTCTCTCAACTCGTGTCTCTCACTAGGTTTTTCTTAAGTGTTTTGCTTGCTATACAGATTGCTTTGAATGAGTTCATTATTGTTTATCAGCATTTCATCATCCTCTTCTCGTTGCATGGAAGCTTCCTTATATAGTAAGCTTCATGGATTTGAACATTGGAGAAGGCTTGTTTTCGTTGTCTCACAGAAGAGTGTTGAGGTAGCATTGGCTGTGCTTGATGTGACAGGGAGCAAGATTTTTTTCTGTCACAGTTGTCTTTTATCTTAAGGTGTGCATCCCAATGCTGATTAGTCCTTTGGTTGTACCTACACACTTCACGTAATTTGAGACAAGCAAGCAATATGAGGAATAGAAGAAAGTAAGATCAAAGAGTATCTCCCTTTCTTTCTGTAATAGCAGTGCCTTTATTTGTGTAAGGAATTAATTATAAAGCACATATTCCTCAGCACTTATGACAGACTATATCCTGTTCCTGCACAAACAGCGTTTGGCTTAGTAGACATAGTTTGGTCTTGATTAAGTATGGTCTGTTCGTGCACAGACAACGTCCAGCTTAACAGACACATTCTAGAATGAAGGACATGGTCTGGTCCAATACATATGCATAATTTGGTCCTAGACTTCACATAGTTGTCCGAGACTGTTGTATGGTCTAGTCTTAGACTTTGCATGAGTCCTTCCAAGACATTCATGGTCTTTTTGAGAGCTTTATTTCAATCTGATTAGAAGCAATTATAGTGCGTGATTTAATCATTATCAGTTATCAGACAGTTAAGACGAAAGTGAGAGTTAGAGTGATTATACCATTGTCTGTTCTCACTTTATTTCCTGAAATCACTTAGTCTGAAATCATTAGTTGATCAAATATTATCACATTTGTTATCATCAAAACTTATCAAGGTATTAAGGGTTAGACATCATTAAATGTCTTGGTTCTAACAAGAGGAGCATAGAAAATATAAGCCCTCCATTACATTGTGGTGTTTTTTCTCTAAGGATATCGCATTGTATGCTTCAACCCAGGCTATTAAAAAAACTTTTCCTCTGGATTTATTTATCCTTTGTGCTCGTTGAATGTTTTAATAATGCATTATGTAATATCTAATTTTGTTCTATCATATTCTAAAATTGGATTGTCACTATTGTTCCTTTGATCCTAGTGTCTTAGTAATTTCTAACCGTCTTAGAGAGATTTTATTTATTTATTCCTACAAGTCACTAGTTTTTCACAGTAATGGTTTTTATTTGTCAAGATGTCTACTTTGGATATGATTAGGTCCCTTTCAAGTAAGCCTGGAAAATTTACGGATGAAAACTTTTTTGTTGACAAGAACAAATGAAATTTTGGCTTACTGAATTGGATTTATTCTCAGTAGTTTCTAAATAAGATATTAAAACCTCTACTTCCTCTAGTGTTATTGCTCAAAATAATGGTGCTATACCTTTTGCCTAGGATGGTACCAAAACTTCCAAGCAAGATGTTTCTGATAAAGATATTTTATGTCATGGACGCATTTTAAGTGCTTTATCTTATTTATAAGATCTACCATACTAAAACTATTGTTGAGGAATGGAAAGCACTTGAATTTAAATATGGGTCTGCTGAAAAAGGTTTAAGTACATACTCTTGTAAAAAAATGATTGAGTTTCAAATGGTTGATGGAAAATGATGTGTAAAAGGGCGTTCGCTTAAGGGCAATCATACCCTGCGCATAGTAACAATGGGCCTAAGTTTGTATATCATACCCTAAGGACTAGTTGTATTCCCAATTAATTCAATATGCAATAATTAAACAGTTTGTTTTTTTTATCAATGGGTGGAAAAGTGTTTCTCAATTACTTTGTAAGAAGAATAAAACTTAAAAGATCAAGTTAGAGCAATGTAAGAAATATATCAGATAAAGAAAGCCTAGAGTTATGATTATAGCATGCAATTGAATCTCCCAAATTTCACTTAATGGAAATTCTAATTATTCATCAATTATTGGGTTCTCTTAAATTAGTTAATAGGTCTTGGTCCAACTCTATTAACCATTTTTCTCTTAATTCAAATCCTTACTTGGTCAAATGAGGCATTCAAATTAAGAGAATGTATAAACACAGAGAGAATAAAAATGTTAGAAACCCCCAAGATATGTTTGGTAAATCACTATCTTTTTTAAGGAATTCATTTGTTTTACAAGTTCTATCAATTCTATGAAGTTGATCACAAACGAATAAAAGACTAGAAACATAGTAGAACAAATATAAATTAAGCATAGTAGAACAAAACAATTGAAGGAATAAAAAGAGAACATTTAATTAAGATTCAATTGGGATTCATTAAAGGCAGTTACATCATAACTCTAGAAAAGAGGTTTAGTTTGTCATAGGCATAGGAAAAACAAACAAAGAAATTTGACATAAAGAAGAAAAGAGTTAAAGAGATGTTACAAATGGAAACCTCCATATCTTCTTCACGTTTTTCGCTTCCCTTCATTGACACTTCTCTCACAATGTCTTCACCCTTTCTCACAAGAATTATTTCTAACAAGGTAAAAGATGGCATCCTTACAACTCCTTATTTGACTCTTATTTATAACAATGACTCTACAAAAGGAGTCGAGCTAGTTCTGATTGGGTTAGGCCCAAATATTATTTGAATTATCTTTTTTAGGATTTTTTTACTCTTTATTCTCTTCGAGACCTTCATGTTACATATTTATCATAAAAGCATGAGTTTTGCCAATAAAATATGCATAACTAGGAACAAAATGAAAGGAAAAATAACTTCCCAATACACACTTGTATTTTGAAAACATTGTTTATGACATGAAATTGAAAGGTATTGTTTTGCCTAACATCATGCTTGTAGCTTTCATGATTTCAAAATTGCCTCCATCAGGGTCTGATTATGCTCGTAATTTGAAACATAAACATGAAGGTTTCACCTTTGATGTTTTGATTGTTTGTCTTCTCATTGAGGATAACATCATTTATCTAAAAGATATTGGCAAAAATTTGAATATTAGGCCAAGGGTTATATTGTTGAGTTCTAATAAGCCTTACTCAATATCTTTTAAAAAGCATGGGTATAAAAAAAATAAGTTTTGGAAAAGTCTATGTTTTCTAAAAATAAGAACAATGTTGTTAGTAACAACAATAAGCCTAAGGATAATATCAGGGGAATGAGTTTTTCTACTTTGTTTGTGGGTGAGCTAATCACGTGACCAAGAAATGTTATCAACGTCGTCGCCAACCTATGTCTAACCCTAAGCCTAAGGTTAATGTTATTACTATTGATGTTGCCTCTGATTCTTCATCTGATAAGTACCATGTCACTAGCCTTGAGTTAAATTGTGTTTTTAACTCAAATGATTGGTTTATAGACTCCGAGGCTATGTTCATGTTTGTGCTAAAAAAAAATTGTTTTTTTTTATACCAGGAATCAAGCACACGTATTGTGAGTATGGGGAATGGTAGTATGGCAAAAGTCTTAGGAGAAGGTCAAGTGAAGTTAGAGTTGTCTTTAGGGAATTGTCTTGTTTTGTTTGGAGTCTATCATGTTTCTAATATTATAAAAAAAATTAATAAGTACCTCTTTGTTAGTCCAACAAGGGTACAAGGTTGTTTTTTAGTCCAATAGAGTTGTTATCATTAAGCATGGTGTTCTTATCGGTAAAGGCTACATTTTTTTATGGCTTATTTAAGTTAAATGCTATGCCTTTCTCTATTAATAAAAAAAATCTAGTGTTTCTTCTTTTGTTGCAAATATTGAATGTTGTGATGTGGTATGCTAGGCTTGGACATGTTAATTTGAACTCTATAAAAAGGATGATGTCTTTTAATCTTATTCCTAAAGCCTCTATTAATTTCAAACAAAAGTGTGAAACATGTATTTAAGCTAAGCAACCTAGAAAGCCCTTTAATAAATGTATTGAAAGAAACTAACTTGCTTGAATTGGTAAATAGTGATGTACGTGATAGTAATGATGTGTTGGCACGTGGTGGTAAGAGATACTTCCTTATTTTCATTGATGATTCTTCTAAATATTGCTATGTGTATTTAATTAATCACAAAAGGAAGTTGTTTGATAATTTCAAGGTATATAAATCAGAAGTATAAAATCAATTAGAAAGGAAAATTAAAATTTCTCATTCCAATAGAGGTGGAGAATACACATATTTAGAAATGCATAATTTTTATGAATTGCATAGTATTATTCATGAAGTGACATATACTCTTTGCATAGTACTACTTATAGATTTTTTGTTATTTATTCTGAAGAGCCTGGTATTTCTAATAATAGATGCTAGTTTCTTTGAAAATGCTTTTCCTTTGAAAAATAGATTGCTTAAACCTGTTTGTGATGTTTCTAATTTTGATTTACTTTCTAGTAACAATGCTATCAAGGTTATTGAACTTGAACCTAGAAGGAGTAAGAGAATTAAAAAGGTTAAGGCATTTGGTCCTGAGTTTTACTCATTTTTACTTGAGGCCATGAGGTCTATTGATGCACCTTTTCGGAAAGAATCTATTACTGATGAAATAAATTCTCTTAATTCTAATAAAACTTGGTTTCTAATTGATCTTTCCCATGATTGTAAAAGTATAGGTTGTAAGTGGGATTTTTGAAAGAAACTAAGAATTAATGGTTCTATAGATAAATTTAAGGTAATGCTTGTTCGGATTGATTGTAGGCAAGTAGAAGGTGTATATTTCTTTTATACATATTCTTCTGTTTCTAAAGTTACTACTATTAGAGACTAAAGCCCATCAACTAGTTGCAACAATATACACCCAACTCTAAATTAATGGTGATCCCATGAATGGAGTTAAATGGGTAACACTGAAGTTGTTGTTGACTCAAGTACACCAATTTATTTTTAAATTTTGTTCAATTCCTATGGTGAGGTGTACTCTAAATTGTGGCAATAATAAGGTTGAGATATATATATATATATATATATATATATATATATATATATATATATATATATATTGTGTTTAATTTAATATACCTCTTAAATGAACCTAATGGCAATTGTTGTAGGGGTGTAGATCATAAACCATCCTTTAAGGGTTCACCTAGTGAGTATGACGGTGGGGCTGCCATTATGAGATATGGGTTAATATTTTATTGACACTCACGAAACAAGATACTTGTGCAAGACCGTAATGTGCAACCACCAACTAGAACTTGGATATTATACAGGTAATGAACTAAAATCAGGTCAAAGGAAGACAATCTAGTCTCTACATTTTTTTTTGTGAAAATTCATAATTACTAGGTATAAGGCTCACACTAGGAAGGTTCCTTATATTGAAATACAATTAAACCTGTTCTTTCTCTTTATAATTGTAATTTTTTTTACAAACTATTTTCACAAATGTTTTAAAAAATTTAAATTATGTGGGGGAGTGTTAATAAATGTTTATTTGTAATTTAAATTTTTAATGATATAATATATTTTCTAAATTAGTTTGTGTAATAGAAAATATTTTACACAATAATGTTAGTGCCTTAATTTTAGAGATTATATTTGGAGTGGATTTTTTCCTTAATGGTCAAGCTGTCACGTTCATATTGTTGGAATGGTTTCCTTGCATAGCATAACTTTAATTTCTTTTCGCATGCCTGTTCTGAACGTTGATGTGGTCAAGTTAATTGAAAACCAAGAGTGATGTATAAATAAATATATACATATATTTAATTTTTTTATTGTTGGTTGAGACATGATAATTTTTTAAATAAATAAATATAGATATACATATATTTAATTTGAGAAAATAGTAAATAAAGAGTAAAATAAATGTAGAAAATATCAAAATTAGCACAATAAATATGCAGACACAGAGGCATGGCAGCACTTATATTTTAGCTAGTCAACAATAATAATAATATGTACCTTTTATTATACTACAATAATAATAATAATAATATATATACTTTTACGTACCAACATCACTCTTATTTGATCTTGCTTGGCAGAACATAACATTAATTTTGAGCATAATGTTACTTTGATGAGTTGTTGTCTACTATAACACTCAAAACATGAGTCAACCTCCAATTAGTCAAGGATTGTGCAAACTTCTTAGCCATAACCTCTCTTAAATTGCCCTTAACTTGGCAGAAGTTCACAATTCTCTTATGCAATGCCCAATTGTTGTCTATGAAATGACCGATTATACACATGTAGCTAAGGTATTGACAATTAGTCCATAAATCATTTGTGAGGCACATGTTTTGACAATGCTGAGAAACAAACTTCAAGTTTACCCTTTCAATATCCCAATCCATCAAAGTATCTCATACATTCACATTACTTTGATGAGATGTTGTCTACTGTCACACCCATATGACATGAGATCAAATGAAATTTTGATTGCACTACACTCATACATTCACAAAAGACTTTCTGCTCCACAAACTTAAAAGGAAGCTCCATGGCCAAAGTCATCTTCGCAAGAGCTTCTCGACATTCCTCTTGGTCAAAATTGGCTTCTGATGGGAAAGAAGCATTTGTTCTTGGGAAGGAAGTAGATTTCAACTTCTTGTTTGCTTTACTATCTGGATTAACCTTGCAATTTTTCTTCAGATACAGACTTATGGAACTCATTCCCTAACTGCAATTGGGTGGGCGATTACAAGTCGAATTAGGATCTTGTGTGAAGTAATTCCAAACAATAAATTTGTTTTTACACACATGACTATGATTAAGACATTGTTTCCCGAAAACAGTATTAAAGACAGCAGTATGCTCTCTTGCCATAAAGTCCAGCATACGATCATCGTCGGCCATGATCGTGATCAATCTACTGTTAAAATATATAAGTTAAACAAGTTATACACTTACAACAATGTTAACGACAAAATAGTACAACAATATTAGTAAAAAAAAAAAAGAAGCAAAACTAAGAAGTAAATAGTAGTTTTTTTTTTTTTTGCACAGTTAAGAAAAAGAATATATGAGAATTAATTGTAGCTTCTTTGCATAGTTAAAAACAAAAAGCAAAACCAAGAAGTAAATAGTAGCTTCTTTCCACAGTTAAAAACAAAACAAAATTGGGAAGTAAATAGTAGCTTCTTTGCCTAGTTAAAAAAATAAAAATTGAAAAGTAAATAGTAGCTTCTTTTCACATTTAAAAAATCAAAATTGAGAAGTAAATAGTAGCTTCTTTAGTGTAGAAAAAAAATGTCGACAAGCTCAAGTTACACGTTCTCTATGAGTTCTATGAATGGCTCGGGCTCAAGCACGGAACCACCGGACGACGGTGGTGGCAGTGGCAAGCAAGGTACGGAACCACCCAAGATTTCTTTTTGTGACAAAGTTTTGATGAACAAGGAACCAATTACACAACATCCTTCTATGGATTTGCTCAAGGAAAATTTAGCAAAGATTGAGTATGAAGATGGCAATCCTCTTAAGCCTATGGTCTTCATTGCAAAGTATGTTTTTGAAGGGTTGTGCGCACCTTGGCAAGATGCATTGGTGATCAAATTGTTAGGGAAGAGCTTGGGTTTCACCTTGCTGTGTGAAAAAGTGTCAAGACTATGGAGGCTCAAGGATGGTTTTGAAATGCTTGATATTGGTAATGGATATTTTATGGTGAAGTTTGATGTTCAGGAGGATCACACAAAAGTCATGGAGGATGGACCTTAGATGGTGTTTGACCATTATCTCACAGTACAAACTTGGTCGTCGGAGTTCATATCTCCTTCTTCTAAAATTGAGAAAACTCTAGTTTGGATATGTTCCCTTGGTCTTAACCTGGTTTACCATGATGAGAGCATTTTGCTGGCCTTGACCGCTACTGTAGCTAGGCCTGTTAGGGTCAATTCAAACACCAAGGACATTTGGAGGGGACGCTTTGCGAGAATCTGCATTGAGATTGATCTTACGAAATCGATGGTTGGTAGAGTATGGTTAAAGGAATTCTGGTACAAGGTGGAGTACGAGGGCCTCCATAGAATTTGCTCTCATTGTGGTTGTTATGGCCATGTCTCATGGGAGTGCCCTACCCAACCTAAACTTGAACAAGGAGGGGTTGTGAAAGACACCATTGCTCATGTCATGCAACAAGTGGCTCCAGCAGTTAATGGAGACACTTAAACCATGCCTCAAGATTGGAATGCAGTAGCAACGAAAGGGGTTGCGCAGAAGACCAGTAACGCCACAATTAATGTCCCGTAGCAGACCATTAATGGTGATTCCAATCATGATGGAGGAGAATCAAGCCACATTAATGCGGAAATAAATCATGAACCGTTACACGGCGAATGGTTGGTGGTGAAACACAAGAATCATGGGAAGAATAATTCAAAAAAACAAAAAGAGTACAAGGATATGATTGCCAATGTTAAAGATTTAGTTTCAAAAAAGGGTCTTAAAGATTTGGGAAAGGAGAAACCGCAACAAATTTGTGGTGGGGCCAATGTGAACAACCAGGAAACAAAATTGTCTTTACCTTCAAAAAACAAAAGACAAAGACAATCAACAACTACTATTGGTACCCCTATGTGGAAACTCCTCCAAAATGCTATCACAGGGAAGCATTCGGGGCAGTAGCCACAAAGTGACAAAGGAAAGCTAATTATTAATGAAAGTGGGCCTACGCACCATTTATTTAATGTTAGTAATGGAGAAAAGCACATGTCCAATGTGAATAACATCCCTGAAGCCAATCATGCAAGTGAGGACACTTCACATGAAGCTAATATGCATATTCAAGACATGGACGTGGTCCTATCTTCTATCCAAGAAGCAAATTGCGGCAGTGCCCCTAGCGCAACGTATGGCCCGGTATTTTCTAGTCCTTCCCCTTTTTAATTGTTTCCATGAATTTGTTTCTTGATTTTTCAATAATCTCGTGGTACGGGGAGCTATGGGACGTGTTATGGAGCGTAACATTAAATATATGGTTAAAAGTCACCAACCTTCAATGTGGTTACTATATGAGACACATGTTCTATTTTCTCAAGTACAACAGTTTTGGGACACCTTGGGGTATCACTCTATTTTCCTTCAAGAAGCAAGAGGTCACTCCGGGGATATTTGGGTCCTTTCTAATAGGAATGGTATTACTTGTCAGTTGTTGGATTCTAATAGCCAAAAAATCACGTTCTCTCTCTCTAAGATGAATGACACTTGGTACTATTCTGTAATTTATGGGTCTCCTAATCCTATGGCTAGCCTTTCTTTATGGGATCATATTACTTCATTGGGTAACATGATCACTGCTCCATGGCTACTCATGGGAGACTTCAATGAAATCACAAACTCTAGTGAGGTTGCGGGTGGTTCTTTCAATGGTTCCAGAGCTCAAAATTTTAATGATGTTATATCAAGTTGTGGTCTTTTGGATATAGCTGCCATTGGTGGCCTTTTTACTTGGAGGAAAAATGTTCAAAATGGAGGTCATGTCAGGAAGAGGTTGGACCGTGGTTTAGCTAACACGGATTGGAGACTTGCATTCCCTCATGCTATGATTGAAATTCTTACTCCCCATAATTCCAATCTTAATCCTTTGTTGATGCACTGTTTCAAGTCTCCAAGCAAGAAAATCACCTATTTTCACTTTCAGGCTTGTTGGACCACTCACCCTAACTATGAGCATCTAGTAGGCCAAACTTGGAGGGATACTATAGGGAACGTGCTTGATAAGTTAAAAGGGATTCAAGCTAATTCCATCAAGTTCAATAAGGACACTTTGGTAATATTTTTTGTCAGAAACATCCCTGTGTAGAGTTTTTTTAGGAAAAATAAGGTAACTTTACTGCTGAAATTCTTCTCTCTTTCATTCAGAATCATTCTCTTACATATAGCGTGGTCACATCACACGAAAAACGGATCAATTGACAAGTGTCAATGATGTAACGGAAATATAATTTTCTATGCGAGACAGCTATACAATTCTTACAAAGGAAAATAAACGAGAGCATTATTCTTCCTAGTGTAGTCAAACAAAATCCTTTCTCCAGGCTGTTAGCTTGATAGTGCGCTTTGACCTTCCAAGGTTTAGCTTTTCAACAACCAAGGGCCCATGATCAATAGTTGTAGTGGTCTCAGTAGCTGGGCCTCTCTCTTCATTCATTTTAGGCAATGGGCTGTGTCCCATTGTATCAACACCCCCACACCCCCATCGAGGACAACCTTGTCCTCAAGGTTGTGTTATGGGTATAGTTGGATGAAACTATCGTAGTCCTCCCATGTTGCTTCAATAGATGGTTGGCCCGACCGCTGCACAAGCAATTGGCGTTTTGTGCCATTTTTGGTTAGCACATCTCTTGTACTGATAACTTTATCAGGAAAGATGTCAACCAAGGTTCCCGTGATAGTTGTAGCTAAAGGTGGCACGTGAGGAGGTGGAGTACCAAAATAAGGTTTCAGTTTGGATAGATGAAACATAGGGTGAATTTTAGACTCCGGAGGGAGGTTCAAACGGTTAGCAACAGGTCCAATTTTGCCAATGATGCAGTAAGGGCCAAAATAACATTTGGACAGCTTCTCATGACGACAGACAGTGAGGGATATTTGGCGATAAGGCTGAAGTCTAAGCCAGACCCATTCGCCTTCAGCAAAAGAATGATCAGTGCGGTTTATGATGTCGAGCTGTTGACAATGTTGAGACAAGGCAATATCAAGAGATGCGACCATTGTTGATCCCTGCACATAGTCACGAAGGGAAGGCGGGGTACGACCATACAATGCTTCGAAGGGAGTCATTTTAATTGCAAATTGGTATGTGGTGTTATACCAATGTTTTGCGAGGCACAAGAAAGAGGTCCAACTCTTAGGTGAATCTTTGACGAAACAGCAAAGATATGTTTCCAAGGTTCAGTTTGTAAGTTCGAGGAATGTTTGTGGTGCAATTTGATTCGATTTTTGAACAAAATCATTCAAACCAAACACAAAAAATATTCGGTTTGGTTCGATTTTTTATTTATAAAATATCCAAACGAAACCAAACTTTTGCGGTTTGGTTCAATTCAATTTTTGCGATTTTTTTAAACTTAAAAAAAATACAAACTCAAAGTCTTAAAACATCAAATTAAGGGATCTTAAAACTCAAAATTACTATCATAATTTCAAATATGTCCACATAAGTCTTAATACATAAAATTACACATAAAAAATTTCCAAACTCCACCAAATGTTATACAAACATAACAATATAACAAATTAAAAACATTTAGTTGTACAATAGCTACGTTGAGTTTGAGTATTGTGTATGGATGCACTATTACTTGAACTTCTCATTTGTGATGAGTTTCCAAAACCATTGATATCATTTGAATTATCATCATCATTCACTGCATCATTATTGCACGTTGTAGCTAGTGCAGCTTCAATGTCCCATATAAAAACCTCTCTGCCAAGCCAGAGGCAACCATATTGCTCTAAAATTCACAACACTACTAAAGAATCAGAAAATGGATTTGATAAGATTCAAACTTTAAATTCAATCTAAGATCAAGCATGAAAAGTTCATAGTGTACATTACATTTTTTTTCAGCTACAACAAGGCAAGTAACATATTATGAGTGTTGGCGGAGAGTCCTAGTACATGTTCCAATCAATGATAAGGCATTCCATGTCTAGCACAAACATACAACCGCCAAGTTAAACAAAGTCACGCATCTTTTATAGAAATTATATGAGAAAATTTCTACAAATTAATTATAGAAAAATCAATTTTAACTCATGAAAAAATTTATTTGATTGAATTGTTTTAAGTATGAAAGATTATATGACATTATTGAGAAATGTAAAGTATTACTATAAAGAATGTACTATAGAAACTCATGTAGGTTTTTTTTTTGCTGATAAAAACAAAGGTAGGTTTCTTTATTGGATATGTCCTTGATGAAATACCCTAAAAATAAATAAATAAACTTTATGTCATATTTTTCATGGATAAGACATAATTTTCCATAACAGTGAACAAACTTTCCCATGTTGCATCATATGCGCCTTTCAATATTGTTTATAAGAAAATTGCACTAAATTCAATTTTTAAGTAAGCAAATTACACAAAATAGTTAATACAAACTCCAAAAAATTGAAAAAAAAAAAAGGAAAAGAAGAATAAGATAGATAAGGATTATTACCCAATCTACATGAGATTCAAAGGTAGCTGAGCATGAAGGCAAGTCCTGATCAGTTAGTGTCCACCGATTTAACTTGCCATCATGACTTCCACTAAAGAGATAATCAGATCCATGAGTCGAACCTACTCAGAGTTATAGACATAGAGAACCAAATAACACAGAGTCACAGACCTAAAAAACCAAATAACACAGAGTCACAAACACAAAGAACCTACTCGAACCTACTCACAGAGTCACAGAGAACAAAGTATCACAGAGAACCAAATATGACAAATAGAGAACCAATCAAGATGCAAACACGGAGAACTGAACCATTAGTAAGATGCAAATAGAGAATTGAACCATTAGACATACTAAGGCAAGCGAGGGAGAAGGCGAACAGAGAAGGCGAACGAAGAAGGCAAAGGACCGCAGTGAAGGTTCCAACTCCGATGAGATTGAGGGCGTGAACTATGAGATTGAGAGGCAGAGTAGAGCTTCAACGGCAGCATAGATCGCGTTTCGCCTTTCGCAGTGGTTTGACGAGGTTGGTGCGTCTATGAAATGAAGGCGCTGAGATGAAGGCATCGACGAGGTTCATGTGCCAGTGAGGTGGAGGGCGTGAGCCGTGAGATGCGTTTTGCCTTTTGCTTAGGGCTTAGGGTTTCTAGTTGCTAATTTTGATTTTTCCCTCTTATGCATTTCAGTGAACCGTTGGTGACTTGGTGGTCCGTGAACAGAAAAGGCAAAGGAGAATTAGACAAGGTCGGTGCACCAATGAGATGATGGCGCTGAGATTGAGAGGCAAAGCTTCAATGACACGAGATTGAGGGAACAAGATCTCTTCACCCTCAATCCCTCACGACCTCATGAGTATCAACAAAAAAAAAAAAACATGTACAAAGCTATGTGGTTCGGTTCAATTTGGGGTGGTTTGAGATTTTCAAATCACAAACCGAATTGAATTGCTCGATTCTCTAGAAAAAAAATCCAAACTAGGTTTGGTTTTGTTTGGTTTGTAGTTTTTTTGGACTGGTTCGATTTATGAACACCTCTTGTAACTTTTGTTTGTCTGTGCATTTGCGGATGATAAGAGCTGTTGAATGCAAGAGTAGTCCCATACACTCTGGATAGGTCACACTAGAATCGACTAACAAACACATGGTCTTGATTACACACGATGGATTTTGGCATGCCATGCAACTTATATATTTCAGAGAGAAAAATTGGAGTCAAGGTGGTGGCAAAAAATTTTAATGCAAGCACCACAAAGTGAGCAAATTTGGATAGCCTATCTATGATTACCCATATCACGATCTTTCCTTGAGACAGAGGCAAGTAATGTTAAAGATAACACACCAAAATCACATTTAACGAATTTTAAGGCGTTATCTTTTGGTCTCTCCCTTAATTTTAAGGTGTTGAACATTATCTTTAATGTTAACTTTTTTTTATTGTAATTAATAATTATTTAAATAAAATTAATTAATTAATTTTTTTACTAATGACATAATTACCATTTTTTTATTCCTAAATTATCATTTGATTTAATTAATTAATTTAAATAAAAAATTAAATAAATTTTAATAAAGTTAGAATTCAAATTTAATTTTTTTAGTTTTCAAATATTAGAATAACTATTAAACCATTAATCTAATTAATAATTATTATGAAACTATAGAGATTAGATTCAAATCCTAACTTTGTAAAAATTAGAATCAATGGAAGGTGTTTAATTATGGATTTGAAAATTAACTAATTAAAGGACTTGCTATAGCAGCATCGCATTGCACGAAACGGTGGTAGTAGCCCGTCAATCCTAGGAAGGCCTTTAGAGCAAATGGAGATTGAGGCTGAGGCCACTCCATGATAGCTCTTAACTTATCAGGATCGACAGTGACACCTTCGTGAGACACAATGTGACCCAAATACGCAATATGCAACACACCAAAATCACATTTAGCGAATTTCACCGGCAACTGATGAGTGTGCAGAATCTCCAAAACCTGGCACAAATGATCGAGGTGCGTGGCCCAATCCTGGCTATAAATGAGGATATCATCGAAAAAAAATGAGTACAAATTTGCGAAGCAACGGGCGAAACACATCGTTCATAGTCGCTTGGAAGGTTGATGGCATGTTGGTGAGGCCGAAAGGCATCACTACGAACTCGAAATGGCCATCAATGGTGCAAAAGGCAGTTTTGAGTGAGTCTTCAGGATGCATAAGGACCTAGTGGAATCCGGAACGTAAGTCAAGTTTGGAGAACACCGAAGAACCATGTAGTTCATCCATAAGTTCATCCACGGTAGGAATAGGGAATCTATCCTTGACCGTAATGGTGTTCAAAGCCCGAAAATCAACGCAGAGCCTCCATGTGCCATCCTTCTTTTTGACAAGCAAAACAGGGGAGGAGAATGGACTAACACTTGATCGGATGAATCCATCCTTCAACATTTCCTCAATGAGGTCGGTCATGACTTGACATTGGTACTGTGGGTAACGGTAAGGGCGAATATTCACGGGTGTGGCTTCAGGAAGGAGGTGGATATGGTGGTTCTGTTTACGATCATGAGGGAGCTTGATTGGTTTGAAAAAGACAGATATATATGTGTGTAGGATAGAGGCTATATTTGGGTGTATGGCACTAAAGTCCTGGATAGGAGGGTTGGGGTCAAGGGTGGCAAGGGTGACAGTGTGCATGGATTCGACCGCATCTGTAAAAAGGTACCTGCAAAACTGCGAATACGAGGCAGGGGTGGGGGAAGTATGGGTCGTGCCGACTAAGGTAACAGGGAGGTTGTTATATGAGAACTGGATAGAGGGAATAGAGAAATCAGATAAGAATGTACCCAACGTCTGAAGCCATTGCACTCCTAGCACTACGTCGACGCCGTGGACCGAAAGAGCGAAGAAGGAAATAAGGAAGACGTGGTCGGACAACTTCACCGGAACGGCGTTGCAGCAACCAACGCATTGAATAGATTCGCCGTTACCCACTACAACAGAGAATGGAGTAATGGCAACGATCGGAAGACCCAAAAATGTAGCTACATAAGGTTGTAAGATATTATGTGAACTCTCAAAGTCAATAAGGATAGTGACCGGTTTTCCCTTAATAGTAGATCCTTGGATACGTAAGGTGCGTGGGGATGGAGGGTCGAGCTGGGTTGCTGGTGATAGGTGGAAATGTTCACCGGATTCCTAGACGATTGGCGACTTTGGGGTGGACGGTCAGGGGTCATCTTCCTCAATGGGTACAACCTCAGTAGGAGACGGCACATCATCATCACACAGGAGCAGTAAGAATTGCTTCTTGGAACAGCAGTGGCCGGTGTGCCACTTGTCATCGCAATTATAACAAAGGCCTTTCGCACGACGGTCCAGGTACTCAATTTGGGAAAGGTTGCGGACCGGTAAGGTGGAGGTGGAAGAGGCTTGTGTTTGGCCAAGGTTAGTGCTAGGAGTATATCTGTGGTCGACATGTATGGGAAGGTTTAGTGGCTTTGAGTTTGTCTTCTAGCAAGCAGGCCAGCCCAATCGCTTGGTGAAGGGTTTTGGGGTGGTAGATGGCCTGTTCGACCCGAAGCTCAAAACCCAATCCAAAAATGAAACAATTTAGAAGTGACTCTGGGGACATACCATCAACGCGATTAGAGAGAGCTTCAAATTGCTCGTAGTACTCGGTGACGGTGCCTAACTGCTGTAGTTTGAATAACGAAGCTTGGTGATTAACGTAAGACAAAGGGCCGAAGTGGAGTTCCAAATCGCAAACGAAGGCACACCAGGTAGTGAGTTGGTGATTGGCGTGAAGCCATTGAAACCAGGTGAGTGCGGGTCCTTGCATATAGAACGAGATGATGGCGAGGCGTTGCGATGTGTGGGTGTGGGTGAGCTCAAAATATTGCTCTGCTTGGAACAACCATTCGAGTGGGGACGAGCCATCGAACGGCGCAAGGTGAATGCGAGTTGACTGTACCAGAGTGGAGCAAGACGCCGTCGCTAGGTGTTGTTGGTCGCGGAGTTCCGTGAAATCGTGGGAGAGCTTTTCGTAGCGCAAGTCCATGTCTTGTAGCTTTAGTAGACATTGTTGAAGGAGCTCTTCCTAGGACGGTGTATCTAGTTTAGGAGGCATGGTGATCAATGAAAGCACCAAATGATAGGGCTCCTTTTTTGAGAGGCAGCCCCTGTGCAGAGTTTTTTTAGGAAAAATAGGGTAACTTTACTGCTGAAATTATTCTCTCTTTCGTTCAGAATCATTCTCTTACATATAGGCTATAGCGTGGTCACATCACACGAAAAGCGGATCAATTGACAAGTGTCAATGATGTAACGGAAATAGAAGCTTCTATGCGAGACAACTATACAATTCTTACAAAGGAAAATAAACAAGAGCATTATTCTTCCTAGGCAAACAAAATCCTTTCTCCAGGCTTCGTAGCTTGATAGTGCGCTTCGGCCTTCCAAGGTCTAGCTTTTCAACCACCGAGCCCATGATCAATAGCTGTAGTGGTCTCAATAGCTGGGCCTCTCTCTTCATTCGTTTCAGGAGCCCATTGTATCAGCAACCAATATAGAAAATGAAAAAGAATGTACTAACCGAAATGGGTGCTCAAATGGATTGTCAACACTAGCTTAAAGAAAACACAGATCCAAGGCACCGCCAACTTGAAAGAAGCCACAAAAACAACAATAATAAAACAAATACAACTACACTAAAATAAGCCTAATGTTGGTGATAAGGTTTATGTAATGTGTCCCCATCAGCAATAGACATCTGTTGTCATATAACCCACCAAATGTTCGACTGAATACCTCCCCCACAATTTCTCTCCTCTAGATAAAGAAAACAGAACTTCAGAGAGTTCACCCACTCAAAGAAAGAGTAGTTAAAGTCGTCAACCTTCATGCAACCATGATCAAGTGTCAATTACATCCACCAAGTCTCTAGCAAGAGGAGCTTATGGTGATGATTAAAATTCAAAAGAACAATGGATTGGACCAGAATTTTATCTTTTACTTTTTAGTTGATTAACACAGGTTTCACGTCACGTAATTAACAATCAAACATCAAAGACTCAGCAAGGAACAGAAAACAAAAAAAAAAACACCTCATTTGTGATTTCAGCAATTGCTAAAAAAGGTTAAAATACTTATACCGAAAATCTATTCTCTAATTCTCTTTCCACACCATCTTCCAGCAAGCATGCAGCTCTGCTTCATTCTAAGAACAAGAGAAATTAGAGATTGATGATAACGAGAAGGGATTCGAAAACAACAAGAACGAGAAATTAGGGATTCAATTATAGAACCATAAATTAGGGGTCCGACAGGGAAGCTATCTTACGTTTATTTGTGTGGATGTCGTTATTGAGAAGAGAACTAGAGGCAGATTACCAATAAGTTATTAAAAATAACCAGTTATTATATTCAATTTTACTTATAACCATTTTTAAAAATAAAAACAAGTTATTTAAAATAACTATATTTATAAAACTAGTTATATTTTTTTAAAACTTTTTAAATAACTTGTTATTATATAATTAGTTATAGTTTTTTTTTTAAAACTAGTTTTTTTAGCACCCTAATTGTAAACCCCAGTGACACGTTGAAATGGAGAAGAATGCGAAGTGAAACTTAAACGGAAAATCGGTATATGAGATAGAAAATGTATTTCATAAAAGATTTTTTATCAATATGGTTCAATGATTTTTTTATTAGTTTTTAGTACAATGTTTGATACATTTTAACTTAGCACCAAATGTGGACTACTTTTTTGAAGGGTTGACGACATGGAAATATGCCCGACCACTGAGTTGCTTGAAAGTCAGGGAATCGCTGATTTGGTTGACACTGGGGGAGCTAATGACCATGTTAACTTTTCTGTATTGAACTCTTTAAAGTTAAAAAAAAAAAAAACGTGTTCATAGATTTATTTTGAATTAGATGTCTGAGGTGGAGACAACAAAAGTAGGCATGAAGGTGCATGTAAAAAATACTATAGGTTCATTCTTTTGAATAGTGAATATGTAATAATTAAATGATATATGTGGACTATTTCCAATATTTGGACATTCAATGCAATGGCTATGAGTAAAATTCTATGGATCGTCCTATACATACATGGTGTGTGGTATAAACTAATTTTTTTTTCCCCACATACAGACACTTAATACTCAAATGGATGATATGGAAAAACAACGATCGTGAGATAAAGATCATGGTGTTTCACATAGTCAAAGAAAAAGATTCAGACTCAAAGAACTCAATACCGAAAAATGCTGGTTATCAACCAAGTCAAAGTTTGTCTCCATTCACCAAACTTTCAGTCAAACAGGTTTCGACCCTGGTGGTACCACCGAAGGAATGAAGGCAAATGAAGCTTATATAAAAAATGTTTGAAATAATTTGAAAACATGAACTTAATTTACATGTTCAATGGCTCAGACGAAGATGACATTCAAAAAGCAGGAAAAAAGTTGAAGGGAACATTCATATGTGATGACGTCTTCAGCAAAAGTGAATGACCCAAAAAGGTTTCATTTATACGATCAATTGAACTTGAAGGCAACATAGTTGCCATCAGTAATCAAAACTTATTTATGAGTAACTACAAAAGGACTTTGACCACGAAGCTAATCTTCATACACAAACTTTTTCACCTAATTTTGTGTCTACTGTTCATCCTCATTTGTAAAGATGATTCTGTTTATTATTTATAGACTATAACATTTGAATGTTGTTATTGATGAGTTTTGTCTTTTACATAAAATAGAGTGCATCGTACAACAGCAACAATGACCACAAGGATATTGTCTTTCACCCCTGCATCTCAAGCTAGGGCACCAAAAAAGCCCTAGACAAAATCTCCTCAATGTGTCAAAAATGTTTCTAAGCATTTGTGAAAAAAATCGTCGTCACTCAAAGAACAGGTTACAAGAATGAATGTAACCATTGAAAAACTTAAGAGGTCGTCTAATAGAACACATGGAAACACTATCCCCAAGGTACAAAGCATCTTAGTTCAAGCTTATAAATTGCTAAGAAAATTATGCACACCAACAAACCATATTTTACAAATATACATTTTGATATTCATTTGTTTCTTAGAAATTTGCGTGTGCATTCAAGCCAACATCTGACATGAATCTGACTTCTTTGGAAATGCAGGCTAAGCTCATGTGTTTAACCTTAAGTTAGATAGCAAACATATATATTATGCATTTCTAATAATTTAGTATATTTACTTGACTTGTATTTTAAAATAAGTTAACGTTTTGTTTCACTTTTTTTTATTCTAATGCAAATGGGATAGGGACATATATGACAAATATACACACCAAGCAGAAAATGTTGGGAAACTGATCCCTTGCAGTTGAAAAAAAAACCTGCAAGGGGTAATGTTACAATCATCACAAATTTTGCATTTTCAATTAAATAAAGTATTAATAAAAAATAAAATAAACTTGTGGTTGAAAATAAAACTTTACCCCCTACCGTGTTTATTCAACTGCTAGGGATGCACTCCCAAAATGTTGTTTGTCGTTGGAAACAACATAGGAGCAAGATTAGATTTTGGTTTCTCGTACTCCTTAAAGACTGTGACTCCAAATTAAGGTATATTCATTGTATCAAATGTTATTTCAAGTAGCTAATTTTTATTTTTTTTATATTTATGATTGACATATTTTACTAAATCAATATATTATTTTAATGTGTTTTAGATCATACTATTTATGGCTTTGCGGGTCACCTACAATTAGTTGAATCGAACTTCTATGATTGTTTGGTGTCTTTCACCTACATTTGGTGTAAGTTGACAACATCTTTCGAAATTAATTTAATTAATATAATTGAGATTGTACACTAATACTTGAAAATGTTAATATATTTGTAGATTGACACATAGTTGTCGATACCAAGGTTGACAACCTGGTAAAACATTATGCTAAGGACTGGATGACTCCTTACATTAACTTAAATTAGTAATTTTTAAAAAATCATATAATACTTTGGATTACTACTTAATTGATTATCTATTTGTAGAATAAGACTTCGGGAGGTTTAATGTTTAATTTTTTTTATCATCATTGTCTTCATATTATATCCCCATGCTTGAGATGTTAGTTCATTATGGTGTTCATAACACATGTAACAGAATTTAGGATCTTTTTTGGATTTAAAATAACATCATCGCAATATAAAATTATAGTAAACATGTACCTAGTTACCGGCTTTGAGGTACAAATGTTTTCAATAGTGTGAAAACTCTACGTATATTCACACTAAGAGCTAATCTCTACTTTTAACTTTTAAATATGGAACCGTATACTTTTACTAAAGAATTCTTTTCCATCTGTGTAACCCAATAGAAATAATAAGATTCTCTATTTATAGGAATACTGATGCTATCCCATAGCCCAACCCATGGACATATTTAAATTAAGAGACATCAGGACGTGTACAAGTCATGGTATACATGATAGCTCCCACTGCACTAGCATATGGTATTCTAGTCATGCGTTCTCTCTCTTCATGGGTCTTAGGACAATCCTCCCTACTGAGAGTAACTCCACTTCCTATTGGCAAATAACCTCTTTTGGAGTTTTTCGTGTGATACCTCTTTAGAATGGTATCAATGTACATAGATTGGGAGAGTCCAAGCAACATTTTAGATTTATCTCTATAAATCTTTATTCCTAGAATATAGGTTGCCTCTCTTAAATCTTTCATGGAGAATTGTTCTAATAGCCAAATCTTTGTACTTTGCATTGCTGGTACATAATTCCCAATGAGTAATATGACATCTACATATAATACTAAGAAAATGATTATGCTCCCACTAACCCTTTTGTACACACAAGGTTCTTCCTCACATTTAACAAAGTCAAACTTTTCGATTGTTTTGTTAAAACGAATATTCCAACTTCTGGAAGCTTGTTTCAATCCATAGATGGATCGTTGCAACTTGCATACCTTATTATGATCAGACATAGATGTGAATCCTTCAGGTTGTGTCATATACACATCCTCTTTCAATTCACCGTTAAGGAAAGCTGTTTTCACATCAATTTGCCATATGTTATAATCATAGTATGTTGCTATTGCAAGTAGAATTCGAATGGATTTTATCATTGCCATAGGAGAGAAAGTTTTGTCATAGTCTATACCTTCCTTTTGACGATACCCCTTAGTAACAAGGCGAGCTTTGTAGGTCTCGGCCTTTCCATCTACACCAATCTTTTTCTTATAAACCCATTTACAACCAATTAGTTTTATATCCTTTGAAGCTTCAACTAAAGTCCATACTTTATTGATCTTCATTGATTCCATTTCGGATTCCATGGCTTCTTGCCATCTTTTACAATCTAAGCTTCTCAGAGCCTCTTCATAACTATTAGGGTCATCATCATCATGATAAACCTCATTTGACGTGTCATCTTGTACCATTAAGTTTAATCTAGTAGGTACACGATGCATTCGAGTGGATCTTCTAGGAGGCTCTTGTATTGGGCTCATAAGTTGTTGAACTGGTTCTAAGACTGGTTCATCAACCTGTCCATCAACTTGTTCTTGACCTACAACTGATGTGATGACCTTCGTGGTAACTTTAGAACATCAAAGAAAGGTCTCTTAGTTTCCATCTCATGTTCCTGAGTTGTTTAATTGGAATATTGAGTTTCATCAAGCTCAATTATCAAGCTCAACTTCCTCTTGCAAGGATTCCCTTTCTAAAAAGGTTCCTTCTCTTGCCACAAACACTTTATGGTTAGAAGGTTGGTAAAAATAGTATTTCATTGTTTCCTTAGGATAACCAATGAATCTACACTTATCCGACCTTGCCTCAAGTTTATTGGTTAACTATCTCTTAACGTAAGCATGGCAACCCCACATCCTAATGTGTTTGAGATTTGGTTTATGTCCTTTCCATATCTCATATGAAGTTGTAGAGACTAATTTTGTAGGAACTTTATTTAGTAAGTAAGTTGTTGCTTTTAAAGCATATCCCCATTAGTTCTTTGGAAGATCAGTGAACCCCATCATAGATCTCACCATATCCAATAAGGTTCGATTCCTTCTTTCAAATACACCATTGTGTTGTGGTGTTCCTAGAGGTGTCCATTGTAAGAGAATTCCATTCTCTTTTAGATAATCAATAAAATTAGTACAAAGATATTCTCCACCTCTATCAGATCTAAGCATCTTGATGCTCTTTCCGGTTTTTTTTTTCAACTTCACTACGAAATCTTTTGAACAATTCAAATGATTCTGATTTATGTTTCATCAGATAAAAACCCATACCTAAATGTATCATAAGTGAAAGTTATGAAATAAGAATATCCACCTTTGGCTTGAATTCTCATTGGTCCACAAACATTTGTATGAACTATTCCTAATAACTCAAAGGCTCTTTCCCTAATTCCAACAAAATGGGATTTAGTCATTTTCCCTTTGAGACAAGACTCACAAGTTGCATATGATTCATAATCATAATTATCAAGGTAACCTTCCTTGTGTAAATTGTTAATTCTTTTTCACCAATGTGACCAAGCCTACAATGCCAAAGATATGTTTTATTTATTTGATTATCTCTTTCTCTTTAAAAATTAGAAGAAACATGTACAATCGAGTTGCGATTCACATCAGGTAAGACATAAATGCCGCGTTGGAGATAACCATTCACATATAAATCGTCGTTACGATAAATTAAGCAAATGTTATTATTAAAAATAATGTGGAAACCTTGCTTATCCAACATAAAAATTGAAATAATGTTTGAAACAAATTTTGGAACATAATAGTAATCATCTAACACTAGTACTTTGCCAGTGGGCATTATTAAAGAAATAGATCCTATAGCTAAGACAGCAACATTTGCTCCATTGCTTACTTGAAGATTTATCTCTCCTTTCTTCAACCATCTAGTTATCTACATCCCTTACAACATATTGAAAATGTTAAAGCTACTACCAGTATCTAATACCCACATTAAAGCATCAATAACAGTTAAAGAAAGCATGAAAACATTTTTCACTAGTATCTCACATTGTTTCTTATTTTCCAAAGAATTAAGATACTTCTTACAGTTTGGTCAGCCTTGGCCTTATCGTTCTTAAGTTTGGTCACACCACCCTTAGGTCCAAAAGGCTTCCTTTTTGGTACATATTTTCCTTTGCCTTTCTTCTTGTAGTTCTTGCCAACCACCATAACAGATCCCTTTTTCTTCTCAGAAGCAATTTGATTCTCAAAATCAACTAGCAAGTTATGCATCTCATGCAAATCGTAGTCCAGCTTATTCATGTTGAAATTCACAATGAATTGTGAAAACGTATTAGGGAGTGACTGCATAATCAAGTCTTGAGAAAACTATTTTCCAAGCTTGCATTTTGTCTTCTCAAGTTGTTCTATTAGATCAATCATCTTTAGAACATGCGGTCTGACTTGAACACTTGCAGTCATTGAAGACCTGAACAACATCTTAAATAACTAGTATCTAGCTGTCCTACTTTGACCACCGTACATTTTCTTAAGATGTACGATGATTTCCTTTGGATCCATATCCTCATGTTGCATCTGGAGTTCTGAACTCATTGATGCCAACATAATGCATTGGTTCCCTCAACATCTTCGAGATCAAGTGCATCTCTATCAGGTTGATCAATTATGTGGATGAGCTTTTCGTGAATGAGAACTATTCTCAAGTTACGAAATCATAGTTGGATCCAACCAACTTTCTAGACTCAAGGTAGTTGCGTTCAGTATAAAATTAATTTTAAAATAAACTTATAACTAATTATTAATTACAAGTCTCTTCGTTATAAGGTCATTCCTTGTTATTAACCATTAATTATAAAGTTGCATCAGATGTGCCAATTTATTTTAATTCACAAGTCACCTAGTTATTAGGTCATTCCTTGAAAAGTAAAATAAATTGAGTAACAAATAAAATCATATATCATTATATATAATGTGTCACAAAATATATAAAAGAAAACAATTTTTCTAATATAAAATCATAATGACTTAGCCCTACATGTTTGAAGAAAAACAAATTTTGTTTTTCCATAATAAAACCTTATATTAAAAATATAAGGCACATGATCAGCAAGCACATGAGTGTAGTTAGAAACAACAACTTTGTTTATAAATGCAAAAGTGTATAAATGACACTTTACGTGATCCATTCACATTCAATTTTGCTACATTTCACTTTTCAAACATAGGTCATATATCACTTAATCAAAGAAATGTAACAAATCAAGAATGTTCAATATATTTTCATCAAGAATGCTCAAGGCTCTTACCTTGTTTAATTCATCAATTTCCTTAATTAATTCATTCAATTGCCTTCTATGCTATTCATTTTCTATCCATAGTTCACTTTTGCTTTTAATTAAGAATTGGTGATCAATGGTTAGTTTTTGAAAATCATCTGTAGAGCATTACTGGCTGTGACTAATGTAGAACATTTATCTGATAGCTCAGTGAAAGAAGACCCAAGTTCTTCATGCTCTTTTGAAAGTTTTCTTAATTTATTTTTCATAGATAAATAGGCTTTTGATAGAATAGATGAATTAGAGAGAAGTTCTTGATAAGCTTCTTGAAGAGAAATAAGATCATTGAGGTCTACCTCTTGTTCTTCATCTTCTGAAGTCTCAGACGTAGACGTCGAATGAGTGTTGTCTGGTTCATTCTCACCATCAGACGTAGACGATGTGGAGGTTGTGTCTGCCATCAGACAGAGATTGGCTTTCTCATTTGATGCTTCAGAATTTTCTTCATCTGTTGAGTCATCTAGATCTTCCCATGTGGACATCAGTCCTTTCTTTTTCTTGGGAAATCTTTTGTTGACTTTTTCTTTTCCCTTGATGAGCTTAGGACATTTTGACTTGAAGTGTCCAGGCTTCTTACACTCATAGCAGACGATAGGACTTTTCTCTTTCTTCTCATGTTCTGTTGAGTATTTCTTGTTGTAGTTCTTCCATCTCGAGCCACCTTTCTTTTTCCACATCTTGTGGATTTTTCTTGAGATGAAGGATAGCTCATCATCATCTTCTGACTCTTCTTCACTTGAGGAAGTGGACTCTACTTCTGACTCTTCTGCCTTTAGAGCTTTGGTGGTGTGTCTTTTGGATGGTCTGGGGGATTGACTTTTTGATGAAGATGGCTCTTTAGGTGTTGTCTGATTTGGCTTGTGAGCTTTCAGAGCCAGAGACTTGCCCTTTTTCAGTTTGGCATCTCCTTGTAGTTCTTGCTCATGTAACATTAGAATTCCCACTAGCTCTTCGAGAGGCATATAATCTAGATCTTTGGAAGCTTTAATGGCTGTGACCTGAGGTCTCCATTGTCTGGGCAAGCTGCGAAGAATTTTGTCAACATGCTCAAATTTTTTGAAACTTTTACCAAGGTTTCGAAGCTCATTTAAAATAGTTTGGAATCTAGACAATATCTTGGCTATGGTTTCATCTTCTTCCATAGCAAAGAGTTCATATTCTCTGGTAAGAACACTTACCTTGTTTCTTTTTACCTATGAGGACCCTTTATAGGTTATTATGAATGTGTCCTATATGTCTTTGGCAGATTTGAACTAGCTTATCTTTCTGTGCTCAATTTCTGAGATGCATGCATGTATTGTATTTCTTGCTCTAGAGTTTGAGAACGAATCTGTTCTTTTGTGCCTCAGTCCATTGTTCTTTTGGGATCTCAGCTTCATTATCATCAACTAGAATATAATCTCCATTTTCTACAACATCCAACATGTCTATATGACATGATTCAAAGTATGTCTCCATTCTTTGTCTCCAATATGTGAAGTTTTCACCCTTGAAGATTAGAGGTTTGTGGTAGACCCTTCTCCATCCTTGTGTAGTTTCTTTAGCTTTGTATCTGTGAAGATAGTTATCAGAGACCGTGCTCTAATACCAACTGAAATACACAAGAACACATTAGAAGGAGGGGTTGAATAGTGGGTTTAAAACTGTTCGCAAATACTATTAGTTCACAAATTGCCCTCTTGGATATATGTTAGTTTAAAACAATAAATATATCCTTGCAAGACAAAGCATAGAAAATCTTTTTAAAAGAGCACAGTGAGCCAGATAAATATTTGTAAACACAAGACAGCAGATAAGAGCTTGTTTTTATACTAGTTCACCCAACCTAAGCTACGTCTAGTTCTCCTTTAACAATTGTCAAAGGGTTCCACTATAATCAACTGATTACAAAACAAGTATTCTTCACTGCCACTTCTGGCTACAAGTATTCTCTATGCCACTGCTGGCTACAAGTATTCTAAACCACTTCTGGTTACACGTATGAATCTCCCCCTAAGATTATACTACCCAAGTATTCTTTTATCACTAAGCCACTCCTAGTTTTCTATACAAAAATGTATAAGATTCAGATAACTCTCAAGGAGAGGATATAATCAAATGTTGAATCTACGTGAGCTTGTAGAGGATGGGTGTTCTATTTCTCTCAGTGCTTTATTTTGCTGTCTAGATTTATTTCATTATTCAGTTCACGTTCAATCGTTCATCCCTTTCTAGCTCCTTTTTTTATTCTCGTTTCATAGAGGCTTCCTTATAAAGTGAGCTTCATGAATTTGAACATTGGAGAAGACTTTTTTCCGTTGTCTCACACAATAGAGTGTTGAAGTAGCTTTGACTATGCTTGATGTGACAGGAGCAGGTCTTTGTCTCTATCTCTGTTGCAGTTTGTCTTTTAGCTAAAAGTGTGCATCCCAATGCTAATTGGTTCTTTTGGCTGTACCTACACACTTTAGATAGTACGAGACATGCAAGTAATACGAGGAATCGAAGAAAGTAATGTCAAAGGGTATCTCCCTTTGTTTCAGTTGCAACAGTGTCTTTATTTGAGTAAAGAATTAATTATAAAGCACGTATTCCTCAGTACTTATAACATTTTACGTTCTGTTCCTGCACAGACAAAGTCAGAGCTTAACAAACATAGTCTAGTTTAGATTAAGTATGGTCTGTTCGTGCACAAACAGAGTCTAACTTTAACAAATACATTCTCAATTAAAAGATATGGTCTGTTCTAGCCTTAGACATCGTCTAGCACTAGGCATCAGACATTGCCTGGCCTAGGCATCAAACATCGTCTGGCCTGGGCATCAAAATCAGTTAAAAACTTATTTAAATTTGTTTATAGCCAATATAAGTTCTCAGATAGTTAGAGCGTAGGATTTGAGTTGAGAGATTTTACCATTGTCTGTTCTTACTTTGATTTCCTGAAATCACTTAGTCTCAAATTATCAGTTGATCAAATATTATTACATTTGTTATCATCAAAACCTATTAAGGTATTAGGGGTCAGACATCATCAAATGTCTTGGTTTTAACATTATATTTCTTCTTGAGAGTTTTCTATTGACAAATTAAGGTAATATTAACCATTAAAAAATCTCAATATTGAATTAGTTTAATGATCATATCCCTATATGCATCATCTATATATGTAAATTAATAAATGAGATCTATTAATATTCATTCAATGAATAATATCACACATATTGATCTATCCGAATTTTTAATATCCTATTCAGAATAATCCTTTGATCAACTATAGATTAAAATTACAAAGAGATTTGTTTCTCATTTTTCATAATCTCTGTTATGATAACAATCTTCAATTTTAATCAAGAACTTTATCAAATTAACTATTTTTATCAAAACAATATAAAATGATAAAGAAATGAAATAATACTTTATTATTTAAAAATAAAAACTGTTTATATGATAAATTGGAAATTAGGCATACATAATTATTTCCAAACATCAGAAAAATGAGCAATTGTATCTAATTGTTATTAACATTGAAGAATGCAAAATTTCTTGATTCTCATTTGATTCAAGAGATGTTAGTGCCACGCAAGGACACCATCAAGAAGATGGTTATTATACATTATAACTTATGCCAAATTTATGACACTTACATGAATCCTCTAGACAATTCATTGATAAGCCTTCATCAATAACTTAATTCAATTTATTATTGAAATGACAAATGAAGACAATGTACCTGTTGGTCGAAATTTATGAGTCTCAATTGTTCATCTTGGAGCTTGTTGATTTTGAGAGCTGGGATATTTGCGAGGTCAAAGGTATTCCAAACTGCGAGTCAAGGTAAATATTGGATCCAAAATGTGCTTAAGTAGCTTTCCAAATTTTGATACAATTTGACATCCAACGTAAAAGTAAAAGGAAAGTTTCTTTCATGATGCAATTGATAAGAAAACATTCACTAAGCATAATTTGTGATCAACAAAATTGTGATTTACAACTCAAACATAATTTGATTTACAACAAACCTACACATTAACACCAATAGACTAGGATTATTTTTTACGATAACACCAATACACTGGAAAAATAATTATGATCAAGACTTCACTTAATCAAAAAAATGTTTATCTCCTCACGAAAAGAATAAGAATTCTGTATGACGGGAGAATAAAGTTAGACAACCAACAGAAAAAGAAAAAAAGTTTGACAAAGTTTTAATTATTTGATGGGTGTAATATTTATATTTTATATTAAAAAGACACATAAAATTCATTAAATTTTTTATAATTTTGAATATTAAAGAATTTTTACTTTTTATATACCAAAATTTTTTTATTGTACCCCTTAAAAAATTGTAATAGTCTTCATTGCAACAAGAAAACTTATTTTTATCATTTAAAGTCTTGATTAAATATTATAATATTTTTTTTAATAATTAAAGAAAAAACTTTAAAATCCTAATTGAATGAACTCCATCAAACTTCATAATATTATAAATGTTAATTATATGTTATGTTTAATAAATACGACAGCTTTTTTTACCGTCATAAATACAATAGCTTATGTAAGAAAAAATCAATTTTAAAATATATTTTATAGGGTAAATATTAAAGTATGTTTTTGGTCCCTAAACTTTTGCAAATTTCTGCTTTTGGTCCCTACATTTTTTGAAAACTGGTCTTAGTCCTCAAACTTTTATTTCGTTACTATTTTTAGTCCTTTCCATTTTTGCTATGTTATCTACCTTCTTTTCATGCACTTTTTAATTATTTTGTTTGTCACATGTACAATTTTTTTAATTCATAACTTTCTAATTTCTTTTTTCTTACTAGTGCGGACTATTGTTTTCGAATGAGTACACACACAAATATAACCATTGAACATTTTAGTATTTTAATTAATGGTTGATTCTTTTTCCCACTTTTTAATTTTTTAATTTTATGCTCTTTTTTTTCCTAATTTACCCTTCTTTTTCGTGTCTTTCTCTCTCCTCAATTCCACCCACAACAAATTACACTGCATCACTGGCACCAAGAGTGCTAACAGCAGCGACACCACCACAACCAGTGACGACTTTTAAGGAAGCCAACGATGGCAATATCCAAGCACAACGACTCTCTCTTTTATGGCAATGACAAAACACCTTTTTCAGATCTGGAAAAAATTCCAAACAAAAATCTCATGTATTGTGCTTTTGTTAGCGTTCAATGAGTGTGTTTGCTTGTTGTCTAAGGAAAAACTCTCTAGATTGTACCTATTTGAAAGATCCACGCTTCCATTCTCACATTCTAAACAACCCCACCATTCATTTTATTTGTTTAAAAAATGAATCTTTCTTTTTTTGTTTCGTGCTGGTGATGAATTTAGTGTCACAGTTTCTCTATTGGATTTTCCTTGGTTATTAATGAGTTGCAATTTGTTTGTTCTTTTCTAGATTTTGTTGTCATATGCAAGAGAATGAAGATGAAGTGATGGAGGGGAAGAGGAGAGGAGAGGAGGGAACGGAAGAAGAAGAAGAAGGATAAATTGGGGTTGGGGTTGGGGTTGGGGTTGGGTTTGAAAAATTAGAAAATTATGAATTAAAAAATTGTACACCTAGCGACAAATAATTAAAATGTGCAAGACAAGCATACATTAACAAATGAGAGATGGAAATGACTAAAAATAGTAATGAAGTAAAGTAAAGGTTTAGGGACTAAGATCCACCTTCAAAAAGTGTAGGACCAAAACCAAAAATTTTAGGGACTAAAAATATACTTTATCCTATTTTATATGTTGTAAAAATATATATTAATAAGATATTTTTAAAGAATAAAAAAATAGACAATATTATTTGAGTTAAACAAGACAATTATGAACAACAAAATTTTCTATATGATTTTTTAGCGAAAAGCAAGGAAGGTGGAGAGAAGAATAATGCGTACAAAATTATTCGAGATTTTGTACGGATGGAGATTGACAAAGAGGGTAAGATTGAGAGCTCTGCTATGGCTTTACCAAAGGAGGTTGATGACCCTCTTACTCGATCTATTAAGAAGGTTAAGCGGAAAACAAACACAATGGAGCCTCATGCAAACGTTGAGATGGAGATGGAGAAGGATAAGAGTAAGGAAACTGGCATGTCAAATATGTCTTATCGAGCAAAAATACTCGACAGTGCAGTACCATTTTCTGCTTTTTATGGACAATGCTATGGTAGCCCGGATAAGGAGGTGCCTCCTACTCCCGTATCCAAAGAAGTTGTTAAGAGATTCAAGGAAGTGTCAATTTCAGATGAGGAATTCAATGACTGGTGTAAACCTGGAAGGGATCCCTCATGGTGATACTATTGGGGTGAAGAGTAGGGTTCAAGAAGCTAGAGACAAAACTAAAAAGAGATTCAAAAATGAAAGGGACTATTAAAATCATTGATGTCCCCCGTGCTTATCATCAGGTGTTGTTTATGTCGGAAAAGGATTACAATACTACCTTTCTCAATGGGTCGTGGATGATTGTTGATCATTATATTTTGGTTCAAAGATAGAGACCATTCTTTCTGGAAAACACTATGGTGGGGAGGAAGTTAGCGGTGTGGATCCATATTCTAGAGCTTCCTATTGAACTATATAATGATCAGTTCCTTTGGAGATTGGGGTCCATGCTAGGGGAGATGTTGAAGATTGATAGGGTGACAACAATCCAATCCAAAGGAAAGTTTGCACGCATTTGTGTGGAACTGGACTTGGAGCAACCTCTACAACCAAAAGTTATTGCTAGGGGTTACTTGTTGAACCTATAATATGAAGGGTTGCATGAAATATGTTTCAAGTGCGGGAAATACGATCATAGGGATAAGCGTGCATGATGCATGTTGTTGAGGAGGGGAAGCTTGATGCTGGTGGTAACATGAAGGAAGGAAGGAAGCCATGGAGAAAGGGGCCAAAACGGTTGCCGTGCTGGTGCAATAGAACGCTACAATGAAATTGGCGGAAACAAGGGACAAACGACAACAATTAATGACAATATAAATGGTAATGATTCTACCATTTATGGCCCATGGCTACTAGTGAAGAAAACCGTTAGGAGGAATATGGGGAAAGGAGGACCAAATGGATTTGTGCATTTCAGACAGGAGAATATGGTGGCAGATAGTATTAATAAAAAGAATGGGGAGAGTAGGTCTCACTTCCAAGTTTTGAATTCGGATGTTAAGGGCCCAACAACTTTCAAGGCCCATAAGGATAGTGGTGGAAAAGGATCAAGTAGCAAAATAGGGAGTGCATCTAGTAGTGGGGGTGGAAACAACCCCAAACTCAACTATTTTCTAAATCAAAGATTGGCCTTTTAAAAATAGTTCCTTAACTTCAAAAATTCTGAAATTTTTAACATAACATCCAGAGGTATCCTAGAGTACCCAGATGGTCTCTCAACCTTATAACAAAGCACAAAAAAATTTTGAAAATTGAAAATACAGTTTCAACCCCATATACCGAAATGATCATTTTTCATCCAAAACAAGTATTTCAAAGCATATTCACCACCAAATCAGTTCAATAAGTTCAATGAAACAGTAAAAATCAACAAGAAAGCATGGTTTAAGGTTAGAATGGAATAACTCCTCCATACCTTAGTTTCAAAATGCACAAAAGAGAGCTTAAATTGAAGCTTGTGTTCTCTCCTACAACATATTAGAAATTAAACGATGGAAATAAGCTAATGAACTCAAAAAATTAGAGAGAAAGGTAGAGGGTTTTAGAGAGAAGGTAGAGAGAGCTTCATGAACAAGGAACCAAGAAGGAATGTTTTTTTGAACCAAAAGCTTACTTTTTCTCCCTCCCTCCATAAAAGGTAAAAATCTTTATTATAAATTGACAGCTCCTCAAGCTAGGGCCGACACTCACAAGGACGTGCTCAGCTCCCTTAGAAAAATAGGTTGGGCCAATTAAGGCCCATTAGGTTTAGGGTTGGGTTTTTAGGCCCAAGTCGGGCTTTTTTCGCAATTTTCATCATCTGTGTTCCAAAGGTTTTTGAAACTAAACTTCCACTTAAAAACCATCCTAATTAAATTTTTTATGCTTTAAAATCATTAAAAAGATCACTTGTAGATGAAAAACGATAAAAATTGCACTATAGGCCATTTTCACAGAAATTGCGAAAATGGTCTGACCAAAATCGAAATTCAATTTTATAAGTGAAAACATAAATAAAGCATACAATCAACATTAGAATTGTAATTACCATTCTCCTGAAAGATTAAAATGTTAATTACGCACAAAGACGAATAAAAATTACTAAATGCACCCTCCTCTACAATTAGCAATAAAATGTAATTTTACGGGTGTTACATAAAGTCTCAAAGCAAAGTTACAATTTTATGCTTCAAAAAGTGAATCAATGCCTTAGTAATTGGAAAATCTCAAAGATGTCTATGGTAGGGAGAGTTACGTTTACGAAAGCTGTGGTACAAACCCTTCCTACATACGCTATGCAAACTAATTTATTGCCTATTTCTATGTGCGACGAGATTGATAAAAAAAAATGTAGAAATTTTGTTTAGGGTGACACAGCCATGGACAGGAAGGTGCATTGGTTAAAATGGGACACTTGTTGCTGGCCAAACAGCTCTGGAGGGTTAGGACTAAGGAAGGCATCATCTATGAATCAGGCCTTGCTAACCAAAGTGGGATGGAATTTGTGCAACAAACCAAATGATTTGTGGGCTAGGGTGATCTGTACAAAATATAAATGTTGTACGGATACTATTCCTAACATTAATCCAGCTAGATAAGGCACCAATCTATGAAGAGGAATTGTAAAGTCTTGGAATATAGTGAACTCAAACATGGTCTAACGTGTCGATAATGGGAGAAGAATACGGTTTTGGGAAGACTATTGGGTTCAAGGACTTGGTCTACTAAAGCAATATTTGACACCAAACATTGGGGAGGATCTGAACACTCCAATTTGCTTCTTTGTTAATTGGAAGGGTGAGTAGGATCTAAGGAAATTATCTAACCTGTTGCCATCTCAAGTAATGAACAAAATCAAGTGGATTAAACCACCGATCTGTTCCAACTCAAATGATTATGTGGAGTGGGATGGCTCCACTAGTAGTCAATTCTCAACAAAGGAAAGCTTATGACATCATTTCAAGTCATGAAGCTGTCCCAAGAATAAAATTATTTCATCTCATTTAGCATTAGAATGGACCTGAAAGGATTAGACTTCAGATGTGGAAAATTGCTAATGGAGTTCTACCTACAAATGATATGAGAAGATATAGGCATATGACTCAGATGGATAATTTCATGTTGTGTGGTAATGGAATTGATTCTACAGTTCACATGTTAAGGGACTACAAATGGGCTACTGACATTTGGAAGTTCTATCAAATTAGAGGCTAGTCTCCTTTCTTTCAAATAGAGATTCTAAGCTGGTTGCAGAATTCCAATTTAGTCAATGAGACTGCCTAGAATATAGTTTTTGGAGTAGTTTTGGATCGATTGTGGTGGAGGCGAAATGAGTTCATCTTTAGACAAAAGTGTAGACAAAAGTGGATCACTAACAAAAGTCTTAGTGCCAATATTAATTCGCTTATGCAGGACATCCCAACTAGTCCTAAACCCTCAAATATTCTCTATCATGCATAACGAAGGCACATACAAGTCAGCTCAAGAGGGAAAGTTTGTGCAACTTCACTTTGATGGTGTTGTTTTTGATGTAGAAGTTATTGCTTCTTGCGGAGTTGTTTTGAGGGACATAATGGAAGGTTTGTCCAAGCTTTCTCTAGGAGATTGGGCTATTGTGCTATTCTTGAAGTCGAAATGTGGAGTATCCTATTTGGCATGCAAATGGCAAGTGATGCTGGAGTTAAGAAGTTGAAGGTGATATTTGATAATCTTAAGTTGTGAAACTAATCGATGACTACACGTATATAGATGGTGAATTCCAAGATCTGATTTCGGAAATTTGGAGGATTAAGGAAGGCTTTGATAGTTGTAGTTTTGCTCATACTAGTAGAGATAATAATTGTTTAGCAAAAAAAAACAAAACACTTGATGGATTTTATTGCTACGTCTAAACAAAATTTGATTTGATCCCAAAGTGGGTGCTCAAAGTCAAAGCGAAGGAATTGCCATTTGCAGTCTTTCTTTATGTAAATCCTTGATCGTATCAATACTTATAAAAACAGAAGTTCTGAATTTGTCAATATATAAACAAGAAAAGAAAAAGAAGTTCTAAACCATTGTTCATGGCTAAGACTATGACTAAAATTGTTTGTCTTAGATATGCCTTTCTTTTCATCCTCGCCATGGCTTTCGTTATCCAAATTGTCTGGATGAGTTTCTCTATGCTTTCCTAAGTACAGTTATATATTTGTTGGCCCTTATAATTAACTTTTGTTTTTATATTTTATATTGCATTGATTATTTGTTTTTTATATGTTCTTTTATGTGTTTAATGGTGATACACTAACCATGTCTAATAATGTAAAATAATTTTAAAATCACATTCTAATATTTATATGATTTTTAAGATAATTTAATAAAAATTAAGAGACTTATCATAAATGTAGGGTTTTGATTGTTCAAAAAAATTATTTTATGTTCTCAATCTTTTTTTTTTTTTTGATTGGCAAAATAATTCATTGATAATAACTAGTTACAAGAAGTGTCTAATTACAAACAATTGATACCCAGAACACATACTTGGATTGAGTTAAGACTATGATACTGTTAGTTCATTCTGGTGTTCAAAACACACGCAGCACAATTTAGGATCTTTTTCGGATTTAGAATAATATTATTGCAATATAAAATTACACTAAACATGTACCTGTTACCGTCTTTGAGGCACAAATGTTCTTCAATAATGTGAAAACTTTACGTGTATCCACACCGAGAGTTGATTTCTACTTCAAAACTCTTGAATATGGAACTGTATACTTTTACTGAAGAATTCTCTTCAATAATTTGATGCACAATAGACGTGGTGAGAACTCTATTTATAGGAATAGTGATGCTATCCCATAGCCCAGCCCATGAATATATTCAAATTGAAATAATATATTATCTTAATAATATATTTCAAATTTGAATTTAATCTGCCAGCCCATCGACATATTCAAATTAATTCAAACTTATTAACAGAAATAATATATTCTCTTAATAAGATATTTCAAATTTGAATTTAATCAGTCAACCCATTAACATATTCAAATTAATTCAAACTTATTAACAGAAATAATATATTCTCTTAATAAGATATTTCTCAATTTTGAATTTAATCTGTCAACCCATTGACATATTCAAATTAATTCAAACTTATTAACATAAATAATATATTCTTTTAATAAGATATTCTCTCATCATTTTTTTTCTATTGCTCATTAAAATATTATTATGCATAAATGTCACAATAATAAAGAGATGTCAATCTTTAGTATACATATTAATTATATTCTTAGTGCTAGCAAAGAATATAATAATATTCCACATAGAGATTTTGTCAATCAAATTGATTATTCTCTAGTAAAGATTAACACACTCGTTTGTGTGTGACCCCGTAGGTTCAATACTAAGCTGGTAGTAAATTAATCAAATTAATTTTACTAATCAAGGTAGGCATCTAGCAACACTCATCAATGTCCATATAGCATGAAGTAATTTGTTGTTACTTTCAAGAACCACTAGAAGAGTAATATATAATATTTCCTTCCATCATTTCCAACTCTAGATTAACTTTAGAATATGGTATTACTGTCAAATTCAATCACGTTAATCAGTTGAATGACTCTAAGAAACTCATTTCTTCATTCATTCAATTGTCCTGCCAAGGTCTTGATTTATAGAGTTCAAACTCATTACCTAGAGTCAATGGATTCCTTCTTGAATAATCATTAATTCTACAAGTATTTAATTATATCCAATATCCATTCAACTAGTGCTTCAGAACATTAGGTGTCCGGAATTAAAATATAACAAATGACTTGTTAATTACTATGATAATCTCAGGTCAAAGGAAATGTTATATTTCTTCTTGAGAGTTTTTCTATTGACAAATTAAGGTAATATTAACCATTAGAAAAATCTCAATATCGAGTCAGTTCAATGATCACATCCCTATGTGCATCATCTATATGTGTAAATTAATAAATGAGATCTATTAATATTCATCCAATGAATACTATTACACATATATTAATCTATCCGGATTATTAATATCCTATTCAAAATAATCTTATGATCAATAACACTTTAGATTAAAATTTCAAGAGACTTGTTTCTCATTTATCATAATCTCTATTATGATAACAATCTTCAATTTTAACCAAGGACTTCATCAATTTAACTATTTTTATCAAATTAGTATAAAATGATAAAGAAATGAAATAATACTTTATTATTTGAAAATAGAAATTGATTACATGATAAATTGGAACTTGGACATACAAAATTATTCCCAATAGATACATAAAGGAGTAGATACACATGTTCTCCCCACTAATTAAATAATACCCCTATATAGAAAAGTACCCATTATTTAAGCCATTATGCCTAGACAGATACATTATTTCTCCCTGCTCCCCCCCCCCCCCCCCCCCCCCCCCCAAAATTTCAATCCAACGATCCCCACCTCTCATCTTCTTCAATCTTCCTTCCCCTGAGGTGATGTAGAGCATCATCATGACATCTGAGCCTCAACCTCCGCTTCACCCTCCGCTGGAGCACACGAGAGGAGCTCACGAACGGAAGGGAACGCCATATCAAACTTCCCTATATATTAAACTTTTTTTATTGTATACATACATTCTCTTTATAATGGGGAAATGAAAAACTGAAAAACTACCCCAGACTATCCTTGAGGAGAATAGTGCAAGGGCAGGTGTGGGAGCATTTAAAAAGGAACCACAAAGTTCTATAGTTTAATCTAATTTCAATTTATAATATGAATCTCACGCAATTTTGAGTTATTCCCGAATAGAGTATTTTTACGAATTATTCATAAATGAGAATCTCTTAGGACCATTTTACCTTCTTTAAACCACATGTCTTTATCCAATATAATGAGCGTATAATTTTTAATTTTAATTTGATTTAATAATTAATTTAAAAAATCATTATTAAATCACTCTCCTTTTTATTATATATTTGATTTTCTTATTTGATCATTCCTTTTGGTTTTTCATTGAGTAAATGTTATGTATAACATGTTATTGAACATGTTGTTTAGTAACTAATAAGATTGTGTCATCTATAATGCACATAATTATATGATAAATAATTTATTTAATATTTGTAACTTAATAAAAAATATATAGTTATAATTGTTTATTTTCATACTTTACCACTTTCCTTTTTTTTTTTTTTTGCTCAATTCTTTCTCTCTCTACAATTTTTATATTTATGTTTATTTCTTTTACTTATTTATTTATTTTTTCTTTTACAAGTTTCCTTTATTTTATTTTTCTTTTCCTATTTTTCTTTCTTCTTTTCATTTTACATTTTTTTCTTTAATCATTTTTTTACTTGAAAATTCTATAAGATCATCTTACTAATAAATTTTATAAAATAATTTCAAGTAATTTATATATGAATATTTTGTTAAACAATAATTATAATTTGAAGTTAAATTTTTAATACAACATTAATTTATATCTAATTACTTAATTATTTACTACAAAATAATATATTGACTCCATGATTAAGAATTTTATATATGAAATTTTTGTATATTAATATTTATATAATAAATGTAATTTTTTTTACATAAATATATAATAAACATATTAAAATTAATTTATTAAATATATCTCATTATAAAATATTTTATAATTACTTCATCAATAATATCATGAATTGAGCTATTTTAAATTTGTTTTATAGTAGAGACCACAAGTATCATTCATGAAAAATAATATTGTTAAGTTGAAATCTGATTAATTATATTTACTTAAAAAAATATTTTTAAATAATTTCATAAATAAATATTTTGTTATAAAATATTTATATTATTAAGTTAAAATTTGTATACAAATATTATTTACCAAAGGTCTGTCTTGTCTAAGTTAATTGAATAATGTGTGAGTTGGTTAAACTCTTTGACATGTGTCTTTCATTTTAAAAGATAAAAAAAATATATTAAACCTTAGTTAAAATCTATTCCATTAATATTTGTTTTAAAAAAATATTTTGAACATATTTTTATTAATTTTTAATAACAATGTTAAATTACAACCAAAAAAAAAAAAATATATATATATATATATATATAATGTATTAATATTGACTTAATATTTTCATTGTAATTTTTTTATATTTAATAAATTAATTTCAATATACTTTATTACTATTTATGTTAATATTATATATTTCAACAAAAAAAATGTTAAAATTATTATATATTTTGTAAAAGTATATATTAATCAACAGATTTTTGTATATTATATTATTAAACATATAGTTAAATATTATTTTATAACAAATATATTAACTAATTATATTTAAATTAAGTTTAGTATAAAAATTTCAACTTCATAATATAAATATCATTCAAAAAATTATTTATTTATGAATTTATTTAAAATTGTGTTTTATGTGTTATAATTAAAAATAATTTTATAGGAATTAAATGTAAAAACAATGTTATTCAGTCTTATGTGTGAAATATTAAATATTCAAAGAAAGATATATAACTTATAACATATTTACTTAACTTGAACACGATTGTCTTTTCTAAATGATATTTATGTTTTTTACTATTAAAAAAATTGAAATTAATTTAATTTATGGTATTATTAATAAAGTAATTTAAAATTATTTTGTGATGAAATTATATTAAGTTAATTTAAATATATTTTATAATATTTCTATTTTAAAAGTGTCACATTATTATCTATATTTGTTTTATGTATTTTATCAATATTATAAATATATTAATAAAATTTAATCAAAATAGATTCACAATATTACTTTATAATATATATTAATTAATTATATTTTAATTAATACATATTTGTTTCACTTGTAAAAATTGAAGACAAATACTACAGAGTTTATCCAACCCACACATTCTACTTAACCAATTGAAGTAAATCCCTTAATATTTAATGTTTAGTACAAAGAATTAAACTTGATACTTGATAATATAATTACTATATAACAAAATATTTAATTGTGAAATTATTTAAAATAATTTTTTTTATTTCTAAATAATAATGATTTATGAGATTTCAACTTAATAATATTTTTTATCTTTTTATATATAAAGTTATTAAACATATTAAATTTCTACGTAACAAAATTTTATATATAAAATTCTATCTACGTAACAAAATTTTTATATATAAAGTAGAGTCAAAATGCTAATTTCTAGTAAATATATTAACGAATTAGATTTAAATTAATTTTAGATTAAAAAATTTAACTCTATATTTTAATTATTGTTTAACAAAATACTCATATATGAAATTATTTTATACAATTTTTTAGTAAGAATAATTTTATAGAATTTCAAAATAAAAAATTTGTTAAAACCAAAATAAAATGTAAAAAGAATAAAAGTGTAAAAAAAAAAAAGGAAACTGGTAAAATGAAAATGAAAATAAATAAAAAACATAAAAGTGAAAAGATAAATGTAAAAAAAAAAAAAAAGTATAAAAATTGAAGAGAGAAATAAAGAATTGAGTAAAAAAAGAAAATAGATAAAGTATGGTGAGAAATAATTATAAAATATTTTTGGATTAAGTTACAAATATTAAATAAATTATTTATCAGATAATTATGTAGTATGACACATGGCACAATCTTGTTGGTCACTAGACAACATGTTCTAAAACATGTTATACATGACATGTACACAAGAAAAAACTATTTCTTTTAATTTATTCTTTCCATTTTTATTTCTAAATTTGACTAATAATTTTTAAAAAATGATTAAAAATAATATTATATCACAATATAAATTATTTATCATAAATCTAAAATATAATTTACATGTGATTTAGTAGATGTTTCTATGTTAGGATTAAAGGTTGTCTAATTTACATGGTAGGAGTGCTAAATAAATTATTCTCACTTATGTAAATGCAAAAGGGTATTCTCTGGATTTTATTCCATAGGTTAAGTGTGGATTATACAGTTGTGTTCTTTAATTATGGTAAGATATAATCATATTTTATTTACATCTAGATGATTCCGGAAGATAAGATATATGATCAAACTACTATCAAAAAGAAAAAAAAAGATATATGATCAAGCAAGATGTAATTAAATATATATGATCAAGATATAACTAGGATATGATACAGCGGGACATGCTTTATACTCTGGATCGGTCTACACCCAAACCATTGGATAAGTTAATGGAATCAGTTCGTTGGGTACCGACTGATCTGGAGTGTAAAGCATGCCAATCAATATAACTAGGATATTTTATAAATGGTAATTATAATGTAATTTATATATTTTTATTGTATAAAAATAAACATTTATCCTTTTTATATATTTTGCATAATTATATATAAAAAAAAAAACGTTTTCTTAAAACCTACCAATAGGGATGGTAATATGAACCTAGATCCTATGGGCATCCGCAAAAATACCCATACGCGGGTGGAGTAATAACCCGCATATTTGGGGATGGGGATGGGACGGGTATTTACCCGCAAATTCTTACGAGGATGGGTGCGGGTGCGAGTACGGGTACTATAGTACCCACCCCGCATGTATATACATATTAATTAATATATTATAATTTTATTATTTAAATTATTCAATTAAAATTATTTAATTATCTATTTATTATTTTAATTATTCTTTTTATATGTTAATTTTGATATTCTATTATGATTTAATTTTTATTTGTATTAGTAGTTCAAGAAACTATGGAAATAAGCATTTGCAAAATATGGAGAAATTAATTCGGATGATGAAGTTAAAATATTATATCTATTTGTGTTTTATTTTTAACGTATAATTATAAACTAATTAGTTTTAAAAATATATTAGTTTTTTCCGTTTAATTAGAGTTTTTGTTTAGATTTATGTTGAATGCTTATTTTTGTAATGTTATTTATTTATATAAATCAATATTCGTTTGATTTCAATATTGGATTAGGATTTTAAAAAACTTTTTTGGCATAAAAAAGTCTTGAAGATTTTTAAGATTTTGTAGGAAACTAAAATTTGTTAAGATTTGTTTAAGAAGACTTTTGTGATTAGGATTTTATAATTTGGATTTAATGGATTTAGAATATAGGATTTGAAAGGATTTCACAGATAAAATTTGAAAAGACTTTATGGATTTCTAGAATAAAAAACATTCAAAACTACTAAACACAAGACAACAAGAGTGTGCTTGGAAATATTATTGAACACAGACTAATCACAAATTATCATAAGCTGAACCATCTCACCTACTAATAATGTACATGAATTCAAAATCAAAGTTACAAGCCATTAATGCATTTTGAGATATATTTTTCACAAATTTTCATAAAGTAATAGTGAAAAATAATAACAAAATATTACTCAAAAATATAAAATGTTTCATTTAACTCATAAAATCAATAATGTCATCAAAATATAAATCAAATAATTTAACAAAAAATAAATGATGATCAAAACAATAATTATCTGCCTAACTTGAAGAATATCTAAAGTTGTCTATGTTTTATAGCATCCCAAACATTGCTCTTTGTTTCCTATGTTAAATTGTATATTTTTTCAAAATTGACTGCAATAGTTTAGAAATGTCTTTTAAAACTTTAACTTGATTGTTTGCCTCGAGTTAAAACTTCCTTTAGACTCAGATCTATTTTTCTTATGAAAATTTTCATTTCATTAAGAATTTATGAACTTAAAATGAATGAGACAGTGGACTACATTATAGACTTGTAAATTGATTCATAGTGATTTGGAGGTATGAACACATCACTATTAGAATTATATGAAAAGTCTCACCTTGAAAAAAAAATGTGTAGGTGAGAGATTATGTCTATGATGAGAAAGAAAAGTCTCTCGTAGTTGAATGTGATTGTTTGCTAGGTTTGATATTTTATATGATCAACTAAAAAGTCCATAAAATCTACCAAAATCCAATTAAAAAAAAAGTCCATAAAATCTTTATAATTTTGAATAACAGATGACTTTTTTTTGCATTATTCAAAATTCCAATCGAATACCACAAGATTCCGTTGCCCTCTGAAAGAAATCTTGATAATTTTGATTGAATACCCTAAGACATTTTTACAAAAAAAAAAGTCATTCAAATCTTAAATAATCCTAATCCAATACATCCCCTTAAGTTTTTTTTTTTTTTTTTATATAATTTATAATTTTATACATATGGAAAGTGCGGGTCGCGGGTGTGGGTATGGGTATATAGGTACCTAGAGGGTATGGGGATGGGGATTGAAATTGTTACCCGCACGGGTATGAGGCCGGGGACGGGTACTTTTTTCAAACACGAGTATGGGGACGGGTACTATAGTACCCTACCCATTGCCATCCCTACCTACCAATGAAACTACTTGGGAGGAAACATACTCGAAGGCTACGAAAGAATCTTTTTCTATTTAATTTTTGCAATTTTCTTTTAAAAAATATTTTTTTCACATCCTAATTTTTATACACGTTTATTTTTTCTTATATTATTACCTATCATATATAAGCCGATAATTGAAAATATGTACACACACATATTTTGGTGGGTAAAATATGAAATTTTTCCTCAATTTTTTAAAATTTTTGGTTTTAATCCCTCAACTTTTTAAAGACTGGTTTTACTCCTTCAACTTTCATTCCGTTTGTGGAACTGGTCCTTCCATCCATATGCTATGTTAAGTGTTTTTTTTTTCACATTTTAAATAAGCACATGCCACATGTATATTTTGGATTTTTTTAAAATTTTTATTTTATTTTCCCCAATTACCCACCTTTTCTAACCTAATTTATTAATTTGTAACCCCAATCTCGTCAAACTTCACCCCTCCCTGTCGCACTAAATCTTCTTTGTCAAACCCATCCCCTCCATCAAACCCCATCAAATGAAAAGGAGGACAAATAAAGAAACAAAATAAGCTAGAATGAAACCAAACCAAGAAAACACAAACATTACTAAAGAAGAATAACTGCCATAAACAAGAGATACTCACATAAAGAAACAAACTAAAAGTAAAAAGGCAAAACATAGTAGAGATTTTTGAACCATCTCTAGAAGCCATCCTAGTGAAAGGATTCCTAACATGCAATTTAAACTTGCCATTACTTCCCAACTCAATTCCATCAACCAGCAAACTCGAACAGATAACTTGAGAGTCAAACACTACATCAACCTTGTTCAACTCTGTATCAAACCGAAACTGCCTCACCCCTTTGGTGCCACTCAGCATCACCTCCAAAACCTGAGCATCCCCAATAATGTACACGCCACTAACCCTTAACACAATTTGGTCTTGCCCATTACTCTGCACAAACGAGCCCTTGAAACCCGTGTCTTCAATCGCAACCACGATATCCTCAATTGTGGAGGGGATGGGGTCTGACGGAGGGGATGGAGTTCGTGGGTTAGGGTTCGACAGAGGGGATCGGTTCGAAGGAGGGGATGAGGTTTGATGGAGGGGATGAATTCGACGGAGGTGATGAAGTGAGATGGGATTGAGGTTAAATCAACAAATTAGTAAATTAGGTTAGGAAATGGGGTAACTGGGGGAAATAAAAAAAATTGAAAATAATTTTTTTTTAAAAAAAATCCAAAATATACACATGGCAATGATTATTTAAAACATGAAAAAAAAACACTTAACATAGCATATGGACGGAAGGATCAATTTCACAAACAGGATAAAAGTTGAGGCACCAAGACTAGTCTTTAAATTGTTGAGGGACCAAAACCAAAAAGTTGAAAAAGTTGAGGGACCAAATTTCATACTTTACCCTGTTTTTTTTGTTGTTACATATTGTTGACCCTTGGATTTATCATTTTAACCTTTTTATTTTTTTTTCTTTTAAATTCACAAGCTAGTGGGGAAGGATCACTTCGTCTCGAAGGTATTAGTAGTTCAAAACTTATATAAATTCAAACTTTTTATAGCTTAATTAGATGAAAAGAACGAAGAAAAAGATTAATGCGGAAATGCTTGTCTCTATCGTTGCTCAATGACTCAATACAAGAAGCCATGTTTGTTCTTCTGCAACAAGTGCTGCAATACATGTTTGTGTCCCATTAGGAACCTATGGTAACAAGGAGGAATGTCCATGCTATAACAATTGGAAAACACATGAAGGAAAACCAAAGTGCCCTTAATTTAATTAAGATGTCCTTCATATTTACATGCTTATCAATTTAATGTAGGTTTAATGGCCTCATGGTGAGTTACTACTAAACAATATTAATGCGACTTCATATTGCGAATAAAAAAAATGTATTATAGTGATTAATAAGAAAATATAATTTAGTTTTATGGTTTGTCAAGGATTGTGAGGTTGGTTTGATGGTAAAATAAGAAGGAAGTAAAAAATTGGTGGGTTTCAATCATGTGTGACTAACAAAAACTAATTAATTAATTATAATTAACATTTATCGATAAAAAAAAAAGTTGTATGTTTGTTAGCCATAAATATTCACCCCATTTGTGAATATACAGATGGCATGATAGATTTAGATCACCACTTCCAAAACACAAGTTCACCAACTTACTCATAGTGTTGGCCTTGAGCCTTGGAAGCAGAGGCAATTGCCCATGGCCTAGGCCCAAAAAAATCCAACTCCAACTTTTTCAACAAAAATAAATAAATTAATTTTATTTTATGCAAAAGGAATAATCTATACACTTTTATGTTAGTTGTTCAATTTCTATTCTCTCTTGTATTCAATAGTCTTAGTTAGTTTTTCAACAAACCGATTGCCTCGGTGATTCCTTCTATGGTGACTGATGCTGAGAACTTGTTGCTGACCCAGCTGCCTACTTTTGCTGAAGTTAAGGGTACTGTCTTTGCTATGAGTGCTTCAAGTGCCCCTGGTCCTGATGGTTTTGGTGGATCTTTCTACCATACATTTTGGAATTTAATTAGCAAGGAAGTGTTTGAATCCACAAGATAGTGTTTCAGTCAGCATTGGCTACTCCCAGGATTGAACTCTAACAATGTGGCCCTCATTCCCAAATATCCTAATGCCAACAGACTGGAAGATTTCAAACCAATTGCTATGAGAATTTCTAGTTCAAGATCATAACCAAAGTCATTGTAGATAGGCTCTTTATAATTGCTAAAAGAATCATTTCCCCTCAGTAGAAAGGATTTATACCTGGTAGATTGATCTCAGAGTGTGTTACTACCACTTCTGAGGTTGTGAATATGTTACATAAAAATTATGATAACCTTGTCATTAAGCTTGATGTCAAGAAAGCATTTGACACATTGGATTGGTCCTTCTTGCTGCAGGGGAGTGAGGTAGGGTGATCCCTTTTCACCACTCCTATTCTGTATTGTAGAAGAGGCTCTAAGTAGAGGATTGTCTTTTTTGGTTAAAAAGTAGTTCTTAATCCCTATGTCGGTCTCCAGGACCCATCTCTTCCCCACCCATATGTTTTATGCGGATGATTTGATAATATTTTGTAAGAGATCACCCAACAATGTAGCTAACTTAAACCATCTGTTGCAGTTGTATGGTTAAGCTTCAAGACAGTGGATTAGCCACAATAAATGTCATTTCTATTTAGGTAATATTGCCAATTCTCAACTCGGCCTTCTACAACAAAGCTTAGCATTTGGTCCTGGCAACCTTCCTTTCATATACTTAGGGGTCCTTATCTTCATTGGCAAACCTAAAAGCACACACCTCAAACCAATTGCAAATAAGATAAAAGCAAAGTTGACATCTTGGGCTGGCAAAATGCTATCTTTCATGGGCAAAGTTCAATTAATTAATTCTGTAATAACAAGAATGCCTTTATTCAGCTTTCAAATTTATGCTTGGCTTGTTTCTCTTCTAAAATCAGTGGAGAAATGGATTAGGAACTTCCTTTGGACTGGTGACATCAATTCCAAAAACATATCTACTGTAACTTGGCACAGGGTCTACAGCCTACTCAAGAGGGGGGTCTTGGTATTAGATTAATCACTAAACTCAACCAGGCAGCAATGATCAAGCTTCTCTAACTAATAAGGTATTCCAAGTCAGGTTGGGCAGTCATGATGCAAGCTCGTTTCCTCAAAAATGGACAAAAAATAACCACATACAAGGTCTCCTTAATATGGGTTTCAATCAATTAACAATTTTTCTCCTCCAACTGATAGGGAGGATGACTTTCCTGTTTGGGGCCCATCTGAACAAGGGATACTTAGTCTACATGAAGCCTATCTCCACACCTCCCTTATTGGATAGTCTTTACCATGGGCAAAGGCAACTTGGTCTAATGCAACCTCGGTATCTAGGAGTTTTGTATTATGGCATGGGATTCTACATAAACTACCTACTGATGAGGTGCTTCGAAAAAAGGGAAAAACAATTGTATCAATTTGTAGCATGTGTTATAATCAAGATGAAACTCTAGAACATTTGTTCTTGCATTGTGAATTTGCAACAAGTATATGGAATTGGCTGCTGAGCATCTCACCTGTCTCGCTAGAATTATCATCTCTAAATAGTATCATTCTCTCTATGGATAAGGCTCACAACAAACAGACTAAGGAAGTTATGCATGTAGGTGTCACTAATTCAGTTTGAATCATTTGGCGATGCCGAAACGGAGTCAGATTCAGAAATCAGTGAACATCACTTAGCAATGCAATCCAACAAGTTAAATTCAACACCTTTGTGGTTGGTCTTATCTCTAAAAGCTTGGGTTCTAACCTTACGACAAAATTCAATTTCCTTCAGACCTTTAGCATTTTTGTCAAACCAACACTAGCCCAACACATTCAGCCGGTTATTTGGCTTCCCCCTCCCCTTGGCTGCATCAAATGGAGCTACTTTGGGTCAACCAGGTCACTTAGCTGTTGGAGGTATTTATAGGGACAACTTTGGCTGCTTCAAAGGTGCTTTCACCATGTATCTTGGTCTTCAGAACTCGACCTATGTAGAACTTATGGCTGCTATTTTAGCCATTGAACAAGCTCACTTTCGTGGCTAGAAAGTGATTCACAACTAGTCATTGATTCCTTAAGAAATCCGGATTTGGTGCCATGGAAACTCAATAGGAGATGGTTGCAAGCCCTAAAGCTCAAATCATAAATGTAAGTACATATATCACATATTCTTAAAGAAGGGAATGGGTGTGTAGATTCATTGGCAAAGCATGGAGCCAATACTCATCATACTGATTCTCTTGGTTTAATTCTTTACCTAGGTTTATACTGAGATTTTATGATTAATCAATGTATGCAAGCCAATTATAGGTTTGGCTAGTTTTGATTACAATCCTATTTTGTAATTTTGTTCCAAATGGGTTAATCAACCTGCTTATTCACACACAAGTTCAGCACTAACGACTGTGCATGTTTGATCGAGGCCGTACCCAAACCAAATAAAAACAATTAAATGCAGTACTAGGAAGTGATCCTAGGTCGTCTCCCAGTGAGCAATGATCAAACAAACGTTCATAACACTAAACAACAATAAAACAGTAGCAAATTGGGGGTTGGGGGGGGGGGGGGGTGTGTTTCTTTGCTTTAATAATTTAAACAGCAAGCAACTTGAATTAAAAATAACAGAACTAAAACGTGTTGTTTCCCCTTGATTCAAAAGCAAGCCTCTTATCCTAGGTTACGAGAATCTATCCCTAATCAATTCAGCCACTTAGTCCAACCCGAAATTAATTTACTAAGCGAAAATTAATACAAGGTTTTCATTATGTGATTAAGCAACACATACACCGATTAATTCCTCTCACAGGTCCATCACAGAATAATTGGTGAAGGGGAAAAAACTGATCGAAATTAACATTAATAACAAAACCTCAAAGAGAGCTAGTGCTTAGTCCTCAAGAGAAAACAACACTGAAAATTTAACCTTCCATTCAAATTAAACAAAGAATCTGAAAACGTAAATAGCAAAATGCAAAACAGAAACGAAAACAAGAATAGAAGACAAAAACGAAACTGGGAATGGAAACTGAAAACGAACCAACAATGAAGAGCGAAAATGGAAACGAGGCGGAGAATGAACAAAAACGCTGCTCTACATGAACAAGAGCATCTTTGGGGACGTGAAACCCTTTTCTCAATAGTGAAAAAAAAACGAACTAAACCTAACAGCTCCCTTTTTCGTGACGGTGCGGGCTTAAATTCTGTCTCCCTCGGAAGTCACTTACACAAAACCCTAGGTTACTAATCTGATTTTGGGCCCATAAAAATCTGATGCGGCCCAATTACAAAATACAGCAATAAAATAAAATAAAATTGGACGACACATAAAACTAAAACAGTCTCCTCTCTTCAAGCCCAAAATGGTTCAGCCCAATTCCAGATCCACGCCCAATTGCTTATAATTCTCCTGAAATCAAATTAAAATACAAAATTAGTCAAAACGGCCCAAATGATAAAACTGCATAATTAATTTGACAATTAAGGCTAATCAGTAATTAAAATGATGACAGAAAGGGGTAAGAAATAGGAGAAAATAATGACACATCAATGTTTAATTCTTTCACATGTTGATTGCTTAAGTCATAATTATTATTTTATACATCATAAAATAAAAGACAAAACAAAAACACAAGAAACTAAAGATAGAGAAGCTTAAGAGCTCCTTCTAGATGTCCCAACGCCATAAGCATCCGCCATCAAAATCTATTGCAGATTAACCGAGCTTGGATCCTAAATTTTGAAAGTATCAATAGCTTTGAGTGATTTGGCTCCTTCCTTTGCCAAAAAATTTGCAGCAAAATTACCTTCCCTTAACGTATGTTCAATAGTAAAATGATTGGAGTTTTGAACCATGTGTCTGATCTTTGCCACCAAAGGGTAGTAAGTATGAGTAGCATTAGAGTAGTAAGGATGACTAGCATTGGTAGCAATAAGTCATAACTCAAAAGCCAAACAGGTAATGCTGCATTTTGTTTCATTAATATTACAATTGAAAAAAAAATCTAACTTCTATTAACTATCTAATAGGTTCCATTTCAAGTTAAAAAAAAAAAAGTTTCATTTTACTAACTCAACCTCCATTTGATATGCACTATAGTAAAGATAAAGAAACTAGTACAAGACAAATACTTGAGTTACATTGTTAATATTTTTAGGCTTAATTTGTGTTTAATTTGCAAGACTGTTTTCTATTTTTATTTCCTAAAAATAGTTTTCATTTTCATATTTTCAAGATTTAGAAGATGTGTTTGGTTTAACTTCTTATTTTCTATTTTCTGCATCTAAGGAAATCATTCATGTTCATCAATTTTTTTATCAAGTTGAGCTTCATTGTCAATATTGTTGGTGCATCATGTAAACGTAATTGCTCATTTACTTCAAAATGATGAGCTTGAAAGTGGAAAAGATGCAATTAAATTGGGTTTTTACAAAGAGTAGATGATACTCGTTGGAGTTCTCACTTGAAATCTATTTCTAGCTTGATGAACATGTTTGGTGCAACGTGTGAGGTCTTATTAAATATTAGGCTTAATTGCACTTTTGGTCCCCCAATTTTTTTTATCACTTTTGATCCTCCAAAATTATTATTTTTTCTACTTTTGATACCTCTGTTACATTTTTGGATATTAACCGTTAGTTTAGATGTTGACTATGATAATTTTTTTATTAATTAAGTTATTAACACTAATTAACTATTAAATAATTAACATTATCACTAATTTACTAATTATATAATTAATTATACAAGCATACAACAAGACTTACAACGGGTGTTTGTGAATGGGTGTTGATGGTTAGAAATTAGAAACAAAAAATCCTAATCCCCAAATTTCCAAATTGAAGAGGGTGGATACAAGAAACCTTAAATCCCCAAATCCCAGTTACATAGCATAAGGGTGGAGAGCAGCGCCGTGAGGGTGGAGAGCAGCGTGAGGTTAGAGAGCATCGTTTTGCACGAGGTCTTCCTTCTTGCAAAACTTGGGGTTTAGGGAGTTCCTCCTTCCTCTCAATGTTTGTTTTGTGTAATGGGGAGCTTGAATTTGCAACCAATTTACTACTTCAAGTTAAAGTCTAAAGAAGAAGAAGGATTTCATAGGGATTTCTTTTCCAAAGGCTTTGTCATAGTCATCAATGATGATTTTCAGTTTGTTTACTTCATTTTCATTGGCCCTAAAAAACAAAAATACAGTTGTCAGCAAATTAGAGGTGCAAGAGGTTTGGAGCCACTCTACACACCTTCATACCATGAATCTCACCATCACTCTCATATTTATTTAGTAAGGTAGAGAGGCCCTTCGTACAAATTATAAAGTGATATGGTGACAATGGATCACCCTATCTTAGACCTCTCCCTGGAGAAATGTGACCTACAGAATCCCATTTACCATTACTGAATAATGTATAGTTTCTAGGCAAAACTTCATCCAACCAACCCATTTATGGTCAAAACTCATTTTATCATAACTTGGAGGAGATAGTTCCAATGGGCCCTATCAAAGGCCTTGCTAATATCTATTTTTAAGGCCAACTCACCTTTTTTAGCTTTAATCTTGCATCTCATGTGGTGTATAATCTCATTGGCAAGAAGGACATTATCAAGGATAGAGCGGCCCTCAACAAAAGAAAATTGTTTTGTTGAGACACAATGAATAATGAGTGATTTAAGGCGGTTGGCTAAGGCTTTGGAGATAACTTTATAGATGACATTATAGAGGGATATAGGGTGATAATCTTTCATGGTTTTTGGGTAGGCTATTTTTGGTATGAGTGTTATGGTGTTGGAGTTTAGGGAGGGTGGGAAATTTCCATTTTCTAGCTAATAGGTTGTTGTAGTGAAAATTTTCGTACCAGAAATTAAGGTGCCAATTTTTTTTTGTAAAATGCTGGGTTAAGGCATGATAGATGTGAGTAACATCATTACAAAGTAATTGACAACTAGTGTTAATATCCGCATGATTATAATAGATATTACCATCCTCGATACATATGGAAGAAATAATGTTGGCTTTTTCCCTCGCATATGCATAAGAGTGAAAAAAATCTAGAATTACTGTCATCATCTTTTAACCAGTAGACTTTTGCTCTTTGCTTCTAGTAATCTTCCTCTTGAGCAATTGGGTTATTCAACTTTTTGGGCAAAAAGTTATACCGTAGGATTGACTCCTCATCATGCGCTTCTCTGACGGCCTCCATTTCCTTACGATGGGCCGATATTTAAGATATGAATTTTGTATAGATGGTTTGGCCTCGAATAATTCATTCTCATGGTGAAATGCTTGATTTTTCTAATAAAATCAAGATTGAATTTGGATGCTGGAGCTAATGATTTTTGAAACGGAAGGGGCGGTTGAATCGTTTTCTAGTGGACTCATTTAAATGGAGTAGATTTGGTGAGTGGTCAGATTTTAAGGCCACGATGTTCTACAACCTATAGTGTGCAAACTGATCGAACCACTCCATTGTGGCGAGGGCACGATCAAGTCTCTCTTTGATTCCATCGGGTTTGCCTTTTCTTTTGGCCTAAGTGTACTTGTAACCCTCCATAGGAAGGTCGTGGAGGTTACAATTAGAGATAGCTTCTCAAATGCCATTGATGAGCTAGTTGGGGTGATCTTTGTTGCCACGTTTTTTAGATTGAGAGAGGAGAACATTAAAATCTCCAAAGATAGACTAGGGGAGGGAGGTAAGAGAAGAGAAGTGTCGAAGCAGGTCTTAAGAGTCATGTCTCTTATTCCTCTTGAGGTGGCCATAGAAGCCAATCAGCTACCATGTAAGGACACCGATGTTATGAATTTCAGCATTGATGAAGTTGAAGGAGAAGCTTTGAACATGACAAACATACAGTTCTCATCAGAGTAGAGCAAGACTGCTTGCTTCTGCCAGCTGCGTTTATGGTGAAAAATCCGTCAAAGCCAAGGAGATTATTTATTTCTTGAATATGGTGGGAGTTAACTAGGGTTTCACATAGAAAATGACGTCAAGATGGTACGCACGGACAAGGTCACAAAAGATGGGAACTGCACTTGAGCTGCCCATGCCTTGACAATTCCAATTGAGGAAACTCATTTTCCTTGGGGTAGGTTACAATGAAAATTGGGTTAAGACAGAAGAGAGTTAAGGATGATGCTTGGTTAACGGTAAAGGGGATAACGAGGTCGAAAACTTCTCACAAGGAGAGAAAAAAACCTATTAAAGCACAAGATGGCATTCCTTATCATGTTTTCTAGTCATCACCAATATATTTCCTCATTATCTGTGAGATTAAAAATAACCAAAAAAAAAAGTGCCAAAAGAAAGAGAAAAAAATAGTATAAAAAAAAAAAAAAAATGCATTCATCACAACAATCAAATCATCACCAAGCTTACATTTGAAAGAAATCACAATTACCAATTAAAAATGACGATAAAATAAACATTTAACATCATTAAAATAACATCTACAATTACACATAAATTCCCTCAACCAGTTTACAAGAATTTTACATCATTAGAAATATTCTTAAGAGATTTTACATTTTCTTTAAGCACTCTACGAGAATTTAGAAGACATATGTCCACACTATTGCTATTTTTCTTGGGCCATGTGGTACAAACAATGTATCGAACAACAGGTATATCAAATTTGAAGAAGTCCCCTCATTTTCAATCTACAAAAAGCATAAACAAAAAGATTGTCAACAAAGATACTAATTAATTATAGAAAAAGAAAAAACAAATTTATAGGAAAAAAAACAAATCAAAACATTAAAAAAAAGCAAGAAAATCAATTTTAAAAAAATGAAGAATTAATTGGAAGAGATAATGAAAGAAGAACAATTATGATGAATAAAAATGTTGACATATCAGAGAAAGTGAAGTGCATCATAGAGAAAGAAGTTAGCACAAAGAGAATGAGAATACTGATAGTGTGAAATTGTCACTCACTTGCATGTTTACATATAGAGAGAATATTAGTTTGAATATTCAAATTATTTTTAAGATTTAACTGATTCGTTTGTTAAAATTATCTTGTATTTAAAACATAAATTAGTAATATCAAATAATTATAATAGAATATTAGGTCAAATATTTAAATTATTTTCAAAATTTAACAAATTGATTTATTAATATTATTTTATTATTTAACATAAATAATTTAGAATTAATAAGGTATTGCCATGTGACATCAAGTCAAAAAATTGAGCACCATTGTATAATTTGGGGTGATTGAAATAGTAATATGGAAATTGGAATGTGCGTGTGCTTATTATTGAACGGGGACGATGACGATGATCATGATGATAGCAATGACGGTGGCCTTGGCGATGATGACCATGTTGGTGGTGGTGACGGTGACCCTAGCGACAACAACGAGGATGATGACCATGATAAGTCTTGGATATTTTAGGACATGATAAAATAAATATTTTGAATATTTAGTAAATATTTTTGTTCATGCACTGTTCATGACACTTTGAAGAAAAAAAATTAAAATAATGACCTAGCTCTATGATACCATAAAAGAATGTATCTATTGAATGTGTGAGAGAAGACCACACCTCATCTCTATTTATATTAAAGAAACTATATAAATAAGATAATCAGTAATTGATTACATAATCAATCAATTACCGATTATTAGGTAATAAAAAAATAATGTTCTATCTGATAATAACTACTAAGATAATATGCATTAAATGCTATTAAATTTACCAAATGATATACAATTAAATATAATACATGTTTATACGAAATATTTTATCCTTATGTCGTGCAGCTTGCTAAAACATTTGATGAAAAATGTTAAAAATAGCATAGCATAGCAATTTCAAGGGTGTTCCATTCTTCTCCACCCTATTTCCCCAAATTATAATGATTAAATGATGTAGGTTTTATATTATTAAATTTAAACAATAATAAGTTATTTTAGATTAACAAATAAAAACACAATTACTTACCAATCAGCTTTTGGGATGTTTGTGACCAAGTCTGTCGTACCTGTACACTCAATTTAACCATAGTTTATGGAAGTTTAAATCTATAAATTGCGAAAAATGTTTTTAAACTAATATGCATGATTTGAAGTTGAGTTTGGACAAAACTTCCTTGTACATTGTGGTTGCTAAGGTATCTTATCAATGAAAAATTAATATTCCAGCATTTGCAAACATTATTGTGTTCAAACACTATTTACATAGTATCAACTAATGTGCAACATTTTCAATTTAGATACTAATACAAAACCCTTATTTAAAAAGATCTAGCTGATTATTAGGACTTAAGCATATAAAGATAGTTTATTTAAAAATATTAATCTATCACATGAGATTTAAGATTAAGTGCAATATTCAGTTTAAGATTCTTATTCTAGTAATTAATTATATTTTATTATAGTAAGAGAATGATTTGCCAAGAAAATTAAAGTATATCCCTTTTGAATTAATTATTATAAATTATTCATAAATGATTGGTTAATAATTATTATGCATATATAATGAATAATTTAATGCAAATTGAATTGATAATATATTTAAATTGCTAGATTATAACAACTGATTTGATACAAAATTAAGCAATTATGCGTAAATTATAATGAGTTTGCAAAACTAATGAGCAGAACAAATCATTCAAATTGAAATTATTTATTAGAAAAAATTATGCTTAGTATCAACTGATTAGTTATATATTATCAATTATAAATCGGCAAAAAAAAAAAAATATATGACCAATTATAATGTGCAATACAAATTAATGAAAAAAATGAACATTAATCTTACCAAGTTGTGAGTTGGGATGATGTTGGAGGTTGGATTCGAGGTACAATAGGACGCACCTGAGTTCCTGTCAATTTTAAATATAAAATTAATTTATAAATTTGATATATCACCTTTTTTTAATGATTTTTAGTTGTAAAATGTTAATATTAAATGCAATTATAAGAGAGTAATTCAGAGTGTTTTTCATGGTAATTATTCAACATTCTCATGATTTTAGCTTAGTTTAAACTTATTTAGCATAGATTTCAATAGTTTTGTTAAAGTCTAACCTTAGAAAGTCATTTTGTAGGAAATGCATCAATTTTCATGTTTTGCAAGCCTAAGCTCATCATCAAGAGAAGATGGAAAGAAGAGTTGGATTTTGGAGCGACTAAGCTTAAATTCCCGGTTAAGCTCAATGCGCACTAAGCGCAACATGTGCTAAGCTCAAACTCGCACTAAGCGCAATTTTTCCACTGTTTCCAATTTTTGAAGAATTCTCTAAAGAATTTGCTAAGTGTGAATTGGTGCTGAGCGAATTTATTTCTCTGCTTTCCAATTATTGAAGAATTTACTAAGCACGTATGTGAGCTTAGCAAGCTGTCACTTACAAGAGAAAAAAATGATGAGGATTTTTAGTATAAAAGCATGCTTGCTCCCTAGGGATGGAGGACTCATATTTTTTAGACCTAGGGTTTCATGCACATTGTTCCATTGCCTCCTTCCTTCGTTTACATCACCCCTTTTCTTAATTATAATCCAATTGTTTGCTTCTCATGACTTTGAAAGGTTAATTCTCTTGTGTTGAGGGATTGGGGATCTAGGCTGCTTACATGTAAACTCTTTTCTTCATATCTATTCAATGAAATATTCAGTTTAAAATCCGTTTCTCTATTTTTATCTCCTGTTATATGATTTGGCTAGTTATATATGCATGTTATAGGGTTTGACGGTCATAGGCATATGCTTTCGAACTTGGAATTGAGATTGGGATCTAATGGAGTATATTACTAGACATAGGGTAACCTCCATTAGTATTGTAAAATCCTTTTCTTTATTTTTGTTTTCTGTTATATGGTTTGGCCTATTATATATGCATGTCAAAAGGTTTAAATGTCATAGACATATGCTTTTGAACTTGGAATTGAGAATGGGTTCTAATGGAGTGTATCACTAGATATAGGTTAGACTCCATTAGCCTTGTAAAGACCTCTGAGCTTCATCAAATCACTCAATTGAACTTACTAAGATATTAGAAGTGAGGTTGAGTGGTTTAGGCTTAATTTAATGAGACATCACATTTCGAACACTCCTAGGTCAAGGATAATTTGAAATATTTATTGAATGGAGAATATATTTATGTATTTACATGGAAGGCATGCCTAGAGAAACCCAACCCTTGACATGCTCGTTATTATTATCTTAAACTCATTCTCCTATTGTTTGATAATTCATTTGAATCCAAATTACTTATTTGTTATTAGTTTTCATTTGTCATTATTTTAGTTCTTACTTTCCCTTACTTGTGTTCATTTAAATTCTGCACAACAAATCAACTCTAAAATCCAATTAGTGCTTATGAATTGATAATCTTGCTAGAAGTCAAATACGAGCAAATCCCTCGTGAATTCAACACTAGGATCTTCCCTTTTATATTACTTGAGCGATTTGGTACACTTTCCAATTTGTCAACAATATCTTAATTGCATTCATGCTCACACCATCAGTATCACTGCATAACTTGAATATTAAAGAGTTATCTCAAATAAACCTAACTTTTGAATTTTTCCTCCAGGTCATGTCATCGCATTGTCTCTATTTTAGCCTTCAACAATAATAATAATAATAATCAATTTGCCCTATAGAATGCCCAAAAAAAACCCAAAATTCATGAAAGAAAAAGGAATGTTAAAAACAACAAACTATTTTCCAATTTCACAAGTCTCCCCATCTTCTTTGGGCCCTATTTCCCCAATATCGTTATCACTACTATCGCGGAGGTCATGGACGAGTCTTGTTTAGGTTGCTAGTACGCATCTTGCACTTGTCATTGGTGCGTTGGTCGCCTACGAGTGTTGTTGAGGTTGCTGCTATATCAAATGGTGCTCTACATCAAGTGTTGTTGCTACTTCAAAGGCGTATAAGGTAAGGAAAAGAATAAGAATAACTAAATTGCTAAAGGAGTGTCACTTGTACAAATACGCTGATGTGTCATAAATCACTTAAGTGATGTGTCAACATGTTGGCTTGCTTCTCATAATATAAACACTTTTGGTAATCACCTTTTTTGGTCTCCACATTTTTATGGACAATTTTATCCTTTTAATAACTGTTTTATTTTTTGTATAATTATCCACTATCTTTTATCATTTACTTATTTTTTTTTATTTAAAATAAAAAATATAGAGAGGCACTCATAAATTAATTATATTATATTATATATATATATATATATATATATATATATATATATATTTATATATATAGAGAGAGAGATTCATCATTCGTTAGGGTTTAATGTAATTGAACTTATTTCCATGTAATTATTTTTTTTACTATTCAATTAGATATTGTTATTCATTCCCCTATATTTTATTGCTTGTTCTTGGCTTGATCACCAAATTATATGATGCTATAATTTCAATTGTAATTGGAAAATTCTTTTGAATTGTGAACTGGAGGAATATGGTAAAAAAGATTGGGTATTATTAAAACTCTTAATCATAATGCAAGTATTTTATTATATTAATTCATGGGATCAATAGTGGGGTTGAGGGACTTAAATTCTTTCACTCAAAGGATTAAGGTTTGAATAAATTTTTGAATTGATGATAATATAGTTTATTTGAATAAAATTAGTGATTACATGTTAAGAAGATTTGGAGTTAAACTCCAACACCTGAACACCGTTTTCAATACTACATTTTCGGTTACATTTCAAAACCCAATTTTCTTCTTTTAATCTTTATTTTTCTACACTTGTCTTTTAAATTTAGTTACTTCATTTTAAAATTTTCTAATCTATTTAAATTACTATTATTTATCCAATTATCGCTTAGCCTACCTCATGACTTGGTGAAGACTTTAATTAAAGCCTATTTAATTTAAAAAGTCGGATCTTAAACAATTCAAAATGCCTTTTAGGTTTAATAGGCTAGCCTACTTAAATTAAGTAAATATTTATTATTATTATTATTATTAAAATTATTATACTAAATTTTTTTATGTTACATTAAATTTTACATTGTTGTTTTTTTAAATGTTAAACATGTTAAATTTATATAAAAAGTTAAAATAAAACTAATTTATATCTTATTTTATTATAGAATATATGTTTGAATAAGTTATTATGGATAAACCTGGAAAATATATTTATGTCATATTTTAATTTCTATCATACTTATCACCACAAAGTCTACTATTACTCGTAGGTTAGGCGGTCAGACTTTCATTTAAGCCATTTATTTATGCCTCTTTTGGGTAGTGATTCTCCATAGAGTCCTTTCAAGGGGAAAAATAGCAACTAGATCTCCCAAATAAATAAATAAACAAACGAAATAATTAATAAAGAAAAAATTTTAACATACACCATAGATCCTGATCCAAGTTTATTTATTGTACACTCTTCTAGCTAAATTGGTGAGTATCGAAGGTGACGCGTTGTTGAGTCATGGATAATTGATGATTCAGTGAATAGCAACGAAGTGAATGAACGAGAACAAGGGAGTACTTAACGAACGGAAACCCTTTTTTACCAGAAAAAAAAGTAAGGGAAACATAAACAAAAAGAATAACAACTTTAATTATTTTTTCTTTTCTTTTCAATTCAATTTTATGATTTGATTCACGTAAAACTCTTCAATTTTTTTTTATATATCACAATAAAATTCTACATAAATAAATAAATAAATTGTCTTTACTAGGAGCAAGTGAGATAACAAGTCAGGGTTTGGGCCATATATTTTTAACTATGGTCAGACTCAGGTCTAACAAAGCCTAGCTTGGTCTAGCCTGTGTGGGACTTCAGACTAGTGTTTTAAAATAAGTTAAATTGTAATTTTGGTCCTCTTAATTTTCTAAATCAATAATTTTGGTCTCCTAATTTTAAATTGATAATTTTGATATCTAATTTTAAAAATTAGCAATTTTGATCCCTGATTAATTATTAACTAATAATTATAATTAATAGAGTTATTAAATTAATTATAAAATAGTTAAAATTTATTAATTATTCAACAGGATAAAAGTGATTTTTTTTAATTTTTATTATTTTGTAATATTAAAAATAACTTTTTAATGATTGATAACTAATGATTTTTTAATATTAAAAATAATTTTTATTTTTATTTTTAATTATTTTTTCTTGATGTAAAAGATAATTACAAATTTTAATAACTTTAATTAATTCAATAACTTTATTAATCACAATTATTAGTAAATAATCGATCTGTGAACCAAAATTACCAATTTTAAAACTAGAGAAACCAAAATTTCCAATCTAAAACTAGAAGATCAAAATTATGAATTTAAAAAACTAAAATGAGCAAAATTACAATTAAACCTAATATATTATATTAATATTTTTTTAAAAATATTACTTAATTATTACTAGTTGGACCGAGGATTTTAAAAATCGAACCAGTCGAGATATTAGATCAATAGTCGAACTAATGGGTCATTAGTTGAACCACATCACTCGATCTGAATAAAAAAAAATTCAATTTTTATACTTGTCTCAAGATTTGAGAATGTCCTAAAAAAATACTTTATTAGAAATTTATATAATTCCACAAAATCTAATAACATAAACTTCAAATGAATTCAAACTCAAATATCAAAAAAAGAAAAACAAATTGAGTAACGCGTGAATGAAACGTGGCATAGTAAAGAAATCAAAATCGGATTAACCCGTCAAATACAGTCACTAGAGAACTTATTTAAAGGGAAAATATTATCAAGGAATATACACATAAATTTCAGGAGGCACTGACTAGCTCAAGCTTGGGCATAGATGTTCCTGCTAAGAAGGCTTTGAGCAGCGTGAGAGCAAGTTTTGGTCTATGGAAAGGAACTTCGTGCCCCGCTCCCCTTACAACTACAAATGTAAGGCCATCATATTCTTGGGTCCATCCTCCCACCTGTTTCATTTTTATAACATAGCAACAAGTTAAAGTGAAGTGAACCAACTTTTTCAACAAAATTAACATACTAACATTTGTTGATAAAAAAAAATAAAGAACAAATTACAACAACACCCTAACAATACTCTCCGTGATTTTGTGTAATTAAAAATGCACTTTTGTTTGTTTAACCATTACTTTCATCTCCTTTGGAAGTGTTGGTACAAGATTTAAGAAGTTTGAAGGGAATGTCAATGTAATGTTTTGAAACATACATAGAGTGTTAGTATAAAGATTTCAAAGTTAAGAAGATGTTAGTGTAGGAAAAAAAATATATAGAATTACGTGTAATTTAATAAAACCTCGGAATACATATGTAATTTACTCATACCGTTGTAGAAGACAAAAAAGAAGCTTGAAATAGAATCACTTACTTTTTTTTTTCTTTTTCTTACACTAACACTCCTTAACTCATTGAAATAGAAGACAAACAATTACCTCCCCATCATACAAAAAAAACCTCAAGAGGGTGTATCTCAGGAGGTAGAAGAATAAAAGAAAACAAGCCATGAAATAGAAGACAAAAAAACACTCATTGTAGAAATAGAATCACTTACCTCCCCAGCATCATACCATGCTCGCCAAGGACTCACGGTAGGAAGTTTGAGAGCATTTATGCTATAGCGAGTAGATGTTACAGGTATTACCACATCTGTGTTACCACTGACACAACAAGGGAACACAAAATAAGTTTGGACGAAACAATCTAAGAGAAGAGAAAAAAAGTACTGTTTTAATATACAATCTTTTCAGAACATACGTAATTAGCATACTGTCTTAGGCAACATAACACATACTAAGAATTATTTTCAAGTTCTTCCTGGCTCGATTTACTTGTATGTAAGCAAGACACCAAACAAACGAGTAAACAGGTACATAGTCATACATAGATATTAGAAAATAAGAGTAACTCAATACCTGAACACCCATATCCTCAATCCCATCTTAATAAGTTGATGATAAATATCGAGCACTGTTCTTGGAGAATCCTTCCAGTTTGTGAATACCACCTCACTGCAAAGAATGAGAATAAGAGGGTTCTGATCTCTGTAAATTCAGTAAGAGAAAACAAAAAACAGGTGCAAAGCAAACAGGGAGAGAAATAGAAAAAGGTACAACAATACATTTTATTGTGTCTACAATCCCTAAAGTTGCTCCAATTATCAAATCTCAAAATGATAAAGTTGCTGGGATTCTCAAATTGTTAAGGTGGGAGTAATAGAAATGAGCAGAATTGAGAATGTTATTGTATATTGGAGAGAGAGAGAAAGCAAGACTATTAGAATGTGGATTTGGGCCTAACTCAACCCCAAAAGCTAGCTCATAGGGTGAGAGTTACTCCCCGTTTATATATTGTATTTTGGCCTTGTTTTTAAGCAATGTAGGACTGGCATTTTCCATCTCTGGTATTCTCTATACTGTTTCCCATCCCAGTTCACCTAATACAATATTTGGAGATTAGTTGTTTTTCCTTCTATTTTTCAATGTTAACTCAGAACCTATTAGATTCACATAACATACTGTTGACTGACGCAAATAGAAACTTTTCAAGTGTTTCCCCAATCATCATTACCTGCAGGTCTCCCATGTAGCAGGCTTGTGATCTGGATCAACATGAAGACTTGTTTGGACCTCAGGTTGATTGAAGTATACAATGGAATGGTTTTCAGTGCATGGATCATACTCTGCACTGAGTCTACCAATTCTCTGTAGCATATGACATAAGACATCATCAATAATGATCAGCACTACAAACCCATCACATGCACTGTATAGTACTAACTATGGTTCTATATATAACATGGCACAAATCATCAATACCAAAAAAAGTGATGATTACATTTAATTATATCATATAACTTTTAAGTTTTATTCCAAAAATGTCCTTGAATTTAATTATAGTATCTAATAAATAAAGTTAACAATAAAGTAGGAGTATAAAAAAAATTACTTAAAAAGTAGTCACTGTTGCTAATACATAGGACCAGAGGTAGTATATTATAAAATTCAGAATATGTTAACACTCATGCTTTCTTCTCACCAGCCGATTTAACTGGCTCACATTAGCATGACACGGAGGAGTATAGAGACTGTATGGGTCTATATTTCCAAGTTCTTCATTAGCAATTTCCCAAATTTTTTCACATGAATCTGACGGGTGCTCAACTGACTGAAAATCACATAGTAGGTTCAAAAGCTTGTATGTTTGATCCGAAATCAAACCACTTGACCACATAAACTCAAACATCCCCAATTGATCATGGAAATCATCTGTTAGAGCATTTCCTACCTGCAGCAGAGATATACAGATTAAATTAATGATGAGAAGAAGAAGCATAAATCAAGGAAATATTATTTTATGCCAAATTGGAGGCCATACCATGAAACCTTTCAGATTTATAGCATTTCCTTTAGTAACCAAGTTGTACTTTACAATAACTTGGCTAAGTTGAGGAACATAATGCCCTGATACATGGGATAAATGATTGACCAATATGTATTAGAGCATTATTAAAATCTATATAAAACAAACAGACCAGAATCAAAGAACTCAAACACCTACATGTCTTCATATCACCATTTTTTTTCCCTTTTCTTTTCATTATTGAAGTGCCAAAACTATTTGAAGTTGAAGACATAACCACTACTAGCAAACAATGACTTCAAAAACAAAAAGAAAAAGTCCAAGGAAACAAACAAACATGAAATCTAATGAACAGAATATCAATTACTTTCAAGTTGACCACAAATTTTATGCTGTGCAGCATTGTTTACCTGCATAGCTCTCACCACTGATAAAAAAGTCACTACTTTTATACTGAGGGAAACGCTCAAACCACTTCCATAGAAATACTAAGTTGTCCTCAGCTGCACAAAAGGTTATATTAATTTAAATGACACAAATATAAGGTGAGAGCTTGAGAGGAGCTTATCTTGATCATTCAATCTTTCTTTGATGGCAGTGTTGCTAAATAGCGGCCATGGCATCACCATGGCAGAATTGCGTGGCTGATTTTTTGTCAACTGCCATAAGGCGCAATGGTGTGTTTATGTGGCGGAATTTCAACCTTCTGCCATTCCGCATTGATAACACTGCTTAATGGTTAATATTAGATTTTAAGTAAAACCAATATTAACCATCAATGTTAGACTGAATGCTAAAGACCAGCTCATTGCTTTCACTTAATATGTGTGTAACCAAAACAAAGAATTGCTGAATGAAAAGAGTCTTACCTGTCCTCTTATCACCATTGTTCAGCAAGTTGGATTCGTTTTTTGAATATGAAAATCCTACCCCAACAGGAGTGTCAAGAAAAAGAATGTTGGCAACTACAAAAAGAAAAAAAGTGGTTACACATACATGCATTCATGAAGCTTATTATTATTTATGCTTATAAAAATCAGTACATGATTACATGCACAAGTATGATTCCTACTGCAGTTATTTCAATATAAATAGCAAATCCTTGGCAATTCTATTATATAGAGCAGCTTAAATAAATATAAGCACATGGATAGACACACTTAAAAAGAAAGATATGTGAAAGCATCATGTGATGTGGCCTGTAAACATAGGTACAGATCTGTTTAGACACACTACTCGAGGAGGGACTTCAAGGAAGAGAAGAAAAAAATGAAATTAACTTCTCTAGGAAGTTAAAATTGTCTTCTCCCAAAGTTAATTTGTAAAAGCCTCACATCTTTTAAAAGAAGGTATATGGGAGAGCTTCTACTAATTGACTATTGGAGAAGACAATTTTATCTTGTAGAGAAGCTAATTTCATTTTTTCTTTTTATTTTCTTCTCCAATAAATACTTCTAGTAGTGTGTCCAAACAGGTTTGTAAACACTTTTTGCTTATCAAATAAGCATTGGAAACATCAGAGAAACACAGCAAGGATGGATCAAAGATGGTACAGGTGGAAAGAAAATTTAGTTTTGGTCAAACATGTGGGGTTGGGTTCACAATAGGGAGATGTACTTTTGACATCAAAGGAATAAATCAAATCTTAATATTCAATTTAGTTCCAAAGTTATATTTTCAGAGGAGTATATTAAGTAAAAAAATAATATAAATGATAAAATTTGATGAAAAAAATGACCGCAGCTTAACACGTTGAAACTTTTAAAAATTAGGAGAACCAAATTGAACATTAAGAGAGAGTCATTAACAGAACCTACCTAATTTTTGTGATTTCCAATCTAGCATTTCTCTAAATTAAAAGTGGAAAGGAATGTTTGATGAGGTTGAGTTGAATCACCTCGGTTCCAAGAATAGGGATTGAGATGAAGGGTCTTGCTGTCTGAATTGATATGAAAAGGCCCAACTTCTTCTGACTGTCCGAAAGCAATGGACGAACATCCAGGCCCTGCGGACACACAACAAAACAGTAACAATAAAAATAATAAAAAATAAAATAAAATGATAGTAACTAATTAGTTAGTGTGTGTTTGGTTTAGTTTTGAAAATTTTGATTCTAGGTCAGAATTGATTTTGAACAGTATTTGACATGTTAGGTTTCAAGTTGAAGAACTCAGAATTGATTCTGGAGTCAGAATTGGTACTAATAGCAGCTTCTACATTGGATGAGTGTATTTTACTTCAAAATTAATTCTAACCAACATCGTGCAACTATACCTCACGTCACTTCAAAATCAATTTTACAAAATCAATTCAATTCAGAATCAATTCTATTGATGCTCATCCAAACACACACACACTAAGTAGCAGTGAAAATGAAGAGGAGTAAAGTAGAAGGAGGCTCGCCTCCATTGAGCCACAAAACAAGGGGCTTGGAGTGAGGATCTTCAAGCGCCTCAATGAACCAGTAGAAGAGTGTTCTCCCTTCATTCTCGTCGACGGTGATGTAGCCAGAATAGTGTGCAAAGCTGATGTTGAAGGCTTGACCTGGGAGCCTGCCAACGACGCGGTCCTTTTGCTGCTGTTGGGGCAATGGGTCGTCGTCAGTGTAAAAACATGTTGCGAAACCAATGCTACATAGCAGTAAAGTGGCTATGATGCATAAGATTTGTTGAGACCACTCAGATTGCGCCATTTGCTACTCCACCGCAGGATCTGCCTGGATCTGTCACTGGTTAGTTAGAGATAGTAGTTCATAGTTCATACCATCCCGTTGCACTGCAATTGCATAGGATTATATATAAATAAATAAATAATAAACTACTATGGTCAGGCCTCACGTTGTTTATTTTAAACTTATGTTATATATATAAACTAAAGTAAAATACATCCTTTTTTTTTTTTTTTGAATGATAAAAAAAATGCTTAATTGTATTTTTGGTTCCCTATTTTTACAAATTCACCATTTTAGTTTCTTAGTTTTTATTTTGTAATTTTTGTCTTTTTATTTTTAAAATCTTACAATTTTGATTTAATTATTAAATTGTAATAGTTGACTGTCAAATTTTTATGTTGATTTTTAAACAATTTTTTTTAAAATTTAAAATTGACTCAGTTATTATAATTTTTTTATTTTGTAATTAGTTTAGAATTAGGTAGTTAAATTTAATTAAGTTAATTTTTTATTAGTAAAAAATAGGTAAATTTTTTCTTTTTTGAAAAAAAAATTATCTATCTTTTGACTAATCAAAAAATTAATTTTTTAATTTAAAAGTGACTCAGTTTTTTCTATTAGTAAAAAAATTAGGTAATTAAATTTAATTAGTTAATTTTGTAATTAGTAAAAAAATAGATAAACTTTAAAAATTTTAAAAAGTCAATGTTAAATTTTATAGTCAACCGTTACAATTTAACACTTGAGCCAAAATTGCAAGATTTTAAAAATGGGAGACAAAAATTGTGAATTGAAAATTAGGGGATCAAAATAGTGGATTTAGGAAAGTAGGAAGACAAAAAGTACCATTAACCCTAAAAAAAAATACCTTAATTCCTATCACGCTTTTCTTAACTTAAAATAATTATTTTAAGGGAATGCTTATTTTTTACTTAAAAGTTGCTTCTAAATATTTAATAAAACTAAGGGTAAAGTATGTTTCTTTTAACTTTTTTTTGTCTTAATTTTTAATCATTCCGTTAATTTTGATCATTAGCTAATTACATAACATTAAATTTATTATTATTTTATTATATTTAGTGATAGTTTATTTTATGTTGGTTAGTAACCACTAAAAATTACTTTGGATAATTCTTTTGAAAGATCTTAAATGTATTTTTGCAGTAAAAAAGTCACTAGAAATTGTTATATTCCAAATATAGAGGGGTCTATTGGATTATGATTATTTGAGATTTTAAAGGATATTTTTTTGTGAAAATGTCTTCTTACATTATTGATACTATCAAGATTATTAAACCTCCGTGAAGTTCTCAACCACAGGACCATGTTAAATGGGATAACCCTACAAATGATAGCTTTTCCACAAAGGATGCTTTTCAAAAAATATTAGGTGAAAATAATATTCATGTCAATAGATTGTTCAATCTGATTTGGAAATGAAAGGGCTCATGAGAGAATTAGTATGTTACTTTGGAAAATAACCAATGGCATACTACCTACAAATGAGTTAAGAATGTTTAGGCATATGACGACTTTTGTATTAAAATGGGCACTTTTCAAATATTTTACGGAAATTGACAAGTTGTGCTTTTGAATACGATTTTATACATAAAAAGTTGTTTTTTAAAACATGACTTCACTTTTTTTTTTTAAATGTAAAAGTCGTGTACTTAAACACGATTTTTGATTTTTTTTATATTTTTATTTTATTTTATTAAAGTAGTGTTTTGAAATACAACTTTAACTTTTTTTTATTAAAAAAATAAAAGTCGTACTTCCATTGATGATTTGATTTTTTTTTTTAAGTTATGATTAGAATAAATCATGCACGATTTTATGTTTTCATTTATACTATCTCATTGAAATTATTTATAAATTAATAAATAATTACAAGATATATTATTTTAATACAATTAAATCCTAAAGAATTAAACTTAATTAATAGTAAAGTTATAAATAAGTAATTTCATAGAAAGTTAAAATCATAAACTCAATTCAGCATGAAAATAAAATAAAATATTACAAGACAAAGGCAAGGAATTTAAGCTATTTGATTGCCTATATGGGCAGTTGCCACAATGATGTCCTTCATTTCTACTCAATGAACATTTTTTTAGGTTTATTTGGAACTGGTTCATCCATTTCATTATGTATGTGAGTAGTAGTTGGTCTTCTAGCTTGTTCGCGTCGCATTGCTAAATTGTGTTCAAAAAATGGATTCGTATATTGAGACCAATAATCTTCATTTCCTATGGAATGAAATTAATGTTCATAAGCCTTGTAAATATTTGGTAACTTGTATATAGGGTCAACAAACAAATCACACTCTAAACAGCAAGAGGCATATGCTGCAATAACATGTGAACAAGGAAGTCTGAATGCTTGAAATTCCCCACAATCACACCACCATTCATTCAATTTGACAATGTAGGTCATTGCTCGTCCACCAAGTCGGGGGATTTACTTGCTTTTTTACCTCAAACTCATGTGATTCCCTAGTGTACCTTTCAACGTGATGCATGGTAGCACGATGTTGATTTTCTTGCAACATGACATACACCTCTTTTAGAGAATGTTATATTGATTGAATAAACCAAAAAAACAACTTCAACTTATAATAAAAATAATTTAGAACAAATTATCTTAATAAAGATCAAATACTAAATTGAAATAGATCAAGGGATAGAGAGATTGAGCCTGTTGATTTATACTAGTTCGATCAACCACCAATCTACATCCAGTTCTCCTTTTTACCAAGGGGTTCCACTATGAATTTGATTACATACACCATGCACACACAATTCACAGCAAATCCTGATTTCACAACCTAAAACAGGAACCATCTAATTTCAACACAGCATTTAGGAATGAAATTCCCACAATGCTAATCAAACAAGATCAATGAAAAGATTAAAGAACAAAAACACCTTGATGTGCGATATAACAGATATGATATTAGTTCAAGAAACTCCAATATGAGCAAATTTAGCAGTCAAGAACAAATGTTGAATCACCTCAGTTCATGAAAGAACAAGAGAGGGATATAGTTGTATAGGCTTAGAGGTTCAATCTCAAATGGGTATAGCAGTAAAAGCAATATTGAGTCTTTTTGAAAACTCAAGAGATTAGAGAATGTGCAGAAGAAAGAAGAGAATGTTCAAAACAATATCAAATCTGAAAATCAAATCAAAGATTTGGATTTTGACAATTGAAGGAATGAAAAGATATTGTGATTGTTGGTTGTTTTGCACAAGATGCTATGGGTTCAAATATATAGCATGGGTCAAAAATATTCGGAGTTAGTTAGACAAACAATGAGTCTTGGAGATCTTTAAAAATGACTGTTATACCAAATATAATTGATTGCAATAAGGTGTAATCGATTATCCCGTGTATCAGAATATGATTTACACTTGCTTTCAGCTGTTGTAATCAATTGCAACACACATGTAATCGATTGCAAACAAGACAGAGCCAATTCTGAATATCAGAGATCATATGGTAATCGATTGCCATAGGATGGTAATCGATTGCAAATGAAACAGAGCAATTTCTGAATCTCAGAGATTGTCTTGTAATCGATTGTAGTTCGATGGTAATCGATTGCAATAGATATAGAGCAATATCTGAAAGACCAAAACACACGATCAACTTGTAGAACTGGCTTACAATATTTGAATCCTTCAATACATGGCTTAAAAGACCAAAACACACGATCAAGAATGAAAGTATTGGGGACTTCTACACCATCAACAACTTTTGGAGTTGCTTTGTATTCCACAATTGTACCTGGCAAAACTTGTTGGACAGCTTGCATCCATCTAGGTAGTTCATTAAATGATTCTTTCCATTCTCCAAATGCCCTTGCAAGAGCTTTTTGTTTTGCCATCCATGCCTTTCTATATGTGACGGTGTAACCATAACGACTTTGCATATCTGCAATCAATGATTTCATTCAGATAGAAGGATTTGCATTTACTAACTCATAGTTGGATTCCGTATTTCAGTTGTACTATTTAGCACAAAAAAGTAATTTGAGAGAAGAAGTAGAACAAATATGAATAACACTACATATATGAATAAAACCCCTTAAATATAGGAATAAACCTCCCTAAACAAACTAATTACAACTTTGTTAGTGTGTTTACACCTAAAAACAAATTGATACATAGTAGAGCAAAACCCAATTATAAAAATTTGACCAACTTCTCAAGTGAAACTATTAATGAATCTGGTGAGTAAAAATATTTGCTAGGAGGTCTAAAATAAATTTAATATCAACACCTACGATAAAAAAAAAAAAAAACACATTTATATATTGACAATAGAAAAAGAAGAAAAATAAAGAAACGAGCAAAAGAATGTAGAATGGAAGAAATACTTAGTAGTGTAAAAAAGAAATAGGCAAAGTTTAATATTAACAATAAAAGAACTTAAAATAAGAAACAGGCAAAATGAAAAAAAAAAGAAGAAGAAAATAATAAAAGAAGAATACCATAAAAGAGGAGAATAGAGAAATATCTAGTGTAAAATTATCATGTCAAAAAGAAAATATATAATAAGAATCCAAAACATATTAAAAATTTTATAAAAATCAAAAATATTTTTTTTTTATAAGTATCCAGAAGTTAATTAAGCCTTATAATTTGGTTTAAATACGTATGTAATCATTCAAATATAAGATTTTTCCTTTTTTCTTTTAGTTTCGAATTAAAAGATTTTTTAGTCTTCAAATATGAAAAATGTTATTTTTAGTCATTTTATCTAAAATATTTTCAAATAATGTATATAATTTTTGTATTTTGTGACTTTTTTTTTTTTTTATCATGAATGTCAAATTATGTTGGTAAAAAATTGACACAAATTTCAAAATTTATATACACAATTTGAACCGAATGAGTAAAATAATATTTTTCACATTTGATGACAAAAAAAGCTAACTACTTTAAAGTGAAAAGAAAAAAATAAAATAAACACTAAAGTTGACACACTGTATATTACAAACTAGTGCGATGGTTCGTACTATGCACAAATTTTTTTTTTTATAAAAAATTAGATTAATTATTTTTTATACATTTATAATAATATATTAACAAAATTATATGTTATTAAAAAAATGTTTAAATTAGTTTTGGATCACTATAAAATACCTCTTTTTTTATTTTAGATCCCTATAAAAAAAATTTTATGTTTTCGGTCCTATAATTTTATTTAATTTTGTTTTGGGTCTCTGTCGTTACCTCTCTTTCGTTTTTTGATGATGTGTGCGTCAGTATGTCACGTAAGCATATCCCACGTAACAATTTTTGGATCTACTGATTCAAAATGACGTAATTTGGGTTTAATTTAAAAATTCTTCCACATAGTGAAGTTCTCCCTTTACTCTAAATATATTGTGAGCTTGAAAGGGAGAAGATGCTAGGATTTTATGTTGTTTTCATGAAAGGTTGGAATTTTCACCGCGTGGAGGGTGGTTGTCGCATAGCTTTTTGTGACAGGATTTCATTCACTTTTAAGGATGTGGTCTAAACAAACATGTCATCATGGATCCAAAAAAAAATTGTAGAAATTCAAAACAAAGAATTTTTTTTTTTATAGAGACTCAAAGTAAAAAATAGATATTTTATATAAATCCAAAAATTATTTAAGTCTTTTTAAATAGATCCAATATTTTAAATAATTAATCTCTGGGCTTGAGTTCATCTAAAAATAATAGAGTAGTAACTTTTTTTTAAAGTGCATCCTTAACATGGTTCATAAAAAAGTAACGGCTAGGGTACAAGGAAGGAAAGATTAAAATAAAGGTAAGATTGAAAAATCAAGACAAACATAATGGATAATGCATATATACAAGAAGAACTACATTAAAAACCTCAAAACTAATTCACATAGTTCCAACTAGAAAAACATAATAAGCAGTTCCAACTAGAAAAACATAATAAGCCCAGCAATGCTAATTTTGTGCTAGTTTTTAGGGATGTTCGCAGTGCGGTTTAGTTCGATTTTTGGGTAAAAAATGGTCTGAACCAAACTTAAAATAAAGTCGCGATTCAGTTTGGTTCGATTTTAACATAACATCAAATCCAAACCAAACCAAACCAAACCAATTTTTTGCGGTTTGGTTCGGTTTGGTTTTACGATTTTTTTTTAATCTATTATCATAGTTTAATTTTTTTAATTAAACTCACATAATTATTATTTTATATTATTTTTTTTATTAAATTTTGATTTACATATTTTAGTTTAAAAAATATTATTTTTACTTCTATTTAACATTATTATAAAATGATATTATTAACTTTTTTTTAACATAATAATAAATCATGTTTCACTTTATATTTAATTTAATGTTATTTAGTAATATCAATATATCTTTTTGTAATATATGAAAGTATGTGTCATAATATATTACAAATTTATTATTAAAAAAATATACTATAAATCACATATTATAAAAAATTAAAATATTATTAGTTAGATAATATTAAATATCTAAAAGTAAATTAATATAATTATAGAATGCGGTTTGGTTTGTTTTAGTTCGATTTTTTATAATAAAATCTAAAAATCGAATCAAACCGCAAAAAATATACGGTTTTGGAAATATTTGGTCCATGCGGTTTTTCAGTTTAATTGGTTTTCGATTTTTTTAGACGGTTTCGCAGTTTAATTCGATTTGGTTCGATTTATGAACACCCCTACTAGTTTTAATTCGGAGGAGGGAAGAAAATGGCATCAGCATTCCTCTTTGAACGGAAGAGTTGCTCAACTCTTGCATCTACATTGAAAGCAGCCTGCAGAACCGTTGGTGAAAGAGCCTTCCATGCCGAAATGCTTCCAGCCAGGTGAGTAAACACAGGACTAACACAACAACAACAATCATAAGCTTTGTTACAATTTATATGCTTCTTGTTAGATGTTATAACTAGCAACAATGAATGAATCACAATATTAACAACAATGTTAAAAAAGTAAGAAAATCTCACTTGGGGGTAGTGATGATAGAAAACCACTCCAATCCATCAGAGTCAGCAATCTTAGAGACAACAAAAAACCTTGGCACAATGAACAAGTTACCAGCTTTCACAGTTATCTCCAAAACCCTGCGACCATCAGCACCAACAATCTGAGCGCGACCACTCCCTCTGACAATGTAAGTAACCTGAAAAGCAGAATCACAAGAGAATCCAGGAGAACACATGGCTTTTCCATCAAGCCTCACAAGGTCTGCTCCAAGACCAACCTCACCAACCAAGGGAAGGTTCTTGGTGTTCAAAACCACAACCCTTCCACCATTCTTAATGTCAACATCCAATGGAGCCTCTTCACAGTTCAATGCCATGCCCTTCCTATGTTCCTCTTTGGGCTGAGGAATGTTGATGTTCCCTTCAAGCTTCACAATAATCTTGCCTGATTGTTTCCCAACAAGGGTCTTCACATCCTTGTCTTCCAAGTCCCAAGCTCTTCCCACAAACTCAGTTGAAAATCCAGTGAAGATTCCATTGGAACCGGTTAGGAAAAAATCAGTGAATTCACCGGTTTTGTGGGCTTTTGAAGTGTCACCCAAGAACAGAACAACCAACTCAGTGTCCTCCTTGTTGTACCACCATGTTATCACACCAAAAGGGAGTGCCAAAGCATCACCCTTTTTAATTGCAACAACCTTCTCTTCTGCTTCAGGGAGAACAATTCAAACAACCCCACTTCCTTGGAGGACATAAGCAACCTTGGCAGAGTCAGAGTAACGAGGAAGGGCAAAGCCATTTTTCTGAAGAGCTAGTTTGGCAGCACCTATGTTCCCTTCACGCAACATGGAAAGCTCCGAAGGGGACCATGCATGGTAAGACCCACCATCGCTTTCGTACACCTTCGCCAACTGGGGAGAAAGATCAATTTCCATGATAATAACAGAACAATACTAAGCAAAGCAAAGCAAAGATATCACACCAAAAGAACACTCCACATTGTTGTGTATTTATAGCAATCTAAAGATTTTACTGAAAAAGGTACATTAACACATCTCTATCCATTGCTACTTGTTTGTTATTATCTCTGTCCATTCTTTGTTACTTGTTTGTTATTATCCATATAGTCCAACCGAAAATCCCATCAATTTTTTTTCTTTTTTAAATAATTAATAAATGAATAGCAAAACTAAAATTATAATTTTTTTCACAAGATAAACCTAAAAAAATATAAAATAATGTTAATATTCAAATTAATTCAAACTAACAAATATCAATTTAAAAACAATTGTAACATTGTTTTATTGTTAACTAGTATAGTAACCGGTACTAAACATGGGATGCTTTTTGAATGATTGTTATATAATTTTTTTAAAATAATATATATCTAAAAAATATTTTTTTATAGTAATTTTTTTAAAATTTATAATTTTAATTTATAAAAAAATAGTGGTTATTAGAAAAGTGAGACAAATATTTTAATCATGATTTTTTTAAATTAAAAGTAAAAATATGCAAAGTATAAGACGGATAACATATGCTTGAGTATTATTTAAAAATATATATTATTAAATGTTTAACAAAATAAAAATATTTATTTAAATATTTTAAAATAAATTGTATTAAAGCAAAGAGTTTAATGCTTATATATTATTAGTGGTAAAATAAATTTACACTATTAGTCAATTACAATCTACCGTTTTAATGATTTTTGAAATAATTTTATGATGATTGATTAATAACGATCCGTGTATGCATCCCACTTCTTAGCAATTTAGTAATTTAGATAATAAGATGTTGCATGATGCTCTAGTAATTTAGATTTATATGTTAAAAAATTATTTAAATTTAAATAAAATATTTAATGGATTCATTTACATAAATTAAAAAAATAAAAGATCATTTAAATTTAAACAAAAAGTTAAGTATAATCTCACACTGTATAGAAGCCATATTTATTTTTGTGACACAATTTTTTTCTTATCTAAAGGAGTAAAATAAAATATATAATCATAAGATAATTACAATATTAATAATTTAAAAGCGTCATAAACTAATAATATCGGAATAATGTTGAAAATAATTTTTTATTTAAATTAGATGATAAAATTTGTTAAAAAAATATAAAAGAAAAACTATGAAATAAAATCAAACTAATAAAATAACAAATATTATAATCATAATATAATTAGAATAATCCTAAGATAATAACAAATATTATAATTCTAAGATAATCGTATTAATCAATTAAAGAGATTCATTTGTTAAAATTATCCTATTATTTAAATTTATTTCAATATATAATTTATAAATATCAATGAGATAAAATTAAAAAAACAAACAAATTAAGAATTGTACTAATCCTAAGATAATAACAAATATTATAATTATAAAATAATAACAAATTTAAACAAACTAAGAATTGCATTAATCTTAAGATAATAACAAATTAAAAAAATATATTTAAGAGATTCCTTTGTTAAAATTATCTTATTATTTAAATTTATTTTAATATATAACTTAAAAATAACAATGTTTTGTTTTAAAATTTTAAAAACTATGTACCAATAATGTGATTGTTAAAATTATCTAAACTTGTTTTATTGTCAATGAGATGAAATTAGAAAAATAAACAAACTAAGAATTGCATTATTCCTAAGATAATAACAAATATAATTTTAAGATAATAACAAATTTAAACATTTGACAGAGGACTTGGAGTTGATTCGCAGTCTGCAGAATATGCACATTGATTTCATGTTCAACTTTGCGAAACCACCAATAGCAATGGAGACTTTTGTTCCAGATACTCTGAAACCTTGGAGTTCATTCAATGATTACAAGAGGGGTTGGTGCCTGGAGGGTCATCGTCTGTCCCACCTAAGAATGGTACTATGAAACCAAAGGAGCAGGCTTCGACAATGGAGACAGAGGGCGAAGAAGCTGGTCAATCAAGTAAGCAACCTAATGTTGCAGGTGAGGTTCCTCATGGCCTTCAACAGGCCAAATCATCCTAATGGTTGTAATGAATGTCCTAGCATGGACTTGTCGAGGCATAGGAGCTCGGGGATTTGGGGCTTTGATAAAAGATTTGAATAGGGAATACGAAGTTGCGTTGGTGTTTCTTCTTGAAACTCATTCCAGTCATTCCAGTTGGGAGGTAGCGGAGAAAACAATCCCTAGACTTCAGTTTGACAACTCCTTTATTCAACCATCTCGAGGTTAGTCTAGAGGCATTTGGGGGTTGTGGAGGTTGAAGGAGTGGGATGTGAAGGTTTTGTGTAGCCACCATCAGTGTGTGCATATGGAAGTCAGGTGAAAAAAGCAAAATCCTTAGTTCCTAACTGCAGTGTATGGGAACTCGAAGTATCAAGAGTGTAAGGCTTTGTGGAATTGTTTGTGTGAGATTGCTGAGGAGATAGATGGACCATGGTTAGTAGTGGAGGATTTCAACTCTGTGCTTCTACCTTAGGATTGTTGTGGGGGAACAAACAACCCCTCCTAGAAAGGAGCACATGATTTTTAGGAAATGATGAATGATTGTGAGTTGATTGATGCAGGATTTCAAGGCCCACCTTTTACTTGGAAGAGAGGATCCTTGCTGGAGCGCCTTGTTAGGGTATTGGTTAATCTTGATTGGAGAATTTAGTTTCAAAATGCTTTAGTGGTGCATTTGCCATCTTTCAAATCTGACCACCAAGACATTTTGATCAAGTTTAGGAGTCATAAGGGGGTGAATAAGCAGAGAAGACCGTTTTGCTTTGTGGCATCATGGCTAACGCATGTTAATTTTGAGCCTTTCTTGAAGAATTTTTGGAGGGGTGAGCGAGATTGGAGTACGTGGATCAGTGATTTACATAAGGCGCTCAAATAGTGGAATAAGGAAGTGTTTGGGAATATCTTCATTCGTAAGAAGAATCTCCTGAAACAATTAAATTCTGTTAATAGTAGCATGCAGTCTGGGTATAATGGGGTGCTAGAGGAGAAATAGAGGGTCATTTGGTTTGATTATCAAGAGGTCCTAAGCCAAGAAAAGGTCTTGTGGTTTCAGCACTCTATGGAAAAATGGTTATTGTTTGGGGACTGGAATACACGTTATTTCCATGGAGTCACAGCTATGAAAAGAAGGATGAATACTTATGAAGCAATTCAAGACTCGAATGGGAGTTGGATTGTGGAAGCGGAGTCTCTTGAGAGGTTAGTCACTAAGTACTTTTCTTCCCTTTATACCGATGATTTGCCTTATGTATCTTTCCCAATTAGAGGTGCATTCCCCAGTCTAGCAATAGAGAAGCTGAACATGTTTAGTATGGATGTGTCAAATGCAGAGATTAGAAGAGCCCTATTTACAATGGGGAATTTCAAGGCTCCTAGAGTGGATGGCCTTCAGGCTGTTTTCTACAAGAGCCAATGGGAGGTGGTTGATGAGTCTTTGTGCAACCTCATCAAGGCTATCTTTGCTGACCCGAGTAAGGTGGCATGCCTCAATGATACACTCATAGCTTTGATTCCAAAAATGGAAGCCGTGATGAGTATGAAGCACTTTCGGCCAATCAGCTATGTAATGTGTCATACAAGATTATCACTAAGATCTTGTTTGCAAGGTTGCGAAGGGTGATGGAGGAGTTGATTGACCCTTGCCAGTGTAGTTTTATTCCAAATAGAAATTTTGGGGATAATATAATCATTGCGCAAGAATTCGTTCATTTTATGAAGAAGAAAAAAGGATAGAATGGGTGGATGGCAATTAAAGTTGATTTGGAGAAAGCTTATGACCGAATGAAATGGAATTTTGTCACTAATACTCTCAGTGATATTGGGCTGCCTAATGATTTTATTAACCTTGTGAGTTTGTGCATTTCTTCTACTTCTTTTTAGGTGCTTTGGAATGGGGAAGCTCTTGAGAAATTTAAGCCAACAATAGGAGTGCGTCAAGGCGACCCTATCTCTCCCTACTTGTTTGTGTTGTGCATTGAAAGACTTTTCCATCTAGTCAACAAAGCAGTGGAGTAAGGTAGATGGAAGCCCATCCAATTATCGTGTGATTGAGGCATTAAATTAAGATTGTTAAATGATAAAAAAAAATCATATTCAATCAAGATTATTAAGATTTTTTTAGAGAACAATGAAATCTTGTGGTATTTGATTAGGATTTTGAATAACTTAAAAAAAGTAATATGTTATTCAAAATAATAAAGATTTCAAAGGACTGTCTTTTTTATTGGATTTTGATGGATTTTATTGATTTTTTAGTTAATTATATAAATATCAAACTCAACAAACAATCTCATCCTACCTCAAGAGACTTTTCATTCTCATCATTGACTTTTTTTTATTTCATTCTCTCTCTCCTTTGGAAACAGTGGCATAATCTTCTACCCAATCTCTCACAATTTTTTGCTTCAAGGTGAGACTTTCCATATGATTCATAACAGTGATGTGTTCATACCCCCAAATCATTATGAATCACCTTACTAGCCTACATCACCTGATCAATGTAGTCCACCATCTAATTCCCCTTTAGGTTCAGAAATTCCTACTGAAAAAAAAATTGTCATAAGAGAAGTAGATGAGCATGGAGGAAGCCCTAACTTAGTCGGGGTAAACAAAAGCCAAAGTTTTAAAAGACCTTTCTATTAGCATGGAATTCAATTTTGAAAAGATACACAACTTAATAGAGAAAAGAGAAAGCAATGTTTGGGATGTTATAAAAGAAATACCAAATCTAGATGATACAACTCATTACATGACAGGTGATTTGTTTAATACTAAAGTAAAGAATGACTTGTTCGTTCATATGTCATCAGAAGAACCTTTATTTTAGATATTTTTCAAGTTAGGCAAATGATTAATGTTTTGATAATCTCTTAATAAAAATTCTTATGTTATAAATTTGTTAAGTCTTTTCACATCTTATGTTATAAATCTATTGAAATCCAAACTATAAAATCCTAATCACAAAAGTCTTATAAAAAAATCTTAAAATTTTTTACATTCATACGATGTATTTAAAATCCACAAGACATTTTTTATGTCAAAATAGTTTTTTAAAATCCTAATCCAATACACCCCTTAAGTTTAAACATGTGACATTCGCCCAAATCCAAATTCATCTTGTACAAAATTTTAAATTTAAATTCAAAACAAAAAACCAAATTTACATTGTATACAATTTTAGATTAAACACACAAATTATTATCCCCAAATCCAATTTGAAATCCCCTCTACCCAATTTCGAACCTACGTGTAACCCTCGCATTGGTTCCATTGATTTTTTTTTTTTTACGATTTATGACGGTCAAAAGCCACTAAAAATTACACAAAAATCATCAGAAAAATCAAAACTCATCTCTCTAACTTTCGTGTTATAACAATAACTAATTTTCTTGTGGGTTTAAATATGTTTTTAGTCATTTATATAGGATTTTTCAGCTTTAGTCCTTCAGATTAAAAATTGTTTGTTCCGACCATAAATCTGCAGGCATCGTTAAGGTCACCCTATCTGAGGTATTGTCCGTTTTGGTACTTAATGACCTTTATAGTTTTGTCCTTAAGAGGCCGCTTAGGTGTGCGATGACCGTCATGTTAGAACCAAGACATTGGATGATGTTTGACCCCTAATCTTTTGATTGGTTTTGATGATAAAAAAATGTGATAATATTTGATAGACTAATGATCTGAAATTGAGTATTTTTAGGGAATCAAAATGATCACAAACTATGGTATAATCTCTCCATCTCACTCTATTACATTAATTGTCTAATAACGTTTTAACAATATATCAAGCATCCAAAGTGCTTCTAATCGGACTAAGTTAAGTATCGAAATAGACCATGTAAAGGTCCTTAGAACAGATGATGCACGTCTTGGAACAGACCATGCAGTAGTCTTGGAACAGACTACGCAAAGTCTCAAACCAAACCATGCAATAGTCTCGGAACAAACTATGTGAGGTCTCAGACCAGACCATGCATAAGTCCTGAGCCAAACCATGCATGGAACTAGGACCAGACTATGAGATAGTTGGACCAGACAATGGACAGTCAAACCAGACTATGTCTATGTTAGACTAGACCATGTTTGTGTTGGACCAGACCATGCGTTGATTCACATGCTGAGGACTATGTGTTTAATTATCACCTATTAACTTTAAGAACGCATTGTTCGATACAGGAAGAAAGGAAGATACTCTCTAAATAACTTTCTTCTATTCCTCGTATGATTGCTTGCATGTCTCGAAAAGTGTGAAGTCTTGTAGGTACAACAAAAAGGCTAAACAACTTTGAGAAACACACCTATAGCTAAAGCAAACTGTGACAAGACAGGAACCTGCTCCTATCAAATCAAACTCAAGCTAAAGTAATTTTAGCACTCAACTGAGAGACAACGAAAACCTTTCTTCTCCAACGTTCAAATCCTTGAAGCTCTACTATATAAAGATGCTTCCATGCAACGAGAAGACTAACGAATCAAATCTAAACGAATAAGAAAACAAGAACAAGCAAGCAAAAGCTAAGAGAAAGTAAAAGCAAATATCCTGTGAGAAAAAGAGAGCTTAGAGAAAAGATTACTTCATCTTCTATAAAGCTCATAGAGATTCCAACCACTATCATATCCTGTCCTTGAGAGTTATTCGAATCTTATTCATATTTGAATAGAAAGCTAGGAGTGGCTTAGTGATTAAAGAATACTTGGGAAGTATAATCTCAAGGGGAGATTCATACTTGTAACTAGTAGTGGTTTAAGAATATTAGTTGTCAGTAGTGACATAGAGAATACTTGTAGCCATAAGTGGCAGTGAAGAATACTTGCTTTGTAATCAGTTGATAACTAGACGTAGCTCAGTTTGAGTGAACCAGTATAAAACAAGCATTCTACTTTTGCTATCTTGTGTTTACAGTTGTTCATCTTGCACTCAGTGCACTTTCGAAAAGGTTTCTAAAGCTTTGTCATGAAAGGATATATTAGCTTGTTTAAACCCATGTATATCCCAAAGGCAACTTGTGAATTCATATTGTTTGCGAAAACTTTTATAATACACTATTCAACCCCCCCCCCCCCCCCCTTCTAGTGTATTCTTATGTATTTCACGTCACAATTCCTTGTAAAAGACTCCTTGGTGGGTTAAAGGAGGAGGTTGTATATAAACTCTCCTTAGTCTTGACTCCTAAGCGAGGTGGGACTTTTTGACATATCGGAACAAGCCCCCCAGTCGATACTAAGGAGCAAGAGTGAGACCCATTGGCCCTACAGTGGGCGCTAATGTTCCAACCATAAATTTGCAGGCATCGTTAGGGTTACCCCGTCCGAGGTATTGTCCGTTTTGGTGCTCGATAACCCTTATGATTTTATGCTTAAAAGGTCACTTAGGTGTGTGATGATCATCATGGTTCCTTGTAAAAGGCGCCTTAGTTAAGGGAGGAGGTTGAATATAAACTCTTAATAGTGTCTTTGCACAATCCACTTGACCCACAAGGAACACTAGGAGACCTAAGTTTGAGGACTATGTTTAATGAATTTTCTCATTTGTATTTTTTTGTTACTGTCTTTGTAATGACAATTGCATTACCTATAGTGCTCATTCCACTTTCTATTTTTTTGCTTTGGGACCATTTACAATTTTGTTATTGTCACGTGTGAGTAACTAATGATTGGAACGCATGAATTGTTGCTTTATATACCATTTTATGAAATGAAATGAAACAGAGAAGTATGAATCCAATTTCTGTTTGTAGCTATGTTAATTAGGTTATCTTTGCAATAGAACAGTAACCTATCAACTGATCCGACCTGCTCTTTCCTTATGGCTGACCACAACACTCAAAAATCGGCCACCAAATGCCTTGAGGATGTCATCCTCCGCCTTAACCAGACACAAGATCTATCCACCACGGACGTTGATGACACTATAAAACCCCTCATCGTCCTTAATGCACTTTTCGACATGCTCGCACCAGAAACCTTTCAACTGTATGGCACCATTTCGGGGAAGCAAATCACAATCTTGATCGACAGGGGTAGCAACCACAACTTCATCCAAAACACATGTAGCCAACTTCCTTACCTTTCCTTCCACAAACACCTCTGCCTTAAAAGTCATGGTTGGCAACAACTCTGTCCTAACCTGTTACCACCTTTGCCAACAAGAACCCTTGTTGATTCAGGGCCCATTGTTTCTGGTGGAGCTTCATGTCCTCCTCGTCAGTGGAGCGGATATTGTCTTAGGTGTCCAATGGCTGAAACACTTTGGCCCAATCAGTACCGATTACGGAGCCCTCACAATGACCTTCACGTATTTGGGTCGACCCATTACATTTGTTGTAGATGTACCACTTAGCCCACAAACTGCATTTGCCCAACAAGTCAAACGCATGTTACACACACATCCAACATCAACTCTCTTCCATATCACCCTCAAGCCCAATCAAAACCCCTCACTTGACCTTAACCTTGACCCAACCACACTAGTAACCCACCCCATCCTAGAGATCAACTCCGTTATTGACCACTACGCTTCTCTTTTCCTGGAACCTAATACACTACCTCCCCCTCATGATATCACTCACCGCATACACCTCATACCCAATTTCAAACCTATCAATGTTCGACCTTACTGTTACCTCCATTTTCAAAAATCGAAGCTCGAGAAACAAGTGGCAGTAATGCTTAACTCCGACATGATTCACCTCAATCAAAGCCCCTTCTCATCCCTTATCACTCTTAGTCAAGAAGAAAGATGGGAGTTGGCGATTATGCGTTTACAAGGCATTGAACTCCATTACAACAATCGTTTTCCAATGTCGACCATTGATGACGATCTTGGAGGCACCTCATGGTTATTGAAATTGGACCTCCAATAGGGCTTTCACTAGATATGCATGGCTGAGGAAGGCATTCCCAACACAAAATTTCAGACCCATCATGGCCACTACGAATACTGAGTTATGCCCTTCGGCCTCTGCAATGCCCCTTCCACATTTTAGGCGACCATGAACAAGCTCCTCGTTCCTTTCCTCTGCAAGTTCGTAGTAGTATTCTTTAATGATATACTCGTCTACAATGAGTCCCTTTCCTCTCACATACAACACTTGCACTCCGTGTTCTCTGTCCTTTGTAGGAAAAATTCTTCTTAAAGCTTTCAAAGTGTATTTTCGCTCAACAGCAATTAAAGTATCTGGGCCATATTGTATCAAAGGGTGGAGTTGCGCCAAAACCCTATAAAATTTGTGCAATGACAAATTGGCCGACCCCAACATCAACCACTTCACTTCGTGGTTTCCTTGGATTGACTAGGTTCTACTGGAAATTCATTTGTGGTTACGCTACAATTGCCACCCCTTTCAATCAACTCTTGCGAAAGGATCGGTTTTAATGGTGCCTTACATCCCAATTAGCATTCGAATCCATGAAGCGAGCCATGACTGAAGCACCAATACTTGCCCTCCTTGATTTCATTAAGCCTTTTACTCTTGAAACTGATTCATCCTACTTAGCCATGGGTGATGTTCTCATGCAACAAGGCCACCCAATAGCCTTCTTCACTGAACCATTTTGTCCCCAATTATAGAAGGCTTCTACTTATGTCAGGGAATTACATGCTATCTCTACTATTGTCTGCAAATGGCAACAATACTTATTGGGACACTCTTTTGTCATCTTGATTAATCACAAAATCATCCCAAAAATTATTAAAAAATGATTAAAAATGCACACATGGCAGAAAGTTAATTAAAATGTACAAAAAAAGAGGCATTTAATGAAGCATGGATGAAAAGGACTAAAACCCATGGCGGAATAAAAGTTTGGGGACCAAAAGTTGGAGGACCAAAAACATACTTTACCCTATATTTTTCTTAATTTATTTTACTTTATTTTTAATTTGTATGCATACAAAATTTGATATTGAAGAACGTGCTAAAAAAGTTGCTTCCTTAAAATATTTGTTCATGTTGGAGGAGTCACGAGTCTCGATTAAAATGAGGTATTTCAAACCAAATATGCCTGATGATTACAATTCAAACAATTGGCCATCTATCATTCCTCACAAACAATGAAAAATTCTTATAAAATATTGGGAAAAAATCTAACTCAGCAATGGTGATTTTTGTTTTTTTATTTGTGATTATCTTGTATTTTTGTATGCTTAGACATAGTGGCGGATCCAAGACCCTGGACCAATGGGGGCAATCTATTTTAATAAAAGTACTACCATATGAAGATAAAGATATAAATCATAAAATAACAAAATTTCTAATATATAATCAAATAAATTACGTACATTATAATTCTTCTCTACGTGATTTCATGTTTTGAAATCGTTGAATGATTAACTCATTGTCAATATTATTGAACACATCCTTTTTTCAATATAAGTCACAAGACAATCATTCATCCATGCATCTCCCATTCAATTGTATAGCCTATTTTTCACAATTTTCATAGCAGAAAAAGCTCTCTCCACAGTCGTTGTGGCAACAGACAAAATTATTGCTAGCTTCAAAAGAAGATAAACCAATGGATAAACAATATGTCTTCCAGTTTCAGCCAACTTCTCTGAAATATTACCAATCCCTTTCAAAGATGCAAATTCAACATTGCTACGCATATCAATGATGTAAGTCTCAAGTTGATTATCAAGCATCACCAAATTAGTTGAAGGAAATTCACGGGGATAGAACTTTGCAAACTCAATTAGCCTTACCTGATTAAAATTAGAGAACAAATTGGTTGGATTCAAACAAGCCATACAAAGGAGCAATTGAGTACTTGTCTCAGTGAAACGATCGTTAAATTCTTTAAGCTGCATATCCACAGTAGTATAAAATAATTCAACACGATAATGATGTTCTATTGTGATAGCTTGAGCTTTACCTCCACGTCGGGATCTCCCTTTAGAAAATACATCTTCCATATTAGGAATGCTAATGGCATGCACATTGCAAAATAAAACTACTTCTTTCACATGTCATCAATTGCCATTTTCAATGATAAAGACATAGTATCTTTCACATGAACCATACCAAGGAAGCACTCAACAATACTTCCATTCTTGTTAACATAATGCAAAGCAACAACCATTTGCTCTTTATTTCATATGTCACGGGATTCATCAACAATAATAGCAAATAATTTATTTCCAAGATAAGAAATAATTGCATTAGTTGTTTCCAAGGTAACGACATTAACAATGTCCTTTTGAATTGTTGGTGCAATTAATTGATTGTTTTTAGGAGCATTTCCCAAGACAACATGATTTATTGATTCATTGTGTTGGAAAAGGAATTTAAGAAACTCAAGAAAATTACCTTGGTTAGCAGAGTTCACTGATTCATCATGACCACGAAAAGCTAATCCTTGCTTTAGTAAAAAGCGAATGCAATCAACTGATGTGATTAAGCGTCTTTGATATAAATCAGGAACTTGTTTTGATTACTTTGATATTGCAACTTCAATATGTTGATTTTGATTCATCAAATCTTCACACTTCTTCACAACAATGTTATGAGCACTAATAGGACCTCCAATATGAGATGAAAACCTTTCTTTTTTATTCTAATTTGTGAATCCTTCTGTCACAAATGTATCACTACCATATTGTTTTCCAAAATTAGGCCTAAAGAGATAACAACATAAACAAAATGCAACATCTTTTTCTATATTATACTCTAACTAGTTGTGAAATTCAGTAAATCAAGAGGAACAAAATCTTCTTAATGATTTTCCAATTTCTTTTTGAGGAAAATTATGTTGAGTAGGTTGGCATGGCCTTCTTTGTAAATATGCTCTTCGTATCTTATCTCAATCATTAGGGTGATATGCTGAAATTTTGATACACTTTCCAGAATTCGATGGCAAGTCTTCTAAATTAATTTCAACTTGTTGTCGTTGGAGACTTGATTCACAAGATTTTAGTGAAGATTGTTGCTTATTTAATGGTAACTATCTCTTAAAGAATCTTTCCATGATTTGTTAAAAAAAAAAAAACAATCAGGATGATATGAAAAAAATAACAATAATAAATCAAGCAATTTCTAATATAATATATATATAAAAATAAACAAATAGAAACCAATAAACAATTTTTTTTATTCACACTAACTAGTAAGAAATATATTCACTGTTCATATATTCATAATATACATAAACTAATCAAAATTTTATCAGTACAAATTAAATTTGTTACTACATCTTTTACTATAAAAAGAAATCAAAGTTTTACCCACATTGAAAAAAAATAACAATAATCAAAGTTTTATGGTACATTTGAGAAAAAAAAAAATCAAAGCTTTAAACTTTTACAATTCAAAGTGATTAAAAATCTAAAGCATCATGATTGTAAAAAAAAAATTGGGATTCTTTAATAATGAAAAAGCTTCACACCTCACAGCACGACGTAATGCACTATCCATCCAATTCCACCATCTTATGTAATGTGTTACAAGAAAATATGAAAAAGTGAGAAAGCATAGAGGCGTAGGCATGTAGCACTCTACTTCTCCATTGTGTAGAAAAATTTTAAAAATAGAGAAGGGAAAGGGAAGGTGTGGGGGTGGGGAGCTGTTGCAACAGAGGGGAAGATGGAAGGTCAATTTTGAAAGGGGTTGCTACAAACGTATTAGAGAAGTAACTAATTAGAATAAGGCTTTTAGTTTTAGTTTAAAATAATATAAACCATGGTTCATCAAATTGGACTTTTATTTGGACCTTAAAATGGGTTTATGTTTATTGTGTGAGGTTAAATATTGTTGGTGTAAAATAGTAATAAATTAAGGGGGCACAATATATAAATTGAGGAGGTGCAAAATGTAAAAATTGATATATTTGGTAACAATTTTTAAAATTGAGGGGGTGTAGCTGCCCACCCTCACTCCCACATACGTCTGCTACTGCTTAGACAATAAGAATCTTGACGAAAGAGAGCCCTCTCAAATGGAAATGTATCATATGATACACAAGCCTAAAAATAAAAGTTCAATGAATGAGGGAACTCATAGAATCTTGGTATGAGTATTATCTTGGGTAGCAAATATTATAATTGATTTTGGTTTTAATTTTGATTGTGCATTATTTTTAAAATGATTTATGAGCTCAAAGCATTGGGATTTATAAGCTAAAACAATTTTGTGTGCTTATGTTTATGACTTCAGAAAATGAATATACTAATGGTGAGATATTGATATGGAGATAAATGACCCAAGTTGTATTATTTGAAGTGTTTGTTCTACTTTTGTAAACTTTACATAAATATTTTTGTAATGAATCTACTAAAAACAATGATGCAATAATATTAGAAATGATGCAAGAAACTAAAATATAAAATAAGCATCATATAATATTATGCAAAACCAAGTACTACCTAATTAGCATAAATTTCATGCATGTCATATATATTTGATCATTATTAACTTTCAAACTAAATCCTTGTTTTTTTAATCAACTAAATCCTTATTTTTAGTCATATAATAAATTATGTCCCCCTTCTATGAATGCTGTTCCCCCCTCCCCCCCTCCCCATTAATTCATGATAAAAAAATAACTTTGTAAATAAGCATGTTTCAAGATGTTGAAATTAATGAACCTTTTTGAAAATTTGAAACCTCGTGTTGATTTTTTTATCATTAAAATCAATGATGTTGTACTTGAAGGTTGTTTTAGTAGCACAATTTCATATTCTTTTAAAGAATATTCCGCAATGATTTTTGCTTCTTCCTAAAGAGTCAAATGAAATCTGAATTTTTGCAATGATTTAATAATTTTTATTTTATAAGACATGATGAAATTGAGAGAAGGAAAACATGAGGTTTACCTCATCATATAATGATATGTATTCCCCAAGATGCAATATCCTCAATATTTCCTTATCACTACATATTTTAGTCACAATAAAACAACCATCAAAATTTAAAATATTTGATTGAGAACATTTATCTATCACAAACAACAATTCCCTCACAATCAGAGATTTAAGCTCAACAGGATAGTCATTTTTTGATGGATCCTAGAGTCAAAAACGTTAAACATATTAAACTTTAACATCAATATGATATTAAAAGTTGCAATTTTTTATAGTATTATCTCTAATTTAGAAATTAGTTCTTTGCATGTCATTTGGAACAATTTTTGAACATCTGAAACAACTATTTTGAAGACAGCATTAGCAGTTCCATCTAAAACTTGAAGTTGAATGGCAAAGTTGTTGAAAGTTTAATATTAAATAATGTTAGTGATTTAGCCAAAATAATTAAAACCTAGTTTTTGTTGAATGAACATTAATAAATGTATTTAGTATGGAATGATCTTAGATGAAGAAGCATCTAATGCTTGTTTTCTCTTGTTTTTGTAAACTATGTCAAACCAACATCTATCTTCAATCAATGCCAACACTTTTGCCCAAACCATAAAGATTCCACCTTGGTAATAAAAAATTCACCACATTAATATTATTATCATTTTATTAAGTTATTTTTTTTTATATAGTCGGTAAAAAGAAATACTAAATCAATTAAGAGTTTTTAAATAATAAACTTACTCATCTCATGTGGTACAAATTAACAACATTCTTCTTTGCATGGTGCATGAGGAATGTCTGAATTAATCTTCTATCAACATTTTTAAGAGAGATAGAGTAGATTTCTTGTTGCAAGTGAATTGTATTGTCAATTATTCTAAAAATTATAGACTAAAATAATAATAAAATTAGTGATATTTAAATTTGACACAATTATAAAATGTAATACTATAATTTGTCTTTAATAAAACTGTATCAAGAATTTTTGGATTGAATAACACATTAGTCCAGCTTGGAACAAATTTTATAGCTACATCACTTGTCCAATTAAATAAATGAATTTTGATACTATTAGCCTTTTAAAATTAAAAAACTAATTAAAAAAATACAATTATATTTTTTCTAACCAAACAACACAAATTCATATGATATTATCTTTGCATATTGGATTTCGAATACATGCTAGGAATATAGATTGTTCTTCGAAAATTTGGTAACCTTGTCTACATAGTCATCATACAAGACACATTCCATTTGACCTCTATTAAAACAACATATATATTTAATTAGTATCGATAATGTATGCTATATGGAACTAACATGTCAATTTATGAATGTTAACTTACATCTCATTAGTATGTTCCAAGCATTTTTTTCACAAGTGTTCCATCCTTGAAATAAGTTATGATAAAAGACATTTTAGTGATTACCTTAGCAACATCTAAATTGTTAGATGAAATTTCCATTAAAAAACTATAACAAGGTCTTGACCATGGTAAGATAAATATAAATAATGTCAACTATATTACCTATTAAATAAGATGCATTATTTTGTAAATTATGAATATTTGCAACTTTTACTGGTGTTAAACCAGTTGTTGTGTAGTTCTCACAATCAATAGATGTAACAATTGTGTTTGTGGTTAACAACAACTTATAATGGTGGTTAGTGATTTTGTTCACACCATCATTATTCATCACAACAACATTTTAAAAAGTATATAATCCTCTTCTTCAATACCTAAATTGAGAAAGTCAAACACATCTTCTGTATCAGATGCTTGTATCTTACAACCCTATTAAATGTAAGATTGTTAAATGATATTTTGATATTAAGTGAATGACATGTTAATACTAGATATGTTAAATGAGTGAAATAACATAACCTCTGAGTCAATCATAATCATCTCCAAGAAATCAACTTCGTCGACCACTTTGTTTTTAAAATCAGTCCAGATTTGAATAACTTGAGTGTTGATTGACCATGGATGTGAGGAATGATGCATGTATTTGACTTTGATTTGTGTTAGGTGAGAAAAATCCATTCTTCAATCTATTGAAGAAAGGAATTTATTTTTTATTTTTTTATAGGTGTGTTGCCTTAAGTATCATAATGAATTTTCCAACACATAAAAAATGTGTATATAGAAACATTAAAAAACAACAAAATAAGTCACTTTGTATTTAATGAAAAAAACTTTTGAAAAGAATCAAATCTTTACATGCATATTTAAGAAAATTAGTTTGTGCATATCTCAGGTAGTAATTTTTGTATCTAATTGGATGATATATATATATATATATATATATATATAAAAAGTAATACATGATTAGGTGTTACTTTTGTGGATGGAGCTTAAAGTTCATCAGTCTCAACAACTTGGATTTCTAAGCAATAGAAAGGTGACAATGATAGCAGTAAATGGAGAAAGAAGATGGGAGCTCCTTAATTACATTTGAAAGAGTTTTGAATGCTAAACTTTGGTCAAGTGTCTTCCTAACTTTTTTTTTTAATTCGATAAGACCAAAAACTACTTGTCAACTTCTCTGAAAAGTTGACTAGAACATAATATATTTTTTTATGGTGAAGAGTTTTGATTTTTAACTATTGGTTAATGCATTCAGAATGTGATCATTAGATGAAAGGGTTAATAACACCATATTTGGTAAGTTTTTTTTTAACTCTATGGTCAAAGATAACATCAATGTTTAAAATAAGAATTGAAATAATTCAATGAATCAATTCAATTCCAATGAAGTAATCATTTGTTTGTCAATTTAAAAGAGATAAAGTAGTTTGGTTTTATCGACCTATATGTAGAGTTTGCTTCAGTCAAAAACTGAAAGTAGATTAGAAGAATAGGCTATATCATTATATGCTTTTAACTTTGTCACTATACATAGAGTTGTCAAAATGAACTTAGACTCACAAGTTGGCCCAACCTACCATGGATCTGGGATAGGCCGAGCAAGAAAAAAATGTCACTTTTATTGTTAGTTTAAAAATCAAACCCAGCCCACCTATGACCCGGCCTGCCACAGGTTAGTCCATGGTGGGCTGGTTTAGCTCGTGAACCTGGCAAGGAAGGATAAGTGTTAACCCTAATTTTCACTCACTTAATCTGTTTGAGATGCTCTCTAACTCTCCTCTCTCTTTTCATCCTCTAACCGCTACACACCATCCCCCTCTAATTTTCGATGTCAATCTCTACCGCCTCATTCAGTGATTCTCCAATGCGTTCGCCACCATTCATAATTCAAATTCTCACTCATGCTTTGTCGCAGCGCCATGAATGGAACCTTCACTCAGTCACGCTTCGCCACAAACACCTCAACTCTGCTGCCACCCTCATGACCTCACCACTCAGAGGATCGTCTTTGGCGGGCGCACATGTCCTTGACCTTTGTCTGTCGCACACTCACACCTCAACCGTCTTTTCTTGGCGTGTCTCTTAAGGTTGGTTGATTTTCTGAAATTTGTCTCTGAATTATTTTTTTTATGATTTTTGAATTGTCTCTAGATTGCTTTTGTTTTATGGATGATTTTCTACTCTGGAATTCCACTGAATTGTGTCTCTAAATTCTAAATTGTATTTACAAAATGGAATCTGAAACTGTTAATGAACATAATGTTGGTGATTTGATTTACCAAATATTCCTAAAGAAGATATTGAAATAGAGAATCAAAATGATAATGAGAAGCCTAGTAAAAAGGCTAGGGTAACTACATTTAAAATTTGACAAAATTTTACTAGAATTGGTATAATAGATGGTAAAGAAAAAGCTAAATGCAATCACTATCATCAAGAGTATGTTGTTGGTGGTACCAAAATAAGGACTTCATCTATGTTGCATCACTTGCCAAGATGTAATGAGTTAAAAAAATGGAGATATGGGAATGATAATAATTGATCATGCAAGGAGATTGAGGTCTAGGGAAATAGACCAAAAACATGTAGACAATTTGCTTTCAAGAGCTATACTTGAACATGGGTTATCATTTAGTTTTGTTGAGTATAAGTAGATTAGTGAACTACTTATATATTTATATCCTAAAATCAAAATTCCAACTAGTAATACAACTATGTCTAACCTTTGGAGTATTCATTTTGAAGAAAAAGAAAAAGTGAAACTTGCAATGTGTAGAACTAATAGTAAGATTTGTTTGACATCTGATTGTTGGACTTCCATAAATCAAGAAGGGTATATGTGTATGATTACTCATTTTGTTGATATTGCTTAGAAATTGAATAGCAAGATTATTGCTTTTTGTAAGTTGGACCCTCCACATGGTGGTAATGAAATGACAATTTATTTTTATATCTTGCTTGATTGGGGAATAGATAGGAAAATATTTTCTATTAATTTGGACAATGCTAGTGCTAACAAGTCAATGGTAAGAATTATGAAAGAACAATTTAATTTGCAAAATAGTTTGATTTGTAATGGTGAGTACTTTCATGTGAGGTGTAGTGCTCATTTGTTTAATCTCATTGTTCAAGAGGGCTTAAGGGCGATTGGTGGTGCTTTGAAAAAGATTAGAGCTAGTATAAAATATGTGAAAGCATCAGAGGCAAGAAAGATTGCATTTAAAAAGTGTGTTTTTTAAGTGAGGGGTATTGATACTAAGGTAGGTTTGAGAATGGATGTGGTCATGAGATGGAATTCTACCTATGTTATGCTTGAAAGTGTAGTTAAATACCAACATGCTTTTAGTTGTTTGGCTATCTATGATTGAAACTATGTCCATTGTCCATCAAATGAAGAAAGAAAAAGAGGGCTGAAAAAATGTGAGTTCTTGAAGCCCTTTTATGTCATTACTAACTTGTTTTCTGGTTTAACTTATCCTTTATCCAACATCTAATCACTATTTTATGCAAGTTTGGAAAATTGAATGTTTGTTGTGTGAGTTTAAAGAAAGTGATGATCCATTGATTAGTAACATGTCTTTGACAATGATTACCAAGTTTTCCAAGTACTGGCTAGAGTATTATGAGATTCTTGCTATTTGAGCTATTCTTGACCCACGGTTGAAGTTTAAAGTTATTTGATTTTGTTATTTAAAGATTGATCCTTCTACTTGTGAAGAAAAAATTGAAGATTTAAGAAAAAGGATGTACTTGTCATTTGATGAATATGTAAAGGCAAATTCAAAACGAGTCAAATGCTTCAACTTCTCAAATTTCTCCTCCAATACAACAAGTTTCTTATATGGATGATGAACAAGTTATGGATGCATTTGATGTAAGTTAGTTAATGTATTTAAAGTACTTTATTTTATTTATTTCCAGTTATCACTATTTTGCTTCATTGTTTATTTAAAGTACTTAGCATTGATTATTTTGTTTCATTTTTATTTTAATGTCTCAAAGGAATATGCTGATTATTTGAGTCAACATGTTACTGACAATGGAAAGTCTAAATTGGATCTATATTTAGAAGAATGGATTCTTGATCCTAAGTTTTTAGATAAGTTAGATGTGTTGAATTATTTGAGAGATTGTCGAGACCGTTATCCAAACCTTTTTAGGATGGCTTGTGATGTTTTAAGCATTCCAATCATTACAGTTGCTACTGAGTTTGCATTTAGTCTTGATTCTCATGTGCTAACCAAGTATCGTATTTCCCTTCTTGAAAATGTGGAATTAATCATTTTAATCCAAAATTGGTTGCATGGTTTTGTAGAATCGGGTAATTTTTATAACTTGTTATTGCTATTTTGTTATTAATTTTTTTCTACTACACTATTATTGATGAATAGCTAATATAACATTGTATTTTTTTTTATTGTAGATGAAGACAAAATAAATATTGAAAGAGAAGAAGTGGTCATAGATGTATCTAGTCAATACTCTAATGTGGTTTAATGTTGATGGCCAAGAACTTGAGGAATTGAAATTGTTTTTCTATTGTTTTTTAATATTTTGTAATGTTGTTTAAGACTTAAATATTCTAGATTTCAAAATTGTTTAACCTGTGTATTTTTCAAGACTTGAACTATTTTGTGATCATATTCTAGTAATTAATTTGTATTTTAGATTTTAGTTTTTTTTTTTTAATTGAATGTGTTTCGTATAAAAAAATATATAATCTTCAAATTTATTTATTTTTAATTTTTTAAAAACTTTTAGGTAGTTGGTGGGTTGGCTCGTTTAACTCACCAATCTATAGTGGGCCGGTCCATGTTCGTTTTTTAAAACTCACTAAGGAGTGAGTTGAGTTGGCTCGATCCACCAACTAGGTGGGTCAAGGTGGGTTGGGCCCAACAGGTCGGCTTGACCTGTTTTGATAACTTGTATATAATGTAATTAAGTAAGAAATTAGTTCATCAGAGAATTTTCTCCATATTTATGTAAGATTCTTTTGGCAATGAAGTTTTGATAATACAATTTAATAACTCATCAACTATTCTGATACTTATTTGTATTTTGTGAAGTGCAACTTTGACACTAATTAATTGAAATAAAATTGATGAATACATTCTTTCAAAGCAGTTAACAAAAAATCATGTTTGATAATAATAACAAAAATTAATTTATAACTGAAAAGAAATTTGTAGAAGCAGCTAATTTGGTCTTAGAATCTTTGAAAATGATAGAGTTAAACATGATTAAAAATGTATCAAAATATGAATTAATGAAGGGTGAACTTGTAATATCATAATTGTAAACATGTTTCTAATAATGTTGTTTTACCATATATCCTTTAATGATACCAAAATTGCAACAAAACCATATTTGTGTTTAAAATACTAAAAAATATAAGGTCCAAAATTAATAAAAACATTTCTAAAGTTGAACCCCATTTGTGTTGTTCAACTTTTGTTTAGAAATTAGAAATCATTTGTTGGCTAGTTTTTTCATTTTATGGACTTATGCATTTTTTGGGTTTATGCTTGTATTGGGTTGAACATTGAGATTCTTATGTTTTAGAAGTTAGTTGAAATGGTGACACTCGTATTTTGTTTCACCTAAGCCAAAAATAAAATTTAGCAAAAAAATAAACCGAATGCCACAATCCTTCATTGTTTTTGTTAGATTGCAATAACTAATGTTACACAGACAACATTTTTTACTTTAATGTACTTACATCCATATATCCATAAAGGCTTAATACTCATTTATGTCTTGTTATTTATTTTTTGTGCTCAATTGAGTTTTAATATTATTTGTCTAATCAATTAGGTCCTTTTATTTATTTTTTGTGCTCAATTGGATCTTAATATTTGTTAAAAATACCCAATTGGGCCATGTTTATCAAGAGATGACGTTAAAGAAAATGACGGATATGACCCAATTGGGTATTTTTAACAAATATTAGAACCCAATTGAGCACGAAAAACAAATAATAGAATGTAATTGATTAGACAAATAATATCAAGACTAATTGAGTATAGAAAACAAATAACAAGACTTAATTAATTAAACAAATGAAATAATTGAGCACAAAAAATAAATAACATGATATAAATGAGTATCATGCCATCCATAAAAAAACACAATTAAGATTATGTCTGAAACATCCATGTCCAACCTTCATCTAATTACATCCAAAAATTAACATAAGTCATAGTTTGAAATAACCATTTGACCTTAATCTAATTACATCCCAAAATTAACATAAGTGAAAGTCTGAAACCATCATGTTGTTCATCGAGTCATCCATCATTTTACCATCCAAAAAATATAATAAAACATTTGTTCATTATGCATCACAAACATAAATTTTTCGAACATCAGCAATATTGCTTGAATCTTTATCAAATTCAAACAAAACTGTATCCGCTTCTTCAAATCCCCAACTTGTACAAAAGGTTTTCCAACCCTCTCCAATCTTAATTGTCTTCCTTATCCTTGAACGTTTTTAAAGTACAAGCTTGCAATGGTAGATCTTACCATGTGAATCACGAAGTTTTAGCTTCCAAAATCCTTGAAAGTCAACATAGTTCACAAATTTAATGTTCAAATACTACAAATAGATTTGATACAATATAAAACAAATTCTATAGAAAAGTAAAAATAAATTCAAAGAGAAAAAAATAGAATTAAACCTTTTAATATCAGGGACCACATTGACTAATTGACTCCCATGTGCTTTATAGTGTGCCAGCTTTATTTTGAATCTCTTTTTGGATTATTCTTTCCTATTTGGTGACACTTTGTGCATTTTTGAACTGGTTGTGGTTTGTGTAGGTAAAGGATTTGGTTTGATAAACAACTGAACGTGAAAAATAGAGTCACCTACATACCAAAATTATACACCATGTTCTTTTGTCAAATCGTACCTCATCTTGACACCCTTCCAACCATCGTTGATTAAGGTTTGACCATCCTTCTTTTTGCATGTGATAAAATGTTGATCGTCATTTTGGTGAATTAGGGTTACAATAGAATCTAGCTAAGCACTGAACTTCACAGCAAAAGATTCTTCAACCACATGGTATTCCTGTATGTAGATACAAAAACACAAAAGTCAGACAATATATAGTAAAAGAAAATCAGGGTTATTAACCGTGTATGTGATTTTGAAAATACAAATTTACAAATGGAAATAGTACCTCATGATCATTGATCATGTGGACAAATCCACCCTTGGTATTCATCTTCAAAATGGCTTTTAGATTCTCCATGGTCTTTAGGAATGTTTAGGAACAAATAGAGTCAGAAAAAAAAACGAAGAGTGTAGCCACTATACTTTTATAAGCATCAAAACACAATAGAAGATAACTTAACTTTTATGTCTGGAAGTGTCAATGTCAAGTCATTTTAAGAATAACTTCATTTACTTTTTTTAAAAAAATTCACATAGAGAATTAAATTTAGTCTAAATTGATTTAAATAAATTTGTGACAAATAGTGTATATTAAAACATATTGCATTCAAAGATGAATCTGATATCATTCATGTAATATTACAATTTGCATATAACGTCCAAAATAATAATAGAATAATTAATGTTGAATTATTCTAAAATGAAAATGTTACAAATTAAACATATAATCCTTTTACTTTTTCCTCCAAGTAAGCTACCATTGATTCATAAATGATTTCGACCTTCTGTAGAACTGGAAGAAAATTTATTTGTTAAATTTGCATTTAACTTTCAAAATGGTATAACAAAGTCTTGCATAGAAGTTTCCAAGAAATCAAACCTGCTATAAGTTTTCAAAAACTTCTTTGTAGACAACATTTGTTGTTGATGCACAAACAATCTCCTCCTCATCCAATATTAGAATTTTAAGCCCTTGCTTTGATTTAACTCTTGAAAGAGACACATAAAGTTGACCGTGAGTAAATACTGATTTTGATAAATAGATGCCAACTTTTGAGAGTAATTGTCCTTGACTCTTGTTAATAGTCATATCAAAACACAAAGACAAAGGAGATTGATGTCTTTGAAATTTGAAAGGAAAACCAACATCAATATTTGATGTCATTCAGAAATTCTTAACAACATTACAAGTACTCCAATCTATGGTTTGGGATTCTTGAATATTTGATGTCATTCAAAAATTCGATTGTAAACTATTCCTCTTAAAGTTTAAAGTTTTTATCTGATTGGCAAGTTGTACCTAAACTCAAATATTATTTATCTTCACCAGGTATTAACGAAAGAATAAATTCATTGACTTGTTCAAAAGATTCAATAGTTGGAGCCCAAATAGCTCGCTCCTAAAAGATGGTAGTATTTTTCAAATTTTCAATAATGTTTGGATATACAAAACTCACCAAGGAAAGTAAAGGATTATTAAAGTCTTTAATCAAGAGATCATTAGGTATTGTTGTTAGAACCAAGACATTTGATGATGTCTAACCCCTATACCTTGATAGGTTTTGATGATAACAAATGTGATAATATTTAATCAACTAATGATTTCAATTAAGTGATTTCAAGAAATAAAGTAAGAACAGACAATGGTATAATCACTCTAACTCTTACTTTCGTCTTAACTGTCTGATAACTGATGATGATTAAGTCACGCACTATAATTGCTTATAAATAGAATAAAATAAGCTCTTAACGGATCATGCAAAGTCTTAAGGCCAAACGATGTTTGAGGCTAGGCCAGACGATGTCTGATGCCAAGCTAGACAATGTTTAAGGCTAGAATAGACCATGTCTTTTAATTAAGAATGTGTTTGTAAAGCTAGACGATGTCTGAAGCTGAGCCAGACAATGTCTAAGGCTAGAATAGACCATGTCTTTTAATTAAGAATGTGTTTGTTAAGCTAGACGATGTTTGAAGTTAAGCCAGAGATGTCTAAGACTAGAACAAACCATGTCTTTTAATTAAGAATGTGTTTGCTAAGCCAGACGATGGCTGAAGCAAAATTTTACTTTCATTTGCTACTCATAGAAATATGAGACTTTATCAAATGGATGTAAAATGTGCATTCCTCAATGGTGTAATTAAAGAAGTTTATGTAGAACAATCCCCTACGTTTGAGAGTACTATCTTTCCAAACCATGTATTTAAACTAAACAAAGCACTGTATGGTCTTAAACGAGCTCCCAGAGCATGGTATGAAAAACTTAGTTCATTTTTAATAGAACACAATTTTACAAGAGGAAAGATAGATACTACATTGTTCCGCAAAAACTATTCTTCTGATTTTATTATTGTTCAAATCTGTGTGGATGATATTATCTTTAATGCCACTAATGATAAACTCTGTGAAGAGTTCTCAAAGTTGATGCAGACTGAGTTCGAAATAAGCATGATGGGAGAACTAAAATTCTTCATAGGATTGCAGATCAAGCAGACCAACAAAGGAATATCCATACACCAGACCAAGTATGTGAAAGAACTCTTGAAAAAGTTCAAAATGGATGATGCTAAATTATGAAGACTCCAATGCATCCAACAACATCACTTGGACCTGATGAAGATTCAAGGAAAGTAAATGTCACTCAGTTCAAAGGAATGATTGGATCACTACTCTACTTGACTGCATCCAGACCAGACATAATGTTCAGTGTCTGCCTCTGCTCTAGATTTCAGTTTGACCCAAGGGAAGTACATCTATCTGCTGTTAAAAGAATTTTTAGATATTTAGTTGGAACTTCTAATCTTGGTCTTTGGTTTAAAAGACAGAAAGAGTATAAGCTGCTAGGCTATTGTGATGTTGACTATGCTAGAGATAAAATTGAAAGAAAAAACACTAGTGGAGGCTGCCACTTCATTGGAGGCAACATGATGTCATGGCTTAGCAAGAAGCAAGGAACAATAACACTATCAACAGTAGAAGTAGAATACATCTCAATTGCAAGTTGTTGCTCTCAGATATTGTGGATCAAGAATCAACTTGACTACAACATATTTGAGAGTAAGATTCCTATCTTATGTGATAATATTGCTGCTATATCTCTTTCAAAAAATCCTACCATGTACTCTAGAGCCAAGCATATAGAAATAAAACATCATTTCATAAGAGACCATGTTCAAAAGGGGACCATTAAATTGGAATTTGTCAAGATAGACGATCAGCTTGCTAATATTTTTACAAAACCCCTTACTAAAGACAGACTGATCTTTTTGAGAGAAAAGATTGGGATGGTCTGGGTGAATTATAACATGTGTTGTCATCATCAAAAGGGGGGAGGTTGTTAGAACTAAGACATTGATGATGTCTAACCCCTAATACCTTGATAGGTTTTGATGATAACAAATGTGATAATATTTGATCAATTAATGATTTCAGTTAAGTGATTTCAGGAAATAAAGTAAGAACAGATAATGGTATAATCACTCTAACTCTTACTTTCATCTTAACTGTCTAATAACTGATGATGATTAAGTCACACACTATAATTTCTTATAAACAAAATAAAATAAGCTCTTAACGAATTATGCAAGTCTTAAGGCCAGACGATGTTTGACGCAAGGCTAGACGATGTCTAAGGCCAGGCCAGACGATGTTTGATGTAAGGCCAGACAATGTCTAAAGCTGAGCCAGACGATGTCTAAGGCTAGAACAAACCATGTCTTTTAATTAAGAATGTGTTTGTTAAGCCAGACGGTGTCTGAGGCTGAGCCAAAAGATGTTTAAGGCTAGAACAGACCATGTCTTTTAATTAAAAATATGTTTGCTAAGCCAGACGAGCTGAGCCAGACGATGTCTAAAGCTAGAACAGACCATGTCTTTTAATTCAAAATGTGTTTGTTAAGCCAGACGCTGTCTATGCACGAACAGCACCATACTTAATCAAGACCAGACTATGTCTGTTAATCCAAACTTTGTCTGTGCAGGAACAGAATGTCATTCATCATATGTGCTAAGGAATATGTGATGTATTATTAATTCTTTACTTAAATAAAGGCACTACTGCAACAGAAAGAAAGGGAGACTCTCTTTGACGTTACTTTATTTGATTCCTCGTATTGTTTGTATGTCTCGTATTATGTGAAGTGTGTAGGTACAGCCAAAAGAACCAATCAGCATTGGGATGCACACTTTTAGCTAAAAGACAACTATAACAAGAGACAAAAACCTGATCCTATCACATCAAGCACAGTTAAAGCTACTTCAACACTTTACTATGTGAGACAATGGAAAGAAGTCTTCTCCAACGTTCAAATTCATGAAGCTCTCTTTATAAGGATGCCTCCATGAAACGAGAAGACTAATGAACGAGAACAGAAAACAAAATCAATCTAGACAGCAAGAGAAAGCACTCTGAGACAAGGTCTTGAACACGAGTTGAGAGAAAAAGAATATCCATCCTCTACAAGCTCATGTAGATTCAACATTTGTTTATATCCTTTCTTTGAGAGTTATCTAAATCTTATACATATTTGTATAGAAATTCAGGAGTGGCTCAGTGATAAAAGAATACTTGGGAAGTATAATCTCAGAGGGGGGGATTCATACTTGTAACCAAAAGTGGTTTAGAATACTTGTAGCTAGGAGTGGCATAGAGAATACTTGTAGCCAGAAGTGGCAGTGAAGAATACTTATTTTGTAATCAATTGATTATAGTGGAACCCTTTAACAGTTGCTAAAGGAGAACTAGACGTAGCTCAGGTTGAGTGAACCTGTAAAAAAACAAGCTCTCATCTGCTGTCTTGTGATTACATATATTTATCTTGCTTACGTGCTCTTTTGGAAAGACTTTCTAAGCTTTGCCTTGCAAGGATATATTTGCTGATTTAAACTAACATATATCCAAGAAGGCAACTTGTGAACTAATAGTATTTACGAAAAAGTTTTAAACCCACTATTCAACCCCCCCTTCTAGTGTGTTCTTGTGTATTTGAATTGTGATTTTAAATTCTCCTTTTTCATTTGATTCCATTGAACCATCACCAACCTTAAGTATCCAGTCAACAAACTTTTTAACATCATTAACTGTTTCCTTTGATGCAACATTACTAAGGCGCATGTTTTTAGTTAACTTCAACACTTTGCAACTTTTCCAAATTTTTGAAGAATTGATTGACGCTTTCACAATTTCTTGTCTTGATCCTTTTCTCATAATGGGTAATATTTGTCTAAAATCACCACCCAATATATCCCTCAATGTGTGATCAAATGCTTCAAAACAAAGTCTATTCATCATTGGAGCTTTGTCCCCAATGATTAGTTTTGTTTCCAAGAGAAGTTTTGCACATGGACTACCTTGAGCAATATTACAAGTTGATTCATCATTTATTAGTAACGGAATACAAAATATGGAATGTTCAGTCCTTCCCCTAGGTAGTAAGAATTACCACTTGAAGCTACATTCAAGACAATCATTCCTTGTGATCTCAAAGCAACAAACAAAGTGTTCCAAAGGAAAGTCTTTCCAGTTCCTCCATACACATAGAAAAAACAAACTTTTAACAATCATTATATATAACTTCCATTATCTTAGTATTGCTCTGCTGTCAATTTTTTCATAAGAGAAGTATGTATTTCAAATATTTCTTCTCTATCATAACTAAACTCATCTACTATGAATTTATTATTGAAAAGGTTCAAAGTAGACATATCAGGAAGTGGCATATATACAACCAATGTTTTTTAGCGATCTTCCAGTGGACATTAACAACTTCTCAATTTCGATAAGAGAAAAATTTTGCAACTCATTATCATGCAACTGAAGACTTGTACATCAAAAAATTGATTAGCTTAGCTTAATTTATTCTTCCAATGTTTCTAGAGTTATTCAACTGACTTGGAACAATCGGTTTTGTTCATTACTAATAAAGTATTAATTGAAAATTATATTCAGAGTTGGATAATTTACCCCGAACATTCAACTGTCTCCTTTTCTAGTACATAATTCCATTAGATAGTAATTTCCAACTTTCTTTCCAAACAAAATTTGGTTGAGACTGTGACACCCTTTACCCCCAAGGTTTATCTTAAAATAAAGTGTGGAATAAATAGAGAACTACACAAGTAATTATCGACTTTTCAAAAACCTCTCATGAGTAAAAGGTTCACATTTTCAAATATCATACTTGTTCTCACAAACATTGTAAATCATATAAACCCAAAGGGATTTGCCACTCCAAAGGCCATACAAAAGTATGATGTTAAGTAAAAGAACCTAGACATAAACAAGTAACCCTGCCTCGATGTCACAACTATCAGAGCACAAGTCCCCAAAAGAAATATAATCTAAGTCCGAGAGGCTAAGCCTCTGCTCCAGCATCCTGCTAATTTCCTGGATGATCCTCACCTGCAAGTGGCAATCAACCCAAACACACAACAACAGGGATAGCAACAAAGAATCATTCTTGCATCAAAAGTAAGATATAACATAAACGGGGGAAATGAGATTGTATATTTTCAGCATAAGTACACCCATGTAAATCACACATAAATAATATGATTCCTCTATGCAATATTATAATGCGTAGTAATGCAATGTCTCTTAAACTCTATCTCATATGCCATATGGTACATCTAGCTCAAGAGAATAGTCTAAGTGTGGTCTACCCAGAAGCATCATCGATGTCGATGCCTTCGGCCTAGACTATACTACTTAGAATGATCCGCATGTGGTTGTCAAGACTACCTAACTTTGCAAGTACATTCCAACTCATGGGATCAACATGAGCTCACAAAATTTTCGCACCAGGTAACCCCTAAGGTACAAGCTAAACCTATCGTGACCCCCACCTTCACTAAGGAGTTCTAGTCAGTTAGTGCACATGAAAGTGAGATGGAAGGACTCTTAGGAGTGGCACTTGATGGTTGTTTATGGTGCATCACAATTTTCTAGAAGACAAACCCTTTGGGAGGAGTTATTGGAAATTAGTAGTTATGTGATGGGAGCTTAAACAATTATTAGAGACTTCAACGATACTCTCTCACCCAAGGAGAGCACTAGTAACACTAATTCTCAAGGTCACCATGATATGAGTGTTTTTCATGACTTTCTTCATCGTGGAAACATGATTGGTATGGGGTTTCAAGGTAATATGATGAACTGGAAGAATAGTAGGATGGGTGTTAGACTTGATAGATACATTATCAACCTTGATTGGAGATTGAGATTTCAAGAGGCAGTGGGGGTTCATCTTAGCTGGTTGAAATTTGACCATAGGCGGGCGCTCTCCTATGTCTTGACAACCAAGCTACACGCAAACAAAGGAGGAAACCGTTTCACTTTGAAGGGGCCTGGACTTTGCACTTCAAATTTTCGAGGTTTTATAGGATAAAATGGGAGCATGCACTTACTACTTCCAAATGGGGTAGGAACATCACTCAATTCTTGGATAATCTGAAGGCTTGGATTAAGGAGGTGTTTGGTTGTTTATCGAAGAGGAAAGCGTCTCTGCACAAGAAATAATATAGCCTAGATGCTAGAAGAGGCTCCTTGTTCAATTGACCCCTGATATTGAGTATAAGAAGGAAGGAGTACGAGTTGTTGGTTATGGAGGAGGAGGTTCACTGGTTTCAAAAAGCCAAGTTAAGGTGGTTGTTGTTGGGAGACCACAACACTAAGTACTTCCATGGGATGATTGCTATTAAACGAGGGAGGAATAGATAGATATGCTTCAAAATGGTAATGGGAACTAGATTACTGAACTGGAGAACCTGGAAAGGATGGTGACAGAGTTTTATAAAGTTTTGTATACTCAGGACTCGATGTATCATCCTTTTGTGATCTCTCATGCTTTTCCTAATCTTGGAGAAGATGCTAAGGAAGAGCTATGGGGGCTTCCATCGTCGGAGGAAATTTATCAAACCATAAACACATGGAGAGTCTTAAGGCTCTTGGGCCAAATGGATTTTAGGTAGTGTTCTTTTAGAAGTATTGGAATGTGATTGGGAGTGACTTTTACAACTTTGTGAACAAGGGTCTTCCAGAATCACCAAGCCACAACTGATGTGAACAAAACTTTCATTAGATTTATTCCTAAGAAGGAGGTGAGCTTCATGAAGGATTTTAAACCTATCAGGCTTTGTAATGTGGCATACAAGGCCATCACAAGACTGATCTCCCTTAGATTAAGACCCTACATGAGTAGATTGCTTGGACCTTCCTAGACTAGCTTCATTCCCCATCAGCTGAGTGGGGACAATATTGTGGTGGCGTAAGAAATATTCCATTCTATGAGAAGCAAGAAAGGACAGAGAGGATGAATGGCTATCAAGATTGACTTGGAGAAAGCCTATGATAGGCTTAGTTGGGATTTCATTCGAGATACTCTACATGATATTGTATCCCAGAGGAAATGGTTGATCTCATTTGGCATTGCATTTCTATTGCGTCCATGAGGGTGCTTTGGAATGGCAAAGCTTTGGAAGAGTTTGCTCTTACTAGGAGGATTAGGTAGGGAGTCCCCTTATCAACTATCGCATTATTTGTTTGTTCTTTGCATTGAGAGGTTGTTCCATCTGATTAACCTAGCGATGGATCAGCATACTTGGAGACCGATTCGGTTGAGTAGGCATGGCATAATTTGTGACACATGAGTAGTTGCTCCAAAATTAAGCCACCAGGTATTATTGGGAACCTCAACAAGATTTGATTCGAAATTTACAAATATATAAAATATACCTTTCTTTTCAAACCATTTCTTTCTTTTCGGGTAGTCCTTCTTAAAGTGACCACTCTATTTGCAGAAGTAGCACTTCTTTTCTTTTCGGACTCCTCCATCCTTAACCTTTAATTGAGAATTTCCCTTATCCTTCTTACCTGACTTGATTTTACTACTACATGAGATGGATTGAGTTGTCCTTCATTTCTTTAATCTCCCTTCCTCTTGAATTAACATGGCCTTTATTTCTTGAAAATTCCATTTTTCCTTAAGAGTGTTATAGTTCACTTGAAATTGGCCAAATTCAATAGGAAGAGAGTTCAAAATGAACTGTACTAAGAAGGTCTCACTCACTTCCATTCCCATGGAATTCAATTTTGCTACTAGATTTGCCATTTCAGTCACATGATCATGAATTGGTTGAGACCAATCAAACCTTTTATTGTTAGGTCACTTGATAGGTTCTTCACAATTGACTTGTCAATAATGTCTAATTGTGAGTACTCCTTAACCAATTTCATGAACTCCCTTGCATTGTCTGTTTTAGGCATAGATGGCTTCACATTTGCAACCATAGGCATTTTCATCAAGTTCAAACACAATTTGTTAGACCGCTCCCAAGCCTCATATAGAGACTTGTCAACATCAGTACTGGTCTCTGTAATAATTGGGGGGGCTTTCATCCATTATTAATGCTAAGTCCAAATCTGTTACACCCAATTGAAACTAGATCATTTTGGATCAATCAGCATAATTCAACCCATTGAACTTGATCATTAAATTTCCCAAACCAAACATATTAGCCATGGCTGATACATTCAAACAAACTCACATATTAATGCTTTGAGTATATTTAATGGATTCATACTATATAGACTTTAATCATGTGTCTAAGTTCACCTTTGGGTGATAAATAAATACATTCCATATCAATAATGATGCCAAAAAATATACTTTAATGGGCAATAAACCATGCTATTCTTGAAATACATGATATCTTTGGATATACATATACTCAACAAGCATGAAAAAAAATCCTTAATATCATTAATTATAAGCAATAGTTCACCTTTGGGTAATCCATATGTGTCTTATAATTAAAAATTCCATTTTGCCCAAACATAAAATTTTTATAGCATCATTATACCAATTAGTTGTATATTTTGGAAATTCAAAACTCAATAGATTTGATCACTTTGGTGATTAACAAATCCTTCTTTAATATGTAATTCCAAAATAATTCATTCTGTAAAACAATTTTACAAATCAAAATTTTAAAATAACACATGAAGGATCCTTCATGGAATTGATTTATGTAAAATTTCACATATAGAAAATATCCATAACTTTTCAATTTATGTAAATATATATATCAAAATGTCATAACTATTTGTTGATTGATATACATATTACAAGAACCATTATGTATTCACTTTTCACATACACATTACAAAACCAATCCAAACTTATAAAGGCAATGCAACAAAAGGCCAAGTAATGTCAATATGTATTGGGTTCCATGAAAAATTTCTTTGCAACAGAAATAAATTAAATTATTGTTTTATGGAGAAAAATGATATCCGTAACCAAGCTCTGATACCAATTGTTAGCATAATTTTACTCTCATGTGTAATTTCTTAAGAGTCATCATATAAGAAATCACACATAGGATCTTGGATATTATTATTTTTCACTTCAATCATACTCTGTTAATTTGTTAAAAGAGTTTAGAAGACTTACCCGAATCCATAATTTCTCACATCATACTTTCTAGCAAATGACAAACCTGCAAAACATTGTTAAGTAAAAACATGAGAAGTGTGATCTAACAAAAAATGAAAGAAACATGATTTGACAAAAATTGAAAAACATGATTTGACAAAAAATGAAAGAAAGATCATTTAGCTATATAGTTTCTTACCAAAAATTAGGAAGAAGTTTTCTATTGAAGTTTTCTCCTTCCATCAAGGTATCAAATACCTTTCCAAGGATAGGTTTGAGTTCTTCGTCACACTCTAGAATCCATATCGTTGTATTTGTAGAATCATTTAATTCTTATGATGCAGCAATTGTTTCCATGTTCATATTCCTAAAAAATAAAGAATTGAAAAAATGAGAAATTAAACAACAAATGTAATTACATGTTAATGCAAAACGAAGCATATTCGTGAGTAGAAGAAAGAAAAAAATAATAATCATCATACTTACAAAAACAAAGATGAAAAGAGAAATTTTTTTTATATTAAGGAAACACCCTTATCACGAGAGGTGAATTTGTTTATTTAAGGTTTAGGGCGTAAGGCTTAGAAGGGTTTAGGATGTAGGGATTAAGACCGCTATGAAACAGGTTTACGAGAAGGAGAGTGAAAGTGTTTTTTTTTTTTTTTTAATTCTAGGTGTAGTAAATAGGGGAAAGAGAAGATTTTTTTTTTTTTTTAATTTTGGATGCAAAAAGATCAAATGAATTAGATGCATGTTAATTTCTAAAAGACCGTGATAATCCTTACCGTCTAATTTAATTTAATGGATGAGAATGTTTGTTCTCATTCTTACATAAAAACACAGTTTTCATACGAGTCACCCCTTATATATTTTATATATTTTAATGAAGCTTGGGAGAGTAAATAAGTTGCGTGCGTTTCTTACTATAAAAAAAAATGTTTATAAGTGTTACTTCATTAGCAAGAAGTTTACATAATGATTTGTAAGTAGTTTGATGAGAAGAATGTGTCATAATTATAACTATTATTGCAAAATGAAGAAGATGACTTTGTTACTAGTTAGCTTTTATTAATTTTATGAGATTTTAATAGTACGGTAATTAATGAGCAAATATGATATGAGCAGCACTCTTGTTGCTTTCGTCTAGAAAGCTTCTGCAATAAACTAATTGGTTTATCAACTTAATTAAAATATACATGCAAGCTGAAGAAAGCTGTGCAAAGAAAAAAAAACAATTTTTTTTTTACGTAGTAAAAAAAAATGACAACTTACTCGTTAAAGCTGGAAATATTAATGTAAATTTCCATGCACACCGAAGTTGGGAAACTTTCATGTAAGCTAAAAGGTTGCACCGAATTAGAAGAAAAATTAAGAGAGGTAAATGTGAAAAGTCAAAAGAAACAGTGAAAAGTGACAGCTTTTCTGTGAAGTACCGACAGAGACCAAGACCCACCTGAAGCCATAAAATATATACATGACCAAAGAGAAGATTGAGGAGTTGAAAAGATTGACCGAAATAAAAATACAAAATTAAATTGGAAACGAAGTCATTTGAAAAAAAAAAAAAAAAACGAGTAATCATTAAAACGAAAACAACCAAATTTGAAGACGAAACTTGGAAGGAAGATCATAGAAGGTGCCTAAAATAAGCAAAGAAGTGATAAAGTCTTTTGTTAAATTTTTTAATTAATAGAACAATAGCAGCAGTATACAGGGGTGTTCATAAACCGAACTAAACCGCGAAACCGTCCAAAAAAACTAAAAATCGATTAAATCGAAAAATCGCATGGACAAAAAATTTCTAAAATCGCATATTTTTTGCGGTTTGATTCGATTTTTGGATTTTATTATAAAAAATCGAACTAAACCGAACCAAACCGCATTCTATAATTATATTGATTTACTTTTAGATATTTAATATTATTTAACTAACAATATTTTAATTTTTTATGATCATAATATATGATTTATAATATATTTTTTTTAATAATAAATTTGTAATATATTATGACACATAGTTTCATATATTACAAAAAGATATATTGATATTACTAAATAACATTAAATTAAATATAAGGTGAAACATCATTTATTATTATGTTACAAAAAAAAAGTTAGTAATATCATTTTATAATAATGTTAAATAGAAGTAAAAATAATATTTTATAAACTAAAATATGTAAATCAAAATTTAATACAAAAAATAATATAAAATAATAATGATGTGTGTTTAATTAAAAAAATTAAACTATGATAATTGATTAAAAAAAAACCGCAAAACCGAACCAAACCAAACCGTAAAAAATTGGTTTGGTTTGGTTTGGATTTGATGTTATGTTAAAATCGAACCAAACCGAACCGCGACTTTATTTTAAGTTTGGTTCGAACCACTTTTTATCCAAAAACTGAACTAAACTGCACTGCAAACACCCCTAGCAATATATATTACTGTCTTAACAAAATAGAAAAAATAGATTGTTTGAGTTTCCATAAAGTAATGAAATTTTTTAGAATAAAAGTATACTTTAAGGATTTAAAATGATTTATCAAATTTAAGAAAATATTTAATTTAGTTTATGAAAATAAATTTATTCTAAATTTATATATTTTTTCAAAAATATTATATCCTTAATATTTTTGTCTTTCTTCTAAATTATTGACGGAGGAAATTATGGATTGGAGATCTTATAAAAAGACACAAACACTACTTCTAATTTAGATATTATAAATAAGAAGAGAGGTAATAATTTTTATATATATTAATTTTTTTATCTTCATTAAATAAAACATTCAAAAAATTATTAAAATTAAGAAAAAGACAGTCATAAAAAATATATTCAAATTAAAATTATTATAATATAAAATAAAATTTCACCATAATAATATAAATATTAATGTAACGTCATAATTTTTTTTTTACCTGTGTTATAATTTGTATCTAATTTTAATTTAATATATTGACATATACAAAGCAATGTATAAAAAAATTGAAATTTATTCAAGTAGAAAATATATGAATAGTTTATTTAAATGAGAGGATAATAAATATTTATTTTTTGAGAAATTAATTTTAAACACTAATTTTGTATAAAAAAAATATAATAGTGATTATTTTTATTTAATTTTATAAGTTTAAAGGTGATGCATTGATAATTTAAATAGTTTTACTCTATTAGATAATCATAACCGTTCATTTATAATAAATCGATTGACTTTTATAAAATTATTCAAAAAGTCATACAAACGAAATGTTATTATCGTCAATACATTAATATTAAAATCTATTTTTTTATGTAATTAAGTATATATTATAAGTTTTATAAAATAAACTTTAATTTTGATTAGAAAAATCTCATTTTAAAGCTTTGTAATGTAAAAATAATGTCCATCGTTAGTGTAAAGTCCTTTTACACATACAACCAATCACACACCATCAAATTGTCATGTCACTCAAATTTTCATGTTACTTTATTGTTTTAATTAAATAAAAATTAATTAAAAAATCATAAACCCCATGTTCTCAAGTGCAATTTCATGTTCACAGAGACGTCGTGCCTCTGTCTCCGATTCTCAATAAAAATAAAAATAGAAGTAGACTCTTATATGCAATTGGGTTTGTTGCATTGGGTACTATTCTTCTCATCCTTTTATTATTTGATGTTCTGCTTTCGTGCACTTGTCTAATTCATGCATCAGTTTTACCTTCATCATAGGTAACTTATGCCTACTGTACTTTGCATCATTCGATATTTTTTCCCTCTATTGTTGCTACGCTTCTTTTTTATATGGGTATCTTTGAATCAAAACATGAAAAAGGTTCCATGTGTGTTGAGTGAGGAACCTAATGAATGTATGTAAGTGCCTTTATTTTGAAAGTTTCTATTTTGATTATAATTAATTAAGCAATTTGTTACTATTTTAATATTTGGGTTATATATATGTTTTATTACAAGACAAATTATTGATCATTGTCCTCAATTAGGATGTTTGGATCTTTCATGGGCATAATTCAGTTACTCAATTCAGTCATCTCAGAAATGTTACTCTATAGCTTTCAAGTATATATATACTCTTGGCCTACTACTCTTCTCAAAATAGTAGAAGGTTGGATGAGAATTTTTCTCTAGTCCAAGGATATTAATACTAGAAAATTAGCTATGGTGGCTTGAAACATAGTTTGCAAACCTTTATTTGAGGGAGAGCTTGGACCCAAATTTGTCTCTAGGCTTAATGCCTCTACCATGACGAAAGCTATGTGACACATATAGTTTGGAAAAACTGATTGTGCTCAATTCTTGCGAGCTGGATTCATAAAAAATGGTCACCTGATCACCACATACAAAATCTCCTACATTTGATCATTTGTCAAGAAATACTAGTCCCTGGTGCAGGAGAACTCAAGCTAGATTAATAATAATGGGGAATCCATTAATTTTTGGTTGGATAGTTGGTGCCTTGATAAGCTTATTGCTGATACATTAGAGCAGCCTATATCTCTAAAAAGGTTGTTGTTTGCCACCCTTGATTGGTTCATTAATTATCAGGGTTGGAAGTTCCCACAGGAGGTTTTGAATCACCTGCCTCAACTCTCCTCTGCCTCAGCAACAATTCCACCCCCTTGGTAGGTGTTGGAGTTTATGCTTCCATATGGCAACCCTCTACACAAGGAGTTCTATCTTTTAAAGAGGCATACTCCTTCCTCTCCTCCATTGGGCATCAACTACCTTGGGCTAAGATTTCATGGTCCAATGTGATTCCCCCCTCTAGATGTTTTGTTCTATGGAGATTCATTTGTGGAAAACTACTTACAAATGATTTGCTTAGAAGAAGGGGCCGCATCATAGTTTCAATCTTTGACAACTATGGTTCCAATGCTGAGTCACTTGACCATCTCTTTCTACACTACACATTTGCTAAAGAGTTGTGGAATTGGCTTCAATCCATATCCCCTATACAACTTGATTGCACATCCTTTATTTCCATTTTGTCTTCTACATAGATGATTTGCAACAAATAGGCAAAGGATGTTATGATTTCAACAATTATTTACATATTCTGGATGATTTGGAGAAAGAGGAACAACATTCGATTTAGAAATTCCACACTCCTTAGCAAGCAAGCAATCGTCATGGTTTCCTCCAATGTAGCCCTTATTGGTTTTCTCTCAAAGGGTCATGCTTACAATGCCATCCAAGAGTTTACTTTCCTAAAGCATTTTGGGAGCTCTGCATGCCCCTCCCCCTCAGGTCATTAAGCAGGTTTGCTACATGAAATGCAACACAGATGGAGCAACTCGTGGTACTCTTGGTCATGTTGCAATAGGATGTATTTTCAGAAACCATTTTGAAGTTTTCAGAGGCTATTTTTATGCCTACATTGGAATCAAATCTACCTTCAATTCTGAACCGACAACAGCAATCCATGCCATTCACTTTGCTTATGATCATGGTTGGCATAACCTGTGGCTTGAGTGTGACTTAGTACTAGTGGTGGATGCTTTTGGGAATTCATCTTCAGCCCCTTGGGAGCTTAGAAGTAAAAGGAGGCGAGCTGTCCTGCTGACTCAGGCAATGAATTTTAGAGTTTCTCATATCTTTCGGGAAGGAAATTCTTGTGCCGATGTTCTTGCAAATTTTGGTGTTGATAATAGAAGTGCTCTATCTTGGTGGAGTACTATACCTATATTCTTAGTTGCTAGCTATTCTAGGAATTTATGTAAGCTTCTAGAATTTCGATTTTGCTAACACTCTTCTTCTGGTGGGTTTTGGCCTAATCCCCCCACTTTTCTTTGTACTTCTCTTTTTTCATTTCATTAATAATATACAGCTGGATGTTCTATGATGAAGATCTCTTAGGGGTGTCAACATAGTTAGGATGTCTAAGACCTCTTTTGAGTTCATATAGACTATGATTTCAGTTAAAAAAAAATTGACGTACTTTCTAGGACTTGAAGTCAAAGACATGCCTCAAGGCACCTACCTCCACCAAAGCAAGGAAACATCAACACCAATGGAAACTTCTTATTATTTAGATGCTGATGAAAGAGGTAAAAGTGTAGACCAAACTCTCCATCGTTGTATGATAAGATCTCTTCTTTATCTCATGTCTAGCCAACCTGATATTATGTTTAGTGTTTGCATGTGCACTAAGTACCAATCTAACCCTAAGGAATCCTACCTCACAACCGTTAAAAGAATCCTTAAGTACCTTAAAGGAACCTTAGATGTAGGTTTATGGTATACCAAAGGTGTTCAACCAACAGTCATAGATTATTCTGATTTAGACTACACCAACTATAAATTGGATAGAAATAGTACAAGTGATACTTGTCATCTCTTTAGGAACAATCTAGTGTCTTGGCATAGCAAGAAGCAAGTCTGTGTAACCTTATCAATAGCTAAGGCTGAGTACATAGCTACTGGGAGCTGTTGTGCCCAATCCCTTTGGTTCGAACAACAACTCTTAGACTTTGGCCTTAGGTAAGACACCATACTTTTCATGTGTGACAACATTAGTTTCATCAACCTCTCTAAGAATCCGGTCATGCATTCCCTGCCAAACATATCGAGATTAGGCATCACTTTATTAAAAATCATATACAAAAGGGAGACTGTAGGATAGAGTTTGTAAAAACCAACCTACAATTGGCCAATATTTTCACTAAACCTCTCTACCTAGAGATAGATTGTATTTCCTTAGGAATGAGCTTGGTATCATAAGTGAGTCTTCACTCACCTAGTCATAAGGAATACATCATCCAACCAATTAGGGATGGCAACGAGTAGAGTATGGGTATGGTCCTATAGTACTTGTCCTCATATCCATGTTTGAAAAAATACTCGTCCCCGACCCCATACCCTTGCAAGTAGCAACTTCAATCCCCATGCTTGTTTGGCTATTCAAAACCAAAAAGGGGGAGACTAGAGATTCAAGCCTTTTCATCTGATTTTTGGTATTTGACTATTGTGCTTTTGTTTCTAAGCCAAAACACATATAGGTGTTGGCTATGTATTATTTGATTTTAGATTAGGCTTTGCTTGTTAATTGTTTTATCTTTAGTCTATATCTTTATCTTATTCGAGTGACTATTCTTACAAAGTTTATTGAATGACAATTGATGTATAAGGGATTGCATATTATTTGCAAACTTATATGTAAATTGAAATTCAGTATCTTTGATTTATTTTCTGATTTTTGCTATAGACAATTGATTACAATCTCAATGCAATCGATTATCTATTATTAAAATAAGTAACATAATTTGCTCTGATTCGTTATAATCTATTATAGTCTTTTGTGAAATCGATTACAATTGAGTTTTGCCTAAAGGATTGTCTCTCTGGAATGTTGATATAATCGATGACAATTTGATTTAATTGATTATATAAGTTCTTGACAGAAACCCAAATTCTGTTTTAATGAATTTAATCGATTACAATGTGAAATCAATCAATTATATATGTTACAACTAAATTCTTTAAATAAGAAATGTGTTCCATTCTTTCTCAACAACGAAACTTTTCAACTTTATTTTATATTTTCGTTAAGAAAAGAGGGTTTGGACGTTATGGGTCATTGAGAAGAACTCTTGAAGAAGATCTTTGGAGAATCAAGTTCCAACTTTCAAACTTCTCATGGTGATGAACTTGAAACTTCATGGATGAATCTTCATTGAAGAAAGAAATATCCCAATTGACACAGTGATGTAGATCGATTATGATCGAACCAATATAGATTCTTGTGTTCTTTCTCTATCTCTCTTCATCTTCTTTATAGCATTCTTGTTTGATTTTTGAAAACATCTTTAAAAACCTTTGAGAAACAAGATTGATGTAATTGCAATTTCTTAATTCTAACCTTCTCCTCAATAAACTTTAAGATAAAAAAAATTTGTAAATCTTAGTCCATATTAAAAAGGAAAGACTCAATTGGATTAATTTTTAAAACAGAAACAAGATTTTGAAATTCCAATTCACCTCCCTCTTGATTTCTCCGGCTATTATTAACAAAAAGTCCTCCAGAATGGTTAGTGAAAAATCAGAATGCATACGAATAATGGTACAAACCGTAAGCCAAAAGCAAAGAGTAGAGTTTAGTTTTCCTTTTTTTCCCTTAAAAATCTCTAGTACTTACTGGTCAGAAAATATAGAAACCAAACCAAGTAATACATGTGATACTTCTAGACACTGATATGATATTTATTTGTCTTGTGAGCTAAGAGAATCCAAACATGTGTTATCAAACCTCCAGCTCTCCTTATTTGTTCAGAATGATAATCAATAAAGCAATTAACCGCAGCATAACACAACATCTCCACCCACACACTACACATGATCTCCCATTTGTTCTCCCTTGCCATCAAATTCCTAGCCAGTCTCTAAGTGTCCCACAGCATGTGCTATTTTGACATGACAACAATTTCTGACGATTTTCTCCTCTCATTGGAATTTGAATATTGGGGAGGAACTCTTTCCATTCTCAAAATCCTACATGCTTCCTTTTCATCTTTCATAACACATTGTTGTTGTTCTTTTTGTACCAACAAAAACAAACTCTTCAATTTATCACAGGTGTGTTGAAATACTATCTTGACAGTGGTGGTGGACAGCATGTGACTGATGTGAGGATGCATAGCTAGGAGGTACAATAGCTTCGCTATTTGGACTTTGGAATTGCTTTGAGATTAAGCATTTGAATAGTAGTAGATATATGTTGCAATGTGCCATATTGTAATGCTTTTGTTAAAGTCATGTTTAACATTCCATTTGAAATCGTTGAGAGAGCCATACCTGTAGAGCTGGTTCAACTTTGAGTGAAGTCTGAAGCAAATTTTAAGATAGTTATATAATAGTTTTTTTTTTCTGTCAACATACATAAATGTTTTGTCAATATATAAGGCATTTTTACTTTATAAAATTAATAACAAATATTTGTTTTTTGTTAGTGAGTATAAAACGAGGACTTCAGTTACTTTATCCTGGCCATGGCAAGTGACCATTCCCCTCTTTGGTTAAAGGGCTTTAGTCTTCTATCTCCATCTATATATTTCATTTCTTGAACCCAAATTGTATTTTTTTAAAATAATCAAATGTTACAATTAAAAATAGGTTTAAGGGTAATGCACTATAAAATAGTTTTACATTGTAAAACAATCATATCTTTCCATTTATGATAAATTAGTTAATTTTTATAATTATATTTTAAAAGTCATATAAGTTGAGGATTATGCTTAAAAAATTTTGGCAGCCAAAGTTGAACCCATAATTCAATTAAGAGAATTTAACCAAATGTGCTACTACTGATTTTATTCATATATAGGCCAGTGTATTTTAATACTCCTATAATTTTATAGGTTAAATTACACATTTTATCTCTAACTATTATTAGTTTACAAATTTAACCATCTAAAATTTTCGTAAATTTTATCATTTAAACATGTTGATCTATTTAAGTAAGTGTAAATTGTTTTTTTTATTAGTATACTTATTATTATATTCAAATAATTCAAATTGTTATAATGTATTGTTGAGATTTTGGTGAGTGTACCAATTTTGCACAAGTAAATATAAAATGGTAAGTCCAAGTATCGAATCCATAGGGACTCGTATAACACTTAGCAAAAGGACAAAGTTTACTAACTATGGCTATTGGAACAAGTGATTTTAATTGAATGCAAGAATGTAAACACAAGAACATGAATAAACATAAAATTAAAGAGAAAAGAAACAAGAAACTCTTTTTGGCATTTTCACAAACACGTAATATGCATAAATCGATTTTGCAAAATTAAGAAAATGTTCGAGCTTGATTTCACTCCACCTTCCTCTCATGTATCAACAATGTTATATACCCAAGTTCTAGAATTAATATCACTATCAACCAACTAGTTTACTCTAACTCTAATTCCTTAGATGGAAAGAGTCGAAGTTTTTTGACTAATCCATCAATTCCTTGAATGACCTAGTCAAGCAACTTGCATTAAGCCTAGAGATTACAAGATAGCTAATGAACCTTATGTTATTCCTAGATATAAGATTGATTAGCCAAGCAAGCATTAAGCATAGAAAAAGAAAATAACATTAAGCTGAAATTGAATAGAAACTTAAAGTATCACAAAAGAGAAAGAGTTAAAAGTTACATCAATTCCCAACAAAAGTGAAACAAACTACAAAACTAAAAGAAGAAGAAGAAAAAGAAAACTAAAGAGAGAAGGAATTGGAAGAGAATCATAAAGAGCAATGGAGAGCTTCCTAGCTGTCCCAAGAACCCTAAATTTCTCCTCCTCAAAATCCCTCCAATTGGTCCAATGATAAGAGGTGCCTTAAATACATGAAGAATGTGTGTTTCGTCTTTTCTACATAAGTGACTTCGTGCTAAGCCTCAACTAAGGCTAAGCGCGATGAAGGATCTTCAGCAACAAAATCTTATTCTCGCTTAGCTTGATATAAAGTTAAGTGAATTTCTCAAATTCAGCAGATAGAGGCGAATTGCAGCTAAGCCTTAGTTGAGGCTTAGCGCCTCTTCAAACTTCAATTGTTCTTTTCAAAGCTTCAAGCTTAACCTCACTACAAATTTAACCGCATTGTTGGTACACCAAAACTCCTTGAAATTTGCTGCACTTCTCTAATCATTTATTTCTTCACCAAAATAAACCAAAATTAGATTTAAAAAAATCACATAACTAACAATTTCAAAGCTATTCTAATTTATTCACAAATTAACTATAAACAAGGTCAAACAAAGCTTAGATGTATTGAAATATTAAGATAATTGCCTCTAAAATAGTCATTGAAACAATGCTTCCAAGGCACTTATCATGTATCAAAATCATATTTGTTTGTATTTTTGAAATATTAATCATGTTGACCTATACAAAGAGTCAAATATATACACTTGTTAACCCACAAGGTTGATATAATAATGTAAGGTTTCATTGCGTTCATATGTAGAATAACTAAATTATCATGTCGCTCTTGAGGTTTTAATAAAAGCGTTTTCAGATAATGTTATATTGATTGAATAAACCAGAAAAACAACCTCAGCTTAAGATAGAAATGATTTAGAACAAATTATCTTAATAAAGATCAAATGCTAAATTGAAATAGATCAAGGGATAGAGAGATAAAGTCTGTTGATTTATACTGGTTCGATCAACCACCGATCTACATCTAGTTCTCCCTTTCACCAAGGGGTTCCACTATAAATTTGATTACATACACCATGCACACACAATTCACACCAAATCCTGATTTCACAACCTGACAGGAATCTAGAAGATTGAATGTGAAAGCACCATTCACCATCCAATTTCTAAACTCTAGAATAACACAATTCTAGAAACAAAATTAGAAATACCATCTAATTTCAACACAGCATTTAGGAACGAAATTCCCACAATGCTAATCAAACAAGATCAATGAAAAAGATTAAAAAACGAAAACACCTTGATGTGCTGATATAGCAAATATGTGATCAGTTCAAGAAACTCCAATATAAACAAATTTAGTAGTCAAGAACTAATGTTGAATCACCTCAATTCATGAAGGAACAAGAGAGGGATATAGCTGTATAGGCTCAGAGGTTCAATCTCAAATGGGTATAGCAGTAAAAGTAATATTGAGTTTTCTAAAACTCAAGAGATTAGAGAATGTGCAGAAGAAAGAAAAGAATGATCAAAGCAATATCAAATCTGAAAATCAAATCAAAGATTTGGATTTTGACAATTGAAGAAATGAAAAGATATTGTGACTGTTTGTTGGTTGTTCTGTACAGAATGATATGGATTCAAATATATGTCATGGGTCAAAAAGATTCGGAGTTATTTAGACAAAGAATGAGTCTTGGAGATCTTTAAAAATGACCGTTATACCAGATATAATCGATTACAACAAGGTGTAATCAATTATCCCATGTATCAAGAATATGATTTACACTTGCTATCAGCTATTGTAATCGATTGCAAACAAGAAAAAGCCAATTCTGAATACCAGAGATCATTTGGTAATTGATTGCCACAAGATGGTAATTGATTGTAAATGAAACAGAGCAGTTTCTGAATCTCAGAGATTGTCTTGTAACCGATTGCAGCTCGATGGTAATCGATTGCAATGGATACAGGACAATATCTGAACTCTAAAATTAACATTGTAATTGATTGCAATGGTTGGTATCGATTAACTTGATACTAGAGATGGTTTCAAAACTGATTAGGCCTTCTGGTAATCAATTCCTACAACTTGTAATCGATTGCAATCACTCAAAATTAGTTCTTAAGAAGTAAATCATCTAGTGATGCTAAAGATAATAAAAATCAGGGCAAATCAAAATAACAAGTAAGAATGATATGGCTTAGTCTATAACAAACAATACAATGTCATCATCCATACATGTTATGGCATAAAAGGAAAATACTAGACTAAGAGAACGGAAAAGACTTAAGGTATGAAGATACCAAAAATCTAAATGAAGAGGCAAGGCGTCAATCTTCATTATGAAGGTAAAAAACAGTTGTCTCATGGTTAGTTTTAGGGAAAATTAGGGTATGTTTGATTTTGATTTTGTTTTTTAATTTTTAAAAAAAATATTTTATATCAATTTTAACTCCTTTAATATGATTTGTTTTTTAATTTAACAACTTAGTGTTAGGAAAAAAAAAATGTTAAAATATGTTTTTGGTCCTATAAAATTGGAAATGTTTGGATTTCATCCCTACAAAATTTTTTATGTTTTTCATCCTCATAGATTAAAAATGTGTTACTTTTTAGTTCGAAGTTAGGTTAGGATAATCCGAACCTATGTGGATGATGCTTGTCCACTAAAAAAGTTGCACATGCTGCTCTATTCTCTCTTCCTCTTCTTCATCTTTCACACAAGCGAACTTCCAGAACTTGGTGATGAGTCTCAGAGCAGATCCATGGTGACCACACTCCTTCAATGCCAACAGGGTCAACATCTAGATTTGAATCTAGAGAGGAGGGGCTCGAGGGGCGTTTAGGCCACACTTAACTCCGTTGCTCTCTACAAATGACAAGTCGATGACGTTATCTTTGACTCCGCAAAGGCACCAAGTGTCCCAATGATGACGACTCCACCTTCGAATCCACTGCCATGCGTCCACAACACCAACACGTGAAGCCAACAAGCGTCCTTGTCGATTCCGCTGCTTCTACATCCATAACCCCCACACACGCAGCCTCCAAGCGTCCCTGTCGACGACCACACCACCTTTGACTTTTTTGTCCTCTGCATCCACAGCCCCAACACGCGCAGACAAGCATCCCATTGATGACCACAACCCCAGCCTTCACTTGGCTCTTCACTCAATTTGGTTGTGGCGGCACGATTTGGGTTTAGGTGGGTGGTGTGGGGAGGGATTTGAGTTTAGTGATTTGATTATGGCAAATCTAAGGGGGAGGGGGGGTGGATGGTTTGTGCATTAATGGTGTTTGTGCATTAATGGTGTTTGTGGTGGTGATGTTTGGTTGGAGATGGTGATTGTTTAGTTAAAGGTGTGCAGGGTTATAGTGTTTAACGGTGATGATTGGGCCATGTTATTTTTCTTATTTTTTTTACAATTTGTGGCGGCTTTTAAACCCTCACAAACTATTTTTTACAAAATTGTATTGTTAAGATTTTTTTGACGGATATTGTGTAATTTTTAGTGATTTTTTAACTTTCAGAAATCATAAAAAAAAAGTAACTCTTATTGTGACCAATGAGAAAGTGTTACGTAGGTTCGGATAAATCCAAACCTAGTTCCAAGAAAAAAAATCACACAATTTTCATAGGGACAAAAAATTACTAAAATTTTTACAAAGACTAAAACTATACATTTTCATATTTAACGGAATTAAAAATATATTTTAAATAAAAAGAAAACATATTCTCTAATATATATATATATATATATATATAGACGGATTTTAGAGGGGCAAGTAAGGGCTTCGGCCCCCCTCCTCCCCTTCCCTCTTATAATATATATATATATATATATATATATATATATAAAATAAAAAAATATTAATAAAAAAATTATTAAAAAAATAGATTTTTAAGTTAGTATTTATTTAAATTTTTTTATTAATAGATCATATTTTAGTTTTATACTTAATAAATATTTGGTTTCATTATATTTTTATTTATTTTTAACAAATTTTACTCTTAATAAATTAATTTGACATTTTTCATCTATAATTTTTTAAAATCTTATAAATTATACTCTATTATTTTACTCTTATATTACATGATTGCAGATTTTACTCTCAATTTTTTAAAAAATTGGCAAATTTTATATCCATTTTTTATCTTCTTTTTTTTTTTATAAATTTTACATTAAATATTTTTTTTTCAAAATTTTATCTTCAATTTTTGTAAAAAAAATTCTAGCTCCTCCGTACTTAAATTCCTAGATCCGTCCCTATATATATATATATATATATATATATATATATATATATATATTATTATTTTTTTATGCATAAAAAAATTTGAATATCGTGAAACTTATCAAATTGTGAAATCTCATACAGCTTTTATTTAGATCCTTTTTCCAAAAAAAATAAAATATATATATATATATATATATATATATATATATATATTATAATAGTTTAAAATATATTCCACGACCGGGAGTTGAATCCGAAATTCATTAGTTGAATTTAAACCAAAGCAAAAAATATATATATATTAATTATAGAGATACAAAATTTATTTAAGCCCAGTTTTTTTTTTTTCTTGCTCACACACTCCCTTATGTTCATTTTTTGTGCACTCCGTGTGTTTGTGAAAATTCCTCTTACACTGTAATGTGACATAGGTGTTATTTTTCTTTTTCCTTGTTATCCAAATCATTCTATTATTGGCTGCAAAGCTTGATTGTTTTCTTATCGTACTTCCTATTTTGCTGCGTGCTCTCCCTACAAAAAGCCGTTTGTTACTCACATAGTCGATGCAAAATCTAGGAGGTGAAAAAAGCAATCAGGGGTGCTAAAAACAAAGTAAAGGTGCAAAAAATAAAATAAAAATATATGAAATAAAATTATTATATGAGTGATAATATGACATTCATTAGTCACATTATCATTTAATACAGGCAAAAAATATGTATATCGCAGATAGAAAAGTATATATTTAAACCTTTTTTTTTTCATCAAATTAGGATGAAAAAATATCTGTATCCTCTTAACATCAAAGATACCGAAATAATTATCTTTTTTTGTTTATCTTAATTTCCTTTCATGATAGAAAATTAAAATAATAAAATGCTGATCTAGAGAGTACAAGAGGCAAGAGCATAGTGAAAAAGTCCTCTAAAATGGTCACTAAAAACTCAGAATGCGTATAAAGAATGGTACAAACCAGAATTTAGTTTTCTTTTGTCCCTTTGTATATATATAAGAAACCAGAAATCTCTAGTAATTTCTAGTCACTGATATGATATTTATCTGTCTTGTGAGCTAACAGAATCCAAACATGAGTTATGAAACCTCCACCTCTCCTAATTTGTTCAGAATGATAATCAATAGAGCAATTAGCTGCAGCATAACACAACATCTCCACCCACACACTACACATGATTTCCCATCTGTTCTCCTTCGCCATCAAATTCCTAGCCAGCCTCTGAGCGTCCCTCAGCATGTGCCATTTCGACGTCACCACAGTTTCCGATGATTTCCTCCCCTCATCAGAATTCGAACACCGGGGAGGAACTCTCTCCATTCTCAAAATCCTACATGCTTCTTTTTCATCTTTCACAACACATTGTTGTTGTTCTTTTTGTGCCGACAAAAACAAACCCTTCAGTTTATCACAGGCGTGTTGAAATACTATCTTGGCAGTGGTGGTGGAGAGCATGTGAGGACGCATAGCTAGGAGGTACATCATGTAATTGGACAATAATTTGGCCATTTGGATTTTGGAATTGCTTTGATGAGAATCTGAATAGTAGCAGATATCTGTTGCAATGTGCCATATTGTAATGCTCTTGTCAAAGTCTCGTTTAACACTCCATTTGATATCATTCAGAGAGCCATACCTACAGAGTCGGTTCAGCTTTGAGTCCAAAAAAAAATTTAAGATAAACAATCAATTTTAAAAAATATAATTATATAATATACTTTTTTTTATTATACATAAACTTTTTGTAATATGTAAAACCTTTTTACTGCTTAAATAAAAAGAGAAAAGTGTTCATAGAGATGGGTGATTAATTCACGGTTTAAAATAGTTTTATATAGCGATGCATAAACTTTTTTTTTTCAAATAAAAATACCTATTTTTTATATTTTAGTTTGAATTTCTAAAATATTTTGGTTTGTTTTGTTTTGGATTCCTACAAAATTTTAATTTTATCTAAGGTTGTATCATATCTCAACCATTAATATATATTAATATAGTGTCAATTTATTACTTAATTAATGATAAAAAAGATGTCACGTCATTAATAGGTATTCAAAATAAAATAAAAAATTTCAGAACCAAATCAAAGCAAAAGCATTTAAATAACTCAAACTAAAAAAATTGATATTTTCTACGTATTCAAAACTTATTAATAAAAACTAATAACATATATTTCATTTTGTGGTGGGTCTAAAGTGATAACTTCGATTGTTTTAGCCGGTCTTGCATACCTGCCGAGTGACCATTCCCCTCTTTGGTTAAAGGGCTTTAGTCTTCTATCTCCATCGATATCTTTCATTTCTTGAACCATCAGAGCCTTCAATTCGCGGGGAAATTTTATGCGCTTCCTGCACCTGTTCTTTTTCAACCCCATGTCAATGCCCCGGAATTTCAGAATCTTTCCACACCTTAACGGCTTCTCGTCATGGATGCAAAAGCTGAGCAAGTTGAACTGAGGCAATGTGTTTGACCACCTTTTCCAGTTCCTAGATCGGGGTCCGAGAATTCTCAGGCATGGAATAATCACAAATGGAAGAAGATTCTGGTGCTGGATCATTTGAATTATGGCCCAATCTGAGAAGGGTAACTGTGCAATCTGGTATGCCTCCATAAGAACTGCTCCACCCAACACCCCAACTATAAAACATGCTTTCCATTGGCTTCCAAAGTCATGTCTAAATATGACCGAAAACCAACACAATGTTAGAACTAAATTGAGAAAGCTTACGACGCGAACAACACAACCCAATTTGGTGTAGATTATAGGTGCCTTGGTGTACAAGACATCGTACATGAAGCTGAGTTCTGCATCTGTGATGTAGAAGATGTCTTGTGGCGAATACTCGCCTATAGACATTTGGGGAAGTAATGATTCATACAGAGGCTGGTAGAGCCAGTTCTCACGATGAGGCTTCAATGAGAGAAATCGGTAATAAGCCTTCAAAATCAATTCTATGTTGGGAATATCCTCAGGGAGGAATCTGAATAAAGCAGGCATGTTGGCTTCTTGGTCAATCTCTTGGATCGTGATTATGCCTGATCTTTTACTAATTGAAGACTTCAGAGCCCAAATAATCTCTCCATGCTTGATTAGTCCAGAGACAAGTAACGGCAGGTAGAGAAAAGAGAGTTCGGAATGCGTCCAACTCTTTATAATGATAAAAATCACCACAGCTACTTGGAGGACAAGGGTGAGCAAGTGCCTCAATCCCAATCTGTTGTCTTCAATTGAGTATGCAGTTATGGCATCCGGGTTTCCAATTTGCACCAGAAGCAACGGCGCGAACAACACCTGCTGTTCGCGCGTGATGTTCCGTTCGTTCGGATCGCTTTCAGGTATTACGGTGAGCTTGCCTAGGATGATTTTTGCAAGGGAAGCAGAGAGCAGGTAAGTGAACCAAACTGTGAACCGTATCCACATACCTGGGATGTACTTTCTGCGGCTGCCATAAACTGTGAGGATCACTTGAATGGTGAAACTCAATAGCACGAGTGTTTCTAGACCCCAATGATCCCATAGGTCTTGCAATTCGCCTGGGATTAAACTTATGTGCATGCTTTCTTGTTCAGTTCTGTATATCAATTGGTCAAATGCTGCAAAAGTAGACATACCCACACATTAAATTTTCTGCAAACATTTCTAGTATTAGAAAAAAAAACTTAAAAAAGAGAGAATCATCCCGTGTATGTTTGGTTAAACTTCTATAGAAAATATGAAAAAAAAAAAAAATTAACTTCTCCATTGAAGAAGGTAATTTCATTATTTTTTATGTTTTTCTATTTTAGAAATCCTTCCAGATAAATTTATCCAAACGAATCCTAGCCCACACGCATTACAAATACACAAAGAACAAACATGTAAGCAGTTAGATGCACGACCTGAACTGATAAACCACCCTATGCAGGTTGAATTCAAAGGGATCAAGAAAAATATAGTTAGATGTTTCGGTAACCATTAGAAAATGAATACAACATGGAGGGATGAAATGAACTTACCCGAAGTTTATAACATAACATTATAGGGATTTTTGGAACAAGAGTTTTTTTTTATTAGAGTTAATGGTAGTATAGGATTAATTCTTCAACCAACTCTTTCTAAGTCCAAAGAGATATGAGAACAGACTACAAACAGGAAGCAAATTTTAAACTCTGCCAAATTGTCAGAAATTAAACCTTTTCTTAAACAAGAAGATTGTGTTTGTCTGTGTAAGATGATTTACTTAATCTTCACATAAAACACCTATGGCTATGAGACTATGACATAGGTTATACCTTGATGATATCCTTAACTTGCTACGTTTCTGTTCATTCACGTGCAGCAGTTTTGGATGCTTTGCCTTAGTTGTAGGCTAATAGTGCATTGCCAATAATCATTATTCAGAATTTGTGTGCTTATATACTTGAATAATTATTTTTCTTACTCTACATTTCACACGAATCCTGAGCACGTGATCAATTTCTTTAAAGGAAAAAACAGGTTGATTGAGGAAGGCATGTTGCCACGAATTCATCATTTTGATCCCTCTCCTTTTCATTATTACTAAATGAAATTTCTACAATATTAATGCTACCTCATTGGATTGCTTATCACATTTATTTTCTGGTAAATGGCGTCACATATTAGAAATGTTTTGGTTAATAAATAAGCTTAATACTAGTTTTAGTCTAAGTTCTAATTAATTGTCCAATCCCAAGCTTTTTAAAAAATCAATTTGATCCTAAGTTATTAAAAATGCTTCAATTTAGGCCCTCACAGTCAATTTTCATATTAACTTTAAATTTTATATACATGACATGTCATTTCATATTATTATAATCTTATTTTTCTATTTAGCGTTTATTTATACTTATTATTATAATTTCAATTTGATTATTAAGTTATTAAAAATATTTCAATTTAGTCATTGAGTGTCAACTGAACCTTAATATTTTGTAGATACGATGTAAAATTATTGGCGGTCTTAGACTAAATTTGAGTATTTTTAATAACTTGAGGGTCATATTGACATTATATAAGATTATAATAATTGTGATGTGACACGTTACGCAAGATTTAACATCGTTACAAAAATTTACGATTATGACTAAATTTGAGCAACACAACCATACGCTGTCATATCAGCCATCTATAAGTTTTTAGCAACATAATCATACGTTGCCACATCAGCCTCTCAACCTTTGTCATTTCAACACAATTGCTTATGTATCATTATTCTACAATTCTACCATTTCTTCTAAAAAAGAATATGAAATCAACAGATACAAAAGTAACTGTCACCTCCATTCTTAGTAACGCCCAAAAATTTGTAACATCCCATTCAATGTGTATCTCTGTCCTTCCTTATCTCCATTATCTCTAATGTTGGTATCTTCTCTTTCTTTCTCATTTTCTTTATTCTCATTCATTTTATTTTTATTTCACTAAAATTCAACCATATTCATTATTAACTCATTGTCTGTTTGAGTTGCAGGAAAAGAAGGAGTCAAAGACGATTGTGAAATGATGTTAGGACATTGTTGGTGAAGGAGTCAAGGGACAAATTATAAAATAAAGAGAAAATTTCAAAAATCAAATGTTGATGAGGAAAACAAATGTGTGACACCTAAGGGACACATGCTTAGGTCCTTACTACCATGATAATTACACTCCCATCGGTATATAGTTTTTCGTAAAGGTAACCTCTACACTACATAGTAATTTTTTTTACTTATTTTTTGAAAAGTTAACAAACTGCCAATTGTTTTTATTTTTTATCATTCTTTTTATTTTTTTCTCAAGTGAAATTTAAATTAACTAATTAAACCAAAGTAACTTAAGAATAAAAAAAGTGTAATGATGTCATTAGTAAAAAATTAACTAATTAATTTTATTTAAATAATTATTAATTACAATAAAAAAATTCAACGTTAAAGATAACAACCAACGCCTCTAAATTAATGGAGGGACCAAAAGTGTTTGATTTTGAAAGTAAAAGGATCAAAATTACGAATTTTAAACTAAAATTACGAATTTGAGAAAGTAGAGGGATTAAAACGACAATTAAGCCTATTAAAAATTAAAATGTCAATTACTCAATTAAAATTCAAATTAATTCTAATAAATGTATAATATTTCATAATGACACAATTTGTTCAAAATAAATAATATTTATTACACTTTAATTTAATTATCATTCTCTTTAAGCATGATATTCTGAACATTTTTTTTTTACTACGGAACATATATATATTTTTTTTGGAATAAAAATATATATTTCTTTTAATCATCTCTAAACATATATTTTTTATTATTATCCCTAACATATATTTAAATTAATTTAAAAATATATGTTAAATTTATTCAAAAAAAACATATGTTAAATTTGATTAATATATCTATTAATAAATAGTTTAGTAATTAAAATGTTGTATAAATAGAACTATTTTACACTTAAAGTATATAATCATATTTTTTTTCAAAGAAAACACATTTAAAATTAACATATCAATTAATAAAATGATATATTTTATCATATTTTTTAATCATCACTAATTAAAATATATAATTCAATTATTTAATGACATATCGCGCCAATTAATACCTAGTTTTTAATAATTTGAAAATCAAATTAATTTTACTTTTAAAAATGGACAATTAAATCAAACTTAATAAAAGGAATATTAAGCCTAATAATAATAATAATAATAATAATAATAAGTAAGGTTTGTTCGGGATGGTTTTCTGTGTATAGATTTAAATTATGTTTGTTTTTTTTTTAAGGCAGTTTATAGATTTAAAAATAAAAAAATGTTTTATTTTTAATTTATTGTTGTTTTCAAATTTTTAAAAAGTTGTTTTTCAGGTTTTCTTTCGGTGAAGGTCCTTTAATACAAATATTTTCATATTATGTTGTTTAACGATAATAGGGATTAGCCAGCAATGACAGTTAACCATAAAGCGGAAAATTGTTTGGCTGTTGCATAAGCCATGCCTGTCTTTAATTTTTTTTATTGAAAGAAACCACTGATAAAACAGCAGCGACTAGAGTCACGTGACCATGGATGGGATACACAACAAGTGGTTGGTTGTGCTTGTGGCACGAGTCATCAAGAGTGCTAAAAGCTTTCGCTTTAATTTTTTTTGTTAAATTATATTTTAGGTATTGGATAAATCGATAAATTTTATTTTACGTTTATATTAAATACTTTTTTATTTTGATTTTGATTTCTGATATATTAATTTTTTTTTAATCTTTGATATTTATCTTAGTCCTCAATTTTTTATTTTATTTTAGAACTATAATATATATTGATAGTTTGTTAAATATTTTTTTAAAGAGACTAAGTCATGATGAACAAAATTTGTTAGACATCCAAAACAAAATTTATTAATTTAGAAATGATTAAAATAAAATATCAAAGATTAAAAATAAATATTTTGATATATTTATATTAGGGATCCAAAGTAAAATAAATATTTATTAAAGACTTAAAGCAAAATCATTGATTTATTAGGGAATTAAATCATATTTTAGTCTTTTTTATTTTATTTAATGTCATTTTTAGTCTATTAAATTTTTATTTTTTTATTTTGATTCATAATATTTTAAAAATATTTTAAATTTTCAAAAGATATTGTTTTGATACTTTATTTTAATTTTACGTCTAAAACATTATTATTATTATATTAATATATTTAAATTTTAAAATAATTAATTTAAAAAGTAATGACCAAAAACCGTGAAAATTGCAAGGACCTTGTAGAAATTGGGATTCGGTGGTGGATTTGGATTTTGGGTGATAGTGGGATTTTGGGGGTGGCTAACAATGCAATACAAAAATGCTACCCAAGCACCACAATCCGATATGCAACCACAAACGAGATCTGAAAAGTGTGTGCGGAGGGCTTCAAATATATAGGTCCTTTGAGTCATGATGATAAAGTCTAAAGTTACATTCAAAAGGAGGGGTTTTATTAATTTTTAAAAAATTTAACAAAAAAAGTTATGGTGATTTTAACCGTCACAATTTTAAAATTAAAATTTAATTAATATTTCTAACAAAAAAAATTAAAAAAAAATACCAAAATGATATTTTTCAAAATTTTAAAATACAGTTTTAAAACATTACAAATCAACATATAAAAATAGTAAATTTAATGAACAAAAGTGACATTAATTTATATATTTATTTATTTAAGGTATGTTTGAAAACACGTTTGAAGTCTCATTTCCCACTTTTTCAAATAATTTCCCTATTTTCAATGTAGCAAACGTGATGCAATATACTTTTTTTTACTTCTACGTTACTTAAACGTAACTTTAATACAAATATAGCCTTAAATATTCATGGTTTAGGCAACCAAACTTCTTAATTCCGCTTGTAAAAGGAATGAAGTGTATTTTTTTTTTTTTGGCTTAATTATCAATTTGGTTTCTTCTTTTTATCTAAAATGTTCAAATAGTTCATTCTATTTTTGAAATATCTAATCAATCCACTATCTTTTAAAATATCTCAATGTGATTTGTATTTTCATAATGTGTTTTATTGTAATCTTTTCGTCCAATTGAGGGACGTTATAAGTTGTAAATTTTGAAGGTTTAAATTTATGATCGAATAGTGTTAGTTAAATCTACCCACTAATAGTTGCTCTCACTCTAACTTTGCCTCCAAACATGAGACCTTTGACTAACCTCCTCATATTCTTCCTTTTTTGCTTCGATCTATGCTCCATTATGATGGATCTGTGCTCTGGCACAATGGACTTATGCTTCGACAGGGTGGATTAGGAAATCAGAGTAAAGCATACGAGAGATTTCTCCCAAGTTTCAAAGTATCATTGCCTTTAGTTCTCAGGGATTTCAGATCTAGAATAAATTTAGTTTCTCTTGGTCGTGCCTATGAGCTTATAGGTATCCTTTGAGTAGAAAAGTTTGTTAGATACAGTTGAACACGTGTTTGCATGTTTTCCCCCTGATGGTTCTTTAATGGGATAAGTATTTGTTCATGTCGCTAGATCATACCTAGGGTTAGGGAACCTAAGAAGAATTCAAGTGTGTTGGTGTAATTGGTCCAGTGTTAGGTACCAGTCTTGGTACTAATATTTTATGGCTTGAGATGAAATCATGGTTAAGAGACTCTTATATATAAATATTATAAAATTTAAATATGTATTCAATAAAACATAAAAAAAATAATTAATAAAAAAAAATACGTCTTGTTAGAATGTGTAACAATTCTTTTAAAAAGATATATTACAATTTATTTTTCAATAAACTCCTATGCTATTGATAAAGTGTATTTTAGCATAGTCTAGAGTTGCATTTAACATAGTCTAGACATGTTTTATATATCATTTTGACAATTTTAGTTGAATTTTGTGAGATTGGGTTGTTTTGAGCTCAAGTGTCAAAAATTGCTATTTATCACGTTTTATTGATACTTTTGACACTGTCTCTTGTACAGCCCATAACTTTGACACAGGTCTCCAATTTTGATGATTCTTGTCTTGTTTAAAAGTTAAGGAGGAGATCTACAATTTCATGTCTCACAAAGATTGGCTAATTAGGACGTTTCAGGGGTAAAATTTTGGATTCAATGTTACGATCATGCACTTGTAATAATTTCGCGTTTTAGTTTGTAACTAGAGACCATTTGGTAATTGTAATTGGTCAATGTAACTTTTATTTAGTGGGTTTCAGACCTTGGGGGGACCATTGTTTTTACTTTTATTTTTAGCATTTCCCCTTTTGCAAGACAATAATTATACAACACAACACTACTCATTAAATAAAAATCTCACCTTTGTTCTCTTCTCTCTCTTCTCTTCTTTTCCCTTTCTCCTTCATAAATTTCATGTAGCCCCTTGCAGCCACCATGAGGATCTTCATGGAGGGCTAAATCCCCTTTGCAACCCAAGAATCATGTGCTTGTGGGTAAATATGAGTTCCTCTATTCTCAATTTTGAATTTTGCTCATGAAAACCCTTTTTCCCTTTATTCTAATTTTCAATTTCCTTGTTTAATGTATGATAATGATTAGATTAGGAAATTGAAATCTGAATTTGGGTCAATTACAATCAATTGATTGTGATTTAATACGATACGTGCTTGAATTTGCATAAACTAGGAATACGATAGTAATCCGGATTTTTCCGAATGAATGTAAATTTTGTATTGTTAGGAATTTCATGAGTATGAATTTGACTTATCCTTGTTGGAACTATGATTATTTCTTCATAAGCATAGGTTCTTGAGTTATATCTCTTTGATTCTGTTTTTGTTTATTGTTTAGAAAGTTATTTTGTTACTTTAATTTTTGAAAATCACACAAAATCCCCCCTATTTTGAATTGAATGCAAGGTGTTTGATGAATTGTATTTTTGAGAAATTGACTTGAGTTAGCCCTATATTGAAAAATTTATTGGGAAACTTAGTTTCTTTTGACCGCATGTTTGATGCGCTCTGTCAACTATCTTTTATCATCAATAAATTATTCTTTGGAATTGTCACACATATTATCTACAAAACAAAACACACAAATTATCAATATTCTTCAACATATCCTTCTCAATAGATAAAATTGCCAAACCATTCAACCTTTCTTGTGACATTGATGATCTCAAGTAAGTTTTTATTAATTTTAGTTTTTGAAAAACTTCTTTCAACTGATACGACAATCATAGGCACAATTAATAAAATTCTATAAGCAATTGAGTCATTTGGATAACAATCTACAGCTTTGATAAACTCAAGAATTTCAATAGCTGACATTAAGTCATTAGGCAAAGTCATTTTCAACACTTTCAATTCAGAGAAAAAATCATCTAAATTAACATCCGATAAATTGTCATGAGAAAAGGTAGAGTGAACTTTAACACAACATTCTCTCAATTCATTATCATTTAATAATTTTAACTTCTTTGAATTAAAAAAAAATCTAGAAATACTTTCAAATATATTTAATTGTTCAAATATGTTCTTTAAAGAAGTAATTGTCATATCCACAACAATTAAAAAATAATTAACTCTAAATGATTCGTCGGCTGACTAAATTTCTTCATCATGATTATTTTCATCAAATTATTTCTTTCTAATAATATGACGTTTTTTTTTTTGGAAGGATAGGCTCTACATTCATATTAAGTGCAACATCTTTAGCAACATTCATATTAGATGTGAAACCTTCATCTCTATACTTTTCAAAAAACAACAATACATTTTCTAATTGTTTTATGGTAGTGTCAATGCACATAGACTTAGATTGTAATTTTTTGTTGACCATATCAATAGCAAATAAAATTTCATACCAAGCAAAAACTCAAAACTCTCAAGTGCATTGGCCAAACTCTCAGCTTCACTTTTAGATTTGACATCATCACAAGATTTATGTAATTCTAACAAAGTTAGTCTTATTTGAGGAGCTTGAAATCTAATAGCTTTAATACTTTTAATTCTACTCTCCCACCGAGTATTAGACAAAGATTTTACAGTTAATCTAGGAACATTATCAAGCAAAATTTTCCATCTTTTAGTAGAACTTGAAAACAATGAATATATGCGTTGCAGTGTTTTTGGGTACCCAAAGTGTGTTCTATGCTGAATTATATGCAGCTCTTTATGTTATTGAACAAGCCTATGCTTGTAGCTGGTCTAATATTTGGATTGAATGCAACTCTCAACTATTGGTGAATGCCTTTTTTAGACCGGAGCTTATTCCTTGGTGTCTTAGAGGATGATGGAATTGTATGAGATTTAACTCTAATAGCATGCATATAGTCATCACTCATATCTTTTGAGAAGACAATCAATGTGCTGACACAATTGCTAACTTTGGAGTAGATTCTAGAACTGATTTTGTTTAGTGGGATAACCCCCCTAGTTTTCTTTCAACTAATTTTGCCCGTGATTTCTATGTGCTTCCAAACTTTCAATTTTGTTAAACTTGGTTGGGTTTTGGCCTAGTCCCCCCAACAACAATTGTCATTTCTTTTATCTATTTATATTACACAGCCTGGCTCTGGTGATGGGGTGGTTGTGGGGGTACCAACATCGTTGGGATGCCCTCAGCTTCTCTTGAGGTAGTACAGGTCTAAATTTTATTTAAAAAAAAAAAAGAATATATGTGTTGAACAACTCCAAAAAAGAAACAGCTTTAACACAAGAATGTGCCATATCACTAAGAGTTAGATTCAGACTATGACAAGCACAAGGCATATATAATGCCTTCGGGTTTATTTCAAGAAACTGTCTTTGAACTCCTTGGTGTTTTCCTTTCATATTAGAACCATTGTCATAACCTTGACCTCTCACATCGTCAACATTAAGATCAAGAGACTTTAACACATCTTGTAATACATTAAAAAGTTCCAATCCAAATGTGTCATCTACTTTCAAAAACTCTAAAAAGTACTCCTCAATTTTTATATTCGACATATTTATGCATCGTACTATTAGAGTCATTTGTTTTTGGTAACTCACATTAAGGGTACAATCAAGAATTATAGAGAAATATTTTGCATTTTTAATGACCTTTATAATGGAACTTTTAACACTATGACCCAAAAGTGATATCAATTCATTTTGAATTTTATGCCTAAGATAATGATAATGAATTTCATGATTTTGAATGCGTCTAACATGATCTTGTATTATCAAATCAAATTCTGAAATCATTTTAATCAATCCCAAAAAATTACCATTGCTATCTTAATATAATTTTTCATTGGATCTTCAAAAAGCTAAATTATGTTTAGCAAGACATTTCACAACCGAACATATTCTCAATAAAGCTTGTCTCCAACATTCTCTCTCTTTCATAACCTCTTGTTGAATTTTTTTTTTTTTATCAATTGTTTGATTTTTGTCAAATCTTACTCTTAATTCATTCCAAGTATTCATGTTAGACATATGCTCAAAACTATTCTCATGTTGTTTAAATCTCTCGCTAATATGCTTCCAATCACTAAAGCCCTCATTTGCTAATGAACATTTTTTATTATCAGATTTGAACAACTTACAACAAAAACATTATACTTTGTTAACATGTTTGGAATAAACCAACCATTTTTTATCACTAGTCTCAGCATTACTCAACTTTCTAGAATAATATGCATATGAAAAATGTCTAGAAATGTTATCCAAAGGAAAAACAAGATTCATTTCTCTAATAGGTCCCTTTTCAACTAAAATATCTATTTGCTTGTTATCAAGATTACCCCAATTTCTAAGATCATAAATATCTAAAGGAGGAATTGATTGTTCTTTGTCAATGCAAAAAGTTTCAATATTAGATTCATTTGAATCATTAATCTCATCATTCTCACTTACTTGGTTTTTAATATGCAAATTTTCATTTGATTGATCCAAATTTTCATGAGAATCAACTTTAAAAATAAATTTATCAAGAGCTCCTTGTTGTAAACATATAAATTAACAAATTAATATAAAATCAATAAATATTGAATTTGATTCAATTATATAATTAAATTTAACTATAAATATAAATAAATATTCACAAGTGAGAGTGATATACATACCAATTGACCTTAGTTTCATTCTTATAACAAATCAATTCCAAACAAGTTGAATTGTTGGACTCCGAACCTGCTCACTCCCGACAGACTCAGAGTGTGGTAGAAAGAAAATTTATAAGTGTATATTACGTAAAGTAATTTAATGTAATCTTCTTTTAATTTTCATCATTTATTTATATAGATAATAAATTTATATTCGTTGCACAAAATATGAAAAATATAATCAGTTTTTTAACTATTAGTTGTAGCAAATTGGTTTTTACATGTTGAAGATTTTTTGAAAAAAAATATAATGGGAGAAAATGAAGCTTTATAGCCGTTATAAGTTAGTACTTTAAAAATAAAATATTTTGTTTTAATGTTTTGGAGATACTGGTTAACCCCTATTCCCATTTAAATTATCGACCCGTGAGAAATAATTAAGGATGAATGAGAGAATAATAGAATCAGAAAAAAATAATCAGATTATATATTTTTTTAAAAATAAAACTAATTAATATATATATATATATATTAGAAAAAAAAATTTGGGGCTCCCAAAAATATTGGGCCCTAGGTGGTGGCCCTTCCTTCCCACCCCCAAGGCCGGCCTTGTTAGGTTCAAGCCTCAACTTATGTAGCCATTTTTTAGTTCGTTGGCCCTTTAGTTTCAAGGAGCAAGGAGCCATTTTCCGTAATTGAGACCCACTATTAAATAGGTTGTTTTTCATAACGTGTTGAGATTTTGGTAAGAATACCAAATAGTTCAAGTAACAAAGTGATAAGTAAAGTATTGTCGCCACATGAACTTGTTCAATAATTGAGTAATTAACAGTAAATTAAATAGATTATGTGAATTTAAGAAGTATGTAACCAAAATTAAAGACAATTGCATAAAAATAAAATAGAAAAGTAAGGAAAAATTGGTTGATGAATGTTAGTGAACACTTGGTATGTGTAGAAAATAATGTTTAAATCAATGAAAGAAATCATCGAGTTTAACTTTGCCCAACCATCCTAATATGCAAGCATTAATCTCTTATGCAAATAAATTTTGTTATCATAAACCCACAATTTTATCCCAACCTTAATTTCTTAAGTGAAAAAACCTAAGGCCGTTGATTACACCACCAATCCCTTCAATTGGTGTAACAAAGTACTTGCATTATGAATTATGATTAAGGGTTTTAATGATGCCCAATCTTATTTATCCTATCCCTAAGCATAAAAATTATTGGATGATCCTTATAGTTCACAATTAAAGAGAATATCCTAATTACAATTGAAATCATAGAATCATGCAATTGGGTGATGAAGCCAAAAATAAGCATTAAGAGTAGAAGAGAATCAATAACAACTATCTATCAAATAATAAAAAGAGTAATTACATAGAAATAGTTTCTATTACATTCACTACTACAAAACAAGCCTTCTACATCGGTTCTTGAGGGCCTTCCACATCGGTTGGGAACTGATGTAGATAAGGGAGACATAAAAGAGGGGAGTCTTCCACATCGATTTCTTAATTGATGTGGTAGGTGGTATTTCACGTGGAAGAGTCAAAAATTGATGTGAAAGGTGGGTCTACCACATCGGTTTAGGCTAGAACCAATGTGGAAGGTGAGGATTTTTTTTTTGTTATTAAAGAATCTTTTTGCTACTTAAACCGAACCTATAAATATATAGATCAACAATTCATTAATCCAAAAATGTATTTTATATGTTTGCACTACATTAAAAAAAATTACCTTCAAATTGTCATTTCTAAAATTCCCGAAGTTTCATCCAACAAAGTCTAACTACATTCAAAGTTTCACCATATGTTAAAAAACTACTAATTACATTCAAAGTTTCATCCAACAAAAAAACTACATTCAAAGTTTCACCATATGTTATGTTAAAAAAATACTAACCAACCACATTCAAAGTTTCATCATATGTTATAAATGCTTAAAAAATATAATGCCCACTTTCACCAAATTTCTTCAAGTCTTTGTGGCTCTAGTGGTGATCCATCCCCAAAGATCTACAAAAATAGAAGATGACACAATATACATTCAATAATTATTCAATGTATACTAAAAATAATTTGATTGTCAAATTAATAAAAATATATTATATTACTGATGACCAATCTTCTTTAAAACGTCCTAAGACTATGGTTTCCATCTAGTGCATGACATAATAGCCACACTCAGTGCCTCTGGTTTGTATATTACACTAGATTGAAGTACAAATTTAAATTATATTATCTCATAAATAGTTTACAAAGAGTAACAAATTGTCATATTACAAATTCAAGCATTAATTACTTACCGATACATTGATCCAATCAACTTTTTTGGATGGCATTCCCCATTCTTTGTTGAATTTCTTTAGCACCCTTGTTAAAACAAAAATCCATGTATATATACATATGATGAAAAATAAGATTATAATAATAAATATAGAGTAAAAATATGTTAATTACAAATTATAGCTTACCCAAAAACTTTGGATTTGAATTCTATCAGCTTTGCTTTTCATGGAACAAAAATAGACCACCACATTGTTCTTAGGACATATAACTATGAGTTGCCAATGTTGGCTGCATTTAAGAACAATTAGATATGACATTAACACGTTAATTAAATGTGCTTTAATATTTAGATATTGATTACTTACCCTTTTAGGTAAGGTCCTAGGTAAATCTCCTTGTTTGATTCTCGCATCCATGTTTCAAGATAATTTTGAACATCATTTATATCACATCTTGATTTCTGGATGCTTTGAGGCTCAAAGAACCATACACGGAAGCCATCTCCGTCTCCACAAATGACTTATGTAGATATCTATGATTGTGAAATTAAATTCAAGTCATCATCAAGTATAATGAATTGAATTGAATTGACCATACCAATTAAAGTTTACTTACACAATCCACAATTGTATAACAGAAATGTTTATGTACTGGTTGCCCTAAGTGACTTCCAGGAGATCAATATGGTTGATGTACAATGGTAAATGATTATGGTTTAACCCAAAGATGGTTGCATCCCAAGGATACTCAAAGGGCTTATCGAAGAAATCCGCACTAATCAAAATCAACTTACGTAATACATCATCCTTGGCCTTCGATTTTTGTGGAACCTACACAATCAATATACATAAATTAATTATATTAAGTGATATTTAAACAAAAAATCGATTAAGAGAAATACCTTTATTAAAACATTGTTCACAAGGCTCCTCGACCATGCAATGAAGGTGTTTAGTGCCTGCCCCACAAACTGAACCTCCTCAATAGGGATTGGGACTCGAGCATAAGCATCTAAAACCTCTTCCACCCTAACCTTCAACATATCATCTGTTAAACGTATCATGTGCATGATTGGTACCCCCTCATACACTCGCCCAAGGGCCACTGAGTGGAGAGGGTTCTCATCAACGTACAACTTACATTGATCTAACACCTTAGTGTAAGGATCCTCCTCTGATAGTTCAACGCTAGTAGCAACACAATTGCCCTTTGTGCTAACAGATGCACTAGATGGACCTCTTTCAGGATGCATTGAAGGAAATGATTGTTGAGAACCATTTATAAATTGTATCTGGCTTAACTTGCTCATCACATCTTTTGTCACATTCTTTGTGATTTCCTGTGTGAGAATAGCCAATTGTGGCTGGGTTGATTGAAGCAAAAGGTTGAGGCTCACGTTATGCTGGACCCCAATACTGGCCAATGGTGACACTGTCGCTAGCTGTACGCACACGACCAGGATGCTCTTCTCGGCCAAGGGCAATAGTCATATATCTTGCCATCTAGCAAATCCATGTGTGTTGATTCACCATGCCAAATCCATTTTGTATAACTCATAAGTATCCCATCACACAACAGATGTTCTCATATGTCCTTCACTATATGTCGTCTTCCATTCAAGCAATTGACATAGGAACAAAAATATTTCCCTTTCACATCCTTACAATGTTGTTGAGAAAATCCAAAAACTCTTCAACCCTTTTCTCATATTCATTAGTGATGCGAATTGCTGTCATCCAATTTCGATCCATTTGTCTTCTTCTATTTATACAAAAGAAGTTGTATCATGTATGCATGATCATCTCATATTCGAGGTTACTAAGGTTACCTAGAACGGGAAACTAAGGTTCTATCTTAAATACTAGACCACAGTAATAATAATTCATCACAAAAAATGCTTACTAACAAGACACGTGGGGATGTCGATGCAAACAACAAAACTGCATATTAAATTAGATAAATTATATTATATACCTTACTATTATACTAATCTAGAAAGTTACTATATATAGCTATGTAGAAGTAGAAAGTGATCACATAAATAAATAAATAACTAAATAAATAAATAAATAACTAAGTAACTAAATAAATACATAACTAAATAACTAAATAAATCGCTTACCTTCTTTCAAAATTATTGTTGCACTGAGAAATCTACTTAAGGATTAACTCCAATGAAACCTTGCAGGCTTGTTTTTGTCCAAGATTGAACTTAATATGGAATCATGGGTCATTGACTCTTCACTAGCAAACATGTACTTAGCTACTTCTGAGCAAGTCTTCAAGCCAAGGAATAAGTTAAAGGCTATAAGGCAATTGCAAAGCGTGAGTAACACCACATAAGCAAAAACTTTTATTTATTATAAATTTTAGTTAATTAAAATCAATGACAAAGATATTAGTTAGTTTGAAATCTTCAACTCTCATATTATTTACCTCTTGTTGAGAACTTCTAAATGTACTATACTAATTACTAAATGAAGATTGACGCCTCGCCTCTTCATTTAGATTTTTTGTATCTTCATACCTTAAGTTTTTTCTGTTCTATTAGTCTAGTATTTTCTTTGTATGCCATAACATGTATGGATGATGACATTGTATTGTGTGTTATAGACTAAGCCTTATCTTTCTTGCTTGATGTTTTGATTTGCCCTATTTTCTATTATCTCTAGCATCATTAGATGATTTACTTCTTAGGAACTAATTTTGAGTGATTGCAATCGATTACAAGTTGTAGGAATCGATTACTAGATGGCCTAATCAGTTTTGAAACCATCTTTGGTATCGGGTTAATCGATTACAAACCATTGCAATCAATTACAATGCTAATTTCAGATATCAGATATTGCTCTGTATCCATTGCAATCGATTATCATTGAACTGCAATCGATTACAAGACAATCTCTAAGATTCAAAAATTGCTCTGTTTCATTTGCGATCGATTACCATCTTGTGGCAATCGATTACCAGATAATCTCTGATATTCAGAATTGGCTCTGTCTTGTTTGCAATCGATTACAAGTCTACTGCAATCAATTACAACAACTGACAACAAGTGTAAATCATATTCTGATACATGGGATAATCGATTACACCTTGATTGCAATCGATTATATCTAGTATAACGGTCATTTTAAAAGATCTCCAAGACTCATTCTTTGTCTAACTAACTTCGAATCTTTTTGACACATGCCATATATTTGAACCCATATCATTCTGTGCAGAAAAACAAAAAAAAGAAAGAACAGTTACAATATCTTTTCATTCCTTTAATTGTCAAAATCCAAATCTTTGATTTGATTTTCAGATTTGATATTGCTTTGATCACTCTCTTCTTTCTTCTGCACATTCTCTAATCTCTTGAGTTTCAGAAAACTCAATATTGCTTTTACTGCTATACTCATTTGAGATTGAACCTCTGAGCCTATATAATTATATCCCTCTTTTGTTCCTTCATGAATTGAGGTGATTCAACATTAATTCTTGACTGCTAAATCTGCTCATATTGGAGTTTCTTGAATTGATCTCATATCTGCTATATCAGCACATCAAGGTGTTTTCGTTCTTTAATCTTTTTCATTGATCTTGTTTGATTAGCATTGTGGGAATTTTGTTCCTAAATGCTGTGTTGAAATTAGATGGTATTTCTAATTTTGTTTCTAGAATTATGTTGTTCTAGAGTTTAGAAATTGGATGGTGAATGGTGTATTCACATTCAATCTTCTAGGTTCCTGTTTCAGGTTGTGAAATCAAGATTTGTTGTGAATTGTGTGTGCATGGTGTATGTAATCAAATTCATAGTGGAACCCTTTGGTGAAAGGGAGAACTGGATGTAGATCGGTGGTTGATCGAACCAATATAAATCAATAGGCTTTATCTCTCTATCCCTTGATCTATTTCAATTTAGCATTTGATCTTTATCAAGATAATTTGTTCTAAATCATTTTTATCTTAAGCTGAGGTTATTTTTTCTGGTTTATTCAATCAATATAACATTATCTGAAAATGCTTTTATTAAAACCTCAAGAGCGGTGGTGAAAAATCTTTTTTTAATCAAGAATCTATCACTTTACATTAAATCAATTCATCCCCCCCCCCCTCTTGATTGATTACTCGACTGATCCTAACACTAAACATTAGCAAAAAAGGTATACTAATTACTCAATCAGATTTACATGCTCTGAGCATTCAAATCCCCAATTCTTTTACTTGCAGTTGTAGTATACTAATGAATTCAAGATGCAAGAAACAACGTTAATTTTTGAAACATATATAAGAAGAGGCTAAGAGGTTTGAAAGTAAGAATTTAGACTCTTGAGTGCTTTATCTAACAATCAACGTACTATCAACTAATTAATCAAAGAGTAATTTCAAAAGAAATTAAAACTCAAGATAAATATATGAAACAAAAAACAAACATACGCAACTGGAACATTCAATTTATAAACATGCATTTTCTAGGGAGGATTGTCCTTGTTTAAGACCTGAAACAAAAAGAGGTTCAAACATTTCAGAAAACTGAAACAGCAAAAGTTGCGTACTCCTGAAAGCTAACAAGGGAAGCCTTGACCTTGAGCCAATCAGCAGGTCTTGGCATCATAATAGCAATGTATCCTTCTTTGTCAGCCTAAAAAGGGTTGATGAAAAGAAATTCATGAGGAAGGAATAGAAAAAACATTAGAGAATACGTTCATAGCATAAACTCAAGGAAAACTCATGTTTGCTCTAACTATCTCGACAAAACATCCGAGTATTTAGCAGTAGCGGCAATCATTTTGATTGATCTGGATAAGAATGAAGATTAACAAAAGGATCTTTTTTTTTCAGAGACAGTCCTAATCAGAGTATCAAAGGAATGCCAAATTGGTGACAAGAATGATAAAGGAATGCCTAATCATACTTTATCTCTAGTCTCTACTTTTAAGCATTTGAGAGACCCGAACTCTCCGTCCTATTTCTTGATTACTCCCAATCTGTCCCATAACTTTACCTACTACCTCCCTTCATATACAGTCTCATCCCAATCTATCACATTATCAATTACCCGATTTGATACTAACAATTTCCCAACTAACAAATTCTCATTAGTTATTAACTAACTCTTAACTATATTTAACTATCAGGACTTAGGAGAGGCATACTATTCCCTACTTTCCCTCTTCTAGCACATACCAGCGGTCCAACACATTTACATTGATGAATGGACTTTTATGCCAACTAGATACCATGGCAACCACTGCACAGATAACACTTCAGCAGTTAAACTTTAAATCCTGTATGCTTCTGGTAATCAACTATTTCTAATACCTAGTATATTTTATCATTTCTATTTCCTATCACATTAGTGATTAGTTCCCTATACACTCGATAGTATAATTTACATTATGCAATGCACTCAAGGGTATTGTTGATTAAGTAATGACAGAACAAACATTTAATGTAGATTGGAGATTGTATCAACCTTCTTAGGTGCACTTCGATGCGGTGCATATCTACCAAAGAATATTTTTAGCACCTTACATGAATTTTCCCACTATCCTATGAACCGTAAACACAATTGTTTTTTAACCATACTACCACAACCAACACTTCTTAGCATCTCTTTCTTGTCCTTTGTAAACTATATTTGCATTCTTGATTATACTAGCATTAGATTCCAACACCTCTGAAATACTGACAAATCACCATAAGTAAAACTTGGTATATATATCTAGTATTTTACTACACAAAGACCCTATTAGTTCACATTGCAACTTCACTAACAAATTAAAAATTCCCTATTTAAGTACCCAATACAAGCCAAATTGATTGGATGGATTCAATTAAAAATTTATTATGATATAGCACTCAATGTCACATAGATCATATTTCAGAAAAATGTGGACAATAGCAAGATGTTTTATTGTCTACGTTGAAGTCTTTCTTGGTCTTCTAAATATTCTGGTAAGCATGTGATAGGCCTCTAAATATTTCAATCAACTTCTTTACCACTATTCTGAGACTCACTTTGAGCAACTTCTTCCAGTAACTATATTCTCAACTGTTATGAGAGTAGTACTTCTGATAAACATATCTTTTTTTATGTTGTCAATATAACATAATCCAATAATTGATTTCCATGAAATCCACACATCGGCAAAACTCCATTGAGATTACACTTACTTTGGATTCCCAAAATCCATCTCACCACAGACAGAAACTGAAACTAAATAGGATGAGATACTAAAACATAATACCAATTGGTATAGAGTATAGATATTTATGAAATCTATCCAAGTTGAAAATGATCATCCTGTTGAGAGAGCACAACATTATACAGATACACCATAAAAATGGTAAAATGAGAGTTTCTAGCAGCACGTAGCATGATCAAAGAACAGTTCTCGGCACAAATTAGAGAGGAATAACCCCCTTTAAGTGATTTCAAGGGTCTAGTGAACAAATTAAACTAAAAAAATATGAAACAAAACTGAAAATACTCTTAGTCTGATTGAGGCAAACATCAAATTATTATCTTCAAATTACACAGATCTTAAATTCATGGAATAGTTAGAGCAGAGAGAGATGAATAAAGTAAAGTACCTGTGAAGCTAAGAGCAACAATGGCAGCGATGGAGATGAGCAAATGAAGCCATGGCAGTGTCATAATGAAGGGCAATGCAATGTGCAACGAAGGCAAGGGCGGCACAACAACGACGTGAGGGCGACGCGATGGAGAAGAGACGTGACGAAGAAGAGACTACAACGGAGAAGAGACGGGCTAGCGAGTGGGACGATGGTGAAGGCTTTAAAGCGAGAGAGAACAAAAAGGCAGCGCGCGTGTTCGAAAATGCTTACTAAACTCTAAACCCAGAAGGCTCTCGTTTAAATCTGACGTGGAAGGAAGGCTTGCACAACGATTAGCCAGGAACCGTTGTGGTAGGCTGTATAGATAGAATGGTTTTCACATCAATTTCTTTTGAACCGATGTGAAAGAGTACCCTTTAACATTGGTATTTATATAACCGTTGTGGATTTAGCTGATTTACTTACAAAATTGCCATCGCAACACTTTCCACTTGGTTGTATGACAATCGATGTGGATAAGGTGATGTTGTGCTTCATTTTTGTAATAGTGATTCAACCCCAACAAAGATAAAATTATCTATGCATACCCATGGGGAAGAAGCTTGGGAGGAAAAGACAATAGAGAAAGAGTTCCCAAACATGTAAGTCATCTTGCAATGTCTTGGAGCTCTATCTTTATCTCTTTATTGTGCGTAACCTAATTTAGAATAGAAAAATCCTATTTAAAGCTATGGGTTAGTAAAGGTTCAAGTCCAAAATAATAGAAAATTGAAAACTAATGTTTGTTTCTTGTAGGTTCGTTTACACCACTATGCCCAACAAATGCATAACTTTGCAGTTCAAATTTAGCAAGTTAATGACTTTGCACAACTGTGCGGGATAGCTATGCAATTTGTGCATGGGTGTGCACAACAGATGCATAAGCATGCAATTTGGAAAACATATAATTAATTTTTTTTTTCATTTGCCTCTACAAGACTCCAAAGCTTTAGACTTCTGATGGGAAAATCACATGCTTGGTTCGAATTGGATCTTCTAGGATGGAATTCGCGCACCAAGAGCAACCCAGAATGAATTCTAACTCTTGATCGTATCTCGGTCTACAAAACTCGGATTTGAGCGATTCCAAATCGAGGAGAAAGATGACGTTCTGAACTGCAATTTTGGGTCAAGAAACACTCAAAAAGGATACGTAAAACGTACAAAACGAACCTGAGAAAAATCGGGCTGAAGGCACAAATCGAGAAATGCGAAAACGAAGAAAAACACAAATGGGAAAGAACGAAGATCAGGATAGGCGCCACAAACAATGATGTTTGATAAGCCTATGGATCGCCACAAGAATTTAGGGAATTCTTGATAAGATCAACTGGTTCAAGGAAGAACCCTAGCAGAGACAATTCTCTCTTTTGACAAAACAATCAGCATCTGCATTTTCATTCAGTTCCAAATGATTTATACAAATTTGTTCTCAACAAAATAAGAGAAATGTAAAATCCCAACATTACAAGTATAGCTAATATGTCCTAGTGGTTAAGGCGAGGCAAAGTTTAGTTTGAGGTCAACGGCTCAAAACTGGCTGCAAGCACTTTAACATTATTATTTTTTTAATTAAATGACTAAGTCTGTAAGTGGGCCTTCATTCCAAGCAGTCAACAGATAGGAGTAGCAACTCTCCCTTGTGGGCCTCCAAGTGTTGGGCCTCTCCTTGCATTTGAACTGCCCTCAGAATAGTCACCATATGTTCCAAAGCTTCTTGGGTCTTTTTAGCTCTTGCTCTTGTCATGGGCCCTCCTATGCCTTGTATCGGGTCTTGGGCTTCTATCTGGTCATGGGCTTGGGCTTTGATGTCCACATCAACTTCAACCCAAAGGATGTGGACGAAACTAATCATCCTTAGAACATCTTCATTTCTCTATTTGAGCTTCTTCAAAGTTCCTAAAAACACAAGCAAAATCCCAAGATAAAGAAGTGAAAAAATAATGAAAAAGAAGAAAATCCTAATTGAACAAACTTTTATTGTGTTGTTTTGGCTTAAGACCTTTTCTAGTTCTACTTTTTGGTTTATTTGGGAATTTAAGACATCAATCCATGTTTGTTAATTTTCGGTTGTGTTTAATATTTCTACTTTTGATTTATGATTGCTTGTTTTATGTACATTTCTATATTCATTTTGTTGCTCTGGTAATTACGCTCTCTTTGAATGGATTTTTTTGGTCACAAGGTCATTTGATCAAGCATCTAGGTAGCATGACACTGTTGTGGTCAGGTAAGGTTGGTTGGGTGGGGAACTATGCATCAGATTATAACAATCAACACATAATGAGACAAAATGAATCAGTGGTGTACCAATTAGAATTTCTAGTGTACTTGTTATTAGTGTGCTTATGGGCATGCTTCAACAATGTGTGGTCTTTAACTCTTGGCTTGGTAGAGGTGACTCATTGTGCAATATAGAATTAGAGCATTTGCCTTTGTTTCTGCACATGTTGAAGCGATGGATGTAGGGTCAATTGTGGCTCAATTGTCTTTATTATATTTGTTTCGTCAACAAAAGAAATGGTGGTGATCGTGGTTTAGTGTACATTGGTAAGAAACCAACTTGCTTGTGGCCGTTGGGAATTGGAATATTGTTTGGTGATTCTGTACGCATTCGTGCTGTGTCTCATCGCTACGCCTCCATGCTGTGTGTCATCATTATGCCTCTGTGTCGTGCCTCATCATGTGCTGAAATTAACAAGAAGGAACGAAGGTATACATTATGGAGAAACATAATTTAGCAACAAAATAAAAATCATCAACATCGTATTCTAATAATTAGTTGGACTGTGGCAACAACGACGGTCATCACAGGGGAGGTGATGGCGATGGTGGTGTTGACAACAGTGGTGGTGGTGGTGACAATGGACAAGGTGGTGGCTGCAATGGTGGTCAAGCCGGTCCGGTCTTGACGGTGGCCGTGGCAGCCACAATGGTGGTGGTGATTTTGTAAATTTAATTTTTAATTGGTGAATCTTGTAGAGATATTTTTGTTGTCTTAAATTTGAATTTGAATTTAAAAATATTTAATGCTAATCTTTATAATAAATTACACAAATATCCTTTTAATTTGTGTTGATTTAAATGAAAGATTGATGATTTTTTTGTCCAAAAGTTTTGGTGCACATTGCTAATGCGCTCCAACTGAAAAATGGGTCTGTGCGTATTAGCAAACCACATATATATATATAGGGGGCGTTTCAAGTGAAAACAACTTCTAAATGAGAACAATGAGAACAAACAATAATAACCATTGGATTAAAATTAAAAATAATAAATACATAAGATTAAAACATCAATTTTAAGTGCATCACCATGAGATCCTATCCCTCCCTCTCTCTCAGTTAGTTTTTTTCTCTGCATTTTTTCCCAACAGCACATAGGCAAAACACCACCCTCATCACCATCACCACTACCACCAACATGGTTACTATTGTCGTTCTTGCAACTGCCAAGGCCACTGTCGCCACCACCATCATGGTTGTCGTCCCCGTTGTTGCCGCCACCATCACCGTTGACGACAATGGTGGTGGCGGCAACAACGGGGATGACGACCATGATGGTGGTGGCGACGGTGGCCCTGACGGTGGTGACCATAATGGCCGTTTAAATGAGAACAATGAGAACAAACAATAATAACCCTTGGATTAAAATTAAAAATAATAAACACATCACATTAAAACCTCAATTTTAAGTGCATCACCATGAGATCCTATCCCTCCCTCTCTCAATTAGTTTTTTTCTCTGCATTTTTTTTCCAATAGCACAAGCACATAGGCAAAACACCACCCTCATCATCATGACCACTACCCCGTCGCCATCACCACTGCTGCCACCACCACCACCAACAACAACATGGTTACTACCGCCATTATTGCCACCATCAGGGCCACTGTCGCCGCCACCATCATAGTCATTGTCCCTATTGTTGCCGCCATTACCACAGCTGACGGCGGTGGTGGCGGCGGCAACAACGAGGACGACGACCATGATGGTAGTGGCGACGGTGGCCCCTGACGGTTGCAAGAACGACGATAGTAACCATGTTGGTGGTGGTGACGAGGCAGTGGTCATGGTGATGAGGGTGGTGTTTTGCCTATGTGTTGTTGGGAAGAAATGCAAAAAAAAAAAAAAACTAACTGAGAGAGGGAGGGATAGGATCTCATGGTGATGCACTTAAAATTGATGTTTTAATCTGATGCGTTTATTATTTTTAATTTTAATCCAATGGTTATTATTGTTTGTTCTCATTTAAAAGTTGTTCTCACTTGAAACGCCCTATATATATATATATATATGATTTTTTACAATAATAACTTAGATGGTTAGAATTAAAACACTCATTTAAAAATTAACATGCACCTCACTTAGAAACGGAGTCAGAGCTCACATTATGGTGGGGCCAAAATGTGGTTGACAAATTCAATTTTTTATTCTAATAAAATAATTTCAATATTAGAAATAAAAATAATGAATAAATAAAAATAAACACTATCTCTAATGGACCTAATATGCAAAGTAATTGGTAAAAAAAAATAGTATTTTTTTTTTCAAGTTAAGGATTATACAAAATTGACAACAACAAATTAAAAAAAAACTATTTCAAAATTCTTTAGTCCATTTAAATATAATTCAACAAAAAAATACATATTTGAGGAGTTTTTTTTTTTTATTGAAACTAATTAATTAATATTTTTTTTAGATTTATTAACAAGACTTACAAAAAGTTAAAAGAAAAAATCCAATTTGTTTTAACTTTCAAATTTGTTATATATGTTTAAGAATTTATGTATGCATAATTAGCACAAATTACATTTATATTTTAACATAATTAAAAGGGACATAAACAATAATCACTTTCTAATTTTAATATTGATATGAATTAAAAAAATAAATTTTACATACCATTTTACAGTTTAGTTACATTAAATTTAATTTTAAAAATAATTATAATTTATAAATAACACCTACAAAATGATTAATTAAAAAAAATCTAGGGGGCCTTGACACCCCCACAACCAAACGTGCTTTCATCCTTCTCACCTGATCGGATTGAAATCTCTAAAAGGGAAACAATGACGGTGGCTATGCCGGCGGGAAGAAAGACGGTGGTGATCATGTCGGTAGTGGTGGTGGTGACAACAATAGGGATGAAAACCATGATGATGACGACGATGGTGGCCTTAGTGGAAAAGTATTTTTAATAATAATGAAAATTTTACAGTAAAATTTTTAATAATTATTTAATTTATTTTATTCCTAAAAAAAATAAAATTTTAGAAAAGTATTTATAAGAGTTTCAAATATTTAAAGTTGAGAAATATAAAATTACTAATTTAATTGCACATGTTTTAAATTTTTTATATAAAAAAATTAGACCCTAGTCTTGATGGGATCCTAAAATGCATATAAGGACATAGTTTTTATATTGAAATAAATAATAAAAAATATTTTTCTTATTAAAAAATAAAGAGTAAAAATTATACAATAAATTAAAAAAATATGATAAAAAATATATTTTAAAATTATCTATATTTATCCTTTATTTAAAAATCAATAATTTATTTCATTGACATTACCAAACCCACGTAAGTGTACTTAGTACAAATCATAAATATTAATAGGGATTTTAGTGTGTATAAAAAAGAATATGTTTCCATATATATAAAACTGTTTCAAAAATGTTGATACGTGATTGATTTAAAATAAGTTTTTTTTTTTTTTTATCAAAATATGAAAATGTTAATATAGGATTGTTTCAGATTTATTTAAATAATAAAAATAATTTTTTTAAATTAAATAAATTTGAAAAACTAACTATTTTCCTAAAAAGAAATTTATGCTAAACATTTTTAATAATAATTTATATTAATTGTAAACTTTTTTGTAACTGAAGTTGTAATACCACACTATTTATTTTATTATGTGTTAATAAATAATGATTGTCACCCATCCCATAATTGCTCCAAGTCAAGCACGCTTAACTATGGAGTTCTTAAGTAATAGGTTACAAAATAGTAGATGCATCTTGTTGGTATAGGTAGTAATAATTAAACCCTTTAAGCCATCCTCAAATGTACAATTCCACACCAATACAACTTTTGGATCCATCTCATTCCAATGTGATTTGTCTGGTACATTACATTGTTGAGACAGGTGACCTAGCCTATGTTTGGCAAGGATGGGCTTGGGTGGTACTCTAACCGTGAGTGGCCTAGCTTGTGAGAGGCGATGATGAGCTCACTAGGGTATCATGTAAGGTTCAATTGAACCGTTGTTTGTATGAATTTTTGCTACATGTATCATAACATTTGAGAGTTGTTGAATAGACATGAACTAAGAAAGTGAGGATCACGATAGGTTTAGCCTAGACCTTGGTGATTACATGGTGTGAAAACTTTGCAAGCTCGTGTTGATCCCATGAGTTGAAATGTACTTGCAAAACTAGGTAGCCCTGACAGCTTACACGCGGATCATTCTAAGTAATGTAGTCCATGTCAAAGGCATCAACGTCGATGACGCTTATGGGTAGACCTCACTCTTAGACTATTCTTCTGAGCTAGATATGGTACTACATGGCATATGAGGTAGACTCTAAGAGACATCACATTATATATGCATTGAAATATTTCATTAAGGAATCATGTTACCTATGTGTGAGATCCATGTGTGTACTTATGTTGAATGATTCTCACACCCTTCCTTTGTTGCTATTCTTGTTGTGTGTGTTTGGGTTGATTGCCATATCCAGGCGAGGATCATCTAGGCCATGAGTAGGATGTTGGAGGAGAGGCTTAGCCTTTTAGGCTTAGTTTATATTTTGTTTGAGAATTGTTTTTTGATAGTTGTGATATCGGGGTAGGGTTACATGTTCATATCAAGTTCTTTTTGTTAAACATTGTACTCTTGTATGACCTTTTGGAGTGCAAAATCTTTTAGGTTTACATTATATATTCATATGCATGGACAATTTTGAGATTTAAGAATGTGAACCTTTTTACTCAAGAAAAAGTTTTTGGAAAGTGTATGTCATCTTGTATAATGTTTGATTATTTTTGCACTTTATTTTAAGATCTAGCTTTTGGGGTAAAGGGTGTCACAGAAGCAAAAAAAAAAAAAAAATTTGCAAAAAATTTATATTTTATAAATTGATTAGGGGTGGGTATATGGTCCCGAGTTTGCGGACCAGTCCGTTTAACCTGCGAATAATAGACCTGATTTTTTTCCTGTCTCATATTACTTGTTGAGATTTAGGCCCGGTCTGTTTAACCCACAGGTTAAACGGATTAAATCCTCCAAACTCACAGACTACCTGTTTAACCCGCTTAAATTAAACCTAAAGAAAAAATACCCTAGCCCTAAAAGAAAAAAATGTGAATTTGAAAAAAATGCAACCCTCAATTCTGAATTCTTTACTTCTCTTCTTCCTTCCTTCTCCAATTCACATTCGTAGCTCCTCCACTGTCGCTCACTCCTCTTCACCAATCGTCACCCCTTGCCTGCTCGCGCTGCTCATCTTGTCTGTTGTCTCTCCTCACATCAGAGCGCCGTAGGTCGTCGGTGTCGCTTCTCCTTGAGGTCCTCAACGTCACCCCTCCTTGCATCAACATCACACCTCCGTTGTGCTCCTCCTTCCATTGACGTCACCCTTCACAAGCTTGAGGTCGTCGGTGTCACCTCCTCTACACTGTAGCTCTGTTGTCTCGCAAGTCGCAACTCCTCTCATCCCCTGGTTTGCATCTTCTCTGTTGCATTTTGTCTTTGTTGCATACTTGCATTTGGTGTTTCTATTATTGTTTATACTTGTCTTTATTTGCATTAATTGATTGACTATTTTACAAAAGAATTGTTTCACTGATTGACTGATTGTATTCATTTTTCCTATTTGATGTTTTTCCTTTGTTAATTAGTTTGTAATAGCGTAAATGCGTAATAGGCTAATAGAAAAAGATGTTTTAATTATTTCAGCTTTAAAAACTTGAACAATGGATTCTTTTGAGGCTTTGTTAGATGATCATGTTGAGATTAATGCTGAAATAGATGAAAATGTCATTGATGATAATGAAGTTGGAGAAGATGAACTTAATGAGGGTGAAAAGCTAGCTAAAAGGTGTAGGACTCTTTCATCTATTGTATGGAATTATTTTGAGAAACTTGTTAAACATCCTAATGGGAAAGTGAGGTCCAAATGCAAGTTTTGTAAGAAAGACCTTGTGGGTGGTGGGAGTGACAATGGAACTTCAACTTTAAATCGTTACCATAGAAGATGTGAGAGCCAGCCACGTTCAATTGTTGAGTCTAATATTGGAAAACTGATGCTTGATCAAATTGGAAAATTAAAAAGTAGAATAATTAATCAAGAGGTATTGAATGAGTTTATTTCTATGATGATAATTGAACATGATCTCCCATACTCTTTTGTTGAACATAGGAGGTTTAAAGAGTTGATGTTGTATTTGCATCATGAGGCTAAGATACCCTCTAGACGTGTTGCCACTGAAAATGTTAACAAATTGTATGAAAAAGATAAGCTGAAATTGAAAAATGTCTTGTCTAAAGTTCGTGGTAGAATAAATTTGACTGCAGATTTGTGGACTTCTTGTACTACAAAGGATTATATTGTATTGACTACACATTACGTTGATCAAAATTGGAAGTTGGAGAACAAAATTCTTAATTTTCAGCATTTTCCTCCTCCACATTCTGGGCGTGAAATGGCCAAAATCTTATATGATTTCTTCGAAGATTGGGGAATTGAAAAAAAAAAATCTTTTAATTGACTTTGGATAATGTATCTTCTAATGATAAAATGCAAGACTATTTGAAAGAAAGACTTCTTTTGTAAAATAATGGTTTATTATGTGGTGGTGAATATTTTCATATTCGTTGTGTTGCTCATATTTTAAATTTGATAGTTCAAGAGGGGTTGAAAGTCGTTGGTGGTGCTATTCATAGAATTAGAGAAAGTATCAAGTATGTTAAGGGATCAGAGGGAAGAATGAGGAGTTTCAGAGCTTGTGTCACTAAAGTGGGTGGTATTAATACCAAAATGGGTTTGCATTTGGATGTTTGTACTAGATGGAATTCTACCTTTTTGATGCTTGAAAGTGCACTTTTCTATCGACGTGCTTTTAGTAGTCTTGAATTTGATGATAGGGGCTATGTCAACTGTCCTACTAATGAAGAGTGGGATATGGGAGAAAAAATGTGAGTTTTTGCGTTCATTTTATCAAATCACTGAGTTAATATCTGGTTCTTCTTATCCCACATCTAATTTGTATTTCATGCAAGTATGGAAAATTGTATGCTTGTTGATTAATAATATGAGAAATGAAGATAAGAAATTCAAGCCATGTCAACTGAAATGAAAAAGAAATTTGATAAATATTGGGGTGAATATAACACTATGCTTTCCTTTGGATGCATTCTGGATCCTTGTTTCAAGTTTGATTTCTTGAAGTTTTGTTATTCAAAGGTTGGTTATGATTCTATGTCTTGTGAAGCAAAAATGAAAATTGTGAGGCACAAGTTGGAAACTCTTTATCATGAGTATGTTAGGTTGTATTCAAAAGAAACAACTTGCAATGTTGGTTCAAGTCAAGGTTCATCTCAAGAGCCTTCAATTATGACTAGTTTCACTATTGGAAGCCAATCATCAACACAATCTGATATTGTGAATGTAAGATTCTTTACTCTTTTATATTTACTTTGGTTTTATTTTTTATTTACCTTTACTCATTATTTGTTTTTTTAAAAAAAATGTAGGAGTTTATACAATATGAGAATGAATGCATGGTAGAGATGGATAAATCTAATTTGGATACATATTTGGCTAAACCAAAGCTTTCTTCTCAATATCATCCAAACTTAGATCTTTTGCAATATTGGAAGGAGAATAAAGTTAGGTTTCCAAAACTTGTATTGATGGCTTGTGATATTTTAAGCATTCAAATTACAACTATGGCTTCTGAATCGGCATTTAGTATTGGTTCTAGGGTGCTCAATAAATATCAAACTAAACTTCTTGCTGAAAATGTACAAGCCTCGATATGTACTAGAAATTGGAGATTAGGATATGATATACAAGGTACTGTTATATTGTTTTACTATATACAGTAAATTATTTATCTTTGAACTACCTTATTTTTTACTTATGATGTTGTGATGAATTGTAGGAAAAGAAGATGAAAATGTGGACATGGAGGAGGAGAATGATGATCAAGCTACATCAAATGTGCGGTCAAATGGATGAGGAGATGCTTGAATGTTTATTTTCTTTGGTGTATTTTAATTTAAGAATGTATTATGTAATTATGTTTGTTCTTAAGACATTAAAACTTTAATATTTGGTTATGCAATGTATAATGTTAAGACATTTACTATTTTAGTTAATTAGTGCTTAAGACATTAAAATTTATGTTATATTTGAATATTTGTTAATTTTCTATGTTAATGCTTGAATATTTGTCAAGAATTTATAATTTGATTAGTTTTGTAGATAAAAAATCAAATGAAAGTGAAAAAAAAAATTTCCTAATTTTTTTTATTTTTTTATTTTTATAAAAAAACTTAAACGGATTTGCAGACCGATCCATTTAGTCCGCGGACTTTGCGGTCCGGATACGGACTTCATAAAAAAGTCCATTTATTTTAGTGGACTGGATTAGTCTGATCCATTTAAAAGGCAGATTTTGCAGACCAAACTTAAATGGATTGGACTAGTCCGTATACCCACCCTTAAAATTGATAATAAAAATATGTTATTAAGATTATTAAATATAGGTAGTAATAATAATGTTACATTATGTTTTTTTAAGGCTAAAATATAAGAATGGTTCCTTAATTGATTTTTTGGTTTTAAATTGGTCCTCTAACTTATAAAAGTTCTAAAATGGTCTCTCACTTATTTAATTTAGGCTTAGTGTCACTTTTAGTCCATTAAGTTTCACCTTTTCTTTCATTTTGGTACATAATGTTTTAAAAGTTTCAATTTGGTACTTTAGCATATGTTTTAGGCATATTTTGGTATATTTTGTTGAAAACGTTTAAAAATTATCAGAGTTAGCTTTAACACGGTTGTGGTAAATATCAACATGACCGTGTTGATCCTAATTCCTTGTAACATTGGACCCTTTCAAGTCTTGGAAGAAATTGGTCAAGTTGCTTATCGTATTGCCTTACCCCCGTATCTTTCAAACCTCCATAGTGTCTTTCATGTGTCTTAGCGCAAGAAGTATGTTCATGATCCTTCACATGTGGTTGAGTTGGACAATGTACAAGTAAGGGATAACCTAACTTATGAGGCATTACCATTGCGAGTTGAAGACCGTAGGGCGAAATAGCTAAGAGGAAAGGAAATTCCTTTGGTCAAGGTTGTTTGGGGAGGAGCTTCTATGGAGAGTGCAACTTGGGAGTTAGAAGGTCAAATGAGAAACCATACCTTGAGTTGTTTGCTTCAAGTAAATTTTGAGGACGAAATTTCTTTAAGGAGGGGAGAGTTGTAAACCCCGCCATTTATTTTATTTTATTTTACTATATGTCATTATAAATAATTATTGTTAGCATGTTTGTAACCAACTAGATAAATGGTAATTTGGGAATATGGTTATAGTTACTAAAAAGTGGGTTTTCCATTTTAAAATGATAAAAGAGAACTAGCATGTAGTTATAGCTTAGTAATGGGCTGAGGTGGGTAGTGCAAAATCCCTTTTCCTTTAAAATACTCTTTTATTGGGCCTTATGCTCACAGTCCAAAGGTGTACATAAAGCTGTCAAAGTCTCCTCCAAAACCTAAAAACACTACTCTTCTTTCTTTTCTTCTCTTGGTTGAAACATGACAGCAACGAAAGAACTCTAGCAAGAACAGTTGTTGCGTTGCGAGATTTGGAAGAGGATTGTCGCATCATCTCCTTCCCTTGCTGCATTTCTACTCTTGAGGTAAAGGGGAGTGAGTCTATTCTTATTAATTAGAATGACATTGGCCATGGGTAGGAGGGTTGTCTAAAACCTTAAAGTTGTTAGGTTTGTATGTTTCCTCTATTTTGGATGAACTATGAATGTCCTAGAATGCTTAGGTTCTGCCATTGAGTGACTACAATGTTATAGTGAGTTATTCCTTTCTTGTGTTCTTGGTGATTTAGGAATGTTTGAGAGTTTCTATGAATTTATGATCGTAGTGCGTTGCCTTTACCATATAAGAGTCTTATAAGTGTTAGATAATGTTTGAGTTTTTGGAGATTGATTATAGTATGAGGAATCCTTTGGGAGGCATTAGATTCTGCAGAAAAGTCATTTTTAACATTTTGCAAAGTATTAGTCTCAAGGACAGACTGTGTCTGGCCAAGCGTTGACCATTGTCTGAGGGTTGACCGTTTGTTGACTTTGGTCAACTTTGACTTTTTCCTAGAAAGTGTCTAAAACTTATATTTTGATGTGCAAATGTTTAATAGTCATTTCTTATGCAAATGCTTACTTTAAATGCATGATTTGCATTTTGTGGAGTGTTGTATATGAATATTAAGATGTGAATATGTTGTGTTTGAGTATGTGATATGAGGTATCGTTGGATGCCATTGAGATAGGTGACTTAGCCTATGAGTTGGCAAGGATGGGCCTAGGTGGTATTCTAACCGTGAGTGACTTAGCCTGCAAGAGGCGAGGATGGGCTCACTAGTGCATGATGTTAGGTTCATTGGAATCATTATTTGTTTGAATGTCTGAACATGCATCATTACATTTGAGAGTTGTTGAATAGCCATGAACCAAGAAGGTGGAGGTCATGACAAGTTTAGCCTGGACCTTGGGGGTTACCTGGTGTGGAAACTTTGTGAGCTCATGTTAATCCCATGAGTTGGAGTGTATTTGCAAAGCTGGGTAGCCTTGATAGTCACATGTAGATCATTCTAGGTGTTATAGTTTATGCCGAAGGCACTGACGTCGGTGACACTTCTGGGTATACCGCACTCCTAGACTATTCTCCTGAGTTAGATATGGTACCACATGGCATATGAGATAGAGTCTAAGAGGCATTGCATTACATATGCATTATGATACTATGAAGAATTGTATTATTGTTGTGTGATCTACATGGGTGTACGTATCCTAAAAATATGCAAATCTTGTTTCCCATTTATATTGTATCTTACTTTTGATGTAAGAATGATTCTCACTCCTTTTCTTTGTGCGATTCTTGTTGTGTGTGTTTAAGCTAATTGCCATTTGCAAGTGAGGATCATCCAGACATCGAATAGGATGTTGGAGGAGAGGCTTAGCCTATCCAGCTTAGTTTATATTATTTTTGGGACTTGTGCTTTGATAGCTGTGATATCGGGGCAAGGTTACTTGTTTACATCTAGTTCTTCTTGTTAGACGTCGTACTCTTGTGTGGCCATTTGGCTGTCAAATGTTTTGAATTTGCATTATGTACTTATAAGCGTGGAGGATTTAAGAATGTGAACCTTTTACTCATGAAAATTCCATGGAAAGTCTATATTCCCTCGTATAATGTTTCATTATTTTTGCACTTTATTTTAAGATCTAACTTTTGGGGTAAAGGGTGTCACAGTAACAACTTTATACAACTTGGAAATTAAAACAATTTTCTCTCCAACAAGTTCCTTGAACTTGTCAGTTTGTCAAATTTTCTACTAGTTTGACCATAATAATTAGTAGTGTGATATATATCTCAAATATAGTTGATTGTTATGCCAAGAAAAATATTTGGTGAAGAAGGAACCCTAGCTAGATGGGGAGAGGAAACTTTTTGATTCAAAGAATCGAAAATTCGACGAACTAAGTACCGACTAGCTAGGTGGTGAAGAAGGAATCGAATATTCATATACTTAATTAGTTTCATATTTGATATCCATCTTCTACATTTTAAGACTGGACAACACAAAGAGTATTGACTAAATTTATAGTTATCAGATAAAAAAATACATCTATTCTATGAAAGTTCAACACGATTATGTTAAAAAGTAACACGATCATGTTAACAATTAATACGGCCGTGTTACAAGGAATCAAGATCAACACGGCTGTGTTAAAGCTAGCTCTATTAACTTTAAAACGTTTTCAGCGAAATGTACCAAAATATGCCTAAAACATATTCTAAAGTACCAAATTGAAACTTTTAAAACATTATGTACAAAAATGAAAAAAAAAAAAAGGTAAAATTTAATAGACTAAAAGTGACATTAAGCCTTTAATTTATAACAAGTTGGTCATTTGAAAAACTTGTCATTCTTGATTTTCGACCACGATTTCTAATACTTTTTTTTATCGATTCAAAATGTAAAATGTGTCTCATTAGATTCATCTACATGAAAATAATGGAAACTATTTAACGTTTGGACCAAAAGAACATAAATAAGATGAAAAATGCATAAAAAGTTAGGGTCGTGAGCAACCAAAAAACTAAAAAATCTAACATCATATTTGTTTATTAATACTTAGAGGATTTACTTTTCAAACAATTTTAATTATGTTTATAACCTTTTCATTACTGAACATTAATTGATTTCAATAATTTTTATGTAGGTGAATCTAATGAAGCAGATTTCATGTATGAAATCAATAAAAAAATGTTTGGTCACGACCCACCCTAGGGTCATGACCGACACACAGGAGACTATACTCCCCTTAGCCTAGCTAGCCTGACAACAAAACCTCACTAAGACATATTTAAGAATAAACATGAAAGGGCTACCAAAATCAGGCAGAGCCTCCCTTATAAATAGGACAAAACACATAAGAGTCTCACTTGTGAAATCATATATATATATATATATATATATATATATATATATATATATATTCAGATTCAACAGACAATTCATTTCACAACATAAATCTTTTACATAATACTCATAGTTTCTCAAAACATTTTAAGTGTATCATTTACATACAATGCAGGAGAACCACTTACAACTCCAAAAAAAAAAGGATTCATAATATATCTATTCCTATCCCTAAGTCTATTCCTATAACTGCAGCTGCATCATAATGGAGTTACCAAAAAATATACTCTCCATTATAAGTAATGAAGGCCTACCAAAAAGATGAACAAATCCTGGATGGATCAGAAAATTCCAGGAAATCCGCTACTCTAACACTTGTGAATCTAAAGGGAAAAGAAATGAGAGAATGGGGTAAGTCACAAAGACTTAATGAGAGCATGAAATACAAAGTGAACATAAAAAAGAAACAACCATTGCACGAGTTTTTTATCCAAAGAATTTAAATGACTTTTATGTAAGAAGAGAAGAAATCACAATTCACTTTTGAAGACTAGCATTTACCCACTTAAAAACTCATTAGAAATATAATTATACATCATACACAAGCATAACTAACATTTATACTAACATTCAATTTACTATATGCACATAGACCACATTATCTCTTCGTTGTGGCGAACGGTAATTATATCGCATTATCTCTACGTTGCAACAAATGGTCACTATACTATATTATCTCTTCATTGCAGTGAACGGAAATTATATATAACTACGAATATTTAACTCATAGGCTACATTATCTCTTCGTTGTAGCAAACGGTAACCAATCACAAACTCATAATGAGAGCTCACTTTCCACATTTAAATCACATTATCAAAACTACTAAAAATCATAAAGAATCAAGTATAGTCAAGTAAAATAAATAAATATTATACTTATTTTTCTTTCTCAAATACTCAAATGGGAACCAAAATCATAAGGAAAACCTATCTTGAATTTTACTTTTTCTCTTGAAAATATCAACAAAAAGTCACTAAGTAACTCACAACCAAGGAGGACTCAAATCAACAACTTTCAACGCCGTCAGAAGGAGCAATCCTGGTATTTGTCACATAATCTAAACATGAAAATAAAAGAATCATATATTAGACAAAATCCCTAAATTTACATACCTAGGGTCTTGAAGGAACAACAATAACCTCAATAATTACATTTCTAACTCCCTATACAAGACCCATTCCCAATCTCTACCACAAATACACTCATCTGCTCCAATGGGTTGTGAAAATTTACCTCAAAGAACACAAATGTGAAACAGGGTGTTTCATACTCAAAATTGTGCTAAAAAATTTTAAAAATTGTAAGTTTTTCAAAAGGACCAACTCGTCATGAATTAAAGAAGTTAAGGGATCATTTTAAAACTTTTGAAAGTTAGGGAACCAATTTAAAACAAAAAAATAAGTTAATGAACTGCTCATATATCTTAGCCTCTTTTTGTAGACCCTGAATTTAAAAGCAACAATATTTGGGGGAAGGAATTAAACAAATTTAATGCTAGGAGAGGAGAGATGAGAGAGAGTTTTAAAATTTAATGATGGTTAAAGACCAAAGAGAGAGAAATTATTATTTTAAATTTGAGTAGTAAATTATTATAACATATTGATTTTCCATATATATATATGGTGTTGGTTGCTAATGTACCCATCCTAAAAAACGGTGTGTGTGCATTAATATTCCCATATATATATATATATATATATATTCCGAGATTTTTCATCTTTTCTCATGAATTAACTTTCTTTTGGTTGTGTTAATTTGTAAATTTATTTTATTTAAAGGGATTTTTTTTTGTAAAAATATTTAAAGGGAGTTTACTACACATAAAAAGAACTTCAATTTAACATCTAATTCATTTTATGTAAAGCTTCAAGTCCTATTATAAAGATTACACACATTAAACAAGTTTTAAATGTTTTTATTCTTTTAAATTTATTAATTCTCTTAATGGTGTATTTAAAAATTTATTTTTTTTAAATATTGTTTACATTAGTGAAGAATGAGAAAATATTTTATATATGAGTTTCTAAAATTTTGATATTGATCAAATAATGTTATATAAGAGTTAAGAATATAATTTACACATTCATGAAGAACATATTGTATGTTCACTTGTTAAAACCACTAATGAGAAATAGTTCTCAAGACTTTTTCAAAAGATATAAAATCTCTAAAAATGAGATATAGTGTCGAATTATATTAAAGAGATTACATGTTAGATTATTGCTCTAAGTATTGTTTTAATGCCATAAAATTTTGTTGTAATAAGCTTTCATTGCATGGTTTAAACAAATCACATCTAAACCTAACACATTAAGAGATATATTAATATTTTTAACATGTTTTTTAATCAAAAAAAAATTAAACAGATCACTGATATGTGTGGATCCATATCTAATTAATTACACTAAAGAGAAAAATAAAATAGACGAGGCTATAGGATCACCGATAAATATGCTTTTGCATACGTTGAATATGCATGTTTACATCCACAAAAATAGGAAATCTCTTTTAGGTGGTCTTGTAATGTTTCACATTTCTTTCACCAATGCACATCTCCAACAACAAACTTGATTCTCATGTAAATTTCTTATTGCAATGTTTAACACACATAGTATAATTCAAATGCCAAACTTTTCCATTCTTAAGTATTTTCTTTTTAAATTTTGTAATTTCTTGTGTTTTTGTATATTACTCAATTTGTAAGAACATGTAAAATTCTTGTTTGCTTGACAACTATTCTTAAAATTATTTTTTTCACGTAACATTACAAATGTTTGAAAAATATATTTTGATTCTATTGTCACAACATCATTGAATGTATTTGGATTCTATTGTCATGACATTTTTAACCCTTAATATTGTTTTTTCCAATCGATAAATTTCATTCAAATGATATTAGTAAATCATCATAGTTCAATGTATCATGTAGCTATATATTAATTGATTAATTTTTTTTTATCCATACTAAGTTAATATCATGTGAATAAAATATAAGAATGATGATGCTGTTTTATAAAATGTTCATTATATTATGGCTTGAAAGAATGTATTTTGAACTGGTTTGTTGTGTGTAATCCATTGGTGATATTATTCTTTGATAGGGTAATCACATATACTGTGATATTTTATTAGAAACTTTTTAAAATCAAAACGAGGACATGAAGAAGGCTTTTAAATTGGCAAAAGTCAATGGTGATCACAAGGTATGTAACTTTAAAGATGGTGATGAATTGCAGGGACTAGATGCAGCAATTATTAAGGCAACAAGCTATGATCATGCATTGCCAAAAGAAAAGCACATACGTAGTATGTAATATTTTAGTTTTGTAAAATAAATGGTGAATGTGAAAAAAAAAAACTAACCAACCACTCTTCACCTCTATGAAATATATAAATTTTACTCGTTATTGTCAAATATACATAAAAGCCTCGATCCCTCTTATCCATATTCATTTGTTATTTTACATATTTTGTAACCATGTATTTACTTATTTTATTCTTTCCTTTTTATACTTTTTAGATAAAAGTTATTGCTTTACCACCATTCACTATCTAGATATAGGTTGTTAATTATTTCCCAATAACAAAAGCCTTTTATACATACATTGTAGTAAAGACAATTTTCTACTAATACAAGGTTAGTTGATAATTTTTTGGTGTTTTTCAGCCATTTTTCATTCACTTTCGCCATCAAAACCTCGTAGTGAGGTCATTTGCTGTATACATGGCCTTACCACGCGTTTTAGCCAAACTAACAATTGGGCTGTATGTTCCCAATTAACTATTTTGTATGTCTTTTTTGTTGTTGCAATGGAAGTTTTTTCATTCTTTATCCATACAGGTTGCTATGAAAACACTTATAATCATACATCGTGCCATAAGGGAACTTGACACCTCCATTTGTGAAGAGCTTGTCAATTATAGTCGGGTAAAAGGTTACATGATTGATCTCTCACACTTTCATGATAAATTAGTCCCTAATGGTATACTCATTGCTCATTCTCGATTTTTTTTCCATTGTATTTTTTGATAAGAGTGAGACTTTATTAACTTGTATATTTTGGTGCTCCGCACCAGATTATTGTGTTTGGATTCGTAATTATGCCCTTTACCTTAAAGAGCGCCTACAATGTTTCATTGTAATGAACTATGATGTGGCAACAAATAGCTCGGTGAGCAATTTAGTTCACATTCTTTTCATTAATTTTTTTGGTGTGACAAACCTTATATCAAATTGTGAAATATGTTGAGTGCATTTTTGTTTTTTGTAATTCTTACATATTCATGATATTCATTGGGTTACATTATTATTACTTTCATTTTTTAACTATTTCTAAAACTACATTTTTTTTTTACCATTTTTTTAAAATTTGATTATCATGCCATGCAAATATCTTTAGATAGAGTACTTGATTATAATTGGTCAATTTTCATTTCAAGAAAGTATCATATATAATAACAACTTGGTGGTTAAATTCTTGATGCTTTTCCCTTAGCCTTTTGCTTTTTCCTAAACTATGAATGTGATTAGTTCATATTGTGTTGTACTGAGTGTTAGGCTACTCAACTCAAATTGGTCAGTTTGATTGGTTGGATCGAAAACCAATCACTTGACCAATCTAAGCTTCTTTTCAAATTAGTTAATGCATATGAACTAGTATAATCCATTTTAACTTGGCAAAATTGGTGATTCAACAGTTTTATGAATCCAATAAGTTGTTTTTTTAAATATAAAGACTGAAATGGTTCGTTGTAAAACAACTTCTTTATTGTCTTGATTCCTATGTACATTGTAACACCCTAAGGGTATTACTATAACTAAACTCATTTTTCTAGAAAGTAAAAATTAGAAACATTTATTTAACAATCTCATGCAAAATTTAATAGATAAATGTACAAGTTACAATAATCATAAATACAATTCATTCTTTATAAACAAAGGTCTCATATACCACATAAAATGAATTACACAAAAATGTAAAACATGACTAGACTACATCTTCCACAACTAGGCTTTATGCTCCAACGACATGTGTCATTACGTGTTTCCTGAAAAGAATGAAATTTAAAGGGATTAAACATAATATCTCAGTAAGTGCTCTAAGGACACTACGGTTGGGTTAGACTCTTCTACTTGAACAACCCATTCATTTTCTCCTCATGACTTTACCCTCAATGTGTATCTATCTAACTCCATCACTTCTATGGTTAATCTACATTTGTTGATCATAAATTATTGTCTTTAACCTATCACTTATACCCGCTTATTAAACTAGTTAAGGTTCACTACTATCTTAGGATTTATTCTATAAATAGTATGTTACTTTTACATCTCTCTCCCTCTCTAAGTAAATCCACTTTCATTAATCAGGTTTTACTCACCAACACCCACATTGCATCATTTTATACTCAAAACTAATATATATTCTAGCCTATGCTAACATAGTGTCATTCTAAACACCTCTCTATATGTTCTTAAAAAATCAATATCTTATCCCATTGTAAGTCATCACATTAGTTTATAATATAAATACATATACATTCAATATATCTTATGACTTCAATAGAATCATTGACAAATAGTAAAATAAGTATAACACAAGGCATAAATGATATCCACATCATAAATCACACAAATCATACAAACTCACAATAATGCATGCATACAATGTAATGTTTCTTTCTCTTTTTTCATATGCATGTGTATAAGAAGCTCAAGAGGACATGCAATAACAAACTCTCATACCCATTACTACAATCTTAATGAGACGAGACTGTTGGCAATGCATCAAGGTTACCTAGTCTTAAATAAGGATACTCCAACCCATGTGATTAACATAAGCCATACAGATTCCAAACCGAACAACACTCCCAAGGATAGAGTCATACTTTGACTCATTCATGCCTTCCCCGATGATGCTCGACCACATTCTCCATCTTAAAAACATATACAAATTTATGATGCATGTCTTAAACATTTATTCACAAATGGTTCCATCGAACCTTACATAATACATAGTGAGTCCATTCTCACCCCACATAGGCTAGGTAATTCATAATAAAATACCTCCCAGTCCCATTCTCACTCCTCATAGGCTAGGTCAACTGTATCAATGGCGTCCAATAACACCTCATCTCTGACTCATACACTATGCATTCACATATTTAACTTACAATCATAATAATTACACATTACAATTTGAAATCAATTGTTTCACACAAAAAATCACATGCACAAACAAGTTACATTCTCAAGGTTTACACTCCTCCCAATATCCAATATAGTTTAATTAAAATAAAGGCACACGCATATCAAATAACAATTTTCCAAAGTTCGCACTTCTCGAATCTTCCAACTAATATAAAACAATAAGAAACAACAATCATTCCATTGAAAGAGACACTATAACATCAATTATAAAATTTATCTACTTTATATTATTGTTGGTGTAACATCCTTTAAGTGGGAGTATTACTTTTATCATTTGATGTTGTGTTTTTGTGGCCTTTGTGAGGTGTAAAAATTATATCTAGAGTTATATGAATGATATCAAGTGGATTCTTACATATTTAGAAAGATAAAATAATTATCTACAACCTCTATGTTTCCCTCCAAATCTATTTCAATATTCTACTATGTCCAAGATTAGGAAGAACGCAAACTAATTCCACAATACCAATAGCTTGACCTTTTATCACCAATTGATTGATATCTAGAGTTACATAACTCTGATTGAGGTGAAACCAAATTCATTATTTAGATAACATTTCTTAGAAAGATCACATTTCTTATGAAGACACCAAAGCCTAATTCAGTCATATTAATAACTCGTTTTTCACATTAAAACCTCATCCTTGATTACTCTTTCACATCTATCAATTTGCATATCATTGTTCTAATCTAAGATAAGATATCTAGTTCATATGATAATATAAGATACTTAAATTATAATATATCTACAATTCAAACAGGATCATTCTAAGATAAAATGTCTACAATTCATAATGTTTCAGGGTATTTACAACTTGTCCAATTAAAATATAATCTTGAAGAGTAAAAAATATAAAAATAACTAAAAGGGGTAAAACACTCGCAGGGAAGACATGTAGTCAAGCTTCACCTAACCCACACAAGCTTGGTGGTGTTGTCCACCACAACCCCCACAACTCTTACTATGGTTAAAACCTGGGATGATATATATATATATATATATATGGGTTTGTTAACACATTCTCACATCTTTTTTACTTGGAGTATGTTAACAACCTATGCCAAATAAACAAAAAACTAGTTAACCCTTTTGTATTATTACATTTAACTTATGGGTATTATTATAATTTAACATTTAAAAAATAGAATTCCTCTCTTTGATTTCTCACTCTTTTCTCGTATCTTGTGACTCATAATTCTTCATCAATGATATCAATGATGACCTGGCCGATCAAGGTGGTTAGGGATGGATTTGATAATGTAGGCATCATTGGACAAGGATTCATGTTGGCATGATGGGTTTTGCAGAAAGAAGAGAACGAATGGAAGATGTGTGAGCGAGGAAACCAGTCGTGCGCTAGAGGCATGATGAAGGATCCATGTGTGGGTTGCATATAAATTACTAAATAAAACATGAGATTGAGATTTCGCTCGTTACGCATCTTTCACTCTATGATTTATGCAACTCTAGTTTTTGCGTGTTTAGGGATCAATGATAGAGGCACGTCTTTGGGTTATTAAAGTATTTGGAGATGATTCCTTCCAACAATAAAGGGGTGAGGAACTAATCAAGAGAATAATATGATCGCACAAACAAATTACATGAAGTTATACCTCAAGCAATTATAACATGGAGATTGGAATTGTGTTTGACAAGACAAGGAGAAATGAAATGTGAGAGAGGAGAGAGAAAGGGGAAGGAGAAGATTGGAGAGAAAGATAATTTTTTTTAAAATAATTGAAAGCAAAATTACTTGATACCCTTAAAATAAATATTATAATACAAAAGACTTAACTTTAACATACTACAACTAAAAAAGAGGTGAGAGTATGTTAACTTAGGGGTATTATTATATTTTAAAATTAAAAAAAAAATTCCTCTCTTTCTGTTCTCATGTCACATAATCGTCCATGGATGATATATATATATATATATATATATATATATATATATATATATATATTGAATATTATATTGGTTCATTTAGTTCAATTATCGACTTATTAGTTTGATCACTAACCCATTGACCTAAAATTATGATAAAATTGGTTGTAATTGCATTATTGTTTTTTCCAATTTGTTTCTCTCTTGGTCAAGTTACAATTTTCTTTTTACTAGCAAGAAATGAAATTTTAGCATTATACAAAACATATATATTTGATACAATGATTTTCCGTTTGAATTTACCATTGTTGTATTCTTCATAATTGTGCGAAAGCTATATGGGATTAATGACAAATAATAAACTTTTATTTCAATGAACATTTAGAAATATTCCGAAAAGCTTGACACTCAAGACTTGTTGGAGCAATTACCAGCCTTACAAAATTTTCTCTATCATCTTCTAGATTGCAAGGTTACATTAGTACAATTAATTAATCGTGATGTTTTATTTCAATATGGTAATTTAAAAGACATCAAGATAAATACAATGTGTTCACTTTTGCAGCCAAGGGGTGCAGTTGAATTTAATCGCTTAATTCAATTTTCTCTTTCACTTGTAAGAAATATCATACTCTAAAATCATGATATTGTGTTTCCTACATTTTAGAACCATTTTAATGATATATTCCTGTGGTCTTCATCCATTAGATAGCCAGTGAAAGTGTGAAACTATATGTTGCAATAACTATCAGGGTGGTCGAATTACTTGATAAGGTAAAAAAAGCTCAACACTTTAAGCAATTTGATTGGTTTTTATACATAGATGATAAAGTTATATTGATTTTTATTTTGTCACAGTTTTTTGAGATGCCACATAATGATGCTAGTAGTTCACTTAAAATTTATCAAACATCAGTAAGGCAGGTACTACATTGTCAACTTTTCATTTGCATTTGTGCATCCTTAATACTTCTAAAGAAATCTTAAATATATATATGAAATTTGTATTACTATAGGCAGAAAGGTTATCTGAGTTCTTTGAGGCTTGCAAGAGTTTAGAATTCGGAAAGGGGCAAAAACTCATCAATATTAAAATGGTATTGTTTTAAAGGAGTCTGTGTGTTATATATACATCTATGCCATACATTTACTTCGTATTGAAAGTATTTGACATGTATTTTACAGCCTCCTACTTCATTTATTATTACCATGGAAGAATATATTAAGGAGGCTCCGAGCTCCTTAATGCTTGAATACAATATGGTATGATGTTAGATTGTAAACTACAATAGATATATTTTTTTTTCTAAGAGTTTGTTGGAAAGTTGAGTTTATGGAACATTTAACTAAAGTTGACTGGTGATTAAGTTCAAAGTTTGTTTATTGCTTCAAAATGTGCCTTAGACATCTATAAATACTTATATACTATCGTATTTGCACAATAAGGAAGAAATCTAAAATCAAATGAGTTTCCTTGATTGTTTGAATTCTTTTTATCCTCTTTATATCTCATTTATTTCCTTCAAATTGGTATCAAATATTTTGTATTTTTTGAGATACCTAATTCGATTGTTTTAATTCTCAAACTAAAAAAGAGAACTTTTTTATAATTATTATATTGTATGAAGACACTCTAATCTCAAAGTATCAAGCTTTGATGTATCAAGCTTTGATAAAGCCTAAATGATTGTTTTGTGAGAGAATTGTAAAATGAATCAATGTGCTTTTTTTCATTAATGATATCATAAAGCCTTTTAGTCTTATAGGATATATTTTCATATAATGTGTTATTTTACACTTTCCTTACAACATAATAAAATTCCATGTTGATCCTATAACTTCTCTTTCATATAAAAAGGATGAGAATTCAGTTATTAATAATGTTGAAAATGCATTAAAAGAATGTGTTTGTAACATTTCTCTAATTTGATTGAATGTGTTAACATGTTTCATGAGAGTAAATAATATTATTCAAGCAACAAATTATAAGGTCAAAAGTCAAGTTATCTTGATAATTTAACTAAAGAAAGATCACTATAATTTTCATTCTATGTATGTATAATTTAATATTTAAATATTACTATTAATATATTTTAATTTTAATTTAATTTTCTTGTTAGGATATTAATAGCGAAGGAAATACTACAACAAAAAATGCAGGTCCAATGAGTGATTTGTTGAATGTAAATAATGATGCTGTAGATAAGTCAATAGGTCCTTCTAAAGAAAATGACATGGCTATACCACCACCATAACCTGCTGAACTTATGGTAAATGTTGTTTGCCACTATTTAAAGCTCACTTTATCCTATAACAAATTTTATAATTGATTGTCTTGTTTTGCTAGGGTTTGTATGACTTATTAACAGGAGCGTCTGAATTTGATGAGAAATCTCTAGCAATAAAAATGGTCCCAACTGGTAGTTATATTCTCTTACAATAATATATCAATATCAATTTAAATATGATGCAACAAAATATTATTGTAAGTTGTTTCTTTTATGCATGCTTGTTCAATTGTATAGAAAAAATTTAAACTCCGATGATGATGAGAATAAGGCAAGTCTAGAAACAAATTGGGAGGTTGCTCTTTTTACTGACCCAAAAACCTATAATGAGAATGTAGTAGCTGACAAAAAGAGTAAAGATGTGAGTCTTTTGTGTGACTTAATCTACATTATGTATACATTTAATTATATTAATTGTTGCTGATATATCTATATGTGTGTGATGACTCTCCTACCATATAATTCTTTTGTTTCATCTTTATCATCTACCTCTCATGATTTCTAACTCTACTATTTTATTTTGTTTTTTGTTATAAAAATAATCAATTTTCATTTGCTATATCCTATTTTTGGTGCCATTATTTTTTACTAAATATTTATTGTCATTGAAAAGTGAAAACCTCCAAATTAACAAAAGTACCTCTTTAATATGTATTATATTATAGTTATTATTTTGTAAAAATAAATTAAGAGGCGTGGTTAATTGTTAGGATCTATATTATTGGTTGAATTGAGAGCTACACAATTCTAGGTCATTTTAATAAATATTTATTCTAGTATCTGAGAGTAAAATTTGATTTTTAAATTTTTGTCAAATAACTATATCATATTTTAAAGATTTCTAGTGAAATTAAATGAATCAAAATCATTTGCATTAACATTAATTACATCGTGCAAAATGCACAAAAGAATTTTACTTTTCTCATTATATCTATCCAAGTGAAGTGACACATATATCTATTAATAGTTATTGTTTGAATACAAAATTTGGGTTCTACATAAAATATGTAAAATCAATCTAAAGGTTTAAATACCTTTTTAGTTATTGCAATTTGGTGTTTTTTATTTTTTGCTTTTCAATTCATCTTGCAGTTTTTTTTTTTGTTTTTCTAATTTAGTCCCGACAAATTATGTTTTATTTTTTGTTCTTTAAACAATTTAGATAGCGTTTTTTTCACTACTCAAAGCGCTTTCTATACCACTTTAAAAGACGAAAAAAAAAAAAAAACAAACATAATTTTCAAGGATTAAAAAAAATGCAAGGACGAAAAGAAAAAGTACTAAATTACAAGAATTAAAAACTTATTTAAGTCCTTAAACTATCAAGACCTAAAAATTCTTATATGAAATCCGTTTTTTTATCCTATCTTAATGTTATGAATTTTCTTAATGATTTTTTTTTTTTTTTTGTTTCTCTTTTATGAATGTGAATATTTGGAAAAGAAGGCTAGTGGAGTGGAGGTGTCCAAACATGATAATCTATATGATGAGGTAATTGTCGACCCACAACAAAGTGTAACTAACAAAGCTAGTCAAGTAACGTCCAATCCTTTAACTTTGAGGCTAGGCATGACGACCAATTTAACATGGTAGTGCCACCCCCAACTGATGGTTTAGTGCACTTCCTCACATGTCATCCCCAATTTCAGCTCAAATGGTAGACACACCTCACCAACATTTGTTGCAACAACAAAATGAACCATCTACAATGAATAAAAAATCGACCAACCCTTTTGATGAATAAAATATATTGCCCCCAAGTATGCCCACACAACCAACTTAGAGTACATAGGTTTATGCAAGTAGGAAAGTCACACGATGGTGTTCATTTACGTGATTGTACATTTGAAACTATACAAGTGAAAGAAACAATTAAAGTTTCAAAAAAAATGAGTAAACAATTATTTATAATTTTTGTTCTACCACTTTGTGTACATGCACGATTGTATATATTATGTGTAGTACAAAGTAGTTGTCATGTTATTTTGACAATCATCATGTGTACAAATTTTCAGATCAAATTAAATCAACTTTTATATTGATTTTGTAATAAATAGTTTGAAAACATAGTACCTATATCAAAATAGAATAAACAATTAATTGAAGTACTGAAAAACTTACAAGTTTTTATTAATAATTATAAGCTTCAATTACAAAGATTTTAAATTAATGATTAATTAGAAAAAAAATAAGATTTATATTATGCTAAAATATGTTTTAGGTCTGATAAATTTTATAATTTATCATAGACTAAAATATCAAGGACCAAAATTAAATATTATGATATATAGGGATCTAAAACAAATAAATAAATAAATATCAGAGACCTAAAACAAAATTCGTTAATCTATGAGTATGAGAGATCTAAAACATATGTTAGATTTATATTATAACTTATCAAGTTACATATGTAGATTTCCTTCCTTACATATATTGGTCAAGAAGGCATAAATTTATTTCTTGAAATTAGAACAAAAAAAGAAAAAAAAAACAACCACAATTGGAATGCTCTTAACTTGGGCGTAATAATTTGTAGAAACTTCTTTCACCATCAAGTAAATCATCACTCTATAATATCTAAATTTGTTTATGAAAAGAAGGTCATTCACCTTCCACCTGCAAATATTTTGTGTTTTGGAACAATTCTTCTTTCTTTCATTTTTTTATAATATATATCTATAATACTTATTGTTAATCTAACTCTATTTTTTAATATTAATTATTTAAATAATATTTTATAACTCTATTATTTTAAAATATTACTTTTAATTATCTATACGCTACTTGTCTTTAATTTTGTTGTTACTGTATCACACTTATAATATGATTTTAATTTTATTTTATTTTTAATTAATTTTTTTTACTATTTTCTTTTAAAAGACAACTCAATAATAATTATTTGTATTTTCAATTTTTTAAAATCATAATAAATCTTTTATATTTGATAATATTAATTTATTTTAAAAAATGATTATTAATTCTTCTTTCTTTTTGCTGATACCCAACTTTTTGAGATTTATCATATATAATATATAATATATTTTATTTTTATTTTTATTTTAACAATCAAATGTATACTTAGTTAAATAACTATTTCTAAGATGTTTATCTTTTATGTTGCTATTACTATTACACTTGCAATGTGTTTTAATTTTATTTTATTTTTGATTAATTGATTTTTCTCACTTTTATTTACTTTCTATTAAAATAAGTCTCTATAATAATTATTAGCATTTTGCTAGCTTCATTGCTAATATTAAGGCACTGGACCATGATTTTCATAACAACAAAACAGTACAATTTAGTTTAAAAGTGGATGGGGTCTCTGATATGTATTGTGATGGGGTTGTGTTTAGTGAAGCTGTGGTGGCTTCTTGTGGCGTTGTTTTGAGATATTCAAATGGCAAGTTTATAAAGATTTTCTCCAAGAGATTGGATTTCTATAGTGTGCTTGAAGCTGAGCTTTGGGGTATTATGTATGACCTCCAAATGGCAATTGAGGCTAAAATGGAACATTTGTATGCTGTTGATAGTTTCTAGGCTGTGATGCTTATTGATGATTTTATGCATTTTGAGGGCCAGTTCCATGAACTAATGTTGAAAATATGGAAGATGAAGGAGAGTTTCACAAGCTACACCTTTGGCTATATTGACAGAGATGATAATTGTTTAGCAGATAAATTTGCAAAGTTTGATTTTTCTTTAAACTTAGATTATATATTTTTTCAATCACTCTCTTCTTTTGCTAGTATTGTGGTAGATAAAGTGTTCATGAGTGATACTATGTTGAATTTTATATAATCCATTTCTTGGGTTTGGGCTTTTGCCTAACCCATTCAACAAAAAAAAATAAAATTATTAGCATTTTAATTTTTTTACAATCATATTAAACTTTTCAATTTGATAATATTATTTATTTAAAAAAATGATTATATCAATTTCCCATTATTTTTTATTCCTTTAAAATAAATATTTTTTAATAAAATAAGAAATTCAATGAGTTCGTTAGAGTTAGAGAGTGAAGGAAGGAAGAGAAGAATGAAGAAGAGGAAGAGAAGTTGAGTAGAGCAAATATCATAGATCTAGTGTCCGGAGCTCAGATTTGAGACCCTTAATGTGACTGCTTCCCCTCCACCCTTATTTGTGTTTTGAATCCCTTTTTTTTTCTTTTTAACCCTAAGTTAGGGATTTAATTAAGGATTAGACGGAGCTTGATTAGGGGTATTTATGCATGTTTGGGAGTTGAGTTTTACGTATAACTATTGTAGGTTTGATCTTGCATGTTAAGAAGAGGTTGGGAGGCCATGGATGGCCACGGATGGCCATAAGCGAGCATAATCACGAGGGTTGTGATTATGTAGAAATGCACTTTAGGTTAAGCAAGAATGCTTCCTACGTGCATCTTAGAGAGTCTAACTTAAGCGAGAACACTTTCAGAGAGAAGGTCAGAGAGTCCAGGTGATAAAAGTTCTAGTTTAAGCGAGAATACTTCTCATGTGTATGTGTATGTTTGTTTGATATATATATATATATATATTCATGAGTGCTTGGTGCTATGTGATGTTAATTGAATGAGATATGATAAGTTTATACAATGAAAGTAGCATGTTTAATCACATAAATAAGTAAACTATAAGCTGGGGCACAACCTCTTTAGAAGGTAGATAGGATCCTTTTGATACTTTCTACCCTCTAAATGTGCGATATAGATCCTTAGGTCATAGGAGGATAATATGGGCCATAACAAGGTATATAAGAAAGTAAGCTAAAAGACTGGGCACAACCTCTTTAGAAGGTAGCGAGACCCCTTCATACTCTGTTAATGTGTGGTCTAGTTCCTCAGGCTAGAGGAGGATAATACAAGGCCATGGCATATTAGTGGGAGGGACGCCTTTCCCAATTGAGCTCAATAGAATGTCGTAGGACGAAAGAAGACAAGGAAAGTTAAAGGTTAAGCGTAAAATGTTAAAGTTAAGACTATATTAATAATGAAGTAAGTCAGTAAGTGCTATATATGACTATATATTCAATCACAACAGTTTTGTCATTCTCACAACCCTTCAATGTCAATAGTACCTTCAAATTGGGCCTCTTGTGCATCATGGAATACTTAATTACAGGCTTTGACTGACTCCCTAAGAGAAGGATTCTCCTCAACTTTTGTTTCCTTATAAGGTTTCTCAGCAAAAACCTACTTCACAACAGCAGCAAGAGTGTTAGAATGGTCACCATCACCATTCTGCCCTTCTAGAAGGAAGTTTCTCATATACTACCTTCTTTGTCTCCAACAATGGTTGCTTCACCTCAGACTCCTTGTAGCAGTATGCTGGACTCTCATTCCCTTTGCTAAGAAATCAACAAGGGTAGGAGAGGGCTTCTTATGGACACATCAATTGACACATCATCCTTATTCTAAGCACCTTCCTCAAAACATGTGCAATTCTCATTGACTTCAGGTTGTGGCTTAGCTTCAGTGAAACGACATTAATTTCTCCCACATTTTGAACCTCATCAATCGATGGTTCATCATTCAGAGGAACCCCAAAATGTTGGAAAATCTTGGTCATCAGCATCCAATAGGGAACACTTAAAGTGGATTTTTTGGGTTTGGTACCCTTGATCATATACTTGATGATCATAAAGGGTAAACTCGGTGGAATCTTCTCCCATAGGAAATATAAAATCAAAAGATTTTGGTCATTTACCACTTGGAAAGTTCTAGCCCTTGGCAAGATGGAGTGTATTGACATCCAGTGTACTATCTTTCCAAATGAAGTCAAAGATTTGGATACCAACTCCCTTTCTCCAGCAGCCAAGTACATCTTCAATACATCCTCCTTCTTCTGATGTAGAACCTCAAACCAACCTTCATTGGCTTTATTTTCATTTTGAGGTACCTTCAAAATGGTACTTAGAATGTTTACTGAGATCAACTTTAGCACATTAAAAGAAGGCTCTCACCAACCTTGGATAAACCACCTCTTGGACCTTGAAAAATTATGTTCAAACATGCTTCTTGACATATAGCACAAAATGTTCCACCATTTTGCTTTATTCTAGCCAAGTCTATTACTCTCCCATTGACAACCTTCTTATAGTCCCAACTTTTGGAAAACCTCTTTAGCATTGCAAGAGCAAAGCCGCAACTTGAAGCTCTAGTTTGACCTATGAATCCTCTAAATTAGGATGAGCTTATGAGATATGAAGTTACAAATCTTTTTCTTAGATTTCAATCAATACATGAATCATCAAAATTAAAGATCTGTGTGAAAAGTTCTAATCTGAACAAAGAGACAATGTCAAAGATGAAAATAAATGTGACAATTAGCAAAAGTTGAAACTTAGTCCCAAAGATGCTTAATCTCACAAAATTCAATTAAAATGGTCAAAATAAATAATAAAAACATGTCCAAGATGTGTCAAATGCAACATTAAACAATGTTAAATATACTTTATCAGAAAGAAATGAGTGAGCTGAGTCATCCAGCAATGAGTCACTTCACCCTAAATCTACCAAAGTTGAGGAGGAAGTGGAGCACATTTCAAACTCCTTGGGATTGAGCGTCGAGGAGGAGGAGGTGCGTGTCTTGGACACTTTGGAGCAAATTATTGGTCGTTTTTGGTGTGATATGGTGGAAGAAGAACCTAGGCAAAATTATTTGAATGGGGTTGAGGTTGTTGTGACTAATCCAAATGGTTTTACAATGGTGGTTTCTAAGTCTAACTGTAAGAAATCGAGCAAGAAGAAAAAGAATACATCCCTTCATAGGGCTGGACCTAAAAATATGACCTAATGAAGCTAATCTTCTGGAATGCTAGAGGAATTTCCAATGCATCAACTCAACATTTTATTAAGTAGTTATGCTCAGATTAAGGGCCTAATTTTTTTCTTTCTCGTAAAACCTTGGACACTTTCTTCTAATCTTTCTCTCTTATAGTGTCAGCTTCAATATAATTTGGTGACAGTAAATGATAGGGGGCTATACTTCCTAACATGTGGGTCCTTTGCGAGTCTAGCTTCTTCAAGCCAACACATCTCATTCTTGGTGTTTGCAGACACGGGAAAAGTGTTTTTTTTTCTACTATTTATGCTAGCTCTAGTTACTATTTACGACGTCAACTATGGTCGCAACTAGCTCTTCTACAACAAAATAACTTGGGTCCCTGGTTTTTTGTTAGGTACTTTAACACAGTGTTGGGAGCACAGGAAAAGCGAGGGGGGAGGCTTTCGTTGTAGTTTGCTTGTGACGAGTTTAGAGTCTGGTCAGATTCATGTGATGTTATACATATCCCTACTTTAGGAGCTGAGTGTACATGGTCTAACAGACGATAAGGTCCTCAGCATATTGAGATGCGACTAAATCATTCCTTGTGTAAGGTTGAATGCTTTGATAGATGGAATAACATGTCGTGTCATACTCTCCCTCATTTTAAATCGGATCGTCATCGTCTTCTTCTACAATATCTAGACAATCAGAGAACCTCGCCTGCGCCTTTTAAGATCCATAAAATTTGGATTGCCCATCCTGATTGTGGACGTTTGGTCGCTCAGGTCTGGTAGTGCCAAGTTGTTGGTTGCCCAATGTTTGTTTTGTGTCAAAAGCTTAAGAGTCTTAAGATTGAACTCAGGGTTTGGAACAAGATTGTATTTGGGCGTGTTCATTGTCGTGTATAGGTATCTTGGATTAGGTCTCAGCTATGCAACTTGAGCTGCAGGATAGTGTGATGATTTAGAGGCAAACAAAATATTTGTGCAGTTGGAGCTGCAGCGTGCGTTGAATGTATAGGAAATTTTCTAGCGTGATAAAGCCCGGGTTAACTGGCACTCTTTTGGGGACAGGAACCTTGCCTACATTCATAGAATCATGAAAGTCAGACGAGCAACTCAGTGCTTTACTAGATTGATGAAGGACAGTGTCTTGCTTCGCAAACAGAAAGAGTTAAAAGGGGTAGTGATTGATTATTTTAAGGACATTTATGCGTTGGATAATCAGTGTGTTGATAATGGCCTCATTCGGCGTACCATTCTCCACCTTGTATCCCCTTCAGAAAATGAGATGATAACTAAACTCCTAACAACATTTGAAATTAAGAATGCCGTGCTCAACTCGAATGGGGATAGGGCACCTGGTCTAGATGGATTTGACGAATGTTTTTTTCCAACACTACTGAGATGTGGTGAGAGTGGATGTTGTCAATTCAGTTTGTCAAATCCTTACACGAGGTTGGATTCTTCCTAACTTAAACTTGAATATGGTTGTATTAGCACCCAAGATATTTGGAACTAAGGTAATAGAGAACTTTCATCCAATTGCTCTTGCAAAATTCCAATGCAAGATTATTACGAAGATATTAGTGGATCGACTAGCAATCCTAGCTCCGAATTTGATATCTCCTTGTTAAGAAACTTTTGACAGTATATCAAATTTGTCAAGTAATACAACGAACAAAGTCTAAGAATAGTATGCATAGAGATTTGCGGGTATTAAACTATCAATTTAATATTATATTTAAGCAAATAATTAAATGATTTGATGAAGATAAAGATAATGTGAAAAATTAAAATAATAAATATATAATAAGATTAAGATTAAAAGATATTATTTAAATTTAAAAGGATAAAAGATAAGATTGTAATCAAGAGTAAAAAAAATGTTAGGGGGTTGGTTTCACTAAACTTCTAATCAATGCAATTATACGGATTTTCTTTACTTAGAATTCATACGCATTGTTTCTCGATCTATAATGATACTTTAACTGTAATGTCTCACATGAAAAAGCCTAAGTTACTTAACTCAACTCCTAATTCCTTAGCAAGTTAAGCTAAACCACAAACGGAGGTTCATGAAAAGGCTAATAGACGTTACTATATGTCTAACAATAGAGTCTATTAGGAACCTCTTTCAGTTCGTAGTTTAAAAGTATTTTTCAATAACGATTAAAGCTATAAAACATGCAATTATAGTAGGACTAACTATAAAGCAAGAATTAAGAGTAGAAAGAAGAACAAACAATGGAATAAAATATGAACAAACAATTTTTTTTTAGCCCTTGTTGTTGTTGTGTGCTACTATTGCATTCACCTCCTTGTTTATATGTATAAAAAATTCAAACAACCCCAAATTTGAAACAAATTTGCTTTTTTACCTAAGTGTTGCTCTCCTATCCCTTAAGGTGATAAGGTGGGTATAATTTCATCAAGGCTTAGGGGTTCTAAAGAAAGTATATTTCAATTCTAGGCTCAAAGGGGTATCAAAGGATTCATCATTAATCAAGGGATGGCTTTTTAGATTTTGGCTAAATAAAAAATAAACAAACAAGGCCTTTATCCTTTCCTATTGCATGAGCATATCACAAATTTGAAATACACAAGAACACACTAGAAGTTTGAGGGGGGGGGGGGGGGGGGGGGGGTTGAGATATACATAGGTTTATATAAGCAAATATATCATTTCAAGGCAAAGCTTTAAAAACCTTTTTAAAAGTGCACAGTGTGCAAGATGAACAAGTGTAAACACAAGACAGCAAAGGTAGAATGCTTGTTTTATACGGTTCCCTCAACTTGAGCTATGTCTAGTTCTCCTTTAACAAATGTTAAAGTATTCCACTATAATCAATTGATTACAAAACAAGTATTCTTCATTATCACTTTTGGCTACAAGTATTCTCCATGCCATTACTAGCAACTAGTATTCTAAATCATTACTGGTTACTAGTATAAATCTCCCCCTAAGATTATACTTCCCAAGTATTCTTTAATCATTAAGCCACTCTTGGCTTTCTATTCAAATAAGAATAAGATTCAAGCAACTCTCAAAGAGAGGATATGAATATGGTTAGAATCTCTATGAGGTTTTTAGAAGATGAAGTATTCTTTTCTCTAAGCTCTCTTTTTCTCACTGGGTATTGGCTTTTCTTGCTCTTAGCTTTTGCTTACTTGTTCTTGTTCTCTTGTTTGTTCAGATTAGTTTCGTTAGTCTTCTCGTTGCATGGATGCATCTATATATAGTAGAGCTTCATGGATTTGAACATTGGAGAAGAAAGGTTTCCGTTGTCTCACAGTTGAGTGCTGAAGTTGCTTTAGCTTGAGCTTGATTTGATAGGAGCAGGTTCTTGTCTTGTCACAACTTGGTTTAGTTATAGGTGTGCATCTCAAAGCTGATTAGTCTTTTTGCTGTACCTACAAGACTTCACATTTTTTTAGACATGCAAGCAGTCATACGAGGAATAGAAGAAAGATGTTCAAAGGGTATCTTCCTTTCTTTCTGAATTAGACAGTGCGTTTTTAAAGTCTATAGGTGATAATTAAACGCATAGTCCTTAGCGCATAAAACAACTCATGGTTTGGTCCAACTATTACATAATCTGGTCCGAGATTCATGCATGGTCTGGTCCATCACTTATGCATAGTCTGGTCCAAGACTTTGCATAGTCTGTTTCGAGACTATTGCATGGTCTAGTCCTAGACTTTGCATAGTCTGTTCCAAGACTACTGCACGGTTTGTTCCAAGACATGTATTGTCTGTTCTAAGGACCTTTACATGGTTTATTTCGATACTTAACTTAGTCCAATTAGAAGCACTTTGGATGCTTGATATATTACTAAGAGTTATCAAACAGTTAAAGTAATAGAGTGAGATGGAGAGATTATACCATTGTCTGTGATCATTTTGATTCTCTAAAATTACTCAATTTCAAATAATTAGTTGATAAAATATTATCACATTTGTTATCATCAAAACCTTCAAAGGATTAGGGGCCAAACATCATCCAATGTCTTGCTTTTAGCAATCTCCCCCTTTTTTATGATGACAACACATGTTATAATTTAGATTAACAATCAATAAATCACAAAGAATAATATATCAGAGTACAAATTATTTCATGTTAAGATTATGTGTAGTTATGAACATGAGGAACTCCCCTTAAGTCTATCATGCATATGAAAATGTCAGTTCATACAAGAAATAATCAAAGCGAATAAACATATCATTATAAGAAAAATCAGTGAACATATCACTATATTTTATTGAATTAAGCAAATATTGAGTCAAAATTTCTATACAAGTTTCTCCCCCTTTGTCATCAATAAAAAGAATGGAGAAAAAAAGTAGAAAATGCCATTACAGTCAAGGTTGTGGAGGTTGGGTTGACTGTTTAGAAGAAGATTCCCTAGCTTTTGATGGAGTAGTTGATGCAGGAGGATCTTCTGTTGAAAGTGGTGGTTGTGGTGGCGATGGAGCATATGGTGAAGGTGGAGCAACATACCATGGAGCTATGAGAGCCACGAGAGACTAGTTAATAGCAAGAGTTACCTCTCGGATGATGCTCTCGCATTGCTAGTCCATCTTGGCTTCAATCCTGGCAACAAGTCTTGCTTCCAATGCATTCTCAAGAACAACCAGATCAAGTTGAGGGTCTGATTGAGCTACAACATTGATGGGTGTAGCATCAATTCAAGCACTTGAGCCGGATTGTGTGGACACCAGGTCCAGACACTTTAGGGTTGGTTGTGATTTTGCAGACTTTTCAGCCAAGTCTATAGATTGCGCTGTGACAAGTGTAGCAGCCTGAGCTGCCTTAGCCTCTTGCTTCAGGGCTAACTCCTCAAGCCTATTGTCTTTAGCTTCCTTAGCCTCCTTCTATCGGGCTAGAGCTTTGAGTCTCTTCTCTTCTTGAGCTGCAAGCATAGATCTGAGTCTGGTAGCTTCTTCTAGTTGGTGAGCTGTTTCAAGTGCTTCTATTAATGCTTGAGCAGCCTTGTATGCAGCATAGTGGTTAGCCAACATGTGCTCAACTTGATCTCTATCTCCAGGTTTATGAGGAGTCTGCAGAGTGAGTACCACCACAGTGTCTTGACACATGAATGAAGCTACTAGAGGAAGAGGTTCCTTCATCAACAGTTTCAATCTTCTCTTTTTCTGCTTGAGAAAGATTTGAGGATCCTGTGGTGTGGAGCATGTTGTACATCATGTTTTGCTAGTATATGCCAGCATCAAACTCAGTGTTCTCTTCAAGCAGAGCACGCTCTGGTTGAGGAAGAGGCTTTAACTCTAGAATGGCCTTAGGAAGGTTGTCTGCTCTGATGATCAGCTTCCCCTTTAGCTTATTGGGGTTGACAGTTGGTAGCCTTGGCACTATACGTATGGAGCGACACGTATATCAGTTTCTTCTCATATGTGTAGATTTGGAGGATACAATTGTCTTGGTAGTGAACTTCAAAACTTCAGCATACACAAGGCTCTCTATATTCTGCACAGGTGGCCTTGAAGGTAAGATTGCTTGGAGGAACCCCTTGTGTAATCAGCCGAGAAGGTATGGTGCGAATTGTGGTAGCCAGCTTCTACCTTTCTTCCATTGCCATTGGCTCTGGAATGGCTAGAGTAATAGAGAAGTAGTCTAAGACCTCTCTTACACATGTGTACTAGTGTGCTATCTCATGTACTAGTTGATGCATGAGAGGGATGGTAGAGGCATATTCTTCTTATAACCTCTTTGCAAGTTCAGTATCATCTTCTACATCTTGTAGAAGGCTTGTGTTGCATAGTGGCCTCTGAAAGGGGATGATCCCTTGATCAATCTACAAGGATGTGTAGGTAAGATGAAGGTGGATGGTGGGATACCTGGATTTGTGAAGGATGGGTTGAATGCTAATCCAAGCATGTCATCTTCCAACACGAACTTCCTCTTGATAGTCAACTTCCTGGTTGTGGAGCTGGGTGGTCTGACTGGTTGTAAGTCAAGTATAGTGGTCTTTTCAACATTGTTGTCTGGATGGCCTCTTGAAGACCAATCCTTAAGCTTCTTTCTCCTCTTCATCATCAGCAACCGTGATAGTTGCTCTCCTAATATCAACAATGTCCTCCATGGACACTAGGGGTTTAGTAGATGGTCTGGCAATGCTTTTGCCTTTCTGCTAAGCCCTAGCCTTGGGCTTTGCTACTGGTGGTATGGGGGGAGCTTGTTGTCTGGTCTGCCTTGGTCTTTTGGCAATAGACTCCTTAGTAGACTGTGCAACTACCTTGCGTGTAATTTGAGTAGTCTGTTGGTCCACAGCAGTAAGTCTTCGCATCTTGTTCGCCAGAGGTTGAATATCAGCATCTTCATAAAAAATCACCAATGACTTTGGTGCTTTCTTCTTCTTTGGCTGCTGAGTCTAGTCTTCACCACCTTCCTCAGAATGTTCAAGGAACCTTGCAGGTTGTCCCTTTTAATGCCAAACCCCAAGTTCAACTTCAATAGGCTTGCAAAGGTCAGCTACCTCTGGTAGACAAATGGACCTTCTTCAGCAACATAGTCTAGTTCGTCTAGGGCACCTGATTGAAGATCATGGTATAGTATGTTGTAGCAGTGAGAGTCCCAAAGGATCTTGTTGATCAGGGCCGTGTAGTAGGTAGCCATAGATGTTGACAGAAACTGAATGTGGCTAATCATGTTGTAGAAGAGGGTGTAAGGGAGGTTGAATGAGATGCCCTTGAGGATGTGGTAGAGAATGAATCGGTGGAAGGCAAAAACGTGATCCCAAGTTCCTATCTTAGGTAAGATGGTCTTATTCACGATGTTTAACAATAATTTGGCCAAAGGAGTGAACTTGGCTGGATGGAGCTTCTTCTTGTTGTGCTCCACTTTGTAGTTTGGTTCAAGAATGAACCTTTTTACAGTTCCTACTACCAGACTGGAGTCCCATTACTCCGTGAAGTAGTTGTGGTGCAGCTCGCACCCAATGGCTTGAGCAATAATGGTGGGGGATATGGTTACGTCACATCCGTACACCTTACTCACTATCTCACTTCCCTTGACGATGACGTTCCTCCAAAACTCCCTTATCAAACCAGGAGCAATCTTTTGACAGTTATTGAAGTACCATCTAATTTCAGAGAACTTGAGGTACTTTGTGATATTAAGGCCACGCTCCTTAAGGTAGTTCACATCAATGTAGTATTCCATGTGGATGTTCCTAGTGTAGGATCCTCGTAGCTTGATGATGTTCTCAACATCGTTAAGGTTTTTCTCCTTTCTGATCTTCGGCTCCATGTATTCAGTGGAAGAGTTGCTTGTATCCATTGTAGTAGCTAGTTGTAGCTCCTCATAGTGCTCCTTAGAAGCTTGATAGGATGAAGGTTGTTGTTGTGAGGAAGAGCCTTTGGATGTGTTACCTTTGGCCATTGTGGTTGAAGAGTGTTTAGGGTTTAAGGTTTCTAAGAGGTTTTGGTTTCAAAGAAAGCAAAGAAAGAGAAGAAAAGTTTTGGGACGAAAGCTTGGAGAGTAAGTTTTAGTAATAGTAGGCATTCAAAGGCAATGAGTAGGCTTTAAATAGGAGTGCATGGTTAGGGAATGATTGAAACAACACGTTAATAAAATAATAAATGTGCGTTTTGGTCTATCCTTAGTTTTACTAGTGGACAATAGACAGTCATAAAACATTAAGTCACACAGACCATCCCAATCTTTTCTCTTAAAAAGATCAGTCTATCTTCAGTAAGAGATTTTGTAAAAATGTCAACAAGCTGATCATTTGTTTTAACATATTCCAAATTAATGGTCCCCTTTTGAACATGGTCTCTTATGAAATGATGTTTTATTTCTATATGCTTGGCTCTAGAGTGGTTGGATTTTTTGAAAGAGCTATAGCAGCAGTATTATCATAGAAGATAGGAATGATACTCTCAAATATGTTGTAGTCTTCAAGTTGATTCTTGATCCACAAAATCTGAGAGCGACAGCTAGTTGCTAAAATGTATTCTACTTTTGCTGTTGATAATGCTATTGTCTCTTGCTTCTTGCTGAGCCATGACACCATGTTGCCTCCAATAAAGTGGCAACCTCCATTGGTGCTTTTTTTTTTTTTCAATTCTATCTCCAGCATAGTCAACATCACAATAACTTGCCAATTTGTAGTCTTTCTGCCTTTTAAAGCATAGACCAAGGTTAGGTGTACTAAGCAAGTATCTGAAAATTCTTTTAACAGCTGATAAGTGTACCTCCCTTGGATTAGATTGAAATCTAGAGTAGAGGCAGACATTGAACATTATGTCTGGTCTGGATGCAGTCAAGTAGAGTAGAGACCCAATCATCCCTTTGAATTGAGTGACATCTACCTTCTTTGAATCTTCATCAAGTCCAAGTGATGTGGTAGGATGCATTGGAGTTTTCATAACTTTGGCATCATCCATCTTGAATTTCTTCAAGAGTTCTTTCACATACTTAGTTTGATGTATGTATATTCTTTTGTTAGTTTGCTTGATCTGCAATCCTATGAAGAATTTCAGTTCTCCCATCATGCTCATTTCGAACTCAATCTACATCAAGTAGAGAACTCCTCACAGAGTTTTTCATTAGTAACATCAAATATAACATCATCAACATAAATTTGGACTATAATGAAATCAGAGGAATAGTTTTTGCGAAATAGTGTAGTATCTATCTTTCCTCTTATAAAGTCATGTTTAATTAAAAATGAACTGAGTTTTTCATACCATGCTCTTGGAGTTTGTTTAAGACCATACAAAGCTTTGTTTAATTTAAATACATGGTCTGGAAAGATAGTACTCTTAAACCTGAGAGTTGTTCTACATAAACTTCTTCCTTGATTATACCATTGAGGAATGCACATTTTACATCCATTTGATACGGTCTCATGTTTCTATGAGCAGCAAATGAAAGTAAAATCCTAATTGCCTCAAGTTTAGCTACAGGAGCGTATGTCTTCGTATAATCTATACCTTCCTGTTGTGAGTAACCTTTGGCCACTAATCTAGCCTTGTTCCTCATAACCTTACCATTCTCATCCAACTTGTGTTTGATGACCCACTTAGCACCAATAGCTTCTTTATTGTCTGACAGCTTCACAAGTTTCCAAACATCATTCTTTGAAATTGGTCCAATTCTCCTTGCATTGCTTGGACCCATATCTCATCTTCCATTGCATCATCAATGTGCTTTGGTTATATTTCAAACAATAGAGTTGTTTGTTGGAAGGATGATCTTGTTTTTACTAGAGCTTCTACTTCTCCAATGATATGGGAAGGAGGGTGGTTCTTGATCATCATTTTGTTGCTGCTTGGTGGTTCTCTAATTTCTTCTTTATCATCATCAAACATTGTCCAACATTGAGCAAACGATCTAGGAGCAAACGATAGTGGAGCAAATGCTGGCAAAGCAGACGATATTCCATCAAGCAATGGTCTGGTCCTCATCAGAGCTTCATCTAGTCTGATATCTACAAATGAATCTTCTAACTCTAATAGTTTCCTATCAAGTTAGGTGTCATTAAACCTTACATGAATAGCTTTGTCAACATTTTTGGTTATAGAGTTAAACACTTTGTACACCTTAGATGTTTTAGAGTATCCAAGTAATATGCCTATATCACACTTCAAATCGAACTTACCCAAATTGTCTTTTGTGTTAAGAATGAAACATTCACATCCAAAAGGATAGAAGTATGATATGTTGGGTTTCCTTCCTCTCCATAGTTCACATGGAGTCTTTTAAATAATTGGCCTAATATAAATTCTATTTTGTAAATAACAAGAAGTATTTATAGCTTATGCCTAGAAGTGCTTAGGAGTTAAGTTATCATTCAACATGGTTTTGGAAATTTCTTGTAATGACCTATTCTTCCTCTCAACAACACCATTTTGTTGTGGTGTTCTAGGTGTTGAGAGTTGTGAAGAATTCCATTTTCTTCACTGAACCTCTGAAAACTTTCATTTTCAAACTCTCCTCCATGGTCACTTTTAATAGAAGTTATACATACACCTTTTTCATTTTGAACACATTTGTAGAATTTATAAAACGTCTTAAAAGCCTCGTCCTTGTGGGTGATGAATAATACCCATGTCGATCTAGAATAGTCATCAACTATTACTAGTCCATATCTTTTCCCTCTTAGAGAGGCTGTCCTGGTTGGACCAAATAGATCAATATGTAACAACTCTAATGGTTTGGAAGTGGAAACAATATTTTTACTTTTAAAAGAGGTTTTCACTTGTTTCCCTTTTTTTACATGTCTCACAATGTAAGTCATCTTTATATGACATAGTTGGCAATCCTCTTACGAGGTTGTATCTCTGTAGTTTTGAGATTAATCTCAAACTTGCATGGCCAAGCTTCTTATGTCATAACCAATAACTTTCTTTGACAGACAGTAAGCATGATACATTTTGATCCTTTAGTTCACCAATATTAATCTTACAAAGATTGTCTTGTCTCTTTGCAAAGAAGAGAGGTGAACCAGTAGAGTCTTTGACTATGCATGACTCTTTGTTGAAGGAAACATCATATCCATTGTCGCAAAATTGACTTATGCTCAGTAGATTGTGTTTTAGTCCATCAACAAATAAAACATTCTCTATGGAGAGACTAGGAGGAATACCTACCTTACCGGTACCCCTTATCTTCCCTTTCTGATTCCCTCCGAAAGTGGCTGTACCACCATGCATGGGTGTTAGGCTTAGGAACATAGACCTTACGCCTGTCATGTGATGTGACCAGCCACTTTCCAGGTACCATGATTGGTGTTTCTTTCCTACCATCAAGGACATTTGCAACAAGAATTATTTTTCTCTTAGGTACCTAAATTCTTCTAGGTCCTTTTGGGTTAGTCTTAGAGGCAGATGAATTACCTCTTGTAAGCAATTTCTTGCTGTTGGACTTCATATGTCCAATCCCCAAATGAGAGTTACTAGAAGAAGCTTTATCCTTAGATGCTTTTGTGTTTGTGAATCCAAGGCTAGATTTGTCATGTGGATGTCTATTGTATGACATGATTTTCTTTAAGCTTTTAAACCCATTGACAAATTTTCTTACAGTACTCTTAAGAGATGCAGCTTCTTTGCACAATTGAGCAATTTCAGCTTCATCTTTACTTAAGGTTCTCACCTTGTTGAATTCATCAATTTCCTTAATCAATTCATTCAATTGCCTTCTATATTGTTCTTTTTCTACCTAGAGTTCACTTTTTTCTTTTAAATAAACATTGGTGATCTATGGTAAGTTTTTGAAAATCTTTAGTTAGAGTATTACTAGCTGTGACTAATGTAGAACATTTGTCAGATAGCTTAGTGAATGAAGACTCAAGTTCTTCATGCTCTTTTGAAAGTTTTTTAAACTTCTTTTTCATAGATAGATAAGCTTTTGAAAGAATAGATGAGTTAGAAAGAAGTTCTTGATAAGCTTCTTGAAGAGAAGAAAGGTCATTGAGATCTACCTTAGGTTCTTCTTCATTTGAAGCTTTAGATGCAAATGTTGAGGTGTTGTTGTCTGTTATCAGACCTTGTTCATTTTCTGGTGCATCTTCTTCACTAGACATAGACGAAGAAGTGGTTGCATCTACCCTCAGACAAAGGTTCGCTTCTTCATTTGATGCCTCTGATCCCTCCTCGTTTGTTGAGTCTTCTAGATCTTCCCATGTGGACATCAACCCTTTCTTTCTAGGGAATCTTTTCTTGACTCTTTCCTTTCCTTTGCTAAGCTTTGGACATTTAGATTTGAAATATCCTGGCTTCTTGCACTCGTAGCAGATGATATGATTCTTCTCCTTTTTCTCATGGTTTGTTGGGAACTTCTTGTTGAAGTTCTTCCACCTTGAACCTCCTTTCTTCTTCCACATCTTGTGGATTCTTTTGGAGATGAACGAGAGCTCATCATCTTCACATGAATCTTCTTCACTTGAGGATGTGGTCTCCTCTTCTAATTCTTCAGCTTTTAGAGCTTTAGAAGTTTGCCCCTTGGATGGTCTAGACGATTGGCTCTTGGATGATGATGATTCCTTTGGTGTGGTCTGCTTGGGCTTTTGAGCCTTCAGAGCTAGAGAGTTACCCTTTTTTAATTTGGCGTCTCCTTGTAGCTCTTGCTCATGCAATGTTAGTATGCCTATGAGTTCTTCAAGAGGTAGAGAGTCTAGATTCTTCGATGCCCTAATGGCTGTGACTTGAGGTCTCCATTGTCTGGGCAAGCTGCGAAGAATTTTGTCAACATGGTCAAAGTTCTTGAAACTTTTACCAAGGTTTCGGAGCTCATTTAAAATAGTTTGAAACCTAGACATCATAGCAGCAATGGTTTCATTCTCTTCCATAATAAATAGTTTGTATTCTCTGGTTAGAACACTTACTTTATTTCTTTTTACCTGGGTGGACTCTTCATAAGTCATTATGAATGTGTCCCATATATCTTTGGTAGATTTGAATTGGTTGATCTTCCTATATTTAGTTTCTGAAATGCAAGCATAGATAGCGTTCCTTGCTCTGGAGTTGAGAACAAATCTTTGTTTTTGTTCCTCAGTCCAGAGTTCTCTTGCAATCTCATTTTCACCATCATCAACTGGGATATAGTTTCCATTTTCTATGGCATCCATCATATCTATATGGCATGACTCAAAGAACGTTTCCATTCTTTGTTTCCAATATGTGAAGTTTTCTCCTTTGAAAACTAGAGGCTTGTGGATGGATTGACTTTCCTTCTCCATTCTTGTGTAAGATCTTTAGCTTTGTATCTGTAAATGAAATTTGTAAGAACAAGATGCACTTTGGATGCTTGATATATTATTAAAAGAGTTATCAAACAGTTAAAGTAATAGAGTGAGATAGAGAGATTATACCATTGTCTGTGATTATTTTGATTCCTTGAAATTACTTAATTTCAATCATTAGTTGATCAAATATTATCACATTTGTTATCATCAAAACCTTCAAAGGATTAGGGGCTAGACATCATCCAATGTCTTGGTTCCAACAAAATCAGAGAATAATACAAAATCAAATTCACATGACCAATGGTCAACTCTCAATATGTATGGGTACACACTACTCACGTGGGAAAATGAAAAGTATTCAAGAAGTTCTGCATGTAGTGTATCACTCATAATTCAAGACCCCATCATACAATCAAATCATGAAAATATTTGCATCCATAGTGTATATCATTAGAATTCATGGTTTTCACAAAATTTGATACATCATCATGGTGAAGTCACAATTCAGTCATATCTCAAACATCAGAGTGTAACAACCAGTTCAGGAAAAAGCAATAACATAATGTGAAACTCCAAGTAGAGTTCAAAAACAAAAATAACAGAAAACATAAAACAATAAAAGTAAGGGTTAAGAAAGATAGCCTCTATGGCCAAGATGGCCAGCTGGTTTTAGTGTCCTTGAGGGCTTGCTCTTCCTCATTGAGTGTAGCACCTTCCTCTCCCATGGCAGCAGCTACAGCGTTTGTGGCAGATGAGCCACCCACATCAAAAAAATTAGGACTGTCCTCATGGCCATATAGAACATAGGCAAGGAATTCCTTGGGGGTACTCTTTACTCAAAGAAGATCAACATGGAGTAGATAGGTTAGAAAAATTGTAAGCAATCGGGCTGGAGATGACTTGAGCAACAAAAAAAGTACATGCCAAACAGTGAGCTCGCTAAGCCACCAAGTGGTCGCTTAGCGAAATAAAAACGAAGTTGAAACATAGGGGGAAACTCGTTCAACAAGCAAGTGCTCGCTCAACAAATTTCCAAAGTTTTTTTTTTTTTTTGTAGCACTTGTATCTCCTTCTTCAATTTCTTCCTCCTCTTCATCACTCTCTACATCCTCCACCACTCCATCTATCATGTCATTTTTTTCTCTAATACTTTCCTCCTCACCATTGGACTCAATCTTCTTATGCATATTACGAATGATCACTACATTGCCATTTCTTAAGGTTTGTCTCTGTGATAGCAACAAACTTCTCCTTTGATCTTTCAGCAATTTGGAAATTGATTACTTCTTCCGACTTTTCAAGCCAAAACTCTCTGTCTCTAAAGCAATCGATTACAGAAATTAGCAATCGATTACCATGTCACAACTTGGGAATATTAAAAGGCAAACAACATTTATTCCCTCCAATTTTAGAAAGCCCGCTATCAGAAGACTACTTCATCTTCCAAAATGTGCCCCACTCACTCCATTTAACCTCCAATGATTGACTCTTCTTCTCCACACCAACCTCGTACTAAATCATGTGCTAATCACCCAACCTCCGCTCGGATTCAATAGCGGATTGAGAAGAAGCTATCACTGGAAAAGGGAAAGGCTACAATGGAAGGGTCATCCAACCCATGAAAGGCACCCTCAAAATGCCCTCGACACCCAATTGCTAGATCTCCTTCTCCTCCTCCTCGACAGCCACCTCCACCAATTTGTGACTGGTTTCTCACCAGAGGTGAAGAAACAAGATTTGCACAAGATTTCTCAAGAAAGGAGATTCTGAAACCTTGCTATCTCTCAGAAGAATGCTTAGTTCAACATGGCTTCACTTTTCACAACATCCTTGATGACCAAGTACTTGTCGATTTGGCTGAAATGAAAGGTACCTACTACCCCGACCTTGTGAAAGTCTTCTACTACAATTTGAGCATCAATGGGGAAATTGGGTATATTCAATCCACGTCCATGGCAAGAACATTCAGATGAACCAAGACCTTTGGTTCTATATTGTTGGTTGTTGGGATTTTGGCAAGAGTACCAAATTGCTCAAGTAACAAAGTGATGAGTATGTGTATCGTCTCCATAAGGACTTGTGCGATAATTAGGTAAACAATAGTATTTTAAATAGACTACAGAGATTGGGAATGGAGTAACTAACTTAAAAGATAAATGTAGAAAATTAAAGATTAAATAAAAGAAATTTGGATAAGAATTATTCAAACCCGTAATGCGCGTAGAAAATGGTTTCAATCAATGAGGGAGATCGTCGAGGTTTAATTTCACCAAACCATCCTAACATGCAATCACTAATTTCCTATTCAAATAGACTATGTTATCATCAACCCACTAATTTATTCAAGCCTTTATCCCTTAAGTGAAAGAACCTAAGTCCCTTAATCCCACTATCAATCCTTGAATTAATGTAACTAAGATACTTGCATTAGGAATGAGAGTTTTAATGATGCCTAATCTTTTTTACCTTATCCCTAAGCATAAAAACTATTAGGTGATCCCTACAGTTCACAATTCAAAAGAATTTCCCAATTACAATTGAATATTTAACATCATGCAATTAGGTGATCAAGCCAAAAACAAACATTAAAAACAGAAGGGAAGCAATAATAAATATCTAATTGAATAGTAAAAGGGTAATTACATGGAAGTAGGTTCGATTACATTAAACTCCAACGAAGGATGGATTTAGCTACTCATAGCCATGGGGGATGAAGCTTTGGATGAAGAGACGGAGGAGTTCCCAAACATGAGTCGTCACATGATGCCTTGGAGCTTTCTATCTCTTTCCTTCTCTAATGCATCTCCGTTCTCTAATGCTACTTAACGCTCTCTATTTAGAAAAGCTAAAACCTATTTATAGGCTATGGGCTAATAAAAGTTTAAGCCCAATACAAAAGATAATTCAAATTTAAAATTATAAAATATCCTCGCAAGTTTGCTTGCATAGTTGTGTGTAACAGATGCACAACTATGCAACTTCACAAAATTCCCACTCAACAAGGCAATGGCTTCACACAGCTGTGCGAAATGGATGCACAACTGTGTGATAACTTTAGCAACTCTACAGCTCTACTCATATGAATTTGGAAAGCACGAAATTGATCCTTAATGCGTCCAATCAACCTTAATGCCTCCACTGCTTCATTCGAGCTTCAACAAAATTCCTACAACCATGAATAAAAACCCAAGATCAAGTGCAAAAATAGTAAAAATTGAAAAACTCTTAACAACCTAAGCTTTTATTTAAAACATAACTAAAACAAACACAAATAAGGTTCAAAAGTATAAGAAGCATCACATAATTGTCTATAAATGACTACTAAAAGTAGGAAAATATGACAATTATCACTGGTATTGAAAAGGTAGATGATGAAATTGAACCTACCATGAGGACTATCAAAGAATTAGAAGACGTTGAGTACATCAAAACCAAAGTCTACAGGGCTATGATTCGTGATCTTGATAACCCCATTCGCAACAGGTTCCCTGTTGGTTGAATGAAGATTGAGGACCATCTGCTCGCTTACATTCTCTCTTGGATTATCTTACCACGGGGGAGTAATCATGGAGCCCTCTCCGAAGATGATCTTCTGCTACTATTTCTGATGAAGAATGCGACACCTTTTACTCCAAGAGTTAGGTCTTAAAATAAAGTGCGAAAATAATGAAACATTATACGAGAGAATATAGACTTTCCATGAAATTTTCATGAGTAAAAGGTTCACATTTATCAAATCCTCAAAATAATCCACGCTTATAAGCACATAATGTAAATTTAAAGCATTTGACATCCAAATGGCCACACAAGAGTACGACGTTTAACAAGAAGAACTAGATGTAAACAAGTAACCTTGCCCCGATGTCATAGCTATTAGAGCACAAGTCGCAAAAAGAAATATAAACTAAGCTAGATAGGTTAAGCCTCTCCTCCAACATCCTATTTGATGCCTGGACGATCCTCACCTGCAAATGGCAATCAGCCCAAACACACACAACAAGAGTCGCACAAAGAAAGTGAGCGAGAATCATTCTTGCATCAAAAGTAAGATACAATATAAATGGGAAACAAGAATTGCTTATTTTCATGATACGTACACCCATGTAGATCACACAACAATAATACAATTCTTCATAGTATCATAATGTATATGTAATGCAATGCCTCTTAGACTCTATCTACTCATATGCCATGTGGTACCATATCTAGCTCGGGAGAATAGTCTAGGAGTGCGGTCTACCTAAAAGCGTCATCGACGTCAATGCCTTCGGCATAGACTACAACACCTAGAATGATCTGCATGTGGCTGTCAGGGCTACCCAGCTTTGCAAGTACACTCCAACTCATGGGATCAACATAAGCTCACAGAGTTTCCATACCAAGTAACCCCCAAGGTCCAAGCTAAACCTGTCATGACCCCCACCTTCTTGGTTTACAGCTATTCAACAACTCTCAAATGTTATGATGCTTGTTCAAAACATTCAAACAAACAATGATTCCAATGAACCTAACATCACGCACTAGTGAGCCCATCCTTGCCTCTCGTAGGCTAGGTTATTCATGGTTCAAATACCACCTAGGCCCATCCTTGCCAACTCATAGGCTAGGTCACCTATCCTAGTGGCATCCTACGACACCTCATATCACATACTCAAACATTGCATATTCACATCTTAGTATTTATATACAACACCCCACAAAATGTAAATCATGCATTTAAAGTAAGCATTCCCATAAGAAATGACTATTAAACATTTGTACATCAAAATATTAGTTCTAGACATTTTCTAGGAAAGAGTCAAAGTTGACTAGAGTTGACCAAAGTCAACGGACGGTCAATGTTGGACTAGACGGTCAACGGTCAACACCATACTAGACGATCAACGCTGGACCAAACAGTCAATGGTCAACACTAGACCAGACGATGCAAGCCAAATGATGTAGACCAACAAATCAGACGATGCAGACCAAACAATCCAGATTAGACGATGCAAATCAGACGATTCAGACCAGACAATGCAGATCAGACACTGTCTGTCCTGAACAGACGTCGTTTGTCCCGAGACTAATATTTTACAAAATGTCGAAAATGACTTTTTTGCAGAATCTAAAGCCTCCCAAAGGATTTCTCACACTAATCAATCTCCAAAAAAGGATCAAGAACATTACCTAACACTTATAAGGCTCTCATATGGTAAAGACAATTCATTACGATCACAAATTCATACAACTTCATCAAGGAAACTCTCAAACATTCCCAAATCACCAAGAACACAAGAAAGGAATAACTCACTATAACATTGTAGTCACTCAATGGTAGAATCTAAGCATTCTAGGACCTTCATAGTTCATCCAAAATAGAGGAAACATACAAATATAACAACTTTGAGGTTTTAGACAACCCTTCTACCCATGGCCAATGCCATTCCAATGAATAAGAATAGACCCACTCCCCCTTACCTCAAGAGTAGAAAATGCAGCAAGGGAAGGAGATGACACGACGATCCTCTTCCAAACATCGCAACGCAACAACCATTCTTGCTAGAGTTCTTTCACCACCGTCACGTTTCAGCCAAGATAAGAAATGAAAGAAGAGAAGTGTTTTTAGGTTTGGAGGAGACATTGACAACTTTATGTATGCCTTTGGGCTATGAGCATAAGGCCCAATAAAAGGGTATTTTAAAGAAAGGGGGATTTTGCACTACCCATCTCAGCCCATTACTTAGCTATAACAATATACTAGTTATCTTTTATCATTTTTAATTGGAAAACCCACTTTTTAGTAACTATAACCATATTCCCAAATTACCATTTATCTAGTTGATTACAAACATGCTCACAATAATTATTTATAATGACATATAGAAAAATTAAATAAAATAGAATGAAATAAATGGCGGGGTGTTATAAAGAACAACTATCAAGTAGATTGGATATTTGCCATTACTGATCATATGCAAAAGATTAACAAGCCCAAAAACATCAAGATTGCCTATCCGGTTCTGGTGTCACGCATTATTAATCATTTTGGTGTCAAAATAGATGATGTAGTCACTGACTTTGCTCGCCCATAAGGTGAACTCTCAGCTAAACATTTGAAACAAATGGGTTTAATAGAAATAGATGATGGATGGGAAAACAAGGATGATCACATAGTTGCTGCTGATGATGATCAACCTGTCGCACCGCCAAATGCACAAGCTGAGCAACCTCCTCATACATATACATTCGAGGTCACGATATTGGACAAGTTAAACCAAATCATACAATCTCAGCAAACACTTACAAGGCAACAACAAGAGCTTTCAAGAGTAGAAAATGAACATTATTTGGAACTTCGCTACAATCTCAATGAGATATCAGCTCGTCTTGAAGCAATTCATCTTGCAGAATTTGATGACAATGAAGATTGATGCCTAGGATGTCTCAACTTTCTATTTTTAGCATCCATATTTTGCTGCATATCTAAACTTTTATGCATTCTATGTTTTAAGTTTTTTTTTCTTTTTCTATGAACAATGCTCTAAGTTTATATATACTTGCCTATTTCTCTTCGTTATATCTGTGTTTTATTCTTAGCCTTTTAGTGATTTGAAAACCAAAAAGTGGGAGAAAGTATTGATCTATCTCTGTCCTACTTAAAATTGGTATATTATTGTTACTCTAACCAATTTCAATATCAAGCAACCTTTTTTAAGATAGGTACACATCAAAGAATTAAAGCCATATATTTTTGGGTATTCAAAACCAAAAAGGGGGAGACTGAAGATTGACATCCATCTAGATTTTTGGTATTTTCATACCTTAAGTCTTTTTTGTTCATTTGTCTTAGTTTTTCTTTTCTTAAGCTATAACATGTATGGATGATGGCTTTGTATTGTGTGTTTTAGACTGAGTTAGACATATATGCTAAGATGCTTTCAAATCTTTTTAAAACGTTTATTCCAGTATCAAAAGATGATTTGTTATCTTAGAGAACAAATTCTGAGCTTTGCAATCGATTGCACAATTTTGGAATCGATTGCTAGATGGCCAAAAACTTTTTAGAATTATCTTTGGTATTGTATTAATCTATTACAAGAAGTTCCAATTGATTACAATGCAAGTTTTCAAATCTCAGAAATTGCTCTATTTCAATTACAATTGATTACAATTCAATTTTGATACTTAGAATTTGGCTATGTCTCAATTGCAATCGATTACCATTTTTCTACAATTGATTACAATAGATGACAATTGGTATAAATCATCTTCTGATACACGGGATAATTGATTACACCTGTGAACAATCGATTACATCTGGTATAATGGTCAATTTGAAAGATTTCTAAGAACCGATCTTTATCTAACAACCCTTGAATCTTTCTGACCCAATCTTTATATTTTTAACCTAAGTCATTTAGTGTAGAGAGAGACTTTTATCTCAATATCTTTTCTCATATTCCTCTACAAGTCATATCCAAATCTTTGATTTGATTTTCTAGATTAGATAAACAACCTTTTGGTTCTACATGAGCTTTGAACCCAGTTAAAAAATATTCATTCTTTTTCACACAACTACATCTTTTTTGAGTGAATATCTTAACATCGCTAAATCATATCTGTAGAAAAAGTTTTCTTTCTTCTACATCTACACACTTAGGTGTATTAAGATTCATTCTTTACCTGCTACATCTGCACACATTGGTGTTTTCAATTGATCTCTATATCAACTATATCTTCACATTCCAGGTGTTATTGTTCTTTAAATCTTTTATTTTTGATTTTGATTTTTTTGGCATTGTAGGAAAGAGTTTCCTAAGTGTTGTAACATGATAGGAAGAGGTTTTCCAAATTAGTTGTTTCTAGGAAAAGTGTTTTCTAGAGGTAGTGCATGAATGGTGAAGGTGTTTCACATTCTCGTTTAGGTTCCTGTTCAGGTTGTGAATCAGGATTACTATGATTTGTGTGTGCATGGTGTTTGTAACTCAATTCATAGTGGAACTCCTCAGTGTGAGGAAGAACTGGATGTAGATCGTGGTATGATCGAACCAATATAAATCTTCAGGCTATATTCTCTTTCCTTTCATCTCTTTATTACTATTTTGTACTTTATCATTGATTGAAATCGTTCTAACAAAACTCTATTTTCGTTGAGTTTCTATTGTGTTATTCTATCAACAACAAATCTCTGAAAACTCTTATTGAAAACTTCAAGAAAGGTGATGAAAACATTTTATCTTTGAAAAAGAATTTAAATTTTTTAAACTATCAATTCACCCCCCCCCCCCCCCCCCCCCCTCTTCTTGATGTAACCGGCTGATCCTAACACTCCCCTTGGCAGTGGTGATGGTAGTGAGTTGTCCCCCATCTATGCTTCTTCTTTGTCGTGAAGAAATGCACTTGGTGATGGTTGTAAAGTATCTTGTGATGAGGACGCTGATGTCCTTTGAATTTGTTATACCTCTCCCTCCTTTTGCTTCTCTCTCCCTCTCAAGGCGTTATTTTTCCTACAAGTTCTTTCAATTACCTGATTCAAAGGAACTAAGTCTTCCTTATGAACCTTACCTCGCATGCAAGCTCATAAACTAGAGAGTGTAATTAATAATAATTAGAAGATAAATTAAAGTGTAGTGAATTTTTTATAATAAAAAAATTAAAAAAAAAGCAATGCTTAAAATAAAATACTAAATTGACGATATAATACAAAAGTAGATCCCTAGCAACAACACCATAAACTTGTTAAGAAACTTTTGGCAAGTGTACCAAATTTGTCAAGTAATACAACGAACAAAGTCAGAGCATCGTATCCACAGAGATTTGTTGGTATTAAACTATCAATCTAATATTATATTTAAGCGAATAATTAAATGATTTGATGAAGATAAAGATAATGTGCAAAATTAAAATAATCAATATAAAATAAGATTAAGATACAAGATATTATTTAAATTTAAAAGGATAAAAGATAAGATTGTAATCAAGAGTAAAAATATGTTAGGGGGTTGGTTTCACTAAACTTCCAATCAATGCAATTATACAGATTTTCTCTACTTAGAATTCATACGCATTGTTTCTCGACCTATAATGATACTTTAACCGTGATGTCTCACATGAAAAAGCCTAAGTTGCTTAACTCAACTCCTAATTCCTTAGCAAGTCAAGCTAAACCAATTGATTAAGAACAGAGGTTCATGAAAAGGCTAATAGACGCTACTCTATGTTTAGCAATAAAGTCTATTAGGAACCTCTTTTAGTTCGTAGTTTAAAAGTATTTTCCAATAATGATTAAAGCTATAAAGCATGCAATTGTAGTAGGCCTAACTATAAAGCAAGAATTAAGAGTAGAAAGAAGAACAAACAATGGAATAAAATCAAAATAGACATAAGAATGAATTACATGAAGAGTCATCTAGTTCACCAAATCCCTAACGATGGGAAAATTAGCTCCTTATAGACATAAGGAACCTAAAAGAAAATAAAGAACAAGTGTTTGGTGTTTGGAAGAATGGAACAATTACATCATTGAGCTCCAGCCTTCAGTAGCGTATAACTCTCTCCTCCAAAGCGTGTTGATCCTATGTGTTTGACCAACTTTAAATAGGTGCATTACTCTATTTTGGGCCAACTGCTTCAATGTATCCAATCTCTACAAGGATAACATCAAAAGTAATAAAATCCTAACAAGATAAAGATATAAATTTAAATCCTAATATTTGGTAAAAAGTAATAAAATCCTAACAAGATAAAGATATAAGATTAAATCCTAATATTTGTTAAATCCTAATTAAGTAAGGTCAAACAAAGTATCAAATAAGAGAAAAGTAAGATAACCACTATGAATTAAGAATCAATTATGAGTAACAACAATGGTTATCATCCCTCAACAATGTGGGTTTGGAAAGGTTCGGCTCAGCGACTACATTGTTATGACATTAGAAGCCATTAACATGTTGCACTACAAGTCTTATGGTGGTAACTTGGCTATAAAGTTTGATATTTGCTAGGCATTTGATACACTTGATTGACATTTTCTTCTATAGTTTGTTGAGGCCTTTGGGTTCAGCAACACATTTAGCCATTGGATTAAGGTATTGTTGCATTAGCAATGCTTTCATTCTTGATTAATGGCATGCATGATGGCTACTTTGCATGCAAATGAGGGGTTTGGTAAGGTGATCCACTTCCGCAACTACTCTTTTGTTTGGCGAAAGAGGCTTTGAGTAGTGGTATTTCAAAGTTGATTCAAGATGCACTTCTATCTAGGATGACAAGCCCTAAAGGCTTCCAAGTTCTCAGTCATGCCTTCTTTGCGTATGACTTAATGGTTTTTTATCAGGGTGATAAGAAGGGTTTGAAGAACCTAGTAGCCCTGCTAAAGAAATATGGGGGAAAGCATACCCTACACATAGTAACAATGGACCTAATTTTGAATATCGTACACTAAGGACTAGTTCCCAATTAATTCAACATCTAATAACTAAACAATTTGGCTTTTATCAATTAGAAAAGTGATTCTCAATTACTTCGTAAGAAGATTAAACCTTAAAAGAACAAGCGAGAGTAGTATAAGAAATTTATCAGATAAAGGAAGCCTAAAGTTATGATTATAACATACAATCGAATACCCCAATTTCCCCTTAAATGAAATTCTAATTATTCTTCAATTATTGACTTCTCTTAAATTAGTTAATGGGTCTTGGTCAAACTCTATTAACCATCTTTCTCTTAATTCAAATCCTTGGTCAGATTGGGATTCAAATGAAGAGAAAGTATAAATGTAGAGAGAATAAAAGTGTCAGATGTAAGTTTATGCTTTCTAAATATCACAACTACAGAAAGCCAAACAAGATCTTGAAACATATGACTTTCACAACAAAACATAAGATAGTGTGTACCTATTTCTCCATAGCCTCTTCTTTGTAGGGAGAACACTTCTTTGCGGTGATTTCCTTTAGAAAGGAGAAATAAGATTTCACTCCCTTTGACTCTTCCTTACTATTCTCTTACATTTATGATGACAATTGGTGTTGAGAGAATACTTTAACGTTAGGAATGGGACCTCATTCCACGTTAGTGGGTATTAACCCCTTTATATTCACTACTCCCATCAAGTAGTAGTTATTCTTAGAAACTGCTTCACTTAAACCCATGACCCATTTACAATTTAGTCTATAATTATTAATAATTTATTTATCACTCATTGATAAGTCACACGCCTTTCACATGAAACAAAAAGTCTTACATTCTCCCACTTCATTACAAGAATTTTGCAGATTAGCGATGGAAATTTGCAAGGGATATATTTTGTTACTAATTCATCATAATTTAGAGACAAATTTGTGTGAACTAAAAAATCATTCAAATCCTTCGTAAATTAGTAAGGGATTAGCAAAGGCAAATATTTCCCTCGCTATTTCATCACAATTTTCTCTAATTACCTAGCGACAAATACATATCTTCACAAATTCCTCACTAATAAAAAAATTAATTATTGTAAAAAAGAAAAATCTTACAGTAGTGAGGCACATTTTTCTCACAAATCCATCGGTAATTTGCGAAGAAAAGACCATCGCAAATCCCTCCCAAAAGGCATTGTTAATATAAAATTATTTTTAGCAAGAATAGTTTTCGAAGTAAATCCGACACAATATTGCGACACAATTGTTTCTGTCGCCAATTCCTCACAAATTACTTAACATTGTCAATTTTTAATGGATTTTAAATATATAAAAAAAAACTTTAAAAAAAGTACATAACATAATTTAACATTAAATATATTAAAAAAATAAGAATCGTTTCATGTAGTTTTTTAATACTTTATGGGGTATTTTAAAGAGAAAATAGAGACATTTAATTTTTAATCTTAAGTTAATTTATACAAATATCATGTAATTTACTTAAATAATAAAAATAAAACTATATTAGCACGTGTTTTGAATATATTTTATTTAACTTTATAGGAAACTATGTCTTTTGATTATAATTATATTACATAAGGTTTTTGCGGCAAAAGGTATATATCTAATTTAGTATTTATTTTATTATTCTTTTTTTTTAAAGGTTCTACAACTATTCTTTATTTTTTAAATTCTTGTTTTTTTTCTTATGTTTTATATGTTATTTTAATTTTATTGAATAATGTATATATAATAATGTTAATTTTTATATAATTATGAATATTTTTAAGAGTATTTAATAGATAATATAACAAATGTAGTTAGTTATTATATAAGATAAGATTTGAATTAAATATCTAATTAATTCAAAAATTGTTTTATTTAACAAATGTATAACGACTCATAATTACATTTTTTTAAAAAAAATTTATTCAAATTTGATAATTATAATTTATATCTAATATATAAGATATATATATATATATATATATATATATATATATATATATATATGATTTTGTTTCTAATTTAATTAGGGATAATCATTGTGAACCGTGGTTGTAGATTATAAACCTATATGATATATGGACCTATATATATAATATATAGATATAGATTGATAGAATAGAATCAATAGATAGATAAACCTATTTAATATATAGATTAATAGAATAGAATCAATATAGATAAATAATATAGTAATTTTATTATAATATCTAGAAAATTTGAAGTTTTATATAAGTGTACGGTTTTTTAGTTTTTTTGAAAAATCATCCAGTTTATTTCCTTTTGTTTTGTTGTTCAAAGAAAGTACATGTCCGCTCAGCCACTCGGAACTACTCCTCTTAAAATTGTTGTCACTTGTGGTCACAAAAGAATAACTCATGGAACTAGGTCAATACTTATCGCGTGGTACCCAAGGACACCACACTATGACATTAGTGTTGTCATTGATGAGATCATGAGAAGAAAAGCGAGCTCAACGACTAGAATCACAGCCAAAACACTCTTCCCGCTACTTCGAGGAACAACGAGCATGAAGAGATGGGTAAGAAGAAACTGCTTTGGATTCTTCATTGAATATATTTGTTGGGTATAGTTAGTTTATGACTTGGGACAGGGGAAGGAAGGTAGAGGGAATAGCGAGAGTAAGGCGAGGGAACATTTGAATTTAATAGCGATGGATTTGTTACAAATTTTTTTGTAAAAATATTGCGACAACTTTGCGAGAACACATTTACGACCGACTTGAGACAAATTAGCTAGATATATTGCCTTATAAATTAGTGATGAAATAGTTTATTTAGAGTAAACAATTTATGAGGGATTTTTCTGAAGGAATAGTGACGGTTGATAAATTATTAGCGTGGAAATAGTGAGAGAAAAATTCCGTCACAAATTAGCATCTTGAATACAACGACAGATATATCCCTTGCTAAGTCGTCAGGAATCTGTGCAATTACTTTTTAACGAGGGATTTTCAATGGATTTATGACAAAAGTGTTCGTCGCAAATCCGCGAAATTCTTGTAATGCTTGGCTCATGTGACATTATCTAACATTATAAATGGATAAATAAACAAAACATAAATAATGCTCATAGAAATGACTAAATGGTTTTATACATTGGGCATATCATAATTTCATAATTAAGAATATGAATTAATTTGGATCATGACAGTTGTACATCACTTAATCAACATAGTCCCTTCCATGTATCACAAATTAAACTTCTCCTTAATATGAACATAATTAGGAGCACATAATGTATTTATTTAAGACAATATCTATTTACATTACCCTTATACAAATATGCATGCAAACATAGAGAATATGTATTCAGAAACATATCATAAATAAGTTCATCAAAGTGTCAATGCCACGTTACAAAGTAACGTTACACACAACTATCATTATTAACAATAATGTCCATTCTTTTGACATGTTCAATAAATGTCTTAGCCCGTAATTCCCTTGTTGAGGGTTAACATTGTGCTAGTATATTTCATTGACACTTTTGTTTTTGAATTTATTCTTTCACGACAAAGTACTTTAATTTTACATACTTAGCAACTTCAAAGTATTAGTCGTTCTCTGAAAAAACATGCAAAGTCATCACAATACATTTTTAGCAGCTTGATAATATTGTCGACAATTCCAAGATCTGAAATAAAGTTCTACAGTCAATTAGTCTGAATTGTAGTCTTAAAACATGCTACAAATTCAACTTCACATAATGATCAAATGCCATATATGTAGGCATGTGACCCTTTGTTCCCACAATAAGCTCAAAAACTTTCTTTGGGTTTTAACATACATAATACTCCCAACAATTGGAAAAGTGATGTTGAACATTTTTCCATCATAAATCTTTTTAGTACTTTATTGATATATTCTTTATGAGACAAATCTAACAATCCATGTGATCTATTTCAGAATAATTATATTCCTATCACATAACTTGATTTATTTATATCCTTTGTTTCAAACTAGAGAGAAACTTCTTAGTCTTTACATTAAAACCAAGATCATTAGTTGCAAACAAAATATTATCAACATACAGAATAAGAAATATAACATTACTCCCACTGATCTTAAGATATATACATCGATCAATAGTATTTTCCTTAAATTAAAAAAAAAACATAGTATCATTAAACTTCAAATACCATTAGCGGCAAACCTTCTTAAATATGTATATTTATTTCTTTAATTTGCACATTATGTGTTCCTTTCTTTTCAACTAAGAAAAATATTAGTTGATCCATATAAACATCCTCTAAATTTCCATTTAGAATTGAGGTTTTCATATTTATTTGATGTAACTCAAGTCATGATGAGCTACATGTGCATGCCATGATAATTTTGAAGGAATCATTTCATGAGTAAAACCCTTAAAAACAAATATGACCTTGTAACATTCAAGGTTGTCATGAAAGTCGCGTTTAGTCTTAGAGATTCAGTTACACCCAACTCTCTTGTAACCTTTTGGCAATTCTTAAAGGTCCTAAACATCATTTTGTTTCATGGATTTCAACTATTCTTTCATGACATCTAACCATTTTTTAGAATTATCATTACTTACACTTGTGAAAATGAAATTGGAATATCATCATTAATACTTAAGTCAATTTTAGTCTCAAGTAGATATACCACATAATCATTAAAAATAACTAACATTTTTGTTCTCTTTGAGAGAAACTTAATTCTACGTACTTCTTATAGTTCTTCTACAATGGGTTCATTATAAATCATAGGTTTATTATTGTGTTACTCTTTTTTATTGTTGTTTGTAACAACATCTAGAGAACATTCACTTTAATGTTAGAAATACAAGTCAAGTGAACTTGCATTGTAACTTCTTTAATTTCCACATTCTATAGAACTGTACTCCCATTGATTTCACCATTTTAACTGAACATTACATTTCCAGTTTCAATAATTCTCATAATGTGATTAGGACAATAAAACATATACCCTTTCTTTTCTTGTAGATTATATCTATTTGGAAATACCAAATAAATAGTGCATACATGATAATTTTCCATGCATACATCCACAACCATACGAGTAAATTAAAGTTACTCAACATACTTTTAATCATATCCAATAATTTTGTATGCCCTTTGATACAACATTTTATTGCGTACAAATACCATATTTCTAAAGGAGTTTAACAGATGGACCTAGGTGTTTCCCATTTTCATTATACCTTTCGCCATACTCACCACCTTTATTAAACTTGACAACTTTCACCTTTCTATTTAATTGCCTTTCTACTTCTTTCAAATAAATTTCTAAGCATTCATTACTTGAGATTTCTCATGCAGTAAGTGGACATAACCATAATGTGAATAGTCATCAATAAAGGTAATGAAGTATCTTTCCTTTTTGAAAGAATTATCGTTAGAAGACCCACAAGGTCAGTGTGCACAATTTTAAGAAGCTAAGTGCTTCCTATAGCCTTTTCTATGTGTTTTGTTTATTTTTCCAATACAATCCACACAAATATTTATATCAACAAAATCAAGACCTGAGGGTGAGTGGGAAGAGTGAAGCTAGAGGTTGGGATACCAAGAATGGTAAGAGATGGGGTGGAAGTTAGTCAAGGCCTGTCATCTTCCAGCACAACCTTCCTTTTGACAATTAGTTTCCTGGTTGTAGAACTTGAAGGTTAGATGGTCTGAAGGTTAGAATTTGTGGTCTATTCTCCATTGGATTGTTTGTGTGGTTTCCTGAAGACCAATCCTTCATTTTCTTCCTCCTCGTCACCTTCATCAATTGTGACAACTACTTTCTCAATGTCTGTTATGTCCTCTAAAGACACTAGGGGTTCAGCAGGTAGTCTAGCAACACCTTTGCCTTTCTGTTGAGCCCTGGTCTTGATTCTAGTAGTGGGTGGTCTGGAAGGACTTTGAACAACAGTCTACTTTTGCTTTTTAGCAGTTGGTTCTTCAACGGACTGTGTTGTAGCCTTGCACGTTGTCCGAACTCTTTGCAGGTTCGCAACAACAAGTTTTTTCATCCTGTTTGCCAATGGCTGAATGGCAGCAGCATTATCATAGATGATTACTACTTTTGCAACCTTCTTCTTCTTCAATTGCTTCTTCTGGCCTTCAGTGTCGTTGATGGACTATTTTGGCAAGCGTACCAAATATCGCATAAATAGTTTAAAAGGGAAGATCCCAGTATCGAATCCACAGGGAATTGTCCGTATTTGACTATTAGTGAAGTAATCAATTCCTAAACACTAGTTTGGTTTTTACAGTTGGTTGTTTGTGAAACATAAGTAATAACAAAAATAAAACTAAACACTACAGTTAACACTAACGATAAACAATAAAAACGACAATGTTGATTCAGGACTATGATCGAACATTGGCGTGCTTGAGTTTAAGAATGGAATAATGGACATGTTGAGGATTTGGTTCAACCGGTTTGCTTCCCATGTAAACATATAAGATATATTCTCCATTCACATTAATATTTCAAATTAACTCCGATCTAAAAGTGTTCAAAACGTGATCTCTCATCAAATCAAGCCTAAACTGCTCAACCTCACTTCCGATGCCTCAGTAAGTTCAGTTGAGTGGTTTGATGAAGCTTAGAGATCTTTGCGAAGCTAATGGAGTCTATCCTATGTCTAGAAATACACTCCATTAGAGTTCAAACTCAGTTCCAAGTTCAACAGCATCTGTCAATGGCAAGTAAACTTTAAAACATGCATATATAATTGATCCAATCATATAACAAGAATAAAGATAGAGAAATGAACATTAAACTGAATATTCCAATGAATAGATATGAAGAAAAGCGTTTACATGGTCAGCACCTAGTTCCAAGTCCTCAACACTAATAGATTAACCTCTCATTGTCATGAGAAGCTTTGAAAAGGTTACAAAATGGAAGAAAGAGAACATAGGAAACAAGGGAAGAATAGAGGAAAATAGTTCCAACTATCAACCAAGTCTGAATGATCCAAAAATTATTACAAGTGTAGCTTATATAGTCGAATTCTCGCTTAGCGCAACTTTTCGCTAAGCGCAAGACACTACATAATGCATCTCAGAACAGGTGTTCCGCTAAGTGTAATCTTTCGCTAAGCACATATTTAGTTCGAAAGCAACTTCCGCTAAGCGCGATGTCTCGCTAAGTGATTCTTCAGTTCGAATGAAAATGTCGCTTAGCGCAATATGGCGCTCAGCGCGTCATAGGTCGCCTAGCTCGCATAACTTGTTGTTGCGCTCAGCGAGTTAAGTGCTAAGCGAGATGTGTCACTAAGCGAGATATGTCTTCTTCTTGTATTCTCCCTTTACTGTTGAATCTAGGCCTGCACACATAAATTAGTGATGTGGACATCAAAGCCCATGACAACCACCAAACCCAAGCCCATGACCAGATGGAAGCCCAAGACTCGATACAAGGCATAGGAGGGCCCATGACAAGAGCAAGAGCTAAAAAGGCCCAAGAAGCTTTGGAACATATGGTGACTATTTTGAGGGCAGTTCAAATGCAAGGAGAGGCCCAACACTTGGAGGCCCACAAGGGAGAGTTGCTAGTCCTATCTGTTGATTGCTTGGAATGAAGGCCCACTTACAGACTTAGTCATTTAATTAAAAAAATAATAATGTTAAAGCGCTTGCAGCCAGTTTTGAGCCGTTGACCTCAAACTAAACTTTGCCTCACATTAACCACTAAGACATATTAGCTATGCTTGTAATGTTGGGATTTTACATTTCTCTTATTTTGTTGAGAACAAATTTGTATAAATCATTTGGAACTGAATGAAAATGCGGATGCTGATTGTTTTGTCAAAAGAGAGAATTGTCTCTGCTAAGGTTCTTCCTTGAACCAGTTGATCTTATCAAGAATTCCCTAAATTCTTGTGGCGATCCCTAGGCTTATCAAACATCATTGTTTGTGGCACCTATCCTGATCTTCGTTCTTTCCCATTTGTGTTTTTCTTCGTTTTCGCATTTCCCGATTTGTGCCTTTAGCTCGATTTTTCTCAGGTTCGTTCTGTACGTTTTACGTATCCTTTTTGAGTGTTTCTTGACCCAAAATTGCAATTCAGAACGTCATCTTTCTCCTCGATTTGGAATCGCTCAAATCCGAGTTTTGTAGACCGAGATACGATCAAGAGTTAGAATTCATTCTGGGTTGCTCTTGGTGCGCGAATTCCATCCTAGAAGATCCAATTTGAACCAAGCATGTGATTTTCCCATCAATTAGAGTATATTTCTCACAAAATAGCTTCCTAGGGTTAGAATTATCAAACTATACAAATCTATATTAAATGATTTCAAACTAAGCTAAAAATCCTAAGAACATTGGATAATCACTACAAAATATGATGCAATATTTACGTATATAAAGTGATTATCAAACTCCCCCAAATTAAAGCTTTGCTTGTCCTCAAGCAAAAGAATATCTACATAACAACAAAGTGGATGCAGAGGAACAATTGGCAGGATCAGAATCAAGTTTAAGACCAATGACACTTGCAAAAGGTGTTCTCAATTGAGATTAAACGCATTAAGGTCACAAAGAGAGTTTTCAACATGCACACAAATTCATCAAACCAATAAAGGAGCATTTAGCAATTTGAAGTTCAAGTGAACACTATGACCCTCACAAGGCCAGTGTTTCACTCAGCATTTAGTGTATAAAGTATGAGATGGTTAAATCATTCCAATTGAAATTGTGCACTTAACTTTTGAATTTCTTCTCAATTTATTGCAGATGTACAACAATGTGGATCATTAAGGTCTTAGTCAGGGTTGAATCACGATTGGGCTATAAAGAACATTGGTTTTTTCTTGAATTACAACTCCTAAGGATTGAAGAAAACATATCTTTATCTCCCTTCTTGATTATCAATTTCCTCTATATGCCTTAGTACTTTCTATAGTTGGACAACAACTACTTCCTACTTGAATCACAATTGATTGAATTTTCAATTATTCAAATTTTTTTTTTTTTTGAGGCTTTGCCTCTTATGATTCATATTTCAGCAGTTGTGTTATTATCATTTCTTCTTTTTAATGTGGATCTTCACCTGACTCCCCAAAATTTGAAACAATTTTGTCTCAAACCATAAAAGATATGCTTTCCTATTCCCTAAGGCAAGGTAGGCAATTCTTGTTTAGGTTCTAGGTTCACAAGACAAAATAGTTGTCTATTAGGCTCAATGATTTAGCAGAGGATTCTTTCAATCTTACTGGATTGACTTTTTGGCTCTAGGAATCGCTCTAAGCAAACAAGGCCTTAATCATTTCCACATTAATTATGCACACAACAATTCAGAGGATCATTCAAAAATTAGTGGACAACTCAATTGTTCTCTCATAGTATAATTCTCACACTTATTGGTTAATTTTCATAATGTTCACAAGTCCTTCAAAAGTCAAATGCTCACAGTTATTAATTCCCCAAACTCACATGCATGCATCGTCCTCAAAACTAAGCAACCTAACAACACGCTCTTACCTAGTTCGAAAACAATTGTGCCATAGGTTCAAAGCAAACAATAGTTCAAACATAGACTGAACCAAATGTTCACAAGACATCCAACGTTGCACAAAAAAAAAATTAATTACCACAGAAATGCTAAACTATATAAAACTATCATGTTGTCATCTCCTGCGGCCTCCATGTTGTCCTCTCCTTCGGCCTCTTCTTGATTCTCTTCTTCATTACCCTCCTGGTTCCCTTCTTCCTCAGCTACTTCGTCACCACCACCATCACCCCCTTGAGAAAAGGAAGGTCTGTCCATGCAGGCCATTGCATATGGGCCTGGAAGGCCTCCAAAGACATGACTGGTTGTTGAAGGGAGAGGTGGTGTAGATTGTCAATGATTGTACATTGACCCCGATATAGTGCATTGGTTCGTTCTTCTATCTGCTGACTAAGTGACAGTTGCAGACCATTGAGAGCGGTCTGTAGCATGTCTTCGATGACAGTTGCAGCGGTAGATGAAGAACTCCCATAAACTGTCTTGGTGCGAGGTCGCTTCCTAGTGTTGGGAGGGAGCTCAGGTCTGTTAGGATCAGCCTTATTGTAGTAGAAAGTACAGATGTACTTGAAAGTGATTGGAGGGCTCAGCTTAAGCAAGACTGGAGTGCTGGAGCTAGCCCCTTTTGCGTTGCACAATGCCGAAATGAGAGCCAAAAAACCCAATCGGTTGATGTTGGAGTGAGCCATGATAGAAGTCTGATTGGATATGAAACTACCCACATTCATATCCATCTTCATAATGAGGGCATATATCCATTTGGCCCTCTCCACTGTAACGTCAGAGGTGTGTGAGGTGGGCGCCAATGTGTAGTAGGAGAAAGCAGACCACGCTTGAGTCAAGGTGGTCATATCTGGCCGCACAATCTTCGTAATGGCTCCCTCCTTGTTCTTGACATATCTCTTGCTTGGTATGCACAACAGCGCTGTGATAACCTTGGGGTCTTTGTATTGGCTGAGGAAAATGTCAAATTGAGTCTTCCCAGTGTCGCCTACAAGGATCGGAGGGGTTTGTAGAAGGCGGTTGATAGCTACACCATCCCAACGAATGGTCTTCCCCCGAACCTTGCATTGCCGGTCGGCCACCTTGTATTCTCCCTCCGGTTCATAAATGTTAGCGTAGAATTCCTTGACCAGAGGTTCATCAATGGACTTATCCGACCGGGAACACAGCTTTTTGAGCCAGCCATAGCGATGTAGCTCATTACGGAAGACATCATAGTCACCCGGAGCAATTTTTACAGGCCGCTCTGCAATGAGTCCCCGACCCATGAGTTCATTCTCAAATCTCTCTTGGGCTTCAAAGGAAGAGAAACAGTTGGCGTCATATGGATAGATAACCCTTTCGTGCGTTGCAACAGGTGCAAGAGATGCAGGTGGCACAGGTGGTATAGGTGGTGTTCTAGAAGAAGAAGCGCTGCAGTTGTTGTGAAATTTAGGAGCCATCTGTACTCAAAATGAAAATTAAAACAACAAAGCAAATCAATTAGAAACAAAGGTGTTTGCTAAGCGTTGTGTCGCACTCAATGAACACCTGTCACTACAAGGAAATTGAACACAAAAAGGGAATGATACATAATACACAGCAGAGGGGAAAAGGAAAACAAAGTAAAAACAGAGCAAAAATTGGAAGGAAAACAGAGCAAAACAGGGCTCAAGCGTTAAGCACAAGTGTGCACTTAGCGAGCCCTTAGTTCGAAGCACATTTTTGCTAAGCACAAGTGTGCGCTTAGCGAGCCTCCAGTTCGAAGCAAACTTTCACTAAGCGTTGGTTTGAGCTTAGCGAGAAACCTAGATGCTTCAATTCGAAGCAAATGTTTGCGCAACGCAACTTCCCGCTAAGCGAATTACAAAAACAAAATTCGCACTTAGCGAGACGACTCGCTTAGCGGCGCATGAATCTGGAAAATTCCCAGATCCATGAACACAGAAACATCACTATGAAGAAGATCCAATGAGTTCGCGTTGAGCGCGGATTAAGCAGCTGAAGAACAAAAACCCATAATGCATGTTCTCGCTTAACGCACAGACGCGCTTAGCGCGAAATCAAAAATCCCAAATAGGGAAACCTCGAAAATGCTAGACCCAAAACGCAAATCAAACGAAAAGAAAGTGAAAACGAAACTTAATCTATTCAGCAAACAACCCAAACTCAATAACACTAAACACACAACAATGCTACAAATAAAAAACAACAACAAAAAAAAATGAAATTAAAAAGGATTTGGAGTGCTTACCTGGTGTGGAGAGTGAAGAAGAGTGGGATCAAAGAAGAAGATGCAGATGCAATGTGTGTGAGTGAGTGAATGAAAGTGAAAAGAAGGTTGGAAAATAGAGGGGATGGTGTGAGAGAGAGGAAGGGGATTAGGTTTGGCTGAGTGAGAGAGAGAAAATTTAATTTGGGAAAGAGGGAGAGTGGGCGGTTTCAAAACTGCTCATCAGTTACTATAGCCGCGCTTAGCGCATGGTTGCACTTAGCGCAATCTGCTGTGCTTCCTTTTTCCCTCTTTTTTTTTTTTTAATATCTGCTAAGCGAAGATGAGCACTTAGTGAGATCTGCATAATTATGCAGAGCTAGCTTAGCACGATCTTACGTGCAACGAATCATGTGTTCGAGCCAAAGAACCATTGAGTGCCATCCTGCGCTTAGCGACATTCTAAGTTGAGCCAAAATTGCGCTGAGCTGCATAACGTGCTTAGCGACCTCACAATTCGAAATGAATTTGCGCTAAACGCCTATGACAGCTTAGCGAGAATTTCATTCGAACTAATATTGCGCTAAGCTCGAATAGGCGCTTAGCGAAACTTCACTTTGAATTGAGTTTTCGCTAAGCGTGAACATGAGCTTAGTGCAAAAACAGTTCGAGCCAAATTTGCGCGCAACGAAGGAAAGCGCTAAGCGAAATATGCAGAGATTTATTGATGCCAAAAATTGATAAAATGAAGAGACAAACCTAGGTTGCCTCCCAGCTAGCGCTTCTTTAACGTCAATAGCTTGACGGTTGACAAGATCAAGGATCTTGTAGATGTATGATTGTTGTAAGCCTCTCAATTTCTCCACCATGATAGCCTTTGAGTCTTTGGCCATTCACCACCCAACTTGTTTGTGGGTTTTCCGCTGATGGATCCATGATCTCAATTGCTCCGTAAGATTTGACATCTTTGACGGTGAAGGGATCGGACCACTTGGATTTCAATTTCCCAGGGAAAAGCCGGAGTCTTGAGTTGAATAGGAGCACTCGTTGCCCTATATGAAATTCCCTCTTCAGCAGCTTCTTATCATGATATCTCTTAGTCTTCTCTTTGTAGAGTTTTGAGGATTCATAGGCCTGAGTTCTCATTTCCTCTAGTTCTAATAACTGCAGCTTTCTCTTGTCGGCCGCCAATGTTGGATCAAAATCTAGCAATTTAATTGCCCACCAAGCTTTGTGAGCCATTTCCACTGGAAGGTGACAGGCCTTGCCATATACCATCTGAAATGGTGTAAGACCAATTGGAGTCTTCAATGCAGTCCTATAAGCCCAGAGGGAATCATCTAGCTTGTGTGCCCAATCCTTCCTTGATGCTGCCACTGTCTTTTCCAGGATTTTCTTGATTTCTCTATTGGAAACTTCTGCTTGGCCATTGGTTTGCGAATGATAGGGCGATGCTACCTTGTGTCGCACTTCATAATGTTGGAAGACTTTTGAAAGAGCTTCATTGCAGAAATGTGTTCCTCCATCACTTATCAAGATGCGAGGTACTCCAAACCTTGTGAAAATTTGCCGCTTTAGGAATTTGATGACGGTCTTGGCATCACTTTTTTGACATGCCATAGCCTCAACCCACTTACTCACATAGTCTACGGCTACCAATATGTATTCATTTGAAAATGAAGGAGGGAGAGGGCCAATGAAGTCAATGCCCCAACAATCAAAGACCTCTACTTCAAGGATATTTTGGAGAGGCATTTCATGCCTTTTTGATATACTCCCTGTCCTTTGGCATTTATCACATGCTTGAGCATGTTCAAAAGCATCCTTGAACAAGGTTGGCCAGTAGAAGCCTGATTGAAGTACCTTGGTGGCTATACGTCCACCATTATAGTGACCTCCATAAGGTGAATTATGACAATGCCACAGAATATTCTTGGCCTCTTCTTGTGGAACACATCGCCTTAGAAGTTGATCGGCCCCAATCCTAAACAAGAAGGGATCATCCCAGACATAGTAAGTGCAGTCCCTCAAGAATTTCTTCTTTTGATGCCAATTCATCCCTTCTGGCATCACATGGGCAGCTCTATAATTGGCGATGTCTGCAAACCAAGGTCTCTCCTGCACCATCATGAGGAATTCATCAGGAAACTCCTCTCTGATCTCCAGCTCTTTGTTGATGACTTCTTCATTTATTAGGCGAGATAGATGGTCTACAACTGAATTTTTGCTCCCCTTCTTGTCTTTGATCTCAATATCAAATTCTTGCAGAAGTAGCACCCAACGAATCAGTCTGGGTTTGGAGTCTGGCTTGGTAAGGAGATATTTTATGGTTGCATGATCAATATAAATAACCACCTTAGATCCTACCAAATAGGATCTAAACTTTTCCAGAGCGTATACTATGGCCAACAGTTCTTTTTCTGTAGTGGCGTAGTTGAGTTGAGCGTCATTGAGCACCTTGGAGGCATAGTGGATGGAGTGAAAGACTTTGTTCCTTCGTTGTCCTAGAACAGCTCCTACTGCATAATCACTGGCGTCGCACATCAACTCAAAATCTTGACTCCAATCAACAGCAATTATCACTGGTGCAGAGATAAGCTTGTCCTTCAAGGCGTAAAAGGCAATTAAGCATTCTTTGCTCATGCTGAATTTGACTTCTTTTGCCAACAAGGAGCTAAGCGATCTGGCTATTTTGGAGAAATCCTTAATGAATCTTCTATAGAAGCCGACATGACCAAGAAAACTCCTCACCCCCTTCACATTAGCTGGTGGTGGTAGCTTGGAAATCACATCAATCTTCGCCTTGTCCACTTCAATTCCTCTTATTGAAATTTTGTGCCCAAGCACAATTCCCTCTTGAACCATGAAGTGACCCTTCTCCCAATTCAGCACCAAGTTACTCTCCTTACATTTTTTCAATACCAACTCCAAGTTGGAGAGACACAGGCCAAACGAAGCCCCAAAGACAGAAAAGTCGTCCATGAATACTTCAATGCATTTCTCTACCAAGTCGACAAAGATAGCAAGCATACAGCGCTGGAACGTGGCCGGAGCATTACATAATCTGAATGGCATTCTCCGGTAAGCAAAAACTCCGAAAGGGCAAGTGAAAGCAATCTTCTCTTGGTCCTCCGGGTCTACTACCATTTGATTATATCCATAGTAGCCATCAAGAAAACAATAGTAAGCTTGCCCAGCTAACCTTTCTAGCATTTGGTCCATGAAGGGCAAGGGAAAATGGTCTTTTCTTATGGCGTCATTCAGCTTCTTGTAGTCTATACACATTCTCCACCCTGTGACAGTCCGAGTGGGTATCAACTCGTTTTTATCATTGCGGATCACTGTCATTCCGCCTTACTTTGGCACTACTTGGACTGGACTCACCCAGCTACTGTCAAAGATGGGGTAAATCATCCCAGCCTCCAGAAGTTTCAGCACTTCCTTCCTCACTTCTTCCTTCATGGTGGGGTTGAGTCACCTTTGAGGTTGTCGCACTGGCTTGTAGTCGGCTTCCATCATGATTTTGTGCATACAATAAGATAGACTAATTCCCTTGAGATCAGAGATGTGCCAACCTACAGCTTCTTGATAACGCTTGAGAAGTTCCATTAGCTGCATTTCTTCCTCACAAGACAGAGAATTGTTGATGATTATTGGTTTGCCTTCCTCCTCATCGAAAAAAATGTATTTAAGATAAGAAGGTAAGGTCTTCAACTCAAGCTTGGGCCTCTCCTCCTTGTCATTCTTCAACTTTTCATAGATATTATCATTTGGAGGAATTTCTTTTAGCTTTTCCAAATGATGTCTATACTCTTGGACTTCATTTTCCTCCTCTATAGTAAGGCAGTCCATGGAATTAACTAGGACTCACTCAAGAGGAGAGAGTAAAGTCAGGTGTTGAGTAGCTTCTACCACTTCCTCTTCATATGCATCAATGTGGAGGCAATCCTTGGTGTCATTCTAGTGGTGCATGGCTTCAAAGATGTTGAAGGTGACCTTTTGATCGGCCACGCTCAGCTGGAGATGTCCTTTTCCCATATCTACCACCACGTTTGCCGTCATCATAAAGGGTCTTCCTAGAATTAAGGGCACCTCCTTATCCTCCTCCATGTCCATGATGACAAAATCAACAGGGAAGGTGAATTCTCCTACCTTAACTATGACATCCTCTATGACACCATGAGGATATTTGATGGAGCGATCTGCAAGTTGGAGAGTCATCCAGGTTGGTTTCAATTCCAAGTCTCCAATCCTCCGAAGCACTGAAAGTGGCATTAAATTGATGCTTGCACCTAAGTCAATTAGGGCTTTCCCTATGGAGATCTCTCCAATGGTGCAAGGAATTGTGAAACTACCCGGATCTTTGAACTTTGGTGGAAGGGTCCGCTGGATAATGGCACTACAATTGCCCTAAACATTGATGGTCTCTTCTTCAATGTACTTCCTCTTCTTAGTAACCAAATCCTTCATGAATTGGCATATAAAGGCATTTGTTGTAGCGCTTCACTGAAGGGAATGGTGATCTCCAATTTCTTGAAGACTTCTAGAAATCTAGTGAAATACCTCTCCTTGTCTTTCCTTGACGGAATTAGAGGATAAGGTAAATTATTGGTGACCTCTTGTTCTGGAGCTTCCTTTGCTTTCTTCGCCAATTGGTGCTTGGGCTCGTGCACTGGTAATGCCTCTTCAATCACAATTCCACCATTTTTTCTTATGCCATCTTCCTGGTCAGCTGCTATCCCTTCTTCTTGACCTTTATCAGCCTCTTTCTCACTTGACACATCTTCTGTCACTCCACTAGGGGCATTAGTTTCTACTGTTGTTTGTTCTAGTGTGTCAAGGGCAGTGTCTTCTATGCATTTGCTTCTAGTCATTACAACATTGCATTGTTCCTTTGGATTCACCTCCGTGTTGGCAATGAATTTCCCATTGAATTTTTTGGCCACTTGATTGGCCAACTGCCCCAATTGGACTTCTAAGTTCTTAATGGAGGCTTGAGTGCTCTTGTGGTTGGAAGCAGTCACATTTAAGAATCGTACAAAATTGTCTTCCAGCTTGTTCTGCCTCTCGTACACAGAGGGTCCTTGATGCTGAGGTCTATTTGATGGACCTCCTAAGTCCTTGTTATAGTTGTTACCAAGATGTGATTGTCATTCTCGGTTGTAGCTTCTACCTTGGTTTTCCCCTTGACCTTGATTGTACCCACTGTAATTACCTCCACGATTGTTGTTGTTGTTGGCCATGTAGTTCATTTCTTCATGTGGCCCTTTCGAGGTCATACAAACACCGTTTTCATGGTCTCCTCCACATACTTGACAGCAGAAATTCCTTTGAGGAGGGTTTTGGTTGTGAAGACTCTTCAGTTGCTGTGGAAGGTTGCTCAGTTGCTTTGTAAGAGCCTCGATTTGCTGGGTTAGAATTTTGTTTTGAGCTAAAATAGCATCTTGAGAATGCAGCTCCAAAATGCCCTTCCTTGGAGGAATATGAGTCCTATCATGAGTGATAGAATGATCGCCTACAACCATATTTTCAATCAGTGCTACGGCATCCTCCATGGTCTTCATCTTGACCTTCCCTCCGGCTGAAGCATCCAACAATTGCTTGGTATGGTTCTTCAACCCATCAATGAACATGATAATTGTATTGGCTCCTCAAAGCCATGGGTTGGTGTTTTCCTCAGCAATCCTCTAAAGCGATCCCACGCTTCACCTAGAGATTCCTCAGCCCTTTGAGTGAAAGAGGAAATCTCTGTCTTCCCTTGAGCAGTCTTGGACTCCAAAAAGTATTTGTTGAGGAATTTAGCAACAATTTCATCCCAAGTCTGGAATGTGTTACCCTTGAAGGAATGGAGCCATTGCTTGGCATTTCCTACCAGAGAGAATGAGAATAAATTGAGGCGGATGGCATGATCGGGAACCCCTGCTAATTTAACCGTGTTGCAAATTTCCATATAGGTGGATAGATGAGCATAGGGGTCTTCATTAGGCAAGCCATGGAACACATTGGCTTGTCTAAGTTGGATGAGAGAAGATGGATATGAGACACTTGCAGCTTGTACCTCTGGTCTCATGATACTCGTGAAGTGAGCCGAAATAGCAAGAGCCACATAGTCTTCCAGAGTGCGTTTTGGTTGATTGTCTTCCATGATTGGCTCTTTGGCACTAGAAGGAATCTCAATGTGTGGTTGTAAGGAGGAAGAAGCTTTCTGAGCCACTTGTCTTTCTCGTTTTCTTCTTGCAACTTTGATCATTCGACAGGTGTTTTCTATCTCCGAATCCAATGGGATTAGATCAGCTTCTACTATTGATAATGCTATTTTTCCTTTCTTCTTGCTGAGCCATGACACCATGTTGCCTCCAATAAAGTGGCAACCTCCACTAGTGCTTTTTCTTTCAATTCTGTCTCTAGCATAGTTAGCATCACAATAGCTTGCCAACTTATACTCTTTTTACCTCTTAAACCAAAGACCAAGGTTAGGTGTTCCAAGCAAATATTTAAAAACTCTTTTAACAGCAAATAGATGTACTTCCCTTGGATCAGACTGAAATCTAGAGTAGAGGCAAACGCTGAACATTATGTCTGGTCTAGATGCAGTCAAGTAAAGTAAGGACCCGATCATTCCTTTGAATTGAGTGACATCTACCTTTTTTGAATCTTCATCAAGTCTAGGTGATGTGGTTGGATGCAATGGAGTTTTCATGGTTTTGGCATCATCCATCTTGAATTTCTTCAAAGTTTCTTCACATACTTGGTCTGATGTATGAAGATCCCTTCGTTAGTTTGTTTGATCTGTAGTCCTAGGAAGAATTTTAGTTCTCCCATCATGCTCATTTCAAATTCAGTATGCATCAAAGTGGAGAACTCCTCATAGAGTTTTTCATTAGTAACACTAAATATAATGTCATCTACATAAATTTGAACTATTATGAAATCAGAGGAGTAGTTTTTGTAGAACATTGTGTTAGGATCAGCCAGGTAATCAATCAAGAGGGGGGGGGGGGGGTGAATTGATTTAACGTAAAGTGACAGATTCTTTTCTTTAAAAGGATTTTTCACCACCGCTCTTAAGGTTTTAATAAAAACATTTTCAGAGAATGTTATATTGATTGAATAAACTAGAAAAACAACCTCAGCTTAAGATAGAAATGATTTAGAACAAATTATCTCAATAAAGATCAAATGCTAAAATTAAATAGATCAAGGGATAGAGAGATTGAGCCTGTTGATTTATACTGGTTCAATCAACCACCAATCTACATCCAGTTCTCCCTTTCACCAAGGGGTTCTACTATGAATTTGATTACATACACCATGCACACACAATTCACAGCAAATCCTGATTTCACAACCTGAAACAGGAACCTAGAAGATTGAATGTGAAAACACCATTCACCATCCAATTTCTAAACACAATACTACAAACAAAATAAGAAATAACCATCTAATTTCAACACAACATTTAGGAACGAAATTCCCACAATGCTAATCAAACAAGATCAATGAAAAAGATTAAAGAACAAAAACACCTTGATATGCTGATATAGCAGATATGAGATTAGTTCAAGAAACTCCAATATGAGCAAATTTAGCAGTCAAGAATTAATGTTAAATCACCTCAATTCATGAAAGAACAAAAGAGAGATATAGTTGTATATGCTCAAAGGTTTAATCTCAATTAGGTATAGCAATAAAGCAATATTGAGTTTTTCTGAAACTCAAGATATTAGAGAATGTGCAGAAGAGAGAAGAGAATGTTCAAAGCAATATTAAATCTAAAAAATCAAATCAAAGATTTGGATTTTGACAATTGAAGGAATGAAAAGATATTGTAACTGTTTTGTTGTTGTTCTGCATAGAATGATATGGATTCAAATATATGGTATGGGTCAAAAAGATTCGGAGTTAGTTAGACAAAGAATGAGTCTTGGAGATCTTTAAAAATGACTGTTATACCAGATATAATCAATGGCAACAAGGTGGAATCGATTATCTCATGTATCAAAATATGATTTACACTTGCTGTCAACTATTGTAATCGATTGCAGCACACATGTAATTGATTGCAAACAAGACAGAGCAAATTCTGAATATCAAAGATCATCTGGTAATCGATTGCCACAGGATGGTAATCGATTGCAAATGAAACAGAGCAATTTCTGAATCTCAGAGATTGTCTTGTAATCAATTGCAACTCGATGGTAATCGATTGCAATGGATACAGGGTAATATGTGAACTCTGAAATTAACATTGTAATCGATTGCAATGGTTGGTAATCGATTAACTTGATACTAGAGATGGTTTCAAAACAGATTAGGCCAACTTGTAATCGATTGCAATCACTCAGAATTAGTTCCTAAGAAGTAAATCATCTAATGATGCTAGAGATAATAGAAAATCGAGCAAATCAAAACATCAAACAAGAATGATATGGCTTAGTCTATAACAAACAATACAATGCCATCATCCATACATGTTATGGCATAAAATAGAAAACTCTAGACTAAGAGAACGAAGAAGACTTAAGGTATGAAGATACCAAAAATCTAAATGAAGAGGCGAGGTGTCAATCTTCATAGTGTAGTATCTATCTTTCCTCTTATAAAATTATGTTCAATAAAAAATGAACTCAGTTTTTCATACCATGCTCTTGGAGCTTGCTTAAGACCATACAAAGCTTTATTTAATTTAAATGCATGGTCTGGAAAGATAGTACTCTCAAACCCAGGGGGTTGTTCTACATAAACTTCTTCTTTGATTATACCATTGAGGAATGCACATTTTACATCCATTTGATAGAGTCTTATATTTCTATGAGCAGCAAATGAAAGTAAAATTCTAATTGCCTTAAGTTTAGCTACAGAGCATATGTCTCTGTATAATCAATACCTTCATGTTTTGAGTAACCTTTGGCCACTAATCTAGCCTTGTTCCTCACAACCTTACCATTCTCATCTAGTTTGTTTCTGAAGACCCACTTAGCACCAACAACTTCCTTGTTGTTTGGCAGCTTCACAAGTTTTCAGACATCGTTCTTTTGAAATTGGCCCAATTCTTCTTGCATTGCTTGGACCTGGCTTTCGTCTTCCATGGCATCATCAATGTGCTTAAGTTCTATCTCAGACAATAAAGCTATTTGTTGGAAGGATGATCTAGTTTTCACTAGTGCTTGAACCTCTCCAATAATCTAGGAAGGAGGATGGTTCTTGATCATCATTCTATTGTTGCTTTGTGGTTCTCTTGTTTCTTCTTCATCATCTGAGATGGTCTGATAACAAGCAGACGATCTTGGAGTAGATGATGGTGCGATAGACGCAGACAATGTACCATCAGTTAGTGGTCTAGTCCTCATCATTGCATCTTCTAATCTGATATCTACAAATGAATCTTCTAACTCTGATAGTTTTCTATCAGGTTGAGTGTCATTAAACCTTACATGAATAGCTTCTTCAACACTTTTGGTTCTAGAGTTAAACACTCTATATGCGTTTGATGTTTCAGAATATCCAAGTAAGATGCATGTGTCACACTTCGAATCAAACTTACCCAAATTATCTTTTTTGTTAAGAATGAAACATTAACATCCAAAAGGATGGAAGTATGATATGTTGGGTTTCCTTCCTCTCCACAGTTCATATGGAGTCATTTTAATAATAGGCCTTATATAAATTCTATTTTGCAAATAATAGGAGGTATTTACAGCTTCTACCCAGAAGTGCTTAGGAGTTGAGTTATCATTTAACATGGTTATGGCCATTTCTTGTAATGACCTATTCTTCCTCTCAACAACACCATTTTGTTGTGGTGTTCTTGGTGTTGAGAAGTTGTAAAGAATTCCACTTTCTTCACTGAACCTCTGAAAACTTTCATTTTCAAACTCTCCTCCATGGTCACTTCTGATAGAAGTTATGCATACCCCTTTTTCATTTTGAACAGGTTTGTAGAATTTATAGAACGCCTTAAAAGCCTCATCCTTGTGAGTGAGGAATATAATCCATGTCCATCTAGAATAGTCATCAACTATTACTAGTCCATATCTTTTCCCTTTTAAAGAGGCTATCCTTGTTGGACCAAAGAGATCAATATGTAATAGTTCTAATGGTTTAGAAGTGGAAACAATATTTTTACTTTTAAAAGAGGTTTTCACCTATTTCCCTTTCTAACAAGCCTCAGAAAGTAGATCATCTTTATATGACATAATTGTTAGTCCTCTTACGAGGCTGTATCTTTGTAGTTTTGAGATTAATCTCAAACTTGCATGGCCAAGCTTCTTATGCCATAACCAGTGACTTTCTTTGACAAACATTAAACAAGATACATTTTTATCATTTAGTTCATCAAAGTTAATCTTATAAAGATTGCATTGTCTCTTTGTAGAGAAAAGATGTGAACCAATAGAGTCTTTGACTATGCATGATTCTTTGTTGAAGGAAACATCATATCCATTGTCACAAAATTGACTTATGCTCAGTAGATTGTGTTTTAGTTCATCAACAAATAAAACATTCTTTATAGAGAGACTACGAGGGATACCTACTTTACCTGTATCCCTTATCTTCCCTTTCTTATTCCCTCTGAAAGTGACTGGACCACCATGCATTGGTGTCAGGCTTAGGAACATAGACCTTACGCCTGTCATGTGATGTGAGCAACCATTGTCCAAGTACCATGATTGGTGTTTCATTCCTGCCATCAAGGACATCTACAACAGGAATTATTTTACTTTTAAGTATTCATATTCTTTTGGGTCCTTTGGTGTTAGTCTTAGAGGTAGATGATTTACCTCTGGTAGGCACTTTCTTTGCTTTTGGACTTCATATGTCCAATTCTAGAATGAGATTTACTAGAGGAAGCTTTATTTTTATGTGCTTCTTTCGTATCTATGAATCCAAGGCCAGGTCTATCATGTGGATGTCTATTGTATGAAATGATTTTCTTTAGATTTTCAGACCCACTGACAAATTTACTTAGAGTGCTCTTAAGAGATGCAACTTCTTTGCGTAGTTGAGCAATTTCAGCTTCATCTTACCTTGTTCAATTCATTAGTTTCTTTTATCAATTCATTCAATTACCTTCTATGTTGTTCTTTTTCTATCTAGAGTTCACTTTTGCTTTTAAGTAAGCATTGGTGATTGATAATCGCTTTATATACGTAAATATTGCATCATATTTTGTAGCGACTATCCAATGTTCTCAGGATTTTTAGCTTAGTTTGAATTCATTTTATATAAATTTGGATAGTTTTGTTAATTGCAACCACAAGAAGCTATTTTGTGAGAAATATATTCAAATTCATGTTTTGCAGGCCTATGTTCAATAATAAGGGAAGATAAAGAATTAAGACAACTTGCGCTTAGTGCCACATCTCACTCAGCGAGACAGGCGGTTTATGCAGCGCTGAGCGCAAACTTATGCTAAGCGAAGTTTTCTTTCGAACTGAAGATTCGCTTAGCGGATGTGCGCGCTTAGCGGAAGCCTTGTATCTGAGATGAAGATTTGCAAAATCGCAAATGTGCACTTAGCGGGTATGCGCGCTAAGCGAAAGTCCACTTATAATATATAAGCTTCACTTTGTAATTTGTTAAAGGAGATTCAGACTTTATAGGATTGAGCTGCTTCTTCCATCCCCTGTTCTTCCCTTCTATTTTTGTAAGTTTCTCATGACAATGAGAGGCTGATTCATCTATGTTGAGGATTTGGAACTAGGTGCTAACATGTAAACGCTTTCCTTCATATTTATTCATTGAGTATTCAGTTTAAAATCCATTACTCTATTTTATCGCTTGTTATATGATTCGGTCCATTATATATGCATGCTGTGGAGTTTGATTGTCATAGACATATGCTTTTGAACTTGGAACTGAGAATAGGAAAGAGTATATCACTAGACATAGGGTAAACTCCATCCTTTCTCTATTTTTATTATATGTTATATGATTGGCCTATTATATAGGCATGTTGCGGGGTTTGGATGTCATAGACATATGCTTTCAAACTCAGAACTGAGAGTGGATTCTAATGAAATGTATTTCTAGATATAGGATAGATTTCATTAGCTTCGTAAAGATCTTCGAGCTTCACCAAACCACTCAACTGAACTTACCGAGACATCGAAAGTAAGGTTGAGCAATTTAGGCTTGATTTGATGAGACATCAGGTGTTGAGCACTTCTTGATTGAAGTAAATCTGAATTATTGCTTTGAATAGAGAATATATTTTGTATGTTTACATGGAAGCAAACCGGTTGAACCAAAGCCTTAGCATATCCATCATCATCATTCCACATCTATGCATTCCAACTGCTCGATCCTTGTTCTGAATCAAGTTCCTTATCTTGTTATTTATCTTTATAGTGTTTAGTTTATTTTCTCTTTTATTATTCATGTTCTGTAAAACAAACCAACGCTAAAACCAAACTAGTGTGTAGGAACTGATAATCTTACTAGTAGTCAATACGGACAATTCCCTGTGGATTTGATACTGGGATCTTCCCTTTTAAACTACTTATGCGATATTTAGTACGCTTGCCAAAATATTCCATCAGTGATCTATGGTTAGTTTTTGAAAATCATCAGTTAGAGCACTACTGGTTGTGACTAATGTGGAATATTTGTCAGATAGCTCAATGAATGAATCCATGCTCTTTTGAAAGTTTTTTTAGTTTCTTTTTCATGGACAAATAAGCCTTTGAAAGAATAGATGAGTTAGAAAGAAGTTCTTGATAAGCTTCTTGAAGAGAGGAAAGATCATTGAGGTCTAGCTTTGGTTCTTCATTATTTGAGGCCTCGGACGCAGACGTTGAAGGAGTGTTGTCTGTCCTTTGGCCTTGTTCACTGTCTAGTGCATCTTCTTCACCAGACGTAGATGATGGGGAGGTTACGTCTGCCATTAAACAAAGATTGGCTTCTTCATCTGATGCTTCTGAACCTTCCTCGTCTGTTAATCTTCCAGATCTTCCCATGTAGACATCAGCCCTTTCTTCTTCTTGGGAAATCTTCTCTTGACCTTTTCTTTGCCTTTGTTGAGCTTTGGACATTCAGACTCGACGTGTCCTGGTTTCTTACATTCATAATAGACGATAGGGTTTTTCTCTTTCTTCTCATAATCTGTTGGAAACTTCTTGTTAAAGTTCTTCCATCTCAATCCACCTTTCTTTCTCCACATCTTGTGGATTCTTCTAGAGATGAATGAGAGCTCATCATCTTCTCCTGAGTCCTCTTCACTTGAGGATGTAGTCTCTTCTTCTGACTCTTCTGCCTTTAGAGCTTTAGGAGTCCATCCTTTGGGTGGTTTGGATGACTAACTCCTTGGTGATAATGACTCCTTTAGTGTTGTCTACTTGAGCTTGTGAGCCTTTAGAGCCAGAGACTTGCCCTTTTTTAATTGAGTGTCTCCTTGCACCTCTTGTTCATGCAACATTAAGATGCCCACGAGCTCTTCAAGAGGTAGAAAGTCTAAGTTCTTCGAAGCTCTAATGGTTGTGACCTAAGGTCTCCATTGTCTAGGCAACTAGCGAAGAATTTTGTCAATATGCTCAAAGTTTTCAAAACTTTTACCAAGGTTTCGAAGCTCATTTAAAATAGTCTGAAATCTAGACATCATATTAACAATGGTTTCATTTTCTTCCATAGTGAAGAGTTCATACTCTCTAGTAAGAACACTTACCTTGTTTCTTTTTACCCGAGGACCCTTCATAAGTCATTATGAATGTGTCCCATATATCCTTGGCGAATTTGAACTGGCTTATCTTTCTGTGCTCAGTTTCTAAGATGCATGCGTGTATGGCATATCTTGCTTTGGAGTTGAGGATGAATCTTTGCTTCTATTCCTCAGTCTATTGTTCCTTTGGAATTTCAAAATCACCATCGTCAATTGGAATGTAGTTTCTATTTTCTACGACATCTAACATGTCTATGTGATATGATTCAAAGTACGTCTCCATTCTGTCTCTAGTATGTGAAGTTTTCGCCTTTAAAGATAGGAGGCTTGTGGATGGATTTTTCCATTCTTGTGTAGGATCTTTAGCTCTATATTTGTGAAGATAGTTATCAGAGACCGAGCTCTGATACCAACTGAAATACACAAGAACACACTAGAAGGGGGGGTTGAATAGTGGGTTAGAAAACTTTTTCACAGAGAGTATTAGTTCGCAATATGCCTTTAGAGATATACGAAGGTCTAAACAAGCAAATATATCCTTTCAAGGCAAAGCTTTTGGAAACCTTTTGAAAGAGCACAACATGCAAGATGAATAAGTGTAATCACAAGACAGCAAGTAAAAGCTTGTTTTTATATTGGTTCACTCCAACTGAGCTACGTCTAGTTCTCCTTTAACAACCGTTAAAGGGTTCCACTATAATCAACTGATTACAAAACAAGTATTCTTCACTGCCACTTCTGGCTACAAGTATTCTCTATGCCACTATTGGCTACTAGTATTTTAAACCACTACTGGTTACAAGTATGAATCTCCCCTTGAGATTATACTTCCCAAGTATTCTTTAATCACTAAGCCACTCCTAGCTTTCTATTCAAATATGAATAAGATTCAAATAACTCTCAACGAGAGGATATGAATATGGGTTGAATCTCTATGAGCTTGTAGAAGATAATGTTGCTCTTTTCTCTCAGCTCTTGTCTCTCACTATTACTAGCTTTTGCTCAAGGTGCTTTGCTTGCTTAACTTCTTTTCCAAATCAGCTTTTGATTATTTCGTTTCAGTTCCTTTTTTTTCTCATTGCACGAAAGCATCTTTATATAGTAGAGCTTCATGGATTTTAACGTTGGAGAAGAGAGGTTTCGGTTGTCTCACAGAAGAGTGTTAAAGTTGCTTTAGCTGAGCTTGATTTGATAAGAGTAGGTTCCTGTCTTGTTACAACTTGTTTTTAGCTTTAGGTGTGCTTCTCAAAGCTGATTAGTCCTTTGGTTGTACCTACAAACTTCACACATTTCGAGACATGCAAGCAATATGAGGAATAGAAGAAAGTAAGTTCAAGAGAGTATCTCCCTTTCTTTCTATAACGAACAGTGCCTTCTTAAAGTAAGGAGTTGTTTATTAAGCACATATTCCTTAACATGTGTAATAGATCATGTTTTGTTCTAACACAAACATCGTTTGGCTTGATAGACACTGTCTGGCCTTGCTCAGACATCGTCTAGCTTGACTATGTTTGGTCTGGTATGACAGACATGGTCTGGCCTAGCTTCAGACATCATCTGGCTTAGCTCAATCATGGTCTGGCTTAACTACACGTTGTCTGGTCAAGTTCCATACATGGTCTAGTTTAGTACTTATGCATGGTCTGATCCTAGACTTGTATCGTCTGTTCTGAGACTATTGTATGGTTTGGTCTGAGACTTTGCGTGAGTCTTTCCAAGACTTTGCATGGTCTATTCCAAGACTTGACCGTCTGTCCTCATGAACTTCTCATGGTCTGTTCTGAAGCTTTTCTTAGTCTGATTAAAAGCATTTTTGGTGCTTGATAATTTATTAAGTGTTATCAGACAGTTAAAATAAGAGAGTGAGATGGAGAGATTATACCATTGTCTATGATCATTTTGATTTCCTAAAATTACTCAATTTCAAATCATTAGTTGATCAAATAATATCCCATTTGTTATCATCAAAACCCATAAAAGGATTAGGGGCCAGACATCATCCAATGTCTTGGTTCTAACATTTAGAGCATCCACAACGAGTTGTTTAGGAAACACCACACATAGGAAACACTATTGCTTGCAAAGCAACTCCTACTGTGGAGCAATATGAAAATTGCTTTTGACGCACCTATTGTTTAGGAAGCACTAGTGCTTGAACCTTTAAAAATAAAATAAAACCTTTTTAATGTTAGAAATAATAATTTAATCATTTCAACGGTTATAAACTACAAGATATAATATTTATGTTTTTCTTTGACTGCCTTTATCATTTTATTACAGTTAGCTTTAATTTTATGATTGTTGCAAATTTTTATAATTATTGCAACTGTTGAATTTTTTTTAATAAATAGGAGGCACTTCAATATTTTTTACACAACTAAAGCTTCTCAAATTTCTATCATTTTGAATCTAAAAACATATGCGACTTCTTTGATTTGTATTCATTCAATGGATCCAAACCAAAATTCACTTAATACCAATTTGTGGTTTAATTTCATGCCAAATTATCAACCTCCCACAAATCCAAAATTTCCAAGTTCTCCAAATTTACCCAACCAACAAAATAATTTTAGTGTGACAAATTATCAATATCCTACATTCCCATTTCATCAATATCAATTTTCTATGTTTCAATCACCACCAATTAAACCTTGAACGATACTTGCAAAGGAGAGAAAAAGTTCATGATCGAAGATGTTATCATCAACTTCAAGAGTAACATTTTTTAGAACGTTTTGGACTCAATAATCAACAACATTAGTTATTGTTTTAAGACTTAAATATGTTTTTACTCATTCAAATATATGGTCTTTCTATTTTAATCCTCCAGATTAAAAGTTGCTTTTAGTCCTTCAAATTCTTAAAATATTTTCATTAGTCCCTTTTTACACATATTATTAATTGTGTCCAACAATGAATATTGATTTTGAAATTTGTGATTTTTTTTTTACCGTCAAAATCAAATTGTGGCAATAAAAAACCATCACAAATTGCAAAATCAATATTCTTTATTTGACAATTTTGAACAGAAAGACTAAAAAATATTTAGTAGTTTTGAAGGACTTAAAAAAAAACTTTAATTTTGGGGACTAAATAAATAGACAATCAATTTAAAGGATTAAAAACATAATTAAGCCTTGTTTTAATTATGTAAACTTTAATATTTTAATTAAATGTCTCCTATGTTGTGCTTATGTGTGTGAGATTAGTCAGTTTCTTAATTTTAAATAAAATAAATTTTAATTATGTTTATATTTTTTTACGAGTTTAAAGGTGAGTATTGACAATGTAAAATAACTTTACAATATAATCATAATCCTCTATTTATGATATGTTAATTAACTTTTATAAAACTATTTTAAAAGTCATAGAAACAAAGGATTGTGATTGCTTGAAAATGTAAAACTATTTACAGTGTCACTGCATCACCTTTAAACTCTTTTTTTACCACACCGACAAATATTTTACCTAATAGTAGTCTACAATATTTCATAATTTTAAACTTTAAATAATTGATAAATATCATAATTATAAATTAATTAAAAATGTGATTAATAAAATATAATAATTTAATATTTTTTATGGAACTGATAATCGCTTTATATACGTAAATATTGCATCAGATTTTGTAGTGATTATCCAACTTTCTCAGGAATTTTAGCTTAGTTTGAAATCATTTAATATAGATTTATATAGTTTGATAATTCTAACCCTAGGAAGTTATTTTGTGAGAAATATACTCTAATTTATGTGTGCAAGCCTAGATTCAAAGTAAAGGGAAAATACAAGAAGAAGGCAGATCTCACTAAGCGACCTATCTCGCTCAGCGCTTTACTCGCTGAGCGCAACATCAAGCTACGCGAGCTAGGCGGTCTATGACGCCCTGAGCGCCACATTGCGCTAAGCAAAATTTTCATTCGAACAGAAGACTCGCTTAGCGGAAGTTGCTTTCGAACTGAATATGCGCTGAGTGGAAGATTGCGCTTAGCAGAACACCTGTTCTGAGATGCATTATGCAATATTTTGCGCTTAGCGGAAGGTTGCGCTAAGCAAGGCTTCGACTATATAAGCTGCACTTGAAGAATTTTGAAGCATTCAGACTTTGGTGGATTTGGTTGAGCTGCTTCCTCTGTTTTCCTCTGTTCTCTTCATCCCCTTTTGTAACATTTTCAAGGCTTCTCATGACAATGAGAGGCTAATCTATTAGTGTTGAGGACTTGGAACTAGGTGTTGATCATGTAAACGCTATTCTTCATATCTATTCATTGAAATATTCAGTTTAATGTTCATTTCTCTATCTTTATTCTTGTTATATGATTGGATCAGTTATATATGCATGTTTTAGAGTTTACCCGCCATTGATGAGATCTTTGTTAAACTTGGAACTGAGTTTGAACTCTAATGGAGTGTATTTCTAGACATAGGATAGACTCCATTAGCTTCGCAAAGATCTCTAAGCTTCATCAAACCACTCAACTGAACTTACCGAGACATCGGAAGTGAGGTTGAGCAGTTTAGGCTTGATTTGATGAGAGATCACATTTTGAGCACTTTTAGATCGAAGTTAATTTGAACTATTAATGTGAATGGAGAATATATCTTATATGTTTACATGGGAAGCAAACCGGTTGAACCAAATCCTCAACATATCCATTATTCCATTCTAAAACTCAAGCACGCCAACTGTTCAATCATAGTCCTGAATCAACATTGTCGTTTTTATTGTTTATAGTTAGTGTTAACTGTAGTGTTTAGTTAAATTTATGTTATTATTGATGTTTCAAGAACAACCAACTATAAAAACCAAACTAATGTTTAGGGATTGATTACTTTACTGATAGTCAAATACGGACAATTCCCTGTGGATTCAATACTGGGATCTTCCCTTTTAAACTACTTGTGCGATATTTGGTACGCTTGCCAAAATAGTCCATCAGGAACCTATTGGAAGGCAACAACTTTGGAGAGTTGTTCTATTGTAAAGATTTGATTATTAGGGTTTGGGATGATTTTGGGAAACATGTCAATTTGGATGTGAGAGAATGATGAAAATTTTCAAAAAATCTTGTGGGTCTTATGGGTAAAATTATGACTCCTACTAGCATGTGATACCTCAAAAGGGCATGCATCGTGCCAATGGATGTTTTACAATGGATTGCACCGTGTATACAAATGTTTTGCAAAGGATTGCATTGTGCGTGTGCAAATTGCATTGTTGGATCATGAGATGAGCATGGAGTTACATTAAAATTGTCCACATTAGATTTTTTACTCAAAAAAAAACTAATGCCCTCTCTTCATGTTTATCATTCATTCTCTCCCCTTTCCATCTACTTCATCCTCAAATCACCAAGCTTCTTTGGCAACGTCAACAACTTCATTGTCACATAACCCATCGTTGCCATCGCAAAACCCTCCTTCTCCACCAACCGTTTTGCATTGACGACGCCCAAGTCACCCTTCTTGATGTCAACAACTTGTCCAATGATGTTCAAATCCTCTTCTCCATCCCTAGCACCTCCACAGATACATAGGTTGCAACTTTACACAAACCCCCTAAAAGGGGTGCGGCGTGATGTTGTGATTTCAAATATGGCGTGCGATAGTTTCATGGCGATGCAATGCAATGATTTGAAATCTGGTGTGCATTGGTGTTGAGGAGTGATTTTGTTGGAGTGATATGTATAGACAAGTGGTGGCGACAATGGTAGTTTACACAGTGGAGTGAATATGATTTGGTTATTTAGTGCACTTGATAATAATGATTTTTTTTCTTAAATCCAACTCTAGTTTTCTTTAACCTCTATATTGTAATAGTTCGAAAACTTCTAAATATTATTTGTGCAACTTCAATGTTTATGGTAAAAATACTGATCTTCTTCTCCATTATTACTATGTTTTGTGTAACCCTTTGTTTGGACAAAGATGGTGAGGTAGCAATTGGGAACTATTGGCGATGTTGTTGTTGTTGAGAAGGATGACAGAGTGTCACCAACAGTAGCACGAGATTTGTCAGCAATGAGAGAATAAATGGTAGTGAGAGAAAGAAAGTAACGATGACCATGAGTCATGACCCGGAAGAGATTTTTTTTTTTAATTTAGTGTGGACAATTATATGGTAAGTCCACATTCATCTAAAGATCCTATGGCTAAAATAAGTTTCTTACCATAGGGACTTCTTAAAACAAATGTTCACACTTGCATACCCCATGGGGGTATCGCATGCTGGTAGCAATCATAAAACTATATGCGTTAAAATGATAAGATTGGGGAAGAACTATGCGAAAATTGGAATTTTTTCTCTGTTTTCATGCATGGACATCCATCACCAACATTCTTCTCTAGTTTTGTAATATTATAATAATATTATAATAATAATAATAATAATAATAAATAATATTATTAATTTAATTTAATTCAAATATTTTTCTTCAATTCTACTTTATTTCTCTTCAACCAAATCACCATCATTTCCATCTTATTTTTTATTTTAATGCTCATGCACCAACAGTGTAAAATAGTTTTATATCATCAGTCAATCACATCACAACCCACTATTTGAATTACTTTTGAAATAATTTTATAGAAGTCAACTAACTTACCATAAATGAAGGTTTGTGATTGACTGACTATATAAAACTATTGAGGAATGCTAAACAGACTCTCTTACTAATAGGATTTCAGCAAGCGCACCAAAAATCATTCAAGTAAATAAAAATGATAAGAAACCAAGTATCAAACATAGGGACTCACGTAACGTATTCAACTATGCAAGTTATATCACTAAAATAGAGGGTGTGTAAGAAAATAACTTTGAAATGCACTAAAACTCAATTAAATACTAGAATGTAAACAATGTAAATTTGATTTAGAACTTAGAACAAACACTTGTGTTAGGATCAGCCAAGTAATCAATCAAGAGGGGGGGGGGGGGGGGGGGGTCGCTAAATTGATTTAACGTAAAGTGACAGATTCTTTTCCTCAAAAATATTTTTCACCACTGCTCTTGAGGTTTTAATAAAAGCATTTTCAGAAAATGTTATATTAATTGAATAAACGAAAAAAGTAACCTCAACTTATGATAGAAATGATTTAGAACAAATTATCTTGATAAAGATCAAATACTAAATTGAAATAGATCAAGGGATAGAGAGATTGAGCCTATTGATTTATACTAGTTCGATCAACCACCGATCTAAATCCAGTTCTCCCTTTCACCAAGGGGTTCCACTATGAATTTGATTACATACACCATGCACACACAATTCACAGCAAATCCTGATTTCACAACCTAAAACATGAACCTAGAAGATTGAATGTGAAAACACCATTCATCATCCAATTTCTAAACACAATACTACACACAAAATTAGAAATACCATTTAATTTCAACATAGCATTTAGGAACGAAATTCCAACAATGCTAATCAAACAAGATCAATGAAAAAGATTAAAAAACAAAAACACCTTGATGTGCTGATATAGTAGATATGAGATTAGTTCAAGAAACTCCAATATGAGCAAATTTAGCAGTCAAGAACAAATGTTGAATCACCTCAGTTCATGAAAGAACAAGAGAGGGATATAATTGTATAGGCTCAGAGGTTCAATCTCAAATAGGTATAGCAGTAAAAGCAATATTGAGTTTTTCTAAAAACTCAAGAGATTATTGAATATGCAGAAGGAAGAAGAGAATGTTCAAAGCAATATCAAATCTGAAAATCAAATCAAAGATTTGGATTTTGAAAATTGAAGGAATGAAAAGATATTGTGACTGTTTGTTGTTTTGCACAAGATGCTATGGGTTCAAATATATGGCATGGGTCAAAAAGATTTGGAGTTAGTTAGACAAAGAATGAGTCTTGGAGATCTCTAAAAATGACCGTTATACCAGATATAATCTATTGCAATAAGGTGTAATCGATTATCCCGTGTATCAGAATATGATTTACATTTGCTGTTAGCTGTTGTAATCGATTGCAGCACACATGTAATCGATTGCAAACAAGACAAAGCCAATTCTAAATATCAGAGATCATCTGGTAATCAATTGTCATAAGATGGTAATCAATTGCAAATGAAATAGAGCAATTTCTGAATCTCAGAGATTGTCCAGTAATCGATTGCAGTTCGATGGTAATCGATTGCAATGGATACAAAACAATATTTAAAATTTGAAATCAGCATTGTAATCGATTGTAATGGTTGGTAATCGATTAACCCGATACCAGATATGGTTTCAAAACTGATTAGGCCATCTGGTAATCGATTCCTACAACTTGTAATCGATTGCAATCACTCAGAATTAGTTCCTAAGAAGTAAATCATCTAGTGATGCTAGAGATAATAGAAAACAAGGCAAATCAAAATATCAAACAAGAATGATATGGCTTAGTCTATAACAAACAATACAATGCCATCATCCATACATGTTATGGCATAAAGAGAAATACTAGACTAAGAGAATGGAGAAGACTTAAGGTATGAGAATACCAAAAATCTAAAAGAAGAGGTGAGGCGTCAATCTTCAACTTAGTGTGCAAAAATGGAGATGCAATGATACGAAGCAGTTGGGGTTCAATTCCGCCCAATCATCCTCCCATATAAACCAACCAAGCAATTATACAAGATGAACTCATGAATTTACCATTAATTTAACAAATTACTCTAACCCTAATTCCTTAGATGGAGAGAGCCTAAGTGGCTTCATCAACTCATCAATCCCTTGATTCAATTGATGAAGCTACTTGCATGAAGCTCAGAGATTAGAAAAAATATGGCTAATGATATCCTATCCCTAGGCATAAACGTCATTAGTTACTATCTCCATTTCTAGGTATAAAAAAGCTTCCTAGCAATTAATACACCCAAGCAACAATCAAAGGTAGGCCACACCCAAGAAAGCATTAAGAGAAGAAGATAAAACAATAAATTTGAATTCAAACTTGTATAAAACTCGAGAAGTTTACATGAGATTTAGATGGCTTCCTCAAACCCCAACTAGAGGAGTTTAACTATACATGAAGGTGGAAGAAAGGTCCATGGAGGATGGGTACATGAGTAATGGGGAAGAAGAAGCAAAATGAAAAATGGAATGGAACAGTATGACGACGCTCAGATCCCTAGGCTCCACCACAAATCAATAGAATAACCTAATCTAGCCATTTTGCACTTAAGAGCAGCAAATCTCGCATTTGTCTTTTATTGCATAAGTGACGTCGCGCTAAGCACCAAATGAGGCTTAGCGAGAAATGGGCTTCACGCTTAGTGCCAAATCGTGCTTAGTGAATTCTTCTTCACAGAGAGGGAAATTCGCTAAGCCTCAAATTAGGCTTAGTGCCTCTTCAATCTTCAACATTTGCTCTCAAGGCTTCAAGCTTAGTGCCATTGCAGGCTTAGCGCCAAGTCTCCACAAAATTCCTTAACTTCACCCAGGTGTTCTCGCTAAGCACGGAATCACGCTAAGCGAGCTCTCCAAAATGGCCAAACCTCTAATCTAGCTTAGAATGATGAAATTCACCTATAAAACATGAATTTTTTTTCCTAATTCTTAGAGACTAACTATCTAATGTTAGTTGACTATAAAAATTTAAAAACACTGAACAAATGAGTTCAAATAAAGCTATCAATAAGGAAAAAAGAAGATAATCACTATGAATTGTACTCAAAGAACTATATCTATAAAACGATTATCACTTACCAACTCTCTTATGGGATCTCTCTCTCCTATTGGTCCACTTGATTTAATTTTTTAAAAACATTACTTGTCTGGTTGTACAGGTTTACTCTATTTCTATTTCTTCTTTCTAAATCTAATTCACATTTATGAGAACCTCCTTCCTCCGATTCCCCAACACATCACATTCAACTCGCTCAGCATCTAATACTCCTCACTCTCTATTGCAGACTTGCATCCAAGCAATGATAGTGGTGCAATTTGGACCAAGCATATGAGGACAAAGGCAATATTCAGCAGAAGGCTTCCTGCAAGGCGCTTCAATTGGCGGAATTCCTGAGGAAGGCGTTGACGCCGAAGGTAGCGAGGGCGCGAGTGGGCGAAGGGGTTGTTATGTTTGGCTGTAGAAGTAGCGAAGTGCGCCACTATAGTTGAGGCTCTTAAAATCACCATCCCGCCAACCTCACCGGTGTGTTCAATCAACAACACCTTCCCTTTGCATTCATCGATGAGATTCTCTTTCACAACGAGCATATCGCATCATCGAAGGTCATCAGTGATGGTATGGATCTAGTTGCAATAGGTGGCCTTAGTTCCCTTGGAAGTATCTCAATGCTTCAGTTTTGGCATTTTTTGGTGCTCAAGGACAAAAGAATGTTGTTTCAATCTCCACATGAATAATAATAAAATAAAACAAACAAAAAATTGCCTAAACCTATGAAGCCGGTGACAAGTAATGTTTATAAAAAAAATAGGTAAGGTGGACTAATAAGGGAGAGCATTTTCAACGAAGAGTGTGTGAGAGAGTCTCCTTAGAGCATCCACATTGGTGTCACTAATTTGAGTTGCTTTCTGTGGGACCCACAGGTACACATCACTCATTTTTACTCTACCTAAAACAAGCATCATTAACTCCTAAATCTCTCCAATGGTGCAACTTTCTAAAAGTTGTTTCTAATAAATTTTACAAAACAAACTTAAATCATTATTTTTTTAGAAGAATCATTATAATTTTTTAATAACTAATTTTTGCAAACTAGAAATATGTAAAATATTTTTTGGTGCAATAAAAAAAATAAAAATATACACATAACTAAAATATATTATTTAAAATGATAAAATTCACTAATCTCACACAAATAGTGAAACATATAAGACATTAATTTAAATATTAAAAGTTACATAATTAAAACAATAATTAATTTTGCTAATTATTGCATCCAAAACGTTCCTAAATATGTTTTTCTACTAGGTCTACTTGAAGTTGATGATGACGTCTCCAATCACGAATTCTCCCTCTTCGGCTAGTTTTTTTTACAACGGCTAGTTTCCTACAGCGACTAGTTTTTTACAACGGCTAGTTTTATTCAATAAATAAAATAAAAAATAATCAAAATAATTAGTAAATATTACATAATTAAAAGTTGATACATGATAACAATTACATAATTAACTAAAATCCATATTTTTCTATTATTTTCTTATACAACCTTTCATGAATATGTAATTGAGCATCAGTCTTACTAGTAGTTTCCTTGTAGAGGATCTCTATCTCCCTCAATCTATTGCATTTATCTCTGGAATGTACAAGGTCTTGTAATGCTTTTGCTTTGGTCTTCAATACCTCTTCCATATGTGTGAGATCAAAATCAGAAGATTTTTTCTTACCTTTTGATTGTGTCTTCCTCTTTGATGCTTTTGTCCCAATTGGACGTTCCATAATAGTTTATCTTAGATCATAATCTAACTACATATCCAGATTAAAAGAGGATGTGTAAGCTCCAAAAATAGAAACCTTTGATCTTTTGCTAGATTCTTCAAATTGTATCAACCATTTAGGTTGTTTTCTCACTATATGCCATACACTTTCTAATTTGAAACTTGTTTTTTTTTTTTTTATCCTGTGAATAAATCTGATGTGCATCTCCAATGATGTCAAACTCATAACTACCACTCTTCTTTCTTTGACAAGTTTGTTTGTAGCATGCTAAAAAATTGACACAATTTTCATTGATCATTTGCCATCGATATTTTAATTGTGACGTTTTTTTTGGCTTCATATGTTGCTCACGAGAAAAATTGTAGTTTTCTGTAATTTTTTTTTTACCAAAAAGTTACATTTTTTTGGTTGGTTCTCATGATTGCATTCTTCGAAACATTTAACCATGAGTCGATGATAATTTCATTTTCCTTGGCAGAGAAATATGATCTTTGTTGTGTTTTGGGTGCTTCTTCTTGTTCTTCATTAACTTGGGTGAAAAATGGTGGAATTTCAAATTCTAACGCGAACGTGAGTGGTGTGTTAACCCCCTTTTCATTACATTGGTCACCACTAGTACCTATTGAGGACCCTTGATGCATGACAAGATTAATTGGTGGTGATTGAAACATAAAGAATTGATAGGGATGAAATGAAAGTGTAGCATATTGATAATTTGCGATATTAAAATTATTTTGTGGGTTAGATGAATCTAAAGAATTTTAAAAATTTGAATTTGTGGGAGGTTAAAAATTTGATATAAAATTAAACTACAAATTCATATTGAACGAATTTTGATTTGGATCCATTGAATAAAAACAAAAGAAAAAAGTTAAGAATTTTTTTAGAGTTAAAATGAGAGAAGTTTTAGTTGTATAAAAAAAATATTAAAATATATATAAGTTCAACCAATAGTACTAATATAAATGACATATGTGTAACGTAAACATTTTTAAAATTTTAATAATATAATATTATTTTTGTATTGGTAAAAAATGTGAAGTAATATTACTTCAAGAAGCACCATGGTTTCACAAACACCATAAATGCTTTATCCAACAACGACAGTTGCTTACGCAACCAACTTCTCCATTTTAGTGCTTCCCAAACCATGTGTTAATGATGGTCTTACTATTGTTTAAAACTATTTTACACACTTTTTTTTTTCCTTATTTTTACATATTTCTCTTTTATATGTTCTCTTTCATTTTTTCCTTTCCTCGTTTCACAGCCAAACTGACCGTTAAATTACTTGTATGGAAAAGTATAAAATTAGATGATGTGTACAACTAAATTCCATTAAACCTTGAAAACAACGAAAGAAGGTTGCTCAAATATATTTATAAATGCTCCTAGACGCTCAAATGACCACTTTTGTCTTTCATGGTCAAAAATCAAAATTCGACGGTCCCTCATCAACATAATTGGGGCGCAAGGTAGCATCTGGCAAAATCGTAAATATAAACCTTCTCACATGCACCCTTCGGTACTTTCACAGCACCCCCTGAAATTTACAAACCACACTTTCCCGCCTATTTCTTCCTCCTCTTCCTCTTCTCCTTCTTCTTCTGCTTTCTCTCTCTCTGCATCTTTTCCCAATACCCTATGCCTCTGTCGGCGAGTTTCTACTGAGAGTTTTCCACGATGCCAGATTTGGGGAACCTATCCCTCTCCGCCGCTCTCACACTCTCTCACTGCTCCTCCGGTGCCCCTGACGCTCCCGTCAAAACCCTACCCAATGGCTTCGGTTCCGAGCCTGCCTTCGAGCCTCGGGTTTTGAAGCGAAGCCGTGGCTCCCTGGATCGGGTGAAGAAGCCCGTCGACAAGCCTTTCCAGGATCGCCTCAAAGATTCCTTCTCTTTCCCTTTTCTTGCTGCCGCTCCCAAGATGGTATTTTTTCTTGCAATCTTTTCATTTTTTTTTAAATTGAAATTACTGATTAATGGATTCTTGCAATCTGTTTTTTTTTTTTTAAACTGGTGATAATGGGTTTCATTTAATTTTTTGTTGTGTCTGGATTAGGTTGAATGTTGTTTTTGCCACCATTTTATCTGCCCTTTGGAGGAGCTCTTGTGTTCTGTTCGCGGATGCGACGCTCGCTACCATTCCGAATGTGCTAAAGAAGCTTTTGGGGCTTCCAGTCTGAAAAAATTCAAGTGTCCACAACATGTAGGTTTTGGTTTTTTAGTGAATGCAACATTGACCTCTTTTGATAGTGACATTGACACTCACTTCCTTTTCTTTTTCTTAATCGGAAAATGTTAATTAATTGTTAGTTTGTTAGTTTTTTAAGTCAGCGGGTACTTGAACTCCCAACCTCTCCCTTCTTCCTTTCACCACTAGATCAACCTTATAGCTTTGTTTGAATAAGCTTTTGAAATGTCCATTACACACTTTCCAATGAACTTTCATCCCAAAGCTATGCCTTGGAGCTTTGAAACAAACGGGCATCCACGTTAGGTTTAAAGTCAATACAAACATGCACTGTATCTCCAACCCTCACTTCCTTTAATGCACTGATTTGCCTTTGGACATATGAATTTACATGTATCGGCCTCTACTTTATACATGTACTTAAAGTTATAACTGCATTTCATGGGAAGCTCAGTATTGCTGTGCTTTATCATGTGTTTAGCTGATATTTTAAACAGGGAGTGAATGTAATATTATTCGTGTCATCTGATGAACTTAGGGTGGTATGAACAAATGTTGAAGGAGAGAGATCAATCACAAGTTCTAAAATGTTTATGTGTGCAAGACTCTTCCATAAGTACATAGTCAAACTTTTATGAATAATTATCATTTAATAAGAGCTTATTGAATTAAGCTGTTTACCCAACACCCAACAGCTTCCACAGTCTTTTTTTTTTCTTTATTTTGTCCTCCTTGTCTTGCCATACTCATATTATGTCCTTCAATTAGCAGGTATGCTTCATTTGCAAGAAAAATAATCAGTTGAAGTGTGTTCGGTGTAAAATAGCATTCCATAAAAAATGTGCACCATGGCCAGATGAAGTGCTAGAGCTAAAAGATCATCCTGGGCAAGCTGTCTGCTGGAGGCATCCTTCTGATTGGCGCCTGAATAGAATGGTCAATTTTTTCTTTTCACCAGAATCTTTTACTGTTGTTCTTTATTGATTAGACTACAAATTGCTGTATGTCCCACCCATATTCAAATTCAGTTATTTGTTGTGCTTGGAATATCTAATTTTGTTTCTTTATGTACCTTGTCATGTCTTTCCTTTTATAAACTTATTTGATATTTGATGTTTACATTGACTTAGTTGTCACATCTGAAATATGCTTCATAAGGTTTTACTGCTTCTAATTGGATTGATGTATTTGTAGAGTATTTCTCACTAGATTTAGATATTTCTTTTCAAAGTTTTATTTTTTTATTGGTATTTTTCATTGATTAGGCTGGCTGACAGGAATGTTGTATTTGTTGGATGAGCAGCCTGATGCTTCAACAAGTGACATTTCGGTAAGGCTTATGAAAAATGTTTTACATCTACTGCTGCACTTATGTATATATCCTGTGCTGACCCTTTGCCATATATTTGGCATTTATATATACCTGTTGTATGTTCGAGAAAGAAAGGAATTTATATTATTAAATTAATACAAATTCTGAAGGACTCTGTATTTTAATGACTTTCATTGCTTACTTATCATATATACTGGCTCCTTGTATGTTTGAGTGAGTCAAACCAGCTATTTACATAAGATTTTTGTAATTTTGTTATTATCAATTTGAAAAATTTCTTACCCCACCTTTTTCCAGGAAGTATTTTGTCGCTTGCCTCTTCCATTTATCAGTGAGGAGTTTAAGATTGACACCACTTGGAAAGACATGGACAGTAAGATGGAGCAGCCACCTTTGTATGTACACATAAGACGCAGTATCCTACATGTTATCTTGTGTGCTATGCTCTGAAGCAACTACTATATTTAAAAAAATTAAAATTAGCGTAGCCCTTTTAGAATGTTAAGAAAAATTACTTGTTTTCTACTCTTGGTATAATTAACTTTAATATTTTTCAAGTTAATTATTGCACTGCTCATCATGTTGCTAGCCTGAATTAATATCAGATATATACTTAGTAAAGAAGAAACGCAGTGGTGTGGATGATGGAGCAGGGTGCACCAGTTGCAATTCTACTTCTACATGTTCTGATGATTGTGTGTGCAGGTACATGTGCACTATCAGTGTTTTTCTTTTTGTTTTGAATGAAACTTGTAGATAATGTAGGCTATTTAATTTTTGTTGACAATGAGTTATTTTTTTGTTTCATAACATATATATGCTTTTTAATGGTTGAAAATTTGGTGATCCCAGACATGAAGTATAGAGATATTGATGCCTTCTATTCCTATCGTGCTAACAAATTATATTGATAAAAATATTTGTCTTGTCTACAAAATTATGTTCACCTTCTCCCTGTTAATTGAAGAACTTGTACACCTACAGTTATACATATACACCAAACATCATGCTACGCATTATATGACATGTCACTGTAATTGGCTGTAAACTTGTAATACTAGTATACTTGTCTAGTAAGGTTTCATAAACAGGGTTATACATTAATTATTGCATGACATATCATCTATCAGGGTACAATGCATAAGCTGCTCAAAGGCATGTCGCTGCTCAGAAAATTGCAGTAATCGACCATTTCGCAAGGAGAAAAAGATCAAGCTTGTCAAGGTGTGAAATTTTACTACATTAATGGATGAAGTATATTTTTATTTGAAGCATATTTGTATTTTGTTTTTTTGGGTTTCCCTACTATTGGGCATAAGCATTCAAAAACTACTACCAATTACCATATATGTTTTTTTTATTCAGACTGAACTTTGTGGATGGGGAGTGGTGGCTGCTGAAACAATCGATAAAGGTGGATTTATTATTGAGTATATTGGAGAAGGTAGCTCATATTTCTAAATGGCATATAGTTTCGTACTGTAGACACTGTTTGTTTCCCCTTGTTTGGTACCATAATCTAGTATATCCTTTAGAAAATATAAAATGCCTTTTTTTGGGGATGCTTTAAAAGCATATGATCTTCTCAACCATATGTTTTCTGTAGCTTAAATCTTTAAACTATGCCTTTTATCCATTTAACTAGAATTATTTTCTGCTGCAGTCATTGATGATGCTTTATGTGAAAAAAGGCTTTGGGACATGAAATACAGGGGTGTACAGAATTTTTACATGTGTGAGATTCGTAAAGACTTCACAATAGATGCAACTTTCAAAGGAAATACTTCACGCTTTTTGAACCATAGCTGTGATCCCAACTGTGTGTTGGAGAAGTGGTTAGTGTCAAATATCAACATATTCATCCTAGGCTGCATTATTTTCTCACTCTTTAGAGATTCTTCTATCATCTATATAGTTTTCTAGTGGACCAAATTACTGTTAAAAACTGGAGTGCAGTATAACATGATATTATGCACTGCAGTTTCCTTGATGTATGCAAATAAGATATGCTCCATAGACATGATTTAGATCAGATACTCATTTTAATTGCTTAAATAGTGGTTGATCTAGTTAATATTTATGTTGTCAATCATGTATCTTCTTTGTTAATGCAAGGCAAAATGACATGGGATGCAAGTCTTTGATTATTGGGTTTCATTTGAGTGCTGCAATTTTTCATAGGATTTCCTGAGTCCTGATGTTTTTCTAAAATACTGAATTATTTTTCTTGTTTTACATCACTTGAGAAATACAATCCCTACACATACCATTTCCCTGCCATTCATTATACTGTGTTAAAGAGCTAATTTGTTGTCTTGGATTCTGCCTATAGGTTTGTTTTGATGGTTCCTCAGTTGGTTTAATTTCCTCTACTTTATGGTTAGACCTACAATTATGCTTGTTAGACATGATTCATTTGATGTGAGGACACCTAAACCTAAGTCTAGATGTAGTCCAACCAAAAGGAGCTGTGCTGGGAACTGAGATCCAAGTGGGTTAGGAAGGATCCATTAATGGATTGGAGGTGGTTATTATTAGGAGTGTATGCGAATAAAAAATGACATCTTGTATTAGCAGTTCTGTACTAGATTCGTAATAGAAACTGTTTGATGGGTGTTTTTCACAGAAAGTAACTGATGGCTATTATTTATTAGGATTAGATTATATTATATCTGATAGGAAGGTGTGTAATTGGGCAAGCCTGTTGCTAATTGTAGCTTGTGGACAGATTACACCCTCGTTAGGATAGCATGTTTAGTGCTATATTGTGTGATTTGTGTTCAGTATTATATTTTAGGGCAAATTACACACACCTCCCTTCAGTTTAACACTTATTACACTCGCACCTCTTCCTAAAATTCCATTTCTTTTGCCTCCCCTCAAATGTCACTGTTACTAACGGTGTTAGCTTTTGTTGGAATGCCCAAATAATCCTTGTAAATTAAGACAAGGAACCATGTTCCCCCTTTCATGTATCTCCCACTAATTTGAAAGCCCCAATGTTCTTTGTTAGGGTTTGAGCAAGCGTCCAATCATAAAATTTTCAAAACCACTCCTTTGAAAGCTCTACTCTCCTCTGCCTCTCATCCAATGCTATGTCCTTTACCTCAAATTTACGTCTTCGTTCTCTGTCGAAACTGTGAACCAGCTCTGCGTGAAGTGCCATGTTGTCTTACCTGTGCGGTTCCTCACCTCGACTCGCGCCGCCATGTCCGCAGCCAGATAGGCCTCTTCAGCAGTGTCGGTGACATTGAGCTAGGGGATGTGAAAGGAGGGGTCTTGGTAAGGGGGGGGTCTGACTTTTTGCAGAATTGGTTTTGATTGAGGAGCTGATTTTATTTTATTAATTGGAAAAATCAATTAGAATTTGAATGGGATCATGATTCGTAACTTTTAAGTAATAGTAACAAAATCAATTATGTGATGAAATGGAATTGTGCTTGAGAATAATAATGTAAACAAATCCTGCAGTGAAAGGGGTGAGTGGAAGGTGATCAATCTTATTAATGGAATTGGAATTGATGACGATGAAATTAAGTCCTCAAATAACTTGGAGAGGAGCTGCAGTTGAAGCCATGTGAGAGCTGAACAATAAAATTTCATTAATAGGTGCAGGTGCTGCGAGGAAGAAGAGGGTATAAGTGTCCAAATATTTAATTAATGAAGCATGTGCATTGCACATGATGCATTTCCATTAACAGATTCAATTTCCTAATGGCAGAGGGGGTGTTTTTGTAATGAACTTTCAAAATTAGGTGTTTCTGGAGGGAGAAAATAGGGAGGGGGTGAGTGTAATAAGCACTAAACTGAGGGGAGGTGAGTGCAATTTGCTCTATATTTTATTAGTTGATCAATTGGTGTCCTCTTAAATTATTTTATGGAGGGGCATTGTATTAAATGTAGTGGGGAATTTGATATCTTGGTGCAAGTGCAACTTAAACTAATAGCTTGAGAGCCTATAATATCAAGAGAAAGTTGTTTTAGGCTTTTAGCAAGAAGTATGAGGGGAAATGAAACTGTTAGGTGGCATTTGGTTTGAAGAGGTATTTCCTATTTTCATTTTCACATTTCAAATATTAGAAAACTTGTTTATAAAAGTGAAAACGAAGTTGTTGAAGGATAAAGATGTTTTTATGAAAGTGAAAATGCTGAAAAAGTCAAATCTTACACATGTGTTTGTTAATACTTACGCATAAAATGCATCTTTCTTATACCCATGTTCTTGATATTGCATCTTGTTCTTAGCTTGGAATCAGGTAGTGGTGCTGCTAATATAGAATTCTGACATGATGATGATATCCATCAATTTTAGGCACAAAGGATGCATGTAAATCTTGAATTTATGTTAGTTATGTTGTTTATAAGCTATGCCCCCCTCAAAGAAAAGCGTTTATATTATAAGCCCTTTACTGCTGTATTGATGAAGAGGTTTATAGTCTCCTAAGTGCTTAACAAGTAGCATCATTAATTAGTATAATTTCTTAGTGATAAGCTCCTGCTTTGCAGTTGATTGACATATGTTGGGCCTGTTTGGGTAAACTTTTCTAGAAGCACTTCTAGGAGTAAAAAATATGCAGAAAAAATGAAATGAACTTTTCCATAAGCTAAAATTTCATTCTATTATAGCTAATTTGTAAATCCTCTCATATAGCTTCTTTAAAAATTGTGGGACTTCTACAAATTAACTATTGGAAAATCAATTTTAGCTTATGGAGAAGCTTATTTCATTTTTTCAGTTTTTCTTCTCCTAGAAAGCTTCTGAAAACGCTTGCCCCCCAACAGACCGGTTATATAACTATAATAGTGGGCATATCTGCCGTAGATTATCAAAAGAATCTATTTATATATTCAGTGGCAACTTCCCTTTTATATTTAGGTCTAAATTCATGTGGTTTCTTCTAGGCAAGTTGATGGTGAAACACGTGTGGGTGTATTTGCTGCTCGTTCAATAGAAGCTGGAGAGCCATTAACATATGATTACAGGTAATTTGATCGTACCTTTTACTTTCTGCTTGAGATGTAGCAATTCTTTAGTAATACACTAGAATATGGTAGCATAACCTAGCAGGAATTAAAAGTGGTATTCTCATGCATTTAGGTTAGATAGTCTTTAGCCCTTTTTTTTTCCTTCTCATCCTGAAAGTAAATGCTCCTTCCATTCAGTAAGCTTTTGTGGAAGCTCTTTTTTTAACTTTTCTTTCATTTAAGAAAGCTATTTTAAGTTTAAGAGTTTCTTGCAATTTTGTTACATTTAATTTTTACTTTTAAGAAGCTTGAAAAAAGTCAAAGTTATTTATATTTTGTGTTTGTTTATATATAAGGAATGGATTTTATGTTTTGTTTGGATTAGGATTTAGGAGTAAAATAGTGAGGAAAAAAATACGAGGGAAAAACATAAGGTACTTGACCAACCTTCATAGTATTTCTTTCTCATGTTTCTTTTTTATATTTCTTCTTTTCATCCTTTTGGCAACAATTTTTGTGATGATACTATACAATAGTAATGAGTGCATCCTGCTTGATGTTTATGAGTGAATGAGACATCTTTAACAAGTGCTTGTATCAGGCTTAATGGATTTGGAGAAATACCAGGCTTTGCTTAATTTATCGATATTTACTTTTCTGAGATTATTGATTGTGCTAATATATCACTACATTAATCCTCACAAAACAGTCAAAATGGATACAAAACAGTCTAAATAGACTATTGATGGGTTTTTGTTTAGATTTTATTCAATACATGAGCAACTGTCCTGGTTAAATGGCGGTATTTGTGTTTAAAATCAAAAGCATCATTTGAGAATTCCATCCTAAAATAAAAATATCACAAATTCATCATTGTGAGTCTTTAAACACAGCCAGTGTGGACTCTTGTCATGCATATCGTGAAGTTTTCTGGCCTTTCTTGCTCTGTTTGCTGTAAACTTGTGTGTTATTTATTGAATTGTGGTGATTTTGGTTTAGATCTCACATTATGATAAATTAATAAGGTTATTTCATTAATCTTGTCTTGTTGTCGAGTTTTAATTAAGTCAGTTAGGTATGACATCAAACAAATCACAATAAATTTGTCCCAACTCATTTCATGAACACCCCTAGCCTCGAAGGTGAAGATGTTAGATAGTGATATAGAATTAGACTTTTCAAGTTTAACATTAGACTCATTTAGAGAGAAAGCATGCACATGATAGTGATAGGATTGGTACCATAACAATAAGAAATAATGGTTTTCTATTGAATTAAACTAGGGAAAAGCCCCTAGGAAACAATAGATGATTCCAAAAATTTCAAGAGGTCTAGATCCACTCCTTACATTGCTTTCTCAATCACAAAAGTCCTCAAACCATTTATGCATGATTAACTTGTCTAGTGTCAGGCCTCACAAATTACCTAGCCCAATCCTACTGTCATGGGTTGTGGGTTTGGAAGAATACAATAGAAGGAATTAAAAAGAGTAGGAGTAGGAAAATATTAAGAGTAGTTTTACTCTTCAGTTTTATGTACAGCTTCACTAATGTTTAGTTAGTCTAACCACTGATAGTCAGGTGGTTCGAATCACAGTTAGTTAAGTTGGTTAGTTCCTGTAACACTATTAATAGAGTTACTCTCCATTGTAATAACTGATTTTCTGTTAATCAACGAAATCAGAAACAAAATTTCCAATCTATCTGTTAATTCTTTAATGGTATCATAGAACTAGTTTCAATTCTAGGTCTTTTTTTTTTTTCACTTCTGCTACTTTTCCTTTCCGATTGTCTTCTCCGTCAACTTTTCCAATTGTCCTCTTCAATGGTGATTCCAATTAGCACTTCACCTATACAAGGCAATGGTGCTCCAATTCTAGCGATTCCAGTTACCTTCTCCATTTGCGATTGAACCTGTTGTTTGCGGTCACGGTTTATACTGTTTCATTGTCAACCCTATAATTCTGGCACAGTTCGTGACGGCGGAAGATTGAGATGTGTTTCGTGTCTCTATAGAGTATTGTGCTTGGGACATGCAAGAATCAACTCCTCCTTGCATGGTTGCAGTCAATAATCTCTAGTCCTATTCTCCATAATCTTGTTGGTTGCTCAAACTCGTGGATGCTTTGGTATTGAGTTCACAACCAGATCCATGCACAAATGGCGGCAAAGTCGAGTCAGCTCATAATGGAGATCTGTGTCATAAAACTCGAAGGTCGCATTGTTTCCCACCTTTCTCTCTGCGATCCAAACACTTGACAGTTCTCTCAGCCATTGATGAACCTATCTCAATTAGGGAGTGTGTCAGTATCATTGTCGACAGCACGCCTGAGGCCTACGACTCTAACCTCTCTCTCATCAGCAGCAAGAGTCCATCATTTGATGAGATTCACACTTCTTCTTGCGCATGAGTCATGAATTGAGAAATACAGAAAATAATCATATGTTTCTATCAACATTGCCTCCACAAACCCTAAACCTGAACCTACATCCCCCGCTCAAGAAAATTTTGCTCAGCAAAACATCTTAGCCTCAAAATCAACCTCATCCCCAAACCTCTCAGTCCAATGGCCACTACAACCATGGTAATCAGTCAAATAATTCCTATCATGGTGGTTGTGGTGGCGACAGAGGCCGTGGCGGTTGCAGTAATATATAGTGTACTTAATGCTTCAAGTTTGGTCTTGATATCAATGTTGGCTAGCACAAACCCTCACAATACCTTGGCTATCAACCATATATCCTCCCAACCATTACCCTGCACCAACACCCTACTATGGTGAGTGAGAATGACTTGCATCTAGGGTCGCTAGGCTCAAGTGAGAATGAGTTGCAAGATCAAAAAATTCCTAAGGCACAAATTTTGTCTGAATTTTGTTCAGCTTCAAGTGGAACTTATTAGTTTCAACAGCACCAACCTCAGGCCATGAGTAACAGAATTTTAAATGTTAAAATTCAAGAGACTCAGTTTGAATTAATCCTGCATTCAGCTAAATGTTTTGTGTAGGGACTTGTTTTATTGGTTCAATCTTTGGTTAGAAAGCGAATTAGAACCATCTTGGGAGAATCTTAAAGTAGTATTGCTTTGGAGGTTTGGAGGAGCTTAGTTGAGAAACCACATGAGAGTCTTGCGGAGATACATGAGATTGTGTCTCTTATATTGAGGAGTTTGAGTACCTAGCCTCTCAAGTTCTTAAGTTGTATTGTGGAAAAAAGGGTTGGTTTTTAACCTAGAACTATGAACATCAGGGGAAGGTTAAGGGTGTTTATGTGATAATTTTAATTGATAGTGGGGCTTCACATAAGTTCATTTTAATGTGTTTGTGGAAAATTCATCCTGTTTTTCATATTTCTCAACTAAAGATACCGTCGGCAACTACCAAGAAACTGATGATGTAAGGGTTGCAAGTGGAAGTGTCTGATGACATCATCCCTGAGCAGATTCTAGCAATTCAACAAGGGAATAAAATTGGTATTGTTCCTTATTGGTTGGTCAAATGTTGTGGGAAACTTGTTTAGGAGGGAGATTTGGGAAGGAGTCAAATTGATGACCCATCTCCCTCTGTTCATGTTGATTCTTTTCTTGGTTCATCCACCAATCGATTCTTCACTGTCATGATTCTTTTCCTTGCTCTTGTTCCCTAGAACTTCATCTTCACTTCAATTTTCTTCTGCCAATGTGAAATATTGCTCACAACTTCCAATGCCAACAATACCCATTCCCATCAAACGCTACAAACAATCTTGATGGGTTCTATCATCCACCTATTGCTTAAAAATGCCTCTTCTCTTTGTCCTTGGCCCACTGGATTGTGTTACAATTTTCAGGTTATGCATGTTTGTTTTTGCCAGCAGTTTTTTTTATCACTATGCTCAGGTGAATTGCTGATAGTTCCATACTAGTTGATAGAGGTTTCATGGTAGGGTGAAAGAACCCTTTTACTGAATGAAACTAGGGAAAAGCCCCCTAGAAGCAATAGATGATTCTAGATATACCCTTGTATTTCTTTGACCAACTAACAAAGCAATGAAGGATGTTTTAGGAATGATAACATTAAATAGAACAAAATTAGTTAAATTTGTTTATATATGTTGAGAAACTGAATCTATATCTATTTTTATTAAACTTTAATGGTTTATGGTAGAATTTCTAATACCATTTTTTTGCTTATATGAGTTCAGAGGGAGTAGTAGACAGTGACATAACTAACTAATGGGTATCTATAAATAAGATAGTTTTGTTTACTCTTTCGCATGTTTTTTAATGAATGTCTTCTGATAATAGAGATTTAACGTTATCTGTTTTTTTAATTGGCTCTGTAGATTTGTGCAATTTGGTCCAGAGGTCAAATGCCACTGTGGTGCAGCAAATTGTCAAGGCTTTCTAGGAACGAAAAAGAAAATTGGGAAGCTAGACCTCTGTTGGGGTTCAAAACGTAAGCGAACATCAAATTCTTCTTGTATCACGTTAGTAACAGCAGCTGTGATTTGCCAAAATATTAAGTGAAGCCAACATCGCTGTTGTAATAATGTGGACAAACAAAATGTTAAAAAGTTGCCATAAAGGGTGTTCTGGGTGTAAGAAATGACGAGAATAGAAGAACGTCTCAAACATTCTGTTCTGTTGTAGAGGGAAATGACAATTTATTGATTCAAGATTGTGACATCATTCATTGTCACCCAACTTTTCAACCCAGTAAGACAGTATTAAAACAAGACATGTAAATTGATATTGCTGATATAGTGCACATCAGTGTTGAATAATGACAAGTATCAAAATTGTTTGTTTGATTGAAATTTGAAGTATTCTTATTCCCATGTTTTGAAGGACTGGAGCATCAATTTGCTTTATATAGAGAATAATCTATCTTATCACAATCCTTTATTTTTATTTATATATAAAAAGGACACTTTAACACGTTCTTGAAAACTGTACATGAAAAATGCAAATTTAATTATCTCTGCACAAAATGTGATATATTAGTTTTGTTGTCAAGTTTAGTTCATTATGACTAACATTTGTGTCTATATCTTCAAACTAACATGTAAAAAAAAAAAATAGTGTCACTTGATTGTTGACTTGACATAACAAATTTGTCATTTTTTGAAATTTGTTTTTTTTTTTTTTATTAAATTTCCTTGGCCAACACTAAAACACTAAGTTCTTTGTTCTCCTCATATTGTCATTGGCAGCAAATACAACCTCTTTGCTATCTTGTTGCCATCATAGATGGTGGGGGCACTTGACATAACTAATTTGTCATTTTTTGAAATTTGTTTTTTTTTTTTTATTAAATTTCCTTGGCCAACACTAAAACACTAAGTTCTTTGGTCTTGTCATTGGCAGCAAATACAACCTCTTTGCTATCTTGTTGCCATCACAGATGGTGGGGGCACGTTCAAGTATAATGGCATGTTCATGTTTATAATACCTCATTTTTCATCATTGACAATATGCTTCGCAATGTGGAGACAATGAGGTTGACTGGTTGCCTTCAATATTGAGAATCCCTTGGGGTGATCCGAGAAGTGTCGAACCTACAACGCAACGAAGTAGATATTGGATTTGCGAGCATTGGAGTTAGCCAAGAGCTTGGTGGCAAGGATGTCAGAGACAATGTGGTGAAAATCGGCTTGGGCATTGACCCGATTGAGATAGTGGGTCCGTGATCCAACTGGTGAATCACTTATTGACCCAGTTTGACATGGTATATATTAAAAATAAAAAAATTAATATATAACTAACCTAATTTGATCAAATTTATATTCAAAATTTACGATTATTATCATAATAAAATATTTAATATCATAAATAATTTTTTTTTTATAAATAAATAACAAATAACAAATAAAATTAATAACAAGTTTATATCCCACTTTAAAAGCATTATCATGAATGCATGATAAACATTAATCGAATCAAATGAATCAAGGTACATTAATTAATTAGCTCTTTGACCAAAATGGGACATTTTCACACAAAAAAAATAAAAAAATACTAAAATGGGTTTGCATGAAAAATATTTACGTGCTCATGTTATTTTTAATCCTCAAAATAAAAAGTTATTTTTTTAATCCCTTCAAATCGAAAAATGTTTCACCTAATAAGTGTTAAATAAGAAATATGAGATTTGCAATTTGTGATGGTTTTTTAATCACCACAATTTGATTTGTGGTACTTTTGTATATTTGTGACGGTTAAAAATCATCACAAATTGCAAAACTCTTATTCCTTGAGCCTTATTAAGGAAAGGATTAAAAAAAACATTTTCCAATTTTGAAGGACTAAAGAGAAAAACTTTTCATTTGGAGAACTAAAAAAAATAAGATCCATACTTAAAGTATTAAAAACATATTTAAGTCAAAATTTTAAGACAAAAATATTTCATTTGTGTCTTTATTAGTTTTAAGTCCGTGAAATGTACGATAACTTAATATTTTTAAAAAAATAATTACAAAATTATAGAAAGAAAATTATATATGTATGTATTGAATAATTATAAATACATAACTACATTATTATTTGCAAGTTATGGTAACCTTTAACACAGAATAATTAAATTTGGTTTGTAGTATTATCAATGCAGTGGACTTTAGATTTTATTTTATTTTTCATAGAATGTAGTGAGCTTTAGATTTGAGATCCAATCAATAAAAAAAATATTTTTTCGCATAAATCTTTATTTGATAGGATGATATTGTAAAAGTAAAACAATATTATCATTGTAACATTAAACAATGTTTACTTAAATAGCATATATACTTATAATATATAACATATAAAGTGACACTTACATAAAATGTTTAAAAAGAATTGGCTAATCACAAAAATAGCAACAATATTCGTGTCTAATCATACTCCAATTCCTTGTTTATAAGGCAATTGCAAAACATACTTCATTTCCTTGTAACCATTGCAAAACATACTTCAAAACATATATTAGTGGCTGGTAAGATAATAATTTCCGGATAATTACAAAAGATACTTCAAGTCCTTGTTCTTGTTTATAAGACCTATATACAACATAAATTAATAAATTAGTATCTAATAAAAAACATGAAGTGTTATATTACTATAAGAAACTTCACACTCCACCTCGTGATCTATGTTTTCAGTAATGCTGATTAGTTGACATCCCTTACAACATTCAACACACTCAAAAAAAGGGTAGCATATCTCTATTCCAATTAATGAAAAGATCTTAAAAACAGAAGTAGTTAACGTTCAGCTTTATACTGAGGACATGTTTGTCACTGAGATTATAGAATTCATACTTGAGAATATAGACTGCTCTTATTCCCTTTCCTACTCTCAAATGTAGTTTCTATCAATGTTCTATTTTTTATGGGTGGTTATAGCTTCGTTTACTCTTCCTAAAACAACAAACTGCGTACATTATCCAAAAAAAAAAATAGTATACAAAAAGAGTCTCACAAATCTATACTTCTACACATCCATTTTAAATTAAAATTAAGATGCACTTTTACCTCCTTATTAACAATTTATAGGAATCAAACTAAATATGACACTTAGCAACTAAAATGAAAACTAAGAAGAGAGGTTTACCTCTCACGTAATCAATCTGTAGGAATCAAACTAAATATGAAACTCAGTAACTAAAAGAAAAATTGAGAAGAGATGTTTTCCTTTGACCAAATTAATTTGTAAGAATCAAACTAAATATGAAACTCAACAACTAAAAATGAAAATTGAGAAGAGAGGTTTACCTCTATTGCCCATCATCATCGAGTTCAAGTTTATAAACATTAGAGAAAACCATATATATACCTATAATGAGCAGATAACATACAGATGCCCATAAATATGAAACTTTTACCTCTGTGAACAATTTATAGGAATCAAACTAAGTATGAAATCACTAATTAAAAGGAAAACTAAGAAGAGAGGTAGGTTTACCTCTCACGAAATCAATTTGTAGGAATCAAACTAAATATGAAACTCGGTAACTAAAATGAAAACTGAGAAGAGAGGTTTACCTTTAACCAAATCAATTTGTAAAAATCAAACTAAATATGAAACTCAACAACTAAAGATGAAAATTGAGAAAAGAGGTTTACCTCTGTTGCCCATCGTCATCGAGTTTAAGTTTATAAAAATTAGAAAAAAACCAGAGATATACGTATAATGAGTAGATAACCAGACAAATGCTTATAAACATGAAACTTTTATCTATTTGTGAACAATTTATAGGAGTCAAACTAAATATGAAACTTAACAACTAAAATGAAAATTGAGAAGAGAGGTTTACCTTTCACCAAATCAATTTGTAAGAATCAAACTAAATATGAAACTTAGTAACTAGAATGAAAACTGAGAAGAGAGGTTTACCTCTCACCAAATCAATTTGTAAGAATTAAACTAAATATGAAACTCAGTAACTAAAAGGAAAACTAAGATGAGAGGTTTACCTTTGACCAAATCAATTTGTAAAAATCAAACTAAATATGAAACTTAATAACTAAAAATAAAAATTGAGAAGAGAGATTTACCTCTGTTGCCCATCGTCATTGAGTTCAAGTTTATAAAAATTAGAGAAAACCAGAGATATACCTATAATGACCAGATAACATACAAATACCTATAAATATGAAACTTTTACCTCTGCGAACAATTTATAGGAATTAAACTAAGTATGAAACTCACTAACTAAAGTGAAAACTGAGAAGAGAGGTTTACCTCTCATCAAATCAATTTGTAGGAATCAAACTAAATATGAAACTCAGTAACTAAAATGAAAACTTCGAAGAGAGGTTTACCTTTGACCAAATCAATTTTTAAGAATCAAACTAAATATGAAACTCAACAACTAAAAATGAAAATTGAGAAGAGAGTTTAGCTCTGTTGTCCATCTATTAGATTATTTAATCTAATAATGACCCATGTAATTATGGAATGACTTTATGAAAAGAAGTATAATGTGATGGTTGTTAGACTTGAAATTATGTTAAAGTCATTGGGAGTTATTTTTAAGTTATTAAAATAAGTCCCTCTCTTCTCACTTCATTAAGTGTTAATTTTGGCATTAAAGAAAATTATGGAAGTTGGAGAAGTTATGAAAGTTATTGTTGTCTCAACAATATAAAAGGAGAAGTTCCCTCTCTTCTTCAGCACTTCCTTTGCACTTCTTCTAAACTTTTGAAAAGTCTCTCACATAAGGAAACTGTGGAGAGAAAAGTCAAAAGTGATCAAAGAGATTTCTATATCATCAAAGAAATCAAGTAAAGGAAGTCAGAGAAGGGAGAAACTCTTGTAGATATTTCTACAAACATTATGGATCCGAGTAAGTCTTCTGGACTCTTTTAAAGAATTAACAAAGTATGATTGAAGTGAGAAACAATAATATCCAAGATCCTATGGTGAAATTTCTTATATGATGAATCTTAAGAAATTACACGAGAGTAAAATTATGCTAACAATTGGTATTAGAGCACTGGTTATGGATATCATGTTTCTCCATTAAAACAATACTCTGATTTATTTTCACTGCAAAGAAACTTTTCATGGAACCCAATACATATTGACATTACTTGGCTTTTTTTGTTAGATTGCCTTTATAAGTTTGGATTTGTAAAATTGTTTTATAGAAATGAATTATTTTGGAATTACATATTAAAGAAGGATTTGTTAATCACAAAAGTGATCAAATCTATTGAGTTTTGTATTTCCAAAAATATATAATTGATTGGTATAATGATGCCATAAAATTTTTTATGTTTGGGCTGAATGGAATTTTTAACTATAAGGCACATATGAATTACCCAAAGGTGAACCATTGTTTATAATTAATGATATTAAGGATTTGTTTTCATGCTTGTTGAGTATGTGTATATCCAAAGATATCATGTATGTCAAGAATAGCATGGTTCATTGCCTATTAAAGTATATTTGTTTGGCATTATTATTGATATGAAAATGTGTTTATTTATCACCCAAAGGTGAACTTAGACACATGATTAAAGTCTATATATTCTGAATCCATTAAATATACTCAAAGTATTAATGTGTGAGTTTGTTTGAATGTATCAGCCATGACTAATATGTTTGGTTTGGGAAACTTAATGATCAAGTTCAATAGGCTGAACTATGCTAATTGATCTGAAATGATCTAGTTTCAACTGGGTGTAGCGGATTTGAACTTAGCATTAATAATGGATGAAAGCCCCTCAATCGTTACAGAGACTAGTATTGATGCTGACAAGTCTCTATATGAGGCTTGGGAGTGGTCTAATAGATTGCTTATATGCACTATAATTGCTTATAAACAAACTAAAATAAGCTCTTAATGGATCATGCAAAGTCTCCAAGCTAGACGATGTCTGATGCAAGGCCAGACGCTGTTTGATGCCAAGCTAGACGATGTCTAATGCAAGGCCAGACGATGTTTGAGGCCAGGCCAGATGATGTCTGATGCCAAGCTAGATGATGTTTGATGCAAGGCTAGACGATGTTTGATGCCAAGCCAAACGATGTCTGAAGCTGAGCCAAACGATGTCTAAGGCTAGAACAGACCATGTCATTTAATTCAGAATGTGTTTATTAAGCCAGACGCTGTCTGTGCACGAACAGACCATGTCTCTTAATTCAGAATGTGTTTGTTAAGCCAGACGATGTCTGTGCATGAACAAACCATACTTAATCAAGACTAGACTATGTCTGTTAAGCTAGACTTTGTCTGTGCAGGAACAGAATATAATCTGTCATATGTGCTGTATAATTAATTCTTTACTAAAATAAAGGCACTGTTGCAACAGAAAGAAAGGGAGACTCTCTTTGACATTACTTTCTTTGATTCTTCTAATTGCTTGTATGTCTCGTATTATGTGAGTGTGTAGGTACAACTAAAAGAACTAATCAGCATTGGGATGCACACTTTTAGTTAAAAGACAATTGTAACAGAGACAGAAACTTGCTCCAATCACATCAAGCACAGTCAAAGCTACTTCAACACTCTACTATGTGAGACAACAGAAAGAAGTCTTCTCTAACATTCAAATTCATGAGGCTTACTTTATAAGGATGCCTCCATGAAACGAGAAGACTAATGAACTAGAAGAGAATAACTCAAATCAATCTAGACAAAGAAGAGAAAACACTCGAGAAAAAGAATATCCATCCTCTACAAGCTCACGTAGATTCAACATTTGTTTATATCCTCTCTTTGAGAGTTATTTGAATCTTATACATATTTGAATAGAAAGCCAAGAGTGACTTAGTGATAAAAGAATACTTAGGAAGTATAATCTTAGGGGGAGATTCATACTTGTAACCAGAAGTGGTTTAGAATACTTGTAGCCAGGAGTGACATAGAGAATACTTGTGGCCAGAAGTGGCAGTGAAGAATACTTGTTTTGTAATTAGTTGATTATAGTGAAACCCTTTAACAGTTGTTAAAGGAGAACTGGACATAACTCAGGTTGAGTGAACTAGTATAAAAACAAGCTCTCATCTACTATCTTGTGATTACATATATTTATCTTGCTCACTGTGCTCTTTTGGAAAGACTTTCTAAGCTTTGCCTTGCAAGAATATATTTGTTGATTTAAACTAACATATATCCAAGAAGGCAACTTGTGAACTAATAGTATTTACGAAAAAAATTTAAACCCACTATTCAACCCCCCCCCCCTTTCTAGTGTGTTCTTGTGTATTTCAGTTGGTATTAGAGCTTGGTCTCTGATAACTATCTTCACAGATACAGAGCTAAAGATCCTACACAAGGATGGAGAAAGGTCTACATAAACCTCCAATCTTCAAGGGTGAAAACTTCTCATATTGGAGACATACTTTGAATCATGTCATATAAACATGTTGGATGTCGTAGAAAATGGAGATTATATTTCAGTTGATGATAATAAAGTTGAGATTCCAAAAGAACAATGGACTGAGGCACAAAAGATTAGATTTGTCCTCAACTCCAGAGCAAGAAATGCAATACACGCATGCATATCAGAAACTGAGCATAGGAAGATAAGCTAATTCAAATCTGCCAAAGACATATGGGACACATTCATAATAACCTATGAAGGGTCCTCACAGGTAAAAAGGAACAAGGTAAGCGTTCTTACCAGAGAATATGAACTCTTTGCTATGGAAGAAGATGAAACCATAGCTAATATGTTGTCTAGATTCCAAACTATTTTAAATGAGCTTCAAAACCTTGGTAAAAGTTTCGAAAATTTCAAGCATGTTGACAAAATTCTTCGCAGCTTGCCCAGACAATGGAGACCTCAAGTCACAGCCATTAGAGCTTCCAAAGATCTAGATTATATGCCTATCGAAGAGCTAGTGGGAATTCTAATGCTGCATGAGCAAGAACTGCAAGGAGATGCCAAATTGAAAAAGGGCATGTCTTTGGCCTAAAAGCTCACAAGCCAAATCAGACAACACCTAAAGAGTCATCTTCATCAAAAAGTCAGTCCTCCAGACCATCCAAAAGACACACCACCAAAGCTCTAAAGGCAAAAGAGTTAGAAGTAAAGTCCACTTCCTCAAGTGAAGAAGAGTCAAGAAGATGATGATGAGCTATCCTTCATCTCAAGAAAAATCCACAAGATGTGAAAAAAGAAGGGTGGTTCAAGATGGAAGAACTACAACAAGAAATACTCAGTAAACCATGAGAAGAAAGAGAAGAGTCCTATCATTTGCTATGAGTGTAAGAAGCCTGGACACTTCAAGTCGGAATGTCCTAAGCTCAGCAAGGAAAAAGAAAAGGTCAACAGAAGATTTCCCAAGAAAAAGAAAGGACTGATGTCCACATGGGAAGATCTAGATGACTCAACAAATGAAGAAGCTAATCTTTGTCTGATGGCAGACACAACCTCCTCATTGTCTGTGTCTGATGATGAGAATACACCAGACAACACCCACTCTGCATTTGCGTTTGAGGCTTCAGATGATGAAGAACAAGAGGTAGACCTCAATGATCTTATTTCTCTTCAAGAAGCTTATCAAGAAATTTTCTCTAATTCATCTATTCTTTCAAAAGCCTATTTATCTATGAAAAAGAAATTAAGAAAAATTTCAAAAGAGCATGAAGAACTTGGGTCTTCTTTCACTGAGCTATCTAATAAATGCTCTACATAAGTCACAGCCAGTAATGCTTTAACAGATGATTTTCAAAAACTAACCATTGATCACTAATGCTTAATTAAGAGCAAAAGTGAACTTTGGATAGAAAAGGAACAACATAGAAGGCAATTTAATGAATTGATTAAGGAATTTGATGAATTAAACAAGGTAATAGCCTTTAGCAAAGATGAAGCTGAAATTGCTCAATTACGCAAAGAAGCTGCATCTCTCAAGAGTACTCTAAGAAAATTTGTCTGTGGGTCTGAAAATTTAAAGAAAATTCTTTCATACAAAAGACATCCAAATGACAAATCTGGCTTTGGATTCACAAGAAAGAAAGAAGCAACCAAAAAGAAAGCTTCTTCCAGAAGATCTCATTCTAAAAATGGACATGTAAAGTCCAAAAGCAAGAAATTTCCTATAAGGAGCAAACCATCTGCTTCCAAGACTAACACCAAAGGACCCAAAAGAATATGGGTACCTAAAAACAAAATAATTCCTGTTGTAGATGTCCTTGATGGTAGGAAAGAAACACCAATCATGGTACCTGGACAGTGGCTGCTCACATCACATGACGAGCACAAGGTTTATGTTCCTAAACCTGACACCAATGCATGGTGGTATAGTCACTTTCAGAGGTAATCAGAAAGGGAGAATCAAGGGTATTGGTAAGATAGGTATTCCTCCTAGTCTCTTTATTGAGAATGTGCTATTTGTTGAAGGGCTAAAACACAATCTACTGAGCATAAGTCAATTTTGCGACAGTGGATATGATGTTTCCTTCAACAAGGAATCATGCATAGTTAGAGACTCTAAAGGTTCACATCTCTTCTCTGCAAAGAGACAAGGCAATCTTTATAAGATCAATATTGGTGAACTAAAGGATTAAAATGTATCATGCTTACTGTTTGTCAAAGAAAGTCATTGGTTATGGCATAAGAAGCTTGGCCATGTAAGTTTGAGATTAATCTCAAAATTGCAAAGATATAGCCTCGTAAGAGGATTGCCAACAATGTCATATAAGGATAACTTACTTTGTGAGGCATGTCAGAAAGGGAAACAAGTGAAAACATCTTTTAAAAGTAAAAACATTGTTTCCACTTCCAGACCATTAGAACTGTTACATATTGATCTCTTTGGTCCAACAAGGACAACCTCTCTTAGAGGGAAGAGATATGGACTAGTAATAGTTGATGACTATTCTAGATGGACATGGGTTTTATTCCTCACTCACAAGGATGAGGCTTTTAAGGAATTCTATAAATTCTGTAAACGTGTTTAAAATGAAAAAGGAGTATGTATAACTTCTATCAAAAGTGACCATGGAGGAGAGTTTGAAAACGAAAGTTTTCAGAGGTTTAGTGAAGAGAATAAAATTCTTCACAACTTCTCAACACCTAGAACACCACAGCAAAATGGTGTTGTTGAGAGGAAGAATAGGTCATTACAAGAAATGGCCAGAACCATGTTGAATGATAACTTGACTCCTAAGCACTTCTGGGCAGAAGCTGTAAATACTTCTTGTTATTTGCAAAACAGAATTTATATTAGGCCTATTATTAAAAAGACTCCATATGAACTATGGAAAGGAAAGAAACCCAACATATCATACTTCCATCCCTTTGGATGTCAATGTTTCATTCTTAACAAAAAAACAATTTGGGTAAGTTTGATTCAAAGTGTGATACAAGCATCTTACTTGGATATTCTGAAACATCTAAGGCATATAGAGTGCTTAACTCTAGAACCAAAAATGTTGAAGAAGCCATTCATGTGAGGTTTAATGACACTCAACCTGACATGGTCTTTGGTTTAAAAGACAGAAAAAGTATAAGTTGACAGACTATTGTGATGTTGACTATGCTGGAGACAAAATTGTAAGGAAAAGCACCAGTGGAGGCTGCCACATCATTTGAGGCAAAATGGTGTCATGGCTCAGCAAGAAGCAAGGAACAATAACACTATCAACAGCAGAAGCAGAATACATCTCAACTGCAAGTTGCTACTCTCAGATATTGTGGATCAAGAATCAACTTGAAGACTACAACATATTTGAGAGTAACATTCCTATCTTCTAAGAATAATACTGCTGCTATATCTCTTTCGAAAAATCCTACCATGCACTCTAGAGCCAAGCATATAGAAATAAAACATCATTTCATAAGAGACCATGTTCAGAAGGGGACCATTAAATTGGAATTTGTCAAGACAGACGATCAGCTTGCTGATATTTTTACAAAACCCCTTACTAAAGACAGATTGGTCTTTTTGAGAGAAAATATTGGGATGGTCTGGATGAATTAATGTTTTATCACTGTCTGCTATTCACTAGTAGAACTAAGGACACATCGTCTGGTGTGATACTTAAGTGAGGCATGTGCATGCCACGTGTTTCACACTCAAAATATGAGCCAAACCATGTGACTTTTTTTTCAAAAAAAAAAAAAATATGTTGTTTCAAGTCTGTCTTAAATGTGTCGTTTCAATCATTCCCTAACCGTACCATCACATTTAATGCACACTCATTACCTATTCCAGCCTACTGTTTCAAAATGTATACCCTAAGCTTTTGAAAACACTCATCTCTCACCCATTCTCTCTGCAACCAAGAACTTCAACAAATCCTAAACTCCAACCCTCGCCATGGCCAAAGGTAATCTGATCAAGGGATCTCCCTCCTCCCAAATACCGGCCTCACCGTCATCCTCTCAAGCTTCTGATGGAGCTTTTGGAGAACCTTCAACCAAACAGTCAACCCCACCTTCCAAACCATGACTGTGATGGCAGTTTCTACTCCATCCTCCACCTTTTTGTTTATGATAAAGGGGGAGGGATTTTTGGATGTATAAAATATTACCAGACAATGCTTGAGATTCTTTTAATAAAATAGTGAATGGTTCACTATTGTTTTTAATCGATTCTTTTAGTGTCTAAAATTATCCGCTTTAATTATTTCATGCCTTAACCTGTCATATGCATTTGCATGATAGACTCATGGGGAGTTCATCATGTTAATAACTGCGCATACATAATTATCATGAAATAATTGACACTCAAATACATAAATGTATGTGATTCATTGTCTGTTAAATCAAAATTATAACATGTGTTGTCATCATCAAAAAGGGGGAGATTATTAGAACCAAGACATTTGATGATGTCTAACCCCTAATACCTTGATAGGTTTTGATGATAACAAATGTGATAAATTTGATCAACTAATGATTTCAGATTAAGTGATTTCGGGAAATAAAGTAAGAACAGACAATGGTATAATCACTCTAACTCTTACTTTCGTCTTAACTATCTGAGAACTGATGATGATTAAGTCATGCACTATAATTGCTAATAAACAGACTGAAATAAGCTCTTAACGGATCATGCAAAGTCTCCAGGCCAGACGATGTCTGATGCAAGGCCAAACGATGTTTGATGCCAAGCTAAACAATGTCTAATGCAAGGCCAGACGATGTCTGAGGCCAGGCCAGATGATGTCTGATGCAAAGGCAGATGATGTCTGAGGCCAGGCCAGACGATGTCTAATGCTAGGTTAGACGATGTTTGATGCTAAGCTAGACGATGTCTGAAGCAGAGCCAAACGATGTCTAAGGCTAGAATAGACCATGTCTTTTAAATCAAAATGTGTTTGTTAAGCCAGACGCTGTCTGTGCACGAACAGACCATGTCTTTTAATTCAGAATGTGTTTGTTAAGCCAGACAATGTCTGTGCATGAACAGACCACACTTAATCAAGACCAGACTATATCTGTTAAGCCAGACTTTGTCTGTGCAGGAACAAAACATAATCTGTCATATGTGTTGTATAATTAATTCTTTACTCAAATAAAGGCACTACTGCAACAAAAAGAAAGGGAGACTCTCTTTGACATTACCTTCTTTGACTCCTCATATTGCTTGTATGTCTCGTATTATGTGAAGTGTGTAGGTACAACCAAAAGAACCAATTAGCATTGGGATACACACTTTTAGCTAAAAGACAACTGTAACAGAGACAGAAACCTGCTCCTGTCACATCAAGCATAATCAAAGCTACTTCAACACTCTACTGTGTGAGACAACGAAAAGAAGTCTTCTCCAACGTTCAAATTCATGAAGCTCACTTTATAAGGATGCCTCCATGAACAAGAACAGAATAACAAAAATCAATTTAGACAGCAAGAGAAAACACTCTGAGACAAGGTCTTGAGCACGAGCTGAGAGAAAAAGAATATCCATCCTCTACAAGCTCACGTAGATTCAACATTTGTTTATATCTTTTCTTTGAGAGTTATCTAAATCTTATACATATTTGTATAGAAAGCCAGGAGTGGCTTAGTGATAAAAAATACTTGGGAAGTATAATCTCAGGGGGAGATTCATACTTGTAACCAGAAGTGGTTTAGAATACTTGTAACCAGGAGTGGCATAGAGAATACTTGTGGCCAGAAATGGCAGTGAATAATACTTGTTTTGTAATCAATTGATTATAGTGGAACCCTTTAATAGTTGTTAAAGGAGAACTGAACGTAGCTCAGGTTGAGTGAACCAATATAAAAACAAGCTCTCATCTGGCTGTCTTGTGATTACATATATTTATCTTGCTCACTTTGCTCTTTTGGAAAGACTTTATAAGCTTTTCCTTGCAAGGATATATTTGTTGATTTAAACTAACATATATCCAAGAAGGAAACTTGTGAACTAATAGTATTTACAAAAAATATTTTAAACCCACTATTCACCCCCCCCCCCCCCCCACCCCTTCTAGTGTGTTCTTGTGTATTTCATTCTTCTTCATCATCAGAGATGGTCTGGTAACGAGCAGCAATCTTGGAGCAGACGCAGATAGTGGTGCGTCAGACACAGACAATTTACCATCATTTGATGGTCTGTTCCTTGTCACCGCATCTTCTAATCTGATATCTGCAAATGAATCTTTTAACTCTGATAGTTTCCTATTAGGTTGAGTGTCATTAAATCTTACATGAATGGCTTCTTCAACATTTTTGGTTCTAGAGTTGAATACTCTGTATGTCTTAAATGTTTCAGAATATCCAAGTAAGATGCTTGTGTCACACTTCGAATCAAACTTACCCAAATTATCTTTTGTGTTAAGAATGAAACATTGACATCCAAAAGGATGGAAGTATGATATGTTGGGTTTCCTTCCTCTCCACAGTTCATATGGTGTCTTTTTAATGATAGGCCTAATATAAATTCTGTTTTGCAAATAACAAGAAGTATTTATAGCTTTTGCCTAGAAGTGCTTAGGAGTTGAGTTATCATTCAACATGGTTCTGGCAATTTCTTGTAATGACCTATTTTTCCTCTCAACAACACCATTTTGTTGTGGTGTTCTAGGTGTTGAGAAGTTGTGAAGAATTCCATTCTCTTCACTGAACCTCTTAAAACTTTCATTTTCTTTAATTTCTTTTTCATAGATAAGTAGGCTTTTGAAAGAATAGATGAGTTGGAAAGAAGTTCTTGGTAAGCTTCTTGAAGTGAGATGAGATCATTGAGGTCTACCTCTTATTCTTCGTCATCTGATGCCTCGGACGCAGACACTAAAGGATTGTTGTCTGTCCTTGAAATACACAAGAACACACTAGAAGGGGGGATTGAATAGTGGGTTAAAATTTTTTCGTAAATACTATTAGTTCACAAGTTTCCTTCTTGGATACATGTTAGTTTAAATTAGCAAATATATCCTTGCAAGGCAAAGCTTTGAAAGCCTTTCCAAAAGAGCACAGTAGGCAAGATAAATATATGTAATCACAAGACAACAAATGAGAGCTTATTTTTATACTGGTTCACTCAACCTGGAGCTACGTCCAGTTCACCTTTAACAACTGTTAAAAGGTTCCACTATAATCAACTGATTACAAAAAAAGTATTCTTCACTGCCACTTCTGGCTACAAGTATTCTCTATGCACTATTGGCTACAAGTATTTTAAACCACTTTTGGTTACAAGTATTCTAAACCACTTCTGGTTACAAGTATGAATCTCCCCTTGAGATTATACTTCCCAAGTATTCTTTTATCACTAAGCCACTCTTGGATTTCTATACAAAAATGTATAAGATTCAAATAACTCTCAAAGAGAGGATATGAACAAGTGTTGAATCTATGTGAGCTTGTAGAGGATGGATATTCTCTTTTCTCTGAGCTTATGTTTCTTGGCTTTTTCTCAGAGTGCTTTGCTTACTTTACAAATTGATTTGAATGAGTTCGTTCTTGTTCATTAGTCTTCTTGTTGCATGGAAACTTCCTTATATAGTGAGCTTCATGGATTTGAATGTTGGAGAAGGTTTGTTTCCATTGTCTCACAAAAGAATGTTGAAGTAGCTTTGGCTGTGCTTGATGTGACAGGAGTAGATTTTTGTCTCTGTCACAGTTGGCTTTTAGCTTAAGGTATGCATCCGAATGCTGATTAGTCTTTTGGCTGTACCTACAGACTTTACATAATTTGAGACATGCAAGCAATACGAGGAATAGAAGAAAGTAAGATCAAAGAGTATCTCCCTTTCTTTCTGTAACAGCAATGCCTTTATTTGTGTAAAGAATTAACTTCAGACATTGTCTGGCTTAGTCTGACTGACCATGGTCTGGAATGAAGGACATGGTCTAGCCTAGCTTCAGACATCGTCTGGCTTAGCTTTGCATTGTCTGACCGTGTTTCATACATGGTCTGGTCCAGTACATATGCATAGTCTGGTCCTAGACTTGTGTTGTCTGTCCTAAGACTTCACATAGTCTGTCTGAGACTGTTGTATGGTTTGGTCTTAGACTTTGCATAAGTTTTTTCAAGACTTACCATGGTCTGTTTCGTGGCTTATTTTAGTCTGATTATAAGCAATTATAGTGCTTGATTATTCATTACAAGTTATGAGACTGTTAGGACGTAAGTGAGAGTTTGAGTGATTTTACCATTGTCTGTTCTCACTTTGATTTCCTAAAATCACTTAGTCTGAAATCATTAGTTGATCAATAATTATCACATTTGTTATCAACAAAACTTATCAAAGCATTAGGGGTCAGACATCATCAAATGTCTTGGTTCTAAAAATCCTTTGGCCTTTTTTACTGTTTGGTGAATCTTCTTCATCAGATGTAAACGATGTGGAGGTTGCATTTGCCATCAGACAAAGATTGATTTCTTCATTTGATGCTTCAGAACCTTCTTCGTCTGTTGAATCTTCCAGATCTTCCCAAGTGGACATCAGTCCTTTCTTCTTCTTGGGAAATCTCCTCTTGACCTTTTCTTTCCCTTTGTTGAGCTTTGGACATTCTAACTTGAAGTGTCCAAGCTTCTTGCACTCGTAGCAGACAATAGGATTTTTCTCCTTCTTCTTATGGTTTGTTGGGAATTTCTTGTTGAAGTTCTTCCATCTCGAACCACCTTACTTTCTCCACATCTTGTGGATTCTTCTAGAGATGAAAGAGAGCTCATCATCTTCTCCTGATTCATCTTTGCTTGAGGATGTGGACTCTACTTCTAATTGTTTTGCCTTAAGAGCTTTGGGAGTCCATCCTTTGGGTGGTATGGAAGACTGGCCCTTTGATGATGATGACTCTTTTGGTGTTATCTGATTGGGCTTGTGAGCTGATAATCACTTTATATACGTAAATATTGCATCATATTTTGTAGTGATTATTTAATGTTCTCAGGATTTTTAGCTTAGTTTGAAATCATTTAATATAGATTTGTATAGTTTGATAATTCAAACCCTAAGAAGTTATTTTGTGAGAAATATACTCTAATTTATGTGTGCAGGCCTAGATTCAATAGTAAAGGGAGAATGCAAGAAGAAGACATGACTCGCTAAGCGACACATCTCGCTCAGCGCTTCACTCACTGAGCGTAATAGCAAGCTACGCGAGCTAGGCGGCCTATGACGCGCTGAGCGCCATATTGCGCTAAGCGACATGTTCATTCGAACTGAATACTCGCTTAGTGAGACATCACGCTTAGCGAAAGTTGCTTTCGAACTAAATATGCGCTTAGCGGAAGATTGCGCTTAGCGAAACACCTTTTCTGAGATGCATTATGCAGTGCCCTGCGCTTAGCGGAATGTTGCGCTAAGCGCGACGTTGACTATATAAGCTGCACTTGTAATAATTTTGAAGCATTCAGACTTTGGTGGATTTGGTTGAGCTGCTTCCTCTGTTTTCTCTGTTTTCCTCTGTTCTCTTCATCCCCTTTTGTAACCTTTTCAAGGCTTCTCATGACAATGAGAGGCTAATCTATTAGTGTTGAGGACTTGGAACTAGGTGCTGATCATGTAAATGCTATTCTTCATATCTATTCATTGAAATATTCAGTTTAATGTTCATTTCTCTATCTTTATTCTTGTTATATGATTGGATCAGTTATATATGCATGTTTTAGAGTTTACCCGCCATTGACAGATCTTTGTTGAACTTGGAACTGAGTTTGAACTCTAATGGAGTGTATTTCTAGACATAGGATAGACTCCATTAGCTTCGCAAAGATCTCTAAGCTTCATCAAACCACTCAACTGAACTTACCGAGACATCGGAAGTGAGGTTGAGCAGTTTAGGCTTGATTTGATGAGAGATCACGTTTTGAGCACTTTTAGATCGAAGTTAATCTAAACTATTAATGTGAATGGAGAATATATCTTATATGTTTACATGGGAAGCAAACCGGTTGAACCAAATCCTCAACATATCCATTATTCCATTCTAAAACTCAAGCATGCCAACTGTTCGATCATAGTCCTGAATCAACATTGTCGTTTTTATTGTTTATAGTTAGTGTTAGCTGTAGTGTTTAGTTAAATTTCTGTTATTATTGATGTTTCAAGAACAACCAACTTTAAAAACCAAACTAATGTTTAGGAATTGATTACTTTACTGATAGTCAAATACGGACAATTCCCTGTGGATTCGATATTGGGATCTTCCCTTTTAAACTACTTGTGAGATATTTGGTACGCTTGCCAAAATAAACCATCAAGTTATTTGGCGCCATTGTCGGGGATTTGTTCATGGTATTCGGCGATTAGTATTTATGTCAATCTTAATCATTAGTTCAATTTTGTCTATTGTATAATTGTACTTAGTTTATATTCATTGTATGCTTTGTTTATATTTTGTTATTTCAAAGAAATCTGCCTCTGCCTCTGTTCTACATATTCTCTGCTGCATAATTGGAGTTGCTGCATAATTTGTAGCAGAAAATTCTGCATAAATTTGGAGCACTGATTTGGTAGAACTTGCTTTCAATTGCTGCATAATCTAGAAATACATTGCTGCATAATTTTCATGCAAAAAATTCTGCATAATTGTCATTCTTGAGTGTTGCTAACCCACTTTTGAGTACTTGAAGTGTATGCGAGGTAGGAGTTCAGAAGCTGAATTCCTCAACAAATACTTTCCGGAGTCCAATACTGCACAAGGGAAGACAGAGATTTCCTCTTTCACTCAAAGGGCTGAGGAATCTCTAGGTGAAGCGTGGGATCGCTTTAGAGGATTGCTAAGGAAGACACCAACCCATGGCTTTGAGGAGCCAATACAAATTATCATGTTCATTGATGGGTTGAAGAACCATACCAAGAAATTGTTGGATGCTTCAGCCGGAGGGAAGGTCAAGATGAAGACTGTGGAGGATGCCATAGCACTGATTGAAAATATGGTTGCAGGCGATCATTCTATCACTCATGATAGGACTCATATTCCTCCAAGGAAGGGCATTTTGGAGTTGCATTCTCAAGATGCCGTCTTAGCTCAAAACAAAATCCTAACCCAACAAATTGAGGCTCTTACAAAGCAACTGAGTAGCCTTCCACAACAACTGAAGAGTCTTCACAACCAACACCCTCCTCCAAGGAATTTTTGTTGTCAAGTATGTGGAGGAGACCATGAAAACGGTGTTTGTATGACCTCAGAAGGGCCACATGAAGAAATGAACTACATGGCCAACAACAACAATAATCGTGGAGGTAATTACAGTGGGTACAATTAGGGTCAAGGGGGAAACCAAGGTGGAAGCTACAACCGGGAATGACAATCACATCCTGGTAACAACTATAACAAGGACTCAGGAGGCCGGTCAAATAGACCTCAGCATCAAGGACCCTCTGTGTATGAGAGGCAGAATAAGTTGGAAGACTTTTTCGCACGATTCTTAGATGTGACTGTTTCCAACCACAAGAGCACTCAAGCCTCCATTAAGAACTTAGAAGTCCAATTGGGGCAGCTGGCCAATCAAGTGGCCGAAAAATTCAATGGGAAATTCATTGCCAACACGGAGGTGAACCCAAAGGAACAATGCAATGCTGTAATGACTAGAAGCAAATGCATAGAAGACGTTGCCCTTAACACACTAGAACCGACAGCAGTAGAAGCTAATGCCCCCAGTGGAGTGATAGAAGATGTGTTAAGTGAGGAAGAGGCTGATAAAGGTCAGGAAGAAGGGATAGCAACTGACCAGGAAGATGGCACAAGCAAAAATGGTGGAATTATGACTGAAGAGGCATTACCAATGCACGAGCCCAAGCACCAATTGGCGAAGAAGGCAAAGGAAGCTCTAGAACAAGAGGTCACCAAGAATCTACCTTATCCTCTAATTCCGTCAAGGAAAGACAAGGAGAGGTATTTCACTAGATTTCTAGAAGTCTTCAAGAAATTGGAGATCACCATTCCCTTCAGTGAAGCGCTACAACAGATGCCTTTATATGCCAAGTTCATGAAGGATCTGGTTACTAAGAAGAGGAAGTACATTGAAAAGGAGACCATCAACGTTCAGGGCAATTGTAGTGCCATCATCCAATGGACCCTTCCACCAAAGTTCAAAGATTCGGGTAGTTTCACAATTCCTTGCACCATTGGAGAGATTTCCATAGGGAAAGCCCTAATTGACTTAGGTGCAAGCATCAATTTAATGCCACTCTCAGTGCTTCGGAGGATTGGAGACTTGGAATTGAAACCTACTCGGATGACTCTCCAACTTGCAGATTGCTCCATCAAATATCCTCATGGTGTCATTGAGGATGTCATAGTTAAGGTAGGAGAATTCACCTTCCCTGTTGATTTTGTCATCATGGACATGGAGGAGGATAAGGAGGTGCCCTTAATTTTAGGAAGACCCTTTATGATGACGGCTAACGTGGTGGTAGATATGGGAAAAGGACATCTCCAACTGAGTGTGGCTGATCAAAAGGTCACCTTCAACATCTTTGAAGCCATGCACCACCAGAATGACACCAAGGATTGCCTCCGCATTGATGCTTATGAAGAGGAAGTGGTAGAAGCTACTCAACAACTGACTTTATACTCTCCTCTAGAGTGAGTCCTGGTTAATTCCATGGACTGCCTTACTATAGAGGACGAAAATGAAGTCCAAGAGTACAGACATCATTTGGAAAAGCTAAAAGAAATTCCTCCAAATGATAATATCTATGAAAAGTTGAAGAATGACAAGGTAGAGAGGCCCAAGCTTGAGTTGAAGACCTTACCTTCTCATCTTAAATACATTTTTTTGGATGAGGAGGAAGGCAAATCAATAATCATAAGCAATTCTCTGTCTTCTGAGGAAGAAACGCAACTATTGGAACTTCTCAAGCGTTATCAAGAAGCTATAGGTTGGCACATCTCTGATCTCAAGGGAATTAGTCCATCTTATTGTATGCACAAAATCATGATGGAAGCCGACTACAAGCTAGTGCGACAACCTCAGAGGCGACTCAACCCCACCATGAAGGAAGAGGTGAGGAAGGAAGTGCTAAAGCTTCTGGAGGCTGGGTGATCGAGGCCGTACCCAAACCAAATAAAAACAATTAAATGCAGTACTAGGAAGTGATCCTAGGTCGTTTCCCAGCGAGCAATGATCAAACAAACGTTCATAACACTTAACAACAATAAAACAGTAGCAAATGGGGGGGTTTCTTTGCTTTAATAGTTTAAACAGGAAACAACTTGAATTAAAAAAACAGAACTAAAACGTGTTGTTTCCCCTTGATTCAAAAGCAAGTCTCTTATCCTAGGTTACGAGAATCTATCCCTAATCAATTCAGCCACTTAATCCAACCCGAATTAAATTACTAAGCGAAAATTAATACAAGGTTTTCATTATGTGATTAAGCAACACATACACCAATTAATTCCTCTCACAGGTCCATCACGAGAATAATTGGTGAAGGGGAAAAATTGATCGGACATTGACATTAATAACAAAACCTCAAAGAGAGCTAGTGCTTAGTCCTCAAGAGAAAACAACACCGAAAATTTAACCTTCCATTCAAATTAAACAGCAGAATCGAAACGTAAATGGCAAAATGCAAAACAGAAACGAAAACAAGGATAGAAGGCAAAAACAAAACTGGGAATGAAAACTGAAAACGAACCAACAATGAGGAGCGAAAAACGAAACGAAGCGGAGAATGCACAAAAACGCTGCTCTACATGAATAGTAGCATCCGGGGACGTGAAACCCTTCTCTCGAATAGTGAAAAATGAAAACCTAAAAACTCTCCCCCTTTACGTGACTTGGGGCCTTTTTTAATCTGTCTCACCCGGAAGTCCTTACATAAAACCCTAGGATACTAATCTAATTTGGGCCCATAAAAAATCTGATGCGGCCCAATTACAAAATACAGCAATAAAATGAAATAAAATAAAACTGGATGACAAATAAAACTAAAACAGTCTCCTCTCTTCAAGCCCAAAATGGTTCAGCCCAATTCCAGATCCAAGCCCAATTGCTTATAATTCTCCTAAAATCAAATTAAAATACAGAATTAGTCAAAACGGCCCAAATGATAAAACTGCATAATTAATTTGACAATTAAGGCTAATTAGTAATTAAAATGATGACAGAAAGGGGTAAGAAATAGGAGAAAATAATGACACATCACTGGGATGATTTACCCCATCTCCGACAATAGCTGGGTGAGTCCAGTGCAAGTAGTGCCAAAGAAAGGTGGAATGACAATGATCCGCAATGATAAAAACGAGTTGATACCCACTTAGACTGTCATAGGGTGGAGAATGTGTATAGACTACAGGAAGCTGAATGAAGCCACAAGAAAAGACCATTTTCCCCTGCCTTTCATGAACTAAATGCTAGAAAGGTTAGCTGGGCAAGCTTACTATTTTTTTCTTGATGGCTACTCTGGATATAATCAAATAGCAGTAGACCCGGAGGACCAAGAGAAGACTGCTTTCACTTGCCCTTTTGGAGTTTTTGCTTATCGGAGAATGCCATTCGGATTATGTAATGCTCCGGCCACGTTCCAGCGCTGCATGCTTGCTATCTTTGCCGACTTGGTAGAGAAATGCATTGAAGTATTCCTGGACGACTTTTCTGTCTTTGGGGCTTCGTTTGGCCTGTGTCTCTCTAACCTAGAGTTGGTATTGAAAAAATGTAAGGAGAGTAACTTGGTGCTGAATTGGGAGAAATGTCACTTCATGGTTCAGGAGGAAATTGTGCTTGGGCACAAAATTTCAATAAGAGGAATCGAAGTGGACAAGGTGAAGATTGATGTGATTTCCAAGCTACCACCACCAGCTAACGTGAAGGGGGTGAGGAGTTTTCTTGGTCATGCCGGCTTCTACAGAAGATTTATTAAGGACTTCTCCAAGATAGCCAAACCACTTAGCTCCTTGTTAGCAAAAGAAGTCAAATTCAGCATGAGCACAGAATGCTTAACTGCCTTTTACGCCTTGAAGGACAAGCTTATCTCTGCACCAGTGATAATTGCTGCTGATTGGAGTCAAGATTTTGAGTTGATGTGCGACGCCAGTGATTATGCAGTAGGAGCTGTTCTAGGACAATGGAGGAACAAAGTCTTTCACTCCATCCACTACGCTTCCAAGGTGCTCAATGACGCTCAACTCAATTACGCTACCACAGAAAAAGAGCCGTTGGCCATAGTATATGCTCTGGAAAAGTTTAGATCCTATTTGGTAGGATCTAAGGTGATTATTATACTGACCATGCAGCCATAAAATATCTCCTCACCAAGCCAGACTCCAAACCCAGACTGATTCGATGGGTGCTACTTCTGCAAGAATTTGATATTGAGATCAAAGACAAAAAGGGGAGCAAAAATTTAGTTGCAGACCATCTATCTCGCCTAATAAATGAAGAAGTCACCAACAAAGAGCTGGAGATCAAAGAGGAGTTTCCTGATGAATTCCTCATGATAGTGCAGGAGAGACCTTGATTTGCAGACATTGCCAATTATAGAGCTACCCATGTGATGCCAGAAGGGATGAATTGGCATCAAAAGAAGAAATTCTTGAGGGACTGCACTCATTATGTTTGGGATCATCCTTTCCTGTTTAGGATTGGGGCCGATCAACTTCTAAGGTGATGTGTTCCACAAGAAGAGGCCAAGAATATTCTGTGGCATTGTCATAATTCACCTTATAGAGGTCACTATAATGGTGGAGTATAGCTGCCAAGGTACTTCAATCAGGCTTCTACTGGCCAACTTTGTTCAAGGATGCTTTTGAACATGCTCAAGCGTGTGATAAATGCCAAAGGACAGGGAGCATATCAAAAAGGCATGAAATGCCTCTCCAAAATATCCTTGAAGTAGAGGTCTTTGATTGTTGGGGTATTGACTTCGTTGGCCCTCTCCCTCCTTCATTTTCAAATGAATACATATTGGTAGCCGTAGACTATGTGAGCAAGTGGGTTGAGGCTATGGCATGTCAGAAAAGTGATGCCAAGACCGTCATCAAATTTCTAAAGCGGCAAATTTTCACAAGGTTTAGAGTACCTCGCGTCTTGATAAGTGATGGAGGAACACATTTCTGCAATGAAGCTCTTTCAAAAGTCCTCCAACATTATGAAGTGCGACACAAGGTAGCATCGCCCTATCATCCGCAAACCAATGGCCAAGCAGAAGTTTCCAATAGAGAAATCAAGAAAATCCTGGAAAAGACAGTGGCAGCATCAAGGAAGGATTGGGCACATAAGCTGGATGATTCCCTCTGGGCCTATAGGACTACATTGAAGACTCCAATTGGTCTCACACCATTTCAGATGGTATATGGCAAGGCCTGTCACCTTCTAGTGGAAATGGCTCACAAAGCTTGGTGGGCAATTAAATTGCTAAATTTTGATCCAACATTGACGGCCGACAAGAGAAAGCTGCAGTTATTAGAACTAGAGGAAATGAGAACTCAGGCCTATGAATCCTCAAAGCTCTACAAAGAGAAGACCAAGAGATATCATGATAAGAAGCTGCTGAAGAGGGAATTTCATATAGGGCAGCGAGTGCTCCTATTCAACTCAAGACTCCGGCTTTTCCCTGGGAAATTGAAGTCCAAGTGGTCTGGTCCCTTCACCATCAAAGATGTCAAATCTTACGGAGCAATTGAGATCATGGATCCATCAGCAGAAAACCCACAAACAAGCTGGGTGGTGAATGGCCAAAGACTCAAAGGCTATCATGGTGGAGAAATTGAGAGGCTTACAACAATCATACATCTACAAGATCCTTGATCTTGTCAACCGTCAAGCTATTAACGTTAAAGAAGCGCTAGCTGGGAGGCAACCCAGGTTTGTCACTTCATTTTTTTCAATTTTTGGCATCAATAATAAATCTCTACATAGTTCGCTTAGCGTTTCTCTTCGCTGAGCGCAACATTGGCTCGAACTGTTTTTGTGCTAAGCTCATGTTCATGCTTAGCGAAAACTCAATTCGAAGTGAAGTTTCGCTAAGCGCTTACACGAGCTTAGCGCAAAATTAGTTCGAATGAAATTTTCGCTAAGCTAGAACACGTGCTTAGCGCAAATTCATTTCGAGTTGTGAGGTCGCTTAGCGCGCTATGCAGCTCAGCGCAGTTTTGGCTCGACTTAGAATGTCGCTAAGCGCATGGCGGCGCTCAGCGGTTCTTTGGCTCGAACACATTACTCGCTGAGCGCACGATCGTGCTAAGCGGGATCTGCATAATTATGCAAATCTCGCTAAGCGCGTATCTTCGCTCAGCGGAGTTAAAAAAAAATAATTTTAAGTTCAAAATGAAATAAAGAGGTCGAGATGTTGCGCTAAGCGCAACCATGCGCTAAGCAAGGCTATCATAATTGCTGAGCAATTTTGAAACTACCCACTCTCCCTCTTTCCCAAATTAAATTTTCTCTCTCACTCAAAACCTAATTCCCTTCCTCTTTCTCACGCCGTCCCCTCTATTTCTTCACTCTCACTTTTCACTTCCATTCACTCACTCACTCACTACATCTGCATCTTCTTTAATCCCATTCTTCTTCAGTCTCCACACCAGATGGCTCCTAAATTTCACAACAACCGCGGCACGTCTTCTTCTAGAACACCACCTACACCACCTATGCCACCTACATCTCCTACACCTACTGCCACGCACAAAAGGGTTATCTATCCCTATGACGCCGACCGTTTCTCTTTCTTTGAAGCCCAAGAGAGATTTGAGAATGAACTCATGGGTTGGGGACTCATTGCAGAGCGGCCTGTAAAGATTGCTCCGGGTGACTATGATGTCTTCCGCAATGAGCTGCATCGTCGTGGCTGGCTCAAAAAGCTATGCTCCCTGCCAGATAAGTCCATTGATGAGCCTCTGGTCAAGGAATTCTACGCCAACATTTATGAACCGGAGAGAGAATACAAGGTGGCCAACTGGCAATGCAAGGTTCGGGGGAAGACCATTCGCTGGGATGGTGTAGCTATCAACCGGATTCTGCAAACCCCTCCGATCCTCATAGGCGATACTGGGAAAACTCAATTTGACATTTTCCTCAGCCAATACAAAGACCCCAAGGTTATCACAGCGCTGTTGTGCATACCAAACAAGGGATATGTCAAGAACAAAGAGGGAGCCATTACGAAGATTGTGCGGCCAAATATGACCACCTTGACTCAAGCGTGGTCCGCTTTCTCCTACTACACATTGGCGCCCACCTCGCACACCTCTGATGTTACAGTGGAGAGAGCTGAATGGATATATGCCCTTATTATGAAGATGGATATGAATGTGGGTAGTTTCATATCCAATCAGATTTCTGTCATGGCTCACTCCAGCGTTAGCCGATTGGGTTTTCCGGCTCTCATTTCAGCATTGTGCAACGCAAAAGGGGCTAGCTCCAGCACTCCAGTCTTGCTTAAGCTGAGCCCTCCAATCACTTTCAAGTACATCTGTACTTTCTGCTACAATGAGGCCGATCCTAACAGACCTGAGCTCCCTCCCAACACTAGGAAGCGACCTCGCACGAAGACAGTTTCTGGGAGTTCTTCATCTACCACTGCAACTGTCACTGAAGACATGCTACAGACCGCTCTCAATAGTCTGCAATTGTCACTTAGTCAACAGATAGAAGAACGAACCAATGCACTATACCGGGGTCAATGTACAATCATCGACAATCTACACCACCTCTCCCTTCAACAACCAGTCATGTCTTTGGAGGCCTTCCAGGCCCATATGCAATGGCCTGTGGACAGACCTTCCTTCTCTCAAGGGAGTGATGGTGGTGGTGACAAAGTAGCTGAGGAAGAAGGGAACCAGGAGGATAATGAAGAAGAGGCTGTAGGAGGGGACAACATAGAGGCCATAGGAGAGGACAACATGGAGGCTGACCTGGAGGAGGATTAGCAGATGTGAATCATGGCCGTCTACAAGAGGCCAAGTGTTTTAAATGTTTTGTCATCTGAACTATTTTATTATTTCTGTTTATTTTACTTTACATATTTAACAGTTTTATATAGTTTAGCATTTCTGTGGTAATTAATTTTTTTGTGCAACGTTGGATGTCTTGTGAACATTTGGTTCAATCTATGTTTGAATTATTGTTTGTTTTGAACCTATGACACAATTGTTTTCGAACTGGGTGAGAGCGTGTTGTTAGGTTGCTTAGTTTTGAGGCGATGCATGCATGTGAGTTTGGGGAATTAATAACTGTGAGCAATTGACTTTTGAAGGACTTGTGAACATTGTGAAAATTAACCGATAAGTGTGAGAATTATACTGTGAGAGAACAATTGAGTTGTTGCACTCATTTTTGAATGATTCTCTGAATTGCTGTGTGCATAATTAATGTGGAAATGATTAAGGCCTTGTTTTCTTAGAGTGATTCCCAGAGCCAAAAAGTCAATCCAGTAAGGTTGAGAAGAATCCTCTGCTAAACCATTGAGCCTAATAGACAACTATTTTGTCTTGTGAACCTAGAACCTAAACAAGAATTGCCTACCTTGCCTTAGGGAATAGGAAAGCATATCTTTTATGGTTTGAGACAAAATTGTTCCAAATTTTGGGGAGTCAGGTGAAGATCCACATTAAAAAGAAGAAAGGATAGCAACACACTTGCTACAATATGAATCATAAGAGGCAAAGCCTCCAAAAAAAAAAAAATTGGAATAATTGAAAATTCAATCAATTGTGATTCAAGCAGAAAGTAGTTGTTGTCCAGCTGTGGAAAGTACTATGAGGCATATAGAGGAAATTGATAATCAAGAAGGGAGATAAAGATATGTTTTCTTCAATCCTTAGGAATTGTAATTCAAGAAAAACCAATGTTTTTTATAGCCCAGCCGTGATTCAACCCTGACTAAGACCTTAATGATCCACATTGTTTGTACATCTGCAATAAATTGAGAAGAAATTCAAAAGTTAAGTGCACAATTTCAATTGGAATGATTTAACCATCTTATACTTTATACACTAAGTGTTGAGTGAAACATTGGCCTTGTGAGAGTCATAGTGTTCACTTGAACTTCGAATTGCTGAATGCTCCTTTGTTGGTTTGCTGAATTTGTGTGCATGTTGAAAACTCTCGTTGTGACCTTAATGCGTTTAATCTCAATTGAGAACACTTTTTGCAAGTGTCATTGGTATAAAACTTGATTCTGATCCTGCCAATTGTTCCTCTGCATCCACTTTGTTGTTATGTAGATATTCTTTTGCTTGAGGACAAGCAAAGCTTTAATTTGGGGGAGTTTGATAATCACTTTATATACGTAAATATTGCATCATATTTTGTAGTGATTATTTAATGTTCTCAGGATTTTTAGCTTAGTTTGAAATCATTTAATATAGATTTGTATAGTTTGATAATTCAAACCCTAAGAAGTTATTTTGTGAGAAATATACTCTAATTTATGTGTGTAGGCCTAGATTCAACAGTAAAGGGAGAATGCAAGAAGAAGACATGACTCGCTAAGCGACACATCTCGCTCAGCGCTTCACTCGCTGAGCGCAATAGCAAGCTACGCGAGCTAGGCAGCCTATGATGCGCTGAGCGCCATATTGCGCTAAGCGACATGTTCATTCGAACTGAATACTCGCTTAGCGAGACATCACGCTTAGTGGAAGTTGCTTTTGAACTAAATATGCGCTTAGCAAAAGATTGCGCTTAGCGGAACACCTGTTCTGAGATGCATTATGCAGTGCCCTGCGCTTAGCGGAATGTTGCGCTAAGCATGACATCGACTATATAAGCTGCACTTGTAATAATTTTGAAGCATTCATACTTTGGTGGATTTGGTTGAGCTGCTTCCTCTGTTTTCTCTGTTTTCCTCTGTTCTCTTCATCCCCTTTTGTAACCTTTTCAAGGCTTCTCATGACAATGAGAGGCTAATCTATTAGTGTTGAGGACTTGGAACTAGGTGCTGATCATGTAAACGCTATTCTTCATATCTATTCATTGAAATATTCAGTTTAATGTTCATTTCTCTATCTTTATTCTTGTTATATGATTGGATCAGTTATATACTGGGATCTTCCCTTTTAAACTACTTGTGCGATATTTGGTACGCTTGCCAAAATAGACCATCATGAGCCTTCAGAGCTAGGGACTTGCCTCTTTTTAATTTAGTGTCTCCTTGCAGCTCTTGGTCATGCAACATTAGAATTCTTACGAGCTCTTCGAGAGGCATATAATCTAAGTCCTTAGAAGCTCTAATGGCTGTGACCTGAGGTCTCCATTGTGTAAACAAGCTGCGAAGGATTTTGTCAACATGTTCGAAGTTTTTGAAACTTTTACCAAGGTTTCGAAGCTCATTTAAAATGGTTTGAAATCTAGACATTATACTGATAATGATTTCATTTTCTTCCATAGCGAAGAGTTCATATTCTCTGGTGAGAACACTTACCTTATTTGAGGACCCTTCTTAAGTTATTATGAATGTGTCCCATATATCCTGGGTGGATTTGAACTGACTTATCTTTCTGTGCTTAGTTTCTAAGATGCATGCATGTATTGCATTCCTTGCTCTGGAGTTGAGGATGAATCTATGCTTTTGTTCCTCAGTCCATTGTTCCTTTGGAATCTCAATATCACCATCATCAACTGGAATGTAGTTTCCATTTTCTATCTAGCATGTCTATGTGGCATGATTCAAAATACGTCTCCATTCTTTGTCTCAAGTATGTGAAGTTTTCACCTTTAAAGACTGGAGGTTTGTGGATGAAATACACAGGACCACACTAGAATCTAGAATGGGGGTGGGGGGGGAGGGGGTTGAATAGTGAGTTAAAAAAATTTCTTTTAAACACTATTAGTTCACAAATTGCTTTCTTGGATATATGTAAGTTCAAACCAGCAAATATATCCTTATAAAGCAAAGTTTGAGAAATCTTTTCAAAAGAGCACAGCAGGTAAGATGAATATAGTAATCACAAGACAGCAAATGAGAGCTTGTTTTTATACTGGTTCACTCAACTGAGCTACATCCAATTCTCCTTTAACAACTGTTAAAGGGTTTCACTATAATCAACTAATTACAAAACAAGTATTCTTCACTGCCACTTCTGGCCACAAGTATTCTCTATGCCACTCATGACTACAAATATTCTAAACCACTTCTAGTTACAAGTATGAATCTCCTCCTGAGATTATACTTCCCAAGTATTTTTTATCACTAAGCCACTCCTGGCTTTCTATACAAATATGTATAAGATTCAGATAACTCTCAAAGAGAGGATATAAACAAATGTTGAATCTACGTGAGCTTGTAGAGGATGGATATTCTTTTTCTCTCAGCTCGTGCTCAAGACCTTGTCTCAGAGTGTTTTCTCTTGCTGTCTAGATTGATTTTTGTTATTCTGTTCTCGTTCATTCTTCTTCTCATTTCATGGAGGCATCCTTATAAAGTGAGCTCATGAATTTGAATGTTGGAGAAGACTTCTTTCCATTGTCTCATACAATAGAGTGTTAAAGTAGCTTTGACTGTGCTTGATGTGACAGGAGCAGGTTTTTGTCTTTGTTACAATTGTCTTTTAGCTAAAAGTGTGCATCCCAATGTTGATTGGTTCTTTTGGCTGTACCTACACACTTCACATGATTCAAGACACACAAGAAATATGAGGAATAGAAGAAAGTAATATCAAGGAGTATCTCCCTTTCTTTCTGTTACAGCAATGCCTTTATTTGTGTAAGGAATTAATTATAAAACACATATTCCTCAGCACATATGACAGACTTCATTCTGTTCTTGCACAAACAACGTCTTGCTTAACAGACATAGTCTGGTCTGACTTACTATGATCTGGAATGAAGAACATGGTTTGTTCTAGCCTTAGACATCGTCTGGCTTAGCTTCAGACATCGTCTAGCTCAGCGAATTATTCTTTGTCTGACGAGTTCCATACATGGTCTAGTCTAGTACATATGCATAGTCTGGTCTAAGACTCGTGTTGTCTGTCCCAAGACTTCACATAGTCTGTCTGAGACCATTTGTATGGTCTGGTCTATAGACTTTGCATGATCCGTTAAGAGCTTATTTTAGTCATTGTCTGTTCTCACTTAGTTTGAAATCATTAGTTGATCAAATATTATCACATTTGTTATCATCAAAACTTATCAAGGTATTAGGGGTCAAACATCATTAAATGACTTGGTTCTAACAATCTCCCTTTTTTTGATGATGACAACACATGTTATAATTTTGATTTAACAAACAATAAATCACAGACATTTATATATCAGAGTGTGAATTATTTCATGACAGTTAAGTATGCGCAGTTATTAACATAATGAACTCCCCCTGAGTCTATCATGCAGATGCATATGACAGATTAAGGCATGAAATATTTAATACGGATAATAACAGACAGTAAATGAATTGAATAAAAAAAAAATAGTGAACCAATCACTATTTTATTAAGCATTGTCTAGAAAATTCTATACATTCAAAATTCTATCCCCCTTTGTCATAAGCAAAAGGTAAAAGATGGAGTAGAAAATGCCATCACAATCAAGGTTTGGAAGGTGGGGTTGATTGTTTGGTTGTGGATTCTCCAGCTTCTGATGGAGCGTCTGTTGCAGGAGGATATTCTGACGGCGGTGGTGGAGCTTGAGTAGTCGTAGGTCTAGGAGTAACAATAGCAGCAATGGAGGCATTGAAGGCAAGTGTCACCTCCTTGATGATGCTAGCTCTTTGCTCGTCTAATTTGGCATTCAATTGAGCTTCGACTTGAGCAGCAACCTCAACAAATATTCTTAATCCCAGCTTGGCTTATAATGTAGATTCAAGGGCAACTAAGTCAAGTAAAGGGTCTGACTGTGCTGTAGCACTGAGTGGTAGGGCTGCAATTGGAGTGCTTGACCTGGACTGAGTGGACACTAGATCAGTGCACTCATCGGCTGGTGTGGATTCTGCAGACTTTTCAACCAAGTTTGCAACTTGCTCAGTAGCAAGTGCAGCATCTTGAGCTGCCTCAACCTCTTGCTTCAAGGCCAACTCCCTGAGCTTTTTCTCTTCTTCTTCCTTGGCCTTCTTCTCTTGAGCCAGATCATTAAGTTGTTTATCCTCTTCTTAAGCAACTAACATAGCTCTCAGTCTGGCAGCCTCCTCTAGAATTCTTGCTTCTTCTATTGCTTTTGTTGCTGCCTTGGCTGCAGCTATCAGTGCTTGAGCAGTTTTGTATTCAGCATAGTACTCAGCAAGCATCTTCTCATCTTCAGCTTTATCTCCAAGGGTGTGAGGAGTCAGCAAAGTGGGCACAACCACTGTGTCTCTGATACATGAATGAAACTACTGGAGGAGGAGTCTTCACTTACAATGTCAATCTTCTACTTCTCTTCATCTGAAAGATTGGATGTCCCTATGGTGTGGAGCATATTACTCATCACATTTTGCCAATAGATGCCAGCATCTGCTTTTGTGTTCTCTGGTGGCAGAACATGCTCCTATTGAGGCAATGGCTCAATGTCTGGTATGTGCTATGGAAGATTGTTTGCTCTTGCAATCTTCTTCCCCTTCAACTTGTTGGGGTTGACAATTGGAAGCTTGGTAACTATATAGTCTGGAGCGACATGTATATCAATATCTTGAGAGATATGCAGGCTTGGTGGATACAACTGTCTAGGGGCTGTGCCTTGAAACTTCAAGTGGCACAAAGCCTTGTATTCAGCACACGTGGCCTGGAAGGAGAAGTGTTGCATCATCTTCCACATAGCACAAGGAGAAGTGTTGCATCATCTTCTGATGCCAAAAGCCAGAGGGAGGTGGAGGAGGAGGAGTGTCTTCTCTGAATTTGGACAAAGTACAACAGTCTGAGTTGTGTGATCAGACTATGTCTCAGACTAAACAATGGGTTCAGTCTATTGGGTGATCATCTGTCCAGTCCAGTGGGGACAGACGAAGGTTGATCTTCTATCTAAACAATGGGTTTAGACAATGGCTCTTGCATAGTCTGTGCTTGGGCATCAAACTGTGCAACTACTGTTTGGCTTACTGTGGTCTGTGTAGGTGACATAGATGATAGGGGTTCAACAGACGGTGTATCTGTTGTGGCTTCTATTTGGGCTAAGATTGGTATCGTCTGAGGAATATTCTTCCTTGGACGTTTATGTGTAGAATGAGGGTGAGTGGGTAGAGTGAATGTAAGGAGTGTGATACCTAGATCAATGGTTGAGGTGGTTGTCTGTCCAGTGTGTGTCATCTTCTAACACCACTTTTCTTTTCACATTCAGCTCCTTGGTTGTGGTGCTGGGTGGTCTGATGGTCAGACCTTCTGACTTAGTGGTCTGTTGCGCCCTGAGTTGTCTTCTAGATCTCTTGAAGACTAGTCCCTCGTCTAAGCCTTCTTCTTCAACCTCAGCAACATTGACAGCTTCCAGTCCTATGTCTGCTACCTCCTTCAGAGACACCTGAGGTTTAGCAGTCATTCTAGCAACACCCTTACCCTTCTGTTGAGCTCTTGTCTTGATCCTCAGAGTGGGTGGTCTGGGTGGTGCTTGCTGGACTATCTGCTTGCCCTTCTTGGCTTGTGGCTCTTTAGCAAACTATGCTGCAACCTTGCGTGTTGTCCAGACTGCAATAGCAAGCCTCCTCATTTTGCTTGTCAAGGGTTGGATGGAAGCAGCCTCATCATAAATCACTAGGCTCTTTCCTTTTCCACCCTTCTTCTTCTTGGTTTACTTCTTCTGACCTTCACCTTCATCATTAGAAAGCTTAGGGAACTTGTCAGGTGATCCCTTGGTGATTTCAAATCCCATGTTCAACTTAAGCAAATTGGAGGATGTTAGCATCCTCTGTTGAACAAATGGGCCTTTCACATTCACATAAGTCATCTCATCCAGACGTTTTGATTGTATTTCTCTGTATAGTTTGTTGTAGCAGTGAGCATCCCAAAGAATCTTGTTTATCAAGGCTGTGTAATATGTGGCCACAAAGGTTGACAAGTATTGAATATGGTTGACCAGGTTGTAGAAGAGTGTGTGTGGAAGGTTGAATGGAATCCCTTTGATGACGTGGTAGAGGATGTATCTATGGAGGGCAGACACATGATCTCTAGACCCAATCTTGTGCAAGATGGTCTTGTTGATGATGTTGAACATCAACTTAGTCAGAGGTGGGAAGTTGGCTGGGTGCAACTTCTTGGCATTCTTGGCCACCTCATAGTTAGGTCTAAGAATGAACCTTTCTAATGTCCCTTCATCAATTTCAGAGTCTCATCCCTCTGTGAAGTAGTTGGAGTGTAGTTCACACCCTATAGCTTGAGCAATGGAGGAGGGAGAGACAGTGATGTCACACCCGAAGACATTGCTGACAATCTCGTTTCCTTTAATCATAGCATTTGTCCAAAACTCTTTGATGAGTCTAGGGGCGATCTTCTTGCGATCATTGAAGTAGCCCCTGATCCCAGCAAACTTGAAATACCTTAAGATGTTAAGGCCACATTCTTCAAGGTAGGGTATATCAATGTAGTACTCCACGTGAATGTTCCTAGTGTAGGAACCTCATGGCTTGATCAGAATGTTCTCTATGTCGTTGAGGTTGCATTCTCTTCTCACTTCTGGATCAATGTTGGACGCAAAACTGTTGGTGTCTATCGTAGACTCTAGCATGACATCTTCAAGATGCTCATCAAAAGCACGAGAGGATGAGGGTGAGGAAAGTTGTTGGGAGGAGGAAGAGCCCTTGATTGGGTTACCATTGGCCATGGAGAGGGTTTATGTTTAAGGTTTCTTGAAGTTCTTAGTTGTAGAGAGAATGGTTGATAGAGATGAGTGTTTTCGAAAGCTTGGGGTATACGTTTTGCAACTAGTAGGCTAGAATAGGTAATGAGTGTGCATTAAATATGATGGTACGGTTAGGGAATGATTGAAACGACACATTTATGACAAACTTGAATGTGAGTTTTGGGCTTTAATGACTCAGAACCCAGCAAATGCTTAAGTTACAAAAACATTTTCAAAAATCCACATGGTCTTACTCATATTTTGAGTGCGAAACACGTGGCATGCACATGCCTCACTTAAGTATAACGCCAGACAATGTGTCTTTAGTTATACTAGTGAGCAACAGACAGTAATAAAACATTAAGTCACCCAGACCATCCCAATCTTTTCTCTCAAAAAGATCAGTCTGTCCTCAGTAAGGGGTTTTGTAAAAATATCAGCAAGCTGATCGTCTGTCTTGACAAATTCCAAATTAATGGTCCCTTCTGAACATGGTCTCTTATGAAATGATGTTTTATTTCTATATGCTTGGCTCTAGAGTGCATGGTTGGATTTTTTGAAAGAGATATAACAACAGTATTATCATAGAAGATTATACTTCCCAAGTATTCTTTTATCACTAAGCCATTGCGCTTTCTATACAATTATGTATAAGATTCAGATAACTCTCAAAGAGAGGATATAAAAAATGTTGAATCTTTATGAGCTTGTAGAAGATGGTGTTCTCTTTTTCTCTCAACTCGTGTTCAAGGCTTTTTCTCAGTGTTTTTGCTGCTGTCTAGATTGATTTGAATTATTTCGTTCTTGTTCATTAGTCTTCTCGTTGCATGGAAGCATCCTTATATAGTGAGCTTCATGAATTTGAACGTTGGAGAAGACTTCTTTCCGTTGTCTCACAGTAGAGTGTTGAAGTAGCTTTGATTGTACTTGATGTGACAAGAGCAGGTTTCTGTCTCTGTCATACTTAGCTTTTAGCATAAGGCGTGCATCTCGATGTTGATTTATCCTTTAGTTGTACCTACACACTTCACATGATTCGAGACACACAAGCAATACAAGGAATAGAAGAAAGTAATATTAAAGAGTATCTCCCTTTCTTTTTGTTATAACAGTGTCTTAATTTGTGTAAGGAATTAATTATAAAGCACATATTCCTCAGCACATATGACAAACTTCATTTTGTTCCTGCACAGACAGCATCTGGCTTAATAGACATAGTCTAGTCTGACTTACTATGATCTGGAATGAAGAACATGGTTTGTTCTAGCCATAAACATTGTCTGGCTTGGCTTTAGACATCGTCTGGCTTAGCATTAGACATCTTTTGGCTTAGCAAATTATGTTTTGTTTGACAAGTTCCATACATGGTCTGGTCTAGTGCATATGAATAGTCTGGTCCAAGACTCGTGTTGTCTATCCCAAGACTTCACATAGTCTGTCTGAGACCATTTGTATGGTCTGGTTTATAGACTTTACATGATCTATTAAGAGCTTATTTTAGTCATTGTTTGTTCTCACTTTATTCCTTGAAATCACTTAGTCTGAAATCATTAGTTGATCAAATATTATCACATTTGTTATCATCCAAACTTATCAAGGTATTAGGGGTCAGACATCATCAAACGTCTTGGTTCTAACAGTGGATACCCTTCTCCATCCTTGTGTAGGATCTATAGCTTTGTATCTGTGAAGATAGTTATTAGACTGAGCTATAATACCAACTAAAATACACAAGAACACACTAGAAGGGGGGGTTAAATAGTGGGTTAGAAAACTTTTTCGCAAACACTATTAGTTCATAGGTTGCCTTCTTAGATATATGTAAGTTTAAATAAGAAAATATATCTTTACAAGGCAAAGCTTTATAAACCTTTTCAAAAGAGCACAGTATGCAAGATGAATAAATGTAATCATAAGACAACAAGTAAAAGCTTGTTTTTATACTGGTTCACTCCAACTAAGCTACATCTAGTTCTCCTCTAACAACTGTTAAAGGGTTCCACTATAATCAACTAATTACAAAACAAGTATTCTTCACTGCCACTTCTGGCTACAAGTATTCTCTATGCTACTACTGGCTACAAGTATTCTAAACCACTACTGGTTACAAGTATGAATCTCCCCTTGAGATTATACTTCCCAAGTATTCTTTAATCATTAAGCCACTCCTGGCTTTCTATTCAAATATGAATAAGATTTAAATAACTCTCGGAGAGAGGATGTGAATATGTGTTGAATCTGTATGAGCTTGTAGAAGATGGTATTCTCTTTTTCTCCCAACTCATATTTCTCACTAGGTTCTAGCTTTCTCAATGTGCTTTTCTTGTTGTGCTTGCCTTTTCAAATTTTCTTTGAATGGTTTTATTTCAACTTGTTCTTTTTCATCAGTCTTCTCATTGCATGGAATCATCTTTATATAGTAGAGCTTCATGGATTTGAACATTGGAGTAGAGAGGTTTCTGTTGTCTCACAGAAGAGTGTTGAACTTGCTTTAGATGAGCTTGATTTGATAGAAGCAGGTTCCTATCTTGTCACAACTTGCTTTTAGCTTTAGGTGTGCTTCTCAAAGTTGATTAGCCTTTTGGTTGTACCTACAAACTTCACACATTTCAAGACATGCAAGCAATATGAGGAATAGAAGAAAGTAAGTTCAGAGAGTATCTCCCTTTCTTTTTGTAACAAACAGTGCCTTTTCAAAGTAAAGAGTTGTTTAATAAGCACATATTCCTCAACATGTGTAACATATCATGTTCTATTCTAATACAAACATCGTCTGGCTTGACAGACATTGTCTGGCCTTGCTCAGACATAGTCTGGCTTGACAAACATAGTCTGGTCTTGCACATACATCGTCTGACTTGACTATGCATGGTCTGGTGTGACAGACATGGTCTGGCCTAGCTACAAACATCGTTTGGCTTAACTCAATCATGGTTTGTCTTGACTACGCTTTGTCTGGCCATGTTTCATACATGGTCTGGTCCAGTACTTATGCATAGTCTAGTCCTAGATTTGTGTTGTCTGGTCCACAACTTCACATAGTTTGTTCCGAGACTATTGTATGGTCTGGTTCCGGACTTTGCATTAGTCATTCCAAGACTTCGCATGGTTTGTTCCAAGACCTGTACTATCTATCCTCATGAATTTCTCATGGTCTGTTCTAAGGCTTATCTTAGTCTGTTTAAAAGCATTTTGGGTGTTTGATAATTTATTAAGTGTTATCAGACAATTAAGATTTAAGGAGTGAGATGGAGAGATTATACCATTGTCTGTGACCATTTTGATTTCATGAAATTACTCAATTTCAAATCATTAGTTGATCAAATATTATCACATTTGTCATCATCAAAACCCATCAAAGGATTAGGGGCCAGACATCATCCAATGTCTTGGTTCTAACAAAGTACACACAACACAACCTAACAATCACATAATTCAAAGCAGAAGAGATTCATAGGAATAAAATTGAAATCAAAGTTGAAGGGAAACAAGAAGAAGGAAGAACCCTTTAGATTTCCATTCAAAAAAGTAAAACTAAAATTAGGTTTAAATATGTTTTTAGTCCTTCAAATTAAAAGTTGTTTTTCTTAGTCCTTTAAATATGATAAATGTTACTTTTAGTCCTTTTGCCACACAAATTTCCAAACAATGTATATAAATTTTTCAATTTGTGGCGGTAAAAAACCACAACAAATTGCAAAATCTATATATCTTATTTGAAAATTTGGGCAAAAAGGACTAAAAATGACATTTATCACATTTGAATGACTAAAAAAAACAAACTTTTTTCAGGGACTAATAATAATAAATACCTTATTTGAAGGACTAAAAACATATTTAAGTCTTAAAATTAAAATCCACTCACTTCAACATCTCTGTTAACTTTTAAACGTTTTGAGCGAAATGTACCAAAATATACCTAAAACATATGTTAAAATACAAAAATGAAACTTTTAAAACATTATGTACCAAAATGAAAAATATGTGAAACATAATGGACCAAAGGTGATATTAAGCCAAAAATAAATAAGAAGCTAGTTTTGCAATGTATAGATAGCATGCAACTATACCCATAAACAGCTACTATCTCAAGCTCAAAAGTACCTACATACACATATCACCAAGGTTCACATGATGCATAAAGTCATCACCCATGTTTTTAATGAAAAACATGTATACAAATTAGGATCAAAATTAAAAAGAAAAAAAAATCAAAATCATATTACTAGACCAATGAGTGCTTAGCATATAATCTTGGAAATGCAAATTTGGTGTCCACGATCAAATTGGATAAAAACACTATTCAGTGAACAGTATATTTGCATTGGAATAAGTTGCCTGGTTGTTTAAGTAGAGATTCAATTATTTTTTTGAAGCATATTATAGTAATTTAATATATTTTTTTAAGAAAAACAAAATCTCTTGTTGGATGTTTTGATTAACCAAATAAAATAACCAAAAGAATAGAGAGGAGCACATTATGTCAGAATATTGGAGAAAGGATTCTTAGAAATACTTAGATTATAGAGCAATTCTGGTTGAAACGCAATGGAAACTTTATTGATCAAGAACCATTGGTTAATTGATCTTCCTCAACCAAATCCTTACTCCTGATGGGACATTTGTTTTCTCTTCAGATGGGGAGAGGAGAAAACCGTTTCCGATTTGGTATATTGGGGACCACAACTGTGTTTTATGTTTTTAATCCATTAGAGTTCTCATTATGCCCCAATGGGTAAAACTGATAATCCACTAATTAATTCCATATTATTTTTTGTTGGTAGTCTAGGGGTTCTTTAAATTAGATCACTTAAATAATTAATATAAATGTTATAAATTAATATTTAGTCCATATTAATTAATTAGGAATAAATAAATTCCTAACAATCTCCCACTTGGACTTCATATTAATCTTAGACATTTATATCACAAAGTTCTTTAGGCGTGCAATCATACATTATTCACTTTTAAACTCCCCTTTAATAATCTGGTCCATTTCATATATCAACAAGGAACTATTGAGGTTTTCATCACAAACTCAACGTGACTAAACCACAATGATCACCATTGTTACTTATACATGATGACATAGATCAAATATGGATAAGTGGTATGAAAATAACATGTCATGTGATCTAAATCATGTTTATTTTCAATTATTCCAAACTTTATTCTTTATAGAGATCAATCCAAATGCAACATAAATATTGCACATAAAACATAACACAAATTCTTAATAAAATGATAAGCATCAACTTTATTTCTGTAGAAGATTCAAACAATACAAATGTTTAAAAAACATAAGATATAAAACATAAATAAGACTCCCACTAAACTAAGGTACTTTTAGGAATTGCACCCATATGAGCAATGTACTCATGAAAAACTTTAAGTACCAAACCTTTAGTAAGTGGGTCAGCTAGCATATTTTCTTTTCTGATGTGTTCTGCAATATCTGTATTTTCTGAATTCTTTATTTAACAACCAAATACTTTATGCCAACAAACTTTTACTTGGTTGAATCCTTAATAAGACCGCTAAGATATTGTCTCAATAAACACTTGATGGCTTCTTAATGTTGGCAATAACAAGCAAGCTAGTGACAATAATCTAGCAGTCATAAATTCTAGTATGATGTCTCATAACAAAATATTAACTCCATCAACATGGTTAAATGTGGATCCTTATGTGGAGTGATTACTATTAAGACATCTTGTAGAATCGAAGTCAGAATACCCAATGATCTCTAAACTTCTAGACTTTCGATATGAAAACATGTAGTTTCTTGTTCTCTTCAATTAGCGCATAATGCGCTTTACTACTTTCTAGTGTTGCATACCAAGATTACTCATATATCACCTTAGGACTCCCACTAAAAGTTATTTCAATACAATAACAATAAACTTAAGCATATATGATAAATTGCAATATAATTTTTTTGCAACAATAAACTTTATGATGCTAGTAGGATGTCATTAACATATAATACCAAAATAATAAATTTACTCCCACTGAACTTTTAGTATACGCAATCATCAACCAAATTTACCTCAACACCATAAGAGGTAATCTTGATGAATTTTGTAATACCATAAATGAGAGATTTGTTTAAAAGCATAAATGGATTTCTTTAATTTGCACACCATAAACTTTGGATCACCTTAAACAAAGTTTTTTTATTGCATCATATAAATTGTTTCATCAATGTTTCCATTTAGAAACGTAATCTTTACATCCATCTATGCAAAACAATCATCAAAATGATCTACAGTGTCATTATAGTCCTAAGAGAGTCTTTCTAAGAAACCAGAGAGAAAGTCTCTTTGTGATCAATGCCTTCCTTCTTGTAAAACTTTTGGCAACAAGACAAACTTTATATATCTCAATATTACCCATTGAATCCCTTTTGACTATAGATATTTATCTACAACTTATGGGTTTCACACTTTTAGGAAATTTGACGATATCCCAAATGTCATGTTTAACCATCGATTTTATTACATCATTTATGACATCAATCCACTTAAGAGTTAGAGCACAACATGACTTGACTAAAGTCAATTAGACGTTCTCAATTAACCTAATGTCATATTCATGTTCTTAAAGAAATATAACATAATCATATCAAATTACATTTTTCCTTTCTCTAGTGAATCTTCTTAATGACACTTCTTGAGGCTATTGAATTCGAACTTTAGGTGGTGCTTGAGAGGGAATCTCAGTGTTTTCTTGTCTTTTAATGATGTTAGGAGTAACATCATTATTTAATTACCATATCCGTTTCTTGAACAATGGTAAGTACAAAGACTTATCTATTGTCAATCTTCTTAATGACACTTCTTGAGGCTATTGAATTCGAACTTTAGGTGGTGCTTGAGAGGGAATCTCAGTGTTTTCTTGTCTTTTAATGATGTTAGGAGTAACATCATTATTTAATTACCATATCCGTTTCTTGAACAATGGTAAGTACAAAGACTTATCTATTGTCAATAACAGGTTATTATTTAAAGACAACACTCCTTCTATTTCCTCCCCCTCCAAACTCAATTTCCTCAAGAAGTCTTGCATTCCCATCTCAAACAAGATTTTAAAGTGGGATCGTAAAACTTATACATGCGACAGCTTTAAATATAACAAAAACATAGTAACTAATTATCTTTAAGTCCAGCTTATCTTCATGCAACCTATAAGGCATTGCTTCTGCTAGACATCCCCAAATGTGCATATGCCTAATGCTGGGATTTCCCCAACTCACACCTATAAGGGTTATTAGTGACTACTTTAATTGGTACCCTAAGAGGATATAAATTGTCTTCTTTAATGTCTTTTCCCAAAGCGACTTTGGTAGAGAAGAATCAAACTTCTTACCATATCTTTACAAGTCTAGTTTCATCATTCTGCAACTCTGTTCATGCTAGGTTTGCCTAACATTATATATTGCAAAACAATTTCACAATTATTTAAGAAAAACAAACAAAGGATCTAAACATTTCCCACTTGTCATATCTACTATAGTATTCACCACCATAGTCAGATATGACAACCTTAATTTCTTTCCTAGTTGAAGTTCAACTTCAGCTTTGAAAAGACTAAATGTCTATGGACCAAAACTTCTCATAATTTAAATAAAGAGTCATCGTTTGTGAACATAATAAAATACATTTGTCCATCCCATGAATCCATAAGGAATAGAACACAAATATATGTATGTATTAGTTCTAAGACATCCTTAGCTCTTTTCGCACCTGAATTCCATTTTGTTTGTTTATTTTCCCTTTATATACTCAATGTAAACTATAAGGTCCAACCAATATAAAGGATCAAGAATTCCTATAACACAAGCATTTAAATTCTCTATTAAGAGATATGACTTAAGCACTTATGTTATAAAGTGACGAAATTCTCATTTAATTTTAAGTTTTGTACCACCCAAAATTGTTTGCAATAGGAACATTCAATATCCATAAAAGAACTCATAACTTGCAATATTTGAATCACAAGAGAGACTAACTTTATTATTTCTAATAGAAAAAGAATAACTGAATTTGTCCAAATTAGAAATAAAATATGGTTTAACAAACAGTTCAATATATGTCTCAACCAAATTCAAATGAAACTAAGTCTTTTAAAGCAACTTAAAAGTTCCTATAGCTTCAACTGCAACTTTATGTCATCACTCACATAGATGAATCTTTCATCATCACTTGGTAGATCACTCCATAGGTAGCATTGTATAAACATGCTTATGTGAGTAGTAGAACCAAAATCTACCCACTAATGTCCTTCAGTACAAAACTAAATTAACTTTAAAACAAACAAAATGTGAGAAGTTTACCCATCTTTACACTTTAAATAGTGTACTTGAGACATTTTTACTTTATATGTCTCATTTTACAAAAGTAACAAGGAAATTCCTTATCTTGTTCTCTTATTTCTTCTCTAATTGAGAAAAAAAAATAAAAAATAATAATCTTTATGCAATATCATCAACTCTCTTCCTATTCTTAAGAATACTTGGTTTTACCCAAAGTCATAATGAAGAACCAACTAACTTGATCTAGCATGCATTATGGTAAATAAAACCTCATTATAGTTTTCTGTAATTAGAATTCATCAATATGTGATATGTTTAATTAGATGCAATTGAGAAAGTTTCCAATTGACTCCTTTCAAACTCTAAATTTTATACATACAGCTTTGGGATTCCAATAATATGAGTAATTTAAACAAGAGTAGTAGCAGTAACAACAATTAAAGAAGAGAATAATAAACATACAATGCACAATTAATTTTTATGGTAAATTTCAAGACCTAAACAAGATACCTAGCACACCATTAATCCTCAATCTTTGGATTGAAAAGACTAATTGCAAGTGGTACTCTCAACGCATTGATCAAACATTGGTGATAAGTCCTGTCAAACAAAGGTTGTCTTTGGACACTCCATTGCTCACATGAAAAACTTATATGATGATTATGCCGGTCAAATAATGATTGTCTTTGAACATTTCATTATTCACATGAAAATCAATTCAATGATAACTCCTGTCAAATAATGATTGTCTTTAGACATTTCATTATTCACATGGAAAAATATACTATTTATAATCACCACACGTTTACCATCGCAAGCATGTAATTATTCTATCAAATTGTGTCTTCCTTTAGGCTGAGCATAATTTGCATGAATAATTCCATGCAACATCTATGTAAATTCATTCAAACCAACTTACACAATAGAGGTTACTTTGGTAACATGTTGTTTCAATCAATTTAACTAAAATTACAAGACAATTTAATATAATAAATGGGAGGTCTTAAAATTACACAACTTTCACATATAATCATCAAGTAAGTTATATAAAAATATATAATAGGACGTGCAAATATTTCACATAATGGACTCATCACAAGATACCCAACACAACATTAATTCTCAGTCTTTGGACAGAAAAATTAATTTGTAAATAATACTCTACGCAATGATCAAATATTAACAATCAGCTCTGTCAAATAATAGTCTTTCTTTGGATCAACTGTTATTCACATGAAAATTACTTTATGATTGTCATATATTTATTATCACAGGTATGTTATTATTTGGCCAAATTGTGTCTTCCTTTGGGCCAAGCACAATTCACATAAATAATCTCATATAAACATCTATGTAATTTTAATCAAATTAGTTTACACAATAGGGATTACTTTAGCAATATATTGTTTCAACCAACTTAATTAGAAATTACCAAACATATAAATAAATAGGTAGAGTCCATAAAATTTACACCCAAACTTATAGTAACAATTATATAAAAATAATCATCACAAATCCATAAACAGTAAACAAATTACCAATCTTAATTTGTGCGTGAAAGAAAAAAAATCCAAAGGCACAAGGGTGCATTGTACACGCACAATTCTAAAAACCAATTTGCACATTAATCCAAATAAAACAAAATAAACATTGTACATGCTCAAAATTTTCAATGTACAGTGCGCAATTGCAATTGTTGCAAAAGAAACGTAAATGCAAATTGAAACGCAAAATGCAGTATGCGCAAATTCAATTCCAAACATTGATAATTCATGAATCAGAGTCCCAAAACATTAAGCATTACTGAAGCACATTAAAAACAAGGCACGCTGATCCAAACAAAGCAAAAGGAATAGTGTACATGCGCAAAAATTTCTTTACAAAGGATTGTAAATGCACAATTGATAAAGCAAATTTGCACAGTACCCAATTGCAAAAGAAAAGAAAAACAGCAATACGCACACAAAAGTGATGCAAAAAAGAAAAAAAATAATTTCCCCCAAAAATTAATTTAGGGTTCATAAAATCAAAAGAGGGATTCAGGTGAAAATATAATCCATACTTTAATCCCAATAATCTAACAATAATGGAGGCTCTGATACCATTTGTTGGATATTTTGATTAACCAAATAAAATAACCAAAGGAATAGATAGGAGCACATTACGTTATAATATTGGAGAAGTGGTTCTTATGAATACCTAGATCATAGAGCAATTCTGGTTGAGACGTAGCGGAAACTTTATTGATCAAGAACCATTGGTTAATTGATCTTCCTCAACCAAATCTCCTTACTCTTGATGGGACCTTCGTTTTCTCTTCAGATGGGGAGAGGAGAAAATCGTTTCTGATTTGGTATATTGGGGACCATAACCGTGTTTTATGTTTTTAACCCATTAGAATTCTCATTATGCCCCAATGGGTAAAACTGGTAATCCACTAATTAATTCCATATTATTTTTTGTTGGCAGTCTAGGGGCTCTCTAAATTAGATCACTTAAATTGAGCCTCTCTAAATGTAAATAACTAATATAAATGTTATAAATTAATATTTAGTCCATATTAATTAATTAGGAATAAATAAATTCCTAACATCTCTAACATATCTCTTAGTTTGCTATTAAGTTGTTCCTCATAATCCACCAAAACTGACTTTATAAAGCAAAAGGAGAAAGAATTTCTTATAATAAAAAGAAGAAGAAAAGGAGTGATGCAAAATAATTTTACATCGTTAGTCAATTACAACCCTCCATTCATGGTAAATTAGTTGACTTTTATAAAATTATTTGAAAAATCATTCAAATAGTGAGTTATGATTGACTAACAATGTAAAACTATTTTAAACTGCTAGTGTGCATGGGCATTAAACTCAAAAATGAATGCAAAAGAATGAATTTTGCCTACAAAAGAAATGCAAAAGAATGAATAAAAACAATATAAAAAGAGAGAAGAATTGGCTTTGAGTTTGAGTTTGAGTTTTGACAATACTGCATGACACTAATTTGTTTTGTGAAATAGGGCACCACTTACAAATGCTAGATGGAAGAATGCACGAAAACAAGAAAATCCGATTATACCTGTTTTAAAGGGAATAATGGACTCAATGAGTACGTGGGAGACATGACTCGTGAGAAAAAACATTTTATTTTTATCGAGAGAAAACTTGTGATACATGGATGGCGGTGTAAAATAGTTTTACACTGTCGGTCAATCACAACCCTCCATTTATGGTAAGTTAGTTGAATTTTATAAAATTATTTAAAAAATCATTAAAATTATGGATTGTGATTGACTGGCGATGTAAAACTATTTTACATCGCCGGTACATAAACATTAAACATTTTAATTTTTTAAAACATAAAATATTGAATTACTATAATAGGTCTCAAATAATTAATTAAATGAAGACACAGATAAGATATTTTCATCTTAAATTTTTTGTGTTTTTGTTAATATCCACCAACTAGGATGAATATTATATATATGAAGAGGGATAAGTTAGACAAATAATAACTTTAAGAGAGTTAGACTGCCTCATCACCATTCATATTTTTTTAAGATTTAATGGTTAAGATTAATGAATCATTACAATCATTAAATTTTAAGAAAATGAATTATTATGAGAATGTTAGATGTAACTTGATCTTTATTCTCTTTATATACACTAGAGGAAACACAAGCACGACAATGCCTGTGTCTCCGTATTTTTATGTCGCTATTGCATGTTATTATATTAATTTGATATAAAAACATGTATGTATTTCTATTTTGTATTTTGTATTTTGTATTTTGCTAAATTATGTTGGTGTCGCACTTGTGTGTGCTTTTGTATTTCGTAATCACATTTTTTTTATATTAATGTGTTAGGCTAGAATAGCCTCTGATCACAACAATACCAATTAAGCTCTATGTAGATCATGAAAACGAAATGTGTTTTTGAAGTGAAAGTGAAAATGAGATTAGTAAAGAAACAACATTGACTCAACATCAGAATGTGGAAAAGGAATTCTCATTAAAATCAACCAATGAAAAAACTAACACTTGATTGGAACAATTTATACACAAAGTGAGGGAGCAAAACAAATAACTTCCATAACAGAAAAGAATAATTGCCTCTGCCTGAACTAACCAACAACTGTCTAACTAACCAAGTTTCTAATACAACAATTCTCCACCTGAACTTGGATTAGAGTACAAAGACACACTTAGAAGTTCACTACAAATCCTTTCCTAGGCTCAGAACATGAATCTTGCCTAAACAGTAATTAAACTTGCTTTGTGTCAACACTTTAGTAAGCATGTTTGCTGGATTTTCCTCTGTAGTTATCTTCTCCATCTTGACTATTCCCTTTGCAACAATGTCTTGAATAAAATGAAGTTTAACATCAATATGCTTTGACTTGTTGTGAAAAACCTAGTTCTTGGTCAGGTGATTGGTGCTTTGGTTGTCACAGTGAACTGAGATAGTTCTCTAATCAAACCCCAGCTCATTCACCAATCCCTTGAGCCAGAGGGATTCCTTTACTACCTCTGTTGCTACAATAAATTCAACCTCAATAGTAGATAGTGCCACCATAGATTGCAAGTTGGATCTCTAACTCACAGCTCCACCAAACAAAGTGAACACAAAGGCACTTAGGGACTTCCTTGTATCTATGCTGCTTGCATAATTAGCATCCACAAAACCTGTTACTAAGTCCTCAACTGTTCCAATTCCACAGAATTTCAGTCATATACCGAGGGACCCTTTAATGTATCTCAAAATCCATTTTAGTGCATCCCAGTGCTCCTTTCCAAGGTTGGCCATGAACTTGCTCACTACACTGACTTCATGTACACAATTTCTTCCTCAATTTTAAGAGCTTGATCTACAGATAGTTTGAAGTAAGCTACCAAAGGAGTAATAACGGGTTTGGCATCACTCATAGCAAATTTTTGAAGAACCTTCTTCAGGTATTGCCCTTGCGATAGAAATATCTCCTTTTGTCTATCTCTGGTAATATCAACACCTAGGATCTTCTTTGCACTTCCTAGGTCCTTCATTTCAAAGTGCTTGCTGAGAAGTCCTTTGACCTTGTCGATTTCTGTCTTATGCTTGCTAGCAATTAGCATGTCATCTACATAGAGAAGTAGGTAGATGAATGTGTTTCAATAGTGCTTTTCAAGTAAACACAATTGTCATGACTACTCCTAGTAAAGCCACTTTTTATCATGAATTCATCAATTTTTTTGTTCCACTGCCTTGGGGATTGCTTCAGGCCATACAAAGATTTCCTGAGCAAGCAGACTTTCTTTTCCTCTCCTTTTTGAACAAAACTAGGAGGTTACTACATTATAATCCTTTCTTCAAGATCACCATGGAGAAATGTTGTTGTGACATCCATTTGCTCCAGTTCTAGGTCCAGTTGAGCAACAATGGATAGGATTACTCTAATTGATGTATGCTTGACTACAAGAGAGAAGATCTCATTGTAGTATATTCCTTCCTTCTAAGAGAAGCCTCTAGCCACCGGCCTTGCTTTAAACCTTGCTCTTTCTACCCCAAGTATTCCTTCCTTTCTTTTATGCAACCATCTACAGCCAATCACTCTGCTGTTTTCAGAATTTTCAACCAATTCCCATGTTTTGTTCAGCTTCAGAGATTTCACTTCTTCATCCATGGCATGTTGCCATTCTTTACTTTGACTGTCGTTCATGGCCTCAGCATATGTCAAAGGGTCCTGCTGATCAATGTCTTCAACTACATTGAGGGCAAATGTAGTGAGATCATCAAAACCATATCTCTAAGTAGGCTTGCTCTTTCTCTTCTCCCTATCCCTTACTAATTGGTAATCGGTAAAGTTGGGAGTTTCAGATTCAATAGCTTCTTCTTCCCCTCTACCAACACCTTCTTCCTCTGTCATTGTATCCACCTCAACTTGATATTTCCCCTGTGACTGCAAGTTTGTAGTATCAGTTTGCCTTGCCCTTGTCAAATTTTCCATTTCATCTTCCCTAAATACAACATCTCTACTAATGATGCATTTAGTAAAACCTAGTTCATTACACCACAATTTGTATCCTTTTACTCCATCAAGATATCCAAGAAAGAAACATTTCATAGCTCTTGGATCTAATTTTCCTTGCCTCAGGTGAGCATATGTAGTGCAACCGAACACATTCAAGTTTTCATAGTTGGGAGGGTGACCAGACCAAGCTTCTTCAAGTGTTTGAGAATCTAAGGCAGTGGAGGGACACCTATTTATTAGATAAGCAATTGTGACAGCAGCTTCTCCCTAGAAACTGTTTGGCAAACCAGCATCCAAAAGCATTGCTCTCACCCTTTCCAAAATGGTCCTATTAAATTGTTCTACAAGTCCATTTTGTTGGGGTGTACAGCAATTGTCTTGTGCCTGGCTATCCCTTCACTCTCACAAAATTTGATGAACTGATTAGACAAGTACTCAAGGCCATTGTCGATCCTTAATTTCTTCACTTTCCTCTCAGTTTGAATTTCTACATGCTTTTTCCAACTTTTGAATTTTTCAAAAGCAGGGGATAGATCCATAGCTTCCTTGAGAAATCATCAAGAATTGTCATGAAATATCTTGATCCTCCTTTTGATTCCACTCTTGCAGGTCCCCAAAGATCAAAATGGACATAGTCCAATCTGTTCTTAGAGGTATGTGCTCCACTGTTGAACTTGGACCTATGTGACTTTCCATAAATGCAATGCTCACAGAAGCCTAATTTGGTCAATCTCTCAACACCCAGCAAACCTTGTTTGCTCAGTTCTAGCAAACCCTTTTCACTGACATGCTCAAGCTTCATGTGCCATAGCCTAATCTTCGATATCCTTTTATCTTCAACTATAGAGGCTGCACCAACAACTGTGCTACCAACAAGGGAACAAAGACTGTTCTTTTCCACTCCTTTCATTACTACCTTTGATCCTTTAATGATTTTTAGTTCTCCCATTTCACCATTGAAAGAATAACCAGATTTGTCAAAAGTACCCAAAGAAATTAAGTTCCTTTTAAGTTCAGGGATATACCTTACACCATCCAGAATTCTTTCAACTCCATCATGTAGCCTTAACCTAATTGTGCCAATGTCAATCACTCTGCAGGATTTGTTATTTCCCAAGAGAATAGCTCCACCTTCTTGATCATTGTAGCTTTCGAACCACTCCTTGTTAGGAGTCATATGAAAGGAGCAACCAGAATCAAGGATCCACTCTTTATTGGCTTCTCTAGTTGAAACATTAAGCACTTTAGCACTTTCATATCCATCAGCCAATGCAGTATTACCTTCATTTTGATTCTTCTCTTTTGTCTTTCCTTTTAGGGCAATTTCTTTTGAAATGTGCTTCTTTGTTGCACAAGTAACACACTTTCTTATTGTCGTCCTTTGGTTGATGTTTGAATTTTGACTTATCCTTTTTCTGAAAATTCTTTTTCTCTGACTTTCCTTTCATAGTTAGACCCTCAACAGCCACATCCCTCACATCCCTTTTCTTTGTCAGTTCTTTTGAGGCAAGTGCAGATTGAACTTCCTCCATTGTTAATGACTCCCTTCCGAACATCATTATGTCCACGAAATGCTCATAGGATTCAGGTAAAGAGCTGAGAAGAATAATAGCTTGGTCCTCTTCATCAATCGTTACCTCAATGTTTTCAAGATTAAGAACTAGTTTGTTAAAGTCATCAATAAGGTCAACAATGGATTTTCCAAATGACATCTAGAAATTGTGTAGTTTTTTCTTCAAGATTAGTCTATTGGCCAATGATTTCGTCATGTATAGGCTTTCCAACTTACTCTAGACCCCGACTGTTGTCTTCTCCTTTGACACCTCGCGGAGAACCCTGTCACCAAGATTCAAGATGATGGTGCTGTGAGCTTTGTCCATGATCACCTTCTTCTCTACCTCTAACATCTTTCTTGGGAACCTCTGCTCTCCTTCCAATGCTAGGTTGAGTCCTTGAGTGACCAGCATAGCCCTCATCTTCAATCTCCAAATGCTGAAATCATTTTTGCCCATAAACTTCTCAAGATCGAATCTTGCTGTTGACATCTTCCCTTTGTTGAACCTGACTCTAAGATACCACTTGTTAGGCTAAAATAGCCTTTGATCACAACAATACCAACTAAGCTCTATGTAGATCATGAAAACAGAATGTGTTTTTCAAGTGAAAGTGAAAATGAGATTAGTAAAGAAACATCATTGACTCAACATCAGAATGTGGAAAAAGAATTCTCATTAAAATCAACTAATGAAAAAACTAACACTTGATTGGAACAATTTATACACAAAGTGAGGGAGCAAAACAAATAACGGCCATAACAGAAAAGAATAATTGCCTCTGCTTGAACTAACCAACAGTTGTCTAACTAACCAAGTTTCTAATACAACAATATGAATATACGATTTTTAAAATTTATTAATTTTGCATTAACGTAATTACTAATATTAGTTAAATATGTTTTTTTTACATTGCAACAAGCCCAATAACAATAACATAAACAAAGAAATATGAAGATTATATAAAAATATAAACAAACATAAAAGATGTAAAATAATATATCAAGCATAGTACTAATGAAAAAAAATATTTATTATCCTAGTAAAATGAGGATAATAAAAATATTAATTAAAAAGCTAGGACGAAAATAACAATTTAGGCGGTGAAATAATTAATAAATGTTGTAAGTAGTTTAGAGAGTAATTAAAAAGATAAGTGTAATTTAAATAGTAGTTAAATGAAAAAATAGTCTAATGAAAATTTATTTATAGTTATAAATATAGATTGCCAACATATCGAAAAAAATTTCTTCTTCAATTTGTTCATAATTATTTTTTGCCTTTTAATCGAAAATTTTCAATCACCCAAACATGTGTGTGTGTGTGTGTTTTTTTTTTTTTTTTTTTTTTTGCTTCCTTCTACTTTTCTCCTTATTATCTGATGTGCTGATATTTAAACATTTTATATAATTTTGGTGTTTATTGATTTGTATATCGATTGTTTATAGGCTTCTCACTTTCTTTCTCTCATTTTATGCACTTGCAGTAATGAAACTTTAGTTTCATGTAAATAAGAGAAAAGTTATTACAACAACAAAATGGCAAAATGATGATATTTGCCTATTTGGTGAGAGATGAAGGATAAGGATTAGAAACCAATGTATTGTATTTACATCACAACAATATATTAGGCAAATTCACACTTTCTATCTCATTATTTACTTTATTAATTTCTTTCTAAAGATGTCTCATTTTTTTTTATTCATTTTACTATTTTTAATTTTTTGTGCAATGCTTTAAATGTGATTAATAGTAAAATACTATTGACTTAATACTTAATTTAGTCTGAAAATAATTTAATTTTTTTTTAATTTGGTGCCCAAGGTTTTAAAAATATCAATTTGATCATTTTCCTATGGGTTGTTAATTACCCATAACTTTTACTATTTATATCCCTTTTTTACTAAGTACATTCTTCATTTTTATATTTTTATTAAAAATTACTTAATTAATCTTTTTTTAAACAATACTCTTCCATTATCTCATACAACACTCTCTCCACCTCTGCTTTCATACACTCTCACACATAATCACTCCTTTTCAAAAAAATCAATTTTCTTGATGCAGCGGAAGATCTCTGTGCACAACCTTGGTTGGGACGCCACCATCAACATCCTCCTGGTCGGGTTCCGCTCCTACAATGAGGGTGGAGAGTTCTCTTCTTGAGAGAAAAGGAAAACCTAAGGTTAACTAAGTAATTAAAAAAAAAACAAAGAGAGGAGTGTATCTAGTAAAGGGGTGCAAATAACAAAAGTCAGGTCCCATTTAACATCATGAAGAACTTAAAGAAGAAAGACTTAGTTCTTAAAATAAGGGTTATATTTTTTTTAGTTCTCTAAATAAAAAGTTGTATTTTTTTAGTCTTTTAAAATAGAAAAATTATTTTTTAGTTATTCTTCTTATGACAAATAAAGAATAAGATTTTTATCATTTATTAGGAGAAAGATTAAAAAATATATATTTTTATTTTAAGGAACTAAAAAAAATAACTTTTTATTTGGATAATTAAAAAAATATGACTTATATTTGAATGACTAAAAATATATTTAAATCTAAATAAAATGATCAAATTGTGACATTTTAAATAATATGACCCATAAATTGAAGTTTTTAATATGATTTTAAAACTAAGTTGATTGGGTATGAAGCCAAAATTATGTCAACAAAGAAAAAATATTGTTAAGGAAGAAATTTTTGAAATTTTTTGAATTTCACATTTTACCACAAAACTTTTTATTATTTTGTAAATTTACCACTTAACTTTTAATTTTGCGAATTTTACTACTTTTAGTGATTACACATTTTTTGCATTATACTCAAGTTTCTTCTTTTTGTATTGGGACGAGCTTATATTTTATCCTTTTTGCACTTTATTCTTGAGTTTAAGGAATCGATCAATCTTGGACAGAGCCTAATACCAGGTCTAATCAGTTGGACCTCGATCGACTCGGCTTAAGTGCGTTCAAATAATCTATGATCAATAATCATCACCTATATCTTTGTACCCATAGTCCCTCACTATCATAGTCGTATATTGTGTAATCATATATTATTTGTATAATAGTTACATATCCAATCATACAGCAACAAGTGTTATCATATCTTATTCTCCAAATTAAAGAGAATATTAATTCCAAAACCAAAGGTGAATTACAAAGGCAACATCAAACATACTAGATGTTTGGTAGGGGGTAAATTTTTGGTTTTCGGATAAATCATGATTTTGGAATCTTAGATAGAGAATTATGGTTTCCTATGTTTGTTATTGATTTTTAAAATCATTTCCTGGGAAAGAGTGTTTGTTGGTAATTTTTTAGTTAGGTTTTTCATAAAAACTTTCTCATAAGGAGATGCGAAAATCTGACTTTCCCAAATTATTATATCATTGTAAATAATTAAAGTAATTGATAAAAATACTACACGACTCTTTAATTACCATGAAACTATATAAATTTTCCCAAATTTATGACTAACCAAAGTTATTTTATCATTTTCTGGCCTTGATTCATAATTCACAGGAATCATGATTTGGGAGCATAAAAAAACTTTTCTCCTACCAAACGCTCCCTTAGAGAAAACTTATACCGAACATTGATGCTCAACATAGGGCCCGCTAAGCAAGGGTGGATTACACACATTGGTAGACAACTTCAAACTATGGTATATTGACTCCATTATGGGAGAGAGTGAAACTCTTTTCAATGACCACCGTAAGTCAATAATAACCCAATATCACAAGGTTAAGAGTTTACATTAAAAAACAGAAATACATTAAAATATAATAATATGAAATAAAAAAAACATTAAAATACAATAATAATACGTATTTATATATAAAAAAAAAGTTTTTGAAAAATTGTAGCACATTTCCTCTAACACTTTCTTTTGGATAATCTCTTGTAATTTGTTAAAATTTTATTAAAAATCATAAAGATAAATTCCACTTATCATTTAAGAACTTCCTTTCCTAATATTTAGCTTATCATATAAAATTTCGTCATTTTCATTCAATTTTAATAAACTACCTAGAGAATATTGAAAAATAAGTGTGAGAGAGTGTTACCAATACACTTCAAAGTGTTTTGTTCCTAAACTTTTTTGAAATTCAATTTTTAGTCTCCAAACAAAATTCTAACGGCTCAAGATTCTTAAATTTAAAATATATATATATATTTTAGTCCTGAAACCTAATTAAATAAATAAAATAATGGGATTCAAACTTTTGTTTAAAAACCAAAATTGATTTTTTTTAAAGTTTAGAAAATGGTCAAACTTTTGTCAGATGCGTGCTTGATGACAACTTTTTTTAGAATTAAATTTCCCTCTCCATGTGAGAAGTCTCTCTCCCCGTGAGAGTTCCAACCTATGAGATTTGATCCAATTTTTTTTTTTTTTTCTTTTCTGAGTGCTTTCCTACTACCTCCTGGAGTTCTTGCACCTTTTGTCTCACCATGGAAAGTCCTAACGTCGAGAACATGATACGGATCTAAAGATCAACTTTGAACCTACTGCTGACGAGAAACTTGATTTCTCCATGAGCTTGATTGGCCGTTTTTTAATCAACAAAAATATACGTCTCATCTAGATGAAGGAGCGTATGGCAACTGCTTGGAGACCCCTACAAGGCGTAAACATCACCGAATTTGACGATGGCCTCTTCCTGTACCGCTTTTACCACAACATCGATTTTCAGCGTGTTCTAAAGAATGGTCCCAAAATTTTTGACAAACATCTCCTAATCCTTGGAACTGTCAAGGAGGATGAGGATCCCGCAAGCATCCCACTTTTCTACGTCCCTTTCTGGATACAGGTCCATAACCTCCCTATTGGATTTATGTCGTAGGCGGTTGGACAAAGCCTTGGTGACCTCATCGGCCAATTCTTGGAATATGACGAGAGAAATAATGCTAACTTCCTTCATCCCTTTATGAGAATTTGTGTACTCCTGGACATGCGGAAACCACTTAAGAAGTATAAGAAGATCAAGAAGCTTGGTGGTCACTCTCGAGAGGTTACCTTCAAATATGAGAGATTGAGGCCATACTACTACCTTTGTGGCCTTCTAGGGCATGTTGATGAATTTTGCAACAAGTTTCTAGTCATGGCACTAGAGGATGGGGACCTGATTTACGTCCTGAAGTGCACAGGGGTGGAGTTGCCGAAGGTTCACGGTGGCTGCGCGACGGAGCAGACCCTTGCATGTGGCCCTCTCCGATGACTGGTGGCGAATATCATGCAGCCCATAATTGCACAATTAAAAGTGCAACTATTGCTAATAAAGAGGTAAACAAAAAAAGATCAGAATTGATGGCAGCAGTTTTTAAAAAAGTTTGCATTAAAATTCCTTTCAAGGCGCCAACAATTCCATTGGCAAAGGATGCTATGAATGATGTTATGATTCTGGATGAAAACGAAGATCACGACATAATCATGAGGGACCGAAAAATAAGGTTGGCCGAATTAAATGACAATGAAAAGGCTTCAACAGGCACGAAAACAAACTCTGCGGCGGCTACAAACCCTGACCCTATACTCAACCCTACCATTGACCTTGTTCTCAACCCTACCATTAACCCGAAACCTGGTTCGAACCCGAACCCTAACCCTAAACACACTTCCACACCTTACTCCAACCCTACCTCTACCAACACCTCACAACCTACATTCACCCTTACACTTATCCACACGACAAACCCTTCACCTACCAACACTTCAAAGCCTACCTTAACCCCTACTCTTGTCCATACGACAAACCCTTCCTCAAACTCCTCCAACACCGATAACCCGCCAAGGAAAATGACTCTACTCAGTTGGAATTGCCGAGGCCATTGCAGCTCAAGTGCAGTTCCTATCCTCTGGAATCTTGTCCGGACCTACCGTGTTGATGTGATTTTTCTCTACGAAACTCTCTCAACCTCTAGACGTCTGGAAGAAATTAAAACTCAACTTGACTTTGATTCTTGTTTTACTATTGACACTAATGGAAGAAGCAGTGGCTTGGCCCTTCTATGGCGAAAACCTTTTGAATGTCATCTTCTCAACTTCTCACTTAATTTCATCAATGTGCAAGTCTGCCATCATAGCAACCCAACATGAAGACTTACTGGTTTCTATGGCTACCCGGAAAAAGACATAAGGAAAGACTCCTAGGACCTCATTCGCACCCTCTCTGTAGACACTTCACTCCCTTGGTGCATCCTGGGTGATTTTAACGACCTCCTTTCTAGCAATGAAAAAATTTGTCTCCTGGACCACCTTGCTTGGCTTATTCATGGTTTCAGGGAAGCTGTATCAGATGCAAACCTCCATGATCTTCCAATGGAAGGCTACCAGTACACTTGGGCACGTAGACATGGAAAGCATGATGCCATTGAGGAAAAACTTGACCGCGGCCTTGCTACAATTGATTAGATAGATTTGTTTCTTGATTTCAAACTATTCAATAGAGTTGTGGAAAAATCTGATCATTCCCCAATCATCATCCGCCTAGACAGCAGAAGAAAAAGGCACCCCCGATAAGCCCTTCTACTATGGAAATGCATGGCTCAACGAACCGAGACTAAATGATTATGTGCATGGAAGTTGGTCCACTGCAAACCCTAACAATTTAATTTCCAAAATGAACCATTATACCAATGAAATGAACTCATGGGGTAAACAACTGCGGTCCTACTTCAAGTAGCAAATTGACCAATGCAGGTCTGATCTTATTGCCCTGCGCAACTCAAACTCTATGGACATTGATGCACGGTACGCCGAAGCCAACTTGAAACTCAATCACCTGATTGCAAAGGAAGAAGTATACTGGCAACAAAGGACAAGGATATTCTAGCTACGTGATGGTGATATTAATTCACGTTATTCCCATAACTCGGCAACTGCTCAAAAAAAGGCAACCCACATATCTTCATTGGCCAGAGATGATAGCACCACAGTCCACTCACATCGTGACCTTTGTGACATGACAAATTCCTTTTTCTCTAATTTATAAACCAAGGATAATAATTGTAATGATTTCTTTCCTATTATCAATAATATTTTTGCCAAAGTTTCCACTTATGAAAATGATTCCCTTCTTGCACTGTTCTCCGTTGATGAATTCAAAAACTCTCTTTTCCAAATGAACTCAAACAAATCACCGGACGGACTCTGATGGCCTAAACCTTGCATTCTATAAAAAAAAATTGGCATTTGTGTGGGCCATAAATTTACCAAACGAGTATCATCTGGCTTGAAACTAGAATCTCCCCACCCCAAATAAACCAAACCTCTATTGCCCTCATTCCCAAAATAACAAACCCACAATCCATTTTTTGATTTCCAACCTATATCCCTTTGCAATGTTGTCTATAAAATGTTAGAACCAAGACATTTGATGATGTCTAACCCTTAATACCTTGATAGATTTTGATGATAACAAATGTGATAATATTTGATCAACTAATGATTTCAGATTAAGTGATTTCAAGAAATAAAGTAAGAACAAATAATGGTATATGATGTGTCATTATTTTCTCCTATTTCTTACCCCTTTCTGTCATCATTTTAATTACTGATTAACCTTAATTGTCAAATTAATTATGCAGTTTTATCATTTGGGCCTTTTTGACTAATTCTGTATTTTAATTTAATTTCAGGAGAATTATAAGCAATTGGGCTTGGATTTGGAATTGGGTTGAACCAGCTTGGGCTTGAAGAGAGGAGTCTGTTTTAGTTTTATTTGTCGTCCAGTTTTATTTTATTTCATTTTATTGCTGTATTTTGTAATTGGGCCGCATCAGATTTTTATGGGCCCAAATCAGATTAATAGCCTAGGATTTTGTGGGCCTAAGTGATTTTTAGGAGACAAGAATAAGGCCCAGCCGTCATGGAGAGGGAGCTGTTAGGTTTTAGTTTCATTTTGACTGTGAAGGAAATACTGTTCACGTCCCCAGCATGCTACTATTCATGTAGAGCAGAGTTTTTTTCATTTTCTGTTTTCCAGCTTCGTTTTCAATTGCAATTTCAATTTCTGCTTCTGTTTCCATTTTCGTTCTTCATTGTTGGTTCATTTTCAGTTTCCATTTCCAGTTTTCATTTCTGTCTTCTATTCTTGTTTTCATTTTTGTTTTCTAGTTTCATTTTTGTTTTGCAATTTCTATTTTTAGTTTCGTTTACTTTAAATGGAAGGTTAAATTTCCAGTGTTGTTTTCTCTTGAGGACTAAGCACTAGCTCTCTTTGAGGTTTTGTTATCAATGTTAATTTCTAATCAGTTTTTCCCCTTCACCAATTATTCTGTGTTTGTTGCTGATATTAGTCCATGCATGTTTAATGCTTGATTAATTGTCTCTGTGCTTAATTAATGTTCATGCTTAATGGACCTCGTGAGAGGAATTAATTGGTGTATGTGTTGCTTAATCACATAATGAAAACCTTGTATTAATTTTCGCTTAGTAAATTAATTCCGGGTTGGATTAAGTGGCTGAATTGATTAGGGATAGATTCTCGTAACCTAGGATAAGAGGCTTGCTTTTGAATCAAGGGGAAACAACATGTTTTAGTTCTGTTATTTTTAATTCAAGTTGCTTGCTGTTTAAATTATTAAAACAAAGAACCCCCCATTTGTTACGGTTTTATTGTTGTTAAGTGTTATGAATGTTTGTTTGATCACTGCTCACTGGGAGACGACCTAGGATCACTTCCTAGTTACTGCATTTAATTGTTTTTATTTGGTTCGGGTACGGCCGCGACCAGTATAATCTCTCTAACTCTTACTTTTGTCTGAACTGTCTGATAATTGATGATGATTAAGTCACGCACTATAATTACTTATAAATAGACTAAAATAAGCTCTTAACGGATCATGCATAGTCTCAAGGCCAGACGATGTTTGAATGCCAAGCTAGACGATGTCTGATGCAAGGCTAGACGATGTTTGATACCAAGCCAGACGATGTCTGAAGCTGAGTTAGACGATGTTTGAAGTTAAGCTAGATGATATTTGATACAAGGCCAGACGATATTTGAATGTCAGGCCAGACGATGTCTGAATGCCAAGCCAAACGATGTCTGAAGCTGAGTCAGACGATGTCTGATGTTAAGTCAGACAATGTCTAAGGCTACAATAGACCATGTCTTTTAATTAAAAATGTGTTTGTTAAGCCAGACGATGTCTGAAGCTGAGCCAGACGATGTTTAAGGCTAGAACAGACTATGTCTTTTAATTCAGAATGTGTTTGTTAAGCCAGACGTTGTCTATACATGAACAGACCATGTCCTTTAATTCAGAATGTGTTTGTTAAGCCAAACGCTGTCTGTACACGAACAGACTATACTTAATCAAGACTAGACTATGTCTGTTAAGCCAAACTTTGTCTATGCAGGAACAGAACATAATCTGTCATATGTGCTGAGGAATATGTGCTGTATAATTAATTTTTTACTCAAATAAAGGCACTGCTACAACAAAAAGAAAGGGAGACTCTCTTTAACGTTACTTTATTTGATTCCTCGTATTGCTTGTATGTCTCGTATTATGTGAAGTGTGTAGGTACAGCCAAAAAAACCAATTAGCATTGGGATGCACACTTTTAACTAAAAGACAATTGTAACAGAGACAAAAACCTACTCCTGTCACATCAAGCACAGTCAAAGCTACTTCAACACTCTACTGTGTGAGACAACGGAAACGAGTCTTCTCCATCGTTCAAATTCATGAAGCTCACTTTATAAGGATGCCTCCATGAAACGAGAAGAAGAATGAATGAATGAAAACGAAATAACAAAAACCAATCTAGACTGCGAGAGAAAGCATTCTTTTTGAGACAACGTCTTGAACACGAGCTGAGAGAAAAAGAATATTCATCCTCTACAAGCTCACATAGATTCAACATTTGTTTATATCCTCTCTTTGAGAGTTATCTAAATCTAATACATATTTGTATAGAAAGCCAGGAGTGGCTTAGTGATAAAAGAATACTTGGGAAGTATAATCTTAGGGGGAGATTCATACTTGTAACCAGAAGTGGTTTAGAATACTTGTAGCTAGGAGTGACATATAGAATACTTGTAGTCAGAAGTGGCAGTGAAGAATACTTATTTTGTAATCAGTTGATTATAGTGGAACCCTTTAACATTTGTTAAAGGAGAACTGGACATAGCTCAGGTTGAGTGAACCAGTATAAAAACAAGCTCTCATCTACTGTCTTGTGATTACATATATTTATCTTGCTCATTGTGCTCTTTTGAAAAGACTTTCTAAGCTTTGCCTTGCAAGGATATATTTGCTAATTTAAACTAACATATATCCAAGAAGGCAATTTGTGAATTAATAGTATTTACGAAAAAGTTATAAACCCACTATTCAACCCCCCCTTCTAGTGTGTTCTTGTGTATTTCATAAAATCATCTCAAAAGTTCTAGCAAACTGCCTTAAGCCTATGCTTCCCAAATGTGTTTCCCATGAACAATCGACTTTTATTGAGGATCGATCAATTATTGATAATGTTATCCTTGCCTCTAAAATTCTACACCACATGAAAAGCAAACGAAAAGGAAAGATTGGTGAGGTTGCTCTGAAAATTGACATTAGTAAAGCTTTTGATCGTGTGGACTAGCATTACCTTCTTGCCGTTCTAAGGAAAATGCGCTTTCATGAAAAATGGATTGGTTGGATCCAACTCTGTTTGCAAAGTGTTCAGTTCTTTGTGATTATCAATGGTAAGACTATTGGTTAAATTACTCCAAGGAGAGGACTTAGACAGGGTGTGACCCACTGTCACCATATCTATTTTTATTGTGTACTAGGAGACTTTCTACTACCTTAAATAATTATGAGAGGAGAGGTGACATCCATGGTATCAAGGTGTGTAGAGGGGCTCCCGTTCTCTCACACCTCTACACACCTTTTATTTGCTAATGATTGTTTTCTTTTTTGCCAGGCTAGTTAAAAGGAGACTAGTAACCTAAAGGAAGTCTTGCAAAAGTATGGAAGGGCCTCTAGTCAACTAATAAATTACTAGAAGTCTAAAATATTTTTTAGCTCCAACACACAACCCTACCAATGCATGGCAATCTGCACATCACTTGGAGTCACACTGAGCATTGGCACAAGTAAATACCTTGGCCTACCATCTCTCATAGGTAGACGAAAAAAAGTCATCTTTGGTTTCATCAAATATAGGTTTTGGAAATGCATCATCCTTTGGTCAAATAAGCACCTGATGAAGGTGGGGAAGGAAATTCTTGTGAAGTCCATTGCTGAAGCCATTCCCACTTATTGCATGAGCATTTTTCTCCTCCCAACAACTATTGAAGATGAACTTGAAAAGATGATGAACTCATAATAGTGGGTCTCGAGTAATCTGTAACATCCCACTCTCGTTACATAACTAACCAAAGTAAGATTGGATTTTATTTTAATTTAAAAATTCTTTCATTAAACTATTTATGAAAAAGGTTGTGAACTTTTCTCAATTTCAAAAATACTATTCAAAGCTTGAAGTATAAGCCACGAGTTTATAAAACCAAGCTACATCCACTCTCTTTAAAAGAAATACAACTTGAATAATATAAAACTCTTGGAACAAAAGCTTAACATCAACCTAGGTTATCTATACATAAGATGAAACCAAGGAAAGAAAGAGGAAGAGCAACTTCAAACTTGTGTGGGTTCCATCTACAACGATCCCAAGAGACCTCCACCTGAACCCATCTGCTACCTCATACGTCAAGGTCGGGATCATCATAGTCACAACCACATGCACGCAAGAGTAAGCTCACCAGAACAAACATACTTTAACCCATTTATAATACCAAATAATAACATTTATAAAACAATCAGATTAAGTAAGAGTTATATCTTAACATTCCCAATAAGCAACCACAACATTCAAACCATCCACCTCAAAATATTATAAGAGATAACCATGTACATAAATCTTCAAAACGAGTCAATCAATCAACAAAAGTCACAACTGACACACACCAACCACCATTGGACAATATTCCCAACTCAACATTAAACATTAACTCGACTCTATGGAGTTTGAACACAATATGAGCGATCTCCCATAGGCCCCATCCCTTAACATAGTCTCACTTTTTGACTATTCAGGGAGTCCCTTGGGCTGATCCTACGGGGAAAGTGTGGTTTTATTAAAAATAGACAAGTGTATATATTGACTTACCTCTGTAGGTTTGCAAGACCTTACATCTATAGGGATTCATCCACTTGTCTATTCTATAGGCACATTCTCATTAACCACCACGAAAACCCCCAACATTAGGTTGAGAGCCTACCTAGCACTCCCAACTTACATGCCTACTCATATGCTTGTGCACCAACTATGCACACCTATGCACCAACTGTGCATACAAGGTATATTTCAGTGCACCAACTGTGCACCCACTGTATACCAACAACAACACATATTTGGAATCCTTTATAGTCCTAGATACGACACCACCGTACCCACCATCTCTAATGGCCGAACTTAAGGATCCAAATACATCTCAATAATCCACACAACCACAAATAGACTTGGATTACTTGAGGTTTGAGATACAATACTACTGTACTTGCCATCTCACTCATGGCTCATCTCAAGTATCCAAGCTTCATCAACAACCACCACATTCCATCTCTTATATGCTAAAGGGTCACTAAACCTCTTGGGAAGTAGTTCTTACTATTTGACATGCCATCTAGAGTTAAAATAAAGGGGTGGTACTTGAGAAGATACCCCACTAGGCAAGACCCCTAGGTCACTTTAGTAGGGTAGAGTCTTGGCATGGAACTCCTCCTCTCAAGTATACCATTTTCATTAGCAACAAAGTCTTCCTAAAAGACATAGCTACACCTTTTAACATATAGGGATGAATACAAAAATACAAGATTATCATTCATCATCAATATCTCACAAACATTTCATTCATATTTGATTCCCACATTCACAAACCATCATATACATTTAAACAACTAATTTGTATCATTCATAATTAACTCAACTATAATGCATTCATCTCATTCACCGTAAATATCGCAACGATACATAATCTCCTCCTCAAGAACATCACCATTCCAATAAATCATAAACATATCATCAAGAAATCACATACATCTAAATAAAAATTATTCAACTAAATTCATGATTGACATACCATTCCTTAAGTCAAGGTTTACTATCTCTTTCAATTTCTATCATGCGTCTACGACTATTGTTCGTTATAACTATGATATCTATAAATATACTAGCTCAATTAAGTTGGTTCTTATCTCATTTTAAGGCTAAGAATATTATCTACAACTCTTATGTTTATCTCGAGACATAGTTTGAAAGTATTTTATGCCTGAATTATGAGCAAAGTGAAACTTTTACCAATTTGTGACAGCTTGACCTTTACTTACTAATTTGATCATATTTAGAGTTGTCCATAATATTTTTGAGTGAATCCAAAGCCATTCGTTAGTAAACATCCATATCTACAACTTTCCGTAAAGCTTTGGAATATTATTTTTGGGCGCTCGAATGAAAGGCTACATTATTGAATTCTGACTCTAAAACTGAGTTTCTAACTAAAACAGATTCAGAGCGAAAGAGGAACACTGTAGAGGGCACGGTTTTGGACAAAGATTTTACTGTCTCACAACAACATAGATTCATTCCTCATCTTGGTGAGCATTCCAACAATATACTGCACTCTATTAAGGAATATCCAAGCAATTACATACATCTATATCCACTTAAACCATCAATTACACACACACACATCAATCTCAAGGATTTTAAATTCATAAGTTAAATGCAAGCATTCCATATTTCCATGACAGTAGAAACAAAGTTCCATGACAACAACCACAATCTCATGATAACAAGCACATAGTCGCATGAAAGGAAAAAGAATCTCAAGGCAACTAGGACATAGTTCCATGGCAGTGATAACATAATTCCCAAAGCAATAAGAACACCCAATTGCACATACTCAAATCAGTTTCAATAAGAGAATAAAAGAGAAATTTATAAGATTCCCTTACCTAAAAGGGTTCAAGAATCAGCTCTTTGGGGGAAATGAAAATAGAGCAAGCTTGATAATCAAATGCGAAGGCCCTCCTCTACTCCACTAGCTATGCTACACCTCATAGGAAACAACAAACAACCCAAACACTTCCAATTTCAAAATTTCAAACCCTAACCTAGGATTTCTCACAAAATCCCTCTAGGTTTCTCTAAAGAGAGGAAGAAATGAAACCTAGGGCTTAAAGGAACTCACCAAGTTAAGAGGAATGGATGGGTCCTTGCCAAGAGTGTTAATCTTCACCACTTCGAACTCGGTGGTTCATTCATGGAGGAGAAAAGAGAGAAAATGAGGGAGAGTGAAAATAAGAGGAGATGGGTTCTGTTCTTGGAAGTATATAGGGAGGATTTTCTAGACACACCCCCTTTGCTCTAATACCATATACTAGCCTAAACCAAAATACATATAAACATAAAACTAAACTATAACCAACACTGATTTATTCATTTTAAATACTCTAAATTAAATTTAATTTCTCTTGTAATTTAATTAAATCACTTTTTAACACAATTACTAAAAACATAGTGTTACATAATCAACTGCGGAAAGGAATCAACTGGCTAAGATGGGAAAAATTGACAATAAAGAAGGAGTTCAAAGGCATGGGCTTTAGGCACATACATGCTTTTAATCTTGTTATGCTAGGGAAGCAAGGTTGGCATCTCTTAACCAACCAAGATACTACAGTAGCACATGTCTTCAAAGCAAAATATTATCCATTTGTGGATTTCTTGGATTCTCAACTAGGGAACAATCTAAGCCTTGTTTGGCGTAGTATCCATGCTTCACGGGTAGTGGTAAGACAAGGTATGTAGTGGTGCATTGGCAATGGTGAATCCATCAACATTTGGTCCCAACCGTGGCTCAAGGATATAACTAATCCATGCATCACAACACCGTTTGATCCGGCCATTCCAGCAACTCCAGTATGTGATTTAATTGATAACAATAACAACACATGGAAAATTGATACTATTTCCTCCTATCTCAACCTTGAGGACGCCAACAAAATCCTATCCATTCCTATCCTAAACCAATTGGAAAATGACAAGCTAATTTGGAAATTCTCTCCTTTAGGAAAGTACACTATCTACAACTCATATCACTTCACCATTGAGAAACTTGTTGACAACAACCACTTAAAGGTTGAAAGAGATTGGATGATTGATCATTGTTATATTTTCCTACTTCTTGTAGTCATTTATAGACAATTATGTGGTGCTTCTTATGCTTTTGAACCTTGTTTGTGTTCGTTTTAGTTACGTTTTAAATAAAAGCTTAGGTTGTTAGAATTTTCCAATTTTTACTATTTTTGCACTTGATATTGGGTTTTTATTCATGGTTTTAGGAATTTTTGTTAGAACCAAGACTTTTTATCCAATGATGATGTTTGGCCCCTAATCTTTTGATTGATTTTGATGATAACAAATGTGATAATATTTGATCAGCTAATGATTTGAAATTAAGTAATTTCAAGAAACCAAAAATCATCATAGAATACTAGTATTATCTCTTCTATCTCACTCTATGTTATTGATTGTATGACAACATTTTCATAATAAATCAAGCATCCAAAGTGCTTTTAATTAGACTACGTTATGACAAAAAAGAACATGTAATGGTCTCATGATAGACTATGCAAAGTCTTGGACCAAACCATGCAAAAGTCTTGGACCAGACCATGTAGAAGTCTTGAAATAGACTATGAAAAGTCTCGAACCAGACCATGCAAAAGTCTTGGACTAAACCTGCAATAGTCTTGGACCAGACCATACAATAGTCTGACCAGACTATGAGAGTCTTTCTTGACCAAACTATGAATAGTTCTATGCTCAACAGACAATGCGTATAATTATTATAACTTGACTTTATGAACGTTGTGTCTAAAAATAGAAAGAGGGGTAGATCTTACTAAACACTTTTCATATATACCTCATATGTCTGTTTGTTTGTCTCGTGAAATGTGAAGTCTAGTAGGTACAACTATAAAGGCTAATCAGCTTCAAGAAGAACACCTACGTAGAGCTAAAGCAGAATTGTGAGAAGATAGGAGCTTGCTCTCATCTGATCAAGCTCAAGCTAAAGCAACTTCTTCATGCAACTGTGAGACAACGGATCAAATCTCCTCCAATGTTCAAATCTATGAAGCTTTGCTATAAATAGATGCTTCCATGCAAAGAGAAGACTAAAGAAATCGAACGAATCATTCTTACGAAATACGAGCAAGTGAACAAGAGTTGAAAAGCAAAGAAAACACACTACGAGAAACCTTAAGTGAGAAAGAGAGCTAAGAGAAAAGAAACACCATCTTCTATAGCTCACAAAGATTTATTCATTCATCTATATCCTCTCTTTGAGAGTTATCTGAATCTTATTCATTATTTGAATTGAAAACCAGGAATGGCTTAGTGATCAAACAATACTTGGGTAGTATAATCTCAGGGGGAGATTTATACTTAGAACTAGTAATGATTTAGAATACTTGTAGCTTGAAGTGGCAGATTAGAATACTTGTTTGTAATTAGTTGATTATAGTGGAACCCTTTAATAGTTGTTAAAGCATAACTGGATGTAGCTCAAGGTTGAGTGAACCAGTATAAAAACAAGCATTTTATTCTTGTTATCTTGTGTTTACATTTATTCATCTTGCACCATATGCATCTTGAAAAGGTTTTAAAAGTTGTCTTGAAAAGATATATTAGCTTGTTTTAAAACCTTCATATATCTCTACAGGCAACCTTACACCCTTACACTAATATCTATTGCGAAAAGTTAAATACTCTATTTAACCCACTATTCAACCCCCCCCCCCCCTCTAGTGTGTTCTTGTACAAGCACCAAGCACTACAACTCAGAAGCTAGCTGTGAAGAGAAAGGTGCTACAGGAAGACAACATGCATGAACTTACCTTCACTCCATCTTTCAGTAATCTATGTATTCCATCTACCTTCACACTCCCTACTCACCCTCGATTAACCCACAAACGTCTAAGGAGGAGTACTCCACAAACTACCATCCCATCTCAAACTCAAACAAAAACCACAACAGACACACAGTGTTGCACCTACATTGTTTGTGTCTACTACTCAGACAATAGAAACCCAAACAAAGGCTGCACAATTTGATGCTCCTCCACAGACTGAGCAGGAACCACTGTTTAAACCCATTGTTCAGACATAAGAGAACCTAATGTCTAGTCCCATTAAACAGACCATATCAACCCAACAAGCTAAATCCATTGTTTAGTTTGATACACAGTCTGAATCTACTGCTCAGACTGTCAAACAAACAACCACATCCCCTAAACACCACCAAACCTCATTATACTACCCCATCAATCTCCATCTCCTGTCACCATGCTAGTGATGACAGAAATAATGGTCACCTACCCACATGCAGAAGTTGTAGAGGCACCCACTAGTCTTGTTGATGCTTGGCAGAACATAACATACATCCTTGTTGGCCTTGACGAGCATTTAAGTTTCAAAGAACTCACTCCTTCACTATTTCCTTCATGTGGTTCCTAGTATGAAGCATAGATGAAGAAATTCTCTCTTCTATACATTGGGGAGAATTCTGAGTCTAGCTTGTATAGAGAAGAGTCTAGAGAATGGATTCCCATAGATCAATCTCATCTCTCATTCGATCTCACCTGTTCGCACACATGGGAATCCTACTCTTCCTATAAGCATGAGTCCTCTATAGAACATTGAGCACTCTCACATGATGACATGAGGTGGGACCATGCTTACTGGTATCATAGAGTTGCCTCCTCTCAAAATTGATCAAGGCATCATTCCTTTTCAAAAGCCTCTCAAGAATACAAGCCTTCTACACTCTATAGAAGATGATGCTGAACTTGTAAGGAGATTGTAAGAAGAGGAATTTGCCTCCATCACCACCCTGGTGAGAAGATTGGTGCAAGATATAACACACAGGTTCAACTATACTCATGAGGGTCTTGACCATTACACTCCAACACTTGAGAACCTTGAGCTTCTCACCATGCTTGAAAGGAAGCAACTGGCTGAAGGAGTGATAGAGTGTATTTTAACATAGTCTAGAGTTGCATTTAGCATTGGCTAAACATATTTTTATACCTCATTTTGACCATTTTAACTGAGTTTTGTGAGATTGGGTCATTTTAGGTCCAAGTGTTTAATATTGTTATTTATCACATTTTATTGGTGCTTTAGACATTGTCCCTTGGCAGCCCATAACTTTTTACATAGGTATCTGATTTTGATTAATTTTATGTTGTTTGAAATCTAAGGAGGAGAGCTGCAATTTCGTATCTCACAAGGATTGGCCAATTCAGACTTTCTAGGGGTCAAATCATGGATTCAATGTTTCGGCCTAGCACTTGTATAATTTTGGGTTTAGTTTATAATTAAGGACCTTTTAGTAATTTTAATTAGTTATGGTAGCATTTTATTTAGTAGATTTCAATCCTCCTTTGGAGGCCCACATTTTTAGTCCATCATATATATAGTTTTTCCCCTTTGTAAAAGGAGAGACTACTACTTCATTTTATAAATTTTCAGTTTTAGAATTCAAAGTGCTCTCTTCTCTCTCCTCTCTTTTCATCTCTTTTCTCCCCTTTCTTCTTCATTTTCGTGCATACCCATTGGAGCTCCCATGAAGATATTCATGGAGGGCTAAATCCATTTACAACCCAAGGATCTTGTACTTATGAGTAAATATTGTTAGAACCAAGACATTTTATGATGTTTGACCCTTAATACTTTGATAAGTTTTGATGATAACAAATGTGATAATAATTGATCAACTAATGATTTTAGACTAAGTGATTTCAGGAAATCAAAGTGAGAATAGACAATGGTATAATCACTTAATCTCTCACTTACATCTTAACTCTGATAACTCATAACAATTAATCAAGCACTATAATTGCTTCTAATCAGACAGATACAGTCCTGGAACAGACCATGCTAAGTTCATAAGATCAAACGGTACAGTCTTGGAACAGACTATGCTAAGTCTTGGAAAGACTCATACAAAGTCTAAGACCAGACCATACAATAGTCTCGAATTGTGTGAAGTGTGTAGGTACAGCTAAAAGACTAATTAGCATTGAGATGCACACCTTAAGCTAAAAGTCAACTGTGACAGAGACAGAAACCTACTCTAGTCACATCAAGCACAGTCAAAGCAACTTCAACACTCTTCTGTGAGACAACAGAAACCTATCTTCTCCAACGTTCAAATCCATGAAGCTCACTATATGAAGATGATTCCATGCAATGAGAAGACAACGATGATGAAATGCTAATGAACTGAAACAAACTCATTCAAAGCAATCTGTATAGCAAGCAAAACACTTTGAGAAAAACCTAGTGAGAGACACGAGCTAAGAGAAAAGAGAATACCCACCCTCTACAAGCTCACACAGATTCAACACTTGTTCATATCCTCTCTCTAAGAGTTATCTAAATCTTATACATTTTTGTATAAAAAGCCAGGAGTGGCTTGGTGAAAAGAATACTTGGGAAGTGTAATCTTAAGGGGAGATTCATACTTGTAACCAGAAGTGGTTTAGAATACTTGTAGCCAGTAATGACATAGAGAATACTTGTAGCCAGAAGTGGTAGTGAAGAATACTTTTTTTTGTAATCAGTTGATTTTAGTGGAACCCTTTAATAGTTGTTAAAGGAGAACTGGACATAGCTCAGGTTGAGTGAACTAGTATAAAAACAAGCTCTCTTTTGTTGTCTTGTGATTACATATATTTATCTTGCCTACTGTGCTCTTTTGGAAAGATTTTCTAAAGCTTTGCTTTGCAAGGATATATTTATTGATTCAAACTTACATATATCCAAAAAGGCAACTTGTGAACTAATAGTATTTACGAAAAAGTTTTTAACCCACTATTCAACCCTCCCCCCCTTCTAGTGTGTTCTTGTATATTTCAAATATGAGTTCCTCTATTCTCAATTTCGAATTATGCTCATGAACCCCCTTTCCCCTTTTTCTGATTTTTAATTTCCTTGTTTAGTGTATGATAATGATTAGATTAGGGAATTGAAATATGAATTTGGGTCAATTGCAATCGATTGATTGTGATTTAATACAAAATGTGCATGAATTTGGGAAAATTAAGAATGCGATAGTAGTCCGAATTTTTCCGAATAAATGTGAGGTGATTGCCTTAAATTTCATATTTCCATGAGTATGAATTTGACTTATCCTTGCTAGAACTGTGATTATTTTTCCATAAACATAGATTCTTGAGTTGTATCTCTTTGATTCTATTTTCGTTTATTGATTTAAGTTGTTCTATTTGTTTAATTTTCTGAAAATCACACAAAATCCCCCTATTTTGAATTGAATACAAGATGTTTGATGAATTGTATCTTTGAGAAAATGACCTGAGTTAACCTTATATTGCAAAATTTATTGGGGAACTTAGTAGCTTTTGACAACGTGTTTGAAGCGTGCTCGTCAAGGAGTCAGTAGGAAAGGTTTTCAAGACTTGTATTGTCTGTCCAAACCTCGAATCCACATGCACCCCACTTATCTAATTTCAAGAGGACTTCCTCCACAAGATCCTCAATGCTCTCTAGATCGTGAAGACTTTCGGATTCTGTGTCTGCTAAAGTTCCATAGCAACATACCTAGGCAGTTTTATCCCCTTAACCTTCACATCAAGGAGGGAACTGATATACGTGTCGCCCTAGACCGTATAGTTCCTAGGCTACCCATTTTGAATCCCAACAAGTTGAAGGGATTATGCATGATAGATATGGCAAGTAGTAGGCTTGTGGACAATTATTTAGGATAGAATGAATGTGCATTAAAGCTTTGAGGACTTGGTCTTAACATTGTTTCAGCAACTTCAGACTAAAGCTCGAGCTAAATTTGGAGTCACACTATGGTGCATTTAGAGGAGTAGAAATAATAAACTATAGGAGGATAATATCACTGAACCTGCAACTACTTTCTCTCTATGAATGCAACATTTCGTAGAGTGGATGAATGCACGAAAATGGACCTGCACCAATGCCCAGTAGCCTGACCACACCATGGCTTGGACACACCAAATAGAGATGCTCTAAAATGCAATGTTGATGTGGCAATTTTTTAGAACACTAACACTTTTGGCATTGGCATGTTTCTAAGAAATAATGGAGGTACATTCATCAAGGCAAGAACTGTTTGTTGTAATGGTCTCCCATCTCCACGGGAAGCTAAGGCATGGGTACTCAAGCAAGCATTATCTTGGACCAAAGCTCTTAACATGCAAAATATTAATTTTGAGACAGATTGCAAGTCAATCAAAGATGCACTTAGTTCACACTCAAATGGCATTAATGATTTCCATGTTGTAATTCTTCAATGCAAGTCTAATTTACCCAATATTCCAAACTCTAGGGTGAGTTTTGTAAAGAGGCAAGCAAATCAAGTAGCTCATGGCTTGGCTAAGGCTTCTAGATTGTATGTTGGCTCTCATGTTTTTTATTATATTCTCCAATGTATTCTCTCTGATGTTATGAATGAAATGAGATAAGTTTATTTCCCTAAAAAAAACATATAATTTCAAGAAGTGGTCAAATGTTTTTTCAGATGCATGCTTGTGGAGTTAACATATATAGGGTGAGTTAACATTATTACAATATTTTATATATTTGGGTAAACCTTTAAAATAAGTATAAGTTAAAAATAAGTTGGTGTAGAAGTGAAAATCACAAAACACGAACCCGGGTTTAATGAAATTATGGGAGGAAAATACCCTTGTTTTAAGGGTCATTTTGCACACAACTATTCATGCTCTCGTTATTGTTCTCTGAATTCTCTATGCGACCTAGCTGTTACTGCACACTGAAGATGCTCCATTGTTCATCCTTCCTCCACATGAAAAGATCCTCCACTCCTTGCTCTAACCACACTTCTAAGGTTTCAGACGCTCCACACTTTTGGGGTTTCAAACGCTCCATGCTTCTAAGCTTTGTAAAAGATTCCAAGTCTCACCAAAAGGTACGTTTTCGATTTAAGTGAGTTTATTCTCGAATTTGAGTAATTTCCCTAATTTGGTCCATGTAGTTTCCTTAATTTGATATTTCGTAATTTCCCTGATTTGCTATCCAGGATTTCCCCCTAATTTGCTCTCTGTTTCCTAACTTGGTCTATCTGATTTACCTAATTTTCTTTTGGTAATTTCCTAATCTACTTGCTCTATGTTACTTTCATAGTTTTCTTTGTATGAAAATTTTCCTAATTTGTTCTCAATAATTTCTCTATTTGTATCAATAGTAATTGTGTGGTATATTTTGTGAAATGACAGAATCAATTATTGGGCTTCTTTTTTGGATCTTGAGTAAGAAAATCATGTATTTCTATCTTGTAGCTTTGCCATAACTTGTGGCAAAAATGTTATGACTGGATTGGTAAGTGCCGACCATTACCATTAGCTTATTCTGTCAGATTACATTTTTGCCGACATTTTGATTGTTTAGAGGGGAAGAAATCTTGCAAGAAGTGGATGTGGATGGTGGTATGGTTTGCAAGTATATCCATATATGGACTCTAGGCTACAAAGAAACCACTGTGTATTTTTAATGCAAGACAGCCATGCCAACCAAGTAGCTTTGATCTCACCATGCCAAGGTCATGGATGTGGTTAAGCTTCATTTTCTCTGTGCGAATTGCTTTGCTTGCAAAATGTCTATGGTAGAATCCTACAAGATGTTTGTGGTAGACTTATGTAAGTGAATGAGGTTGAGGCATGATTTGTATTGTAATGTAGTTGCTTTTGGGCAAGAGGAATGAAATTGTTGTTGAGAGGGGCTTGTACAACAAACAAATTATGATTATGCAACATGTGTGTAATTGTGTGTATAAGGGTTTCACAATATGTGTGTTAGCATATGGTGAAATGTATAAGATACAACTTATAAAAAATGTTTTTTTTTTCTAAATAAACATGTTATTATTAATGCACATAAAGGTCATTTATGTAATTTTAAATAAAAAAACACTTTTACAATTGTTCAGTACAAACAAGTTAATAATCACTTTTAATTAAAAGTGTTTTTTATAATTGTAACCACACACAAAACATTTTCTGCTTTTATAAAAATTAATTATAAATTAATCACTTTTTTATAAACATTTAATTTTAAGCCTAAACAAACTCATCCTAACTTTCTTTCATTACTTTCTTTCATTTTGTAAATTTGATGGCTAGGCATGGCCTTGTTCTAAGCCAATTAGTCAAGGGGCCAAATCAAGGCTCATGGAGAAAAAAATATTTAATATAGAAAATCTTTAAAAATATAAATAAATTTATAAAATTAAAATTAAAATGATTAATTGAATTAGGCTAAACAAGTTGAAGGTTTTTAGGACTAATTTCTAAAAACCCAACTCAACTTCAAGCCTTAGTTTGAAAAATTCTCTTCATAAACACTTATTTGCTTAAATTAAATGTTTATTATATATAAGTAAAATGTATAGTAAATAGATACTTTTAGATATATAAATTAGGTTTTAACTTTGGTGTATATTATAAATAGTATACACCGATGTATACTATTCATCATCTAATCAATTAATGACACGTGACAATACCTTGCCATGTCACATATTTAATATTAATTTTTTTATTTTTGCTATTAGAGTCTAGGGACTTTTTTGCAAATTTTATTTATTTTTTATTTTGAGCAAATTACACGAACACTCCCAGAGGTTTGTTTCAATTACACATGCATCCCTTCCTTTTTTTTTACCCCTACACAAAACCCCCTAACCTTTGGTATCCCATTACACTTGCACCCCCTCACTGAAAACAGAGTTAACTTTGTTAACTTTTTATGTTATTTGACTGGCACATGACATTTATAATATTTTTTTTCTCAAAAATGCCCTTATCTTCTTTTTATGTTGTCATAGAGTTGTGAGATGCAGATGGGATCGTCGTCACCATGGACAGAGTCGTCGTTGGGGTTGGAAGTTGCCGTGAACATGGTCGTCGAGCATGAAACAAAGAACTCGTGTACAAGAAAAATATTACTCCTTTAGAAGAATAGTAGTACAAAACAGAGGAAAATCCTTCTCTCTCCTTTAAAAGAACAGTAGCATGAAACAGAAAAAGATGAATAGTTTTTTCCTATTTGGAAGAACAATAGTAACATGAAACAAAGGAAGAAGAGTCATTCTCTTTTTTGGGTCACTTAAGTATAAGGGTAATTATGAGATTTTAAATAAATTAAGGATTCAAATTAAGATTTAGAATTAAGGATTAAAGGGTCTTTTCAATAAAAATAAAAATTTAAAATCAATAGAATTAAATTGTATTTTTTAAAATATAAAATAAAAAAATAAAATTTGTAGAAACATCCTTGGACTTTAATAGTAAAAATAATAAAATTAATATTAAATATGTGACATGATAAGGTATTGTCTGTCATTAATTGATTGAATGATGAATAATACATCAAAGTTAAAACCTATAAATTATATATTTTTAATTATTATTAACTGGGCCTAAGTGAATATATTTAAAATTTATGATTAGCATTTTATATTGTGATAAAAGAATATTAAATTATTATTATTTATTGATATTTTTGTACAAAGATACTGAAATTTAAATTAGAAACAGATATTTGAAAAGATAAGTTAAACCTTAAAAAAAAAAAAGATAAGTTTAACAATACTATAATAAATTAAGATAAGATACGTTTAAAAAAAAATTGTTAAAAGATAGCGTAAAAAATTACGATTTTAAGATTAAAATATAAGATTTGACAAAAAAAAAAAAAAAAAAAAAAAGAGAAGATCCTTTATGTATAAATAGCCGTTAAAAAATTTAAAACTAAACTGTCTCTTCTTACCTTTTAGTTGCGTTCTCTTTGTAGTTTGTACCTGCCTTTGCCTTCCGTACTTCTCTCTTCATGATTCTTGAATTCTGGGGCGTAAAGTTCAATACTTTCTCCTCATCAGTTTTCAATCCTTGGCCTAAAGTTCATTACTTTCTCTACATCCTTTCTAATTTCACCAGCTTTATTCGGAAGGGTGGACTTGGTTGGTTGATTTGGGGTTCAGAAACCTGAGAAAGACCGCGCGCGTGACTACTTTGAGATAACGAGGTACCCTTTGTTCTTCTTAATTTAAATTTTGTTTTTTTTATTGTTTCTTTTGTTGCCATTCTTGTAATGATTTACCTTAAAATTAACACATGAGCCGTGCTTTGATGATGTTTTTTTTGTGTCGGACAATGTTTTTTTTTTTATGGTTGAAAGATTATTACTGTTTCATGCTGTATCCTTCCTTTTGTATTGTTGAAACTTGGAAAATTCTTATGTTTTATGCTGGATTTAGAATGCTTATGTGCCTTTCTTTGCTTCATGGATTCATCTTCCCTTTTCAAGCTTGTTATTTCCTCAGAAATGCAACTTTGTATTCTTCTCTTGCTTTTGCTGTCTTATGAGTTCAGGGGTGCGTAATTAAATCGGTGTACTTTATGCATATGTCATAGCATGATTAAATTTCAAGAAAATTGTATTTTTTGTTAACTTTGTATTCTTCTCTTGTTTTTGCTGTCTTGTGGTTCAAGGGTATAGTATTGTGCAAAATTAGAAATGAATCAGTGTATGCTAATCTCCACTCTTAATGAATACCAACTGTAACAGTGTAATGTTAAGCTGGATAAGTAATTTTAAGTGTGTTACAAGTCCAGTGCCTAATTTATTTTCCTGTGCAGATTTTTTTTTTTTTTGTTACATCTTCTATTTGGTTTCAAACTTTTAATTACTTTCACTGAATTTATTCACCCTGGTTTATGTATTAGGATTAAATTACATCAACGTCTTTGATATGGATCGATTGAGTCAGCAAAGACCTGTGTATTTTCACTCCGAAAGTATCCATTTCAGAGGCACCAACATCTCTCAGCCTAATATGTGCACAGTGCTTACAGCTGTAGGAAATGGAACTAATCTAGATTCTCATTATGTACTAGATGTTGATGACAATGCTACAGTGTTTGGGATGACACAATACAATGGAATTCAGCAAGGTAAAAATGGTTTCTTTCTCATTTTTGTTGTTTTACGGTTCCCTCTTTAAATGTATCCAAATATTCTATATGTGGTGAATGAATTTTTGTATGCCAAACAATGCACTCATTTTCTTTAACTTCTTACGGTCTTTCTGACATTTTCCCTTATTTTCCAGCTCCCAGTGCTAATGGAAGTTCATCAGAAAATGCAAGAATGGGTCCACAGAGATATCACCATACAGCCGGCAGCAGCAGAAGTGGCCACAGATTTCTCAGTCCTCCTCCACAGCAGTACCATAGCTTTCATAATCAAACACATTATGTGCAAGAGATCAGAGATGACTCTATCATCTTTCATCCTCCAGTATCTGCTCCTTCGTATAGAGTTCCGACAAATCCTTTACACAGTTCTTCAATCCTCATACAAGATGCTATTGACATGGGTGCTAGGCATGTTGGCCCTGCACCATATGTAGGTGCACATATACACCGGAGAACTCTTAGACCTCAAAACCTTCCTCCTTCACCATTTCTCTGATATGATGTAATATTTCCTATTTCTCTTTGTACTGCTTTTGGTACTTCAAATTCCATAGATAAAACAAAAACATATACTTATTGGCTTATCTTGTGCAGGATGTTGCTTTACTGCTGGTTGACCATCATACTAATATGCGCTTGGACACTGAGGATATGTCTTATGAGGCAAGTATACTATGCATAATCTGATACTGTATTTTGTTATCAATGTGAATTAGATATGAAAATCTAAGATTTCAAATACTTAGTGACTATGGAAAACATTAATTTGTTAACTCTTTGGAATTGGACAACAGGAGCTTCTTGCATTAGGTGAGCAGATTGGCAATGTAAATTTGGGTTTGTCAGAAAACATAATTACAAGTCAAATGAAGACAAAAACTTGTTTACTGCCTACTAATGATACTAACTTGGAGGAGGCAGCTTCTGGGGAACAGGAACCTGATTGCGTAATATGTCAGGTATGAGTTTTAGCATCATGTTTCATTCAACACTTTATTTTGGTCATTGATTCATTGATTGTCAAACTCTCTATTGTTAGCATTTCTATTTCCCCTTTTAATTGAAATACTTGTCTATGATTTATAGGATGAATATCAAAACCAAGACAAGATTGGAATTCTCTAGTGCGAACATGAATATCATGCGGATTGTCTAAGGAAATGGTTTCTTGAGAAAAATGTCTGTCCCATTTGCAAATCAAAAGCATTGACTCTGGGAGAAAAGAATTGTATAGACTGCTAGTTAGTTAATTACTTGTTCGTTAATTGTAGTTAGTTAACTATAATTACTTGTTTTAATTGTAGTTAGTTAACTAGGTAGTTATTGTTGAGTAGTTGTTGTGTTTATAAGTATGATACTCCTGTTAACAATCACTCATTAGTGCAAGTGAGATCATTTCTTGACTGTACCTCTGGTTAGTATGTTATGTCTAGAGTTCAATTGGATAAAAATAAAACAAATAAAATATAAGAAAATTTAAGGATTTAACGAAAATTGTGTTTTTAAAATAGAAGGATAAAATATCTCTCTTCTTAAATAGAGACTATAATCACAGTTTTTTTTTTTTTAAATAGGATCGATCAAATGTTTATATTTTAAAATATAGGAATTAAAATTATCATTAAGCAAAATATAAGGACCAACATTACATTTAAATCTTTATTTTGTCTTTTATTAGTCCAATCACTTTTTCTAGAATGAAAGAGAAAATATGTTTTAAAATGACACATGAAAAATGCAAGGCTTTCGAAAGTGATTACTTACTCTCCCACATAAATATAAGTAAATTTAATGATAAAAGAAATTATAATATAATTAACTACTTTCTTTTTTTTCATCCATTATTTGAAAATTTTGAGCAGCATTAACACTATGTTTGGTTTTGAGAAGAAAACAAAACAAAAGAAAAAGATAAATAATATATTACTTTTTAAGTAAATAAATAATATTTTATTCATAATTTATTATTTAATTATTAATATAAAGATATCAATGCTTATCCACTAACTTTTAAGGAGTCGTCGTTCTCTTATCTTTTTTACCCAATTTGGGAGTATTAAAATTCAAGCAAGACTTTTTTTTTTCTTTTCCAATCTTAGTTTTCATGTCAACCAGAGTGAATAAGGGTTTAAAAGAGAAGAAATAATTATATTTTGTTCATTTTAGTTCTTTATAATCATTTTTTAAAATTTGTTCAAATTGATCATTCTATTCTTTAAAAAATCGATGTCCTTAATAATTTTAATGAAAAAATTAACTATAAAATTTGTTTCCAAGTTCTTCTCTTCCCCTTCCTCTCTCCACACCAGTGCCCATCTCCTTTTTGTCCTCAATTTCTACAACGTTATGAGAAATAGTTTGGAAAGGAAGAAGAAAATGGAAGGGAATCGAAGTGTTAGCATAATTTTACTCTCATATGTATAATTTCTTAAGAGTTATCATATAAGAAATCACACCATAAGATCTTGAATATTATTATTTCTCACTTTAATCATACTTTTTTAATTCCTTAAGAGAGTCTAGAAATCACACCATAGGATCTTGGCTTTTCTCTTCACAGTTTCCTTTTGTGAGATACTTTTCAGAAGTTTAAAAAAAGTTGATAAAAGATGTAGAGGAAGTGTGTGAAGAAGAGAGGGAAGTCATCCTTTTTATATTATTGAGGCAACAATAACTTCCATAACTTCCTTAACTTCTTTCATTTTTCTTTAATGCCAAAAATAACCCTTAACGAAATGAGAAGAGAGGGACTTATTTTAATAACTTAAAAATATTTTCCAATGATTTTAACATAATTTCAAGTCCAACAACCATCACATTAGACTTATTTTCATTAAAGTCATTCCACAATTACATGAGCCATTATTAGATTAAATAATCTAACATTCTCCCACTTGGCTCATGCGATGATTTGAAGATTCAACATTGAACCGTAATTGCGCACCATACGTTGAAACCACAAGACATCATCTTTATTTGAATTAGAATGATTGAATCATGGCGGTTGCAAGTTATTCAAACAACTTGGTTCCTTCCATGTATCACAAATCATCCAATTCAACTCAACTTTAATTTATACTATAATATGTGTCTTAATATCCTTTCTAAGACACATGTTGTCATCTCACTAAAACTATAATGTATACCATATAATGTGAATGACATAACAAACAGAAACACAACTGTAATTGAATTCACAAGTGTCATACAATACAAGCATTACATTGTTAACAAGGACTTATCCATAATACCCATCCTTTCAACATGGCCAATGAATGTTTTGGGTGGTAGTCATTTAGTTAATGGATCCACTATCATCAAGCTTGTACCTATATGTTCAATTGACACTCTATGTTTCTATACTTCTTCTTTAACTGACAAATACTTCAAATCCATGTGTTTTGCTCCTTTAGAGTATTTGTCATTCTTCGAGAAGAAGACAGCTGCAGAATTATCAAAATAAATCCTTAGCAATTTGGCTATGCTATCAATAATGCCAAATCCTGAAGTAAAGTTTCGCAACCACAATGTATGAATTATGGCCTCAAAGCATGCCACAGCTCAGCCTCCATTGTAGAAGTGGCAATCACAAATTGTTTTGCACTTTTCTATGATACCGCTCCTCCAGCCAAAAGGAATGTGTACCCAAAAGTAGACTTCCTTGAGTCCACACATCCAACATAGTCTGAATCCGAATAGTCAATCACTTCAAGGTGATCTGACCTCCTATATGTGAGCATGTAATCCTTGGTGCCTTGTAAGTACCTAAGAACTTTCTTTGCAGCCTTCTAGTGTTCTATTCTAGGATTGCTTTGATATCTGCCCAACATTCCTACGACAAAGCTAATATCTGGCCGTGTACATGTTTGGGCATACATCAAGCTCCCAACCACTAATGCATAGGGGATAGACTCCATTTCTTTTCATTCCAAATCATTTCTAGGACATTGCATTAGACTAAACTTGTCCTTTTTTTGAATTGGAACAATCCCTGGAGAACACTTTTCCATTCTGAATCTCTCAAATACTTTATTAATGTATGATTTCTGAGACAATCCCAACAATCCTTGTGACCTATCACGGAATATTTCTATTCCTATCACATAGGATGCCTCACCCATATCTTTCATTTCAAAGTTATTAGAGAGATACTTCTTTACATCATGTAACATAGCAATATCATTAGTAGCAAGTAAAATGCCATCAACATACAAGACTAAAATTACAAATCTACTCCCACTGACCTTCATGTAGATACACCGATCAACGATGTTCTCTACAAAACCATACAACGTTATGATATCATTGAATTTAAGATACCATTGTTTGGAAGCCTATTTTAGTCCATATATTGATTTCTTTAATTTACACACTAGATATTCCTTTTCTGTAGAAACAAACCCTTTAGGTTGGTCCATATAAACTTCTTCCTCTAAGTCACCATTCAGAAAGGCAATCTTTACATCCATTTGGTGAAGCTCTAAATCATAATGAGCCACCAAAGCCAACACAATACTCAAAGAGTCCTTCTTAGAAATTGGAGAAAAGGTTTCTTTGTAGTCAATGCCATCTTTTTTAGTGAAACCTTTGGCAACAAGTCTAGCTTTGTACCTTTCGATGTTCCCCTTCGAGTCACGTTTGGTCTTAAAGACCCATTTACAACCGACTCTTTTTGAACCTTTAGGCAACTAAACTAGATCCCAAACCTTATTGTCATCCATTGATTTCAACTCTTCTTTCATTACATTGAGCCACTTTTCAAAATTGTCACTTTCCATAGCTTGTCTTAAAGAGACTGGATCTTTATCAATGCTCAAGTCACATTCATGTTCAAGTGAATACACAACATAATCGTTTGAAATAGCTGGTCTACATTGCCTTTCAAACCTTCTTGGTGCTATCTCTTGCAACTCTTTTATTACTTGTTCATTTGTGACTTGGATATTGTTTGCTAGTTCATCATCCTGTGGGTTTTGAATATTAATATGTTGTCTCTGGATGTTGTTTGACTGTAATACAACTAGAGGAACAACATCTTAATGAGGGACTTAGGGTGAAGAAGATTCACCATGAGTCTCTACAATATCCACCTTTCTTGATTTCTCACTCCCACTGACTTGATAATTTTCAATGAACCTAGCACTACCAGACTCAACTATTCTTATACTATGGTTAGGACAATAGAATTTGTAACCTTTGGACTTTTCAGTATACCCAATGAAGAAACCACTAATGGTTCTTGCATCAAGCTTCTTTTCATGTGGATTACACTTTTACTTTTGCCGGACTACCCCAAACATGGAGATGCCTCAAACTAGGTTTCCTTCATGTCCACAGTTCATAAGGTGTCTTAGGAACTGCCTTACTAGGAACCCTGTTAAGTAAATATAAAGTAGTCTTTAATGCATGCATTCACAAAGATAAAGGTACAGTACTATTATTCAACATAGACCTAACCATATCTACTGGAGTACGATTCCGCCTTTTAGCCACACCATTCTGTTGTGGTGTGCCAAGCATAGTATACTGTGCACATATGCCTCTACTTTCAAGGAACTTTGCAGGACATTGTTCGTTCTCATTATATTTTCCATAAAATTCACCACCTCTATTAGACCTTACAACTTTCACTTTTTTGTCCAACTGCCTTTCTACCTCATCAATGAATACCTTTAAGACATCCACTGATTGAGATTTTTCATTCATAAGATACAAATAAGAATAACGTGAAAAGTCATTGATAAGCCATTTTTTGGTGTTAATTCTAGGGTGATTATTGTCATGTTGTCAACTGAATTCAATCATTTTTGTATTGGCAAACTTCACTTTATGTTCTAAGTGTGCAAGAATTTGAGAATTAAGGAAAGGAGCCGAAAAGAGGTCAAAACGAGGGATTAGATGCTCATTCTTTAACATAGTCGTGTTAACATTCAATATGACTGTGGTCATCTTGTGGCATGGCCAACACCACGACCATGCTAGCTGAAGTTTCGTAATTTTATGATCACCTCGGCCATGGTGAATATCAACATGGCCATGTTGATCCTAGTTTCAGTCAATTATTCTATAGCACGGTTGTGCTAGTCTTTTCTTTTATTAAGAGAAACTTGCGACAGCCAAACATTACGCTTTCTTTCTGTGTCTTTCAACTTGTAATTGCTACGGACATCAAGGATCATCGTTTTTTCGTGTAAATCTCTCTTCCCTTCTATTTTGCTTACAATTTATAATATATATATTGTGTTCTCCTTTAGATCATGAGTAGCTAATTTCTAAATTAGGGATTGTGAAGTAGTTAATAATTGATGAACCTGAATCCCCAATTCTCTAATTCGTTCTGTTAATTAAACTACTGCGTGTTCCTTAATGCCTGTTTAAGGAATAACCATCTTAAACTTGAATTGAATGGTTTATTGCTTATGATCATTAATGATAAACCGTAGATTTACGCTCTAGTTGAGTTTAGGAATTTTGTATGATCATTCTCAATTTCTATTTTTCTAACTAATTGATTGTTCTTAACGCTTTTCTAAAGTGAAAAACTTGCTATGATCAATTGGGGTTGCACTTTAGGAATAGGGACAATTCTCTTGATCATAGTAATTGTCTAATTAAAATCAAGTTAGTGATTAACATGAATTGGGTTTTAAATTAGGGGTTCAGAGGAATCAAGTTATTAATGAAACCACGATCCTAGTTTCTAATTATTTCACTTCTATCTCAATCAGTTAAAATTCTACTTTCTACATTTCTCAAACAACCAAATTGAATTATAAGAAAAACTCTGTTTAAATTCTCAAACTTCTCAAAGAAAGTCACCCTCAGTTCTTTAGGTTCGATATCTGGACTTAAGTCCACTATTACTATTGCATAGGGTACACTTGCCCTTAAGTGAGTTTAATTTACGCATCAGTCATCAATAAAGGTGATAAAATACTTTTCAGCACCCCAAGATGGAACATCAAAGGGTCCACAAATATTAGTGTGTATCAATCCTAGAAGTTCATTACTTCTTGTAGCCTAATCCTTTGATATTTGTTTGATTTGTTTTCCTTTAATACAATCCAAACATATATCTCAGTCACCAAAATCCAATTGAGACAAAATATCATTTTTCATTAGCCTCGTTATCCTTTCCTTGGATATGTGACCTAACCTTTGATGCCACAAAAAAGCAAAACTATCATCATGAACATTTTGCTTACTACTAACAAGACATTCCACATTAAACAAGGATTTAATAAACTTTACATCAAGATTGAAACAATATACACCATCCTTTAAAGTACCAAATCCATAATAGTACATATCTTTAATTAAAGAAAATGCATTGTTTTCAATCTTGAAAGTAAAACCTAATTGATCCAACTTTGCAACAGAAACTAAATTCCTAGCACATTTAGGTACATAGAGACATCCATCCAAATCTATATGACACCCAATGTCCAAGATTAATCTGTACGTCCCTATGCCCTCTATCCTTGCCTTCATTCTGTTTCCCATGTAGAGAAACTTTTTAGTTCCTCTTATGGTTTGGATGGAAAGAAATCCCTACATAATATGTGACACATGAGTAGTTGCTCTAGAATCAAGCCACCAGGTATTATTAGGAACCTCAACAAGATTTGATTCGAAATTTATAGATATATAAAATATACCTTTCTTTTCAAACCATTTCTTTCTTTTTGGGCAGTCCTTCTTGAAGTGACCACTCTGTTTGCAGAAGTAGCACTTCTTTTCTTTTCGAACTCCTCCATCCTTAACCTTTAATTGAGAATTTCCCTTATCTTTCTTACCCGACTTGATTTTACTACTACTGGCTCCATCATGAGTCATGATATGGATTGAGTTGTCCTTCATTTTCTTTAATCTGTCTTCCTCCTGAATTAACATGGCCTTTATTTCTTGAAAATTCCATTTTTCCTTAAGAGTGTTATAGTTCACTTGAAATTGGCCAAATTCAGTAGGAAGAGAGTTCAAAATGAACTGTACTTAGAAGGTCTCACTCACTTCCATTCCCATGGAATTCAACTTTGCTGCCATATTTGGCATTCCAGTCACATGATCATGAATTGGTTGAGACCAATCAAACCTTTAATTTATTAGGTCACTTGATAGTGAAATACACAAGAACACACTAGAAGGGGGGGTTGAATAGTGGGTTAAAACTTTTTTGTAAATACTATTAGTTCACAAGTTTCCTTCTTGGATATATGTTAGTTTAAATCAGCAAATATATCCTTGCAAGACAAAGCTTTGTAAGCCTTTCCAAAAGAGCATAGTAGGCAAGATAAATATATGTAATCATAAGATAGAAAATGAGAGCTTATTTTTATATTGGTTCACTCAACTTGAGCTACGTCCAGTTCTCCTTTAACAACTGCTGTTACAGGGTTCCACTATAATCAACTAATTACAAAACAAGTATTCATCGCTGCCACTTCTGGCTACAAGTATTCTCTATGCCACTACTAGCTACAAGTATTCTAAACCACTTATGGTTACAAGTATGAATCTCCCCATCTCCCCCTAAGATTATACTTCCCAAGTATTCTTTTATCACTAAGCCACTCCTAGCTTTCTATACAAAAATGTATAAGATTCAAATAACTCTCAAAGAGAGGATATGGACAAGTGTTGAATCTAAATAAGCTTGTAGAGGATGGGTATTCTCTTTTCTCTTAGCTCGTGTTCTTGGCTTTTTCTCAGAGTGTTTTGCTTACTTTTCAAATTGATTTGAATGAGTTCCTTATTGTTCATTCTTTCTTCTCATTGCATGGAAGCTTCATTATATAGTGAGCTTCATGGATTTGAACATTGGAGAAGGTTTTTTTCCGTTGTCTCATAGAAGAGTGTCAAAGTAACTTTGACTGTGCTTGATGTGACAGGGAACAGATTTTTGTCTCTATCACAATTGGCTTTTAGCTTAAGGTGTGCATCTCAATGCTGATTAGTCTTTTGGTTGTACCTACACACTTCACATAATTCGAGACATGCAAGCAATACGAGGAATAGAAGAAAGTAAGATCAAAGAGTATTTCCCTTTCTTTCTATAACAGCAATGCCTTTATTTGTGTAAAGAATTAATTATAAAACACATATTCCTCAACACATATGACAGACCATATTTTGTTCTTGCACAGACAACGTTTGGCTTGACAAACATAGTCTGGTCTGATTGACCATGGTCTGGAATGAAGGACATGGTCTGGCCTAGCTTCAGACATCATCTGGCTTAGCTTCAGACTTCATCTGGCTTAGCTTTACGTTGTCTGACCGTGTTTCATACATGGTCTGGTCCAGTACATATGCATAGTTTGGTCCTAGACTCGTGTTGTTTGTCCCAAGACTTCACATAGTCTATCCAAGATTGTTGTATGGTCTAGTCTTAGACTTTGCATGAGTCTTTTCAAGACTTACCATGGTCTGTTTTATGGCTTATTTTAGTCTAATTAGAAGCAATTATAGTGCTTGATTATTCATTGCAAGTTATCAGACTGTTAGGACGTAAGTAAGAGTTTGAGTGATTTTACCATTGTTTGTTCTCACTTTGATTTCCTGAAATCACTTAGTCTAAAATCATTAGTTGATCAATAATTATCACATTTGTTATCATCAAAACCCATTAAAATATTAGGGGGTCAGACATCATCAAATGTCTTGGTTTTAACAATCTCCCCCTTTTTGATGATGACAACATATGTTATAATTTTGATTAACAGACAATAAATCAAAAACACTTATATTTCAGAGTGCAAATTATTTCATGACAATTAAGTATGCGCAATTATTAACATGATGAACTCCCCGAGTTTATCACGCATGTGCATATGACAGATTTAGGCATGAAATAATTAAGGAGGATAATAACAGACAGTAAATTAGTTGAATAAAAAAAAATTAGTGAACCAATCACTATTTTACTAAGCATTGTCTAGAAATTCTATACATCCATAATTCTCTCCCCCTTTGTCATAAACAAAAAGGTGGAGGATGGAGTAGAAAATTGCCATCACAATCAAGGTTTGGAAGGTGGGGTTGATTGTTTGGTTAAGGATTCTCCGGCTTCTGATGGAGCATTGGTTGCAGGAGGATCTTCTTATGGTAGTAGTGGAGCTTGAGTTGCAGCAAGGTGAGGAAGTAATAGAGTGGCTATAGACGCATTGAAAGTAATGGTCATTTCTTTGATAATGCTCGCTCTATGTTCTTCCAGTTTGGCATCAATTCTAGCATCAATCTGGGCAGCAATACTTGACATTATTTTGGTTTCCAATGCAGCATCATGTACAACTGGGTCAGTGTGAGACTCTAATTGTGCTGCAATACTGAGTGGAAGGGCTGCAATTGGAGTGATTGACCTTGATTGAGTGGATACCAAATATGTGCATTCGAGGGCTAGTGTTGATTCTGCAGACTTTTCAGCCAAGTCTGCAGCTTGCTTAGCAGCAAGTGCAACAGCTTGAGCTACCTCAGCCTCTTGCTTCAGGGCCAGCTACCTGAGCCTGTTGTCTTCTTCTTCCTTGGCCTTCTTCTCTTGAGACAGAGCATTGAGTCGTCTGTCCTCTTCTTGAGCAGCTAACATAGCTCTCAGTCTAGCAACCTCTTCTAAGATTCTTACTTCTTCAGCTGCCTCAGCTACTGCCTTGGCTGCAACTATCAATGCCTGAGCAGCTTTTTATTCAGCATAGTACTCAGCAAGCATCTTCTCAGCTTCAACTTTATCTCCAGGGGTATGAGGAGCCAACAGATTGGGAACAACTACTATGTCTAACACATGAATGAAGCTGCTGGAGGAAGAGAAGCCTTCACCAACAATGTCAATCTTCTGCTTTTCTTCATCTGAGAGATTGGACAACCCTATGGTGTGGAGCATGTTACTCATCACGTTCTACTAGTAGATGCCAACATCTGACTTTGTGTTCTATGGTGGTAGTACATGCTCTTGTTGAGGCAGTGGCTCAATATCTGGTATGTGCTGTGGAAGATTGTCTGCTCTTGCAATCTTCTTCCCCTTCAGCTTGTTAGGGTTGATAGTTGGGAGCCTGGTGACTATATAGTCTGGAGCGACATGTATATCAATTTCTTTAGAGATGTGCAAGCTTGGTGGATACAACTATCTAGGGGCTGTGCCTTGAAACTTCATATTGCATAGGGCCCTATAGTCAGCACAAGTGGCCTAGAAGGTTGGATGAATGGGGGCAACTCCTCGTGTGATCAGCCGAAGAGGTCGAATAGAGACTCTTGGTCTCAATAGATAGTGCAACGCATCACAATGCATTATTCTGACAGTGGCCTCTAGTTGCTTCTTCTCTTCTTCTGTTAACTCAACTTGCAATGTTGGTTCCACTGTAAAGTAGTTCAATCCCTCTCTCATACATTTATACCAGTGTGCAATCTCATGCACTAACTAACACATCTGAGAGATGGCAGAGGCATATTCTTCCTGATGTAGCTCTCTTGTAAGATTGGCATCATCTTCAACAATGTCCAGAAGAATGGTGTTGTGCATTGGCCTCTAGAAGAGAATTATCCCTTGATCGATCTGCAAAGGTGGAAGCTTCTTCAGGTGGAAGCTTCTTCAGTTGTGCTTCCTTGACGACAACAACCATTGAGTGCTCTGTAGCGGGCTCCAGTTGAATCTCTTCTCTATATGCTGCAGACTTAGCATTCTCTCCCACATAGCACAAGGAGAATATTTGCATCATCTTCTGATGCCAGGAGCCTGAGGGAGGAGGAGGAGGTGTGTCTTCTCTAAATCTAGATAGTGGTGTGGTGGCATCCAGATGAATGGTCTATTGTCCCATGAGGGAGCAACAGACACTTTAGGAGATAGAATGACATCTCTTCATCAGATCCAGATGAGATGTTGACAGACTTAGTGTGGTGGTAGGAAACCACTGCGTCTAACATCTCAAGGATGGTTATTGGTGAGGGTGATTGATAAGGAGGAATGGTGGTGTCTGGTGGAGTTTGTGGGGATGTTGTAGGTACGCCAGTCTAAGTTGTGGGTTCAGACTGTGTCTGAGACTGAACAGTGGGTTTAGTCTGTTGGGTGATCATTTGTCCAATGGAGGCAAACATAGGTTGATCTTCTGTCTGAACAGTGGGTTCAGACAGTGGCTCTTGCATAGTCTGTGCATGGGCATCAGACTGTGCAGCTTCTGTTTGGTTAACTATTGAAATACACAAGAACACACTAGAAGGGGGGGGTGTTGAATAGTGGGTTTAAAACTTTTCGCAAATACTATTAGTTCACAAATTGCCCTCTTGGATATATGTTAGTTTAAAACAGCAAATATATCCTTGCAAGGCAAAGCTTAGAAAATCTTTTCAAAAGAGCATAGTGAGCAAGATAAATATTTGTAAACATAAGACAGCAAATAAGAGCTTGTTTTTATACTGGTTCACTCAACCTAAGCTACGTCCATTTCTCCTTTAACAACTGTCAAAGGTTCCACTATAATCAACTGATTACAAAACAAGTATTCTTCATTGCCACTTCTAGCTACAAGTATTCTCTATGCCACTACTGGCTACAAGTATGAATCTCTCCCTGAGATTATACTTCCCAAGTATTCTTTTATCACTAAGCCACTCCTGGCTTTCTATACAAAAATGTATAAGATTCAAATAACTTTCAAGGAGAGGATATAATCAAATGTTGAATATGCGTGAGCTTGTAGAGGATGGGTGTTCTATTTCTCTCAGCTCGCGTTCAAGACTTGCTCTCAGAATGTTTTCCATTGCTGTCTAGATTTATTTCATTATTCAGTTCACGTTCAATCGTTCATCCCTTTCTAGCTCCCTCTTTGTTTTTTTTCATTTCATAGAGGCTTCCTTATAAAGTGAGCTTCATGAATTTGAACGTTGGAGAAGACTTTTTTCCGTTGTCTCACACGTAGAGTGTTGAAGTAGCTTTGACTGTGCTTGATGTGATAGGAGCAAGTCTCTGTCTCTGTTGCAATTTGTCTTTTAGCTAAAAGTGTGCATCCCAATGCTAATTGGTTCTTTTGGCTGTACCTACACACTTTACATAGTACGAGACATGCAAGTAATACGAGGAACCAAAGAAAGTAATTTCAAAGGGTATCTCCCTTTGTTTCAGCTGCAACAGTGTCTTTATTTGAGTAAAGAATTAATTATAAAGCACGTATTCCTCAGCACATATGACAGATTATGTTTTATTCCAGCATAGACAAAGTCTAGCTTAACAATCATAGTCTGGTCTTGATTAAGTATGGTCTGTTCGTGCACAGACAACGTCTAGCTTTAACAAACACATTCTTATTGAAAAGACATGGTCTGTTCTAGCCTTAGACATCATCTGGCTTAACAAACACATTCTTAAATAAAAGACATAGTCTGTTCTAGCCTTAGACATCGTCTGGCACTTGGCATCATACATCGTCTGGCCTTGCATCAGACATTGTCTGGCGCTTGGCATCAGACATCGTTTGGCCTTGGCATTAGCATCGTTTGGCCTAGGCTTCAAACATCATCTGGCCTAGGCATCAAACATCGTCTGATTAGTTAAGAACTTATTTAAATATGTTTATATCCAATTTAAGTTCTCAGACAGCTAGAGTGTAGGATTTGAGTTGAGAGATTTTACCATTGTCTATTCTTACTTTGATTTCCTGAAATCACTTAGTCTCAAATTATCAGTTGATCAAATATTATTATATTTGTTATCATCAAAACCTATCAAGGTATTAGGGATCAGACATCATCAAATGTCTTGGTTCTAACAATCTCCCCCTTTTTGATGATGACAATACATGTTATAATTTTGACTTAACAGATAGTGAATCATAGACATGTATGTATCAGAGTATGAATTATTTCATGGCAGTTAAGTATGCGCAGTTATTAACATGATGAACTCCCCCTGAGTCTATCATGCAGATGCATATAACAGATTAAAGTATGAAATAATTAAAGCGGATAAAAATAAACAGTGAATTGAGGTGTATAAAATTTAGTGAACCAATCACTATTTTATTAAGCATTGTCTATAAATTCTATACATCCAAAATTCTCTCCCCCTTTGTCATAAACAAAAAGGTGGAGGATGGAGTAGAAAATGCCATCACAGTCATGGTTTGGAAGATGGGGTTGATTGTTTGGTTGAGGATTCTCCAACTTTTGATGGAGCTTTTGTTGCCAGAGGATCTTCTAACGGCGATGGTGGAGCTTGAGTTGTCGCAAGTCTGGGAGTGAGAATGGCTGCTATGGAGGCATTGAAGGCAAGAGTTACCTCCTTAATGATACTAACTCTTTGCTCTTCCAATTTGTCATTCGGTTGAGCTTCGACTTGAGCAACAACCACAGCAGAGAGTCTTGATCCCAGTTTAGTTTCCAATGCAGATTCAAGGGCAGCTAAGTTAGGTAGAGGATCTGACTAAGCTGCAGCATTTAATGGTAAAACTGCAATTGGAGTGCTGGACTTGGACTAAGTGGACACTAGATCAGTGCACTCTTAGGCTAGTGTTGATTCTGCAGACTTTTCAGCCAAGTCTACAGCTTACTTAGCAGCAAGTGCAACAGCCTGAGCTGCTTCAGCCTCTTGCTTCATGGCCAACTCCTTGAGCTTTTTCTCGTTTTCTTCCTTAGCCTTCGTCATTGAGTCGTTGTTTCTCTTCTTGAGCAGCTAACATAGCTCTCAATCTGGTGGCCTCCTCTAGGATTCTTGCTTCTTCAGCTACTTCATCCGCTACCTTAGCTGCAACTATCAGTGCTTGAGCAGCTTTGAACTCAGCATAGTATTCAGCAAGTATCCTCTTAGCTTCCTCTTCATCTCTAGGGGTGTGAGGGGTCAGCAGAGTGGGCACAACCACTGTGTCTAACACGTGAATGAAACTATTGGAGGAGGAGGAGCCTGCACCTACAGTGTCAATCTTGTGCTTCTCTTCATCTAAAAGATTGGATGACCCTGTGGTGTGAAACACATTACTCATCACAGTATGCCAATAGATGCCAACATCTGCTTCATTGTTTTCTGGTGGCAGAATATGCTCTTATTGAGGCAATGGCTCAATGTCTAGTATGTGCTATGGAAGATTGTCTGCTCGTGCAATCTTCTTCCCCTTCAACTTGATGGGGTTGACATTTGGGAACCTGGTGACTATACGGTCTAGAGCAACACATATATCAATGTCTTCAGAGATATGCAGGCTAGGTGGATACAACTGTCTGGGGGTTGTGCCTTGAAACTTCAAGTGACACAGAGCCTTGTATTCAGCACACGTGGCCTGGAAGGTTGGATGGTTGGGAGCAACTCCTCGTGTAATTAGCCGAGGAGGTCGAATAGAGACCCTTGGTCTCAACAAATAGTACAATGCATCACGATGCATTGTTTTGACAATGGCCTCCAATTGCTTCTTCTCATCTTCTGTTAGCGGAACTGGTAGGGCTAGTTCCATTGTAAAGTAGTCCAATCCCTCTCTCATGCAATTGTACCAGTGTGCAATCTCATACACTAACTGACGCATCAGAGGGATGGTAGAGGCGTATTCTTCCTACTGTATCCTTCTAGCTAGATGTGCATCATCTTCAGCAGTGTCTAGAAGGTAAGAGTTGTGAATTGGCCTCTAGTAAGGGATGATTCCTTGATCGATCTGCAGAGGGGAAGCTTCTTCATTGGTGCTTCCTTGACAACAACAACAATTGAGTCCTTTGTAGCTTACTCCAGCTGAGTCTCTTCTCTATACACTGTAGACTCAGCATTTTCTCCCACATAGCACAAGGAGAAGCGTTGATCATCTTCTGATGCCAAGAGCCGGAGGGAGGAGGAGGAGGAGTATCTTCTCTGAATCTAGACAGAGGTGTGTTGTTGTCTAGACTGAATGGTTTGTTGTCCCATGAGGGAACAGCAGACGCTTCAGGAGATAGAGCAACTATCTCTTCATCTAACCTAGACGAGATGATTACAGACTCAGTGTGGTGGTAGGAAACCACTACGTCTAACATCTCCAGGATTGTCACTATAGAGGGAGATTGGTAGGGAGGAATGGTAGTGTCTGGTGGAGTTTGTGGGGATGTTGTTGGTACAACAGTCTTGAGTTGTGGGATCAGACTGTGTCTCAAACTAAACAGTGGATTCAGTCTGTTGGGTGATCATCTGTCCAGTGGGGGCAGACACAAGTTGATCTTCTGTTTGAACAGTGGGTTCAGACAGTGGCTCTTGCATAGTCTATGCTTGGGCATCAGACTGTGCAGCAACTGTTTGGCTTACTATAGTCTGTGTAGGTGACACAAACAATAGAGGTTTAATAGACGATCTGTCTATTGTGGCTTGTGTTTGGGCTATTGATAGTGCTATTGTTCCTTGCTTCTTACTGAGCCATGACACCATGTTGTCTCCAATGAAGTGGCAACCTCCATTGGTGCTTTTTCTTTCAATTTTGTCTCCAGCATAGTTAGCATCACAATAGCCTGTCAACTTATACTATTTCTGTCTTTTAAACCAAAGACCAAGATTAGAAGTTCCAATTAAATATCTAAAAATTCTTTTAACAAAGAGATAGATGCACTTCCCTTTGGGTCGATGAAATCTGGAGCAGAGGCAAGCACTGAACATTATATCTGGTCTAGATGCAGTCAAATAGAGTAATGACCCAATCATTCCTTTGAACTAAGTGACATCTACTTTTTTTAATCTTCATCAGGTCCAAGTGATGTTGTTGGATGCATTGGAGTCTTCATAATATTAGCATCATCCATTTTGAACTTTTTTAGGAGTTCTTTCACATACTTGATCTGATGTGTGAAGATTCCTTTGTTGGTCTACTTGATCTGCAATCCTAGGAAGAATTTCAGTTCTCCCATCATGCTCATTTCGAACTCAGTCTGCATCAACTTTGAGAACTCTTCATAGAGTTTTTCATTAGTGGCACCAAAGATAATATCGTCTACATAGATTTGAACAATAATAAAATCAGAAGAGTAGTTTTTGCGGAACAATGTAGTATCTATCTTTCCTCTTGTAAAATTGTGTTCTATTAAAAATGAACTAAGTTTTTCATACCATGCTCTAGGAGCTTGTTTAAGACCATACAGTGCTTTGTTTAGTTTAAATACATGATCTGGAAAGATAGTAGTCTCAAACCCAGGGGGTTGTTCTACATAAACTTCCTCTTTGATTACACCATTGAAGAATGCACATTTTACATCCATTTGATAGAGTCTCATATTTCTATAAGCAGCAAATGAAAGCAAAATTCTAATTGCCTCAAGTCTAGCTACTAGAGCGTATGTCTCCATATAATCAATACCTTCCTGTTGTGAGTAACCTTTGGCCACTAATCTAGCCTTGTTCCTCACAACCTTACCATTCTCATCTAGTTTGTTTTTGAAGACCCACTTAGCACCAACAACTTCCTTGTTGTCTGGCAGCTTCACAAGTTTCCAAACATCATTCTTTTGAAATTGATCCAGCTCCTCTTGCATTGCTTGGACCCAGCTTTCATCTTCCATGGCATCATCAATGTGCTTGGGTTCTATCTCAAATAGTAGAGTTGTTTGTTGGAAAGATGATTTTGTTTTTATTGGAGCTCGAACTTCTCCAATGATCTGAGAAGAAGGATGGTTCTTGATCATCATTCTATTGTTGCTTTGTGGTTCTCTGACTTCTTCATCATCATCTGAGATGGTCTGATAGCGAACAAAAGATCTGGTAGCAGACAATGTGGGAGCAGACGATGTTGTGTCATACGATGGTTTGGTCTTTGTTATCGCATCTTTTAGTCTGATATCTACAAATGAGTCCTTTAACTCTGATAGTTTCCTATCAGGTTGAGTGTCATTAAATCTTACTTGAATGGCTTCTTCAACAACTTTGGTTCTAGAGTTAAACACTCTATATGCCTTGGATGTTTCAGAATATCCAAGTAATATGCTTGTATCACACTTTGAATCAAACTTACCCAAATTGTCTTTTGTGTTAAGAATGAAACATTGACATCCAAAGGGATGGAAGTATGATATGTTGGGTTTCTTTCCTTTCCACAGTTCATATGGAGTCTTTTTAATAATAGGCCTAATATAAATTCTGTTTTGCAAATAACAGGAAGTATTTACAGCTTCTGCCCAAAAGTGCTTAGGAGTTAAGTTATCATTCAACATGATTCTAGCCATTTCTTGTAATGACCTATTCTTCCTCTCAACAACACCATTTTGTTGTGGTGTTCTAGGTGTTGAGAAGTTGTGAAGAATTCCATTCTCTTCACTAAACCTCTGAAAACTTTCGTTTTCGAACTCTCCTCCATGGTCACTTCTGATAGAAGTTATACATACTCCTTTTTCATTTTGAACACGTTTGCAAAATTTATAGGATTCCTTAAAAGCCTCATCCTTGTGAGTGAGGAATATAACCCATGTCCATCTAGAATAGTCATCAACTATTACTAGTCCATATCTCTTCCCTCTAAGAGAGGTTGTCCTTATTGGGCCAAAGAGATCAATATGTAACAGTTCTAATGGTCTGAAAGTGGAAATAGTGTTTTTACTTTTAAAAGATATTTTTACTTGTTTCCCTTTCTAACATGCCTCACAAAGTAAGCTATCCTTATATGACATTGTTGGCAATCCTCTTACGAGGCTATATCTTTGCAATTTTGAGATTAATCTCAAACTTGTATGGCCAAGCTTCTTATGCCATAACCAGTAACTTTCTTTGACAGACAGTAAACATGATACATTTTGATCATTTAGTTCACCAAGATTGATCTTATAAAGATTGCCTTGCCTTTTTGCAGAGAAGAGATGTAAACCTTTAGAGTTCTAACTATGCATGATTCCTTGTTGAAGGAAACATCATATTCACTGTGCAAAATTGACTTATGCTCAATAGATTGTGTTTTAGCCCTTCAACAAATAACACATTCTCAATAGAGAGATTAGGATGAATACCTATCTTAACAGTACCCCTAATTCTCCCTTTCTGATTACCTCTGAAAGTGACTGTACCACCATGCATTGGTGTCAAGTCAAGGAACACACACCTTGCACCCATCATGTGATGTGAGCAGCCATTGTCTAGGTACCATGATTGGTGTTTCTTTCCTACCATCAAGGACATCTGCAACAGGAATTATTTTGTTTTTAGGTACCCATATTCTTTTGGGTCCTTTGGTGTTAGTCTTAGAAGCAAATGACTTGCTTCTTGTAAGCAATTTCTTGCTTTTGGACTTTACATGTCCATTCTCAAAGTGTGGTCCATTAGAGGAAGCTTTCTTCTTGGTTGCTTCTTTCTTTCCTGTGAATCCAAGGCCAAATTTGTCATTTGTATGTCTATTGTATGAAAGAATTTTCTTTAAATTTTCAAACCCACTAACAAATTTGCTTAAAGTACTCTTGAGAGATGCAGCTTCTTTGCGTAATTGAGCAATTTCAGCTTCATCTTTACTCAAGGCTCTTACCTTGTTTAATTCATCAGTTTCCTTAATTAATTCATTCAATTGCCTTCTATGCTATTCCTTTTCTATCCATAGTTCACTTTTTCTTTTAATTAAGCATTGGTGATCAATGGTTAGTTTTTGAAAATCATCTGTTAGAGCATTACTAGCTATGACTAATGTAGAACATTTATCAAATAGCTTAGTGAAAGAAGACCCAAGTTCTTCTTGCTCTTTTGAAAGTTTTCTTAATTTCTTTTTCATAGATAAATAGGCTTTTGAAATAATAGATGAATTAGAGAGAAATTTTTGATAAGCTTCTTGAAGAGAAATAAGATCATTGTGGTCTACCTCTTGTTCTTCATCTTCTAAAGTCTCAAATGCAGACGCAGAATGAGTGTTGTCTGGTTCATTCTCACCATCAGACGCAGACGATGTGGAGGTTGCGTCTGCCATCAGACAAAGATTAGCTTCTTCATCTGATGCTTCAAAGTCTTCTTCATCAGTTGAATCATCTAAATCTTCCCATGTGGACATCAATCCTTTCTTTTTCTTGGGAAATCTCCTTTTGACTTTTTCTTTTCCTTTTTGGACATTCTAACTTGAAGTGTCCAAGTTTTTTACATTCATAGCAAACAATAGGATTCTTCTCTTTCTTCTCATGGTCTGTTGAGTATTTCTTGTGTTAGTTCTTCCATCTCGAACCACCTTTCTTTTTCCACATCTTGTGGATTCTTCTTGAGATGAAGGATAGTTCATCATCTTCTCCTGACTCTTCTTCACTTGAAGAAGTGGACTCTACTTCTGATTCTTCTACTTTTAGAGATTTGGTATTCCATCCTTTGGGTGGTTGGAAGACTGACTTTTTGATGAAGATGACTCTTTTGGTGTTGTCTGATTTGGCTTATGAGCTTTTAGAGCTAGTGACTTTCCCTTTTTCAACTTGGCATCTCCTTGCAGCTCTTGCTCATGCAGCATTAGAATTCCCACGAGCTCTTCTAGAGGCATATAGTCTAAGTCTTTGGAAGCTCTAATGGTTGTGACCTAAGGTCTCCATTGTCTAGGCAAGTTGCGAAGAATTTTGTCAACATGCTCGAAGTTTTCAAAACTCTTACCAAGGTTTCGAAACTCATTTAAAATAGTCTAAAATCTAGACATCATACCAGTTATGGTTTCATTTTCTTCCATAGCAAAGAGTTCATATTCTCTAGTAAGAACACTTACCTTGTTCCATTTTACCTGTGAGGACCCTTCATAAGTTATTATGAATGTGTCCCATATGTCTTTGACGGATTTGAATTGGCTTATCTTTTTGTGCTCAGTTTCTGAGATGCATGCATGTATTGCATTTCTTGCTCTGGAATTGAGGACGAATTTGTTCTGTTGTGCCTCAGTCCATTATTTTTTTGGAATCTCGTTTCCACTTTCATCAACTAGAATGTATTCTCCATTTTCTACAACATTCAGCATGTTTATGTGACATGACTCAAAGTATGTCTCCATTCTTTGTCTCCAGTATGTGAAGTTTTCACCTTTGAAGATTGGAGGTTTGTGTAGACCCTTCTCCATCCTTGTGTAGGATCTTTAGCTCTATATCTGTAAAGATAGTTATCAAAGACCTCGCTCTAATACCAACTGAAATACATAAGAACACACTAGAAGGGGGGTTTGAATAGTGGGTTAAAAAATTTTCATAAATACTATTAGTTCACAAGTTGCCTTCTTAGATATATGTTAGTTTAAATCAGCAAATATATCCTTGCAAGACAAAGCTTTGTAAGCCTTTCCAAAAGAGCATAGTAGGCAAGATAAATATATGTAATCACAAGACAACAAATGAGAGCTTGTTTTTATATTGGTTCACTCAACTTGAGCTACGTCCAATTCTCCTTTAACAACTGTTACAGGGTTCCACTATAATCAACTAATTACAAAACAAGTATTCTTTGCTACCACTTTTGGCTACAAGTATTCTCTATGCCACTACTAGCTACAAGTATTCTAAACCACTTATGGTTACAAGTATGAATCTCCCCCTGAGATTATACTTCCCAAGTATTCTTTTATCACTAAGCCACTCCTAGCTTTCTATACAAAAATGTATAAGATTCAAATAACTCTCAAAGAGAGGATATGAACAAGTGTTGAATCTAAATGAGCTTGTAGAGGATGGGTATTCTCTTTTCTCTTAGCTCGTGTTCTTGGCTTTTTCTTAGAGTGTTTTGCTTGCTTTTCAAATTGATTTGAATGAGTTCCTTATTGTTCATTCTTTCTTCTCGTTGCATGGAAGCTTCCTTATATAGTAAGCTTCATGGATTTGAACATTGGAGAAGGTTTGTTTCCGTTGTCTCATAGAAGAGTGTCGAAGTAGCTTTGACTGTGCTTGATGTGACAAGAGCAGATTTTTGTCTCTCTCACAGTTGGCTTTTAGCTTAATGTGTGCATCCCAATGCTAATTAGTCTTTTGGCTGTACATACACACTTCACATAATTCAAGACATGCAAGCAATACGAGGAATAGAAGAAAGTAAGATCAAAGAGTATTTCCCTTTCTTTCTATAATAGTAATGCCTTTATTTGTGTAAAGAATTAAGTATAAAACACATATTCCTCAACACATATGATAGACCATATTTTGTTCCTACACAGACAACATCTGGCTTGATAGACATAGTATGGTCTGACTGACCTTGGTCTAGAATGAAGGACATGGTCTGGCCTAGCTTCAGACATCGTCTGGCTTAACTTCAGACTTTGTCTGGCTTAGCTTCAAACATTATCTAGCTTAGCTTCAGACTTTGTCTGGCTTAACTTCAAACATTATCTGGCTTAGTTTCAGACTTTGTTTGGCTTAGCTTTGCATTGTCTAACCGTGTTCCATACATGGTCTGGTCCAGTACATATGCATAGTCTGGTCCTAAACTCGTGTTGTCTATCCCAAGACTTCACATAGTCTGTCCAAGACTGTTGTATGGTCTGGTCTTAGACTTTGCATGAGTGTTTTCAAGACTTACCATGGTCTGTTTCATGGCTTATTTTAGTCTGATTAGAAGCAACTATAGTGCTTGATTATTCATTACGAGTTATCAAACAGTTAGGACACAAGTGAGAGTTTGAGTGATTTTACCATTGTCTGTTTTCACTTTGATTTCCTGAAATCACTTAGTCTAAAATCATTAGTTGATCAATAATTATCGCATTTGTTATCATCAAAACCTATCAAGGTATTAGGGGTCAAGACGTCATCAAATGTTTTGGTTCTAATAGATAGGTTCTCCACAATTGACTTGTCAATAATGTCTGATTGTGAGTACTCCTTAACCAATTTCATGAACTCCCTTGCATTGTCTGTTTTGGGCATAGATGGTTTCACATTTGCAGCCATAGATATTTTCATCAAGTTCAAACACAATTTGTTAGATCGCTCCCAAGCCTCATATAGAGACTTGTCAGCATCAGTACTGGTCTCTGTAATGATTGGAGGGCTTTCATCCATTATTAATGCTAAGTCCAAATCCGTTACACTCAAACAAACTCACACATTAATGCTTTGAGTATATTTAATGGATTCAGACTATATAAACTTTAATCATGCATCTAAATTCACCTTTGGGTGATAAATAAACACATTTTCATATCAATAATGATGCCAAAAAATATACTTTAATGGGCAATAAACCATGTTATTCTTGACATACATGATATCTTTGGATATACACATACTCAACAAGCATGAAAACAAATCCTTAATATCATTAATTATAAGCAATGGTTCACCTTTGGGTAATCCATATGTGCCTTATAATTAAAAATTTCATTCAGCCCAAACATAAAAATTTTATAGCATCATTATACCAATCAGTTATATATTTTGGAAATACAAAATTCAATAGATTTGATCACTTTGGTGATTAACAAATCCTTCTTTAATATGTAATTCCAAAATAATTCATTCCGTAAAACAATTTTACAAATCAAAATTTTAAAATAACACATGAAGGAACCTTCATAGAATTGATTTATGTAAAATTTCACGTATAGACAATATCCATAGCTTTTCAATTCATGTAAATATATATCAAAATGTCATAACTATTTGTTGATTGATATACATATTACAAGAACCATTATGTGTTCACTTTTCACATAAACATATTACAAAACCAATCCAAACTTATAAAGGCAATGCAACAAAATGTCAAGTAATGTCAATATGTATTGGGTTCCATGAAAAGTTTCTTTGCAGCGAAAATAAATTACATTATTGTTTTATGGAGAAAAATGATATACGTAACTTATGCTCTAATACCAATTGTTAGCATAATTTTACTCTCATGTGTAATTTCTTAAGAGTCATCATATAAGAAATCACACCATAAGATCTTGGATATTATTATTTCTCACTTCAAATCGTACCCTGTTAATTCTTTAAGAGAGTTTAGAAAACTTACCCGGATCCATAATGTCTGCAGAAATATTTACAAGAGTTTCTCCCTTCTCTGACTTCCTTTACTTGATCTCTTTGATGATATAGAAATCTCTTTCATCACTTTTGGCTTTTCTCTCTACAATTTCCTTATGTAAGAGACTTTTCAGAAGTTTAGAAGAAGTTGAGAAAAGATGCAGAGGAAATGTGTGAAGAAGAAAGGGAAGTCATCATTTTTATATTGTTGAGACAACAATAACTTCCATAACTTCTCCAACTTCCATAACTTCCTTAACTTCTTTCATCTTTCTTTAATGTCAAAAATAACCCTTAACGAAGTGAGAAGAGAGGGACTTATTTTAATAACTTAAAAATACTTCCCTATAACTTTAAGATAATTTCAAGTCTAACAAGTATTACATTAAACTTCTTTTCATTAAAGTCATTTCATAATTACATGAGTTATTATTAAATTAAATAATCTTAACAGGAAGAACTAAAAAAACACATTTTATAGTAGTTTCTAGTCATTAATACATTTCTTTTATCCATAGGAATAACATGAAGTTTATAATATTCATACATCCTACTCAATCAACTTAATTAGACCCCCTTAGTAGTCATTAATACTTTTAAATTGTTAACTTCAATTTTTAATGGATAAAATGACTAATTTGAATCAATTTAAAAATAAAAAGAAGTAAAATAAATTTTTTAAAAGATAAATGATTAAAATGAAAAAAAATTGACAAAAAAAGTCATTTAGCCTTTAAAAAAAATGTGCAATCTTCTCATTCCTTTCCCTTCACTCTTCTTTATTGCATAACAAACAAAGTGTAAAGAGGAGACTAGGAGATCAGATTCCCTAACTTTGGTGTGCAAATGTTAAGGTGCACTTAATTAATTTTCAATTGTTAGATTAATCAGTGTTCTAGTGTATAAATTTTTGACATTGAGTCTGTATTTTTTGGCCTATATTTATTGAAACTCAAAGTTTAAACGCCCCCAATAACATTCATGAGGTTATTGTTACAATAGTTTAAAACAGTTGTGAGTTTCAGCATTTGTTCGTGTCGAGAGATTCTTCGACAAGAACTTATCGTCATACTCTATTATACATTAAATAACAACCTATCAGAATCGTCAAGTCCATAGTTACGCATGAATAACATATACTCAATTGTCGTCATTCCATTATTTGACTGAAATTTCAAGCGCACGTCCGTCATGTCAAACCTGAGGAGATTAATTTGTTTCATTTGTTAAATAATATTTATTTAAATCTTATAATTCTTTCAATTTTAATCAATTACCATTGTCTGTTATTATTTGTCTAATTAAGCATAATAAACACAAATAATTAAAAAATTAATAATTATTTCAATTTTAATCTATTACCATTGTGTGTATTATTAAATAACTAAAGCACGTTTCTGTTTATTCTTTATGTCCGGCAAATATTTGAATTATTTGTTGAATAAAACTATGCAATCGATCTGGAACACCTTCTCACTACAAATTTTTTTTATCAACAGTAAGAATGCAATTTACACGTAAATTTTTAAAATTTGTCACTAAAACATCAATAATATAAGTATTGGTGATAAAATTTGATATTAGTAATAAAATCATTGTCGCTAATTGTCACTAATGTTTTAATTTCTTTGTAATGTCTGAATGAAACGAGTGTTTGCTAAATCCCCACTTTAAAGTTTAAATGGACGCATATCCTCAAGTTACTTTTGGTTCAATCAATCATTGTGAGCCCACCTGGGTAGACAAATGCCATAAAAATATATGCATTGTACGTGTAAGAATTTTTGTATGTTCATGAACCAATGAATTTGAATTAATAAAACTATTTGAGGATACGACTTGTGTTTTTTAAGTCTTTCATTTCCCATGCATTTCACATGTTTGTATAAATGTTTTCTGTTCTTTTGCTTTCAACTTGCAAGTTGAGTGAGTGAATGAAAACAATTGAAAATTTCATCAGTTTGTATTTTTATTTTTTTTTAAGAAGAGCGTTGATTTTTCTACACCTCAACGTTACAAATACTTACTAGACATCTTATTTTTCTCTTTATCTCTCTCTTCTTATCTAATTATATCACCTGTCATACCTATATTTTTCTATTTCTCTCTCAAGATGTATAGTAGTATAGGGATGCCCAAAAATCTCACTATTTTTTAAAATAGTGAGTATTCACAATGACTTGTTTGCCAATTATTGGTATTAGGGAAGCATGATATTTATCAAGCACATGATATTATGAGATAATAAATGTTTGTTGCTTTTGTGAAGTATGATACTTCCATTGTTTCCTTTTTTTTTTAAGTAACTTTTATAAATTTGTTTTATAAAATTTATTAGAAACAACTTTTAAAAAGTTTCAGCATTAAAAAGATTTAGAGGTTAATGATACTTGTATTGGGTAGAATAAAAATGAGTTATGTATATATGTGGAGTCCACTGCAAGCAATTCAAAATAATTACACCAATATATAAATGCTCTTAGATAAAACAAATATGAAAAGATATGAAATGATATGTATTGACCAAATATCAAATTTAAATTTAAATTAATTTATAATAAAAGAAATGCTTAATTGCGGGTTTTTACGAATTAGTAAAAGTGGTAATACCCATTTTACTTTATCACATATAGGTGATAATAATTAGTAGAGGTTCGTTCCAATAAAATATATTAGTTTTCACGAATTACATTTGTCCTATTTCTCTTGTATCTTGTACCTTCTTTTTCAACTAAATACAACCAATCTTAAAATTGATGGTATCAAACAAATTACTTTTTACATGCTAATAACTTTGAATAAAAATATAGGCTTAAATAACTTTTCCATTCCAATAAAATACTTTTTTTTTTTTTTAAAATTTTGGATCCCTACGAGAACATGAAAATAACTTTTAATATGAAAACATGAGAACAAACAATCCTTGAATTAAAATTAAAAATAATAAACGCATCAAATTAAAATTTTTATTTTAAGTGCATTACTATGAGATCCTACCCCATCCTCTCTCAATTAGGTTTTTTCTCTACTTTTTGTCCAACATCACAAGCACAGAGACAAAACAAGCACAATTGAATATTAAAAAAGGTGGATCTCATAATGATGCACTTGAACATCGATGGTGGTGGTGGTGACGAGGACGACAACTATGATGGTAGCGGCGACAATGGCCCTAGTAGCGGCAAGAACAGCAGTGGTAACCATGTTGATAGTGGTTATGGTGATGAGGACGATAAGGGCAACTCTTGCTATCTCTGTGCTTTTACTGTGTTGTACTGTCAATAATTTGGCAAAAAATGCAGAGAAAAACGTATTTAAGACAAAGGGGAGTAAATCTCATAATGATGTACTTAAAATTGGAATTTTAATCTGATGTATTTATTATTTTTAATTTTAATCCAAGAATTATTATTGTTTGTTCTCAAACATTTCGTATATATATTTATATATATAACTTATTTATAACAAGTACCCAGTAATGTAACCTTAATCTAGTAATTCTGTTGTGATGTGCTTGAAAGTAAAAGTTTGTTGTTGTGATTCATCCGAATGCTTCAACATAGTTACAAGGTATTAATTTTACATACTTTAATTATTAAGTGTTTTCTTTGACTTATATATTAGGTAAAATTATACGGTGACTTTTTATTTGAAGAGTTTTCAATACTTTCATGAATACATCAATAATATTACAACACATGTATTTTTTTTATATAATTTATAATTTTAATATTTCGTAAATATAACTTTAAAAAAATTAAAATATTTATTAAATTTTTTTTGGACTAATCGACAAAATTTGAAACTTCTATTTTGATTTGAAAAAAATCACCATTACCACTGTCTCCACCACCATCGTCGTTGCCACCACCACCACCACTCCTCTTTCTTATTCATTCTCCCTCTGTTGTTCATCCATCGGTTAGTGTCAATGCTGCATGTTTATTGATTATTTTTCAAGACTAATTGTCATGTACTGATTATTAATTCCCAGATTCTTATATAGACATCTCTTTTTAATTATTACTCAACACTAGTCAATTGGGTGGTGTGAAGTCCTAATGGAACACTTTACACTATGATCTAATGAGTTTTTGTGTATGGTGATGTTTCTGCTTTTTGCCTTGAACACAAATTTGCAAGGTGTTAAAGTTTGATTTATCGTCATTGATATTTCAGGTGTTGCCTATTTTTAAAATATTGTTCATATATTTTCTTATCATGGTGGGAATGTGATGGTGGACAACGATGGCTATGAAAAAAAAAATAAGAGAAAAAAGAAGAAGAAGGATTGTCATGGTAGGATTATTATTGCTCATGGGTCAACGTTTTTTTTTTATATATATAAACTATCTAAAATAAAATCTGAATATTTTAATTATATTATTTTTATTAATAATTTAATTATATTTATAAAAATAAATTTATTATTTTAAAATTTATATAAAAATCCTTCTTATATTTTAAAAAATATACTTCATTACCTTACCCGTCTACCAAAAAAATTTCAAGGATGGAAGTAAAAGTTTGTTGTTGTGATTCATCCGAATGCTTCAACAGAGTTACAAGGTATTAATTTTACATACTTTAATTATTAAGTGTTTTCTTTGACTTATATATTATATATTAGAATTATATCCTAACAACCCTTGGTCACTAGTCATGCACCTCAAGTATTATCAATCTTCAATTCAATAACAAAAAAAAAAAATTATAATAACCCAAAATGTTATTTCAAAGAAGAAATAAAATAATTAATAATACGTCAAATAATTTTATTTTTTTTATAATTTTCCAAAAATCATCTTAAATTAATTTGATTAAGAGAACTTTAAAAGTAATTTTTACTTTTAGTTATATAAATTCATTCCACTGAAATTCACCTAATTAGAATTAAAAGAATTAGTTATTAAGTAACATAAATATAAATATTGTGCCTTAAAATACTACAAATCCAAAAAAAATCGACAAGTTATAATTGTAGTGGACTCCACAGGCAAACATTTCGACCCTGTTTTGAAATTTTGATGGTGCTGTTAATTTGAAATGCATGGATGGCTATCATATCGGCATTTGTCAGAAAGAAGCAGAAGATGGGTGTCTTACTGAATGCAGCCAGCTCCACCAACATGTCCACCATTGCATGTCGCTGATTTTGAAATGATGGCAGAAAGTTACAAAACAGGTCCCCTCATATTTTTACCCCGAGTTGTGAAAAAAAGTAGTATATAAGCCCCCTACTATGCACTACTGAAAGCACAAACAAACTCACTCTCTTTCTATTTCTAATCTGTTGCCTCTCATCACTAGTCTTCTTCGTGGCAATAATCATGGCCGGCTCTGTTGATGCTTTGGTCGTTGGTCGCGTGATCGGAGATATGGTGGACATGTTCGTTCCTTCCGTCCTCATGTCTGTCTACTTCGGATCCAAGCATGTCACCAACGGCTGCGATATAAAGCCGTCAATCTCGATCAACTTACCCGAGCTCACTATCACTGGGAGCATGGATTGCCTTTACACCCTGGTATATACTCTTTACTCTAACATCAGATCTCACATGCATGCATGCAGATGTAGATTATATATATATATATATATATATATATAAATGGTTTCTCTTTAATTTCTTGAGTATGTATGTGCATGCAGGTTATGATCGATCCTGACGCTCCCAGCCCCAGTGAACCAAGCATGCGCGAGTGGATACATTGGTTTGAATTTCATTCTCTTTCTTAATTATTACATTTTAACATTCTTTTTTATATACTGATATGATCGATATTGCTGCTGTTTCCACTTAATTTCTTTCCAGGGTCGTGGTTGACATACCTGGGGGACAAACCCATCTCGCGGTAGTAAAAGAATTCTTTTTTTTTCTTCTATAAAAGTTTCATGATGTTGCATGCATGTGTACTGGGATCAGTTCTACTTTCTCTTTTCTTATTGTATAAAAAAAAAAAAAAAAACTTTACTGCCTGATCTATGATTTGAGAAACATTTTTTGTTCACTGGTCATACAAATCTAAGGCAAAAATCAACATGCACCCTGTTTCAATCCATCAAACGACCCTCTCACACATGTGATCTACCTAAATTTGGATCCGGACTCCTCCATCTCCCACGTGTCCTGCATGTGTCTTGCTGTGAACAGTGTCTCAGTAAATATTTTCTAAACTCTAAAATATAATATTTTTTATCATATTTTTACTACTCAAATAAACCATTCTTTAATAGATTAATTGTAATTGTTTTCATTTGTTTCTCATTTTATCAATGCATGCACCAATTTAGATAACCAGTGCTAACTAGGGAATCAATTGTTATGAGATCCCCCATGGGTTTGCATGTCATCAAGGTTCAGCAATATTTTTTCATTTCTTTGAAAGTATATACTAACATAGCTTTACATGTAGACTACTACTATATCGGAGATTAGATTAATTTCTTGTAGGTAAACAATTACTATTATAATCTGATCCATGCAAAACAAAACAAAAGAAAGGAATTGATGGATTTGATTTGTGTTCAGGAAAAGAGATTGTATCATATGTGGGACCAAGGCCACGAAGTGGAATTCACAGGTTCGTCTTTGTTCTGTTTCAATAGAAGGGACCTCTGGGTCTTGTGGAGCAGCTGCCATCTCGTGTGGGCTTCAACACTCACGATTTCGCCAGCCAATTGGACTTGGGTCTCCCAGTGGCGACTGTCTACTTCAATGCCCAGAAAGAACCTGCTGCTAAGAGGGTGTGTGTCTTTAATTATGTAATTGTCTAGGATTTTGAGTGGTGCTGCCCATTTCACTGCCCTAACTTCTTATCAGTATAATATGAAAACTTTATCGATCTTAGTATATACTGTTGTTGGTGTGCTATATGTCTTTGTGCAATTTTTTTATCTATTAGATTATCACTTTACTATTATGTATTATGAATGATAATTGATGATACAATAAAAACATACAGACTGAGAGAAATAACGCAGAACATGTACTCTTATTAAAACATAATGATATAAAAATGTGAAAATATAAACTAATAAATATATGTATAGGAATATGGGGATAATTGGAACACTGCAAAAGATGAAGATATTAGAAAAGAAATTAATGTAAGATGTTGAATGTTTAAAGTTTTTTTTTTTTACATAATGTTTAAAGCATTAAGAAAAATAATTATATATCTTGAAATTTCTGAGCAAAATAAAAACTGAGAGCTGAGAAAACAATAGAAACATTTCAATATTTGGGTGAAATGAGAAAATCACTACCTGGAATTGCACACTGCTCAAGTTTAAAAAAAATAAAATAAAAGATGGACAATGTTACTTAGAAGAAAGAAAAAACAATGACAGATAGAAAGAAAAAAAAAGATAAATGAGATGGACTATGTTACTTAGGAGAAAGAAAAAACAATGACAGATAAGATGACAACATTAAAAATATTTTTCAATATTTAAGTGAAATAAGATAACACCTAACAATAATGACATCCTGCAACTGCACACTGTAATTGCATACTGCTCTATGCTCATGTCTGAAATTAAATTTTGGCATTGTTATGAAGGAGGTAGAGAGAACAGTCATAGATTAGAGGACAACAATAAATACACATATCAATACTTTGGTGAAGTGAGATAACATCCAACATCCAACCGTGATTGTTTTGCAATTGCACACTATTAAAGTCCGAAAGGGCGCACATAACAATGGAAGGAGAAACTAAATTTCAACATTTCACAAAGAAAAAAGAAAGGATTGAAAGAAGATAAGCATTGACAATCATAAAGACACATTTCAATAATGAAATGAGACAACCCTCGGTGATAACCTGCAATTACATACTATTCAAGTTTGAAAGTGAAGTGAGACAACATTAAAAAATGATGATATGTAATTACAAACTGCTCAAGTCTAAAAAATCTTTGCAAAGAAAAGAAAAAAAAGTACAGATAGATAAAAATTGTTACAAATTAAGTTGGAGGAGAAAGAGAACAATGAGAGCTGACATAATAAGACCTTTTAATACTTGGTGAAGTGAAACAACAACTAACATAGATGGTCTGTAATGCTCAAGTCTGAAATGAATACATCAATAACAGTATGAGAGAGTTGAATTGCGACTCTTTACATGGGAAAAAAGAGAGAACAGAGAGATAGACATTGTTACTAAGGGAGAAAAAGAGAAAGAAAATAATAAGATAACAACAGCACAGACACCTTTCCAATTTCATACTTTGATAAAATGAGATAGTATCTAACCGTGATACTCTAAGAATTACAAACATTATCATTATCTGAGTCTGAAATCACTCAAATTATACATACCAATACTAGAGAGAGAATTTGAATACAAAGAGAATCTAAAAGCTTGTATTATATGTACAAATGCTTGCAATTCAGTACCAAATGATTCTGTCATCTTAGTGTATATTGTAAACGTGACTATTAATCATGAATTCATTGTAAGCGTACCAAATGCTTTTATTATATGTACAAAAATGCTTGCGAATTCAGTATCATTTTTTTTAGTGTCTCACAATTCTTCTCATTTTCTTTCTATAGCTTTTTTTTTTTTCTTATTGTATCACTCGTTAAATTGTTTATAATTTCTATCCAGTGTCATAAGATAAACTTTGTTGATGTTGCTGATCGTATTCATTTTTATTTTTTTCTATTTTACACACATTTATCCGGAATTTGAAGTGTACACACGATGACTCAATATTTTTTAATCCCAAGATCTAATAAAACTTTATTTAAGAAAGTTTACAATATAAGTAATTTTTAAGTTTAAAAATAATAAAATAAGTTTAAAATTAAACGTTTAAATTTAAAGTTTAATTCAAACTTAAACTAAAAAAACATGTAATTAATTAAATACCATCTTATACTACGTATCAGAGAAGAGAATGAATTATCAAATTGGAGGCATAATGAATTATCTAAAAGAACTCCTAAGAATTCTCAATAATTCTGAAATGATGTGCATATGTAAAGTATATTTATACATAATAATAATAGTTTATTTACATTTTTCTTTCTACCAATTTGTTTCTCTCTCATTTTTCTAACGTATGTAAGGTGGGGATCAAGGTGTATAATAAAACTTACTTTTGGGTCTCACAGCAAATTGCAGATAATCTGACATGCATCAGGATTCTTCAACTTCCATAAGCTGTAAATCAATTACTACACCTTCATATTATACATCGATATACAAGTTCAATTAAGAAAGTTCAATGCAATTAATTAGGTTAAGAGGCTTTGAAATTGGGATTTTGAGCTCCGAAGACACGAATGAATGAATGAATGAATATAACTATACCAGTCTCACACCAAGAGCACGAATTGAAACAGAATCCTCCTTGTCCTCTCATTGGCCTTAGCATGCAATCCAACAGCGGTTTGGAAATCCAGTTTGACAGTGACTCAGTGAGTAGCTAAAACCTTTCTTCCCAAACTCACCCACTTCCAAGACAGTAGCCAGCTGCATGTGCTCCAGAATCCAGTTTCATGGTTTTTTTTACTTTTTAGGACAACGAATCATCGTATTCTACAAAACCTAATATGCTTTTTGGCACTTGCTATTTACACCCTATGTTTGCTAAGTTCATCCCATCTCTTCTATTTCCTTTTCCTTTCCTTTCCTAGCATACTCCTCTCTAAACGTTATATGGATTTGTTCGTTTCAGCCCAAATTAATAGTAGTCAAATATCAATTCAGGCCAACTTAATTAGCTAAAGAAATTTAATGAAACAGTGACAACATTTTTATAAGACGATTGTAACTAAAGAAAATAATTTAGGATATAAATTATTAATATAATGCGTTAGTCTTTTATCAGTGGGAGTGAATCAAGCCTACCATCTCTCTCATTAAATAATGTTAGTTTTGTCATTAATTTGTGTGTCACTCTTTAAAAAAACCCAAGACTCTTGATTTTTGTGAAACAATCCTTATTTAATATATAAGATTTTATATTTGTTCAATAAAATATTGTCATGATATATTTCATTTTCGAACCAAATAATATGAAACTGTTAAGTCATATTATTAGTAAGTAAAGTAGTATGATACTCATGCATTTGTACGAGTGATTCGATTATTTTTCACATTTTATAAGTAAATATGTAATATAATATATTTAAATTATTAAGGTTATTCTTATTAAATGAATCAATATTTATCTAATAAATATATTATTTACAAAAGCTTAAATTATATTTTTTGTGATTAGTATAAACATAATAATAAGATGATTTTTTTTAGAACAAATACAATCTCTATATTAAAATATATGATATATGATACCATGCAAAATAGGAGTATCCATGTTTAGATTTTAAAATGTGTATAGTCATGTTAAATCCTCACAATATCCAAAATACAAAAAAAAAAAAAAATGCAATAGAATTGAAAAAGAGAATAAAGGTGATATAGCATTGGTGTAAACAGTTTTATACCGTTAGTCAATCAAAATTCTCTGTTGATGGTAAGTTATCTAACTTTTATAAAATTATTTTAGAAGTCATTTAAATGGTAGGTTGTACTTAACTAACAGTGTAAAATTATTTAACACACATAAAAAAAAATAGAGTATTTTTTTGTGTCTAAAAATTCAAACTCTTAATCTCTTATATTATTAGTGTTGATAAATTTACTCAAAGCAAAAATTAATAAACAACCTAGAATAAGGGATTTAATGACTAAGAGGTCTAACTAAATTGATTTATAATAAAAGAAAGGCTTAATTGTAATTTTTACTCTCAATTTTTTATTTTTTGGTGAATTTTATCCCAACAAATTAATTTGGTGCATTTTACCCCATGTCATGTGTCCATTAATAAACATAATAGTTGGGGGTAAAATTTGCCAAAAAGGAAAAGTTAGGAGGTAAAAATTGCCAAAAAAAATATAAAAGTTTGGTGCAAAATTTGCAAAAAAAATAAAAATAAAAAGTTAGGGTTAAAATGTGTAGTAATGTAAGAAGTAAAATGGTAGAGGATAAAATTTGCAAGATTTTAAAAAATTAAGAATAAAAACTACAATTAAATCTAAAAGAAACCATTACAAAATATCCATTTTTATATCTTAAAATGTGGATAGAGCAATGTTTTATTTCTTTTACAGTTTATATTTTGTATAGGTGTTTAAAAATATTAATTAGTATATTATAGAATAATGTTAATATTCAATCTTTAAAATTGGTATTCTTTCTGATTATAAAATACTTAAATTTAGGAACTATCTATTAATTTAATCAATGTAGTAAAGAGACTTCACATTTTTATTATTGTAACGGATTGAGTGTATTATAAATCATTATATTTTTATGATTTTTTTAGTTTAATGATATCTAAAATTAATTTAAAATTTAAAATTAGATAAAAATATGTAAAATATATATTGTTGGGTAGAGTGGCTATACCCAACTCCTAATAGAGACGAGAATTGATATAATATGTTATTGTTGGAAATAAGAAGTAGGGATGAGGATGAGATATGACACATTCATCTTGCTTAGGGGTGTTAAAATGGGCTTGGGTTTGTCGGGCTGGCCCGCCATCCCATGAAAAATGCCAAGGCGAGGTGGAGGTGCCAACCCGCTTGGCCCGTCCTGCCCTCAACCCACAGCCCGCCAAAAATACCTAATAGAGCCTAGCATTCTCAGTTCTCACCCTTTGCCAAAAAGAAAAACCCTAAAATAGAAACAGAGGTCTCTGTCATCTTTGTCATCGCATTCTCCCTCTCCGCCACGACCTCACCACCCAGCTGCCATGTAGCTGTCATGACCTCACCATCTTCCTCGCCATCAACCACGTGCGTGACCTCGCCATCTTCCTCGCCATCAACCACGTGCGTGACCTCACCATCTTCCTCGCGCAGGATGCCCATCTTCCTTGCCATCTTCTGTGCGTGCGCACTCCATCGCCCATCTTCCTCGCACGCAACACTACCACGATGTTACCACCAGGCCGCCACGACCTCACCGAGACCCCACCGCAAACTCGCCTCGCTCACACGACGCTCGTTGCCTTGTCCTGATCTAAGATCTGCTTTTCCCTCACGATCCCTCTCCCACGCCGATCTCCTCTCTCTCTCCGATCTCCCTCTCCCTGACCGGTCTTCTCCTCGCCGGCTCACTGCCACGACCATTTTGGTATGCTCTGTCTTTGATTATTCTTTCCTTTAATTGTGTGCTCTGCCTGTTTATGCCATGCTTGTCTGTGCACAGCCAATAGTCTAATTTTCTTGTGAAATTGGTTGAAGCCTTTGGTATGCTCTGTCTCTAATTATTCTTGCCTTTGGGATTGAGATTCCATGTTCTTGTGAAATTGGTTGAAGCCTTTGGTATGCTCTGTCTCTAATTATTCTTGCCTTTGGGATTGAGATTCCATGTTCTTGTGAAATTGGTTGAAGCCTTTGGTATGCTCTGTCTCTGATTATTCCTGTCTCTAATTATTGTGTGCTCTGCCTTTGGGATTAAGATTCCATGTTGGGATTGAAATTGGCCAGATTTTGCAAAGGAAGGAGATGTTTGCTTTAGTTTACTTGGTGATTTTGATTTTCAAATTTTGTTGTGTATGCTCTGCCTATGTTGTGTTGAACTTTCGAATTTTGATTTTGAAAGTTTGTTTTCTTTAATGTTTGAATAGGATTTCTAAATTGAAATTGAAATGGATGAGTCAATTAGTAAACCCCCTTATAATGTTGTTTTGAGTGATGATGATTTTAAACATGAAAATGAAGATGAGGATACTGAAAATGAGAGGGATGATCATGATGTTGAATCTATTGAAGCTAAAAATAGAAAGAGCAAATCTTTAACATTAGAATGTTGGAAATTCTTTACTAAAATTGGTGTGTGTAAGGATGGAAAAGAAAGGGCAAAGTGTAATGCATGTAACAAAAAATATATAATTGGTGATAAAAAAATATGGAACTTCTCATTTAAAACGTCATATTGAGAAATGTGACAAAATCAAAACTAAAGATGTGAGTCAATTGATATTAGACATGCAAGGAAAGTTAAAGGCAAGAAAGATAGATCAAATGGTATCATACGAGTTATGTGCTAATCTGATTCTTTAACATGGTTTGCCCTACAAATTCGTTGAGTACCCGAAGCTTAGGGCTTGGATTGCTTATTTGAATCCTGATTCTATTCCAATTTCTAGAAATACATCTAAGAGTGATATAGGGAGATTGCATGCAAAAGAAAAGATCATACTTAAAGGAGTGTTGGCTAACATTCCTAGTAGAATTTGCTTAACGATTGATTTATGGACTTCTTGTAATATTGAGGGTTACATTAATTTGACTGCTCATTATGTTGATCTAAATTGGAAGTTGAATACCAAGATTCTTAACTTTCGTCATATGCCTCCTCCTCACACTGGTTTTGAGTTGTCCAAGAAGATTAATGATTTTTTGCATGATTGGGGAATAGAGAAAAAAACTTTTTTCTATCACTTTAGATAATGCTTATGCCAATGATGTTTTGCAAAAAACTTTAAAAAGTCAACTTGTGTTGCAAAGTGAGTTGGTATGTGATGATGAATTCTTTCATGTGCGTTGTTGTGCTCATATTTTAAATCTAATTGTTTAAGAAGGATTAAAAGTACTTAATAATGCTTTGGATCAAATTAGGGATAGCATAAAATATGTCAAAGGTTCGGAGAGTAGAATGATAAAGTTTAAAAAATGTCTTCAAACCTTTAGTGACATTGATTCGTCAAGTAGGTTATGTTTAGATGTGCCTACAAGATGGAACTCAACTTACCTTATGCTTCAAAGTGCTATTAAATATCGACGTGTTTTTGCAAGCTTGCACTTGGTTGATGAAAATTACAAATACAATCCTTCTTTAGAAAAATGGGATAGAGCGGAAAAGATTTATAAATTCTTGATGCCATTTTATGATATTACAACCTTAATCTCTGCCACAACTTATCCTACTTCCAACTTATATTTTTTACAAGTTTGGAAAATTCAATGTCTTTTAATAGAAAGTTTACAAGATGAAGATAAGGTTGTAAAGGATATGGCTGAAATGATGATGGACAAATTTGATAAGTATTGGGATGAGTATAGCATTGTGCTTGCATTTGGTGCTGTTTTGGATCCAAGGATGAAGTTGGAAACATTAGGTTATTGTTTTGAAAAGATTGATCCACTTACTTGGGAAATGAAATTACAAAAAATAAAAGATAAATTGTATATGTTTTTCTCCCAATATTCTAGCAAAGGTGAAACATCAAACGTTCAAAAGCGTAAACGTGTTCCTGATTCCTCAGATACTTCCAAACCTAGCCTCTTTGATGTAAGTTACTTACTTTGTTTTAATTCAATTTTTAATTTTTTTTTCATGTTGTATAATTCTAACCTTTTCTTTTTCTTATTATATTAGGAATTAAAATTGCATAAGCTTCAAGTTGTTAATAAAACGAGACGGACTTAACTTGATACATATCTAGATGAACCAATGTTGGATTTGGACTTTACAGAGTAATTGGATGTGCTACAATGGTGGAAGATGAATAACTAATGTTTTTCAGATCTTTCTTTAATGGTTAGGGATTTGCTAAACATTCTTATTACTACAGTTGCATCTGAGTTTGCCTTTAGCATTGGTTCTCGAATTCTCAACAAGTATAGAAATCGTCTCTTACCTGAAAATGTGGAAGCAATTATTTGTACTTCAAGTTGGAAGCATGGATTTTGTGATGGTATTTCATTTTATCTAACTATAATTAAATTGTTATTTTTAAAACTATTTAAGTATTCTAACTTTAAATTGTTATTTTTTTTTCAATCTAATGTAACGTAGAAGATGAATTGGAGCTGGAACGTGACAAAGATGGACAAGTGGAAGGGAGTTCTTCCAAGGCTGGATCTAATATGCCTGAAATCAAAACTGATGAATGATTTGTAGTTTTTCCAAGACATTTATTTTGTTAATGTTTACTTGTTTGTAATGAACTAAGTTTACGTTTTAAGACTTCTTTTGGAATTGAATGTTTATGAACTTTATGTTTTTAAAGACATGGATTATGTGAATTTGAGGTTATTTTTGCATAAAAACTTTCTAATTTTGTTATGTCTGCAACTGTTTGGATTTTGGTTATTTATATTCAAATATTTATTTTTATAAACAAGTTTAGTTAATTAAATTTCTTAATTCTTATGAACTTCAAAATAATATTTTTTGTGCTACAAAAATATTGGCATAAGAGAAAGTGGGAAACAAAAATATCTCTTAGTAGTTCCATTATATCTCGTTTGTTATGCATATTGTAATATTTTTAATTAAGTATGAATTAATCTAACTTAATTTTTAATATAACATTTGCTTGATTATTGTACATTAGTTTTAGTCTTTATTTTTTTTTATTTCTGAAGTTCACGAATGCATATCAAAATCATCAACAAGTTGGCAACATAAAGGAACAACATTGTGTTTGTGAGATCACTATAATGTTTGCAATTTGCAATCATTTTAAGTCCAATGTCTAAATTAAACTACACCAAGAAAAGATAACAATATTATACAAACAAAATATTCATATAATAATTTTTTTTTTCAAATTTGGCGGGCTGGCTCGCCAGCCCACCTACTAGTGGGACGGGTCAGGGTGTCCAGCCAACACCGGCCATGGGTGGGCCAGCCTGACCCAGTTCATTTTTGGCAGGTCTAGCCAAATGGACCGGACTGGCTTTGCCATGGCTAGTCTTGCTTTATTCCGTTTTCATGTTTATTCATGTCATTCATATAATTTTAATCTTTTATATATTATTAATTTTATTTTCTAATTTATAAAAAAAAATACTTTGATGGATACTCATGTTTTTATTAGATCAATTTATCAAGTTATATTCTAAATCAAAACGTGCAGCATGCCCATGCATCCACAATATAATATAATTATAGCTAATGCCCATGGGCTGCACGCGCTTCTGGGCGCTGGCCTTTTTTTTTTTTTCATTTTATTCTCTTCTTCAATTTCCTTTCCACTTTTCAGGTGACCCCTCCGCACCACTATACGAATCGAAGCATCACCGACTGCCACCATGTGGGCCACCCACCACATGTCTCTCGCCCTCTACTGTGCAAGCTGCCGATGCACCCTCATCCGCCTCACCACTTGTGCGCGTCCGCTGCCGTTGTGGTCGTGGTCGCAGTCGGGCAGAGTCTTCATTGCAGGGCGGTGTCATTGCAGCCGTCAATGTTGCTCGTGCGCGCAAGAGGAGCATGCTTGTTCTCTTTCAATTTCAATGTTGGGGTTAAAAACCCCTTTTCTATTTTACACGCTCATTAAGTGAAATCTCCACAACGTTCCTTTTTTTTTCTCTTTTTTTCTTTTGTTTCCTTATGTTTGCAATAGCGAGCTTGGTATGAATTTGGACTGTTTTGTTGTTGTTGGGTCCGTTTTTTTTTTATTTGCCAAATAGTCTAGTTATTTTTCTTTCACATACTCCAATTTTAACTTGCACGTTAATTTTAGATTTAGGGATTAATTTAAAATACCATTTTTCTTCATGTTAAAAATAATAATAACAAAAATAATTACTAAAATTTATAACATGTAAAATAATCTTATAATAATTCACAAATTAACAAAATAAAAATAATTTTATTTTAAAAAAAAGATTATTTAAATGCGACATTTTTTTAATCTTGAGATTTCAGGATACAAGTTGTCACAACTTGATAACTTTAAGAAATTTATTTTTTAAGAATGAATAATTTTAAAATTAAATTAAATTCTATTAAAATAAATTAGTTTAGGTGTACATCTCTGTCAATCTTTCATGTTTTAGGATAAAGAGTCTTACATTTAAATAGTAATAAAAAATAAACATAAAAATGATATCTCTTCTTGCTTTCCTATAATAAAATTAGTCTTCATAAAAAATAAATTATTCTTTTCTCATATTATTTTGGTGAGATAAATGTCTAAAAATTATAAATAATTTGCTTAATTAATTAAAGGTAATCGTCTTTTTAACAAGCGTTATAGGTGCTAATACTTTTCCTACGCATAATAGACTCCTGAATTTAAATCTTGATTCCAAAAACCATTTTTCTTTTTTAAATAATATTTTTTTTCATGTTTTCCTTAATAAACATTGATGGAGACTCCTATTTTGTTTTATTAATTTGTTTCCGTCCCGTCGTAACCCTGATTGTGATAGCCTTGATCCTTTCCAAGCTAGCATGCAAAACAATGGAATCAAGAGACTCAAGTAAAGTCATATATGCAAAATCAATGGTGTCACTTAGTATATCATATTAATTCCTTACCAAGCTAGGTCTCATCAAGGAATCAAAGGTATCCATCGAAATTTGTCATACAAATTAACCACAATTAGAATGACACAACAAAAAATTTGGAGTGCAACCACAATCATGCAGTGGACTAAAAACACTTTTATTCATGCTTCAATGAAAACAACCAAAAATTGCTAATTATAGGCCAAGTCAAAACATAACAAAAACAACAATTCTCAATTATTCTAAAAGCAAAAAACATGAACAAAAAAAAAATCGAAATAAGGAAAGAAGAACTAACCTTGGAAAGACTAGTCATCATAGTCCTCCCCATCTCATTATCATCAAAGGCTCATCCTCACCCCCTTTTTCAAAATTGTGTTGGTCCCTAATTCTGTTTGGCCAATCACATGAGCGAACATGGGCCACAATCACTTTAGGAAGGTGGTGAAAATTGATGAGGTCTTGAACATCATGGTGAAGAACAAGGGTTGTGGTCTTTAGTAATGGAAGGTGTGTTTGGCAAATGCTAGGGTTTAGGTGGTGTTGATGGAGGAAGTGGCGGTGGCAGGGTGTTGCCCGCTGGTCACGAAGGTGTCGGTGGTGCCACGCTAATGATGGTGCAGTATGGTGGAGGAGAAGGTGGTGTTGGTGTTTGGATAAGGTGGTGATGGAGCTTCGTGGTGTGGTGGTGTTGTAGACAACGCGACTGGAGTTAGCGTAAAGTGTAAGGTCCAAAACCTAATTTTAATTCTGATAAAACCTTTAAGTATTCTGTTAAGTGTTACATATAGAATTTCATTAGTTGCTTAGAAGCTCATACAAAAACACTGTTCAGAACCATAATCAAAAGCATGTTCAAAAGCAGTGTTCAGAAGCATGTTTAGAAGATTGTTAAGAAGTAGTGTTTAGAAGACTGTTCAGAAGCATGTTCAAAACCATGTTCAGAACCATGATCAAAAGCATGTTTAGAAGCACATTCAAAAAGCTAATCAGAAGCATTGTTCAGAACTGAAGAAGTGACAATTGTCTTTTTGCTTTAATAGCTGTCCTCTCCCCTTTACAGCTCGTGACAGCTGGCTTTCTAGCTTTCTAGCTTTTTGCCTTCTAGCTTTAGTCTATAAATAGAAGCCTCTATTCATCTTCAGGATCATCCAACTACAAAGCAACTACAAGAAAGCTACCCAAACAGATCCAAGTTTGCTTTGCCTTTTCATTCAAAATAGATCCCTAATGTTCATACTACTCTAGATATATTTCTGAAACAGCTTTGAGAATTGTATTTCTTGTTAGGAAAAATCCATAGTTGGACAAACCATTCTGAATCACCTTGTAAAGATCAAGTCATCTGTGAGAGACTTAGATTTGAGTGTTTGAAATCTAGTTGAGTGAACTGGTGTTGTTGTATTTGTGTAACCCAGCAAGCGTGCTTGGGTGTTTGTTGTTGTGTGTCAATAAAGAGTGAATGAGAATCAATAGGTGACTGATTCTATATATCAGTAGAGTGATGGTAGTGGTGTATTGTCTTAATTGAGACTTTGATCAGATTTAATGGAAATCTCATTGGATAGAGTGAGGACTGGACGTAGCCTAAGGTTAAGAGTGAACCAATATAAATCATTTGTCTCTTACTCTTCTGCTTACTCTATTATTACTGCTTTATTTAACTCTATCTCAAACTGATTTTTGAAAGAGTATCAATAACCACTAGAAGCAAACTATAACTATTCAAGAAACAAACCTAACATATTTTATGAACTACTTATTTACTATATATTCATCTATTTTGTTAAAAACATAAAAGTTCCATATTAAAACAAATCAACTCCCCCTTCTTGTACTATTTTGATCACTTCACGGAGTTGTGCTGTTTGCATGGCGGAGTGGCACGCGCAAGGTTGTGACGTGGGAGGCTCTTTCCTTATCTCTTTCCTCATTTTTTGTTTTCCAATAATAGCTTTTTCCACTTTGGTTGACTCGCTTGGTCCCTAGGGCCCTTTGTTGGTTGATTGTGGTTGGTTGTTGGGAGCCACTTTCTCTCTCTTATCATTAATGGTTGATTGGCGTTTTTTTTGCCAAACGATCAAATTGGGTGATTTCTTAAAACAAAAAATTATCCAAATAGAAAAATATGAAAACATATTACCATACTGGATAGCGCGTGGTGGATTAGCGCCTCCTGTAGGGAATCTTTTCCCTTATTGGTGCGTTGGCAGGTGGGTTAGGAGGCACTGATTGACCAAGCACCTCCTATCAGGTATATTATTTTTTTATTTTTGTTTTACTTTTGAGACACAGCTTCAAGTGCACATTGTTGTATTTTTTTGTGTTCTATTTACTAATTTTATTAAATTTATCTTTTTTTTTCATATTACAAAAAAAATTTGAATATTCCCCTCTAGAAGGTGTTGATCCACCAAGCGCCTCCCGCAATGGGTGTCATGCCAATATTTGTTGCGCAGGAGGCATTGATCCACCAAACGCCTCCCAATCCCAGGAAACACTTGGTAGATCCGCACTACCCAGTATGGTAATATGTTTTCATATTTTGAACGATTTTTTTCACCTGTCTCTTTGCCTAATTTAATTTGAATATTTGATTTCCTTTTTGATTTGTTCCTTGGTTTTCGCTGCACTACGAGCCATTCACGGCATGAAGTTGTTCCTCCTTAGTAGTAATGCTTCCGTAATTGTCCTATTTAAAACCTCATCATTATGGGTCGTAACTGTAGGGGTAATTGAAACGCTGCAAAAGATCAAGATATTAGAAAACAAATTAATGTTAAATGTTTAAAGTTTTTTTTTTGTTACATAATGTTTAAAGCATTAAGAAAAATAATTATATATATATATATATATATTATTTATTATTTTTTCTGAGTAAAATAAAAAGTCTAATTTACTAATAATTCAATTCATTTATACCCTTCTTAAAAAAAAAGAGAAAACTAGCATTGTTACAAAGAAAAAAGAAAATAATTGAGACAACAATAGAGAGACATTTTAATACTAGGTGAAATGAGAAAATCACTCAATAAGTGACGACACACCGCTAGAGTTTGAAAAAAAAGAGAGAAATGAGAGATGAACGCTTAGGAGAAAGAAAAAACAATGACAAATAAGATAACAATACTAAAGACACTTTTTAATACTTAGGTGAAATGAGATAACAGCTAATAATGATGACCTCCTACAACTGCACACTGTAATTACACACTGCTCATGTCTGAAATGATTGTAACTGCACACAGCTCATGTCTGAAAAGTAGTAGTTGAGTGAGAAATTAAATTTTTGACATTGTTATGAAGGAGATAGAGAGAACATTGATAGATGAGAACAACAATAAATACACATTTCAATACTTTGACACTTCACAAAGAGAAAAGAAAGGAAGAAATGACAACACACAGTAATAGCCTGCAATTGCACACTCTTCAACTCTGAAAGTGAAGTGAGACAACATTAAAAAATGATGATATGTAATTACACATTACTTAAGTCTGAAAGATCTTTGCAAAGAAAAGAACAGAAGTTGAAAATTGTTACAAATTAAGTTGAAGGAGAAAGAAAACAATGAGAGTAGAGATATAGATAATAGGACCTTTCAATACTTGGTGAAGTGAAACAATAGCTAACATTCATGGTCTTCAATGCTCAAGTTTGAAACGAGTACATCAATATATGTGTGAGAGAGATGAATTGTGACTCTTTGCAATGGAAAAAAAGAAAGAGCAAAGAGATGAACATTGTTACGAATGGAGAAAGAGAGAATGAGAACAATAAGATAACAACACTAGAGACACCTCTCCAATTTCATACTTTGATAAAATGAGACGGTACCCAACAATAATGACATAGGAATTACATGGTGCTCAAATCTGAGATAATATCCAACAATAATGACCTGAGAATTGCACACACTGTTTGAGTCTAAAAATTTCTAAGTTAGACAAGGCCAGAGAATTTGAATATAAAGAGAATTTAAAAGTTTTTATTATATGTACAAATGCTTGGGAATTCAGTACCAAAGGATTCTGTCATCTTATAGTGTATACTGAACGTGACTATTAATTATGAATTCATTGTAAACTATGTACAAATGCTTGCGAATTCAGTATCATTTTTTTTAGTATCTCCCAATTTTTCTCATCTTCTTTCTATAGCTCCTTTTTTTTTCTTATTGCATCACTCGTTTTATAATTTTTATGTACATTTTTCTTTCTCTCTCATTTTTCTAACATATGTAAGGTGGGGATCAAGGTGTATAGTAAAACTTACCTTTGGGCCGTCTCACAGCGAATTGCAGATAATCTGGCATGCATCAGGATTCTTCAACTTCCATAAGCTGTATATCAATTACTACACCTTCATATTATACATCCATATACAAGTTCAATTAAGAAAGTTCAATGCAATTAATTAGGTTAAGAGGCTTTGAAATTGGGATTTTGAGCTCCGAAAACACGAACGAACGAACGAATGAATATAACTATACCAGCTCACAAAGAGCACGAATTGAATCAGAATCCTCCTTGTCCTCTCATTGGCCTTAGCATGCAATCCAACAACCGATTGGAAATCCAGTTTGACAGTGACTCAGTGAGTAGCTAAAACCTTTCTTCCCAAATCTCACCAACTTCCAGGACAGTAGCCAGCTGCATGTGCTCCAGAATCCAGTTTCATGGTTTTCTTACTTTTTAGGACAACGAATCATCGTATTCTACAAATCTTAAGGCGTAGTGGCACTTTCTATTTACACCCCGATGTTTGCTAAGTACAACCCATTTCTTCTATTTCTATCCTACTCTTTTTTAAACGTTATATGGACTTGTTCGTTTCAGCCGAAATTCATAGTAGTCAAATATTAATTCAGGCCAACTTAATTAGCTAAAGAACTTTAATGAAACAGTGACAACATTTTTATAAGACGACTGTAACTAAAAAAAAAAAGTATTTCATTAGCGGGAGAGAATCAAACCTACTATCTCTCCCATTAAATAATGTTAGTTTTGTCATCAATTTGTGTGTTGCTCTTCAAAAAATATAATGACTCTTGATTTATGTGAAACAATCCTTATTTAATTTTTAAGATTTCATATTTATTCAATAAAATATTGTTATGATATATTTCATTTTCGAACCAAATAATATGAAACAGTTAAGTCAGATTATTAGTTAGTAAACTAGCACGATATCCATGCATTTGCACGGGTGATTTGACTATTTTTTACATTTTATAAGTAAATATGTAATATAATATATTTAAATTGTTAAGATTATTATTGTTAAATGAATCAATATTTATCTAATAAATATATTATTTACAAAAGCTTAAATAATATTTTTTTCCATTAGTATAAACATAATAATAAGATGATTTGTTTTTATAGAATAAATATAATCTGTATATTAAAATATATGATACCATCCAAAATAGGAGTATCCATAGATGCAGTTGAAATTTAATATATTATAAATAATAAATTTAAATTAAAGAAGAATAAGAAAATTATTTTAACTAAATATTAATTTATTTTCCCTAAGATTTTTACATGTGGGACTGTTTAGATTTTAGAATGTGGATAGTGGAGGTTAGAAACACAATGAATCCTTACCATATCCAAAATACACAAAAAAAAAATTGTAATAGAAAAAGAGAAAAAAGGTTATAACCTTCCGTTTATGGTAAGTAAGTTGACTTTTATAAAATTATTTTAAAAATCATTCAAACGGTGAGTTGTGATTGACTAATACTATAAAATTATTTTATACCGCTAGTGCATGAATATTAAACTCATAGAAAAATAGAGTATTTTTTTGTGTCTAAAAATTCAAACTCTTAGGGCTGTTTGAAAGGCTTTTTAATTTTTGTTTTTAAAAATTATTTTTAAAACTATTTTTTAAAGAAATTTTAAAAAGAGAAAATTTGTTTGATATTTAAAAATTACTACTAGAAAAAATAAATTTAAAAGATGTGGGACTTGTGTATGAGAAAGATGTGAGACTTATGTGAGAAAGATAAAATGAAATATGTGAGACTTATGTGTAAAATTATTAGTAAAAGATGTGGGATTCTATGAAAAGAGAAAATAAAAGATGCAAGACTTTATGAAAAAAAAATAAAAAATAAAAATACAAAAAAACTATTTTTTTTTAGTTTTAAAAACTAAAATAAAATTTTTTTTTAAAAATAAATTAACCACACAAGTTTTATAATTTTATAATTTTCAAAAACTGAAATCAAATTGGCCTTAATCTCTTATATTATTAGTGTTCATAAATTTACTCAAAGAGCAAAATATAATAAACAACCCATACCAAGGGATTTAGGGACTAAGAGGTCTAACTAAATTAATTTATAATAAAAGAAAGACTTAGTTGTAGTTTTTATCCTCAACTTTTTAATTTTTTGGTGAATGTTACCCTAACAAATTAATTTGATGTATTTTACTCATGTTTGTGTCCATTAATAAACATAGTAGTTGGGGGTAAAATTTTCCCAAAAAAGAAAAGTTGAGGAGTAAAAAAATTGCCAAAAAAATATAAAAGTTTGGTGAAAAATTTGCAAAAAAAAAAAAAAAAAAAAAGTTGGGATTAAAATGTGTAGTGATGTAAGAAGTAAAATGATAAAAGGGTAAAATTTGCAAAATTTTAAAAAGTTAAGGCTAAAATTTGCTAAAAATAAAAAAAATTAAGGATAAAAATTACGATTAAATCTAAAAGAAACCATTACAAAATATCAATTTTTATATCTTAAAAAATGCGGATATAATAATGCTTTATTTCTTTTGCAATTTATATTTTGTATAGGTGTTTAAAAATATTAATTAGTATATTATAGAATAATTTTAATATTCAATCTTTAAAATTGGTATTCTTTCTAATTATAAAATACTTAAATTTAGTAACTATCTATTAATTTATCTCTTAAAATTGACATTTTTTAATCAATGTAGTACAGTGACTTGACATCTTTATTATTGTAACGAATTGAATGTATTATAAATCATTATATTTTTATGACATTTTTAGTAATAATATCTAAAATTAATTTTAAATTTTAAATTTGACAAAAATATGTAAAATATATATTGTTATAAAGTAATAACCATAACGATGAAGGTAGAGTGGGTGTACCTAACCCCTAATAGTGACGGGAATTGATATAAAATGTTATCGTTTGAGAGAGGGACGGGGACGGGGACGGGGTATGACACATTCGTGTTATCCTATTTCGTTATTATGTTTATTCACTATTATCACTTATATAATTTTAGTCTTTTATTTTTTAATTTAAAAAAAAAATACTTTGATCGATTCTCATGTTTTTATTAGATCAATTTATCGTGACATTATCAAGCCGATATTCTAAATCACATGTCTTACATTTGCTCTTCAACATATTTCCTTCATATTTAGCATGTTGTAAACAAGGTACATTACACATGTACTTGATTATTTATTTGCTTTCAAAATGTGCATAAACATGAAAGTCACCCGTACGTCCGAGTATCATACTAGTAATATAATTAAGGCTTAATGATATTTTTGGTTTTCTTACTTTTATAAATCAATAATTTTGATTCCTAGTTTTTAATTTTCAATTTTAATTTTCATACTTTTAAAATTTTGTAAGTTTGTTCGACCATTAAATGGTAACGGTTGATCATCAAATTTAAAATTAATTTTTTTTTCATTTAAAAAAAATTACCTATTTTTTTTACTAGTCACATTTTTTTAATTTAAAATTGACTTAGTTATTATAATTTTTTTATTTTGGAATTAGTTTAAAATTAGATAATTAAATTTTATTAAGTTAATTTTTTTATTAGTAAAAATATAGTTAAACTTTTTTTCTTTTTTTAAAAAAATATCTATTTTTTTTACTAATCACAAAATTAATTTTTTAATTTAAAAGTTAGTTGTTTTTTGTTGTGATTAGTAAAAAAATAGGTAAACTTTAAAAATTAAAAAAAAGTCAACATTAAATTTGACTATCAACTATTACAATTCAACAGTTGAATCAAAATTGCAAAATTTTAAAATTAGGAGATCAAAATTGTGAATTAGAAACTAAAAGATCAAAATCGCAGATTTATAAAAATAGAGATCAAAACTACAATTAAGTCTATAATTATAACTAATGCCTATGCTGCTGACTCTTTTTTTTTTTTCTTCATCTTCAATTTCCTTTCAACTTTCCATGTGAACAACAATTTGTAATGATTTCCTTAAAAAAAAACAATTTGTAATGATGATTTGAAACTTAAATTTGGTTGTGTATTATGTCACAATTTGAATTTGGCAGTAATCTTGTTTTCTAAATTAGAAATTTATCTTTTAATTTTATTTTTCTCACAAAATCTATTTTTTCATTATTTTTATTTTATTTTTTTAGGGTAAAAGTATATTTTTATCCTCTAACTTTTTCAATTTTCTACTTTTGATCCACATACTTTGTTAAGTTGTTAGAACCAAGACATTTGATGATGACTAACCCCTAATACCTTGATAGGTTTTGATGATAACAAATATAATAATATTTAATCAACTAATGATTTCAGATTAAGTGGTTTCAGGAAATAAAGTAAGAATAGACAATGGTATAATCTCTCTAACTCTTACTTTCGTCTGAATTGTCTGATGTAAGGCCAGACGATGTCTAAGACCAAGCTGATGCAAGGCTCTGATGCGGAGTCAGACGATGTCTAATGTTAAGTCAGACGATGTCCAAGGCTAGAACAAACCATATCTTTTAATTAAGAATGTGTTTACTAAACCAGACGATGTCTGATGTTGAGCCAGACAATGTTTGATGTTAAGCTAGACAATGTCTAAGACTAGAACATACCATGTCTTTTAATTAAGAATGTGTTTGCTAAGCCAGACGATGTTGAAGCTGAGCCAGACGCTGTCTAAGGCTAGAACAGACCATGTCTTTTAATTCAGAATGTGTTTGTTAAGCCAGACGTTGTCTATACACGAACAGACCATACTTAATCAAGACCAGACTATGTCTGTTAAGCCAAACATTGTCTGTGCAAGAACAGAACATAATCAGTCATATGTACTGGGGAATATGTGTTGTATAATTAATTCTTTGCTCAAATAAAGGCACTACTGCAATAGAAAGAAAGGGAGACTCTCTTTAATGTTACTTTATTTGATTCCTCGTATTGCTTGTATGTCTTGTATTATGTGAAGTGTGTAGGTACAATCAAAAGAACCAATCAACATTGAGATGCACACTTTTAGCTAAAAGACAACTGTAATAGAGACAGAAACATGCTCTTGTCACATCAAGCACAGTCAAAGCTACTTCAACACTCTACTCTGTGAGACAACGGAAACAAGTCTTCTCCAACGTTCAAATTCATGAAGCTCACTTTATAAGGATGCTTCCATGAAATGAGAGAAAAAAATGAACTAGAACAGAATAACAAAAATTAATCTAGATAGCAAGAGAAAACACTCTGAGACAAGGTCTTGAACACGAGTTGAGAGAAAAAGAGAAAACCATCATCTATAAGCTAAAAAAGATTCAGCAATTTTTTACATCCTCTCTTTGAGAGTTATTTGAATCTTATACATAAATTGTATAGAAAACCAGGAGTGACTTAGTGATAAAAGAATACTTGGGAAGTATAATCTCAGGGGGAGATTCATACTTGTAACCAGAAGTGGTTTAGAATACTTGTAGGCAGGAGTGGCATAGAGAATACTTGTAGTCAGAAGTAGCAGTGAAGAATACTTGTTTTGTAATCAGTTGATTATAGTGGAACCTTTAACCGTTGTTAAAGGAGAACTGGATATATCTCAGGTTGAGTGAACCAGTATAAAAACAAGCTCTCATCTGCTGTCTTGTGATTACATATATTTATTTTGCTTACTGTGCTCTTTTGAAAAGACTTTCTAAGTTTTGCCTTGTAAGGATATATTTGCTTATTTAAACTAATATATATTCAAGAAGACAATTTGTGAACTAATAGTACTAAACCCACTATTCAACCCCCCCTTCTAATGTATTCTTATGTATTTCATAAGTTTGATTTTAGTCTTCAAACTTTTGATCCCCACTTGTACATTTTTAATATTTTTTTTAATTTTTAATTGGAAAAAAATAACAATAAAAAAATATACATGTGACAATGGATTATTTAAAACGTGCTTAAAAAAAATAGAACTAATAATTAATGGAAATGAATATAATCCATGATAGAATAAAAGTTTGGGACTAAAAACATAATTAAAAAAGTCGGGAAACAAAAACAAAAAATTTGAAAAAGTTCTACAAAAATAAAAATAAAAACATATTTTACCTTATTTTTTAAAATAGTTCATTTTATCTCAATAATCTAATATAGGATCAAGGTGAACCTAAGAAATAAAGACCCACAAGAATATCACCACCGAGGCTTAGATTAACCCAATTTTACAATTGGGACAAACTACCTGTTTTGCCACCACTAAATATTACTTATGATATTGTGGTAACGCCTATGCTTTATGGTGGTGAAGGGTGTGAGAGAGTGGTTGAGGAAATATGTACCGTTGCAGCTGCAGATTTCCTCTACATTGCTGCTTGAAACATTGTTTTTATTACACTTAAGATTATGAAGCGAGTGCCTTACGAATCAAATGCTAATTTAATTCTAGCACCAACTTTTTCCATTCGCAGCAAATCCATACAAGAACAACAAAGGTTTTATAATGTAAAACAGTTTTCCTACTTAGATTTGTGCTCACCCCATGCATAGGGACAAAATGTGATTATAAACTCTTGAGGATGCACTCACCAACGGGGTAGGTGCATCAAAAACATAGCTAAAATAGTTAGGACAAGCATCCTTAAACATCTTAGATTAGACACTTGGCTTGCACTTCCCAGGACTCCCATGTTGATTCTTACAACACCCTTGAAATTCAACACTTCAAGCTCATGTAGGCACAAGCCCTTGAGATCCTTCAAGGGCCCCTGAATGTTGCACTTGGTAAGGTTTGTGACCTTTGGGGTGACGGAGACAGCCAGACAATGTTTAGTTTTCAACTATGAAGCCTAGACATGCGATACAACACGATATGGATACGGAGATACGGCAAGAAAGGAGAAGAAGCACTGGAAGTTTGTAAAAGTAAAGAAACTGAAAAAAAAAATGCACTATACTGTGCGTAAAAGAGATAAAATTCCTAATTTTAAAATTTAAAAGTTAATTAATTTTATTTTCAAAATCAAAATTTTTTGATCCATTCATCAATTTAGAGGCCTTGACAGTTTTATCTTTAAATAAAAAGTTAAATGAATTTTGATAAAAGTTAAGATTTGAACGCAAACCTCTTTCATTTTCAAATGTCAAAATAATAATAATTACAAAACATATATATATATATATATATATATATATATATATTTCACATAAATTTTATTTATTATAATATATTTATTTATTATTTCTAGTATTTTCAATAAAAATTTAATAATTTGAATAAAAGTAAAATAAAATGAGTGATTTATAAAATAAAAAGTGAAAAATATAAAAAAAATACAACTAATAATAGAAGAGGTTAAAAATAAAGAAAGAATAATTTAGATAACTTTTAATAATATTAAAAATTAATAAAATAAACTTTTATAAATTTAAAATTTGTATATAATAAATATTTTTAAATTTTGTCAATATAAGCCGGGTCATACAGGTCAACTAGTGACCTATTGATTCGAACAATGACTCAGTGACCGAATGTCTTAAGTCACCGGTTCGGTTTTTAAAACTATGACAAAGAAACCCTGAGAGAGATATCAAGACACTAAAGTCATTTAAATTATTTAACATCTCCTATTATTAGTTGGATTTTTTTATATATATTTCACTTTTTAGTTTATAAACTACTCCATTTATTTTACTTTTATTCAATTGTTATCAATCAGATCATTGACTTAGTGATTATTTTGATAATTGAAAACTAAAGAAGCATGGGTTTGAATCCTAGTTTTGCCAATCAGACCATTGACTTTGTGATTATTTTGATAATTGAAAACTAAAGAAGAATGGGTTCAAATCCTAGTTTTGCCAATCAGAACATTGACTTAATGATTATTTTGATAATTGAAAACTAAAGAAGCATGGGTTTGAATCCTAGTTTTACCAAAATTCACCTAACTTTTTATTTAAATTAACTAATTAAATCAAAAGATAACTTATGAATAAAAAAATGAGTAAAGTTATGAAATTGGTCCCTCAACTTTTTCAAATTTCTGGTTTTGGTTCCTCAACTTTTTAAAGACCAGTCTTGGTCCCTCAACTTTCATTCCATTTGTGGAATTAGTCATTCCGTCCATATGTTGTGTTAAGTGTATATTTTTGGATTTTTTTTAAAAAAAATTCTTATTTTTAATTTTTGGATAAAGTATGTTTTTGGTCCCTAAACTTTTGATTCATTTGTACTCTATTAACTACCTTCTTTTCTTGCACGTTTTAATTATTTTGTGCTTACCACGTGCACAATTTTTTTAATTCATAACTTTTTAATTTCCTTTTTTCTTGCTAGTGTGTTGTTTTAGAATAAGTACACAAATATAACCGTTGGATATTTTCTTTTTTTAACCAATGGTTGATTCTTTTTTCAACTTTTTTTTTTTTCTAATTTACCCTTATTCTTTTTCGTGCCTTTCTCTCTTCTCCATTCCACCTACAACCAACTACACCGCATCACTACCACCAAGAGTGCTAATGGTGGCGACACCACCACAACCACCGACGACTTTGAAGGAAGTCAATAATGGCAACATTCAAGTACAACGACTCTCTCTTTTATAGCAATGACAAAACACCTTTTTCAGATTTGAAAAAAATTCCAAACAAAAATATCATGTGTTGTGTTTTTGAGAATTAAAATCGATCTTCAAAAAGTGTAGGGACCAAAAGAAAAAATTTATAAAAGTTTAGAAACTAAAAATATACTTTACCCAAAACTTAAAAATTAAAAATTAAAAAAAAAGTATACACTTAATAGATCATATGGACGGAAGGACCAATCTACAAACGGAATGAAAGTTGAGGGACCAAGACTGGTCTTCAAAAAATTGAGGACCAAAACAAAAAAATTTATAAAAGTTGAGGGACAAATTTCATACTTTACCCCAAAAAAAAATTAACTAATTAATTTTATTTAAATAATTATTAATTACAATAAAAAAAAGTCACCATTGAAGATAACAAGCTTCTAAATTGACGAATGGACAAAAATGCTTAATTTTGAAAGTAGGGATCAAAATTGCAGATTTAAAAAAGTAGGAGATCAAAATTGTAATTAAGTCTAAAAATAATAATAAAATCTTATTCTCATAATTAAAAAAAATATACATTTTTTTTAGGGGAATAAACTTACTCCATTTCATTCAAAATAACATAATAAATACATGTTGGTATGAGATTAAAACTTTGGATGCTAGCATAATATCTTGAAGCTCTAATCAAACTATGAGCTACATGATTAACTTCCCTACTCACTACTAATTTTGTAAGTTGGAAATGATTGCTTTACAATTGTTCAAGATAGAGTGGAAATTGGAGTTGCCATTTGTTTGGGATTTTAAGCCCTCAACAACATTTTTGCAATCTAACTCAAGCATCACATTTGTTATTCCCAATTCCTATTTCCAATTCCGGTAACCATTGTAGTGCTTGTAATAGACCCATGCCTCAGCTTCTCTCAATTCAGGAACCCCTGCAGGCAGGGAGTAAAGTTTTAGTATTAGCCACGCAACTATATATTTAATAAATAAAATATTAATAAAAAAATAAAATAAGTGAAAATTTTGTGATGTAAGATGGAGCTGCATGCACATACTGTAGTAATTTTTACACGAGGAGATCCGAAACCAAAATAGTCTGCATAAAACAAAAACATAACAAAATTACATCACAGTAAAGAAAAAATAAAATAAAATCTTATGATAAAGTAAAATTAAATTAGATATTTTTACTTCTTCCAATTATCAAGATGTTATATAACTGAAGTAGATTAATTATTTACATGGGTCTTTTAATCTTAGTTATATTTTAAAAGTACAGTTTTACTATTTGTTTAAAATTTAATTACTGATTTAAATTAACTTAAATATGTCTTCTTTTTTTACTGCCAACTTAAATATATCTTTAGGATAACATACATTAACAAAATAATAATGAAATTATAATTTTCATTAAATATTTTAATAATAAAAATAAATTTAGACAATTATGTTAGAAAATTTAATAAAACATGGTGATGTTGTTATAATATGTAATTAGTAGTTGATAATATTATACTATATTTAATTAACTTTTATATATTAATTATTAATTTGATTAAAATGTGAGTTTTTGATAAATAAAAAAATAAAATATTAGAACAAAATACAACAACAACTCTGAGGGGTGGTAATGTAATGTTTTGAAATATATATTAAGTGTTAGTGTAATAATTTTAAACTTAACGATGTATTAGTGTAGGAAAATAAAAACATATGAAGTTATGTGTAATTTGATAAGATCTCAAAGGATGTAATTGTAATTTATTAAAAATATTAAATAAATGCTTACTATAATATATAATGAATAATTTTATTAGTTTTTTCAAGATACTTTTGCAGTTTCTAATTTTAAAACTATGTAGGACAAATGTCAAGATGTACCTCTCAATGACAAATAAACAAAAATAAGAAAATTGGAATTGTGATTGCGAGAGTAAAAATCTTTGTAATTTTTTTTTCTATATTTGTTCATATTTTTTAAATTAATATATTTTTCCAAAATTAATAGAAATATATAACATTGTAATTTTAGATCTTCCATATATATATTTACTAGTGTAGTAATCCGTGTTAAGCACGGGTGAGTTTTTTAACGATTGTTATATAATTTATTTTTAAACAATATATACTTAAAAAATATTTTTTATAGTATTTTTTTAAAGTTAAAATTTTAATTTATAAAAAAATAGTAGTTATTAGAAAAGTGAGACAAATATTTTAATCATGATTTTTTTAAAATTAAAAATTGAAATATGTAAAGTATAAGTTGGATAACATGTACTCGAGTATTATTTAAAAATATATATTATTTAATTTTTAACAAAATAAAAATATTTAGTTAAATATTTTAAAAAAAATTGTATTAAAACAAAGAGTTTAATGCTCATACATTATTAGTGTAAAATAACTTTATACTATTTTCATGTTAATTACATTTCTGACCAAGACATGTAGTTGACCTAAACAAAAAAAACGTTAGCAAAAATGACTACAAAAATATTTATATTAAAAGTTTATATTTTTCAAAATTATAATCAATTTACTGATAAATATATATAATTTGAAAAACATTTTTTATTTTAATTAGATGATAAATTTTATTGAAAATAATATAAGATAAAAATTATAACCCTAAACGAAATCAATCTAACAACAGAACAAATATTATAATCTTAAAACAATTACAATAATCTTAAGATTAAATATTATCATTTTAAGATAATTACATTAATCAATTTAAAGTACCTTATTACACATTTTTTAGTGTTTTTTTATTATCAACTATTATTTAAAAATCATAATTTCTTTTTGAATTTTAAGATCTCAAACTAATATATATTTTTTTAAAAAAATATAGTTAAAAAATGAAATTAATACCAAATAATTGATTTAAATTTAAATTGATATTTATTTAAATTTAAATCCATTTAGACTTGTTACCTTTTAATCTTTAAATTTGTTATATTCATAATTTTTAAATTTGTTATATTCATAAGATAATTACAATAATAACTTTAAAATGTCATAAAATAATAACAATGGAACAACTTTGAAAATAATTTTTTATTTAAATTAGATGATAAATTTTATTGAAAATAATATAAAATAAAAATTATAACCCTAAAGGAAATTAAACTAATAAAAGAACAAATATTATAATATTAAAACAATTACAATAATTCTCATATAATAACAAACATTATAATTTTAAAATAATTACATTAATCAATTTAAATTACCTCATTATACCTTTTTCGATTTTTTTTATTATGAACTATTATTTAAAAACCATAATTTTTTTTTGAATTTTAAAATCTCAAACTAATGTTTTTTTTTTTTTTACATAAATATAGTTAAAAAAACCAAAATTAATATCAAATAATTGATTTAAACTTAAATTTATATTTATTTAAATTTGTTATATTCAAAATCTTTAAATTTATTATATTCATAAGATAATTGTAATAATAGCTTTAAAACGACATAAAATAATAACAACAAGACAAATTTGGAAATCATTTTTATTTAAATTAGCTGATAAAGTTTATTGAAAATAATATAAATTAAAAAATTATAACCCTAAACGAAATCAAACTAACAAAAAATAAATAATATAATCTTAACATAATTAAAATAATCATAAGATAATCACAAACATTATAATTTTAAGATAATTAAATTAATCAATTTAAACTACCTCATTACACTTTTTTAGTTTTATTTTTACTATCAACTATTATATAAAAATCATAATTTCTTTTTGAATTTGAAGATGATAAAATAATTTTTTTTAAAAAAATCTAGTTAAAAATAAATAAACTAATACCAAATAATTTATTTAAATTTAAATCCATTTATACTTGTTACTGGTAATCTTTAATTTTATTATATTCATAATCTTTAAATTTATTATATTCATAAGATAATTACAATAATAACTTAAAAGAGTCATAAATTAAAAATAACCGGACAAATTTGAAAATCATTTTTTATTTAAATTACATGATAAATTTTATTGAAAGTAATATAAAATAAAAATTATACCCTAAACAAAATCAAACTAACAAAACAACAAATATTACAATAATCCTAAGATAATAAAAAAAATTATAATTTTAAGATAATTACATTAATCAATTTAAAGTACCTCATTATACTTTTTCATTTTTTTATTATTATTTAAAAACCATAATTTATTTTTGAATTTTAAGATCACAAACTAATATTTATTAAAAAAAACAAAATCTAGTTAAAAGAACAAAATTAATACCAAATAATTGATTTAAATTAGATGATAAAGTTTATTGAAAATAATATGAAATAAAAATTATAACCCTAAAAAAAATCAAACTAACTAAAGAATAAATAATATAATTTTAAAACAATTACAATAACCCTAGATAATAACAAACATTATAATTTTAAGATAATTACATTAATCAATTTAAACTACCTCATTACACTTTTTTCAATTTTTTTTTACTATCAACTATTATATAAAAACTATAATTTATTTTTGAATTTTAAAATCTCAAACTAATATGTTTTTAAAAAATATAGTTAAAAAAAATGAAATTAATACCAAATAATTGATTTAAATTTAAATTGATAAGATTATCTTAAAATGTCATTGGTAAGATTTGTCATTGTTGTTGTGTAGGATGTCCATCATTAACTTTAGGAAATTGGAATTCCTTGTTGAAACAAAAAGAAAAGAGAATGCAAAATATGAATTAGAAAAAAAAAGAAAAAATATAAAAGAAAAAATGAAGAAGAAACCTTGGTCCAATCAATGGTAGGCTGGTAGCATAGAGGAAGAAAAAAATGAATATATAGGCAACCTAAAAAGAATGATCATAGAAAAAACAATCTATTGCATGGAGGTAAAAAAAATGAGGAGTGAAAGAAATAAAAGAATGTAGAAGAAATAGGAAAAGAAAAAAAATAGAAGAAAAAAAAAGAAAAATAGAAAATAATGTAGAAAAAGAGGAGAATAGAAGAAGGAAAAAAAAACCTCGATGGGATGGAAGAAGAAAATATGAATATATAGACAAATGATGATATTTGAATTTATAACTAACTATGTTAGTAGATATAGATAAATGATATTTTGTTAGTAGATGATATTTGAAATTTATTATTTATTTTTTATTTAATATAATTAAATGTAAAATTAATATGAGATTGCCATGTAACATCTAACAATGTGGCAAAACCTTCTTTTAAAATAGATATACTAGTTTTTTTTGCTCGTGCTAAGCATGAGCCAGTTAATTTTTTTTAAAAAAATATATACCTAAAAAAATATTTTGATGGTAATTTGTTTTTTAAGTTACAATTTTAATTTATAAAAAAAATAGTGGTTACTAGAAAAGTGAGACAAATACTTCAATCATGATAAACTAACAAAAGAATAAATATTATAATCTTAAAACAATTACAATAATCCTAAGATAATAACAAACATGATAATTTTAAAATAATTACATTAATCAATTTAAACTACCTCATTACACTTTTTTTAGTTTTTTTTATTAACTATTATTTAAAAACCATAATTTCTTTTTGAATTATAAGATCTCAAACTATTTTTTTTAAATCTAGTTAAAATAACAAAAGTAATACCAAATAATTGATTTAAATATAAATTGATATTTATTTTAATTAAAATCTATTTAGACTTGTTACATTTAATCTTTAAATTAGTTATATTCATAAGATAATTACAATATTAACTTAAAAGCATCATAAAATAATAACAATGGGACAAATTTGAAAATTATTTTTATTTAAATTAGATGATAAAGTTTACTAAAAATAATATAAAATAAAAAATTATAACCCTAAATGAAATCAAACAAACAAAAGAACAAATAATATAATCTTAAAACAATTACAATATTCCTAAGATAATAAAAAAACATTATAAATTTTAAGATAATTACATTAATAAATTTAAACTATCTCATTACACTTTTTTCAGTTTTTTTTTTACTATCAACTACTATTTAAAAACTATAATTTCTTTTTGAATTATATGATCTTAGATTAATTTTTTTTTAAATCTAGTTAAAAAAAATTAATACCAAATAATTGATTTAAATTTAAATTGATATTTATTTAAATTTAAATTCGATTAGACTTGTTATATTTGAAGATTGACACGTCTTCTTTTTTAGATTTTTGATATCTTCATACCTTAAGTCTTTTTCGTTCTCTTAGTCTAGTATTTTCTATTTTATGCCATAACATGTATGGATGATGACATTCTATTGTTTGTTATAGACTAAGCCATACTGTTCTTACTTGATGCTTGATTTACCTTGTTTTCTATTATCTCTAGCATCATTAGATGATTTGTTTACTTAGGAACCTATTCTGAGAATTGCAATCGATTACACATTGTGGGAATCGATTACCAGATGGTCAAATCAGTTTTGAACCATCTCTGGTATCAGGTTAATCGATTACCAACCATTGCAATCGATTACAATGCTGATTTCAGATTTCAGATATTGTTTTGTTTCAATTGTAATCGATTACCATCGAGTTGCAATCGATTACAAGACAATCTTTGAGGTTCAGAAATTGCTCTGTTTCATTTGCAATCAATTACTATCTAGTGGCAATCAATTACTAGATGATCTTTGAAATTCAGAATTGGCTCTGTCTTGTTTGCAATCAATTATAATAGATGACAGCAAGTTTAAATCATATTTTGATACACGGGATAATCGATTACACCTTATTGCAATCGATTATATCTAGTATAAAGGTCATTTTGAAAGATCTCAAAGATTCATTCTTTGTCTAATTAACTCCGAATCTTTTTGACCTATTCTATATATTTGAACCCATAGCATTATGTGTAGAGTGACCAACTTTCATAATATCTTTTCATTCTCTCAATTGTCAAAATCCAAATCTTTGATTTGATTTTCAGATTTGATATTGCTATGAACATTCTCTGTCTTTCTTCTGCACATCACTTGATCTCTTGAGTTTCAGAAAAACTCAATATTACTTTTACTTCTATACCCATTTGAGATTAAACCCTGAGCTTATGCAGCTATATTCCTCTCTTGTTCTTCCATGAACTGAGGTGATTCAAGCGATTGTTCTTGACTGCTATACACACTCACATTGGAGTTTCTCAACTGATCTTATATTAAGATATATTAGCACACAAAAGTGTTTTTGTTCTTGAATCTTTTCATTGATCTTGTTTGATTTGCATTGTAGGAATTTCGTTCCTAGATATTGTTTTGAAATTAGATGGTGTTTCTAATTTTGTTTCTAGAATTGTGTTGTTCTAGAGTTTAGAAATTGGATGGTGAATGGTGTTTTCACATTCAGTTTTCTAGGTTCCTGTTTCAGGTTGTGAAATCAGGATTTGCTGTGAATTGTGTGTGCATGGTGTATGTGATCAAATTCATAGTGGAACCCCTTGGTAAAAGGGAGAACTGGATGTAGATTGGTGGTTGATCGAACCAATATAAATCAATAGGCTCAATCTCTCTATCCTTAAGCTTTGTCAATTTAGTTTTTGATCTTTATCAAGTTTAATTGTTCTAATCAATTTTATCATAAGCTGAGATTGTTTTTTCTGGTTTATTCATTCAATATAACATGCTCTGAAAACGTTTTTATCAAAACCTCAAGAGCGGTGGTGAAAAAATTTTATTGGGAAAAAGAATCCGTCATTTTACGTTCAATCAATTCACCCCCCCCCTCCCCTCTTGATAGTCACCCGGCTAATCCTAACAATTGGTATAAGAGCTGGTTCTTGTTTTTTTAATCAAGGATTTGTAATATGGCTGGAAACCGATTACCATTTGTTGAGGGTAGCTCAATCAATTGGCCTCCTCTTTTCTGCAAAGATAACTATCCGTTTTGGAAAGTCCATATGAAAATTTTCATGGAGTCGATTGATCGAGGCGTCTGGTAGGCGGTAATCAATGGACCTACGCTTCCAACCGTTGTTATTGATGGAAAACCCATTATAAAACCAGCTAATGAATGGACTGAATTAGAAATAAGAAAAGCTAACTATGATCCTAGAGCCATGAACATATTACACTCAGCTTTGAATTCTGATGAGTTTTTTAGGATTTCAGCTTGCTTTACCGTTAAGGAAATCTGGGATACGATAGAAGTAACCCATGAAGGCACTCCAGAAGTGAGATGCTCAAGGAAGAATACACTCATACAAGAATATGAGACATTTCGGATGCTGCTTGGTGAATCCATATCCAGCTTTCAAATGAGATTTACTCACATAGTAAACCATCTCAAAGGTCTCAGAAAAATGTTCGAAGATGAGGAGATGAATGTCAAAATCTTAAAGAACATGAACAGAACATGACAACCAAAGGTCACAGCAATTTCAGAAACACGAGACATCGCCACCATGACAAGTGCTGAGTTGTTCGGAAAGCTGAGAGAACACGAAATGGATATAGCCTGGATGAATGAAGAAGAGCACAAAGAAAAGAAGTTGAAAGGGATAGCCCTGAAAGCCGAAAAACATCAGTCAGACCAAAGCGATGATGATGATGATGAAGAAAACATTTTAGATTCAGAAAACTTAACTCTCATTGTAAGGAAATTCAAAAAGTTTCTGAAGAAGAAGAAGGATTTTAGAACCAACAAACCCTTCCAAGAAGCTTGTGAAGAAAGGCGAAGTATTCTCAAACAATTACATATGCTTCAAATGCGGAAAATTGGGACACATCAAAGCTGATTGTCTAGATATAAAAAAGAAGCATAGTAGAGAAAGAAAGAGATTCAAAGGAAGTTGAAAGAAAAAGGGAGCATACATAGCTTGGGAAGACAATGCATCCACCACTTCATCCGATAATTTTGAAAGTGAAGAAGCCAACATATGCTTGATGGTTAATGAAGAATCGGATAAAGAAAGCAATGTAAGTATTTCAAATCATGAATCTTCTTCAGATTGGGAAACTGAAACAGATTCTGATATTAAAGATAACTCTGAACTGCATAATGCTTTCAATGAATTAGTTGAAGAGTCCAAATGTCTAGCTAAAGCTAATAGTCTTCTCAAAGGAAAAATTAAATGGCATGTAGACAAAATGGCTCAGATGGAAAAGGACCTTTCAGAAGTTAAATCTGAAAAGGAAAAACTTGATTTTGAACATTCCTTTTGCAAGGCCAATATTGCTTCTACAAGTCATTCAATTCCATGTGAGCTTTGCAATGATTTAAAACTGAAAAATGAATATCTTTTAAAAACTTTGGCAAAGTTCACAGTTGGAAGAGATAATCTTGATGCTTTGCTAAGATTGCAAAAAAGAGCTCTTAACAAAACTGGAATTGGATTTACAAATGGCTTGAATGAAAAACCTTTTAGAAATTTTGTAAAGTCATCCCAAGTATCATTTGTTATCTGCAATTATTGCATGCACAAAGGACATTCTTCAAATAATTGCATCATTAAGATACATGGAGTACCTAAGGGAAAGTTTGAATGGATCCCCAAGGTTACTCATGACAGCACTAACAAAAAAGGAGCCAAGAAAATCTGGGTACCTAAGACTTGCACCTAATCTATTTTGCAGGTATGCCTGAAAGCCATGGAATCACAATGGTATCTTGACAATAGCTGTTCAAGGCATATGATAGGTGACAAGAGGAAGTTTGTTACTCTCACTGAGAAACTAGGTGGTTGGGTCACTTATGGAGACGACAACAAAGGGAGAATCTTAGGTGACGGTAACATAGGCAACTTCTCCTCAACTATAATTGAAAAGGTCTTGTTTGTTGACAAGTTGAAGCATAACCTTCTTAGCGTTAATCAACTTTGTGACAAAGGGTATGGAGTATCTTTTGATCATTCAAAGTGTTTGATTAGTGATAAGCAAGACAATGTTAAACTTGTTGGCAAGAGAATTCAGAATGTATATGTGCTTGACTTTGAAAAATACATTTCTTTTGATAACTGCCTCATGAGTAAGGTTGATACCTCATGGCTTTGGCACAAGAGAATGGCACATATACATATGAACCATCTCAACAAGCTCATTTCTAAGGACTTAGTGATTGGCCTCCCTAATCAAAAATATTCACAAGAGGGCTTATGTAAAGCTTGCCAAAGAGGGAAACAAACTAAAACTTCTTTTAAAGCTAAAAACATTGTTTCAACTGTTAAACCTCTTGAGCTTTTACATTTAGATCTCTTTGGTCCTTCTAGGACAATGAGTATTGGAGGAAATCTCTATGCTCTAGTTATAGTTGATGATTTCTCTAGATTTACTTGGACCTACTTTCTAAAGCATAAGAATGATGCTGTAAAGTCTTTTATTAAATTTGCCAAACACATTCAAAAAGAGAAAAATCTTTCAATTATTTCATTAAGAAGTGACCATGGGGGAGAGTTTCAAAATGAAATCTCTTCTGAATTTTTTGAAAAACATGGTATTAAGTACAATTTTTCTGCTTCAAGAACACCACAACAAAACGGTGTTGTTGAACAGAAAAATTGGTCTTTAGAAGAATTGGCTAGAACTGTTTTAAACAAAGCCAGTCTTCCAAAGCACTTTTGGGCTGATGCCGTGTCAATTGCTTGCTATATTTTAAATCGTGTTTTAATAAGACCCATTTTGAAAAAGACTCCATATGAACTTTTCAATGAAAGAAAACCAAATATCAGTCACTTGCGAGTTTTTGGCTGTAAGTGTTTTGTTTTAAACAATGGAAAAGAATCACTTGGCAAGTTTGATCCAAAGGCTGATGAGGCTATATTCTTAGGATATTCTCTGTCCAGTAAAGCCTATCGTGTTTATAATAAAAGAACTTCAATTGTTGAAGAATCTGTACACATTGCGTTTGATGAGTCTGACTCCAAGTTGGAGGAAGATGTGTCTTTTGATGATTATGTAGGTCCCATTTTTAATGACTTGACTGAGCCTCAAGCACAAGAGCCATCTCCATCTCCCTCCACTGAAGATTCAAGTGTACCAACTGCCTCTCCACCAATCATGGACTACCAAAGGAGTGGAAGAAGCCAAAAGATCTCTCTATTGACAATATTTTAGGAGATATTCAAAAGGGAGTCACAACTAGATCTTCCATGAACCAGATTTGCAATGCAGTAGCCTTTGTTTCTCAAATTGAGCCCAAGACCATTGAGGAAGCCATCCTTGATAAGTTCTGGATGATGGCAATGCACAAAGAGCTGAATCAATTCAAACGGAATCAAGTTTGGGAACTTGTCCCTCATTCTTCAAAGATGAATATAATCGGTACAAAGTGGGTGTTCCACAACAAGAGTGACGCTTCAAGAATCATCACTTGAAACAAAGCCAGACTTGTAGCAAAAGGCTACAATAAACAAGAAGGAATTGACTTCGACGAGACATATGCTCCAGTGGCTAGACTAGAAGTTGTCTGTCTCCTTCTCGCCTTTGCATGCCATAAGGAGTTCAAGCTATTTCAAATGGATGTAAAGAGTGCTTTTCTGAATAGATTTATTGAAGAAGAGGTGTACGTATCACAACCTCCTGGCTTTACCAATCCCACTTATCGAAATCATGTTTACCGTCTCAAGAAAGCACTCTACGGCCTCAAACAAGCACCAAGGCAATGGTATGAAAGGTTAAGTAACTTCTTAATTGAAGATGATTTTATAAGAGGTCAAGTAGATAAAACTCTCTTTATAAAGCATACCAAATCTGATATTCTCTTAGTGCAAATTTATGTTGATGACATTATATTTGGATCCACTAATGAGATGCTTTGCAAGAAATTTGTGAAAGGTATGCAGGGGAAATTTGAAATGTCAATGATGGATGAACTAAAATACTTTTTTGGACTTGAAGTCAAAGATATGACTCAAGGGATCTTTCTTCACCAAAGCAAGTACTGCAAAGATCTTCTCAAGAAATTTAAAATGGACAACTACAAGGTAGCATCAACTCCAATGGCAACCAACTACTATTTGGATGCTGATGAAAGAGGTAAAAGTGTCGACCAAACACTCTATCGTTGTATGATAGGGTCTCTTCTCTATCTTATGTCTAGTCGTCCTGACATTATGTTTAGTGTTTGCATGTGTGCTAGGTACCAATCCAACCCTAAGGAATCCCATCTCACAGCCGTAAAACGTATCCTTAAGTACCTTAGAGGAACCATAGATATAGGTTTGTGGTATCCCAAGGGTGTCCAACCAACACTCATAGGTTATTCTGATTCAGACTTTGCTGGCTGTAAAATGGATAGGAAAAGCACAAGTGGTACTTGTCATCTCTTTGGGAACAGTCTTGTGTCTTGACATAGCAAGAAACAAACTTGTGTAGCCTTATCTACAACTGAGGCTGAGTACATAGCTGTTGGGAGCTGTTATGCTCAATCTCTTTGGCTCAAACAACAACTCTTAGATTTTGGGCTGAAGTTAGAAGCCATCCCTTTAATGTGTGACAATACCAGTGTCATTAACCTTACCAAAAATCCTGTCATGCATTCCCGAACCAAACACATCAAGATTAAGCACCACTTTATTAGAGACCACATACAGTGGGGTGATTGTAGCATAGAATTTGTAGAAACCAACCTCCAGCTAGCCGATATCTTCACCAAACCTCTGCCTAGGGAGAGGATGTATTTTCTTGGGAATGAGCTTGGCATCATAAGTGAGTCTTCACTCACCTAGCCATAGGAGATACATCAGTCAGCCTAGCCTTGTGTGATTGTGAAATATTCCTGTCTATCTGTTGATTGTCTGTGCAAAAATCTTTTGAAACAAATAGCTTTGTTTTTCTGCATAATTTTGCTCTGTCATAACATTTCAATCGATTACCATTTGCATCAATCAATTACATTCTGTTCTGCATTCAAAATCTTTTGCATAAAAACACAGGTTAATCGATGGCAAGGTAAGCCAATCGATTACCATGAGACATCTGAAGCCTCAAGATCCTCTCTGTCAACAATCCAATCGATTACCAGATTTCACCAATCGATTACCAACTTCAGACAGCAAAATTATTCTGCTCAAACTATTGTATTAATCGATTACAACCCATACCAATCGATTACCAGATTTAGATTGCACATATTGCTCTACTTAGTCTATCAGATTAATCGATTGCAACCTATGCCAATCGATTACCAATATTAGACTAACCAAGTCCAAACTCTTTGACTCTGAAGCAATGGATTACAAGAAGTGCCAATCAATTACCACGTTACTGTTTGGAATATTAAGAGGCAAAATAGCAGTTTATTCCCTCCATTTTCAGAAAACCCACTCTTTGAAAAACTGCTCAACCTCCAAAAACGTGCCCTACCTCTGCATTTAAATTCAAATGGCTGACTCCTCCTCTTAACATCAACAACGCATGAAATCTTGCGTTGTACGCCCAAACTCCACACGGATTCAACAATGGATTGAGAGGAAGCTCTCACAAGAGAAAGGAAAAATAGCAATGGAAGGGCCATCTAACCCTCGGAAGGCACCCGCCAAGTGCCCTCGTCGTCCAATTGCTCGTTCCTCTTCTCCTCCATGACAACATCCTCCTCCACTTTGTGACTAGTTCCGCACAAGAAGTGAAGAACTGGGGTTTGCTCGTAATTTCTCAAGGAAAGAAATTCTAAAACCACGCTATCTCACAGAAGAATGGCTGGTTCAACAAGGCTTCACCCTTCATAGCATCCTAGATGACCAATGACTAGTTGATTTGGCTGAATTGAAAGGCACCTACTATCTTGATCTAGTTAAAGTTTTCTATTATAACATGAGCATCAATGGGGATACTGGGTACATTCAATCCCATGTCCGCGGCAAGGATATTCAGATGAATCAAGAACTATGGTTCTCCATTGCGGGCATTGAAAGAGTAGATGATGAGATAGAACCAACACTGAGGTCTGTAAAGGAACTTGAAGGAGTAGATTACAGCAAAACAGAAGTCTATAGGGATATGGTTCGTGATCTTGATAATCCCATTCGTAACAGATTTCTTGTTGGATGAATGAAGATAGAGGACCACATGCTAGCATACATTCTTTCATAGATTATCCTACCATAGGGGAGTAATCACGGAGCCCTCTCAGAAGATGATCTGTTGCTGTTGTTCCTAATGAAGAACAACTACTAGGTGGACTGGATTTTTGCTATCACTGACCATATGCAGAAAATCAGCAAGCCAAATGACATCAAGATTGCTTATCTTGTTTTGGTATCGCGAATTCTTGACCATTTTGGTGTCAAGACTAATGATGTGGTCATTGACTTGCTCGACCTGAAGGTGAACTCTTAGCCAAGCATCTGAAGCAAATGGGTTTAGTTGAAACTAATGACGGTTGGGAACACAAAGAAGGTCATGTAACAGTTGAAGAAGATGATCAACATGTCGCATCGTCAGAAGCACAAGCTGAGCAACCTCCTCAAGCATCTACATTTGAGGTGTCGGTGTTGGACAAGCTAAATCAGATAATGCAGACACAGCAAGTGCTCGCCAGACAACATGAAGAGTTCTCCAAACGAGAAAATGAACACTACTTGGAACTTCGTTACAATCTCAATGAGATTTCTGCTAAATTGGAAGCAATGCATCCTATCAACTCTGATGGCGATGAAGATTAATGCTAAAGATGTCTCATTAATCTTTTAGATTTCATTTCATATTTTCTTTAATGCATTTCTGAACATTTTATATTTTGTTTATGTTTTATATTTCTATTATTAATCTGAACATTGTTTAAGTTTGATATATATAACTCGTTTATTTTCTCTTGGATTATTTGTTTCTATTCTTAATCTTTTGGTGATTTGAAAACCAAAAAGGGGGAGAGTTTATTAATCTTTGTTGTCTTGTTTTTAAGCTAACCAAAATTTTATGTCTAGCAAACATTTTAAACAGGTACACTTCAAAGACTTAAGCACATGTTTTTTTGGGTATTCAAAACCAAAAAGGGAGAGACTGAAGATTGATGTGTCTTCTTTTTTAGATTTTTGGTATCTTCATACCTTAAGTCTTCTTCGTTCTCTTAGTCTAGTATTTTCTATTTTATGCCATAACATGTATGGATGATGGCATTGTATTGTTTGTTATAAACTAAGCCATACTGTTCTTACTTGATGCTTGATTTGCCCTGTTTTCTATTATCTCTAGCATCATTAGATGATTTTCTTACTTAGGAACTTATTCTGAGAATTGCAATCGATTACAAGATGGCCAAATCAATTTTGAACCATCTTTGGTATCGGGTTAATCGATTACCAACCATTGCAATTGATTACAATGCTGATTTAAGATTTCAGATTTCAGATATTGTTCTATTTCAATTGCAATCGATTACAAGACAATCTCTGAGGTTTAGAAATTGCTCTATTTCATTTGCAATCAATTACCATCCAGTGGCAATCGATTACTAAATGATCTTTGGAATTTAGAATTAGCTTTGTCTTGTTTGCAATTGATTACAAGTCTACTGCAATCGATTACAATAGATGACAACATGTTTAAATCATATTATGATACATGGGATAATCGATTACACCTTATTGCAATCGATTATATCTGGTATAATGGTCATTTTGAAAGATCTCCAAGATTCATTCTTTGTCTAACTCACTCCAAATCTTTTTGACCCATTCTATATATTTGAACCCATAGCATTCTGTGTAGAGAGACCAACTTTCACAATATCTTTTCATTTTTTCAATTGTCAAAATCCAAATCTTTGATTTGATTTTCAGATTTGATATTGCTGTGAACATTCTTTGTCTTTCTTCTGCACATCACTTAATCTCTTGAGTTTCAGAAAAACTCAATATTGCTTTTACTTCTATACCCATTTGAGATTAAACCTCTGAGCCTATGCAGCTATATTCCTCTCTTGTTCTTTCATGAACTGAGGTGATTCAAGCGATTGTTCTTGACTGCTATACACACTCACATTGGAGTTTCTCAACTGATCTTATATTAAGATATATTAGCACACAAAGGTGTTTTCATTCTTGAATCTTTTCATTGATCTTGTTTGATTTGCATTGTAGGAATTTCGTTCCTAGATGCTGTTTTGAAATTAGATGGTGTTTCTAATTTTGTTTCTAGAATTGTGTTGTTCTAGAGTTTAGAAATTGGATGGTGAATGGTGTTTTCACATTTAGTTTTCTAGGTTCCTGTTTCAGGTTATGAAATCAGGATTTGTTGTGAATTGTGTGTGCATGGTGTATGTAATCAAATTCATAGTGGAACCCCTTGGTGAAAGGGAGAACTGGATGTAAATCGGTGGTTGATCGAACCAGTATAAATCAACAGGCTCAATCTCTCTATCCTTAAGCTTTGTCAATTTAGTTTTTGATCTTTATCAAGTTTAATTGTTCTAATCAATTCTAGCATAAGCTAAGATTGTTTTTTCTGGTTTATTCATTCAATATAACATGCTCTGAAAACGTTTTTATCAAAATGTCAAGAGCGGTGGTGAAAATTTTTTATTGAGAAAAAGAATCTGTCATTTTACGTTCAATCAATTCAAACCCCCCCTTCTTGATAGTCACTCGACTGATCCTAACAATATTCATAATCATTAAATATTAATCACTTTAAACTACCTCATTATACTTTTTTCAATTTTTTTTAATTATCAACTATTATTTAAAAACCATAATTTCTTTTTGAATTTAAAGATCTCAAACTAATATTTAAAAAAAAAACAAAATGTAGTTAAAAAAATGAAATTCATACCAAATAATTCATTTAAATTAAATTGATATTTATTTAAATTGAAATCCATTTAGGCTTGTTATATTTAATCTTTAAATTTGTTATATTCATAAGATAATTACAATAATAACTTAAAAGCATCATAAAAGAATAATAATGGGACAAATTTGAAAAACATTTTTTATTTAAATTAGATGATAAAGTTTATTGAAAATCATATAAAATAAAAATGATAACCCTAAATGAAATAGAACTAACAAATGAACAAATATTATAATCTTAATACAATTACAATAATTTAAGATAATAACAAACATTATAATTTTAAGACAATTATATTGGTAAACATTATAATCCTAAACAAAATCAAACTAACAAAAAATATCTTAATTGATTTAAATTTAAATTGATATTTATTTAAATTTAAATCCATTTAGACTTGTTACATTTAATCTTTAAATTTGTCATGTTCATAATATTTAAATTTGTTATATTCATAAGATAATTACAATAATAACATAAAAGCGCCATAAAATAATAACAACGAGACAATAATATAAAATAATATTGAAAATAATATAAAATAAAAATGATAACCCTAAACAAAATCAAATTAATAAAATAACAAATATTATAATTACATTGGTAAACATTATAACCCTAAACAAAATCAAATTAACAAAAGATTATCTCAATTGTTGATATAGTGATGGTTGATAACTCATAACATGAAACGACATTATTATTGGTAAGGTTTGTCATTGTTGTTGCGTAGAATGTCTATCATTGACTTTAGGAACTTGGAATTCCCTATTGAAACAAAAAGAAAAGAAAATGCAAAATATGAATTAAAAAAAAATATAGGAGAAAAAATGAAGAAGAAACCTTAGTCTAATCGGTGGTAGGCTAGTAGCATATAGGAAGAAAAAATGAATATATAGGCAACCTGAAAAGAATAATCATAGAAAAAAAACCTATTGCATGGAGGTAAAAAAAAAGAATATATAGGCGCAATTGAGGAGTGAAAGAAATAAAAGAATGTAGAAGAAATAGGAAAAAAAATAGAAGCAAAAAACAAAAAGAAAAATAGAAAAGAATGCATAAAAAGAGGAGAATAGAAGAAGAAGAAAAAAACCTGGATGGGATGGAAGGAGAAAACATGAATATATAGACAATAGGGGAATGATGATATTCAAATTTATAACTAACTATATTAGTAGATATAGTTAAATAATTTTAATAATAATATTAAAATTATTTTTAAAATTGAATAGATTAATTTATTAAAAGTATTTTTTATTTAACATAATTAAATGTAGAATTAATATAAGGTTGCCACGTGACATCTAGCAACGTGGCAAAACCTTCTTTTAGAATAGATAATAGACTAGTGTAGTAACTCGTGTTGAGTACGGGCGAGTGAAATACACAAGTACACACTAGAAGGGGGGGGGGGGGGGTGTTTGAATAGTGGGTTAAAAAAACTTTCTTTTAAACACTATTAGTTCACAAATTGCTTTCTTGGATATATGTAAGTTCAAACCAGCAAATATATCCATATAAAGCAAAGTTTGAGAAATCATTTCAAAAGAACACAGTAGGTAAGATGAATATAGTAGTCACAAGACAGCAATTGAGAGCTTGTTTTTATACTGGTTCACTCAACCTGAGCTACGTCCAGTTCTCTTTTAACAACTATTAAAGGGTTCCACTATAATCAACTGATTACAAAACAAGTATTCTTCACTGCCACTTCTAGCTACAAGTATTCTCTATGCCACTACTAACTACTAGTATTCTAAACCACTCCTGGTTACAAGTATGAATCTCCCCCCTGAGATTATACTTCCCAAGTATTCTTTTATCACTAAACCACTCTTGGCTTTCTATACAAATATGTATAAGATTCAGATAATTCTCAAAGAGAGGATATAAACAAATGTTGAATCTACGTGAGCTTGTAAAGAATGGATATTCTTTTTCTCTCAGCTCGTGCTCAAGACCTTGTCTTAGAGTGCTTTCTCTTGCTGTCTAGATTGATTTTTGTTATTCTGTTCTCATTCATTCTTCTTCTCGTTTCATGGAGGCATCCTTATAAAGTAAGCTTCATGAATTTGAACGTTGGAGAAGACTTCTTTTCGTTGTCTCATAGTAGAGTGTTGAAGTAGCTTTGACTGTGCTTGATGTGACAGCAGCAGGTTTCTGTCTCTGTCACACTTAGCTTTTAGCATAAGGTGAACATCTCAATGCTGATTTGTCCTTTAGCTGTACCTACACAATTCACATGATTCAAGACACACAAGCAATAGGAGGAATAGAAGAAAGTAATGTCAAAGAGTATCACCTTCTTTCTGTTACAGTAGTGCCTTTATTTGTGTAAGGAATTAATTATAAAGCACATATTCCTCAGCACATATGACAAACTTCATTCTGTTCCTACACAAACAGCGTCTGACTTAACAGACATAGTTTGGTCTAACTTACTATGGTCTGTTCGTGCATAGACAGTGTTTGGCTTAACAGACATAGTCTGGTCTGACTTACTATGATCTGGAATGAAGAACATGGTCTGTTCTAGCCTTAAACATCGTCTAACTTGGCTTTAGACATCGTCTGGCTTAGTGTCAGACATCGTCTGGCCTAGCGAATTATGCTTTGTCTGACGAGTTCCATACATGGTCTGGTCCAATGCATATGCATAGTCTGGTCTAAGACTCGTGTTGTCTGTCCCAAGACTTCACATAGTCTGTCTGAGACCATTTGTATGGTCTGGTCTATAGACTTTGCATGATCCGTTAAGAGCTTATTTTAGTCATTGTCTGTTCTTACTTTGATTTCCTAAAATCACTTAGTCTGAAATCATCAGTTGATCAAATATTATTACATTTGTTATCATCAAAACTTATAAAGGTATTAGGGGTTAGACATCATCAAATGTCTTGGTTTTAACAATCTCCCCCTTTTTTATGATGACAACACATGTTATAATTTTGATTTAACAGACAATAAATCACAGACATTTATATATCAGAGTGTGAATTATTCCATGACAGTTAAGTATGTGCAGTTATTAACATGGTGAACTCCCCCTAAGTCTATCATGCAGATGCATATGACAGATTAAGGAATGAAATTTTTAACGCGGATAATAACAAATAGTAAATGAGTTGAATAAAAAATTAGTGAACCAATCACTATTTTATTAAGCATTGTCTAGAAAAATCTATACATCCAAAATTCTCTCCCCCTTTGTCATAAGCAAACGGTGGAGGATGGAGTAGAAAATGCCATCACAGTCAGGGTTTGGAAGGTGGGGTTGACTATTTGGTTGAGGATTCTCCAGCTTCTGATGGAGCTTCTGTTGCAAGAGGATCTTTTAACGGCAGTGGTAGAGCTTGAGTAGTCGTAGGTCTGGGAGTAAGAATGGCAACAATGGAGGCATTGAAGGCAAGTGTCACTTCCTTGATGATACTAGCTCTTTGCTTGTCTAATTTGGCATTTAGTTGAGCTTGGACTTGAGCAGCAACTTCAACAGATATTCTTGATCCTAACTTGGCTTCCAATGCAGATTCAAGGGCAACTAAGTTAGTTAGAGGGTTTGACTGTGCTGCAGTACTTAATGGTAGGGCTGCAATTGAAGTGCTTGACTTGGACTGAGTGGACACTAGATCAGTGCACTCTTGGGCTAGTGTGGATTTTACAGACTTTTCAGCCAAGTCTGCAGCTTGCTTAGCAACAAGTGTAGCAGCTTGAGCTGCCTCAGCCTCTTGCTTCAGGGGCCAACTCCCTGAGCTTTTTCTCTTCTTCTTCCTTGGCCTTCTGCTCTTGAGCTAGATCATTGAGTTGTTTCTCTTCTTCTTGAGTAGCTAACATAGCTCTTAGTCTGGCGGTCTCCTCTAGAATTCTTGCTTCTTTTGTTGCTGCCTTGGCTGTAGCTATAAGTGCTTGAGCAGCTTTGTATTCAACATAGTATTCAGCAAGCATCTTCTCAGCTTTAGCTTTATCTTAAGGGGTATGAGGGATCAGCAGAGTGGGAACAACTATTATGTCTGACAAATGAATGAAACTATTGGAGGAGAAGGAGCCTTCACCCATAGTGTCAATCTTCTATTTCTCTTCATTTGAAAGATTGGATGACCTTGTGGTGGGGAGCATGTTACTCATCACATTCTGCCAGTAAAGTCCAGCATCTGATTCTGTGTTCTCTGGAGGTAGTATATGCTCTTGTTGAGGCAGAGGCTCAATGTCTAGTATGTGCTGTGGAAGATTGTCTGCTCTTGCAATCTTCTTTCCCTTCAACTTGTTGGGGTTGACAGTTGGAAGCTTGGTGACTATATGATCTGGAGCGACATGTATATCAATGTCTTTAGAAATGTGTAGGCTTGGAGGATATAACTGTCTGGGAGCTGCGCCTTGAAACTTCAGATTGCACAAAGCCTTGTATTCAGCACAGGTGGCCTGGAAGGTTGGATGAACAGGAGAAACTCCTCGTGTGATCAACCAAGGAGGTCGTATAAAGGCTCTAGGTCTCGACAAGTAGCGCAATGCATCACGATGCATTGTTTTGACAATGGCCTCCAGTTGCTTTTTCTCATCTTCTATTAACTCAACTGGCAGAGCTAGTTCCACTGTGAGTAATCCAATCCCTCTCTCATGCAGTTATACCAGTGTGTAATCTCATGCACTAGCTGACGCATTAGAGGGATGGCAGAGGCATATTCTTCTTGCTGTAGCCTTCTTGCTAGAAGGGTATGATCCATTGATCAATCTGCAGAGGAAGAAGCTTCTTCAGCAGTGCTTCCTTGACAACAACCACCATGGAGTGCTCTGTAGTTGGCTCCAACTAAGTCTCTTCTCTATATGTTGTAGACTCAGCATTCTCTCCCACATAGCACAGGGGGAATCTTTGAATCATATTCTGTTGCCAGGAGCCTAAAGGAGGAGAATGAGGAGGTGGTGTGACTTCTCTGAATCTGGACAGAGGAGTGTTGTCGTCCAGACTAAATGATCTGTTGTCCCATGAAAGTGCAACAGACGCTTTAGGAGATAGAACAACTATCTCTTCATTTGACCCAACCAAGATGTTGACAGATTCAGTGTGATGGTAGGAGACCATTGCATTTGACATCTCAAGGATGGTTACCAGAGAGGGAGATTGGTAGGGAGGAATGGTGATATTTGGTGGAGTTTGTAGGGATGTTGTAGGTACAACAATCTGAGTTGTGGGATCAGACTGTGTCTCAGACTGAATAGTGGGTTCAGTCTATTGGGTGATCGTCTGTCCAGTGGGGGCAGATGTAGGTTGGTCTTCTGTCTGAATAGTAGGTTCAGATAGTGGCTCTTGCATAGTCTGTGCTTGGGCATCAGACTGTGCAGCTACTGTTTGGCTCACTGTGGTCTGTGTAGGTGACACAGATGATAGGGGTTCAACAGATGGTGTGTCTGTTGTGGCTTCTGTTTGGGCTAAGACTGGTATCATCTGAGGAATATTCTTCCTTGGACGTTTATGTGTAGAACGAGGGTGAGTGGGTAGAGTGAATGTAGGGAGTGTGATACCCTGGATCAGTGGTTGAGGTGGTTGTCTGTCCAGGTGTGTCTTCTTCCAACATTACTTTTCTTTTCACAGTCAGCTTCCTAACTGTGGTGTTGGGTGGTCTGATAGTCAAACCTTCTGACTCAGTGGTCTATTGCGCCTTGAGTTGTCTTCTGGGTCTCTTGGAGATTAGCCCCTCATCTAAGCCTTCTTCTTCAGCCTTAGCAACATTGACAGCTTCCAGTCCAATGTCTACTACCTCCTTCAGAGACACCTGAGGTTCAGCAGTTATTCTGGCAACACCCTTACCCTTCTGTTGGGCTCTTGTCTTGATCCTTAGAATGGGTGGTCTGGGTGGTGCTTGTTGGACTGTCTGCTTGCCCTTCTTGGCTGGTGGCTCTACAATAAACTGTGCTGCAGCCTTGCATGTTGTCCGGACTGTCTGCTGGTCCACAAGTCCAAGCCTCCTCATTTTTCTTGCCAAGGGTTGGATGGAAGCAACCTCATCATAAATCACTAGGCTCTTTTCTTTTCCACCCTTCTTCTTCTTGGATTGCTTCTTCTGACCTTCACCTTCATCATCAGAAAGCTTAGGGAACCTGTCAGGTGATCCTTTGGTGATTTCAAATCCCATGTTCAACTTAAGCAAACTGGAGGATGTTAGCATCCTTTGTTGAATGAATGGGCCTTCCTCATTCACATATGCCATCTCATCTAGACGTCCTGATTGTATTTCTCTATATAGTCTGTTGTAGCAGTGAGCATCCTAGAGAATCTTGTTTATTAGGGCTGTGTAGTATGTGACCACAAAGGTTGACAAGTATTGGATGTGGTTGACCAGGTTGTAAAAGAGTGTGTGTGGAACTCTAATGACGTGGTAGAGGATGTATCTGTGGAAGGCAGACACATGATCTCTAGACCCAATTTTGTGCAAGATGGTCTTGTTGATGATGTTCAGCATTAACTTAGTCAGTGGTGGGAAGTTGGTTGGGTGCAACTTCTTGGCATTCTTGGCCACCTCATAGTTAGGTCCAAGAATGAACCTTTCTACTGTCCCTTCATCAATTTCAGAGTCCCATCCCTCTATGAAGTAGTTGGAGTGCAGTTCGCACCCTATAGCTTAAGCAATAGAGGAGGGAGAGACAGTGATGTCACACCCGAAGACGTTGTTGACAATCTCGTTTCCTTTGATCATAGCATTCGTCCAGAACTCTCTAATGAGTCCAGGGGCGATCTTCTAGCGATCATTGAAGCAGCCCCTGATCCCAACGAACTCAAAATACCTTGAGATGTTAAAGCCGCGTTCCTCAAGGTAGGGCATATCAATGTAGTACTCCACATGAATGTTCCTAGTGTAGGAACCTCATGGCTTGATCAGAATGTTCTCTATGTTGTTGAGGTTGTGTTCTCTTCTCACTTCTGGATCAATGTTTGACGCAGAGCTGTTGGTGTTTGTCATAGACTCTAGCATGACATCTTCAAGATGCTTATTAGAAGCACGAGAAGATGAGGGTGAGGCAAGTTATTAGGAGGAGGAAGATCCCTTGATCAGGTTACCTTTGGCCATGGAGAGGGTTTGTGTTTAGGGTTTCTGGAAGTTCTTGGTTGCAAGAGAGAATGGTTGAGAGAGATGAGTGTTTTCAAAAGCTTAGGGTATACATTTTGCAACAATAAGCTGGAATAAGTAATGAGTGTGCATTAAATATGATGGTATAGTTAGGGAATGATTGAAACGACACATTTATGGCATACTTAAATGTGCGTTTTGGGCTTTAATGACTCAGAACCCAGCAAATGCTTAAGTTACAAAAACGTTTTCAAAAATCCACATGGTCTGGCTCATATTTTGAGCGCGAAACACATGGGATACACATGCCTCACTTAAGTATAACGCTAGACGATGTGTCTTTAGTTATATTAGTGAACAACAAACAGTAATAAAACATTAAGTCACCCAAACCATCCCAATCTTTTCTCTCAAAAAGATCAGTCTGTTCTTAGTAAGGGGTTTTGTAAAAATATTAGCAAGCTGATCATCTGTCTTGACAAATTCCAAATTAATGGTCCCCTTCTGAACATGGTCTCTTATGAAATAATGTTTTATTTCTATATGCTTGGCTCTAGAGTGCATGGTTGGATTTTTCGAAAGAGATATAGCAAGATGTTTCAGAATATCCAACCAAGATGCCTGTATCACAATTCGAATCAAACTTACCCAAATTATCTTTTGTGTTAAGAATGAAACATTGACAACCAAAAGGATGGAAGTATGATATGTTGGGTTTCCTTCCTTTCCACAGTTCATATGGATTCTTTTTTATCATAAGCCTAATATAAATTTTGTTTTGCAAATAACAGGAAGTATTTACAGCTTCTGCCTAGAAGTGCTTAGGAGTTGAGTTATCATTCAACATGGTTTTGGCCATTTCTTGTAATGACCTATTCTTCCTCTCAACAACACCATTTTGTTGTGGTGTTCTAGGTGTTGAGAAGTTGTGAAGAATTCTATTCTCTTCACTGAACCTCTGAAAAATTTCATTTTCAAACTCTCCTCCATGGTCACTTTTGATAGAAGTTATACATATTCCTTTTTTGTTTTGAACACGTTTGCAAAATTTATAGAATTCTTTAAAAGTCTCATCCTTGTGAGTGAGGAATATAACCCATGTCCATCTAGAATAGTCATCAACTATCACAAGTCCATATCTCTTCCCTTTAAGAGAGGTTGTTCTTGTTTGACCAAAGAGATCAATATGTAACAGCTCTAACGGTCTAGAAGTGGAAACAATGTTTTTACTTTTAAAAGAGGCTTTCACCTATTTCCCTTTCTGACATGCCTTACAAAGTAAGTCATCCTTATATAACATTGTTGGCAGTCCTCTTACGAGGCTGTATCTTTGCAGTTTTGAGATTAATCTCAAACTTGCATGGCCAATCTTCTTATGCCATAACCAATGACTTTCTTTGACAAACAGTAAACATGATACATTTTGATTCTTTAGTTCACCAAGGTTGATCTTATAAAGATTTCCTTATCTCTTTGCAGAGAAGAGATGTAAACCATTAGAGTTTTTAACTATGCATGATTCCTTGTTGAAGGAAACATCATATCCACTATCGCAAAATTCACTTATGCTTAGCAAATTATGTTTTAGTCCTTCAACAAATAATACATTCTCAATGGAGAGACTTGGAGGGATACCTATCTTACCAGTACCCTTGATTCTTCCTTTTTGATTACCTTCGAAAGTGACTGTACCACCATGCATTGGTGTCAGGTCTAGGAACATAGACCTTGCGCCCGTCATGTGATGTGAGCAGCCACTGTCCAAGTACCATGATTGGTGTTTCTTTCCTGCTATCAAGGACATCTGCAACAGGAATTATTTTGTTTTTAGGTACCCATATTCTTTTGGGTCCTTTGGTGTTAGTCTTAGAAGCAGATGACTTGCTTCTTGTAGGCAATTTCTTGCTTTTGGACTTTACATGTCCATTTTCAGAATATGATCTATTAGAAGAAGCTTTCTTCCTAGTTGCTTCTTTCTTTCTTGTGAATCCAAGGCTAGATTTGTCATTTGGATGTCTGTTATATGAAAGAATTTTCTTTAGATTTTTAGACCCACTAACAAATTTGCTTAAAGTGCTCTTGAGAGATGCAGCTTCTTTGCGTAAATTAGCAACTTCAGCTTCATCTTTACTTAAGGCTCTCACCTTGTTTAATTCATCAGTTTCCTTAATCAATTCATTCAATTGCCTTCTATGCTGTTCTTTTTCTATCTAGTGTTCACTTTTGCTCTTAATTAAGCATTGGTGATCAATGGTTAGTTTTCGAAAATCATCTGTTAGAGCATTACTAGCTGTGACTAATGTAGAGCATTTGTTAGATAGCTCAGTGAAAGAAGATAGGACTCTTACACTCATAGCAGATGATAGGACTCTTCTCTTTCTTCTCATGGTCTGCTAAGTATTTCTTATTGTAGTTCTTCCATCTCGAACCACCTTTCTTTTTCCACATCTTGTGGATTTTTCTTGAGATGAAGGATAGCTCATCATCATCTTCTGACTCTTCTTCACTTGAAGAAGTGGACTCTACTTCTGACTCTTCTACCTTTAGAGCTTTGGTGGTCTATCTTTTGGATGGTTTGGAGGACTGACTTTTTAATGAAGATGACTCTTTAGGTGTTGTTTGATTTGGCTTCTGAGCTTTCAGAGCCAAAGACTTGCCTTTTTTTCAGCTTGGCATCTCCTTACAATTCTTGCTCATGTAGCATTAGAATTCCCACAAACTCTTCAAGAGGCATATAATCTAAATCTTTGGAAGCTTTAATGGCTGTGACTTGAGGTCTCCATTGTTTGGGCAAGCTACGAAGAATTTTGTCAACATGCTCGAAATTTTCGAAACTTTTACCAAGGTTTCGAAGCTCATTTAAAATAGTTTGAAATCTAGACAACATACTAACTATGGTTTCATTTTCTTCCATGGTAAAGAGTTCATACTCTCTGGTGAGAACACTTACCTTGTTCCTTTTTACCTGTGAGGACCCTTCATAAGTTATTATGAATGTGTCCCATATGTCCTTGGAAGATTTGAACTGGCTTATTTTTTTGTGTTCAGTTTCAAAGATACATGCATGTATTGCATTTCTTGCTATGGAGTTCAGGACAAATCTATTCTGTTGTGCCTCAGTCCATCGCTCTTTTAGAATCTCAATTCCACTTTCATCAACTGGAATGTAGTCTCCATTTTCTACGACATCCGGCATGTTTATATGGCATGACTCAAAGTATGTCTCCATTCTTTGTCTCTAGTATGTGAAGTTTTCATCCTTGAAGATTGGAGGTTTGTGTAGACCCTTCTCCATCCTAGTGTAGGATCTTTAGCTCTGTATCTGTGAAGATAGTTATTAGAGACCAAGCTCTGATACCAACTGAAATACACAAGTACACACTAGAAGGGGAGGGGTTGAATAGTGGATTAAAAAAAACTTTCTTTTAAACACTATTAGTTCACAAATTGCTTTCTTGGATATATGTAAGTTCAAACCAGCAAATATATCCATATAAAGCAAAGTTTGAGAAATCATTTCAAAAGAGCACAACAGGTAAGATGGATATAGTAGTCACAAGACAGCAATTAAGAGCTTGTTTTTGTACTGGTTCACTCAACCTGAGCTACGTCCAGTTCTCCTTTAACAACTATTAAAGGGTTCCACTGTAATCAACTGATTACAAAACAAGTATTCTTCACTACCACTTTTAGCTACAAGTATTCTCTATGCCATTGCTAGTTACTAGTATTCTAAACCACTCCTGGTTACAAGTATGAATCTCCCCCTGAGATTATACTTCCCAAGTATTCTTTTATCACTAAGCCACTCTTGGCTTTCTATACAATTATGTATAAGATTCAAATAACTCTCAAAGAGAGGATATAAATAAATGTTAAATCTTTATGAGCTTGTAGAAGATAGTGTTCTCTTTTTCTCTCAGCTCGTGTTCAAGGCTTTTTCTCAGAGTGCTTTTTCTGTTGTTTAGATTGATTTGAATTATTCCGTTCTTGTTCATTAGTCTTCTCGTTGCATGGAAGCATCCTTATATAGTGAGCTTCATGAATTTGAACGTTGGAGAAGACTTCTTCTCGTTGTCTCATAGTAGAGTGTTGAAGTAGCTTTGACTATGCTTGATGTGACAAGAGCAGGTTTCTGTCTCTATCACAGTTAGCTTTGTCTGACAAGTTCCATGCATAGTCTGGTCCAAGACTCGTGTTGTCTGTCCCAAGACTTAACATAGTCTGTTTGAGATCGTTTGTATGGTCTGGTCTATAGACTTTGCATGATCCGTTAAGAACTTATTTTAGTCATTGTTTGTTCTTACTTTGATTTCCTAAAATCACTTAGTCCAAAATCATTAATTGATTAAATATTATTACATTTGTTATTATCAAAATTATAAAGGTATTAGGGATCAAACATCATCAAATGTGTTGGTTCTAATAGCGAGTTTTTTTTAATGATTGTTATATAATTTATTTTTTAAAAAACAATATATACCTAAAAAATATTTTTTATAGTAATTTTTTTTAAGTTACAATTTTAATTTATAAAAAAAATAGTGGTTATTAGAAAAGTGAGACAAATACTTTAATCATGATTTTTTTTAATTAAAAGTGGAAATATGTAAAGTATAAGTTAAATAACATGTGCTTGAGTATTATTTAAAAAATATATTATTTAATTTTTAACAAAATAAAATATTTATTTAAATATTTTAAAAAAGGTTGTATTAAAACAAAGAGTTTAATGCTCATACATTATTAGTGTAAAATAATTTTATATTTTTTTCATGTTAATTAAACCTCTGACCAAGACATGTAGTTGACCTAAACAAAAAAAAAGTTAACAAAAATGACTAGAAAAATATATAATAAATTGCATGTCATTAAATATAAAAAAGAAAAATTATAATTACTTAAATTAAATTTTCAAACACTTGTTTATAGACAACATTGACTATGGTATTAAGATCACAATTGTCTTTATTTTCAATAAATATCTTTAATCCCTTTTTGTTTTTAACCTTTGAAAAAGCAACATACAACTGTTCATGACTAAACACTGGTCAAGGAAGATACAATCCAACATAGGAAAGCGTCTGTCCTTGTGATTTGTTAATTGTCATTCCAAAACAAACACATATTGGAAATTGTCTTCTTTGAAATTGGATTGGCAAATTTGAGTTGTTTGTAATCATGCTCATCCTTAGAATAAGAACATTGTCTCCAACAGTAGTTTCAGTTAGTATTGTGCACTCAAGTACATGCTCTCCCATTCTTCTTACTTTTATTCTTGTTCCATTACATAATCCATTGGATTGGTCTATGTTTCTCATCAGCATTATAGGGACTTCAATTTTCAAACATAATTTATGTGGAGGCAATCCAGAATAATTTATGGCATTTAATATCTCAGGGTAAAGTGTATCTAACTCACTTTCTACATTCCCATATTCTTTGTATATTAAATCTAAACTCAAATAAATCTTCTCTTCTCTAGATACATTTTACATCAAATAATCATTTATCTTTTGAACCAATTCAATAGTTGGGGCCAAGATTGTTCTTTCTCTAAAGTACTCTATATTTGACATGTTACTCAAGAGATCAGGGTAAGCAAATCAACCAAGTCATCAAACCTTGATAAGGTGTTTTTTTATAAGCATTTCATCAGGTATTTGTATTTCTAACTCTCCATCCACTGGTTTTCCATTATTGCCATCACTTATGTCCAACAACCACTGTGAGAATTCTAATATCTCTGATTGATTTAAGCTTGAAGAACCATTTGCAAGTCTCATGTTCTTTGTTAAGCAAAGAATTTGACAAAAAAACCATAGGTAAAGAGAATTTATCGTTGCATTCACTACATCTCGTTTGGATGCCTTGGGAATAATTGGTAAAATTTGTCTAAAATCACCACCCAATACCACAATTTTTCCTCCAAATGGCAACTTTGGGTTATATGATTCAGAATATCTAAAAATGTCTTTCAAACACCTATCTAAAGCTTCAAAACACCACTTATTCATCATTGGAACCTCATCCCAGATGATTAATTTAGCCTTTATCAATAACTTTGCATGAGGGCTACCTTGCTTAATGTTACATGTTGAATTCTCTTATATAGATAATAGAATTTTGAACCTCGAGTGTGATGTCCTTCCTCATGGCAACAATTGGGAAGCTATTCCACTTGAGGCAACATTTAGAAAAATATGACCTTTCAAGCGTATACACGCTGACAGGATGTTCCAAATATATATTTTTCTTGTTCCACCATATCCATAAACAAAGAAAAATCCACCATTTTTTGCATAGATAGCATTGACAATTGTATCATAAGCATGTCTTTTTTCAATGGTCAAGAAAGAGAGATATTGATGTGATAAATCATTTAGATCACTTTTATCATAATTAAACTCCTCAGACATCAATATTTCTTTGACATTCTCCATAGCAATATTTGATAGATAAGACATAGTTAAAAAATGCTTCAAACTTTTACCATTATTTTGAAGTAATTTCTTAGTCTCCATAAGTGCTGGATTTTTTATTTGATCTTTAGTTAGTAGTAAATCTTCAAAAAAATAACTATATTAATATTAAATAAATGGTTTAAACTTAATGTATTGTAATAAAATTATAACAAACATTATAATTTTAAACTACCCCATTACACTTTTCTCAATTTTCTTTTAATATTATCAACTATTATTTAAAAATCATCATTTCTTTTTGAATTATCAGATCACAGACTAATATTTTTTTTTTTAAATCTAGTTAAGAAAAACGAAATTAATACATTGATTTAAATTTAAATTGATATTTATTTTAGTTTAAACCTATTTAGATTTGTTACATTTAATCTTTAAATTTGTTATATTCAAAATCTTTAAATTTGTTCTATTCATAAGAAATAACAATATTAACTTAAAAGCGTCATAAAATAATAACAACAGGACAAATTTGAAAATTATTTTTTATTTAAATTACATGATAAAGTTTATTAAAAATAATATAAAATAAAAATTATAATAATAAACAAAATCATACAAACAAAAGAACAAATATTATAATCATAAAACAATTACAATAATCCTAAGATAATAACAAACATTATAATTTTAAGATAAGTACATTAATCAATTTAAATTACCTCATTACACTTTTTTTAGTTTTTTTTTATTATCAACTATTATTTAAAAACCATAATTTCTTTTGAATTTTAAGATCTCAAACTAATATTTGTTTGTTAAAAAAAATGAAATTAATACCAAATGATTGATTTAAATTTAAATTGATATTTATTTAAATTTAAATCCATTTAGATTTGTTACATTTAATCTTTAAATTTATTATATTCATAAGATAATTACAATAATAACTTAAAAGTGTAATAAATTAATAACAATAGGACAAATTTGATTTTTGTTAATTAGATGATAAAGTTCATTGAAAATAATATAAAATAAAAATTATAACAAAATCAAACTAACAAATGAACAAATATTATAATCTTAAAATAATTATGATAATCCTAAGGTAATAATAAACGTTATAATTTTAAGATAATTACAGTAATCAATTTAAACTACCTCATTTCACATTTTTTCAGTTTTTTTTAATTATCAACTATTATTTAAAAACCATAATTTCTTTTTGAATTTTAAGATCTCAAACTAATATTTTTTTTTTAAAATGTAGTTAAATAAAATGAAATTAATACTAAATAATTGATTTAAATTTAAATTGATATTTATTTAAATTTAAATCCATTTAGACTTGTTACATTTAATGAAAATAATTTTTTTTTAAATTAAATGATAAAATTTATTAAAAATAATAAAAAATAAAAATTATAACTTTAAACGAAATCAAACTAACAAAAAACAAACATTATAATCTTAAAACAATTACAATAATCCTAAGATAATAAAAAAAATTATAATTTTAAAATAATTACATTAATCAATATAAATCACTACATAACACTTTGTTTAATTTTTTTTTTTTTTATTAATATCAACTACTATTTCAAAGCCATGATTGCTTTTCGAATTTTAAGATTTCAAATTATTTTTAAAAAAAAAATCTAGTTAAAAAAATGAAATTAATACCAAATAATTGATTTAAATTTAAATTGATATTTATTTAAATTTAAATATATTTAGACTTGTTACATTTAATCTTTAAATTTGTTATATTCATAAGATAATTAGAATAATACCTTTAAACCGTCATAAAATAATAACAATGGGAAAAATTTGAAAATGATTTTTTTATTTAAATTAGATGATAAATTTTATTAAAAATAATATAAAATAAAAATTATAACCCTAAAAAAAATCAAACTAACAAAAGAATAAATATTATAATTTTTAAAAAATTACGATAATACTTAGAGTTTATGTAAAATTTTGGAAAAACGGCAAAGATTGCTGGCTTATTTGTCAAAGAAAGTAATAAGAAACATTATAATTTTAAGATAATTACATTAATCAATTTAAACTACCTCATTACACTTTTTTTCAGTTTTTTTTTAATTATCAACTATTATTTAAAAACCATAATTTCTTTTTGAATTTTAGAATCTCAACCTAATATTCCTTTTTTTAAAAAAATATTGTATTTTAAAAAATGAAATTAATACCAAATAATTGATTTAAATTTAAATTGATATTTATTTAAATTTAAATATATTTAGACTTGTTACATTTAATCTTTAAATTTGTTATATTCATAAGATAATTACAATAATAACTTAAAAGCGTTAAAAAATAATAACAATGGAACAAATTTGAAAATCATATAAAATAAAAATGATAACCTAAACGAAATCAAATTAACAAATGAACAAATATTATAATTTTAAAACAATAACAATAATTTAAGATAATAACAAACATTATAATTTTAAGATAATTACATTGATAAACTTTATAACTCTAAACGAAATCAAACTAAGAAAAGATATCTCAGTATCTCAATTGTTGATGGATTGATGGGTGATAAGTTGTAAACAATAGGTATTGATAAGCCTTGTCATTGTTGTTGTGTAGAATGTACATTATTAGACTTTAAAAACTTGGAATTCCCTGTTGAAACAAAAAGAAAAAAAAATGCAAAATATGAATTAGAAAAAAAAAATATAGGAGAATAAAAGAAGAAGAAAAACACACAAGGCAATAGAAAAAAAAAAAAAAAAAAAAACCTTGGCCCAATTGATGGTAGGCTGGTAGTATAGAGGAAGAAAAAAATGAATATACAGGCAACCTGAAAAACAAAAAAATGAAGTAATTAAATGATAAATAAAAGAATGATCATAAAAAAAAAACCTACTGCATCGAGGTAGAAAAAAAATGAATATATAGGTGCAATTGAGGAGTAAAAGAAATAAAAGAATGTAGAAGAAACACGAGAAGAAAAAAATAGAAAAGAATGCAGAAAAATAAGAGAATAGAAGAAGAAAAAAAAAACTTGAATGGGATGGAAGGAAAAAACATGAATATATAGACAAAATCATGAATGAGATGGAAGGAAAAAATATGAATTTATAATTAACTATCTTAATAGATATAGATAAATAATTTTAATAATAATATTAAAATTATTTTAAAAATTGAATAGATTAATTTGTTAAAAATATTTTTTATTTAACATAATTAAATGTAAAATTAATATGAGACTGAGACGTAACATTTATAACAAAATCTTCCTTTAGAATACATAATAGAATAGATAATAGATAATAGATTGGTTATTTTTTATAAATAAAATTGTGAAAGTTGACGGTCTTTGAAAACAGTCTTAAAATTAGACAAAACAATCAACATCTAAAAAGAAAGAAAAAAGATAATAAGATAATAGTTGCAATCACTTCGATCGTTATTAATAAATTCAAAATTTTATTTTAGGAAAATGAATTCCGAGGTCTGATTACTTTTACATATTTGATATTTGTAATTTTGTTTCTACATGTTTTGCTTCCTAACATGTATTACTAGACATTTATTATCTTACGAATAACATTAATCTTCATTTTCTAAATTTTAGCCAGTTAAATATATACTTTCTATGTAAAAAAAATTAATTTTTTTTTTATATTACTATTATTTCAACACGTATTTTACAATTATTAAAGTATAATTTAATTAAATATTTATATAAATATTGTTAATATATGATATATCCTAACTATATCATATACATCATGTATTTATAATCCCACACGGGTTAATTAATATCTAGTTTTTTTTTTTGCTGAATGTTAATTAATATCTAGTATTCATAATGTTTGAATAATTTGAACAATATCCAACCTAAGTAAAATCCTTCGGCACAAAATATTAAATATTCATGAACTGAAATTCTAATTGCAGTGTAACAAATGAATGCAAGAAAGAGGAACTCAGACTAAACACAAAAGCTCCAGTTGAGTAATTAAAGCTTATACATATTGACACTCTATAGTCTGTTTCTGGTTGAATAAAAATATTATTCATCGTTTTATAGAAAATATTCTGATATGGAATTCTTTTTTTCTGACTGCTCGAATTCTTAGATGTGGTAATTTTATCCAAATATTTTCGCCGAAGCAAATGATTTCGCAAAGCAAAGAAAAATAACTGAAAACATAAATGGAAAAATTTTGAATACACACATAAGTTACCCTATTACTCAAAATACTATAAAGGTGATGAGTTGATTTAAAATTAAAATAAGTATTTAATAACATAAATAATTATTTTATAAATAGATAATTTTTATTTTAAACAAAAATAATTTAGATAAATTTAAAAAATAAATAATTATTTATTTTATTAAAATAAATAATTATTTATTTTATTAAAATAAATAATTATTTTTATCAAATAAATTTAAGCAAATCAATCTATTATTATCGAAATTAGATGGATATAAAGCAAGGGATTGGGAATAACTGTTTCTTTGGGGTCATATCAAAAGTGATTTTGCATGAGTCATGACTATATATATTCATGCTTTTGAAACCAACTCTTTAATTTAACTCCCATTTTCTTCGTTCACAGAAACCTCATTCTTCACCTTCTCACAAAACGTGATTCCCCTTTCCTTAATCTAAAATCATAACGAGTCACTACAATATTTGACTTAAAGCCCCAACAAAAGACACATTCACAAGTAATAATTTACCTTCAAAGTCTTAGTTTTCACTTCTCAACTTAATTAACCTCCCTCACACACCAATCAATCTCTGCCACGCACGCCACCAGTCTAAAACCAATCATTTTGTATTCTTAAAGTAAACTAAAAAATGGTTCACACTTCAAATGGCATTATCATTTATCCGTATAAATAGAAGGTGTGAGGGGTGAGAGAGAAAACAAAAGACCCGACGACGACTCCCTCGCCGGAAAACAAAATCGGAGGGGATTTTCCGGCGATCATAATATATATGAACGGTCATCGGCAGCAGAGAAGAAACAACAACAACACGAGAATGATGATGGTGGGGCCGCGGCGGCGATTGGTGAAGTACGAGGAGTTGCCGGCATTCCTTAAAGACAACGAGTTCATCTTAGACCATTACCGGTCGGAATGGTCGGTGAAGGAGGCATTGTGGAGCGTTTTCACGTGGCACAATGAAACCATCAACGTTTGGACGTGAGCAAGCACAATTTAACCTAAATAATTAAATAAATAAATAAATGATTTAGTTATGTTATGCTCTTGTTCATTAGCTTTCTTATGCGAACACAGGCATTTGGTCGGGTTTTTTATTTTCACGGCGATGGCAGTGGTTGGAGGTTGTCTCTCGAATATTTTCAGGTATGAATGAATTGATCGATGGTTTTGTGGAGAGAAGAGAATGGAGAATGAATGAATGAATGAGGTGACATGTGATATCATGTGTGAGTTCGCAGGGAACCGATGATGGAGTTGCTCACAGCGATGAGGAAGGAAATCAACGGTTCTCGCTCAGCCACCACCGGATTCCTGGTTTGTTCCTTGGTTTTTATTTATTTCTTTGTTTATTTATTATTTTCTGATTCTGAAAACTACAACTGGGACGGTGATTCAGATTCTTCATGCCTCCCTAAAAGCCAGCTAGGCTTTTTGCTTGAAACGAAATCCTCCATGTACCATGTCTGATAGACACCCAATGACCAATCTATTATCATTATCAACCACTTAGAGAGATAAAAAAAAATAAAGACAAATGGTAGGTACCATAAATTTTTCAATAGGAAACACCTCATAAGATATTTGGTAAAAGAAATGTGTTTTGTTAGTCTTAATTACAAAGAAACATGACTCATCACTTTAAAATGTATTAATTGTAAGTTTTTTTTTTATTATTATTAATTTTGTGCAATTTAGGACACTCACTTTTTTTTTTATGTATTTATTAGTCTATTAACATTTAACAATACAAGTTATTCCTAACAAAAAAAATACAAGTTACACCCATTAGTGACGGTAAAGTGTCATTAAGTATAACCACTACTTAAATCAATTAATTTTTATTATATGGTATTTTTGGAATAAAAATAAAATTTATGACATTATTAATTAAAACTAATTAAGTTAACTGTAATTTGTTTTTTATATACTGGAGGGGTGAGAGACTAATATATATATATATATATAACTTTTTTTCTTAATATTATTATTTATTTTTTAAAATAAATACTAATAATATATTCACTAACATATTCTTTTAAATATAAATCTTACCAAAGTTTATTGAAAATCAATAAAATTGAGCCTCAATCCTTATTTAAATAATTTATGATTTTCAATTAAATTTTAATCAATAATAAATATTAAATAGTGTATTAGAAAAAATTTGACAACACAATCTTTTGCTTTTATACCGTATCTTCTCTAACTTCTCGAATGCAAATTCTTATTTGTTTTAATTTAAATATAATATTTGATTTTTAAAATTAATAAAAAATTTAAAACTATAATTAGGAAAAATATTTTTAAAATAAAAATTATATTTTTACATCTTTTTAATATGAAAAAATGGGTTATACACTCATAATATAAAGAAAAAAAGGTTGATATGACGACGGTGTAAAATAATTTTACATAGTCAGACAATTATGACTTTTAATTTATGATAAGTCAGTTAATATTTATAAAATTATTTCAAAATTCATTTAAATAGTAAATTGTGATTTATTGATTATGTAAAACTATTTTACACCGTCGATGTATGAGGACTAAACTCTAATATAAAGTATTTTATATTTTCATTCAATTTAACCCCATTTAAAACCAAATTAAAAAAAAATGATATCAAAATGAACATATTTTAAAAAATAAAGGACCTAATTAAACATATTTTTTAAAATAAAAGATCTAATTGAAAATTCTTAGAGGAACTAATTGAACCATTTTTAAAAATTAGAAACATAGTTAAGCACTTTAATAATTGAGAGAATCAATTGAAGTTTTAGTAACAATTGAGGAATCAATTGTATAATAAAGCCTATTTTTTTTCTTATGCAATTGGGTCTTAGTTTTCAAAAATTTTACTCAATTGGGTCATTTCGGTTTTTGTGAGAGTAATGCAAACAATGATGAGGCTATAAGGAGAATTACTTTTCACACCTCTTTTTTACTTCTTGCACCTTTATGAAACTCAAATACATTCAATTTCTTCACTACGCACTTCTCCCTCGACCTGTGAGAGGCACCTCTAGTGCAGTACACCCCATGAGGGGACGTGCACCTGGACTCCAACGCTGTTCGAGTATTGCATGTCAGTACCGTGGCCGGCAAGCCGAGACGTCACGTGGTTCATGAATGTGTCTCACAAGGAGTTGATCGTCGTGAAAAAGAACTAAAACTTGGTGCACTTCAAAGGCTACTAGTTCGGTTCCACAGCGATGGGACCATGTTTCCACGATGCGTCAGCACGTACATGAGAGACATTGTTGTTTGATTGGGTTTGTGGGGGGTGCATGAAGCATAACAGTTCAGGAGGAAAAAAAAAAGGGTACATGAAGTCATTTAACTTACAGCCTTAACGCATCACTCTAGTAAATGACCTACTTGGATAAAAATTGAAAACTAAGGCACCAATTGCATAATGAAAAAGTAAGGGACCTATTTGAACCATTTTAATAAGCTAAATGATAAAATTGAGTATTAATCCTTTAACATACATAAAACTTATAAAATTTTGCGTTTCTTATTTCAGATTTAACAAAAGAGAACGTAATGAAAGGAACTGATATTGTAACATACATTAATAAACATTTTTACCTCAATAATCCAAGAGCAATGCTAGAGCATCCGACTAAAGCAGCTTAATTATATGCCTTATGTCAAATCCACTAGACAGGTGTTAAAATTTGAGAAAGTAGGTGCATAGAATCGGCTTATTTATTCTACTAGTGAATCATTTTCCATAATCCAATGGTCGATAACTCATATCAACAGTTATATCTGGACCCACTATTATTTAACTTCTATTATCTTATTCTTCTTCCTCTTCAAAAATAAAAAAAGAATTCATAGAGAGGCCAAAAATGCCTCTGTTTACCTAGTTATTAATATGGGAGCTCTAAACATGAAACATACTAACTTGAGTGTTTTTTGATACATGTTGCATCAACAGATTTATGTCTCAATGTGACAAAATACTTGTTTTTTAGTTTAGTGCATTGAAATGTTTATTTTTCTGTTTGACAAGCTTCTAGCTGCTGCAATCCAAACACACGCCTAGTAATGCATTCCATGTCGTTGATTCATTTATTTCAGGATTGGCATTTGAAACAGCTTTTGGTACCGTCAATCATTCGCGAGCTCGGGGATGATGGTGCAGAAGCAATTCCAAGATGGCCATGGTTCGTTTTCTTAGCTGGAGGAATGTGCTGCTTGGCTTTCAGCAGTCTCTCCCATCTTCTGGCGTGCCACTCAAAACGCTTCAACCTGTTCTTCTGGCGTCTAGATTATGCAGGAATTTCTATTATGATAGTGTCTTCCTTCTATGCTCCAATTTACTATGTCTTTTTCTGCAATCCTTACATAAGGACCTTCTATTTGACCTCAATAACTTTTCTTGGAGCCGTAGCCATCATCACCCTTCTTTCCCCTTCATTTTCTTCCCCTCACTTACGACCCTTCAGAGCATCTTTGTTTCTCTGCATGGCATTTTCAGGTGTCCTTCCCGCCGTTCACGCTCTTGCAACCCACTGGGACCACACGCATGTTGTCGTCGCAATCAGGTATGAGCTTCTAATGGCCATTCTGTATGTCACCGGAGCTGTGTTCTATGTTACTAGAATACCAGAGCGATGGAAGCCTGGGGCATTCGATATTGCAGGCCACAGTCATCAGATTTTTCATGTTTTTGTTGTTCTTGGGGCTCTTGCTCACACTCTAGCCACACTACTCGTTATGGAATTTCGACGGGGATCACCCACCTGTACATTTTAGCCAATACTAAGAACTTTGTCATCACGTAGTATTCTTGTTTGTTGTTTCCTTTTGGATTGTTGGTTGTTTCCAATACTCAACCATTTCATGTATATATTAAATACGAAGAGTGATATGGTAATACTCTTAGACATATTATTTTAGACACTCTTTTTAGTTTTTAGTTGGTGAAAATTAATTAAAAATTATAAAATTAAGAGAGAAACATTAAATAGAAAGTAAGATACATCTAATTTGAGGTAAAAATTACTTAAATTTATGATTTTTTTTTTTTTATCAATTTTGACTATCAGAAAAAATGTGTTATGAGATGTGTTGTTAGTATTTTTCATTAAATATTAACTTTGTTGTACTAGAATCAGGCAAGCTTAATTAATACATAGCTATATTTGCACCCTTGACTCTACTGGTAAAAAGAAAATGAAAAACAGTTTCTCTTAACTCCTTTCCCTCAAAGACTAGCCGTGTGTTTCGAAAATGCAAATTTAATTCAGACAACTAAAGAAAATTCTTTTTAAGAGGGAAAAAGAAACTTCGAAATTTGAGGAATCATCAAGACGTGTGATTTGAAGTAAATCATCCCTCCATCTAAAACTAGATTTTTCACTGCCAAACATTGTTACCATATGAAAAGAAAAATATGAACAAACTCGTAAGATGTAAGGGCTGCTTCTACAACTTGAAAAAAGAAACAAACACTGGCCTAACAAATGAGGCCTTATTGTCATGCAACTGCAACCTAGAAACAGTTTCTTTCTTTTTCTTTTTTCTTTTTTTTTTTTTTTCATTTTACTAAGAAAAGTTTATCATTCCTTAACTTGTGACCTCAATCATATCTGCTTCACTGTCACTGTAATCTCCCCAACACGCTTAGCTTTTTCTCATCTACTGCATCATTGTTGGTCACTTTATCCTCTTTACTACAACCCCAGATGGCCGGGGAGCTGAGATCTTCCTACTTTTCTTCTACTTCAGGGTTTTCACTGCTCGCAAGCAATTCTTGAGGATTTTGCTCATCGTGCTTCTTTTCAGAACTACATCTGTTGTAAAAGCATCTTTATTTTCCTCATCCAGAGTTTGACTTTTGTTTACAAGATCAGTTGAACTAGTTGGAGATGATGCAAACCCATTTTCATTCCCTTGGATACCATTTAGTGAAGCAGTATATCCACTGGGTGACACTGGGGGAAAACTATTAGGAGACACTGGAATTCCATTTGGAGAAGCCATATATCCATTAGGAGGCACAACATAGCCATTAGGTACCCATTGTTGGCTAGGTACAAACTCTGTGGCATGCGGGTTCATTATTCTAGGAGGGCTGTTGGGGTTACCATCAGGGGAAGGTTCACGTGAGACTGAGAGGAATACAGTTTTATTCCGTAGAACACTGGCTCCCATATCTATTATAGCCACCAGATATTCGTGGACCATATGGAACCCTAGCAGTAGCTGACTGATGTGGAGATCTTCGGGGACTGACTGGAAGCAAAGGAGAAATATTTACTGGTGGGAGCAAAATACCACCACGATCTTTGAAACCTGGAACAAGAACAGAACAATATCTTGTCTTAGTTTAGCCTTAGGTTCACTGGGGATTGTCTCGGCAAGTTATTCACTCTGTATACTCTCCAAAATTTGGAAAATAAATAGGTAATTATTAAACTTACTTTCCTTAATTTTATTTATTTTTATTAAATGTATTTAATTAACCTTATTTCTTATTTTCTTTCCATCCAAATATCATATACAATTTTTATACATTTCTGGCGGCAAATCCAAAAGAATTTGGTGGGTGACATGGCTAGCAACGGTATAGGCATTATGGAGACAGATAAATGATGTTATCTTCAACTTTATGGACTAGTACGCTTTTCACAACTGTACTTTTGTTTTTGTTTTTCTTTTTTATTAATCAATTCCATACCTCTTAAGATGTGGATGTTTAGTAGGGGTTAATATTGTCCCCAGCGTTAGCCTGATAAATCCGCCGGGGGACTCTGCAAATTCATACGTGGCAATTATAACAAGAACAACAATTATCGTATAAGCATTATAAAGATTTGGTTTAATGTCTCCTTTATTCCATTGTTTTACTTTTTTTTTTTTTTTATATAATATTTTAAAAATTTTAATGTGATATTCCAATTAGAAAGTACTTATACTATTTTTATCTATGTGACTATCGAATATTTTATTGACAATGTATAGTTTATTTACATTCTGTATAGAGGTTATTCGAAAATACTTGGAGGTATATTATTATTTTTTTTTATTTCCTGAGAAGGGATTTTTAATTGTTGTGCAAATCTATTTGGTATAAAAAAAATACTTTCCATTTTTTAATAAATTATAGTGTTCGGCACATGTGCATTCAGTTTTAGGTTGTTACATTAGGCATATTTAATACATTTAGTTGAAAAACATTTGAAAGTTAACATAATTAACTTTAACACGACCGTGATAAATATCAATGGTGTTGATCTTGATTCTTTGTAACGTTTTACTTTTTAATATTTCTGCAATGCTCTTTTCCCTATTTGCTACCACATGAAGCAGTGAATCTCTCAGTAACTTGGTTAAAAATATTAGACAAATTCAAATTTTTTTTTTCACATTCTTCCCTCAACACATCAACAAAGTTATCCACTTTTCCATTTTTAGTAATAGTTTTGTAAAACTTGAAAATCAAAACAATTTTCTCCTCCAAGTTCCTTATACTCATCAGTTTGTCGAATTTTCTGTTGGTTTAGCCATAATAAGACACATCTATTCTTTTACAGAAAAAATATTTATATTTATCAGATAAAAAGACACATCTATTCTCTTAAAGTTCAACACAACCATATTAAAAAGTAACACAACTGTGATAAAAATTAACACGACCGTATTACAAGAAATTAAGATCAATATGACCGTATTACAGGGAATTAGGATCAACACGGCCATATTGATATTTACCACGGCTATATTAATGTTAACTCTGTTAACTTTCAAATGTTTTTTTTTTAGTGAAATGTACTAAGATACGCCTAAAATATATATTAAAGTATCAAATTAAAATTTTTAAAACATTATATATAAAAAAAAAAACTTAATATACTAAAAGTATTAATCCATAAGGATTTCAATAAATCTACAAATGTGGGCCGGACATTCTTTGTCTTCATTAGTATGTTTAATGTTGATCTTCCGTCGTCATTGACCTATTTGGTTATTAAGTCAATATAGAATAGATTGTTTTTTAATTATTTGTTAATGAATATTTTTTATAACTACAGTGCATTGAAATTTAGCGTTTTTGTTTTTTATCTTGTAAAATATTTTTTTTTGCTTTTAGTCTTTGTAATTTAATGTTTTTTTTTTTTTGCCATTGTAAAATATTTTATTTTCTTTTATTCCTTATAAATTATGTTTATTTTTTTTCATCCTTAACACAATTTAAATAACACTTTTGTCACTGTTTAAATCGCTTTCTAAATTATTTAAAGGACCGAAAAAAAATGCAAAATTGAAAAGACTAAATATGTATTTAAGTTTTTAAAATTCACAAAAATATGAACACCATTTAAAAAAGAAAGTAGTTAAAATATTGATTTTTTTTCGTTTTTTGAATTTTGTAACAATTTTAAGCTCTGTGTAAGTGTTTGTTTGTTGAGTTCTCTTTAATGTAGTTTAAGATAATACTTTTTTCAATGTTCAAAGCATTATCTAAATTGTTTTAAGGGCGAAAAAAAAAAACATAATTTACAAAGGACTAAATGCAACTTTTGTAATGTTTTAAAACATTGCTAGAGGAAAAAAAAACATCAATGCTAAACGAAGTTGATATACGTAATGACTATTGGCTTCAGAATTTCAGCCCAAATGTCCAATTAGGAAGACTAGGGGGAGGATAACAAATTCATTAAACTTTAGGTATCTTCCACCAAAATAAAAAGGCATCTTGTAGCAACAGTAAGTAAAATGGCAAGGCTCATTTGCCTAAAAAACAATGAAGGCCAAGTTAGCAATAAAATTGTATAAAATCTCAGTAGACAATGAACAAAAATCCAGTAACTTTGTTTATTTATACTACATAGCCAAACAAAACAAAACATAATTCTCATTGTGAACCCACCATAAACCAACAAAACATGCAATAACTACATGCTTGACACTTTATACAATAAAAAAGAAACAAATTTTTTAACTGGTAACCTGTGGGAAAAAGACAGGAGAAAGGATAACTCCTTCAACTCTTTGGCAAAAAGGAAATAAGGGTTGCCCTTCCCTATCAAAAAAATGATTCTGGTTGAGAACAAGATCTATTATTACCTTAAAAAAGCCAATTTTGAACCTTTTGTAAGAAGTAGTATATGTTTCAAAAAGGGTACAGTCATGGTGACGTTTCAAAGAAACCCAATTGGCTAAATCGTCGAGGTGAACACTATAATGATACAAGAAGAGATTGACAGAGGGAACTATTCGGGTACATTTATAAAGAGCCTAGAAGGCTTGAATGGCAGCCTAACCATTCGGATGAAGCTGAATTGGAGCAACGTTTAGGACCCTCAAGACACCCATGGTAAAATCATCAAAAGGAATCGAAACATGCAAATCTCAAAACAAACAATCATACACATAAAAGAATTCTCTTATACATTTACCCCTACCAAAGAAAACTTGGTTGGAATGAGAAAAGGAAGTAGAAAAATAGGGGTGAAGAAGGATAGGACATGAATCATCATCAAGATGGCAAACACGAGTGGACTTTGAAAAAAACTTGAGACTTTGTCAATTATCATAACGAGAGAAATGACCACCTGCTCGGCCATGAACCCATTCATAACCAAGCAAGGTGATAGGAGGAATTTCCTGCTTCTCAGCACCCAAGGACATACGATGTCGTTTTGGAGTTGAGTGTACAACAAGGGGAGGATCCTCCGAAGACTCAAGAACAACTACATTAGAGGATATGTTTTTGGCCTCCTCATCAACAGTAATCTCAATAGAGGGAGACACTTGGCCAATCGACAAAGAGTCTTCAGCAACCGAAACATCTTGAGAAGATGAAGATTCGGTTATCAGAGAGGTAGGAGGAGTAGAAGATGCACTACTTGACTCACCCGAAGGATACTCATGAATAGAATAGTCTTCACTCAAAGACATGACAAAGAAAGAGAAGAGTGAAGCGTACCTGACACAACCAAGGAAAATGAGAAGTATTTGGCGGAGAGCACTACAGATTGAATGAGAAGAAAGAGGGGTAAAAGCAAATGGTAAAAATCATGAGGGTTAATATAAGGGATTTTATGGGCTCAAAGAGAACTCTAGCGGAGGTGGAAAAAGCCCAAACAATGGTAACAAAAATCAAAGAGACAAGTTTCAATTGTCATGATGACGGATAGTTATTATGAGATAGCAAACAAAAAGTTGAAATTCAAAATTTGGAATTAACTTAATAAAACTTCTTCGTGACTTACATATCCCTCAAAGCTTGGGGGGCTTGTATACTGGATAAAATATGCCGAAGAAAATGTACCCTTAGATGTAGGGAAGAATGACCAATACATGTACTAGGACAAGAACCAAGGCCAAATAGTACAACCAAGTACTCGACCAAGGACATTAGTAAGTGTTCGACCATCATGAACTCCTAGGCACAAGTCAGTCTCTCTAAAGGAAATATCTTGAACCAACCAAAGTCAGACGCATGTATTCGACCAAGTGTATCAGGCTGTCCATACACATGTATTCGGCCAAATGTATCAGGCCTTCCAGACACATGTATTCGACCAAGTGTATCAGGCTGTCCAAATGTATTCGGCCAAATATATCTGGCCATCTAGACACATGTATTCAGCCATGTGTATCAAGTCATCCAGACGTATTCGGCCAAATGTATCAGGCTATCTAGACATGTGTATTCGGCCAAAGGTATCAGACCGTCCAAATGCATGTACTCGGCCAAGTGTATCAAGCCATCCAAATACATGAGTTCAGCCAAATCAAGAATATGAGAAAGCAAATCAAGTATATAACAAAGATCAAAGTTAATTAGCAAGATTAGCATAATCAAAGGAGATCATCACGAGTAAACAAGATTAACAAAGATTACCTAAACAGTAGTCATATACATGAAAGCCCATGGATCTTGAGCCCACTAAGGTACAATATAAATATGCGGAGATGCCAAAAAGGTACACACTCTAACTTCACTTTTGACACAACTCCATTTTTGGCTCTAAGCAAAACTATGTTGACTTAAGCATTGGAGTGCCTTTAATAGGTACTTCCCCCCTTTTTACAGAGGCACATGGAAGCATGAAGACTTCAGACTAGGAGCATTTTGAATAACTAGAGGGAAGAAGATGAACATACCCCTACGACCAAATTCGTGTAGGTACAACACCCAAATGCTACTCCACACTGAGAGAAAGCAAAGAAAAAAGAAAATTTATAGGTATGATAGATGATATGATATGATAGGAAGAGAGAGATAGAGAGTATTAAGATGTGTTGGTGGGGTGTTTGGAAAAATTGGGTTTGAAATATCACCACTCATTTATTTGACATAGACTATTTACATAGTTTCAATTTATAATTTTTTACTTGGTCTTGAGCTAACAAGAGTCTCAATTTTGGCAAAATATTGCAAAATCAGTTAAAGCTTCTCTGCGGGAGGATTCCCATTTTTACTTGGAAGCAAGTGAGACCAAAATTAGTTCTAAAACACCTTAGCCTTTTTTTTTCTTAAATATTTTTTAGTCTTGATATTTACCACAATTCTACATTTGCTCCCTAATACTTTTTTCATGTGGTTGGTTTTGATATATAAAAAAAAATTGTTTTAGGTTCCTACCATCAGTTAAATGATCAAAACCGTAACAAATTAGTTTTTCTTAAATGATTCTAGCAATTTTTAGTTGAATACTAGCGGTTTACAAATCATTTTTTAAAATATTGAACGGACATGTCATCATTTAACTAATGGTAGAAACCTAAAACTAAATTTTTGATATATCAGGGAGCAACCGCAAAAGAAAATTTTAGTAGGGACCAAATACAAAATTGAGGTATACATATTAGGAAACTAAAACATATTTAAGTTTTATTTTTATTTTATATAGTAAATTTGTGCTAACAGTTTTCAAAGATGAAGCAAAATATGACTCTGAATTGGCTATATATATGGTAGAAATAGTTTTTGAAATTCATTTTTAAACTAGATTTTGAAATGGTTATGCCAACATACATTTAGTTTCAATGTTTTCATTTTCATATAAAATAGAAAGCGCAATTGAAAATGTGTTTGTTTTAATTTTTGAAAATGTTATAAGAGAAAATATTTTCTAAAAAATGCTGAAAACTAAAAACAAAAACATTTTCAATATTTTAACTTTTATAAACATCTTCATCCTTCAACAACTTCATTTTCAACTTTTTCATTTTTATAAACAAATTTTATAATATTTAAAAATATAAAAATAAATACTATTTTAGAAAATAAAAATAAGAAATATCCTTTGAAATCAAGCGTAACCTAATTTTTTTTCCTTTACCTTATCTCTTAGTGGGATAGTTGCCCATCTACAGCCTAAGCAAGAATTGGACCTTGGAAAGTGAGTCAAGAGATGTCCTCTGTTGGGCCTCGCGAAAAATTGGAAATGGGTTATGTAATTTTAGAAGATTTAGTGGTGTATTCAATACATTTTACTTATAGAAAAAGGTTTGGTGGTATTCAATCAAAAATTTTAAATAGTATAATGAAATCTGTTGGTATTCGAATAAGACTTTTTACATATGATGAAAAGTCTTATGGTGTTCAAAAGTACTCAAACTTTGATGAATTTTTTTTTTCTAAGAATGGATTTTAATGGATTTCGTGAAACTTTTTAGTATAAAATATAAATACCACACCCATCAAATAATTCCATCCAAACCCTTGGGATTTGGCCAGACTTTTTTATTTTTATTTTTCTGGAGCTTGACAAACTTTTCTTTTTTCTCTTTATTGAAGATGATTATAACTTTATTTGAAAAAAATGTTGATATGATGATTTTTCAATTGAATCAGTAGACAAATTTTCTATAATTACTAATTAAAAAATCATAGGCATTAATTACTAGTTAACTCCTTCGTTTTCATTCAAGGCATAGACAAAACATATGTTAGAAATTACTAGTTAACGAAGACCATAATGTTGAACCTATTGTTTAGACTCAAGAACATGAACGAGAATACGGTAATGCATGGAGGGCCAGTATAACTTTAGATGTGTGGAGAAATTCTATATAGGAACCTTGAGTTTTTATAATTTATAATTATGGATAGAGTTTATAATCAAGAATTTGTTAAACTTTTTTCATTTTATTATTTGATTGGGTGCTTTGATGACTTGTTACTAGTTTGTGTTCAATGATTTTTTCCAGACATACTATTTTGGGTTTGTGCTTAGTAATTTTGAATTTTTTTTATAAAAATCAATAGAGACCTTTAAAATCTTATAAATCCACAAAAGTCATTTCAAATCTCATGAATTCATATGTTATAAATTCATTAAAATTCAAACTACAAAATCCTATTTACAAAATTCTTTTAAAAAAATCTTTAAAATCTTTACATTCCTATACAAAGTCTTTTAAAATCCTAATCCAGTACGTCCCTTAGAAATGGTTTGTTTGTTTCATGAGTTTGATTATATTCTTAGGAAATATTATTTTGTTAAAAGATGTTTGGTAAACACTTATAGTCGTTCTTTAGAATGTTTTCAAATTTATGTTATTGTGAAAACAAAAATATGAAATAAATAAAAAGTATTTTAAAAAGGTTATGTACTAAGAGTATAAAACAATCATCCAATTACTGTTAACCGTTTGTATTACATTCAAAATAATAATTATTGGGTTTAAATAAGTTTTGGATTCCTAAAAAATACTTACTTTTTAGTTTGAATCTCGAAACTTGTTTGCGTTGTTTTGGATTTGAAAATTTTTTAATTTTGTTTTGAGTTCTACTGATAACATGAATCATCTCTACTGTTGGTTATGTGATGACGTGACACCATCTCAACGTATATCTTTTATGAAATTATGGTAGAATTTTTTGGCATCGATCCTCTAATATATATATATATATATATATATAGAGAGAGAGAGAGAGAGAGAGAGAGGAGACATCAAATTAATTCATATATATAAAATTTTTGTTGTGTTTTAGGTTCCTATAATATTTTTTTTTGGGTCATTACCGATGATATGACATCATTTCAACCGTTAGTTAAATGATGAAGTGGAATCATTTTAACATATATCAACGGTTGAGATGATGTCATATATCGATTGAAATACACAAGAACACACTAGAAGGGGGGGGGAGGGGGTTGAATAGTGGGTTAGAAAACTATTAGTTTGCAAGATGCCTTTAGAGATATACGAAGATTTAAATAAGCAAATATATCCTTTCAAGACAAAGCTTTTGGAAACCTTTCGAAAGTGCACAACGTGCTAGATGAACAGATGTAAACACAAGTTAGCAAAAGTAGAATGCTTGTTTTATACTGGTTCACTCAAACTGAGCTACATCTACCTCTCCTTTAGCAACTATTAAAGGATTCCATTACAATCAACTGATTACAAAACAAGTATTCTTCACTGCCACTCCTGGCTACAAGTATTCTCTATGCCACTACTGGCAACTGGTATTCTAAACTACTACTGGTTACAAGTATGAATCTCCCCCTAAGATTATACTTCCCAAGTATTCTTTGATCACTAGCCACTCCTGGCTTTCTATTCAAATATGAATAAGATTCAAATAACTCTCAACAAGAGGATATGGATATGTGTAGAATCTTTATGAGCTTGTAGAAGATGAGGTTTCTCTTTTCTCTCAACTCTTGTTTCTCAATTGGTACTAGCTTTTTCTCAGAGTGCTTTACTTGCTTGTGCTTAGATTGTTCATATTAGATTGGCTTGGAATCATTAGTCTTCTCGTTGCATGGAAGCATCTTTATATAGTAGAGCTTCATGGATTTGAACATTGGAGAAGAGAGGTTTCCGTTGTCTCATAAAAGAGTGTTGAAGTTGCTTTAGCTGAGCTTGATTTGATAGGAGCAGGTTCTTATCTTGTCACAGCTTGCTTTTAGCTTTAAGTGTGCTTCTCAAAGTTGATTAGCCTTTTAGCTATACGTATAAACTTCACACATTCTGAGACATGCAAGTAGTCATACAAGGAATAGAAGAAGGTTATTTAGAGAGTATCTTCCTTTCTTTTTGTAGTAGATAGTGCATTCTTAAAGTTAAGAGATGATTATGAAACACATATTCCTCAGCACGTGTATCAGATCATGTTCTATTTCAACACAGACATCGTCTGGCTTGATAGACACAGTCTGAGTTAGCACAGACATGGTTTGGCTTGACAACTTGACAAACACAGTCCGAGTCAGCACAAACATGGTCTGGCTTGACAGTCACAGTCCGGTCTAGCATAGACATGCTCTGGCTTGACAGACATAGTCTGAGTCAGCACAGACATGGTTTGGTTTGATAGACATAGTCTAGTCCAGGTATGCATGGTCTGGTCCAACCATCACATAGTCTGGCCTTAGTTCCATGCATTGTTTGGTCCAACACTTATGCGTAGTCTAGCCCAAGACTTATATCGTCTGGTCCGAGACTTCACATAGTTTGTCTGAGACTATTGCATGGGTTGGTCTAGGACTTTGCGTAGTTTGTTCCAAGACTTTTGTATGGTTTGTTCCAAGACCTGTAGTTCTAATGAACTTCACATGGTCTGTTCTGATGCTTTAACTTAGTCCAATTAAAAGCACTTTGGATGCTTGATATATTGTTAAAGCATTATCAAACAGCTAAAGTGATAGAGTGAGATGGAGAGATTATACCATTGTCTATGATCATTTTGATTCCATAAATTACTTAATTTCAAATAATTAGTTGATCAAATATTATCACATTTGTTATCATCAAAACCCATCAAAGGATTATGGGCTAGACATCATCAAATGTCTTGGTTCTAACAATCTCCTCCATTTTGATGATGACAACATATGTTATAATTTTGATTAACAGGCAATAAATCATAAAAAATAATATATCAGAGTACAATTTATTTCATGTTAGTTAATTATGTGTAGTTATCAACATGATGAACTCCCTCTGAGTCTATCATGCATATGCAAATGATAGTTCAAAGCATGAAATAATTTAAAGTGGATAACAATAGACAATATATGAAACTAGAGAAAATCAGTGAATCAATCACTGTTTTATTAAAAAACATAAGCATTGTTTGGGACAAAATTTTCTACACATCTCTTTCTCCCCCTTTGTCATCAACAAAAAAAATGGAGAGAAAAGTAGAAAACGCCATCACAGTCAGGTTTGAGAAGGAGAGGTTGACTATTTGGTAGAGGATTCTCTAGCTTTTGATGGAGTAGTTGATGTAGGAGGATCTTCTGTTGGCGGTGTAGCAGATGGTGGAGCGAGAAGAGTAGCTAGGGACATGTTGAAGGCGAGAGTTACTTCCTTGATCAGGCTGGCTTTATGCTCTTCCAACTTGGCATCAATCTGAGCAACAATTCTAGATTCCAGCTTGGCTTCCAGCTTAACTTCCAATGTAGTTTCTAGAGCAACCAAGTTAGTTTGAGGTTCTGACTGGGCTGCAACATTCAGTGGCACAGTTGCAATTGGAGTGCTTGACCAAGATTGAGTTGACACCAAATCTGTGCATTCTTGGGTTGGTGAAGATTTTGTAGACTTTTCAGCCAAGTCTACAACTTGCTTAGTAGCAAGTGCAACAGCCTTAGCTGCCTCAGCCTCTTGCTTCAGGGCTAACTCCTTGAGCCTTCTTTCTTTTTCTTTTTCCTTGGCCTTCTACTCTTTGGTAAGAGCTTTGAGTCTCATTTCCTCTTCTTGAGCTGCAAGCATAACCCTAAGTTTGGCAGCTTCTTCTAATAGCCTTGCTTCTTCAGCTACTGCTCTAGTTGCTTCTTTGGTTGCAGCTATCAGTGCTTGAGCAGCCTTGTACTCAGCGAAGTAATCAGCAAGCATATGTTCAGCTTGAGCTTTGTCTCTAGGCGTGTGAGGGGTCAACAATGTGGGAATAGCCATAGTGCCTTCATCGATAGTGTCAATCTTCTACTTTTCTTCATCAGAGAGATTGGATGACCCCAGTGGCGGATGTAGTTCAAGTGAGGGTGGGCAAGTGCACCCCCTCAATTTTTACTAACCATTAGTAAAAAAAAAAATTTGATAAAAATTATAAATAAAATCTTATAATTTTGTATTTATTTCATTTAAGTTTATGTATTTGCACCCAATGAATTTAGATTTTATAATTTGCACCCATTGACACAAGGTCTTAGATATGCCATTGGATGACCCTATGGTATGGAGCATGCTACTCATCACATTCTATTAGTAAATGCCATCATCTGATTTTGTATTCTCTTTAGGTAGTGCACGCTTTGATTGAGGCAGAGGCTCAATATCAGGAATGTGCTGCGGGAGGTTGTCTGCTTTCACAATCTTTTTCTCCTTCAGCTTGTTGGGGTTGACAGTTGGTAGCCTTGGTACTATACGGTCTGGAGCGACGCATATATCAGTTTCTTCTCTGATGTGTAGGCTTAGAGGCTACAACTGTTTGGGCAATGATCCTTGAAACTTTAGTAGACACAAGACTCTATATTCTGCACAATTGGCCTTGAAGGAAGGTTGGCTTGGAGCTACTCCTCGTGTGATCAGCCGAGGAGGTCTGATGGAGACTCTTGGTCTCGAGAGGTGACGCAGAGCATCATGGTGTTTGGTGTGGACTGTGGCAGCCAGCTTCTGCTTCTCTTCTACTGTCATGGGTTTTGGAAGAATTAGTTCCACTGAGAAGTAATCCATTCCCTCTCTCACATAGTTGTACCAGTGTGCTATCTCATGCACCAGTTGTCTCATGAGAGGGATGGTAGAGGCATACTCTTCTTCTTGCAATCTTCTTGCAAGATCAATATTGTCTTCGGCATCTTCTAGAAGAGTTGTGTTGTGGACTGGCCTCTGGAAGGGAATGATCCCTTGATCTATCTACATAGGAGGGAGCTTTACCACCTTAGCTACCCTTGGTGCCTCTTCAATCATTTGCCCCGTAGAGGGCTCTATCTAAGTTGAAGATTGACGCCTTGCCTCTTCATTTAGATTTTTGGTATCTTCATACCTTAAGTCTTTTCTGTTCTCTTAGTCTAGTATTTTCCTTTTATGCCATAACATGTATGGATGATGGCATTGTATTGTTTGTTATAGATTAAGCCATATCATTCTTGCTTGTTGTTTTGATTTGCCCTGATTTCTATTATCTTTAGCATCACTAGATGATTTACTTAGGAATTAATTCTGAGTGATTGCAATCGATTACAAGTTGTAGGAATCAATTATTAGATGGCCTAATCAGTTTTGAAACCATCTCTGGTATCGGGTTAATCGATTACCAACCATTGAAATCGATTACAATGTTAATTTCAGAGTTCAGATATTGCCCTGTATCCATTGCAATCGATTACAAGACAATCTTTGAGATTCAGAAATTGCTCTGTTTCATTTGCAATCGATTACCATCTTGTGGCAATCAATTACCAGATGATCTTTGATATTCAGAATTGGCTCTGTCTTGTTTGTAATCGATTACAATAACTGACAGCAAGTGTAAATCATATTCTGATACACGGGGATAATCGATTATATCTGGTATAACGGTCATTTTTAAAGATCTCCAAGACTTATTCTTTGTTTAACTAACTCTGAATCTTTTTGACCCATGCCATATATTTGAATCCATATCATTCTGTGCAAAACAACCAACAAACAATCACAATATCTTTTCATTCCTTCAATTGTCAAAATCCAAATCTTTGATTTGATTTTCATATTTGATATTGCTTTGGACATTCTCTTCTTTCTTCTACACATTCTCTAATCTCTTGAGTTTCAGAAAACTCAATATTACTTTTACTGCTATACCCATTTGAGATTGAACCTCTGAGCATATACAACTATATCCCTCTCTTGTTCCTTCATGAACTGAGGTGATTCAACATTAGTTCTTGACTGCTAAATTTGCTCATATTGGAGTTTCTTGAACTGATCTCATATCTGCTATATCAGCACATCATGGTGTTTTCGTTCTTTAATTTTTTTTCATTGATCTTGTTTGATTAGCATTGTGGGAATTTCGTTCCTAAATGCTGTGTTGAAATTAGATGGTATTTCTAATTTTGTTTGTAGGTATTGTGTTTAGAAATTGGATGGTGAATGATGTTTTCACATTCAATCTTCTAGGTTCCTGTTTCAGGTTGTGAAATCAAGATTTGCTGTGAATTGTGTGTGCATGGTGTATGTAATCAAATTCATAGTGGAACTCCTTGGTGAAAGGGAGAACTGAATGTAGATTGGTGGTTGATCGAACCAGTATAAATCAACAGGCTTTATCTCTCTATCCTTTGATCTATTTCAATTTAGCATTTGATCTTTATCAAGATAATTTTTCTTAAATCATTTCTATTTTAAGTTGAGATTGTTTTTTTGGTTTATTCAATCAATATAACATTCTCTGACAACGCTTTTTATTAAAACCTCAAGAGCGGTGGTGAAAAATCTTTTTTGAGGAAAAGAATTTGTCACTTTACGATAAATCAATTCACCCCCCCCCCCTCTTGATTGATTACCCGGCTGATCTTAACATGAGTGTCTTCTCTGTATGCTGTGGACTTAGCATTTTCTCGCATGTAGAACAATGAGAATCTCTACATCATCTTTTGATGCCATGACCTTGTAGTTGGAGGTGGAAGAAGAGTGTTTGATCTGAAGCATGAGAGGGGAGTGATCCCATCAATGTTGAATGGTTTGTTGTTCTAGGATGGAGCAACAAACATTTCAAGAGACTGAATGATGATCTCCTCATCTACATTAGAACCAGATGAGATGTTAACAGACTCAGTGTGGTGGTAGGAAACCACTACGTCTGTCATCTTTAGGATGGTGATAGGAGAGGGTGATTGGTAAGGTGGAATGGTAGTGTCTGGAGGGGTTTGTGGTGATGTTGTTGGAGCAATAGCCTGAGATGGTGGTTCAAACTGTGCCTCAGATTTAACAATAGGTTTAGTTTGTTGGGTGATCGTTTGTCTAGTGGGGGCAAACACAGGGTTATCTTCTATTTGAATAGTGGGTTCAGACAGTGGCCTTTGCTCAGTTTGTGCATGGGCATCAAACTGTGCAGCTACTGTTTGAGTTACTATCGTCTGTGTAGGTGACACAAATGACAGAGACTAAACAGACAGTGCATTTGTTGGGGCTTCTGTTTGGGCTAGAGAGTGGGTAGTCTGAGGAATATTCTTCCTTAGACGTTTGTGAGTTGAGCGATGGTGAGTGGGAAGAGTGAAGGTAGAGGTTGGGATACCTGGATTGGTGAAAGAGGGGGTGGATGCCAACTCAGGCATGTCATCTTCCAACACAACTTTTCGTTTGACAGTCAACTTCCTGACTATTGTGCTAGGTGGTCTTATCATTTGAAGATTTGGTGCAACAAACGCTTCAAGTCTTGGTGGATTGGAGGGTCTCTTAAAGACCAGTCTATCAATATCATCCTCCCCTTTAGTCTCAGCAACTACAACAGTTGCCTTCCATTTCTTTAGCAGCTCCAGATCCTCCTTTGACAATAGTGAATCAATAGATGGTCTGACAACACCTTTGCCCTTCTGCTAAGCCCTTGTCCTAGGCATCGTTGTGGATGGCTTGGGAGGAGCTTGTTGGACGGTCTGCCTTTGCTTCTTGGTAGGAGACTCCTCAGCAGATTGTGCTATAGCTTTGCGTGTTGTCTGGATGCTCTGTGGGTCCGCAATAGCAAGTCTCTTCATTTTGTTAGCCAGGGGCTGAATGGCAGCAGCTTCATCATAGATGATCACAACTTTTGTAGCTTTCTTCTTCTTCGACTACTTCTTTTAGCCTTCATCACCCTCCTTAGTTAGTTGAGGGAACCTGGTTGGTTGTCCCTTTGAGATTTCAAATCTCATGTTCAACTTCAACAAACATGAAGAGGTCAGCATCCTCTGGTAGATGAATGGACCTTTTATAACAACGTAGTCTAGTTCGTCTGGTCTTCCTGATTGAAGATCTCTATATAGTCTGTTGTAGCAATGAGAGTTCTAGAGAATCTTGTTGATCAAGGTAGTGTAGTAGGTGGCCACAGAAGTTGACAAGTACTAAATGTGGCTGATCATGTTGTAGAAGAGGGTGTGAGGAAGGTTGAATAGGATCCCTTTGATGATGTGGTAAAGGATGAATTTGTGGAGGGCAGACACATGATCCCTAGACCCAATCTTGTGCAAGATGGTCTTGTTGATGATGTACAGCAACAGTTTGGACAATGTAGGGAATGCGGCTGGATGAAGCTTTTTCTAGTTGTGCACCACTTCGTAGTGGGGTCCAAGAATGAACCTTTCTATGGTTCCTGCTGCCAGGCTGGAGTCCCACTGCTCCGTGAAGTAGTTGGAGTGCAACTCGCACCTTATGGCTTGAGCAATGGTGGTGGGGGATATGGTTACATCACACCTATACACCTTGCTAACTATCTCATTCCCCTTTATAGTGGCATTCCTCCAAAACTCCCTTATCAGACCAAGAGCAATCTTCTGGCGATTGTTGAAGAAACCTCTGATCCCTGCGAACTCAAAATACTTAGAAATGTTGAGGCCGCGTTCCTCAAGATAAGGGACATCAACGAAGTACTCCATGTGGATATTCCCAAGAATAGGAACCCCATGGCTTGATTAGAATATCCTCAACATTGTTGAGGTTTCTTTCCCTTCTTACTTTGGGATCGATGTTGGAGGCGGAGTTGTTCATGTCCCTCATTGACTTTGCCTGTGGTTCCTCGTGGTGCTCATTAGAAGCTCGAGAGGTTGAAGGTGAGGGTGGTTGCTGTGAAGAGGAGCCCTTGGATGGGTTACCTTTGGCCATGGCAAGAGGAGAGTGTTTAGGGTTCTTGAGAGGTTTAGGTTGTAGAGAAGGCAAAGGGAGAGATGAGTGTTTCGAAAGCTTGTGGAGTATGTTTGGGAAATGGTAGGCAAATATAGGTAATGAGTGGGCATTAAATATGATGGTACGGTTAAGAATGATTGAAACGACAAATTAATGAAATGTTGAAAGTGCGTTTTGGCTTTAATGACTCAGAACCCAATAAATGCTTAAGTTATAGAAATGTTTCAAATTCCACATGGTCTGGCTCATATTTTGAGCTCGAAACATGTGGCATGCACATGCACATGCCCCACTCTATAAAAGATTAGTCTGACTTCAGTAAGGGGTTTTGTAAAAATATCAACAAGCTGATCGTCTGTCTTGACAAACTCCAAATTAATGGTCCCCTTTTGAACATGGTCTCTTATGAAATGATGTTTTATTTATATATGCTTGGCTCTATAGTACATGGTTGGATTTTTCGAAAGAGATATGGCAATAGTATTATCATAGAAGATAGGAATGTTACTTTAAAATATGTTGTAATCTTCAAGTTGGTTCTTGAGCACAAAGTTTGAAAGCAGTAGCTTGTAGCTGAGATATATTATACTTCTGCTGTTGATAATGCTATTGTTCCTTGCTTCATGCTGAGCCATGACACCATGTTGCCTCTAATAAAGTGGCCACCTCCACTAGTGCTTTTTCTCTCAATTCTATCTCCAGCATAGTCAGCATCACAATAGTTTGCTAGCTTATAATCTTTCTGCCTTTTAAACCAAAGACCAAGATTAGGTGTTCCAAGAAAATATCTAAAAATTCTCCTAGCAGCAGATAGATGTACTTGGATCAGACTAAAATCTGGAGTAGAGGCAAACACTGAACATTATGTTTGGTCTAAATGCAGTCAAGTAGAGTAGGGACTCAATCATTCCTTTGAATTGAGTGACATCTACCTTCTTTGAATCTTCATCAAGTCTAAGTTGAAGATTGACCCCTCTTCATTTAGATTTTTGGTATCTTCATACCTTAAGTCTTCTCCATTCTCTTAGTCTAGCATTTTCTATTTTATGCCATAACATGTATGGATGATGGCATTGTATTGTTTGTTATAGACTTAGATAGAAATTTTCATGCTAGATGTTTGATTTGATTTGTTTTCTTTTATCTCTAGCATCACTAGATGATTTGCTTTCTTAGGAACTTATTCTGAGAATTGTAATCGATTACATACTGTGGGAATCGATTATCAGATGGCCAAATCAATTTTGAACCATCTCTGGTATCGGGTTAATCGATTACTAACAATTGCAATCGATTACAATGTTGTTTTCAGATTTAAAAAATTGCCATATTTCAATTGCAATCGATTACATGTCTTCTACAATCGATTACAAGTCAATCTCTAAAACTTAGAATTGGCTCTATCTCATTTGCAATCGATTACAATAGATGACAACAAGTTTTAAATCATCCTTTGATACACGGGATAATTGATTACACCTTGATTGCAATCGATTATATCTGGTATAACGGTCATTTTGAAAGATTTCCAAGATTCATTCTTTGTCTAACAAACTCCAAATCTTTGTTTGACCCATCCTATATATTTGAACCCATAAGATCTCGTGTAGTAAGAAACCAACATACACAATATCTTTTCCATCTTTCATTTGTTAAAATCCAAATCCTTTGATTTGATTCTCAGATTTGATATTGCTCTGAAAAGTTTTCTCTTTCATTTCTGCACATTAGCTAATCTCTTTTGAGTTTTAGAAAACTCATCTTGCTCATACTGCTATACACTTTTTGAGATTAAACCTCTGAGCCCATACAACTATATTCCTCTCTTGCTCATCAATGAACTGAGGTTATTCAACACTTGTTCTTGACTGCTATACTTACTCATATTAGAGTTCTTCGAATGATCCTTACATCAGATCACATAAAGGTGTTTTTGTTCTTGAATCTTTTTCTATTGATCTTGTTTGTTTCAACATTGTATGAAGAGAATTCCTAATATGTTGTGTTGTTATTAGGAAAGGTTTCCTAATCTTGTTACTAGAATGGTGTTGTTCTAGTGTTTAGAAATTGAATGTTGATGGTGTGTTCACATTCAGTTTTTAGGTTCCTGTTTCAGGTTGTGATTCAGGATTTGCTATGAATTGTGTGTGCATGGTGTATGTAATCAAATTCATAGTGGAACCCCTTGGTGAAAGGGAGAACTAGATGTAGATCGGTGGTTGATCGAACCAGTATAAAATCAACAGGGGTCATTCTTTCTATCCCTTCATCTCTTTCAAATTAGATTTTGATCTTTATCAAGTTTATCTGTTCTAATAAAATCTATCATAAGCTGAGGTTGTTTTCTGGTTTATTCATTCAATATCATATCTTTGAAAATATTTTTGTTAAAACTTCAAGAGCGGTGGTGATAAGTTTTTTTTTATTGGTTGAAAGAATTTGAAATTCTACTTTGTATCAATTCACCCCCCCCCCCCCCTTGATGTAACCGACTAATCCTAACACAAGTGATGTTGTTGGATGCATTGGTGTTTTCATGGTTTTGGCATCATTCATCTTGAATTTCTTCAAGAGTTCTTTCACATACTTGGTTTGATGTATGTAGATTCCTTTATTAGTTTGCTTGATCTACAGTCCTAGGAAGAATTTCCGTTCTCTCATCATGCTCATTTCAAACTCAGTCTACATCAAATTTGAGAACTCCTTATAGAGTTTTTCATTAGTAGCACCAAAGATAATATCATCTACATAAATTTGGACTATAATGAAATCAGAGGAGTAGTTTTTGCAGAACAATGTAGTATCTATCTTTCCTCTTGTAAAATTATGTTCAATAAAAAACGAACTGAGTTTTTCATACCATGCTCTTCGAGCTTGTTTAAGACCATACAAAGCTTTATTTAATTTAAATACATGGTCTGGAAAGATACTACTTTCAAACCCAGGGGGTTGTTCTACATAAACTTCTTTTTTGATTATACCATTGAGGAATGCACATTTTACATCCATTTGGTAGAGTCTCATATTTCTATGAGCAACAAATGAAAGTAAAATCCTGATTGCCTCAAGTCTAGCTACTGGAGTGCATGTCTCCGTATAATCAATACCTTTTTGTTGTGAGTAACCTTTGGCCACTAATCTAGCCTTGTTCCTCACAACCTTACCATTCTCATCTAACTTGTTTTTGAAAACCCATTTAGCACCAACAACTTCCTTGTTGTCTAACAGCTTCACAAGTTTCTAGACATCATTCTTTTGAAATTGGTCTAGTTCCTCTTGCATTGCTTGGACCCAGCTTTCGTCTTCCATGGCATCATCAGTGTGCTTTGGTTCTATCTCAGACAATAAAGTTATTTGTTGGAAGGATGACCTTGTTTTCACGGGTGCTTGTACTTCTTCAATGATCTGAGAAGGAGGATGGTTCTTGATCATCATTCTATTGCTGCTTTATGGTTCTCTGATTTCTTCATCATCATTTGAGATGGTCTGGTGATGAGCAGACAATTTGGGAGCAGATGATGGTATGGTAGATGTAAAAGGTGGTCTGACAGACGTAGATGATGTACCATCAGTTAGAGGTCTGGTCCTCGTCACTACATCTTCTAATCTTATATTTGCAAATGAATCTTCTAACTCTGATAGTTTCCTATCAGGTTGAGTGTCATTAAACCTTACATGAATAGCTTCTTCAACACTTTTGGTTCTAGAGTTAAACACTTTATATGCCTTTGATGTTTCAGAGTATCTAAGTAAGATGCCTATATCACACTTCGAATCAAACTTACCCAAATTGTCCTTTGTGTTAAGAATGAAACATTGACATCCAAAAGGATGGAAGTATGATATGTTGGGTTTCCTTCCTCTCCATAGTTCATATGAAGTCTTTTTAAGGATAGGCCTAATATAAATTCTATTTTGCAAATACCAAGAAGTATTTATAGCTTCTGCCCCAAAGTGCTTAGGAGTTGAGTTATCATTCAACATAGTTTTGGCCATTTCTTGTAATGACCTGTTATTCCTCTTAACAAAATCATTTTGCTGTGGTGTTCTAGGTGTTGAAAAGTTGTGAAGAATTCCATTTTCTTCACCGAACCTCTGAAACATTTCGTTTTCAAACTCTCCTCCATGGTCACTTCTAATAGAAGTTATACATACACCTTTTTCATTTTGAACATGTTTGCAGAATTTGTAGAACGCCTTAAAAGCCTCATCCTTGTGAGTGAGGAATATAACCCATGTCCATTTAGAATAGTCATCAACTATTACTAGTCCATATCTCTTCCCTTTTAGGGAGGCTGTTCTGGGTTGAACCAAACAGATCAATATGTAACAGCACTAATGGTTTGGACGTGGAAACAATATTTTTACTTTTAAAAGAGGTTTTTGTTTGTTTCCCTTTCTGACATGCCTCACAAAGTAAGTCATCTTTATATGACATAGTTGGCAGTTCTCTTATGAGGCTATATCTTTGCAGTTTTGAGATTAATTTCAAACTTGCATGGCTAAGCTTCTTATGCCATAACCGTGACTTTCTTTGACAGACAGTAAGCATGATACATTTTGATCTTTCAGTTCACCAAAGTTGATCTTATAAAGATTGCCTTGTCTCTTAGTAGAGAAGAGATGTGTACCAGTAGAGTCTTTGATTATGCATGACTCTTTGTTGAAGGAAACATCATATCCACTGTCACAAAATTGACTTATGCTTAGTAGATTGTGTTTTAGTCCATCAACAAATAACATATTTTCTATAGAGAGACTGGGAGGGATACCTACTTTACCTGTACCCCTTATCTTCCCTTTTTGATTCCCTCCAAATGTGACTGTACACCATGCATTTGTGTCAGCTTAAGAACATAGACCTTACGCTCGTCATGTGATGTGAGCAGCCATTGTCTAGGTACCATGATTGGTGTTTCTTTCCTGCCATCAAGGACATCTGCAATAAGAATTATTTTGCTTTTAGGTACCCATATTCTTTTGGGTCCTTTGGTGTTAGTCTTAGAGGCAGATGATTTTTCCCTTGTAGGCAATTTATTGCTTTTGGACTTCATATGTCCAATTCCAGAATGAGATTTACTAGATGAAGCTTTATTCTTAGATCCTTCTTTCTTGTCTATGAATCCAAGGCCAAATTTGTCATGTGGATATCTGTTGTATGAAATGATTTTCGTTAAATTTTCAAGTCCACTGACAAATTTACTTAGAGTGCTCTCGAGAGATGCAGCTTCCTTGTGCAATTGAGCAATTTCAGCTTCATCTTTACTCAAGGCTCTCACCTTGTTTAATTCATCAGTTTCTTTAATCAATTCATTCAATTGCCTTCTATGTTGTTCTTTTTCTATCCAAAGTTCAGTTTTGCTTTTAACTAAGCATTGATGATCTATGGTTAGTTTTTGAAAATCATCAGTCAAAGCATTACTGGCTATGACTAATGTGGAGCATTTGTCAGATAGCTCAATAAATGAAGAATCAAGTTCTCCATGCTTTTTTGAAAGTTTACTTAGTTTCTTTTTCATGGATAAATAGGCTTTTGAAAGAATGGATGAGTTAGAAATTGAAGAGAGAGAAGATCCTTGAGGTCTACCTCTGGTTCTTCATCATCTAAGGCCTCGGACGCAGATGCTGAAGGAGTGTTGTCTATCCTTTTGTCTTGCTCACTGTTTGGTGCATCTTCTTCACCGGACGCAGACGAAAGGTTCATATTCTCAAATCCTCAAAATAATCCACGCTTATAAGTACATAATGTAAATTCAAAACATTTGACACCTAAATGGCCACACAAGAGTGCGACATCTAACAAGAAGAACTAGATGTAAACAAGTAACCTTGCCCTGATGTCACAGCTATTAGAGACTACAACACCTAGAATGATCCGCATGTGGCTGTCAGGGTTATCTAGCTTTGCAAGTACACTCCAACTCATGGGATCAACATGAGCTCACAAAGTTTCCACACCAGGTAGCCCCCAAGGTCCAGGATAAACCTGTCATGACCCCCACCTTCTTGGTTCATGGTTATTCAACAACTCTCAAATGTTATGATGTTTGTTCAAAACATTCAAAGAAACAATGATTCCAATGAACCTAATATCATGCACTAGTGAGCCCATCCTCGCCTCTCGCATGCTGGGTCATTTACAGTTAGAATACCACCTAGGCCTATCCTCGCCAACTCATAGGCTAGGTCACCTATCCTGGTAACATTCAACAACACCTCATATCATATACTCAAACACTATATATTCACATCTTAGTATTCATATACAACACCCCACACAACATAAATCATGCATTTGAAGTAAGCATTCGCATAAGAAATGATTATTAAACATTTGCACATCAAAATATAAGTTCTAAACACTTTCTAGGAAAAAGTCAAAGTTGACCAGAGTTGACCAAAGTCAACAGATGGTCAACGCTGGACCAGATGGCCAATGGTCAAGGCTAGACCATACGGTTAATGATCAACACTAGGCCAGACGATGTAGGCTGTTAGAACCAAGACATTTGATGATGTTTGACCCTTAATACTTTGATAGGTTTTGATGATAACAAATGTGATAATATTTGATTAACTAATGTTTTCAGATTAAGTGATTTTAGGAAATAAAGTAAGAATAGACAATAGTATAATCTCTTTAACTCTCACTCTCGTCTCAACTGTATGATAACTGATGATGATTAAGTCACACACTATAATTGCCTAGAATCATATTAAAATAAAGTTCTCAAAAAGACCATGAATGTCTGGAAGGACTCATGCAAAGTCTGAGACCAAACCATACAACAGTCTCGGACAGACTATGTGAAGTTTAGGACCAGACCATGCATATGTACTGGACTAGACCATGTATGGAACAAGCCAGACGATGTCTGATGCTATGCTCGACGATGTCTGATGCTAAGCCAGACGATGTTTGAAGCTGAGCTAGACGATGTCTAAGGCTAGAACAGACCATGTCTTTTATTTCAGAATGCATCTGTTAAGCCAGACGCTGTTTGTGCACAAACAAACCATACTTAATCAAGACCAGACTATGTCTATTAAGCTAGACGCTGTCTGTGCACGAACAGAACATAATCTGTCATATGTGCTGAGGAATATGTGCTTTATAATTAATTCTTTACTCAAATAAAGGCACTACTGCAACAGAAAGAAAGGGAGACTCTCTTTGACATTACTTTCTTTGATTCCTCATATTGCTTGTATGTCTCGAATTATGTGAAGTGTGTAGGTACAACTAAAGGACAAATCAACATTGATATGCACGCCTTATTCTAAAAGCTAAGTATGACAGAGACAGAATCCTACTCCTATCACATCAAGCACAGTCAAAGCTACTTCAACACTACTGTGTGAGACAACGGAAAGAAGTCTTCTCCAACGTTCAAATTCATGAGCTCACTATATAAGGATGCCTCCATGCAACGAGAAGACTAATGAACTAGAAGAGAATAACTCAAATCAATCTAGACAACAAGAGAAAGCACTTTGAGACAAGGTCTTGAACACGAGCTGAGAGAAAAAGAATATCCATCCTCTACAAGCTCACATAGATTCAACATTTGTTTATATCCTCTCTTTGAGAGTTATCTGAATCTTATACATATTTGTATAGAAAGCCAGGAGTGACTTAGTGATAAAAGAATACTTGGGAAGTATAATCGTAGGGGGAGATTCATACTTGTAACCAGAAGTGGTTTAGAATACTTGTAGCTAGGAGTGGCATAAAGAATACTTGTAGCCAGAAGTGGCAGTGAAGAATACTTGTTTTGTAATTAGTTGATTATAATGGAACCCTTTAATAGTTGTTAAAGGAGAACTGGACGTAGCTCAGGTTGAGTGAACCAGTATAAAAGCAAACTCTCATTTGTTGTCTTGTGATTACATATATTTATCTTGCTCATTGTGCTCATTTGGAAAGACTTTCTAAGCTTTTCCTTGCAAGGATATATATTTGCTCATTTAAACTAACATATATTCAAGAAGGAAATTTGTGAACTAATAGTGTTTACGAAAAAGTTATAAAAACACTATTCACCCCCCCCTACCCCCCCACCTTCTAGTGTGTTCTTGTGTATTTTAGTTGGTATCAGAGCTTGGTCTTTGATAACTATCTTCATAGATACAGAGCTAAAGATCCTACACAAGGATGGAGAAGGGTCTACACAAACCTCCAATCTTCAAGGGTGAAAACTTCACATATTGGAGACTAAGAATGGAGACATACTTTGAATCATGTCATATAGACATGCTGGATGTCGTAGAAAATGGAGATTATATTCCAGTTGATGATAATGAAGTTGAGATTCCAAAAGAACAATGGACTGAGGTGTAGAAGATCAGATTCGTCCTCAATGCCAGAGCAAGAAATGCAATACACGCATGCATCTCAGAAATTAAGCATAGGAAGATAAGCCAGTTCAAATTTGCCAAAGACATATGGGACACATTCATAATAACCTATGAAGGGTCCTCACAAGTAAAACGGAACAAGGTAAGCGTTCTTACCAGAGAATATGAACTCTTTGCTATGGAAGAAGATGAAACCATAGCTAATATGTTGTCTAGATTCCAAACTATTTTAAATGAGCTTCGAAACCTTGGTAAAAGTTTCGAAAATTTCAAGCATGTTGACAAAATTCTTCGTAGCTTGCCTAGACAATGGGGACCTCAAGTCACAGCCATTAAAGCTTCCAAAGATCTAGATTATATGCCTCTCGAAGAGCTAGTGGGAATTCTAATGCTGCATGAGCAAGAATTGCAAGGAGATGCCAAACTGAAAAAGGGCAAGTCTCTGGCTTTGAAAGCTCACAAGCCAAACCAGACAACACCTAAAGAGTCATCTTCATCAAAAAGTCAGTCTTCCAAACCATCCAAAAGACACACCACCAAAGCTCTAAAGGCAGAAGAGTCAGAAGTAGAGTCCACTTCCTCAAGTGAAGAAGAGTCAAAAGATGATGATGAGCTATCCTTCATCTCAAGAAAAATCCACAAGATGTGGAAAAAGAAAGGTGGCTCTAGATGGAAGAACTACAATAAGAAATACTCAGCAGATCGTGAGAAGAAAGAGAGTCCTATCATTTGCTATGAGTGTAAGAAGCCTGGACACTTCAAGTCAGAATGTCCTAAGCTCAGCAAGTGAAAAGAAAAGGTCAATAAAAGATTTCCCAAGAAAAAGAAAGGACTGATGTCCACATGGGAAGATCTAGATGACTCAACAGATGAAGAAAATTTCGAAGCATCAGATGAAGAAGCTAATCTCTGTATGATGGCAGACGCAACCTCCATATCGTCTACGTCTGATGATGAGAATACACCAGACAACACCCACTCTACATCTGCATTTGAGGCTTCAGATGATGAAGAACAAGAGGTAGACCTCAATGATCTTATTTCTCTTCAAGAAGCTTATCAAGAACTTCTCTCTAATTCATCTATTCTTTCAAAAGCCTATTTATCTATGGAAAAGAAATTAAGAAAACTTTCAAAAGAGCATGAAGAACTTGGGTCTTCTTTCACTGATCTATCTGATAAATGCTCTACATTAGTCACAGCTAGTAATGCTCTAACAGATGATTTTCAAAAACTAACCATTGATCACCAATGCTTAATTAAGAACAAAAGTGAACTCTGGATAGAAAAGGAACAACATAGAAGGCAATTGAATGAATTGATTAAGGAAACTGATGAATTAAACAAGGTAAGAGCTTTGAGCAAAGATGAAGCTGAAATTGCTTAATTACGCAAAGAAGTTGCATCTCTCAAGAGTACTCTAAGCAAATTTGTCAATAGGTCTGAAAATTGAAAGAAAATTCTTTCATATAACAAACATCCAAATGACAAATCTGGCCTTGGATTCACAGGAAAGAAAGAAGCAACCAAAAAGAAAGCTTCTTCCAGAAGATCTCATTCTAAAAATGACATGTAAAGTCCAAAAGCAAGAAATTGCCTATAAGGAGAAAATCATCTACTTCCAAGACTAACACCAAAGGACCTAAAAGAATATGGGTACCTAAGAGCAAAATAATTCTTGCTGCAGATGTCCTTGATGGCAGGAAAGAAACACCAATCATGGTACCTAGATAGTGGCTGCTCACATCACATGACGAGCGCAAGGTCTATGTTCCTAAACTTGACACTAATGCATGGTGGTACAGTCACTTTCAGAGGTAATTAGAAAGGGAGAATCAGGGGTACTAGTAAGATAGATATTCCTCCTGGTCTCTTTACTGAGAATGTGCTATTTGTTAAAGGGCTAAAACACAATCTACTGAGCATAAGTCAATTTTGTGACAGTGGATATGATGTTTCCTTTAACAAGGAATCATGCATAGTGAGAGACTCTAAAGGTTCACATCTCTTCTCTGCAAAGAGGCAAGACAATCTTTGTAAGATCAATCTTGGTGAACTAAAGGATAAAAATGTATCATGTTTACTGTCTGTCAAAGAAAGAAAGTCACTAGTTATGGCATAAGAAGCTTGGCCATGCAAGTTTGAGATTAATCTCAAAATTGCAAAGATATAGCCTCATAAGAGGATTGGCAACAATGTCATATAAGGATAACTTACTTTGTGAGGCATGCCAGAAAGGGAAACAAGTGAAAACATCTTTTAAAAGTAAAAACACTGTTTCCTCTTCCAGACCATTAGAACTGTTACATATTGATCTCTTTGGCCCAACAAGGACAACACCTCTTAGAGGGAAGAGATATGGACTAGTAATAGTTGATGACTATTCTAGATGGACATGGGTTATATTCCTCACTCACAAGGATGAGGCTTTTAAGGAATTCTATAAATTCTGCAAATGTGTTCAAAATGAAAAAGGAGTATGTATAACTTCTATTAGAAGTGCCCATGGAGAGTTCGAAAACGAAAGTTTTTAGAGGTTCAGTGAAGAAAATGGAATTCTTCACAACTTCTCAACACCTAGAACACCACAGCAAAATGGTGTTGTTGAGAGGAAGAATAGGTCATTACAAGAAATGGCCAGAACCATGTTGAATGATAACTTGACTCCTAAGCACTTCTGGGCAGAAGTTGTAAATACTTCCTGTTATTTGCAAAACAGAATTTATATTAGGCCTATTATTAAAAAGACTCCATATGAATTGTGGAAAGGAAAGAAACCCAACATATCATACTTCCATCCCTTTGGATGTCAATGTTTCATTCTTAACACAAAAGACAATTTGGGTAAGTTTGATTGGAAGTGTGATACAGGCATCTTACTTGGATATTTTGAAACATCTAAGGCATACAGAGTGCTTAACTCTAGAACCAAAAATGTGGAAGAAGCCATTCATGTGAGATTTAATGACACTCAACTTGATAGGAAACTATCAGAGTTACAAGACTCATTTGCAGATATCAGACTGGAAGATGTAATAACAAAGACCAGAACATCATCTAATGCACCACCTTTTGTGTCTGGCACAACATCGTTTGCTACCAGATCGTCTGTTCGCCATCAGACCATCTTAGATGATGAAGAAGAAGAAGTCAGAGAACCACAAAGCAACAACAAAATGATGATCAAGAACCATCGTCCTTCTCAGATCATAGGAGAAGTTCGAGCTCCAGTAAAAACAAGATCATCCTTCCAACAAACAACTCTATTGTCTGAGATAGAACCCAAGCACATTGATAATGCCATGCAAGATGAAAGTTGGGTACAAGCAATGCAAGAAGAGTTGGATCAATTTCAAAAGAATGATGTCTGGAAACTTGTGAAGCTGCCAGACAACAAGGAAGTTGTTGGTGCTAAGTGGGTCTTTAGAAACAAATTAGATGAGAATGGTAAGGTTGTGAGGAACAAGGCTAGATTAGTGGCCAAAGGTTACTCACAACAAGAAGGTATTGATTATACGGAGACATACGCTCCAATAGCTAGACTTGAAGCAATTAGAATTTTGCTTTCATTTGCTGCTTATAGAAATATGAGACTCTATCAAATGGATGTAAAATGTGCATTCCTCAATAGTGTAATCAAAGAGGAAGTTTATGTAGAACAACCCCTTGGGTTTGAGAGTACTATCTTTCCGGACCATGTATTTAAACTAAACAAAGCACTGAATGGTTTTAAATAAGCTCCCAGAGCATGGTCTGAAAAACTCAGTTCATTTTTAATAAAACACAATTTTACAAGAGGAAAGATAGATACTACATTGTTCCGCAAAAACTACTCTTCTGATTTTATTATTGTTCAAATCTATGTAGATGATATTATCTTTGGTGCCACTAATGAAAAAATTCTGTGAAGAGTTCTCAAAGTTGATGCAGACTGAGTTCAAAATGAGCATGATGGGAGAACTAACATTCTTCCAAGGATTGCAGATCAAGTAGACCAATAAAGGAATCTTCATACACCAGATCAAGTATGAGAAAGAACTCTTGAAAAAGTTCAAAATGGATGATGCTAAAATTATGAAGACTCCAATGCATCCAACAACATCACTTGGACCTGATGAAGATTCAAAGAAAGTAGATGTCACTCAGTTCAAAGGAATGATTGGGTCACTACTCTACTTGACTACATCCAGACTAGATATAATGTTCAGTGTCTGCCTCTGCTCCAGATTTCAGTCTGACCCAAGGGAAGTGCATCTATCTACTGTTAAAATAATTTTGAGATATTTAATTAGAACTTCTAATATTGGTCTTTGGTTTAAATGACAGAAAGAGTATAAGTTGATAGGCTATTGTGATGCTGACTATGCTGGAGACAAAATTGAAAGAAAAAGCACCAGTGGAGGCTGCCACTTCATTGGAGGCAACATGGTGTCATGGTTCAGCAAGAAGCAAGGAACAATAACACTATCAACAGTAGAAGCAGAATACATCTTAGCTGCAAGTTGCTGCTCTTAGATATTGTGGATCAAGAATCAACTTGAAGACTACAACATATTTGAGAGTAACATTCTTATCTTCTATGATAATACTGTTGCTATATCTCTTTCTAAAAATCCTACCATGTACTCTAGAGCCAAGCATATAGCATTAAAACATCATTTCATAAGAGACCATGTTCAGAAGGGGACCATTAATTTGGAATTTGTCAAGACAACAATCAGCTTGCTGATATTTTTACAAAACCCCTTACTAAGGATAGACTAATCTTTTTGAGAGAAAAGATTGGGATGGTCTGGATGACTTAATGTTTTATCACTGTCTGCTGCTCACTAGTATAACTAAAGACACATCGTTTGGCGTTATACTTAAGTGAGGCATGTGCATGCCACGTGTTTCACACTCAAAATATGAGTTAGACCATGTGGATTTTTGAAAACATTTTTGTAACTTAAGCATTTGTTGGGTTCTGAGTCATTTAAGCCAAAAATGCACATTCAAGTCCATCTTAAATGTGTTGTTTTAGTCATTCCCTAACCGTACCATCACATTTAATGCACACTCATTACCTATTATAGCACACTATTGCAAAATGTATTCCCCAAGCTTTCGAAAACTCTCATCTCTATCAATCAATCTCTCTACAACCAAGAACTTCAAGAAACCCTAAACACAACCCTCACCATGGCTAAAAGAAACCTGATCAAGGGCTCTTCCTCCTCCCAACAACTTGCCTCACCCACATCCTCTCAAGCTTCCGATGAGCGTCTTGAAGATATAATGCCAGAGTCTACCACAGACACCGATAGCTCAGTGTCCAACATTGACCCTGAAGTCACGAGAGAATGAAGACTAAACGACGTAGAGAACATTCTGATCAAGCCACGAGGTTCCTACACTGGGAAAATTCACGTGGAGTACTACGTTGACATCCCCTACCTTGAGGAACGTGGTCTTAATGTCTCAAGGTACTTTGAGTTTGCTGGGATTAGGGGATTCTTCAATGATCGACAGAAGATCGCTCCTAGACTCATCAGAGAGTTCTGGACAAATTCTACAATCAAAGGAAACGAGATTGTTAGCAAAGTGTTTGGATGTGAAGTAACTGTCTCTCCCTCCTCCATTGCTCAAGCCATAGGGTGTGAACAACACTCCAACTACTTCACAGAGGCATGGGAAAAAGACCTTAAGAAAGGTACAGTAGAAAGGTTCATTCTTGGACCTAACTACGAGGTGGCCAAGGACGTAAAGAAGTTGCACCCAGCCAACTTCCCACCTCTGACCAAGTTGATGCTGAACATTATTAACAAGACCATCTTGCACAAGATTGGGTCTAGGGATGATGTGTCTGCTCTCTATAGGTTCATCCTCTTCCATGTCATTAGAGGGATCCCATTCAACCTTCCACACACGCTATTCTACAATCTGATCAGCCACATCCAATACCTATCAAATTCTATGGCCACATACTACACAACCCTGATAAACAAGATTCTTTGGGATGCTCACTGTTACAACAAACTATATAGAGAAATTCAATCAAGACATCTGGACGAGGTGGAATATGTTAATGTGGAAGGCCCATCTGTTCATAAGAGGGTGTTGACATCCTCCAGTCTGCTCAAGTTGAACATGGGATTTGAAATCACTAAGGGATCGCTGGGAAGGTTCCCTATACTATTTGATGGTGAAAGTGAAGGTCAAAAGAAGAAGCAGACCAAGAAGAAGAAGGGTGGAAAAGGAAAAAGCCTAGTAATTTATGATGAGGCTGCTTCCATCCAACCCTTGGCAAGAAAAATGAGGAAGCTTGCTGTTGCGGATCAACAGACAGTCCGAACAACACGGAAGGCTTTTGCACAGTCTACTAAAGAGCCACCTACTAAGAAGGCTAAGTAGACGGTCCAACAAGCTCCACCCAAACCACCCACTCTAAGGATCAAGAGCTCAACAGAAGGGTAAGGGTGTTGCTAGACTGTCTGAACCTGAAGTATCTTTGAAGGAGATTGCAGACATTGGACTGGAAGCTGTCAATGTTGCTGAGGCTGATAAAGAAGGCTCAGACGAGGGACTAGTCTTTAAGAGACCCAAAAGACAACTTAGGGCGCAACTGACCACTGAGTCAGAAGGTCTAACTATCAAACCACCCAGCACCATAGCCAGGAAGCTAACTGTGAAAAGAAAAATGGTGTTTGAAGAAGACACACTTGGACAAACAACCACCTCAACCACTGATCTAGGTATCACACTCCCTACATTCACTTTACCCACTCACCCTCGCTCTACACATAAACATCCAAGGAAGAATATTCCTCAGATGATAACAGTCTTAGCCCAAACAAAAGCCACAATAGACACATCGTCTATTGAATCTCTATCGTCTGTGTCACCTACACAGACCATAGTAAGCCAAACAGTAGTTGCACAATCTGATGCTCAAGCACAGACTATGCAAGAGCCGCTGTCTAAACCCATTATTCAGACAGAAGATCAACCTACGTCTACCCCCATTGGATAGACGATCACCTAATAGACTGAACACATTGTTCAGTCTAAGACACAGTCTGATCCCACAACTTAGACTGTTGTACCAACAACATCCCACAAACTCCACTAGACACTACCATCCCTATGATGCGTCATCTAGTGTGTGAGATTGCACACTGGTATAATTGCATAAGAGAGGGATTGGACTACTTCACAATGGAACCAGCCCCACCAGTTGAGCTGACAAAAAGATGAGAAGAAGCAATTGGAGGCCATCGTCAGAACAATGCATCATGATGCATTGTATCATTTGTTGAGACCAAGAGTCTCAATCCGACCTCCTTGACTGATTACATGAGGAGTTGCCCCCAACCATCCAACCTTTTAGGCGACGTGTGCTGAATACAAGGCTTTGTGCCACTTGAAGTTTCAAGGCACAACCCCTAGATAGTTGTATCCACCTAGCTTGCATATCTCTAAAGACACTGATATACATGTTGCTCCAGACCGTATAGTCACCAGGCTTCCAACTGTCAACCCTAACAAGTTAAAGGGGAAGAAGATTGCAAGAGTAGACAATCCTCCACAACACATACCAGACATTGAGACATTGCCTCAACAGGAGCATATTCTGCCACCAAAAAACATAGAAGCAAATGTTGGTATCTACTGGAAGAATGTGATGAGTAATATGCTTCACACCATAGGGTCATCCAATCTTTCAGATGAGGAGAAGCAGAAGATTGACATTGTAGGTGAAGGCTCCTCCTCCTCCAGTAGTTTCATTCACGTGTTAGACATAGTGGTTGTGCCCACTCTACTGACCCCTCACACCCTTGGAGAGGAAGAGGAAGCTAAGAGGATGCTTGCTGAATACTATGCTGAGTACAAAGCTACTCAAGCATTGATAGCTGCAGCCTGAAGCAACTAAAGAAGTAAGAATCCTGGAAGAGGCTGCCAGACTGAGAGCCATGTTAGCTGCTCAAGAAGAACAAAGAAGAGTCCATGTTCTGGCCCAAGAATAGAAAGCCAAGGAAGAAGAAGAGAAAAAGCTCAAGGAGCTGGCCTTGAAGTAAGAGGCTGAGGCAGCTCAGGCTGCTGCACTTGCTGCTAAGCAAGCTACAAATTTGGCTGAAAAGTCTATTGAATCCATACCAACCCAAGAGTGCACTGATCTAGTGTCCACTCAGTCCAGGTCAAGCACTCCAATTACAGCCATACCACTAAGTGTTGCAGCTCAGTCAGAACCTCAACCTGACTTAGCTGCTCTTGAATCTGCATTGGAAGCTAAACTGGGATCAAGAATATTCGCTGAAGTTGTTGCTCAAGTCCAAGCTCAACTATATGCCAAACTGGACGAGTAAAGAGCTAGCATCATCAAGGAGGTCACAGTTGCCTTCAATGCCTCCATTGTTGCCATTCTTACTCCCAAACCTGTGACTACTCAAGCTCCTCCACTGCCGTTAGAAGATCCCCCTGCAACATAAGCTCCATCAGAAGCTGGAGAATCCTCAACCAAACAGTCTACCCCACCTTCCAAACCATAACTATGATGGCATTTTCTACTCCATCCTTCACCTTTTTGTTTATGACAAAGAGGGAGAGAATTTTGGATGTATAAAATATTACTAGACGATGCTTGAGATTCTTTTACTAAAACAATGATTGGTTCATTTTTTTACTCAATTCCATTACTGTTTAATATTATCCACTTTAATTATTTCATGCCTTAATCAGTCATATGCATCTTCATGATAGACTTAGGGGGAGTTCATCATGCTAATTATTGCGTATACTTAATTGTCATGAAATAATTCACACTCTGATATATAAATGTCTGTGATTTATTTTCTGTTAAATTAAAATTATAACATGTGTTGTCATCATCAAAAAGGGGGAGATTGTTAAAACCAAGACATTTGATGATGTCTGACCCCTAATACATTGATAGGTTTTGATAATAACAAATGTGATAATATTTGATCAACTAATGTTTTCAGATTAAGTGATTTCAGGAAATAAAGTAAGAACAAACAATGGTATAATCTCTTTAACTCTCACTCTCGTCTCAACTGTCTGATAACTGATGATGATTAAATCACGCATTATAATTGCTTGGAATCAGACTAAAATAAAGTTCTCAAAAAGACCATGAATGTCTGGAAGGACTCACGCGAAGTCTAAGACTAAACCATACAACAGTCTCGGACAAACTATGTGAAGTTTAGGACCATACCATGCATATATACTGGACCAGACCATATATGGAACAAGCCAGATGATGTTTGATGCTAGGCTAGACGATGTCTGATGCTAAGCCAGACGATGTCTGAAGCTGAGCCAAACAATGTCTAAGGCTAGAACAGACCATGTCTTTTATTTTAGAATGTGTCTGTTAAGCTAGACGCTATCTGTGCATGAACAGAACATAATCTGTCATATGTGCTTTATAATTAATTCTTTACTCAAATAAAGGCACTGCTGCAACAGAAAGAAAGGGAGACTCTCTTTGACATTACTTTCTTTGATTCCTCGTATTGCTTGTATGTCTCGAATTATGTGAAGTGTGTAGGTACAACTAAAGGACAAATCAACATCGATATGCACACCTTATTCTAAAAGCTAAGTATGACAGAGACAAAATCCTGCTCCTATCACATCAAGCACAGTCAAAGCTACTTCAACACTCTACTGTGTGAGACAACGGAAAGAAGTCTTCTCCAACGTTCAAATTCATGAGCTCACTATATAAGGATGCCTCCATGCAACGAGAAGACTAATGAACTAGAAGAGAATAACTCAAATCAATCTAGACAGCAAGAGAAAGCACTTTGAGACAAGGTCTTGAACACGAGCTAAGAGAAAAAAAATATCCATCCTCTACAAGCTCACATAGATTCAACATTTGTTTATATCCTCTCTTTGAGAGTTATCTGAATCTTATACATATTTGTATAGAAAGCCAGGAGTGACTTAGTGATAAAAGAATACTTGGGAAGTATAATCGTAGGGAGAGATTCATACTTGTAACTAGAAGTGGTTTAGAATACTTGTAGCTAGGAGTGGCATAGAGAATACTTGTAGCCAGAAGTAGCAGTGAAGAATACTTGTTTTGTAATTAGTTGATTATAATGGAACCCTTTAACAGTTGTTAAAGGAGAACTGGACGTAGCTCAGGTTGAGTGAACTAGTATAAAAGCAAACTCTCATTTGTTGTCTTGTGATTACATATATTTATCTTGCTCATTGTGCTCATTTGGAAAGACTTTCTAAGCTATGCCTTGCAAGGATATATATTTGCTGATTTAAACTAACATATATTCAAGAAGGAAATTTGTGAACTAATAGTATTTACGAAAAAGTTATAAAAACACTATTTAACCCCCCCTTCTAGTGTGTTCATGTGTATTTCATAGGCTAGACGATGTAGGCCAAATGATGTAGGCCAAACAATGTATGCCAGACGATGTAGGCCAGACATTGTCTATCCCGAATAGATGTCGTCTGTCTCGAGGCTAATATTCTGCAGAATGTCGAAAATGACTTTTCTGCAGAATCTAAAGACCCATGGCCAATGCCATTCCAATCAATAAGAATAGACCCACTCCTCCTTACCTCAAAAGTAGAAAATACAACAAGGGAAGGAGATGACGTGACGATCCTCTTCCAAACCTTGCAACGCAAGAACCGTTCTTGCTAGAGTTCTTTCATCGCCATCACGTTTCAGCCAAGAGAAGAAAAGAAAGAAGAGAAGTGTTTTTTTATTTTAGGTTTTGGAAGAGACATTGACAGCTTTATGCACACCTTTGGGCTTTGAGCATATGGCCCAATAAAAGAGTATTTTAAAGAAAAATGGATTTTGCACTACCCACCCAGCCCATTACTTGGCTGTAATAATATGGTAGTTTTCTTTTATCATTTTAATTGGAAAACCCACTTTTTAGTAACTATGACCATATTCCCAAATTACCATTTATCTAGTTGGTTACAAACATGTTCACAATAATTATTTATAATGACATATAGAAAAATTAAAAATAAAATAAAATAAATGGTGGGGTGTTACATTATTTGCTTGGGCTTGTGAGCCTTCAGAGCCAGAGAGTTGCCCTTTTTTAATTGAGCGTCTCTTTGCAACTCTTGCTCATGCAACTTTAAGATGCCTACGAGCTCTTTGAGAGGTAGAAAATCTATGTTCTTTGAAGCTCTGATGGCTATGACTTGAGGTCTCCATTGTCTAGGCAAACTGTGAAGAATTTTGTCAGTATGCTCGAAGTTTTCGAAACTTTTAACAAGGTTTCAAAGCTCATTTAAAATGGTCTGGAATCTTGACATCATACTAACAATGGTTTCATTTTCTTCCATAATGAAGAGTTCATAATCTCTAGTAAGAACACTTACCTTATTCCTTTTTACCTGTGAGGACCTTTCATAAGTCATTATGAATGTGTCCCATATATCTTTGGTGGATTTGAACTGGCTTATCTTTCTGTGCTCAGTTTTTTGAGATGCAAGCATGTATGGCGTTCCTTGCTCTAGAGTTGAGAATGAATCTTTGCTTTTGTTCCTCAATCCAATGGAATCTCATTACCACCATCATTAACTGGAATGTAGTTTCCGTTTTCTACGACATCCAGCATGTCTATGTGACATGATTCAAACTACGTCTCCATTCTTTGTCTCTAGTATGTGAAGTTTTTGCCTTTGAAGATTGGAGGCTTGTGGATGGATTGACTTCCCTTTTCCATCCTTGTGTAGGATCTTTAGCTCTGTATTTGCGAAGATAGTTATTAGAGACTGAGCTATGATACCAACTAAAATACATAAGAACACACTAGAAGGGGCGGGGGGGGTTGAATAGTGGATTAGAAAACTTTTCACAAAGAGTATTAGTTCGCAGGATACTGATCAGTGCATCTTTATGCACATTCTTCTACTATTATTCTTAGGCATTTCCTTAGTTTATTTCATTAGTTTCACCATTTTAGTGTGTTTTCATATTTAAGTTTGTTTCTAGCTTTATTTAATTTTCGTATTTTATTTTCAGCATTAGCAGCTTTCAATGGAAAATTCATAACTGGAGCTACAGGAATCGGATTGAGGCGTTCTAATATTCGTTGGAAAGATAAGAGAAAGAGCTACAACTTTCATGTTGGAGTCAGAAGCTGATTCGGATTGTAGAAGGCTTGAATAATTCGTCGAAGTTGCAGGTGTTAAGAAATAATTTGTTTTGGGTCAATTTTATGGGCCTGGTTTGTATTTTTCGACCCGGTTCGGATTATTAGTGAAACTCTTATTCTATTAAAATACTAGGGCCGGCTGCGGTGCAGATGTTCACTGTTCACGCAGCACTATTCACTCACTCACTATTCACGAAATTTCTTGGAGAGTTTTGAGCAATTGTAATGGAGAACTAATTTCCGAAGAATCAATCTACTGCAATCAGATTCCACTTTGAGGTTCTTTTATAAATTCCATGTCAATCTGTTTCCTTTGATTTATTCCAATAATCTCAATTATTTGCTTAATTTGATTGTTGTTATAGGATATAAATCTTAAATTCGATTGGTTGTTTGATCTTGAATCAATTTCGCGTTAACGTAACTTTTACATTATCGCGTTTGATCAGATTGCGTTTGCTTAATTCGCAATAGTTTTTAATCCGTTTGCTTAATTCGGAATTCAAGATCATATGCCGTATAATTTCTATTGCGCTTGTCAGTGGTTATTATAGTCGAATAGGATCAGACCCGTTTAGGGAATTGGAATTTATAGGGATCAATGATAAGTCGGAAGTCGATACTGATGAGGTTGATTTGCTTTAGCTTATTCGATAATCACAATTTATTTTAATTCCTTTTTCTTGAAATCATAATCTAAACCCCCCATTAACTGTTACTGCATTGATTAATAATAATACAGGAATCCTTGAGAACGATACTCGAGTTGTCGTTACCATAACTACATTTTCAAAATCACTCGTTTTTTTGATCCGTGCGCGACAGCGGATCAAAACTGGCGCCGTTGCCGGGGATTCTTGTTGTTATTAATCGATATTAGAGTCATAGGTTTAATTTATTTTTTTTATTTTTTCATTTTTAATTAATTTTTTTTTTTTACTGTTTTCATAGTGTCGAAAAAAATCCAAAAAAAATTCTCAAAATTCTAATTTCACTTCATTAGATTAATTTTGGTGTTTTTATATTTTTTTTTTAATTTATTTTAATCATTTTCCTTCATTCTGTTTGTTTTTGCATTTTGAAAATTGTTGCTGCATTGTTGCATTAGTCCTGGCTACTAGGTCTTCTTGTTCTGATCTTTTTGATTGTGATCTTGAGGTAGAAAGAACTTTGCACACACGACGTAGAGCAGTCCAGGCTAGCAATAGCTCACCACTTGTAATTGATTCTGACACTGATTCCGATTACTTGCATAACTTTGTTGATTCAGATTCTGAAATTGTTTTTGATATGGCTGACCAAAGAACTTTAAGGCAGTTGGCTGCCCCTGATGTGAATTACAATGGTCTATGCATTGAGTATCCTGAAGCTATTGCACCTTTTGAATTAAAATCTGGTTTGATACACTTGTTGCCAAGGTTTAATGGTCTTGCAGGTGAGGATCCGCATAAGCATCTGAAAGAATTCCAGGTTGTGTGTTCTACACCTTTGAGGCCTGAAGGAATCACCGAAGACCATATCAAGTCGAGAGCCTTTCCGTTTTCACTACGAGTCTTTGCCAAGGATTGGTTATACGATCTTGAACCGAATTCTATCACAACTTGGAATGATTTGAAAAAAGTCTTCCTAGAGAGATACTTTCCTGCCTCCAAAGCTGCATCAATCGAAAAGGATATATGTGGTATTAGACAAGGTAATGAGACATTGGCTGAGTATTGGGAAAGATTCAAACAGTTTGGTATCCAGGTTGTCCTCGGCATCGACACGACGAGCGATTACTTATCCAAGTACTTTTATGAAGGATTGCTACCTATGGATAGAAACATCCTTGATGCTGCTAGTGGTGGAGCACTTGTTGATAAGACTCCAGCAGATGCCAAAACCTTAATTCAGAACATGTCACTCAACTACCAACAGTTCACAACCAGAAATAATTCTGCAGTCCAAACAAGGAGTGTGAACGAAATTCAGGTTCCCTCCAACAAAGCTTTAGAAACCAGAATTGACGAGCTCACCTCCTTAGTGAAACAATTGGCAGTAGGTAGACCTCAACCAGCAACCTTGTGCGGTATTTGTACTTCCGCCGAACACCCGACCGACACATGTCCTATTTTGCAAGATGAGTCAATTACCGAGTTACCCCAAGCTTATGCAGCAACCCTTTATGGAAACAATCAGAACAGGTATAACAACACTCCTGACCTGTCCACCAACAAATACCATCCCAATTGGAGGAACCATCCCAACCTTCGATATGGAAACCAACAACCCACACAGCAACAGCTAGTGTTACCCCTTCCGCAACCACGTGAACACTCCACCAGCTACCACTTCTATATCTTCCGGACCTTCATTAGAGGACCTGGTCAAGCAACTAGTCATTTAACAATCTTCGATTTCAACAAAGAACAGAATCTAGCATTCAAACCTTGCAGACACAGATTGGACAGCTTGCCACCTCAATGAATGCCATGCAAGCCCAAGGATCGAACCAACTTCCTGCCCAAAAAGTTGTGAATCCAAAAGGTCCTAATGCTGATGTGAGTGCAATTTCCTTGCGATCCGGAAAGGTTACAGAACCAGCCCTTGAAAAAAATAAAAAAATTATTGAGGCAATATCTGAACCTTCTCCATCTGAACCTTCTCCACCTTCTTCTGTTGTGGTAGAAACTGAAAAAAATAAAGAAAAAGAGTATGTTCCACCAATCCCCTTCCCACATAGAGTTCTGAAAAATAAAAGGATTGAGGAGGAAGACAAAGAGAGAGAGATCTTGGATGTTTTCAGAAAAGTTGCGGTAAACATTCCGCTTCTTGATGTAATTAAGCAGGTTCCAAAGTATGCAAAGTTTCTGAAGGATTTGTGTACAAATAAGAGGAGGATGAAGGGAAGTGAAAGAGTCAACTTGGGAAGAAATGTTTATGCTTTTATTCAGCCCAAGCCTTCATGTGAAAAAGTTACCGGCGAGCAAAATGTTTCAGCCCTCACTCAGGTCTTGCCGCAAAAGTGCAAGGACCCGGGAACTTTTGTTATTCCTTGTACCATCGGGGATAGTAAATTCGAGAATTGCATGCTTGATTTAGGAGCGGGCATTAATGTTATGGCTACTTCATTTATAATAACCTTTGTCTTGGTCCTTTGCAAAGCATACGAGGTTTAATCATTCAACTGGCGAATAGGAGCAATGCCCGCCTGCAAGGGAGTAGTGGAAGATGTCCTTGTTCAAGTTAACGATTTGATTTTTCCTGCAGATTTCTACATTACGGACATGGAAGGAGAAACTAAGTCAAGCGAGCTCCCATCATTTTAGGCAGACCGTTCATGAAAACGGCAAAAACAAAAATTGATGTTGACGATGGAACCATGTCCATGGAATTTGGTGACATTGTCGCGAAATTTAACATTTTCGATGCCATGAAACATCCCTTGGAGGAGCATTCTGTTTTTCATATTGAATTGATCTCTCGAGTTGGTTGATGACACTTGTTCCGAATTATTTTCACTTGATTTTCCATCTTTATCGGGTTTTGATGATGTTTTCTCATGTGCTGATTGTACTGACACTAACCTTTGTGTTGTATGTGCTGAGATTGATTCTGTCTTGCAGGGTAACATGTTTCCTACAAGTGAAGTTGTTGTCGATGAAGTTGTTTATGCCGCTGATGCGCTTGGCATCCCGGCTGCCCCAAACATTCCATCCATTGAGCAACCCCCGTCTTTAGAGTTGAAACAACTCCCTGAAAACCTGAAATATGCTTATTTGGAGAGTAATGAAAAACTCCCTGTTATAATTTCTTCTAACCTTGATTTTGATCAAGAAAATAAGCTTTTGCAGGTTTTGAAGAAGCACAAGAAGGCGATTGGGTGGACATTAGCTGACATCCCAGGTATTAGTCCTTCCATGTGTATGCACAGGATTTTGCTTAAGGATGGTGCGAAAATAGTAAGGCAGCCCCAAAGGAGGCTTAATCCTTTGATCCTCGATGTGGTGAAGAAAGAGGTAACCAAACTCCATATAGTAGGTATAGCCATCACTCGTAAGAGTGAAATGCCTCAACAACCTATGCTTTTCTGTGAGGTATTTGATGTATGGGGAATCGACTTCATGGGTCCTTTTCTTGTATCATTTGATTTTCTCTACATTTTACTTGCTGTTGATTACGTTTCAAAGTGGGTAGAAGCTATCCCCACTAGGACTAATGATTCAAGAGTTGTTGCAGATTTTGTCAGGTCCAATATCTTTTGCAGGTTTGGAACACCTCGAGCCATCATAAGTGACCAAGGCACTCACTTCTGTAACCGCACCATGGAAGCTTTGCTCTGGAAGTATGGAGTTGTGCACAGAGTCTCTACTGCATATCACCCACAAACTAATGGGCAAGCTGAGATCTCAAACAGGGAGATCAAACAGGTTTTAGAGAAAATGGTGCAACCAAACAGGAAGGACTGGAGCCGCCGTCTAGAAGACGCACTTTGGGCCCAAAGAACAGCTTTCAAGACACCCATAGGGATGTCTCCTTATCGACTTGTTTTCGGTAAGACATGTCACCTTCCTGTAGAGATAGAACACCGTGCTCATTGGGCGGTGAAAAGTTGTAACTTGGAAATGCAACAAGCAGGTATTGAAAGAAAACTCCAATTACAACAGCTTGAAGAGTTTAGGCTAGAGGCTTATGAAAGCTCTAGGATTTATAAAGAGAAAACCAAACACTTCCATGATAAAATGATTTCTAGGAAGGAATTCTCTGTGGGCCAACAGGTCTTACTGTTTAACTCCCGCCTTAAGCTTATGGTCGGGAAACTTCGATCCAAATGGATTGGCCCTTTTGTTGTTACTAATGTTTTCCCTTATGGTGCAGTAGAAATTAAAAGTGCAGGTACTGACAAAGTTTTCAAGGTTAATGTGCAGCGCCTGAAGCTATTCCATGAAAGAGCAGTGCCTAAAGATGCAACCATAGAAGAGCTTTCTTTGGAAGCACCCAACTACACTGCAACTTGATCAGGGGGCACCCCTTTCCTTTCTCTCACTCTTACTTTATAATTGAATTCTTTTCATTGAGGACAATGTATGTCTTAAGTGTGGGGGAGGGAACCATTTGTTTTTGTTTTTGTTTATTTTTGCTTTAAATAAAAAAATGGAAAATGCATGTTTTTTCGTTGAATAGTGGGTTAGAAAACTTTTCACAAAGAGTATTAGTTCGCAGGATACCTTTAGAGATATACAAAGATTTAAACAAGCAAATATATCCTTTCAAGGCAAAGCTTTTGGAAACCTTTTGAAAGTGCACAACGTGCTAGATGAATAGATGTAAACACAAGTCAACAAAAGTAGAATGCTTGTTTTTATACTGGTTCACTCAAACTAAGTTACGTCCAACTCTCCTTTAGCAACTATTAAAGGAGAGTTGGACGTAGCTCAAAACACTATTGGTTACAAAACAAGTATTCTTCACTGCCACTCCTGGCTACAAGTATTCTCTATGCCACTATTGTCAACTAGTATTTTAAACCACTATTGGTTACAAGTATGAATCTCCCCCTGAGATTATACTTCCCAAATATTCTTTGATCACTAAGCCACTCCTAGCTTTCTATTCAAATATGAATAAGATTCAAATAAATCTGAACGAGAGGATATGGATATGTGTAGAATCTCTATGAGCTTGTAGAAGATGAGGTTTTTGTTTTCTCTCTGCTCTTGTTTCTCACTTGGTACTAGCTTTTTCTCAGAGTGCTCTTCTTGCTTGTGCTTAGATTGTTCATATTAGATTGGCTTGGAATCGTTAGTCTTCTCGTTGCATGGAAGCATCTTTATATAGTAGAGCTTCATGGATTTGAATGTTGGAGAAGAGAGGTTTCTGTTGTCTCACAAAAGAGTGTTGAAGTTGCTTTAGCTGAGCTTGATTTGATAGGAGCAAGTTCTTGTCTTGTCACAACTTGCTTTTAGCTTTAGGTGTACTTCTCAAAAGTGATTAGCCTTTTAGTTGTACCTACAAACTTCACACATTTCGAGACATAAGCAGTCATACGAGGAATAGAAGAAGGTTATTCAAAGAGTATCTTCCTTTCTTTCTGTAGCAGACAATGCATTCTTAAAGTCAAGAAGTGATTATTAAACGCATATTCCTCAGCATGTGTATCAAATCATGTTCTGTTTCAACACAAACATCGTCTAACTTGACAAACACAGTTCGAGTCAACACAGACATTTTTAATTTTCTAAATAGTCTCTCCTATAGTAAAAAATAATTACTTTTTTTAATATTCTTATTCTCGTATTTAAAAATATATCATAAAAATATTTATATAACCACGATTGGTCATATAATTCAAAGAAATCTAAAAATATTAAGGAAATTATAAATTACAAAAATTAAAAAATTAAAAATTAAAAATTAAAAATGTAGAGGTGAATAAGCAAAGTGTAGGTGAAATAAAGCAAATTCAAAGTGCAAGAAATAAAGTGGGAGGTGCTGCAAGAAAAATGTATCAAACAATTGGTTCGGATAAACCGAACCAAGTTTGGTTCAAAAAGTAACACTTTACAAAAATGCAAGGACAAAAAATTTTATAAGGAATAAAACTGAACTTTGCAATATTTACAGGGACGAAAAAAAAAATTTTGGGTTGCAAAATATATCTATATTGCTATAAGGCACCAAAAGTGCCAGGGGTATACAAAGAATATTTTTAAACAACAGTTCGATTAGAGCCGTCAAAATGGCCCGGCCTTGGCCTGCAAGGCCAAAACTAAAAAAAGCCCACAGGGCCAAAAGATCCATATAAAAAGTTCATATGGCCAAAAGGCCCCATTAGTCCCTATGGGCTAGGGTTGGCCCGTGGGCCTTAAATTTTAACAATTTAACATTTTTTTTTACATAATAAGTTTGGTTTATTGGCTTTATTGACTACCTACCTCGTTCATATAATTTTGATCAATACTTAAATAATATAAAATAACAGTTAAAATTAAAAACTTCATAAAAACTTTATATTTAGGATAAAAAGTACATGATAGTCCTCCCTCCAAAATAATTAAAAGCTAATTAAGCCATTTTTTCCTTCTCACGTGAACCATATCAAATAACTCCATCTCCATCTTCAAGCATATGGGACTCTATTATTGTTGTTGTCTCATCTTCATCTAAAACTCAACCAAGTGAAATATAATAAGACAATTAAACAAGATAACATTACAAAAAAAAAAAAAACAAAGGATTACCACTCGGATATTTCAAAAAGTCATGCAACCAATTCCTAGTGCAAATAAGCATTTGAACATGTTTAGGAAGAGTAAAGCTTCTATATTTTGTCAGAACACGTCCACCAATATTAAAAGCAAACTTCGATGCCATTGTGGTAATAGGAACACTAAGTACATCCCGAGCTAGTATAGAGAGTGTAGGAAACTTTTTCTCATTAACCTTCCAATAATGAAGCACATCAAAATACTCATAGCCATCATACTCCACTTGAGGTTCCTCCAAATACACATCATACTCACTTTTACTAGTGGTGGATTTAGCTTCAATTTGACGCATTTTATAGTCTTGTAGTATATAATATATCAATTATCTAAAAATAAAAGAAGAAAATAATAAACAAGGTATTGTAAGAAACTTACACAATAAATCTTTGGTCTCTTTGCCCTATTTTTCTTTGAATCTGACTTACACAGTGAAATAGATTGAATGGGTGATTGAGAAAGAGAAATACTAAAGATAGGAAAATTCTCTACATATTCACTATAAAGTTTCTTAATCTTTTTCTTTAGATTTTCTACCTTTTCTTCCGTTGTTTCTAGATTAAGTTTCTTGTAGCAATAAGTTAAAGAATTCCACCTAGTAGACATGTCTAATCTTAAACCAATGTTTGTGTCTATACATGCATCATTAACATAGTCTTTAAATTTAATCATCCTTCCATCTAAGCCTTTTACATACTTCACACTTTCTCGAATTTTAAAGAATGTGTTATCAACCACTTCCAACACAACGCACATGCAAAAACTTCCCATCACACAACAAATTCTTTTGCACACGAAGATGTTTTTCCAAAATATCCTGTATGCTAGTATTAGTAGAAGCATTGTCTAATGTAATGTAGAAAATTTTCTTGTCTATTCCCCATTCCTTTAAACAATCAAACAAAACAACTTGCAACTCAACACCTGTGTGTGGAGGCTTCAATCGACAAAAGTTGAGAATTTTACTACTTAATATCCAATTTTTGTCAACAAAGTGAGTTGTAACACAAATATATCCTTCACTAGTTGTTGCTGTCCAATCAGAAGTAAGACATATTCTATTAGGAATCCTAGCCATCATTTGCTTAAGTTTGTCCTTCTCCCTAGTGTAAATTTTCTCAACTATTGACACACCAGTATTCCTACAAGGCATTTTAGCATTAGGATTCAAAATAATATACCCACTCTCTAATTTTTTTCATATTCAACAAAACTAAAAGAAAGATAATGCATAATTGTGCTTCTACAAGCATTTCCTCATGAATCTCTTGACTAAATTTTATGATACTTCCATCTCTTACCATCCCTTTTGCATTAAGAATACCTTTACATCGATGATGACTTAAATGGGAAGTTCCGTAACTATTGTTGGTTTTGGGATTCTTACAAATTGCAAAGTTATGATCACAAAAATTGCACCCAGCCTTTTCTACACCATCTTTATCTTTACCAATTTTTTAAAAGAATTTCCAAACATTAGACCCTTCTTTCTTAGTCATATCAACACTTTCACACATATGAGGAGTTTCAGAAACAATATCATCATCCATATTTAAAGTCCCACTTGAAGATTCCATCGTGCAATTTCAGTAGTTCCTATGTAATAAAACAAAGACACAAAAAAACTAGTTGTTGTGAGAATTGGATTCTCTAGAGTTAAAAAATTGAACTGCAATTATAATCTAATGTTGGATATATAAGTTAAAAAAAAGTAATGAAAATGTTTTAGTAACATGACACAACTTTGTAAAGACTAGTGTCTAGTGTTAATGCTCTTGAGGACCAATAGGGATTAGCTAGTTTATCAGAATCACCAAAATCTACAACTACAATATCCAAATTTCAACAAAGACTACAAGAATGTATGCCTATAAAGTCATGCTTACTTCTTGAACACGTTTCAGAATAGCACTATACTGTACTGACTTCTTCATTTTAAAATGACCAAATTTTAAAATGCCAATTTTAAGTTGTTGTCTAGCAATCAAAACATTTCCCAACACCTACTGATATAATATAACAGAGATTCAGAGTATAAATCTAAATCTGCTTAAGAAATTTCCCATGAATAGGCAAAAAAGCTTTAGATACACATAAGCTTATCATACTCAAATAACTAGTACCTTAATTTTAATTTCAATTTCAATGAAAATACTAGCACTAACATACTTATATGATTGCAGCAGCATGTTGCATGCCCATTTACTTCAACATTACAAATTCATCAACAAAAGGTGAACAAGATTCCCTTATACTATCAAACATAAAAAAAGACAATCAATAAAGGTAAACAAACGTGCCAATGCCCCCTCTCATAAATGGGAAATGAATAGAAATTATGTCAAATTCAACAGGTGAAAATAAACAGAGATGGGGTCTAATTAAGCATATCCAAAGTTTCAACAAATTATCATCCCAAACCATAATCACCCAATTGCAAGACCATCATAACAAACTAAAAAAATTTAATCTTTCACCACCCAATTGACCAAAACTGCCAAGATATAATGCAACAAATTTGGGTATTGTAAAAATCAAAACATCAAAATTCCTTATTGCCAGCAGTTGCTGAAACCACCAAAATCTCATTTGATCAAAGCCAAAAGCTAAGTCCAATCAAGTCATATCAAATGCAAAAACACAACCCAAAGAGAGAAAGAAAGAGTACTTAAGATTCACAATAGAATGGGTGTTTATGGGTACATCAGATTTACCTTGGTGAACTTGCGAATAAAAAAGAGAGAGGAAGATGCTCGGAGAAGAAGAAGATGCTCACGACCTCACGGTGGGAGAAGACGACGCTTACACTCGGAGAAGAAGATGACGCTCACACTCAGAGAAGACAACACTCATGCTTGAGAAGGGTGTGTGGGCTGGCCCTCCCACGACCCTGACCCGGCCCTTTAGATATTTTAAATAGTTACTGGGGCTTTTTTTTATTTTAAAAAAGGGTTAATAAAGAAAGGGCCAATTAGTAGGGCCAAACAAGGCTAGCCCTAAGGCCTAGGGCCAAAATGATGGCTCTAAGCTCAATAAAAGCCCAAGATGTAGGATGAACACAACAAGAGTCAACAAAAACAAAAGATGACTTTAGTATACCTAAACACGTATAACTACCTATCAACCCCCACCAAATACAATGCATCAAGAAACATCCCTGCCCATATCAGTTATAAAAATAACAATTATGCAGTAACAGATTCCCCGAGACCCAAACATTTTATGCCCAATTGCCCCATACAAAATATCAACCTTTCTTAATCACCATAGCCAACATTTGAGACCAACTATAAAATGACTTAGTGAAACCTTTAACTTTTGCTTTTGACCACATCCACAATCTTATTTCTATGAGCTATAAAGTATGCATAATATAAATATGAAGATAACCTCATTCCTCTAACCCTAAATAGTCCATAACACTATTTCCCAAACCACTTTCTAGAGCATATTTCCCATTGAAATACACAAGAACGCACTAGAAGGGGGGGGGGGGGGGGGGGGGGTTGAATAGTGGGTTGATAAAACTTTTTGCAACAGGTATAAGTTCTAAGGTTGCCTTTATAGATATATGAGGGTTTTAAAACAAACTAATATATCTTTTCAAGACAATGCTTTTAAAACCTTTTCAATATGCACAGAGTGCAAGATGAATAAATGTAAGCACAAGATAACTAACGTAGAATGCTTGCTTTTATATTGGTTCACTCAACCTCAGCTACGTCCAATTCTCCTTTAACAACTGTTAAAGGGTTCCACTATAATCAATTGATTACAAACAAGTATTCTACACTGCCACTCCTAGCTACAAGTATTTTTATGCCACTACTAGCTACAAGTATTTTAAACATTACTAGTTACAAGTATGAATCTCCCCCTAAGATTATACTACCCAAGTATTCTTTGATCACTAAACCAGTCTTGACTTTCTATTCAAATATGAATAAGATTTAAGTAACTCTTAAAGAGAGAATATGAATAAGTGTTTGAATCTCTGTGAGCTTTGTAGAAGATGAAGTTTCTCTTCTCTTAGCTCTCTTTTCTCACTAAGGTTTCAAGCTTTCTTGAAGTGTGCTTTCTTCTCTTTGCTTTCTTGCTTGCTTTTTGTTTGAATGATTCGTTCTAGTTCGTTAGTCTTCTCATTGCATGGAAGTATCTATATATAGCAGAGCTTCATGGATTTGAACATTGGAGAAGAATGATCTGTGTCTCACAGTTGAGTGTTGAAGTTGCTTTAGCCCGAGCTTGATCAAATAAGAGTAGGTTCTTGTCTTGTCACAACTTTGCTTTTAGTTGTAGGTGTGCTTCTCAAAGCTGATTAGCCTTTTTAGTTGTACCTACTTGACTTCACATTTCACGAGACATGCAAACAGACATACGAGGTATATTTGAAAAGTGTTAAGTAAAGATCTACCTGTCTTTCTATTTTAGACACAACATTGATAAAGTCAAGTTATAATAATTAAGCATGTTGTCTGTAGAGTATTGAACTACTCATGGTCTGGTCCGACTAAGACATAGTCTGGTCTGATTGTGCATGGTCTGGTCAAACTATAGCATAGTTTTGTCCAAGACTTATGCATGGTCTGGTCCAGCACTATTGCATAGTCTGTTCCAAGACTATGAATGGTCTGGTCCAAAACTTTACATAGTTTATTCCAAGACTATTGCATGGTCTAGTCCGAGACTTCACTTAGTCTTTCTTGAGACCATTTCATGGTCTATTCCAACACAATGTTTGTCTGATTAAAAGCACTTTGGATGCTTGGTTTGTTATGAAAAAGCTTTCAAACATTCAATATAGTGGAGTGAAATAAGAGAGATTATACCATTGTTTGTGAGAGTTTTGTTCCTTGAAATTACTCAATTTCAAACCATTAGTTGATCAAATATTATCACATTTGTTAACATCAAAATATGAGGGGCCAAACATCATCCAATGTCTTAGTTCTAATAATTTGCCCCTTTTTTATGATGACAACATATGCTATAATTTTGATTAATAATAAATAAATCACAGCTATTTTACGATGAAAGTATAAGATTATTTCATGTCATAGTATATGAGTAGTTATTGACATGAAGAACTACCCTTGAGTTGATCATGCATATGCAAATGACAGTTCATGCAAGAAATAATCAGAGCAGATAATGACAGTCATAGGAAAAAATCATTAACTAAGCATTGTTTGAGTATTAAAATTCTATACATATTCTCCCCCTTTGTCAACAAAAAAAATGGAGAGAATAGGAAGAAAATTGTCATCACAGTCAGGGTGGTGGATGTTAAGTAGACTGTTTAGTAGAGAATTCTCCATCGTTTGATAGAGCAGTTGATGTAGATGTTGGATGGTCTTCTTGTGGCAATGGTGGCAATGGTGGCATTGGTGGGGGTGGAGTAGCAGGTTTTGGAGGAGCAGCAGCAAGAATGAACCTTATCATCAAATCATGAAGAGATTGGGTGACAGCTTGAGTCACTTCCTTGAGGAGTTCTGCTCTACTGGTCTATATTTACTTCTATCACCCTTTGATGGACAGCAAAATTAGCATGTGTCAAGTTGCAGTGCTGCATTGATAGGTTCCACAACAATAGGAGCACTAGACCTAGACTGTGTAGACACCAAGTTAAGCATGTTGGGGCTGGTTGAGATTCTACAGACTTTTCAGCCAAGTCTACAGCTTGCTCTGCGGCAAGTGCAACAGCCTTAGCTACCTCAGCCTCTTGCTCAAGGGCTAATGCCTTAAGTTCTGTTTTCTTCACCCTCTTGTTTAAGGGCTAGAACCTTGAGTCTTCTTGCTTCTGCCTCTTGTTGAGCAGCCTTAGTTGCATCCATCAAAGCCTTGGTAGCCTTTAGTTTAGTCTTATAGTCAGTGAATAATTATTTTGCTTGAGCTTCAGTCTTGGGGTGTGAGGGATCAAAAGAGTGGGAACAGCCACTGTGTCTGACACATTAATGAAGCTTCCATGGGCTGAACTTTCTTCACCAATTGTCTCAATCTCTTCTTTTTCAACAGGAGAGAGATTAAATGAGCCAATGGTGGGGAGCATGCTATGCATCAGATTCCTCCAATAGATGCCAGCTTCTATCTTAGAGCGTTCTTCATGAATTCCATGCTCTGGTTGTGGAAGAGGCTTAAGGTTTGGAATAACCTTTGGAAGACGGTTTGTGATGATGATCTGCTTTCCCTTCAACTTGTTGGGATTCTGAACTAGCAACCTTGGAACTATATGGTATGGGGTGACACGTATATTAGTTTCCTCCCTGATATGTAGATTTGGAGGATAGAACTGCCTTGGAGCCTTGGAGTGAAATTTCAGCAAACATAGTGTGAAAATCTTCGAGGTCTGGAGAGCAAGATGTATGCTATGGAGGAGTTCCTCGTGTAATCAGCCGAGTTGGTAGCATGTAGACCCTTGGTTTAAATAGTCTAGTGAGATCATTACGACCTTTGTTGCTGACTTCATCAGTTAACTTTCTCCTTGCTAGCATTGTGAGTGGCTCCGAATTGTCTGGTGTGGTGGTGTAGTGGGCAAGATCCTGCTCAGCACATTGGAGTCTATGTGCTATGTCTTGCACTAGCCTTCTCACCAGAGTAGTGACAAAAGCAAACTCTTCTTCTTGTAGTTTCCTTGCAAGTTTAGCATTTTAGAATACTTGTAGCCAGTAGTGGCATAAAGAATACTTGTATCCAGAAGTGGCAGTGAAGAATACTTATTTTGTAATCAGTTGATTATAGTGGAACCCTTTAACAGTTGTTAAAGGAGAACTGGACGTAGCTTAGGTTGAGTGAACCAATATAAAAACAAGCTCTTATCTACTGTCTTGTGTTTACAAATATCTATCTTGCTCACTGTGCTCTTTTGAAAAGATTTTCTAACCTTTGCCTTGCAAGGATATATTTGTTGTTTTAAACTAACATATATCTAAGAGGGCAATTTATGAATTGATAGTATTTGCGAAAATTTTTAAACCCACTATTCAAACCCCCCCCCCCCCCCCCCCCCCCCCCTTCTAATGTGTTCTTGTGTATTTCAGACGTAGGAGACATAGATGATAGGGGTGCAATAGATAGTGTGTCTGTTGTGGTTACTATTTGGGCATGAGAGGGGGTGGTTTGTGAAATATTCTTCCTTAGACGTTCGGTGGATCTTGGGTGTGTAAGGAGAGAGAATGTAGGTGTTAGGTTACCTAGATTGATGAAAGGATGGGGTGAATGCCAATCTAGGCATGTTGTCTTCTAACAACACCTTCCTCTTCACAGCAAGCTTCTTGGTTGTGGTGCTGGGTTGTCTAACAAGTTATAGGCTTGGAGCATCAGCTTGTGCAACAACCTATTGTCTGGATGATCTCTTGAAGACCAATCCCTCAAACCCACTCTCCTCATCACCTTCTGCCTTAGTGACAACAGCTTTGCCAATCTTGGCATTCTCCTCCATTTGCAAAAGGGGGCAGCAAATGGTCTGGCAACACCTTTGCCTTTTTGTTGTGTTTGTGCCTTGGCCTTTGAAGTTGGTGGTCTGGTAGAAGCCTTATGTATATTTTGCCTTGTCCTCTTGGCAAGTGGCTCTTCCTTAGATTGTGCTGCCTGGCAAGTTGCCCTCATGGTCTATAGTTCGCTACAACAAGTCTCTTCATCTTGCTTGCTAGGGGCAGCAGCAGCAGCTTCATCATCAAATGGTGTGAGGGACTTGGGAGCCTTCTTCTTCTTGGGTTGCTGAGGCTAATCTTCGTCATCAGACACTATTGGTGGGATAAATCTAGCAAGTTGACCTTTCTTGATGGAGAACCCCAAATTTAGCTTCAATAAGCTTGTAGAGGTCAGTTGCCTTTGGTGGACGAACAGACCTTCTTCATTCTGATACGAAACCCTTGATTGAATTTTGAGACAAGCTGTTTTAGGACACAAAATCAGACTGCGTTTAGGATAATGTCGTAACTCGCAGCCCAGAAGTCCGATTGCGGCGATTCCAAAACGAGGTGAACACTCACGTTCTGAACTACGAAAAAGACTCAAGAAACGCTAAAATTGGACACGTAAAACGTGAGATATGGTCCAGAGAAAAATCGAACAGAAAATACCAAATTGAAATTCGAACGTGAATTCAGAGATGAACAATGAAAAGGAACAAGAGGGTTACTGGTTTTTAGGGCGCCACAAACCTGGGTTTGATAAGCCAACAAGGAAGATCGCCACAAGAATGTGAATTCTTGATAAGATCAAAGGTTCAACCAAGAACCCTAGCAGAGAGATTTTCTCACAAGTCTGAACAAAAATATGATTATGATTTCTTATTGATCTCCAATTGTTTTAATACATTTCAGCTTAGGAGTTTATGCACTACACTTAAGCAAACAAAAGAAAAAACAAAACTCTTAAGGACAAGCGTTTCTTGACATGTAGTAGCGGTCAAGAATAACAAATCCTTATAAAAAAAACTTGGGTTCTAATCCTACCGTAGCCAATATATATATTATTTTATTTTATTTTATATACAGCCACACTAAAAAAAAATAACCCCAAAAGCAAATTAAAAGTCTTGTTATTCAGATTGGCTCTTCTCACTCCAAGTGGGCTATGCATGTCAAAACTTTATTCTCCAAGTGTTGGGCTTCAGCAGATTGTTGGGCCTCTAATAGATTAGTCACCACTTGTTGAAGAGCTTCCTTCACTTTCCTAGCCCTTGCCCTTGTCATGGGTCCCCCAAGTCCTCCAAGTGCCTCGTTTTCTTTGTCCCTATCTGTGTTCCCATCATCCCCTCCCTCTTGAAGAGGATTTGTCCTCAAATCCAAGGCCTCATCACCTGCATCAAAAAGAGACAAATCAGAAACATTAAAAGTGGCACTTATATTATACTCACCAGGCAAATCAATCTTGTAAGCATTGTCATTTATCCTCTCCAACACTTGAAATGGACCATCCCCTCTAGGTTGGAGTTTAGACTTCCTTTGTTCAAGGAACCTTTCCTTTCTCATGTGTACCCAAACCCAATCACCAGGTTCGAATACAACTTTCCGTCTTCCCTTATTAGCTTGCTTGGCATAACTCTCAATCTTCTTTTCAATTTGAGCTTTCACACGCTCATGCAGTTTCCTTACATAATCAGCCTTAGCCTGTGCATCCTTATGCTTAAAAACAGAAATATTAAGCATAGGCAATAAGTCAAGTGGTGTCATAGGATTAAATCCATACACAATTTCAAATGGTGAACAATTAGTTGTACTATGGACAGCCCTATTATATGCAAATTCTACATGAGGTAGACATTCTTCCCAAGATTTAAGATTTTTCTTTAAAATAGTTCTCAAGAAAGTGCCTAAAGTTCTATTCACTACCTCGGTTTGCCCATCAGGTTTGTGGGTGACAAGTAGTAGAGAAAAGTAACTTAGTATCAAGCTTACCCCACAACATTTTCCAAAAATGACTTAGGAACTTGGTGTCCCTATCACTCACAATGCTTCTAGGCAGTCCATGGAGTCTCACCACTTCTCTGAAAAATAAGTCAGCTACATGGCAAGCATCATCAACCTTTTTACAAGGTATAAAATGCGCCATTTTTGAGAACCTGTCAACAACCACAAAAATAGAATCCTTGCCATTCTTTGTTCTAGGCAATCCCAAAACAAAGTCCATAGATATATCAATCCAAGGAAAATCAGGAACAGGCAAAGGAGTATATAAACCATGTGGCATCACCTTTGATTTTGCCTTTTTACAAACAATGCAATGCTCACAATATTTATGCACATCACGTTTCATATGGGGCCAATAGAAATGCTCATGCAATGTTTCTAAAGTCTTTTGTACCCCAAAATGCCCCATCAAACCACCTTCATGCGCCTCTTTCACCAACAAATTCCTTATGGAACACTTAGGCACACACAATCTTTTCTCCTTAAACAGATAATCATTATGCCTATAGTAACCATTTTGAGACACTTTTTCACAAGCAGCATATATCTCAGAAAATTCAGCATCCTGCAAATACATTTCTCTCAATGGCTCAAGTCCAAAAATTTTAGTTTCAAGAGTAGAAAGTAATGCATGCCTTCTAGATAATGCATCAAAGCAACAATATTCCCTTTTCCCTTTTTATGTTTTATGACATATGGGAATTGTTCTAGGAACTCAACCCATTTTGCATGCCGCTTGTTCAGCTTGCCTTGTCCTTTCAAATATTTAAGGGACTCATGATCACTATGAATGACAAATTCTTTGGGCAACGAGATAATGCTGCCAAGTTCTCAAAGCACGCACTAAGGCATACAACTCCTTATCATAAGTGGAATAGTTTAGGGCAGCCCCATTTAACTTCTCACTAAAATAAGCAATTGGATGCCCCTCTTGCATCAAAACAGCCCCAATACCCACATTAGATGCATCACATTCAATTTCAAAAGATTTTGCAAAATTTGGTAATGCAAGAATGGGGGCATTAGTTAATTGGTGCTTAAGTGCAGCAAACGCTTGTTCTTGTTTTTCACCCCACTTGAAGCCAACATGCTTTTTAACTATTTCATTAAGAGGTGCAGCCAAGGTACTAAAGTCCCTAACAAACCTCCTATAGAAACTAGCTAAACCATGAAAGCTCCTAACTTCACTCACGGTTTTTGGTGTAGGCCATTCTTGGATGGCCTTAACCTTTTCCGCATCTACCTGTACTCCCTTAGCACTCACCACAAATCCTAGAAATACAACATGATCAGTGCAAAAAATGCATTTTTCAAGATTTGCAAATAATTTTTCCTTTCTAAGCACATTCAAGACAACACTCACATGTTCAATATGCAAATCAAGACTAGTGCTATAAATCAGAATATCATCAAAATACACCACAACAAACTTGCCTAAAAATTCCCTTAAGACATGGTTCATTAATCTCATAAAAGTGCTTGGGGCATTAGTTAGCCCAAAGGGCATCACCAGCCACTCATATAAACCATACTTAGTTTTAAAGGCAGTTTTCCATTCATCCCCTTCCCTTATCTTAATTTGATGATACCCACTTTTTAAATCAATTTTAGAAAATATGCAAGCACCATGTAGCTCATCAAGAAGATCATCTAACCTGGGAATAGGATGTCTGTACTTGATCGTGATGTTATTAATAGCCCTGCAGTCAATGCACATCCTCCAAGTACCATCCTTCTTAGGTACTAAAATCAACTGAACACAGCACACGGACTCATGCTCTCTTGCACCCATCCTTTGTTCATCAATTCTTCAACTTGCCTTTGAATTTCTTTGGCCTCTTGAGGGTTGCTTCTATATGCAGGCCGATTGGGCAATGAAGCTCCGGGGACAAGGTCAATGTGATGCTCAATTCCCCTCAAAGGTGGTAATCCCATTGGAACCTCCTTTGGAAACACATCCTTGTATTCCTGCAAAAGAAATTCAACACTAGCAGGGACAGCAATTTCATTAGAGTTATTAGCAACATGCATATTATTTTTGCAATACAACAAGTACAATGGCTTGTTGGTGAGCAGCATCCTCTTCACCTCACTCTCTTTTGCTAGACAACTCATTTTGCTCTCAAGTGTTTCACTCCTTCCCACAAGTGTTTCACTCTTTTTCTTTCCACTCTTTTTATGTGTTTCACTCATTTCTCTTTTCTCTTGCACTCTCTTTTCTCTCAATTTTACCTGGTCCTCACACACCTCTCTAGGAGATAATGGTTTGAGAGTAATTTTCTTCTCATTGTGCATGAAAGAGATTTTATTTGTGAACCCATCATGAATTGCCTCGGTATCATATTGCCATGGCCTCCCTAAGAGGATATGGGTTGCCTCCATTGGGACCACATCACACAGCACCTTTTCACTATATTGTCCTATGGAAAGGCACACCTCCACTTGCTTGCTGACGATCATCTCCCCATCTTCACTCAGCCATTGAAGTTTGTATGGCCTAGGATGCGGTTTAGTCTCCAAATTTAATTTGGACACTAATCTAGAGCTAGCCACATTAGTACAGCTTCCACCATCAACTATCAACGAACAAAGTTTCCCATTGATTGAACATCTAGTGTGAAAAATGTTCTCTCTTTGGGAATGATCTAGGGCTTGCATCCGACTTCCCATCAACCTCCTAACCATCAACAAGTCACCCCCCATTGCTTCCACTTCTATTTCTTCCTCTTCCTCTTCCTCTTCTTCACTGGTGAAGACTCACTAGTGATTTCTCCATTCTCCTTCAGGACCATTGTTCTCTTAGTTGGACACTCGGAGGCATAGTGCCCTCTTCCCAAACACCTGAAGCATTTTACATCTCTAGACTTGGTTTTTGGAGGTGATGCGCGAGACCTCATTGGTGACTTTCTGTGTGAGGAAGCCATTGCTTTGGACTAGATGAAGAAGATCCTTTACCACTCTTGGACCTATCCCTCCAATGGTTGTTGTTGAAATTGGAAGAACTTTTTTTCATGGCCCCTTTTCTTTTGAGTTGTTGTTCTACCAAGACAGCTTTGTGAAATAAATCTTCCAACTCAATATACTCTTGCAGCTCAACAACATCTCTAATTTCATTGTTCAACCCACCCAAAAACCGAGCCATAGTTACTTCATTGTCTTCATTAATTTTGGCCCGAATCATAGTCACTTCCATGTCTTTGAAATACTCTTCAACACTCCTGTTGCCTTGATTTAATTTCCAAGTTTCAGCTGCAAATCCCTATTGTAACTAGCTGGTACATATCTCTTCCTCATGATGCTCCTCATCTCAGCCCAAGTGTCTACCAATGGTTCTTCATTTCTCAACCTCTCCCTTTGATACTTGTTCCACCAAATAAGCGCATAATCAAAAAATTCAGCTGTTGCCATCTTAACCTTCTGCTCCTCAGTGTAATTGTTACAAGAAAACACATGCTCAATCTTCAACTCCCACTCCAAATATGCCTCTCGGGTCTCCTTTTCCTCTGAAAGGTGGGATGTTTAGCTTGATCCCTTCAAGTCTGTTTTGTCTTTGCTCACCATCATTATCTCTTCTTCTATAATTTCTCCTTCCATCTCCAAAGCAGGCCAACCTTCATTACGAGGACCTTGATTCTCCAACAACTCTATTCTTGCATACATCTCCTCGCAGTGCTCTCTCAAGCATTCTTTGCATTTGAGCAATGAGAGCTTCAATTAGCAGTCTATTTGCTCCATCATGAGGAGGAGGAGAGCCATTACCACCTGTTCTCGACATATTCAAAATAACAAGAACAAATAGATAATATGAAAATAGGACCTCACCACTCTTCTCACGTGTTTACACTCTTAAGATGAACACTCGTGTATATCACTCTTGATGGCTGTTTTTTTTTTTTATGATGTATCTCTCTTGCCTTTTACCACTCTCTCCCTCACTTAAGGTTCTTACTTGAATCAGCCAATCTATTTCAAGAATCACTTTCACATGGCGAACAGAGTTTTAACACAAGTGGTAAAGAACAATTTTACCACTAACACTCACAAGAATGACAAAACAACAGATACTATGAAGAAAACAGAACAACCAAGACACTTTTGAGTTTAGGACAACAAATTAACAAGAACAAAAACCCACAAATTAGGCAGAAGCAACTGGTACTGATTATATATAAGTCCTATATGTCCAGAATTCAACAAGGCAACAATTCAGATACACTAAACACCAATTCACAATTACTCCATCTTCACTTCCTTTTTTTTTTTTTTTTAACCTTGCTGCAGAATTCTTTTTTTTTTTTTGTGTTGATGCAGAAAAATAGTGAAACAAAATAATTCAACACCAGTTGCAGAACCAGGGCACAACAAAAACAAGTAATTTGGAAACAAGTGCACAAAAACAGGAAAAAGGAAACTGATGCACTAAATCAGGATTAACGGAAGCAGACACAAAACTTACTAGAATTAACGCAATCAATCTAGAATCCAAACATTAATATGAAATTGATTCTAAATCAAGCTCTGATTACCAAATGATACGAAACCCTTGATTGAATTTTGAGACAAGCTGTTTTAGGACACAAAATCAGACTGCGTTTAGGATAATGTCGTAACTTGCAGCCCAGAAGTCCGATTGCGGCGATTCCAAAACGAGGTGAACACTCACGTTCTGAACTACGAAAAAGACTCAAGAAACGCTAAAATTGGACACGTAAAACGTGAGATATGGTCCAGAGAAAAATCGAACAGAAAATACCAAATTGAAATTCAAACGTGAATTCAAAGATGAACAATGAAAAGGAACAAGAGGGTTACTGGTTTTTAGGGCGCCACAAACCTGGGTTTGATAAGCCAACAAGGAAGATCGCTACAAGAATGTGAATTCTTGATAAGATCAAAGGTTCAACCAAGAACCCTAGTAGAGAGATTTTCTCACAAGTCTGAACAAAAATATGATTATGATTTCTTATTGATCTCCAATTGTTTTAATACATTTCAGCTTAGGAGTTTATGCACTACACTTAAGCAAACAAAAGAAAAAACAAAACTCTTAAGGACAAGCGTTTCTGACATGTAGTAGCGGTCAAGAATAACAAATCCTTATAAAAAAAACTTGGGTTCTAATCCTACCATAGCCAATATATTTATTATTTTATTTTATTTTATATACAGCCACACTAAAAAAAAAATAACCCCAAAAGCAAATTAAAAGTCTTGTTATTCAGATTGGCTCTTCTCACTCCAAGTGGGCTATGCATGTCAAAACTTTATTCTCCAAGTGTTGGGCTTCAGCAGATTGTTAGGCCTCTAATAGATTAGTCACCACTTGTTGAAGAGCTTCCTTCACTTTCCTAGCCCTTGCCCTTGTCATGGGTCCCCCAAGTCCTCCAAGTGCCTTGTTTTCTTTGTCCCTATCTGTGTTCCCATCACATTCACATAGTCCCGTTCATTAGGTGCTTTTGACTGAAATTCATGGAACAGATGATTGTAGCACTTGTGGTTCCACAACAGGTTGTTGATCAAGGCTGTATAGTAAGTTGCTGTAGCAGTTGACAGTGCCTGAATGTGGCTCACCATGTTGTAGAAGAGGGTATGTGGAAGGTTGAATGGGATCCCCTTTATGATATGGTATAGAATGAATCTATGTACAGCAGACACATGATCCTTAAACCTAACCTTGTGCAGGATGGTCTTATTGAGGATGTTCAAAGGTAGCTTGGCCAATGGAGTGAATAGTGTAGAATGTAGCTTCTTCTTATTGCATTCCACTATGTAATGGGGTCCAAGAATGATCCTTTCAACTATCTTAGCTGATAGTCCAGAGTCTCACGTCTCTTTGTAGTAGTTGGGGTGTAGCTCACACCCTATTGCTTGAACGATGGTAGTTAGGGATACGGTGATGTCATAGCCATAGACACTACTCACCATCTCGTTTCCCTTGATGGAAAAATTCTCCCAGAACTCCCTGATTAGACTAAGAGAAATCTTCAGTTTGTCGTTGAAGTAACCCCTTATCCTAGAAAGCTCGAAGAACCTTGAGAGGTTGAGACCATGCCCCTCAAGGTAGTTGACGTCCATGAAGTACTCCACATGAATGTTGCTGAAGTAAGATCCTCATGGGGGTATGATGATTGCTTCTACAAGAAAGAGGTTGATGTCCCTCTAAGCTAACTCACCCACTTCCCTTGCTTCAGAACTCCTAAAGTCCGTTGAGGAAGCAGGTAGAGCGTCTTCTACATGCTCATCAGTTACTAAAGGGGTTTCGGTTGGCGGCTTATAGGAGGAGGAACCCTTGGAAGATGAACCTTTGGCCATGGTGTTTAGTGAGAGAAAGGTTTAGGGTTTTAGGTTCAGAGAGGGCAATGAGAGAGAAGAGAGGTTTAGTTATGAAAACTTGTTGAGGAAGTTTTCGTAATCAGTTGGCATTCAAAGGCAATGGGTGGGCTTTATATAAAATTCAAACGGTTAGGGAATGTTTTGAAACAACACATTAAAGAAATAATAAATGTGCGTTTTAGGCTTTATGACTCAAAAACCCATTAAATGCTTAAGTTGAAAAAGAACTTTTCAAAAACACATGTGGTCTACTCATAAGTTGAGCGCAAAACATGTGACATGCACGTGCCCCACTAAAGTAAACACCAGGCGATGGGCCTTTAGTTTACTCATGGACAACAAATAGTGAGAAAACATTACTCCACATAGACCATCCCAATCTTTTCTCTCAAAAAGATTAGTCTATCTTTAGTACGGGGTTTTGTAAAAATATTAGCAAGTTGATCATTTGTTTTAACATATTCCAAATTAATGGTTCCCTTCTAAACATGGTCTTTAATGAAATGATGTTTTATCTCTATATGTTTGGCTCTCGAGTGCATGGTTGGATTTTTCAAAAGAGATATAGCAATAGTATTATCACAGAAGATAAGAATGTTACTCTCACAGATGTTGTAGCCTTCAAGTTGATTCTTGATCCACAATATTTGAGAGTAGCAACTTGATGCTTAGATGTATTCTATTTCTGCTATTGATAATGCTATTGTTCGTTGCTTCTTGCTGAGCCATGACACCATGTTGCCTCCAATGAAGTGGCAACCACCACTGGTGCTTTTTCTTTCAATTCTATCTCCAACATAGTTAGCATCACAATAGCCTGCCAAATTATATTCTTTATGCCTTTTGAAACACAAACCATGATTAGGTGTACAAAGAAGATATCTAAATATTCTTTTAACTGCAGACAAATGTACCTCCCTTGGATTAGACTGAAACCTTGAGCAGAGGTAGACACTAAACATAATGTTTGGTTTGGATGTAGTCAGATAAATTAATGACCTAATCATTCCTTTGAATTGAGTGACATCTACTTTCTTTGATTCTTCATCAAGCCCAAGTGATGTGGTAGGATGCATTGGTGTTTTCATTGCTTTGGCATCATCCATCTTGAATTTCTTCAAGAGTTCCTTCACATACTTAGTCTGATGTATGAATATTCCTTTACTAGTTTACTTGATCTGCAATCCTAGAAAGAACTTAAGTTCTCCCATCATGCTCATTTCGAACTTAGTCTGCATCAAAGTAGAGAACTCTCCACACAGTTTTTCATTAGTAGCACCAAAGATAATATCATCAACATAAAGTTGGACTATAATGAAATTAGAGGAATAGTTCTTGCGGAACAATATAGTATCTATCTTTCCTCTTATAAAATCATGTTCAATTAAAAATGAACCAAGTTTTTCATACCAAGCTTTTGGAGCCTGTTTAAGACCATACAAAGCTTTGTTTAATTTAAATACACAATCTGGAGAGATAATACTCTCAAACTCAGGGGGTTGTTCTACATAAACTTCTTCCTTGATTACACCATTGAGGAATGCACATTTTACATCCATTTGATAGGGTCTCATGTTCATATGAGTAGTAAATGAAAGTAAAATCCTAATTGCCTCAAGTCTAGCTACTGGAGCGTATGTTCTTCGTGTAATCTATACTTTCCTATGAAGATTGATGCCTCGCCTCTTCATTTAGATTTTTGGTATCTTCATACCTTAAGTCTTCTTCGTTCTCGTAGTCTAGTATTTTCTTTTTATGCCATAACATGTATGGATGATGGCATTGTATTGTTTGTTATAGGCTAAGCCATATCATTCTTGCTTGTTGTTTTGATATGCCCTATTTTTTATTATCTCTAGCATCACTAGATGATTTACGTCTTAGGAACTAATTCTGAGTGATTGCAATCAATTATAAGTTGTAGGAATCGATTACCAGATGGCCTAATCAGTTTTGAAACCATCTCTGGTATCTGGTTAATCGATTACCAACCATTACAATCGATTACAATGTTAATTTTAGAGTTTAGATATTGCCTTGTATCCATTGCAATCGATTACAAGACAATCTTTGAGATTCAGAAATTGCTTTGTTTCATTTGCAATCGATTACCATCTTGTGGTAATCGATTACCAAATGATCTTTGATATTCAAAATTGGCTCTGTCTTGTTTGCAATCGATTACAACAGCTGACAGCAAGTGTAAATCATATTCTAATACATGGGATAATCGATTACACCTTGTTGTAATTGATTATATCCGGTATAACGATCATTTTTAAAGATCTCCAAGACTCATTCTTTGTCTAACTAACTCCGAATCTTTTTGACCCATACCATATATTTGAATCCATATCATTATGTGCAGAACAATAGACAGTTACAATATCTTTTCATTCTTTTAATTGTCAAAATCCAAATCTTTGATTTGATTTTCAGATTTGATATTGCTTTGAACATTCTCTTCTTTCTTCTGCACATTCTCTAATCTCTTGAGTTTTAGAAAAACTCAATATTGCTTTTACTGCTATACCCATTTGAGATTGAACCTCTAAGCCTATACAGCTATATCCCTCTCTTGTTCTTTCATGAACTGAGGTGATTCAACATTAGTTCTTGACTGCTAAATTTGCTCATATTGGAGTTTATTGAACTGATCACATATCTGCTATATCATCACATCAAGGTGTTTTCGTTCTTTAATCTTTTTCATTGATCTTGTTTGTTTAGCATTATGGGAATTTCGTTCCTAAATGTTGTGTTGAAATTATATGGTATTTCTAATTTTACTTGTAATAGTGTGTTTAGAAATTGGATGGTGAATGGTGTTTTCACATTCAATCTTCTAGGTTCCTGTTTCAAGTTGTGAAATCAGGATTTGCTATGAATTGTATGTGCATGGTGTATGTAATCAAAGTCATAGTGGAACCCCTTGGTGAAAGGGAGAACTGGATGTAGATCGATGGTTGATTGAACCAATATAAATCAATAGGCTCTATCTCTCTATCCCTTGATCTATTTCAATTCAGTATTTGATCTTTATTAAGATAATTTGTTCTAAATCATTTCTTTTTGGTTTATTCAATCAATATAACATTCTCTGAAAAACGCTTTTATTAAAACCTCAAGAGCGGTGGTGAAAAATCTTTTTGAGGAAAAGAATCTGTCACTTTATGTTAAATCAATTCAACCTCCCCCCCCCCCCCCCCCCCCCCCCCCCCCCCCCCCCTTGATTGATTACCCGGCTGATCCTAACATCCTATGTGCTGAGTAACCTTTAGCCACTAGTCTAGCCTTATTTCTCACAACCTTACCATTCTCATCCAACTTGTTTCTAAAGACCCACTTGGCACCAACAACTTCTTTATTGTCTAATAGCTTCACAAGTTTCCAAACATCATTCTTTTGGAATTTGTCCAGCTCTTCTTGCATTACTTGGACCTAGCTCTCGTCTTCCATGGCATCATCAATGTGCTTTGGTTCTATTTCTAACAAAAGAGCTATTTGTTGGAATGATGATCTTGTTCTTACTAGAGCTTTTATCTCTCCAATGATTTGAGAAGGAGGATGGTTTTTTATCATTAGTCTGTTGCTACTTGGGGGTTCTCTTATTTCTTCATCATCATCATCTGATGTGGTCTAATGTTGAGCAGACGATCATGGAGTAGACGATAAGGGAGCAGACTATGAGGTAGTAGACGATGAGGGAGCAGGCAATGGTGGAGCAGACGGTGGTCCATCAGACAATGGTCTAGTCCTTGTCAGTCATTCATCTAGTCTTATATCTGCAAAAGAATCTTCTAACTCTAGTAGTTTCCTATCAGGTTGATTGTCATTAATACTTACATGAATAGCCTCCTCAACACTCTTGGTTCTAGAGTTAAACACTCTATAAGCCTTAGATGTTTTAGATCCAAGTAATGTTCCAGTGTCACACTTCGAATTAAACTTACCCAAAATATTTTTTGTGTTAAGAATGAAACATTGACATCCAAAAGGATGGAAGTATGATATGCTGGGTTTCCTTCCTCTCCATAATTCATATGCAGTCTTTTTAAGGATAAGCCTAATGTAAATTATGTTTTGTAAATAACAGGAAGTATTTACAACTTCTTCTTAAAAGTGCTTTGGAGCTAAGTTATCATTCAACATGGTTCTGACCATCTCTTACAATAACTTGTTCTTCCTCTCAACATCACCATTTTTCTGCGGTGTTCTAGGTGTTGAAAAGTTGTGAAAAATATCATTTTCTTCACTGAACCTTTGAAAACTTTTGTTTTTGAACTCTCCTCCATGGTCACTTCTGATAGAAGTTATACATACACCTTTTTCATTTTGACAAGTTTACAAAATTGATAGAAAGCCTTAAAAGCCTCGTCCTTATGAGTGAGGAATAGCACCCATGTCCATCTATAATAGTCACCAACAATAACTAGCCCATATCTTTTTCCCTTTAAAGAGGTTGTCCTTGTTGGACCAAATAGATCAATGTGTAATAGTTCTAGTGGTCTACAAGTGGAAACAATGTTTTTACTTTTAAAAGAGGTTTTCACTTGTTTCCTTTTCTAACATGCCTCACAAAGCAAGTCATCCTTATATGACATTGTTGGTAGTCCTCTTACGAGGCTGTGTCTCTACAGTTTTGAGATTAATCTCGAACTTGCATGGCCAAGCTTCTTATGTCATAACCAGACTTTCTTTGACTAACATCAAACATGATACATTTTGATCCTTTAGTTCATCAAGGTTAATCTTATAAAGATTGCCTTATCTCTTTGTAGAGAAAAGATGTGAACTAGTAGAGTCTTTGACTATGAATGATTCTTTGTTGAAGGATACATCATATCCACTATCGCAAAATTGACTTATGCTCAGTAGATTGTATTTTAATCCATCAACAAATATAACATTCTTTATTGAGAGACAAGGATGAATACCTACCTTACTGGTACCTGATCAGTGCATCTTCATGCACATTCTTCTACTGTTATTCTTAGGCATTTCCTTAGTTTATTTCAATAGTTTCACCATTTTCGTGTGTTTTCATATTTAAGTCTGTTTCTAGCTTTATTTAATTTTCGTATTTTATTTTCAGCATTAGCATCTTTCAATGGAAAATTCATAACTGGAGCTACAGGAATCGGATTGAGGCATTCTAATATTCGTTGGAAAGATAAGAGAAAGAGCTACAACTTTCATGTTGGAGTCAGAAGATGATTCGGATTGTAGAAGGCTTGAATAATTCGTCGAAGTTGCAGACGTTAAGAAATAATTTGTTTTGGGTCAATTTTATGGGTCTGGTTTGTATTTTCCGACCCGGTTCGGATTATTAGTGAAACTCTTATTCTATTAAAACGCTAGGGCCGGCTGCTGTGCATATATTCACTGTTCACGCAGCACTATTGACTCACTCACTATTCACGAAATTTCTTGGAGAGTTTTGAGCAATTGTAATGGAGAACTAATTTCCGAATAATCAATCTACTGCAATCGGATTCCACTTTGAGGTTCTTTTATAAATTCCATGTCAATCTGTTTCCTTTGATTTATTCCAATAATCTCAATTATTTGCTTAATTTGATTGTTGTTATAGGATATAAATCTTAAATTCGATTGGTTGTTTGATCTTGAATCAATTTCGCGTTAACGTAGCTTTTACATTATCGCGTTTGATCAGATTGTGTTTGTTTAATTCGCAATAGTTTTTAATCCGTTTTCTTAATTCGGTATTCAAGATCATATGCCGTATAATTTCTATTGCGCTTGTCAGTGGTTATTATAGTCGAATAGGATCAGACCCGTTTAGGGAATTGGAATTTATAGGGATCAATGATAAGTCGGAAGTCGATACAGTAGGTTGATTCGTTTTAGCTTATTCAATAATCACAATTTATTTTAATTCTTTTTTCTTGAAATCATAATCTAAACCCCCCATTAACCGTTACTGCATTGATTAATAATAATACAAGAATCCTTGAGAACGATACTCGAGTTGTCGTTACCATAACTACATTTTCAAAATCACTCGTTTTTGATCCGTGCGCGACAGCGGATCAAAATTGGCGCCGTTGCCGGGGGATTCTTGTCGTTATTAATCAATATTAGAGTCATAGGCTTAGTGTTCTCGCGTTTAGGCCATAGTTTCCCCACGGTTTTGGCCAATTCGCGTTGAGTTGAAAAAATCGGTTTTTGGAAAAATTGTGTCTGATTGCAAATCTTTTTTCCCTGCTGGGACCAGAAAAATCGTGCGATCAATAGTCCCTTACTTTAGAAGAGTTCTAGAAGAGTTAAGGGATTCCAACCTCAAATTGCCAAATTCCTCTTTTTTCTATTTTTAATTAATTTTTTACTGTTTTCATAGTGTCGAAAAAATCCAAAAAAATTCTCAAAATTCTAATTTCACTTCATTAGATTAATTTTGGTGTTTTTTTTTTTTTGAATTTATTTTAATCATTTTCCTTCATTCTGTTTGTTTTTGTATTTTGACAATTGTTGCTGCATTGCTGCATTAGTCTTGGCTACTAGGTCTTCTTGTTCTGATCTTTTTGATTGTGATCCTGAGGTAGAAAGAACTTTGCACACACGACGTAGAGCAGTCCAGGCTAGCAATAGTTCACCACCTGTAATTGATTCTGACACTGATTCCGATTACTTGCATAACTTGTTTGATTCAGATTCTGAAATTGTTTTTGATATGGCCGACCAAAGAACTTTAAGGCAGTTGGCTGCCCCTGATGTGAATTATAATGGTGTATGCATTGAGTATCCTGAAGCTGTTGCACCTTTTGAATTAAAATCTGGTTTGATACACTTGTTGCCAAGGTTTAATGGTCTTGCAAGTGAGGATCCGCATAAGCATCTGAAAGAATTCCAGGTTGTGTGTTTTACACCTTTGAGGCCTGAAGGAATCACTGAAGACCATATCAAGCTAAGAGCCTTTCTGTTTTCACTACAGGGTGCTGCCAAGGATTGGTTATATGATCTTGAATCGAATTTTATCACAACTTGGAATGATTCGAAAAAAATCTTCCTAGAGAGATACTTTCCTGCCTCTAGAGTTGCATCAATCAGAAAGGATATGTGGTATTAGACAAGGTAATGAGACATTGGCTGAGTATTGGGAAAGATTCAAACAGTTGGTATCCAGTTGTCCTCAGCATCAGATTACCGAGCAATTACTTATCCAATACTTTTATGAAGGATTGCTACCTATGGATAGAAACATCCTTGATGCTGCTAGTGGTGGAGCACTTGTTGATAAGACTCCAGCAGATGCCAAAAGCTTAATTCAGAACATGTCACTCAACTCCCAACAGTTCACAACCAGAAATAATTCTGCAGTCCAAACGAAGAGTGTGAACGAAATTCAGGTTTCCTCCAACAAAGCTTTAGAAACCAGAATTGACGAGCTCACCTCCTTAGTGAAACAGTTGGCGGTAGGTAAACCTCAACTGCAACCTTGTGTGGTATTTGTACTTCCGCCGAACACCCGACCGACACATGTCCTATTTTGCAAGATGAGTCGATTCTGAGAGTTACCCCAAGCTTATGCAGCAGCCCCTTTATGGAAATAATCGAAACAGGTACAACAACACTCCCGACTTGTCCACCAACAAATACCATCCCAATTGGAGGAACCATCCCAACCTTCGATATGGAAACCAAGAGCCCACACAAAGAACAAACTAGTGTTACCCCTTTCGCAACCACGAGAACACTCCATCAGCTACCACTTCGTATCTTCCGGACCTTCATTAGAGGACCTGGTCAAGCAACTAGCTGTTAACAATCTTCAGTTTCAACAAAGAACAGAATCTAGCATTCAAACCTTGTAGACACAGATTGGACAGCTTGCCACCTCAATGAATGCCATGCAAGCCCAAGGATCGAACCAACTTCCTGCCCAAACAGTTGTGAATCCAAAAGGTCCTAATGCTAATGTGAGTGCAATTTCCTTGCGATCCGGAAAGGTTACAGAACCAGCCCCCGAAAAAAATAAAAAAATTACTGAGGCAACATCTGAACCTTCTCCACCTTCTTTTGTTGTGGTAGAAACTGAAAAAAATAAAGAAAAAGAGTATGTTCCACCAATCCCCTTCCCACATAGAGTTCTGAAAAATAAAAGGATTGAGGAGGAAGACAAAGAGAGAGAGATCTTGGATGTTTTCAGAAAAGTTGCGGTAAACATTCCGCTTCTTGATGTAATTAAGCAGGTTCCAAAGTATGCAAAGTTTCTGAAGGATTTGTGTACAAATAAGAGGAGGATGAAGGGAAGTGAAAGAGTCAACTTGGGAAGAAATGTTTATGCTTTTATTCAGCCCAAGCCTTCATGTGAAAAAGTTACCGGCGAGCAAAATGTTTCAGCCCTCACTCAGGTCTTGCCGCAAAAGTGCAAGGACCCGGAACTTTTGTTATTCCTTGTACCATCGGGGATAGTAAATTCGAGAATTGCATGCTTGATTTAGGAGCGGGCATTAATGTTATGCCTACTTCTGTTTATAATAACCTTTGTCTTGGTCCTTTGCAGCATACTGAGTTTAATCATTCAATCGGCAAACAGGAGCAATGCTCGCCCATGGAGTAGTGGAAGATGTCCTTGTTCAAGTTAACGATTTGATTTTTCCTGCAGATTTCTACATTACGGACATGGAAGGAGAAACTAAGTCAAGCAGAGCTCCCATCATTTTAGGCAGACCATTCATGAAAACGGCAAAAACAAAAATTGATGTTGACGATGGAACCATGTCCATGGAATTTGGTGACATTGTCGCGAAATTTAACATTTTCGATGCCATGAAACATCCCTTGGAAGAGCATTCTGTTTTTCATATTGAATTGATCTCTGAATTGGTTGATGACACTTGTTCTGAATTATTTTCACTTGATTTTCCATCTTTATCGGGTTTTGATGATGTTTTCTCATGTGCTGATTGTATTGACACTAACCTTTGTGTTGTATGTGCTGAGATTGATTCTGTCTTGCAGGGTAACATGTTTCCTACAGGTGAAGTTGTTGTCGATGAAGTTGTTTATGCCGCTGATGCGCTTGACATCCCGGTTGCCCCAAACATTCCATCCATTGAGCAACCCCCATCCTTAGAGTTGAAACAACTCCCTGAAAACTTGAAATATGCTTATTTGGAGAGTAATGAAAAACTCCCTGTTATAATTTCTTCTAACCTTGATTTTGATCAAGAAAATAAGCTTTTGCAGGTTTTGAAGAAGCACAAGAAGGCGATTGGGTGGACATTAGCTGACATCCCAGGTATTAGTCCTTCCATGTGTATGCACAAGATTTTGCTTGAGGATGGTGCGAAAACAGTAAGGCAGCCACAAAGGAGGCTTAATCCTTTGATCCTCGATGTGGTGAAGAAAGAGGTAACCAAACTCTTGCAAGCAGGTTTCTACTGGCCCACTGTTTTTAAAGATGCTTATGAGACTTACCGCACTTGTAAAGAGTGCCAGATAGCAGGTACAACCATCACTCGTAAGAGTGAAATGCCTCAGCAACCTATGCTTTTCTGTGAAGTATTTGATGTACGGGGAATCGACTTCATGGGTCCTTTTCCTGTATCATTTGATTTTCTCTACATTTTACTTGCTGCTGATTACCTTTCAAAGTGGGTAGAAGCTATCCCCACTAGGACTAATGATTCAAGAGTTGTTGTAGATTTTGTCAGGTCCAATATCTTTTGCAGGTTTGGAATACCCCGAGCCATTATAAGTGACCAAGGCACTCACTTCTGTAACCGCACCATGGAAGCTTTGCTCCAGAAGTATGGAGTTATGCACAGAGTCTCTACTGCATATCACCCACAAACTAATGGGCAAGATGAGATCTTAAACAGGGAGATCAAACAGGTTTTAGAGAAAATGGTGCAACCAAACAGGAAGGACTGGAGCCGCCGTCTAGAAGACGCACTTTGGGCCCAAAGAACAGCTTTCAAGACACCCATAGGGATGTCTCCTTATTGACTTGTTTTTGGTAAGGCATGTCACCTTCCTGTAGAGATAGAACACCGTGCTTATTGGGCGGTGAAAAGTTGTAACTTGGAAATGCAATAAGCAGGTATTGAAAGAAAACTCCAATTACAACAGCTTGAAGAGTTTAGGCTAGAGGCTTATGAAAGCTCTAGGATTTATAAAGAGAAAACCAAACACTTCCATGATAAAATGATTTCTAGGAAGGAATTCTCTGTGGGCCAATAGGTCTTACTGTTTAACTCCTGCCTTAAGCTTATGGCTGGGAAACTTCGATCCAAATGGATTAGCCCTTTTGTTGTTACTAATGTTCTCCCTTATGGTGCAGTAGAAATTAAAAGTGCAGGTACTGACAAAGTTTTCAAGGTTAATGGGCAGCGCCTGAAGCTATTCCATGAAAGTTCAATGCCTGAAGATGCAACCATAGAAGAGCTTTCTTTGGAAGCGCCCAACCACACTGCAACTTGATCAGGGGGCACCCTTTCCTTTCTCTCACTCTTACTTTATAATTGAGTTCTTTTCATTGAGGACAATGTATGTCTTAAGTGTGGGGGTGGGAACCATTTGTTTTTGTTTTTGTTTGTTTTTACTTTAAAAAAAAAATGGAAAATGCATGTTTTTTTCGTTGATTATCTTGCTACAATTGTGAGTATTCTCTATGTTCTTTGTCAAAAGACTTGTGGTGTGATGTGATTGATTCTTTTTGCACATTCTTAGTTTGTATGTTTGACTAAACCCTAAATTGTACATCACTAATGGAAGATCACTAACCCTTGTGAGATTTTGAGCCTAATAATGGATAACATAAAAAATCCATCTCTTTCTTTCTTGTGTGATTTCACTCATGTTTGTTAGTCTCTAGAACTTGAATTGACTCTTGTTGAAGCTTTTTGTTTACTTGTGCACACTGAAATGATAAAGGCATCTTGTTTTGTTTTGTTTTTTTTTACCTAGTTAGCCAAAAAGCCAACCTTGATAATATCATCCCTTTGTTTGGAAGCCCCTTTGAGCCTATTATCCTTTTTTGTGTTTGAAACTCATTACAAGCCGAAAAGTGAAAAACAATGTTATCACCCTATTCAAAGGGTTGAAAGGGTCTTGTATAGAGTTGTGTGGGGTTGAACATTGTTGTTATGATGTTGGTTGGTAGAAAAGAAAAAAAAATAGAAAAGAAAAAAAATAAAGAAGGATGTCAATGCTAGTCCTTCTGAAAAAAAAAAGAAAAAAGAAAGAGAAGAATAAAAGGAAAAGGAGAAGAGAAATAAGTTGTGAGGTTGTTTTTCAATCGCCATTGAGATATTATTTAGTTCAACTCCCGCAATTCTTTTAATTTTCTTTTAACTCTTTGAATTTTAGCTTAGTACCCCTTTAGGATGTATCTCACCCTAACCTTGGCCAAGTTACAACCATAATAAAAGTCCTTTTGATCTTTGTGTGCAATGTATTTCAAATTGTGAATGTTAGAGTCTTTTCAAGCTTATGGTAGTACTATCTCTCATGTTGTGCTTTGAGTGTAAACAATAACCTAAACACTTGAGAGTTGAGTGGAAACAGTTTATCTTGTGAGGATCTTGATGCTTTTGATGTACTTTTTGGTAATCTGTTTTTCATATTTACTTTGACTGTCACAAAAGAGTTACTCACTAATGTCATATTCTTTAAGCTTAGAATTAGGAGTTTGCTTGCACTTTGTATCCTGATAACCTCTGAGTTTGTATGCTCTGTTTCGTTTTTGTTTTGAAGTTTTTCTGTTTTTAATTTTTAATTTTGCTCGGAGTGCAAAAGTTTAAGTGTGGGGGAATTTGATCAGTGCATCTTCATGCACATTCTTCTACTGTTATTCTTAGGCATTTCCTTAGTTTATTTCAGTAGTTTCACCATTTTAGTGTGTTTTCATATTTAAGTCTGTTTCTAGCTTTATTTAATTTTCGTATTTTATTTTCAGTATTAGCATCTTTCAATGGAAAATTCATAACTGGAGCTACAGGAATCGGATTGAGGCGTTCTAATATTCGTTGGAAAGATAAGAGAAAGAGCTACAACTTTCATGTTGGAGTCAGAAGCTGATTCGGATTGTAGAAGGCTTGAATAATTCGTCGAAGTTGCAGACGTTAAGAAATAATTTGTTTTGGGTCAATTTTATGGGCCTGGTTTGTATTTTCCGACCCGGTTCGGATTATTAGTGAAACTCTTATTCTATTAAAACGCTAGGGCCGGCTGCTGTGCATATATTCACTGTTCACGCAGCACTATTGACTCACTCACTATTCACGAAATTTCTTGGAGAGTTTTGAGCAATTGTAATGGAGAACTAATTTCCGAATAATCAATCTACTGCAATCGGATTCCACTTTGAGGTTCTTTTATAAATTCCATGTCAATCTGTTTCCTTTGATTTATTCCAATAATCTCAATTATTTGCTTAATTTGATTGTTGTTATAGGATATAAATCTTAAATTCGATTGGTTGTTTGATCTTGAATCAATTTCGCGTTAACGTAGCTTTTACATTATCGCGTTTGATCAGATTGCGTTTGCTTAATTCGCAATAGTTTTTAATCCGTTTGCTTAATTCGGAATTCAAGATCATATGCCGTATAATTTCTATTGCACTTGTCAGTGGTTATTATAGTCAAATAGGATCAGACCCGTTTAGGGAATTGGAATTTATAGGGATCAATGATAAGTCGGAAGTCGATACAGTAGGTTGATTCGCTTTAGCTTATTCGATAATCACAATTTATTTTAATTCCTTTTTCTTGAAATCATAATCTAAAACCCCATTAACCGTTACTGCATTGATTAATAATAATACAAGAATCATTGAGAACGATACTCGAGTTGTCGTTACCATAACTACATTTTCAAAATCACTCGTTTTTGATCCGTGCGCGACAGCGGATCAGTACCCCTTATCTTCCCTTTCTAATTCCCTTCGAAAGTGACTGTACCACCATGCATGGGTGTTAGGCTTAGGCTTAGGAACATAGACATTGCGCTCGTCATGTGATGTGAGCAGCCACTATCCAAGTACCATCAATGGTGTCTCTTTCCTACCATCAAGGACATCTGCAACAAGAATTATTTTGTTCTTAGGTACCCAAACTCTTCTAGGTCCTTTGAAATACACAAGAACACACTAGAAGGGGAGGGAGGGGGGGTTGAATAGTGGGTTAATAATAAATCTTTTCACAGTAGATATAAGTTCACAAGTTGCCTATGTAGATATACAAAGGTTTAAGCAAGCTAATATATCTTTTCAAGGCAAAGCTTTTAAAACCTTTTCAGAAGTGCACAGTGTGCTAGATGAGCAAGTGTAAACACAAGATAGAAAAAGTAGAATGCTTGTTTTTATATTGGTTCAATCAACCTGAACTATGTCCAGTTCTCCTTTAACAACTGTTAAAGGGTTCCACTATAATCAACTAATTACAAAAACAAGTATTCCTTACTACCACTTCTGGCTACAAGTATTCTCTGTGCCACTACTGGCTACAAGTATTCTAAACCACTCCTAGTTACAAGTATGAATCTCCCCCTGAGATTATACTACCCAAGTATTCTTTTATCACTAAGCCACTCCTAGCTTTCTATTCAAATATGAATAAGATTCAAGTAACTCTCAAAGAGAGGATATGAATATGGTTTGAATCTTTGTGAGCTTTGTAGAAGATTAAGTTTGCTTTTCTCTTAGCTTTGTTTTCTCACAAGGTTCTAGCTTTTCTTGAAGTTGGCTTTCTTTGCTTTTCAACTTGTGCTTGCTTGCTTGCTTTTCTCTTTGATACTTTTTTTTTCAATTCTTTCTTCTTCGTTTTCTCTTTTTCTTCTCATTGCATGGAAGCATCTATTTATAGTAGAGCTTGATGGATTTGAACATTGGAGAAGAAAGGTTTCGTTGTCTCACAGTTGAGTGTTAAAGTTGCTCTAGCTTGAGCTTGATTGGATTAGAGCAGATTTCTGTCTTGTCACAACTCTGCTTTAGTTGTAAGTGTTCTTCTCAAAGTTGATTAGCCTTTTTGTTGTACCTACTAGACTTCACATTTCATGAGACATGCAAGCAGACATACGAGGTATATATATGAAAAGTGTTCAATGAGTATCTACCTCTCTTTCTGTTTTAGACAATGTGTTCTTAAAGTCAAGTTATAGTCATTAAACGCATAGTCTGTAGAGCATTGAATAAATCATGGTCTGGTCCATCAAAGACATAGTCTGGTTCATCAAAGACATAGTTTGGTCTGACTATGCATGGTATAGTCCAACTATTGCATAGTCTGGTCCATGATTCATGCATGGTTTGGCTTAGCACTAATGCATAGTTTGGTCTGAGACTTGTATCGTCTGGTCCGAGACTTTGCACAGTTTGTTCCTAGACTACTGCATGGTTTGGTCTGAGACTTTGCATAGTCTGTTCCAAGACTATTGCATGGTCTGTTCTGAGACTCTTCTTAGTCTTTCCTAAGGCCATTTCATTGTCTATTTTGACTTAACATTGTCTAATTAAAAAGCACTTTGGATGCTTGGTTTGTTATCAAAATGCTTTTAGATAGTCAATATAATAGAGTGAGATTGAAAAGATTATACCATTGTCTGTGATGAATTTGGTTCCCTAAAATTACTTAATTTCAAACCATTAGTTGATCAAATATTATCACATTTGTTATCATCAAAACCAATCAAAAGATTAGGGGTCAAACATCATCCAATGCCTTGGTTCTAACATCCTTTGGGGTTAGCTTTAGAGGTAGATGATTTACCTCTTGTGGGCAATTTTTTGCTTTTGAACTTCACATGTCCATTCTCTTATTGAGACTTACTAGAGGAAGCATTATCTTTAGATGCTTCTTTCTTGCGTGTGAATCCAAGGCCAAATTTTTCATGTGGATGTCTATTGATTGAAATCATTTTGTTTAAACTTCCAGACCCACTTACAAATTTGCGTAGAGTAATCTTGAGGGATGCAACTTCATTGCACAATTTTGCAACTTCAACTTCATCTTTACTCAAGGTTCTTACCTTGTTGATTTCATCAGTTTCTTTAATCGGTTCATTCAATTTCCTTCTATGTTGTTCTTTTTCTACCCAGAGTTCACTCTTGCTTTTAATTAAGCATTAGTGTTCTATGGTTAGGTTTTGAAAATCTTCAGTAAGAACATTATTACCTGTGACTAATGTGGTACATTTGTCAGATAGCTTAGTGAATGAAGACTCAAGTTCTTCATGTTCTTTTGAAAGTTATTAAATTTCTTTTTCATAGATAGATAGGCCTTTGAAAGAATTGATGAGTTAAAAAGAAGTTCTTGATAAGCTTATTGAAGAGAAGAAAGGTCATTGAGATCTACCTTAGTTTCTTCTTCATCTGAAGCTCCAGACGTAGACATTGAGCTGTTGTTGTTAGTCATCAGACCTTGTTCATTGTTTGATGCATCTTCTTCACCAAACGCAGACGATAAAGGTGTTGCATCTGCCATTAGACAGAGATTGGCCTTTTCATCTAATGCTTTTGATTCTTCCTCGTATGTTGAGTCTTCTAGCTCTTCCCATGTGGACATTAGCCCTTTCTTTTTGGGAAAGCTCTTCTTGTCCCTTTCCTTCCCTTTGCTTAGCTTTGGACATTCTGATTTGAAGTGTCTTGGCTTCTTGCATTCATAACAAACAATAGGATTTTTCTCCTTTCTTTCATGGTCTTTAGGGAACTTCTTGTTGAAATTCTTCCATCTTGATCCTCCTTTCTTTCTCCATATCTTGTGGATCCTTCTGGAAATAAATGATAGCTCATCATCTTCTTCGCTTGAGGATGTGATCTCCTCTTCTAACTCCTCGGCCTTGAGTGCTTTTAAAGTCCATCCTCTGGGTGGTTTGGACAACTAGCCTTCAAATGATGGCTCTTTAAGCATAGTCTACTTGGGCTTTTAAGCCTTAAGAGGTAGAGTTTTGCCTTTTCTCATTTGGGCATCTCCTTGTAACTCTTGCTCATGTAGAGTCAATATGCCCACGAGCTCTTTTAGAGCAAGATAGTCCAGGTTCTTTGAAGCTCTAATGGATGTGACTTGCGGTCTCCATTGTATAGGCAAGCTGCGAAGAACTTTGTCAATGTGTTTGAAGTTCTCGAAACTTTAACAAGGTTTTGTAGCTCATTTAATATAGTTTGAAATCTAGACATCATAGCAACAATATTTTCATTTTCTTCCATAGTAAGAGTTCATATCGTCTGGTTAAGACACTTACTTTGTTTATCTTTACCTGAATAGAACCTTCATAAGTCATTATGAAAGTGTCCCACATTTCTTTGGCTGACTTGAACTGGCTAACTTTCTTGTGCTCAGTTTTTGATATGCAGCCACAAATAGAGTTCCTTGCTATGAGTTGAGAAGGAATCTTTGCTTTTGTTCGTCAATCCAGAGATTTCTTGGAATCTCATTTAGTTCTTCATCAATTGGATTGTAGTTTCCATTCTCAACCACATCCAACACATCTATATGGCATAACTCAAAGAATGATTCCATTCTTTGTTTCCAATAACCAAAGTTCTTTAGCTCTATATCTATGAAGATATTTATTATAGACTGAGCTCTGATACCAACTGAAATACACAAGAACACACTAGAAAGGGGGGGGCTTGAATAGTGGGTTAATAAAACTTTTGGCAACAGGTATAAGTTCTAAGGTTGCCTTTATAGATATATGAGGGTTTTAAAACAAGCTAATATATCTTTTCAAGACAATGCTTTTAAAACCTTTTCAATGTGCATAGAGTGCAAGATGAATAAATGTAAGCACAAGATAATAAATGTAGAATGCTTGTTTTTATATTGGTTCACTCAACCTGAGTTATGTCCAGTTCTCCTTTAACAACTATTAAAGGGTTCCACTATAATCAACTAATTACAAACAAGTATTCTACACTGCCACTCTTAGCTACAAGTATTCTCTATGCCACTACTAGCTACAAGTATTCTAAACCACTACTAGTTACAAGTATGAATCTCCCCCTAAGATTATACTACCCAAGTATTCTTTGATCACTAAACCACTCTTGGCTTTCTATTCAAATATGAATAAGTGTTTGAATCTTTGTGAGCTTTGTAGAAGATGAAGTTTATTTTCTCTTAGATCTCTTTTCTCACTAGGGTTTCAAGCTTTCTTGAAGTCTACTTTCTTGCTTGCTTTTCGTTTGAATGATTCGTTCTAGTTCGTTAGCCTTCTCATTGCATGGAAGCATCTATATATAGCAGAGTTTCATGGATTTGAACGTTGAAGAAGAATGATCCGTTGTCTCACGTTGAGTGTTGAAATTGCTTTAACCTGAGCTTGATCAGATAAGAGCAAGTTCATGTTTTGTCACAACTCTACTTTTCACTGTACGTTTGCTTCTCAAAGCTGATTAGCCTTTTTAGTTGTACCTACTAGACTTCCCATTTCATAAGACATGCAAACGGACATACGAGATATACTTGAAAAGTGTTCAGTAAAGATCTACCTCTCTTTCTGTTTTTAGACACAACGTTCATAAAGTCAAGTTATAATAATTAAGCATGTTTCTGTAGAATATTGAACTACTCATGGTTTGGTCCAACTAAGACATAGTTTGGTCTGATTGTGCATGGTTTGGTCCAACTATAGCATAGTTTGGTTTAAGACTTATGCATGGTTTGGTCCAACACTATTGCATAGTTTGGATTGAGACTTGTATCGCCTGGTCCAAGATTTTGTATAGTTTGTTCCAAGACTACTGCATGGTCTGGTCTGAGACTTTGCACAGTTTGTTCCAAGACTACAAGACTTCACTTAATCTTTCCTGAGATCATTTCATGGTCTATTCCAACACAACGTTTGTCTGATTAAAAACACTTTGGATGTTTGGTTTGTTATGAAAATGCTTTCAAACATTCAATATAGTGGAGTGAGATAAGAGAGATTATACCATTGTCTATTATGAGTTTGATTCCCTGAAATTACTCAATTTCAAACCATTAGTTGATCAAATATTATCACATTTGTTATCATCAAAATCAATCAAAAGATTAGGGTCAAACATCATCCCATGCCTTGGTTCTAACACCCATTTGTCCCGACACTAGCCCACAATGTTGCCAATAATGAATTTTGTGTTAAAACCAAGACATTTGATGATGTTTGACCCCTAATACCTTGATAGGTTTGATGATAACAAATGTAATAATATTTTATCAATTAATGATTTCAGACTAAGTGATTTCAGGAAATCAAAGTAAGAACAGACAATGGTAATATCTCTCAACTCAAATCCTACGCTCTAACTGTCTGAGAACTTATAATGGTTATATTTAACACTGAAAATGGCTATAAACAGATTTAAATAAGTTCTTAACTAATTTTGCTGTCTCCAGGCCAGACGATGTCTGATGCCAAGCGCCAAACGATGTCTGATGTCCAGCGCCAGACGATGTCTGATGTAAGGCCAAACGATATCTAAGGCTAGAACATACCATGTCTTTTAATTAAGAATGTGTTTGTTAAGCTAGATGATGTTTGATGCAAGGCCAGACGATGTCTAAGGCTAGAACAGACCATGTCTTTTAATTAAGAATGTGTTTGTTAAGCCAGATGATGTCTAAGGCAAGAACAGACCATGTCTTTCAATAAGAATGTGTTTGTTAAAGCCAGACGTTGTCTGTGCATGAACAGACCATACTTAATCAAGACTAGACTATGTTTGTTAAGCTAGACTTTGTCTATGTAGGAACAAAACGTAAACTGTCATAAGTATTGAGGAATACGTGCTTTATAATTAATTCTTTACTCAATAAAGGCACTGCTGCAACTGAAACAAAGGGAGATACCCTTTAACATTCCTTTCTTTGATTCCTCATTTTACTTGCAAGTCTCGTACTATGTAAAGTGTGCAGGTAGCCAAAAGAACCAAGCAGCATTGGGATGCACACTTTTAGCTAAAAGACAAACTGTAACAGAGACAAAAACCTGCTCCCGTCAGATAAAGCACAGTCAAAGCTACTTCAACACTCTACTGTGTGAGACAACGGAAAGAAGTCTTCTCCAACATTCAAATTCATCAAGCCCACTTTATAAGGAAGACTCTCTGAAACAAAAAAAGAGAACGAGCAAAACATGAGAAGAACGAATTGAACGAGAACTAGATAACAAAAAATCTAGACAGCAAGAGAAAGCATTCTGAGAGCAAGTCTTGAACATGAGTTGAGGGAAACAGAACACCCATCCTCTACAAGCTCACGTAGATTCAACAATTGATTATATCCTCTCCTTGAGAGTTATTTGAATCTAATACATTTTTGTATAGAAAGCGAGGAATGGCTTAGTGATAAAAGAATACTTGGGAAGTATAATCTTAGGGGGAGATTCATACTTGTAACCAAAAGTGGTTTAGAATACTTGTAGCCAGTAGTGGCATAAAGAATACTTGTATCCAGAAGTGGCAGTGAAGAATACTTGTTTTGTAATCAGTTGATTATAATGGAACCCTTTAACAGTTGTTAAAGGAGAACTGGACGTAGCTCAGGTTGAGTGAACCAGTATGAAAACAAGCTCTCATTTGCTATCTTGTGTTTACAAATATTTATCTTGCTCACTGTGCTCTTTTGAAAAGATTTTCTATGTTTTGCCTTGCAAGGATATATTTGCTGCTTTAAACTAACATATATCCAAGAGGGCAATTTGTGAACTAATAGTATTTGCAAAAAGGTTTAAACCCACTATTCAACCCCCCCCCCCCCCCTTCTAGTGTGTTCTTGTGTATTTCATTTTGAAATTGTTTGGTAGAACCATTTGCATCTTCAACCAATTGTAACAACTTGTCCAAACCCCAAACGTGAATTTGCATGTAAAAAACAAATGTTCGATGTCCTCCACCTGCTCCTTGCAAAAACAACATAACTCTTCTTCCTCTGGCAATGATATTCCCCTACTAATTAGGCCCAGTTTTAGGTAGCCTATTAAGTGTTGCTCTCCATATAAGAGCATTCACCTTAGATGGAACCTTTATATCCCATAACTGTAAAAAGAACTTAGAAATATTGACTTGTTCTGTACTAGCAAGACATACATAAGATTCTCTAACAGAAAATCTTAAACTCCTGACCCTCCAAATCCACTCATCAGACATCCCTCCCCTAATATTGACAAAATTGATCTCTCTCACAAGCTCTCATTCCAATTGTTTTTCCCACTCAAACAGATCTCTCCTCCACCTTAAGGACCACTCCCACACCCCATCCACCCAATTTCCCATCTCAATCACCTTTGTTTCTTTCTGTAATGATATATTGAATAATCTAGCATATCTCATGCAAAATTCCCTCACTAACCCACTTACCACCCCAAAAGCTGGTGTTTTTCCCCTCCCCCAAAACTCTCTTAACCTTTCCCCAGAACCACCCATTATGCTCCCCTAACAAACAATTATTGATAATGGTCTTCTACCAGGAAGACGACACAATGTTTCGTGACCATCCATTCTCACCAGCCCCCCTCGCTTTAAGTACTTTAACCCATAACGCCTCCTCCTCATTCATGAATCTCCACATCCACTTAGCTATTAATGCTTGATTGAGCCTTCCCACATCCTTAATCCCCAACCCTCCTTTGTACTTTGGTTGACATACCTTCTCCCAACTTACCTAACACATCTTCCTCTCCCCCTCCTTTGGCCCTTAGAGGAAATTTTGTTGCATAGCTACAATTGAAGTTTCCACCTTCTTCAGCAACTTGAATAAGGACAGATAGAACAAAGGGATCGATGTCAACACTAACTTCAACAAGCATATCCGGCCACCGAAGGACAAGTATCTGTGTTCCCAGGATCCCAATTTTGTTCTTAATTTATCAATGACCGACTTCCAATCAAATATGCATCTTGCCCTTCCCCCAATTGGTATACCAAGGTACTTGAAAGGAGTAAACATCACCTTGCAATGTAGAATTGATGATGTGCGTTGAATAACCGATTGAGGTACCGCAATCCCTACAAGGCTACTCTTGTGGAAATTTACTCTCAACCCCGATACAATCTCGAAGCACCACAACATACTCTTCAAAGTAAAGAAATTTTTCACTATTGGCTCGCCTAGGAATAGTGCGTCATCAACGAATTGTAGTAGTGGGATCCTCAAGTTGCCATCACTGAGCTCTTGAGAATAATCCTTTCATGCATGCAATCTGCATTAATTACCCCCAAGGCCATCCGCAACCAATAAGAAAGGAAGGGCACAAGGGGATTGTCTTGTCTCAACCTTCTATGATTCTTGAATTCCTTCATCTGGCTCCCGTTCACCAAGACAAACATTGACAATGATTCCAAACACCCTTTAATCCATGAGATCCATTTTGAGCAGAATCCCATTCTTTCCATATATTAACTTTAAAAGAACTCATATTGTTCATGTATTGGTTACAAATAACTTTTTTTTGTAGTATTTTTTTACAACAATAGTTACATACATTACTTTTAGAGTTGTCAAAATGTGTCAGTCCACTTTTTTTGTAGTATTTTTTTACAACAATAGTTACATACATTACTTTTAGAGCTGTCAAAATGTGTCAGCCCAACCTGTTGGGCCTAGTCCACCTTGACCCACCTAATTGGTGGGTCGGGCCAACTCAACTCATTATATATTCTTTTTTATACAAAACACATTCAATATTTGAAAAAAAGTAAAATCACATTACAAAATACTAAAAAACAATGGAAAAACAAATTTTAAGTCTTAAACAACATTACAAAATAATCATCCACATTACAATTTTTAAGTCTTAAACAATTAGGGTTACCCATTGGTAGGTTCGTGAGTCAACCTGGCCCACCACGGCGTGGTGGACGAGGTCATTGGTAGGTCGGGTTCAATTTTTGAACTCACAAAAAAAGTGTCATTTTTTCTTTCTCAGTCTAGCCTAGACCCGTGGTGGACTGGGCCAACCCAAAAATTCTAGCCCATTTGATAGCTCTAACTACTGTAATTGTATAAGAGTATATATTAACTTTTAAAATCACACTAGAGAAATTAATTGTAACTAATCATATGTGATAAGATGAAATATATCCACAAATATTTTATTACATTTGTATTATAAATTTAGATGAAATATCATAGTGTATTTTTTTTTTTTATATCTACCTATAGAAATTAAAAAAAAAAAAAACATGTTTTGATAGTTTTGTTGTAAAACTATATCATAAGTCTAGTTGAGTAGATAATTAACATTGACCATAATTTGATCATATATCTCAAATACCTGACTGCCTAACTAACTAATTAAACCTTAATCATGGTTTGTTCATGAAGCCTTAATACCCATTTATTTAAGTCCAAATGATAAGGAGAAAGAGAAATAAAAAAAAATATTATCTTAACCAAAGTAATTCGATCTCCGTCTAAACTAAAGTGTATGGGCCTTTACTCTTTTTTTTTTTTTTCACAAAAGGCCGGTTGGATTCGTCCATCACATCAGCCAATTTATCACTTGAGTGGAGTATCTTTAACTTTGTTTTGAGAAGTATCTTTAACTTGAACTCTACATTAGCCAAAATGACAAAGTGTCAACATGTCCTTAAAAAATAACGTTGTTTTGTTACTATTTTTTTTTTGCAAAATGATATCATTTTGTTACTAACATGATGATAAAATATGTAAAAAATAATGAAAACATAATGCAAATATCAGCAAATTAAAAAAAAAAAACATGGTGATAAAACTCGTGAAATGATAATAGTCGAGGAATAAAATGTAAAATTAAGCATTTAGATTATTTTATAAACAACAACATATTCACATGCCTAGAAATAAAAATGATATAAAAATAATTTTTATTGGAATAATTAGATCTCTTTATTTTATAATCTATGGCAAGATTTTTTTATTATTATTATTTTCTTTATATTTTTCAATCTTTCCCAAGGCGCTAGCATGGTTTCGGTTTGGTGGATGTGGTTGTGGAGCAATTGGAGGGGCTAAGAATACTGAAGTTTATTTTTTATTTTCCTGAAATCTCAGTCCATCAAGGTTTCAAGAGAAGGACTCGAAGCATCCCAACAAGGTTGACACCCACCAAGCTCCCTATCACAAACCAAGATAGCTGTAAATATTATTAAAGAAATTAATGATGAATACAAGTGAACATGGGGGGCCAAACCAAACCCATGAAGAGAAAACGAAGATACAAAATGAAGTTCTTAGCTAAATCTAAAATTAGCTTGCATACATTGATTAATCATAAAATTCCTAAGCAAAAACCTAGGAAGTGTACTAAACCAAGTGTAATCACATTTGGAGTGAACTCCATGCTTGGCAAGGAGATTCGCACAACTATTTCCCTCTCTAAAGATTTGAGTGGCACGAAACATGAATTCCAATTTTGGGGCCGTTGGAAGTAACCATCTTCTTCTCAACTTCCAAGGGACAAGAAGTGAATTTTTAAAGGCATCAATGACTAGTTGACAATCACACACCAACCATAACCGCTGCTAGTCGTGAGCATGAGCAGATTCAAGAGCAAGGATGACAGCCATCAATTCAACAAAAAACAAGTTTTGTATACTAAGGAACATAGAAAATCCACCAATGAAGCAGCCATGATTATCTCTAAAAATTGCACCAGCAGCCGAAAAACCAAGATGACCAAATGCTGCACCATTGGAGTTGCATTTTAACCATCCAGCAAGAGGGTGCAGCCATATGAGAGCTTGAATTTGTGGTGCAGAGGAGGGCCAGGCTTCTATATGAAATGCATGAAGAAAATCAGTCTCAATATGGCTGTAAAAGCCTGTGCTCTTTGAGGACAATCCTAAAATGAAAGTGTGGTAGCAAATTTGGGAAATAGCTTGTTGAGTTGAGAAGGACAAGTTTCAGAATTTGCAGCTGTTTCAGATTCACCAAATGATCCAAACTGAATTGGTTATTGCAGCATGTAGAACCTCCCTAGCTTGCTGACTGAGTGCATTATTAATAGTGAGAATCAGTTTGGATAGAGAAGATAAATCCAAATGGACAGGAGCAATAGATTGCAGCTAGCTCCAAATTCTCATCGCAAAAGGGCAATGCAAGAAAAGATGATCAAATGTATCAGCTGTGGAACCACAAAGACTACACATAGATATAATGATCTTACCCTTAACCCTGAGGATATCATCAGTGGGTAGCTTGCCATGGATTCCTCTCCAAATAACAAAACTGTGAGATAAAGGTGTTGTGTTGTTCCAAATTGCTTGCGCCCAAGTCAGCAGCTGACCTTTTGGAGAAAAAAAAATCAGAAAAGCATCTTTGAGGGAAAGAATGCCTTGCTTGGATAAACTCCAAACAAGAACATCATTTTCAAAGCTACAAGGGAAGGGAAAACTGTCGAGTGCAGATCTAAGAGTAGGAATTCTATGCTCAACTTCTAAAGGAATAGCCTAGTTGTGTCCATTTGTCATCTGAAAAACAGAGGACTTAAGCTTCTTTTGCAAGCATCTGGTAATTCAAGTAACTCTACAATAGAATCTTCAAATAGCCATGTGTCAAGCCAAAAATTGACAGATTTGACATTATTAATAATCCATCTAGTGTGTAGCTGAACAGTAGACCAATGTTGCTTAATAGAGACCCAAACAAAAGACAACTTATAAGTAGTGATCAGCTGCCCATTGAGCAAAAACTAGCTCTCATAAGAGCAACCCAATCTGAATCAGAATAAAGCATGTGCCATAAGAGCTTCAGCATTGCTGCTTGGTTGAGAGCTAATAAACTTCTAATGCCAAGACCCTCTTCCTCCAATAGGGAGAAAATTTATGCCAAGCAACAATGGAGATGTTCCTCTTTTCAATATCACTAGTCCAAAGGAAATTTCTCACCCACCTTTCCACCTCTTTCAATAGATCCCTAGGCCAAGCATAAATTTGAAAGTTGAAAAAAAAATCCCGAAAATCACTAATTTGATTAGCTGAATCCTGCCCATAAAAGAGAGTAACTTGCCAGCCCATGAGGACAGTTTAGCCTTAATTTTTCTTGCAATTGGTATGAAATAGAGACTTTTGGGTCTTCCAATAAAAATAGGAACCTTGAGGTAAGTGAAAGGAAGAGTTCTAGGGCCTTAATTCTTATTTAAATAATTTATTGTTTTCAATTAAATTTTAATCAATAATAAATAGTGTATTTGAAAAATGTTGACAGCACAATTCTTTTGGTTTATATAGTATCTTGTCTAACTTCTCAAATGCAAATTCTTATTTGTTTTAATTTAAATATAATATTTGATTCTTAAAATTAATAAAAAATTTGAAACTATAATCATGAAAAATATTTTTAAAATAAAAATTATCTTTTTACATCTTTTTAATATGAAAAAATGGGTTATGCAGTCATAATATAAAGTAATTTTACATTGATTTAATTTAGTCTCATTTAAAATAAAATTAAAAATAAAAAATAGATCAAATTGAACATATTTTAAAAAATAAAGGACTTTGAACATTTAAAAAGTTAGAGAACTTAATTGAACCATTTTTAAAAATTAGAAACATAATGGAACATTTTAATAATTGAAGGACCCAATTGAAGTTTTAGTAACAATTGAGGACCAATTACATAATTAAACCTAGTTTTTCCTATGCAATTGGGTCTATTAGTTTTCAAATTGGTTTGTGATATACATACCCCCCTCACTTAAGAAAATATACCTTTATTTTCATTTTTTTCTAATGAATTTCCTTAAATATCCTTATTAGTATTTTTTTTAATGAATATTTTTTTATTTCTTTTTCACTTACTCCCTCTTCCTCTAAATAATCTTAATTGTCAGTCTTTTTACCCATTCTTCCTTAATCACTCTGTGAGCGTCCTTACCCCCCTTTTCCTCTCTTCTTTCGTGAGCACCTAGTCTAAAGAATTATTTTTTCCAACAGAAATATATATTTCTTCTTCTGAAGAATGAATATAAAAAACACCTATTTTAAAAAGTAATCAATGAAGTTATTATCTAAAGTTTATATAAAGATTTTTGGTACTCATTGACGTTAGGACTACTAGTTTTACGTCTACTGTTATGGAGAATGAATAAAAAATTCTTAATGTTTATGTAGAACTTTTATCGAAAAAAACAGATGTAGAGTAAAGGGTTTAAAGGATATCAATATGAAATGTAAAAACAAGATTAAAGAATGGTAAAGGGATATAATGAGGGAAGTAATAGAATATAAAAAATAGATTAATGATGAGACTAGCAATTAAAGAATAAACAAGAAGAAAGGGGGATAAAAACAAAGTTTACATTATTTTATATAAAAGATATTTTAGTTATAAAAAATATAAAATAGAAAGGGAGGTATATTACTTAATTAATGGAGGTAAATATATCATCGGTTCAATTTCTCGGTTTTGTGGGAAAAGTCAAGAAAAGCTAGTTTTTTTGTTAGAGTGTTCTGTCTTAGGGTGGGCCTCCTTGGCCAAGGCCCATGGGCTCTCATAGCCATGGGTTACCCTGGAGCTGCTTAGCTCCCCCCACTCCTACAACGGCTGGTGATGGCGCTGTCGCCATAACCACATCGAAAAAGCCAGATTCGCGAGAAACACACCGTGCGTTGCCTAAAGATCGAAAATCTTTCTCCGAAGCTGTGAAGAACATTCGTTCGGTCCCATTGAGTCAGCTCCTGGTGCCATGTATTAGAGGAGATGCCATAGCCGTTAAGATACCGGAGGCTAAATACGTGGTTGGTGTCATGGAGTGTAAAATGCATCTTCATGGTCGAGTGGTTCTCCCTAAGGGCTCCTCACCATAGCAAGCACGTGACCTCAAAGAAAGGCTCAACAAATTGTGGCAAATCTCAAGTTCCTAGAAAATGGCTCCATTGGGTAAGGGTTATTTTGAGTTTTCTTTTGTTAATGCGGATGATATGCGTAGGATTCTTGCCTCTCCATGGAATCTATGCCCTAGGGTTCTACGGCTATTCTCATGTACACATGACTTCAATCCACATTTGGTGCGTCAGTCTAATGCCCAGTGCTAGGTCAGGATATATGGCTTGCCCATGGAGTATTGGAGGCCCTTAATATTATTCTCCATTGCCAAAGGAATTGGTGAGCCCATTTCCATTGATGGTGCCACTGCTGCCAAATCCTTTGGACATTTTGCTAGGGTTCTAGTGGACCTTGATCTCAAGCAGCAGTTACCTAAGCAGATCCTTGTGGAAAGGGAGGGTTTTGCTTTCTTTGTGGATATTTCATATGAGAAATTGCCCGATTATTGTAGTCACTATAAAATAATTGGCCACTCTGTTTCTAATTGCATGAACATTAAGGAGCAACAACAAAAAAGTCCTAAAGCTCGATATGTGGCTAAAACAAGACCTCAAACAGTTGCTGGAAATCTTAAGGCCTCTATAGAGAAACCTGAAGAATCTGAGCACAAAGATACTCCACAGTAGAGTAAATAGGAAGATTCATATGTTGCTAATAGTGAACAGCAGAATCAGATGGCTCATTGGAGCATACATCAGAGCAAGTGAATATTGATTTCCAAAACCAAAGAAATCAGGAGTATAAGCCTGAATCAGAGAATAAAAATCAGGACAATGAAAGCTTGGAGGCTAGTGATGAAGAAATTCTAGACTCACCTAATCAACTTAAAGGATTCATTGATGGCAGAGATGATAACGACAGAGATGATAACACTATGGGGTTTTTGCATAGACAACCCACTATGGTATCACAGCAGCATGATACTAATGTCATTATCCAAGAAAAAGAACAGTGGCCTACAAGCCCTCTTATGTTTGGCACCATTGTTCAAGAATTGTAATTAGGTGGGCCAGGTACCATTTCAGGTGCATTCCCTAGTAAGGAAAGGTCCCTACATTCTCCTCAAGCTAGGGATTTGCAGCAATAGAATGCAGAGGTATTGCAGCAAACTAAGATTCATCATTCTCAGGAAATGGAGGATGAGGTGTTACCTGAGAAGGCTATTGCTGATATGCAGTAATACTCTAAATTTTGGGCTTTAGACAAGGAGGATAATTTAGATATAGAATCTTCATTCATGACTCATCAAGCTCGAGTTTTGGAGGCTAAATTCCAAGAGGTAGTATCAAAATCAAGAAAGAAGAAACAGAAAAATTGAATAGTCAAGAGAGATCTCGGATCCAGGAAAAAGGACAGGATAGGTATAATTTTAGAAAACAAAAACCTCAATGATTGTTTCGTATTGGAACATTAGAGGCCTTGGAAATTTGGCTTCAAGGTGCTCTTTAATTCACCTATGCCAAACCTATAAACCTGATATAATCTTCATTGTTGAGCCAAAAATCATCTTCACTACGTTGCTTGCACAGTTTTGGGTGAAACTTGGTCTTCAATTAGTGTCAACTAATCATAGGCCAGATATTATCCCTAGTCTTTGGTGTCTATGTAAAGTTTCTATTAGCCCCACTATCACAAGCATTTCTGATCAACTCATTGCATTGGCCGTGCCTTGTGATGGTCAAATGCTGAATGTGATTGGAGTTTATGGAGCAACCTCGTACCTTCTTAGGATAAATCTCTGGAGTCAACTATCACAATTGCTCTCTCCTACTGGCTGGCTCTGTCTTAGTGATTTTAATGTCGTCATTGGAGCCCATGAGAAGAAAGGGGGCAATAGTCCTGCTGCAATTTCTCTCAAGGACTTTTCTGAGTGGTCTAATGGGAATCAACTTATTCATCTACCTTCAATGGGAAGGAAATTTACTTGGTCTAATGGTAGAATTGGGGACCAAAATGTGGCCATGAGACTTGACAGAGCTATCTGTAATCCTTCCTTGCTTCACTATTTAATTGCATTCGTTGTGATGTACTTACACGACTCAATTTAGATCATCACCCCCTTTTGCTTACCATGCATAACCTTGGTAAGCCTAAAGGGCTGTTCAAATTCTTGGATGTTTGGGCAGAGGAACCTAGCTGTCAGGATGCTATAAAACAAGCCTGGAGCAAACTAGTTAGGGGTTGTCCTATGGTGGTCCTCAAGAAAAAACTCAGACTAGTCAAACAGGAACTTAAGCTCTGGAACCGAAATGTCTTTAGTAATATTCACATTAGAGTTGTTGAGGCAAAATGCAAAGCTGAACAAATTCAATCACTTATTGACATGGAAGGACTGAATGAGAACCTTGTTGTCCAAGACAAAAATGCGCAAGCTGAACTACAACATACTTTTCATTTGGAGGAAGCATTTTGGTTCAATAAGGCACATCTAAAATGGGCTATGCTTAGCGATAGAAATACTTCATTTTTTCATGCTTATGCTGCATTTCAAAAGACTTATAAACATCTCAGATCACTCATGGTTGATGGCACACTCATCTCTAATTAGGACAGTATCAATAGTGCTATTATTGCTTTTTTCTTTAATCTTTATAATGCTAATAATAATTGTTGTCATAACCTTGCAATTTTGTCTATTTTGCCATGTATTGTCTCTACTGAGGATAATGATCTACTTTCCTGCGTGCCTTCAGCTGAAGAAATTCATGATGTTGTATTTGCTTTGAATGGGAAAAGCGCACCAGGGCCTGATGGCTTCAATGGTCTATTTTTTCAGAAATTCTGGACCATTATTTGTAAAGAAGTCCGCCTAGCTAATAAGCAATTCTTTACTCAACATTGGTTGTTGCTTGGACTAAACTCTAACTTGGTAACTCTCATCCCAAAGACCCCTGGTGTCAATAAGATAAAGGATCTCAGGCCTATTGCTATGAGCAACTTCCAATTCAAAATCATAACTAGAATCCTAGCGGACAGATTTGGACCAATTACTAGCAAAATAATATCTCCTCGGCAACTTGGTTTTATCCTTGACAAGCATATTACAGATTGTTTGGTAACCACTTCGGAAGCCATTAATCTACTGCATAAGCCTGGCAAAGAGAGAAATGTGGTGATCAAATTTGATGTGATGAAAGCATTTGATACTTTAGACTGGGGTTTTTTACTCAAGGTGCTTCAGCAATTTGGTTTTTTAAAGATCTTTTGTCGATGGATTGATATTATACTTCGATCAGCCAAACTCACTTTTCTCATAAATGACCATCATGTTGGTTATTTCTCATGCTCTCGTGGAGTATGCCAAGGGGATCCACTATCCCTTCTCCTATTTTGTCTCGCAAAAGACACATTAAGTAGATGCTTATCATTTCTGGCTAGCAAGAACTTACTGCTCCCAATGACTAGAACAAAAAAGGTACCCTTTCCTACACATATTATTATGCTGATGATCTAATGGTATTTTGCAGCAGTTGTACCACCAACTTAAAGAACTTAATTAAGCTATTCCACCTCTATGGACAAGCTTCAAGCCAACTGATTAGCCACCAAAAATGCCACTTCTTTACAAGCCAAGTCTCCAATGCAGAAACATGTCGCTTCAGGACTACCTTGGGATTTAATCCTAGGTCTATCCCATTTAGGTACCTTGGAGTTCCTATTTTTATAGGCAAACCGAGAGTGCTTCATTTGTAGCATGTGGTGGACAAAATAAAATGCAAACTTGTAGCATGGAAAGGAAAAATGTTGTCCTTCATGGGAAGAGCTCAACTACTCAGATCAGTAATTACGAGCATGCTAGCATATAGTTTTCAGATTTACAAATGGCCTTCAAAGCTTTTGAAACTTGTGGAGAAATGGATGTGCAACTTCCTATGGTTAGGGGATGTTCAAATCCAAAAATTGGCCATAGTAGCTTGGCACAAAGTTTGCCTTCCATTTGATATAGGGGGATTAGGACTGTAAATGGTAACTATACTTAATAATGCAGCCATGTTGAGGAAGCTTTGGAAGCTCAAACATTCAGATTCTTCTTGGGAAAAGTTCATGAGAACTAGGCATTTGGTTAATGATCAGCTGCTCACTTGTCACCAAGCTTCATCAGTATGGTTCTCTATAAAACATCACTTGCAAGATTTACAAGACAACACGAGCTAGGTTCTAAATAAAGGAGATATAAATTTCTGGACTTCAAATTGGTATGTTGATTGCTCTATTGCTGATGCATTGGGGTTGCCTATAAAATATAAGAAGCATCTCCATTCCACAGTTGTAGATATGGTGGTTAATAATAAATGGGTCATACCCAATCAAATAAAGTAGTTGTTGTCCTCGTTACAAGCCACCTTAGAATATATTCCGGTGCCTTCAAACTTTGATCTAGATCTTCCAATTTGGAAACCAGACTCTACGAGTGTGCTTTCCAATAAGGCAGCCATAGAATTCCTGCAGCCCTCTTCGTAGCAAGCACCATGGGCTAAATTGCTCTAGTCAAATTGTATCCCACCCTCTAGATCCTTTGTGGTTAGGCGTAGCATACATAGAGGCCTTCCTATGGATGACCTTTTGCTTAAAAAGGGCTACACTATTGTATCTATATGCAGTCTTTGCGAAAAAAATTGTAAAACTATAGAACATATCTTTCTTTCTTGTAGGTAATCCAATATTGTTTAGTCATGGCTAAGGCACATATCTCCAGTTGAGTTGGATTTTGCATCAATACTAGCACTCGTGCTTTCATCCATTAATGTTGGGAGCTTACAAGTAGGGATACACTGCTGGCTGCAATTACTCATGCAATCTAGCTGCTTTGGCATTGTAGAAATAACTGTAGATTCAAAAATCACAAAAATAATTTGCAGCATGTCATAGATAATCTAATTTCACATGTCTACATCTCTGCCAAAATCTCTAATGAAGTGGCTTCTTTTTCTGCAGATGAGCTTGTATTTCTGCAGCACTTCAACATTAAGCCAAAGCCTCCTAAAGCACCAAAATTCAAAGCTATTTCTGGTTGCCACCAAGTTTTGGAGTCATCAAAATCAATACATATGGGGCTGCTCTTGGGGCACCTGGTTTTGTTGCATCAAGAGCAGTCTTTAGAGACAACTTTGGCTGTTTTAGAGGAGGATTTACTAAATTTATTGGAATTCATGCTACTTTTTATGCAGAGTTGTTTGATGTCATAAGGGCTGTCGAGTTGGCTTTGTTGAAAAATTGGAAGCATCTATGGATTGAATGTGATTCCTCTCTAACCGTTCAAGCGTTTAGTAATCCATCCATCACACTCTGGATCATTAGAAGGAGGTGGCTTAGTATGCTTAATAGTTACAAAAATAGTAATTGTAATCTTAAAGTTTTACATATCCTTAGAGAAGGCAATACTTGTGCTAATGCAATGGCTCATTTTGGCCTCACGAATAGGTTAGAATTTATGTGGTTCACTTTTAAACCACCTTGGCTTGGAACTCTAGTTTCTAGGGATCATAGTGGGTTACCTCACTATAGGTTTAAGTGACTATGTCTTAGTTTTTAATGGGTTTGGTTCGGCCCCCCATTGTAATCACGTACTTTGTTATTTTTTCTTTTCTTTTTCCTTTTTTAATTAATAATATACAGCTGGTTGTTGGGTCTATGGTCTTGGGGAGCCAACCTAGTTGGGATTCCTGGGCCATTTTTCCCTCTTTTGGACTAAGATTTCAGGAAAAAAATATACCGTCGGTCTTTCAAATTTGACAATTGTTATATTTACCTCCTCTTTTTAATTATTACCTCCCTTTATTAATTTTTTTTTTTATTAATTATCCTTCTTCTCTTTTCAATTATATACCTTCCTTTTTTAATTTGTTTACTTAATTATGTTATGTTTTTTTTTTGTTTTTATGCAATTTTCTCTATTTGTTTAAAAAAACATACCTTTATGTTCAACATGACCGATTTTGGATGCACAATAAGTAACAAAATCACCTAAGAATCTAGTGAAGGACCAGAGTATGGTGGGGAGTCATATATTGATAGGTGGAATCATGTGCATGTGTAATACTGTATGATGGGAAGGACTTTCTTATTGTCCTTGAATATGGTCCTTGATGTTGCTTTGAAGTTTTCGTTTATGATATGCATGGTGCACGAGGAAGGGGCTAAGTTATTTTGGGAATAAATATAGGTTTCTTTTTCATTTGTACTACTGGTACCATAAACAAAAAGGGGGAATATGGTAACGGATGAGACTAGATGATCAAATGAATATAGATAAGCATTTGTGGTTCAATTTGAATTTTGCATTTTTTTTTTGCTCAACTAAATGTTAGGATCAACTGGTCACATCAAGAGGGGGCGGGGGGGTGGGGGGGTGAATTGATGCAATATAAAATTTCAGATTCTTTTCACCAACAAAAACTTTTTCACCACCTCTCTTTGAAGTTTTAACAAAATATTTTCATAAATATGATATTGAATGAATAAACCAATACAACCTCAACCATGACAGATTTCATTAGAACAAATAAACTTGTGATAAAGATCAAAATATGAATTGAAAGAGATGAAGGGATAGAAAAGTTGAGCCTGTAGATTTTATATTGGTTTGATCAACCACCGATCTTTCTTTATAACAAGGAGTCCACTATGAAATTGTTACATACACCATGCACACACATTTCACAGCAAATCATAATTTCACAACTTGAAACAGGAACCTAAAAATTGAATGTGAACACACCATCAACATTCAATTTCAAACCACTAGAACAATACCATTCTAGAAACAAGATTAGGAAAACCTTTCCTAATTCAACACAACATTTAGGAATGTTCTTCCTACAATGCTAAACAAACAAGATCAAATAGAAAAAGATTCAAGAACGAAAACACCTTAACGTGCTGATAAATTTGATGTAAGGATCATTTGAAGAACTCCAATCTAAGTAAGTATAGTAGGCAAGATCAAACGTTGAATAACCTTAGTTCATAGAAGAACAAGAGAGGAATATAACTGTATGGGCTTAGAGGTTTAATCTCAAAATGGGTATAGCAGTATGAGCAAGATGAGTTTTCAGAAACTCAAAAGAGATTAACTAATGTGTAGAAACAAAGAGAAAACTTTTTAGAGTAATATCAAATCTGAGAAACAAATCAAAGGATTTGGATTTTAACAAGTGAATGAAAGATAGAAAAGATATTGTGAATATTGGTCTCTCTGCACGAGACGCTATGGGTTAAAATATATAGGCTGGGTTAGAAAGATTTGGAGTTGGTTAGACAAAGAATAGATCTTGGAAATCTTTCAAAATGACCATTATAACATATATAATTGATTGAGCCAAGGTGTAATCGATTATCCCGTGTATTAGAAGATGATTAAAACTTGTTGTCATCCATTGTAATCGATTGCAGAAGCAAGGTAATCAATTGCAATTGAGACAAAACCAATTTTGAGTTTTAGAGATGGAATTGTAATCGATTGTAGCTCGATGGTAATTGATTGCAACTGAAACAGAGCAATTTCTGAAATATGAAAACAACATTGTAATCAATTGCCACTTTTGGTAATTGATTAACTCGATACCAGAGATGGTTCAAAAGAGGTTTGGGCCATTTGGTAATCGATTCCCAATATGTGTAATCAATTGCAATTCTCAGAATAAGTTTCCAAGAAAGCAAATCATCTAATGATGCTGGAGATAAAGGAAAACAGAGCAAATGCAAACAAGCTAGCATAAAAGTTCTAACTTATTCTATAACAAACAATACAATGCCATCATCCATACATGTTATGGCTTTAAACAAAAAAACTAGACTAAGACGAACAGAGAAGACTTAAGGTATGAAGATACCAAAAATCTTGATGAAGATGCATCAATCTTCACTAAACACATGATTATATATATATGGCCAACAAAATGATAGTTTAAGGGCACTAGAAGTGCTAATCATACAATAAATAAAACCAAAACCTAATGGTTTGTTGCAAATTGCACTGATTATGGTTATCAAAGCTATAACCAGAGGCAACAAAGCCATAGACGTCTCCCCAAAAAGTAAATCCATCTCCCTATGCATGTCAGTGCCCTATAATTATCACTCTATAAGTATACTCCTGTAAAAAAACACTCCATGTACCCACAAACTAGCTATCTACTATACATACACAAGTCACATATACATAGAACCATACAATGGTTAAGAATTAAGCTTGATTGAAAGAAGCATCAATATAATAGATGAGTGAGAGCGAGAATTGGTGAGCAAATAAGGACAGCGGAACATAAACTCCAACAAAGATATTTCTTATATGTGGTCTATTATTATTATTATTATTATTAATGAATGAAAATTGGATGACTTGCCAATTAGATATCATGTTGTAGTTGTGTGGATTGCCGAGAGGAGAAGTTAAAGCTATTGTTACAGTTCGTGCTGCCATGGTGTTAGAGGATGAGTGGGGGTATGATTTTATAAATAATAAAGAAAATATAAGGATAATTTTTAAAAAAAATTAAAAAAGAAGGTATATAATTAAAAATGCAGGAGGTAAATATAACAATTCCCTTTAAAATTTACATTATATGACAAATTCCACACTCCATTGATCCTAACTTCTTTTTTTGTAACTTCCAATGTTACCTTGCTTTAATGACCTCAATACAATCATTCATTGCTTACAAGCCATATTATTTTATCACTGGAAAATAAATGTTAAATCAATCTATAGGTCTAAATACATTTTTGAAAATTTTAAATATGCCCTATTGTTTGAAATATGTAATTGGTTCCCCCATAGTTTAAAATGTTCTTACTAGGTCGTTATCTATGAAACATGGACTATGAAATGTACACCAAACACAACACGGGCAAAGACACTTTGACATGTCTACTGCCTAAAATATAGAGCACGGGGTCACCACGTACACACATAAAAAGAGACTTTAATGAAATGAAATGAGTAACATAACAAAATATCTAGATTGATAGTATTTTTAAACCAACCTTCTATGCTTTTTCTTTTATAACAAACCTCAAAAAAGGCGAGAGACATTATTTTTATTAATATTTTACATTATATTTTAAGTTTTCTAAAAGTTAAAAAATGAATATTATTTTAATAGTAGTGTGTCCATCCATGTGGAGGTGTCAGTTCAAGTGCATGGTTTGTATAAAGGTGTGAGTTTAACTGTTCAAGCCAACAAAAAATATTTTTTAATTGAGTCTTGATATTCTAACACCCCAATTTAATCTACCCCCCATCCTACACCTACCTATGTAGTAATTTTATATATTTTTTAATTAATTATATTAAAAAAAAAGAAACTAAAATATTGAAGGGATCTAACCTAACTCTGTCTTCCTATTCATTTTCTTCTTCATTGTGCCGTGCGTTCTTCCCTTCCTTCTTCATTGCATTGTGCGTGCAGCAGTAGTACCACCACACCATCCGCTGCCGTCACTGTCGCTCCTCCATAGCCACCGTGCTGCCCTAAAATCAAACACCTTTGTTGCCACAAACCACACATTGGCCTGCCAACACCTCCTTTGTGCATTCTTTCTCCAAACCAAACACCGTTGTCTAGCCCCACCATGAACCATCATCGTGCGCTGCCACCACCGTGCATGCGTTCTTCTTCAATCGTGTCACCAATGACGTCGTCCACCACTAATGAGCGTTCTTCTCATTTTCTTCGAACCAAACACCTTCGCTGCGACCCAACTATCCTCCCTCTCTCCACCTTAGTGAGACAGGTTCATCATCCCAGTTCAGTCGGAGTTGTTCAAGCTATGGTTAATAATCGCATTTCCCATGACCCCATCACTACTCAAGAATTTATCAAGCGTATTGCTTGCGAAAGTCATCTTGATTTTCATACCAATCCTTAGCAATGGCCCATCCAATTCAATTGTGCTAATGGTGAGGTTGGGTAAACATGTAATTTTATTTCTCCCAACTATCTTAAATTTGTCACTAATTGGGTATTTTATAGGATTGTTAGATGATGATTACAACGTACATGGAACTGCATTGAACACAATGAAGAACATGGAGAGAGTGGCTTTGGTCATGGGCATTGTAAAGTCTTGTACTCCAAATGGTCTAGGTGACATCACAATTACCCTTAAGGTAATGCACTACACAATTGTTTTTGTAATAGAATGGGTTTTCTTTTTTACATGTTAACATTCAACCATTTGAGTTTTCCATGCAGGATCCTACAACAACTATTAGTGCAAGTGTTCATAGTAAAGTTGTTGCAGACGTAGAATTTGGGAATGACATTACAGTTGGTTCAGTCTTAATTCTAAAAAATGTACTTGTTAAAGTTTGATATTTGTTTATGAAACACATGTTCTTTAGTTGGTTCATTCTCATTGTGTTTTCATTTTTCGTCCCAATCAGTCAACATGCTATTTGAATATAACATTGCCCAATTATGTTATTCAAGTATTTTTGAAGAACATTGGACCTCCCTCTGAAGAACTAATACGAGCCACACGCCTAGTAATGCAACCAAAACCTCATGGCGGTGTGTCATAGTTAGGATTTTAATATTTTTAGTTGTCCATGCAAATGAAAAAAATATTATACGATCCATATAATTCTCTAATTACATATTTTTTTCAACAGATCTAAATCTACTTAAACGGTTGAACAAAACAATGTAACTTGAATTGTGAAAGAAAACAAGTACTTTTGTGCATTTTGCTACTTTTAACAGTCACTTATGTTTTGCTAAAGAAAAACACATTAATTTGTAAGGACAAAGAAAGAATTTTATTTTTGTACCAACGTGGATAAAACTATCTGGTTAGTTAACCACACAAACATGGTTGGTACTTTTTTGGCTTTTGTTACTGTTTTATTTCAAGGAATATTAACTTCATGGTAAAAAAAATGACTTGATTTTTGGGTTCATTTCAACTTATGATATATGAGGGTTCTATTAAAATAAAAACACATACAATTTTATCTATTTACCTTCAGATATCAGATATCCAGTTACCTGTACACATGTGCATGGTTAGTTCTCAAGGGTGTTTGGGAAAACATTATCTTCTGAAATTATTCTTCATTGACAAGCTATCACTGCACCCATGTGTCCTAGGCCTGTAAAAGTGAAAACTAGTGTCTCACCATGTCATAGAATACATGTGATCCAATAGTTAGTTCTGTTTTGTCCTAATCTAAACATAAATGTTAAACTATCCGGTTAATTCTGATTGTATGCGTGGTTACCTTGCATGAACATTTAGGGAGAGACAAATTAAACCTCATTTTAATTTGTAAGGACAAAGGAAGAATTTTATTTTTGTACCAATGTGGATAAACTATCTGGTTAGTTAAACATACACACGTGGTTGGTCCTTATTTGGCTTTCGTTACTGTTTTATTTTAAGGAATATTGTCTTCATGGTAAATAAAATGACTTGATTTTTGGGTTCATTTCAACTTATGATATATAAGGGTTGTAATTCTAGTAAAATAAAAACACATACAATTTTATCTGTTTACCTTCAGATATTAGATATTCAGTTACTCGTATACATGTGCATGGTTAGTTCTCAAGGGCTTTTGGAAAAACTTTATCTTCTGAAATTATTCTTCATTGACAGGCTATCACTGCATCCATGTGTCCTAGGCCTGTAAAAGTGAAAACTAGTGTATCAGCATGTCATAGAATACATGTGATCCAATAGTCAATTATGTTTTGTCCTAATCCAAACACAAATGTTAAACTATCCGATTAATTCTTATCATATACGTGGTTACCTTGCACGAACATTTAAGGAGAGACAAATTAAACTTCATTTTAATTTGTAAGGAGAAAGGAAAAATATTATTTTTGTACCAACGTGGATAAAACTATCTGGTTAGCTAACAACACAAACATGGTTGGTACTTTAGCATAGTCTAGAGTTGCATTTAGCATAGTCTAGACATGTTTTATACCTCATTTTGACCATTTTATTGATGCTTTTGACACTGTCTCTTGTGTAGCCCATAAATTTTGACACAGGTCTCTGATTTTGATGATTCTTATCTTGTTTAAATTCTAAGGAAGAGATCTAAAAAATTTTGTCTCACAAGGATTGGCTAATTCTAACGTTTCAAGGGTCAAATTTGGGATTCAATGTTACGATCCTACACTTGTAATAATTTTGCAGTTTAGTTTGCAACTAGGGACCATTTGGTAATTGTTATTGGTCAAGGTAGCTTTTATTTAGTGGGTTCAGACCTTGTGGGAGGGACCACTATTTTGGCCTTTTGTTTTTAGCTTTTCCCCTTTTGCAAGACAACAATTACACTACACAATACTACTCATTGAATAAAAAATCTCACCTTTGCTCTATTCTCTCTCTTCTCTTCTTTTCCCTTTCTCCTTCATAAATTTCATGCAGCCCCTTGCAGCTACCATGAGGATCTTCATGGAGGGCTAAATCCCCTTTGCAACCCAAAAATCATGTGCTTGTGGGTAAATATGAGTTCTTCAATTCTCAATTTTGAATTTTGCTCATGAAAACCCTTTTCCCCCTTTTTCCAATTCTCAATTTCCTTGTTTAATGTATGATAATGATTAGATTAGGGAATTGAAATCTGAATTTGGGTCAATTACAATCGGTTGATTGTGATTTAATACGATACGTGCTTGAATTTGGGAAAACTAGGAATGCGATAGTAATCCGGATTTTTCGGAATGAATGTAAGGTGATTGCCTTACATTCCGTATTGTTGGGAATTTCATGAGTATGAATTTGACTTATCCTTGTTGGGACTGTGATTATTTCTCCATAGGTTCTTGAGTTGTATCTCTTTGACTCTATTTTCGTTTATTGTTTAGAAAGTTTTTTTGTTGCTTTAATTTTTGAAAATCACACAAAATCCCCCCTATTTTGAATTGAATGCAAGGTGTTTGATGAATTGTATCTTTGAGAAAATGACCTGAGTTAGCCTTATATTGCAAAATTTCTTGGGGAGCTTAGTTGCTTTTGACAGCATGTTTGACGTGCTTCACTTTCGTTACTATTTTATTTCAAGGAATATTATCTTGATGGTAAATAAAATGACTTGATTTTTGGGTTCATTTCAACTTATGATATATATGAGGGTTGTAATTCTATTAAAATAAAAACACATACAATTTTATTTGTTTACCTTCAGATATCAGATATCCGGTTACCTGTACACATGTGCATGGTTAGTTCTCAAGGGCATTTGGGAAAACCTTATCTTCTGAAATTATTCTTCATTGACAGGCTATCACTGCACCCATGTGTCCTAAGCCTGTAAAAGTGAAAACTAGTGTCTCAACGTGTCACATAATACATGTGATCCAATAGTTAGTTATGTTTTGTCTTGATCCAAACATAAATGTTAAACTACTCGGTTAGTTCTGATCATATGTGTGGTTACCTTGCATGAGAATTTAGGCAGAGACAATAAATACTCCAATACGAGACCATTATACCCTAGTTACATTCTTTGTACCTTATAAATTTGAGTGAGTACCATATGTTTTCTTCATTCACTTCCAACAACAGAAAACCTTAAAAAAATTCAAATTCAAGCTATTCACATGGATGATGATGATTATTGGTTGTTTTCTCATAGGTCAAGAGTTATTGGAACAAGATACAATCTTGATAAAATAATGGAATGTATTGATGGAGTCTAGGCGTTGGAGCGAGATACCTTTCACTATAGTTTGTGTCCCCGGGATCGATTCTTAGCTTTAAATATGAATGAGTATCATAGAGAGTGGGAATACCGCATCAACGAAAGTACAAGGCTCAAGCAATAGTTAATACAATGAGACTTGAAAAGACTAAAGCAGCGATCTCTTGAAGTAGGTCATGACAGTAATGAGTCACTAGAGATGGTGGTTAACATGATACGACATGAGAACAATCAGATACAGATCCAAATTAACAGGTACAAAGCTATATATGATGCATGCAATATACAGTATGCACAAACACGATCAATTCCATCGGAAAGGGATTTACTTAATCTAGAGAACCTTCCACAATATTCAACCGACAAGGACTTAACTGTTGAGGAAGAGTGATTTTATGATACCAATATAATTGGATGTAGTTGAAGTATTTTCTTGTAAGCGGTCTTATAATTTGTTGTAAAAAATATTAATGTAGTCAAATATCACTCATCTTCTTATTGTTGAAATTATGTACTTTACATTGTGATAATCAACCCTATACCATGGTATTGAATACTTGGAAAAATGATTCACAAACAATTTTCAACTCACATCTCACGCTCGTGCTCAAGATATCAAACAAACAATAACACTATAATTCAATCAACTAAAATTGTTAAATGCATGTAAATAAAAATTAATCACTTATAATTACATCAACAATAGTGCATACAACTTCTAAATTGTAGTATAAAACTTAAAAATACAATAATACATATACATATAATAAACAAAAGGGTTAAGTTACTTTTACATAACATTTGATACTCACATCAATTGACTCTTCTTCTTTTTCCTAAAATATGTAATCCATGGTGTTTGCATGATAACACTATCAACATGCTTTCTTAGATGACCTTTTAGTCGAGTGTAGATTTTTTAGTGTTCACAACGCAATATTGTTTCAAATTCGTTGTCAAGGTGCAGTTGAGTTGTTCTTCTGGTTCATTGTCAACTTTCATCTCCTTAAATTTAGCATCACTTACGGACAATAAGACGCTTTCATTCTTTGGAGTAGAAGGAGCCGCAATCGATCCAAAAGTCTTGATTGATGTAACAATTCTTCTATTGTTCTTATTTGTTTCTCTAAATGTGTTATCCTTGCCTCTTGTTCCTTGTTTTTGACAATTAACACTTCATTTTCTGCAATAAATTATGACCTATCGAAACCAACATTTTTCCCATGTTGAAATCCACTGGTATGGTTTAATGCTTCCCCCACTAACTCATGCGTGAGGTCTTCATTTGTTACACTTAACTCTTGAATAACATGTGGATGTTATAAGATGACAACGTTAATAATTTCATTTCAAAATATGATCAACTTAACTTCGCATGATTAAAGATAAACCCAATAATTAAATATAAAACAATTTCCTACTTACCACATTTTGATTAAACAAAGTTAAAATTTTATTTTCACCAATCTTGACATCCATAAACTCTAAAAATTGTGGAAATCTACTTATTTTATTAGTTGTCTTCTGATGATATACCAACACATGCTCCAAAGCCCAAATCTATATTAATAACAATCAATTGAATAGGATCAAAACAAACAAATATATTGCTAATAAATCATAATTTGGAAAGATACGTAATGGGAAAAAGATAAATAAAAATTTTGAATTTACCTATAACAAAAAAAACGTATCCTACGATATGAAGTTGTGCAGAATTCTTTTTCTTACTCAAACAATAAGATGCTTGGCACAAATTGTCAACAAAATAACCATATATAGCACCACCCCAATTATATTTCCCAAGAGACGATAAATCATCTAATAGCTTAAACAACCCAATATGCACGGTGTGGGTTGTATTCGGGAAGTAAAACTCTACCAATCCAAGAAATATATAAAGTCTAACAAAATCATCAACATTATTATGATTAAAACGTTGGACATGTTGGTCAAATATCATTTTTAGAGTAACTTGATTCCCTTCAAACAATTTTCTAGTATGACAATCAAAATCTTTTTCAAACTTTACATTTTCACCTATGATGCGAAGTCCTAAGGCTAGACACACTTCTAAATGATCAAATGTTATTATCTTAGATCTTATTTGAAAACCACCCCTCTTTTCAACCCATCTATTAGCTAATTCACTGAGTAATGTTCTAGATATTTTGACTTTTTCTCTTAAACACATTAGCCATTTAAATGGGGTTGCCTCAATTGGAGCCTTCTGCTCAACTATTGGACGCTTATTCACTTGACCCAGCCACTTTGTCCTACATTCATGTCTCAAATACACCTGAAAAGTCATATCAATAAATATAACAACCACTTAAAAGATAACCACAATCAATCATTTACAATAAATTCATTGTTATATTGTGATAGACTGTATTTTAGCATAGTCTAGAATTGCATTTATCATAGTCTAAACATGTTTTTATACCTCATTTTGACCATTTTAGCTGAGTTTTATGAGATTGGGTCGTTTTGGGTCCAAGTGTCTAATATTGCCATTTGTTACATTTTATTAATGCTTTTGACACTGTCCCTTGTGAAACCCATAACTTTTGACACAGGTCTCTGATTTTGATGATTTTTGTCTTGTTTGAAAGCTAAGGAGTAGAGCTACAGTTTCATGTCAAAAAAGGATTGGCAAGTTCAGATGTTTCAGGGGTCAAATCAGGGAATCAATGTTACGGTCCTGCACTTGTATAATTCTGCGTTTTAGTTTGTAAGTAGAGACCCTTTGGGAATTTTAATTAGTTAAGGTAGCATTTTATTGAGTGGGTTTCAATCATCCTTTGGAGGCCTACTTTTTTAGTCCATTATATATGTAGTTTTTCCCTTTTGTAAAAAGAGACACTACATTTTATAAATTTTCACCTTTAGAATTCAAAGTGCTCTCTTCTCTCTCCTCTCTTTTCTTCTCTTTTCTCCCCTTTCTTCTTCAATTTTGTGCAGCCCCATTGGAGTGCACGGGAGGGATAAATCCATTTGCAACCGAAGGATCATGTGCTTGTGGGTAAATATGAGTTCTCTATTCTAAATTTCGAATTATGCTCATGAAAACCCTTTTCCCCCTTTTTCTAGTTTTCAATTTCCTTGTTTAATGTATGATAAAGATTAGATTAGGGAACTAAAATATGAATTTGGGTCAATTGCAATCGATTGATTGTGATTTAATACGAGACGTGTGTGAATTTGGAAAAATTAGGAATGCGATAGTAATTCGAATTTTTCTGAATAAATGTAAGGTGATTGCCTTAAATTTCGTATTTCCATGAGCATGAATTTGACTTATCCTTACTGGAACTGTGATTATTTCTCCATAAGCATAGATTCTTGAGTTGTATCTCTCTAATTATGTTTTCGTTTATTGATTTAAGTAGTTTTGTTGCTTTAAATTTCTAAAAATCACACAAAATCCCCTTATTTTGAATTGAATGCAAGGTATTTAATGAATTATATCTTTGAGAAAATGACTTGAGTTAGCCTTATATTGCAAAATTTATTGGGGAACTTAGTTGCTTTTGACGGTGTGTTCGACACCATTGGGTGCTATAATTACAACAATCAAGAGTAAGAAATATAAAAGAAAAGAAAAAAGTCACAATGAATGTAGAACAAAAACATATTTTTTTATATTGGATATATGGTTACCCGAACATATGTACATGGTTAGTTCTTAATGAAGTTATTTTTCTCACATTACTCTCCATTGGTAGCCTATCACTAATAGAGGAACTCATATTTACCCACAAGCACATGATTCTTGGGTTGCAAAGGGGATTTAGCCCTCCATGAAGATCCTCATGGTGGTTGCACGAAATTTATGAAGGAGAAAGGGAAAAAAAGAGAAGAGAAAAGAGAAGAGAAGAGAGAAGAGAGAGAAGAGAGCAAAAGTGTGATTTTTATTGAATGTGTAGTATTGTGTTGTGTAAATTGTTGTCTTGCAAAAAGGGAAAAAGCTTAAAACAAAAAGCCAAAACAGTGGTCCCCCCCCCACAAGTCTAAACCAACTAAATAAAAGCTACCTTGACCAATTACAATTACCAAATGGTCCTAGTTACAAACTAAAACGCGGAATTATTACAAGTGCAAAATCGTAACATTGAATCCCAAATTTGACTCCTTAAAAGTAAGAATTAACCAATCCTTGTGAGACACGAAATTGTATATATCCTCCTTAGCTTTCAAAAAAGACAAGAATCATAAAAATCGGAGACCTGTGTCAAAAGTTATGGCTGCACAAGGGACAGTGTCAAAAGCATCAATAAAACGTGACAAATAGCAATTTTCGATACTTGGGCCCAAAACAACCCAATCTCACAAAACTCAGCTAAAATGGTCAAAATGAGGTATAAAACATGTTTAGACTATGCTAAATGTAACTCTAGACTATGATAAAATACACTCTATCAAATACCCCCACACTTGAACAATTGCAATCCTAGACAAAACTAAATTATTGAACCAAGAGCAAAAGATACTCAAGAACAAAAGCAAAACAAAGATCACTTCCTAATGAGTCCCAAGATTGCAAAAAAGTGAGACAGAAGACAAACACTCCAAGAATCAAGGAATCAAACAATCAATGAACACACTTCCAACACCCAAAGCAAACAAGAGACAAGGAAAGATAGAAAATGAATCAAAAGTGATAGAATCTTCTCAAGATACACTCACATGATATGATGATATGAAATGAACTCTCATGTGTGTGGGATTGTGTCTACTCTCAACACATCATGCAAAAAGCACACCCAAATCTTGGCAAGTCCCTAATTTCCATACTTGAAACACATGCAATTAAAGATCAAGATGGCTTTATTAAGGGATGTAATGGGGCAAAGGTGAAGGGTGGATGAGAGAAGGATTTTTAGGCTAAAAACCAAAGAGAAAAGAGGAGCAATGGGGATTGAATCAATAAGCATAAGAAAAGTATCCCAAACCAAAGAATCAAAACCACTTCAACTTTCTCCTTTTCTCCATTTTCTTTTCTATTTTTCTATATTTTTTTTTCTTTTTCTTTTTCTCTTTGCTGCATATGTGTGAATGTATATGTATTTTTCTCACTTCCCAAGATCAAAATTGTCAACTTAACCAACCACTTACTCAAAAATCAAAATCCATGGTTTAGAGTACAAAACTTGAGACACCCTCCCACACTTATTATGAACCATTCCCAAAACAATTCCAAAGCTCCTCAAATCCCTAAGGAAAGGTTGAATCATGATTTTTTTTTTTTTAGGCCAAGGCTTGTAATGGGCTATAAAAAGAAACAATGGGAAAATGGCACAAAGGGGGAAATAAGTGGAAAGTAGGCAAGGTGGGTCTATTTGGCTAGTAGCTAAAAGAAAGAAGGCCTAAATCATCTCAATAATGCATGTGCAACAAGAAACATCAAGAAGAGACAAGACAAAATTCAGAGTAACTATCAACATGAGTGTAATCACACAAAGGGAAAACTCACAAAGGTAAGCAATTTATCACAAATGAGTTCACAATCAAAATTTCCAAGTCTACTCATAAAACTAAAGATGCAGAAGTGTATCCAAATCAAGTCATGAAACCTCTCAACCAAGAATGATGCAACTTCTCACAATCAAGCAAATCAAGAATCTAATGGAAAGCATGCAAACACACCCACTAAACAACAAAAGTTCCAAAATAGCAAAAAAAACTCAAACTCAAAACCCTCACCCCCACACTTAAATCACACATTGTCCTCAATGAAAGTAAATCAATCAAGAGCAAAAGAACAAGTGTAAAGTAAGGTAAGAGGGCACATCGAGGTGCAATGACCTTCACTTTTGGGAAAGTGGGCTTGACCAAAGAAAGGTCCTCCACATTTTCCTCCACTTTAGGATTCTCATGGAACTCCTTCACTTGGTGACCATTAACCTTCCAAATCTTGCTTGTAGTTTCATCTTTGATCTCCACGATTCCATAGGGAAACACATTAGTAACAACATATGGTCCATCCCATCTAGAACGAAGCTTGCCAACTATGAGCTTCAGGCAAGAGTTAAACAAAAGCACCTTCTGGCCCACTTTGAAGTCCTTCCTCAAAACCATGCTATCATGGAAGCGCTTCACCTTCTCCTTGTAGTTCTTGGAATTCTCATAGGCCTCCAAGCGGAGCTCCTCAAGCTCTTGCAATTGAAACTTTCTCTCAAGTCTCGCTTGGTCAAATGTTAGGTTGGTACTCTTCATAGCCCAATATGCACAGTGTTCAATCTCTACAGGTAGATGACAACCCTTACCAAAGACAATCCAATAAGGAGACATTCCAATCGGTGCTCGGTAAGCTGTCCTATGAGCCCACAGAGCATCCTCAAGAAATTTTCTCCAATCCTTCCTGTTGGGGTGCACTAGTTTCTGCAAAATCTACTTTATCTCTCTGTTGAAAACCTCGGCTTTCCCATTAGTTTGGGGATGATAAGTTGTGGCAACTCTATGCACAACCCCATACTTATGAAGCAAAGCTGCCATGGTCTTGTTGCAAAAGTGGGTCCCCTGGTCACTGATGATGGCTTTAGGCACACCAAACTTGCAAAAGATGTTAGCCCTGACAAAATCCACAACAACTCAAGAGTCATTAGTATTAGTGGCCTTAGCCTCCACCCACTTGGAGACATAGTCCACAGCAAGCAAAACATAAGAATAGCCAAAAGAAGGAGGAAAAGGTCCCATAAAATCAATATCCCAAACATCAAAGACCTCATAGAAGAGGATGGGTTGCTGAGGCATCTCATGCTTGCGGGTGATGGCTACTCCCGCTCTCTAACACTGCTCACAAGTCGAGGCAACTTCCCAAGCATCTCTGAAAATGGTGGGCAAGTAGAACCCAGAGTCCAACACCTTCCTCGCGATCCGGTGTGGTCCATAATGTCCTCCAACAAGGGATGCATGACAAAAATATAGGACTGATTTGATGTCTTGATCTGGTATGCATCTGTGAATCACCTGATCACTACCAAATCACCACAGATAAGGATCATCCCACACATAATACATGGCATCACTCTTCAACCTAGTAATCTGATTTCGAGATGCCTGTGGGGGTAAAACACCAGCAACCAAGTAATTCACAATATTTGCAAACCATGGTGTAGACCCATGTTGTGTCTCCACCCTCATCAAGTGCTCATCAGGGAAATCATCCTTGATAGGAAGAGACTCAAGGTCTCTCTCAATCTTGCTCAGATGATCAGCCACCAAGTTTTCTGCTCCACTCTTGTCTCTAATCTCGATGTCAAACTCTTGAAGAAGAAGCATCCGCCTGATCAATCTTGGTTTGGCATCAAGCTTCTTCAATAGGTATCTTAAAGCCACATGGTCAGAGAAGACAATGACCTTGGAGCCCAATAGGTATGAACGAAACTTGTCTAGTGCAAATACCACAACTAAAAGCTCTTTCTCTGTGGTGGTATAATTAACCTACACGGCATCCAAGGTGCGAGAGGCATAGGCTATGACATGTGAAAGTTTGCCCACTCGCTGAGCTACGACCGCCCCAAGTGCAAAATTGGAAGCATCACACATGAGCTCAAATGGAAGTTCCCAATTAGGTGGCTGGATGATGGGAGCTGTGGTGAGCTTCTTCTTCAGATTCAAGAAAGCATCCTAACATGACTGGTCAAAGAGAAACTCCACATCCTTCTGAAGCAAGTTGGACAAAGGCAAGGCAGTTTTGCTGAAATCCTGGATGAACCTTCTATAGAAACTTGCATGTCCAAGAAAAGAACGAACTTCGGGGTAAGGGAGAGAAGAAATGACATCTATCTTGGCCTTATCAACCTCAAGACCCCTGCTAGACACTAGGTGACCCAAGACTATCCCCTCAAATACCATAAAATGACATTTTTCAAAATTCAACACAAGGTTAGTCTCAAGGCACCTATTTAAAACTCTAACCAAGCTTTCTAAGCATGTATCAAATGAAGAACCATAAACAGTAAAATCATCCATAAACACCTCCATGCAACTCTCAAGTAAATAAAAAAAAATGCTTACCATGCACCTTTGAAAGGTGCCCAGGGCAGGGCGTTACATAGGCCGAATGGCATCTTGGAATAGGCATAAATGCCAAATGGATAGGTGAATGTGGTCTTGTGTTGGTCCTCTGGTGCAATGTAAATCTGCATGTAGCCTGAAAATCCATCTAAGAAGCAATATTCTTAGGAATTTTAGCTTAGTTTGAAATCATTTAATATAGATTTGTATAGCAAATCTTGCTAAGCGCGTATCTTCGCTTAGCGGAGTAAAAAAAAAAAGTTTTGTTCAAAATGAAATAGAGAGGCTCAAGATGTTGCGCTAAGTGCAACCATGCACTAAGCGCGGCTAACGTAACTGCTGAGCAGTTTTGAAACCGCCCACTCTCCCTCTTTCCCAAATTAAATTTTCTCTCTCACTCAAAACCTAATTTCCTTCCTCTTTCTCACGCCGTCCCCTCTGTTTCTTCACTCTCACTTTCCACTTTCATTCACTCACTCACTCACTGCATCTGCATCTTCTTTGATCCCATTCTTCTTCACTCTCCATGCCAGGTAAGCACTGCAACTCCTTTTTAATTTCGTTTTTCTGTTTTAATTGTAGCATTGTTGCGTGTTTAGTGTTATTGAGTCTAGGTTGTTTGCTGAGTAGATTAGGTTTCATTTTCGCTTTCTCTCCGTTTGATTTGCGTTGTGGATCTAGCATTTTAGAGGTTTCCCTGTTGGGATTTTTTATTTTTTGCGCTAAGCGCGTCTGTGCGCTAAGCGAGAACATGCATCCTGGGTTTTTGTTCTTTAGTTGCTTGATCCGCGCTCAGCGCAAACTCATTGCATGTTCTTCATCCTGATGTTTCTGTGTTCATGGATTTGGGAATTTTCCAGATTCATGCGCCGCTAAGCGAGTCTTCTCGCTAAGCGCAACTATTGTTTTTGTAATTCGCTTAGCAGGAAGTCTCGCTGCGCGAACATTTGCTTCGAACTGAAGCATCTAGGAGGCTCGCTAAGCGCACACTTGCGCTTAGCGAAAGTTTGCCTCGAACTAGAGGCTTGCTAAGCGCAAGCTTGAGCTTAGCGAAGGTTTGCCTCGAACTGGAGGCTCGCTAAGCGCAAGCTTGCGCTTAGCGCTTGAGCCCTATTTTGCTCTGTTTTCCTTTCAATTTTTGCTCCGTTTTTACTCTGTTTTCCTTTTCACCTTTGCTCTGTATTATTATGTATGTTTTCCTTTTTGTTTTCAATTTCCATGTAGTGACAGGTGTTTAGTGAGTGCGACACAGTGCTTAGCAAACACCTTTGTTTCTAATTGATTTGCTTTGTTGTTGTAATTTTCATTTTGAGTACAGATGGCTCCTAAATTTCGCAACAACCGCAGCGCATCTTCTTCTAGAACACCACCTACACCACCTGTGCCACCTACATCTCCTACACCTACTACCACACACGAAAGGGTTATCTATCCTTATGACGCCGACCGTTTCTCTTCCTTTGAAGCCCAAGAGAGATTTGAGAATGAAACCATGGGTCGGGGACTCATTGCAGAGCGGCCTGTAAAGATTGCCCCAAGTGACTATGATGTCTTCCGCAATGAGCTGCATCACCATGGCTGGCTCAAAAAGCTATGCTCCCTGCCAGATAAGTCCATTGATGAGCCTCTGGTCAAGGAATTCTACGCCAACATTTATGAACCAGAGGGAGAATACAAGGTGGCCAACCGACAATGCAAGGTTCGGGGGAAGACCATTCGCTGGGATGGTGTAGCTATCAACCGCATTCTGCAAACCCCTCCGATCCTCGTAGGCGACACTGGGAAAACTCAATTTGACATTTTCCTCAGCCAATACAAAGACCCCAAGGTTATCACAATGCTGTTGTGCATACCAGGCAAGGGATATGTCAAGAACAAAGAGGGAGCCATTACGAAGATTGTGCGGCCAGATATGACCACCCTTACTCAAGCGTGGTCCGCTTTCTCCTACTACACATTGGCGCCCACCTCGCACACCTCTGACGTTATAGTGGAGAGAGTCGAATGGATATATGCCCTTATTATGAAGATGGATATGAATGTGGGTAGTTTCATATCCAATCAAATTTCTGTCATGGCTCACTCCAGAGTCAGCCGATTGGGTTTTCCGACTCTCATTTCAGCATTGTACAACGCAAAAGGGGCTAGCTCCAGCACTCCAGTCTTGCTTAAGCTGAGCCCTCCAATCACTTTCAAGTACATTTGTACTTTCTGCTACAATGAGGCCGATCCTAACAGACCTGAGCTCCCTCCCAACATTAGGAAGCGACCTCGCACGAAGACAATTTCTGGGAGTTCTTCATCTACCGCTGCAACTGTCACTAAAGACATGCTACAGACCGCTCTCAATAGTCTGCAACTGTCACTTAGTCAGTAGATAGAAGAACGAACCAATGCATTATACCGGGGTCAATGTACAATCATTGACAACCTACACCACCTCTCCCTTCAACAACCAGTCATGTCTTTGGAGGCCTTCCAGGCCCATATGCAATGGCCTACGGACAGACCTTCCTTCTCTCAAGGGGGTGATGGTGGTGGTGACGAAGTAGCTGAGGAAGAAGGGAACCAGGAGGATAATGAAGAAGAGGCTGAAGGAGGGGACAACATAGAGACCACAGGAGATGACAACATAAAGGCCATAGGAGATGACAACATGGAGGCCGACCTGGAGGAGGATTAGCAGATGTGAATCATGGCCGTCTACAAGAGGCCAAGTGTTTAAATGTTTTGTCATCTAAACAATTTTATTGTTTCTGTTTATTTTAATTTACATATTTAACAGTTTTATATAGTTTAACATTTCTGTGGTAATTAATTTTTTTGTGCAGTGTTGGATGTCTTGTGAACATTTTGGTTCAGTCTATGTTTGAATTATTGTTTGTTTTGAACCTATGGCACAATTGTTTTCGAACTGGGTGAGAGCGTGTTGTTAGGTTGCTTAGTTTTGAGGACGATGCATGCATGTGAGATTGGGGAATTAATAACTGTGAGCATTTGACTTTTGAAGGACTTGTGAACATTGTGAAAATTAACTGATAAGTGTGAGAATTATACTGTGAGAGAACAATAGAGTTGTTCGACTAATTTTTGAATGATTCTCTGAATTGCTGTGTGCATAATTAATGTGGAAATGATTAAGGCCTTGTTTGCTTAGAGTGATTCCCAGAGCCAAAAAGTCAATCCAATAAGGTTGAGAGAATCCTCTGCTAAACCATTGAGCCTGATAGACAACTATTTTGTCTTGTGAACTTAGAACCTAAACAAGAATTGCCTACCTTGCCTTAGGGAATAGGAAAGCATATCTTTTATGGTTTGAGACAAAATTGTTCCAAATTTTGGGGAGTCAGGTGAAGATCCACATTAAAAAGAAGAAATGATAGTAACACAACTGCTGCAATATGAATCATAAGAGGCAAAGCCTTCGAAAAAAAAATTGAATAATTGAAAATTCAATCAATTGTGATTCAAGCAGGAAGTAGTTGTTGTCCAATTGTGGAAAGTATTGAGGCATATAGAGGAAATTGATAATCAAGAAGGGAGATAAAGATATGTTTTCTTCAATCCTTAGGAATTGTAATTCAAGAAAAAACCAATGTTCTTTATAGCCCAGCTGTGATTCAACCCTGACTAAGACCTTAATGATCCACATTGTTTGTACATCTGCAATAAATTGAGAAGAAATTCAAAAGTTAAGTGCACAATTTCAATTGGAATGATTTAACCATCTTATACTTTATACACTAAGTGCTGAGTGAAACACTGGCCTTGTGAGGGTCATAGTGTTCACTTGAACTTCAAATTGCTGAATGCTCCTTTGTTGGTTTGCTAAAATTGTGTGCATGTTGAAAACTCTCTTTGTGACCTTAATACGTTTAATCTCAATTGAGAACACCTTTTGCAAGTGTCATTGGTCTTAAACTTGATTCTGATCCTGCCAATTGTTTCTCTGCATCCACTTTGTTGTTATGTAGATATTCTTTTGCTTGAGGACAAGCAAAGCTTTAATTTAGGGGAGTTTGATAATCGCTTTATATACGTAAATATTGCATCATATTTTGTAGTGATTATCCAATATTCTCAGGAATTTTAGCTTAGTTTGAAATCATTTAATATAGATTTGTATAGTTTGATAATTCTAACCCTAGGAAGTTATTTTGTGAGAAATATACTCTAATTTATGTGTGCAGGCCTAGATTCAATAGTAAAGGGAGAATACAAGAAGAAGACATATCTCGCTAAGTGACACATCTCGCTCAGCGCTACACTCGCTGAGCGCAACATCAAGCTACGCGAGCTAAGCGGCCTATGACACGTTGAGCGCCATATTGCGCTAAGCGACATTTTCATTCGAACTGAATACTCACTTAGCGAGACATCTCGCTTAGCGAAAGTTACTTTTGAACTAAATATGCGCTTAGCGGAAGATTGCGCTTAACGGAACACCTGTTCTGAGATGCATTATGCAGTGTCCTGCGCTTAGCGGAAGGTTGCGCTAAGCGAGACTTCGACTATATAAGCTGCACTTGTAATAATTTTGAGGCATTCAGACCTGGTGGAATTGGTTGAGTTGCTTCCTCTGTTTTTCCCTGTTTCCCCATGTTCTCTTTCTTCCATTTTGTAACCTTTTCAAAGCTTCTCATGACAATGAGAGGCTAATCTATTAGTGTTGAGGACTTGGAATTAGGTGCTGATCATGTAAACGCTATTCTTCATATCTATTCATTGAAATATTCAGTTTAATGTTCATTTCTCTATCTTTATTCTTGTTATATGATTGGATCAATTATATATGCATGTTTTAGAGTTTACTTGCCATTGACAGATGCTATTGAACTTGGAACTGAGTTTGAACTCTAATGGAGTGTATTTCTAGACATAGGATAGACTCCATTAGCTTCGCAAAGATCTCTAAGCTTCGTCAAACCACTCAACTGAACTAACCGAGACATCAGAAGTGAGGTTGAGCAGTTTAGGCTTGATTTGATGAGAGATAACGTTTTAAGCACTTTTAGATCAAAGTTAATCTGAATTATTAATGTGAATGGAGAATATATCTTATATGTTTATATGGGAAGCAAACCGGTTGAACCAAATCCTCAACATATGCATTATTCCATTCTAAAACTCAAGCACGCCAACTGTTCGATCATAGTCTTGAATCAACATTGTCGCTTTTATTGTTTATAGTTAGTGTTAACTGTAGTGTTTAGTTAAATTTATGTTATTATTGATGTTTCAAGATCAACCAACTTTAAAAATCAAACTAATGTTTAGGAATTGATTACTTTACTGATAGTCAAATATGGACAATTCCCTGTGGATTCGATACTTGGATCTTCCCTTTTAAACTACTTGTGCGATATTTGGTACGCTTGCCAAAATAGTCCAACACCTCCCCTCAAAGTCATGGCACTCACATTCCGATTGAGAGGGGGGATTGCTTGGGAAGGAATATTGCCCGAGCCTTGTGACTGCAAGTGGTTCACAGTGGTGACTAGTTGGCAAATCTGAGTCTGCAAATCCTGGATGCTTGCACTCACATTTTGTTGGAACTGAATGTTGCTTGTGGCCATCTGCTTCAGCAAATCTTCCAATGAAGATCCTATAGCAGGAGGGGATTGTTGAACAAGAGGAGCTTGTTGTTGTCTCAATGGAGGTGGATGGTATCTACCACTTGAACTAGGCTATTGGTATCTCTATTGGGGTTGCCTTGCATATGGTAGTTGTTGCCGCACAGGACCAAGACCATATCTCAAGGGAAGTAAGCTTTGAGACCTTGTTTTCTAGCCTGTGAGGATCTGGTGGTAAACTACTGAGAATTCTCTGCCATGTTGGAAAACAACTGTCTAGTAGCAGCTAGGGTCTTGTCTATTAAAGCTCCTCCACTAGCAGCATCAACCATGCCTCTCTCCATGGGAAGCAATCCTTCATAGAAATACTGATGAGGAGTTACTCACTAATGCGATGATTTTGACAGTTGGCACACAGCTTGTTGAATCTCTCCCAATACTCATACAAAGTCTCTCCAGAAAGTTGTTTAATGCCACTAATGTCTTTTCTGATTGTCCTAGTTCTAGAGGCAGGGAAGAATTTCTCTAGGAATTACCTCTTCAAATCATTCCAGCTTCTAACATGAACTGGATTGAAGTACAACCAGTCCTTAGTAGAGTCCACCAAAGAGAAAGGAAAAGCCTTCAGCTTAATGTAGTCTTCAAGCACACCATTTGGTTTCATAGTGGAACAAACCACATGAAACTCCTTCAGATGTCTATGAGGATCTTCACCTGCAAGACCATGAAACTTGGGCAACAAATGGATTAATCCAGACTTAAGCTCACAATCAACATCTTTCAGGATATTGGATGCACAAAGGTTGGAAACCAATGTCAAGTGCAGCCAATTCCCTCAAAGTTCTTTCTTGATATTGATGGTTAGCCATGAAGTCAGAATAAGGACAAGTAAAAATAGTACCAAGTTTAGAATCAACAGAATTAGAAACAAGACTAACACTAACACTATCAAGTTCTACACTACTCAAGTCATCTACCCTATGGTGATCAGCTACACTATTGCTACCATGCCTATTCAACCTATGAAATGTTCTATCTATTTCAGGATCAAATGCATAAAAGCTACTAGGAGCAGACCTAGTCATGCATAATTGAAGAAACAACAAGTGAATAGTAAAAACAAGATGAATAGTAAAAATAGGATGAAATAAGATAAATTGACCTAGAAATTTCAAAAGCTATAAAAATGATTTTTAAATACTACCAAAGCACCATAGAAAAAGTATAAAAATGATTTTAGAATTTCTGTTATTTTTTGGTGATCTTTAAAAATCGTGAAAATAAAAAACAAATTCAAAAATAAATCGGGAAAATAAAAAAAAAATTCAAAAACAGAACTTAGAGAAGGAATTTGGCAATTTTAACCTACACACAATCCCTTTTAGGGATTGCTCTTGCTCAAAATGGGGGATAAACCTTGGATACCAAAATTCAGCCCAATTCGAGTCAATGAAAATTTTGCCGAATCCTCAAGTACCTACAACAATGCGAGAACAAAACCGACAAGGGAAACTCGAAACATAATTAGTGATATGAACTAACTACCAAAACAGAGCACTGCTCTACAAAATCAAAAATTGCATAAGTGAATGAAACTAAATTGCAAACTAAAACAAAGAATGCACAAGTTGAAATAGAAATGTGCAAATTGAAACTGAATGGCACAATTACACAATTGCACAAATCAAAGCACACCAAATTGCACAAGGCTGAAAACACAAATGCAAAAACTGAAATGGAATAAAAAAACTAAAACTAAAAACCAAAATAAAACTAATTACAAGAATTGAAATAAGGAACCGATAAATTGTGTCCCCGGCAATGGCGCCAGTTTTGACGGAGCGCGTCAAACACGCCGTAAAAAACAACTAAGTTCCCCAATAAATTTTGCAATATAGAGCTAACTCAGGTCATTTTCTCAAAGATACAATTCATCAAACATCTTGCATTCAATTCAAAATAGGGTGGATTTTGTGTGATTTTCAGAAATTAAAACAACAACACAACCTTCTAAACAATAAACGAAAACATAATCAAAGAAATACAACTCAAGAACCTATGCTTATGGAGAAATAATCACAGTTCCAACAAGGATAAGTCAAATTCATACTCATGAAATTCCCAACAATACGAAATTTAAGGCAATCACCTTACATTCATTTGGAAAAATCCGGATTACTACCACATTCCTAATTTTCCCAAACTCAAGCATGTATCGTATTAAATCACAATCAATCAATTGTAATTGACCCAAATTAAGATTCCAATTCCCTAATCTAATCATTATCATACATTAAACGAGGAAATTGAAAATTAGAATAAGGGGGAAAAGGGTTTTCATGAGCAAAATTCAAAATTGAGAATAGAGGGACTTATATTTACCCACAAGCACATGATTCTTGGGTTGCAAAGGGAATTTAGCCCTCCATGAAGATCCTCATGGTAGCTGCATGAAATTTATGAAGGAGAAAGGGAAAAGAAGAGAAGAGAAAAGAGAAGAGAAGAGAGAAGAGAGAGAAGAGAGCAAAAGTGTGATTTTTATAGAATGTGTAGTGTTGTGTTGTGTAAATTGTTGTCTTGCAAAAAGGGAAAAAGCTTAAAACAAAAAGCCAAAATAGTGGTCCCCCCACAGGTTTGAACCAACTAAATAAAAGCTACCTTGACCAATTACAATTACCAAATGGTCCTTAGTTACAAACTAAAACGCGGAATTATTACAAGTGCAGAATCGTAATATTGAATCCCAAATTTGACCCCTTAAAAGTAAGAATTAGCCAATCCTTGTGAGACACGAAATTGTAGATCTCCTCCTTAGCTTTCAAACAACACAAGAATCATAAAGCAAAAGGGACAGTGTCAAGATTTATGGGCTGCACAAGGGACAGTGTCAAAAGCATCAATAAAACGTGACAAATAGCAATTTTCGACACTTGGGCCCAAAACAACCCAATCTCACAAAACTCAGCTAAAATGGTCAAAATGAGGTATAAAACATGTCTAAACTATGCTAAATGCAACTCTAGACTATTATAAAATACACTCTATCTCCCATATAAGGAGCGTTGCAAATGGCAAACTTTGCTTGACTAAGAAGAAGGGAAGCCAAGAGGGAGTTCCATATAAACTTCTTCATGAAGTTCTCCATGTAAAAATGCATTGTTAACATCCAATTGCTTGAGATGCCAATTATTAATTGCATCTAAAGCAAGTAACAAACGAACAAATGTTATTTTAGCTATAAGAGAAAAGGTATCAAGGAAATCAAGGCATTCCAATTGAGTGTAGCCGTTAGCTACCAATCGAGCCTTGTAGCGTTCAATAGTACCATTTGCATTGTATTTAACCTTATATACCCATTGACAACCAATTGCAGATTTGTGAGGAGGAAGATCAGTGAGGACGCATGTATTATTCATTTCTAGTGCAATATTCTCATCTTTCATAGCCTTAAGCCAATAATCATGTTTGGAAGCTTTTGCAAAGGATCTAAGTTTAGTGACAACAATAATAGACAAGATAACACTATGGTGTGGGGGTGAGAGTCTATGGTATGAGAGAACAGAAGATAAAGGATAAAGAACATAATATTTGTTACTTGAAGATGGATTGGTGATAGTTGTAGTTGATGTAAATGAAGTATGAAAATTGGTGTATCGAGCAAGCCTTTGCCTTGGTTTGTCAAATCTTATGAGAATAATTGGAGGTGAGATGGGAGATTGAGGCATTGCAGGAATGGTTTGATCATTATCATGATCATTGTTATGATTAGTAATGATTTCAAGTGACATTTTATTGAAAGGTGTAGGTGAGGGAGAGAGAGGGGGATTAAGGGTAGAGGGAATAGATTGCGCATTAGAAAAGGGAAAACAATCTTCATAAAAGATTACATGTCATGAAGCAGCAATAGCATGAGTTTGAAAATTTAAAGTAACATATCCTTTTGTATTTTGCTAAAAACCAAGAAAGATACATGCAGCGGCACAAGGGTCAAGTTTCTTCCTTTGTGAAGTTAAAGTAAAAATATAGCATAAACAACCAAAAACTTTAAGTAGAGAAATATCATAAGGTTTATTATGGAGTTTTTTTTTTTGAAATGGTGATAGAGGACTGTCTAAGGCACATGAGGACCTAGGGGCACTTCAAGAATTAAAGGGACCAATGACAAGATCTAAGGTCAAGATTCTTCAAGAAGAAATGACCAAGAGACTAAAGGAAGGGTTATTCATCAAAGGCCAAGAAGGAAGAAGCCCAAAGGAGCTAAATTGGAGCACTTGGAAATTTGTTGATAGCTCGCTCAGTGCAAGCTTGGGCTCAACGAAGTTTTGCCTCGATCAAGCATCTCGCTCAGCGCACGATTGAGCTTAGCGGCGATTTGCTTCGATCAAGCATCTCGCTCAGCGCAAGATTGAGCTTAGCAGAGATTTGCTTCAATCAAGCATCTCGCTCAGCTCAACGTTGAGCTCAGCGCAATTTGCGTTAAGCTCAAGGTTGAGCTTAGCGGAAGGTCTGACGCGAGAATTTTTGAAAACCTTGTTTACTTGTATAAGGGGGTTCTTAATTGTGTAATTAGGCCTTAAAACATTATGTTTAAGTGGAGATTAGTTACATAACCCTCTTTTAAGGCCTGGCTCTATAAATAGTAGAGGAGAACCTCATTTGTAAAAAAGGATATAACTCATTTGTGAATGAAATAAGCTTTGGCTTAGTTTGAGAGCTTAGTCTCTTCTTGGTTCTTGGGTGAACCAAATTGATTCTTATCAAGGAAGCTTTCCTTGTGGCGAATTCTCCTCGGCTTATCGTTCCGTGCAGATCGTGGCGTCGTTCTAATTCATCTTCTTCTTTCCACTTTTCCCTTTTGGTTTGAGTTCTTGATTTGGCTTCAATGGAGCTCTTTTGATTTGCTTCCGGACGATCCAAACCAAGCTTGTGTGGCTTGGAACTACATCATGCATGCATCATAATACCCAGTGAGAAACACGAGTTGAGAGAAAAGAAAATATCCATTTTTCACAAGCTCATACAAATTCAACACATAGTCTTATCCTCTCTTTAAGAGTTATCTGAATCTTATACATATTTGTATAGAAAGCCAGGAGTGGCTTAGTGATAGAGTGTATTTTAGCATAGTCTAGAGTTGCATTTAGCATAGTCTAGACATGTTTTATACCTCATTTTTGACCATTTTAGTTGAGTTTTGTGAGATTGGGTCGTTTTGGGTCCAAGTGTCGAAATTTGCTATTTGTCATGTTTTATTGATGCGTTTGAAATTATCTCTTGTGCAGCCCATCACGTTTGACACAAGTCTCCAATTTTGATGATTATTCTCTTGTTTGAAAGCTAAGGAGGAGATCTAAAAATTCGTGTCTCAGAAGGATTAGCTAATTCTGACATTTCAGGGGTCAAATTTGGGATTCAATGTTACAATCCTGCACTTGTAATAATTTCACATTTTAGTTTGTAACTAGGGACCATTTGGTAATTGTAATTAGTCAAGGTAGCTTTTATTTAGTGGGTTCAGACCTTGTGGGGCGGAACCACATATTTTGGCCTTTTGTTTTTAGCTTTTCCCCTTTTGCAAGACAACAATTACACTACACAACACTTCTACATAGAATAAAAATCTCACGTTTGCTCTCTTCTCTCTCTTCTCTTTTCTCTTCTCTTCTTTTCCCTTTCTCCCTCATCAATTTCGTGCATCCCCCTTGTAGCCACCATGAAGATCTTCATGGAGGGCTAAATCCCCTTTGCAACCCAAGAATCATGTGCTTGTGGGTAAATATGAGTTCCTCTATTCTCAATTTTGAATTTTGCTCATGAAAACCCTTTTCCCCCTTTGTCTAATTTTCAATTTCCTTGTTTAATGTATGATAATGATTAGATTAGGGAATTGAAATCTGAATTTGGGTCAATTAAAATCGATTGATTGCGATTTAATACGATATGTGCTTGAATTTGGGAAAACTAGGAATACGATAGTAATCCAGATTTTTCGGAATGAATGTAAGGTGATTGTCTTAAATTTCGTATTGTTGAAAATTTCATGAGTATGAATTTGACTTACCCTTCTTGGAACTGTGATTATTTCTCCATAAGCATAGGTTCTTGAGTTATATCTCTTTGATTCTATTTTCGTTTATTGTTTAGAAAGTTGTTTTGTTGCTTTAATTTCTAAAAATCACACAAAATCCCCCGTATTTTGAATTGAATGCAAGGCGTTTGATGAATTGTATCTTTGAGAAAATGAGCAGAGTTAGCCTTATATTGAAAATTTTATTGGGGAACTTAGTTGCTTTTGACGGCGTGTTCGACGCACTTCGTCAAAACAGGCGCTGTTGCCGGGGATACAGTTTATTGGTTCCTTATTTCAATTCTTGTAATTAGTTTTATTTCAGTTTTTAGTTTTAGTTTTTAATTCTATTTTAGTTTTTGCATTCTTGTTTCAGCCTTGTACAAATTGGTGTGCTTTGATTTTGTGCAATTGTGCAATTCGGTTCCAATTTGCACATCTCTATTTCAACTTGTGCATTCTCTGTTTCAGTTTGCAATTTAGTTTCATTCACTTATACAATTTTTGATTTTGTAGAGTAGTGCTCTGTTTTAGTAGTTAATTCATATCACTAATTATGTTTCGAGTTTCCCTTGTTGGTTTTGTTGTCGCATTGTTGTAGGTACTTGAGGATTCGGCAAAATTTTTACTGAGTTGGATTGAGCTAAATTTTAGTATCCAAGGTTTATCCCCCATTTTGAGAAAGAGCAGTCCCCAAAAGGGACTGGGTGCAAGTTAAAATTGCCAAATTCCTTCTCTAAGGTCTGTTTTTGAATTTTTTTTTCCCAATTTTTTTTGAATTTTTTTTTCACAATTTTTAAAAATCATCGAAAAATTACAGAAATTCTAAAATCATTTTTAGACTTTTTATGTGGTGTGTTGGTAGTTTTTAAAAATCATTTTTATAGCTTTTGCAATTTCTAGGTCAATTTAGTTCATTTCATCCTATTTTACTATTCATCATGTTTTTACTATTCACTTGTTGTTTCTTCAATTATGCATGACTAGGTCTGCTCCTAGTAGCTTTTATGCATTTGATCCTGAAATAGATAGAACATTTCATAGGTTGAATAGGCATGGTAGCAATAGTGTAGCTAATCACCATAGGGCAATTGACTTGAGTAGTGTAGAACTTGATAGTGTTAATATTAGTTCTGTTTCTGATTTTGTTGATTCTAAACTTGGTACTATTTTTACTTATCCTTATTTTGACTTCATGGCTGACCATCAACATCAAGAAAGAAATTTGAGGGAGTTGGTTGCACCTGACATTGGTTTCCAACCTTTGTGCATCCAATATCCTGAAATTGATGTTGACTGTGAGCTTAAGTTTGGATTAATCCATTTGTTGCCCAAGTTTCATGGTCTTGTAGGTGAAGATCCTCATAGACATTTGAAGGAGTTTCATGTGGTCTATTCCACTATGAAACCAAATGGGGTGCTTGAAGACTACATTAAGCTGAAGGCTTTTCCTTTCTCTTTGGTGTGCTAAGGATTGGTTGTACTTCAACCCAGTTCCTGTTAGAAGCTGGAATTATTTGAAGAGGCAATTCCTGGAGAAATTCTTCCCTGCCTCTAGAACTGGGACAATTAGAAAAGATATCAGTGACATTAGACAACTCTCTAGAGAGACTTTGTATGAGTACTGGGAGAGATTAAACAAGTTGTGTGCAAGCTGTCCTAATCATCGCATTAGTGAACAACTCCTCATCCAGTATTTTTATGAAGAATTGCTTCCCATGGAGAGAGGCATGATTGATGCTACTAGAGGAGGAGCTTTGACAAACAAGACCCTAACTGCTGCTAGACAATTGTTTTCCAACATGGCAAAGAATTTTCAGCAATTTACCACCAGATTGTTAGAGTTCATGAAGTCACCACTGATTCTACTCACAGGCTAGAAAACAAGTCTCAAAGCTTACTTCCCTTGTCAAACAACTAGCCATTGGCCAATAGCAGCAGGTTCAGGTAGTCAACCATCATGGGTGTGGCATTTGCACTTCAACAGAACACCCTACAGATGCATGTCCTACTCTTCAAGAGACTAAAGATGTTACTATAATCAATATTGGCCAACAATATAGACCACCTCAACAAAAATATGATCCTTATTCTTCTACATACAATGAGGGGTGGAAGGATCACCCTAACCTAAGATATGGTCCTGGTCCTATGTAGCAGCAACCACCATATGCAGGGCAACCCCAACAGAGATACCAACAGCCTAGTTCAAGTGGTAGATACCAGCCACTTCCATTGAGACAACAACAAGCTCCTCCTGTTCAACAATCCTCTCCTTCTACAGGACCTTCATTGGAAGACTTGATGAAGCAAATGGTCACAAGGAACATTCAATTCCAACAAAATGTGAGTGCAAGCATCCAGGATTTGCAGACTCAGATTGGCCACCACTATGAACCACTTGCAGTCACAAGGCTTAAGCAATATTCCTTACCAAACAGTCCCCCCTCCCAATCGGAATGTGAGTGCCATGACTTTGAGGGAAGGCAAGGAGCTAAACTCTCATGTAGTGGATTCAAGACCTCAGAAGACTAGTGATGATGTTGTTGCAACAAGCTCTCAAAAGCCAAGTGGTGTGGATGTAACTGTTCCACAAAAGACTCCTCCTCTACCTTTTCCATCCAGAGTGGCTCAACCCAAGAGATTGGAGCTAGATAGTGAGTTGATGGACACCTTCAAAAAGGTTGAGATCAACATTCCTCTCCTTGATGCCATCAAGTAGATTCTGAAGTATGCAAAGTTTCTTAAGGAGTTGTGCACGTACAAGAGGAATCTGAGGAGTGACAAGTAAGTGAAGATCGGAAGAAATGGATCTAAACTCATTCAGAGCACAAATGTTTCTGCCATTCTACAATCTCCCATGCCTTAGAAGTGCAAGGATCCAACCACTTTCACCGTCCCATGCACCATAGGTGATTGCACATTTGTAGATGCTATGCTGAATTTGGGTGCCTCAATCAATGTCATGCCTTCATCTATGTATAGATCATTGAAGCTTGGGGATTTGAAGCCAACCACTGTGGTCATTCAGTTGGCAAATCGGAGCACCGCGCAGCCACTTGGAGTCTTAGAGGATGTGCTTGTCCAAGTTGACAAGTTGATTTTCCCTACAGACTATTATATTTTGGACATGGAGGATGAGTCTTCCATTCATGGCTCCACTTTGATTCTGGGTAGACCCTTCTTGATGACAGTCAGGACAAAGATTGGCGTGCATCCAAGAACGCTCTCAATGGAGTTTGGTGATGATGTGGTGCAATTTAACATTTTTGATGCCATGAAGCATCCAATAGAGAACCATTCCCTTTTTTGTTTAGATGTGATTAATTATATGGTTGATAGCTAAATGGATTTTCCTTTTGATTTGGAGGAACTAGCTGAGTTTACTAATTTTGATTGTGGCTATAATGATACGTTTGTTTGTGCCATTTGTGTAGAGATCGAAGTTGCTATTGTTGTGAGTGCAGACTCAGTGGTGGATGATGATGTTGCTATTCTAGATGCCATGTCGGCTGATATCATGGTGACAGCAAGTAAGCCCCCTTTGCCCTCCATTATGCAACCACCAACCTTGGAGTTGAAGCCCTTGCCAGATCATTTGAAGTATGCCTATTTAGAGGCAGATACCCAACTCCTTATGATCATTTCAAGCACTCTCCAGCTTGACCAAGAGGAGAAGTTGATGACAGTCTTGAGAGATCATAGGAGAGCCATTGGGTGGACGCTAGCTGACCTCCTTGGAATTAATCAGCCATCTGCATGCACAGAATTTTGTTAGAGGAGGAATTCAAGCCAATGAGACAACCATAGAGACGTCTCAATCCTACCATCCAAGATATGGTAAAGAAATAGGTCATGAAGTTGCTAGCGGCAAGGATCATTTATCCCATCTTAGATAGCAAGTGGGTAAGTCCTGCTCAAGTAGTCCCTAAGAAGTCTGGCATGACTGTGGTGAAGAAACAGGACAATGAGTTGGTTCCAACTAGAGTACAGAACAGCTGGAGAGTATGCATAGACTATAGGAGACTCAACCTAGCCACTTGTAAAGACCACTATCCTCTTCCATTCATTGATAAGGTCTTGGAGAGACTAGTAGGGAAGACCCACTATTGCTTCTTAGATGGATTTTCAAGCTAAATGCAGATTCACATTGCACCAGAGGACCAACACAAGACTACATTCACCTATCCATTTGGCACTTATGCCTACTCCAAGATGTCATTCGGCCTATGCAACGCCCCAAGCACCATTTAGAGGTGCATGGTGAACATTTTTTCGGATTTACTTGAGAGTTGCATGGAGGTGTTTATGGATGATTTTACTATTTATGGTTCCTCATTTGATACATGCTTAGAGAACTTGATTAGAGTTTTGAATAAGTGCCTTGAGACTAACCTTGTGCTAAATTTTGAAAAATATCATTTTATAGTATTTGAAGGGATAGTCTTGGGTCACCTAGTGTCTAGCAGGAGTCTTGAGGTCGATAAGGCCAAGATAAATGTCATTTCTTCGCTCCCTTACCTCGTGTCTATGTGGGAAGTTTGTTCTTTTCTTGGACATGTAGGTTTCTATAGAAGGTTCATCCAAGATTTCAGCAAAATTGCCTTGCCCCTGTCCAACTTACTTTAGAAGGATGTGGAGTTTCTCTTTGACCAATCATGTCAGGATGCTTTCCTGAATCTAAAGAAGAAGCTTACCACATCTCTCATCATCAAGCTACCTAATTGGGACCTTCCATTTCAACTCATGTGTGATGCTTTCAATTTTGCACTTGGGGCGGTCCTTACTCAACGAGTGGCCAAACTTTCACATGTCATAGCCTATGCCTCTCGCACCTTGGATGTCGCTCAGGTTAATTATACCACCATCGAGAAAGAGCTTATAGTTGTGGTATTTGCACTAGACAAGTTTTGTTCATACCTATTGGGCTCCAAGGTCACTGTCTTCTCTGACCATGTGGCTTTAAGATACCTGTTGAAGAAGCTTGATGCCAAACCAAGATTGATCAAGTGGATGCTTCTTCTTCAGGAGTTTGACATAGAGATCAGAGACAAGAGTGGAGCAGAAAACTTGGTGGCTGATCATCTGAGCAGGATTGAGAGAGACCTTGAGTCTCTTCCTATCAGGGATGATTTCCTTGATGAGCACTTGATGGCGGTGGAGACACATGGATCTACACCATGGTTTGCTGATATTGTGAATTACTTGGTTGCTGGTGTTTTACTCCCACAGGCATCTCAAAATCAAATTGTTAGGTTGAAGAGTGATGCTAAGTATTATGTGTGGGATGATCCTTATTTGTGGAGATTTGGTAATGATCAGGTGATTCGCATATGCATACCAGATCAGGATATCAAATCAGTCCTATATTTTTGTCATGCATCCTTTGTGGGAGGACACTATGGACCACGCCGGACCGTAAGGAAGGTGTTGGACTCTAGGTTCTATTGGCCCACCATTTTCAAAGATGCTTGGGAGGTCGCCTCGACCTATGAGTAGTGTCAGAGAGCGGGAGTAGCCATCACCCGTAGGCATGAGATGCCTCAACAACCCATACTCTTATATAAGGTTTTTGATGTTTGGGGTATTGATTTTATGGGACATTTTCCTCCTGCTTTTGGCTATTCTTATGTTTTTCTTGCTGTGGACTATATCTCCCAGTGAGTGGAGGCTAAGGCCACTAAGACTAATGACTCTCAAGTTGTTGTAGATTTTGTTAGGTCTAACATCTTTTGTAGGTTTGGTGTGCCTAAAGCCATCAACAGTGACCAGGGGACCCACTTTTGTAACAAGGCCATGGCAACTTTGCTTCATAAGTATGTGGTTTTGCATAGAGTTGCCACAGCTTATCATCCCCAAACTAATGGGCAAGCTGAGGTTTTCAACAAAGAGATAAAGCAGATTTTGCAGAAGTTGGTGCACCCCAACAGGAAGGATTGGAGCAAAGTTCTTAAGGATGCTCTATGGGCTCATAGGGCAGCTTACCAGGCACCAATTAGAATGTCTCCTTATTGTGTTAGGATCAGCCGGGTAATCAATTGGGAGGGGGGAATGAATTGATTTATCATAAAGTGACAGATTCTTTTCCTCAAAAAGATTTTTCACCACCACTCTTGAGGTTTTAATAAAAGCATTTTTCAGAGAATGTTATATTGATTGAATAAACCAGAAAAACAACCTCAGCTTAAGATAGAAATGATTTAGAACAAATTATCTTGATAAAGATCAAATACTGAATTGAAATAGATCAAGGGATAGAGAGATAGAGCCTGTTGATTTATACTGGTTCAATCAACCACCGATCTACATCCAGTTCTCCCTTTCACCAAGGGGTTCCACTATGAATTTGATTACATACACCATGCACACACAATTCACAGCAAATCCTTATTTCACAACTTGAAACAGGAACCTAGAAGATTGAATGTGAAAACACCATTCACCATCCAATTTCTAAACACAATACTACAAGCAAAATTAGAAATACCATCTAATTTCAACACAACATTTAGGAACGAAATTCCCACAATGCTAATCAAACAAGATCAATGAAAAAGATTAAAGAACGAAAACACCTTGATGTGCTGATATAGCATATATGTGATCAATTCAAGAAACTCCAATATGAACAAATTTAGCAGTCAAGAATTAATGTTGAATCACCTCAGTTCATGAAAGAATAAGAGAGGGATATAGGTTTATAGGCTCAAAGGTTCAATCTCAATTGGGTATAGCAGTAAAATGAATATTGAGTTTTTCTGAAACTCAAGAGATTAGAGAATGTGCAGAAGAAAGAAGAGAATGTTCAAAGCAATATCAAATCTGAAAATCAAATCAAAGATTTGGATTTTGACAATTGAAGGAATGAAAAGATATTGTGACTATCTATTGTTCTGCACAAAATGATATGGATTCAAAAATATATGGCATGGGTCAAAAAGATTCGTAGTTAGTTAGACAAAGAATGAGTCTTGGAGATCTTTAAAAATGACCATTATACCAGATATAATTGATTGCAACAAGGTGTAATCGATTATCCTGTGTATGAGAATATGATTTACACTTGATGTCAGCTGTTGTAATCGATTGCCAACAAGATAGTGCCAATTCTAAATATCAGAGATTATCTGGTAATCGATTGCCACAAGATGGTAATCGATTGCAAATGAAACAGAGCAATTTCTGAATCTTAGAGATTGTCTTGTAATCGATTGCAATTCGATGGTAATCGAATGCAATGGATACAGGGCAATATCTGAACTCTGAAATTAACATTGTAATCGATTGCAATGGTTGGTAATCGATTAACCCAATACTAGAGATGGTTTCAAAACTGATTAAGCCATTTGGTAATCGATTCCTACAACTTGTAATCGATTGCAATCACTCAAAATTAGTTCCTAAGAAGTAAATCATCTAGTGATGCTAGAGATAATAGAAAACAGGGCAAATCAAAACAATAAGCAAGAATGATATGGCTTAGCTTATAACAAACAATCAATACAATGCCATCATCCATACATGTTATGGCATAAAAAGAAAATACTAGATGATCAGTGCATCTTCATGCACATTCTTCTACTGTTATTCTTAGGCATTTCCTTAGTTTATTTCAGTAGTTTCACCATTTTAGTGTGTTTTCATATTTAAGTCTGTTTCTAGCTTTATTTAATTTTCGTATTTTATTTTCAGCATTAGCAACTTTCAATGGAAAATTCATAACTGGAGCTACAGGAATCGGATTGAGGCGTTCTAATATTCGTTGGAAAGATAAGAGAAAGAGATACAACTTTCATGTTGGAGTCAGAAGCTGATTCAGATTGTAGAAGGCTTGAATAATTCTTCGAAGTTGCAGACGTTAAGAAATAATTTGTTTTGGGTCAATTTTATGGGCCTGGTTTGTATTTTCCGACCCGGTTCGGATTGTTAGTGAAACTCTTATTCTATTAAAACGCTAGGGCCGGCTGCTGTGCATATATTCACTGTTCACACAACACTATTCACTCACTCGTTATTCACGAAATTTCTTGGAGAGTTTTGAGCAATTGTAATGGAGAACTAATTTCCGAAGAATCGATCTACTGCAATCAGATTCCACTTTGAGGTTCTTTTATAAATTCCATGTCAATCTGTTTCCTTTGATTTATTCCAATAATCTCAATTATTTGCTTAATTTGATTGTTGTTATAGGATATAAATCTTAAATTCGATTGGTTATTTGATCTTGAATCAATTTCGCGTTAACGTAGCTTTTACATTATCGCGTTTGATCAGATTGCATTTGCTTAATTCGCAATAGTTTTTAATCCGTTTGCTTAATTCGGAATTCAAGAACATATGCCTTATAATTTCTATTGCGCTTGTCAGTGGTTATTATAGTTGAATAGGATCAGACCCGTTTAAGGAATTTGAATTTATAGGGATCAATGATAAGTCGGAAGTCGATACAGTAGGTTGATTCGCTTTAGCTTATTTGATAATCACAATTTATTTTAATTCCTTTTTCTTGAAATCGTAATCAAAACCCCCCATTAATCGTTACTGCATTGATTAATAATAATACAAGAATCCTTGAGAACGATACTCGAGTTGTCGTTACCATAACTATATTTTCAAAATCACTCGTTTTTTATCCGTGCGCGACAGCGGATCACTAGACTAAGAGAATGAAGAAGACTTAAGGTATGAAGATACCAAGAATCTAAATGAAGAGGCGAGGCGTCAATCTTCATATTGGACTGTCTTTGGTAAGGGTTGTCATCTGCATATGGAGATTGAGCATCATGCATATTGGGTTGTGAAGAGTACCAACCTAGCATTTGACCAAGCGGGACTTGAGAGAAAGTTTCAATTGCAAGAGCTTGAGGAGCTCCACTTGGAGGCCTATGAGAATTCCAAGAACTACAAGGAGAAGGTGAAGCGCTTCCATGACAGCATGATTCTGAGGAAGGACTTCAAAGTGGGCCAGAAGGTGCTTTTGTTTAACTCTCGCCTAAAGCTCATAGCTAGCAAGCTTCGTTTTAGATGGGATGTACCATATGTTGTTACTAATGTGTTTCCCTATGGAATTGTGGAGATCAAAGATTAAGTTACAAGCAAGATTTGGAAGGTCAATGGTCACCAAGTGAAAGAGTTCCATGAGAATCCTAGAGTGGAGGAGAGTGTGGAGGACCTTTCTTTGGTCAAGCCCACCTTTCTAGAAGTGCAGGTCTTTGCACCTTGATGTGCCCTCTTACCTTACTTTACACTTGTTCTTTTTCTCTTGATTGATTTACTTTCATTGAGGACAATGTGTGATTTAAGTGTAGGGGTGTGGGTTTTGAGTTTGAGTTTTTTTTTTTTTTTTTTGCTATTTTGGAATTTTTGTTGTTTAGTGGGTGTGTTTGCATGCTTTCCATTAGATTCTTGATTTGCTTGATTGTGAGAAGTTGCATCATTCTTGGTTGAGAGATTTCATGACTTGATTTGGATGCACTTTTGCATCTTTAGTTTTATGAGTAAACTTGGAAATTTTGATTGTGAACTCATTTGTGATAGATTGCTTACCTTTGTGAGTTTGACCTTTGTGTGATTGCACTCATGTTGATAGTTACTCTGAATTTTGTCTTGTCTCTTTTTTATGTTTCTTGTTGCACATGCATTATTGAGATGATTTAAGCCTTCTTTCTTTTAGCTACTAGCCAAATAGACCCACCTTGCCTACTTTCCACTTGTTTCCCCCTTTATGCCATTTTCCCATTGTTTCTTTTTGTAGCCTGATAATCGCTTTATATATGTAAATATTGCATCATATTTTGTAGCGATTATCCAATGTTCTCAAGATTTTTAGCTTAGTTTGAATTCATTTTATATAAATTTGGATAGTTTTGTTAATTCCAACCATAGGAAGCTATTTTGTGAGAAATATATTCAAATTCATGTTTTGCAAGCCTATGTTCAATAACAAGGAAAGATAAAGAATTAAGGCAACTCGCGCTTAGCACTACATCTCGCTTAGCGAGACAAGCGGTTTATGCAACGCTGAGCGCAAACTTACGCTAAGCAAAGTTTTCTTTCGAACTGAAGATTCGCTTAGCAGATGCGCGCGCTTAGCAGAAGCCCTGTATCTCGAGATGAAGATTTGAAAAATCATGAACGTGCACTTAGCAAACATGCGCGCTAAGCAAAAGTCCACTTATAGTATATAAGCTTCACTTTGTAATTTGTTAAAGGGATCTAGAATTTTAGAGGATTGAGTTGCTTCTTCCATCCCCTGTTCTTCCCTTTCATTTTTGTAAGCTTCTCATGACAATGAGAGGCTGATCCATCTATGTTGAGGATTTGGAACTAGGTGCTAACATGTAAACGCTTTCCTTCATATTTATTCATTGAGTATTTAGTTTAAAATCCATTACTCTATTTTATCGCTTGTTATATGATTCAGTCCGTTATATATGCATGCTGTGGAGTTTGATTGTCATAGACATATGCTTTTGAACTTGGAACTAAGAATAGGAAAGAGTATATCACTAGACATAGGGTAAACTCCATCCTTTCTCTATTTTTATTATATGTTATATGATTGGCTTGTTATAGGGTAAACTCCATCATGATGCATTATTTTGATAGTGGCCTCCAGTTGCTTCTTCTCATCTTTTATCAGCTCAACTGGTAGGGCTGGTTCCACTATGAAGTAGTCCAATCCCTCTCACATGCAGTTCTACCAGTGTGCAATCTCATGCACTAGCTGGCACATTAGAGGGATGGCAGAGGCATACTCTTCCTACTGTAACCTGCTTGCTAAATTGGCATTATCTTCAATAGTATTCAAAAGAGTAGTGTTGCGCATAGGCCTATGGAAGGGAATTATGCCTTGATCGATCTGTAGAGGAGGAAGCTTCTTCAATGGTGCTTCCTTGATAACAGCAACAATTGAGTCCTCTACAGCTAGCTCCAGCTGAGTCTCTTCTCTAAATGCTGCAGATACGGCATTCTCTCCCACATAGCACAAGGTGAATCTTTGCATCATCTTCTGATGCTAACAGCCTGAGGAAGGTGGAGGAGGAGGTGTGTCTTCTTTGAATCTGGAGAGAGGAGTGTTGTCGTCCAGACTGAATGGTTTGTTGTCCCATGAGGGGACAACAGACGCTTCAAGAGATAGAGTAACTATCTCTTCATTTGACCCAGACGAGATGATAAAAGACTCAGTATGGTGGTAGGAAACCACTGCGTTTGACATCTTAGGGATTGTTACTGGAGAGGGAGATGGTAGGGAGGAATGGTAGTGTCTGGTGGAGTTTGTGGGGATATTGTTGGTACAACAGTCTGAGCTATGGGATCAGACTGTGTCTCAAACTAAACAATGGGTTCAGTTTGTTGGGTGATCGTTTGTCCAGTGGGGGCAGACATAGGTTGATCTTTTGTCTGAACAGTGGGTTCAAACTTGAGCATTAAACTGTGCAGCTACTGTTTGGCTTACTATAGTCTGTGTAGGTGACACAAACGATAGAGGTTCAACAGACGATGTGTCTATTCTAGCTTCTGTTTGGGCTAAGATTGTTATCGTCTGAGGAATATTCTTCCTTGGACGTTTATGTGTAGAGCGAGGGTGAGTGGGTAGAGTGAATGGAGGGAGTGTGATACCTGGATCGATGGTTGAAGTGGTTGTCTGTCCAAGTGTGTCTTCTTCCAACACCACTTTTCTTTTCATAGTTAGCTTCCTGGCTATGGTGCTGGGTGGTCTGATGATCAGACCTTCTGATTTAGTGGTATGTTGGTCCCTAAGTTGTCTTCTAGGTCTCTTAAAGACTAGCCCCTCGTATGAGCCTTACTCATCAGCCTCAGCAACATTGACAGCTTCTAGTCCAATGTTTGCAATCTCCTTCATAGACACTTCAGGTTTAGACAGTTTGGAAACACCCTTACCCTTCTGTTGAGCTCTAGTCTTGATCCTTAGAATGGGTGGTCTAGGTGGAGTTTGTTGGACTGTCTGCTTAGCCTTCTTAGCAGGTGGCTCTTCAACAGACTGTGCAAAACCCAGTAAATGCTTAAGTTACAAAAACATTTTAAAAAATCCACATGGTCTGACTCATATTTTGAGCGCGAAACATGTGGCATGCACATGCCTCACTTAAGTATAATGCTAGACAATGTGTCTTTAGTTATACTAGTGAGCATTAGATAGAGATAAAACATTAAGTCACCCAGACCATGTTGCCTCCAATGAAGTGGCACCCTCCACTGGTGCTTTTTCTTTCAATTTTATCTCTAGCATAGTCAGCATCACAATAGCCTGTCAGCTTATACTCTTTCTATCTTTTAAACCAAAGACCAAGATTAGAGGTTCCAATTAAATATCTAAAAATTCTTTTAATTGCAGACAAATGCACTTCCTTTGGGTCAGACTGAAATCTGGAGCAGAGGCAGACACTGAACATTATGTCTGGTCTGGATGCAATCAAGTAGAGTAGTGACCCAATCATTCCTTTGAACTGAGTGACATCTACTTTCCTTGAATCTTTATCAAGTCCAAGTGATGTTGTTGGATGCATTGGAGTCTTCATAATTTTAGCATCATCCATTTTGAACTTTTTCAGGAGTTCTTTCACATACTTGGTCTGGTGTATGAAGATTCCTTTGTTGGTCTGCTTGATCTGCAATCCTATGAAGAATTTCAGTTCTCCCATTATGCTCATTTTGAACTCAATTTGCATCAATTTTGAGAACTCTTCACAAAGTTTTTCATTGGTGGCACCAAAGATACTGTCATCCACATAGATTTGAACAATAATAAAATCAAAAGAGTAGTTTTTTTGGAACAATGTAGTATCTATCTTTCCTCTTGTAAAATTGTGTTCTATTAAAAATGAACTAAATTTTTCATACCATACTCAACGAATTAAAATAATTTAAAAAGATGTCAACGAATTTGATGTCAACGAATTCAAATAATTTAAAGCACTGACACAAACAGATCCTCGGAGTTGCCTTTAGTTCTCAAATTGATTATACATGTCTTTCTTCCAATACCCAACTTTAGCATAACCACCACACTGACTTCCCATTAAATGAAAGATGTCCACAGTCTACAATCCTACCTTCTAAAAATTGTCCTGTGAGTGGGTATCATGCATGAAATCAAATCACTTAAGCATGCATGATTATGTTCATCCTTAAAACAATTGGCGTACCAAAGTTGGGAAGCAAAATGAATATGGACTCGACATTTGACCTCGCAACCACATTTGGTTTCAACCCTCTGGCGTTGCTTCCTCTTACCCAATACTATTCCCCTATCTTCATGATAACCTTGCTTATTACATACAAATGTTTGTTGCAATACTTGTCCTTTGGAGTTTCTCAATATATTGTTCTTGCATGGACAAAATCCATTAAACCTTGCATAACAACTGTAAAACGCATAAGCAACATCCAAATTTGAAAACAAACATCTGCTTATCTCTTCCACACCAACATTATTCAAATGCAAACTATAAACGTCATTCAAATCCTCGATCACAATTGGCTTCACCACCAAAAAGAACATCACAAGTTACCTCCGAGAATTCATGATCCACAACTTCCTCATACTCTTCCTCCAAATCCTCTCTACAATCGTCCTCCACATCATCATCTTCAAACTCCTCCATAAACTCATCTTCATACTCTTCTTAAAAACCCTCTTTGTAGTGCTCATGTAAATTTTCTCCGGATTCTTTCACCAAATCATTATCGTGAAACTCTTCTACAAAATCTTTTTCATAATCTTTCTGTAGATCCTCTTTATCCCCTTCCCACACTATCATCTTCATAATCTTCCCCCACACCATCAACTTCAAACTCTTCATTCACATCATGACCTTCAAACTCTTCCGCCAATTCTTCGTATTCTCCCTCCACCCCATCATCACACAAGCCTTCACCCCACTCTTCGTGCGCAACTGTGTTTCGTACCCATGCATTGACACTTCCTCCAAATCATCAATTTCAGAATCTCTGTCTTCATTGTTTTGTACAACATCCGTTGACCACGACAACAACTCTTCATCCACTTATATATTAACATATAAATAAAATTCAGAAAGAAGCATCCACCCACTATAAATTGTATATTTAAATTTATATATATACTAGTGTCCATCCATGCATTGCACGACTATATATAATAAGATTAAATATTTAATTTAAAATATAATTATAATTATTTTTTTCTAATTTTAAATAGTTTTATTAATTTCATAAATTAAAATTTGTAACGAAAGTTATATACTTTTGTTAACATTTTAATAAAAAATTGTTTTATATTTTACTATTAAATTATTTAATCAGTGTATATATAATTTATTATTAAATTATTAAATTATTGTTAAACTCTTAATACATTGTTCTATTTTTTGTTATCATAAAGTTAAAATGTATTGCAGGATGATAATATGAATAATTAAATACATCGATTAATATATAATATTATTTTATGTTTATTAATAAATGTTACCTATCCAACCAAACAAAAATAAGTTGTCGTGGAGAATTGTTAAAAAATGTTGCTGATTATGATTAATATATAGCATTAATTTGTAAATTATTGTTAAAATATTTTGTAATCCATAATTGTCTCGGAAAGAATTGTCTCCCATGAAAGATGTTTATGATTTTTAACATAAAAAAATAATTTATGATATTATTAATAAAGTCATTTAAAATTATTTGGTAAAAAAATATATTAAATAAATCAATTTTGAATTTTAACATTGATTCAAATTATTAGTTTGTAATAAGTATATTAACTAAATAAAATAGTTTTGTAGTCCATAATTTTCTCGAGGGGATTCTCTCTCATGAAAGATATTTGTGGTCTTTATCAAAAAAAACTAATTTAATTTATAATATTATTGTTAAAGTAATTTAAAATTAATTGGTACTAGGGTTTTAAAACTCGAATTGGTAATTGAACCGATCGAGATACTAGGTCATCAATAGTTGAACCAGTGGGTTACTAGGTCAGTGATTGATCCATATAATTCGGTAATATTGTGTTATAAATAATTATATATACATATTTATATAGTATATATATTATAAATATTATACTTATTGAAATTATATAAGTTAGTTAACTCTATCCTAGTGGTAGTTATTTTGTGTTTCAATTGTGAAATATATTTGTCATATTTGTAATATAATTAAAACTAACTCAAATTATGATATAATCAGTCAAGTAATTTAAAACTAATTTTTGTAAAAAAAACATATGTTTAAGTAAATATTATAAAGTTATTTTATACTATTTAAAAAAAACTATTTAAGTAAAAATGATTTTATAGTATTTGAAAAAAATAAAATAATCTAATTATCATTAGTTTTAATAAGTAATATATTTTTATACAATATTTTTAGCATATTTTTATTATAAATATCTCAACAATAATATAATATACTCTTTCTGGTCCTTATTATTTAGTTGGTTTTATTGATTTTTTTTTTAAAAAATGTTATTATTGTACTAATTTTATCTTTATTAACTATCATTAACTTGTTATTGAAAACATAAAAACAGTGTAGTTCAGTATTATTATGCATCACTATCAATATGAAACACAAATAATTAAAGAGATTTTGATGATGTTATATTAAATACTAGTACAGTAACCCATGCAGTGCACGTGGATATATAAAAATATTAATAAATAATTATGCACATAATTATTTATTATTTATGTACACAGTTGTTTCTTTTAAATTAATTATTTTTTCAAATTATTAGGTGATTAAATATGTACTTGTTAATTAATAATTAATTTTTTTCATAATTAAATAAATAAATATTGAGTTTTGTGAGATTAAGTCATTTTTTATCCAAGTGTCTAATACTGCTATTTGACATGTTTTCTTGGATTTGACATTGTCCCTTGTGCAGCTTATAACTTTTGACACAAGTCTTCAATTTTCATGATTTATATCTTGTTTCAAAGCTAAGGAGGAGAGTTAAACTTCGTGTCTCACAAGAATTGACTAATTCAGACGTTTCAAATGTCAAATCAGGGATTTAATGTTTCAGCCCTGCACTTGTATAATTTCATTTTAGTTTGTAATTAGGGACTCATTGTCAATTTTAATTAGTTAATGTAGGATTTTATTTAGTGGATTTCAGTCCTCATTTGGAGACCCACGTTTTTAGACTATCATATAAGTAGTTTTTTTTTTCCTTTGTAAAAAATACACACTATTTCATTTTATAAATTTTTAGTTTTAGAATTCAAAGTGCTATTTTCTCTCTCTTATCTGCTTTTCTTTTCATTTTTGTTTTCCTCCATTGGAGTTCCATCAAGATCTTCATGGAGGGATAAACCCATTTGCAATTCAAGGATCGATGTGCTTGTGGGTAATATGAGTTCCTCTATTCCCAATTTCGAATTATGCTCATGAATTCCCCTTTCCCCTTTCTCTAATTTTCAATTTTCTTATTTAATGTATGATAATGATTAAATTAGGGAATTAAAATATGAATTAGGGTTAATATAATTGATTGATTGATTGATTGTGATTTAATATGAAACGTGCATGAATTCGGGAAAATTAGGAATACGTAGTAATCTGAATTTTTCTGAATAAATCTGAGGTGATTGCCTCAAATTTCCTATTATTTGAAATTTCATGAGCATGAATTTGACCTATTTTTAATGGAACTATGATTATTTCTCCATAAGCATAGATTTTTTTACTAATAAAAAAATTAAATTAATTAATGTTTTTTTTTATGGGAAACTTAATTAATTTAACTACCTAATTTTAAACTAATTACAAAATAAAAAATTATAATACATGAGTCCATTTTAAATTTTAAAAAAATTGTGACTAGTAAAAAAAAAAGGTAATTGTTTTTTAAAATGAAGAAAAAAGTTAACATTAAATTTGACGATCAACTATTGCAATTTAATGGTTAAACCAAAATTGCAAGATTTTGAAAATAAGGGGACTAAAATTGTGAATTAGAAATTAGGGCAACCAAAATTGCGGATTTGTGATAGTAGGGGACCAAAAGTGTCATTAAGCCTACATAATAATATTAACATATATTTATTCATAAAATAAAAAGAAAAAGCATATCAATTTTATATTTTATATAAAAAAAAATAGAGGCATACTACCTATGCTCTTTCTAGCACACTCTTTCTAACACTATCTACCTAATTGATTAAAATTTATTGAAATTAATAGTTTTGGTAGGTATCAATTAAATCAGGAAAGAGTATCTATAAATGATATGTGAAATCCATCAAGATTAATTATTTTGATTAAATTTCTACCAATCAAAGTGAGAGTGTTTGAAAGAAAATGTCAGATAGAGTGTCACAAGCATTTCTAAAATAAATATTTACGCATATTATTTTAGGGCAGTTTGATTAAAATTAATTCATGAGTGTCACTAGCATTTTATGTTTAGTTTGTTTTGTCTAAACTATATATTTGGTTGATATAATCAGTTTTCCGTTTGAGTTTAATACTCACGCACTGACGGTGTAAAATAGTTGTACACTGTTAGTCAATGACAACCCACTTTTTTTTTTTTATTGATTTTTAAAATAATTTTATAAAAGTCAACTGATTTATCATAGAGGGTTGTCTGTATAAAACTATTTTTCACCTTTTTCTCTTTCTATTTTTGTTAAGTCTCATGTTGTTAACACACTTTTAGTCAATTAAATATTGCTTCTAATTTAGCTTCTATCAGTGAATTTTTTTTTATCGTCTAGTCTTTACATAATGATAGAGGGCTAGTCAATGAACATGAGGACCTAGGGGCGCTTCAAGAATTAAAGGGACTAGTGACAAGGTCCAAGGCCAAGATTCTTCAAGAAGAAATGACCAAGAGACTAAAGGAAGGGTTATTCATCAAAGATCAAGAAGGAAGAAGCCCAAAGGAGCTAAATTGGAGCACTTGGAAATTTGCTGACATGTCGCTTAGTGCAAGCTTGAGCTCAACAAAATTTCGCTTCGATCAAGCAGCTCGCTCAACGCATGATTGAGCTCAGCGGAGATTGCTTCGATCAAGCATCTCGCTCAGCTCAACGTTGAGCTTAGTGCAATTTGTGCTAAGCTCAAGGTTGAGCTTAGCGGACGGTCTAACGCAGAAATTTTCGAAAACCTTGTTTACTTGTGTAAGGGGGTTCTTAATTGTGTAATTAGGCCTTAAAACGTTACGTTTAAGTGGAGATTAGTTACATAACCCTCTTCTAAGGCCTGGCTCAATAAATAGTTGAGGAGAACCTCATTTGTAAAGGATATAACTCATTTGTGAATGAAATAAGCTTTGACTTAGTTTGAGAGCTTAGTCTATTCTTGGTTCTTGAGTGAAACCAAATTGATTCTTATCAAGGAAGCTTTCCTTGTGGCGAATTCACCTTGGCTTATCGTTCCGTGCGGATCGTGGCGTCGTTCTAATTCATCTTCTTTTTCTTTTCGCTTTTCCATTTTGTTTGAGTTCTTGATTTAGCTTCAATGGAGCTCTTTTGATTTGCTTCCGGATGATCCAAACCAAGCTTGTGTGGCTTGGAACTGTATCATGCATGCATCACATAAGTGGTGTTAGATCTTTGTGGTCGATACTCTTTCTTTCACCTATTCAACTATCAGTCAATTACTTAAAATGTGTGTTATGTGTAACAAAGTTATGGATGTTTGTGGCTTTGTGCTAATAAACAAAATTGGAAGCTAAAAGTCAAGGTTATACGTTTGTGGAAATTGTACTGCATTGGAAAACCCAATAAGCTTTTATTTATGGAAATGGTCTTTATTGATGTTGATGTATAACTTGAAATACACAAATATACACTAGAAGGGGGGTTGAATAGTGGGTTCTATAAAACTATAGAAAGATTTTCGCAATAGATAGTATTTGAAATGATTGTTTGTGAAGATATATGAAGGTTTTGAAACAAGCTAATATATCTCTTCAAGAAAATGTTTTTGAAAACCTTTCTATGATGCACAGAGTGCAAAGATGAATATTTATAAACAAAATATAATAATAATAAAACACTTGTTTTTCTATTGATTAATTCAATCTTGAGCTACACCTAGTTCTCCTTTTAACAACTGTTAAAGGATTCCACTATAATCAACCTGATTACAAAACAAGTATTCTATACTACCACTTCTGGCTTACAAGTATTCTCTATGCCACTATTGACTACAAGTATTCTCAAACCACTTCTGGTTACAAGTATAAATCTTCCCTTGAGATTATACTTCCCAAGTATTGTTTAATCACTAAGCCACTCCTTGCTTTCTATTCAAATGATTGAATAAGATTCAAATAACTCTCAACGAGAGGATATACAAATGGGTTGAATCTATATGAACTTAGAATATGATATTTCTCTTTTTCTCACTCAGGGTTTTGCAAGCTTTCTTGTTTCTTTTTCAACTTATTTTTCTTTCTGTTATTTAACAACTTGTTTCGTCAGTCTTTCTTCTTTGCATGCAAGCATCTATTTATAGTAGAGCTTCATGGATTTAAACATTGAAGCATTTTGATCCGTTGTCTAACAGTTGAGTGTTGAAGTTGCTTTAGCTTGAGCAAGTCAGAGAAGAGCAGGCTCTTGTCTTGTCAAAACTATGCTTTAGTTTTTTGTAGGTCTGCTCTTCTGACCAAAGTAGCCTTCTAGATGTACCTACTTTAACTTCACCATTCACGAGATAAACAAACAGATATATGAGGAATATATGTAAAGTTGTTCAGTGAGATCTTCCTCTCTTTCTATTTTAGACACAACATTTTTAAAGTCAAGTTATATATGATTAAACACGTTGTCGTCTAGTGCCAGCATGGTACCAATGGACAACAAGATTGTGTTTATCTGTTAGGACCAAACAATGTCCGTTGTGCATAGGATCACTTTACTGTCTAGTACAGGACGATCTCATCGCTTGTGCCTCAAGGAAATATTCCTTGCACTTGGAAATATGTTCTGTCTGTCTGACAAAACTCATTTTGTCTGGTCACATAGTGACCTCATTATCTATTTAAATCACTTTGGATGCTTGATTTATTATGAAAAATGCTTTCAGACACTAAATCAATATTGTGAGAATGTAGAGATATTACCATTCGTCTGTGATGATTTTTGGTTCCCTGAAATGTCTCAATTTCAAATCATTAGTTTGATAAAATATTATCAGATATGTTTATCATCAAAATCAATCAAAAGATTAGGGGCCACATCATCCAATATCTTGGTTCTAACAATCTCCCCTTTTTTTGATGATGACAACATATGTTATAATTTTGATAAACAAGGATAAAAAATCATATAGTTTCAATAATCAGAGTATATGTATGTCATGTCATAATATGTATGGGCAATTATTAACATGAAAAACTCCCCCTGAGTTAATCATGCATATGAAAATGACACTTTATATATGACATAATAAGAGCAGAATGTGAAAAATCAAAGAAACCATTCATTGATATTATTGAAAAAATTAAGTAATTTCAAAGTGTACATAATCCAAAATCTATAAAATTTTCCTCCTTTGTCATTAGCAAAATAAAAGGAGAAAACAAAGAAATGGATGTAGCCCATCATAGTCATATAGGTGGTGGATTGGGTGGCTGTAGCTAGGAAACTCCAGCCTTTAATGAACCATGAGTAGGAGCTGAGGGTTGAGAGTTCGGTCGTTGTGGTGGCAAAAGTGGTGCCACTGGAGCTACATGCTATTGAAGAACAGGAAGTAGATTCTAGAGATAAAGGTTGAAAGCTTCAATTACCTTCTCAACATTCCGCTGGTTCATTTCCCTTATCAGATCAGTGCGAAGGTCTTCACGAAGGGTAGCCATAGATTTCATCAATTGGTCGTAGACACTAGGCGAGAGCTTGAGACACTACCACTTGTTGCATTGATGGGTTCAGCAAGGAGTGGAGTGCTTGAGCGTGTAAGTGTTAGCACCAAGTTTTGACAGTCTAGCTAGGATTCTACTATCTATTCAAGTAATTCATTAGCACAAACAACAATAGCTTCCTTTATAGCAGCTTCAGCATTTGCTATGCCAACTATTTCCTGAGCTAACTCAACAACTTTGTTTTCAATGATTGCTTCCTTTAGAGCTAGTTCCCTTAGCCTTGCTTCTTCTTCCAATCTTGTAGCCTTAGTTGCTTCAACTAGTGCTTGAGCTTCCTGCCTAGCACATAGTTCCTCATGATATGCTTCGAACAGCTATCTGCATGAGCTTCATCACCAAGAGTCGATGCAACAGTGACAATTGGGATTGCCACTATGTCTATCATATCATAGAAATTGTAGGGTGTTGTGTAACCTTCACCAACAGTTTCTGTCTCTTCCTTATCAGCTTGATTTAGTGAGGAAGAGCCTATTGATGGCTACAAGGAGGCCATATAATCTTGCTAGTAGGCACAAGCAATCTGCTCAGTGCATTGACGTTGATTCCATTATAGAGGCGGAGCTAATCTTTTGAATATCACATGGGCCTTGGGAGGCAAGTGTGGTTTACTAATCATCTTTCCCTTCAGCTTGTTCAGATTGACCAGAGGCAACCTTGGGGCCGTGTGGTTTGGAGCCACTAGTAGTTCAGTCTTCTCCTCGATGTGCATGGTTGGTGGGTAGAGCTGCCAAGGTGCTTGTTGTTGGTACTTCAATAGTTTGATGACTCTGAAGTCTTTAGCAGATGGAATATAGCATGGGTCTATTGGGAAGAGGTTGTGCAGACACAAATGCAGTGGGCAAATGTGCACTAGTGGTGTCTCCATCTGAATAAGGTCTTTGCTTCCCTTCTTGCTGACTCAATTAACAAGCTTCTTCTTGACAAATAGTGTGAGGGGAGCAAACTCTTCAATGTTGCTGCTTGCTTGGTCTGTGCCCATGAGTACACCAACAAGTTGACGAGCCAGCTTCTTGACCAAGGAGGAGATAGAGGCAAACTCTTCTTGTTGTAGCCTCACAACATATGTAGCATCGTCTTTTGAAGAGGGGTGTAGAACTCTCAATCTTAAGAGGCTTGATAAATGGAATCACTCTTGGAATGTCCTTCAGTGGTAAGGGTCTAGAGATGGGAGTTATGGACTCAATCCTCTCCCATGTGGAGTAGCGCCGTTGGATGGCATTGCCCAGAAGGGCACGATGTTCATCTGAGGACAGATGCTGGTACTCTGAGTACCTTTCCCAGGGGCAAGTGGAGATAGTCGCGATGACATGATGACTATGGTCTAGTGCTCGAATGACCCTTGTGTTTGTCTTGAATTGGCTGCCTTCGCCATTTGAGGTGGATGGATTGAATGTTGTGGTTGCTTATTGGGAATGTTAAGATATGACTCTTACATAATCTGATTGTTTTATAAATGTTATTATTTGGTATTATAAATTTCCTTAAGTATGTTTGTTCTAGTGAGCTTACCCTTGCATGTGGCATGTGTGGTTGTGATTGCGATGATCCCGACCTTGATGCACAGGGGAGCAGATGGGTTCAGGTGGAGTTCTCTTGAAATCGTTGTAGATGGAACGCGCATAAGTTTGAAGCTGCACTTCCTCCTTCTTCTCTTTGGTTTTGTTTTATGTATGGATAGCTTAGGTTGATAAGCTTTTGTTCCAAGAGTTTTATATTATTGGAGTTATATTTATTTTATAAAGAGTGAAGTACCATGAGGTATTGTAAATTGTAACACCTCAAATTCTAAATTGATATTAAACCATTAATTATACTTATGAAATGAGTTAATTTATTTATTACATAATACTCTTAGTAAGAATTTAATGTATTTATAAAAGTGATAGGAATTTTGCAAAAATTTAAAAGCTTTAAAACACTTTCATTTATATTTAAACGGAAGGATAAAATATAATGAAAAGCATTGCGTGCAATTAAGAAAATAAGGATTATAATTGCGAAATAATGAATAAGCATACACTTGTAAGGATTTAATAAAGTAGGTATATTTGACAAAGCCTTTATGGCTATTTATATACAAAACAAAGTTTTAAAAGTACTAACTAGCGTGTACAATATTAACATGACGTTCCCATAAACAAGGTAACTTGAGTAGCCTCAAAATAAAAGAAATACATGTGATAAGAAGATGACTGGATACATACAAAATATCTATGAATCTAGGCCTACCCTCTTATGTACAAGAAATGAAACCTAGATTTAGAGTAGTCACCTCTATAACCCAACCCTATGTGGACCACACATTAAAGGTAAGTAAAAGGAGTTAGCATATCAAAGATCTAACAACCAGACCCTTGGGAAGAAGCATCCTCCTCGAGGTCTTCGTCTTCAAGAAGTCTCGACCAGTTTACTCGGTCCTCCATGAAGCACTTCTCTAGGGAGCTTCCACCGCTATGTCCGACATGACTTGGTTCCCATCATTAGGGACCTCATCTCTGTGGCCAATACTGCTACAGTTACTGGCTCCTCTTCCAGGTCCAGGGAATCTTCTATCTCCACAATAGAGTGAGTCATGATAGGCTCTCACTCCTCATCTTCCATCGTAGGCTGCGACGCTTGGTTTGGTACATCAGAGGAAGAAGATGACGAAAGTTCAATGATGTCTACAAGAGTGGCATAGTGGTAATATGGTGGAGTTGGTTGGGTCCACTACATCAAAATCTCGTATGTATTTGGCTCTTTGTCAGGTTCCGTAAGGGACGCCAGGGTGAAACGAAGGTAGCCCACACAAAGGTCCATGCCTAGCTCCACGTTGTGGTACCACCTTCTGTTTAGTGCCTCAATGCTCAAGTGAACTTCTAGCTCCGCCATCTAAATAGAAAACGTAGGGGTGAGACTTCCTCGCTTCGCCAAAGCACGACAGACATAATTAATAGAAAAACATAACTATAGAACACGATGGTATAGTTATCTATCAAACACTCTCGCATCCTATATTGCTCTTGTGACTAAAACTTGTCATTCATTCTTATTGGCTAGTCGCCACTAGAACATCCAAGACTCAGTGGACTTACACATTTAAGATCAGGATGACTGAAGGGAGTACAGCTTTTGCCACGGTAGAATGGTAAGGCTCTTACCAACTGAAAATGTCTCTCATGCAGTCAGGGTCGCTAAGTCTGGAATAGGCCTAAATGGTCCAACCTAATGCCACACCCCCTAGGACAAAAGTGTCCTTGCAATAATCTCCCAGGTACCAACTATAGTCATCCAATCTCTGAGGATTTATTCCTCAACACTCCTCACCGATATTTATCTTCTTCACCGCTATAGGGTCTTCACTACACTTGGTACTAACGATGACAATTTGGAGTAAAAGGGTTAGAGACCTTGCCACCACCCTATATAATACTCCTTCTTGAGAACATCTTCTCTGGCACCCTCGGTGCAAACATCTCCAATTGTCTCGTCCATCGAGGAAAATGATTCAGCTTGTCACCCTATACGACATCTCAAGCCTCGCACTCCCAATGTCTTGTTGTGTACACACATTCTTATATGCGCAAATCGATGTATCATAAAATTTAACATGAATATAAATATATTCATGCATATATATATATATATATATATATATATTCACCATTGCCACAAGGATTCATTCCGAGATCCTTATGACTATCACACAAATAAACACACTAAAAATTTCACACTGACAATCTAACATAGAATTTTTACACATCTGTGAGTCTAACCCAACGGATCTATTCATACAACTAATACTATATCAACATGTCTCTACTTAGTTCTAGGGTTCAAAATCACATAATTACAATCACAAATCATCATACATCTCACACACATAAGCACTTTATATCTTAGTCAAATTTCCATGAAACTTGCTTTCTAGACAAGCCATATAGCTAAAAAAAAGGCAGATTGCGAGCATGATTTGAGACTCTAAAACTATTCAAAATTCATTTTGATTTTATATATTCGAAGCATGTTAACCCAGCTTTAAAAATGAGTATATTACTCTACAAATAGAAATCTATAAAAATTATTAAAATTCATAGAGGGAGGATGAACAGAATCTAATTTTAGTAGACCTTAGCTTACTAATTTGATGTTTTCTCAACCTTTAGAGATCCAAACTTTGCAGAACTTTTTACCAATTAAAGCTAATATAATTATGTTTAAAAAAATGTATATTTGGTTCAAAAAATATTTTCCTATCATTCTTTATAGAATTTATACAAAGCTCTGTTCCAGCACCTAAAAATTAGTGTTTGGTTTTTCTGTTTCACTAACAAAGACACAATTAAATTATGATTTAAATTCAGAAAATTTTGCTTAATACCTGGTTATAAATCTTGTTTTACCTAGTTTAATTAATGGTAATCACATTTTCAAAAATATTACTACATAATTACAGAGTTGGATAAATTCTAAAACTGCCAGCCCCCAATTATAAAATAGAGCAGTTTCTTTGTAAGTTATGGATGAACCTGAATATGCAATTATCAGAAAAAGTGATTAACATAAAAAAGGTTTCACTCTAAATATATTTTAATTTAAATAAAATTTGACAGAAATCCAACAGTTAGATTTTTAATAAAACAAATTACATTGCATCTGATTTTGTGAAGTCTGAATCAGTCAAGTTTCCTTTTAAGATTTTGGTTCAATTTTTACAAACAACTTCATCAAACAATTCTAGAAAAAAAATTGGGCAAAGTCTCCTTTGCATTCAGAGCACTTCCCATTTTCTAATTCCACCCAAATTCAACATGCAATATGATATTTATCCCCAAAACAGCCATAGTTTAGAAATTTATCCAACCCCACATTTGCATGTATGGTTTTCAGCACACAAGGGACAATCATGCATGCTCATGGTTGAGTCTCCCTCAACCCAACCATGATTTGAGTTCACAAAGGAGAGTACCCTTTACCTCTGATTTTGAACAGAAACAAAAGCCCTAACAGTTCGCTCTTAGGTTTGTTGCACCTTGAAGAGGATGGAAGGAAATTGGGGCTTCAATCCGTTGGCTTACATGAAGAAGATGAAGTGAATTGGGGGTGTAATGGTGCTTGGAGGTGGGTGGTACAATGGGTGGCTGAAGTTGCTTCCTTCGAAAAGAGAAGAGGAAAAATGAGAAGAGGAGAAATGGTGAGAGAAGAGAGAAAACTTGAGAACTAAAATTGGGTGCTGCAACGTGAAACTGAGGGAGAAGAAAAAGGATTTGCATGCTTAAATGGTGATGTTGCACGATGGAGTGGTGTAGTAGTGGAGGGAAGAAAAATTTTAGTGAGTGAAGAGTGAGAGGGATGAACGTGAGTTAGGGAGAAGAAAAAGAGCGTGTAAAAATTTTGTTTTATAAAATAATAATATTACTAGAATAATATATTTAGTTAAATATTGAAGTTCTGAGCACCTAGAGTACAGGGGTTCTAGTCTATGCTTGCTCAGATAGTTGAATATAAAATTCACGTGCCAATTTGAAATTTCAATTAATACTTGAATTTTATTTTCTTAGTTACCAAAAATAATTATACTATATAAATCAATCAATCAATATATATATATATATATATATATATATCTCACTGGCATTTTAATTAATTAAATTAGTACAATCATATACACATTAATTTAACTACATTCAATCCTATAATTATTCAATCATTTCTAATTTAATTAAATTTAAAACTATAATTCGAGTTGTAATTTTTAGGGTGTTACATAAATGATTTAGCTTGGTTTTATAAACTCATGGATTATAGTTTAAGCTTTGAATAATAATTATTAATTTTAGAAATTGAGAAAAGTTCGCAGCTTTTTTTCATAAATAGTTTAATGAAAGAGTTTTTAAATTAAAATAAAATTCAATCTTTCTTTGATTAGTTATGTAACGGAAGTGGGATGTTACACTTCCCAATAGTCTGGGGCATCTTTGGTCTCATATCTTCTACCTTGTCTTCTTGGTAGGAGGCTCCTCGCCAAATTGTGCAACTTTCCTAGTAGTCATCATAGGCTATTAGTCTATTGTTAGGAGTCTCTTCATCTTGGAAGCAAGAGACCTCACAAATGCTACCTCATCAAAGGGTTTCTTCCCCTTCATCTTCTTGCCACCCTTATTCTGGTCCTCATTGTCTAACTCAGCAGGAGAACTAAATCTGGGATTCTGTCCCTTCTTGACAAGGAACCCCAGATTGAGTCTGATTAGACTAGCAAAGGTCAACTGTCTCTAGTAGACATAAGGGCATTCCTTATCAACATATGCCAAGTCATCCAAATTCCCCACATGAATGTTGTACATTAGTCGTGTGTTGACCTTCTAATCCCAAAGGATCTTGTAGATCAGAGCTCCATAGTATGTGGTTGTTGATGGAGAAAGGGATTGAATGTGGTTTATTAGGTTCAAAAAAAGAGTGTGTGGAAGGTTGAATGGGATACCTTCCATCAAGTGGTAGAGTATGAATCGGTGCAATGCTGAGACATGGTCTTGAGACCTAACCTTGTGAAGGATGGTCTTGTTGATGAAGTTGAGGAGGAGCTTTGCTAGAGGGGTGAAGGATGAAGGGTGCAACTTCTTCTTCACGCACTCCTTGGTGAAATTTGGTCCTAGGATGACCTTCTCAACAACTCCACTACTCAACCTTGAGTCCTATTAGAATGATGTATTTACTGAATGTGTGTAGAAGAAAGCCACACCTCTTCTCTATTTATATTGAGGAAACCCTCTTGATTACATCATATGAAGATAAATATAAAGATAATAACTACCAAGATAATATAAAGATAATATATATTCTAATACTCCCCCTCAAGCAAGAGCATATATGTTATATGAGCTAAGCTTGTTACAAATGTCATATGAGATAGTGTGCATGCACTATTTGATATTCAGCTTTGGTACTTGATTTGGTGTGATTGCACCGAAAAAAAGATTGGTCGGTAATGAGGAACAGCAGCTTCGACACTTGATTTGGTGTGATTGCGTCGGGAAAAAGATTGGTCGACAATGAGGAACAACAGCTTTGTAGAGATGCGATATTGTTCACACACTATTCACGACGCTTTGAAAAAGAAAAATATTGGTCGGCAATGGTGAACAACAACTTCGCATAGGTGCAGTACTGTTCACGCAATATTCACGACGCTTTAAAAAAAATTGAAGAAAAAGACAATATTAGAATGATGTATTTTACTAAATGTGTGTGGGAGAAAGCCACACCTCATCTCTATTTATATTGAGAAAACCCTCAGTAATTGATTACATCATATAAAGATAAAGAGAAATAATAACTAATAAGATAATATAAAGATAATAACTATAAAGATAATATAAGGATAATAACTACCAAGATATATAAAGATAATATATATTTTAACACCCCCCCTCAAGCTAGAGCATATATGTCATATGAGGCAAGCTTGTTACAAATGTAGTTAACCCTGGGACCTATGAGAGATTTAGTGAACATGTCTGCAAGTTGATCTTTAGAATTGACAAAATCAGTGGTAATTGCTCTTAAAAGTATCTTCTTTCTCACAAAGTGACAATCTATCTCTATGTGTTTGGTTCGTTCATGGAACATTGGGTTCGATGCTATGTGAATGGCAGCTTCATTATCACAAATTAGTTTAGTGGCTGTAGTGTCTTCAAATTTTAACTGTTGGAGAAGTTCCCTAAGCCATGTAATCTCGCAAGCGGCTACTACCATCGCACGATATTCAGCTTCAGCACTTGATATGGCAACTATCTTTTGCTTCTTGCTTTTCCATGAAAGATAATAGCTAACAAGATAATATAAAGATAATAACTATTCTAACAAGTCCCAATCTTTTAAGAAGTAGTTGGGATGGAGCTCGCATCCTATAGTTTGAGTGATTGTAGAAGGAGACACTCTGACCCTGGTGCCATAGACCGTGCTCATCATGTTGTTACCTTCGAAGGTGGCATTCTCCTAGAATTCTATTATCAAGCCTGAGGCAATCTTCTGCTTATCATTGAAGTACCCCCTGATGCTTGCTAGTTCAAAGTATCTTGAGATGTTGAGACCACACTCCTCAAGGTAGTTGAGGTTTATGAAATAATCCATGCTAAATGCCAATCTAGGCATGTCGTCTTCCATCACAACCTTCATTTTCACAACCAACTTCTTGGCTGTGGTGCTCGGTGGTCTAATGGGCTGAAGGTCTAGTGTAGTGGTCTTCTCAGCACTCTATTGTCTAGATGGCCTCTTCAGGACCAATCCTTCAGCTTCTTCCTCCTCTTCATCATCAACGACTGTGATAGCTGCTCTCCCAATATCAACAATGCCCTCCATAGACACTAGAGGTTCAGCAGATGGTTTGGCAACTCTTTTGCCTTTCTGCTAAGTTATAGCCTTGGGCTTGGCTACTGGTGGTCTGGGGGGAGCCTATTGTTTGGTCTACCTTTGTCTTTTGGCAGGAGGCTCCTTAGTAGACTGTGCTGCTGCCTTGCGTGTTGTCCAAATAGTCTGCTGGTCTATAATAGCAAGTCTTCTCATTTTGTTAGCCAGTGGCTGAACAATAGCTGCTTCATCAAAAGTCACCAAGGATTTTGGTGCTTTCTTCTTCCTTGGTTGTTTAGTCTGGTCTCCATCATCAAACTCAAGAGGTTGAGGGAACCTGGCAGGTTGCCCTTTCTTGATGCCAAACCCCAAGTTAAGCTTTACCAAGCTTATAGAGGTCAGCTACCTCTAGTAGACAAAGGGACCTTCTTCAGTCTCATAGTCCAGTTCGTCTAGAGCGCCTGACTGGATGTCATGGAACAATCTATTGTAGCAGAGAGAGTTCTAGAGAATCTTGTTGATCAAGGTTGTGTAGTAGGTAGCCACTGAAGTTGATAGAAATTGAATGTGGCTAATCATGTTGTAGAAGAGAGTATGAGGCAGGTTGAACGGGATGCCCTTAAGATTGTGGTAGAGGATGAACCGGTGGAGGGCAAAAACATGATCCCGAGACCCTATCTTGTGCAAGATCGTCTTGTTCAGGATGTTCAATAGCAATTTTTCCAAAGGAGTGAACTTAGCTGGATGGAGCTTCTTCTTGTTGCGCTCTACTTCATAGTTTGGCCCAAGAATGAACCTTTCTGCAGTCCTTACTACCAGACCAGGGTCCCATTGCTCCATGAAGTAGTTGTGGTGTAGCTCACACCCAATGGCTTGAGCAATTGTAGTGGGGGATATGGTCACGTCATATTCGTACACATTGCTCACCATCTCGTTTCCTTTGACGGTGACATTTCTCTAGAACTCCCTTATCAAACCAGAAGCTATCTTCTGTCGATCATTGAAGTACCCCCTTGATTCTAGCGAACTCGAGGTACTTCAACATGTTGAGGCCACGCTCCTCAAGGTAGTTCACATCAATGTAGTACTCCATGTGGATGTTCTTGGTGTAGGATCCTCGTGGCTTGATGATGATGTTCACAATAGTATCAAGATTCTTCTCCCTCTTGATTTTAGGGTCCATGTCTCTGGTGGCAGAGCTGCCGATGTCCGTTGAGAGGAAGATGGTTGTTGATGTGAGGAAGAGCCTTTGGAAGGGTTACCTTTGGCCAAGGTGGTTGGAGAGTGTTTATGGTTAGGGTTTTTGAGAGGGTTTAAGGTTTCAGAGAAGGCAACGAGAGAGATGAGAGGTTTTGGGAATGAAAGCTTGGAGAGTAAGTTTTAGTAACAGTAGGCATTCAAAGGTAATGAATGGACTTTGAATATAAGTGTACGGTTAGGGAATGATTGAAATGACACATTAATAAAGTAATAAATGTGCGTTTTGGGTTTTTATGACTTAGAACCTAATAAATTCCTAAGTTACAAAAATGTTTCAAATTCCCACATGGTCTGCTCATATTTTAAGCACGAATCATATGGCATGCACATGCCCCACTTAAGTAACACACTAGACAATAGGTTATTAGATTACTAGTGGACAATAAACAGTCATATAACACTAATTCACATAGACCATCCCAACCTTTTCTTTCAAAAAGATCAGTTTGTCTTCAGTAAGGGGTTTTGTAAAAATATTAGCAAGTTGATCATCTATTTTAACATACTCCAAATTAATGGTCCTTTTTTGAACATGGTCTCTTATGAAATGATGTTTTATTTCTATATGTTTGGCTCTAGAATGTATGGTTGGATTTTTTCAAAAGAGATATGACAACATTATTATCATAGAAGATAGGAATGTTACTCTCAAATATGTTGTAGTCTTCAAGTTGATTCTTGATCCACAAAATTTGAGAGCAACAGCTGGCTACTAATATGTATTCTGCTTCTGCTGTTGATAATGCTATTATCCCCTACTTCTTGCTGAGCCATGACACCATGTTGCCTCCAATAAAGTGGCAACCTCCACTAGTGCTTTTTCTTTCAATTTGATCTCTAGCATAGTCAGCATCATAATAGTTTGTCAATTTATACTCTTTTTGCCTTTTAAAGCACAAGCCAAGGTTAGGTATACTAAGCAAGTATTTAAAAATTCTTTTAACAGCTGATAAGTGTACCTCCCTTGGATCAGACTGAAATCGAAAGCAAAGGTAGACACTGAACATTATGTCTGGTCTAATGTAGTCAAGTAGAGTAGAGATCCAATCCTTCCTTTGAATTGAGTGACATCTACTTTCTTTGAATCTTCATCAAGTCCAAGTGATGTGGTTGGATGCATTGGAGTTTTCATAACTTTGGCATCATCCATCTTGAATTTCTTCAAGAGTTCTTTCACATACTTAGTTTGATGTTATGTATATTCCTTTGTTAGTTTGCTTGCTTTGTAATCCTAGGAAGAATTTTAGTTCTCCCATCATGCTCATTTCGAACTCAGTCTGCATTAAAGTAGAGAACTCCTCACGGAGTTTTTCATTAGTAGCACCAAATATAATATCATCAACATAAATTTAGACTATAATGAAATCAAAGGAATAGTTTTTGCAGAACAGTTTAGTATCTATCTTTCCTCTTATAAAGTCATGTTCAATTAAAAATGAACTGAGTTTTTCCTACCATGCTCTTAGAGCTTGTTTAAGACCATATAAAGCTTTGTTTAATTTAAATACATGGTCTGGAAAGACAATACTCTCAAACTTAGGGGGTTGTTCTACATAAACTTCTTCCTTTATTTTACCATTGAGGAATGCACGTTTTACATTCATTTGATAGAATCTCATGTTTCTATGAGCAGCAAATGAAAGTAAGATCCTAATTGCCTTAAGTCTTGCTACGGGAGCATATGCCTCCATATAATCTATACCTTCCTGTTGTGAGTACCCTTTGGCCACTAATCTAGCCTTGTTTCTCACAACCTTACCATTCTCGTCTAGTTTATTTCTGAAGACCCACTTAGCACCAACAGCTTCCTTGTTGTCTGGCAACTTCACAAGTTTCTAGACATCATTCTTTAGAAAGTGATCCAGTTCGTCTTGCATTGCTTGGACCCAGCTCTCATCTTCCATTGCATCATTAATGAGCTTTGGTTCTATTTTAGACAATAGAGTTGTTTGTTGGAAAGAGGATCTTGTTTTTACTGGAGCTTCTACTTCGCCAATGATCTAGGAAGGAGATGGTTCTTGATCATCAATCTATTGTTGCTTGGTGGTTCTCTAATTTCTTCTTCATCATCATCAGACATTGTCTGGTATTGATCAGATAATTTGGGAACAGACGATAGTGGAGTAGATGCTGGTGGAGTAGACGATAGTCCATCAAGCAATGGTCTGGTCCTCGTCAGAGCTTCATCTAGTTTGATATCTGCAAATAAATCTTCTAACTCTGATAATTTCCTATCGGGTTAGGTGTCATTAAACCTTACATGAATAGCTTCTATAACATTTTTGGTTTTAGAGTTAAACACTTTGTACGCCTTAGATGTTTTAGAGTATCCAAGTAATATGTTTGTATCACACTTCGAATCAAACTTACCCAAATTGTCTTTTGTGTTAAGAATTAAACATTGACATCCAAAAGGATAGACGTATGATATGTTGGATTTCCTTCCTCTCCACAGTTCATATGGAGTCTTTTTAATAATCAGCATAATATAAATTTTGTTTTGTAAATAACAGGAAGTATTCATAGCTTCTTCCCAAAAGTTCTTAGGAGTTGAGTTATCATTCAACATGGTTCTGGCCATTTCTTGCAATGACTTGTTTTTCCTCTCAACAACACCATTTTGCCGTGGTGTTCTAGGTGTTAAGAAGTTGTGAAGAATTCCATTTTCTTCATTGAACCTCCAAAAACTTTTGTTTTCAAACTCTCCTCCATGGTCACTTCTAATAAAAGTTATACATACACCTTTTTCATTTTGAATACGTTTGCAGAATTTATAAAATACCTTAAAAGCCTTGTCCTTGTGGGTGAGGAATATAACCCATGTCCATCTACAATAGTCATCTACTATTACTAGTCCATATCTTTTCCCTTTAAAAGAGGCTATCCTAGTTGGACCAAACAAATCAATGTGTAACAGCTTCAATGGTTTGGAAGTGGAAACAATGTTTTTACTTTTAAAAGAGGTTTTCACTTGTTTTCCTTTCTGACATGCCTCACAAAGTAGGTCATCTTTATATGACATAGTTGGCAATTCTCTTACGAGACTGTATCTCTGCAATTTTGAGATTAATCTCAAACTTGCATGGCCAAGTTTCTTATGCCATAACTAACGACTTTCTTTGACAAGCATTAAGCATGATACATTTTGATCCTTTAGTTCACCAAGATTAATCTTATAAAGATTGCCTTGTCTCTTTGTAGAGAAGAGATGTGAACCAGCAAAGTCTTTGACTATGCATGACTTTTTGTTGACGGAAACATCATATCCATTGTCGCAAAATTGACTTATGCTTAGTAGATTGTGTTTTAGTCCATCAACAAGTAAAACATTCTCTATGGAGAGACTAAAAGGATTACCTACCATACTAGTACCCCTTATCTTCCCTTTCTAATTCCCTCTGAAAGTGACTGTACCACCATGCATGGGTGTTAGGCTTAATAACATAGACCTTACGCCCATCTTGTGATGTGAGCAGCCACTATCTAGGTACCATGATTGGTGTTTCTTTCCTACCATCAAGGACATCTACAATAGAAATTATTTTGCTCTTAGGTATCCAAATTCTTCTAGGTCCTTTTCGATTAGTCTTAGAGGCAGATGAATTACCTCTTGTAGGTAATTTCTTGCTTTTAGACTTCATATGTCCAATTCCTAAATGAGACTTACAAGAAGAAGCTTTATCCTTAGATGCTTCTTTCTTGCCTGTGAATCCAAAGCCAGATTTGTCATGTGGATGTCTATTGTATGAAATAATTTTCTTTAAGTTTTCAGACCCACTGATAAATTTTCTTAGAGTGCTCTTGAGAGATGCAACTTCTTTGCGCAATTTAGCAATTTCACCTTCATCTTTACTCAAGGTTCTCACCTTGTTGAATTCGTCAATTTCGTTAATCAATTCATTCAATTTCCTTCTATGTTGTTCTTTTTCTACCTAGAGTTCACTTTTTCTTTTAACTAAGCATTGGTGATTTATGGTTAGTTTTTGAAAATCTTCAGTTAGAGCATTACTAGCTGTGACTAATGTAGAACATTTGTTAGATAGCTCAGTGAATGAAGACTCAAGTTCTTCATGCTCTTTAGAAAGTTTTTTAAACTTCTTTTTCATAGATAGATAGGCTTTTGAAAGAATAGATGAGTTAGAGAGAAGTTATTGATAAGCTTCTTGAAGAGAAGAAAGGTCATTAAGATCTACCTTAATTTCTTCTTCATCAGAAGCTTCAAACATAGACGCTGAGGTGTTGTTATCTATCATCAAACCTTGCTCACTGTCTACTGCATCTTTTTCACCTGATGCAAATGATGAAGTGGTTGCATCTGCAATCAGACAAAGATTGGCCTCTTCATCTAATGCCTCTAATCCTTCCTCATCTGTTAAGTCTTCTAGATCTTCCCATGTGGACATCAACCTTTTCTTTCTGGGGAATCTTTTTCTTTACTCTTTCCTTTCCTTTGCTAAGTTTTGGACATCTAGATTTGAAATGTCCTGGCTTCTTACACTCGTAGCAGACGATAGGATTCTTCTCCTTTTTCTCATGGTCTGCTGGGAACTTCTTGTTGAAGTTCTTCCACCTCGAACCTCCTTTCTTCCTGCATATCTTGTGGATTCTTCTAAAGATGAACAAAAGCTCATCATCTTCACCTGAATCTTCTTCACTTGAGGATGTGGTCTCTTCTTCTGATTCTTCAACTTTTAGAGCTTTAAAAGTCCGTCCCTTGGATGGTTTGGACAACTGGATCTTGGATGATGATGATTCCTTTTATGTGGTCTGCTTGGGCTTTTGAGCCTTTAGAGCCAGAGATTTTCCTTTTCTCAATTGGGTGTCTCCTTGTAGCTCTTGTTCATGCAATGTTAGTATGCCCACAAGCTCTTCAAGAGGTAGAAAGTCCATATTCTTCAATGCCCTAATAGTTGTGACTTCAGGTCTCCACTGTCTGGGCAAGCTACAAAGAATTTTGTCAATATGCTCGAAGTTCTCAAAACTTTTACCAAGGTTTCGAAGCTCATTTAAAATAGTTTGAAACCTAGACATCATAGTAGTAATGGTTTCATCCTCTTCCATAGTAAAGAGTTTGTATTCTCTGGTTAGAACACTTACTTTATTTCTTCTATGGTTGGACCATTCATAAGTCATTATGAATGTGTCCCATATATCTTTGGTAGATTTGAACTGGCTGATCTTCCTATGTTTAGTTTCTGAAATGTAGGCATGGATAGCATTCCTGAAATACACAAGAACACACTGGAAGGGAGGGGGGTTGAATAGTGCATTAGAAAACTTTTTCGCAAACACTATTAGTTCACAAGTTTCCTTCTTGGATATATGTAAGTTTAAACCAACAAATATATCCTTGCAAAGCAAAGCTTTAAAAACCTTTTCAAAAGAGCACAGTAGGCAAGATGAATATATGTAATCATAAGACAGCAAATGAAAGCTTGTTTTTATACTGGTTCACTCAACCTGAGCTATGTCCAATTCTCCTTTAACAACTGTTAAAGGGTTCCACTATAATCAACTGATTACAAAACAAGTATTCTTCACTACCACTTCTGACTACAAGTATTTTAAACCACTACTAGTTATAAGTATGAATCTCCCCCTAAGATTATACTTCCCAAGTATTCTTTTATCACTAAGCCATTCCTGGCTTTCTATACAAATATGTATAAGATTCATATAATTCTCAAAGAGAGGATATGAAAAAGTGTTGAATCTGTATGAGCTTGTAGAAGATGGGTATTCTCTTTTCTCTCAACTCGTGTTTCTTAGCTCTTTCTCAAAGTGCTTTGCTTGCTGTATAGATTGCTTTGAATGGTTTCATTGCAATTTGTTCATTAGTCTTCTCGTTGCATGGAAGCATCTTTATATAGTGAGCTTCATGGATTTGAACGTTGGAGAAGATAGGTTTCCGTTGTCTCATAAAAGAGTGTTGAAGTTGCTTTGACCGTGGTTGATGTGACTAGAGCAGGTTCCTGTCTTTGTCATAGTTAGCTTTTAGCTTAAGGTGTGCATCTCAATGCTGATTAGTCTTTTGGCTATACCTACACACTTCACACAATTCGAGACATGCAAGCAATACAAGGAATAAAAGAAAGTAAGTTTAGAGAGTATCTCCCTTTCTTTCTGTAACCAATAGTGCCTCTTTTAGTGTAAAGAGTTAATTATAAAGCACATATTCCTCAGCACATATGACATATCATGTTCTGTTCCTGCACAGACAACGTCTGGCTTAACAGACACAGTATGGTCTGACTAAGCATGGTCTGGAATGACAGACATGGTCTGGCCTAGCTTCAGACAATCATGGTCCGTCTTGACTATGTGTTATCTGACCGAGTTCCATACATGGTCTGGTCCAATGCTTATGCAAAGTCTGGTCTTAGACTTGTATTGTCTGTCCTAAGACTTCACATGGTTTGTCCCGAGATTGTTTTATGGTCTGGTCCTAGACTTTGAATAAGTCTTTCCAAGACTTAGGATGGTCTGTTACAAGACTGTACCGTCTCAGACCTCATGAACTTCTCATGGTTTGTTGTAGAACTTATTTTAGTTTTATTAAAAGCATTTTTCATGCTTGATAAATTATTACGAGTTATCAAACAGTTAAGATAGAGAGTAAGATGGAGAGTTTATACCATTGTCTGTTGATCAAATTTGATTTCCTAAAATTACTTAATTTCAAATCATTAGTTGATCAAATATTATCACATTTGTTATCATCAAAACCCATTGAAGGATTAGGGGCCAGACTCATCCAATGTTCTAACAATTCCTTACTCTTGAGTTGAGAATAAATCTTTTTCACAATTGTCTCGAGTAGGATTCTAGCTATCCCGTGAATAATATATGTGGTCTTTATCATAAAAAAATAATAATTTAATTTATGATCTTATTGATAAAGTAATTTAGAATCACTACAAGAAATTAAAACATTAGTGACAATGATTTCATCACTAATATCAATTTTGTCGCTAATACTTGTGTCACTGATGTTTTAGTGATGATTTTTAAAAAATTACATATAAATTACATTGTCACTATTGATAAGTTTTTTTTGTAGTGAATTATTTGGTAATAAAAAAAATTGAACAAATCAATCCTAAAATTTAGTCAAAATATTACTTTTTTTGGTCCATAATTGTCTTGAGCAGGATTGTCTCCCGTGAATGATATATGTGGTTCTATCATAAAAAATCAAACTAATTTAATTTATGATGTAAGTGATAAATTTATTTAAAACTATTTTTAATAAAATATATTGAATAAATCAATTTTAAAAAAATAAGTCAAAATATTACTTTGCAATAAATATACTATGTAAACAAATTATTTTTGTGGTACATAATTGTCATGAGCAAGAATGTCTCCCATAATTATGAATGATATTTGTGGCCCTTATTATAAAAAAAAATTAAAATAATTTAATTATGATATTGTTAATAAAGAAAATTAAAATTATTTAGTAAAAAAATATATTGAATAAATCAATTTTAAAATCGACTCAAAATATTATCTTGCAATAAATATATAACTTAAATAAATTATTTTTGTGATCCATAATTGTCTGGAGCTGGATTGTCTCTTGATATTTGTAGCCTTTATCTTTAAAATAATAAATAATATTTAGAATAACTAATGAAATAGCTAATTATATAATTAATTTTAATAAGTAATATTATATAAATAAATAGTTAATCTAATTATAATTAAATAGAATAATTAATAAATGAATTAATCTATTATCTGTTATCAAATATCTATTATCTACTATCAATCAATATATTATATAAAAGACAAGCGAATGTGACCATACTTGGGAAGAATACATGGAGTTTACTGTGTGAACAAGATAAAATGTGGGTCCAGATTCTTTCCCAAAAGTATATTCCTCATTTGAATATAATGCAAGCAAGCCTGAAGCCAAGGGCTTCATGTGTTTGGTTTGTGATTCTTAAAGCCCTAGAGCACTAGAAGAGTGGCTTTGGTTATCGAGTGGGGATAGGAGATGTTTCTTTATTCTTTGACAAGTTTCTAAATGAGGGTCCTTTATAAGTACCTTAGAAGCATTGTTTTAATGACTATTTTATAGGCAATTATCTTAATATTATACATATAAGTTTTGTTTGACCTTGTTTATAATTAATTTGTGAATATATTAGAATAGCTTTGAAATTGTTAGTCATGTGATTTTTTTTTATCTAATTTTGGTTTATTTTGGTGAAGAAATAAATGATTGGAGAAGTGTAGCAAATTTCAGGGAGTTTTAATGCACCAGGAGCACGGCTAGGCTTGAAGTAAGGCTAAGCTTGCAGCTTTGAGAAGAACAGTTGAAGTCTGAAGTGGCGCTAAGCCTCAACTGAGGCTTAGCTGCAATTTGCCTCTATCTAAGAAATTTGTTTAGCCTCATATCAGGCTAAGCGAGAATCAAATTTTGCTACTGAAGATCCTTCATCGCACTTAGCCTCAATTGAGGCTTAGTGAAAAGCCACTTATGTAGAAAAGATGAAACGCACACTTCTCATGTATTTAAGGCATCTCTTATTGTTAGAACCAAGACATTGGATGATGTCTGGTCCCTAATCCTTTAATGGGCTTTGATGATAACAAATGTGATAATATTTGATCAATTAATGATTTACAATTAAGTAATTTTAGGAAATCAAAAATGATCAATGGACAAATGGTATAATTTCTCCATATCACTCTCTATCTTAACTGTCTGATAATTCGTAATAATTTATCAAGCACCAAAAATGCTTTTAATCAGACTAAATTAAGATCTACAACAGACCATGCGAAGTTCATGAGGTCAAACGATACAATCTTGGAGAAAACCATGCTAAGTCTTGGAAAGACTCATGCAAGGTCTAGGACCAGACCATACAACAATCTCAAGAGAGACTATGTGAAGTCTTGGGACAGACAATACAAGTGTAGGACCAAACTATGCATAAGTACTAGACCAAACCATGTATGGAACATGAACAGACAACGCATAATCAAGACAGACCATGATTGAGCCAAGCTAGACAATGTCTAAAGCTAGGCCAGACCATGCTTAGTCAGACCAGACTGTGTTTGTTAAAGCCGGACGTTGTCTGTGTTGGAACAGAACATGATTTGTTTTACGTGTTGAGGAATATGTGCTTTATAATTAATTCTTTACACTAAAAGAGGCACTGTTGGTTACAGAAGAAAGGGAGATACTCTCTGAACTTACTTTCTTCTATTCCTTGTATTGCTTGCATGTCTTGAATTGTGTGAAGTGTGTAGGTACAACCAAAATACTAATCAGCATTGAGATGCACACCTTAAGCTAAAAGCTAACTGTGATAGAGATAGGAACCTGCTCCAAGCACAGTCAAAGCAACTTCAACACTCTTTTGCAAGACAATAGAAACCTATCTTCTCCAACTAGTCAAGGAATTTTCAGTTTAATCAAGGAGCTTAGAATCTTTCCATCTAAGGAATTAGGGTTCGAGTAAATTTATTGGTTGATAGTGATGTTAATGCTAGAACTTAGGTATTTAACATTGTTGATACATGAGAGGAAGGTGGAGTGAAATCAAGCCCCAATGTTTTCTTAATTTTGCAAAAATTGGTTTATGCATATTACATGTTTGTGAAAATGCCAAAAAGAGTTTCTTGTTTCTTTTATCTTAAATTTGATGTTTATTCATGTTTTTGTTTTACATTCTCGCATTCAAACTTAAAACCACACTTGTTCCCATAGCCATAGTTAGTGAATTTTTGCCCATTTGTCGAGTGTTACGCGAGTCCCTGTGGATTAAATACTTGGACTCACCATTTTATATTTACTTGTGCAAAATTGGTACGCTTGCCAAAATTTCAACAAGTGGTCCTTTGTGTAGCATGGTGGAATATGTTCATGTATCGGATACTTAGTTGAAGTTGAATGACATCCTGATAAATGATACCTAGCACTGGAACATGTTGTCCACTCTAATGTTGGAAGAGATTAAAGGCAAGCTCATTGGAATTGTCTTGAATGTTGATGTTGAGGACTCTATTATTTGGGAACTGTCATCCAACAGGGTTTACTCCGCTAGCTCAACCTTCAAGTGGTTAACTAAGGAGCCTGCTAGTCATGCTACCTTTCCAAGAAATTGGACTTAGGTCTGGAGCCTTAATATACTTGAGAACATTAAACACTTTCTTTGACTTTCTTATCATGGCAAGCTTCCTACTAACTTGGTCTATTTTCAATGGCACCTTTCTTTTGATCTAACTTGTTGCAAGTGTGGAGCTTTGGTGGAAGACCTCACTCATGTCCTTTGGGACTATCCTTATAGTAGGCGTATTTGGGAAAATCTGAATTGCTCAAATGATCCTCTATTTAATGATGCTAATGGGAGAGCTTGGCTTCACCATTTCTCAAGCCATGATAGGGGACAACTTTCAGCATGCACTTGTTGGTTCTTATGGAAAGCACAAAACACAAGTTTTTTTTTAAGATAAAGATTGGCCTACATGGTACCTTATTGATCTGCTGTCGTGCACGGATCAAAAACGAGTGATTTTGAAAATATAGTTACGATAACGACAACTCGAGTATCGTTCTCAAGGATTCTTGTATTATTATTAATCAATGCAGTAACGATTAATGGGGGGGTTTTGATTACAATTTCAAGAAAAAGGAATTAAAATAAATTGTGATTATCGAATAAGCTAAAGCGAATCAACCTACTGTATCGACTTCCGACTTATCATTAATCCCTATAAATTCCAATTCCCTAAACGGGTCTAATCCTATTCGACTATAATAACCACTGACAAGCGCAATAGAAATTATAAGGCATATGTTCCTGAATTTCGAATTAAGCAAACGGATTAAAAACAAGCAAACGCAATCTAATCAAACGCGATAATGCAAAAGCTACGTTAACACGAAATTGATTCAAGATCAAATAACCAATCGAATTTAAGAATTATATCCTATAATAACAATCAAATTAAGCAAATAATTGAGATTATTGGAATAAATCAAAGGAAACAGATTGACATGGAATTTATAAAAGAACCTCAAAGTGGAATCCGATTATAGTAGATCGATTCTTCGAAAATTAGTTCTCCATTACAATTGCTCAAAACTCTCCAAATAATTTCGTGAATAATGAGTGAATCCAGAGTGAATGAGTGCAGAGTGAATATATGCACAGCAGCCGGCCCTAGCGTTTTAATAGAATAAGAGTTTCACTAACAATCCGAACCGGGTCGGAAAATACAAACCAAGCCCATAAAATTGACCCAAAACAAATTATTTCCTAACGTCTGCAACTTCGACGAATTATTCAAGCCTTCTACAATCCGAATCAGCTTCTGACTCCAACATGAAAGTTGTAGATCTTTCTCTTATCTTTCCAACGAATATTAGAACGACTCAATCCAATTCCTGTAGCTCCAGTTATGAATTTTCCATTGAAAGTTGCTAATGCTGAAAATAAAATACGAAAATTAAATAAAGCTAGAAACAAACTTAAATATGAAAACACACTAAAATGGTGAAACTAATGAAATAAACTAAGGAAATGCCTAAGAATAATAGTAGAAGAATGTGCATGAAGATGCACTGATCAAATTCCCCCACACTTAAACTTTTGCACTCCGAGCAAAATTAAAAATTCAAAACAAAAAAACTTCAAAACAAAAACGAAACAGAGCATGCAAACTCAGAGGTTATCAGGATACAAAGTGCAAGCAAACTCCTAATTCTAAGCTTAAAGAATATGACATTAGTGAGTAACTCTTTTGTGACAATCAAAGTAAATATGAAAAACAGATTACCAAAAAGTACATCAAAATCATCAAGATCCTCACAAGATAAACTGTTTCCACTCAACTCTCAAGTGTTTAGGTTACTGTTTACACTCAAAGCACAACATGAGAGATAGTACTACCATAAGCTTGAAAAGACTCTAACATTCAAAATTTGAAATACATTGCACACAAAGATCAAAAGGACTTTTATTATGGTTGTAACTTGGCCAAGGTTAGGGTGAGATACATCCTAAAGGGGTACTAAGCTAAAATTCAAAGAGTTAAAAGAAAATTGAAAGAATTGTGGGAGTTGAACTAAATAATATCTCAATGGCGATTGAACAACAACCTCACAACTTATTTCTCTTCTCCTTTTCCTTTTATTCTTCTCTTTCTTCTTTTTTTTTTCAGAAGGACTAGCATTGACATCCTTCTCTATTTTTTTTTTCTTTTTTTGCCAACCAACATCATAACAACAATCATAACAATAATGTTCAACCCCATACAACTCTATACAAGACCCTTTCAACCCTTTGAATAGGGTGATAACATTGTTTTTCACTTTTCGGCTTGTAATGAGTTTCAAACACAAAAAAGGATGACAGGCTCAAAGGGGCTTCCAAACAAAGGGATGATATTATCAAGGTTGGCTTTTTGGCTAACTAGGTAAAAAAAACAAAACAAAACAAGATGCCTTTATCATTTTAGTGTGCACAAGTAAACAAAAAGCTTCAACAAGAGTCAATTCAAGTTCTAGAGACTAACAAACATGAGTGAAATCACACAAGAAAGAAAGAGATGGATTTTTGATGTTATCCATTATTAGGCTCAAAATCTCACAAGGGTTAGTGATCTTCCACTAGTGATGTACAATTTAGGGTTTAGTCAAACATACAAACTAAGAATGCACAAAAAGAATCAGTCACATCACACCACAAGTCTTTCGACAAAGAACAGAGAGAATACTCACAATTGTAGCAAGATAATCAATGAAAAAAACATGCATTTTCCATTTTTTTTTAAGCAAAAACAAACAAAAACAAAAACAAATGGTTCCCTCCCCCACACTTAAGACATACATTGTCCTCAATGAAAAGAACTCAATTATAAAGTAAGAGTGAGAGAAAGGAAAGGGTGCCCCCTTGATCAAGTTGCAGTGTAGTTGGGCGCTTCCAAAGAAAGCTCTTCTATGGTTGCATCTTCAGGCACTGAACTTTCATGGAATAGCTTCAGGCGCTGCCCATTAACCTTGAAAACTTTGTCAGTACCTACACTTTTAATTTCTACTGCACCATAAGGGAAAACATTAGTAACAACAAAAGGGCCAATCCATTTGGATCAAAGTTTCCCAGCCATAAGCTTAAGGCGAGAGTTAAACGTAAGACCTGTTGGCCGACAGAGAATTCCTTCCTAGAAATCATTTTTTCATGGAAGTGTTTGGTTTTCTCTTTATAAATCCTAGAGCTTTCATAAGCCTCTAGCCTAAACTCTTCAAGCTGTTGTAATTGGAGTTTTCTTTCAATACCTGCTTGTTGCATTTCCAAGTTACAACTTTTCACCGCCCAATAAGCACGGTGTTCTATCTCTACAAGAAGGTGACATGCCTTACCAAAAACAAGTCGATAAGGAGACATCCCTATGGGTGTCTTGAAAGCTGTTCTTTGAGCCCAAAGTGCGTCTTCTAGACGGCGGCTCCAGTCCTTCCTATTTGGTTGCACCATTTTCTCTAAAACTTGTTTGATCTCCTTGTTTGAGATCTCAGCTTGCCCATTAGTTTGTGGGTGATATGCAATAGAGACTCTGTGCACAACTCCATACTTCCAGAGCAAAGCTTCCATGGTGCGGTTACAGAAGTGAGTGCCTTGGTCACTTATGATGGCTCGGGGTATTCCAAACCTGCAAAAGATATTGGACCTGACAAAATCTGCAACAACTCTTGAATCATTAGTCCTAGTGGGGATAGCTTCTACCCACTTTGAAACGTAATCAACACAAACTCTCCAACTGTTCTGAACTCTAGTGGGAACAAGTTCATTCTTTTCATTTTCACCACGGTGAGTCCAGATTTCTTAGGTACAACCTGTACTAGGCTTACCCATTTATTGTCAGAGATAGGATAAATGATACCTGCTTGTAAGAGTTTGGTTACCTCTTTCTTCACCACATCGAGGATCAAAGGATTAAGCCTCCTTTGGGGCTGCCTTACTGTTTTCGCACCATCCTCAAGCAAAATCCTGTGCATACACATGGAAGGACTAATACCCTGGGATGTCAGCTAATGTCCACCCAATCGCCTTCTTGTGCTTCTTCAAAACTTGCAAAAGCTTATTTTCTTGATTGAAATCAAGGTTAGAAGAAATTATAACAGGGAGTTTTTCATTACTTTCCAAAAAAGCATATTTTAGGTTTTCAGGGAGTTGTTTCAACTCTAAGGACGAGGGCTGCTCGATGGATGGAATGTTTGGGGCAGCCGGGATGTCGAGCGCATCAGCGGCATAAACAACTTCATCGACAACAACTTCACCTGTAGGAAACATGTTACCCTGCAAGACAGAATCAATCTCAGCACATACAACACAAAGGTTAGTGTCAGTATAATCAGCACATGAGAAAACATCATCAAAACCCGATAAAGATGGAAAATCAAGTGAAAATAATTTAGAACAAGTGTCATCAACCAATTTAGAGATCAATTCAATATGAAAAACAGAATGCTCTTCCAAGGGATGTTTCATGGCATCAAAAATGTTAAATTTCGCGACAATGTCACCAAATTCCATGGACATGGTTCCATCGTCAACATCAATTTTTGTTTTTGCCATTTTCATGAACGGTTTGCCTAAAATGATGGGAGCTCTGCTTGACTTAGTTTCTCCTTCCATGTCCAGAATGTAGAAATCTGCAGGAAAAATCAAATCGTTAACTTGAACAAGGACATCTTCCACTACTCCCGCGGGGCGGGCATTGCTCCTGTTCGCCAGTTGAATGGTTAAACATGTATGCTGCAAAGGACCAAGACAAAGGTTATTATAAACAGAAGTAGGCATAACATTAATGCCCGCTCCTAAATCAAGCATGCAATTCTCAAATTTACTATCTCCGATGGTACAGGGAATAACAAAAGTTCCCGGGGTCCTTGCACTTTTGTGGCAAGACCTGAGTGAGGGCTGAAACATTTTGCTCGCTGGTAACTTTTTCACATGAAGGCTTGGGCTGAATAAAAGCAGAAATATTTCTTCCCAAGTTGACTCTTTCACTTCCCTTCATCCTCCTCTTATTTGTACACAAATCTTTCAGAAACTTTGCATACTTTGGAACCTGCTTAATTACCTCAAGAAGCGGAATGTTTACGGCAACTTTTTTGAAAACATCCAAGATCTCTCTCTCTTTGTCTCCCTCCTCAATCCTTTTATTTTTCAAAACTCTATGTGGGAAGGGGATTGGTGGAACATACTCTTTTTCTTTATTTTTTTTTCAGTTTTTACCACAACAGAAGAAGGTGGAGAAGGTTCAGATGTTACCTCAATAATTTTTTTATCTTTTTCGGGGGCTGGTTCTGTAACCTTTCCGGATCGCAAGGAAATTGCACTCACATTAGCATTAGGACCTTTTGGATTCACAACTGTTTGGGCAGGAAGTTGGTTCGATCCTTGGGTTTGCATGGCATTCATTGAGGTGGCAAGCTGTCCAATCTGTGTCTGCAAGGTTTGAATGCTAGATTCTGTTCTTTGTTGAAAATGAAGACTCATTAATGACTAGTTGCTTGACTAGGTCCTCTAATGAAGGTCCGAAGGTACAAAAGTGGTAGCTGGTGGAGTGTTCTCGTGGTTGCGGAAGGGGTAACACTAGCCGCTGTTCTTTGTGTGGGCTCTTTGGTTTCCATATCGAAGGTTGGGATGGTTCCTCCAATTGGGATGGTATTTGTTGGTGGACAGGTCAGGAGTGTTGTTGTACCTGTTTTGATTGTTTCCATAAAGGACTGCTGCATAAGCTTGGGGTAACTCGGTAATCGACTCATCTTGCAAAATAGGACATGTGTCGGTCGAGTGTTCGGCGGAAGTACAAATACCACACAAGGTTGTCAGTTGAGGTTTACCTACTGCCAACTATTTCACTAAGGAGGTGAGCTCGTCAATTCTGGTTTCTAAAGCTTTGTTGGAGGAAACCTGAATTTCGTTCACACTCCTTGTTTGGACCGCAGAATTATTTCTAGTTGTGAACTGTTGGTAGTTGAGTGACATGTTCTGAATTAAGGTTTTTGCATCTGCTGGAGTCTTATCAACAAGTGCTCCACCACTAGCAGCATCAAGGATGTTTCTATCCATAGGTAGCAATCCATCATAAAAGTATTGGATAAGTAACTGCTCGGTAATCTGATGCTGAGGACAACTAGATACCAACTGTTTGAATCTTTCCCAATACTCAGCCAATGTCTCATTACCTTGTCTAATACCACATATATCCTTTCTGATTGATGCAGCTCTAGAGGCAGGAAAGTATCTCTCTAGGAAGACTTTTTTCAAATCATTCCAAGTTGTGATAGAATTCGGTTCAAGATCGTATAACCAATCCTTGGCAAGACCCTGTAGTGAAAACGGAAAGGCTCTCAGCTTTGATATGGTCTTCAGTGATTCCTTCAGCCCTCAAAGGTGTAGAACACACAACCTGGAATTCTTTCGGATGCTTATGCGGATCCTCACCTGCAAGACCATTAAACTTTGGCAACAAGTGTATCAAACCAGATTTTAATTCAAAAGGTGCAACAGCTTCAGGATACTTAATGCATAAACCATTGTAATTCACATCAGGGGCAGCCAACTGCCTTAAAGTTCTTTGGTCAGCCATATCAAAAACAATTTCAGAATCTGAATCAAACAAGTTATGCAAGCAATCGGAATCAGTGTCAGAATCAATTACGGGTGGTGAACTATTGCTAGCCTGGGCTGGTCTACGTCATGTGTGCAAAGTTCTTTCTACCTCAGGATCACAATCAAAAAGATCAGAACAAGAAGACCTAATAGCCAGGACTAATGCAGCAACAATTGTCAAAATGCCAAAATTCAAAAAATGCAAAAACAAACAGAATGAAGGAAAATGATTAAAATAAATTCAAAAAATATAAAAACACCAAAATTAATCTAATGAAGTGAAATTAGAATTTTGAGAATTTTTTTGGATTTTTTCGACACTATGAAAACAGTAAAAAATTAATTAAAAATAGAAAAAAGAGGAATTTGGCAATTTGAGGTCAGAATCCTGCACTCTTTTAGAGTAAGGGACTATTGATCGCACGATTTTTCTAGTCCCAGCAAGGAAAAAAAATTTGCAATCGGACACAATTTTTCCAAAAACCGATTTTTTCGACTCTAAAAGCGAATTGGCCAAAACCGTGGGGAAACTAGGGCCTAAACGCGAGAACACTAAACCTATGACTCTAATATCGATTAATAACGACAAGAATCCCCGGCAACGGTGCCAATTTGATCCGTTGTCGCGCACGGATCAAAAATGAGTGATTTTGAAAATATAGTTACGATAACGACAACTCGAGTATCGTTCTCAAGGATTCTTGTATTATTATTAATCAATGCAGTAACGATTAATGGGGAGTTTCGATTACAATTTCAAGAAAAAGAAATTAAAATAAATTGTGATTATCGAATAAGCTAAAGCGAATCAACCTAACTGTATCGACTTCCGACTTATCATTGATCCCTATAAATTCCAATTCCCTAAACGGGTCTGATCCTATTCGACTATAATAACCACTGACAAGCACAATAGAAATTATAAGGCATATGTTCCTAAATTCTGAATTAAGCAAACGGATTAAAAACTATTGCGAATTAAGCAAACGCAATCTGATCAAACGCAATAATGCAAAAGTTACGTTAACGCGAAATTGATTCAAGATCAAATAACCAATGGAATTTAAGAATTATATCCTATAATAACAATCAAATGAAGCAAATAATTGAGATTATTGGAATAAATCAAAGGAAACAGATTGACATGGAATTTATAAAAGAACCTCAAAGTGGAATCCGATTGCAGAAGATCGATTCTTTGGAAATTAGTTCTCCATTACAATTGCTCAAAACTCTCCAAATAATTTCGTGAATAATGAGTGAGTCCAGAGTGAATGAGTGCAGAGTGAATATATGCACAGCAGCCAGCCCTAGTGTTTTAATAGAATAAGAGTTTCACTAACAATCCGAACCGGGTCGGAAAATACAAACCAAGCCCATAAAATTGACCCAAAACAAATTATTTCCTAATGTCTGCAACTTCGATGAATTATTCAAGCCTTCTACAATCCGAATAAGCTTCTGACTCCAACATGAAAGTTGTAGCTCTTTCTCTTATCTTTCCAACGAATATTAGAACGCCACAATCCGATTCTTGTAGCTCCAATTATGAATTTTCCATTGAAAGTTGCTAATGCTGAAAATAAAATACGAAAATTAAATAAAGCTAGAAACAAACTTAAATATGAAAACACACTAAAATGGTGAAACTAATGAAATAAACTAAGGAAATGCCTAAGAATAACAGTAGAAGAATGTGCATGAAGATGCACTGATCACTCATCAATCAAATGAAGACCAAAAATTGAACACTAACTATTGTTAGATGGGAAGCGCTTGCTATAGGTACGATCAAAGTTAATGTGGATGGTAGTTCTCATGGGAATCCTAAAAATTATGGTTTCGGGGGGCTTTTTTGTGATGAACTTGGACAATGGCTCAAAGGTTTCACTAGCTCATGTGGTCAAAGTATGAACATTAATGTTAAGTTACTTGCCATCTTCCATGGTCTGCATGTAGCCTGGAAACTAGGCTATATGATAGTAGTTAGGGAAAGCAACCCAGCTTAAATATAACACTATAAAAAAGGAAATTTTATCTATAGTGCTATGTATCACAAAATTTCAAAGTGATTTAGTCAATAAAGAGTTTTTATTAAGGGTAGACTGTAAGTCTACAAAAGAAATTTTGGAAAAAGATGTTCAAAACATTGTTTCAAAACAGATATTTGCTAGATGGCAAAGTCTTTTATCTTGTTTTGATTTCAAAATTGAATTTATAAAAGGAAAACATAATTATATCCCCAATTTTCTAACACGAGAATTTTTACAAGGTCAAACCCCTAAACATGAGGCCTTCGGCCCCTTCGTCCGCCCTGTCTCTTGATGATTTGGCCCCTTCCTTCTCCAAGGTGGCAGCCAGTAAATCCTTAAATAACCTAAGAGTCCTTCCTAAATCCCTAAATGTTCCTTCCTCTTCCAATAGGTTTTCTCCATTAACTACTCAAAAAAACCAAATTATTGATAATCCTAAAAAAATAGAAATTCACAAACCTTTAGATTAGCATATAAAAGAGTCGTGTCAGAAGATAATTTCTCTAGAGCCTGAATTTGATCAAATGTCACCTACGGATATTCTAGCTAAATTCTCTCCTAAAGAATGGGGATGGATGCCAAAAGACCAAGATTTAAAAAAGAACAAAAAATTTTATCAGCTCATCTTGTTAAATATTGGATCTGCTGAAATAACTCCAAAGAAAGACAAAAGGGATCCATTTGTCATTAATTATTCCAAGTTAAAAATCTTGAAGGTTCTCACTTTGACAGATTAGAACCAAAACCCAATTACTGAAAATAGGTTTTCCTGACCTTTTGACCCTCCCACCTTTAATTATTTTGATTATCAAGAAGCATGGCTCAAGGTTCTCCTTGAACCTAACCCTCGTCATTCTTGGTACATTACCTTTAAATATGCCCTTCCAGCCAAAATTTTGACCTGGTTTCAAGATTGGTTTCTGCTAGTAGGGCCTGTAAAAGCCATTCTACCTACTAAGGTAGTCTCAATATATGAAAACTATAAAATGTTAACTCCCAAATTACCAGTGCATGAAAAGTTAATTAGCTTTTGCTCAATAATGGGAGTGATCTGAAGCAAAGCAAAAAATAGAAACCCTAAGTTGAAGGATATGAGTTCACTTCTTTTTTGTAATTTAGTATTTGAGGAAGAATTCTTTAGACCTTTTAACTCTTGTTGTATTATGTTTTGAAAGCTAACTTTCATTTCTCCTACTAATGTGAAAGTAACCATTACAATTTTCTTTTGGTTTGAGAAAATGTTATGAGGGATAGCATTTAATCCACATAATTTATGTTTTATAGGTTTTTGATGGAAAACTTTCACAAACTTGTTACCTTATGGCCCTTGATTCTTGCTATATAGTGTTCATAATTATTTTATTAACAGTGTCAATAGATAATAAACAAATCATCACGTAGGGATTGAAGTTATGTATGAATGATGAACCAAACAAGGGCGGACCTAGACATAGAGGACAAGGGGGGCCAACTAGACAAAAACAAATTATCTAACAAAACAAATTATGTAATCTGTAACACCCGTAAAATTACACTTTATTGCTAATTGTAGAGGGGGGTGCATTTAGTAATTTTTATTTGTCTATGTGCATAATTAACATTTTAATGATCTTGGAGAATGGTAATTACAATTCTAATGTTGATTGTTGTTAGAACCAAGACATTTGATGATATATAACCCCTAATATCTTGATAGGTTTTGATGATAACAAATGTGATAATATTTGATCAACTAATGATTTCAGATTAAGTGATTTTAGGAAATAAAGTAAGAACTGAAATGATATAGTCACTCTAACTCTTACTTTCATCTTAACTGTCTGATAACTTATAATGGTTAAATCTAGAACTGGAATTGCTTATAAGCAAACTAAAATAAGCTCTTAACGGATCATGCAAAGTCTCCAGGCCAGACGATGTCTGATGCAAGGCCAAACGATGTCTGATGTTAAGTCAGATGATGTCTAAGGCTAGAACAAACCATGTCTTTTAATTCAGAATGTGTTTGTTAAGCCAAATGCTGTCTATGCACGAACAGACCATGTCTTTTAATTCAGAATGTGTTTGTTAAGCCAGACACTATCTGTGCACGAACAAACCATGACTTTTAATTCAGAATATGTTTGTTAAGCTAGACGATGTCTGTGCACGAATAGACCATACTTAATCAAGACCAGACTATGTCTGTTAAGCCAGACTTTGTTTGTGCAGGAACAGAACATAATCTGTCATATGTGCTATATAATTATTCTTTACTCAAATAAAGGCACTTCTGTAACAGAAAGAAAGGGAGATACTCTTTGACATTATTTCTTTGATTCCTCGTATTGCTTGTATGTATCGTATTATGTGAAGTGTGTAGGTACAGCCAAAAGAACCAATTAGCATTGGGATGCACACTTTTAGCTAAAAGACAACTATAATAGAGACAGAAACCTGCTCCCTGTCACATCAAGCACAGTCAAAGCTACTTCAACACTCTACTGTGTGAGACAACGGAAAGAAGTCTTCTCCAACGTTCAAATTCATGAAGCTCACTTTATAAGGATGCCTCCATGAAATGAGAAGACTAATGAACGAGAACAGAATAACAAAAATCAATCTAGACAGCAAGAGAAAGTACTCTAAGACAAGGTCTTGAACACAAGCTGAGAGAAAAAGAATATACATCCTCTATAAGCTCACATAGATTCAACATTTGTTTATATCCTCTCTTTGAGAGTTATCTAAATCTTATACATATTTGTATAGAAAGCCAGGAGTGGCTTAGTGATAAAAGAATACTTGGGAAGTATAATCTCAAGGGGAGATTCATACTTGTAACCAGAAGTGGTTTAGAATACTTGTAGCCAAAAGTGGCATAGAAAATACTTGTAGCCAGAAGTGGCAATGAAGAATACTTGTTTTGTAATCAGTTGATTATAGTGGAACCCTTTAACAGTTGTTAAAGGAGAACTAGACGTAGCTCAGAGTTGAGTGAACTAGTATAAAAACAAGCTCTCATCTGCTATCTTATGATTACATATATTTATCTTGCTCACTATGCTTCTTTGGAAAGGCTTTCAAAGCTTTGCCTTGCAAGGATATATTAGCTGATTTAAACTAACATATATCCAAGAAGGCAACTTGTGAACTAACAGTATTTACGAAAAAGTTTTAAATCCACTATTCAACGCCCCCCCGCCCTTCTAGTGTGTTCTTGTGTATTTCAATTATATGCTTTATTTGTGTTTTCGCTTATAAAAATTGAATTTCGATTTTGTCAGACCGTTTTTGCAATTTCCATGAAAATGGCCCACGATGCAATTTTTATTGTTTTTCATCTGCAAATGATCTTTTTAATGATTTTAGAGCATAGAACATTTAATTAGGATGGTTTTTAAGTGGAAGATTAGTTTCAAAAAATTTTAAAACACAGATGATGAAAATCGCGAAAAAAGCCTGACCTAGGCCCAAACCCCAACCCTAAACCTAATGGGCCTTTAATTGGCCCAACCTAAATTGTTGTGGCAAGCTGACCATATTCATGTGCCTGGCCAGCCCTAGTTTTATGAGCTGCAAAGTTATAATAAGGAACTTTACCTTATATGAAGGGAGGGAGAAAAGTAAACATTTGGTTCAAAAAACATTTCCTTCTTGGTTTCTTGTTCATGGAGCTCTCTACCTTCTCTCTAAAATCCTCCACCTTCTCTCTAAATTTCTGAGTTGATTAGCAAGTTTGTGTTGGTTATAAAGTCATATCTTTGATATTATTTTCAAACATATTTGAAAATAATATATATTTGAAACAAACTTGACTAAGTTCAATGTTTCCACTAAATTCAAATTGCTTTACTTTATTTATATATATTATTTATATTTTCGGTGCTAGTAGAAAATATAATAATATTCCACTAAAATATTTATTTGATTAAATTCTCTAATTTAATTATCAAATAAAATATTTGCAAAGATTGGAACACTCATTTGTATGTGACCCCGGGTTCAATACTAAGCCGATAGTAAATTAATCATAATTAATTTACTAATCAAGGTAAGCATCTAGCAACACTCCTTAACGTTCGGATAGTATGAAGTAATATCTTTTACCCCAAGAACCAATAGAAGAATAATATAATATTCCTTCCATCATTTACAGCTCAAGGTTAACTATAAAGTATGGTATTATTGTCAAACTCTAATCAGTTAACACATTATTATATTTAATCACTGAATGACTTAAGAAACTCTTTTCTTCTTTCATTCAATTGCCCTGGCCAAGGTCTTAATTATATCATAGAGCTCAAACTCATTACCTAGAGTTGATGGATTCCTTCTTGATTAGTCATTAATTATACAAGTATTTAATCATATCCAATGTCCATTCAACTAGTGCCCTAAGGCATTAGGTGTCCGGGATTAAAATATAACAAATAGCTTGTTAAGTACTATGATAATCTCAAGTCAAAGAAAACTATTATATTTCTTCTTGAGAACTTCCTATTAACAATTCAAAGGTAATATTAACCATTAAGAATTATCAATTGAGTCAGTTCAATAATTACATCCACATGTGAATTATCTATATATGTGATTTAATAAATGAGAACTATTGATCTTTATCCAATAAAGATAATTACACATATATTGATGTATCTGGATTATTGATATCCTATTTACAATAATCCTATGACCAAGAACAATTTAGATTAAAATTATAAGATACTTGTTTCTCATTATCATCACCTCTATGATGTAACAAAACTCTAATTTTAATCAAGGACATTATCATATTAACTCAAATAGTAGAATATGATAATGAAACTATAATAATACTTTATTATTAGAAATGGAATTGGTTACATATGAACTTTTTCATGCAAACTTCTTCTTTAGCAACTTCACTTGCTATATACTCCATGTGTTGAATTTGTTATGGTAGTTTGCTTTGAACTTTTCCAGCTCACTACATCATTATTTGAGGTGAAAACATACCCCGAAATAGATTTTCTATCATATATTTTCCAATAGTCTTAGGACAACCTCCATACTGAGAGTTACTCTAATTCTCATTGGCAGATAGTCTCTTATGGAGTTTCCATGTTATACCTCTTTAGGATGGTATTCATGTACATAGATTGGGAGACACCAAACAACCTTTTAGATCTATCTCTATAAATCTTTATTTTTAAAATATAGGCTTGCTTCTCCCCAATCTTTCATGGAAAACTATTATGATAGCCAAATCTTGGCACTTTGCATTGTTAGTATATCATTTCTAATGAGTAATGTGTCATCCACACATAACATTAAAACAAAATGTGTACACTCCCACTAACATTTTGTACACACAAGGTTCTACTTCATATCTAACAAGATTGACCATTCCATTATCTTGTTAAAATGACCGTTCCAACTTCTACACACTTGTTTCAATCCATAAATGGATTGTTACAACTTATAGACTTTATGGTGACTAAACAAGGGTTTGAATCATGCATTTTTAAAATTGGCATCTAAGACGTAGGGAGTGTGACCCCTGGGCACCAACTGCTGGGGTTGGTTGTATTTGTGTAATTGGTTGATTGGTTGATTGGATTGTGGGACTTAATTGTTTGTTTTTGGGGAGACAAGGATGGTGAGTCCTTGTGGGGAGCAAATGGACTCCGATGGAGTGCATTTGTGAGATTAAGATGTAGTCTTAATTAATAAATGAGTTCATTAAGAAATTAATGAATAAATTAATTCAAAGAGTGAGAATTTAATAACAAGTTAATTTAATGAGACATGAGTAAATAAATCATTGGACTTAGACTTCAAAGTAAGACCCTTGCAATGGATTGGAGTAGCATATTCAATTGAAGCATAATATGTTAGAACTAAGACATTTGATGATGTTTGACCCCTAATACCTTGATAAGTTTTGATGATAACAAATGTGATAATATTTGATCAACTAATAATTTCATACTAAGTGATTTCAAGAAATAAAGTGAGAACAGACAATGGTATAATCACTCTAACTCACTTTCGTCTTAACTATCTAATAACTGATAATGATTAAATCACGCACTATAATTGCTTCTAATTAGACTGAAATAAAGCTCTCAAAAAGACCATGAATGTATTGGAAGGACTCATGCAAAGTCTAAGACCAGACCATACAACAGTCTCGGACAAACTATGTGAAGTCTAAGACCAAACTATGCATATGTACTGGACCAGACCATGTATGAAACACGGTCAGACAACACACAGTCAGGCCAAATGATGTCTAATGCCAAGCCAGACGATGTCTAAAGCTGAGCCAGACGATGTCTGAAGCTAGACCAGACCATGTCCTTCATTCCAAAATGTGTTTGTTAAGCCAGACGTTGTCTGTGCACGAACAAACCATACTTAATCAAGACTAGACTATGTCTGTTAAGCGAGACGTTGTCTGTGCAGGAACAAGATATAGTCTGTCATATGTGTTTTATAATTAATTCCTTACACAAATAAAGGCACTGCTATTACAAAAAGAATAGGAGATACTCTTTTATCTTACTTTCTTCTATTCCTCATATTGCTTGCTTGTCTCAAATTACGTGAAGTGTGTAGGTACAGCCAAAGGACTAATCAGCATTCAGATGCACACCTTAAGCTAAAAGCCAACTATGATAGAAACAAATCCTGCTCCTGTCACATTAAGCACAGTCAAAGCTACCTCAACACTCTTCTGTGAGACAACGGAAACAAGCCTTCTCCAACGTTCAAATCCATGAAGCTCACTATATAAGGAAGCTTCCATGCAACAAGAAGAAGATGATGAAATGCTGATGAACAATAACGAACCCATTCAAAGCAATTTATACAGCAAGCAAAGCACTTGAGAAAAACCCAATGAGAGACATGAGCTGAGAGAAAAAGAGAATACCCATCCTCTAGAAGCTCACAATAGATTCAACACTTATTATTATCCTCTCTTTGAGAGTTATTTGAATCTTATACATATTTGTATAGAAAGCCAAGAGTGGGTTAGTGATAAAAGAATACTTGGGAAGTATAATCTCAAGGGGGACATTCATACTTGTAACCAAAAGTGGTTTAGAATACTTGTAGCCAGTAGTGGCATAGAGAATACTTATAGCTAGAAGTGGCAGTGAAGAATACTTGTTTTAACCCACTATTCAACCCCCCCCCCCCCCCTTCTAGTGTATTCTTGTGTATTTCAGTTGGTATCAAAGCTTGTTCTCTGATAACTATCTTCACAAATACAGAGCTAAAGATCCTACACAAGGATGGAGAAGGGTCTACACAAACCTCCAATCTTCAAGGGAGAAAACATCATATATTGGAGATAAAGAATGGAGACATACTTTGAATCATGTCACATAGACATGCTGGATGTCGTAGAAAATGGAGATTATATTCTAGTTGATGATAATGAAGTTGAGATTCCAAAAGAACAATGGACTAAGGCACAGAAGAACAGATTCATCCTTAACTCTAGAGCAAGAAATGCAATTCATGCATGCATCTCAGAAACTGAGCACAGGAAGATACGCCAGTTCAAATCTGCCAAAGACATATGGGACACATTCATAATAACTTATGAAGGGTCCTCACAGGTAAAAAGGAACAAGGTAAGTGTTCTTACCAGAGAATATGAACTCTTTGCTATGGAAGAAAATGAAACCATAGCTTGTATGTTGTCTAGATTCCTAACTATTTTAAATGAGCTTCAAAACCTTGTTAAAAGTTTTGAAAGTTTCGAGCATGTTGACAAAATCCTTCGCAGCTTGCCCAAGCAATGGAGACCTCAGGTCACAGCCATTAGAGCTTCCAAAGACTTAGACTATATGCCTCTTGAAGAGCTTGTGGGAATTCTAATGTTGCATGAGCAAGAGCTACAAGGAGATGCCAAGTTAAAAAAGGGCAAATCTCTGGCTCTAAAAACTCATAAGCCAAATCAGACAACACCAAAAGAGTCATCTTCATCAAAGAATCAATCTTCCAGACCACCCAAAGGACGGACTACCAAAACTCTAAAGGCAGAAGAGTCAAAAGCAAAGTCCACTTCTTCAAGTGAAAAAGAGTCAGGAGATGAGGAAGAGCTTTCCTTCATCTCAAAAAAGATCCACAAGATGTGGAGAAAGAAAGGTGGCTCGAGATGGAAGAACTACAACAAGAAATATTCAACAGACCATGAGAAGAAAGAAAAGAATCCTATTGTCTGCTATGAATGTAAGAAGCCTAGACACTTCAAGTCAGAATGTCCACAGCTAAGCAAAGGAAAAGAAAAAGTCAAGAGGAGATTTCCCAAGAAGAAGAAAGGATTAATGTTCACATGGGAAGATCTAGATGATTCAACTGATAAGAAGATTTTGAAGCATCAGATGAGGAAGCTAATCTCTGTTTGATGGCAGACGCAACCTCCACATTGTCTGCGTCTGATGGTGAGAATGCATTAGAAAACACTGCGTCTGCGTCTGCGTCTGAGGCTTCAGATGATGAAGAACAAGAGGTAGACCTCAATGATCTTATTTCTCTTCAAGAAGCTTATCAAGAACTTCTCTCTAATTCATCTATTCTTTCAAAAGCCTATTTATCTATGAAAAAGAAATTAAGAAAACTTTCAAAAGAGCATGAAGAACTTGGGTCTTCATTCACTGAGCTATCTGACAAATGTTCCCTGGTCACAACCAATAATGCTCTAATAAATGATTTTCAAAAACTAACCATAGATCACCAATGCCTAATTAAAAGCAAAAGTGAACTCTGGATAGAAAAAGAACAACATAGAAGGCAATTGAATGAATTGATTAAGGAAATTGATGAATTAAACAAGGTAAGAGCCTTGAGCAAAGATGGAGCTAAAATTGCTCAATTACGCAAAGAAGCTGAATCTCTCAAGAGTACTCTAAGCAAATTTGTCAATGGGTCTAAAAACTTAAAGAAAATTCTTTCATACAACAGACATCCAAATGACAAATCTAGCCTTGGATTCACAAGAAAAAAAGAAGAAACCAAGAAGAAAGCTTCTTCCAAAAGATCACATTCTAAAACTGGACATGTAAAGTCCAATAGCAAGAAATTGCCTACTAGGAGCAAATCATCTACTTCTAAGACTAACACCAAAGGACCCAAAAGAATATGGGTACCTAAGAACAAAATAATTCATGCTGCAAATGTCCTTGATGGCAGGAAAGAAACATCAATCATGGTACCTGGACAGTGGTTGCTCACATCACATGACGGGTGCAAAGTCTATGTTCCTAAACCTGACACCAATGCATCCAACAACATCACTTGGACCTAATAAAGATTCAAGGAAAGTAGTTGTCACTCAGTTCAAAGGAATGATTGGGTCACTACTCTACTTGACTGCATCCAAACCAGACATAATATTTAGTGTCTGCCTCTACTCCAGATTTCAGTCTAACCCAAGGGAAGTGCATCTGTCTACTGTTAAAAGAATATTTAGATATTTAATTGGTACTTCTAACCTTGGTCTGTGGTTTAAAAGGCAGAAAGAGTATTAGTTGATAGGCTATTGTGATGCTGACTATGCTGGAGATAAAATTGAAAGAAAAAGCACCAGTGAAGGTTGCCACTTCATTGGTGGTAACATGGTGTCATGGCTTAGCAAAAAGAAAGGAACAATAGCACTATCAACAGCAGAAGCAGAATACATTTCAGCTTCAAGTTGCTACTCTCAGATATTGTGGATCAAGAATCAACTTGAAGACTACAACATATTTGAGAGTAACATTCCTATCTTCTATGATAATACTGCTGTTATATCTCTTTCAAAAAATCCAACCATGCACTCTAGAGCCAAGCATATAGAAATAAAACATCATTTCATGAGAGACCATGTTCAAAAGGGGACCATTAATTTGGAATTTGTCAAGACAGACAATTAGCTTGTTGATATTTTTACAAAACCCCTTACTAAGAACAGACTGATCTTTTTGAGAGAAAAGATTGGGATGGTCTGGGTGACTTAATGTTTTATCACTGTCTGTTGTTCACTAGTAGAACTAAGGACACATCGTCTAGTGTGATACTTAAGTGAGGCATGTGCATGCCACGTGTTTCGCGCTCAAAATATGAGCTAGACCTGTGGATTTTTGAAAACGTTTTTGTAACTTAAGCATTTGCTGGGTTCTGAATCATTAAAGCCCAAAACGCACATTCAAGTCTGTCATAAATGTGTCGTTTCAATCATTCCTTAACCGTACCATCATATTTAATGCACACTCATTACCTATTCTAGCCTACTGTTGCAAAACGTATACCCCAAGCTTTCGAAAACACTCATCTCTCTCACCCATTCTCTCTGCAACCAAGAACTTCAAGAAACCCTAAACATAAACCCTCTCCATGACCAAAGGTAACCTGATCAAGGGCTCTTCCTCCTCCCAACAACCTACCTCACCCACATCCTCTCGAGCTTCTGATGAGCATCTTGAAGACGTAATGCTAGAATCTACCACAGACACCAATAGCTCAACGTCCAACATTGACCCTGAAGTCTTGAGAGAACAAAGACTCAATGACGTGGAGAATATCCTAATCAAGCCACGAGGTTCTTACACTGGGAACATTCATGTGGAATACTACATTGACATCCCCTACCTTGAGGAACATGGTCTTAACATCTCAAGGCACTTCGAGTTTACGAGGATCAGAGGATTCTTCAATGATCGTCAGAAGATCGCTCCAGGATTAATCAGAGAGTTTTGGACGAATGTTATGATCAAGGGAAATGAGATTGTCAGCAAGGTGTTTGGATGTGACATCTCAATCTCTCCCTCCTCTATTACTCAAGCAATAGGGTGCAAACTGCACTCTAACTACTTTACAAAGGCATGGGACAAAGATCTTGATAAAGGGATAGTAGAAAGGTTCATTCTTGGACCTAACTACGAGGTGGCCAAGAACGTCAAGTTGAACCCAGCCAACTTCCCACCATTGTCCAAGTTGATGCTAAACATCATCAACAAGACCATCTTGCACAAGATTGGGTCTAGGGATCATGTGTCTGCTCTCCACAAGTTCATCCTCTACCACGTCGTCAAAGGGATCCCATTCAACCTTCCACACACACTCTTCTACAACTTGATCAGCCACATCCAATATCTGTAAACTTCTGTGGCCACACATTACACAACCCTGATTAACAAGATTCTCTGGGATGCTCACTACTACAACAGACTGTACAAAGAAATCTAATCAGGACTGATAGAGTGTATTTTAGCATAGTCTAGAGTTGCATTTAGCATAGTCTAGACATGTTTTATACCTCATTTTGACCATTTTAGCTGAGTTTTGTGAGATTGGGTTGTTTTGGGCCCGAGTGTCAAAAATTGTTATTTGTCATGTTTTATTGATGCTTTTGACAATGTCCCTTGTGTAGCCCATACCTTTTTACACAAGTCTCCGATTTTTATGATTTTTGTCTTTTTTGAAATCTAAGGAGGAGATTTACAATTTCGTGTCTCACAAAGATTGGCTAATTCGGACTTTTAAGGGGTCAAATTTGGGATTCAATGTTATGGTTCTGCACTTGTAATAATTCCGCGTTTTAGTTTGTAACTAGGGACCATTTGGTAATTGTAATTGGTCAAGGTAACTTTTATTTAGTTGGTTTAGACCTTGTGGGGGGGACCACTGTTTTGGCTTTTTGTTTTAAGCTTTTCCCTTTTTGCAAGAAAAAAAAAAACATTACACACCACAACACTACATTGAATAAAAATTACACCTTTGCTCTCTTCTCTCTCTTCTCTTTTCTCTTCTCTTCTTTTCCCTTTCTCCTTCATAAATTTCGTGCAACCCCTTGTAGACACCATGAGGATCTTCATGGAGGGCTAAATCCCCTTTACAACCCAAGAATCATATGCTTGTGGGTAAATATGAGTCCCTCTATTCTCAATTTTGAATTTTGCTCATGAAAACCCTTTTCCCCCTTATTCTAATTTTCAATTTCCTTGTTTAATGTATGATAATGATTAGATTAGAGAATTGAAATCTGAATTTGGGTCAATTACAATCGATTGATTGTGATTTAATACGATATGTGCTTGAATTTGGGAAAACTAGGAATGCGATAATAATCCGAATTTTTTCGAATGAATGTAAGGTGATTGCCTTAAATTTCATATTATTGGGAATTTCATGAATATGAATTTGACTTATCCTTGTTGGAACTGTGATTATTTCTCCATAAGCATAGGTTCTTAAGTTGTATCTCTTTGATTCTGTTTTCGTTTATTGCTTAGAAAGTTGTTTTGTTGCTTTAATTTTTGAAAATCACACAAAATCCCCCCTATTTTGAATTGAATACAAGGTGTTTGATGAATTGTATCTTTGAGAAAATGACCTAAGTTAGCCCTATATTGCAAAATTTATTGGGGAACTTAGTTGCTTTTGGCGGCGTGTTCGACGCGCTTCGTCAAGGACATCTGGATGAGCTGGAGTATGTTAATGTAGAAGACCCATTTGTTCATCAGAGGATACTAACATCCTCTAGTCTGCTCAAGTTGAACATGGCATTTGAAATCACCAAGGGATCACTAGGAAGGTTCCCTATACTGTCTGACGATGAAAGTGAAGGTTAGAAGAAGAAGGGTGGAAAAGGGAAGAGCCTAGTAATTTATGACAAGGCTGCTTCCATCCAGCCTTTGGCAAGAAAAATGAAGAGGCTTGTTGTTGCAGACCACCAAACAGTCCGGACAACACACAAGGCTTCTACACAGTCTACTGATGAGCCACCTACTAAGAAGGCTAAGTAGACTATCCAACAAGCACCACCCAGACCACCCACTCTAAGGATCAAGACTAAGGCTCAACAGAAGGGTAAGGGTGCTGCCAGACTGTCTGAACCTCAAGTGTCTCTGAAGGAGGTAGTAGACATTAGACTGGAAGTCGTCAATGTTGTTAAGGCTGATGAGGAAGCTTCTGACGAGGGACTAGTCTTCAAGAGACCCAAAAGATAACTCAATGCACAACAAACCACTGAGTTAAAGGATCTAGCTATCAGACTACCCAGCACCACAACTAGGAAGTTGACTGTGAAGAGAAAGGTAGTGTTAGAAGAAGACACACCTGGACAGACAACCACCTCAACCACCAATCCAGGTATAACACCCCTACATTCACGCTCCCCACTCATCCTCGTTCTACACATAAACGTCTAAGGAAGAATATTCCTCAGACGATACCAGTCTTAGCCCAAACAGAAGCCACAACAGACACACCATTTGTTGAACCCCTATCGTCTACGTCACCTACACAAACCATAGTAAGCCAAAGAGTAGCTGCACAATCTAATGCCCAAGCACAAACTATGCAAGAGCCACTGTCTGAACCCACTATTCAGATAGAAGATCAACCTATGTCTGCCCCTACTAGACAGACGATCACTCAACAAACTGAACCCACTGTTCAATCTGAGACACAGTCTAATCCCACAACTCAAACTGTTGTACCTACAACTTCCCCACAAACTCCACCAGACACCACCATTCCTCCCTACCAATCTTCCTCTCTAGTAACCATCCCTGAGATGTTAGACGCAGTGGTTTCCTACCATCACACTTAGTCTGTCAACATCTCGTTTGGGTCAGAGGAAGAGATAGTTGTTCTATCTCCTGAAGCATTTGTTGCACCTTCATGGGACAATAGACCATTCAGTTTGGACTACAACACTCCCCTGTCTAGATTCAGAGAAGACACACCTCCTCCTCCTCCTCCTCCTCCTCCTCCTTCAAGCTCCTGGCATCAGAAGATGATGCAAAGATTTTCCCTGTGTTATGAGGGAGAGAATGCTAAGTCTACCGCATATAGAGAAGAGACTCAATTGGAGCCAGCTGCAGAGCACTCCATGGTGGCTATTGTCAAGGAAGCACAGTTGAAGAAGCTTCCTCCTCTGCAGATTGATCAAGGGATCATACCCTTCTGAAGGCCAATTCACAACACTCTCCTTCTAGACACTATTGAAGGTGATGCAAATTTAGCAAGAAGGCTGCAGCATGAAGAATATGCCTCTGCCATCCCTCTGATGCGTCAACTAGTGCATGAAGTTGCACACTAGTACAATTGTGTACGAGAGGTATTGGACTACTTCACAGTGGAACCAGCACCACCAGTTGAGCTAACAGAAGATAAGAAGAAGCAACTAGAGGCTACTGTCACGTCAGAACAATGCATCATGATGCATTGCACTACCTGTCGAGACCAAGAGTCTCTATTCAACCTCCTCGGCTGATCACACGAGGAGTTTCTCTTGTTCATCCAACCTTCCAGGCCACCTGTGCTAAATACAAGGCTCTATGCAATCTGAAGTTTTAAGGCACAGCTCCCAAACAGTTGTATCCTCCAAGCCTACTCATTTCTAAAGACACTGACATACATGTCGCTCCAGACCATATAGTCACTAGGCCTCCAACTATTAACCCCAACAAGTTGAAGGGGAAGAAGATTGTAAGAGCAGACAATCTTCCACAGCACATACCAGACATTAAGCCTCTACCTCAACAAAAGCATGTACTGCCTCCAGAGAACACTGAATCAAACGCTGGCATCTACTAGCAGAATGTGATAAGTAACATGCTCCACACCACAAGGTCATCCAATCTTTCAGATGAAGAGAAACAGCAGATTGACACTATAGGTGAAGGCTCCTCCTCCTCCAGTAGTTTCATTCACATGTCAAACACAATGGTAGTGCCCACTCTGCTGACCCCTCATACCCCTGGAGATAAAGCTGAAGCTGAAAAGATGCTTGCTAAGTACTATGTTGAATACAAAGCTGCTCAAGCACTAATAGCTGCAACAGAAGAAGCAAGAATTATAGAGAAGGCTGCCAGACTAAGAGCTATGTTAGCTACTCAAGAAGAGAAACGACTCAATGATCTAGCTTAAGAGCAAAAGGCCAAGGAAGAAGAAGAGAAAAAGCTCAGGGAGTTGGCCCTGAAGCAAGAGGTTGAGGCAGCTCAGGCTGCTACACTTGCTGCTAAGCAAGCTACAAACTTGGCTGAAAAGTTTGCAGAATCCACACTAGCCTAAGAGTGCATTGATCTAATGTCCACTCAGTCTAGGTCAAGCACTCCAATTGCAGCCCTACCACTAAGTGTTGCAGCACAGTCAGACCCTCTACCTGACCTAGCTGCCCTTGAATCTGCATTGGAAGCCAAGAAGGGATCAAGAATATCTGCTGAAGTTGCTGCTCAAGTCCAAGCTCAACTGAATGCCAAATTAGACGAGCAAAGAGCTAGCATCATCAAGGAGGTGACACTTGCCTTCAATGCCTACATTGCTGCCATTCTTACTCCCAGACCTGTAACTACTCAAGCTCCACCACCGTCGTCAGAAGATCCTCCTGTAACAAAAGCTCCACAGAATCTGGAGAATCCTCAACCAAACAATCAACTCTACCTTCCAAACCATGACTGTGATGGCATTTTCTACTCCATCCTCCACCTTTTTGTTTATGACAAAGGGGGAGAGAATTTTGGATGTATAAAATTTACAGACAATGCTTAATAAAATAGTGATTGGTTCACTAATTTTTTATTCAGCTCATTTACTGTCTATTATTATTCGCTTTCAAAATTATAACATGTGTTGTCATCATCAAAAAGGGGGAGATTGTTAGAACCAAGAGATTTGATGATGTTTGACCCCTAATACCTTGATAAGTTTTGATGATAACAAATGTGATAATATTTGATCAACTAATAATTTAAGACTAAGTGATTTCAGGAAATAAAGTGAGAACAGACAATGGTATAATCACTATAACTCTCAATTTCGTCTTAACTATCTAATAACTGATAATGATTAAATCACACACTATAATTGCTTCTAATTAGACTGAAATAAAGCTCTCAAAAAGACCATGAATGTATTGGAAGGACTCATGCAAAGTCTAAGATCAGACCATACAACAGTCTCAAATAGACTATGTGAAGTCTAGGACCAGACTAAGCATATGTACTGGACCAAACCATGTATGGAACACGGTCAAACAACGCATAGTCAGGCCAAACGATGTTTGATGCCAAGCCAAGACGATGTCTAATGCTAGGCCAGACTATGTCCTTCATTCCAAAATGTGTCTGTTAAGCTAGACGTTGTCTATGCACAAACAGACCATACTTAATCAAAACCAGACTATGTCTATTAAGCTAGACGCTATCTGTGTAGGAACAGGATATAGTCTGTCATGTGCTTTATAATTAATTCCTTACACAAATAAAGGCACTACTGTTACAGAAAGAATGGGAGATACTCTTTGATCTTACTTTCTTCTATTCCTTATATTGCTTGCTTGTCTTGAATTACGTGAAGTGTGTAGGTACAGCCAAAGGACTAATCAGCATTCAGATGCACACCTTAAGCTAAAAGCCAACTGTGATAGAAACAAATCCTGCTCCTGTCACATCAAGCACAGTCAAAGCTACCTCAACACTCTTCTGTGAGACAACAGAAACAAGCCTTCTCCAACGTTCAAATCCATGAAGCTCACTATATAAGGAATCTTCCATGCAACGAGAAGAAGATGATGAAATGTTGATGAACAATAATGAACCCATTCAAAGCAATCTGTACAGCAAGCAAAACACTTGAGAAAAACCTAGTGAGAGACACGAGTTGAGAGAAAAAGAGAATACCCATCCTCTAAAAGCTCACATAGATTCAACACTTGTTCTTATCCTCTCTTTGAGAGTTATTTGAATCTTATACATATTTGTATAGAAAGCCAAGAATGGCTTAGTGATAAAAGAATACTTGGGAAGTATAATCTCAAGGGGAGATTCATACTTGTAACCAAAAATGGTTTAGAATACTTGTAACCAATAGTGGCATAGAGATACTTGTAGCTAGAAGTGGTAGTGAAGAATACTTGTTTTTGTAATTAGTTGATTATAGTGGAACCCTTTAACAATTGTTAAAGGAGAAATGGACGTAGCTCAAGTTGAGTGAACTAGTATAAAAACAAGCTCTCATTTGTTGTCTTATGACTACATATATTTATCTTGCCCACTGTGCTCTTTTGGAAAGGCTTTCAAAGCTTTGCCTTGCAATGATATATTTGCTTATTTAAACTAACATATATCCAAGAAGGCAACTTGTGAACTAATAGTATTTACAAAAAAGTTTTAACCCACTATTCAACCCCCCCCTTCTAGTGTGTTCTTGTGTATTTCATAATACTTGAGTGTATGTGAGAATTACATAAGATTTAATAAAACTTGATGGGGTAGGGTCATGAACGGTGTTCATGAGAGGCATGCGATACTTAATGCACGCATTGCTTTGTTTGGTGTGTTTAGTAAGATGCGAAAGGAAAGGATTTCCTTTGACGCGGTACAAGTGTAACTGATGTGTTTGGATGTGATTACGATGTCAATGACACATTTTACGAGAAAGGTGTTCTCGATGAGAGTTGGTCACAACTGCATGTGTGGTGACAAACGAGGCGACAACAGCTACTCACTTAGTGTAGTGAGGTAGACATGTTAGTATTGTGGACGAGAAGTTTACAAGGCACTTGGTGGACCATCGTTCAGTGTTTGCAGCAGTGGAAAGTGCATAACCCATTGGAAACGTAATTCCTGCTGAGGGAAACATTGTGGAGGAATCAATCCTCATAGTGTGGATGACCATAGAGTGGTATCTAAGAAATGGTCGTAGGCATGGTATCCTAAGGGGTATGGCGCTGGGTTGTGGTTTTGGGTCACATAATCGACTCAGCGACCTCAACTAAGCACAATTCATTTTCAGTTGGTGAGAGCCCTATCAACCAATGACGAGAGGGGTGTAATCCCAGCAGTCATCCACCTAAAGTGTAAGACCATTGTGTTCATGGAGTTCTAGTGGTAGCAGGCTCGAGTTTTTGGAAAAGTTGTACATGTGTAGAAACGTATAGGTTTTCAATGAGATTGTGAGTGTGCCACTACGGTGTGGGTGTTGTTTGTGTATGTGGCCGGAAGGCCGTTTGATTGTTGTTTTTAGGAGGAGCGAAAAAACTCACTCCATACACTTTGTTTTCAGATGGGGATGAATGTTGCATGTAATCGATTAAGATGGAATGGAATGACTACGACCAACATTGATGATGTGGAAAGACTTGTTCAAGAATAGAAGGCCTTCGAGGTTACTTTTCAAGTTCTTAGTGAAGGCTGGGAGTTAGTTTTCTTTTAGTTATTACCTTAGGTCTTAGACTAGTTTCTTGTATAATAGATGGTAGACTAGATTTTAATTTTATGGTCCTTATGTTGTTGTATGCGACTCAGATGACTTATGTTTCTTTCCCATAGATGTAAAGGTGTAACCATGCTTCTTCTTATGGAATTGTTTAAGGCAAGATTTTGGTATTAGTTCATGTTTATTGGTGTTTCAGTATCATTTGGAATAAAGCGTTTCATAAAAAATAAAAAGTTTCTTGTAAATTATATTTGTTAATGAGTACTTATTTTTAAGAGAATGATAAATGTATTGAAAGTGAGTTTCGTTGAAATTCTTGTAATAAGTTTTGAGGCAAGGAAAAAATACATTTCTTATTTTGATAATACGGATCAAGTTTTTAATTAAATCCATATTTTTTAAGAATAAAATACAAAGTTTAGTAGTTTAGAAATATAGGGTGTTACATAATTAATTGTGTATAAAATATTCATAAATTGATCTAAAATATTAATTACATTAATAATATGTCAAAATGAGGAACTGTTGCATGTCACGAAAATCGTTTATAATTGAATCGACACTAAATTTTTCAACAATTTTCTTTTCAATGTATACTCACAAACTAACAAGAATTCATTTTTCATCTTGTTGTGAAGTGAAGACAAATTTGAAATATAAAAATTAGAAATACCTTTGTTTTATATGGTGATGTCTTTTAACCTTTATCTCTAATTGACTATGGTAACTCATGACTATGACATTTTGTGCAATGTGCAATTTGAGGAAAAAAAAAAAAAACCCTTTGCTTGCGAGACAAATAAAATTTGACAATTATAATTTTAGCTCAAGAAAGATCTAATTATATATAATAAAAAAAATCAAATATAATATTTAGATAAGATTTATTTACAAAATAAAATAATATTACTAATTTTATAATTTAAAAATTAATTTTATAATAACTAAAATTTGATATTTTATAGCATTAAAAAAAGATAACATCGTGATTTTATAATTTAGAAAAAAAAAAATCAAAAGATGAAAACAATTATACAATAACTAAAGTTAATAAAATCTTCATATAAGATTTCTATAAAAAAATAAAAAGACAAAACAACTATTAATCTTATCATTTAAAATAATTAAAGATAAAATTGATCATATAATAATTAAAATTTAATATTTAAATAAGATTTTCTTTAAACAAAACATAAGAATGATATTAATTTGATAATTTAGAGAAAAAATAATTAAAAAAATTATATAATATTAATAATAAATCTAGTCAAATATAATATTTATATAAGATTTTTTATAAAATTAAGGACGTAATAAAAAAAATAATGAATATTAGAATTCTAAAGCACCGGTTAAAAAAAGAAAAAATGTTTAATGCACTATGAAATTACTAAATACAACCATCAAATTACTAAGTATACCCCCTAAAATTACCTAATACACCCCTTTGAGCATATGGTAAAAAACATTTTCAAAAAGTTGGGGGAAGGGGGGGCCATGGCCCCTCCAAGGACCAACGTAGGATCACCACTGGAACCAAATAATAACATGGTAAAAAATTGTCTAAAGAAATAAATGTGTTAATAATCTATCTTGAAAAAGAAAAGGTAATTAATTAAAATGAAGCAAAAAGCAACATGGTCTCTTTAACAAAAAAATTACTTTGTATTTACTTTTGTAATCCCTCTTGCTGTTATAATAATTGAGAATAAAAAATATGTAGATACAAGTATTTTTTTTTATAAAAAATCAAATTAAATAATTGAAAAAAAATAGCTAAAGTTGGCGGGGCGAGCCAGAAGAGCCAACCCACGCCAATCATAGGCGGGCCAACCCACCCCGCCCAACCCCCGTTTTGGCAGGTCGACTCATTTTGCTATCCCTAACGAGGAATATGCGAAAAGTTACACAAAGATATCTTCCTCTCTTTATGTTCAATGACAACAGATTTAAAGTCAAGGTATAAAATGATTAAGTTGTTTATCGTCTGGTACCATTGTAGATCCGTATGACGAAAAGACTATGTCCGTCTATTAAACTAGACTTTGTTTGTCTTTACCTTAAGTCTTAAGCCCGTCTATATTAGGAAAATATTTTTTTTTTTTTTTGTATGTTGGAACTTAAGTCTGTTTATACATAGAAATTTATTCCGTCTAGTGACATAATTATTTTTTGTTTGGTCACTCATGGGAGATGGACCAACCATCTGATTAGTGACACTTTCGGACACTAAGTTTTATACAAAATATTTTCAAACGCATAATCATAAGAGTGAGAGATAGAGAAATTATACCATTCGTCTACTTTGATTTTTTATTCCCTAAAACTTCTCAAGAGTAAACCATTAGTTTGATCAATATTATCACATTTGTTATCATCAAAATTAATCAAAAGATTAGAGGTCATACATCATCCAATGTATTGGTTTTAACATTTTTATATATACTATAGATTATCAATATTAACATAAGAAATTATTTTTGTGTTAAAAATGATAAAAAAAAATATTTTAGGAAAAAAATAAAAGTTGCATTAAACCTTATACTAATGATTATACTATAATATATAATTTCTTGCAAAAAAAAAATTATATATACTATAGATTATCATTATCAACATATAATAAATTATTTTTGTGTTAATAATGAAAAAATCAGGAAAAAAAAATAAAAAGTGATGACATTAAGCCTTTTACTATAGATTATACTATAGTATAATTTTCTAAAAAACAATTATTTATATATACTATAGATTTGTATTCTCATATACTATAGATTACCATTATTAACATAAAAAATTATTTTTGTGTTAAAAATGATAAATATAATTTCAAGAAAAAAAATTAAAATGACATTAAGTCTTATTCTATAAATTATACTATAGTATAATATCCAGCAAAAAAAAACTTATTTATATATATTATATATGTTTTATATAGTATGGATTATTATTATTATTAACATAAGAAATTATTTGTGTTAATAATGATAAAAAAAATATTTAAAGAAAAAAATAAAACTGACATTAAACCTTATAGTATAAATTATACTATAGTATAGTTTCTTTAAAATATATATATATATATATATATATATATATATATATATATATATATATACCATTATTAACATAAAATTTTTTGTTTGTGTTAATAATGATAAAAAGTAATTTTAAAAAAATGACATTAAATCTTATACTATAGTATAATTTTCTGAAAAATATTATTTATATTTACTATAAATTTGTTTTATATATATTATAAATTATCATTATTAACATAATAAATTATTTTTGTGTCAATAATGACAAACAAATTATTTCAAGAAAAAAAATAAAAGTAACATTAAACCTTATAGTATAAATTGTACTATGGTATAATTTCCTGCAAAGAGTTATTTATATATATTATAGATTTGTTTTTTATAGTATAAATAAATATATTTTATTTTTGTGTTAATATTGATAATACATAGTATAGTAAAATAACATTTTTACAAATATAATTTTATTTTTTATTTAATATTATAATAATAATAATAATAATCTACATTATTAAAACATTTAGTCTAATTATCACAAAGTTAAAACATTTAGTGCGTATGTCTCGACTTATTTTTAATTTATAAGTAATTTTTAAGTAAAAATTAAAAATAAGGACTTTAAAAAAAATAGTAGAAGTTGTTTGTTAAATCTATTTTGTTTAGCTTAAAAATTAAAGTTCCTTTTAAGCGAAAAGTTGTTTGGTATTTTTTTTTTTTTAAACACTTACTTGTAATTAAAATTAGTTATTCCTCTGATAAAAATTAAATTTATAAAATAAAAATATTGTGCAAAATTAATAAATAGTGTTGAATAAACAATTTGCAAGTAATACGTAAATGTTTGGTAATTAATTAACTAGTCAACAATTGCTAGTTTCCATCAAAGCAATTGTTATTTGATTTCAAACTCTATCCATATAAGTATCATCTCCTCTTCTAGAATTATATGAATTCGGTTCTACTTTCAATATTCATTTCTTCTTCACTCCCAGTCATGTATTTTGAACTATTATCACATTTGTCAAATTATTCATCTTCAACACCACTCATTCAAATGAAATTATGTAATGTTGTTGTTGCAACTATGATCTTTTGTTGTTTGATTAATGGATATGATCTCATGTCACATAAGATATGTCACTTTTTTTTTTAAACCCCAATTGTTCTTTTAATGACATTTCTCAATGAGGAATGTACATGATTAAATATTTCTTGTGAACCTTTTGCTTGACTGCCATGTCTGAAATCAGGAATGTGATACCTTTTACCCTTGTAGGATGCTAAATATCATTTCATATTTGAATATCCAACATCCACCAGATAGTACTTTCCAAAAAATAAAAAATATATTATATTATAAATTTATATAAAAAAAATTAAATTTTAAATATATAAACTATAAATTATATATGTAACTTCACGACGCGTGAACACATTTTTCATTTAAATAAAAATAATACTCACATTTATCTTAAAAGTCCACCAATCTGCACAAACTTCAATAGTTTCCTTCTTATTGCTCCATCCAAGCCAGTTTCCTTACCCAAAAGTTGTGTCCATATAGTCCAATCATTCCTCAAAATATCCATCCTATTTTTCAATTGCTTTATAGTATATTTTTTAGTAGTTTGCTTTTCAAATTCCTCCCGTATTTCTTCCCATTTCTTATTTTTAAATGCAATCTCCGGTTTTCCACTTTTACGAATCTCAGGCTCAAGCATACAAAAACTTTGGTACTAAATGATTCCCACTTTGCTGTTTTTCTACTATTCAGACATACACACAACACCATCTTTACTAGTCATAAGATCTCCCATGGATCACAAAATAATTAATTAAAAACAAACCATCAACTCCTAGTTATATAATAAGACACCCCCAATAGCAATTACAAAACAAAAACCAATTAAAAAAGAAATGTTAACAGTAGCCATTAACATGTATAGTATAATAATATCACCTAATATATATATTAGTCCCAAAAATTATTATGCTAATAGCCTAATATATCCTAAAACGTAGCTATAAAGATCTTAAATTTAGAAATCATATCGACATATGATTCAGAGAAAATAGCATAACATCGTATTTACAAGAAATCGAAATCAGATTCTCTTATACGGGATATGAAATTGTCTAGCTTCTATATTTTAAATTATAACAAGTTCAAAATTAACATTTTTCTCACATTTTTAAATATTAACAATTATATTTATGATTGCGATTAATTCAATTTGATAGAAATTGGACTTCAAAGAAACAACAAATTAATTGTATGAGTGATGTTTGGTAAAAAAAAAAAAATGTACAAGTAATAGACAGAGATCGATTGAGACAAATAAAAAGATCAAAATACCAACGACAGTAGATATACCAAATGTGACATAGCAATAATACAAAGTGTTATAGAACAAACCAATGATAACAAATAGTGTATAAAACCAACCAAAAGCATGTCAATAAATTGAATTAACTAACAAGATAAAACTCAAAATCTAACCAAGGAGCAATAGTCTTTAGGATGTAGAGAAGACTGGTAATTTATAAATGCGTTAGCCTTGTGATTGACTAGAGCAAAAGTGATTTCATGTTCTACTAGAGTGGAAAGAATCGGGTTAAATAAAGAAGTGAATCTCTGGAAAAAAGAAAAGTGACGACAAACTCGAATTAAAAATTATAATGGAGGGAGTTTTTTTTTCTATATATATATAAGAATGGAAGGAATTTCTCAATTGACAAATGTAGGTTTTATTTAAAAATAAAAAAAATGAAATTTTGGAGGGAAGAAATACTACCTTTTTTTGCCAGAATCCCTCTTGATTCTTGCGAGAGAAATCACATGTCTTATGGGGAGTCGATAGCTGTCAAGTAAAATTAAATAATAAAAATAAAAAAAGTCTCATGGGAGTCAATATAAGATATATAAAAAAGCTCCGCATAAGTTAATTTTAAGCTATTTTATGTAACTCTTTTTACAAGCTCCTTTTTTAAGATTTACATATAAAAAATAAGTTCCTTAAAATTTAAGAAATTTTATGTTTTTACTGTTTGACCCAACTTCTCCTTTTAAAGAACATATAAGCTGAAAATAAATTGGGTCAAATGATATCATAGCATGCCATACTATATTTTTATAATGTTTCCTAAATGTATAATAGGTATACAATTATCATATATTACAAGATAATTGGTATAAGAGTATATTGTATATAATAATTAGCACTAATGTTTACTTATTCCCTGATTTATAATAACATTTTAATTTATTTATTTTTTAAAATGCCGTCAACATTGGTATAAAATTGTTTCCAACACATTTTATTAAACTCATCCATGTATTCTTTTTTAAGCTAATTAAAAATATAATTGATTAGTAAAAAAAATATACAATAAATATAATTGCAGTAAAAAAAACAAATCTAAAAAGTGAACATAATAAATATAATTGTAGAAAAAAATCTAAAAATGTATAGAATTTACGATTAATAAAAAATAATAGGAGAAATATATAATTAGTGAAGATTTTGTGTATAAAAAAATATTAAATAAATAGGTTCAACTTATAATTCAAATTGACTAATTATATGAAGTGCATAGGATAGGATTCCTTAACCACATTTTTACACATTTTTACTTAAGGTTACTTAAACAAATCCAATAATTTATTTAGTTAATATATTTATTACTAAATAATATCTTAAGTCCATTTTAAATTTGATTTAGTCAATATATTTTATTACCAAATAATTTTACATTACTTTATCAATAATAACATAATTAAATCATGTTACAAAAATTTCAATCAAAATTCACTTTTCTTCAATTGTAATTCAAAAACACACACTAAATAGTGGATAAACCACGTACTTAATTGAATTGTGAAATAAAATTTTAATTTTAGTAGAAGAATTAGGACTTTAGTGATGGAACTCTAAAGCATTTTAGTGAAACAAACTTGGATACGGTGATTTCAAGAACCAATTTTCTGGAAAAAAAAATGTGGAGATTTTTTGTAGAAAAGGATGATATTTTTAAAAAGTTGCTAGCATAAAAGTTTTTTTTTGTTTTTGGTTTTTTTGCAAGGTAGCATAATAGATGAATAATTAATACTAGTCTTTATTTCTTTTTATTATGTTCTACTTAGTTTCGCTGTCCTTCCCCTGCTTTCCTTTATGTCCAAAGGTAGTAGATATTGGGTACAGGCTTGTAGATCAAATAGTTACTACAAGTTTAATGAAAAGGCCTCATAATAAGGTTTACCATTTTTCTTTGTTCTTTGCATCAAAGATATAAAAGAACAAATTATCATAATAAATAAGAGACAGTGAAATAAAGTTTTACACTATTTGGACAATTACATCTCTTTATTTATAATAAGTCAATTGACTCTTATAAAATTATTTCAAAAGTCATATAAATTGAGGGTTGTGATTACCTTATAGTGTAAAACTTTGTTACACTGTTAATGCACTACCTTTAGTAAAAAAAAAAAAAGAATGACACAATAACACAACTTCATTCTATTTTTTTTTTCTCATGCCTCATTTATCTTTGAAAAATAAAAATAATAGATGCCTCAATGCTAATTAAAATTTAAATATAACGAATAGAAATTTGAGTGTAAATATGATATTGTATCCTCTAGATCGGTGGTCAGAGTAAAAACCCATCGCTCCAATCTTTTTGCTTTTCAAGTTCAAGGCTGGAAGGTTATGTATTATCTTGGATCAATGAGATTGACGAACAATGAAGTTGTTCTCAATCAAGCTTACCAATCAAAGTGGCCCAACCAGGAGAAAAGATTGCAAGGTGAACTAAACCTAATGATGCAAACACCAAGCAGCATTGCAATTAGTGGAATGGATCCCGAAATAGTTAGAATCGTTCCCAGGCCTATGAGGCAAAGAATAAGAGTCTCTTTTTGAAGAATTAGGACAGATCACACTCAATACTCCAAACTTGATAACCTTAAATCCTAATCGAGAAAATTTTATTTGAAATAAATATACATCAAAAAAGGAAAAATAGAAACAAGATATATGTATAAGTTTTTACAATATTAAAATATGACTTAAATAATTTTTTGTCTACATAAAAAAAAAAAAGTAGAGTTATTTTTAGTCCTTTGAAGATTTTTGTTTTGATTTTAGTCATCTAAGGATTTTTTGTTTGGTTTGAATTTCTAGTGTGAAGTAACAATGATAAATGATGATGTAATACCGACAATGAAAAATTATTGATTTGTCAGGTTATCAAAAAGTCTAACATGACAATCATACGTATTTTTTTTTATTATAAACTGTGTTGTTAAAATATCTTTTATTTAAAACAGTTAATAATGTCGCAATTTTTTTTTTTGGTGTCAAAAAAAAAATGTCGTAATTTTTTTTTCGCTGAGGTAATAATGTCGTACTAATCAACGAATCATTTAAAGTTTTAAACATAATGTACCATAAAAAAAAAAAAAAAAACACAGGATTATCTTGTCGGATTACTTGACGATGGGACAAGTCAAGACTAACATTAGTCTTACATCATTAGCTAATTTACTTGATAACAGACACTAAAACAAAAATAAATAACTTTTTAAAGGAATAAAAAACTTTAAAAAAAACTAAAAAAAAAATATCCAAGTCTATAAAAGACAAAAAGTTATGTAAGAGTATTCATATATAAATATAATAATAGCTAGGGAAGTAAAAAAAAAATGTCTAGTTCTTAACCAGCTAGGTTTAGAACTAGTTAGATAAATATATATTTTTGTCTACCATAGTTAGATAAATATAATTTGGTCCTTTAAGAACTAGACATTTTTTAGTATGTGAATTTGATTCAATTAAAAAAATTTAAAATAAGAAAACCCAATTGCATTAAAAAACAATTAAATGATCCAATTAAATACTTCAAATAAATTAAAAGAACAAATTAGATATCAAGCCTTAACTTTTTATATGTACCACATGGTAATATATAGGGTTGGTAAAACGAGCTGACTCGACTTGTTTAGGCCCAATCCGTCTCTAGCCCACTGAAAATGGATTGGATCAGATTGGCCCATCTATGGTTGGAACGAGTTGGAGGACATGATTCGTCCCACCAACAGGCGAGCTGGCCTAGCTGTCCTTAGCCTTGACAAAAAAAAAAAATTTTAAAATATAATTACATAAATGTTTTCTTGGTATAGTTTTGTCTTATACTTGTTTAGGTGTAGTTTAATTTCAACTCTATAATTTTAGTGAAAATGTAATTTACAAGACATGAATATAGGGACATGAATATAGGTGAATGATGCCTTTATCTTCCATGTTTAATTAACACAAAAACATATTGTTTTAGAGTTCATAAGAATTAATAAACTTAATTACCTAGCTAGTTTATAAAAATAAATATTTAAAAATAAACAACTAAAACCTCAATTGTTGCAAACATGACACAAAAATTAGAAAGATTTAAAGATAACAACAGAAACAAAATTACATAAATGTTTTCTTCTCCCTCAAAATCACATAATTAAGTCTTTAAAAACATAAAATTCATAAGTTTTCAATCTTAAAAAAAAGTTTTAAACTACAATACAAAATTATAAATTATTTTAACTTCTTAGTTCATACAAAATAAGTAAAGAGAACCCAAAAATTATGTTAACTAAATTACCCTTGGTGGGCTGGCGGGTTGAGGCAGGACAGGCCAAGCGAGCTAGTGGACTGCCAACACCACCCCGCCCTGGCACTTTTAGGTGGGCTAGTGGCCAGCCCAACGGACCGCGGCCCATTTGCCACCCTAGTAGCGCAACACTCAAAAGTTCCATTTTCCATGTATACACACACTGCAACCACAAAGACACAACCCTTTGTATTCTATTAACAAACTATCAAAATGCATAAAATTGAGGCTTAATACACATTTTAATCCCAAGTTATAAAAATTAATTGTTCAATTTAAAAAAAAATCAATTTGATAGAGTAAGATTGTATTATTTACATCTCTTTTTTATTAAATACACTCCTTAAAAGAGGGGGTGTAAAAATATAAAAAATGATCAAATTGAGATATTTTAAATAAGAGTAATGTTATATCCTCCTACCCTCTTCTTCCATATAGGCATGACAATTGAACCCGCACCCATTGGATACCTCTGTTCCTACCCCGATTTTGACGGGGAAAAACCAAGTTGAATGGGTGCGGATGCAGGTTTGGGTTTTCCATGCTTAAGAAAGTTGGGGACAAGGTTGGGTTGGAAATTTTGATCCCTGCCCCGCACCCACACCCCCATTTGTCCCCGCTATTGATATAGTAAATTATATAAATATCCTAGAGTAATTTATCTATCTATTTACCTATCTATCTATCTATATTTATATAATATTTCAAGTTTTTCTTTTGACACATGTCACACTCTCAACCTTTTTTTTCATTGTCTTTTCTTCAGTATGAATGTATCTGCCCTACCTTTTTTTTTTTTATTATTGACACAATATTTATTGTTTATTAAAAAACAAATTTCTATTGATAAAATAAATGAAACAATTCGATTTATTATGAGAAATAGAAGTGTGTTATACAAGGATGTCACGCGAAGCATTTGAGACAGTCATGTATATTTTTTTATGATTTAGAATTGTCATGTGTATCGGGGATGGGACAAGGTTGGGAAACCCGACCCCCAATGGGAACAGGTGTGAGTCAAATTTTTAAGTTCCGACGAGAAATGAGAACAGGGGCAGGGGGTGGGGAAGCTAACCCTGCTCCTGCCCCTACCCTGTCCTACTACCATACCTTCCTCCATATCCTACTACTACCCTTTTATGGTAAGTAATGATTGTGTTTGATATTTCCAAAATATTAATTCATTTATTTTTTATTCAATACTTACTATAAAAAGGTGGTGGGAGGATTTGTAAGAGAATGAGTTAGGAGGATATAATATGAGAAAAAGATTGATACACTAGCGGTGTAAAATAATTTACTGACTATGTAAAATTATTTTATACTGACAGTACTTGGATATTAAATTTAAACTCATATAATATTACTCTTTAAATAATTTAGAAACCGAATAAAAAAAATTTAAATTTAAGAACTAAATCGAACAATTAAATATAGTTAGTTTTTTTTACTCGTGCTAAACACGAATGAATTTTTTTTAATGATTGTTATATAATTTAATATTTTTAAAACAATATATACCTAAAAAATATTTTTAATGGTAATTTTTTTTCAGTTACAATTTTAATTTATAAAAAAAATAGTGGTTATTAAAAAAGTGAGACAAATACTTTAATCATGATTTTTTTAAAATTAAAAGTAAAAATATGTAAAGTATAAGTTAGATAACATGTGCTCGTTAAAAATATATATTATTGAATTTTTAACAAAATAAAAATATTTATTTAAATATTTTAAAAAAAGTTGTATTAAAACAAAGAGTTTAATGCTCATACATTATTAGTGTAAAATAATTTTATATTCTTTTTATGTTAATTAAACCTCTTACCAAGACATGTAGTTGACCTAAACAAAAAAAAGTTAACAAAAATGGCTACAAAAATATATATTAAATTGCATGTCATTAAATATACAAAAGAAAAATTATAATTACTTAAATTAAATTTTCAAACACTTCTTTATACACAACATTGACTTAGGTATTAATATCACAATTGTCTTTATTTTCAATAAATATCTTTAATCTCTTTTGCTTTTAACCCTTGAAAAAGAAACATATAACTGTCCTTGACTAAACACTAGTCGAGGAAGATACAATCCAACATAGGAAAGTGTTTGTCCTTGTGATTTGTTAATTGTCATTCCAAAACAAACACATATTGAAAATTGTCTTCTTTGAAATTGGATTGGCAAATGTGAGTTGTTTGTAATCATGCTCATCATTGGAATAAGAACATTGTCTTCAACAGTAATTGTTAGAACCAAGACATTTGATGATGTCTAACCCCTCATACCTTGATAGGTTTTGATGACAACAAATGTGATAATATTTTATCAACTAATGATTTCAGATAATAAAGTAAGAACAATGGTATAATCTCTCTAACTCTTACTTTCGTCTGAACTGCCTGATAACTGATGATGATTAAGTCACGCACTATAATTGCTTATAAACAAACCAAAATAATCTCTTAACGAATCATGCAAAGTCTCAAGGCCAAACGATGTCTGATGCAAGGCTAGACGATGTTTGATAATTGATGATGATTAAGTCACACACTATAATTGCTTATAAACAGACCAAAATAAGTTCTTAATGGATCATGCAAAATCTCAAGGCCAGGCGATGTCTGAATGCCAAGCCAGACAATGTCTGATGCAAGGCCAGACAATGTCTGCTAAGCCAAACGATGTCTAAAGCTGAGACAAACGATGTCTAATGTTAAGCCAGACGATGTCTAAAGTTAGAACAGACCATGTTTTTCATTAAGAATGTGTTTGTTAAGCCAGACGTTGTCTTAGGCTAGAACAAACCGTGTCTTTTAATTCAGAATGTGTTTGTTAAGCCAGACGTTGTCTATGCATGAACAGACCATACTTAATCAAGACCAAACTATGTCTGTTAAGCCAAACTTTGTCTATGCAGGAACAAAACATAATCTGTCATATGTGTTGTATAATTAATTTTTTACTCAAATAAAGGCATTGTTGCAACAGAAAGAAAGGGAGACTCTCTTTAACGTTACTTTATTTGATTCCTCATATTGCTTGTATGTCTTGTATTATGTGAAGTGTGTAGGTACAGCTAAAAGAATCAATCAATATTGGGATGCACACTTTTAGCTAAAAGACAACTGTAATAGAGACAGAAACCTACTCCTGTCACATCAAGCACACTCAAAACTACTTCAACACTTGTGAGACAACGGAAACAAGTCTTCTCCAACGTTCAAATTCATGAAGCTCACTTTATAAGGATGCCTACATGAAACGAGAAGAAAAATGAATGAACGAAAAGGAAATAACAAAAATCAATCTAGACAACGAGAGAAAGCATTCTGAGACAACATCTTGAACACGAGCTGAGAGAAAAAGAATATCCATCCTCTACAAGCTCACATAGATTCAACATTTGTTTATATCCTCTCTTTGAAAGTTATCTGAATCTAATACATATTTGTATAGAAAGCCAAGGAGTGGTTTAGTTATAAAAGAATACTTGGGAAGTATAATCTCAGAGGGAGATTCATACTTGTAACCAAAAGTGGTTTAGAATACTTGTAGCTAAGAGTGGCATAGAGAATACTTGTTTTGTAATCAGTTGATTATAGAGGAACCCTTTAACAGTTGTTAAAGGAGAACTGGATGTAGCTCAAGTTGAGTGAACCAGTATAAAAACAAGCTCTTATCTGTTGTCTTGTGATTACATATATTTATCTTGCTCACTGTGCTCTTTTGAAAAACTTTCCAAGCTTTTCCTTGTAAGGATATATTTGCTGATTTAAACTAACATATATCCAAGAAGGTAATTTGTGAACTATTAGTATTTACGAAAAAGTTCTAAACCCACTATTCAACCCCCCCCCCCCCCTCCTTTCTAGTGTGTTCTTGTGTATTTCAGTAATCCCAGTCAGTATTGTGCACTCAAGTACATGCTCTCCCATTCTTCTTACTTTTATTCTTGTTCCATTTACATAATCCATTGGATTGGTCTATGTTTCTCATCAGCATTACAAGGACTCTAACTTTCAAACGTAATCCATGTCTTTGTTTAATGATCAAGGAAGAGAAATAGTGATGTGATAAATCATTTAGATTACTTTTATCATAATTCAACTCCTCAGCAATCAATCTTTTTTCAACATTCTCCATAGCAGTATTTGATGGATAAGGCATAGTTAGAAAATGCTTCAAACTCCTACCATTATTTTGAAGTAGTTTTTCAATATTCACAAGTGCTAGATTTTTTTATTTGATCTTTAGTTAGTAGTAAATTTACAAAAAAAAAAAAACTACATTAATATTAAATAAATGCATTAAATTTAATGTATTGTAATAAAATTATAGCAGCATAAAGTAATACTTTTTTATAAACTATATCAAGTCACATCATGAAAGGTCCCTCAAAAGGGTTCATAACACTTATTATCAACTACTATTTAAAAATAATAATTTCTTTTTGAATTTTAAGATCTCAAACTAATATTTTTTTTTTAAAAAAATATAATAAAAAAAAATTAATACCACATAAATGATTTAGATTTAAATTGATATTTATTTTAATTTAAATCCATTTTGACTTGTTACATTTAATCTTTCAATTTATTATATTCATAAGATAATTACAATATTAACTTAAAAGCGTCATAAAATAAAAACAATGGAACAAATTTGAAAATAACTTTTTATTTAAATTAGATGAGAAAGTTTATTGAAAATAATATAAAATAAAACTTATAACCCTAAACAAAATCAAACTAATAAAAGAAAAAATATTATAATCTTAAAACAACTACAATAATCCTAAGATAATAACAAATACAATAATTTTAAGATAATTACATTAATAAATTTAAACTACTTCATTACACTTTTTCAATTTGTTTTTACTATCAACTATTATTTAAAAACCATAATTTCTTTTTGAATTATAAGATTTCAGACTTTTTTTTAATAAAAATCTAGTTAAAATAACGAAAGTAATACCAAATAATTGATTTAAATATAAATTTATTTTTATTTTAATTAAAATCTATTTAGACTTGTTACATTTAATCTTTAAATTTGTTATATTCATAATTTTTAAATTAGATATATTCATAAGATAATTACAATATTAACTTAAAAGCATCGTAAAATAATAACAACGGGACAAATTTGAAAATAATTTTTTATTTAAATTAAATGATAAAGTTTACTAAAAATAATATAAAATAAAAATTATAACACTAAACGAAATCAAACAAACAAAAGAACAAATAATATAATCTTAAAACAATTACAATAATCCTAAGATAATAACAAACATTATAAATTTTAAGATAATTACATTAATAAATTTAAATTACCTCATTACACTTTTTTTTTCAGTTTTTTTTTTAATTATCAACTACTATTTAGAAACCATAATTTCTTTTTGAATTATATGATCTCAGATTTTTTTTAAATCTAATTAAAAAAAATAAAATTAATATCAAATAATGGATTTAAATTTAAATTAATTTTATTTAAAATTAAATCCGATTAGACTTGTTATATTCATAATCATTAAATTAGTTGTATTCATAAGATAGTTAAAATTATAACTATAACTTAAAAGCGTCATAAAATAATAATAAAAGGAAAAATTTGAAAATAATTTTATATTTAAATTAAATGATAAGGTTTATTGGAAATAATATAAAATAAAAATTATAATTTTAAGATAATTATATTAATCAATTTAAACTGCCTCATTACACTTTTTTCAATTTTTTTTAATTATCAACTATTATTTAAAAATCATAATTTCTTTTTGAATTTTAAGATCTCAAACTAATATTTTTTTTTAAAATGTTGTTAAAAAAAGTGAAATTAATATCAAATAATTGATTTAAATTTAAATTGATATTTATTTAAATTTAAATCCATTTAGACTTGTTACATTTAATCTTTAAATTTTTTATATTCATAAGATAATTACAATATTAATTTAAAAGCATCATAAAATAATAATAATGGAACAAATTTGAAAATCATTTTTTATTTAAATTAGATGATAAATTTTATTGAAAATAATATAAAATAAAAATTATAACCCTAAATGAAGTCAAACTAACAAAAGAACAAATATTATAATCTTAAAACAATTACAATAATCATATGATAATAACAAACATTATAATTTTAAGATAATTACATTAATCAATTTAAACTACCTCATTACATTTTTTCTAGTTTTTTTTTATTATTATCAAATACTATTTAAAAGCCATAATTGCTTTTTGAATTTTAAGAACTCAAAGTAATATTTTTAAAAAAAAAAATCTAGTTAAAAAAATGAAATTAATACCAAATAATTAATTTAAATTTAAATCCACTTAGTTGTTACATTTAATATTTAAATTTGTTATATTCATAAGATAATTACAATAATAACTTAAAAGCGTCATAAAAAAATTTTTCATAAAAATAAAGCGTCATAAAATAATAATAAATGATATCTTAATTGATTTAAATTTAAATTGATATTTATTTAAATTTAAATCCCTTTAGATTTATTACATTTAATCTTTAAATTTGTCATGTTCATTATCTTTAAATTTGTTATGTTCATAAGATAATTATAATAATAACATAAAAGCGTCATAAAATAATAACAACGGGACAATAATATAAAATAATATTGAAAATATTATAAAATAAAAATGATAACCCTAAACGAAATCAAATTAACAAAAGAACAAATATAATAATTACATTAGTAAACATTATAACCTTAAACGAAATCAAATTAACAAAAGATCTCTCAGTATCTCAATTGTTGATGTAGTAATGGTTGATAACTTGTTACATGAAACCACACTATCATTGATAAGGTTTGTCATTGTTGTTGTGTAGGATGTCTATAATTGACTTTAGGAACCCTGTTGAAACAAAAAGAAAAGAGAATGCAAAATATGAATTAGAAAAAAAAAATATAGAAGAAAAAATGAAAAAGAAACCTTGGTCCAATCGGTGGTAGACTGGTAGCATAGAGGAAGAAAAATTGAATATATAGGCAACCTGAAAAGAATGATTATAGCAAAAAAAACCTACTACATGGAGGTAAAAAAAAAAAAGAATATATAGACGCAATTGAGGAGTGAAAAAAATAAAATAATGTAGAAGAAACAGGGAAAAAAAGTAGAAGCAAAAAAAAGAAAAATAGAAAAGAATGCAAAAAAAAAAAAAAAGAGGAGAATAGAAGAAGAAAAAAAAATTTCGATAGGAGAGAAGGAGAAAACATGAATATATAAATAATAGGAGAATGATGATATTTGAATTTATAACTAACTATCTTAGTAGATATAGTTAAATAATTTTAATATTAATATTAATATTATTTTAAAATTTGAATATATTAATTTGTTAAAAATATTTTGTATTTAATATAATTAAATATAAAATTAATATGAAACTAACATGTGACATTTAATAAAATCACAAAACTTTCATTGAATAGATAATAAATACATAAACTAAATTGTATATTAGGCCTAAATTGACCGGAGACTTTTCCCAAAAATTATAGATAAAGTATTGTTCCCGATTTGTCAGGGTCTCATAGGTTGCCACTCAACGGTGTGGCAGCCCAATCCAAAGAGCCGAAGACGACAAACAAGAAAGAAAAAAAAAGGGCCTCTAATAACCTTCTCATGCGTGTCAATAACACTAAGGTAATTGGTTCATAGAGAGACATAAGAACAACAAGAAGAAGAAGCTTGAGATTGAGAAAAATATTAGAGAGATCAAGACGATATGAGGTGTCATCATAGAACAAAAATATGAGGCCCGAAATTGCTAGAGCCTTACATTCTCTTAACTACGTGCGTGTGAGTGTGTGTACAAGGCCAGCCCAAGCCTTTGTGGCTTACCTTATCCTATCTTTTTGGTTTTTCTATCTCTCGAAATCTCTCTCTATTTTCTCTATTCTCTTACCCTTTCTCTTTGTGTCCCCCCCCCCCCCCCCCCCCCCCCCCCACAGCTACTCTCTTTTACTTGTGTGTGCTTCTTCTTAATTAATTCCTCAACCATTTCTCTTCTATTCGATTCCCTTCTTCCTTTTACCCCCCTCAAACAAAAGCTCTTAGCTTCGATTCTCTTACACTTCCTTTGTTTCTTCCACTAAAATTCTCCAAAAAAAAATATTCTTATATAGTCATTTTTGTCCAGCAGCTTCGTCGGTGTGGTTTAGTTTCCTTTTGGGGGCTCAAACTCCTCCTTTTATTGTTACATTATATAATATATAGATATATTAATAGGTACAATTTTTTCTCTCTCTCTCATTTTGCCAGCTGAATTGGTTGCTATGCTATTTTTCTTTGTTTAATAACAGAGAAAACTCCAGAGTAGTTCCCAGTTCACATGCAGAGGGATTTTTTTTTTCTTTTGCTTATTCGATGAATTCAACTATTGTCTCTTAGTAATTTCCGTCCAAGAGAAGCTATAAATTTCGAGAACATTACCAATTTTTAACTGATTTCGTTGGAGTGCAATATTAATGGCTCCCAAAACTGGGAAAACCAAACCGCACAAGGCCAAGGGAGAGAAGAAGAAAAAAGAAGAAAAAGGTTCATTCAATTCATATTTCATAAAAATTACTACTCCTCTTCTCCTTATCCATTCAAATTGTTAATTTGTTACTAACTATATATAAACATTCATTTTCCACGGTTCTGAATTTGAAAACGGAAACAAATGAGGTTCGTGCTTTGCTCAGTAGTTTTAGCAAGGAGCACGTGATTTTTTTTTCCTCCATTCAATTTTTTGTTTTATTGCATTACCATTTACATGTTTATTAGAAAATTAGAAAAATTCAAACTCTAACGCCATCGTTGTGGTAGTGTATCCAAATGCATTGCTTATCTTTAATTTCATTGGTTCTGGAAATTCTCCCCACCTTATCCTTTGGAAATTGCTCCTAATTTAAATTGCATTACCATTTTGCAGTTTTGCCAACCGTCATTGAAATTACAGTAGAAACACCAGACGAATCACAAGTTACCCTCAAGGTATGGGACCCGTAGTAATTCAGATATATATATATTTTTTATTTATTTCCTTTTTGTCCTTTGCTCAGATAGTAATTATTCCCTTTCTTTTTTGGTGGATAATAATTATTCCTTTTAATACTACCGTTTAAACTACGTATGTATAACTCTATGAGTTTAATGTTATAATCCGGTTAATTTTATACTTTGGATAATTATGATAATTCATTTATAATAAGTATGTTAATTTTTATCTTTAAAATAAAATAATCATAATAATTCATTTATAATAAGTATATTAATTTTTATCTTTAAAATAATTCATTTATAATAAGTATGTTAATTTTTATCTTTAAAATCAAATAATTATGAAGTGTGATTTTTTGATGATATCAAATTATCTTATATTATCTATACATTAGTATTAAACTCATTTAATATTATGATTTTTTTTTAAAAAACTATTTAAAATATATAAGGAGTTTTGTTTGTTTTCAAAGTTTCAAACTCAACTTTACTTAATAGGATTAAGTCTAATAACCACTACTAACAACGATTTATTAATTATCTACCACAATACGAGTTGTTATTAGTTATTTTCGGAATGTATTTGTGATTTGAGTTCATAAATAATGCTTTACAAATACTAAATTTTGACATTGACCCGTCTACAATGTCACTTAGGCTTTGAGTGTTTGCAAATTTTATTTTTAATATATTGTAATTCATTCTTATATAATAAAAATAGTTTTTTTATTACTATTCCCCCACTACAATGTGATGTCATGGTTAAAAGACACCATTTTTGTGTTTTTTATTTATTTTATTTTAAAAATACAAAATTAATCACGTTTATTTTGTTGTTAATTTCTCTCTCTAGAAAAATTAACTGCATATATTTTAAAATTTATTAATTTAAATTCACTTGTCATTTTTTTAATTTTAAACATTATTTATATATATATATATATATTTCTTATTTTTTAATGGAAATTTTAGATAAAAATTTAAAATATTCATATAATATATTATATGATATATCTATTAGAACATTATAGGATAAATTTTTAATTAATTTTTTTGTCATTAAATTTTAAGTAATTTAAATAATTTTTCCTCTAATGAGAGATTTTTCACTCTATATTTAATGCAAAGTTAAGCTATTCAAAAATTACTTATATAAGTAACTTATTATAATTTTAAATAACTCAAAATATGAAGTGTGACCCTAAAATAATAAGTGACAACTTTTTTTTTAATCAACCCATTAAAGAGTTATGATTGTTATTGTTAGGTTATTTTAAATTCAGTTGTTGCTGTAAAAACAATAAAAAAAATCTGTGTTGTTAATTTGGTTGTTTAACAACTCTTTGTATTTGTTGTGGGGAGATGCAGGGCATCTCCACGGACCGGATCCTAGACGTGAGAAAGCTTTTAGCGGTACACATTGAGACTTGTCATTTGACCAACTTTTCCTTATCTCACGAGGTACGCTTCTCCCCCGCTTTATTGTTTTTTTCGTTTAAATATATTCTTAAATTAAAATTTGAAATCGTAATGTTAGTTATTTTAATTCCTGAATTTTTTAAACTTTAATTTAGTAAAAAATTATACACTTTAGTGTATTTTCATCACGTTTTTCTTATTGTTGTTGTTCAGGATTATAATGAATTAGTTTTTTTTTTTTGGTAATGGCCGAGAAATAAAAAATGAATTTATTATAATATTAAAAACTAAATGAGAATATAAAAAATAACCATGTTTCCTCTTTAGGCCTGAGTGTTTATTCCCTTTGGTAAATCTTGTCGTGACTTATCAGGTACGCATCCAGAATTGAAAGATAAGGAGATAAATTATCAAATGAAAAATTTATTTAACAAAAAGATATATAATTAATTGTATATAAAATTTTGGTTAATTACGTTAATAATCTATCAAAATATGTAATATTTTAAAGATAATATAAGTTCAAAGAAAAACTAATTATATATAATAACAAAATTTATTAAATATAATATTTGAATAAGATTTATTTATTTATAAAATAAATTATTATAGATTTTATAATGAAAAAAGTGAGTTAAAAATAGATTATATAATAATTAAAATTTGATAAATTATAGCATTAAAAAAATGATAACATTGTTGATCTTGTAGTTTAGAAAATAAATTTAAAAGATAAAAAAATTATATAATAACTAAAATTAATAAAATATTATTTTCGTATAAGATATCTAAAATAAAATATTATTACTTTTATCAATTAAAAAATTAAACATGAAATTGATTGTATAATAATTAAAATTTAATATTTAAATAAGATTTTCTAAAAAAAAATATTGGTATTGATTTGATAATTGAGAGAAAAAATAATAAAAATAATAATAAAAATCATATAATATTAATAATAGAAAAATAATATTTATATAATTTTTTTAAATAAAAAAATAAAAAATAATTATATCATAAAATATTTGAAAAGAAATATAAGTAACAAGTTGAAAATTATCACGAAATATTTAGAAAAAAGACATATTAAGTGTATTCCTATAAAAAAAAAATTCAAAAAAACCCTAAGGCCCAACCTGCGTCTTCCCTGTGACTTGCAAACTACATTGGTTTTGTATCATATTTAATTTAATTTAATTAATTAATTTAATTTTGTATTTCGGTTGTGTTTTAATTTTTTTTACTCATATAAAATTTACTATTAATGCAAGACTTTTTTTGTTATCACCCAATTACAAATATATCTGTGGACTGTGGACACTTTTTTAATTTTGTAATCTAAAGGATATCTAATTTTCTTAAAAAAAATAATTCTAATTAATTGATAATGGAAAACTTTTTACACTTATGTGTACAAAAAATAAATTCATTTATTTCTACCAAAGCAAATTTAGGTATTTTAGTTTAAAATTATATTGAAATACGGTAAGATATTATTCAATGGACGTACAACGACGATGTGCAATTGGTGCTTACTGCTTACCATACTCCAACTAACTAATGGTCGGTAAAGGCAGTGGAGCGTCGTGGAAAAAGTTTTGTTCGTGGCTTGCAATTTGCATACATTCCTCGTGCTTTTTCACCATGTTTCATAAATAATAATGACCATTTTTACTTATAAAAAATCATTTGTATGACGACCTTATATAGATGAATATCTCTATCTATACAATATATTATATAAAGCGAACATTCTTAAAAAAAATAAAATTGTTCTTGGTGTCTATTTTTCATAGAACTTTATGTCATTTAATAATATAAATATATAATAATTATTTATATGTTTACTTTATATTTATTGATATTAAGTAATTATTTTTTGTGTAATTACTAAGTACTTAATAATATAGAGAAACACAAACCGTTTCTTTTTCAAGAAGAAGAAGAAGAAGGTATTATAAAGAAGATATTTTATCTAACAAGGTGTTAAGATATTTTAAAATGGTAATTCGAAACTAAGAAATTATTATTATTTGGTTTGTAAAAAGAAAATACTTGGACGACCTGCGAAGAATACCTACCCGATACCTAAACAAATTAACGACCTATATTGGAAAAAGACAATGCAATGCCATCATTGGAAAATTGTAAGAGAAAATGAAGTGGGGGATGTACGGTGTAAAATAATTAATCTTAAATATATTTTTAATTTTTTAAATAGGTGATTATATTTTTTAACTCTTTAATTTTTTAAATTATGTTTTAAGTCTCTCGAATCGAATAAAAGTAAATTAAAAAAAAATTACTTGAATTGAGATTGATATCATTAAAAATTAATTTTCATTTTCTTTCCTACAAATCCATCTGGGCCTAAAACAGCGATAACGAACAAAACGGCTAACAGAATGATTTGAACAGGTGCGAGGCGCAAGGCTGAAAGACACGGTGGAAATCGTGTCCTTGAAACCATGCCATCTGTCCATCGTCCAAGGTAACGAACACATCACTAAACCTGAGCCCTCAGTAGACGATCACTGCCCACTCACTAACTCAGTTTTTCTGTTTGTGTTTCTTTTTATCAGAGGACTACACGGAAGAGCTCGTCGTCGCACACATTCGCCGACTCCTTGACATCGTGGCCTGCACCACCTCCTTCGGCTCCGTCTCCGTCTCCGCCGCAAAATCCCTCGCCGCCGGCAAGTCCAAAGAACCCACCGAACCCGGTTCGGAAAATGGATCCGAAGCAAACCCGAAACCCAAACCCGTGGTGGATCCGATTTCGGACTCCGCCGCCAATGGCAAAGGCGACAAAGCTGACGGTGACATCTCTATGTATCCACCTCCCAGACTCGGACAGTTCTACGATTTCTTTTCGTTTTCGCACCTTACGCTGCCGTTTCAGTGTGAGTTACTATTTATTTGTTTATTTATGCATTTTTAAATATCTATTCTACCGTGTTTTCCGTTAGTTTGGTCATTTTTCATCTTAGAGCATCCATCCACGATTGTGTAACAAATTTTTTATGCTTCCCGATCTGATCTGGATACATCACTCATTTTTTATTCTAATAAATTTTAAAAATAAATTTAAATCATTAATTTTTTTTAAAAGAATCATTATAATTTTTTAATAATTTATTTTTACAAATTAAAAATATATAAAATATATTTTAGCAAAAATAAAATAAAATATATATATATATATACATAACTAAAATATATTTATTTAAAATGATAAAATATATTTAATCTCACGTAAATAAAAATATATACATAACTAAAATATATTTATTTAAAATGATAAGATATATTTAATCTCACATAAATAAAAACATATACATAACTAAAATATATTTATTTAAATTGTTCAACGGCTAGTAAATATTTTAGTTCAACTAAAACTAATTATAACAACAACTTTCATAATAATAATAAAAAAAATAGTTCAACGGCTTAAATTTTTTTTTTTTATTATAGAATGAAACATAATATGTTTTTTTATTATTTTTATGCAAAAAAGAAGAAGAAGGAAGCAATGTTGCTTGTCACAAGCAACAAATATTTATTATCTCACAGTGTGCTTGACAAGCATTGTACTTCCCTCACAATAGTACTTGACAAGCAATCCATTGTGGATGCTTTTATTCCAGCCCAATGCAATTTTCTTGGGGAATAAATGTATGCAGTTTGCAATGCTAAAATGGTAAGGGTCTGTTTGACTAAACTTATCTTGTGGAAGGACTTCTCTGAAAAGAAAAGAAAAGAAAATAGAAAAAAAAATGAAATTAACTTGAGCTAAAATTGACTTCTGTGTTAGCTAATTTGGGAAAGCTTTCTCACATAGCTTCTCTAAGAATGTGGGACTTCTGCAAGTTAATTATCGGAGAAAACAATTTTAGCTTATGAAAAAATTAATTTCATTTTTTTCTTTCCTGGAAGTTCTTCTAGATAAATTTATCCAAACAGCCTTAAAACCCCACCTATCAAGTTCTATAGCTTCAATTGCTGTAGGAAATATATGCTGAGTTTAATTTTGATGTATTATTAATGTAGTTTTATTTTTTTTTATTCCTTTGTCAAAGTGACTTTTGTTTTGAGTGATAGTGTAAATTATATGTGCATTTAAATTAAATCTATTTATGTTTTTGGTGAAATCATCTAATTCTGAGAAAAACAATTGGGTAAAAATCCCGTTTCTATCTCTAAAGCATGCAGTTGGATTTTTATTATTTTCTCTTTTTTTTTTTGTTTTAGTGATGAATGATAATTTTTCAACATGGTGTTGTGCCAAGCTGCAGGTTTCAACCACTTTACTAAAGCCTAAATTTTGTGTTCAATTCTGTTTCCTCTTTCATGGATTTGTTACACTGCAATTAGATAAATAAATAATAGTTTGTGCCTGTGGATTTTACTTAGGTTGGATACTATTCAAATTATTTAGGCATTATCAATATGTTGATAGTATTAAACCGGAAACCTTGTTTTCATTAATGTTCTTTTGGTTTTGATGCAGACATACGGAGATCGAATCGGCCTTTTCTTGAGGACAAAACAGAAGATGATTTCTTTCAAATTGATGTGAGATTTATTGTTTTACTGATTTATGTCTCCTATATTCTATTTTTTTTTAACATTTAACCTAAAAGTATTTCCACACCCAATGGTAGTGAATTAATGGTGATATACCTTGGGAGGGAAGAGAGAGATAAATTAATAGATGTGATAGGGCTATGTTATAAGGAGGAGACAGAAGTAGTGGGAGGTGTGTAAGGCTAGTGTAAAAAAATTGAGGTGTGAAAAAACAAGGTTAATGCCACATACTGTTTTTGCTCCTTTCTCTTGAATGAGCTTTGGCAGAATATCTATCTTTGATGTTGGATTGTTGTGCATTTGACATATGCAGGTTAGGGTTTGTAGTGGAAAACCAACTACAATTGTTGCTTCTAGAACAGGATTCTATCCCGCTGGAAAACGTCCACTTGTGAGTCATACTTTGGTGGGCCTCCTTCAGCAGATAAGCAGGGTGTTTGATGCAGTAAGTTTAAACTCATTGATGTTTCTTTACCGTTGCTTCTGTAAATAATTCCAGATCATTTTTTCTTATAGTAACGGTTTATAAAAAGTCAGATAATGTTAATAAGATAAATAACTGAACATTAAATTAAATATTATTACAGTAATATTCACCAACATAACCTTTTCTTAACTAAAAACTAAGATGTTAGGATTATGATTTTTAACAATTAAAGGGGGAAATAAATATAAGTTGTTCTGTTTTTAAAAGAAATATATTTACCATTTTCTAATTATATTTTCAAATTATGGTAAAAGAAACTTCTATTTTGAATGAAGAGGATATATAATATAGAAAAACATTTTGCAAAACAATATAATGTTAAAAGTACTCATATCCAAAAAAATATATTCCTACCTTTATCTTTTAACTTTTTTTCTTAAATATACTCCCTTTCTAAGTTTTTCTTCTTGTGTGCAAAAACTATAACCCAAGTTCAAGAATCGGAAATGAAATAATGAAAGAGTGGATTTTTTTTTTTTTAAAATGTACCCCAATGCCAGAAGGCTCCTCGCTTTGCAGAGGTATTGGGGAGGGTCATTGTATGCAGGCTGCCTTACCATTGGATATGCAATGAGGCTGTTTCCAGATTCAAACCTATGACCAACTGGTCGCCAAACTGCAACTTTACTTCTGCCCCAGGGCTCACCCTCGAATATATTATGTTGTATATAATTGCCATTACTTGATAACATCAAGTTTATATTGCATTGTAGAGTTGGGCCAAATAAGAATCTTTTCTTTTATAAAATAAATAATAAATAACAATCCTTCTTGCAGGCCTACAAGGCACTTATGAAGGCGTTCACAGAACACAATAAAGTAAGTACTTCCCATTATAACTTTTCACATTACTTTGCTAATTGTACCAGATGTTTTACCATTACAGTGGTGTCGTTTCAGTTTGGCAATCTTCCTTATGGTTTTCGTGCAAACACATGGGTTGTCCCTCCAGTTGTTTCTGACAATCCATCAGTCTTTCCGCCACTTCCCATGGAAGATGAAACTTGGGGAGGAAATGGGGGTGGACAAGGCAGAGATGGAAAGCATGAAAATAGACAGTGGGCCAGAGATTTTGCAATTCTAGCTGCAATGCCTTGTCAAACTGCAGAGGAGAGACAAATTCGAGATAGGAAAGCTTTTCTACTTCATAGTTTATTTGTTGATGTATCAGTCTTCAAAGCAGTGTCTGCAATAAAGAATTTAGTAGATATTAAGCAAAACTCTTCCAGTAATTCAGCTCTGCCAAGTTCATATGAAGAAAAAATTGGAGATTTAACTATTAAAGTGACAAGAGATGTATCTGATGCAAGTTTGAAGTTGGACTGTAAAAATGATGGAAAACGAGTTCTTGGATTGTCTGAGGAAGAACTAGCCCAGAGAAACTTGCTCAAAGGCATAACTGCCGATGAGAGTGCAACTGTTCATGTGAGTTAATTAAGTGTCATGAACCTATTGTAGCACTGACTGGTTTTTGTTTTTGATGAACTGTGCTTGCCTTTTGTTGTAGGATACTCCTACTTTAGGTGCAGTACTTATAAGACACTGTGGCTACACAGCTGTGGTAAAGGTCTCAGGTGAGAGAGATTTGGAGGGGAATCCCAATTCCTTGGAAATTGATATTGAGGAGCAGCCTGAAGGAGGTGCAAATGCATTGAATGTTAACAGGTCATTTATTCTAGCACTAGCTTAACCTATTTTAGAAATGAGGAGTGCTAGTAACACACTCTTTGACACACTCCTCCTAACACATTCAATATTGGTTGAAATTTATTAGAAACTACAAAATTGTGTGAGAGTCATTAAATAAGACGTGAGACCCACAATTTGTTGTAATTTCCAATAAGTTTTAACCAATAAAGGGTGTTGAAAAGAGTGTGTTGCTAGCATTTTCTTTAGTAATTGAGGATCATCATGAGTAGTTACTTCAAACTTAGCTTAAAACTTGTTGCCTTTGCAACTTATAATGCAGTAGTGCCAATCTGTTTTAGTAATTGTTTTGGCTAATTAGCTTTAGCTTGAGGGTGATTTTACTTTTTTGTCTTATGGGGTAAATTTGGTTTTATAAGCTCCTGATACAATTTTCTATTCAAATTATCTCAGCTTAAGGATGCTGTTGCATAGGTCATCTACACCCCAATCATCTAATGCAATTCAACGAATCCAAAGCACAGATATCGAATATTCACGTTCTACTCGGTCATTGGTAAGGAATGTCCTAGAGGAAAGCTTACTGAAATTGAAGGAAGAAACCACTAGACACAGTGTGCCTGTCAGATGGGAGCTTGGGGCATGTTGGGTACAACATTTACAAAATCTAGCTACTGGGAAAACTGAGCTAAAAAAGGCAGAAGAGGCTAAAGTTGAACCAGCTGTTAAAGGTCTTGGGAAGCAAGGTGGATTACTAAAGGAATTAAAGAAAAAGATTGACATTAGAAACTCCAAAGTTGAAGTTGGAAAGGATATTTCCCCATGTAATGGCAAAGACATAAACAAGCCAGAAGCCACTAAACAGGAATTAGAGAGACAAAATGAAGAAAAGGAAACTATATGGAAAAAGCTGCTATCTGGTGCTGCATATACACGCCTTAAAGAATCTAAAACTGATCTTCATCTGAAGGTTCATCTCTTCTTTTGACACAAATGATGCTTCATTTTTCTGATGTCTGTAATTGTAATGTGGTTCTCAATAAGAATATATCAATTTATGATTTCTTCTTAGCCATGTGCTCAATAATCTATGTGCTTAATCTTGACTATATACTTTGATTCAATACCTTCTCCATCTTTGCAGTCACCTGATGAATTGATGGAAATGGCACATAAATATTATGTTGATACTGCACTTCCAAAGCTGGTTAGTTTCTTAATATTGAATTTATTTATATTTAAACCAAGTTATTTTGGAATGTGTTTAGTTATTTTGTTTATATTCAAATGCATAGGTGGCAGATTTTGGGTCCCTTGAACTCTCACCTGTTGATGGAAGGACGTTGAGTGATTTCATGCATACTAGGGGCTTGCAAATGTCTTCCTTAGGACAAGTGGTAATATATATAGTAGAATGCTAACCAGTTCCCTTAAGGCATTGGTTAAGGAATCAAAAGTGAAAAGTTTCTATAGGAAAGGGTAATGTTACTTTGATTTCCAATAAAAAAAACCTATTTATTGATTCCTTGACCATCCCCTTAGGATACTGGTGAATAACACTTGTATTTTTAGTTATTTATCCTTTTCTTCACCCTTAGGTTCATAATAAAACAAACACAATATGTACTCTCTCTCTCTGTCATGTGTGCAATATGTTTTGAAGTCTAGGCTGAATGTTTTTAGAAGTACATAGGTATAATATTGTTTAATTGTGTGTCTAAAACAGAACACACACAGCTGTATTTATATTTACCATATGTTGATACAAAATGAATCAATCATAAATGCTAGTACAATCCAATCCCTAACTATTAGGAACTAATATCTACATGTGCCATTCTAATATTAACATAAACATGTGGCTTTTAACATTAGTCAACTTCACAAATAATCCAAAACTCTTTTTCATTCAAATTCTGTCCACCAGGTTGAGCTTGCAGATAAACTTCCTCATGTGCAATCTCTATGTATACATGAGATGGTTGTTCGAGCCTACAAGCATATCTTGCAAGCAGTTGTTGCAGCAGTTGATAATGTTTCTGAGTTGGCTTCATCTATAGCATCATGCTTAAATATATTGTTGGGAACACCATCACCTGAAACTAATGATGAAGATATTAATAGTTGTGATGAACTGAAATGGAGATGGGTAGAAAACTTCCTTCTGAAGAGGTTTGGTTGGCAGTGGAAGGATGAAAATGGTCAAGATTTGAGAAAGTTTGCCATTCTTCGTGGACTCTGCCATAAGGTAAAATGAAAGGCCCACTCTATAATACATTGATATTGATCACTTTATGCCACTATTAAGAGAATCCTTTAACAGGTGGGGCTTGAGCTGGTTCCTAGGGACTATGATATGGATACAGCATCTCCTTTTAGAAAGACAGATATTATAAGCATGGTCCCCATATATAAGGTGAAATACATAACTTGACTTTTATGCCGGAAATTAATACTGTTTTTCTCAAGCCCTAATGGCTAAATTACACCTTCAATTATTTTCACAGCATGTAGCTTGTTCATCTGCTGATGGCCGCACACTTTTGGAATCATCTAAGACTTCCTTGGATAAAGGTAAATTGGAGGATGCTGTCAACTATGGCACAAAGGTATGAATAATTTGCTCCATCTTAGATATGGTTAGTTCATGAAGCCAACAACCAAATGTACCAACATTTTGCATTGAATCTTGAAGGCACTCTCAAAATTAGTGTCGGTGTGTGGGCCTTATCATAGAATGACAGCCGGAGCATATAGTCTCTTGGCTGTAGTGTTGTACCATACTGGAGATTTCAATCAGGTATGTGTTTTAATATATCTTTAAGTTCTCTATTCATCAATACTAGTGACATATGCTGTGAAAATTGTAAGTGCTTTGTATGCATTATATTAGACGAAAACTGTATTTGGTTTGAAACCGTTGTTCTAAGCAAATAGTAAACCTGTGTATTGTGTACCATGTGTAACAAAAACAAACTTCATTAAAGGAGGCATTAATTCTAATTACCAAATTGTCTATTTGATAAATTGGGTAAATTTTCTAAAATATAACATTTGTTTCCATTTAAATTATTTATTTTGACTTTTAAGGATAATTTTTCCTACATAAATCTTTTGCCTTCGCCTTATTATTAAACAATATACCGTTACATCTAAAATATAACTTTGTACCTTGTTATTAAAAAAATCAAAACAACTTGAACTAAATTTTACTATTTTATCTTACACATCCTAGATGACACAAGATCACTGAACTGTGTGTAACTCCATAGCATCATGTAAAGGATATCATTATTTAAATTTATCCGTATTCCAAACCCTTGAATTGAAAAATCTTCTTGGCTTTATCTTAGACTATAGTTACTACAAGACTTCAAGTTATTGTTTTCTTTCTCTGAAATCTGAATCATGAAAAAAAGTGTTTAAGAAGTTTTGTAAAATATATATTTCATTATCTGCTGTATTTTGCCTCTTTTTTTTTCTAGTTATTTTGCTTAGTTTGATTAGTGAAAAGAAAATCGATATCTGGTCAGATTGGAGGATGCATTGGGAATGACATCAATTTTCTAATGTACATTTTCAGTAATTGCAAACACTTTCAATCAATAATAGAGACTTGACATCGACACCTAATATTTAAGGAACATTTTTTTAATAAGGTGCTAAGTTAATTCCATTCAGAATCATTGCAATAACTTTAGCTGGGGTTTTGCTAGGCAACTATCTATCAGCAGAAGGCACTAGATATTAATGAAAGAGAGCTTGGTCTGGACCATCCTGATACAATGAAAAGTTATGGGGATCTTGCTGTTTTCTATTATCGACTCCAACATACAGAGTTGGCTTTAAAGTATGCTTCCATATATCATATTCTTAATATAATTTGTTTGATTGTTATACCATGGCAGTGGCTTTAAAGTATGCTTCCATATATCATATTCTTAAGATAAATTGATTGATTGTTATAATGGCATTGGGTCTCATGGTTCTCCATGTGAGAATCCGGTGTCCCAGTGGACCCTTTCTACCTCTGTTAATAGAAGTTTTGTTACAATTAATAGGAAGATGGGGCTTTGTTTTGGATTATTTTAGTGGTTTTACAGAGATCATAATTGATTGAAGAATTCTATGTATTTCAGCAATGCCTGAAATCTTTACCATGGAAATGCTTTTTCTTCAAAATTACAGCTCAATAACAAAGATAATATATATTCTAACATTAACATTAGTAAAAAGCAACAAAACTTTATCATTGGGAAAAATTGAGCATCTAAGCAAACATTCTGGAAAAGTTAAGCTATCAGAACTGGGCCAATGCCATATGTTTTGTTCTCTCATGAAATAATATTAAGAAAATACCAAGTGTAACTGGCGATTTCTTATGGTGGTCATCTTAGATCATTGCAGGGATGTATTAAGGTAAAGGTAGATGTATTTGGGTCTCATCCATTATGAATTTGTGGACTAACACTAACTGTACTGTTCAGGTTTAGTAATATTTTTCATTATTCTAGCTCCAGTGATGCATTCATCTTTTTATCTTATTTGTATCTAGGTATGTTAATCGAGCTTTGTATCTTCTGCACTTAACCTGTGGACCTTCACATCCAAACACTGCTGCTACCTACATTAATGTTGCAATGATGGAAGAAGGATTGGGGAATGTCCATGTTGCTCTCAGATACCTTCATGAGGCTTTAAAATGTAACAAAAGATTACTTGGAGCTGATCATATACAGGTTCCCTCTCATACCTGGCCTTAACCTTACATGTTACTATTGCATGAGACTTCATTGTCTTAAGCTAGTCTGGTACAATGCTATACACTTCAAATTTGAGACTTCTGATATTGAGCAGAATTCTCAGTTATATATACAACTATTTTTTTGCCTGCTATGTTAAATATAACTTTTGACTAGATTATAAAGGAAAAAAGAAAATCTAAAATGATTTGGGGATTGAATTGGGATTCTAAGCTATGAAGCACAGACACTTCTCTGACACCAATACATGTCTAACACTTCTAACTAGGTATCCAATTAAAAAATATTTTTTGTTGGCTTGGACAGTTAAACTCACCCTTACACAAATCAGACACTTGAACTGACACCTCCATATGGTTAGACACACTAATACTGTTAAAATAATATTCATTTTTTAACTTTTAGAAAACTTAAAATATAATGCAAAGTATTGACAGAAATAGTGTCTCGCCTTTTTTGAGGTTTGTTATCACAGAAAAAGCATAGAAGGTTGGTTTAAAAAGGTGAATCTACTATCAATATAGATATTTTGTTATGTTACTCATATTTCATTTCGTTAGAGTCTCTTTCTTTGTGTGTGTGTGTGTATGTGGTGATCCCGTGCTATATATTTTAGACATTAGTCATGTCAGAGTGTCTTTGTCTGTGTTGTGTTTGGTGTCCATTTCGTAGTCCATGTTTCACAGATAGCGACCCAATAAGAACATTTTAAACAATGGGGAACCAATTACATATTTCAAACAACGGGCCTATTTGAAAATTTTCAAAAATGTATTCAGACCTATAGATTGATTTAACATGTATTTTCCAGTGGTAAAATAATATGGTGCTTGTAAGCAATGAATGATTGTATTGAGGTCATTAAAGCAGGGTAGCATTGGAAGTTACGAAAGAAGTTAGGATCAATGGAGTATGAAATTTGTCAAACATAGTTGTTTTCATTCTGTACTAGTTATGTAAGTTTGCAATCTAAATATGCATCAGATCAAGGTAGTTGGCATTTTTAATTTGTTTTGTTAATTCAGACGGCTGCAAGCTATCATGCAATAGCTATTGCTCTTTCTTTGATGGAAGCATACTCTCTAAGTGTTCAGCATGAACAGACCACCCTCCAGATCCTGCAGGCTAAACTTGGTTCTGATGATCTAAGGACACAGGTAGTCTTACCTATGCTTTTTATGATAGATTAAAATACATAAATAGTACCACGCTCGTTTCTTATGCACGTATATGAATTTATTACAGGATGCAGCTGCATGGCTAGAATACTTTGAGTCAAAGGCGCTCGAGCAACAGGAGGCAGCACGGAATGGTACACCTAAGCCAGATGCCTCAATCTCCAGCAAAGGTCATTTAAGGTAGCCATTAGAATTAGAACAAATTCTACTTATCTCAGTCTATCCGGTTCAATTGATGGCTTTTCAGCTCATTTGAAAACAATCATGTGCTCTATGCATTTTGATTGAATTGTCTGTACATCAGTGCTGATCTGTGTTTGTTCTCCTCTTAACTATTTTTTTTTTCAAAAACACCAATTGAAATGTGTTTAGATTTCCTGTTGAGTAAGCATGTAAGTTTATTAGTATAACAGGTCAAAGACAAAGGTTAATAAGTTTGTTTATCATTTTCAGAAAAAGAAAAAAAATGTGGAGTACTTCAGAATTTAATGAGTAAAGATTGAGCTTGGCATAAAATGAGCATGTCACTTTTGAAAATTCTGTGTTTCTAATCTAGTAAATCAACTAATAGACTAAAGTAAAAATGGACAAAGCAGTTCAATCACAGTTGCTCCTTTGTTTTGATTTCTTACAAATATTTTACTTTAAAATTGAATTAGTGGATTATATTACATTGTTAATAGATGCTTTTTATTGCTTTAACATTGTTGTTTCTTCATATCATTTATATTTATTCTTTCGGCTGAAACTGTTATTATTACATGAAAAATGTCAAGGATCAACCTTCCTAAAAGCTTACTGCACAAACCGAGGAATGCTTTATATGTTTAAATATAGTCCTGCAATACTTTGATTTTTATGAAATCTGCTTATTTTTCCCCTTCGAGTTCCTTTTAAATTTTATGACAATAAAAAATGCCTTCTATCAGTGTGTCAGACCTCTTGGATTACATAACACCAGATGCTGATCAGAAAGCACGAGAAGCACAGAAAAAGGCCCGTGCCAAGGTAATAATACATAGCTTCTTCTTACCCAGAATATACAGTATACCTTTGAATACACTCTCACATTTCTGTATTACATAATACTTGTAACATTCTTTTCCTATCTCTTTTTGAAAGAAAGTAAATTATTTTACAGCTAAAGGGAAAACCAGGCCAAAACTGGGAAACTGCTTCAGATGAAAATCAGAAGGATGAAGACATTTCTCAAGGTTATTCAATTACAGAGACTACTAGTGATAAAGAAAATAAATCTGAAGCTCAAATTAAAGACCACGGGATTGATAAAGTTGAAACCACTCACTTAGACCAAACAATGCTCAATGAAAGTAATAACGTGGCACAGGATGAAAGCTCAGATGAAGGATGGCAGGAGGCTGTTCCGAAAGGTCGTTCACTCACTGGGCGCAAGTCATTTTCATCAAGGAGGCCCACCCTGGCAAAACTGAATACTAACTTCATGAATGTTTCCCAATCATCAAGATATCGAGGCAAGCCTACTAATTTTTCTTCTCCAAGAACAAATTTAAATGAGACTATTGCTGGGCCATCCCCTTCTGTTTCAAAAAAGTTTGCTAAGAGTGCAAGCTTCAGTCCAAAGCTGAATAGCAGTAATGCCCCAGATGCTGGAGCAGAGAAGTTAGCAGACTCAAAGTCAGCTCCAGCCAGCCCAGCTCCAAGTGATCAAATTGCTAAACCAGCTCCTTCTAGCAGTGGCGTCAGTGTTCAGTCAGCAGGTAAACTTTATTCCTACAAAGAAGTAGCCCTGGCCCCACCTGGGACAATTGTGAAGGTGGTGGCTGAACAGTTGCCGAAAGGAAATCCTATTCAACAAGATTATTCTCAGAAATCAATTGATGAGAAACCGCAAAGCCCTGTCCATCAAGAACAAGAAGAAAAGGAAACCACTGTGGTGAAAGATAATACAGTAACAGTAAATAGTAAGGCCAAAGATGAGGTTTTTGAAGTTAAACTCCAGGAAGCTAACATTGTTGCCATACTAGAGAAGAAAAGTGAAGTTGGAAACATCACAGCCGTGGAGGTTGAGAATTCTGGTCGCTTAGACAATATAAACAACAGTGCCTCTAAAGGTGCATCAGAGATACAAGTGCAAGAAAGAGGTCAAGCCACTACCAACGTTTTAAATCCTCTAACCATTTTAATTGAAGGCAATGATGCCTCTGTGTCGAAAGATATGGTTACAAAGAGAGATGAAAAATATGAATCATCCAGTGACAATGCAGCCAGTAAGCCACTACCAACAGAAGGAGAAAAGCAAGAAACAGAAACAGGAAAAGAACCAACCAAGAAACTTTCTGCAGCTGCACCACCTTTTAATCCATCCACAATTCCAGTTTTTGGCTCTGTTCCTGTTCCAGGTTTCAAAGATCATGGTGGTATTTTGCCCCCACCAGTAAATATTTCTCCTTTGCTTCCAGTCAGTCCCCGAAGATCTCCACATCAGTCAGCTACTGCTAGGGTTCCATATGGCCCACGAATATCTGGTGGCTATAACAGATATGGGAGCCGTGTTCCACGGAATAAAACTGTATTCCTCTCAGTCTCAGGTGAACCTTCCCCTGATGGTAACCCCAACAGCCCTCCTAGAATAATGAACCCGCATGCCACAGAGTTTGTACCTAGCCAACAATGGGTACCTAATGGTTATGTTGTGCCTCCTAATGGATATATGGCTTCTGCAAATGGAATTCCAGTGTCTCCTAATAGTTTTCCCCCAGTGTCACCCAGTGGATATACTGCTTCACTAAATGGTATCCAAGGGAATGAAAATGGGTTTGCAACATCTCCAACCAGTTCAACTGATTCAGCACAAGTTGTAGATGTTGAAACTGATCTTGAAAACAAAAGTCAAACTCTGGATGAGGAAAATAAAGATGCTTTTTCAACAGATGTAAGTTCTGAAAAGAAGCATGATGAGCAAAATCCTCAAGAATTGTTTGCAAGCAGTGAAAATCCTAAAGTAGAAGAAAAGCAGGAAGATCTCAGCTCCCCATCTGATTGTAGTAAAGAGGATAAAGTAACCAACAATGATGCAGTAGATGAGAAAAAGCCAAGCAAGTGTTGGGGAGATTACAGTGACAGTGAAGCTGATATGATTGAGGTCACAAGTTAAGGAATGATAAACTTTTCTTAGTAAAATGAAAAAAAGAAAAAGAAAAAGAAAGAAACTGTTTCTTTGCAAGATGCCTGTCGAGATACCTAAAAGAGATGCCAAGGATTGACTGGACTGAGGAGGTCTTTGAGGCATAACTGATTACTTATGTGGATTTCTGAAAGGTGTAACACAGCTTGGTACATACTTCTCTATGGGGGTTCGAATTTATAGCGTGTTTTGTGAAGGAGGTCATCATGGCCATAGAAGGGGAAGACTTTGTTGTGCGCAGCTAATTGGCAATGTCTTGAATTGCTTTAATTTTTTCCTGCTACTTTTCTTTTGCTTATTCAAAATGGAATTCTAGCTTCGAGGTCAAAATACACTTACGGCTGATAACTAGGTTGCAGTTGCATGACAATAAGGCCTCATTTGTCAGGCCAGTGTTTGGTTTTTTTTCAAGTTGTTGAAGCAGCCCTTACATCTTACGAGTTTGTTCATAGTTTTCTTTTCACATGGTAACAATGTTTGGCAGTAAAAAATCTAGGTTTTAGATGGAGGGATGATTTACTTCAAATCACACGTCTTGATGATTCCTCAAATTTCAAAGTTTTCTTTTTCCCTCTTAAAATAATTTTGATTAGTTGTCTGAATTAAATTTACATTTTCGAAACACACAGCTAGTCTTTGAGGAAAAGGAGTTAAGAGAAACTGTTTTCCATTTTCTTTTTACCAGTAGAGTCAAGGGTGCAAATATAGCTATGTAGTCTAGTACAACAAAATAGTTAATATTTAATATATACATGAACTGGTTCCGAGTATTGGAAACAACCAACAATCCAATAGGAAACAACAAGCAAGAATACTACGTGCTGACAAGGTTCTGAGTATTGGCTAAAATGTACAGGTGGGTTATCCCTATCGAAATTCCATAACGAGTAGTGTGGCTAGAGCGAGCGAGAGCCCCAAGAACAACAAAAACATGAAAAATCTGATGACTATGGCCTGCAATATCGAACGTCCCAAGCTTCCATTGCTTTGGTATTCTAGTAACATAGAACACAGCTCCGGTGGCATAAAGAATGGCCATTAGAAGCTCATACCCGATTGCGACGACAACATGCGTGTGGTCCCAGTGGGTTGCAAGAGCGTGAACAGCGGGAATGACACCTGAAAATCCCATGCAGAGAAACAAAGATGCTTTGAAGGGTCGTAAGTGAGGGGAAGAAAGTGAAGGGGAAAGAAGGGTGATGATGGCTACGGCTCCAAGAAAAGTTGTTGAGGTCAAATAGAAGGTCCTTATGTAAGGATTGTAGAAAAAGACATAGTAAATTGGCGCATAGAAGGAGGACACTCTATCATAATAGAAATTCCTGCATAATCTAGATGCCAGAAGAAGAGGTTGAAGCATTTTGAGTGACACCACAGAAGATGGGAGAGACTGTTGAAAGCCAAGCAGTAGATTCCTCCAGCTAAGAAAACGAACCATGGCCATCTTGGAATTGCTTCTGCACCATCATCTCCCAACTCGCGAATGATTGACGGTACCAAAAGCTGTTTCAAATGCAAATCTTGAAATAAATAAATCAACAACATGGAATGAATTACTAGGTGTGTTTGGATTGCAGCACAGGATGGAAGTATGATATATTGGGTTTCCTTCCTTTCCACAGTTGATATGGAGTCTTTTTAATAATAGGCCTAATATAAATTTTGTTTTGCAAATAACAAGAAGTATTTACAGCTTCTGTCCAAAAGTGCTTAGGAGTCAAGTTATCACTCAACATGGTTCAGGCCATTTCTTGTAATGACCTATTCTCCCTCTCAACAACACCATTTTGCTGTGGTGTTCTAAGTGTTGAGAAGTTGTGAAGAATTCCATTCTCTTCACTGAACCTCTGAAAACTTTCGTTTTCAAACTCTCCTCCATGGTCACTTTTGATAGAAGTTATATATACACCTTTTTCGTTTTGAACACGTTTGCAGAATTCCTTAAAAGCCTCATCCTTGTGAGTGAGGAATATAACCCATGTCCATCTAGAATAGTCATCAACTATTACCAGTCCATATCTCTTCCCTTTAAGAGAGGTTGTCCTTGTTGGACCAAAGAGATCAATATGTAAGAAAGGGATTGAGATGGAGAGTTTATACCATTGTCTGTTGATCAAATTTGATTCCTTGAAATTACTTAATTTCAAATCATTAGTTGATAAAATATTGTCACATTTCTTATCATCAAAACCAATTGAAGGATCAGGGGCGAGACATCATCCAATGTCTTGGTTCTAACACTTCTCCTCTTGGTCAGGCTGGAGAGTGCTCAAAATGATCATAGGGAGCTAGGCATCTGCCTCTAAATAGGCATACTTCAAATGATCTGACAAGGTCTTCAACTCCAATGTTGGTGGCTACACAAGGGAGGTTTGTTGCAGTCACCATGATATCAGCTGGCACAACATCTAAAATAACAACATCATCATCCACCATCGAGTCTGCACTCGCAGCAATAACAACTTCAATCTCTACACAAATGACACAAACAGACGCATCATTACAGCAACAATCAAAATTAGCAAACTCAGCTAGTTCCTCCAAATCAAAAGGCAAATCCGTGCAGCTGTCAACCATATAATTAATCACATCTAAACATAAAAGAGAATGGTTCTCTTTTGGAAGCTTCATGGCATCAAAAATGTTAAACTACACCACATCATCACCAAACTCCATGGAGAGCATTCTTGCATGCACGTCAATCTTCGTCCTAGCTGTCACCAGGAAGGGTTTGTCTAGAATCAAAGTAGAGCCATGAATGGAAGACTCATCCTCCATATCCAAAATGTAGAAGTCTGTAGGGAAAATCAACTCGTTGACCTAGACAAGCACATCCTCCAAGACTCCAAGTGGCTGCACAGTGCTCCGGTTTGCCAACTGAATGACCACATTGGTTGGTTTCAAATCCCCAAGCTTCAATGATCTGTACATAGATGAAGGTCATCGTTGATTGAGGCACCCAAATCCAGCATAGCACCTACAAATGTGCAATCGCCTATGGTGCATGGGACGGTGAAAGTGCCAAGATCCTTGCACTTCTGAGGCATGGGAGATTGTAGAATGGTAGAAAAATTTGTGTTCTAAATGAGTGCAGATTCATTTCTTCTCATCCTCACTAGTTTGTCACTCCTCAAATTCCTCTTATATGTGCACAACTCCTTGAGAAACTTCGCATACTTCGGAATCTGCTTGATGGCATCAAGGAGAGGAATGTTGATCTCAACCTTTCTGAAGGTCTCCATCAACTCACTATCCAGCTCCAGTCTCTCTTGGATTGAGCCACTTTGGATGGAAAGGGTAGAGGAGGAGCCTTTTTGGAACAGGCTGCATCCGAGATCACTTGGCTTCGAGAGCTTTTTGCATCAGCATCATCACTAGTCTTTTGAGATCCTGAATCCACTACTTGAGAGTTCAGCTCCTTGCCTCCCCTCAAAGTTAGGCACTCACATTCCCCCTTGGGAGGGGGAACTGCTTGGGAAGGAATATTGCTTGAGCCTTGTGAATGTAAGTGGTTCATAGTGGTGGCCAGTTGGCCAATCTGAGTCTGAAAATCCTAGATGCTTGCACTCACATTTTCTTAGAATTGAGTGTTGCTTGTGGCCATTTGCTTCACCAAATCTTCCAATGAAGGCCTTATAGAAGGAGGGGACTGTTGAACAGGAGGGGCTTGCTGATGTCTCAATGGAGGTGCTTGGTATCTACCACCTGAACTAGGATGTTGGTATCTCTATTGGGGTTGCCTTGCATATGGTGGTTGCCGCACAAGACCAGGACCACATTTCAATTTAGGGTGATCCTTCCATCCCTCATTGTATGTAGAAGAATAAGGATCATATTTCTAATAAGGTGGTCTGTACTATTGGCCAGTGTTGATTCCAGCAACATCTTCAGTCTCTTGAAAAGCAGGACATGCATTTGTAGGATGTTCTGTTGAAGTGCAAATGCCACAGCCATGATGATTGATTGCCTAAACTTGCTATTGTTGGCCAATGGCTAACTGTCTAACAAGGGAAGTAAGCTCTGAGACCTTATTTTCTAGCTTGTGAGAAGCATCAGTGGTCACTTCATGAACTTTAATAACAGATGAGGATGAGGCTCTGGTGGTAAATTGTTGAGAATTCTTTACCATGTTGGAGAACAACTGTCTAGCAACAACTGGGGTCTTGTCTATCAAAGCTCCTCCACTAGCAGCATCAACCATGCCTCTCTCCATGGGAAGTAATCCTTCATAGAAGTATTGGATGAGGAGTTGTTCACTAATGCGATGATTAGGACAACTTGCACACAACTTGTTGAACCTTTCCCAATACTCATACAAAGTCTCCCCAGATAGCTATCTAATGCCACTGATATATTTTCTAATTGTCCTAGTTCTAGAGGCAGGGAAGAATTTCTCCAAGAATTGCCTTTTCAAATCATTCTAGCTTTTAATAGCAACTGGATTGAAGTACAACTAGTCCTTGGCAGAGTCCACAACAGAGAAAGGAAAAGCCTTCAACTTAATGTAGTCTTCAAGCACACCATTTGGTCTCATAGTGGAACAGACCACATGAAACTCCTTTAGATGACTATGAGGATCTTCACTTGCAAGACCATGAAACTTGGGCAACAAATGGATTAATCCAGACTTGAGCTCACAACCAACATCAATTTCATGATATTGGATGCACAAAGGTTGGAAACCAATGTGGCAATGTCAGGTGCAGCCAACTCCCTCAAAGTTCTTTCTTGATGTTGATGGTCAGCCATGAAGTCAGAATAAGGATTAGTAAAAATAGTACCAAGTTCAGAATCAACAGAATCAAAAACAGAATTAGCACTAACATTATCAACTTCTACACTACTCAAGTCAACTACCCTATGGTGATTAGCTACATTATTACTACCACGCCTATTCAACCTATGAAATGTTCTATCTAAAAACTACCAAGCGTAGAGCTAGTCAAGCATAATGGAAGAAAGAACAAGTGAATAGTAAAAACAAGATGAATAGTAAAAACAAGGTGAGATGAGCTAAATTGACCTAGAAATTGCAAAAGCTATGCAAATGATTTTTAAAAAATTACCAAAACACCACAGAAAAAGTATAAAAATGATTTTAGAATTTTTGTAATTTTTTGGTGATTTTTAAAAATCGTGAAAATCGAAAACAAATTCAAGAATAAACCGGGAAAATAAAAACAAATTCAAAAACAACACTTAGAGAAGGAATTTGGCAATTTTGACCCACACCCAATACCTTTTAGGGATTGCTTATGCTCAGAATGGGGGATAAACTTTAGATACATAAATTCAGCCAAATCCAAGTCAGTGAAAATTTTGCCAAATCCTCGAGTACCTACAACAATGCAACAACAAAATTGACAAAGGAACTTGGAAACATAATGAGTGATATGAATTAACTTCTAAAACATAACACCTAGACTAGAACAGAACACAAAAACTAGAACACTACCTAACTAGGAAAATGAAAATAGAGCACTACTCTACAAAATCAAAATTGCATAAGTGAATGAACTAAATTACAAACTAAAATAGAATCTATAAACTAAAATAGAATGTGCAAACTGAAACAAAACTGCATAATTGCACAAAATCAAAGCACACCAAATTGCACAAGGTTGAAACAGAGATGCACAAAACCGAAATAGGAAAAAAATCAAAACTGAAAACCAAAATAAACTAATTACAAGAATTGAAATAAGGAATCGATAAATTGTATTCCCGACAACGGCGCCAGTTTTGATAAGTGCATGTCGAACACGCCGTCAAAAGCTACTAATTTCCCCAATAAATTTTGCAATATAAGGCTAACTCAGGTCATTTTCTCAAAGATACAATTCATCAAACACCTTGCATTCAATTCAAAATAGGGGGGATTTTGTGTGATTTTCAGAAATTTAAAGTAATAGAACAACTTAAATCAATAAATGAAAATAGAATCAAAGAGATACAACTCAAGAATTTATACTCATGGAGAAATAATCACAGTTCCAACAAGGATTAGTCAAATTCATGCTCATGGAAATACGAAATTTAAGGCAATCACCTCACATTTATTCGAAAAAATTCGGATTACTATCACATTCCTAATTTTCCCAAATTCACGCACGTATCGTATTAAATTACAATCAATCGATTGCAATTGACCCAATTTTAGATTTCAATTCCCTAATTTAATCATTATCATACATTAAACAAGGAAATTGAAAATCAGAAAAAAGGGGGAAAGGGTTTTCACGAGCATAATTCAAAATTGAAAATAGAGGAACTCATTTACCCACAAGTACATGATTCTTGGGTTGCAAATGGATTTAGCCCTCCATGAAGATCTTCATGGGGGCTGCATGAAAATGAAGAAGAAAAGGGAGAAAGGATAAGAAAAGAGAGGAGAGAGAAGAGAACACTTTGAATTCCCAAAGGTGAAATTTTATAAAATGAAGTAGTGTGTCCTTTACAAAGGGGAAAAACTAAATATATAATAGACTAAAAACGTGGGCCTTCAAAAGAGGACTGAAACCCACTGAATAAAATGTTACCTTAACTAATTAAAATTCCCAAAAGGTCCCTAAATACAAACTAAACCTGAATGTAATACAAGTGCAGGACCTTAACATTGAATCCTTGATCTAACACTAGAAACATCTGAATTGGCCAATCCTTGTGAGACATGACATTGTAGAGCTCCTCCTTATCTTTCAAACAAGACAAAAATCATTGAAATTGGAGACCTATGTCAAACGTTATGGCTGCACAAGGAACAATGTCAAAAACATCAATAAAAGTGACAAATACCAATTTTAGACACTTGGACCCAAAACGACTCAATCTCACAAAACTCAGCTAAAATGATCAAAATGAGGTATAAAAACATGTCTAGACTATGCTAAATGCAACTCTAGACTATGCTAAAATACACTCTATCAACCACCATAGTAGCTTTCACGGAGGTTTCCCGACATTGTTTGTTTCCCTTCTCATTAAGGGATCAAGCAACTGCATGGCTAGGCTTTCTCCCGTATGACACTATCAAAAGTTGGGCCCAATGTTCTAGCAAATTCCTGACAAAATAGTTCCCACTTGCTTGCATAGATAAACTACAGAAGGATATCATGAACTTCACTTAATTCGAGCAAGAATCCTTGTTCACAGCTTTTGAGTGGTTTTAGGAGTTGCTACGAAAATGCCCTCATCATGGGTTTTTAGTAGGAAAACTGGTGCATTATTTCTATGGAGGATTATCTTCCCTTCATAGGATGAACATCAACGCAGCTTGTGGAGGAGTCATGATGCAAAAGCCTCCCCAAGAAGTTTGAATCATCATTGAAAGCATGGCGTCCAATACTTACTTCGATGCCACAGGTGATCGCCACATTCAAAAGAAACTGATAGGGGTACATCAAATACAGGCCAACTCAACTATGGAGAATAAGTTGGATGCCTTCTTAAAGCAAATAGAGGCCTTAATGAAGGCTCAAGCTTCGAGTCTTCAAGGCCCACAAGGCCCTCAAACACCAGTGGTTGAAGATTGACACGTCTTCATTTTAGACTTTTGGTATCTTCTTACCTTAAGTCTTCTCCGTTCTCTTAGTCCAGTATTTTCTATTTTATGCCATAACATGTATGGATGATGGCATTGTATTGTTTGTTATAGACTAAGCCATACTGTTCTTACTTGATGCTTGATTTGCCCTGTTTTCTATTATTTCTAGCATCATTAGATGATTTTCTTATTTAAGAACCTATTCTGAGAATTGCAATCAATTACACATTGTGGGAATCAATTACCAGATGGCCAAATCAGTTTTGAACCATCTCTGGTATCGGGTTAATCGATTACCAACCATTGCAATCGATTACAATGTTGATTTCAGATTTTAGATATTGTTCTGTTTCAATTGCAATCAATTACCATCGTACTGCAATTGATTACAAGACAATCTCCGAGGTTCAGAAATTGCTCTGTTTCATTTGCAATCGATTACCATCTAGTGGCAATCAATTACTAGATAATCTTTGAATTTCAGAATTGGCTATGTCTTGTTTGCAATCGATTACAAGTATACTGCAATCGATTATAATAGCTTACAGCAAGTTTAAATCATATTCTGATACACGGGATAATCGATTACACCTTATTGCAATCAATTATATCTGGTATAACAGTCATATTGAAAGATCTCCAAGATTCATTCTTTGTTAACTAACTCCAAATCTTTTTGACCCATTCTATATATTTAAACCCATAGCATTTCGTGCAGAGAGACCAACTTTTTATAATATCTTTTCATTCTTTCAATTATCAAAATCCAAATCTTTAATTTGATTTTCAGATTTGATATTGCTCTGAACATTCTCTATTTTTCTTTTGCACATCACTTAATCTCTTGAGTTTCAGAAAAACTCAATATTTCTTTTACTACTATACCCATTTGAGATTAAACCTCTGAGCCCATATAGCTATATTCCCCTCTTGTTCTTTCATGAACTGAGGTGATTCAAGCGATTGTTCTTGACTTCTATACACACTCACATTGGAGTTTCTCAACTGATCTTATATCAAGATATATCAGCACAAAAAGGTGTTTCATTCTTGAATCTTTTCATTGATCTTGTTTGATTTGCATTGTAGGAATTTCATTCCTAGATGCTATTTTGAAATTTGATGGTGTTTCTAATTTTGTTTCTAGAATTGTGTTCTAGAGTTTAGAAATTGGATGGTGAATGGTGTTCTCACATTCAGTTTTCTAGGTTCCTATTTCAGGTTGTGAAATCAGGATTTGCTATGAATTGTGTGTGCATGGTGTATGTAATCAAATTCATAGTGGAACCCCTTGGTGAAAGGGATAACTGGATGTAGATCAGTGGTTGATCGAACCAGTATAAATCAACAGGCTCAATCTCTCTATCCTTAATCTTTGTCAATTTAGTTTTTGATCTTTATCAAGTTTAATTGTTCTAATCAATTCTATCATAAGCTGAAATTGTTTTTTTGGTTTATTCATTCAATATAACATGCTCTAAAAAACATTTTTATCAAAATCTCAAGAGCAGTGGTGAAAAACTTTTATTGGGAAAAAGAATCTGTCATTTTACGTTCAATCAATTCACCCCCCCTCTTGATAGTCACCTGGCTAATCCTAACAATGGTATGTGAACATTGTGGTGAGGTGGAGAGATAGTCCTAAGTTCTCATGGGGAGGCCAAAATTAGTACCAAGGTCATGGATAGTAGCAAAACCAGCACCAAGGTCATGGATATCAGAGGCAATTTCCTAAGCAAGATGAAAGGAAGCCTAACCTACAAGACTCAATGATGCAGTACATGGCGAAGAGCGATGGTAGAATGAAGACCATAGAAAATCAACTGTCTACTCTAACCACCTTGGTGACTCAGAATATGACTCAAAGGTTTCGTAGGTGGTGGACCGACCAGCTCAGCACGTCGATGACATTTACATGCACTACAAGATATCAACTCGATCAACAAAGCAACCAACTTAACCCCTCCTCGATCCTTACCAACAATCACCTTCACATACGAAGACTTTGTAGGAACCAACCCTTGCCAAGACGACCCTAGGGTAATCATAGTCGTAATAGCACAATGGGCTGTGAGGAAAGTCCTCCTTGATTAGGGAAGCTCAGTCAACGTAATGGTTTGCCTAGAAGGCATTAGATATGCATGCGATTCACCCTAACCTTATCTGCCACCATTTGGCCATCTACCTAGATGCCAGTAGCACAAAGAAGAAGAAAACTTGGCCCTATCAACAAAGCCTACCCTAAAGAGTCATACCCCTTCCCTAGCATAGATTAGCTAGTTAATGAAGCTCGTGGATATGAGCTTCTCAGTTTCCTAAACGCCTACTTAGGGTACAATCAGATCCAAATGTATCCCCCAAATGAGGAGAAAACTACTTTCCTCACAGATTAAGCCGCCTACTACTATATAGTGATGCCTTTTGGCCTTAAGAACGTTGGAGCAACCTACCAGCGACTGATAGACAAAGTGTTTAAAGACCTTATGGGGAAAAACATCAAAGTTTACATAGACGATATGGTCCTAAAGTCTACCTCTTCGAAAAACCACGCTAGAGATGTGGCCGAGGTGTTCAGCAGACTAAGAGAACACAACATGTGCCTCAACCCTTAAAGGTGCACCTTCGGGGTTGGAGGTGGTAAATTTCTCAAGATCATGTTGACATGCAAAGGCAAAGAGGCCAACCCTGACAAGTGTGAAGCCCTGATCACCATGAAAAGCTTGAAAAATGTGCATGAAATACAACAGTTGATCAAAAGGTTGGCCTCTCTCTCTTGATTTCTGCTAAAGCTAGTAGAGAAGGGCACACCCTTCTTTAAACTCCTAAAAGATCCAAAGGAACCTAAAGACTTCATTTAGATCGACAAGAGTGAAAAAATGTTTGTTAAGTTTAAGCTCACATTTGCGACACCTCTGATCCTTGCCAGACCAAACCCAGGTTCTCCTCTACTTGTCTACCTTTCAATATCGAACACCATGACCAGTTCAATATTGGTTCGAGAAGAAGGCAAGAAGCAGCCACCAGTCTACTTCACTAGCATAGTACTACTAGGAGCTAAGTAAAGATATCAGCTAATAAAAAATTTAGCCATCTACCTTATAAATTTAGCACGAAGATTAAGACCATACTTCCAAGGTCACCAGATAATTGTCAAACCAGATCATCCGATAAAGCAAGTGCTCATAAAGTTAGAGCACACCGGTGGAATGGTAGTGTGGTCAATTGAGCTGTCAGAGTTTGGTTTGAAATACGAACCTTGGGGGCCCATCAAGGCATAATCTTTGCAGATTTCCTATCCGAGCTCCCCTTAACCAAGGCATAAGAGGATTGGTGGCTTCTATATGTGGACGGAGCTTCAAACCCTAAAGCATGTGGAGCATACATCACACTAGACGGTCCTAAGGACCTCTCCTTGGGATAATCTATGAATTATAACTTCGACACCACAAACAACCAATCAGAGTACAAAGCATCGATCACTAGTCTAAAACTAGCCTAAGACATCGGAGTAAAAAAACTGAGGTGCAGGCGAGACCTTTCACTTTTACAGGTACAACATCAGGGGTGCTGGCTTTTCCTTGGAAACTTCAATGCGACTATTAGTGCACATGAGCCCTTTAATAAAGTTTACTCCTGTTCAAAAAGTAAAGTAGCACAAAAATCAAGAAGTCACTTCCCATTCGAAATGTCACGCTGCCCATTTATGGCAAGATGTAACTCTCATGCAAAACGGTGAGACGCTACCACGTGTCTACACCTCTTCAGCCCAAGCCCATAAAAAACCAATCTAATGATACTCCCTGAAAAGATCAAATCCCAAATCAAATAAGATCTCAAAAGATCTTGTCCAAAAATATTTAATCCTCAAAAATTCAAAATTCAAATGTCACCACAAATGTGCCAATTCAAAAAATTAGAAAAACCACACTAGCATCATCTATTGCTTTAAAACTCTTTCACTCATGTTGAGCTTAGAGCTTGGGGGACTTGTGTACTGTACAGCCGAAAAGACCTCAGCAATCAACAGCCACTCTGTCAACCTTTTTTTGCTCAGTTAAATGTCAAGCTCATCTCCATTGCTTGGTTAGACACCAAGCTCTGGCCAAGGATAAAATGCTTAAGGGACCCAATCACCATATCCCATTATTAGGCAACTATATCTCATTTAATAGGGAACGTAATTCAAATCCCTTAGATCTATTGCCCCAAAACCACTAGCTCCACTGATAAATACTCCATCACGAAGGGATAGATGTACGTCTTCATTCTCTCACAAATACACCTAAGATAAATAATGACTTGAGTGTCGGAGTACCTTTTCAAGTACCCACTACCGTGAGCCACCATCAAGAGCTCGGACTGGACGTCGAGTTGAGTTGTATTCATAGAGCTTGGCATTACCAAGAGCTTGGTAAGAACATATGTAGTTTGAAAACTCCAAATAGATTAGAATATTTTTTTAGGTTTTCTCTCCCTATGAGAAGTTTTTGACCTTGGTATCCCCTTTACCATTAATCAAGCATCATCACTATACCCCTTTTGTCTTAACACATTTTTTATTTATTGTAACTAACCTTAAGGAAAATGAGTTTCCTTAGCTAGAACTATCGAGGCTTGTGAAGCTCGAGTGTAGTTCCCATCCTGTGTTACCTTGTCTGTGTGCACCATCTTGACTTAATTTTTTTATGCGAAACCTTTTGACCTTCGTTTGATTTCCTTTAGTTTGTTTAAGTTAAGATATACGAGGGTGGGGATTAATCAATGGACATTGATTACTATGCTAAGTACCCTTGGGCAAAGGTCGAGGTCTTAAGGGAGCGCTCTGTGTTTTCTAACCTTTTGTCCTTTGTGAAGTTGACAATCGACATTGTTTTAACCATCGATGGTGGAGAAGAACATGTATCGATGGAGGCTTGTGTTGTTGGCAAGCTAGTTTGTGTCGGTCGGGTTAGGGATGAACCTCGTTTCGCATTTTTTTGAGACAATTTTTATCAAATTAGGTGTTAGGTTTCTCCTAACTAGTTTTGAAAAGAGTGTGTTGTAGACCCTTGATGTTGCCCCGACCCAATTGCACCCGAACATCTAGGTCTTCACCAAGGGTTATCAGAATTTTTGTGTCATTTTAGGCTTTCAAGCCATAGTTGGGAAGTTCTTTTATTTATTTGTGTTCTTGTAACTAGGTCGTTCCTAGGGTGTAGGAGACTGAGCACAAAAGCATTCAAGGTGTCAATTTAACATAATCATCCTTGGAGGGGATGTGCCTTCTTATACAATCAAGGCGCATGTTGATATCTTGGATATATTGATTTTGTTGCCATATAACTCGGATATTGTGTGATTTTGTTAGTATTTGAGGTAGGATTCCCTATCCAACCATTATTGGGATCTCATCTTGAATATGAGATTGTCTAGGTGTCAGGTAGGTATGGGCCAGTTGGCCTTGGTCGAGGTGGGTTAGTCAGTCCAAGGCTGGAGAGGTACACAACCCCTCAACCATGAGCACGAAAGCATGAAGTGGCTACGAGGAAGTGGGCTGGTTGGTTGGCCCAAGGTTAGAGAGGTACACATGTTGGCCTTGGTTGAGGTGGGTCGGTTGGCCCAAGGCTGAAGAGGTACACAACCCCTCAGCCACGAGCACAAAAGCGCGGAATGGCGAAGGGGAAGTGGGTCGGTCGGCACAAGGATGCATAATTTGATCAAGTAGATGGATGGACATGATGCTTTGGCTATGAAAGAAGCGTATTTATTATGTATATTTGCGTGCATATCCATTTTGCCTTGGTGCCACGTGTCATTTGCATGCTGGTGGGTTTTGAATTTTGAAATGCTGGTGAGGAATATAACCCATGTCCATCTAGAATAGTCATCAATTATTACTAGTCCATATCTTTGATGATAACAAATGTTAAATAATTTGATGATAACAAATGTGATAATATTATAATTCAATGATCACCCATTGTCTGTGATCATTTTGATTCCCTAAAATTACTCAATTTCAAATCATTAGTTGATCAAATATTATCACATTTGTTATCATCAAAGATATGGATTAGTAATAGTTGATGACTATTCTAGATGGACATGGGTTATATTCCTCACTCACAAGGATGAGGGTTTTAAGGCGTTCTATAAATTATGCAAACGTGTTCAAAATGAAAAAGGTGTATGTATAACTTCTATTAGAAGTGAACATGGAGGAGAGTTTGAAAACGAAAGTCTTCAGAGGTTCAATGAAGAAAATGGAATTCTTCACAACTTCTCAACACCTAGAACACCACAGCAAAATGGTGTTGTTGAGAGGAAGAACAGGTCATTACAAGAAATGGCTAGAACCATGTTGAATGATAACTCAACTCCTAAGCACTTATGGGCAAAAGCTACAAATACTTCCTATTACTTACAAAAAAAAACTTTATATTAGGCTAATTGTTAAAAAGACTCCATATGAACTATGGAGAGGAAGGAAACCCAACATCATACTTCCATCCTTTTGGATGCCAATGTTTCATTCTTAACACAAAAGACAATTTGGGTAAGTTTGATTCAAAGTGTGATACAAGCATTTTACTTGGATACTTTGAAATATCAAAGGCACATAAAGTGTTCAACTCTAGAACCAAAAGTGTTGAAGAAGATATTCATGTAAGGTTTAATGACACTCAACCTGATAGGAAACTATTAGAGTTCGAAGATTCATTTGCACATATAAGGCTAGACGAAGCCGTAACAAGCACCAAACCATTGACTGAAGAACCATCGTTTGCATCCGCTCTAAGATTGTCTGCGTCTGCTTTAGGACCATCTGCTCCACTCCAAATCATCTTAGACGAAGATGATGAAGATGTTAGAGAACCAAAAAGCAACAACAAAATGATGATCAAGAACCATCCTCCTTCCAAGATCATTGGAGAAGTACAAGCACCTGTGAAAACAAGATCATCCTTCTAACAAACAGCTTTATTGTCTGAGATAGAACCAAAGCACATTGATGATGTTATGGAAGACGAAAGCTGGGTCCAAGCAATGCAAGAAGAATTGGACCAATTTCAAAAGAATGATGTCTGGAAACTTGTGAAGCTGCTAGACAATAAGGAAGTTGTTGGTGCCAAGTGGGTCTTCAGAAACAAGTTAGATGAGAATGGTAAGGTTGTGAGGAACAAGGCTAGATTAGTGGCCTAAGGTTACTCACAACAGGAATGTATTGATTATACGAAGACATACGCTCCTGTAACTAGACTTGAGGCAATTAGGATTTTACTTTCATTTATTGGTCATAGAAATATGAGACTCTACCAAATGGATGGAAAATGTGCATTCCTCAATGGTATGAAGAAGTTTATGTAGAACAACCCCCTGGGTTTGAGAGTACTGTCTTTCCTAACCATGTATTTAAATTAAACAAAGCTTTGTATGGTCTTAAACAAGCTCCAAGAGCATGGTATGAAAAACTCAGTTCATGATTAATTGAACATGATTTTATAAGAGGAAAGATAGATACTACACCTCTGATTTCCTTATAGTTCAAATTTATGTAGATGATATTATATTTGGTACTACTAATGAAAAACTCTATGAGGAGTTCTCCACTTTGATGCAGACTGAATTGGAAATGAGCATGATGGGAGAATTGAAATTCTTCCTAGGACTGCAGATCAAACAAACTAACAAGGGAATATACATACATCAGACCAAGTATGTGAAAGAATTCTTGAAGAAATTCAAGATGGATGATGTCAAAATAATGAAATCTCCAATGCATCCAACCACATCACTTGGACTTGATGAAGAATCAAAGAAGGTAGATGTCACTCAATTCAAAGGAATGATTGGTTCTCTACTCTAGATTTTAGTTGATTCAAGGGAGGTACATTTATCTGTTGTTAAGAGAGTTTTCAAATATTTGCTTGGAACACCTAATCTTGGCCTATGGTTTAAAAGGCAGAAAGAGTATAAATTGACAGGCTATTGTGATGCTGACTATGCTGGAGATCAAATGGAAAGAAAAAGCACCAGTGGAGGTTGCCACTTTATTAGAGGCAACATGGTGTCATGGCTCAACAAGAAGCAAGGGACAATAGCACTATCAACAACAAAAGCAGAATATATTTCAAATGCAAGTTGTTGCTCTCAGATTCTATGGATCAAGAATCAACTTGAAGACTACAACATATTTGAGAGTAACATTCCTATCTTCTGTGATAATACTGCTACTATATCTCTTTTGAAAAATCCAACCATGCACTCTAGAGCCAAGCATATAGAAATAAAACATCATTTCATAAGAGACCATGTTCATAAGGGGACCATTAAATTGGAATTTGTCAAGACATACGATCAGCTTGTTGATATTTTGACAAAACCCCTTACTGAAGATAGACTAATCTTTTTGAGAGAAAAGATTGGGATGGTCTGTGTGACTTAATGTTTCATGACTGTTTGCTGTCCATTAGTAGTCTAAGGACACATCATCTGACATATTACTTAAGTGGGGCATGTGCATGCCACGTGTTCGCGCTCAAAATATGAGCAGACCATGTGGAATTTAAAACGTTTTTGTAACTTCAGCATTTATTGGGTTCTGAGTCATTAAAGACCAAAACGCACATTCAATATTTCATTAATGTGTCGTTTCAATCATTCTCAACCATACCATCATATTTAATGCCTACTCATAGCCTGTTTAAGCCTACTATTTCTCAAGCTTTCGAAACCTCTCATCTCTTTCATTGCACTCTCTACAACTCTAAACCTCTTAAGAAACCCAAACCATTAACACTAACCAATCACCATGGCCAAAGGAAACCCATCCAAGGGCTCTTCTTCTCAGCAACCACCATCTCCCTCTCAAGCTTCTGATGAGCACTACGAGGAACCACAACTAGAATCAACGATAGACATGAATAGCTCCGCCACTAATATTGATCTTGAGGTTAGAAGGGAAAGGAACCTCAACAATGTCAAAAACATTCTCATCAAGCCAAGGGGTTCCTACATTGGAAACATCCACATTGAATACTACGTTGATGCCCCTTATCTTGAGGAACAGGGCCTCAACATCTCAGAGTATTTTGAGTTCGTTGAGATAAGAGGATACTTCAACGATCGCCAGGAAGATAGCTCCTGGACTGATAAGGGAATTCTAGAGGAATGCCACTGTAAAGGGAAGTGAGATAGCAAGCAAGGTGTATGGGTGTGATGTTACAATATCCTCCACCACCATTGCTCAAGCCATTGGGTGCAAGTTGCACTCCAACTACTTCATGCAGTAGTGAGACTCCGACTTGGCTGCAAGAACCGTAGAAAGGTTCATTCTTGGACCCAACTATGAAGTGGTGCAACCAGAAGAAGCTTCATTCGGCCTCGTACCACACATTGTCCAAACTGTTGCTCAAAATCATCAACAAGACCATCTTGCACAAGATTGGATCAAGAGATCATGTCCCTGCCCTCCACAGATTCATCCTCTACCACATCATTAGAAGGATCCCATTCAACCTTCCTCACACCCTCTTTTATAATATAATCAGCCACATTCAGTACCTATCGTCCTCTACTACACAGCCCTGATCAACAAGATTCTTTGGAACTCTCACTGCTACAACAGACTATACAGAGATCTTCAATCAGGAAGAACAGACGAACTAGACTACGTTACTGTAGAAGGTCCATTTGTCTACCAAAGGATGCTGACCTCATCAAGGTTGTTAAAGCTAAATTTGGGATTTGAAATCACAAGGGGACAACTTGCCAGGTTCCCTCAACCTTCTAAGGAAGGTGGTGAAGACCAGACAAAGTAGTCGAAGAAGAAGAAGGCTACAAAGTCTGTTGTTGCTTTTGATGAAGATGCGTTGTTTAGCCTCTGGTGAACAAGATGAGAAGACTTGCTATTGCAGACTAGTAAAGCGTCCGGACAACATGCAAGGCAGTAGCACAGTCTACTATGGAGCCACCTGCCAAAAGGAAAAAGTAGATGACGTAACAAGCCCCACCTAGACCACCTACTGTAAGGATCGAAACTAGGGCTCAGCATAAAAGCAAAGGAGTTGCCAGACCGTCTGCTGAACCTTTGGTGTCTCTAGAGGACATCGCGGACATTGGAAGAGCATTTGTTATAGTTGTTGACAATGTCAAGAAGGAAGAAGATGATGGATTGGTATTCAAGAAGCCATCCAGACAATAGAGGCCTGAAGAGTCTATTGTTACAAATCTTTAGATGATGAGGCCTCCTAACACCACAGTCAAGAAGCTGACTGTCAAGCGGAAGGTTGTGTTGGAAGATGACATGCTTGGAATGGCATTCAACCCCTCATTCACAAATCCAAGTATTCAAACATCAACTTTCACTCTACCCACTCACCCTCGTTCCATTAAGTGTCTAAGGAAGAATATTCCTCAGACAACACCCTTACTAGCCCAAACACCAACCACATAGACACATTGTTTGTTGAACCACTATGGTCTATGTCACCTACACAGATCATAGTAGACCAAATAATAGCTACACAGTCTGATGCTCATGCACAAACTGAGCAAAGGCCACTTTCTGAACTCACTATTTAGACAGAAGAAAACCTTGCATCTGTCACCACTGGATAGACGATCACACCTTAGGCTGAACCCACTATTCAGTCAACAGCACAGTCTAAACCATCAACTCAGACTATTGCTCCAACAACATCCCCACAAACTCCACTAGACACTACCATCCCACCATACCAATCCCTTCTCTTGTCACCATCATAGAGATGATAGATGCAGTGGTCTTCTATCACCACACTGGGTCTGTCCGTATCTCTTCTAGTTTTGATGAAAAGGAGCAGATCATCATACTATCTCCTAAAGCATGTATTGCTCCCTCTTGGGACAATAGACCAATTGATATTGATGGAACCAGCAGGCTCTCATGCTTTAGAGTAGACACACCTCCTCCATCTCCACCATCTGGCTCATGGCATCATAAGATGATGTAAAGATTCTTACTATATTACGTGGGAGAAAATGCTGAGTCTACAGCATATAGAGAAGAGACTTAGATCAAGCCTTCTACAAAGTAGCAATTGAGGACACAAGGGTCACTTAGCTGATCAAGCTACCTCCTCTACAGATAAACCAAGGGATCATTCCCTTTCAGAGGCCACTCCACAACGCAAGCCTTCTACAAGATGCAGAAGTTTTTGCTAACCTTGCAAGGAGATTGCAAGAAGAAGACTATGTCTCTGCCATCCCTCTCATGAGTTGATTAGTACATGAGATAGCACACTAGTACAACTGTGTGAGAGAGGGACTGGACTACTTCTCTGTGCAACCAGCAATTCCTGAGCCCATGATGATAGAAGAGAAGTAGAAGCTAGCTACCATTGTCTGTACCAAGCACCATGATGCTCGTGTCACCTCTCGAGACCAAGAGTCTCTATCAGACCTCCTTGGCTGATTACACGAGGGGTATCTCCAAGCTGTCCTTCCTTCAAGGCCAACTGTACAGAATACAGAGCCTTGTGTCTGCTGAAGTTTTAGAGTTTACTTCCTAGATAGTTGTATCCTCTAAGTGTGCACATCAGAGAAGCAACTAATATACGTGTCGCTCCAAACCGTATAGTACCTAGACTACCAACTGTCAACCCCAACAAACTAAAGAGGAAGCAAATTCAGCGAGCAGATAACCTTCCACAACACATTGTAGACATTGAGTCAATTCCTTAACTAGAGTGTGCACTGCCTGAAGAGAATACAGAGTCTAATGCTAGCATCTACTAGTAGAATATAATGAGTAGCATGCTCCACACCACAGGTTCATCCAATCCCTCTCATGGAGAAAAGGAGCAAATTGAAACTGTTGGTGAAGGCACCTCTTCCTCTAGTGGCTTCATTCGCATGTCAAACATTGTGGTTGTGCCCACATTGCTGACTCCTCATACACTTGGAGACAAAGCTCAAGTTGAACAAATGCTTGATGATTACTTTGCTGAATACAAGGCTGCTCAAGCATTGATAGCAGTAGCTTAAGAAGTAGCTAGAGAAGCAAGACAATTAGAAGAAGCTGCCAGACTCAAAGCTATGCTTGCAACTCAAGAAAAGGAAAGGAGACTCAATGATCTAGCCAAAGTGAAGAAGGCTAAGGAAGATGAAGAGAATAGGCTTAGGGAGTTAGCCCTGAAGCAAAAGGCTGAGGCAACTCAGGCTGCTGCACTTGTTGCCAAGCAATTTGCAGACTTGGTTGAAAAGTCTACAGAATCTACACCAGCCCAAGAGTGCACAAACTTGGTGTCAACACGATCTCAGTCAAGCACCCCAATTGTAGTTGTGCCACTGAATGCTGTAGCTTAGTTAGAACCTCAAACTGACTGAGTTGCTCTGGAAACTGCATTGGAAGCTAAGCTGGAATCTGGAATTGCTACCCATATTGATGCCAAGTTGGAAGAGCATCGCGCCAAAATTATCAAGGAAGTCACTATTGCCTTCAATGCAATACTGGTTGCTCTTCTTGCTCCACCAACTGTTGCACCTCCAACACCAACATTGTCAACAGAAGATCCTCCTTCATCAACTGCTCCATCAAAAGTTAGAGAATCATCTTCTAAACAGTTAACCCCTCCTTCTCAACCTTGACTGTGATGACATTTTCTACTATTCTCTCAATTCTTTTTGTTAATGACAAAGGGGGAGAAAGAGATGTATAGAAAATTTTAACCTAGACAATGCTTTAATAAAATAGTGATTGGTTCACTGATTTTCTTTACTTTCATATATTGTCTGTTGTTATCCACTTTAATTATTTCATGCTTTGAACTGTCATTTGCATATGCATGATAGACTCAGGGGGAGTTCATCATGTTTATAGCTGCACATTAATAACTGACATGAAATAATCTGTACTCTAATATAATACTCTTTGTGATTATAACATGTGTTGTCATCATAAAAAAGGGGGAGATTGTTAACAAATGTGATAATATTTGATCAACTAATGATTTGAAATTGAGTAATTTCAGGAATCAAAATGATCACAAACAATGGTAAAATCTCTCCATCTCACTTTGTCACTTTAACTGTCTAATAACACTTTAATAAATAATCAAGTATCCAAAGTGCTTTTTATCAGACTAAGTAAAGTATCGAAACAGACCAAGTGAAGGTCATCAGAATAGATGATACAAGTCTTGGAATAGACTACACAAAGTCTTGGACCAGACCATGCAATAGTCTTGAGACAAACTATGTGAAGTCTTGGACCAGACGATGAAAGTCATGGACCAGACCATGCATGGAACTAGGACCAGACTATGGGATAGTTGGGCTAGATGATGTCTATCAAGCTAGACCATGTTTATGCTAAACCAGAAGATGTCTATCAAGCCAGACCATGTTTATGCTAACCAGACTGATGTCTATCAAGCCAGACCATGTGCGTGCTAGACCAGACGATGTCTGTCAAGCTAGACCATTTCTATCCTAAACCAAATGATGTTTGTCAAGCCAGATCATGTCTCTATTAGACTAGACCATGATTTGATTCATGTGCTGAGGAATATGCATTTAATAATCATCTTTTGACTTTAAGAACGCACTGTTTGTTACAGGAAGAAAGGAAGATACTCTCTGAATAACTTTCTTCTATTCCTCGTATGACTGCTTGCATGTCTCAAAATATGTGAAGTTTGTAGGCACAACTAAAAGGCTAATCAGCTTTGAGAAGCACACCTAAAGCTAAAATCAAGTTGTGGCAAGACAGGAACCTGCTCCTATCAAATTAAGCTCAGCTCAAGCAACTTTTGAAGATTGATGCCTCGCCTCTTCATTTAGATTTTTGGTATCTTCATACCTTTAGTCTTCTCCATTCTCTTAGTCTAGTATTTTCTATTCTATGCCATAACATGTATGGATGATGGCATTGTATTGTTTGTTATAAACTAAGCCATATCATTCTTGTTTGTTGTTTTGATTTGCCCGGTTTTTTATTATCTCTAGCATCACTAGATGATTTACTTCTTCGGAACTAATTCTAAGTGATTGCAATCGATTACAAGTTGTAGGAATCGATTACCAGATGACCTAATCTGTTTTGAAACCATCTCTAGTATCGGGTTAATCCATTACCAACCATTGCAATCGATTATAATGTTAATTTCAAAGATTAGATATTGCCCCCTATATCCATTGCAATCGATTACAAGATAATCTCTAAGATTCAGAAATTGCTCTATTTCATTTGCAATCGATTACCATCTTGTGGCAATCTATTACCAGATGATCTCTGATATTAAGAATTGGCTCTGTCTTGTTTGTAATTGATTACATGTGTGCTGCAATCAATTACAATAGCTGACACCAAGTGTAAATCATATTTTGATACACGGGATAATCGATTACACCTTGTTGCAATCGATTATATCTGGTATAACGGTCATTTTTAAAGATCTCCAAGACTCATTCTTTGTCTAACTAACTACGAATCTTTTTGACCCATGATATATATTTGAACCCATATCATTCTGTGGAGAACAACAAACAGTTACAATATCTTTTCATTCCTTCAATTGTCAAAATCCAAATCTTTGATTTGATTTTCAAATTTGATATTGCTTTTAACATTCTCTTCTTTCTTCTACACATTCTCCAATCTCTTGAGTTTTAGAAAAACTCAATATTGCTTTTACTGCTATACCCAATTGAGATTAAACCTCTGAGCATATACAACTATATCCCTCTCTTGTTCTTTCATGAACTCAGGTGATTCAACATTAGTTCTTGACTGTTAAATTTGCTCATATTGGAGTTTCTTGAACTGATCTCATACCTACTATATCAACACATCAAGGTGTTTTCATTCTTTAATCTTTTTCATTGATCTTTTTTTATTAGCATTGTGTGTATTTCGTTCCTAAATGCTGTTTTGAAATTAGATAGTGTTTCTAATTTTGTTTCTAGAATTGTGTTGTTCTAGTGTATAGAAATTGGATGGTGAATGGTGTTTTCACATTCAATCTTTTAGGTTCCTGTTTTAGGTTGTGAAATCAGGATTTGCTACGAATTGTGTGTGCATGGTGTATGTAATCAAATTCATAGTGGAACTCTTTGGTGAAAGGGAGAACTGGATGTAGATCAGTGGTTGATCGAACGAGTATAAATCAACAGGCTCAATCTCTCTATCCCTTGATCTATTTCATTTTAGCATTTGATCTTTATTAAGATAATTTGTTCTAAATGATTTCAATCTTAAGCTGAGGTTATTTTTCTGGTTTATTCAATCAATATAACATTCTCTAAAAATGATTTTATTAAAACCTCAAGAGTGGTGGTGAAAAATCCTTTTAAAGAAAAGAATCTATCACTTTACGATAAATCAATTCACCCCCACCCCTCTTGATTGATTACCCAACTGATCCTAACAACTTTAACACTCTTTTGTGAGACAACAAAAATCTTTCTGCAACGTTCAAATCCATGAAGCTCTACTATATAAGGATCCTTCCATGCAACGAGAAGACTAACGATTCCAAGCCAATCTAATCTGAACAATCTAGCATAAGTAGAATAGCACTATGAGAAAAAGCTAGTACCAAGTGAGTGTTAGAACCAAGACATTGGATGATGTTTGGCCCCTAATCCTTTGATGGGTTTTTATGATAACAAATGTGATAGTATTTGATCAACTAATGATTTGAAATTGAGTAATTTCAGGGAATCTAAATGATCACAGACAATGGTATAATCTTTACAACACAGTCTATTACTTTAACTATCTGATAATGCCTCAATAAATAATCAAGCATCCAAAGTGCTTTTAATCGAACTAAGTTAAGCATTAGAAATAGACCATGTGAAGTTCATTAGAATAGACGGTACAGGTCTTGGAACAAACTATGGAAAGTCTTGGACCAGACCATGCAATAGTCTCAGACAGACTATGTAAAGTCTCAAACCAGATTATTTAAGTCTTAAGCTAGACTACGCATAAGCATTGGACCAAACCATGCATGGAACTAAGGCTAGACTATGTGATGGTTGGACCAGACCATGCATACCTAGACCAGACTGTGTCTATGCTGACCCGAACTGAGTCTGTAAAGTCAGACCATGTTTGTGCTAACTCGGACTGTGTTTGTCAAGCTAGAGGATGTCTATGTTGGAACAGAACATGATCGAATACACGTGTTGAGGAATATGTGTTTAATAATCATCTCTTAACTTTAAGAATGCACTGTTTGTTACAGAAAGAAAGGAAGATACTCTTTGAATAACTTTCTTCCATTCCTTGTATGACTACTTGCATGTCTCGAAATGTGTGAAGTTTGTAGGTACAGCTAAAAGGCTAATCAACTTTGTAGATACACGTGCTAAGGAATATGTGTTTAATAATCATCTATTGACTTTAAGAACGCACAATCTATTACAAAAAGAAAGGAAGATACTATCTGAATAACTTTCTTCTATTCTTCGTATGATTGCTTGCATGTCTCGAAATGTGTGAAGTTTGTAGGTACAACTAAAAGGATAATCAGCTTTGAGAAGCACACCTAAAGCTAAAAGCAAGTTGTGACGAGACAGGAACCTACTCCTATCAAATCAAGCTCAACTAAAGCAACTTCAACACTCTTCTGAGAGACAACGGAAACCTTTCTTTTCCAACGTTCAAATCCATGAAGATGCTTCCATGCAACGAGAAGACCAATGATTCCAAGCCAATCTAATCTGAACAATCTAGCACAATCAGAATAGCACTCTAAAAGAAAGCTAGTACCAAGTGAGAAACAAGAGCTGAGAGAGAAGACAAACCTCATCTTCTACAAGCTCATAGAGATTCTACACATATCTATATCTTCTTATTGAGAGTTATTTGAATCTTATTCATATTTGAATAGAAAGTTAGGAGTGGCTTAGTGATTAAAGAATACTTGGGAAGTATAATCTCAGGGGGAGATTTATACTTTTAACCAATAGTGGTTTAAAATACTAGTTGCCAATAGTGGCATAAGAGAATACTTGTAGCCAAGAGTGGTAGTGAAGAATACTTTTTTTGTAATCAGTTGATTATAGTGGAACCCTTTAATAGTTGTTAAAGGAAAATTGGACATAGCTCAGTTTGAGTGAAGTAGTATAAAACAAGCATTCTACTTTTGTTGACTTGTGTTTACATTTGTTCATCTAGCTCGCTATGCACTTTTGAAAGGTTTCCAAAAGCTTTGCCTTGAAAGGATATATTTGACTGTTTAAAGCTTTGTATATCTCTAGAGGCATCTTACGAACTAATACTCTTTGTGAAAAGTTTTCTAACACAATATTCAACCCCCCCCCCCCCCCCCCCTTTCTAGTATGTTCTTGTGTATTTCAGTTGGTATCAGAGTCAGGTATTTGATAACTATCTTCATAGATATAGAGCTAAAGATCCTACACAAGAATGGAGAACGGAAGTCAATCCATCCACAAGCCTCCAATCTTCAAAGGCGAAAACTTCACATACTTGAGACAAAGAATGGAGACGTACTTTGAATCATGCCACATAATCATGTTGGATGTTGTATAAAACAGAAACTACATTCTAGTTGACGATGGTGATAATGAGATTCCAAAGGAACACTAGACTAAGGAATAGAAGCAAAGATTCATCCTCAACTCTAGAGCAAGGAATGCCATACATGCTTGCATCTCAGAAACTAAGCATAGAAAGATAAGCCAATTCAAATCTGCCAAGGATATATGGGACACATTCATAATGACTTATAAAGGGTCCTCACAAGTAAAAGGAATAAGGTAAGTGTTCTTACTAGAGAATATGAACTCTTCACTATGGAAGAAAATGAAACCATTGTTAGTATGATGTCTAGATTCCAGACCATTTTAAATGAGCTTCGAAACCTTGGTAAAAGTTTTGAAAACTTAGAGCATATTGACAAAATTCTTCACAGTTTGCCTAGACAATGGAGACCTTAGGTCACATCCATTAGAGCTTCAAAGAACTTAGATTCTCTACCTCTTGAAGAGCTCGTGGGCATTTTAATGTTGCATGAGCAAGAGCTGCAAGGAGATGCTCAATTAAAAAAGGGCAAGTCTCTAGCTCTGAAGGCTCACAAGCCCAAGCAAACAACACCAAAGGAGTCATCATCATCAAAGAGACAATCGTCCAAGCCACCCAAAGGATGGACTCCTAAAGCTCTAAAGGTAGAAGAGTCAGAAGAAGAGACCACATCCTCAAGCGAAGAGGACTCAGGAGAAGATGATGAGCACTCATTCATCTCAAGAAGAATCCACAAGATGTGGAGAAAGAAAGGTGGTTCAAGATGGAAGAACTTTAACAAGAAGTTCCTAGCAAATCATGAGAAGAAGGAGAAAAATCCTATCATCTGCTATGAATGCAAGAAATCAGGACACTTCAAGTCTGAATGTCCAAAGCTCAACAAAGGGAAAGAAAAGGTCAAGAGAAGAATTCCCAAGAAGAAGAAAGGGCTTATGTCCATGTGGGAAGATCTGGAAGATTCAATAGACAAGGAAGGCTCGGAAGCATTAGATGAAGAAGCCAACCATTGTCTGATGGCAGACATTACCTCCCCATCGTCTGCGTTTGGTGAAGAAGATACACCAGACAGTGAGCAAGATCAAGGGACAGACAACACTCCCTCAACATTTGCGTCTGAGGCCTTAGATGATGAAGAACCAAAGATAGACCTCAATGATCTTTTCTCTCTTCAAGAAGCTTATCAAGAACTTCTTTCTAACTCATCTATTCTTTCAAAAGCCTATTTATCTATGAAGAAAAAACTAAAGAAACTTTAAAAAGAGCATGGAGAACTTGAGTCTTCATTTACTAAGCTATCTAACAAATGTTCTACATTAGTCACAGCTAGTAGTGCTCTAACTGATGATTTTCAAAAACTAACCATAGATCACCAATGCTTAGTTAAAAGAAAAAGTGAACTCTAGATAGAAAAAGAACAACATAGAAGGCAATTGAATGAATTGATTAAAGAAATTGATGAATTAAACAAGGTAAGACCCTTGAGTAAAGATGAAGTTGAAATTGTTCAATTATGCAAAGAAGTTGCATCTATCAAGAGCACTCTAAGTAAATTTTTTAGTGGATCTGAAAATTTAAAGAAAATTATTTCATACAACAGACATCCACATGACAAATCTAGCCTTGGATTCATAGACAAGAAAGAAGCATCTAAGGATAAAGCTTCTTCTAGTAAATCCCATTCTGAAATTGGACATATGAAGTCCAAAAGCAAGAAATTGCCTACAAGAGGTAAATCATTTGCCTCTAAAACTAACACAAAAGGACCTAGAAGAATTTCTTTTGCAGATGTCCTTGATGACAGGAAAGAGACACCAATCATGGTACCTAGACAGTGGTTGCTCACATCACATGATGGGCGTAAGGTCTATGTTCCTAAGCTTGACACAAATGCATGGTGGTACAGTCACTTTCAAAGGGAATTAGAAATGTCCTTGATGGCAGGAAAGAGACACCAATCATGGTACTTGAGTAGTGGTTGCTCACATCACATGACGGGCATAAGGTCTATGTTCCTAAGCCTGACACAAATGCATGGTGGTACAGTCACTTTCGAAGGGAATCAGAAAGGGAAGATAAGGGGTACAGGTAAAGTAGGTATCCCTCCCAATCTCTCTATAGAGAATGTGTTATTTGTTGATGGACTAAAACACAATCTACTAAGCATAAGTCAATTTTGCGATAGTGGATATGATGTTTCCTTCAGCAAAGAATCATGCATAGTCAAAGACTCTATTGGTTCACATCTTTTCTCTACTAAGAGACAAGGCAATCTTTATAAGATTAACTTTGGTGAACTGAAGGATCAAAAGGTATCATGCTTACTGCTTGTCAAAGAAAGTCACTAGTAATGGCATAAGAAGCTTGGCCATGCAAGTTTGAGATTAACCCAAAACTACAAAGATATAGCCTCGTAAGAGGACTACCAACTATTAGAAAGGGAAACAAACAAAAACCTCTTTTAAAAGTAAAAATATTGTTTCTACTTCCAAATCGTTAAAACTGTTACATATTGATCTATTTAGGCCAACCAAAACAACCTCTCTAAAAGGGAAGAGACATGGACTAGTAATAGTTGATGACTATTCTAGATGGACATGAGTTATATTCCTCACTCACAAGGATGAGGCTTTTAAGGCGTTTTATAAATTCTGCAAAAGTGTTCAAAATGAAAAAGGTGTATGTATAACTTCTATTAAAAGTGACCATGGAGGAGAGTTTGAAAATGAAAGTTTTTAGAGGTTTAGTGAAGAAAATGGAATTCTTTACAACTTCTCAACACCTAGAATAGCATAGCAAAATGGTGTCGTTGAGAGGACGAACAAGTCATTACAAGAAATGGCCAAAACCATGTTGAATGATAACTCAACTCCTAAGCACTTATGGGCAGAAGCTATAAATACTTTCTATTATTTGCAAAATAGAATTTATATTAGGCCTATCCCTTAAAAAGACTCCATATGAACTGTGGAGAGGAAGGAAACCCAACATATCATACTTCCATCCTTTTGGATGTCAATGTTTCATTCTTAACACAAAAGACAACTTGGGTAAGTTTGATTTGAAGTGTGATATAGGCATTTTACCTGGATACTCTAAAACATCAAAGGCATATAGAGTGTTCAACTCTAGAACCAACATTGTTGAAGAAGCTATTCATGTAAAGTTTAATGACACTCAACTTGATAGGAAACTATCAGAGTTAGAAGATTCATTTGCAGATATCAGATTAGAAGATGTAGTGATGAGGACCAGACCATTGGCTGATGGTACATTGTCTGCATTTGTCGCACCACCTCTTGTGTTTTCCACACCATCATCTGCTTGTAACCAAACCATCTCAAATGATGATGACGAAATTAGAGTACCACATAGCAGCAACAGAATGATGATCAAGAACCATCCTCCTTCCCACATCATTGGAGAAGTACAAGCACCTGTAAAAACAAGATCATCCTTCCAACAAATAGCCTTATTGTTTGAGATAGAACCAAAGCACATTGATGATGCCATGGAAGACGAGAATGGTAAGGTTGTGAGGAACAAGGCTAGATTAGTGGCCAAAGGTTACTCACAACAGGAAGGTATTGATTATACGAAGACATACACTCCTGTAGCTAGACTTGAGGCAATTAGGATTTTACTTTCATTTGCTGCTCATAGAAATATGAGACTACCAAATGGATGTAAAATGTGCATTCTCAATGGCATAATCTAAGAAGAAGTTTATGTAGAACAACCCCTTGGGTTTGAGAGTTTTCCAGATCGTGTATTTAAATCAAATAAAGCTTTGTATGGTCTTAAACAAGCTCCAAGAGCATGGTATGGAAAGCTCAGTTCATTTTTTATTGAACATCATTTTATAAGAGGAAAGATAGATACTACACTATTTCGCAAAAACTACTCCTCTGATTTCATTATAGTCTAAATTTATGTTGATGATATTATATTTGGTGCTACTACTGAAAAACTCTATGAGGAGTTCTCCACTTTGATGTAGACTGAATTTGAGATGAGTATGATGGGAGAATTGAAATTCTTCCTAGGATTGCAGATCAATCAAACCAAGTATGTGAAAGAACTCTTGAAGAAATTCAAGATGGATGATGCCGAAATAATGAAAACTCCAATGCATCCAACCACGTCACTTGGACTTGATGAAGAATCAAAGAAGGTAGATGTCACTCAATTCAAAGGAATGATTGCTCTACTATACTTAACTACATCCAGACCAAATATAATGTTCAATGTCTACCTCTGCTCCAGATTTCAGTTCGATCCAAGGGAGGTACATTTATTTGTTGTTAAGAGAATTTTCAAATATTTGCTTGGAACACCTAATCTTGGTCTATGGTTCAAAAGGAAGAAAGAGTATAAATTGATAGGCTATTGTGATGCTGACTATGTTGGAGATTGGATTGAAAGAAAAAGCACCAATGGACGTTGCCACTTTATTGGAGGCAACATGGTCATGGCTTAGCTAGAAGCAAGGGACAATAGCACTATCAACAACAGAAGTAGAATACATCTCAATTGCAAGTTGCTGCTCTTAAATACTATGGATCAAGAATCAACTTGAAGACTACAACATATTTGAGAGTAACATTCCTATCTTCTGTGATAATACTACTATCATATCTCTTTGAAAAATCCAACCATGCACTCTAGAGCCAAGCATATAGAAATAAAACATCATTTCATAAGAAACCATGTTTAGAAGGGGACCATTAACTTGGAATTTGTTAAGACAGACGATCAGCTTGCTGATATTTTTACAAAACCCCTTATTGAAAATAGACTAATCTGTTTAGAGAAAAGATTGGGATGGTCTGTGTGACTTAATATTTTTGACTATTTGTTGTCCACTAGTAATCTAAGGACACACTGTCTAGCATATTTTCGTGCTCAGAATATGAGCCAGACAATGTGGAATTTGAAATGTTTTTGTAACTTAAGCATTTATTGAGTTCTGAGTCATTAAAGCCAAAACACACATTCATTATTTCATTAATGTGTCGTTTCAATCATTCTTAACCGTACCATCATATTTAATGCCCACTCATTACTTATATTTTCCTATTGTTTCCCAAACGTACTCCCCAAGCTTTCGAAACACTCATCTCTTTTTGCCTTCTCTGCAACCAAACCTCTCAAGCAACCTTAAACCTCTCCTCTCGCCATGGCCAAAGGTAACCCAACTAAGGGCTCTTCTACACAACAACCTCCCTCTCCCTCTCAAGCTTCTGATGAGCACTACAAGGAACCACAACTAGAATCTACGATGGACACGAACAACTCCTCCATTGATATTCATCTTGAGATCAGGAGGGAAAGAAATCTCAACGATGTTGAGAATATTCTGATCAAGCCATAGGGTTTCTATTATGGGAATATCCATGTGGAGTACTTCGTTGATGTCCCTTATCTTGAGGATGCGGCCTCAACGTTTTTAAGTATTTTGAGTTCATGGGGATTAGAGGTTTTTTCAACAATCGCTAGAAGATTACTCTCGGTCTGATTAGGGAGTTTTTGAGGAATGCAACTATAAAGGGGAATGAGATAGTGAGCAAAGTCTATGGTTGTGATGTTTCCATATCCCCCACCACCATTACTCAAGCCATAGGGTGCGAGTTGCACTCCAACTACTTCACGGAGTAGTGGGACTCCAGCTTGGCAGTAGGAACCGTAGAAAGGTTCATTCTTGGACCCAACTATGAAGTGACGCGCAACCAAAAGAAGCTTCATTCGGCCACATTCCCTACATTGTCCAAATTGCTGCTGAACATCATCAACAAGACCATCTTGCACAAGATTGGGTTTAGGGATCATGTATTTGCCCTCCACAGATTCATCCTTTACCACATCATCAAAGGGATCCTATTCAACCTTCCTCACACCCTCTTCTACAACATGATTAGCCACATTCACATTCAATACCTGTCAACTTTTGTGGCCACCTACTACACTGCCCTGATCAACAAGATTCTCTAGAACTCTCACTACTACAACAGACTATATAGAGATCTTCAATCAGGAAGACCAGATGAACTGGACTACGTTGTTGTAGAACTCTCACTTGATGCAGTTCCAAGCCACACAAGCTTGGTTTGGATCGTCCGGAAGCAAATCAATGGAGCTCCATTGAAGCCAAATCAAGAGCTCAAACCAAAAAGGGAAAAGCGGAAGGAAGAAGAAGATGAATTAGAACAACGCCATGATCCGCACGGAACGATAAGCCGAGGAGAATTCGCCACAAGGAAAGCTTCCTTGATAAGAATCAATTTGGTTCACCCAAGAACCAAGAAGAGACTATGCTCTCAAACTAAGCCAAAGCTTTTCATTCACAAATGAGTTATATGAAGTTGTACAAATGAGGCTCTCTTCTACTATTTATAGAGCCAGGCTTGAGAAGAGGGTCATGTAACTAATCTCCACTTAAACATAACGTTTTAAGGCCTAATTACACAATTAAGAAACCCCTTACACAAGTAAATAAAGTTTTCAAAAATTTCCGCGCCAGACCTTTCGCTAAGCTCAACCTTGAGCTTAGCGCAAATTGCGCTGAGCTCAACGTTGAGCTGAGCGAGATGCTTGATCGAAGCAAATCTCCGCTAAGCTCAATTGTGCGCTAAGCGAGATGCTTGATTGAGGCAAATCTCCGCTAAGCTCTATCTTGCGCTGAGCGAGATTATTGATCGAGGCAAAACTTCGCTGAGCCCAAGCTTGCGCTGAGCGAGATATCAGCAAATTTCCAAGTGCTCCAATTTAGCTCCTTTGGGCTTCTTCCTTCTTGGCCTTTGATGAATAACCCTTCCTTTAGTCTCTTGGTCATTTCTTCTTGGAGAATCTTGGCCTTGGATCTTGTCATTGGTCCCTTTAATTCTTGAAGTGCCCTTAGGTCCTCATGTTCATTGACTAGCCCTTTATCAGGTTTCTAACCTCTTCAAGCCTTCTAAAACTGAATCTAGGATTTCAAATCTCAAAGGGACAACCTACCAGGTTCCTTTAACCAACTGAGGAAGGTGATGAAGGCAAAACAAAGTAGTTGAAGAAGAAGAAGGCTACAAAAGTTGTGATCATCTATGATGAAGCTGCTGCCATTCAGCCACTGGCTAACAGAATGAAGAGACTTGCTATTGAGGACTTGCAAAGTGTCCGAACAACACGCAAGGCTGCAACACAATCTGCTAAGGAGTCTTTTGCCAAGAAGCAAAGGCAGACTATTCAACAAGCTCCTCCCAGACCACCCACAACAAAGCCTAGGACAAGGGCCCAATAGAGGGGCAAAGGTGTTGCCAGACCATCTACTGATTCTCTATTGTCAAAGGAGGATTTGGAGTTGATAAAGAAAGGGAAAGCAACTGTAGTAGTTGCTGAAGTTGAAGAGGAGGATGAGTCTGATGGACTAGTCTTCAAGAGACCTTCCATCCCACCAAGACTTGAAGTGTTTGTTGCACCAGAGATTCAACTGATGAGACTAAAATACACAAGAACACGCTAGAGAGGGGGGGGTTGAATAGTGGGTTAGAAAACTTTTTCGCAAACACTATTAGTTCACAAGTTGCCTTCTTGGATATTTGTAAGTTTAAACCAGCAAATATATCATTGCAAAGCAAGGCTTTGAAAATCTTTCCAAAAGAGCATAGTAGGCAAGATGAATATATGTAATCACAAGATAGCAGATGAAAGCTTGTTTTTATACTAGTTCACTCAACCTGAGCTACGTCCAATTCTCCTTTAATAACTGTTAAAGGGTTCCACTATAATCAACTAACTACAAAACAAGTATTCTTCACTGCCACTTTTGGCTACAAGTATTCTAAACCACTACTAGTTATAAGTATGAATCTCCCCCTGAGATTATATTTCCTAAGTATTCTTTTATCACTAAGTCACTCTTGGCTTTTTGTACAAATATGTATAAGATTCAAGTAATTCTCAAAGGAGGATATGAACAAGTTTTGAATCTATATGAGCTTGTAGAAGATGGGTATTCTCTTTTCTCTTAGCTTGTGTTTCTTACTGGGTTTTTCTAAGTGCTTTGCTTGCTATTCAGATTGTTTCTAATGATTTCATTTCAGTTCTTTGCCTTTTTTCTCTCGTTGCATGGAAGCATCTTTATATAGTGAGCTTCATGGATTTGAACGTTGGGGAAGATAGGTTTCCATTGTCTCACAAAAGAGTGTTGAAGTTGCTTTGACAGTGCTTGATGTGATTGGAGTAGGTTTCTATCTCTGTCACAGTTAGCTTTTAGCTTAAGGTGTGCATCTCAATGCCCAAACAAAAGCCCCAATAGACGCATTGTCTGTTGAGCCTCTATTGTCTATGACACAAACGATAGTAACCCAAACAATAGCTGCACCATCTAATGCCCATGCACAAATTGAGAAAAGGCCACGGTTTGAACCTACTGTTCAGATAGAAGATAACCTTGTGTCTCTCCCCACTGGACAAATAGTCACCCATCAGGCTGAACCCATTGTTCAGTTTGAAGCATAGTCTGGACCATCAACTCAGATTGTTGCTACAACATCACCACAAACTCCTCCAAACACTACCATCCCACCATAGAAATCCTCCTTTCCTATCACCATCCTAAAGATGACAGACGCAGTGGTCTCCTATCACCACACTAAGTTTGCCCACATTTCTTCTGGTTTTGATGTAGATGAGGAGATCATCATTAAGTCTTCTGAAGTGTCTACTGCTCCATCATGGAACAACAGACCATTCGACATTGATGGAACCACTCCACCCTCTCACTTTAGGGCAAACACACCGCCTCCTCCTCCACCATCTGGCTCATGGCATCAAAAGATGATGTAGAGATTCTCCCTATATTATGTAGGAGAAAATGTTGAGTCTGTAGCATTTCAAGAAGAGACTCAGATTGAGTCATCAGTAGAGCAGACAACTAAGGAACCACGCATAGCTCCAATAATCAAGCTTCCTCCTTTACAGATAAACCAAGGGAACATACCCTTCCAAAGGCCAGTACACAATACAACTCTTCTAGAAGATGTAGAAGATGATGCTATTCTTGCAAGGAGATTGCAAGAAGAAGAGGATGCCTCTGCCATCCCTCTCATGAGACAATTGGTGCATGAGATAACACACTGGTACAAATGTGTGAGAGAGGAACTAGATTACTTCTCAATAGAACCAGCGTTTCCTGAGCCCATTGATCCGCTGTCGCGCATGGATCAAAACAAGTGATTTTGAAAATATAGTTACGGTAACGACAACTCGAGTATCGTTCTCAAGGATTCTTGTATTATTATTAATCAATGCAGTAACGATTAATGGGGGGTTTCGATTACGATTTCAAGAAAAAGGGATTAAAATAAATTGTGATTATCGAATAAGCTAAAGCAAATCAACCTACTGTATCGATTTTCGACTTATCATTGATCCCTATAAATTCCAATCCCCTAAATGGGTCTGATCCTATTCGACTATAATAACCACTGACAAGTGCAATAGAAATTATACGGAGTATGTTCCTGAATTCCGGATTAAGCAAACGGATTAAAAACTATTGCGAATTAAGCAAATGCAATCTAATCAAACGCGATAATGCAAAAGCTACGTTAACGCGAAATTGATTCAAGATCAAATAACCAATCGAATTTAAGAATTATATCCTATAACAACAATCAAATTAAGCAAATAATTGAGATTATTGGAATAATAAATCAAAGGAAACAGATTGATATGGAATTTATAAAAGAACCTCAAAGTGGAATCCGATTACAGTAGATCGATTCTTCGGAAATTAGTTCTCCATTACCATTGCTCAAAACTCTCAAAATAATTTCGTGGACAGTGAATGAGTGAACAGCAGTGAATGAACAGTGAATATGAGTGAACAGTAGCCGGCCCTAGAGTTTTAAGTAAGGGTTTTGTTGGTATAGAGCAATAACAAGAAAAAGGAATAAGGAGAGGGAGAGAAGACACAAAGTATTTACGTGGTTCGGCACACAATATATGTACCTACGTCCACGGCTACACTAAGATAGACTTTTTATTTTGTACATCTTAAAGCTTACAAGGTGTCTCTATATATAACACTAATGAGACATAAGTTTTACAAACCAAGCGATGTGAGACTTTGGAACTGAGACAACAATCTAACAATTCTCCCACTTGGGGTCTAAGTTCCAAACTGTAGCAGCTCCTTGTAAGCAATGAGTTCATCAACTCTTCACCTAGTGTAGCACCTTCATCTTCAACTATCCTTGAAGGCCAACTGAGGCAATGCAAAGCCTCAGCTTATCAGTTGTAACAGCTTTAGTCAACATATCTGCTGGATTCTCTGATCCTAAGATCTTCAGCAAAGATAAGTCTCCATCATTTATCAACTCCCTGATAAAATGGTATCTTAATTGAATATGCTTGCATCTAGAATGGAAGACTGGATTCTTAGCAAGACTTATAGCACTTTGACTGTCACTGAACATTGAAGCATTATCTTGTTCTTTCCCTAATTCATTGAGAAAATTCTTTAGCCAAATCATCTCCTTAGCTGCTTCTGAGATAGCTATGTACTTGGCTTCGGTGGTTGAGAGAGCAACTCTATGTTGAAGTTTGGACTTCCAACTCACAGTAGTACCTCCCAAAGTAAAAATGTAGCCTGTGATGCTTTTCTTGGTATCAAAATCTCCTCCCAAGTCTGCATCTGAGAATCCCTGTAAAGTGAGATCGCTTTTTCTAAAGCACAAACACATCCCTGAAGTACCCTTCAGATATCTGAGTATCCACTTTACGCCTTCCCAATGCTCCTTTGCTGGATTTGATAGGAACCTACTGACAACTCCCACTGCATGTGCTATGTCAGGTCTGGTACACACCATAGCATACATCAAACTCCCGACTGCTGATGCATATGGTACTCTTGACATGTAACATTTTTCTTCATCTGTCTGCAAAGATTGCTCCTTTGAAAACTTCAAATGAGATCCCAGAGGGGTATTCCTGGTCTTAGCATCTTCAAGGTAAAACCTGTCAAGCAACTTGTGTATGTATTTCTCCTGAGACAACTTCAAAATTCCTTCTGATCTATTTCTAAGAATTCTCATACCAAGGATTTGTTTAGCTGGACCAAGATCCTTCATTTCAAAGCTTTCTGCCAATTGCTGCTTCAACCTGTTAATTTCTGTCATACTAGACCCTGCAATCAACATGTCATCAACATACACAGCAAGGATAATATAGCTGTTAGTATATTTCTTAACATAGCAACAATGGTCCATGTTACATCTGCTGAATCCTGAGTTGCTCATAAACTCATTAAACTTCTTGTACCACTGCCTCGGTGCTTGTTTCAAACCATATAAACTTTTATGAAGTTTGCACACAAGATTCTCCTTGCCTGGCACTTCAAAACCTTCTGGTTGGGTCATATAAATGTCTTCCTCTAGATCCCCATGCAAGAATGCAGTTTTAACATCTAACTGCTCCAAGTGAAGATTCTCTGCAGCTACAATACTTAGAATAACTCTGATGGTAGTCATCTTTACAACTGGAGAGAAAATCTCTGTGAAATCAATTCCTTGTTTTTGCTGAAACCCTTTCACCACAAGTCTCGCCTTGTATCTTCTTCTACCGTCAGATTCTTCCTTTAGCCTATAGACCCACTTATTCTGTAGAGCTTTCTTTCCTTCTGGCAATTTAATTAAAGACCACGTCTTATTCTTCTGAAGGGATGCCATCTCATCTTTCATTGCTAGCTCCCACTCAATAGAGTCATTCCCCTGCGTAGCCTCACTGAAACATTCTGGCTTACCCGCATCAGTTAACAATAAATAATGCAATGAAGGGGAATACCTATCTGGTGGTATTGAAATTCTGTTAGATCTTCTTAGAGGAGTTGATGGTTCTGGTGCTGACTCAACCTCTACGCCTGTACTCTGGTTTCTATTGGCTACATCACTTTCTGAAATTTCTTCAAGTGTTGCTTTCTCAAGAATTTCTTGACAATTTACCTGCACATGTAGATTCTGCAGAAAATTTGTCCTTATAAAATAAATTCTCATTAAAAGTGACGTTCCTGCTTCTGATAACTTTCTTGTTTTGGTCATCCCAAAACTTGTAGCCATACATGTCAGATCCATAACCAATAAAATAACACTTCCTCGCCTTCGGATCCAATTTATCTCTATTATTAGAGTCTATCAGTATATATGAAACACAACCAAAAATTCTCAAATGTGAGAGTTTTACCTCCTTTCCAGACCATACTTCTTCGGACAGCTGATAATTCAAAGGAATTGATGGTCCTCTATTGATGAGATATGCTGCTGTGCTTATTGCTTCTGCCCAGAATGCTTTAGGCAAGCCAGATTGGATCCGCATACACCTCGCTCTCTCGTTCAAGGTTCTATTCATCCTTTCTGCAACACCGTTTTGCTCAGGTGTTCCTGGTATTGTCTTAATCATTCTGATCCCATGTTCTGAACAGAAGTCCTTAAACTCCTGACTATCATACTCCCCGCCATTGTCAGATTTCATACTTTTAACCTTTAGACCTGTCTGATTTTCAACTTCTGTTTTCCACCTTTTAAACACAGAAAACACATCAGATTTATTTTTAAGAAAATAAACCCATACCTTTCTGGTGGAGTCGTCGATAAAGGTGACATAATAGCGTGAGTTTCCAACAGATTTCACTGGGGCTGGCCCCCAAACATCTGTATGCACCAATTCTAGCTTTTCAACTTTAGGAGTCTTCCCTGCCCTTGAGAAGCTAACCTTTTTCTGCTTTCCAAAGATACAGTGTTCACAAACACCAACATCAACATGCTTCAGGCTTGATAGCTTACCCTTTGCCGCCATAAGCTTCATTCCTTTTCCACTCATGTGTCCAAGTCTTTGATGCCATAGGGTTGAATTATTGACAGCCTCAGTAACTGCTACCATATCCTCATCTGCAATCATGTAAAGAGATCCTCGCTTCTTTCCACGAGCCACAACGAGATTGCCTTTTGTTACCTTCCAAGCTCCATCTCCAAAAGTGGTGTAATGCCCTTCCTCATCCAACTACCCTATAGATATTAAATTTCTCTTTAAGGCAGGAATATGTCTGACATTGTGCAATGTCCATAAGGTTCCACTGGAGGTTTTGATTTCAATATCACCTCTTCCGACAATGTCAAGAGATTTTCCATCTGCAAGGTAAACTTTCCCAAACCTTCCGGAAATATAGTTAGACAATAAATCTTTAGAGGGAGTAGTGTGGAACGACGCACCTGAGTCCATAACCCATGAATCAACAGGACTGTCCAAGCTACAAATTAATGCATCATCAAGTTCATTAGTTGCTGCATTTGCGGATTCATCATCATCGTGCTTCTTATTTTTGTGAGTCTTGTTCTTCTTTGGTGCCTTGCACTGATTGGTAAAGTGACCTCTCTTGTCACAATTCCAACAGATAATATCACTTCGAAATTTTGTCTGACCTCTTCCTCTTGACTTTGATCTGCCTCGACCATTCTGACCCTTCTGGGTAGTCCTTCCTCTGCCTTCAGTATTCAATGCTGAATTGGAAACATGGCTAGAAAGTTCTCCTGAATCTCTCTTGCGAACATCTTCGCTTAAGATCAAGTCACGGATGTCACTAAGCTTTAATGTGTTCTCCCTTGCAGAACTACTAACTGCAGTAACAGTTGCAGCCCAGCTATCCGGTAGTGATGACAATAGAATCAATGCCTTCACCTCATCCTCAAATTTAATCTGCACTGACTCCAACTGGGCAAGAATAGTATTAAATTCATTAATATGATCAGTTACAGAGATACCTTCTCCCATTTTGAGGTTGAACAAGCGACGCATCAAGTATACTTTGTTGGCTGCAGACGGCTTCTCGTACATATCTGATAACGCCTTCATCAGGCCTGCAGTAGTCTTCTCGTTTACGATGTTGAACGCGACGTTCTTAGCTAATGTCAATCTGATCACGCCAAGAGCCTGCCGGTCTAGCAAGTTCCATTCTTCTTGCTTCATGTCGTCTGGCTTATCCCCTGATAAGGGTTGATACAACTTCTTCTTGATATAGATAATCCTCTATCTGCATCTTCCAAAAGCTGAAATCTCTGCCATCGAACTTCTCGATCTTCACCTTCCCCTCTTCCAATGCCATTGCTCCCACTGCCTCCTCTAAGCTGAGAAGACTCCCACTAATTCCTCTAAACTAAGGAAATCCTGTGGAGTAACCAAAAGCTCTGATACCAGTTGTTGGTATAGAGCAATAACAAGAAAAAGGAATAAGGAGAGGGAGAGAAGACACAAAGTATTTACGTGGTTCGGCACACAATATATGTACCTACGTCCACGGCTACACTAAGAAAGACTTTTTATTTTGTACATCTTAAAGCTTACAAGGTGTCTCTATATATAACACTAATGAGACATAAGTTTTACAAACCAAGCGATGTGGGACTTTGGAACTGACACAACAATCTAACAGGTTTCACTAACAATCCGAACCAGGTCGGAAAATACAAACCAAGCCCATAAAATTGACCCAAAACAAATTATTTCCTAAGGTCTGCAACTTCAACGAATTATTAAAGCCTTCTACAATCCGAATCAGCTTCTGACTCCAACATGAAAGTTGTAGCTCTTTCTCTTAGCTTTCCAATGAATATTAGAACGCCTCAATCTGATTCCTGTAGCTCCAGTTATGAATTTTCCATTGAAAGTTGCTAATGTTGAAAATAAAATACGAAAATTAAATAAAGCTAGAAACAAACTTAAATATGAAAACACACTAAAATGGTGAAACTAATGAAATAAACTAAGGAAAAGCCTAAGAATAACAGTAGAAGAATGTGCATGAAGATGCACTGATCACCCATGACCGTGGAAGAGAAGCAGAAGCTAGCTACCACAGTCCGCACCATACATCGTGATGCATTGCAAAGATTTTCGAGACCAAGGGTCTCTATCAGACCTCCTTGGCTGATTACATGGGGAGTCTCTCCAATCCAACCTTCCTTCAAGGCCAACTGTGCTAAATATAGAGCCTTATGTTAGCTGAAATTTCAAGGTTCACTACCTAAACAGTTATACCCTCCTAGCCTACATATCAAAGAAGCAATTGATATACACGTTGCTTTAGACCGTATAGTACCAAGGCTACCAATTGTCAACCCCAACATGCTGAAGGGGAAGAAGATTGTGAGAGTAGACAACCTTCCACAGTATGCCCTGCTTGAAGAGAATACAGAAACTGATGCTAGCATCTACTGGCGTGATGAGTAGCATACTCCACACCACAGGCTCATCCTATCTCTCTCATGAAGAAAAGGAGTAGATTGAAACTATTGGTGAAGGCACCTCTTCCTCTAGTAGCTTCATTCGCGTGTCAGACACTGTGGCTATGCCCACATTGCTTACTCCTCATACACCTGGAGACAAAGCACAAGTTGAACAAATGCTTACTGATTACTTTACTAAATACAAGGTTGCTCAATCATTGATAGCAATAGCTGAAGAAGTAAGGCAATTAGAAGAAGCTGCCAGACTCAGAGCTATGCTAGCAAATCAAGAAGAGGATAGAAGACTAAATGCTCTGGCCAAGGAGCAGAAGGCTAAGGAAGATAAGAGAACAAGCTCAGGGAGTTAACCCTGAAGCAAGAGGCTGAGGCAGCTTAGGCTACTGCACTTGCTGCTAAGCAAGCTGCAGATTTGGCTGAAAAGTCTACAGAATCTTCACCAGCCCAAGAGTGTACAGACTTGGTGTCTACACAATCTCGGTCAAGCACTCAAATTACAACTATGCCACTGAATGCTGCAGTCCAATCAAAACCTCAAACTGACTTGGTTGCTCTTAAGACTACATTCGAAGCTAAGTTGGAAGCCAAGTTAGAATCTAGATTTGCTGCCCTGATTGATGCCAAGTTGGAAGAGCATCGAGTCAGCCTGATCAAGGAAGTAACTCTCGCCTTCAACGTGTCACTGGCTGCTCTTCTTGCTCCACCAACTACTCGACCTCCAACTCCACTGCCACCGCCACCGCCATCAGAAGATCCTCTTGCATCAACTACTTGAAGATTGACGCCTCTTCATCAAGATTTTTGTTATCTTCATACCTTAAGTCTTCTCCATTCTTCTTAGTCTAGTTTTTGTTTAAAGACATAACATGTATGGATGATGGCGTTGTATTGTTTGTTGTACACTAAGTTAAAACTTTTATGCTAGGTGTTTGATTTGCTCTGTTTTCCTTCTATCTCTTGCATCACTAGATGATTTTCTTTCTTAGGAACTTATTCTGAGAATTATAATCGATTACACACACTGGGAATCAATTACCAGATGGCCCAAACCTCTTTTGAACCATCTCTGGTATCGAGTTAATCGGTTACCACTAGTGCCAATCGATTATAATGTTGTTTTAAGATTTCAAGAATTTCTCTGTTTCAGTTGCAATCGATTACCATCGAGTTGCAATCGATTACAATTGAATCTTTGAAACTCAGAATTGGTTTTATCTCAATTGTAATCGATTACCTTGCTTCTGCAATCAATTACAATGGATGACAACAAGTTTAAATCATCTTCTGATACACGGGATAATCGATTACACCTTAGTTCAATCGATTATATCTAATATAACGGTCATTTTGAAAGATTTCCAAGATCTAATCTTTGTCTAACTAATTCCAAATCTTTCTAACCTAACCTATATATTTGAACCTATAGCATTTCGTGGAAAGAGACCAACATTCACAATATCTTTTCTATCTTTCATTCATTTGTTAAAATCCAAATCCTTTGATTTGTTTCTCAGATTTGATATTCCTCCGAAAAGCTTTCTTTTGTTCTGCACATGTGTTAATCTCATTTGAGTTTCTGAAAACTTATCTTGCCAATACTGCTATACCCATTTTGAGATTAAACCTTTGAACCCACATAGCTATATCCCTCTCTTGTTCTTCTATGATCTGAGTTTTTTTTTCAACACTTGATCTTGCCTGCTATACTTACTCAGATTAGTTATTCAAATGATCCTTACATCATATTTATCAGCACGTTAAGGTGTTTTTGTTCTTGAATCTTTTTCTATTTGATCTTATTTGTTTAGCATTGTAGGAAGTGCATTCCTAAATGTTGTGTTGAATTAGGAAAGGTTTTCCTAATCTTGTTTCTAGAATAGTATTATTCTAGTGGTTAGAAATTGAATGTTGATGGTGGGTTCACATTCAGTTTTTAGATTCATGTTTCAGGTTGTGAAATCAGGATTTGCTGTGAAGTGTGTATGCATGGTGTGTGTAACAATTTCATAGTGGAACTCCTTGTTAAAGGAAGAATTGGATGTAAATCGGTGGTTGATCGAACCAATATAAAATCTACAGGCTCAATTTCTCTATCCCTTCATCTCTTTCAATTCAGATTTTGACATTAATCATTAGCTTAATTATTATAATAAAATCTTTCATGGTTGAGGTTGTATTGGTTTATTTGTTAAATAACATATTTTTGAAAATGTCTTGTTAAAACTTCAAGAGAGGTGGTGAAAAAAAGTTTTTGTTGGTGAAAAAGAATTTGAAATTTTATATTGCATCAATTCACCCCCCCCCCCCCCCCCATCTTGATGTGACCGGCTGATCCTAACACTGCTCCATCAAAAGCTGGAGAATCCTCTGCCAAACAGTCAACCCCACCTTCTCAACCTTGATTGTGATGGCATTTTCTACTCTTCTCTCCATTCTTTTTGTTAATGACAATGGGAGAGAAAGAGATGTATAGAAAATTTTGATCTAGAAAAATGCTTATTAATAAAAATAGTGATTGGTTCACTGATTTTCTTTACTTTCATACATTGTCTATTATTATCTACTTTAATTATTTCATCTTTTGAACTATCATTTGCATATGCATGATAGACTCAGGGGGAGTTCATCATGTTTATAATTGACATGAAATAATATGTATCTGATATATTATTCTCTATGATTTGTTGTCCATTAATCAAAATTATAACATGTGTTATCATCATAAAAAAGGGCGAGATTGTTAGAACCAAGACATTGGATGATGTATGACCCTAATCCTTTGATGGGTTTTGATAATAACAAATGTAATAATATTTGATCAACTAATGATTTGAAATTGAGTAACTTCAGGGAATCTAAATGATCATAAACAATGGTATGATCTCTACATCTCACTCTAGTACTTTAACTATCTGATAATGCCTCAATAAATAATCAAGCATCCAAAGTGCTTTTAATCGGACAAAGTTAAGCATCAAGAAGCAAACCATGTGAAGTTCATTAGAACAGACGGTACAGGTCTTGGAATAGACTACGCAAAGTCTTGGACCAAACCATGCAATAGTCTCGGATAGACTATGTGAAGTCTCGGACTAGACGATTTAAGTCTTAAGCCAGACTACGCATAAGCATTGGACCAAACCATGCATGGAACTAAGGCCAGACTATATGATGGTTGGACCAAACCATGCTTACTTGGACCAAACTGTGTCTGTCAAGCCAGACCATGTCTATACTGGCCTGGACTGTGTCTGTCAAGCCAGACCATGCCTATGCTGACCCAGACTGAGTTTGTCAAGCTAGACAATGTCTATGCTGACCCTGGACTATGTCTGTCAAGCCAAACAATGTTTGTTTTGTGTTGGAACAGAACATGATCAGATACACATGTTGAGGAATATGTGTTTAATAATCATCTCTTAACTTTAAGAATGCACTGTTTGTTACAGAAAGAAAGGAAGATACTCTTTGAATAACTTTCTTCCATTCCTTGTATGACTACTTGCATGTCTCGAAATGTGTGAAGTTTGTAGGTACAACTAAAAGGCTAATCAACTTTGAGAAGCACATTTAAAGCTAAAATAAGTTGTGACGAGACAGGAACCTAATCCCATCAAATCAAGCTCAGCTAAAGCAACTTCAACACTCTTTTGAGAGACAACAAAAGCCTTTCTTCTCCAACGTTCAAATCCATGAAGCTCTACTGTATAAAGATGCTTCCATGGAAAGAGAAGACCAACGATTCCAAGCCAATCTAATCTGAACAATCTAACACAAGCAAAAAAAGCACTTTAAAAGAAAGCTAGTACCAAGTGAGAAACAAGAGTTGAGAGAAAAGACAAACCGCATCTTCTACAAGCTCATAGAGATTCTACACATATCTATATCCTCTGATTGAGAGTTATTTGAATCTTATTCATATTTGAAAACAAAGCCAGGAGTGGCTTAGTGATTAAAGAACAATTCAGAAGTATAATCTCATTATACTTGTAACCAATAGTGGTTTAGAATACTAGTTGCCAGTAGTGGCATAGAGAATACTTGTAGCCAGGAGTGGCAGTGAAGAATACTTGTTTGGTAATTAGTTGATTATAGTGGAACCTTTTAACAGTTGTTAAAGAAGAACTGGACGTAGCTTAGTTTGAGTGAACCAATATAAAACAAGCATTCTACTTTTGCTGACTTGTGTTTACATCTGTTCATCTAGCACGCCGTGCACTTTTGAAAGGTTTCTAAAAGCTTTGCCTTGAAAGGATATATTTTCTTGTTTAAACCTTCGTATATCTCTAAAGGCATGTTGCGAACTAATACTCATTGCGAAAATTTTTCTAACCCACTATTTAACCCCCCCTACTAATGTGTTCTTGTGTATTTCAAAGATTGTCTTATCTCTTAGCAGAGAAGAGATCTAAACCAACAGAGACTTTGACTATGCATGATTCTTTGTTAAAGGAAACATCATATCTACTGTCGCAAAATTGACTTATGCTCAGCAGATTGTGTTTTAGTCCATCAACAAATAAAACATTCTATATAGAGAGACTAGGAGGAATACCTACTTTACCAGTACCCCTTATCTTCCCTTTTTGATTCCTTCTAAAAGTGATTGTACCACCATGCATTAGTGTCAGGCTTCGGAACATAGACCTTATGCTCGTCATGTGATGTGAGCAGCCATTGTCCAAGTACCAGTGTTTCTTTCCTGCCATCAAGGACATCTACAACAGGAATTATTTTGTTCTTAGGTACCCAAATTCTTCTAGGTCCTTTTGGGTTAATCTTAAAGGCAGATATTTTACCTCTTGTAGGAAATTTCTTGCTTTTGGACTTCATAGTCCAGTTCCTGAATGAGACTTATGATAATCGTTTTATATACGTAAATATTACATCATATTTTGTAGTGATTATCCAATGTTCTCAGGATTTTTGGCTTAGTTTGAAATCATTTAATATAGATTTGTATAGTTTGATAATTCTAACCCTAGGAAGTTATTTTGTGAGAAATATACTCTAATTTATGTGTGCAGGCCTAGATTCAACAGTAAAGGGAGAATACAAGAAGAAGGCATATCTCGCTAAGCGACCCATCTCGCTCAGCGCTTCACTCGCTGAGCGCAACATCAAGCTACGCGAGCTAGGCGGTCTATTACGCGTTGAGCGCCATATTGCGCTAAGCGACATTTTCATTCGAACTGAAGACTCGCTTAGCGGGACATCACGCTTAACGAAAGTTGCTTTCGAACTACATATGCGCTTAGCGGAACACCTGTTCTGAGATGCATTATGCAGTGTCCTGCACTTAGCAGAAGGTTGCGCTAAGCGAGACTTCGACTATATAAGCTGCACTTGTAATAATTTTGAAGCATTTAGACTTTGGTGGATTTGGTTGAGCTGCTTCCTCTGTTTTCCCCTGTTTCCTCTGTTCTCTTTCCTCCATTTTTGTAACCTTTTCAAAGCTTCTCATGACAATGAGAGGCTAATCTATTAGTGTTGAGGACTTGGAACTAGGTGCTGATCATGTAAACGCTTTTCTTCATATCTATTCATTGAAATATTTAGTTTAATGTTCATTTCTCTATCTTTATTCTTGTTATATGATTGGATCAGTTATATATACATGTTTTAGAGTTTACCTGCCATTGACAGATGCTGTTGAACTTGGAACTGAGTTTGAACTCTAATGGAGTCTATCCTATGTCTAGAAATACACTCCATTAGCTTCGCAAAGATCTCTAAGCTTCATCAAACCACTCAACTGAACTTATCGAGACATCGAAAGTGAGGTTGAGCAGTTAGGCTTGATTTGATGAGATCACGTTTTGAGCACTTTTAGATCAAAGTTAATCTGAACTATTAATGTGAATGGAGAATATATCTTATATGTTTACATGGGAAGCAAACCGGTTGAACCAAATCCTCAACATATCCATTATTTCATTCTAAAACTCAAGCACGCCAACTGTTCGATCATAGTCCTGAATCAACATTGTCGTTTTTATTGTTTATTGTTAGTGTTAACTGTAGTGTTTAGTTTAATTTCTATTATTACTTATGTTTCAAGAACAACCAACTTTAAAAACCAAACTAGTGTTTATGAATTGATTACTTTACTAATAGTCAAATACGGACAATTCCCTGTGGATTCGATACTCGGGATCTTCCCTTTTAAACTACTTGTGCGATATTTGGTACGCTTGCCAAAATTATCCAACAACTTACCGGAAGAAGCTTTGTGATGCTTCTTTCTTGTCTGTGAATCCAAGGCCAGATTTGTCATGTGGATGTCTGTTGTATGAAATAATTTTAAGACCCATTAACAAATTTTCTTAGAGTGAGAGATGCAGCTTCTTTGTGCAATTGAGCAATTTCAACTTCATCTTTACTCAAGGTTCTCACCTTGTTGAATTCATAATCAATTCATTCAATTGCCTTCTATGTTGTTCTTTTTTTATCCAGAGTTTACTTTTGCTTTTAACTAAGCATTAGTGATCTATGGTTAGTTTTTGAAAATCATCAGTTAGAGCATTACTAGTTGTGACTAATGTAGAACATTTGTCAGATATCTCAGTAAATGAAAACTCAAGTTCTTCATGCTCTTTTGAAAGTTTCTTTAATTACTTTTTTCATAGATAGATAAGCTTTCGAAAGAATAGATAAGTTAGAGAGAAGTTCTTGATAAGCTTCTTGAAGAGAGAAAAGGTCATTGAGATCTACCTCAGTTTCTTCTTCATCTAAAGCTTCAGACGCAGACGCTGAGGTGTTGTTATCTGTCATTAGACCTTGCTCATTGTTTGGTACATGTCCTCCACTAGACGTAGACGATGAGGGTGCAACGTCTACCATCAGACAAAGTTTGGCTTCTTCATCTGATTCCTCTAATCCTTCATCGTCTATTGAATCTTCTAGATCTTCTCATGTGGACATCAGGCCTTTCTTTCTGGGGAATCTTTTCTTGACTCTTTCCTTTCCCCTGTTAAGCTTTGGACATTCAGATTTGAAATGTCTTGGTGATGGACTATTTTGGCAAGCGTACCAAATATCGCATAAGTAGCTTAAAAGGGAAGATCCCAGTATCGAATCCACAGGGAATTGTCCGTATTGACTACTAGTAAGATTATCGGTTTGATGGGAAAATCACATGCTTGGTTCGAATTGGATCTTCTAGGATGGAATTCGCGCACCAAGAGCAACCCAGAATGAGTTTTAATTCTCGTTCGTATCTCGGTCTACAGAACTCGGATTGGAGTGATTCCAAATCGAGGAGAAAGATGACGTTCTGAACTGAAATTTAGGATCAAGAAACACTCAAAATGGATACGTAAAACGTACAAAACGAACCTGGGAAAAATGGGGCTGGAGGCACAATGCGAGAAATGCGAAAACGAACAAAAACACAAATTGGGACAGAACGAACAACAGGGTAGGCGCCACAAACAATGAGGTTTGATAAGCCTAGGGGATCGCCACAAGAATTGAGGGAATTCTTGATAAGATCAATTGGTTCAAGGAAGAACCCTAGCAGAGACAATTCTCACTTTTTGACAAAACAATCAGAATCTGCATTTTCATTCAGTTCCAAATGATTTATACAAATTTGTTCTCAACAAAATAAGAGAAATGTAAAATCCCAACATTACAAGCATAGCTAATATGTCCTAGTGGTTAAGGCGAGGCAAAGTTTAGTTTGAGGTCAACGGCTCAAAACTGGCTGCAAGCACTTTAACATTATTATTTTTTTAATTAAATGACTAAGTCTGTAAGTGGGCCTTCATTCCAAGCAATCAACAGACAGGACTAGCAACTCTCCCTTGTGGGCCTCCAAGTGTTGGGCCTCTCCTTGCATTTGAACTGCCCTCAGAATAGTCACCATATGTTCCAAAGCTTCTTGGGCCTTTTTAGCTCTTGCTCTTGTCATGGGCCCTCCTATGCCTTGTATCGGGTCTTGGGCTTCCATCTGGTCATGGGCTTGGGCTTTGATGTCCACATCACTTTGGATTGAGTGTGATTCTCTATTGGCAGTTGATGCTTTTTCCAAGCCTCTCATCATCCCCTGGCAGCTTAGAGCTCGTTGGAATCGGACACTTGCAACTTCTAGTCATATGACTATTGTCTCTTCTCATATTTTTAGGGAGGGAAATCAGTGTGCAAATAGTTTAGCTAATTTTGGTGTAAATGAACATGTGGCCTTTACTTGGTGGTCCTCTTTACCTAGTTTTCTTTTGGTTAGTTATGCTTGTAATTGTTGTGGGTTGCCTAACTTTAGATTTTGTTGATTTCTTCTTGGGTTTGGCCTAATCCATCCAATTTCTTTGTATTCTTTGTTATTATTTAGTAATATACAACTTGGACTCGATGATTGGTGGGTTGGAGGGGTGCCAACATAGTTGGAATGTCTTTGGCTCATCCCGAGGTACTCCAGGACTGCGATTTAGATAAAAAAAAAATTAATTACTTTTTCTTTTTATAGGAAAGATTATTAATATGTTTATTTCTTTAGACAATTTTTTACCATGTTATTATTTGGTTCATCATTCATGCATAACTTCAACCCCTACGTGATGATTTGTTTATTATTTATTGACACTCTTAATTAAATAATTATGAGCATAATATACTAAAAAAAAAAATTAGGGTTAGGCAGGTTGGCCTGCACGAGTTGGCAAGTTAAGCGGGTTAGAAACACTCCCTCCCCCCCACTCGTGGGGCGCATCTCGTTTTGCCACCCCTATAATAGACCGATCGATCGTTTGTACTCTATTTAATTTCTTCAAAATAATAAGTCCTCTTTCTTATAATTATCTCAGATTAATGTTTGTTCATGCAGTTTTTGAGCCTTGCTCTTTGATTTTATCATATATGTTCCAAACAAAGCTTCTTGGTTAGGGTTGATGTTACCCTATCTAGAGCCTTGAGTGTAATTTGCCTCTCCCTAGTGGGGTAGATACCTATATATAGGTTTCCTGTTGGGCTTGGGCTGGTCCCTTATCTTTATATGATCTTTTCCTATCCATGCAGGTTACTTAAGCTTTCACCCTTTTGTATTAGGGTTAGAGTTGTGCTTTTCTCTTCTTTTGGGCTTGGTGTGGCCCATCGAGGCTAGCTGATCGGTCTTGGTCCGTGGGCGCTATCTTAATTCCCCTGGGTCAGATCGGCCCTAGAGGCATGTCAAATCAGCCCATGGGGGATTGGTCCCGGAGGGTACACAACCCCGAAGCCTCAAGCCTAAAAGGCAAAGAAGCTTAAGACTTTGGGTAGATCTTTGGAGATCAGTTGAAGAGGCTTAAGACTTTGGGTCAGTCTTTGGAGATTGGTTGGTCCTGAGAGATATTCTTGATTGGCTAGATGGGGATCAACTTAGGAGGGTACAAAATGCTAAAGCCTTTAGCTTGAAAGGCGGGAAGGCTAAAGTCTTCAGGTCGATCTTTGGAGATTGGTTGGTCCCGAGAGATCCAGTGATCGGATTTTTAGAATCAGCCAGTTAAATCAAGAGATTCATACTTATAACCAGTAGTGGTTTACAATACTAGTTGTCAATAGTGGCATAGAGAATACTTGTAGTCAGAAGTGGCAGTGAAGAATACTTGTTTTCTAATCAGTGATTATTGTGGAACCCTTTAATAGTTGTTAAAGGAGAACTGGACATAGCTCAGTTTGAGTAAACAAGATTCTACTTATTGTCTTGTGATTACATTTATTCATCTTGCATACTGTGCTCTTTTCAAAAGGTTTTAAAGTTTTGCCTTGCAAGGATATATTTGTTGGTTTAAACATACATATATTTAAGAAGGCAACTTGTGAACTAATAGTGTTTGTGAAAAAGTTTTCTAACCCAATATTCAACCCCCCCTCTAGTGTGTTCTTGTGTATTTCATGTTAGGATCTACCGGGTAATCAATCAAGGGGGGGCTGAATTGATTTAACGTAAAGTGACAGATTCTTTTCCTTAAAAGATTTTTCACCACCGCTCTTGAGGTTTTAATAAAAGCATTTTCAGAGAATGTTATATTGATTGAATAAACCAGAAAAATAACCTCAGCTTAAGAAAGAAATGATTTAGAACAAATTATCTTGATAAAGATCAAATGCTAAATTGAAATAGATCAATGAAAAAGGTTAAAGAACGAAAACACCTTGATGTGCCAATATAGCTGATATGAGATCAATTCAAGAAACTCCAATATGAGCAAATTTAGCAATCAATAACTAATGTTGAATCACCTCAGTTCATGAAAGAACTAGAGAGGGATATAGCTGTATAGGCTCAAAGGTTAATCTCAAAAGGGTTTAGCAATAAGAACAAGAATGAGTTTTTCTGAAACTTAAGAGATTAAAAGATGTGCAGAAAAGCAAAGAGCAAACTTCAGAGCAATATCAAATCTGAAAATTAAATCAAAGGATTTGGATTTTTGACAAATGAAAGAATGAAAAGATATTGTGAATATTGGTCTCTCTGCACAGAATGCTATGGGTTAAAATATATAGGATGGGTCAAAAAGATTCAAAGTTAGTTAGACAAAGAATGAATCTTGAGAATCTTTCAAAATGACCGTTATACTAGATATAATCGATTTGTAGTAAAGGTGTAATCGACTATCCCGTGTATTAGAGGATGATTTAAACTTGCTGTCATCTATTGTAATCGATTGCAGTAGACTTGTAATCGATTGCAAACAAGACAGAGCCAATTCTGAATATCATAGATCATCTGGTAATTGATTGCTACAAGATGGTAATCGATTGCAAATGAAACAGAGCAATTTCTAAATCTTAGAGATTATCTTGTAATTGATTGCAGCTCGATGGTAATTGATTGCAATGGATACAAGACAATATCTGAACTCTGAAATTAACATTGTAATCGATTGCAGTGATTGGTAATCGATTAACCCGATACTAGAGATGGTTTCAAAACTGATTAGGCCATCTGGTAATCGATTGCAATCACTCAGAATTAGTTCCTAAGAAGTAAATTATCTAGTGATGCTAGAGATAATAGAAAACATCAAGCAAGAATGATATGGCTTAGTCTATAACACACAATACAATGCCATCGTCCATACATGTTATGGCATAAAAAGAAAATACTAGACTAAGAGAACGGAAAAGACTTAAGGTATGAAGATACCAAAAATCTAAATGAAGAGGCGAGGAGTCAATCTTCATTTCAGAGGTAGCTCAGCTTGCTCACTAAGCGGTCCTTCAGCATCATCAGTAGCAATATGATCTTCCTTATGCTCCCATCTAGCATCTATTCCCCCAAGCCCATTTGTTTTAAGTGTTCAGTTGTGAGTTCACCTTCTAGGCGGGCAAAATCTGTCACCACATCATCAGTTTTGACTCCAAAATGATTAAGGATGCGTGACACTAGAACTAGGTAAGCTATCTTGAAGTCATTGGGCTTCCCAATTTTCTACATATGGTCGGTAATGGCAAATATCCAATCCACTTGATAGTTGTTCTTCATAAGGAACAACAGCAAAAGGTCATCTTCAGAGAGTGCTACATGATTACTCCCCCGTGGTAAGATAATCCATGAAAGGATGTAAGCGAGCAGACGATCTTCAATCTTCATTCATCCAACTAGGAACCTATTGCGAATAGGTGACAGAGCGCACGTCAAACACACCATCAAAAGTAACTAACAAACACATCATTACAGCCACAATGAAAACCAACAAACTCAGCTAATTCCTCCAAATCAGAAGGCAAATCCGTGCAACTGTCAACCATATAATTAATCACATCTAAACAGAAAATAGAATGGTTCTCTGTTGGATGCTTCATGGCATCAAAAATGTTAAACTACACCACATCATCACCAAACTCCATGGAGAGCGCTCCTGCATGCACGTCAATCTTTGTCCTAGCTATCATCAAGAAGGGTTTGCCTAGAATCAAAGTGGAGCCATGAATGAAAGACTCATCCTCCATATCCAAAATGTAGAAGTTTGTAGGGAAAATCAACTTGTCAACTTGGACAAGCACATCCTCCAAGACTCCAAGTGGCTGCACAGTGCTCTAGTTTGCCAACTAAATGACCACATTGGTTGGTTTCAAATCCCCAAGCTTCAATGATTTGTACACAGATGAAGGTCATCATTAATTGAGGCACCCAAATCTAGCATAGCATCTACAAATGTGCAATTGCCTATGGTGCATGGGACGGTGAACGTGCCAAGATCCTTGCACTTCTGAGGCATGGGAGACTATAGAATGGTAGAAACATTTATGCTCTAAATGAGTGCAGATTCATTTCTTCCCATCCTCACTTGCTTGTCACTCCTCAAATTCCTTTTATATGTGCACAACTTCTCGAGAAACTTCGCATACTTCGAAATCTGCTTGATGGCATCAAGGAGAGGAATGTTGATCTCAACCTTTCTGAAGGTCTCCATCAATCACTATCTAGCTCCAGTCTCTTAGGTTGAGCCACTTTGGATGGAAAGGGTAGAGGAGTAGCCTTTTTGGAATAGTTGCATCCAGATCACTTGGCTTTTGAGAGCTTGTTGCAGCAGCATCATCACTAGTCTTCTGAGGTCCTGAATCCATTACTCGAGAGTTCAGCTCCTTGCCTCCCCTCAAAGTCATGGCACTCACATTCCCCTAGGGAGGGGGAACTGCTTGGGAAGGAATATTGCCTGAGCCTTGTGAATGCAAGTGGTTCACAATGGTGGCCAGTTGGCCAATCTGAGTCTACAAATCCTGGATGCTTGCACTCACATTCTATTGGAACTGAACATTGCTTGTGGCCATTTGCTTCACCAAATCTTCTAATGAAGGCCCTGTAGAAGGAGGGGACTGTTGAACAGGAGGTTCTTGGTGGTGTCTCAATGGGGATGGCTGGTATCTACCACCTGAACTAGGATGTTGGTATCTTTGTTAGGGTTGCCCTTCCCAAGACCATATTTCAAGTTAGGGTGGTCCTTCCATCCCTCATTGTATGTAGATCATATTTTTGCTGAGGTGGTCTGTACTATTGGCCAGTGTTGATTCCAACAACATCTTCAGTCTCTTGAAGAGCAGGACATGCATCTGTAGGATGTTCTGCTGAAGTGAAAATGCCACATACATGATGGTTAATTACTTGAACTTGTTGCTGTTGGCCAATGGCTAGCTATCTAACAAGGGAAGTAAGCTCTGAGACCTTGTTTTCTAGCCTGTGACAAGCATCAGTGGTCACTTCATGAACTCTAACAGTAGATAAGGCTCTAGTGGTAAACTATTGAGAATTCTCTGCCATGTTGGAAAACCACTGTCTAGTAGTAGTTGGGATCTTGTCTATCAAAGCTCCTCCACTAGCAGCATTAACCATGCCTCTCTCCATGGGAAGCAATCCTTCATAGAAATATTGGATGAGGGGTTGTCCACTAATGCGATGATTAGGACAGCTTGGACACAACTTGTTGAACCTCTCCCAGTACTCATACAAAGTCTCCCCAAATAGCTATCTAATGCCACTGATGTCTTTTCAAATTGTCCCAATTCTAGAGGCAGGGAAGAATTTCTCCAGGAATTGCCTTTTCAAATCATTCCAGCTTCTAACAGGCACTAGATTGAAGTACAACCAGTCCTTGGCAAAGTGCACAATAGAGAAAGGAAAATCCTTTAGCTAAATGTAGTCTTCAGGCACAACATTTGGTCTCCTAGTGGAACAGACCACATGAAACTTTGTCAAATGCCTATGAGGATCTTCACCTGCAAGACCATGAAACTTGGGCAACAAATCGATTAATCCAAACTTGAGCTCACAGTCAACATCAATTTTAGGATATTGGATGCACAAAGGTCGGAAACCAATGTCAAGTGCAACCAACTCTCTCAAAGTTCTTTCTTGATGTTGATGGTCTGCCATGTAGTCGGAATAAAGATCAGTAAAAACAGTACCAAGTTCAGAATCAACAGAATCAGAAACAGAACTAACACTATCAAGTTTTACACTACTCAAGTCAACTACCCCATGGTGATCAACTACACTATTACTACTATGCCTATTCAACCTATGAAATGTTCTATCTATTTCAAGATCAAATGAATAAAAACTACCAGGAGCAGACCTAGTCATGCATAATTGAAGAAAAAGCAAGTGAATAGTAAAAACAAGATGAGCTAAATTGACTTAGAAATTGCAAAGGCTATGCAAATGATTTTTAAAAAATACCAAATCACCACAGTAAAAGTCATGAAAATAAAAAAACAGCACTTAGAGAAGGAATTTGGGGATTTCGACCCCAAAGCTTCGTAGTAAGTCCCTTACATGGAGCTATTGATCAATGGTTTTTATTAGGGCCACCCACCAATTTTCAGCCCAATTGGAGAAAGTCATAGAAAATTTACCGGAATGTCACTACAACTAAATTGGTCAAGCTGCTGAAAATTTGCTTAAAATGGGGGATAAACCTTGGATACTAAAATTCAACCGAATCCTAGTCAGTGAAAATTCGAATCAGCCAAGTACCTACAACAATGCAAAAACAAAATCAACCAAGGAAACTGAAAACATAATGAGTGATATTGATGGGAACACAGATAGGGACAAAGAAAATGAGGCACTTGGAGGACTTGGGGGACCCATGACAAGGGCAAGAGCTAGGAAAGCGAAGGAAGCTCTTGAACAAGTGGTGACTAATCTATTAGAGGCCCAACAATCTGCTGAAACCCAACACTTGGAGAATAAAGTTTTGACATGTATAGCTCACTTGGAGTGAGAAGAGCCAATCTGAATAACAAGACTTTTAATTTGCTTTTGGGGTTATTTTCTTTTTAGTGTGTGGCTGTATATAAAATAAAATAATAATATATATATTGGCTACAGTAGGATTAGAACCCAAGTCTTTTTATAAGGATTTGTTATTCTTAACTGCTACTACATGTCAGAAACGCTTGTCCTTAAGAGTTTTGTTTTTTCTTTTGTTTGCTTAAGTCTAGTGCATAAACTCCTAAGCTGAAATGTATTAAAACAATTGGAGATCAATAAGAAATCAGAATGATATTTTTGTTCAGACTTGTGAGAAAATCTCTCTGCTAGGGTTCTTGGTTGAACCTTTGATCTTATCAAGAATTCACATTCTTGTGGCGATCTTCCTTGTTGGCTTATCAAACCCAGGTTTGTGGCGCCCTAAAAACCAGTAACCCTCTTGTTCCTTTTCACTGTTCATCTTTGAATTCACGTTCTAATTTCAATTTGGTATTTTCTGTTCGATTTTTCTCTGGCCCATATCTCACGTTTTACGTGTCCAATTTTAGCGTTTCTTGAGTCTTTTTCGTAGTTCAGAACGTGAGTGTTCACCTCGTTTTGGAATCGCCGCAATCGGACTTCTGGGCTGCGAGTTACGACATTATCCTAAGCGCAGTCTGATTTTGTGCCCTAAAACAGCTTGTTTCAAAATTTCATGAAGGGGTTTCGTATCAGATATGAATTAACTTCTAAAGCAGAACACCTAGCCTAGAACAGAACACAAAAACTAGAATACTACCTAACTAGGAAAATGAAAACAAAACACTACTCTACAAAATCAAAATTGCATAAGTGAATGAAACTAAATTGCAAACTGAAACATAAATGTGCAAACTAAAACAAAATTGCACAAGGTTGAAACAGAGATGCACAAAACCGAAACAGAACAAAAATTAAAATTGAAAACCAAAATATAACTAATTACAAGAATTGAAATAGGGAACCGATAAATTGTATCCCCAGTAACGGCGCCAGTTTTGACGGAGCGCGCATCGAACACACCGTCAAAAGCATATGAGTTCCCTAATAAATTTTGCAATATAAGGCTAACTCAAGTCATTTCCTCAAAGATATAATTCATCAAACACCTTGCATTCAATTAAAAATAGGGGGGATTTTGTGTGATTTTCAGAAAATTAAGCAAATAGAGCAACTTAAATCAATAAATAAAAACAGAATCAAAGAAATACAACTCAAGAATCTATGTTTATGGAGAAATAATTACAATTCCAACAAGGATAAGTCAAATTCATGCTCATGGAAATACGAAATTTAAGGCAATCACCTCACATTTTTCGAAAAAATTCGGATTACTATCGCATTCCTAAATTTCCCAAATTCACGCACGTATCGTATTAAGGCACAATTAATCGATTGCAATTGACCCAAATTCATATTTAAATTCCCTAATCTAATTATTATCATACATTAAACAAGGAAATTGAAAATCGAAAAAAGGGGAAAAAGGGTTTTCATGAGCATAATTCAAAATTGAGAATAGAGGAACTCATATTTACCCACAAGCACATGATCCTTGGGTTGCAAACGGGTTTAGCCCTCCATGAAGATCTTCATGGGAGCTCCAATAGGGCTGCACGAAATTGGAGAAGAAAGGGGAGAAAAGAGAAGAAAAGAGAGGAGAGAGAAGAGAGCACTTTAAATTCCCAAGGTGAAATTTTATAAAATGTAGTGTCTCCCTTTTACAAAGGGGAAAAGCTATATATATCATGGACTAAAACGTGGGTCTCTAAAGGAGGACTGAAACCCACTCAATAAAATGCTACCTTAACTAATTAAAATTACCAAAAGGTCTCTATTTACAAACTAAACTCGATATTATTACAAGTGCAGTACTGTAACATTGAATCCCTTATTTGACCCCTGAAACGTTCGAATTAGCCAATCCTTGTGAGACACGAAATTCCAAATCTCCTCCTTAGCTTTTGGACAAGACAAAAATAATTAAAATCAATGACTTGTGTCAAAATTTATGAGCTGCACAAGGGATAGTGTCAAAAGCATCAATAAAACATGACAAATGGCAATATTAGACACTTGGACTAAAAATGACTCAATCTCACAAAACTCATCTAAAGGGTCAAAATGAGGTATAAAAATATGTCTAAACTATGCTAAATGCAACTCTAGACTATGCTAAAATACACCCTATCAATAGGCATATTAGGATCATGAACCATAGCCTTGTAGACATTGGTTTTGATGTACTCGATGTTCTCCATGTCCTTGATAGCCTTCATTGTTGGCTCTACTTCATTAGCCACCCTCTCAATCCCAATGATGGAGAACCAAAGGGCTTGGTCCATCTGAATGTGCTTGCTACGAACATGGGATTGGAGATACCCGGTTTCCCCATTTATACTTAGATTATTGTAGAAAACTTTCACAAGGTTGGGGTAGTAGGTACCTTTTAACTCAACCAAGTCGACCAATCCTTGGTCATCGAGAATGTTCTATAAAGTGAAGCCTTGCTAACCTAGCTAGTCTTTAGATAGATACCGGGGTTTGACAATCTCCTTTCTTGAGAACTCTCGTGCAAACGCAATCTCTTTACCTCTGGAACGAAATCAGTTAAAGCTTGGACGAGGTGGTTGCCTAGGAGGAGGAGAAGGAGAGCGAGCACCTGGTCGTATTTTTCACTTTGAGGGTTCCCTTCAAAGGTTAGATGGTCCTTCCATTGTGGCTTTCCCTTTCTCTTAGGTTATCTTCCTTGCAATGCGCTTTTGAACTTGAACCGAAATTGATCGATTAGTGCATGATTTGGTATGAGTTTGATGTGGGGAAGAAGAATCAACCATTGGGGTTTAAATAGAGTGAATAGGGCTTGTTTTGGCGTTTAGAGAGAAGAGGAAGGGTTTTCAAAGAATGGACTTTCTAATTTATACGGAATGAACCTCCATTTCCCTTTTAAAATTCCCAAACTGTTGCGTGGTAATTGATTGTTGCTTGCTGTAATCGATTGCTTCAAAGACAAAGAAATATTGCTTTGAAAATTATGATATCTGTAATCGATTGCCTTTAAGCTGTAATCGATTGCTTCAGAGATAGAGAGTTTTGTCTTGAAAAATCTAAATGTGGTAATCGATTAACCCGATAGTATGAGCAAAATTTTAAGTGATTTCTGAAGCTGGTAATCGATTGCCATTCTGGTGTAATTGATTGCTTTTTTGACATAGGGGATTTTCAAGCTTCAGATGTCACATGGTAATCGATTAGCTTACCTTGTAATCGATTAAACCGTGTTTTTCATGAAATTTTTTGAATGCAGAACACAGATGTAATTGATTGAAGCAACATGTAATTGATTAGAATGCATGACAGATCAATAATTTGTTAGAACCAAGACATTGGATGATGTCTAGCCCCTAATCCTTTAATTGATTTTGATGATATCAAATGTGATAATATTTGATCAACTAATGGTTTGAAATTGAGTAATTTCAGGGAACCATATTCATCACAGACAATGGTATAATTTCTTCTATCTCACTCTACAGTATTAATTGTCTAAAAAGGTTTTCATAACAATTCAAGCATCCAAAGTGCTTTTAAATCAAACTACGTCTAATAGAATAGACCATGGAATGATCTCAGAACAGACTATGCAAGTCTTGGACCAGACCATGCAATAATCTTGGAACAGACTATGCAAGTCTCGGACCAAACATGTAGGAGTCGTGGAACAAACTATGCAAAGTCTGGGACCAAACTAAACAAGTTGGGACCAGTCCATGCAATAGTGCTAGACCAGACCATGCAAAGGTCGTGGACCAGACTATGCTATAGTTGGACTAGCCATGCTAGAGTCAAACCAGACTATGCATGCATTCTTGACCAGACCATGTGTAGTTCACTACTCTATAGACAACATGTTTAATTATTATAACTTGACTTTATGAACGTTGTGTCTAAAAACAGAAAGAAAGGTAGATCCTACTGAAACACTTTTCAAATATACCTTGTATATCTGTTTGTTTGTCTCATGTATGGTGAAGTCTAGTAGGTACACTAAAAGGCTAATCTGCATCGAGAAGCACACCTATGCTACAGTAGAGTTGTGACAATGCAAGAACCTGCTCCTCTCTGATCAAGCTCAAGCTAAAGCAACTTCAACACTCCGCTATGAGACAATGGATCAATCTTCTACAAAGTTCAAATATGTGAAGCTCTGCTATAAATAGATGCTTCCATGCAACGAGAAGACTAATGAATAAGAACGAAATATCTAAGAAAGCTAAAAGAAAAGAAACTTCATCTTGTACAATGATCACAAAGATTCATATATTTATTCATATCCTCTCTTTGAGACTTACTTGAAACTAATTCATATTTGAATAGAAAGCCGGGAGTGGCTTAGTGATCAAACAATACTTGGGAAGTATAATCTCAGGGGAAGATTCATACTTGTAACCAGTAGTGGTTTAGAATACTCATAGCTAGTAGTGGCATAGAGAATACTTGTAGCCATAAGTGGTAGTGTAGAATACTTATTTGTAATCAGTTGATTATAGTGGAATCCTTTAATAGTTGTTAAAGTAGAGTTAGATGTAGCTCGGGTTGAATGAACCAGTATAAAAACAAGCATTCTACCTTTGTTACCTTGTGCTTACATTTATTCATTTTTCACCCTATGCAACTTGAAAAGGTTTTAAAAGCTTTGTGTTGAAAAGATATATTAGCTCGTTTTAAAACCTTCATAATCTATAAAGGTAAGCTTAGAACTTATATCTGTTGCGAAAAGATTTATACTTTAACATAACCCACTTTTCAACCCCTCCCCCGCTCTTCTAGTGTGTTCTTGTGTATTTTAGTTAGTATCAAAGCCAGGTCTCTGATAAATATCTTCATAGATAAAGAGCTAAAGGTCCTCCACAAGCCATGGAGAAGAGTGTTGAAGTTGCTTTAGCTGAGCTTGATTTGATAGGAGCAGGTTTCTGTCTTTGTCATAGCTTGCTTTTAGCTTTAGGTGTGCTTCTCAAAGCTGATTAGCCTATTGGCTGTACCTACAAACTTCATACATTTCGAGACATGCAAGCAATACGAGGAATAGAAGAAAGTAAGTTCAAAGAGTATCTCCCTTTCTTTTAGTAATGAACAATGCCTTTTTTTTTGTGTAAATAATTGATTATAAAGCACATATTCCTCAACACATGTAACAGATCATGTTCTATTCATAGACATCGTCTGGCTTGACAGACACTGTTTGGCCTTGCTCAGACATCGTCTGGCTTGATAGACATAGTCTAGTCTAGCTTTAGACATGGTTTGGCTTGACTATACTGAAAATACAAGAACACACTAGAAGGGGGGGGGGGGGGTTGAATAGTGGGTTAAAAACTTTTCCTAAATACTATTAATTCACAAGTTGCTTCCTTGGATATATGTAAGTTTAAATCAGCAAATATATCCTTGCAAAGCAAAGCTTTGAAAATCTTTTCAAAAGAGCACAGTTGGCAAGAAAAAATATATGTAATCATAAGACAGCAAATGAGAGCTTGTTTTTATACGGTTCACTCAACTTGAGCTACGTCCAGTTCTCCTTTAACAACTGTTAAAAGGTTCCACTATAATCCACTGATTACAATCTGGCTACAAGTATTCTCTATGCCACTACTGGCTACAAGTATTCTAAACCACGTCTGGTTACAAGTATGAATCTCTCCCTGAGATTATACTTCCCAAGTATTCTTTTATCACTAAGCCACTTCTAGATTTCTATACAAAAATGTATAAGATTCAAATAACTCTGAAAGAGAGGATATGAACATGATAGAGGGCTAGTCAATGAACATAAGGACCTAGGGGCACTTCAAGAATTAAAGGGACCAATGACAAGATCCAAGGCCAAGATTCTCCAAGAAGAAATGACCAAGAGACTAAAGGAAGGGTTATTCATCAAAGGCCAAGAAGGAAGAAGCCCAAAGGAGCTAAATTGGAGCACTTGGAAACTTGCTGATAGCTCGCTCAGCGCAAGCTTGGGCTCAGCGAAGTTTTACCTCGATCAATCATCTCGCTCTGCGCAAGATAGAGCTTAGCGGAGATTTGCCTCGATCAAGCATCTCGCTCAGCGCACAATTGAGCTTAGCGGAGATTTGCTTCGATCAAGCATCTCACTCAGCTCAACGTTGAGCTCAGCGCAATTTGCGCTAAGCTCAAGGTTGAGCTTAGCGGAAGGTCTGGCGCGGGAATTTTTGAAAACTTTGTTTACTTGTGTAAGGGGTTTCTTAATTGTGTAATTAGGCCTTAAAACGTTATGTTTAAGTGGAGATTAGTTACATAACCCTCTTCTAAGGCCTGGCTCTATAAATAGTAGAAGAGAACCTCATTTGTAATAATCATATATCATATAACTCATTTGTGAATGAAATAAGCTTTGGCTTAATTGAGAGCTTAGCCTCTTCTTGGTTCTTGAGTGGAACCAAATTGATTCTTATCAAGGAAGCTTTCCTTGTGGCGAATTCTCCTCGGCTTATCGTTCCGTGCGGATCGTGGCGTCGTTCCAATTCATCTTCTTCTTCTTTCCGCTTTTCCCTTTTGGTTTGAGTTCTTCATTTGGCTTCAATGGAGCTCTTTTGATTTGCTTCCGGACGATCCAAACCAAGCTTGTGTGGCTTGGAACTGCATCATGCATGCATCAGAACAAGTGTTGATTTTGTGTGAGCTTGTAGAGGATGGGTATTCTCTTTTCTCTCAACTCATGTCTCTCACTAGGTTTTTCTCAAAGTGTTTTGCTTGCTATACAAATTTCTTTTAATGAGTTCATTTTAGTTCTTTCATGTTTCATAATCTTTTCTCGTTGCATGGAAGCATCTTTATATAGTGAGCTTCATGGATTTGAATGTTGCAGAAAATAGGTTTTCGTTGTCTCACAGAAGAGTGTTGAAGTTGCTTTGACTATGCTTGATGTGACTGGAGCAGGTTTCTGTCTCTGTCACATTTGTCATTTAGCTTAAGGTGTATATCTCAATGTTGATTAGTCTTTTGGCTATACCTACATACTTCACACAATTCGAGACATGCAAGCAAATATGAGGAATAGAAGAAGGCAAGATCAGAGAGTATCTCCCTTTCTTTCTATAACAACATTGTCTTTATTTGTGTAAATAATTAATTACAAAGCACATATTCCTTAGCACATATGATAGACCAAGTTTTGTTCCTGCACACACAACGTTTAGCTTAACAGATACAGTCTAATCTGACTGAGCATGGTCTGGAATGAAAGACATGGTTTGGCCTAGCTTCAGACATCATCTAGCTTAGCTTCAAACATCGTCTAGCTTAGCTTTAGACATCGTCTGACCTGACTTAATCATTGTCTTTCTTGACTATGCACTGTTGATCGTGTTCCATACATGGTCTGGTCTAGTGCATATGCATAGTCTGGTCCTAGACTTGTGTTGTCTGTCCCAAGACTTCACATAGTTTGTTCGAGACTTTTGTATGGTTTGGTCTTAGACTTTGCATGAGTCTTTTCAAGACTTAGCATAGTCTGTTCCAAGACTGTACAGTCTGATCTTATGAACTTAGCATGGTTTGTTCCAAAGCTTATTTTAGTCTGATTAGAAGCAATTATAGTGTTTGATTAATTGTTACGAGTTATCAGACAATTAAGACATAAGTGAAAGATCAAGTGGTTATACCATTGTCTATTGTCACTTTGATTTCCTGAAATCACTTATTCTGAAATCATTAGTTGATCAATTATTATCACATTTGTTATCATCAAAACTTATCAAAGTATTAGGGGTCTGACATCATCAAATGTCTTGGTTCTAACATATGTGTGGTCTGGTTTGATAGACATGATTTGGCTTAGCTTCAAGCATCGTTTGGCTTAGCTCAATCATGGTCTGTCTTGACTACGCGTTGTCTAGCCATGTTGCATACATGGTCTGGTCCAATACTTATGCATAGTTTGGTCCCAGACTTGTATCGTCTAGTCCACGACTTCACATAGTCTATCCTGAGACTATTGTATGGTCTGTTCCAAGACTTGTACCGTCTGTCTTCATGAACTTCTTATGGTTTGTTCTGAAAATTTTCTTAGTCTGATTAAAAACATTTTTGGATGCTTGATAAGTTATTAAGTGTTATCAAACAATTAAGATAGAGGAGTGAGATGGAGAGATTATACCATTGTCTATGATCATTTTGATTCCCTAAAATTACTCAATTTCAAATCATCAGTTGATCAAATATTATCACATTTGTTATCATCAAAACCCATCAAAGGATTACGAGTTAGACATCATCCAATGTCTTGGTTCTAATAATCTCCCCCTTTTTGATGATGACAACACATGTTATAATTTTGATTAACAAACAATAAATCACATAGAATAATATATCAAAGTGCAAATTATTTCATGTCAGTTAATGATTTGCAGTTATAAACATGTTGAACTCCCCCTGAGTCTATCATGCATATGCATATGACAATTTAGAGCATGAAATGACTTAAAGCGGATAACAGCAGATAGATATGAATTTGAAGAAAATTAGTGAGTCAATCATTATTTTATTGAAAAACATAAGCATTGTTTGGGACAAAATTTTCTATACATCCAAAATTATCTCCCCCTTTGTCATTAACAAAAAGAGTGGAGAATGGAGTAGAAAACGCCATCACTATCATGGTTTGGAAGGTAGGGTTGACTGTTTGGTTGAGGATTCTCTAACTTCTGATGGAACAATGGTTGCAGGAGGATCTTCAATTGGCGGTGGTGGAGTTGGAGGTGTAATAAAGCGAGGAGCTAGGAGAGCAACTAGTGATGCATTGAAAGCAAGGGTCACTTCCTCAATTATGTTGGCTCTATGCTCTTCCAATTTGGCATCAATCTAAGCAGCTATTCTAGAGTCCATCTTGGATTCCAACTTAGCTTCCAATGCAGTCTCAAGAGCAGCTATGTCAGGTTGAGAATCTAACTGTGTTGCAGCACTGAGAGGAATGGCTACAATTGGAGTGCTCGATCTAGATTTAGTAGACACCAAATTATGCACTCTTGGGCTGGTGTTGATTTTGTAGACTTTTTAGCCAAGTTTGCAGCTTGCTTAGCAACAAGTGCAGCAGCCTGAGCTGCCTCAGCCTCTTCTTTCATGGCTAACTCCCTGAGTCTTCTTTCTTCTTCTTCCTTGGCCTTCTACTCTTTGGCCAAAGCATTGAGTCTTCTGTCCTCTTCTTGAGCTGCTAGCATAGCTCTCAATCTGGTAGCCTCTTTTAGTATTCTTACTTCTTCAACTACTTTAGCTGCTGCCTTAGCTACTTCTATGGCTACAACTATCAGAGCCTGAGCAGCCTTGTACTCTGCGTAGTTCTCAACAAGCATCTTCTTAGCTTCAGCTTCATCTGCAGGCATGTGAGGGGTCAACAATGTGGGAAAAGCCATAGTATCTGACACGTGAATAAAGCTGTTGGAGGAAGAGGTGCCTTCACCAACAGTGTCAATCTTCTCCTTCTCTTCATCAGTGAGATTGGATGACCTTGTGGTGTGGAGCATGCTGCTCATTACATTCTACTAGTAGATTTCAGCATCTGATTCAATATTCTCTTCAGGCAGTGCTCTTGCTGGTTGAGGCAGGGGCTCAATGTCTGGTATGTGTTGTGGAAGGTTGTTTGCTTTCATAATCTTCTTCCCTTTCATCTTGTTAAGGTTGACAGTTGGAAGCCTAAGGACTATACAGTCTGGAGCGACGCGTATATCAGTCTCTTCGCTGATGTGTAAGCTTGGAGGATACAACTATCTGGGGACAGATCCTTGAAACTTCAGGAGACACAAGGCCTTATAGTCTACACAACTAGCCTTGAAGGAAGGATGGCTTGGAGCCACTCCTTGTGTAATTAGCTGAGGAGATCAAATAGAGACCCTAGGTCTTGATAGGTGACGTAAAGCATCACGGTGCTTTGTTCTAACAGTGGCTTCCAACTTCTTTTTTTCTTCTTCTGACATTTCTTTTGGAATTGTTGGTTCCACAGTGAAGTAGTCCATTCCCTCTCGTACACAGTTGCACCAATGTGCAATCTCATGCACTAGTTGTCGCATCAAAGGGATGGTAGAGGCATACTCCTCTTCTTGCAACCTTCGTGCAAGGTCAGCATTGTCTTCTGCAGCATCTATAAGAGTTGTGTTGTGAATTGGCCTCTAGTAGGGAATGATCCATTGATCTATTTGTAGAGGAGGGACGTTTACCAACTTTGCTACCCTTGGTGCATCTTCAGTCATTTTCTCTGCAATAGGCTCATTCTAAGTTGCTTGCTCTACAGAGGGCTCCACCTGAGTCTCTTCTCTGTATGCTACAGACTCAGCATTTTCTCCCACATAGAACAGGGAGAATCTCTGCATCATTTTCTAATGCCAGGAGCTAGTGGATGGTGGAGGAAGAGGCATGTCTTCTCTGAAGCTTGTGAGGGGAGTGGTCCCATCAATGTTGAATGGTCTGTTGTTCCAGGATGGAGCAGTAGACGCTTCAAGAGATTGGATGACAATAGCTTCATCCATATCAAACCTAGAGGAGACGTTAACAGTCTCAGTGTGGTGGTAGGAAACCACTATGTCTAACATCTCAGGAATGGTAATAGGTGATGGGGATTGGTAAGGTGGAATGGCAGTGTCTTGTGGAGTTTGTGGGGATGTTATTGTTTAAGCAATAATCTGAGTAAATGGTTCAGATTGTGCCTCAGACTGAATAGTGGGTTCAGTCAGTTAGGTGATCGTTTGTCCAGTGGGGGCAGATGTATGTACATCTTCTGTCTGAACAGTGGGTTTAGATAGTGGCATTTGCTCAGTCTGTGCTTAGGCATCAGATTGTGCAGCTACTATTTGGGTTACTATCATCTGTGTAGGTGACACAGACGATAGAGGTTCAACAGACAGTGCGTCTGTTGTGGCTTCTGTTTGGGCTAGTGGAGGTGTTGTCTAAGGAACATTCTTCCTTAGACGTTTATGAATGGTCAAACATGGGTGAGTAGGAAGAGTGAAGGTTGATGGTGGTATACCTAGGGATGTGAAAGATAGGTTGAATGCCAATCCAAGCATGTCATCTTCCAGTATGACCTTCCTCTTGACAGTCAGCTTCTTGGCTATGGTGTTGGGAGGTCTGATGGTCTAGAGGTTAGAATTAGTGGTCTGGTCTCCATTGGATTGTCTGCTTGGCCTCTTGAAGACCAACCCTTCATCTTCTTCCTTAGTAGCTTCAGCAACTATGACAGTTGCTTTCCCAATGTCTACTATGTCCTCTATAAACACTAAGGGTTCAGCAGATGGTCTAGCAGCACCTTTGCCTTTCTGTTGAGCCATGGTCTTGACCCTTACTACAGGTGGTCTGGGTGGAGTTTGTTGGGTAGTCTATCGTTGCCTCTTGGCAGGTGACTCCACAGTAGACTATGCTGCAGCCTTGCGTGTTGTTTGGACGATCTGCAGGTCTGCAATAGCAAGTCTTTTTAGTTTACTTGCAAGCGGCTGAATTAATGCAGCTTCATCATAGATGACAACATCCTTTGCACCCTTCCTCTTCTTGGTCTGCTTCTTCTGACCTTCAGCATCTTCATCAGAAGGTTGAGGGAACCTAGCAGGTGATCCCTTTGAGATTTCAAATCCCATGTTCAACTTGACTAGACTAAAGGATGTTAGCATCCTCTAATAGACGAATGGACCTTCTACAGTGACATAGTCCAATTCATCTAGTCTTCCTAATTGAAGTTCTCTGTACAATCTGTTGTAGCAATGAGCATTCCAAAGAATCTTGTTGACCATGGCTATGTCGTAGGTGGCCATAGATGTTGATAAGTACTGAACGTGGCTGATCATGTTGTAGAAGAGAGTCTAAGGGAGGTTGAAAGGAATCCCTTTGATGATGTGATAGAGGATGAATCTATGGAGGGCAGACACATGCTCCTTAGCCCAATCTTGTGCAAGATGGTCTTGTTGATGATGTTCAACATCAGCTTGGACAAAGGAGGGAAGGAGGCTGGATGAAGCTTCTTCTTGGTTTTGGCTACTTCATAGTTAGGTCCAAGAATGAACCTTTCTACTATTCCTTCAGCCAAGTTGGAGTCCCATTCTTTAGTAAAATAGTTAGAGCGCAACTTGCACCCTATAGCTTAAGCAATGGATGTGAGGGATATAGAAACATCACACCCATACACTTTGCTAGCTATCTTGTTCCCTTTGATGGTGGCATTTGTCAAGAACTCCCTTATTAGTCCAGGAGCTATCTTTTGGCGATCTCTAAAGAAGCCCCAAATAATAGCAAACTCGAAATACTTTAAGACGTTGAGGCTGCATTCTTTAAGGTAGGGAATGTCAATGAAATACTCCATGTGGATGTTCCCAGTGTAGGAACCTCGTGGCTTGATGAGGTTGTTCTCCACGTCGTTGAGGTTTCTTTCTCTTTTGACCTCTAGATCAATGTTTGAGGTCGAGCTGTTGGTGTCCGTCATCGACTAAGGCATTGGTTCTCTTGGATGCTCATCAGAAGTTTGAGAAGTTGAAGGTGAGGGTGGTAGTTGTGAAGAGGATCCCTTGGTTGGGTTGCCTTTGGCCATGGCGAGAGGTGAGTGTTTAGGGTTTCTTAGAGTTCTTGGTTGCAGAGAGGGCTAGGAGAGATGAGAGTTTCAAAAGCTTGGGGAATACATTTTGGCAACGTTAGGCTTGAATAGGTAATGAGTGTGCATTAAATATGATGGTATAGTTTAAGAATGATTGAAATGACACATTAATGAAAGAATTGAATGTGCATTTTGGGCTTTAATGACTCAGAACCCAATAAATGCTTAAGTTACAAAAAAACGTTTTAAAATTCCACATGGTTTGGCTCATATTTTGAGCGTGAAACACGTGACATGCACATGCCCCACTTAAGTAAAACACCAGATGGTCTGTCCTTAGTTTTACTAGTGGACAATAGACAATCATAAAACATTAAGTCACACAGACCATCCCAGTCTTTTCTCTCAAAAAGACCAGTTTGTCTCCAGTAAGAGGTTTTGTAAAAATATCAACAAGCTGATCATCTGTCTTGACAAATTCCAAATTAATGGTCCTCTTCTAAACATGGTCTCTTATGAAATGATGTTTTATTTCTATGTGCTTGGCTCTAGAGTGCATGGTTGGATTTTTTGAAAGAGATATAGTAACAGTATTATCACAGAAGATAGGAATGTTACTTTCAAATATGTTGTAGTCTTCAAGTTGATTCGTGATCCACAAAATCTAAGAGCAGCAACTTGCAGCTGATATGTATTCTGCTTCTACTATTGATAGTGCTATTGTCCCTTGATTCTTGTTGAGCCATGACACCATGTTGCCTCCAATGAAGTGGCAATCTCCATTGGTGCTTTTTCTTTCAATTTTATCTCCAGCATAGTCAACATCACAATAGCCTGCCAGCTTATACTCTTTCTGCCTTTTAAACCAAAGACCAAGATTAGGTGTTCCAAGCAAGTATCTAAATATTCTTTTAACAACAGATAGATGTACTTCCCTTGGATCAAATTGAAATCTGGAGCATAGGCAAATGCTGAACATTATGTCTGGTCTGGATGCAATCAAGTAGAGTAGAGACCCAATCATTCCTTTGAATTGAGTGACATCTACTTTCTTTGAATCTTCATCAAGTTCAAGTGATATTGTTGGATGCATTGGTGTTTTCATGATTTTGGCATCATCCATCTTGAATTTCTTCAATAGTTCTTTCACATACTTGGTTTGATGTATGAAGATCCCTTTGTTAGTTTGGTTGATCTACAATCCTAAGAAGAATTTTAGTTCTCCCATCATGCTCATTTCAAACTCAGTCTGCGTCAATTTTGAGAACTCCTCACATAGTTTTTCATCAATAGCACCAAAGATAATATGATCTACATAAATTTGGACAATAATGAAATCAGAGGAGTAGTTTTTGCGGAACGACAGTGTAGTATCTATCTTTCCTCTTGTAAAATTGTGTTCAATAAAAAATGAACTGAGTTTTTCATACCACGCTCTAGGAGCTTATTTAAGACCATACAAAGCTTTATTTAGTTTAAATACATGGTTTAGAAAGATAGTACTCTGAAACCCAGGGGGTTGTTCTACATAAACTTCTTCTTTGATTACACCATTAAGGAATGCACATTTTACATCCATTTGATAAAGTCTCATATTTCTGAGCAGCAAATGAAAGTAAAATTCTAATTGCCTCAAGTCTAGCTATTGGAGTGTATGTCTCCGTATAATCAATACCTTCTTGTTGTGAGTAACCTTTGGCCACTAATCTAGCCTTGTTCCTCACAACCTTACCATTCTCGTCTAGCTTGTTTCTGAAGACCCACTTAGCACCAACAACTTCCTTGTTGTCTGACAGCTTTACAAGTTTTCAGGCATCATTCTTTTGAAATTGGTCCAATTCTTCTTACATTGCTTGGACCCAGCTTTCATCTTCCATGGCATCATCAATGTGCTTGGGTTATATCTCAAACAATAAAGCTGTTTGTTGGAAGGATGATCTAGTTTTCATTGGTGTTTGAACCTCTCCAATAATTTGGGAAGGAGGATGGTTCTTGATCATCATTTTGTTGCTGCTTTGTGGTTCTCTTATTTCATCTTCATCATCAAAGATGGTTTGGTAACGAGCAGACGATCTTGGAGTAGATGCAGAGGGTGGTGCGTCAGACGTAGACAACCTACCATCATCAGATGGTCTAGTCCTTGTCATTGCATCTTCTAATCTAATATTTGCAAATGAATCTTCTAACTCTGATAGTTTCCTATTAGGTTGAGTGTCATTAAATCTTACATGAATGACTTCTTCAACATTTTTGGTTCTAAAGTTGAATACTCTGTATGCCTTAGATGTTTTAGAATATCAAAGTAAGATGCTTGTGTCACACTTCGAATCAAACTTACCCAAATTGTCTTTTGTGTTAAGAATGAAACATTGACATCCAAAAGGATGGAAGTATGATATGTTGGGTTTCCTTCCTCTCCGTAGTTCATATGGAGTCATTTTAATGATAGGCCTAATATAAATTCTGTTGTGCAAATAACAAGAAGTATTTATAGCTTATGCCTAGAAATGTTTAGGATTTGAGTTATCATTCAACATGGTTCTGACCATTTCTTGCAATGACTTGTTCTTCCTCTCAACAACACCATTTTGCTGTGGTCTTATAGGTGTTGAGAAGTTGTGAAGAATTCCATTTTCTTCACTGAACCATTGAAAACTCTCATTTTCGAACTCTCCTCCATGGTCACTTCTGATAGAAGTTATACATACACCTTTTTCATTTTGAACAAATTTACAAAATTTATAGAACGCCTAAAAAGCCGCATCCTTGTGAGTGAGGAATATAACCCATGTCCATCTAGAATAGTCATCAACTATTACTAGTCCATATCTCTTCCCTCAAAGAGAGGCTGTCCTTGTTGGACCAAAAAGATCAATATGTAACAGTTCTAATGGTCTAAAAGTGGAAACAATATTTTTACTTTTAAAAGAGGTTTTCACTTGTTTCCCTTTTTGACATGCCTCACAAAGTCATCTTTGTATGACATTGTTGGCAGTCCTCTTATGAGGCTATATCTTTGCAGTTTTGAGATTAATCTCAAACTTGCATGGCCAAGATTCTTATGCCATAACCAGTGACTTTCTTTGACAAACAGAAGACATGATACATTTTGATCCTTTAGTTCACCAAGGTTGATCTTATAAAAATTTCCTTGTCTCTTTGCAAACAAGAGATGTGAATCATTACAGTCTTTCACTATGCATGACTCTTTGTTGAAGGAAACATCATATCCACTATCGCAAAATTGACTTATGCTCAGTAGATTGTATTTTAGTCCTTCAACAAATAACACATTTTCAATAGAGAGACTTGGAGGAATACCTATCTTAGCAATACCCCTTATTCTCCCTTTCAGATCATTGAAGTCTACCTCTTGTTCTTCATCATTTGAGGCCTCGAACGTAGACGCTGAAGGAGTATTGTCTCATGCATCTTCTTCATCAAACACAAACAATGTGGAGGTTGCGTCTACCATCCGACAAAGATTGGCTTCTTCATTTGATGCTTCAAAACCTTCTTCGTCTATTGAATCTTCTAAATCTTCCCATGTGGACATCAGTCCTTTCTTCTTCTTGGGAAATCTCCTCTTGACTTTTTCTTTTCCTTTGTTGAGCTTTGGACATTCTGACTTGAAGTGTCTAGGCTTCTTGCACTTGTAACAGATGATAGGATTTTTGTCTTTCTTCTCACGATCTGCTGGGAACATTTTGTTAAAGTTCTTCCATCTTGAACCACCTTTTTTTCTCCACATCTTGTGGATTCTTCTGGAGATGAAAGAGAGCTCATCATCTTCTCCTAAGTCCCCTTCACTTGAGGATGAAGGTTCGTCTTCTAACCCTTCAGCCTTTAGAGCTTTTGGAGTCCATCCTTTAGGTGGTCTAGAAGACTAACCCTTTGATGATGATGACTCTTTTGGTGTTGTCTGATTAGGCTTGTGAGCCTTCAGAGCAAGAGACATGCCCTTCTTTAACTTAGCGTCTCCTTGCAGCTCTTGCTCATGCAGCATTAGGATTCCCATGAGCTCTTCGAGAGGCATATAATCTAAGTCCTTGGAAGCTCTAATGGCCGTGACCTAAGGTCTCCATTGTCTAGGCAAGCTATGAAGGATTTTGTCAACATGTTCAAAGTTTTTGAAACTTTTACCAAGGTTTCGAAGCTCATTTAAAATGGTTTGAAATATAGACATCATACTGATAATGGTTTTATTTTCTTCCATGGCGAAGAGTTCATATTCTCTGGTGAGAATACTTACCTTATTCCTTTTTACTTGTGAGGACCCTTCACAAGTTATTATGAATGTGTCCCATATATCCTTCGCGGATTTGAACTGGGTTATCTTTCTGTGCTCAATTTCTGAGATGCATGCCATGTATTTCATTCCTTGCTCTAAAGTTGAGGACGAATCTTTGCTTCTGTTCCTCAGTCAATTGTTCCTTTGGAATCTCAATATCACCATCAACTTGAATGTAGTTTCTATTTTCTATGACATCCAGCATGTCTATGTGGCATGATTCAAAGTACATCTCCATTCTTTGCCTCCAATATGTGAAGTTTTCACCTTTGAAGACTGAAGGTTTGTGGATACCCTTCTCCATCCTTGTGTTAGGATCAGCCGGTTACAATCAAGAGGGGAGGGGGGGGTGAATTGATTCAACGTAAAATGCCATATTCTTTTTCTAATAAAAGTTTTTCACCACCACTCTTGAAGTTTTGATAAAAACGTTTTCAGAAAATGTGATATTGAATGAATAAACCAGAAAACAACCTCAGCTTATGATAGAATTGATTAGAACAAATAAACTTGATAATGATCAAAATCTGAATTCAAAGAGTTTATAAGAGATAGAGAGAATGAGCCTGTTGATTTTATACTAGTTCGATCAACCACCGATCTACATCCAATTCTCCCTTTCACCAAGGGGTTCCACTATGAATTTCATTACATACACCATGCACACACAATTCACAGCAAATCCTGAATCACAACTTGAAATAGGAACCTAGAAAATTAAATGTGAAAAACACCATTCACCATTCAATTCTAAACACTAGAACAACACAATTCTAGAAACAAAGATTAGAAACACAATTCTAATTCCAACACAGTATCTATGAACAAAATTCCGACAATGCAAATCAAACAAGATTAATAAAAAGATTCAAGAATGAAAACACCTTTGTGTGCTGATATAGCTAATGTAAGGTTAGTTGAGAAACTCCAATGTGAGTAAGTTTAGCTGTCAAGAACAAGCATTTGAATCACCTCATTTCATGAAAGAACAAGAGAGGAATATAGCTGTATAGGCTCATAGGTTAATCTCAAAGGGGTTTAGCAGTAAGAATAAGAATGAGTTTTTTTTGAAACTCAAGAGATTAAGAGATGTGCAGAAAAGCAAAGAGCAAACTTCAAAGCAATATCAAATATGAAAATCAAATCAAAGGATTTGGATTTTTGACAAATGAAAGAATGAAAAGATATTGTGAATATTGGTCTCTATGCACAAAATGCTATGGGTTCAAATATATAGGATGGGTCAAAAAGATTCAAAGTTAGTTAGACAAAGAATGAATCTTGAGAATCTTTCAAAATGACCATTATACCAGATATAATCGATTGTAGTAAAGGTGTAATCGATTATCCTGTGTATTAGAGGATGATTTAAACTTGTTGTCATCTATTGTAATCGATTGCAAATGAGACAAAGCTAATTCTAAGTTTCAAGGATTGTCTTGTAATCGATTGTTGATCGATGGTAATCGATTGCAATTTGTCGCAACTAGAATCGCGGCGGACGGCGCTTTGAATCGAAAATATGGATCAGAGGAGTCGCCACCAATGTTTATTAAGGAAAACATCAAAAAAACCTTTTTTTAGAAAAAACTAGTCTTTGAAACCAAATTTTGAGTTCAGGAGTTCATTACGTGTAGGGAAGGTATTAGCACCCTACAACGTCCGTCACAAAGACGGTTACCTTTAATTAATTAAGCAAAATCTTTTATAATTTCTAGACATTTATCTCACCAAAACATTACTAGAAAAAAATAATTAATTTTACTAAAGGAAAGAAAGAGACATTTTTATTCTTTTTTTATTTTTTAATTTAAGACTCTTGAGTTGTCGCAACTCATTTATCCTAAAAAAAGACTTTGAAAAATTGATAGAGGTGTACACCCAAGCCAATTCATCTTTATTATTATTTTTTTAAAATGATTTTAATTTAAACAACTATTGATAATTAAAGAAAGTGCAACTTAGTAAAACGGAGGTGTAGATAGAAATATGGCCCCAAAACGAGAAGCTGTAATTTAGTAAGATGGAGGTGTAAATAGAAATCTGGCCCAAAGACGAGTAGTTGTAATTTAGTAAAATGTAGGTGTAAACAGAAATCTGGCCCAAAACTTAAAGGTTGTAATTTAGTAATCCCAGAGGGTGCAAATAGCAAGATGGCCTAAAACGCGAAATTAAATTTAGGGTTTCTGTTTCCTCATTCATTCAGCTGCTTGTTTGCTCTAGGGTTTGCGAGAGAGAGGAAGGAGGTCGAGATTGGGATCGGACTTGCTACGACGGCACGAGGGGCGAGGGCGATATTGGGTGGCCGGCGAGGACGAAGACGCCCCGGTGAGGGGTGATGATGGTGGTGTGAAGTCGCGGTGGTCCTGGAGGTGGAGGGAGTTGGGTTCGTGGTGGTCGTGTTTGCGTGGGGGTGAGGTCGCGGTGGTCCTGGAGGCGGAGGGAGGTGAGGTGGAGGAGAGTGTTTGGCTGTTTGGCAGGGATGATGTTTGGCTATTTGGTGGAGGTCGCGAGGGTGATGTTGGGTGACCGGCGGAGCCAGGGTCGCGTGGGGGTGAAGGCGGTCGTGGGTCGTGGTACGAGGAGGTCGCGAGACAGTGGCGCAAGGTCCAGGTGTATCTTTCCCTTCTCTCTCTGTTTCTGTTTCTGATTTCTTTTTCCCTCTCTATGTTTCTCTTTGGCCTTGAACCGATTGCTCTGTTTGTTTGTTGGATTGGTTTATCTGATTGGTCGGGTCCTTTGATTTGCTCATGCTTTGTTTCGTGGGTCTGTTTGTGTTGGGATTCTGTTTGGGATTGAAGGTTTTGGTGCTCTTGGTATTCATTAAGTCTCTGATTATGCCTGATTTTGTTTCTTGTCTCTCAGCATATGTTCCTGGCTCTATTTATGTTTTGGATTTTTACCACAAACGTTTGATTCTGATTCTCATGATTCTGATTCTAAGGTCAGGCTTATATCTTTGATAGGTTTGATTAATTTGAATTTTAAACATGGTATTATCTCCTCAAACTCATCTCGTTATTCCTTCTGAGCAAATAGATTACAAGATAGTATGTTGTTTACAATCAAAATATAAAAAGGCTAATACTTGATGAAGATTACATGAAGATTGAAAGAAAACCTGTTTGCTGTTTGCTTGTTGTTCTCTGTTTTCTCTTCTCTACTCTTGTTCTTGCTGTTCTGTCCCCTTTTTCTTCGATGTCCCGCTCCCTTTTCTCTCGTTGATCTCAAGTGCTTTCTATATTCTCTTTTTGTTTCGATCCGAGTGTTTTTTCTCTGCTTTTCTGCCTTCTTGTTCTCGGTTGATCTCTCAGTGCTTTCTGTATTCAGTCCCCCCTTTTCTTTTTTGATCATCACCTCTATATATAGGCAGGAGGTTTCCTTCCTAGGAGGGTTTGCTCTCAGCTTCCTTCCTCTAGCGGGTTTCCTCATTTTAATCCAATTTTATATTTGTTGCTTGCAGCAATCTCTGAATTAGCCACCCTAGGTGCTGAGCCTAGTTGCTCATGAGATCAAGTTGCCAATTGATGATGAAGTCATTGATGGAGCTGCTTGGGATGAAGTCGCTGATTGATTTTTTTTTGTATTGCTTGCTTCTTTCCTAATTGATGAAGTTACTTTCCTTTTTTTTTTCTTCTTCTTTTTCTCTTGTTGCTTCCTTTATTTCTTTTTGCCTTAAACAGATTTGGCTTGTACTATTTTTAGATTTGTAAGCTTTTCTGGAACTTCATTTCAATTTTGTATTTGTAATAGCCTTGTGGTAGAGGAACATGAAAGAAATGACAAATGATTGGTTTTCTTTGAATCTTTCTTCTCTTCTTTTTTTCTTCTCTCTTCTTCTTCTCATTTCTTTTTTTTTGGCAAGATACTACTTGTGAAACAAATAATAATAATAATAACGATAATAATAGCAGCAACAACAATAATAATAATAACTATAATAGCGTAATTAAACGGACAAAATTGGGTGTTGACAGTTGCCCGTCTTTCCTTATATTTTACCAAATAACATGAATAACCTTAGTTTTCATTTTATTGTAGTAAAAATAAGTAAAGAAAAAGAAACTCCAATTTTGTTCGATGATGATAGAAAAAGGCATGGGGACCAAAACTATAAAAGCAATGGGTGTGGATGTTCGTGATTCTGTGGGTGTGAATACCCGTGGTATAAAGACAGTGGGCGTGGATGCCAGAAATGTAAAGCGGTGGACGTGGATGCCCATGATGTGTAAAAAGCTGTAGGTGTGGATACCCGTGGTATAAAGACAATGGGTGTGGATGCCCGAAATGTAAAGCGGTGGACGTGGATGCCCGTGGTATAAAGACAGTGGGCGTGGATGCCCGTGATGTGTAAAAAGTTGTGGGTGTGGATACTCGTGGTATAAAGACAGTGGGCGTGGATGCCCGAAATGTAAAGCAGTGGACGTGGATGCTCGTGATGTGTAAAAGCTGTGGGTATGGATACCCGTGGTTTAAAGACAGTGGGCATGGATGCCCGAAATGTAAAGCGGTGGACGTGGATGCCCGTGCTGTGGGTGTGGATACCCGTGGTATAAAGACAGTGGGCGTGGATGCCCGAAATGTAAAGCGGTGGACGTGGATGCCCGTGATGTGTAAAAAGTTGTGGGTGTGGATACCCGTGGTATAAAGACAGTGGGCGTGGATGCCAGAAATGTAAAGCGGTGGACGTGGATGCCTGTGATGTGTAAAAAGCTGTGGGTGTGGATACCTGTGGTATAAAGACAGTGGGCGTGGATGCCCAAAATGTAAAGCAGTGGACGTGGATGCTCGTGATGTGTAAAAGCTGTGGGTGTGGATACTCGTGGTATAAAGACAGTGGGCGTGGATGCCCGAAATGTAAAGCGGTGGACGTGGATGCTCGTGATGTGTAAAAAGCTGTGGGTGTGGATACCCGTGGTATAAAGACAGTGGGCGTGGATGCCCGAAATAAGTTCCAAGTGTAAAAGGTGGATGTTGAAATGTATGCATGATGCAACCTGAGATGTTGTGGACATTTTGTTTGTTTTTTGAGTTTTTGTGTTTTATTCATTTTTTTGTTTTTGTTGTTTCTCTCTTTTTCTTTTTTTTTTTTTTGAACCCTTTGACACCCTTAAGGTTTTAAGTTCCTCAAACTTCGATGAGGAAACAAAATCAGATTTTTGTTGAAGTTTTCAAGTTGGGCTTTAGCTATGTCATGTGGCACATTGAATCTTGAGACCATTTTCCAATACCCTGGTGTAGGGTTGGTTGAGGAATTACCATATTTCCCATAAAAATTCAAATCTATTTCATTATAATTGTAATGCATTTCCAACGTAATAACATACTTCATTCAGCATATCACATAAATAAAATAACATAGTTGAACCATGAAAAGGAATTCAAAATGGAGATATCTTATTGCTTTTTAGAAAGAAATTGCAAATGTTAGAACAAGTTTGGGTGAGAATAAAATGGTAGATATATCGAAATCATCACACAAGTGACCAAACAAAAGTGGCACAGGTAATGTCTAGAGTAATAGTGCCAATTCTCATGCTTGCAACTTTGAAGAGCCTTTCCATTAGCTTTTGAGGACATCAAATACTTATAACTGTTTGAGTTGAAATGCATTTTAGCTTTCAAGGATTTGCCCCATTCTCAAGTCTTTTGTTGTAGTCGTACTGAGCTGCTTTAACTTTTGCCTAGACTGCCCCCTTCTTCTTGTTGTTGTTGTTTTTTTTTTTTTTGTGTGTATATATATATCCCTATCTTTTGCCTAGACTGCTCTTTATGAGTTTTCAGCCTACCGGGTTGCTCTAATTTTTGCCTAAGCCGCCCTTTCAGGTTTTCAGCTTAGCGAACTCTTTTTTTTTTTTTTTTTAACCTTAACTTCTGCCTAGACTGCTCTTCGCAAGTTTTCAGGTTGCTCTAATTTTTGCCTAAGTTGCCCTTTCAGGTTATCAGCTTAGCAAGCCCCCCGTTTTTTTTTTAAGCATAATACCTTTTGACTGCATCAGAGTTGATAGGAAGGGACAAGTCTTCCCCATCCATATTTGTAAGGATCAATGCTCCTCCTGAGAATGCCTTATTTACCACATAAGGTCCTTCATAATTTGGAGTCCATTTCCCTCTATGATCCTTTTGGGTTGGTAGAATTTTCTTAAGCACCAGCTCTCCTTCTTGGAACTCTCGAGGACGAACTTTTTTATCATGAGCTCTCTTCATTCTCTTTTGGTATAACTGACCATGACATAGGGCAATCAACCTTTTTTCTTCAATGAGATTCAATTGGTCATAGCGAGCTTGAATCCACTCAGCCTCTTCAAGTTTGGTTTCTGCTAGTACTCTCAATGAAGGAATTTCCACTTCAATAGGGAGCACGGCTTCCATCCCATACACCAAAGAATATGGAGTTGCCCCAGTCGAGGTGCGTATCGAGGTGCGATAACCATGCAAGGCAAAAGGAAGCATGTCATGCCAATCCTTATATGTTACCACCATCTTCTGGACAATTTTCTTGATATTCTTGTTTGCTGCTTCTACCGCACCGTTCATTTTCGGGCGATATAGAGAAGAATTGCGATGCTGAATCTTAAAGTCATTGCACAATTCCAACATCAATTTGTTGTTCAAGTTTGTCCCATTATCAGTAATGATGTGGCTTGGCAGACCATACCGACAGATTATGTCTCTCTTGATGAACTTGACTACTACGTGTCTTGTTACGCTAACGTACGTATGCTGCTTCAACCCATTTGGTGAAGTAATCAATCGTGACCAAGATGAAACGATGTCCGTTTGATGCCTTTGGTTCAATCGGACCAATCATATCTATCCCCTACATTGAAAACGGCCACGGTGCGGCCAAGACGTTTAAAGACGTTGGGGACACAAGGATATTATCAGCATAGGCTTGACACTTATGGCACTTCCTCACATGGTTGCAACATTCAGCTTCCATGGTTGACCAATAATAACCAGCTCTTAGAACCTTTCTTGACATCGCATGCCCATTTGCATGTGTTCCAAATGAACCTTCGTGGACTTCTTCCATTATTTTGGCGGCCTCAATTGCATCAACGCATCTGAGCAACACCATGTCATGGTTTCTCTTGTACAACACATCATCATTCAGGAAGAAACCCATTGCAAGTCTCCTCAAGGTTCTTTTGTCATTACCTGAAATGCCAGGAGGATATTCTCTACTTTTCATGTAGCGCTTGATGTCATAAAACCATGGCTTCTCACTTGGTTCTTCTTCGATCGCTTGACAATAAGCCGGCTGATCCCAATTTTGGATTCTTATCAGCGGCACTTCTTCCTTTTGACTTATTTTGAACATTGAAGACAGAGTAGCTAAAGCATCAGCTAGTTGATTATTCTCACGAGGGATATGACAAAAAGTAATTTCATCAAAGCGTTCCATTAACCCCTTGATGTAGGAGTTGTATGGGATTAACTTCTCATCTCGAGTCTCCCACTCATCCTTTAGCTGGTGGATCACTAGCGCTGAGTCTCCATATACCTCTAACACCTTGGCACCAAATTCAATGGCTGCCAGAATCCCCATTGCACATGCCTCATATTCTGCTATATTATTGGTGCAATCAAAACCCAATCTCGCAGTGAATGGGATAAATTGATTTTTGGGAGAAATTAACACTGCCCCAATCCCATGTCCCAATGCGTTGGAGGCCCCGTCAAACAACAATGTCCATTTCTCATCTGTGGATTTCTCCTCAAACAATACCATTATGTCTTCGTCTGGAAACTCACATTGCATCAACTGATAATCTTCTATCGGATGATGAGCCAAGTACTCCGCCAAAGCGCTGCCTTTGATTGCTTTTTGGGTAACATAAAGAATATCATATTCAGTTAATAACACTTGCCAACGAGCAATTCGACCAGTAAGAGCAGGTTTCTCAAATATATACTTGATTGGATCCATTTTTGAGATCAACCAAGTAGTTTGGCACAACATGTATTGCCTTAATCTACGAGCAGCCCAGGCCAAAGCACAACAAGTTCGCTCCAACAAGGAGTATCTCATCTCACAATCCGTGAATTTCTTGCTCAGATAATAAATTGCATGCTCCTTTTTCCCAGACGCATCATGTTGACCTAGTACACAACCCATGGATTCTTCAAGCACTGTCAAGTACATGATTAAGGGTCTTCCCACTCTCGGTGGTACCAAGACTGGAGGCTCTCGCAAGTATTGCTTGATCTTTTCAAAAGCATTTTGACAATCGTCATTCCACACCATAGTTCGATTCTTACGCAACAATTTGAAAATCAGGCTGCATGTAGCAGTCAACTGAGATATGAATCTGGCAATGTAGTTCAACCTCCCTAGGAATCCACGAACTTCCTTCTCGGTACTAGGGACTGGCATTTCCTCAATCGCTCGCACTTTGTCAGGATCAACCTCTATACCTCTTTCGCTGACTATAAAGCCCAGCAATTTGCCTGACTTCACGCCAAAGGTACATTTAGCAGGGTTTAATCGAAGTTTGTACATCCTCAGCCGCTTAAACAACTTTTGCAGGTTGACAAGGTGTTCTCCTTCTGTGTTCGACTTGGCGATAATATCATCCACGTACACTTCAATTTCCTTGTGCATCATGTCATGGAACAAAGTGACCATTGCCCTTTGATACGTTGCCTCAGCATTTTTTTAACCCGAATGACATTCTCTGTAGCAAAATGTCCCCCACAACGTGACGAATCCATATCTTCCGGTGCCATCTTGATTTGATTGTACCCAGAGAAACCATCCATGAATGAAAAGAAAGAATGTTGGGCTGTGTTATCTACCAGTACATCAATGTGAGGCAACGGGAAGTCATCCTTAGGGCTGGCTCTATTCAAGTCACGATAGTCAACACACATCCTAACTTTCCCATCTTTCTTTGGAACGGGCACTACATTAGCAACCCACTGGGGGTATTTAGCCACTGCAAGGAAACCTGCATCGAACTGTTTCTTAACTTCTTCTTTGATTTTTAACGACAACTCAGGTTTCATTCGTCTCAACTTCTGCTTTATTGGAGGACACTCTAGATTCAATGGCAATTTGTGCTTGACAATACTGGGGTCTAGTCCAGGCATATCTTCATATGTCCATGCAAAGATATCAACGTAATCAGTTAAAAGCTTGAGCAAGTGGTCTCGTGCATCCCCTTTTATGGCAGTACCAACTTTAATCTCTCTTTTATCAATTTCATTTCCCAGATTGAGTGTTTCAATTTCCTCCTCATGGGGCTGAATTATCCGATCCTCTTGTTCCACCAACCTCTCAAGCTCAAACGGGGTTTCTAAGTCGTCAGTGCTCACATCAGCTTGATGGACAGGATGGTCAAAATCGTAGCATGAGATACTAACACCATTATTCTCAAGGTGAATATTTTCGAATCTACAATTTTAGGGTTAACATGGAAACAAAGGGAAATAAATAGAGGTTGAGTTTATGAAAGAGAAAGGATGAGAAACAAAGGAAATAACTAGAAAGTTGCAACATGCATTTCATTCATATGATATGTCAAAAATTAACATGCAAACCCATTTTTAACAAAAGGTCATGCTAAAGACATGGGCATGATTGTCGAATTAGCATTACAATTACTTTGAAAGAGAATTAAAGACCACAGGAAATTCTTGGATCTCCCAGTTGTGAAGCTCTTGATGAGGGTCGCATGGGTACACAAGGTTGACATGATCATCTGCCCCTTGATCTTCCTTGGTCATGGCCACTTGATCTGCATACACCAGTCCTCCGCTGTGGAAGCTTCGATAAAGATCACATATGAGAATTCTTTTAGTCTTTGGCTCTCGATTCTCAAGGCGAGCCAACCTCTTCTCTTTCTTTTCTTCCGCCCACCTTCTCTTGTCAGCTTGGGTAGGCTTATACCCCAATCCACGCCGATCTTTATTCTCAGGGAGCTCTACCAACTCTGTGATTCCCTTTAAGCTTTTTCCCAAACCAAACCCTGGTTGGTATCCTCCATTCAACATGACTTTGACCACCATCATAATTGCATTCGACATTCGTGGATTCATAGGAACAGGCTCAACATAAGTAGTGCTAACTACTTCCAAAGATTGAAACGAAGTCTCAAGAGATTCCTTAGTCGCTTCGATATAACGAGAAGGGGTTGGGCTACTCACCAACATGTCTTCTTCACCCGAAATGATCACAAGCTTATCATCTACCACAAATTTTAACTTTTGATGCAGTGAGGAAGGGACTACTCCAGCCGAATGGATCCATGGCCTACCCAACAAACAACCGTATGCCGGCTTGATATCCATGACTTGAAAAGTGATCCTAAAAGTGAAAGGACCAATCTGGATAGGGATATCAATCTCTCCCATAACTTCTCTACGTGATCCATCAAAAGCCCTTACAATCATAGAACTTGGCTTCATATAGGTTTCATCACAAGGTAGTCGATCCAATGTAGATTTGGGCATCACATTCAATGAAGATCCATTGTCAATTAAAACCTTGGCTATGATATGATCCATACATTTCACCGAGATGTGCAGAGCCTTATTATGCCCCCTTCCTTCAACTGGAACTTCATGATTTGCGAAAGTAAGGTAATTGTTAGCGATGATGTTCCCAACAATACCCCCAAACTTGGCTAGTGTGATGTCATGGGCCACATGCGCTTCGTTAAGAATCTTCATCAACAACTTCCTATGGCTCTCTGAATTCATTAGTAACGATAGAAGGGACACCCTTGCCGGTGTACGATTCAATTGATCAATGAGCTTATACTCACTCTGTCGAATGAACTTGAGGAATTCTGAGGCTTCCTCATCCGATATTTTCTCTTTCTTTTCTTTATGATTGACAACTTCCTCCTCCACAGGCCTTTTTCCTTCTGTAGATTCTTCAACAATCTCTTTTTCTCTGGCCCCAGAGTTCTTCACAACGTCTTCCTTCCTTAAGTCCTCAGGAGCATAGGCTCTACCACTACGTGTCATTCCACCTAGCCCCACTATATTCGTGACAACGAATCTCTCAGACCGAGACTCATCCGTCTGTTGTTTGTCTGCCCGCACTTCCGCACCATACTTCCATGGCACTGCCTTAGTATCCTTGTAGGGGAAAGGAGTTGGAATTTTTACGACGATGGGCTTAAGAGCTTGAGCTGGCGAGGAAGATGCATTCTTAGTGAAATGAATCACCAATGATCTTGGTGCCCCTTGCTTCTCCTCTGATTGAGACATGAACACCTCGCCCTCTTTATACGACTGACCTATCTGGATTAGATTTGAGTCCATTAGACCTTGTAGAAGTTTTTTGAATTCATCACACTCCTCGATGGAATGTTCAGCTTTCGGATGAAGCCCACATACTTCTGTATCGAGGACTTGACCTTTAATCAACTCGAACTTGCATAATTCTGAAAAGATCACTCCCATGGAGGTTTGGATCTTCCAAACATCTCTAACTGGTCAGTTAGATTGTTCTTCGATGGCATTCATCGAGGTATTTTCATGGCCAAGAAGTGGATTATTCCTGACGTTTGGCCCTTCTTCTTTAAAGCTCAATAGCCCATTTTCTATTAAATCTTGCACTTTGTGTTTTAACCCCCAACATTTTTCAGTAGAATGCCCTATTGTACCCGCATGATAATCGCACTTGGCATTTGGATCATAGCTTTTAGGATAAGGTGGTAGGATAGGCCTTAAAGCGAAAGGGATAACAAGAGAATTAGTTATTAGATGTGGTAAGAGCTCAGAGTAGGTCATGGGAATTGTGGTGAGTGTTCTCAGTTGGTCATTTCCTCTTCTTATAGGATCATTGGTGTTAGGGTATGGGGCTCTTGGCTGGTTTGTTTGAGGCATTACGGGGGATAAGGTTTGTGGTGGTGGAGGGAAGTAGGCCATTCCAGGTTGGTGAGGTTGTGGATATGGAAGTTGGGAAGTTGTTGCTATTTGTGGGTTGTATATGGGTTGAGGTTGGTGTTTAGGAATGAAAGAGATAGGACGGTAGTTAGGCATGACAGGTGCAGGTATTATTGCATAGGCTTCACCTCCCTTTTTCTTGTCAATGGTTGTTAGGGGTTTTCCTGTGCTTGTTGATCTTGTCGGCATATGAGCGATTTTCCCGCTCCTTACACCCATCTCGACCCTCTCTCCGATGACAACCAGGTCTGAGAAATTCGATGATACATTTCCAATCATCTTGTCATAGAAAGGGGATTGGAGTGTATCAATAAACATCATGACCATTTCCTTTTCATACAAAGGAGGTTGCACTTGAGCAGCCACCCCTCTCCAACTCTGGGCATACTCCTTGAAAGTCTCACTCTCCCTTTTCGCCATGTTCTGCAGTTGTGTTCTATTCGGAGCCATATCCATGTTGTACTTGTACTGCTTTAGGAAAGCTTCTGCTAAGTCCTTCCAAGTATGTACGCGTCTTCACTCTAGGTTCATGTACCAAACCAGAGCAACCCCCTTGAGACTTTCTTGGAAAAAATGGATAAGGAGCTTATCATCATAAGCACAGGAGGCCATCTTCCTACAATACATCGTGAGATGATTTTTTGGGCAAGTGTCTCCTCTATATTTATCAAACTCAGGGACTTTGAACTTTGGTGGGATCACGACGTCCGGGACTAGACACAGGTCTACGGCGCTGAAGACATAATGATCAAGTCCTTCAATGACCCTCATCCTCTCTTCCAAAACCAACAACTTTTCTTTGGATTGGGCATCTTCAGACTGTTTAGGGTGGATGATAATGGCTGGTGCCGGAGTGGTGGTTTGATGATTTGGTAGGCCTTCAAATGGATTGGCACAAGGTACATGAATGAAGGGTTGTGGCAAGGTTTGCGGATCATCAGTTCCAAGGTTTGGATCTTGGTTTAGTGTTCGGTTCGGAACATTTGAGGTGGAGGTGTGGGGGTTGATTTTAGGACTAATAGTCACAAGTGGCATGTAACCATGAGGCAGGATATATGAAGGGTTTGTAACAGAAGCCTGGGGATTAGCCTCAGGAGTATTGGTGGCCAATGGTGGTGTGTAGCCAATTGGGAGGCCATATGGAGGGAACGGTATCTGAACAGTAGGATTGGCTTGCGGCGTAAATCCTGGAGGATGTGAATGATTACCTTGAGACCCTTCCATAGAATTCCCACTTGCACCTTTCATTGATTCTAGCATCAACAAAATCTTGTTCATCTGCTCTTTCATCTGACTCATTTCCTCTTTCAACTCTTCGTGTTCATCTACAATTCTTTCCATGATTTTTGTCTTAGCACGTGTCCCGTAAGGGTGTCGCAAGGGTGCTTTATTTGCTTCAATTTTCAGTCTTTCTTATTTCTCGTCCTGTTAAAATTATTTTGTGATTAACATGACTAAAGTTAGGATGCAACTACCCTATTTTTTTTTAGGAACGCAAGGTTGTTAGGAAATCATAAGCGAAATGACTTGCATTTGAACATCATTTTCTCAACCAATCCTCAAGACGTCACGTCTCAAGTACCAAGTCTCACAAAACATAGGATCAAGAATTGTGTGAGTATTCTCGATTAGACTTTTCCTCTAGAACGTCGCGTTCTAAGTACTAAGTCTAAGAGCAAAAAGGGGTAGTATGTTGAGATCGTGATAAAGAGCAAAGCGTCGCCATCATCTTTATTGATAAGCGAAACAAAAGTACAAAGTACAGGTGACACTTTACACAACACATCATTCATCACTGCTAGCCATATTCTTTATCTGGCTTATCATTCTTTTACAACATTCAATGAATTCATGGATCTCAATTGGTGTTGTAAGTGGGTTTATCATCCACTCAGCTCTGCGCAAGTAATATGAGGCATCATTGAGCATTTGTTTAATTCCTAAAGCTTGAGTCACAAAGTTGTGTGCCCAAAACTCTTATTGCCCTTGATAATCTTCAATGACTTCATTTAGCTGTTCTATTTGGTCTTTCAACTCCCTTTTCTCTTTTGCCATAACCTCATGTGATGAGACTAGGTCTTCATTAAATTGTTTCTCACCTTGGGACCTACTTTTATGCTCAGCCACCACCCCTTTCAACTGTTGCTTCAAGTCATCAAGCTTTCTCCGAGTACCCTTCTCGGTTATCTTGGATTCTTCACATGCCCTCATCCATCGTGAAGCATCAACCCTGGCTTCATCCCGCTCTCTTCTTCGCATTGCTAGCTCAATGTTGGCAGCTTCCAAACAACTTTTTGTATTGAGTTTCTTCTCTTCTTCTACCTTGGCCCTCTTATTAGCTTGTATAATAGACTGTATCCCTTGCATATTCCTCTTTTGTGCCGCTTGGGATTCATGATAGGACCTGGCCAATTCCTTCTTCAAACTTTCTTTTTCTACTTTAGATTGTGCCAACACTATCTTTAGTCTTTCTATCTCCTTCGAACTCATGGTGGGTTCCTCTGGCATGTCTTCAATGATCGAAATTGAACCCTTGAAGGGTAATTTGATCTCTTGGACCCTTTCATTCAACCATTGGCTATAGCTCTTGTCTGTCGCCCAACTTCCATTGCTTATCCATTCTTTTTTCCGAACAACTTGATTCTAGGCTTGCCTAACTTTACGAAGCATCCCCGAATCTTGTTTTAGCTCATAGACAATGAAAGGAGTCACCGCCCTTTCGGTTGGAGGATTTTTTATCGGATAACCAAATTGTCTTAAAGTCAAGATTGGATTGTAATTGATGCAACCTTTGGTTCCCATAAGTGGTATATTAGGGAAGTCCCCACAACGAAGGATTACATCAATTCTTTCTAGACCTTTGAAGCACCAAGATATTGTCCTCCCATTGAGATTTACAACGTCACGAGCCCAATCATGTTTATTTCTAATCCCTATCCAGCCAACTTTCATGTGCCTGGTGAACCATATGTACAATACGTGCAAGCAACAAACGATGGTTCCACCCTTCTTTTCATGGCGTAGGTTAAAAGCATGATATGTATCTGCCAAGACGGTTGACACTGGATTTTTACCTCTATGCTTGTAGGCTAAAAAGACATCGATTGCTGCAAAATCTATAAAATCTTCAACGTTGGGGAAGAGAACGATCCCATAAATAATGAGAGCAAGTATATCCATGAATGCATCCCACTGACTATTTTTCAACAAATGTTGCGCATGTTCCTCTAAAAACTTCCTCGAGAGACCATCAATGCCCCCTTTTGTTTCTTTCTTTCTTGCTAATATCCTCGCATCAAGCTTCAAAGCTATAGCAATTGTTTCTAATGAAGGATAATGCCCCGTGTATAAGTAAGGCCCTTCACTCCCTAAAGGGTACCCCAATATCTGCCCAAACTCTTCTAATGTCGGGGCTAATTGGAAATCTTGAAAAGTGAAGCACCTTAAAGGAGGGTCATAGAATTGTGCCAATGCAGAGAGGGCCCATCCTTGCACACTTACTTCTAACAAGTCGAGAAGGTTTCCATATTTCTTAACAAAAGTTCGACGTTGAATGGCTTTTAATGCATTGCTGAGGTCTTTCAAACTCTTCACATCAGGTATTTTAACTTTCAACTGCAAGGTCTTCCTCAAGTCTGATCCCATGTTTCTAAAAATGTTCAAATGAGTTTCATGCGCTTACAACTCCTTCCAACCTAAAAATTAATGCCATGATAGTTTCCCTTTTTTGGCAAAATAAAATGCATTAATTAATTTTTTTATTTTTTATGTGTAAAGTGCTTCCTATCATGCCACAATTTCCCTATTCTTTTTTTTGTTTTTGTTTTTTTTTTTTGTAACAAGTGGAATGTATGATGTCTAGTATGAGATGAAATGATGGATAACGTAACAGAAAAATAACAATAAAATTGCAGTACACCCTTTTCCACACATATGTTATTTGCAATGTTGAGATAAGGTGTTGCTCATGGCGTGTCCTGTAAGGGTATTCTTAATTGTTGGAGCTTTATAACATGTGATCCTCACTGACAGGTAGGTCTATGATTCTAAAATGGGTTCCTAGAGCTAAGGACCATATCTCATAATATTGATCACAACAATAGGTAAACTATAAGAAGTGATAATATCCTTGAAATAGCCAAACTCTAGGCGAGGCCTTCATGATATCCAAGCAGGATGTACATCCAGAAGGATACCACTACTCAACCTCTTACTTATCATAAGATGCACTCAAGCCTGGGTATAGGACCTCACTTATAAGTGTGTGGAGATCGTGTAAGTGAAGTGTGTGAAGGAAACAAATCTTAAACTACCCAATCTGCAAAACAAACAGCTTACATATAATATAACAAATGATGCATGCATGATGCAGTTCCAAGCCACACAAGCTTGGTTTGGATCGTCCGGAAGCAAATCAATGGAGCTCCATTGAAGCCAAATCAAGAGCTCAAACCAAAAAAGGGAAAAGCAGAAGGAAGAAGAAGATGAATTAGAACGACGCCACGAACCGCACGGAACGATAAGCCAAGGAGAATTCGCCACAAGGAAAGCTTCCTTGATAAGAATCAATTTGGTTCACCCAAGAACCAAGAAGAGACTATGCTCTCAAACTAAGCCAAAGCTTTTCATTCACAAATGAGTTATGATATATTCATTACAAATGAGGTTCTCCTCTACTATTTATAGAGCCAGGCCTTATGCAACTAATCACCACTTAAACACAACGTTTTAAGGCCTAATTACACAATTAAGAAACCCCTTACACAAGTAAACAAAGTTTTCAAAAATTCCCGCGCCAGACCTTCCGCTAAGCTCAACCTTGAGCTTAGCGCAAATTGCGCTGAGCGAGATGCTTGATCGAAGCAAAACTCCGCTAAGCTCAAACTTGCGCTGAGCGAGATTCTTGATCGAGGCAAATCTCTGCTAAGCTCAATTGTGCGCTGAGCGAGATGCTTGATCGAGGCAAATCTCCGCTAAGCTTTATCTTGCGCTGAGCGAGATGATTGATCGAGGCAAAACTTCGCTGAGCCCAAGCTTACGCTGAGCGAGCTATCAGCAAATTTCCAAGTGCTCCAATTTAGCTCCTTTGGGCTTCTTCCTTCTTGGCCTTTGATGAATAACCCTTCCCTTAGTCTCTTGGTCATTTCTTCTTGGAGAATCTTGGCCTTGGATCTTGTCATTGGTCCCTTTAATTCTTGAAGTGCCCCTAGGTCCTTATGTTCATTGACTAGCCCTCTATCAACAAAGGGTTGTCTATCCTATGGCATACACAATTACAAACATTAAGTAACCAACCATAATAAAAGACATGACAAACAAGCAAGGTGAGATAAAGTATACTAAAAATTTAAAATATTTGCTTAATTAATTATGACAGGCTTGACTTTCTAAAGGTCCCCAGTGGAGTCGCCATCTGTCGCAACCAGAATCGCGGCGGACGGCGCTTTGAATCGAAAATATGGATCAGAGGAGTCGCCACCAATGTTTATTAAGGAAAACATCAGAAAAACCTTTTTTTAGAAAAAAAAAATGGTCTTTGAAACCAGATTTTGAGTTCGGGAGTCCATTACGTGTAGGAAGGTATTAGCACCCTACAACGTCCGTCACAAAGACGGTTACCTTTAATTAATTAAGCAAAATCTTTTATAATTTCTAGACATTTATCTCACCAAAACATTACTAGAAAAGAATAATTAATTTTACTAAAGGAAAGAAAGAGACATTTATCCTAAAAAACACTTTGAAAAATTGACAGACGTGTACACCCAAGCTAATTCATCTTTATTATTATTTTTTTTAAATGATTTTAATTTAAACAACTATTGATAATTAAAGAAAGTGCAACTTAGTAAAACGGAGGTGTAGACAGAAATATGGCCCCAAAATGAGAAGCTGTAATTTAGTAAGATGGAGGTGTAAATAGAAATCTGGCCCAAAGACGAGTAGTTGTAATTTAGTAAAATGGAGGTGTAAACAGAAATCTGGCCCAAAACTTAAAGGTTGTAATTTAGTAATCCCAGAGGGTGCAAATAGCAAGATGGCCTAAAACGTGAAATTAAATTTAGGGTTTCTGTTTCCTCATTCATTCAGCTGCTTGTTTGCTCTAGGGTTCACGAGAGAGAGGAAGGAGGTCGAGATTGGGATCGGACTTGCTACGGCGGCACAAGGGGCGAGGGCGATATTGGGTGGCCGGCGAGGACGAAGACGCCCCGGTGAGGGGTGACGATGGTGGTGTGAAGTCGCGGTGGTCCTGGAGGTGGAGGGAGTTGGGTTCGTGGTAGTCGTGTTTGCGTGGGGGTGAGGTCGCGGTGGTCCTGGAGGCGGAGGGAGGTGAGGTGGAGGAGAGTGTTTGGCTATTTGGCAGGGATGATGTTTGGCTATTTGGTGGAGGTCGCGAGGGTGATGTTGGGTGGCCGGCGGAGCCAGGGTCGCGTGGGGGTGAAGGCGGTCGTGGGTCGTGGTACGAGGATGTCGCGAGACAGTGGCGCGAGGTTCAGGTGTATCTTTCCCTTCTCTCTCTGTTTCTATTTCTAATTTCTTTTTCCCTCTCTATGTTTCTCTTTGGCCTTGAACCGATTGCTCTGTTTGTTTGTTGGATTGGTTTATCTGATTGGTCGAGTCCTTTGATTTGCTCATGCTTTGTTTCGTGGGTCTGTTTGTGTTGGGATTCTGTTTGGGATTGAAGGTTTTGGTGTTCTTGGTATTCATTAAGTCTTTGATTATGCCTGATTTTGTTTCTTGTCTCTCGGCATATGTTCTTGGCTCTGTTTATGTTTTGGATTTTTACCACAAACGTTTGATTCTGATTCTCATGATTCTAATTCTAAGGTCAGGCTTATATCTTTGATAGGTTTGATTAATTTGAACTTTAAACATGGTATTATCTCCTCAGACTCATATCTCGTTATTCCTTCTGAGCAAATAGATTACAAGATAGTATGTTGTTTACAATCAAAATATAAAAAGGCTAATACTTGATGAAGATTACATGAAGATTGAAAGAAAACCTGTTTGTTGTTTGCTTGTTGTTCTCTGTTTTCTCTTCTCTGCTCTTGTTCTTGCTGTTCTGTCCCCTTTTTCTTCGATGTCCTGCTCCTTTTCTCTGTTGATCTCAGTGCTTTCTATATTCTCTTTTTGTTTCTGATCTGAGTGTTTTTTCTCTGCTTTTCTGCCTTCTTGTTCTCGGTTGATCTCTCAGTGCTTTCTGTATTCAGTCCCCCCTTTTCTTTTTTGATCATCACCTCTATATATAGGCAGGAGGTTTCCTTCCTAGGAGGGTTTGCTCTCAGCTTCCTTCCTCTAGCGAGTTTCCTCATTTTAATCCAATTTTATATTTGTTGCTTGCAGCAATCTTTGAATTAGCCACCCTAGGTGCTGAGCCTAGTTGCTCATGAGATCAAGTTGCCAATTGATGATGAAGCTGCTGATTCATGAAGCTGCTGATGGAGCTGCTTGGGATGAAGCTGCTGATTGATTTTTTTTGTATTGCTACTTCTTTCCTAATTGATGAAGTTACTTTCCTTTTTTTTTTTCTTCTTTTTCTCTTGTTGCTTCCTTTATTTCTTTTTGCCTTAAACAGATTTGGCTTGTACTATTTTTAGATTTGTAAGCTTTTCTGGAACTTCATTTCAATTTTGTATTTGTAATAGCCTTGTGGTAGAGGAACATGAAAGAAATGACAAATGATTGGTTTTCTTTGAATCTTTCTTCTCTTCTCTTCTTTTTTCTCTCTTCTTCTCATTTCTTTTTTTTTGGCAAGATACTACTTGTGAAACAAATAATAATAATAATAACGATAATAATAGCAGCAACAACAATAATAATAATAACTATAATAGCGTAATTAAGCGGACAAAATTGGGTGTTGACACAATTGAAATAGGGCAATATCTGAAATCTGAAAACAACATTGTAATCGATTGCCATTTGTTGGCAATCGATTAATCCAATACTAGAGATGGTTCAAACTTAATTTGGCCATCTAATAATCGATTCCCACAATGTGTAATCGATTGTAATTTCTCAAAATTAGTTCCTAAGAAAGATAATCATCTTGTGATGCTAGAGATACTAGAAAACAGAGTAGATCAAACATCTAGCATGAAAAATATCTAGCTTAGTCTATAACAAATAATACAATGCTATCATCCATACATGTTATGGCATAAAATAGAAATACTAGACTAAGAGAATGGAGAAGACTTAAGGTATGAAGATACCAAAAATCTAAGTGAAAAAGCGTCAATCTTCAGACAACACAACCTCAGCATCTGCGTCTGAAGTATCAAATGAAGAAGAAAATGAGGTAGATCTTAATGACCTTTCATCTCTTCAAGAAGCTTATTAAGAACTTCTTTCAAATTCATCAACTCTCTCAAAATCCTACCTATCTTTGAAAAAGAAATTTAAAAAATTGTCAAAAGACCATGAAGAACTTCAGTCTACATTCATTAGAATGGCATTCATTAATGAATTATGTTCATGAAATACACAAGAGCACACTAGAAGGGGGGTTGAATAGTGGGCTAGAAAACTTTTTTTGCAAACACTATTAGTTCACAAGTTTCCTTCTTGGATATATGTAAGTTTAAACCAACAACTATATACTTGCAAAGCAAAGCTTTGAAAACCTTTCCAAAAGAGCACAGAAAGCAAGATGAATATATGTAATCACAAGACAGCAAATGAAAGCTTGTTTTTATATTGGTTCACTCAACCTAAGCTACGTCTAGTTCTCCTTTAACAACTGTTAAAGGGTTCCACTATAATCAACTAATTACAAAACCAGTATTCTTCATTGCCACTTTTGGCTACAAGTATTCTAAACCACTACTAGTTATAAGTATGAATCTCCTCTTGAGATTATACTTCCCAAGTATTCTTTTATCATGAAGCCACTCTTAGCTTTCTGTACAAATATGTATAAGATTCAAATAACTCTCAAAGAGAGGATATGAACAATTGCTGAATCTGTAGAAGATGGGTATTCTCTTTTCTCTCAGCTCGTGTTTCTCACTTGGATTTAGCTTTTTCTCAAGGTGCTTCGCTTGCTGTTCAGTTTGCTTTTGAATGGTTTCGTTTCAGTTCATTCATTTATTAGTCTCCTCATTGCATGAAAGCATCTTTATATAGTGAGCTTCATGGATTTGAACATTGGAAAAGATAGGTTTCCGTTGTCTCACAAAAGAGTGTTGAAGTTGCTTTGACTGTGCTTGATGTGACTAGAGTAGGTTCCTATCTCTGTCATAGTTAGCTTTTAGCTTAAGGTGTGCATCTCAATGCTGATTAGCCTTTTGGCTGTACCTACACACTTCACACAATTTGAGACAAGCAAGCAATACAAGGAATAGAAGAAAGTAAGTTTAGAGAGTATTTCCCTTTCTTTTTGTAACAACAGTGTCTTTATTTATGTAAAGAATTAATTATAAAGCACATATTCCTCAACATGTAAAACATATCATGTTTTGTTCCAGCACAGACAACGTCTGTATTGACAAACACAGTCTAGTATGACTAAGCATGGTCTGGAATGATAGACATGGTCTGGCCTAGCTTTAGACATCATCTGGCCTAGCTCGAACATGGTCTGTCTAGACTATGCATTGTCTGACCGAGTTCCATACATGGTCTGGTCTAGTACTTATGCATAGTCTAGTCCTAGACTTGTATTGTTTGTCCTAAGACTTCACATAGTCTGTCCCAAGATTGTTGTATGGTTTGGTCCTCAACTTTGCATAAGTCTTTCCAAGACTTAGCATGGTCTATTCCAAGACTATACCGTTTGATCTTATGAACTTTGCATGATCTGTTGCAGAGCTTATTTTAGTCTGATTAAAAGAATTTATGGTGCTTGATGAATTGTTACGAATTATCAGACAGTTAAGATAAAGAGTGAGATGGAGAGTTTATACCATTGCCTGTTGATCAAATTTGATTCCCTGAAATTACTTAATTTCAAATCATTAGTTGATCAAATATTATCACATTTTTTATCATCAAAACCCATTGAAGGATTAGGGGCTAGACATCATTCAATGTCTTGGTTCTAACAGTTCAAGAACTCAATAAAGTGTGGACCATAAGCAAGGATGAGGTTGAAGTCGTGAAACTTCGTGATGAAGCAGCCACGCTTAAGGAAGCACTTGGCAAGTTTGTCCAAGGGTCTGAGAAACTTAATATGATAATTAATGTCAACAGACATCCTTGTGACAAATTTGGTCTTGGGTTCACAGGCAAGAAAGAAGTATCTGAAAATAATGTTTCTACTGGCAATTCACATGGTAAGAATGGTCATGTTAAGTCCAATTGCAAGAAATTGTCTAATAGAGGTAAATCATCTACCTCTAAGACTAACCACAAAGGTTTGTGAAGAATATGGGTACCTAAGTATGAAATAATTCTTATTGCAGATATCCTTGATAGGAGGAAAGAAACACCAATCATGGTACCTAGACAGTGGCTGCTCACATCACATGACGGGTGTAAGGTCTATGTTCCTAAACTTGACACCCATGCATGTATAGTCACTTTTGGAGGGAATCTGAAAGGGAAGATAAGGGGTACCGGTAAGGTAAGTATTCCTCCTAGTCTCTCAATAAAGAATGTTTTATTTATTGATGGATTAAAACACAATTTACTGAGCATAAGTTAATTTTGTGATAGTGGATATGATATTTCCTTCAACAAAGAATCATTCATAGTCAAAGACTCTGCTGGTTCACATCTTTTCTCTGCAAAGAGACAAGGCAATCTTTACAAGATTAACCTTGATGAACTGAAGGATCAAAATGTATCATGTTTGATGTCAGTCAAAGAAAGTCACTAGTTATGGCATAAGTTGAAATGATTTAATAACTCAATCTGTCAATCATGATATTGAGTGGCACATGTTTTAATAATTAGGATACCAATTTGAATATACTTTAGAAGTACTTAAGAAGAAAATAAAAAGGATTAAGAAGACAAAATGAATCAACACTCACATATGTTTCAAAAGCTTTCAAAAACCACCATGAATTAGAGAATGATGAATGTTATCAGGGAATGTCCTTAGAGAATGCATCTAGATTAGCCTTGATGCAGCTCTACAAGGCAACAAATGGATGTACACAGTCCGAGCCCTACATAATTGTACCAAACTTCATATTCCAACCCTTAATGATAATACTACAGAAATTAAAACTTGAAAAATAAAATATTGGTTGTTGATTGCTATGTAGAGTATATACACAATGATTCAGTAATACAGACTTGCACATTACCATAGAACTCCTAATCATAAAATAACATTAAAATAGTCTTTGTAGCCAAGCTTTGAGGGTGCAAGAAAGTGTAACAAATAGTTTAAAAAACATCGTACGTTGCATTTCACAAATCTCATATCAAACAACTAAACCAATTCCCATACAACTTTTAATTGTAGCTAAATCTTGCTTCAGGAAACAAATATATGTAATCACTAATACTAGAAACAAAGTAAGAAGAAATATATACCTTTTCTCTAGAGCTACTCTTGAGAAACACACAAAAATGCCTCTAAGAACTAAGAGCCACAGGAACCAATTCGCAAGTCAGTGATGTAAGGGCACTCAAGGGCCTTCTAAGCCATTTCCTCCGTAGACTGAAAATTCCACAATTTTCAATTGTTTTCCAAGTTGAAATCAAAAGAGCAAAGCAAATGAATGCAAACCTGAGTGTGTTGAACAATGAATCATCGTGAGAGAGAAGAAGAAGAACAAGAAGAATATCCGCTACAGCATGGTTTCGTTTCGTTTCACCTTCGCTCTTACCTTCATTCTCTCTCTTTGGAGAATCGGGAACTTCAACTTCTTGGAATCCTTCTCAGATCTGTGTCCGCGAAAGTGAGAGACGTGAAGAGAGAGACTGATAAAGTGTATTTTAGCATAGTCTAGAGTTGCATTTAGAATAGTCTAGACATGTTTTATACCTCATTTTGACCATTTTAGCTGATTTTTATGAGATTGAGTCATTTTGTGCCCAAGTATCGAAAATTACTATTTGTCATGTTTTATTGATGCTTTTGACACTGTCTCTTCTGCAGCCCATAACTTTTGACACAGGTCTCCCACTTTTATGATTCTTATTCTGTTTGAAAGATAAGTAGAGATCTACAATTTTGTGTCTCACAAGGATTGGCTAATTTAGACTTTTTAGGGTTCAAATTTGGGATTCAATGTTACGGTCCTGCACTTGTGATAATTCCACATTTAAATTTGTAACTAGGGACCATTTGGTAATTGTAATTAGTCAATGTAGCTTTTATTTAATGGGTTTCAAACCTTGTGGGGGGGGGACCACGGTTTTGGTCTTTTGTTTTTAGCTTTTTCCCTTTTGCAAGACAAAAAACACACTACACAACACTATTACATTGAATAAAAATCTCACATTTTGATACGAAACCCCTTGATGAATTTTTGAACAAGTTGTTTTAGGGCACAAAATTAGACTGCGCTTAGGATAATGTCGTAACTCGAAGCCCAGAAGTCCGATTGCGGCGATTCCAAAACGAGGTGAACACTCACGTTCTGAACTACGAAAAAGACTCAAGAAACGCTAAAATTGGACACGTAAAACGTGAGATATGGGCCAGAGAAAAATCGAACAGAAAATACCAAATTGAAATTAGAACGTGAATTCAGAGATGAACAGTGAAAAGGAACAAGAGGGTTACTGGTTTTTAGGGCGCCACAAACCTGGATTTGATAAGCCAACAAGGAAAATCGCCACAAGAATGTGAATTCTTGATAAGATCAAGGTTCAACCAAGAACCCTAGTAGAGAGATTTTCTCACAAGTCTGAACAAAAATATCATTCTGATTTCTTATTGATCTCCAATTATTTTAATACATTTCAGCTTAGGAGTTTATGCACTACACTTAAGCAAACAAAAGAAAAAACAAAACTCTTAAGGACAAGCGTTTCTGACATGTAGTAGCGGTCAAAAATAACAAATCCTTATAAAAAGACTTGGGTTCTAATCCTATCGTAGCCAATATATTTATTATTTTATTTTATTTTATTTTATATACAGCCACACTAAAAAGAAAATAACCCCAAAAGCAAATTAAAAGTCTTGTTATTCAGATTGGCTCTTCTCACTCCAAGTGGGCTATGCATGTCAAAACTTTATTCTCCAAGTGTTGGGCTTCAGCAGATTGTTGGGTCTCTAATAGATTAGTCACCACTTGTTGAAGAGCTTCCTTCGCTTTCCTAGCCCTTGCCCTTGTCATGGGTCCCCCAAGTCCTCCAAGTGCCTCATTTTCTTTGTCCCTATCTATGTTCCCATCACATTTGCTCTCTTTTCTCTCTTCTCTTTTCTTTTCTCTTCTCTCTTCTCCCTCATGAATTTCGTGCAGCCCCTTTTCAGCCGCCATGAAGATCTTCATGGAGGACTAAATCCCCTTTGCAACCCAAGAATCATGTGTTTGTGGGTAAATATGAGTTCCTCTATTCTCAATTTCAAATTTTACTCATGAAAACCCTTTTTCCCTTTTTCTAATTTTCAATTTCCTTGTTTAATGTATGATAATGATTATATTAGGGAATTAAAATTTAAATTTGGGTCAATTGCAATCGTTTGATTGTGATTTAATACGATACGTGCTTGAATTTGGGAAAACTAGGAATACAATAGTAATCCGGATTTTTCCGAATGAATGTAAGGTGATTGCCTTAAATTTCGTATTGTTGAGAATTTCATGAGTATGAATTTGACTTATCCTTGTTGGAACTGTGATTATTTCTCCATAAGCATAGGTTCTTGAGTTGTATCTCTTTGATTATGTTTTCGTTTATTGTTTAGAAAGTTGTTATGTTGCTGCAACAGAAAGAAAGAGAGACTCTCTTTGACATTACTTTCTTTGATTCCTCGTATTACTTCTATGTCTCGTATTATGTGGAGTGTGTAGATACAGCCAAAAGAACCAATCAGCATTGGGATGCACACTTTTAGCTAAAAGACAATTGTAACAGAGACAGAAACCTACTCCTGTCACATCAAGCATAGCCAAAGCTACTTCAACACTCTACTGTGTGTGACAACGGAAAGAAGTCTTCTCTAATGTTCAAATTCATGAAGCTCACTTTATAAGGATGCCTCCATGAAACGAGAAGACTAATGAACTAGAACATAATAAAAAATCAATCAAGACAGCAAGAGAAAGCACTCTGAGACAAGATCTTGAACACGAGCTGAGAGAAAAAGAATATCCATCCTCTACAAGCTCATGTAGATTCAACATTTGTTTATATCCTCTCTTTGAGAGTTATTTGAATCTTATACATATTTGTATAGAAAGCCATGAGTGGCTTATTGATAAAAGAATACTTTGGAAGTATAATCTCAAGGGGAGATTCATACTTGTAACCAGAAGTGGTTCAGAATACTTGTAGCTAGGAGTGGCATAGAGAATACTTGTAGCCAAAAGTGGTAGTGAAGAATACTTGTCTTGTAATTAGTTGATTATAGTTGAACCCTTTAACAGTTGTTAAAGGAGAACAAGACATAGCTCAAGTTGAGTGAACTAGTATAAAAACAAGCTCTCATCTGTTATCTTGTGATTACATATATTTATCTTTCTCACTGTGTTCTTTTGGAAAGAATTTCTAAGCTTTTCCTTGCAAGGATATATTTGCTGATTTAAACTAACATATATCCAAGAAGACAACTTGTGAACTAATAAAGTTTTAAACCCACTATTCAAACCCCCCCCCCCCCCCTTCTAGTGTGTTCTTGTGTATTTCAACTTATCAAGAACTTCTTTCTAACTCATCTATGCTTTCAAAAGCCTATTTATCTATGAAAAAGAAACTAAAAAAACTCTCAAAAGAGCATGGAGAACTTGAATCTTCATTCACTAAGCTATCTGACAAATGCTCCACATTAGTCACAGCCAATAATGCTCTAACTGATGATTTTCAAAAACTAACCATAGATGATCAATGCTTACTTAAAAGCAAAAGTGAACTCTAGATATAAAAAGAACAACATAGAAGGCAATTGAATGAATTGATTAAAGAAACTGATGGATTGAACTAGGTAAGAGCCTTAAGTAAGGATGAAGCTAAAATTGCTCTATTACGCAAAGAAGCTGCATCTCTCAAGAGCACTCTAAGTAAATTTGTCAGTGGGCCTGAAAATCTAAAGAAAATCATTTCATACAACAAACATCCACATGACAAATCTGGCCTTGGATTCACAAGCACGAAAGAAGCATCTAAAAATAAAGGTTCCTCTAGTAAATCTCATTCTAGAATTGGACATATGAAGTCCAAAAGCAAGAAATTGCCTACCAGGGGTAAATCATCTACCTCGAAGACTAACACCAAAGGACCCAAAAGAATATGGGTACCTAAAAGCAAAATCATTCCTATTGTAGATGTCCTTGATGGCAGGAAGGAAACACCAGTCATGGTACCTTGACAGTGGCTGCTCACATCACATGACACGCGTAAGGTCTATGTTCCTAAGCCTGACACCAATGCATGGTGGTACAGTCACTTTCAGAGGGAATCAAAAAGGGAAGATAAGGGGTACAGGTAAAGTAGGTATCCCTCCTAGTCTCTCTATAAAGAATGTTTTATTTGTTGATGGACTAAAACACAATCTACTGAGCATAAGTCAATTTTGCGACAGTGGATATGATGTTTCCTTCAACAAAGAATAATGCATAGTCAAAGACTCCATTGGTTCACATCTTTTCTCTGCAAAGAGACAAGACAGTCTTTATAAGATTAACCTTGATGAACAAAAGGATCAAAATGTATCTTGTTTAGTATCTATCAAAGAAGGTCATTGGTTATGGCATAAGAAGCTTGGCCATGAAAGTTTTAGATTAATCTCAAAATTGCAAAGATACAGCCTTGTAAGAGGACTGCCAACTATGTCATATAAGGATGACCTACTTTGTGAGGCCTGTCAGAAAGGGAAACAAGTGAAAACCTCTTTTAAAAGTAAAAATATTATTTCCACTTCTAGACCATTAGAGTTGTTACATATTGATCTCTTTGGTCCAACAAGGACAACCTCTCTAAATGGGAAAAGATATTGACTAGTAATAGTTGATGACTATTTTAGATAGACATGGGTTATATTCCTCACTCACAAGGATGAGGCTTTTAAGGCATTCTATAAATTTTGCAAACGTATTCAAAAGGTGTATGCATAACTTCTATCAAAAGTGACCATGGAGAAGAGTTTGAAAACAAAAGTTTCCAAAGGTTCAATGAAGAAAATGGAATTCTTCACAACTTCTCAACACCAAGAACACCACAGCAAAATGGTGCAGCAGTGCGAGGAATCAAAGAAAGTAATGTCAAAGAGAGTCTCCCTTTCTTTCTATTGCAACAGTGCATTTATTTGAGTAAAGAATTAATTATAAAGCACATATTCCTCAGCACATATGACAGATTATGTTATGTTCCTGCACAGACAAAGTCTGGCTTAACAGACATAGTCTGGTCTTGATTAAGTATGGTCTGTTTGTGCACAGACAACGTCTGGCTTAACAAACACATTCTGAATTAAAAGACATGGTCTGTTCTAGCCTTAGATAGCGTCTAGCTTAACAAACACATTTTGAATTAAAAGACATGGTTTGTACTAGCCTTAGACATCGTCTGGCTTAGCATCAGACATCTCTGGCTTAGCATCAAACATCGTCTGGCTTGGCCTTAGACATTGTCTGGCTTAGCCTCAAACATCGTTTGGCCTTGTATCAAACATCATCTTGCTTGGCATTGATGGGAACACAGATAGGGACAAAGAAAATGAGGCACTTGGAGGACTTGGGGGACCCATGACAAGGGCAAGAGCTAGGAAAGCGAAGGAAGCTCTTGAACAAGTGGTGACTAATCTATTAGAGGCCCAACAATCTGCTGAAACCCAACACTTGGAGAATAAAGTTTTGACATGCATAGCTCACTTGGAGTGAGAAGAGCCAATCTGAATAACAAGACTTTTAATTTGCTTTTGGGGTTATTTTCTTTTTAGTGTGTGGCTGTATATAAAATAAAATAATAAAAAAATAATAATATATATATTGGTTACAGTAGGATTAGAACCCAAGTCTTTTTATAAGGATTTGTTATTCTTGACCGCTACTACATGTCAGAAACGCTTGTCCTTAAGAGTTTTGTTTTTTTCTTTTGTTTGCTTAAGTGTAGTGCATAAACTCCTAAGCTGAAATGTATTAAAACAATTGGAGATCAATAAGAAATCAGAATGATATTTTTGTTCAGACTTGTAAGAAAATCTCTCTGCTAGGGTTCTTGGTTGAACCTTTGATCTTATCAAGAATTCACATTCTTGTGGCGATCTTCCTTGTTGGCTTATCAAACCCAGGTTTGTGGCGCCCTAAAAACCAGTAACCCTCTTGTTCCTTTTCATTGTTCATCTCTGAATTCACGTTCTAATTTCAATTTGGTATTTTCTGTTCGATTTTTCTCTGGCCCATATCTCACGTTTTACGTGTCCAATTTTAGCGTTTCTTAAGTCTTTTTCATAGTTCAGAACGTGAGTGTTCACCTCGTTTTGGAATCGCCGCAATCGGACTTCTGGGCTGCGAGTTACGACATTATCCTAAGCGCAGTCTGATTTTGTGCCCTAAAACAGCTTGTTCAAAAATTCATCAAGGGGTTTCGTATCATTTGGTAATCAGAGCTTGATTTAGAATCAATTTCATATTAATGTTTGGATTCTAGTTTGATTGCGTTAATTCTAGTAAGTTGTGTGTCTGCTTCCGTTAATCCTGATTTAGTGCATCAGTTTCCTTTTTCCTGTTTTTGTGCACTTGTTTCCAAATTACTTGTTTTTGTTGTGCCCTGGTTCTGCAACTGGTGTTGAATTATTTTGTTTCACTATTTTTCTGCATCAACACAAAAAAAAAAAAAAAAATTCTGTAGCAAGGTTTGAAAAAAAAAAGAAAAAAAAAAGGAAGTGAAGATGGAGTAATTGTGAATTGGTGTTTAGTATATGTGAATTGTTGCCTTGTTGAATTCTGGACATAGAGGACTTATATATAATCAGTTCCAGTTGCTTCAGCCTAATTTGTGGGTTTTTGTTTTTGTTAATTTGCTATCCTAAACTCAAAAGTGTCTTGGTTGTTCTGTTTTCTTCATAGTATCTCTTGTTTTGTCATTCTTGTGAGTGTTAGTGGTAAAATTGTTCTTTACCACTTGTGTTAAAACTCTGTTTGCCATGTGAAAGTGATTCTTGAAATAGATTGGCTGATTTAAGTAAGAACCTTAAGTGAGGGAGAGAGTGGTAAAAGGCAAGGCAAGAGAGATACATCATAAAAAAAAAAAAAAACAGCCATCAAGAGTGATATACACAAGTGTTCATCTTAAGAGTGTAAACACGTGAGAAGAGTGGTGAGGTCCTATTTTCATATTATCTGTTTGTTACTGTTATTTTGAATATGTCAGGAACAGGTGGTAATGGCTCTCCTCCTCCTCATGATGGAGCAAATAGACTGCTAATTGAAGCTCTCACTGCTCAAATGCAAAGAATGCTGAGTGAGCACTCTGAGGAGATGTATGCAAGAATAGAGTTGTTGGAGAATCAAGGTCCTCGTAATGAAGGTTGGCCTGTTGGAGATGGAAGGAGAAATTATAGAAGAAGAGATAATGACGGTGAGCAAAGACAAAATAGACTTGAAGGGATCAAGCTAAACATCCCACCTTTCAGAGGAAAAGGAGACCCAGAGGCATATTTGGAGTGGGAGTTGAAGATTGAGCATGTGTTTTCTTGTAACAATTACACCGAGGAGCAAAAGGTTAAGATGGCAGCAGCTGAATTTTTTGATTATGCGCTTATTTGGTGGAACAAGTATCAAAGGGAGAGGCTGAGAAATGAAGAACCAGTGGTAGACCAGTGGTAGAAATAAAGGATCTTCTTCATCTAGTCCAGCAATGGCTTCCTCACACAGAAAGTCACCAATGAGGTCTCGTGCATCACCTCCAAAAACCAAGTCTAGAGATGTAAAATGCTTCAGGTGTTTGGGAAGAGGGCACTATGCCTCTGAGTGTCCAACTAAGAGAACAATGGTCCTGAAGGAGAATGGAGAAATCACTAGTGAGTCTTCAGCCAGTGAAGAAGAGGAAGAAATAGAAGTGGAAGCAATGGGGGGTGACTTGTTGATGGTTAGGAGGTTGATGGGAAGTCAGATGCAAGCCCTAGATCATTCCCAAAGAGAGAACATTTTTCACACTAGATGTTCAATCAATGGGAAACTTTGTTCGTTGATAGTTGATGGTGGAAGCTGTACTAATGTGGCTAGCTCTAGATTAGTGTCCAAATTAAATTTGGAGACTAAACCGCATCCTAGGCCATACAAACTTCAATGGCTAAGTGAAGATGGGGAGATGATCGTCAGCAAGCAAGTGGAGGTGTGCCTTTCCATAGGACAATATAGTGAAAAGGTGCTGTGTGATGTGGTCCCAATGGAGGCAACCCATATCCTCTTAGGGAGGCCATGACAATATGATACCAAGGCAATTCATGATGGGTTCACAAATAAAATCTCTTTCATGCACAATGAGAAGAAAATTACTCTCAAACCATTATCTCCTAGAGAGGTGTGTGAGGACCAGGTAAAATTGAGAGAAAAGAGAGTGCAAGAGAAAAGGGAAATGAGTGAAACACATAAAAAGAGTGGAAAGAAAAAGAGTGAAACACTTGTGGGAAGGAGTGAAACACTTGAGAGCAAAATGAGTTGTCTAGCAAAAGAGAGTGAGGTGAAGAGGATGCTGCTCACCAACAAGCCATTGTACTTGTTGTATTGCAAAAATAATATGCATGTTGTTAATAACTCTAATGAAATTGCTGTCCCTGCTAGTGTTGAATTTCTTTTGCAGGAATACAAGGATGTGTTTCCAAAGGAGGTTCCAATGGGATTACCACCTTTGAGGGGAATTGAGCATCACATTGACCTTGTCCCCGGAGCTTCATTGCCCAATCGGCCTGCATATAGAAGCAACCCTCAAGAGGCCAAAGAAATTCAAAGGCAAGTTGAAGAATTGATGAACAAAGGATGGGTGCAAGAGAGCATGAGTCCGTGTGCTGTTCCAGTGATTTTAGTACCTAAGAAGGATGGTACATGGAGGATGTGCATTGACTGCAGGGCTATTAATAACATCACGATCAAGTACAGACATCCTATTCCCAGGTTAGATGATCTTCTTGATGAGCTACATGGTGCTTGCATATTTTCTAAAATTGATTTAAAAAGTGGGTATCATCAAATTAGGATAAGGGAAGGGGATGAATGGAAAACTGCCTTTAAAACTAAGTATGGTTTATATGAGTGGCTGGTGATGCCCTTTGGGCTAACTAATGCCCCAAACACTTTTATGAGATTAATGAACCATGTCTTAAGGGAATTTTTAGGCAAGTTTGTTGTGGTGTATTTTGATGATATTCTGATTTATAGCACTAGTCTTGATTTGCATATTGAACATGTGAGTGTTGTCTTGAATGTGCTTAGAAAGGAAAAATTATTTGCAAATCTTGAAAAATGCATTTTTTGCACTGATCATGTTGTATTTCTAGGATTTGTGGTGAGTGCTAAGGGAGTACAGGTAGATGTGGAAAAGGTTAAGGCCATCCAAGAATGGCCTACACCAAAAACCGTGAGTGAAGTTAGGAGCTTTCATGGTTTAGCTAGTTTCTATAGGAGGTTTGTTAGGGACTTTAGTACCTTGGCTGCACCTCTTAATGAAATAGTTAAAAAGCATGTTGGCTTCAAGTGGGGTGAAAAACAAGAACAAGCGTTTGCTGCACTTAAGCATCAGTTAACTAATGCCCCCATTCTTGCATTACCAAATTTTGCAAAATCTTTTGAAATTGAATGTGATGCATCTAATGTGGGTATTGGGGCTGTTTTGATGCAAGAGGGGCATCCAATTGCTTATTTTAGTGAGAAGTTAAATGGGGCTGCCCTAAACTATTCCACTTATGATAAGGAGTTGTATGCCTTAGTGCGTGCTTTGAGAACTTGGCAGCATTATCTGTTGCCCAAAGAATTTGTCATTCATAGTGATCATGAGTCCCTTAAATATTTGAAAGGACAAGGCAAGCTGAACAAGCGGCATGCAAAATGGGTTGAGTTCCTAGAACAATTCCCATATGTCATAAAACATAAAAAGGGAAAAGGGAATATTGTTGCTGATGCATTATCTAGAAGGCATGCATTACTTTCTACTCTTGAAACTAAAATTTTTGGACTTGAGCCATTGAGAGAAATGTATTTGCAGGATGCTGAATTTTCTGAGATATATGCTGCTTGTGAAAAAGTGTTTCAAAATGGTTACTATAGACATAATGATTATCTGTTTAAGGAGAAAAGATTGTGTGTGCCTAAGTGTTCCATAAGGAATTTGTTGGTGAAAGAGGCACATGAAGGTGGTTTGATGGGGCATTTTGGGGTACAAAAGACTTTAGAAACATTGCATGAGCATTTCTATTGGCCCTATATGAAACGTGATGTGCATAAATATTGTGAGCATTGCATTGTTTGTAAAAAGGCAAAATCAAAGGTGATGCCACATGGTTTATATACTCCTTTGCTTGTTCCTGATTTTCCTTGGATTGATATATCTATGGACTTTGTTTTGGGATTGCCTAGAACAAAGAATGGCAAGGATTCTATTTTTGTGGTTGTTGACAGGTTCTCAAAAATGGCGCATTTTATTCCTTGTAAAAAGGTTGATGATGCTTGCCATGTAGCTGACTTATTTTTCAGAGAAGTGGTGAGACTCCATGGACTGCCTAGAAGCATTGTGAGTGATAGGGACACCAAGTTCCTAAGTCATTTTTGGAAAACGTTGTGGGGTAAGCTTGGTACTAAGTTACTTTTCTCTACTACTTGTCACCCACAAACTGATGGGCAAACTGAGGTAGTGAATAGAACTTTAGGCACTTTGCTGAGAACTATTTTAAAGAAAAATCTTAAATCTTGGGAAGAATGTCTACCTCATGTAGAATTTGCATATAATAGGGCTGTCCATAGTACAACTAATTGTTCACCATTTGAAATTGTGTATGGATTTAATCCTATGACACCACTTGACTTATTGCCTATGCCTAATATTTCTGTCTTTAAGCATAAGGATGCACAGGCTAAGGCTGATTATGTGAGGAAACTGCATGAGCGTGTGAAAGCTCAAATTGAAAAGAAGATTGAGAGTTATGCCAAACAAGCCAATAAGGTAAGACGGAGAGTTGTATTCGAACCTGGTGATTGGGTTTGGGTACACATGAGAAAAGAAAGGTTCCCTGAACAAAGGAAGTCGAAACTCCAACCTAGAGGGGATGGTCCATTTCAAGTGTTGGAGAGGATAAATGACAATGCTTACAAGATTGATTTGCCTGGTGAGTATAATATAAGTGCCACTTTTAATGTTTCTGATTTGTCTCTTTTTGATGCAGGTGATGAGGCCTTGGATTTGAGGACAAATCCTCTTCAAGAGGGAGGGGATGATGGGAACACAGATAGGGACAAAGAAAATGAGGCACTTGGAGGACTTGGGGGACCCATGACAAGGGCAAGAGCTAGGAAAGCGAAGGAAGCTCTTGAACAAGTGGTGACTAATCTATTAGAGGCCCAACAATCTGCTGAAACCCAACACTTGGAGAATAAAGTTTTGACATGCATAGCTCACTTGGAGTGAGAAGAGCCAATCTGAATAACAAGACTTTTAATTTGCTTTTGGGGTTATTTTCTTTTTAGTGTGTGGCTGTATATAAAATAAAATAATAATAAAATAATAATATATATATTGGCTACAGTAGGATTAGAACCCAAGTCTTTTTATAAGGATTTGTGATACGAAACCCCTTGATGAATTTTTGAACAAGCTGTTTTAGGGCACAAAATCAGACTGCGCTTAGGATAATGTCGTAACTCGCAGCCCAGAAGTCCGATTGTGGCGATTCCAAAACGAGGTGAACACTCACGTTCTGAACTATGAAAATGACTCAAGAAACGCTAAAATTGGACACGTAAAACGTGAGATATGGGCCAGAGAAAAATCGAATAGAAAATACCAAATTGAAATTAGAACGTGAAATTCAGAGATGAACAGTGAAAAGGAACAAGAGGGTTACTGGTTTTTAGGGCACCACAAACCTGGGTTTGATAAGCCAACAAGGAAGATCGCCACAAGAATGTGAATTCTTGATAAGATCAAAGGTTCAACCAAGAACCCTAGCAGAGAGATTTTCTCACAAGTCTGAACAAAAATATCATTCTGATTTCTTATTGATCTCCAATTGTTTTAATACATTTCAGCTTAGGAGTTTATGCACTACACTTAAGCAAACAAAAGAAAAAAAACAAAACTCTTAAGGACAAGCGTTTCTGACATGTAGTAGCGGTCAAGAATAACAAATCCTTATAAAAAGACTTGGGTTCTAATCCTACCATAGCCAAAATATTTATTATTTTATTTTATTTTATATACAGCCACACTAAAAAGAAAATAACCCCAAAAGCAAATTAAAAGTCTCCAATGCCTCATTTTCTTTGTCCCTATTTGTGTTCCCATCAATTTGTTATTCTTGACCGCTACTACATGTCAGAAACGCTTGTCCTTAAGAGTTTTATTTTTTTCTTTTGTTTGCTTAAGTGTAGTGCATAAACTCCTAAGCTGAAATGTATTAAAATAATTGGAGATCAATAAGAAATCAGAATGATATTTTTGTTCAGACTTGTGAGAAAATCTCTCTGCTAGGGTTCTTGGTTGAACCTTTGATCTTATCAAGAATTCACATTCTTGTGGCGATCTTCCTTGTTTGCTTATCAAACCCAGGTTTGTGGCGCCCTAAAAACCAGTAACCCTCTTGTTCCTTTTCACTGTTCATCTCTGAATTCACGTTCTAATTTCAATTTGGTATTTTCTGTTCGATTTTTCTCTGGCCCATATCTCACGTTTTACGTGTCCAATTTTAGAGTTTCTTGAGTCTTTTTCATAGTTCAGAACGTGAGTGTTCACCTCGTTTTGGAATCGCCGCAATCGGACTTCTGGGCTGCGAGTTACGACATTATCCTAAGCGCAGTCTGATTTTGTGCCCTAAAACAGCTTGTTCAAAAATTCATCAAGGGGTTTCGTATCAGGCATCAAACATCATTTAGCTTAGCATTAGACATTGTTTGGCCTGGCCTTAGACATCGTCTGGCCTTGAGACTTTGCATGATCCATTAAGAGCTTATTTTAGTCTGTTTATAAGCAATTATAGTGCGTGACTTAATCATCATCAGTTATCAGACAGTTAAGACGAAAGTAAGAGTTAGAGTGATTATACCATTGTTTGTTCTTACTTTATTTCCTAAAATCACTTAATCTGGAATCATTAGTTGATCAAATATTATCACATTTGTTATCATCAAAAGATATCAAGGTATTAGGGGTTAGACATCATCAAATGTCTTGGTTCTAACATCAGCCATTGGGAAACAGAATGAAGAGACATGTTGTTGCTGACCTACAGAGTGTCCGGACAACACGCAAGGTTGCAACACAGTCTACTGACAAACTAGTTGCTAAAAAGTAGAAGTAGATTGTTCGTCAAGGTCCTTCTAGACCACCCACTACAAGAATCAAGACTAGGGCTCAACAAAAAGGCAAAGGTGTTGCCAGACTGTTTGTTAAACCCCTAGTGTCTCTGGAGGACATAGTAGACATTAGGAAAGCAGCTATCACAGTTGCTGAAGTTGATGAGGAGGACAAACATGAAGGATTGGTCTTCAAGAGGCCACATAGAAAATCCAGTGCAGAACAGACCGCTCATTCTGAGCTCTAGACCATCAGACCTCCAAGCTCTATAGCTAGGAAGCTGACTATCAAAAGGAAGGTTGTGCTGGAAGATGACAGGCGCGGATTGACTTCGACCCCCTCTCTTACCATTCCAGGTATTCCAACCTCTACCTTCAGTCTTCCCACTCACCCTTGCTCAACCCACAAACGTCTAAGGAAGAATATTCCTCAGACCATACCTCCCTAGCCCAAATAGAAGCCACAATAGACGCACTGTCTATTGAGCCTCTGTCATCTATGTCACCTACATAGATGATAGCCACCCAACCACTAGTTGCAAAGTCTGATGCCCATGCACAGACTGAGCAAAGGCCATTGTCTAAATCCACTATTCAGATAGAAGATGTCCCTGCACTGAACAAACAATCACCCACAAACTGAACCCACTAATCAGTCTGAGGCACAGTCTGAATCATCAACTCAGATTGTTGCTCCAACAACATCCCCACAAACTTCACTAGATACTACCATTCCACCTTACCAATCCCCATCTCTTGTCACCATTCCTGAGATGTCAGACGTAGTGGTTTCCTACCACCACACTAAGTCTATTAACATCTCCTCTAACTCTAATGTGGATGAAGAGATTGTCATCCAGTCTCCTAAAGCGTCTGCCGTTCCATCCTAGAACAACAGACCATTCAACATTGATGGGACTGCTCCCCTCTCATGCTTCATATCAGACACCCCTCCCTCATCTCCTACAACAGGCTCATGGCATCAGAAGATGATGTAGAGATTCTCCTTGTTTTATATGGGAGAAAATGCTAAGTTAACATCATACAGAGAAGAGACTCAGATTGAGCCTTCTGTAAAGCAAATGATTGAAGATGCAACAAGGGTAGCTAAGCTGGTGAAGCTCCCTCCTCTACAGATAGACCAAGGAATCATTTCCTTCCAGAGGCCAATTCACAACACAACTCTTCTAGATGATGTTGATCTTGCACAGAGATTGTAAGAAGCAGAGTATGCCTCTGCCATCCCTCTCATGCAACAACTGGTGCATGAGATTGCACACTGGTACAACTGTGTAAGAGAGGGAATGGATTACTTCTCAGTGGAACTAGCCTTTCCAGAACCAATGACAGTAGAAGAGAAGCAGAAGCTGGTTTCCACTATCCGTACCAAGCATCGTGATGCTCTGCACCACCTCTCAAGACCAAGAGTCTCTATTAGACCTCCTCGGCTGATCACACGAGGAATCTCTCCAATCCAACCTTCCTTCCAAGCCAACTATGCTGAATACAAAGCCCTCTGTCAGCTGAAATTTCAAAGTTCCTACCAAGACAGTTGCACCCTCCAAGCCTACACATCCGAGAAACAACTGATATACGTGTCACTTCAGACCATATAGTACTAAGGCTACCAACTGTCATCTCCAACAAGCTGAAGGGGAAGAAGATTGTGAAAGCAGACAATCTTCTGCAGCACATTCCTCATATTGAGCCTCTACCTCAACCAGAGCGTGCACTGCCTTGAAGAGAACATAGAATTAGATGCTGGCATCCACTGGCAAAATGTGATGAGTAGCATGCTCCACACCACAAGGCCATCCAATCTCTTTGATGAAGAAAAGCATAAGATTGACACTATTGGTGAAGGTACCTCTTCCTCTAGTAGTTTCATTCTTGTGTCAGACACTATGGTTGTTCCCACACTACTGACCCTCACAAACCTAGAGATAAAGCTCAAGCTGAACAAATGCTTGCTAAGAACTTCACTAAGTACAAGGTTGCTTAAGTATGTCGATCCCCCACTTATTAAATGGCCAAGGGGAAGAGAGTGAGTGAAGTGGTTCGACAGGTAGGCTGTAAAGGTTGGCGTGCTTCTAACAAGGGTCGCGACTCTTGGTGAAGTGCATACAATCAGTGTGGAGGGTCAGCCAGTAGTATCCTACTCGTACAACCTTGTTACCGAGCCATTGGTTGCCAACGCTGCTTCCATAGACCCCTTCATGTATTTCCAACAACACAGCTTCTGCTTGAGGGGTTGGCAAGGCACTAGAGCAGGGGGTGTTGAATCCCCTATGGTAGAGTTTGTCTCCGATGATTGTGTAGGATGAGGCATCCTTCATACATCTTGTTGCCTCAGTTTTGTCAATCGATAGTTGGCCATCTTCCAAGAATCGGATGATCGACCCCATCCACGATTCTCATTCCAGTTGGATAAAAATGACTTGCTTCATTGTAAGTACCACACTCCATTTTTTTTTTTATAGAATATCTATCTATATATATCTATATAGATATAGATATAGATAGATAAGATATCCTCTGGATAATTCAAATCGAACCAATTGGATGTCTGCTCGAGCCTATATGACATGACCAATCAATAAAAATACTCTAACATTCTACCTTTGTCATATATTCCATACATCACACTAGATAGATATCATATTCATGGAATACGATTCACTTTCAAGATGCCTTGGTGGTGAAATGGTAGACACGCAAGACTCAAAATCTGGTGCTAAAGAGCGTGGAGGTTCGAGTCCTCTTTAAGGCATAATATTGAGATCTCTTATTGAATTGGAATAAGTTCGGCAGCGAATCACGAAATCTTGGTGATCTTCTCTATCTAATGAATGGGTAATCTGTTTTGAAATCGTTCGCCCTACACCCTCCCCGAGGAATATATGCTTCAACAAGAATCACACAGGGGTAGATTTGATACAATCAAAACCTCTGGTAAAATACCTACTCGTAACCCAACGGGCGGATAAAGTACATTAAATAGTCCGTTTTAGGGATTGGCGACTTACCCATTCAATGACTTTGGCACCGGACATTCCCAAACTGGAATGTGTATTATCGATATAGGGGATCTTTCAATTGAGAAGATCCATTGACCTGAGACGAAGAGAAAGAAAGGTCTATCTATTTTTATTTTTTTTTAGTTATTCAGTTAAACCAATGATTCGTTATTGGAGCAGATAGCAACAACCATCTCATCTGGGAAAAGCCATCTTTTTCTCAACAATGTCTTTGTCATTTGATCCAATAGCGCTTCGTTAGATAGGAACAGATTTGATAAATATTGATAACTCTCAGATAGAGTATTAGAACGGAAAAATCCATTAGATAATGAACTATTGATTCTAAGCCCTCTCTGGCAATGAATCAACAATTCAAAATGCTTTTCTTGTGTATTCTTGATAAACCAATGTTTATATATAGATGTAGGAAGATCTGTTTGGGAAGTAAGAAGTTCCCTTGACATCTCTTCATCTGTAAAGAATTGTCGATGTGAAAACACAGAGACAAAAGGCTGATCTTTGAATAGGAAAAAGAGTGGATCCGCGGGGTCCCAAATGAATTGGCTTATTCGAAAAAAGCCCTGTTCTTTGGAAGATCTATCTCGTGTCTGGTACTGCATGGTTCCACCCTGCAAGAACTCTGAATCATTCTCTTGAAGCTCATCCTCTTCATCATAAATGATCCGCTTGTCCCGAAATGACCTGGCCCAATAGGGAAATCCCAATTCATTGGGCCTTTCAATACAATCAAATAGAAAGCCCCAAGGGCGCCATATTCTAGGAGCCCAAATGATGTGATTGAAAAAATCCTCCTCTATCTGTTGTGGGTCGAGGACTCCCCCCCCCTTCTTCAAACTCCGATTCATATTTTTCATAGAGAAATCTCTGATCAACGATAGAATAAGATCCATTTTGAATCATATTTAAGGGATTCCTTGGTTCAGACCGAAGAAGCAATGTCACTCGATCCTTATCAAACTAACTGCAATCTTTTTCTGTACGTGAGGATCCCACCAAAGCGCCTTCTACTTCTAATAGGCCATGAACTAGATCAGAATTATTCTCAACGAGTCCATAAGATGTGATCCCATTTTTTTCATCAGGTCCGGGTAGAGACCAAAGGTCTTGAGCGACCGATTCGACAAAACAACTCAAAAGGTAAAGAAGTATCGTTAATTTCTTCATACTTGTTCCAAGTTCGAAGTACCATTTGTACAAATAAGAATCCCCCCCGTTACATGATTTCTTCTTCATATAGATAGATATAGGATCTATGGAGCAATTACTTAGAAGTACAGTTTGTGAAACAGTCCTTCCTATCTGATAGAAAAGGATCCCATGATCCTGAACCGATCTTACCTAAGATCCGAAATCCCAAGTTTGTCTATGAAGAACAGATCTAATTATATTAGTGTCTATGATGGATTTTTTTTTGTATAATACTAATCGATAGGGCCTCATTGGTAAGTGCTACAAGATTTCATACATTTGAACCCATCGTTGTGGACCCGAATCCATTAGTATGGGACATTTTCTTTTCCAAGTGAAATCCCCTAGTATATGAAAGAGTGAAAAAGTGTTTTTGTTGTTGTGGAATAAGAAGCCTTCGGATCTTAATGCATGTATTTAATTTATTTGAAGCTATTAGAGCCGAATCTACTTTTTGGGGAATATGAGTTGAAGCAATAACAAGAATATTTCTAGTGGAACATCTTTCACAATCCCTGGAGAGATAGTTCACTAAAAGACCGAGGGATAAGTAATTTGACTCCTTCACATCCAGATCATGGATGTTTGGAATCCATATTATGCAAGGAGACATTGCTTTTGCTAATTCGAATTGAAAGGTGATATAAAATCGATCTATTTCTGGCATCATATCCATAGTTAGTGTATTCATCATAGTTAGAAGCTCCAGCTCCATATCAAGGTCACGGTCGATATCGTCACTATCGTAACTATCATCAATAAGAAAACCCTTAGGCTTGTTATCCAGGAACTTGTTCAGAAATACTGTAATGAAAGGAACATAGGAGTTTGTCGCTAGGTATTTGACCAAATAGGATCGTCCAGTTCCTATAGAACCTATCACTAAAATACCCCTACTAGGGGGAGGTAGGGCTAAGCGGAGCGAAAAGGGTTTTCCATGAGATGGGAAATGAAAACTATTAGCCCCCCACAAGGTTTGTGAATAAGTAATTGTCCCGATAATTAGCAAGGAATATACGTCTTTCTCGCTAAACAGGATGTATTGAATTCATAAATCATTAGATACTTTTTATGAATGTCAACTAAGTATCGTAAGTAAATTGCTCCCGGTTGTTCAATCATTTGATAACCAGAGTTATTCTTTGATAAATGATGACTATGAGTCAGACTCAATAGAATTTGATCAATCCTTTTTTTTGTCGATAAGGTAGAAAACTAAACCAAGGGTTTCCATTTTTTCAAATGAAAGATTTGAAGACCTATTGATTCTAATAACTGATTACAGAGTGGATCATTCGGACCTTTCAATTCATAGATGTGGATCTCAGACCTATGAATGGGGATACCCCCAAAACTCACAAAGAAAAAAGAAGGAAGTGAGTTAGACAAAAAGAGAAGAAACTTGGGCAAAAAAAGAAGTAACTTGGACAAAAAGAAACAAAGTGACTTAGACAAATCTTTTTTGTCGATAACCTCAGACCAATCAATCGAATATTGATTAATATGTAATCGATCGAACACTACTTGAAAACAGCTATTCTGCTCAGAAATGAAATAGTCCAAATGTTCTTGGAAATTCTTGCTCCCATTGGACCATTTGTATCTATATGCATTAGGATCCCAATTCATGGATCTCTCCATTCGAGAAATAAAAATAAGAGGATCGAACCATTTCTTCTGACTCTTTTTCAAATTGGATAAATGTTGGTTGATTGTGTATTTCATTCTAGTTCGATGATTCAGAGTATCATTTCCTATTTGATACCTTTGAATTCCATATTCGAAGTTGCAATTGAATCGATTCAATACATTTCTTATGTAACCATGGGTGCTATATTGGATTTTTGTTTTTCAAGAATGAAATCTTATTGGAACTGTCCAGTTCACCCTTTGGAACCATATCACATCCCGGGATATGATGAATTGAGACGGCATTTTGTAAGTTCACTATTTCTTTGTTTTCCGATCGCTTGAAAGAACGAAAGGATGTTTCTTTTGTTCTCTCTTCAACAGCTCCTGATCCCTAGTAGACCTCTCAGCAGGATTCGAACCCACATGAAGTTCTGACCATCTGTCAGAGAAAAAAGAACGAGCAGCTCTTGCAGGATTCCCAAGAAATTTCTTCCGGAAGCAGGTGACGATTCACGTCCCACGAATAGTCGGCACATTGAGGAATCTCCAGAAAGGATTTTAGGGAATCGCCCAGATTCTATCTCTGTTCGTTCTGTTTGAAGAAAGGAAGGATCCCAACAAAGAGCCGATCTTTCTTCTTTTAGTTGTTGAATCTCTCTTTGACTGATCAATGCGTGATATTTTGAATCCTCATTCCTAATGGAATCGGAACAATCCTTGGATTGATCAGAAGATCCTTTCAATTGGCCAGAATCCGTTACTTGAATGAAATGAAACTAGATCTCGTGGAATCGTATTGAATATTTGATGATACGCTCCGTACCTTGCTAAAAAAAAAAAAACGATCCTTGTTTACCAACCACACATTGTCTGACCAAATCCAATTCTCTCTCGACATGTTGTTCCTCAAAAAAATCTGATTCGTGCGGACTCTTCCCCCCAACTAACGAAGAGATCTTGACGGAATCGCCACATATGAAATTGAGCACAATCTTGCAAAGAAATAGCCCGCCTGTTTCTCAAGAAGAGATGGGGAAACATGCTCGATATCATTTGATTGAATAATTGACCCAGTCCCTTGTTGTTCGAAGAAAGCCTTCCACTTCCTTTGGTGTTTTTTTTTTTTTTTTCACGAAAAAGCACGACGAGATAGTAAATCCAGTCTTTCACTGAGATTTCGAATAGCTGTCCCGAATTCAAGTTGATTATGTTTCGCCTCTTTCTCGGAGAAAGACGATCAAAAAATTCCCTACGGACTGGATCATCCATATAATATACAAAAAGGAACTCCTGATATTTGATATCTTTCTCTTTTGAATGAGATCTCAATTACAACTAGAATCGCTCCTTTTTCCTATCCAGTTCCTCCACCGCCGCGAACCCCAGTTAGATTCAGGCCTCTTTAGTTATTGGGAGAACCCGAGTACTCTCCTCCGGATCCAGGAAATAGCTCTCAGAGATCTTTTTTCCTTTTGGAAGATACAGGAGCGGAACAATCAACCTATTGATATTGGAAGACTCAGAGATGATTCTTCCAATGTATCATTTTTGGGTCCAATGGAATTCATAGGTATAGTAAGAAGCCTTGTCAAATAGGGATTTTTTCTTTCGACCGTTTTTCAATTGTTAATACGACCGCTACTACAAAGAGTACCACATACTTGATCGTGAAAATATCGATTGCTTGTTGAACCCTGTGGATTGCGTGAAAGTAGGATACTCCAAATTCGGGGAGTCCAAGAGGTTTCATAAAATGAAAAACCCCGCTGAATTGAATTGAATTGGGTCGCAAGAGTTCTTGATCTCTCTCAATTCGAAAATCCAGGATTTGGAATTGATGTCCTTTCATCGAATCCTCCTAACTGCGTTGATTGATTTATCCGAAAGGTTTCACTTCAATTGGAATTTTGGTCATTCACCGTGTACGAGGATTCCCGCCAAGCATCCATGGCTGAATGGTTAAAGCGCCCAACTTACTGGATGCACGCCAATGGGACCCTCCCTCCAATAAGTCTATTGGATTTTTGTTCAGGAATGAAATCTTATTGGAACTGTCCAGTTCACCCTTTGGAACCATATCACATCCCGGATATGATGAATTGAGACGGCATTTTGTAAGTTCACTATTTCTTTGTTTTCCGATCGCTTTGGAAAGAACAGGATGTTTCTTTTGTTCTCTCTTCAACAGCTCTCCCGATCCCTAGTAGACCTCTCGGCAGGATTCGAACCCACATGAAGTTCTGACCATCTGTCGAGAGAAAAAGAACGAGCAGCTCTTGCAGGATTCCCAAGAAATTTCTTCCGAAGCAGGTGACGATTCACGTCCCACGAATAGTCGGCACATTGAGGAATCTCGAGAAAGGATTTTAGGGAATCGCCCGATTCTATCTCTGTTCGTTCTGTTTGAAGAAAGGAAGGATCCCAACAAAGAGCCGATCTTTCTTCTTTTAGTTGTTGAATCTCTCTTTGACTGATCAATGCGTGATATTTTGAATCCTCATTCCTAATGGAATCGGAACAATCCTTGGATTGATCAGGAGATCCTTTCAATTGGCCAGAATCCGTTACTTGAATGAAACTAGATCTCGTGGAATCGTATTGAATATTTGATGATACGCTCCGTACCTTGCTAAAAAAAAAAAAAAAACCGATCCTTGTTTACCAACCACACATTTGTCCGACCAAATCCAATTCTCTCTCGACATGTTGTTCCTCAAAAAATCTGATTCGTGCGGACTCTTCCCCCCAACTAACGAAGAGATCTTGACGGAATCGCCACATATGAAATTGAGCACAATCTTGCAAAGAAATAGCCCGCCTGTTTCTCAAGAAGAGATGGGGAAACATGCTCGATATCATTTGATTGAATAATTGACCCAGTCCCTTGTTGTTCGAAGAAAGCCTTCCACTTCCTTTGGTGTTTTTTTTTTTTTTTTTCACGAAAAGCAAACACGAGATAGTAAATCCAGTCTTTCACTGAGATTTCGAATAGCTGTCCCGAATTCAAGTTGATTATGTTTCGCCTCTTTCTCGGAGAAAGACGATCAAAAAATTCCCTACGGATTGGATCATCCATATAATATACAAAAAGGAACTCCTGATATTTGATATCTTTCTCTTTTGAATGAGATCTCAATTACAACTAGAATCGCTCCTTTTTCCTATCCAGTTCCTCCACCGCCGCGAACCCCAGTTAGATTCAGGCATGATATCCTCTTTAGTTATTGGGAGAACCCGAGTACTCTCCTCCGGATCCAGGAAATAGCTCTCAGAGATCTTTTTTCCTTTTGGAAGATACAGGAGCGGAACAATCAACCTATTGATATTGGAAGACTCAGAGATGATTCTTCCAATGTATCATTTTTGGGTCCAATGGAATTCATAGGTATAGTAAGAAGCCTTGTCAAATAGGGATTTTTTTTTTTCGACCGTTTTTCAATTGTTAATACGACCGCTACTACAAAGAGTACCACATACTTGATGCGTGAAAATATCGATTGCTTGTTGAACCCTGTGGATTGCGTGAAAGTAGGATACTCCAAATTCGGGGAGTCCAAGAGGTTTCATAAAATGAAAAACCCCGCTGAATTGAATTGAATTGGGTCGCAAGAGTTCTTGATCTCTCTCAATTCGAAAATCCAGGATTTGGAATTGATGTCCTTTCATCGAATCCTCCTAACTGCGTTGATTGATTTATCCGAAAGGTTTCACTTCAATTGGAATTTTGGTCATTCACCGTGTACGAGGATTCCCGCCAAGCATCCATGGCTGAATGGTTAAAGCGCCCAACTTACTGGATGCACGCCAATGGGACCCTCCCTCCAATAAGTCTATTGGATTTTTGTTCAAGAATGAAATCTTATTGGAACTGTCCAGTTCACCCTTTGGAACCATATCACATCCCGGATATGATGAATTGAGACGGCATTTTGTAAGTTCACTATTTCTTTGTTTTCCGATCGCCTGGAAAGAACAGGATGTTTCTTTTGTTCTCTCTTCAACAGCTCCTGATCCCTAGTAGACCTCTCAGCAGGATTCGAACCCACATGAAGTTCTGACCATCTGTCAGAGAAAAAAGAACGAGCAGCTCTTGCAGGATTCCCAAGAAATTTCTTCCGGAAGCAGGTGACGATTCACGTCCCACGAATAGTCGGCACATTGAGGAATCTCCAGAAAGGATTTTAGGGAATCGCCCAGATTCTATCTCTGTTCGTTCTGTTTGAAGAAAGGAAGGATCCCAACAAAGAGCCGATCTTTCTTCTTTTAGTTGTTGAATCTCTCTTTGACTGATCAATGCGTGATATTTTGAATCCTCATTCCTAATGGAATCGGAACAATCCTTGGATTGATCAGAAGATCCTTTCAATTGGCCAGAATCCGTTACTTGAATGAAATGAAACTAGATCTCGTGGAATCGTATTGAATATTTGATGATACGCTCCGTACCTTGCTAAAAAAAAAAAACCGATCCTTGTTTACCAACCACACATTGTCTGACCAAATCCAATTCTCTCTCGACATGTTGTTCCTCAAAAAATCTGATTCGTGCGGACTCTTCCCCCCAACTAACGAAGAGATCTTGACGGAATCGCCACATATGAAATTGAGCACAATCTTGCAAAGAAATAGCCCGCCTGTTTCTCAAGAAGAGATGGGGAAACATGCTCGATATCATTTGATTGAATAATTGACCCAGTCCCTTGTTGTTCGAAGAAAGCCTTCCACTTCCTTTGGTGTTTTTTTTTTTTTCTTTTTCACGAAAAGCAGACGCGAGATAGTAAATCCAGTCTTTCACTGAGATTTCGAATAGCTGTCCCGAATTCAAGTTGATTATGTTTCGCCTCTTTCTCGGAGAAAGACGATCAAAAAATTCCCTACGGACTGGATCATCCATATAATATACAAAAAGGAACTCCTGATATTTGATATCTTTCTCTTTTGAATGAGATCTCAATTACAACTAGAATCGCTCTTTTTCCTATCCAGTTCCTCCACCGCCGCGAACCCCAGTTAGATTCAGGCCTCTTTAGTTATTGGGAGAACCCGAGTACTCTCCTCCGGATCCAGGAAATAGCTCTCAGAGATCTTTTTTCCTTTTGGAAGATACAGGAGCGGAACAATCAACCTATTGATATTGGAAGACTCAGAGATGATTCTTCCAATGTATCATTTTTGGGTCCAATGGAATTCATAGGTATAGTAAGAAGCCTTGTCAAATAGGGATTTTTTCTTTCGACCGTTTTTCAATTGTTAATACGACCGCTACTACAAAGAGTACCACATACTTGATCGTGAAAATATCGATTGCTTGTTGAACCCTGTGGATTGCGTGAAAGTAGGATACTCCAAATTCGGGGAGTCCAAGAGGTTTCATAAAATGAAAAACCCCGCTGAATTGAATTGAATTGGGTCGCAAGAGTTCTTGATCTCTCTCAATTCGAAAATCCAGGATTTGGAATTGATGTCCTTTCATCGAATCCTCCTAACTGCGTTGATTGATTTATCCGAAAGGTTTCACTTCAATTGGAATTTTGGTCATTCACCGTGTACGAGGATTCCCGCCAAGCATCCATGGCTGAATGGTTAAAGCGCCCAACTTACTGGATGCACGCCAATGGGACCCTCCCTCCAATAAGTCTATTGGATTTTTGTTCAAGAATGAAATCTTATTGGAACTGTCCAGTTCACCCTTTGGAACCATATCACATCCCGGATATGATGAATTGAGACGGCATTTTGTAAGTTCACTATTTCTTTGTTTTCCGATCGCTTTGGAAAGAACAGGATGTTTCTTTTGTTCTCTCTTCAACAGCTCTCCGATCCCTAGTAGACCTCTCAGCAGGATTCGAACCCACATGAAGTTCTGACCATCTGTCAGAGAAAAAAGAACGAGCAGCTCTTGCAGGATTCCCAAGAAATTTCTTCCGGAAGCAGGTGACGATTCACGTCCCACGAATAGTCGGCACATTGAGGAATCTCCAGAAAGGATTTTAGGGAATCGCCCAGATTCTATCTCTGTTCGTTCTGTTTGAAGAAAGGAAGGATCCCAACAAAGAGCCGATCTTTCTTCTTTTAGTTGTTGAATCTCTCTTTGACTGATCAATGCGTGATATTTTGAATCCTCATTCCTAATGGAATCGGAACAATCCTTGGATTGATCAGGAGATCCTTTCAATTGGCCAGAATCCGTTACTTGAATGAAACTAGATCTCGTGGAATCGTATTGAATATTTGATGATACGCTCCGTACCTTGCTAAAAAAAAAAAAAACCGATCCTTGTTTACCAACCACACATTGTCTGACCAAATCCAATTCTCTCTCGACATGTTGTTCCTCAAAAAATCTGATTCGTGCGGACTCTTCCCCCCAACTAACGAAGAGATCTTGACGGAATCGCCACATATGAAATTGAGCACAATCTTGCAAAGAAATAGCCCGCTTTGTTTCTCAAGAAGAGATGGGGAAACATGCTCGATATCATTTGATTGAATAATTGACCCAGTCCCTTGTTGTTCGAAGAAAGCCTTCCACTTCCTTTGGTGTTTTTTTTTTTTTTTTTCACGAAAAGCAGATGAGATAGTAAATCCAGTCTTTCACTGAAGATTTCGAATAGCTGTCCCGAATTCAAGTTGATTATGTTTCGCCTCTTTCTCGGAGAAAGACGATCAAAAAATTCCCTACGGACTGGATCATCCATATAATATACAAAAAGGAACTCCTGATATTTGATATCTTTCTCTTTTGAATGAGATCTCAATTACAACTAGAATCGCTCCTTTTTCCTATCCAGTTCCTCCACCGCCGCGAACCCCAGTTTAGATTCAGGCCTCTTTAGTTATTGGGAGAACCCGAGTACTCTCCTCCGGATCCAGGAAATAGCTCTCAGAGATCTTTTTTCCTTTTGGAAGATACAGGAGCGGAACAATCAACCTATTGATATTGGAAGACTCAGAGATGATTCTTCCAATGTATCATTTTTGGGTCCAATGGAATTCATAGGTATAGTAAGAAGCCTTGTCAAATAGGGATTTTTTCTTTCGACCGTTTTTCAATTGTTAATACGACCGCTACTACATACTTGATCGTGAAAATATCGATTGCTTGTTGAACCCTGTGGATTGCGTGAAAGTAGGATACTCCAAATTCGGGGAGTCCAAGAGGTTTCATAAAATGAAAAACCCCGCTGAATTGAATTGAATTGGGTCGCAAGAGTTCTTGATCTCTCTCAATTCGAAAATCCAGGATTTGGAATTGATGTCCTTTCATCGAATCCTCCTAACTGCGTTGATTGATTTATCCGAAAGGTTTCACTTCAATTGGAATTTTGGTCATTCACCGTGTACGAGGATTCCCGCCAAGCATCCATGGCTGAATGGTTAAAGCGCCCAACTTACTGGATGCACGCCAATGGGACCCTCCCTCCAATAAGTCTATTGGATTTTTGTTCAAGAATGAAATCTTATTGGAACTGTCCAGTTCACCCTTTGGAACCATATCACATCCCGGATATGATGAATTGAGACGGCATTTTGTAAGTTCACTATTTCTTTGTTTTCCGATCGCCTGGAAAGAACAGGATGTTTCTTTTGTTCTCTCTTCAACAGCTCCTGATCCCTAGTAGACCTCTCAGCAGGATTCGAACCCACATGAAGTTCTGACCATCTGTCAGAGAAAAAAGAACGAGCAGCTCTTGCAGGATTCCCAAGAAATTTCTTCCGGAAGCAGGTGACGATTCACGTCCCACGAATAGTCGGCACATTGAGGAATCTCCAGAAAGGATTTTAGGGAATCGCCCAGATTCTATCTCTGTTCGTTCTGTTTGAAGAAAGGAAGGATCCCAACAAAGAGCCGATCTTTCTTCTTTTAGTTGTTGAATCTCTCTTTGACTGATCAATGCGTGATATTTTGAATCCTCATTCCTAATGGAATCGGAACAATCCTTGGATTGATCAGGAGATCCTTTCAATTGGCCAGAATCCGTTACTTGAATGAAACTAGATCTCGTGGAATCGTATTGAATATTTGATGATACGCTCCGTACCTTGCTAAAAAAAAAAAAAAACCGATCCTTGTTTACCAACCACACATTGTCTGACCAAATCCAATTCTCTCTCGACATGTTGTTCCTCAAAAAATCTGATTCGTGCGGACTCTTCCCCCCAACTAACGAAGAGATCTTGACGGAATCGCCACATATGAAATTGAGCACAATCTTGCAAAGAAATAGCCCGCCTGTTTCTCAAGAAGAGATGGGGAAACATGCTCGATATCATTTGATTGAATAATTGACCCAGTCCCTTGTTGTTCGAAGAAAGCCTTCCACTTCCTTTGGTGTTTTTTTTTTTTTCTTTTTCACGAAAAGCAGACGCGAGATAGTAAATCCAGTCTTTCACTGAGATTTCGAATAGCTGTCCCGAATTCAAGTTGATTATGTTTCGCCTCTTTCTCGGAGAAAGACGATCAAAAAATTCCCTACGGATTGGATCATCCATATAATATACAAAAAGGAACTCCTGATATTTGATATCTTTCTCTTTTGAATGAGATCTCAATTACAACTAGAATCGCTCCTTTTTCCTATCCAGTTCCTCCACCGCCGCGAACCCCGTTAGATTCAGGCCTCTTTAGTTATTGGGAGAACCCGAGTACTCTCCTCCGGATCCAGGAAATAGCTCTCAGAGATCTTTTTTCCTTTTGGAAGATACAGGAGCGGAACAATCAACCTATTGATATTGGAAGACTCGAGAGATGATTCTTCCAATGTATCATTTTTGGTCCAATGGAATTCATAGGTATAGTAAGAAGCCTTGTCAAATAGGGATTTTTTCTTTCGACCGTTTTTCAATTGTTAATACGACCGCTACTACATACTTGATCGTGAAAATATCGATTGCTTGTTGAACCCTGTGGATTGCGTGAAAGTAGGATACTCCAAATTCGGGGAGTCCAAGAGGTTTCATAAAATGAAAAACCCCGCTGAATTGAATTGAATTGGGTCGCAAGAGTTCTTGATCTCTCTCAATTCGAAAATCCAGGATTTGGAATTGATGTCCTTTCATCGAATCCTCCTAACTGCGTTGATTGATTTATCCGAAAGGTTTCACTTCAATTGGAATTTTGGTCATTCACCGTGTACGAGGATTCCCGCCAAGCATCCATGGCTGAATGGTTAAAGCGCCCAACTTACTGGATGCACGCCAATGGGACCCTCCCTCCAATAAGTCTATTGGATTTTTGTTCAAGAATGAAATCTTATTGGAACTGTCCAGTTCACCCTTTGGAACCATATCACATCCCGGATATGATGAATTGAGACGGCATTTTGTAAGTTCACTATTTCTTTGTTTTCCGATCGCCTGGAAAGAACAGGATGTTTCTTTTGTTCTCTCTTCAACAGCTCCTGATCCCTAGTAGACCTCTCAGCAGGATTCGAACCCACATGAAGTTCCGACCATCTGTCGAGAAAAAAAAAAACGAGCAGCTCTTGCAGGATTCCCAAGAAATTTCTTCCAGGAGCGGTGACGATTCACGTCCCACGAATAGTCGGCACATTGAGGAATCTCCAGAAAGGATTTTAGGGAATCGCCCAGATTCTATCTCTGTTCGTTCTGTTTGAAGAAAGGAAGGATCCCAACAAAGAGCCGATCTTTCTTCTTTTAGTTGTTGAATCTCTCTTTGACTGATCAATGCGTGATATTTTGAATCCTCATTCCTAATGGAATCGGAACAATCCTTGGATTGATCAGGAGATCCTTTCAATTGGCCAGAATCCGTTACTTGAATGAAACTAGATCTCGTGGAATCGTATTGAATATTTGATGATACGCTCCGTACCTTGCTAAAAAAAAAAAAAAACCGATCCTTGTTTACCAACCACACATTGTCCGACCAAATCCAATTCTCTCTCGACATGTTGTTCCTCAAAAAATCTGATTCGTGCGGACTCTTCCCCCAACTAACGAAGAGATCTTGACGGAATCGCCACATATGAAATTGAGCACAATCTTGCAAAGAAATAGCCCGCTTTGTTTCTCAAGAAGAGATGGGGAAACATGCTCGATATCATTTGATTGAATAATTGACCCAGTCCCTTGTTGTTCGAAGAAAGCCTTCCACTTCCTTTGGTGTTTTTTTCTTTTTCACGAAAAGCAGACGCGAGATAGTAAATCCAGTCTTTCACTAAGATTTCGAATAGCTGTCCCGAATTCAAGTTGATTATGTTTCGCCTCTTTCTCGGAGAAAGACGATCAAAAAATTCCCTACGGACTGGATCATCCATATAATATACAAAAAGGAACTCCTGATATTTGATATCTTTCTCTTTTGAATGAGATCTCAATTACAACTAGAATCGCTCCTTTTTCCTATCCAGTTCCTCCACCGCCGCGAACCCCAGTTAGATTCAGGCCTCTTTAGTTATTGGGAGAACCCGAGTACTCTCCTCCGGATCCAGGAAATAGCTCTCAGAGATCTTTTTTCCTTTTGGAAGATACAGGAGCGGAACAATCAACCTATTGATATTGGAAGACTCAGAGATGATTCTTCCAATGTATCATTTTTGGGTCCAATGGAATTCATAGGTATAGTAAGAAGCCTTGTCAAATAGGGATTTTTTCTTTCGACCGTTTTTCAATTGTTAATACGACCGCTACTACATACTTGATCGTGAAAATATCGATTGCTTGTTGAACCCTGTGGATTGCGTGAAAGTAGGATACTCCAAATTCGGGGAGTCCAAGAGGTTTCATAAAATGAAAAACCCCGCTGAATTGAATTGAATTGGGTCGCAAGAGTTCTTGATCTCTCTCAATTCGAAAATCCAGGATTTGGAATTGATGTCCTTTCATCGAATCCTCCTAATTGCGTTGATTGATTTATCCGAAAGGTTTCACTTCAATTGGAATTTTGGTCATTCACCGTGTACGAGGATTCCCGCCAAGCATCCATGGCTGAATGGTTAAAGCGCCCAACTTACTGGATGCACGCCAATGGGACCCTCCCTCCAATAAGTCTATTGGATTTTTGTTCAAGAATGAAATCTTATTGGAACTGTCCAGTTCACCCTTTGGAACCATATCACATCCCGGATATGATGAATTGAGACGGCATTTTGTAAGTTCACTATTTCTTTGTTTTCCGATCGCTTTGGAAAGAACAGGATGTTTCTTTTGTTCTCTCTTCAACAGCTCCTGATCCCTAGTAGACCTCTCGGCAGGATTCGAACCCACATGAAGTTCTGACCATCTGTCGAGAAAAAAAGAACGAGCAGCTCTTGCAGGATTCCCAAGAAATTTCTTCCGAAGCGGTGACGATTCACGTCCCACGAATAGTCGGCACATTGAGGAATCTCCGAAAAAGGATTTTAGGGAATCGCCCGATTCTATCTCTGTTCGTTCTGTTTGAAGAAAGGAAGGATCCCAACAAAGAGCCGATCTTTCTTCTTTTAGTTGTTGAATCTCTCTTTGACTGATCAATGCGTGATATTTTGAATCCTCATTCCTAATGGAATCGGAACAATCCTTGGATTGATCGGAGGAGATCCTTTCAATTGGCCAGAATCCGTTACTTGAATGAAATGAAACTAGATCTCGTGGAATCGTATTGAATATTTGATGATACGCTCCGTACCTTGCTAAAAAAAAAAAAAAAACGATCCTTGTTTACCAACCACACATTGTCCGACCAAATCCAATTCTCTCTCGACATGTTGTTCCTCAAAAAAATCTGATTCGTGCGGACTCTTCCCCCAACTAACGAAGAGATCTTGACGGAATCGCCACATATGAAATTGAGCACAATCTTGCAAAGAAATAGCCCGCTTTGTTTCTCAAGAAGAGATGGGGAAACATGCTCGATATCATTTGATTGAATAATTGACCCAGTCCCTTGTTGTTCGAAGAAAGCCTTCCACTTCCTTTGGTGTTTTTTTTTTTTTTTTCACGAAAAGCAGACGCGAGATAGTAAATCCAGTCTTTCACTAAGATTTCGAATAGCTGTCCCGAATTCAAGTTGATTATGTTTCGCCTCTTTCTCGGAGAAAGACGATCAAAAAAATTCCCTACGGACTGGATCATCCATATAATATACAAAAAGGAACTCCTGATATTTGATATCTTTCTCTTTTGAATGAGATCTCAATTACAACTAGAATCGCTCCTTTTTCCTATCCAGTTCCTCCACCGCCGCGAACCCCGAGTTAGATTCAGGCCTCTTTAGTTATTGGGAGAACCCGAGTACTCTCCTCCGGATCCAGGAAATAGCTCTCAGAGATCTTTTTTCCTTTTGGAAGATACAGGAGCGGAACAATCAACCTATTGATATTGGAAGACTCGAGAGATGATTCTTCCAATGTATCATTTTTGGGTCCAATGGAATTCATAGGTATAGTAAGAAGCCTTGTCAAATAGGGATTTTTTTCTTTCGACCGTTTTTCAATTGTTAATACGACCGCTACTACAACATACTTGATGTGAAAATATCGATTGCTTGTTGAACCCTGTGGATTGCGTGAAAGTAGGATACTCCAAATTCGGGGGAGTCCAAGAGGTTTCATAAAATGAAAAACCCCGCTGAATTGAATTGAATTGGGTCGCAAGAGTTCTTGATCTCTCTCAATTCGAAAATCCAGGATTTGGAATTGATGTCCTTTCATCGAATCCTCCTAATTGCGTTGATTGATTTATCCGAAAGGTTTCACTTCAATTGGAATTTTGGTCATTCACCGTGTACGAGGATTCCCGCCAAGCATCCATGGCTGAATGGTTAAAGCGCCCAACTTACTGGATGCACGCCAATGGGACCCTCCCTCCAATAAGTCTATTGGATTTTTGTTCAAGAATGAAATCTTATTGGAACTGTCCAGTTCACCCTTTGGAACCATATCACATCCCGGATATGATGAATTGAGACGGCATTTTGTAAGTTCACTATTTCTTTGTTTTCCGATCGCTTTGGAAAGAACAGGATGTTTCTTTTGTTCTCTCTTCAACAGCTCCTGATCCCTAGTAGACCTCTCGGCAGGATTCGAACCCACATGAAGTTCCGACCATCTGTCGAGAGAAAAAAAAAGAACGAGCAGCTCTTGCAGGATTCCCAAGAAATTTCTTCCGAAGCGGTGACGATTCACGTCCCACGAATAGTCGGCACATTGAGGAATCTCCAGAAAGGATTTTAGGGAATCGCCCAGATTCTATCTCTGTTCGTTCTGTTTGAAGAAAGGAAGGATCCCAACAAAGAGCCGATCTTTCTTCTTTTAGTTGTTGAATCTCTCTTTGACTGATCAATGCGTGATATTTTGAATCCTCATTCCTAATGGAATCGGAACAATCCTTGGATTGATCAGGAGATCCTTTCAATTGGCCAGAATCCGTTACTTGAATGAAACTAGATCTCGTGGAATCGTATTGAATATTTGATGATACGCTCCGTACCTTGCTAAAAAAAAAAAAAAAAAACGATCCTTGTTTACCAACCACACATTGTCTGACCAAATCCAATTCTCTCTCGACATGTTGTTCCTCAAAAAAATCTGATTCGTGCGGACTCTTCCCCCAACTAACGAAGAGATCTTGACGGAATCGCCACATATGAAATTGAGCACAATCTTGCAAAGAAATAGCCCGCTTGTTTCTCAAGAAGAGATGGGGAAACATGCTCGATATCATTTGATTGAATAATTGACCCAGTCCCTTGTTGTTCGAAGAAAGCCTTCCACTTCCTTTGGTGTTTTTTTTTTTTTCTTTTTCACGAAAAGCAGACGCGAGATAGTAAATCCAGTCTTTCACTGAGATTTCGAATAGCTGTCCCGAATTCAAGTTGATTATGTTTCGCCTCTTTCTCGGAGAAAGACGATCAAAAAATTCCCTACGGACTGGATCATCCATATAATATACAAAAAGGAACTCCTGATATTTGATATCTTTCTCTTTTGAATGAGATCTCAATTACAACTAGAATCGCTCCTTTTTCCTATCCAGTTCCTCCACCGCCGCGAACCCCAGTTAGATTCAGGCCTCTTTAGTTATTGGGAGAACCCGAGTACTCTCCTCCGGATCCAGGAAATAGCTCTCAGAGATCTTTTTTCCTTTTGGAAGATACAGGAGGCGGAACAATCAACCTATTGATATTGGAAGACTCGAGAGATGATTCTTCCAATGTATCATTTTTGGGTCCAATGGAATTCATAGGTATAGTAAGAAGCCTTGTCAAATAGGGATTTTTTTTTTCGACCGCTTTTTCAATTGTTAATACGACCGCTACTACAAAGAGTACTTGATACTTGATCGTGAAAATATCGATTGCTTGTTGAACCCTGTGGATTGCGTGAAAGTAGGATACTCCAAATTCGGGGAGTCCAAGAGGTTTCATAAAATGAAAAACCCCGCTGAATTGAATTGAATTGGGTCGCAAGAGTTCTTGATCTCTCTCAATTCGAAAATCCAGGATTTGGAATTGATGTCCTTTCATCGAATCCTCCTAATTGCGTTGATTGATTTATCCGAAAGGTTTCACTTCAATTGGAATTTTGGTCATTCACCGTGTACGAGGATTCCCGCCAAGCATCCATGGCTGAATGGTTAAAGCGCCCAACTTACTGGATGCACGCCAATGGGACCCTCCCTCCAATAAGTCTATTGGATTTTTGTTCAAGAATGAAATCTTATTGGAACTGTCCAGTTCACCCTTTGGAACCATATCACATCCCGGATATGATGAATTGAGACGGCATTTTGTAAGTTCACTATTTCTTTGTTTTCCGATCGCCTGGAAAGAACAGGATGTTTCTTTTGTTCTCTCTTCAACAGCTCCTGATCCCTAGTAGACCTCTCAGCAGGATTCGAACCCACGATGAAGTTCTGACCATCTCATCGCGAGAAAAAAAAACGAGCAGCTCTTGCAGGATTCCCAAGAAATTTCTTCCAGGAAGCGGTGACGATTCACGTCCCACGAATAGTCGGCACATTGAGGAATCTCCAGAAAAGGATTTTAGGGAATCGCCCGATTCTATCTCTGTTCGTTCTGTTTGAAGAAAGGAAGGATCCCAACAAAGAGCCGATCTTTCTTCTTTTAGTTGTTGAATCTCTCTTTGACTGATCAATGCGTGATATTTTGAATCCTCATTCCTAATGGAATCGGAACAATCCTTGGATTGATCAGGAGATCCTTTCAATTGGCCAGAATCCGTTACTTGAATGAAACTAGATCTCGTGGAATCGTATTGAGTATTTGATGATACGCTCCGTACCTTGCTAAAAAAAAAAAAAACCGATCCTTGTTTACCAACCACACATTGTCCGACCAAATCCAATTCTCTCTCGACATGTTGTTCCTCAAAAAAATCTGATTCGTGCGGACTCTTCCCCCAACTAACGAAGAGATCTTGACGGAATCGCCACATATGAAATTGAGCACAATCTTGCAAAGAAATAGCCCTTCTGTTTCTCAAGAAGAGATGGGGAAACATGCTCGATATCATTTGATTGAATAATTGACCCAGTCCCTTGTTGTTCGAAGAAAGCCTTCCACTTCCTTTGGTGTTTTTTTTTTTTTCTTTTTCACGAAAAGCAGACGCGAGATAGTAAATCCAGTCTTTCACTAAGATTTCGAATAGCTGTCCCGAATTCAAGTTGATTATGTTTCGCCTCTTTCTCGGAGAAAGACGATCAAAAAAATCCCTACGGACTGGATCATCCATATAATATACAAAAAGGAACTCCTGATATTTGATATCTTTCTCTTTTGAATGAGATCTCAATTACAACTAGAATCGCTCCTTTTTCCTATCCAGTTCCTCCACCGCCGCGAACCCCAGTTAGATTCAGGCCTCTTTAGTTATTGGGAGAACCCGAGTACTCTCCTCCGGATCCAGGAAATAGCTCTCAGAGATCTTTTTTCCTTTTGGAAGATACAGGAGCGGAACAATCAACCTATTGATATTGGAAGACTCGAGATGATTCTTCCAATGTATCATTTTTGGTCCAATGGAATTCATAGGTATAGTAAGAAGCCTTGTCAAATAGGGATTTTTTTTTCGACCGCTTTTTCAATTGTTAATACTACTACAGAGTACTACATACTTGATCGTGAAAATATCGATTGCTTGTTGAACCCTGTGGATTGCGTGAAAGTAGGATACTCCAAATTCGGGGAGTCCAAGAGGTTTCATAAAATGAAAAACCCCGCTGAATTGAATTGAATTGGGTCGCAAGAGTTCTTGATCTCTCTCAATTCGAAAATCCAGGATTTGGAATTGATGTCCTTTCATCGAATCCTCCTAATTGCGTTGATTGATTTATCCGAAAGGTTTCACTTCAATTGGAATTTTGGTCATTCACCGTGTACGAGGATTCCCGCCAAGCATCCATGGCTGAATGGTTAAAGCGCCCAACTTACTTGGATGCACGCCAATGGGACCCTCCCTCCAATAAGTCTATTGGATTTTTGTTCAAGAATGAAATCTTATTGGAACTGTCCAGTTCACCCTTTGGAACCATATCACATCCCGATATGATGATGAATTGAGACGGCATTTTGTAAGTTCACTATTTCTTTGTTTTCCGATCGCTTTGGAAAGAACAGGATGTTTCTTTTGTTCTCTCTTCAACAGCTCCTGATCCCTAGTAGACCTCTCGGCAGGATTCGAACCCACATGAAGTTCTGACCATCTGTCGAGAAAAAAAACGAGCAGCTCTTGCAGGATTCCCAAGAAATTTCTTCCGAAGCGGTGACGATTCACGTCCCACGAATAGTCGGCACATTGAGGAATCTCCAGAAAAGGATTTTAGGGAATCGCCCGATTCTATCTCTCTGTTCGTTCTGTTTGAAGAAAGGAAGGATCCCAACAAAGAGCCGATCTTTCTTCTTTTAGTTGTTGAATCTCTCTTTGACTGATCAATGCGTGATATTTTGAATCCTCATTCCTAATGGAATCGGAACAATCCTTGGATTGATCAGGAGATCCTTTCAATTGGCCAGAATCCGTTACTTGAATGAAACTAGATCTCGTGGAATCGTATTGAGTATTTGATGATACGCTCCGTACCTTGCTAAAAAAAAAAAAAACCGATCCTTGTTTACCAACCACACATTGTCCGACCAAATCCAATTCTCTCTCGACATGTTGTTCCTCAAAAAATCTGATTCGTGCGGACTCTTCCCCCAACTAACGAAGAGATCTTGACGGAATCGCCACATATGAAATTGAGCACAATCTTGCAAAGAAATAGCCCGCTTTGTTTCTCAAGAAGAGATGGGGAAACATGCTCGATATCATTTGATTGAATAATTGACCCAGTCCCTTGTTGTTCGAAGAAAGCCTTCCACTTCCTTTGGTGTTTTTTTTTTTTTTTTCACGAAAAGCAGACGCGAGATAGTAAATCCAGTCTTTCACTAAGATTTCGAATAGCTGTCCCGAATTCAAGTTGATTATGTTTCGCCTCTTTCTCGGAGAAAGACGATCAAAAAAATTCCCTACGGACTGGATCATCCATATAATATACAAAAAGGAACTCCTCGATATTTGATATCTTTCTCTTTTGAATGAGATCTCAATTACAACTAGAATCGCTCCTTTTTCCTATCCAGTTCCTCCACCGCCGCGAACCCCGATTAGATTCAGGCCTCTTTAGTTATTGGGAGAACCCGAGTACTCTCCTCCGGATCCAGGAAATAGCTCTCGAGATCTTTTTTTCCTTTTGGAAGATACAGGAGCGGAACAATCAACCTATTGATATTGGAAGACTCGAGAGATGATTCTTCCAATGTATCATTTTTGGGTCCAATGGAATTCATAGGTATAGTAAGAAGCCTTGTCAAATAGGGATTTTTTTCTTTCGACCGTTTTTCAATTGTTAATACGACCGCTACTACAAAGAGTACACATACTTGATCGTGAAAATATCGATTGCTTGTTGAACCCTGTGGATTGCGTGAAAGTAGGATACTCCAAATTCGGGGAGTCCAAGAGGTTTCATAAAATGAAAAACCCCGCTGAATTGAATTGAATTGGGTCGCAAGAGTTCTTGATCTCTCTCAATTCGAAAATCCAGGATTTGGAATTGATGTCCTTTCATCGAATCCTCCTAATTGCGTTGATTGATTTATCCGAAAGGTTTCACTTCAATTGGAATTTTGGTCATTCACCGTGTACGAGGATTCCCGCCAAGCATCCATGGCTGAATGGTTAAAGCGCCCAACTTACTGGATGCACGCCAATGGGACCCTCCCTCCAATAAGTCTATTGGATTTTTGTTCAAGAATGAAATCTTATTGGAACTGTCCAGTTCACCCTTTGGAACCATATCACATCCCGGATATGATGAATTGAGACGGCATTTTGTAAGTTCACTATTTCTTTGTTTTCCGATCGCTTTGGAAAGAACAGGATGTTTCTTTTGTTCTCTCTTCAACAGCTCCTGATCCCTAGTAGACCTCTCGGCAGGATTCGAACCCACATGAAGTTCTGACCATCTGTCAGAGAAAAAAGAACGAGCAGCTCTTGCAGGATTCCCAAGAAATTTCTTCCGGAAGCGGTGACGATTCACGTCCCACGAATAGTCGGCACATTGAGGAATCTCCGAGAAAGGATTTTAGGGAATCGCCCGATTCTATCTCTGTTCGTTCTGTTTGAAGAAAGGAAGGATCCCAACAAAGAGCCGATCTTTCTTCTTTTAGTTGTTGAATCTCTCTTTGACTGATCAATGCGTGATATTTTGAATCCTCATTCCTAATGGAATCGGAACAATCCTTGGATTGATCAGGAGATCCTTTCAATTGGCCAGAATCCGTTACTTGAATGAAACTAGATCTCGTGGAATCGTATTGAGTATTTGATGATACGCTCCGTACCTTGCTAAAAAAAAAAAAAACCGATCCTTGTTTACCAACCACACATTGTCCGACCAAATCCAATTCTCTCTCGACATGTTGTTCCTCAAAAAATCTGATTCGTGCGGACTCTTCCCCCCAACTAACGAAGAGATCTTGACGGAATCGCCACATATGAAATTGAGCACAATCTTGCAAAGAAATAGCCCGCCTGTTTCTCAAGAAGAGATGGGGAAACATGCTCGATATCATTTGATTGAATAATTGACCCAGTCCCTTGTTGTTCGAAGAAAGCCTTCCACTTCCTTTGGTGTTTTTTTTTTTTTTTTCACGAAAAGCAGACGCGAGATAGTAAATCCAGTCTTTCACTAAGATTTCGAATAGCTGTCCCGAATTCAAGTTGATTATGTTTCGCCTCTTTCTCGGAGAAAGACGATCAAAAAATCCCCTACGGACTGGATCATCCATATAATATACAAAAAGGAACTCCTGATATTTGATATCTTTCTCTTTTGAATGAGATCTCAATTACAACTAGAATCGCTCCTTTTTCCTATCCAGTTCCTCCACCGCCGCGAACCCCAGTTAGATTCAGGCCTCTTTAGTTATTGGGAGAACCCGAGTACTCTCCTCCGGATCCAGGAAATAGCTCTCAGAGATCTTTTTTCCTTTTGGAAGATACAGGAGCGGAACAATCAACCTATTGATATTGGAAGACTCAGAGATGATTCTTCCAATGTATCATTTTTGGGTCCAATGGAATTCATAGGTATAGTAAGAAGCCTTGTCAAATAGGGATTTTTTCTTTCGACCGTTTTTCAATTGTTAATACGACCGCTACTACATACTTGATCGTGAAAATATCGATTGCTTGTTGAACCCTGTGGATTGCGTGAAAGTAGGATACTCCAAATTCGGGGAGTCCAAGAGGTTTCATAAAATGAAAAACCCCGCTGAATTGAATTGAATTGGGTCGCAAGAGTTCTTGATCTCTCTCAATTCGAAAATCCAGGATTTGGAATTGATGTCCTTTCATCGAATCCTCCTAATTGCGTTGATTGATTTATCCGAAAGGTTTCACTTCAATTGGAATTTTGGTCATTCACCGTGTACGAGGATTCCCGCCAAGCATCCATGGCTGAATGGTTAAAGCGCCCAACTTACTGGATGCACGCCAATGGGACCCTCCCTCCAATAAGTCTATTGGATTTTTGTTCAAGAATGAAATCTTATTGGAACTGTCCAGTTCACCCTTTGGAACCATATCACATCCCTGATATGATGAATTGAGACGGCATTTTGTAAGTTCACTATTTCTTTGTTTTCCGATCGCTTTGGAAAGAACAGGATGTTTCTTTTGTTCTCTCTTCAACAGCTCCTGATCCCTAGTAGACCTCTCGGCAGGATTCGAACCCACATGAAGTTCTGACCATCTCATCGAGAAAAAAAGAACGAGCAGCTCTTGCAGGATTCCCAAGAAATTTCTTCCGAAGCGGTGACGATTCACGTCCCACGAATAGTCGGCACATTGAGGAATCTCCGAGAAAGGATTTTAGGGAATCGCCCGATTCTATCTCTGTTCGTTCTGTTTGAAGAAAGGAAGGATCCCAACAAAGAGCCGATCTTTCTTCTTTTAGTTGTTGAATCTCTCTTTGACTGATCAATGCGTGATATTTTGAATCCTCATTCCTAATGGAATCGGAACAATCCTTGGATTGATCAGAAGATCCTTTCAATTGGCCAGAATCCGTTACTTGAATGAAATGAAACTAGATCTCGTGGAATCGTATTGAATATTTGATGATACGCTCCGTACCTTGCTAAAAAAAAAAAAACGATCCTTGTTTACCAACCACACATTGTCTGACCAAATCCAATTCTCTCTCGACATGTTGTTCCTCAAAAAATCTGATTCGTGCGGACTCTTCCCCCCAACTAACGAAGAGATCTTGACGGAATCGCCACATATGAAATTGAGCACAATCTTGCAAAGAAATAGCCCGCTGTTTCTCAAGAAGAGATGGGGAAACATGCTCGATATCATTTGATTGAATAATTGACCCAGTCCCTTGTTGTTCGAAGAAAGCCTTCCACTTCCTTTGGTGTTTTTTTCTTTTTCACGAAAAGCAGACGCGAGATAGTAAATCCAGTCTTTCACTAAGATTTCGAATAGCTGTCCCGAATTCAAGTTGATTATGTTTCGCCTCTTTCTCGGAGAAAGACGATCAAAAAATTCCCTACGGACTGGATCATCCATATAATATACAAAAAGGAACTCCTGATATTTGATATCTTTCTCTTTTGAATGAGATCTCAATTACAACTAGAATCGCTCCTTTTTCCTATCCAGTTCCTCCACCGCCGCGAACCCCAGATTAGATTCAGGCCTCTTTAGTTATTGGGAGAACCCGAGTACTCTCCTCCGGATCCAGGAAATAGCTCTCAGAGATCTTTTTTCCTTTTGGAAGATACAGGAGCGGAACAATCAACCTATTGATATTGGAAGACTCAGAGATGATTCTTCCAATGTATCATTTTTGGGTCCAATGGAATTCATAGGTATAGTAAGAAGCCTTGTCAAATAGGGATTTTTTTTTTCGACCGCTTTTTCAATTGTTAATACGACCGCTACTACAATACTTGATCGTGAAAAAATATCGATTGCTTGTTGAACCCTGTGGATTGCGTGAAAGTAGGATACTCCAAATTCGGGGGAGTCCAAGAGGTTTCATAAAATGAAAAACCCCGCTGAATTGAATTGAATTGGGTCGCAAGAGTTCTTGATCTCTCTCAATTCGAAAATCCAGGATTTGGAATTGATGTCCTTTCATCGAATCCTCCTAATTGCGTTGATTGATTTATCCGAAAGGTTTCACTTCAATTGGAATTTTGGTCATTCACCGTGTACGAGGATTCCCGCCAAGCATCCATGGCTGAATGGTTAAAGCGCCCAACTTACTGGATGCACGCCAATGGGACCCTCCCTCCAATAAGTCTATTGGATTTTTGTTCAAGAATGAAATCTTATTGGAACTGTCCAGTTCACCCTTTGGAACCATATCACATCCCGGATATGATGAATTGAGACGGCATTTTGTAAGTTCACTATTTCTTTGTTTTCCGATCGCCTGGAAAGAACAGGATGTTTCTTTTGTTCTCTCTTCAACAGCTCCTGATCCCTAGTAGACCTCTCAGCAGGATTCGAACCCACATGAAGTTCTGACCATCTGTCAGAGAAAAAAGAACGAGCAGCTCTTGCAGGATTCCCAAGAAATTTCTTCCGAAGGCAGGTGACGATTCACGTCCCACGAATAGTCGGCACATTGAGGAATCTCCAGAAAGGATTTTAGGGAATCGCCCAGATTCTATCTCTGTTCGTTCTGTTTGAAGAAAGGAAGGATCCCAACAAAGAGCCGATCTTTCTTCTTTTAGTTGTTGAATCTCTCTTTGACTGATCAATGCGTGATATTTTGAATCCTCATTCCTAATGGAATCGGAACAATCCTTGGATTGATCAGAAGATCCTTTCAATTGGCCAGAATCCGTTACTTGAATGAAATGAAACTAGATCTCGTGGAATCGTATTGAATATTTGATGATACGCTCCGTACCTTGCTAAAAAAAAAAAAAAAAACCCTTGTTTACCAACCACACATTGTCTGACCAAATCCAATTCTCTCTCGACATGTTGTTCCTCAAAAAAATCTGATTCGTGCGGACTCTTCCCCCCAACTAACGAAGAGATCTTGACGGAATCGCCACATATGAAATTGAGCACAATCTTGCAAAGAAATAGCCCGCCTGTTTCTCAAGAAGAGATGGGGAAACATGCTCGATATCATTTGATTGAATAATTGACCCAGTCCCTTGTTGTTCGAAGAAAGCCTTCCACTTCCTTTGGTGTTTTTTTCTTTTTTTTCACGAAAAGCAGACGCGAGATAGTAAATCCAGTCTTTCACTAAGATTTCGAATAGCTGTCCCGAATTCAAGTTGATTATGTTTCGCCTCTTTCTCGGAGAAAGACGATCAAAAAATTCCCTACGGACTGGATCATCCATATAATATACAAAAAGGAACTCCTGATATTTGATATCTTTCTCTTTTGAATGAGATCTCAATTACAACTAGAATCGCTCCTTTTTCCTATCCAGTTCCTCCACCACGCCGCGAACCCCAGTTAGATTCAGGCCTCTTTAGTTATTGGGAGAACCCGAGTACTCTCCTCCTGATCCAGGAAATAGCTCTCGAGATCTTTTTTTCCTTTTGGAAGATACAGGAGCGGAACAATCAACCTATTGATATTGGAAGACTCAGAGATGATTCTTCCAATGTATCATTTTTGGGTCCAATGGAATTCATAGGTATAGTAAGAAGCCTTGTCAAATAGGGATTTTTTCTTTCGACCGTTTTTCAATTGTTAATACGACTCCAAGTACTACATACTTGATCGTGAAAATATCGATTGCTTGTTGAACCCTGTGGATTGCGTGAAAGTAGGATACTCCAAATTCGGGGAGTCCAAGAGGTTTCATAAAATGAAAAACCCCGCTGAATTGAATTGAATTGGGTCGCAAGAGTTCTTGATCTCTCTCAATTCGAAAATCCAGGATTTGGAATTGATGTCCTTTCATCGAATCCTCCTAATTGCGTTGATTGATTTATCCGAAAGGTTTCACTTCAATTGGAATTTTGGTCATTCACCGTGTGACGAGGATTCCCGCCAAGCATCCATGGCTGAATGGTTAAAGCGCCCAACTTACTGGGATGCACGCCAATGGGACCCTCCCTCCAATAAGTCTATTGGATTTTTGTTCAAGAATGAAATCTTATTGGAACTGTCCAGTTCACCCTTTGGAACCATATCACATCCCGGATATGATGAATTGAGACGGCATTTTGTAAGTTCACTATTTCTTTGTTTTCCGATCGCTTTGGAAAGAACAGGATGTTTCTTTTGTTCTCTCTTCAACAGCTCCTGATCCCTAGTAGACCTCTCGGCAGGATTCGAACCCACATGAAGTTCTGACCATCTGTCGAGAAAAAAAACGAGCAGCTCTTGCAGGATTCCCAAGAAATTTCTTCCGAAGCGGTGACGATTCACGTCCCACGAATAGTCGGCACATTGAGGAATCTCCGAGAAAGGATTTTAGGGAATCGCCCGATTCTATCTCTCTGTTCGTTCTGTTTGAAGAAAGGAAGGATCCCAACAAAGAGCCGATCTTTCTTCTTTTAGTTGTTGAATCTCTCTTTGACTGATCAATGCGTGATATTTTGAATCCTCATTCCTAATGGAATCGGAACAATCCTTGGATTGATCAGAAGATCCTTTCAATTGGCCAGAATCCGTTACTTGAATGAAATGAAACTAGATCTCGTGGAATCGTATTGAATATTTGATGATACGCTCCGTACCTTGCTAAAAAAAAAAAAAACCGATCCTTGTTTACCAACCACACATTGTCTGACCAAATCCAATTCTCTCTCGACATGTTGTTCCTCAAAAAATCTGATTCGTGCGGACTCTTCCCCCCAACTAACGAAGAGATCTTGACGGAATCGCCACATATGAAATTGAGCACAATCTTGCAAAGAAATAGCCCGCTTTGTTTCTCAAGAAGAGATGGGGAAACATGCTCGATATCATTTGATTGAATAATTGACCCAGTCCCTTGTTGTTCGAAGAAAGCCTTCCACTTCCTTTGGTGTTTTTTTTTCTTTTTTTTCTTTTCAAAAAGCAGACGCGAGATAGTAAATCCAGTCTTTCACTAAGATTTCGAATAGCTGTCCCGAATTCAAGTTGATTATGTTTCGCCTCTTTCTCGGAGAAAGACGATCAAAAAATTCCCTACGGACTTGGATCATCCATATAATATACAAAAAGGAACTCCTGATATTTGATATCTTTCTCTTTTGAATGAGATCTCAATTACAACTAGAATCGCTCCTTTTTCCTATCCAGTTCCTCCACCGCCGCGAACCCCAGTTAGATTCAGGCCTCTTTAGTTATTGGGAGAACCCAGAGTACTCTCCTCCGGATCCAGGAAATAGCTCTCGAGATCTTTTTTCTTTTTGGAAGATACAGGAGCGGAACAATCAACCTATTGATATTGGAAGACTCGAGAGATGATTCTTCCAATGTATCATTTTTGGTCCAATGGAATTCATAGGTATAGTAAGAAGCCTTGTCAAATAGGGATTTTTTTCTTTCGACCGCTTTTTCAATTGTTAATACGACCTACTACAATACATACTTGATCGTGAAAATATCGATTGCTTGTTGAACCCTGTGGATTGCGTGAAAGTAGGATACTCCAAATTCGGGGAGTCCAAGAGGTTTCATAAAATGAAAAACCCCGCTGAATTGAATTGAATTGGGTCGCAAGAGTTCTTGATCTCTCTCAATTCGAAAATCCAGGATTTGGAATTGATGTCCTTTCATCGAATCCTCCTAATTGCGTTGATTGATTTATCCGAAAGGTTTCACTTCAATTGGAATTTTGGTCATTCACCGTGTACGAGGATTCCCGCCAAGCATCCATGGCTGAATGGTTAAAGCGCCCAACTTACTGGATGCACGCCAATGGGACCCTCCCTCCAATAAGTCTATTGGATTTTTGTTCAAGAATGAAATCTTATTGGAACTGTCCAGTTCACCCTTTGGAACCATATCACATCCCGGATATGATGAATTGAGACGGCATTTTGTAAGTTCACTATTTCTTTGTTTTCCGATCGCTTTGGAAAGAACAGGATGTTTCTTTTGTTCTCTCTTCAACAGCTCCTGATCCCTAGTAGACCTCTCGGCAGGATTCGAACCCACATGAAGTTCTGACCATCTGTCGAGAAAAAAAGAACGAGCAGCTCTTGCAGGATTCCCAAGAAATTTCTTCCGAAGCGGTGACGATTCACGTCCCACGAATAGTCGGCACATTGAGGAATCTCCGAGAAAGGATTTTAGGGAATCGCCCGATTCTATCTCTGTTTCGTTCTGTTTGAAGAAAGGAAGGATCCCAACAAAGAGCCGATCTTTCTTCTTTTAGTTGTTGAATCTCTCTTTGACTGATCAATGCGTGATATTTTGAATCCTCATTCCTAATGGAATCGGAACAATCCTTGGATTGATCAGGAGATCCTTTCAATTGGCCAGAATCCGTTACTTGAATGAAACTAGATCTCGTGGAATCGTATTGAATATTTGATGATACGCTCCGTACCTTGCTAAAAAAAAAAAACCGATCCTTGTTTACCAACCACACATTGTCTGACCAAATCCAATTCTCTCTCGACATGTTGTTCCTCAAAAAATCTGATTCGTGCGGACTCTTCCCCCCAACTAACGAAGAGATCTTGACGGAATCGCCACATATGAAATTGAGCACAATCTTGCAAAGAAATAGCCCGCCTGTTTCTCAAGAAGAGATGGGGAAACATGCTCGATATCATTTGATTGAATAATTGACCCAGTCCCTTGTTGTTCGAAGAAAGCCTTCCACTTCCTTTGGTGTTTTTTTCTTTTTCACGAAAAGCAGACGCGAGATAGTAAATCCAGTCTTTCACTAAGATTTCGAATAGCTGTCCCGAATTCAAGTTGATTATGTTTCGCCTCTTTCTCGGAGAAAGACGATCAAAAAATTCCCTCTACGGACTGGATCATCCATATAATATACAAAAAGGAACTCCTGATATTTGATATCTTTCTCTTTTGAATGAGATCTCAATTACAACTAGAATCGCTCCTTTTTCCTATCCAGTTCCTCCACCGCCGCGAACCCCAGTTAGATTCAGGCCTCTTTAGTTATTGGGAGAACCCGAGTACTCTCCTCCGGATCCAGGAAATAGCTCTCAGAGATCTTTTTTCCTTTTGGAAGATACAGGAGCGGAACAATCAACCTATTGATATTGGAAGACTCAGAGATGATTCTTCCAATGTATCATTTTTGGGTCCAATGGAATTCATAGGTATAGTAAGAAGCCTTGTCAAATAGGGATTTTTTCTTTCGACCGTTTTTCAATTGTTAATACGACCGCTACTACATACTTGATCGTGAAAATATCGATTGCTTGTTGAACCCTGTGGATTGCGTGAAAGTAGGATACTCCAAATTCGGGGAGTCCAAGAGGTTTCATAAAATGAAAAACCCCGCTGAATTGAATTGAATTGGGTCGCAAGAGTTCTTGATCTCTCTCAATTCGAAAATCCAGGATTTGGAATTGATGTCCTTTCATCGAATCCTCCTAATTGCGTTGATTGATTTATCCGAAAGGTTTCACTTCAATTGGAATTTTGGTCATTCACCGTGTACGAGGATTCCCGCCAAGCATCCATGGCTGAATGGTTAAAGCGCCCAACTTACTGGATGCACGCCAATGGGACCCTCCCTCCAATAAGTCTATTGGATTTTTGTTCAAGAATGAAATCTTATTGGAACTGTCCAGTTCACCCTTTGGAACCATATCACATCCCGGATATGATGAATTGAGACGGCATTTTGTAAGTTCACTATTTCTTTGTTTTCCGATCGCCTGGAAAGAACAGGATGTTTCTTTTGTTCTCTCTTCAACAGCTCCTGATCCCTAGTAGACCTCTCAGCAGGATTCGAACCCACATGAAGTTCTGACCATCTGTCAGAGAAAAAAGAACGAGCAGCTCTTGCAGGATTCCCAAGAAATTTCTTCCGGAAGCAGGTGACGATTCACGTCCCACGAATAGTCGGCACATTGAGGAATCTCCAGAAAGGATTTTAGGGAATCGCCCAGATTCTATCTCTGTTCGTTCTGTTTGAAGAAAGGAAGGATCCCAACAAAGAGCCGATCTTTCTTCTTTTAGTTGTTGAATCTCTCTTTGACTGATCAATGCGTGATATTTTGAATCCTCATTCCTAATGGAATCGGAACAATCCTTGGATTGATCAGAAGATCCTTTCAATTGGCCAGAATCCGTTACTTGAATGAAATGAAACTAGATCTCGTGGAATCGTATTGAATATTTGATGATACGCTCCGTACCTTGCTAAAAAAAAAAAACCGATCCTTGTTTACCAACCACACATTGTCTGACCAAATCCAATTCTCTCTCGACATGTTGTTCCTCAAAAAATCTGATTCGTGCGGACTCTTCCCCCCAACTAACGAAGAGATCTTGACGGAATCGCCACATATGAAATTGAGCACAATCTTGCAAAGAAATAGCCCGCTGTTTCTCAAGAAGAGATGGGGAAACATGCTCGATATCATTTGATTGAATAATTGACCCAGTCCCTTGTTGTTCGAAGAAAGCCTTCCACTTCCTTTGGTGTTTTTTTTTTTTTCTTTTCACGAAAAGCAGACGAGATAGTAAATCCAGTCTTTCACTAAGATTTCGAATAGCTGTCCCGAATTCAAGTTGATTATGTTTCGCCTCTTTCTCGGAGAAAGACGATCAAAAAATTCCCTACGGACTGGATCATCCATATAATATACAAAAAGGAACTCCTGATATTTGATATCTTTCTCTTTTGAATGAGATCTCAATTACAACTAGAATCGCTCCTTTTTCCTATCCAGTTCCTCCACCGCCGCGAACCCCGAGTTAGATTCAGGCCTCTTTAGTTATTGGGAGAACCCGAGTACTCTCCTCCGGATCCAGGAAATAGCTCTCAGAGATCTTTTTTCCTTTTGGAAGATACAGGAGCGGAACAATCAACCTATTGATATTGGAAGACTCAGAGATGATTCTTCCAATGTATCATTTTTGGGTCCAATGGAATTCATAGGTATAGTAAGAAGCCTTGTCAAATAGGGATTTTTTCTTTCGACCGTTTTTCAATTGTTAATACGACCGGTACTACATACTTGATCGTGAAAATATCGATTGCTTGTTGAACCCTGTGGATTGCGTGAAAGTAGGATACTCCAAATTCGGGGAGTCCAAGAGGTTTCATAAAATGAAAAACCCCGCTGAATTGAATTGAATTGGGTCGCAAGAGTTCTTGATCTCTCTCAATTCGAAAATCCAGGATTTGGAATTGATGTCCTTTCATCGAATCCTCCTAATTGCGTTGATTGATTTATCCGAAAGGTTTCACTTCAATTGGAATTTTGGTCATTCACCGTGTACGAGGATTCCCGCCAAGCATCCATGGCTGAATGGTTAAAGCGCCCAACTTACTGGATGCACGCCAATGGGACCCTCCCTCCAATAAGTCTATTGGATTTTTGTTCAAGAATGAAATCTTATTGGAACTGTCCAGTTCACCCTTTGGAACCATATCACATCCCTGATATGATGAATTGAGACGGCATTTTGTAAGTTCACTATTTCTTTGTTTTCCGATCGCTTTGGAAAGAACAGGATGTTTCTTTTGTTCTCTCTTCAACAGCTCCTGATCCCTAGTAGACCTCTCGGCAGGATTCGAACCCACATGAAGTTCTGACCATCTGTCGAGAGAAAAAGAACGAGCAGCTCTTGCAGGATTCCCAAGAAATTTCTTCCGAAGCGGTGACGATTCACGTCCCACGAATAGTCGGCACATTGAGGAATCTCCAGAAAGGATTTTAGGGAATCGCCCAGATTCTATCTCTGTTCGTTCTGTTTGAAGAAAGGAAGGATCCCAACAAAGAGCCGATCTTTCTTCTTTTAGTTGTTGAATCTCTCTTTGACTGATCAATGCGTGATATTTTGAATCCTCATTCCTAATGGAATCGGAACAATCCTTGGATTGATCAGAAGATCCTTTCAATTGGCCAGAATCCGTTACTTGAATGAAATGAAACTAGATCTCGTGGAATCGTATTGAATATTTGATGATACGCTCCGTACCTTGCTAAAAAAAAAAAACCGATCCTTGTTTACCAACCACACATTGTCTGACCAAATCCAATTCTCTCTCGACATGTTGTTCCTCAAAAAATCTGATTCGTGCGGACTCTTCCCCCCAACTAACGAAGAGATCTTGACGGAATCGCCACATATGAAATTGAGCACAATCTTGCAAAGAAATAGCCCGCCTGTTTCTCAAGAAGAGATGGGGAAACATGCTCGATATCATTTGATTGAATAATTGACCCAGTCCCTTGTTGTTCGAAGAAAGCCTTCCACTTCCTTTGGTGTTTTTTTTTTTTTTTCACGAAAAGCAGACGCGAGATAGTAAATCCAGTCTTTCACTGAGATTTCGAATAGCTGTCCCGAATTCAAGTTGATTATGTTTCGCCTCTTTCTCGGAGAAAGACGATCAAAAAAATTCCCTACGGACTGGATCATCCATATAATATACAAAAAGGAACTCCTGATATTTGATATCTTTCTCTTTTGAATGAGATCTCAATTACAACTAGAATCGCTCCTTTTTCCTATCCAGTTCCTCCACCGCCGCGAACCCCAGTTAGATTCAGGCCTCTTTAGTTATTGGGAGAACCCGAGTACTCTCCTCCGGATCCAGGAAATAGCTCTCAAGAGATCTTTTTTCCTTTTGGAAGATACAGGAGCGGAACAATCAACCTATTGATATTGGAGGACCCGAGATGATTCTTCCAATGTATCATTTTTGGGTCCAATGGAATTCATAGGTATAGTAAGAAGCCTTGTCAAATAGGGATTTTTTCTTTCGACCGTTTTTCAATTGTTAATACGACCGCTACTACATACTTGATCGTGAAAATATCGATTGCTTGTTGAACCCTGTGGATTGCGTGAAAGTAGGATACTCCAAATTCGGGGAGTCCAAGAGGTTTCATAAAATGAAAAACCCCGCTGAATTGAATTGAATTGGGTCGCAAGAGTTCTTGATCTCTCTCAATTCGAAAATCCAGGATTTGGAATTGATGTCCTTTCATCGAATCCTCCTAATTGCGTTGATTGATTTATCCGAAAGGTTTCACTTCAATTGGAATTTTGGTCATTCACCGTGTACGAGGATTCCCGCCAAGCATCCATGGCTGAATGGTTAAAGCGCCCAACTTACTGGATGCACGCCAATGGGACCCTCCCTCCAATAAGTCTATTGGATTTTTGTTCAAGAATGAAATCTTATTGGAACTGTCCAGTTCACCCTTTGGAACCATATCACATCCCGGATATGATGAATTGAGACGGCATTTTGTAAGTTCACTATTTCTTTGTTTTCCGATCGCTTTGGAAAGAACAGGATGTTTCTTTTGTTCTCTCTTCAACAGCTCCCGATCCCTAGTAGACCTCTCGGCAGGATTCGAACCCACATGAAGTTCTGACCATCTGTCAGAGAAAAAGAACGAGCAGCTCTTGCAGGATTCCCAAGAAATTTCTTCCGGAAGCAGGTGACGATTCACGTCCCACGAATAGTCGGCACATTGAGGAATCTCCAGAAAGGATTTTAGGGAATCGCCCAGATTCTATCTCTGTTCGTTCTGTTTGAAGAAAGGAAGGATCCCAACAAAGAGCCGATCTTTCTTCTTTTAGTTGTTGAATCTCTCTTTGACTGATCAATGCGTGATATTTTGAATCCTCATTCCTAATGGAATCGGAACAATCCTTGGATTGATCAGAAGATCCTTTCAATTGGCCAGAATCCGTTACTTGAATGAAATGAAACTAGATCTCGTGGAATCGTATTGAATATTTGATGATACGCTCCGTACCTTGCTAAAAAAAAAAAAAAAAACGATCCTTGTTTACCAACCACACATTGTCTGACCAAATCCAATTCTCTCTCGACATGTTGTTCCTCAAAAAATCTGATTCGTGCGGACTCTTCCCCCCAACTAACGAAGAGATCTTGACGGAATCGCCACATATGAAATTGAGCACAATCTTGCAAAGAAATAGCCCGCCTGTTTCTCAAGAAGAGATGGGGAAACATGCTCGATATCATTTGATTGAATAATTGACCCAGTCCCTTGTTGTTCGAAGAAAGCCTTCCACTTCCTTTGGTGTTTTTTTTTTTTTTTTCGAAAAGCAGACGCGAGATAGTAAATCCAGTCTTTCACTAAGATTTCGAATAGCTGTCCCGAATTCAAGTTGATTATGTTTCGCCTCTTTCTCGGAGAAAGACGATCAAAAAATTCCCTACGGACTGGATCATCCATATAATATACAAAAAGGAACTCCTGATATTTGATATCTTTCTCTTTTGAATGAGATCTCAATTACAACTAGAATCGCTCCTTTTTCCTATCCAGTTCCTCCACCGCCGCGAACCCCAGTTAGATTCAGGCCTCTTTAGTTATTGGGAGAACCCGAGTACTCTCCTCCGGATCCAGGAAATAGCTCTCAGAGATCTTTTTTCCTTTTGGAAGATACAGGAGCGGAACAATCAACCTATTGATATTGGAAGACTCAGAGATGATTCTTCCAATGTATCATTTTTGGGTCCAATGGAATTCATAGGTATAGTAAGAAGCCTTGTCAAATAGGGATTTTTTCTTTCGACCGTTTTTCAATTGTTAATACGACCGCTACTACATACTTGATCGTGAAAATATCGATTGCTTGTTGAACCCTGTGGATTGCGTGAAAGTAGGATACTCCAAATTCGGGGAGTCCAAGAGGTTTCATAAAATGAAAAACCCCGCTGAATTGAATTGAATTGGGTCGCAAGAGTTCTTGATCTCTCTTAGGGGAAAAGGAGGTGAACACTCACGTTCTGAACTACGAAAAAGACTCAAGAAACGCTAAAATTGGACACGTAAAACGTGAGATATGGGCCAGAGAAAAATTGAATAGAAAATACCGAATTGAAATTAGAACGTGAATTCAAAGATGACAAGTGAAAAGGAACAAGAGGGTTACTGGTTTTTAGGGTGCCACAAACCTGGGTTTGATAAGCCAACAAGGAAGATCGCCACAAGAATGTGAATTCTTGATAAGATCAAAGGTTCAACCAAGAACCCTAGCAGAGAGATTTTCTCACAAGTCTGAACAAAAATATCATTCTGATTTCTTATTGATCTCCAATTGTTTTAATACATTTCAGCTTAGGAGTTTATGCACTACACTTAAGCAAACAAAAGAAAAAAACAAAACTCTTAAGGACAAGCGTTTCTGACATGTAGTAGCGGTCAAGAATAACAAATCCTTATAAAAAGACTTGGGTTCTAATCCTACCGTAGCCAAAATATTTATTATTTTATTTTATTTTATATACAGCCACACTAAAAAGAAAATAACCCCAAAAGCAAATTAAAAGTCTTGTTATTCAGATTGGCTCTTCTCACTCCAAGTGGGCTATGCATGTCAAAACTTTATTCTCCAAGTGTTGGGCTTTAGCAGATTGTTGGGTTTCTAATAGATTAGTCACCACTTGTTGAAGAGCTTCCTTCGCTTTCCTAACCCTTGCCCTTGTCATGGGTCCCCCAAGTCCTCCAAGTGCCTTGTTTTCTTTGTCCCTATCTGTGTTCCCATCATCCCCTCCCTCTTGAAGAGGATTTGTCCTCAAATCCAAGGCCTCATCACCTGCATCAAAAGAGACAAATCAGAAACATTAAAAGTGGCACTTATATTATACTCACCAGGCAAATCAATCTTGTAAGCATTGTCATTTATCCTCTCCAACACTTGAAATGGACCATCCCCTCTAGGTTGGAGTTTAGACTTCCTTTGTTCAGGGAACCTTTCCTTTCTCATGTGTACCCAAACCCAATCACCAGGTTCGAATACAACTCTCCGTCTTCCCTTATTAGCTTGCTTGGCATAACTCTCAATCTTCTTTTCAATTTGAGCTTTCACACGCTCATGCAGTTTCCTCACATAATCAGCCTTAGCCTGTGCATCCTTATGCTTAAAAACAGAAATATTAGGCATAGGCAATAAGTCAAGTGGTGTCATAGGATTAAATCCATACACAATTTCAAATGGTGAACAATTAGTTGTACTATGGACAGCCCTATTATATGCAAATTCTACATGAGGTAGACATTCTTCCCAAGATTTAAGATTTTTCTTTAAAATAGTTCTCAGCAAAGTGCCTAAAGTTCTATTCACTACCTCAGTTTGCCCATCAGTTTGTGGGTGACAAGTAGTAGAGAAAAGTAACTTAGTACCAAGCTTACCCCACAACGTTTTCCAAAAATGACTTAGGAACTTGGTGTCCCTATCACTCACAATGCTTCTAGGCAGTCCATGGAGTCTCACCACTTCCCTGAAAAATAAGTCAGCTACATGGCAAGCATCATCAACCTTTTTACAAGGAATAAAATGCGCCATTTTTGAGAACCTGTCAACAACCACAAAAATAGAATCCTTGCCATTCTTTGTTCTAGGCAATCCCAAAACAAAGTCCATAGATATATCAATCCAAGGAAAATCAGGAACAGGCAAAGGAGTATATAAACCATGTGGCATCACCTTTGATTTTGCCTTTTTACAAACAATGCAATGCTCACAATATTTATGCACATCACGTTTCATATAGGGCCAATAGAAATGCTCATGCAATGTTTCTAAAGTCTTTTGTACCCCAAAATGCCCCATCAAACCACCTTCATGTGCGTCTTTCACCAACAAATTCCTTATGGAACACTTAGGCAAGGATTTGTTATTCTTGACCGCTACTACATGTCAGAAACTCTTGTCCTTAAGAGTTTTGTTTTTTTCTTTTGTTTGCTTAAGTGTAGTGCATAAACTCCTAAGTTGAAATGTATTAAAACAATTGGAGATCAATAAGAAATCAGAATCATATTTTTGTTCAGACTTGTGAGAAAATCTCTCTGCTAGGGTTCTTGGTTGAACCTTTGATCTTATCAAGAATTCACATTCTTGTGGCGATCTTCCTTGTTGGCTTATCAAACCCAGGTTTGTGGCGCCCTAAAAACCAGTAACCCTCTTGTTCCTTTTCATTGTTCATCTCTAAATTCACGTTCGAATTTCAATTTGGTATTTTCTGTTCGATTTTTCTCTGGACCATATCTCACGTTTTACGTGTCCAATTTTAGCGTTTCTTGAGTCTTTTTCGTAGTTCAGAACGTGAGTGTTCACCTCGTTTTGGAATCGCCGCAATCGGACTTCTGGGCTGCGAGTTACGACATTATCCTAAACGCAGTCTGATTTTGTGCCCTAAAACAGCTTGTCTCAAAATTCAATCAAGGGTTTCGTATCATTTGGTAATCAGAGCTTGATTTAGAATCAATTTCATATTAATGTTTGGATTCTAGATTGATTGCGTTAATTCTAGTAAGTTTTGTGTCTGCTTCCGTTAATCCTGATTTAGTGCATAAATTTCCTTTTTCCTGTTTTTGTGCACTTGTTTCCAAATTACTTGTTTTTGTTGTGCCCTGGTTCTGCAACTGGTGTTGAATTATTTTGTTTCACTATTTTTCTGCATCAACACAAAAAAAAAAAAAAAAAGAATTCTGCAGCAAGGTTTAAAAAAAAAAAAAAAAGGAAGTGAAGATGGAGTAATTGTGAATTGGTGTTTAGTGTATCTGAATTGTTGCCTTGTTGAATTCTGGACATATAGGACTTATATATAATCAGTACCAGTTGCTTCTGCCTAATTTGTGGGTTTTTGTTCTTGTTAATTTGCTGTCCTAAACTCAAAAGTGTCTTGGTTGTTCTGTTTTCTTCATAGTATCTGTTGTTTTGTCATTCTTGTGAGTGTTAGTGGTAAAATTGTTCTTTACCACTTGTGTTAAAACTCTGTTCACCATGTGAAAGTGATTCTTGAAATAGATTGGCTGATTCAAGTAAGAACCTTAAGTGAGGGAGAGAGTGGTAAAAGGCAAGAGAGATACATCATAAAAAAAAAAAACAGCCATCAAGAGTGATATACACGAGTGTTCATCTTAAGAGTGTAAACACGTGAGAAGAGTGGTGAGGTCCTATTTTCATATTATCTATTTGTTACTGTTATTTTGAATATGTCAGGAACAAGTGGTAATGGCTCTCCTCCTCCTCATGATGGAGCAAATAGACTGCAAGAGTATATTGAGTTGGAAGATTTATTTTACAAAGCTGTACTGGTAGAACAACAACTCAAAAGAAAAGGGGCCATGAAAAAAAGTTCTTCCAATTTCAACAACAACCATTGGAGGGATAGGTCCAAGAGTGATAAAGGATCTTCATCATCTAGTCCAGCAATGGCTTCCTCACACAGAAAGTCACCAATGAGGTCTCGTGCATCACCTCCAAAAACCAAGTCTAGAGATGTAAAATGCTTCAGGTGTTTGGGAAGAGGGCACTATGCCTCTGAGTGTCCAACTAAGAGAACAATGCTCCTGAAGGAGAATGGAGAAATCACTAGTGAGTCTTCTGCCAGTGAAGAAGAGGAAGAGGAAGAGGAAGAAATAGAAGTGGAGGCAATGGGGGGTGACTTGCTGATGGTTAGGAGGTTGATGGGAAGTCAGATGCAAGCCCTAAATCATTCCCAAAGAGAGAACATTTTTCACACTAGATGTTCAATCAATGGGAAACTTTGTTCGTTGATAGTTGATGGTGGAAGCTGTACTAATGTGGCTAGCTCTAGATTAGTGTCCAAATTAAATTTGGAGACTAAACCGCATCCTAGGCCATACAAACTTCAATGGCTGAGTGAAGATGGGGAGATGATCGTCAGCAAGCAAGTGGAGGTGTGCCTTTCCATAGGACAATATAGTGAAAAGGTGCTGTGTGATGTGGTCCCAATGGAGGCAACCCATATCCTCTTAGGGAGGCCATGGCAATATGATACCAAGGCAATTCATGATGGGTTCACAAATAAAATCTCTTTCATGCACAATGAGAAGAAAATTACTCTCAAACCATTATCTCCTAGAGAGGTGTGTGAGGACCAGGTAAAATTGAGAGAAAAGAGAGTGCAAGAGAAAAGAGAAATGAGTGAAACACATAAAAAGAGTGGAAAGAAAAAGAGTGAAACACTTGAGAGCAAAATGAGTTGTCTAGCAAAAGAGAGTGAGGTGAAGAGGATGCTGCTCACCAACAAGCCATTGTACTTGTTGTATTGCAAAAATAATATGCATGTTGCTAATAACTCTAATGAAATTGCTGTCCCTGCTAGTGTTGAATTTCTTTTGCAGGAATACAAGGATGTGTTTCCAAAGGAGGTTCCAATGGGATTACCACCTTTGAGGGGAATTGAGCATCACATTGACCTTGTCCCCGGAGCTTCATTGCCCAATCGGCCTGCATATAGAAGCAACCCTCAAGAGGCCAAAGAAATTCAAAGGCAAGTTGAAGAATTGATGAACAAAGGATGGGTGCAAGAGAGCATGAGTCCGTGTGCTGTTCCAGTGATTTTAGTACCTAAGAAGGATGGTACTTGGAGGATGTGCATTGACTGCAGGGCTATTAATAACATCACGATCAAGTACAGACATCCTATTCCCAGGTTAGATGATCTTCTTGATGAGCTACATGGTGCTTGCATATTTTCTAAAATTGATTTAAAAAGTGGGTATCATCAAATTAGGATAAGGGAAGGGGATGAATGGAAAACTGCCTTTAAAACTAAGTATGGTTTATATGAGTGGCTGGTGATGCCCTTTGGGCTAACTAATGCCCCAAGCACTTTTATGAGATTAATGAACCATGTCTTAAGGGAATTTTTAGGCAAGTTTGTTGTGGTGTATTTTGATGATATTCTGATTTATAGCACTAGTCTTGATTTGCATATTGAACATGTGAGTGCTGTCTTGAATGTGCTTAGAAAGGAAAAATTATTTGCAAATCTTGAAAAATGCATTTTTGCACTGATCATGTTGTATTTCTAGGATTTGTGGTGAGTGCTAAGGGAGTACAGGTAGATGCGGAAAAGGTTAAGGCCATCCAAGAATGGCCTACACCAAAAACCGTGAGTGAAGTTAGGAGCTTTCATGGTTTAGCTAGTTTCTATAGGAGGTTTGTTAGGGACTTTAGTACCTTGGCTGCACCTCTTAATGAAATAGTTAAAAAGCATGTTGGCTTCAAGTGGGGTGAAAAACAAGAACAAGCGTTTGCTGCACTTAAGCACCAATTAACTAATGCCCCCATTCTTGCATTACCAAATTTTGCAAAATCTTTTGAAATTGAATGTGATGCATCTAATGTGGGTATTGGGGCTGTTTTGATGCAAGAGGGGCATCCAATTGCTTATTTTAGTGAGAAGTTAAATGGGGCTGCCCTAAACTATTCCACTTATGATAAGGAGTTGTATGCCTTAGTGCGTGCTTTGAGAACTTGGCAGCATTATCTGTTGCCCAAAGAATTTGTCATTCATAGTGATCATGAGTCCCTTAAATATTTGGAAGGACAAGGCAAGCTGAACAAGCGGCATGCAAAATGGGTTGAGTTCCTAGAACAATTCCCATATGTCATAAAACATAAAACATAAAAAGGGAAAAGGGAATATTGTTGCTGATGCATTATCTAGAAGGCATGCATTACTTTCTACTCTTGAAACTAAAAATTTTGGACTTGAGCCATTGAGAGAAATGTATTTGCAGGATGCTGAATTTTCTGAGATATATGCTGCTTGTGAAAAAGTGTCTCAAAATGGTTACTATAGGCATAATGATTATCTGTTTAAGGAGAAAAGATTGTGTGTGCCTAAGTGTTCCATAAGGAATTTGTTGGTGAAAGAGGCGCATGAAGGTGGTTTGATGGGGCATTTTGGGGTACAAAAGACTTTAGAAACATTGCATGAGCATTTCTATTGGCCCCATATGAAACGTGATGTGCATAAATATTGTGAGCATTGCATTGTTTGTAAAAAGGCAAAATCAAAGGTGATGCCACATGGTTTATATACTCCTTTGCATGTTCCTGATTTTCCTTGGATTGATATATCTATGGACTTTGTTTTGGGATTGCCTAGAACAAAGAATGGCAAGGATTCTATTTTTGTGGTTGTTGACAGGTTCTAAAAAATGGCGCATTTTATACCTTGTAAAAAGGTTGATGATGCTTGCCATGTAGCTGACTTATTTTTCAGGGAAGTGGTGAGACTCCATGGACTGCCTAGAAGCATTGTGAGTGATAGGGATACCAAGTTCCTAAGTCATTTTTGGAAAACGTTGTGGGGTAAGCTTGGCACTAAATTACTTTTCTCTACTACTTGTCACCCACAAACTGATGGGCAAACTGAGGTAGTGAATAGAACTTTAGGCACTTTGCTGAGAACTATTTTAAAGAAAAATCTTAAATCTTGGGAAGAATGTCTACCTCATGTAGAATTTGCATATAATAGGGCTGTCCATAGTACAACTAATTGTTCACCATTTGAAATTGTGTATGGATTTAATCCTATGACACCACTTGACTTATTGCCTATGCCTAATATTTCTGTTTTTAAGCATAAGGATGCACAGGCTAAGGCTGATTATGTGAGGAAACTGCATGAGCGTGTGAAAGCTCAAATTGAAAAGAAGATTGAGAGTTATGCCAAGCAAGCTAATAAGGGAAGACGGAGAGTTGTATTCGAACCTGGTGATTGGGTTTGGGTACACATGAGAAAGGAAAGGTTCCCTGAACAAAGGAAGTCTAAACTCCAACCTAGAGGGGATGATCCATTTCAAGTGTTGGAGAGGATAAATGACAATGCTTACAAGATTGATTTGCCTGGTGAGTATAATATAAGTGCCACTTTTAATGTTTTTGATTTGTCTCTTTTTGATGCAGGTGATGAGGCCTTGGATTTGAGGACAAATCCTCTTCAAGAGGGAGGGGATGATGGGAACACAGATAGGGACAAAGAAAACGAGGCACTTGGAGGACTTGGGGGACCTATGACAAGGGCAAGGGCTAGGAAAGCGAAGGAAGCTCTTCAACAAGTGGTGACTAATCTATTAGAGGCCCAACAATCTGCTGAAGCCCAACACTTGGAGAATAAAGTTTTGACATGCATAGCCCACTTGGAGTGAGAAGAGCCAATCTGAATAACAAGACTTTTAATTTGCTTTTGGGGTTATTTTCTTTTTAGTGTGACTGTATATAAAATAAAATAACATAATAAATATATTGGCTACGGTAGGATTAGAACCCAAGTCTTTTTATAAGGATTTGTTATTCTTGACCGCTACTACATGTCAGAAACGCTTGTCCTTAAGAGTTTTTGTTTTTTCTTTTGTTTGCTTAAGTGTAGTGCATAAACTCCTAAGCTGAAATGTATTAAAACAATTGGAGATCAATAAGAAATGAGAATCATATTTTTGTTCAGACTTGTGAGAAAATCTCTCTGCTAGGGTTCTTGGTTGAACCTTTGATCTTATCAAGAATTCACATTCTTGTGGCGATCTTCCTTGTTGGCTTATCAAACCCAGGTTTGTGGCGCCCTAAAAACCAGTAACCCTCTTGTTCCTTTTCATTGTTCATCTTTGAATTCACGTTCGAATTTCAATTTGGTATTTTCTGTTCGATTTTTCTTTGGACCATATCTCACGTTTTACGTGTCCAATTTTAGCGTTTCTTGAGTCTTTTTCGTAGTTCAGAACGTGAGTGTTCACCTAGTTTTGGAATCGCCACAATCGGACTTCTGGGCTGCGAGTTACGACATTATCCTAAACGCAGTCTGATTTTGTGCCCTAAAACAGCTTGTCTCAAAATTCAATCAAGGGTTTCGTATCAATCCTTGTTGGAACTGTGATTATTTCTCCATAAGCATAGGTCTTGAGTTGCATCTCTTTGATTTTGTTTTCGTTTATTGTTTAGAAAGTTGTTTTGTTGCTTTAATTTCTAAAAATCACACAAAACCCCCCCTATTTTGAATTGAATGCAAGGTGTTTGATGAATTGTATCTTTGAGAAAATGACATGAGTTAGCCCTATATTGCAAATTTTATTGGGGAACTTAGTTGCTTTTGACAGCGTGTTTGACGCACTCCGTCAATAAGTTATTAAGTGTTGTCAGACAATTAAGATAGAAGAGTGAGATGGAGAGATTATACCATTGTCTGTGATCATTTTGATTTTCTGAAATTACTCAATTTCAAATCATTAGTTGATCAAATATTATCACATTTGTTATCATCAAAACCCATCAAAGGATTAGGGGCCAAACATCATCCAATGTCTTGGTTCTAACAATCTCCCCCTTTTTGATGATGACAACACATATTATAATTTTGATTAATAGACAATAAATCACAAATAATAATATATCAGAGTGTAGATTATTTCATGTCAATTAATTATGTGTAGTTATAAACATGATGAACTCCCCCTGAGTCTATCATGCATATGCATATGGCAGTTTAAAGCATGAAATGATTAAAGGGGATAACAATAGATAGTATATGAATTGAAAGAAAATTAGTGAACCAATCACTATTTTATTTAAAAAAAACATATGCATTGCCTGGGACAAAATTTTCTATACATCCAATCTCCCCCTTTGTCATTAATAAAAAGAGTGGAGAAAGGAGTAGAAAACACCATCACAGTCTAGGTTTAGAAGGAGGGGTTGACTGTTTGGTTGATGATTCTCAAGCTTTTGATGGAGCAGCTGTTGTAGGAGGTTCTTTTGGTGGCGGTGGTGGAGTAGGAGTTGCAGTAGGGCGTGGAGCTAGGAGAGCAGCCAGTGATGCATTGAAAGCAAGGGTCACTTCCTTGATTATGTTGGCTCTATGCTCTTCCAATTTGGCATCAATCTGAGCATCAGTTTGAGTGGTTATTTGAGCAACAATTCTAGATTCCAACTTGGCTTATAGCTTAGATTCCAATGCAATTTCAAGAGCAACTATGTTAGGTTGAGAATCTAATTGTGCTGCAGCACTGAGTGGTATGGCTGCATTGGAGTGCTCGACCTAGATTGAGTAGACACCAAATTTATGCACTCTTGGACTGGTGTAGATTCTGCAGACTTTTCAGCCCAGTCTTCAGCTTGCTTAGCAATAAGTGTAGCAGCCAAAGTTGCCTCAACCTTTTGCTTCAAGGCTAACTCCCTGATTTTTCTTTCTTCTTCTTCCTTGGCCTTTTGCTCCTGGGCAAGAGCATTGAGCCTTCTATCCTCCTCTTGAGCTGCTAGCATAGCTCTTAGTCTACCAACCTCTTCTAATGTTCTTACTTCTTCAACTGCTTCAACTTTTGCTTTAGCTGCTTCTATGGCTGCAGCTATCAGTGCTTGAGTAGCCTTGTACTTAGCGTAGTTCTCAGCCAGCATCTATTTAGCTTGAGCTTTGTCTCCAGGTGTGTGAGGGGTCAGGATTGTGGGAACAGCCACAGTGTATGACACATGAATGAAACTACTGTAGGTAGAGGTGCCTTCATCAACAATGTCAATCTGCTCCTTCTCTTCATTAGTGAAATTGGATGACCTTGCGGTGTGGAGCATGCTGCTCATCATATTCTGCCAGTTAGATTCCAACATTTAATTCAGTATTCTCTTTAGGCATGGCATGTTCAGGTTGAGGCAAGGTCTCAATATCTGGTATGTGCTGCGGAAGGTTGTTTGCTTTCACAATCTTCTTCCCCTTTAACTTGTTGGGGTTGACAGTTGGTAGCCTTGGTACGATACAGTCTAGAGCGACGTGTATATCAGTCTCTTCACTGATGTGTAGGCTTGGAGGATACAACTGTCTGGGGACTGTCCCTTGAAACTTCAGCAGACACAAGGCCCTATAGTCTGCACAACTGGATAAACAATCACCCAACAGATTGAACCCACTGTTCAGTTTGAGACATAGTCTAAACCCGCAACTCTAACTGTTACTCCAACAACATCTCCATCAACACCACCAGACACAACCATTCCTCCTCACCAATCACCATCTCCTATCATTATTTTGGAGATGACAGATGTAGTGGTCTCCTACCAACACTCTGAGTTTGTCAACATCTCCTCCGGGTCTGACACAGATGAGGAGTTAGTAATACTGTCTCTTGAAGCGTCTATTGCTCCATCTTGGGAAAACAAACCATTTAGCCTTGATGGAACCACTCCTTTGTCAAGATTTAGAGAAGACACTCCTCCTCCTCCTCCTCCCTCAGGCTTCTAGCATCAAAAGATGATGTAGAGATTCTCCCGTATTATGTGGGAGAGAATGTTGAGTCTGCTGCATACAGAGAAGAGACTCAAATGGAGCCATCTGCAAAGCACGTGAATGAAGGTGGTCCCAAGGAAGCTAAGGTGTTGAAGCTTCCTCCTCTACAGATAGATAAAGGGATCATTCCCTATTAGAGGCTGATGGGAACACAGATAGGGACAAAGAAAACGAGGCACTTGGAGGACTTGGGGGACCTATGACAAGGGCAAGGGCTAGGAAAGCGAAGGAAGCTCTTGAACAAGTGGTGACTAATCTATTAGAGGCCCAACAATCTGCTGAAGCCCAACACTTGGAGAATAAAGTTTTGACATGCATAGCCCACTTGGAGTGAGAAGAGCCAATCTGAATAACAAGACTTTTAATTTGCTTTTGGGGTTATTTTCTTTTTAGTGTGACTGTATATAAAATAAAATAAAATAATAAATATATTGGCTACGGTAGGATTAGAACCCAAGTCTTTTTATAAGGATTTGTTATTCTTGACCGCTACTACATGTCAGAAACGCTTGTCCTTAAGAGTTTTTGTTTTTTCTTTTGTTTGCTTAAGTGTAGTGCATAAACTCCTAAGCTGAAATGTATTAAAACAATTGGAGATCAATAAGAAATGAGAATCATATTTTTGTTCAGACTTGTGAGAAAATCTCTCTGCTAGGGTTCTTGGTTGAACCTTGATCTTATCAAGAATTCACATTCTTGTGGCGATCTTCCTTGTTGGCTTATCAAACCCAGGTTTGTGGCGCCCTAAAAACCAGTAACCCTCTTGTTCATTTTCACTGTTCATCTCTGAATTCACGTTCTAATTTCAATTTGGTATTTTCTGTTCGATTTTTCTTTGGCCCATATCTCACGTTTTACGTGTCCAATTTTAGCGTTTCTTGAGTCTTTTTCGTAGTTCAGAACGTGAGTGTTCACCTCGTTTTAGAATCGCCGCAATCGGACTTCTGGGCTGCGAGTTACGACATTATCCTAAGCGCAGTCTGATTTTGTGCCCTAAAACAGCTTGTTCAAAAATTCATCAAGGGGTTTCGTATCATTTGGTAATCAGAGCTTGATTTAGAATCAATTTCATATTAATGTTTGGATTCTAGTTTGATTGCGTTAATTCTAGTAAGTTGTGTCTGCTCCCGTTAATCCTGATTTAGTGCATCAGTTTCCTTTTTCCTGTTTTTGTGCACTTGTTTCCAAATTACTTGTTTTTGTTGTGCCCTGGTTCTGCAACTGGTGTTGAATTATTTTGTTTCACTATTTTCTGCATCAACACAAACAAAAAATTCTGCAGCAAGGTTTGAAAAAAAAAAAAAAAAAAGGAAGTGAAGATGGAGTAATTGTGAATTGGTGTTTAGTATATGTGAATTGTTGCCTTGTTGAATTCTGGACATAGAGGACTTATATATAATCAGTTCCAGTTGCTTCAGCCTAATTTGTGGGTTTTTGTTTTTGTTAATTTGCTGTCCTAAACTCAAAAGTGTCTTGGTTGTTCTGTTTTCTTCATAGTATCTCTTGTTTTGTCATTCTTGTGAGTGTTAGTGGTAAAATTGTTCTTTACCACTTGTGTTAAAACTCTGTTCGCCATGTGAAAGTGATTCTTGAAATAGATTGGCTGATTCAAGTAAGAACCTTAAGTGAGGGAGAGAGTGGTAAAAGGCAAGAGAGATACATCATAAAAAAAAAAAAAAACAGCCATCAAGAGTGATATACACGAGTGTTCATCTTAAGAGTGTAAACACGTGAGAAGAGTGGTGAGGTCCTATTTTCATATTATCTATTTGTTACTGTTATTTTGAATATGTCAGGAACAGGTGGTAATGGCTCTCCTCCTCCTCATGATGGAGCAAATAGACTGCTAATTGAAGCTCTCACTGCTCAAATGCAAAGAATGCTGAGAGAGCACTCTGAGGAGATGTATGCAAGAATAGAGTTGTTGGAGAATCAAGGTCCTCGTAATGAAGGTTGGCCTGCTGGAGATGGAAGGAGAAATTATAGAAGAAGAGATAATGATGGTGAGCAAAGACAAAACAGACTTGAAGGGATCAAGCTAAACATCCCACCTTTCAGAGGAAAAGGAGACCCAGAGGCATATTTGGAGTGGGAGTTGAAGATTGAGCATGTGTTTTCTTGTAACAATTACACCGAGGAGCAAAAGGTTAAGATGGCAGCAGCTGAATTTTTTGATTATGCGCTTATTTGGTGGAACAAGTATCAAAGGGAGAGGCTGAGAAATGAAGAACCAATGGTAGACACTTGGGCTGAGATGAGGAGCATCATGAGGAAGAGATATGTACCAGCTAGTTACAATAGGGATTTGCAGCTGAAACTTCAGAAATTAAATCAAGGCAACAGGAGTGTTGAAGAGTATTTCAAAGACATGGAAGTGACTATGATTCGGGCCAAAGTTAATGAAGACAATGAAGTAACTATGGCTCGGTTTTTGGGTGGGTTGAACAATGAAATTAGAGATGTTGTTGAGCTGCAAGAGTATATTGAGTTGGAAGATTTATTTTACAAAGCTGTACTGGTAGAACAACAACTCAAAAGAAAAGGGGCCATGAAAAAAAAGTTCTTCCAATTTCAACAACAACCATTGGAGGGATAGGTCCAAGAGTGATAAAGGATCTTCTTCATCTAGTCCAGCAATGGCTTCCTCACACAAAAAGTCACCAATGAGGTCTCGCGCATCACCTCCAAAAACCAAGTCTAGAGATGTAAAATGCTTCAGGTGTTTGGGAAGAGGGCACTATGCCTCTGAGTGTCCAACTAAGAGAACAATGGTCCTAAAGGAGAATGGAGAAATCACTAGTGAGTCTTCAGCCAGTGAAGAAGAGGAAGAGGAAGAAATAGAAGTGGAAGCAATGGGGGGTGACTTGTTGATGGTTAGGAGGTTGATGGGAAGTCAGATGCAAGCCCTAGATCATTCCCAAAGAGAGAACATTTTTCACACTAGATGTTCAATCAATGGGAAACTTTGTTCGTTGATAGTTGATGGTGGAAGCTGTACTAATGTGGCTAGCTCTAGATTAGTGTCCAAATTAAATTTGGAGACTAAACCGCATCCTAGGCCATACAAACTTCAATGGCTGAGTGAAGATGGGGAGATGATCGTCAACAAGCAAGTGGAGGTGTGCCTTTCCATAGGACAATATAGTGAAAAGGTGCTGTGTGATGTGGTCCCAATGGAGGCAACCCATATCCTCTTAGGGAGGCCATGGCAATATGATACCAAGGCAATTCATGATGGGTTCACAAATAAAATCTCTTTCATGCACAATGAGAAGGAAATTACTCTCAAACCATTATCTCCTAGAGAGGTGTGTGAGGACCAGGTAAAATTGAGAGAAAAGAGAGTGCAAGAGAAAAGAGAAATGAGTGAAACACATAAAAAGAGTGGAAAGAAAAAGAGTGAAACACTTGAGAGCAAAATGAGTTGTCTAGCAAAAGAGAGTGAGGTGAAGAGGATGCTGCTCACCAACAAGCCATTGTACTTGTTGTATTGCAAAAATAATATGCATGTTGCTAATAACTCTAATGAAATTGCTGTCCCTGCTAGTGTTGAATTTCTTTTGCAGGAATACAAGGATGTGTTTCCAAAGGAGGTTCCAATGGGATTACCACCTTTGAGGGAAATTGAGCATCACATTGACCTTGTCCCCGGAGCTTCATTGCCCAATCGGCCTACATATAGAAGCAACCCTCAAGAGGCCAAAGAAATTCAAAGGCAAGTTGAAGAATTGATGAACAAAGGATGGGTGCAAGAGAGCATGAGTCCGTGTGCTGTTCCAGTGATTTTAGTACCTAAGAAGGATGGTACTTGGAGGATGTGCATTGACTGCAGGGCTATTAATAACATCACGATCAAGTACAGACATCCTATTCCCAGGTTCTCAAAAATGGCGCATTTTATACCTTGTAAAAAGGTTGATGATGCTTGCCATGTAGCTGACTTATTTTTCAGGGAAGTGGTGAGACTCCATGGACTGCCTAGAAGCATTGTGAGTGATAGGGACACCAAGTTCCTAAGTCATTTTTGGAAAACGTTGTGGGGTAAGCTTGGTACTAAGTTACTTTTCTCTACTACTTATCACCCACAAACTGATGGGCAAACTGAGGTAGTGAATAGAACTTTAGGCACTTTGCTGAGAACTATTTTAAAGAAAAATCTTAAATCTTGGGAAGAATGTCTACCTCATGTAGAATTTGCATATAATAGGGCTGTCCATAGTACAACTAATTGTTCACCATTTGAAATTGTGTATGGATTTAATCCTATGACACCACTTGACTTATTGCCTATGCCTAATATTTATGTTTTTAAGCATAAGGATGCACAGGCTAAGGCTGATTATGTGAGGAAACTGCATGAGCGTGTGAAAGCTCAAATTGAAAAGAAGATTGAGAGTTATGCCAAGCAAGCTAATAAGGGAAGACGGAGAGTTGTACTCGAACCTGGTGATTGGGTTTGGGTACACATGAGAAAGGAAAGGTTCCCTGAAACAAAGGAAGTCTAAACTCCAACCTAGAGGGGATGGTCCATTTCAAGTGTTGGAGAGGATAAATGACAATGCTTACAAGATTGATTTGCCTGGTGAGTATAATATAAGTGCCACTTTTAATGTTTTTGATTTGTCTCTTTTTGATGCAGGTGATGAGGCCTTGGATTTGAGGACAAATCCTCTTCAAGAGGGAGGGGATGATGGGAACATAGATAGGGACAAAGAAAATGAGGCACTTGGAGGACTTGGGGGACCCATGACAAGGGCAAGGGCTAGGAAAGCGAAGGAAGCTCTTGAACAAGTGGTGACTAATCTATTAGAGGCCCAACAATCTGCTGAAACCCAACACTTGGAGAATAAAGTTTTGACATGCATAGCTCACTTGGAGTGAGAAGAGCCAATCTGAATAACAAGACTTTTAATTTGCTTTTGGGGTTATTTTCTTTTTAGTGTGTGGCTGTATATAAAATAAAATAATAAAAAAATAATAATATATATATTGGCTACGGTAGGATTAGAACTCAAGTCTTTTTATAAGGATTTGTTATTCTTAATCGCTACTACATGTCAGAAACGCTTGTCCTTAAGAGTTTTGTTTTTTTCTTTTGTTTGCTTAAGTCTAATGCATAAACTCCTAAGCTGAAATGTATTAAAACAATTGGAGATCAATAAGAAATCAGAATCATATTTTTGTTCAGACTTGTGAGAAAATCTCTCTGCTAGGGTTCTTGGTTGAACCTTGATCTTATCAAGAATTCACAGTCTTGTGGCGATCTTCCTTGTTGGCTTATCAAACCCAGGTTTGTGGCGCCCTAAAAACCAGTAACCCTCTTGTTCCTTTTCACTGTTCATCTCTGAATTCACGTTCTAATTTCAATTTGGTATTTTCTGTTCGATTTTTCTCTGGCCCATATCTCACGTTTTACGTTTCCAATTTTAGCGTTTCTTGAGTCTTTTTCGTAGTTCAGAACGTGAGTGTTCACCTCGTTTTGGAATCGCCGCAATTGGACTTCTGGGCTGCGAGTTACGACATTATCCTAAGCGTAGTCTGATTTTGTACCCTAAAACAGCTTGTTCAAAAATTCATCAAGGGGTTTCGTATCAAGGCTAAGCTCTCAATTAAGCCAAAGCTTATTTCATTCACAAATGAGTTATATGAAGTTGTGTTACAAATGAGCTTCTCTTCTACTATTTATAGAGCCAAGCCTTAGAAGAGGGTTATGTAATTAATCTCCACTTAAACATAACGTTTTAAGGCCTAATTACACAATTAAGAAACTCCTTACACAAGTAAACAAAGTTTTCAAAAATTCCCGCGCCAGACCTTCCGCTAAGCTAAACCTTGAGCTTAGCGCAAATTGCACTGAGCTCAACGTTGAGCTGAGCGAGATGCTTGATCAAAGCAAATCTCCGCTAAGCTCAAACTTGCGCTGAGCGAGATGCTTGATCAAGGCAAATCTTCGCTAAGCTCAATTGTGCGCTGAGCGAGATGCTTGATCGAGGCAAATCTCCGCTAAGCTCTATCTTGCGCTGAGCGAGATGATTGATCGAGGCAAAACTCTGAGCCTTAAGCTTGCTTTTGGGAGTTATTTCAAAGAAATTTCCAAGTGCTCCAATTTAGCTCCTTTAGGCTTCTTCCTTCTTGGCCTTTGATGAATAACCCTTCCTTTAGTCTCTTGGTCATTTCTTCTTGGAGAATCTTGGCCTTGGATCTTGTCATTGGTCCCTTTAATTCTTGAAGTGCCCCTAGGTCCTCATGTTCATTGACTAGCCCTCTATCTATCATAGAGGATCCGGTGGCACTGCCAATGGTACCTGTGTCCGTTGGTGGTATTTAAGTAATGAAGGTGGAGTGGGAGCAACAAGTGGTGCTGGAACAATAGGTGGGACCTCCAAAGGGACATTTTCAACGGTGGAGGAAAAGAAAGGAGTAGTCTCAAAGAATGTAACATCAGCAGAGACAAGATATCGCTGAAGTTGAGGAGAGAAACATTTATAACCCTTTTGAAGGCGGGAGTATCCTAGAAAAATACATTTTAGGGACTTTAATTTGAGAGCCATCTACGAGATAATAGAGGGCAAGGAGTTTGAAAAGGTTAAGGAAGAGAAAAGGGATTGGTTACCAATCATGTGATTAGAGGCACCGGAATCAAGTATCCAAGGTCCAATAGAGGGGGACTGAGAAATAAAAGCCATAGGATTACTAGATTGAGCGACAACGGTGACAGGTGATGCAGGTTTGTTGGCTGCTCGAAGTTGAAGAAGCTCATTATATTCCTTAGTAGAGATAGTAATATCGGAAGCAGAAAGGGTGACTGTGGCCACATTAACTGACTGAGGTTGCACTCGAGCTTTTCTCCTACATTTGGCTTCGATATGACCAAAGATTCCGCAATAGGTGCAATGAATATTACGTCTAGAACCATTACCATGTCTTCCACCATGATGAGAGGAGTGGGAGACGAGGGCAGAGGAATCCCCGGTAGATGTGGATGGGTGTCCAAAAGTATGCGAAGTGGAGATATGCAACAGTTGTTCATGTACTATGTCATAGGTAGGAACTGTAGGACCCGATAAAATTTGATTGCAGACTGCCTCAAGGTCCGATGTGAGTCCAACAAGAGCAACCACCATGAAGAACTGCTCGTGTTGTTTGTAAAATGTATTTGCATCACTAGTAAAAGGCATGAGAGTGGAATATTCCGCAATCAAGCGATCAAGTTTACCAAGATATGTTTGCATGCCAATGTTCTCCAGCTTAATATTCATCAAACTAGTGAGTACACTGTAGAAACGATGAACATCGTTTGAATAAACTTTCTTGGCCTTGGTCCACACATCATAACAGGTGGTAAACGCCTGGAATTGTGCTTGGAGGTTGGGGGCAAGGGAGAACCAAAGAATGCTACATAATGAGGTGTCAATTTGCGTCCAATGTGGTTGCTCCATGATGGGAACTGACGCTGTCAGAGTGGTCAAATGGGCAACACGGCCTTGGCCTTGGAACCACAACCGAACAGAAGTAGCCCAAGTACTATAGTTCGTTGTCCTGGTTAATTTTTTGCATGGGATCAGCGGAACAATAGTAAAAGTCACTGCGAGAGTTGTGGCCATGAGAAAACTTCACCAAAAGTGCCAAATAGGAGGGTGGGAAGGTTCGCCGGAACAAGGCATACCCTGAAGGAAAGAAGAAAAGGAAAAAAAAATTGAACCTAGCTGTATGATACCATATTAGAATGATGTATTTTACTGAATGTGTGTGGGAGAAAGCCACACCTCATCTCTATTTATATTGAGGAAACCCTCAGTAATTGATTACATCATATAAAGATAAAGAGAAATAATAACTAATAAGATAATATAAAGATAATAACTATAAAGATAATATAAGGATAATAACTACCAAGATAATATATATTCTAACAATCAAGAAAGCTTAGGGAACCTATCAAGTGATCCCTTGGTGATTTCAAATCCCATGTTCAACTTAAGCAAACTAGAGGATGTCAATATCCTCTGATGAACAAATGAACCTTCTACATTAACATTCTCCAGCTCATCAAGATGTCCTAATTGAATTTCTCTGTACAGTCTGTTGTAGCAGTAAGCATCCCAGAGAATCTTGTGGAAGGCAGACACATGATCCCTAGACCCAATCTTGTGCAAGATAGTCTTGTTGATGATGTTCAACAGCAACTTGGACAATGGTGGGAAGTTGGCTAGATGCAACTTCTTGACGTTCTTGGCCACCTCGTAGTTAGGTCCAAGAATGAACCTTTCTATTGTCCCTTCAGTAATGTCGGAGTCCCATGCCTCTGTAAAGTAGTTAGAGTGCAGCTCACACACTATTGCTTGAGCAATGGAGGAGGGAGAGATGGAGATGTCACAGCCAAACACCTTGCTAACAATCTCATTTCCTTTGATTGTAGCATTGTCCAGAACTCTCTGATCAGTCTAGGAGTGATCTTCTGACGATCATTAAAGAAGCCCTTGATCCCAACAAACTCAAAGTACCTTGAGATGTTAAGGCCGCATTCCTCAAGGTAGGGAATGTCAATGCAGTATTCCACATGAATGTTCCCAGTGTAGGAACCTCGTGGCTCGATCAGAATGTTCTCCACATCGTTGAGGTTTCGTTCTCTCCTGACCTCTGGATCAATGTTGGACGCTGAGCTATTGGTGTCTGTGGTAGACTTTGGCATTACGTCTACATAAGGCTCATCAAAAGCTTGAGAGGTTGAGGGTGAGGCAGGTTGTTGGGAGGAGGAAGAACCCTTGCACAGGTTGCCTTTGGCCATGGTGAGAGTTTGTGTTTAGGGTTTCTTGGAGTTCTTGGTTGCAAAGAGGAGGTTTGAGAGAGATGAGTGTTTTCGAAAGCTTGGGGTATACGTTTGCAACTGTAAGTTAGAATAGGTAACGAGTGTGCATTAAATATGATGGTACGGTTAGGGAATGATTGAAACGACACATAAATGACAAACTTGAATGTGCATTTTGGGCTTAAATGACTCAGACCCCATTGAATGCTTAAGTTACAAAAACGTTTTCAAAAATGCATATGGTTTGGCTCATATTTTGAGCACAAAACACGTGGCATGCACATGCCTCACTTAAGTACAATGTCAGACGATGTGTCCTTAGTTCTACTAGTGAGCAGTAGATACTAATAAGACATTAAGTTACACAGATCATCCCAATATTTTCTCTCAAAAAGATTAGTCTGTCCTCAATAAGGGGTTTTGTAAAAATATTAGCAAGTTGATTGTCTATCTTGACAAATTCCAAATTAATGGTCCCCTTCTTGAACATGGTCTCTTAAGAAATGATGTTTTATTTCTATATGCTTGGCTCTAGAGTGTATGGTTGGATTTTTCGAAAGAGATATAGTAGCAATATTATCACAGAAGATAGGAATGTTACTCTTAAATATGTTGTAGTCTTCAAGTTGATTCTTGATCCATAATATCTAAGAGCAACAACTTTTAGCTGATATGTATTCTGCTTCTGTTGTTGATAGTGCTATTGTTCCTTGCTTCTTGCTGAGCCATGACACCATGTTGCCTCCAATGCAGTGGCAACCTCCACTGGTGCTTTTTCTTTCAATTTTATCTCCAGCATAGTCAGCATCACAATAGCCTGTCAGCTTATACTTTTTTTGCCTTTTAAACCAAAGACCAAGATTAGAAGTTCCAATTAAATATCTAAATATTATTTTAACAGCAGACAAATGCACTTCCTTTGGGTCAAACTAAAATCTGAAGCAGAGGTAGACACTGAACATTATGTCTGGTCTGGATGCAGTCAAGTAAAGTAGAGATCCAATCATTCCTTTGAATTGAGTGACATCTACTTTCTTTGAATCTTCATTAGGTCCAAGTGATGTTGTTGGATGCATTGGTGTCTTCATAATTTTGGCATCATCCATCTTGAACTTCTTCAAGAGTTCTTTCACATACTTGGTCTAGTGTATGAAGATTCCTTTGTTGGTTGTTTGATCTACAATCCTAGGAATAATTTCAATTCTCCCATCATGCTCATTTCGAACTCAATCATTCTTGTCTAGTTTGTTTTTGAAGACCCACTTAGCACCAATAACTTCCTTGTTGTTTGGCAGCTTCACAAGTTTCCATATATCATTCTTTTGAAATTGGTCCAGCTCTTCTTGCATGGCTTGGACCCAGCTTTTGTCTTCCATGGCATCATCAATGTGCTTAGGTTCTATCTCAAACAATAAAGCTATTTGTTGGAAGGATGATCTTGTCTTTACTGGTGCTTGAACCTCTCCAATGATCTAAGAAGGAGGATGGTTCTTGATCATCATTTTGTTGCTATTTTGTGGTTCTCTGACTTCTCCTTCATCATCTGAGATGGTCTGATAGCGAGCTGACGATCTTGGAGCAGACGATGATGTGCCAAATGCAGAAGGTGGTGTGTCAGACGATGGTCTGGTCTTTGTTATTGCATCTTCTAGTCTGATATCTACAAATGAGTCTTGTAACTCTGATAATTTCCTATCAAGTTGAGTGTCATTAAATCTCACATGAATGGCTTCTTCAACATTTTTGGTTCTCAAGTTAAACACTCTATATGCCTTAGATGTTTTAGAATATCCAAGTAAGATGTCTTTATCACACTTCGAATCAAACTTACCCAAATTATCTTTTGTGTTAAGAATGAAACATTGACATCCAAAAGGATGGAAGTATGATATGTTGGGTTTCCTTCCTTTCCACACTTCATATGGAGTCTTTTTGATAATAGGCCTAATATAAATTATGTTTTGCAGATAACAGGAAGTATTTACAGCTTCTGCTCGGAAGTGCTTAGGAGTTAAGTTATCATTCAACATGGTTCTGGCCATTTCTTGTAATGACCTGTTCTTCCTCTCAACAACATCGTTTTCCTATGGTGTTCTAAGTGTTGAGAAGTTGTGAAGAATTCCATTCTCTTCACTGAACCTCTGAAAACTTTCATTTTCGAACTCTCCTCCATGGTCACTTCTGATAGAAGTTATACATACTCCTTTTTCATTTTGAATACATTTGCAGAATTTATAGAATTCCTTAAAAGCCTCATCCTTGTGAGTGAAGAATATAACCCATGTCCATCTAGAATAGTCATCAACTATCACTAGTCCATATATCTTCCCTCTAAGAGAGGTTGTTCTTGTTGGACCAAAGAGATCAATATGTAACAGTTCTAATGGTCTGGAAGTGGAAACAATGTTTTTACTTTTAAAAGAGGTTTTCACTTGTTTCCCTTTCTGACATGCCTCACAAAGCAAGTCATCTTTATATGACATTGTTGGCAGTCCTCTTACGAGGCTGTTTCTTCGCAATTTTGAGATTAATCTCAAACTTGCATGGCCAAGCTTCTTATGCCATAACTAGTGACTTTCTTTGACAGACAATAAACATGATACATTTTGATCCTTTAGTTTACCAAGGTTGATCTTATAAAGATTTCCTTGTCTCTTTGCATAGAAAAGATGTGAACCAATAGAATCTCTGACTTTGCATGATTCCTTGTTGAAGGAAACATCATATCCACTGTCACAAAATTGACTTATGCTTAGTAAATTTTGTTTTAGCCCTTCAACAAATAACATATTCTCAATAGAGAGACTAGGAGGAATACCTATCTTACCAATACCCCTAATTCTCCCTTTCTGATTACCTCCGAAGGTGACTGTACCACCATGCATTAGTGTTAGGTCTAGGAACATAGACCTTGTGCCCATCATGTGATGTGAGCAGCCACTGTCCAGGTACCATGATTGGTGTTTCTTTCTTGCCATCAAGGACATTTGCAACAAGAATTATTTTGTTTTTAGGTACCCATATTCTTTTGGGTCCTTTGGTGTTAGTCTTAGAAGCATATGATTTGCTTCTTGTAGGCAATTTCTTGCTTTTGGACTTTACATGTCTATTTCTAGAATGTGATCTACTGCAAGAAGCTTTATTCTCAGTTGCTTCTTTCTTTACTGTGAATCTAAGGCCAGATTTATCATTTAGATGTCTGTTGTATGAAAGAATTTTCTTTAAATTTTCAAACCCATTGACAAATTTACTTAGAGTGCTCTTGAGAGATGCAGCTTCTTTGTGTAATTGAGCAATTTCAACTTCATCTTTGCTCAAGGCTCTCACCTTGTTTAATTCATCAGTTTCCTTAATCAACTCATTCAATTGCCTTCTATGTTGTTATTTTTCTATCTAGAGTTCACTTTTGCTTTTAATTAAGCATTGGTGATCTATGGTTAGTTTTTAAAAATCATTTGTTAGAGCATTACTAGCTATGACCAATGTAGAACATTTGTCAGATAGCTCAATGAATGAAGACCTAAGTTCTTCATGCTCTTTTGAGAGTTTTCTTAATTTCTTTTTCATATATAAGTAGGCTTTTGAAAGAATAGATGAATTAGAAAGAAGTTCTTGATAAGCTTCTTGAAGAGAGATAAGGTCATTGAGGTCTACCTCTTGTTCTTCATCATTTGAAGCCTTAGACACAGACACAGAGGAGGTATTGTCTGATGCATTCTCACCATCAGACACAGACGATGTGGAGGTTGTGTCTACCATCAGACATAGATTAACTTCTTCATCTGATGCTTTAGAATCTTCTTCATCAGTTGAATCATCTAGATCTTCCCATGTGGACATCAATCCTTTCTTTTTCTTGGGAAATTTCCTCGACTTTTTCTTTTCCTTTGCGAGCTTTGGACATTCTGACTTGAAGTGTACAGGCTTCTTACATTCATAGCAAGCAATAGGATTCTTCTCTTTCTTCTCATGGTCTGCTGAATATTTCTTGTTGTAGTTCTTCCATCTCGAACCACCTTTCGTTTTCCACATCTTGTGGATTCTTCTTAAGATGAAGGATAGCTCATCATCTTCTCTTGACTCTTCTTCACTTGAAGAAGTGGACTCTACTTCTAATTCTTCTGCTTTTAAAGCTTTGGTAGTTCGTCCTTTGGGTGGTCTGGAAGATTGACTTTTTGATGAAGATGACTCTTTTGGTGTTGTCTAATTTGGCTTATGAGCTTTCACAGCCAGAGACTTGCCCTTTTTCAACTTAGCATCTCCTTGCAGCTCTTGCTCATGCAACATTAGAATTGCCACGAGCTCTTCGAGAGGCATATAGTCTAAGTCTTTGGAAGCTCTAATGGCTATGACCTGAGGTCTCCATTGTCTGGACAAGCTGCAAAGGATTTTGTCAACATGCTCAAAGTTTTCCAAACTCTTACCAAGGTTTTAAAGCTCATTTTAAATAGTCTGAAATCTAGACATCATACTAGCTATGGTTTCATTTTCTTCCATAGCAAAGAGTTCATATTCTCTGGTGAGAACACTTACCTTATTCCTTTTTACCTGTGAGGACCCTTCATAAGTTATTATGAATGTGTCCCATATGTCTTTGGCGGATTTGAACTAGCTTATCTTTCTGTGCTCAGTTTCTGAGATGCATGCATGTATTGCATTTCTTGCTCTAGAATTGAGGACGAATCTGTTCTGCTGTGCCTCAGTCCATTGTTCTTTTGGAATCTCAATTCCACTTTCATCAACTAGAATGTAGTCTCCATTGATGGGAACACAGATAGGGACAAAGAAAACGAGGCACTTGGAGGACCCATGACAAGGGCAAGGGCTAGGAAAGCGAAGGAAGCTCTTCAACAAGTGGTGACTAATCTATTAGAGACCCAACAATCTGCTGAAGCCCAACACTTGGAGAATAAAGTTTTGACATGCATAGCCCACTTGGAGTGAGAAGAGCCAATCTGAATAACAAGACTTTTAATTTGCTTTTGGGGTTATTTTCTTTTTAGTGTGGCTGTATATAAAATAAAATAAAATAATAAATATTTTGGCTACAGTAGGATTAGAACCCAAGTCTTTTTATAAGGATTTGTTATTCTTGACCGCTACTACATGTCAGAAACACTTGTCCTTAAGAGTTTTGTTTTTTTCTTTTGTTTGCTTAAGTGTAGTGCATAAACTCCTAAGCTGAAATGTATTAAAACAATTGGAGATCAATAAGAAATCAGAATGATATTTTTGTTCAGACTTGTGAGAAAATCTCTCTACTAGGGTTCTTGGTTGAACCTTTGATCTTATCAAGAATTCACATTCTTGTGGCGATCTTCCTTGTTGGCTTATCAAACCCAGGTTTGTGGCGCCCTAAAAACCAGTAACCCTCTTGTTCCTTTTTACTGTTCATCTCTGAATTCACGTTCTAATTTCAATTTGGTATTTTCTGTTCAATTTTTCTCTGGCCCATATCTCACGTTTTACGTGTCCAATTTTAGCGTTTCTTGAGTCTTTTTCGTAGTTCACAACGTGAGTGTTCACCTCGTTTTGGAATCGCCGCAATCGGACTTCTGGGCTGCGAGTTACGACATTATCCTAAGCGCAGTCTGATTTTGTGCCCTAAAACAGCTTGTTCAAAAATTCATCAAGGGGTTTCGTATCATCCATTTTCTACGACATCCAGCATGTTTATGTGACATGACTCAAAGTATGTCTCCATTCTTTGTCTCTAGTATGTGAAGTTTTCACCTTTGAAAATTGGAGATTTGTGTAGGCCCTTCTCCATCCTTGTGTAGGATCTTTAGCTTTGTATCTGTGAAGATAGTTATCAGAGACCGAGCTCTTGATACCAATTGAAATACACAAGAACGCACTAGAAAAGGGGGGGGGGGGGGGGGGGGGGGTTGAATAGTGGGTTTAAAACTTTTTTGCAAATACTATTAGTTTACAAGTTGCCTTCTTGGATATATGTAAGTTTAAATCAGCAAATATATCCTTGCAAAGCAAAGCTTTGAAAACCTTTCCAAAGAGCACAATAGGCAAGATAAATATATGTAATCATAAGACAACAAATGAGAGCTTGTTTTTATACTAGTTCACTCAACTTGAGCTACGTCCAATTCTCCTTTAACAACTGTTAAAGGGTTCCACTATAATCAACTAATTACAAAACAAGTATTCTTCACTACTGCTTTTGGCTACAAGTATTTTCTATGCCACTACTAGCTACAAGTATTATAAACCACTTATGGTTATAAGTATGAATCTCCCAAGAGATTATACTTCCCAAGTATTCTTTTATCACTAAGCCACTCCTGGCTTTCTATACAAATATGTATAAGATTCAAATAACTCTCAAAGAGAGGATAAGAACAAGTGTTGAATCTGTATGAGCTTGTAGAAGATGGGTATTCTCTTTTCTCTCAACTCGTGTTTCTTTTTCTTTTTCTCAAGGTGCTTTGCTTGCTTTTCAGATTGCCTTGAATGGTTTCTTTTTGTTCCTTAGCATTTCATCATCATCTTCTTGTTGCATGGAAGCATCTTTATTTAGTGAGCTTCATGGATTTGAACGTTGGAGAAGATAGGTTTCCGTTGTCTCACAGAAGAGTGTTGAAGTTGCTTTAACTATGTTTGATGTGACTGAAGCAAGTTTTTGTCTCTGTCATAGTTGGCTTTTAGCTTAAGGTGTGAATATCTCAATGCTAATTAGTCTTTTGGCTATACCTACACACTTCACACAATTCGAGACATGCAAGCAATACAAGGAATAGAAAAAAGTAAGTTCAGAGAGTATCTCCCTTTCTTTTTGTAACAACAGTGTCTTTATTTGTGTAAAGAATTAATTATAAAGCACATATTCCTCAGTAGATATGACAGATTATATTCTATTCCTGCACAAACAACGCTTGGCTTAACAAACACAGTCTAGTCTGACTAAGCATGGTTTGTTCTTACACAGACAATATTTGGCTTAACAAACATAGTCTAGTCTAACTAAGCATGGTCTAGAATGAAAGCCATGGTCTAGCCTAGCTTCAAACATCATCTGGCCTGGCTTAATCATGGTCTGTCTTGACTATGTGTTGTCTGACCGTATTCCATACATGGTCTGGTCCAGTACATATGCATAGTCTGGTCCTAGACTTGTGTTGTCTATCCCAAGACTTCACGTAGTCTGTCCGAGACTGTTGTATGGTCTGGTCTTAGACTTTGCATGAGTCTTTCCAAGACTTAGCATGGTCTGTTCTAAGACTGTACCATCTAATCTTATGAATTTTGCACAAATAGTTCTAAAGCTTATTTTAGTCTGATTAAAAGCAATTATAGTGCTTGATAAATTGTTACTAGTTACCAGATAGTTAAGACGTGAGTGAGAGTTTAAGTGATAATACCATTGTCTGTTCTCTCTTTGATTTTTTGAAATCACTTAGTTTGAAATCATTAATTGATTAAATATTACCACATTTGTTATCATCAAAACTTATCAAAATATTAGGGGTCAGACATCATCAAATGTCTTGGTTCTAACATATTTATCATAATACAGTTATTGTGAAAGCTTAGTTTATGTAATAATGAATCAACACTCAGAAGGTAAATATAATGATAGTTAGATATAGTTCAGAATGTTATTCTTAGAAGCAAAAAACATTCTGATGTATTTGCTTCTAATGCTCAGAAGGAAAAACCATTTTGATGTATCAGCTTCTGATGCTCAGAAGCAATCAGAAGCATTTGATGTTGATGCAATATATATGACAGTATAGTAGCATAATGTGAAAGGAAGGGAAGAGGAGATTTGACACGGATATTTTATACTGGTTCACCCTAAACAAAGGGCTACATCCAGTCCATACCCTCTTGGTGAGATTTCCACTAATCTCATTCAGCAACTTGCTGAAAATCAAGCACATGCACTAGCCACTTGTTGGATTTCAAAATACAAATACTAGCAACATGCTAGACCAACCACCTACTAGATTTCATCAACTAGCTAACTGCTAGAACAACCACCTGATGGATTTCATCAACTAGCTAACTACTAGACCAGCCACCTGTTGGGTTTCCTCATCTCCTTCACCATAGCACCATACTTGGTCTTGCTTTGGAGATAACCCATCTCAACCACAACACCCACTCTTTAGAGACTCTCTCTAAGTTACCCATCTTCAATGGGTTCATCCTCTCATTTTTCTCACAACCAAACTTAACCCACATGGTTAATTTGGAATAAAACAGATTACAAGTAGGGAATAAGTGTATGGGTAGATTCTACAACTTTTACAACACTCATGGTGAATCTCCATTGTTGCTCATTGTTGTACTGCACTCCAGTTTCTGCATTTTACACTTTGAATGACATTAGAGTGGGGAGAGGATGTGAATCACGTTTTCGCACATGTAGGCTTTGCTACCTTCCCTCTCTCTCATTTTCTACTGCTGGCTTATGTTATTTTATAAACCTAGCAGACCAAGCAAGTTGTCATGGGACAACTAGATTGTTTTCCCCTTCTCCAAGCTTTCTTTAATGTTTGAAATGCCCCCAAGAAAATAACCATTGGAAGTGGGGCCCTAAGCTCTGAAACATCTTATTATGAAATATGCCAATTGTACTGCACTTAATAGATTTGACTTGCTTCTTATCAGTCTTCTTGAAGGTTCATCAAAATTACATTTTGCATTCTGATGTGCTGAGGAGATACCTGTTCTGATGCAAGTTCCTTCTAATGATGTTCTTGTGATATTGCTTTGTAGGTAGCTTCACTTCATCACTCTTAACACAGCAAGGATCAATCTGAAGTAACAAACTTAAACATATATGTACATGTTGTTGTTTAGTTGAAGAGTGAGCTAATTGTAGCATATTACCTCTACTACTGTATTTAATTTATTTGACCCGTTATATGGCCAAACTGGATTTCGATGTCTTCATGGGAGTTGTGGATAATTCTATCCTTGAAATTCAGGAACAGGTCTCATGTCATCTGGATCACTATAGCATAAGGAATCTTCAAATCATTGCATCTTTAGTATAGTGTGAGGACATAATGGCATCTCTATCATCATCGTCAATTAAGTCCATGATCCAAGCCATATTAGCTCACGACGTCTTCATGAAAGGTGAATATCTCTCTCTTATCTTTCCACAACCACTGAGATCATCTTAAATGAACTTCTACAGATAAAGCAATCTTTAAATTACTAAACCCATGTTATGCTGTCATGACAGATCAGTGTTTGCATATTCAGACTCAATTTTTTCCATGATCTAAATCATATCAGATCCCGACTTGTGCATTAAAGATAAATATATTTTTCCAATCTTTCCATAGACATAAAGAACAGCTCAAATGGATATCTAGAACTCCAAATACAAAGTTTTGAATGAACACACTTTGTTGACAAAATTCCATTTTGAGTGTGTTGCAACCATGTTGTTCTTTATGTCATATTCGTTGTACAGATCTTCATAGAATTATTTTCATCTCTTGTAGTGAAGTTACAGTCTTGATTCTGATCTCTCGAGCTTAGTATTCAAGGCTGAATTGACTCAAACGTAGGTGAGGAAGTTCAGAATCAGATTCTCCAATGTAGGGAATGTTTCTGATAATGTATCAGAAATCATATTGCATTATTCCAATGTAGTCTTGATGTAGCCTTGGATTGACTTGATCTTTCTTTGTATATTCTATCACTCTTTAAGTTAAGGCTTCTATACAGTCTTCTAAGTAGTTTTACACTCAGAGAGGATAGCTTCTAGAACTTCAGTCCATAAGAGCTTCTCTTTTCTATCTTCTGAGTAAGAGAAAACTAATCTCATTATAAGCTATTGAGTTGTTTTGAACTCTGTTTCTGATGTGTATTCTGAGTTGTTTTGAGCTCTGTGCAATTTTGCTTTTCTGGTTCTTCTGGAACACTTAGTAGAAACATCAGTAGGCTTAAACTTAGGAGGCTTGTAAATTGTGTTCAGAAGGTTTGTCATAATTAACACTCAAAGGGTTTTTGACTCAATAATAACTGAATACTCTATTTGAACTAAGCATCCAAAACTCTATTAAATCATATAGGGAATTAATCATTCAACCAAGTCAATAATTAATTATACCTCAAAATTATGTCAAATCAATTCTCATGCAAAATTGAACTCTATATTCAAATTACAGGTTGCAAATTCAAAATTACAACAGAATCCAACAGAAAATCAAATAACAATGCAATTAACTACAAAAATGAAGAAATGAAAATTTAATGATCAAGAGCTGAGTACAAAACCAACAGTTCTTTTAAGTTCTTTTTAGCTTATTTGGGAAATTTTAAACACTGCATATGAATTCTAAACATAGTGTGATTCTAAACACATTGTTAAACTTTAATCATTTCTTCATCCTCCTTAAGACCTCCAAAATCAAAATATAGCTCAATATCTTACCAATTAATACACCAATTTTAGTAATTCACAACAAAAAAAGAGGAAAACCTAAATTGAAACAAGCAATTGAGCTCCCACAAGCACTCCGCAACGACACCGCAAAAAACCACGAAAACAGCAACCATTCTGGAATAACCAAGAGAACTCAACAACCAAAACCAGAGAACTAACCAAGAGAGATAGAGAGAAGTAAAATTACTCGAAGAGAAGAGGGAGAAGAATCAATGGATGGTTGGTGAAGAGTGCGGTGGAGAATTGGAATTAGAGAGGGCAAATAGCAAAGCAGCGGCTTTGTGCCACATTTCGCCACGTGAACACGAAACCCTAAGGGCAAACAGAAACGATGGAGCTTTTGGCCTATAGGAGAGTCGTTTTGGTGTTTTTGAAATGGTGAAGGATTTGAAGCCAGAGAACGTGTTTTTGAAAATAGTCTAAACCTTAAACCCAATCTTTTTAAACCTCACTGACGTGGAAGGAAGGCTTCCACAATGGTTATCCAAAAACCATTGTCGTAGGCTGTATGGATAGAATACAAGAAAGAAGGCTTTCACATCAATTTCTTCTAAACCGATGTGAAAGATTACCCTTTAAAAGCAGTTTTACTATAACCGTTTGATTTAATTACAAAATTGCCACCGCCATGCTTTCCACATCAGTTGTAAGGACAACCGATGTGGATAAGGCAATGTTGTAAATCATTTTTGTAGTAGTGCTTCATAGCATAAGGAATTTTGCACTATAATTTTTGGTGTGATCACCTTGTTACATATTGAGATGTTGGTTCTTAATTTTATAAGAAACCACAAAATCAAGGAAGAATGACAATGATTAAATATTAACCAAATTTTGATCTCTTTAAAATCATAATCATTAATTAATGTGTTATTTTGTGTTTCTTTACATGAATGCTTCAGTGATCCTTTTATTTTGTGTTATATACTATTTTCTTAACAGGGCTTCCTTATTTCCATATTTGCAATTGTGATGGAAGCCCTTTGGTGATAGATAGAAAACTATTAGTGTGATGATAAAATAATAAAAATGATGTTTGACTCCAACATACTAGAGTAAATTTTTGGGTCCTTTCTAGTTTTCAAAAAACAAAGTTGAGCATGAAGATGATGTTCCTTACAATTATGGATTTTTTCACATGGTATTCTCCTTGGGGGCAATGTACATACTTTGCAATTTTGTCTGCAATTCTTTTTGGGATAAATTGTCTGCTTGTTTTCAATATTATTATAGCTTTTTGGGGGACTTCATTACTAAGTAAATCAATTTTATAATCTATTTTTCATCCTTGAATTTCCAATTTTAGTTGTTGAAAGGGCACATTTCAAAGGTTTGTTTTAAAACTAAATTAGTAAACTAAAAAAAGAGAACAAACAACATCAGTTTCTTATAAGATTGATGTTGTATATTTCATACAACAACGGTTTTTCAGAAAACCGATGTTGAATATTTCATATCAACATCAATGCTAAATTTCAATGCTAGTTCCAAAACCAATGTTTAAGCTTATGGGTTTTCAACATTGCTCACAACAATATCAGTAAAAAATCGACGTTAAAATCCTTAAATAATCGATGTCAAAAGCCTTTTTTCTAGTAGTGCTAATTACCAGTCGAACCCATGACTTGTTGGTTCAAAGTGCTTTACTAAACATAATAAAACCTTTCTCATACATTTTCCAATTTTGAATTTATTTCAATTTGATTTTTGCATTTAATGCTTTAAAAAAATTCATGACATTACTCTTGTTTTTTTTTTTGTATCCAATGCTTTCTATGTTTTATGACAATACTCTTGCTTTTTCATATTGTAATAACCATATTTTTCATTTTTCATTTCTATTTGCAACCAATGTTACCAAGTTTCCAAAGAAACTACCCTTGCTTCTACATATTTTTAAAACAAAAAATTGTATATCCCTTTTACCTTTTGCTTATTTTAAATTTTCTTTTGGGGTTATTTTCTTTTTAGTGTGTGGCTGTATATAAAATAAAATAAAATAATAATATATATATTGGCTACAGTAGGATTAGAACCCAAGTCTTTTTATAAGGATTTGTTATTCTTAACCGCTACTACATGTCGGAAACACTTGTCCTTAAGAGTTTTGTTTTTTTCTTTTGTTTGCTTATGTCTAGTGCATAAACTCCTAAGCTGAAATGTATTAAAACAATTGGAGATCAATAAGAAAGCAGAATCATATTTTTGTTCAGACTTGTGAGAAAAGCTCTCTGCTAGGGTTCTTGCTTGAACCTTTGATCTTATCAAGAATTCACATTCTTGTGGCGATCTTCCTTTTGGCTTATCAAACCCAGGTTTGTGGCGCCCTAAAACCAGTAACCCTCTTGTTCCTCTTCGCTGTTTCATCTCTGAATTCGCGTTTTCATTTCACTTTGGTAATTATTGCTCAAATTTCTTTGGCCCATATCTCACGTTTTATGTGTCTAATTTTAGCATTTCTTGAGTCTTTTTCGTAGTTCAGAACGTGAGTGTTCACCTCGTTTTGGAATCGCCGCAATCGGACTTCTGGACTGCGAGTTACGACGTTATCCAAATCGCAGTCTGATTTTTGTGCCCTAAAACAGCTTGTTTCAAAATTCCATCAAGGGGTTTCGTATCAAGATGGCACATAGACAACTTGTAGAAATATATGGTAAATCAGAATGAATATTTGATGTAAAGTCAACTATATCACTGATGATATCTGGTGATAGTTTATAACACAAACTCACACTCTCTACCCATCGTAAAAATTATACTTAAAAGACTTGTTTTATTGCTTTGTTTTTTTTTTACAGTGGCCATCGAAACAATATCATTCTAGTCTATACAAGTACAAACATAATAATAACCCGGTTTAATACAATGGCCACCCTTGTGCCCTTCCCTCACAACATAGCCTCCACGATTCATTACCTACGCTACATTTCAGCCCTTCACACTTTGTTGGATTTGCATCATCACTTAGTACAGTTGCTGGTCCTACAATGAGAGCAAAACTTCACATTTTTATGTACAAAACTCTTTTCTTTTGTCATCTAAAATTTTCAACATAAAATTTATATAAAAGTATTGGCTATTCTCGTTTTTCATTCTATTTTGAGAACATAAAAAAATTATCAGAAACATCAATCTTTATGAAAATTAAGTTATAAAAGAAATAGCAAAATGAGAATTTGTTCTAATTACCTAAAAAAAGAACCAAAGCAACAAATAAAATTCTCAAGAAAAAAGAGAAGCAAAGAGCCATTTAAGGAGGATTGAAATTTTAAAACTATGATGTTTGTTTCTTTCTTGTGAGATGAATATCTTGTACCCTATCCATTACATATATAAATACATTGGTGGTGCATCCTTTATTACTTAAAGTAGTATACATATGCTATACATTTTCCCCTACAAAATGCTTTTACCAAAAAAATATCTCAAATAATCAGAATGATTTTGTCCAGCATCAATAATTCATATTAATTAGATTTTCATGAATCCTTTATCCTTTATTACTTAAAGTAGTATACATATGCTATACCTTTTTTCCCCACAAAATGCTTTTACCAAAAAAAAAATATCAAATCATCAAAGTGATTTTGTCCAACATCCATAACTCCTATTAATAAGATTTTGATGAATCCTTTATTACTTAAAGTATACACATGGTATACATGTTTCACCCCAAAATGCATTTTCCAAAAAATTATATCAAATCATCAAAATGATTTTATCCACCATCAATAACTCCTATTAATCAAATTTTGATGAAAAACAATTATTAAAGTCATACGTCTCAAATTTTCAATTAATAGTTTTTTTTTCAGAATTTTGAATTTTAGCCTATCAATGAATTTAGTAATCAGGAAAATAAAAATGTTTTTTAAAAACTGTATAAATAATTTCTTGAAGTTGAAAATTGTAACATAAATTTTATAAATTATTTAAAAATGAAAAATAAATTTTATAAATGAATTAATTATGCACTTTAATCACATTTAATTAATATTGTTTCAAAGTTTCTCAATGACTCATTTAAAATTTTTATAATTTATGTTCCTAAATGAAAAATAGTTGTAATAATTTCTTAAATCCTTTATTACTTAAAGTAGTATACCGGTACACCCCCCACCCCAAAGTGCTTTTTGTAACACCCTACTAATTTCAAGACACATATATTTATAATATACTTTAAAATATAATCATTACCTATAAAATATTCATTTTATAATCTAAATACAATAGCATTTAATTTTCAAAGTGTCTTTCTTAAGAACAAAAGAATGTCACATAATATTTATGAATCAAGAACCCTTTTATTGAAAAGAAATGCAAACAGGTTTCAAATATTCCTTGGCACTCCAAAGGCCATAAAACACATGCCCTAATTTATTCTTTCCAGCATCATCATGTCAATCCTACTAAGACTGACCAAGTCTTACCTACAATGGTGGCATTCAACCCAAACACAAACAATACACAAAAGACAGGGATAAGATATATCTCATAAAAGAAATTAAAGATTTATAAGGAAAAACATAGAAAACTTCACACTTTATTTACGTTACAATAATGTACACACTTATTACATTGATACACATACAATGCCTGCTTGACTAACTTATGTTCCATATGCATATGATATCTATCAATACGTTAGTGAAAATAGTCTAGGAGTACATGCAGCCGACGAAAAGCCACACTTTGGGCATCTGTCACTAACACTCTCCCAAGATAACTCTCTCATAAAATTAGCCTAGGAGTACATGCAGTTGACAAATAGTCACACCATGGGCATTCGACACTAACAATCTCACTAGGAGAACACCCTTTCTAGCGCGTCGGGGATATCCAACTTTGAAAGGATACTTCAATCCATGTGACTAACATGAGCTTAAAGGAGATTCCATGACAAATAACACCCCCAAGTCCGTAACTCAACAATGTCTTCCAAAGACACATATTTACAACACCCAACAACAACATTTCTAACTCTAACTCGACCACAATTGTCATAATCACACCATATTATTATTTTAATATTTCAAATATCGATTAGCAATATAAATAAAAATGTATATAAATATTTATTTATTCATATGAAAAACACATGATACACAAAATTGTCTCAGTCACATATGTAACAATTGACTTATACAACATCTAACATACAAAATAATATTTGTATATATATATATATATGTATGTATATACACACACACACACTGAAATGTTCAAAGCATGTAAGTTAAAGGGGTTATATCAATCAGTATACATGTATACATGTAAGTTAAATTCAACATTCTCTTATCCTTGAAGCCTAAAACAAAAAATAGGGAAAATAGATCACACTAACAATCAAGTACTTCATAGTAGTTAAAAGGGAAAACAAATCACTCAAAATACACAAGAAATTAGGGTTTAGGCCAATCTCATTACTCCTAACCAAAGTCATACCCATGAGCAAGATAATCTCACTCCCCCCTTTACCTCGAATGGCGTCGCTCCACGACAAGAGTACAACAATGACAAATCTTTGTAGTTTCTCCTTTTCACCCCTTTGTTCATGGTTCTGATGCCATTTCCAAAGAGAACAAAAAAAGAGCCAAAGAGAGACCAAGATAAGTTTTACAAAAACTCTGACAATAGGAAAATTGGGCTCATAGAGCTTAAAGCCCAATATGTTATTTAATTGGTAAAATCCTTTTAATTTATATATTCTCACTTTCAAACCTTAAACATATTATTAAATTATTTATCTAATTAAAATAAACACAAATAAAATATTTAATAACAATATATATACAATTGGAAAATAATATATGGGATGTTACGATTCTACCCCTTTAAATGATTTTCGTCCTCGAAAATCAAGATTGAACTGAATTATGCTAGATACAACTGCAAGCACGTGACCTTGGCTATAACATCCCTTCATATTATATTTTCTCATTACCCATCAATACAAAAAATATATAAAAGATAATAAAAAGCACGATATAAAGAAAATATAATAACAATTAAAGTCATATGTCTTAAATTTTTAATTAATAATTTTTTTCACAATTTTGAATTTTTGCTTATCAATCAATTTAGTAATCAGGAAAATAATTTTTTTTAAAACTGTATAAATAATTTCTTGAAGTTGAAAACTGTAACATAAATGAATTTTATAAATTATTTAAAAATGAAAAATAAATTTTAAAAATGAATTAATTATGCACTTTAATCACATTTAAATTATATATTGAAATAAATTTAAATAATAGGATAATTTTAACAAATAAATCTCTTAAATCTTTTGTTTAAATTTTTTATTATCTTAGGATTAATGCAATTCTTAGTTTGTTTGTTTTTTTTTAATTTCGTCTCATTGATAATAAAGCAAGTTTAGATAATTTTAACAATCATATTACTTCTACGTGGCTTTTTAATTATTAAAATAAATTGTTTTTATTTCTAAATTATATATTGAAATAAATTTAAATAATAAGATAATTTTAAAAAATGAATATCTTAAATTGATTAATGCAATTATCTTAGAATTATAATATTTTTTATTATCTTAGGATTATTTTAATTATATTATGATTATAATATTTGTTATTTTATTAGTTTGATTTCATTTAATTTAGGATTATAGTTTTTCTTTTATATTATTTTTAACAAACTTTATCATCTAATTTAAATAAAAAATTATTTTCAAAATTTTCCAATTATTATTAGTTTGACTCTTTTAAGTTATTGTTATTGTAATTATCTTATGATTATATATTTTATTTTACTCCTTTAGATAAGGAAAAAATTGTGCCACAAAAAATAAGCATGACTTCTACACAATGTGAGATTATGCTTAACCTTTTGTTTAAATTTAAATAACCTTTTGTTTTTTTTTTAATCTGTGTAAATGAGTCCATTAAATATTTTATTTAAATTTAAATAATTTTTTTAACATATAAATCTAAATTATTAGAGAATGCAACTTCTTATTCTCTAAATTACTAAATTGTCGAGGAGTGGGATGCACACATCGATCACACTGTTAGTCAATCATAAAATTGTTTCAAAAATCATTAAAACAGTGGATTATAATTGACTGACAGTGTAAAATTATTTTACACTAATAATGTATGAGCATTGAACTCTTTGTTTTCATACAATCTTTTTAAAAATATTTAAATAAATATTTTTATTTTGTTAAAAATTCAATAATATATATTTTTAAATAATACTTAAGCACATGTTACCCGACTTAAACTTTACATATTTTTACTTTTAATTTTTAAAAAAATCATAATTAAATTATTTGTCTCATTTTTCTAATAACCACTATTTTTCTATAAATTAAAATTTTAACTTAAAAAAAATTACTATAAAAAATATTTTTTAGGTATATATTATTTAAAAAAAATTAAAATATATAACAATCATTAAAACAACATCCCGTGCTTAGCACAAGTTACTACACTAGTTAAATTCTAAATGTAAGAAATTTTAATTTAAATATATGATTTTAAATAATAATTACTTTAAAATACATAATTTTAATTATAAATTATTCTAAATTTAAATATATTTTTGTAAAATAATTTATAAATTTGTATTATACTATACTTTTCATCAATATCAATTATAATATACATTTTGAATCCAATCAACGGTGATTAATATGCTTTAATACATAAAATTCAAACTTTTTTTTTTGTAAATATGCATACATTACTATATGAGTAAAATGCTCATACGCAATGGAGGGTTGTGATGTCTATTTTACACCGACGGTGCATAAGACTTTTTCTCTTACTATATTTGTAAAATAAATAGTAACTTTTCATAAATTATGTTTCTTAACCTCTAGCTTGCATGTTCAACAATTGATACTACTTGATTCTTTTTTTTCTTTTTTTTTCCTTCTTCTCTTTCAATTCTCGTCTTTACGTTTCCCAAATAGCATTTCAGTTTTTACTTTAATTACATTATTTCATTTACCTACTTTCTACATTAATTGATTTAATTAATATTAATTATTTATAATTATTATCATTTACTCTAATTGTTGAATGGGGACATCTATACACAACATAGTTGTTACTTTTCACCGGTACAAAGAATGTAACTCTTTAATGCAATTTTTTATTTGATGCTTGGTTAATTGGAAAATTGGTTATAGTTGGAGATTTATTTTTTTTATATAAGTTGTAGTCCACCAAAGTCTGAAGAGAAGGGCCATGGAGAACCCGACAAAGTTGAAAACCCCATGACACCCCATCATGGACAAAGGCAGCTATATTTTATTGAAAAGAAAAAAAAAAAAAACAAGATAAATGTGGGGGGACTAGGCCAATACCCATGATTAAAACTAATGCTAACAAAGCAACTTAGTGAGTTTGTGATGTAGTGTTATCTCGAAAATTGTAAGTCTTCTCACGCACTTTCACTCCTTTTTTCTTCTTCTTTTTCTGAGGTTGATCCTCCATTCCTTCATGGAGGGGGATTCTTGCTATATCATCCTCCCTGTTAAGGAAAGCCTCATGTCTGCTTCAATTTGAGGGTGTAGTTTAGGGATCTAGCCTCCTCTTCATATAATTCACTCATAAGAGCACTTAAATTCTCTATTTTTTTTTTCTTCCTAAAATTTATTAAATTATACAATTAAGTTTTTTTTTTTTTATAGATATACAATTAAGTTAAATTATGATGTAGAGAGTTAACAAATATATTTGTAAATACATATTATTAACCACATTGACAATTTTGAAATTGCATACTAAATATTATTAATGCGTACAAACTACTTACACATGTAGGTAATTAAGTTCATTAAATCTCATTAGGTATAATTAACGGATATGAAAATAATATCATTAGTGCGGTCAATTTAAGTCCTTATTATTTAGTTTTTTGTGTTGATTTAAGATTTTAATTGATAAAAATAAGAAACAAACATATTTAAATTCACTTTAAGAAAACATATTTTTAATTTGTTTGGTACCATTAATTCACTCAAATTTATTTGATTTTTTTAAAATAGATAAATGTCATCAAAATTTTGACTTATGTTTAGGTTAAAAGGCTTCCAAAATTAATGTAAAATAAGTTATTATTTTTTTATTTGCTAAAAAAGTTAATTAACGGTATCCAATTCAAATATTATCACATGAAGGTTAATGAATAGACTAAAGATGGAAATGATAAAGAAAATGCAGGTAATGAGAAACTACAACCTATAACTGCACGGTTAAAAATAAATCACGTAAAAAAATAAAAAGAAAAGGAAGAGGAAATTAATAGGCAAAAAAATACACAATAAAAGAATCTATAAGCCTATAGAGGTTTCTCTCCACCTATACCTCCTTACTTGTTTGTAGAACTCTTTGGATCAAATTAAAGTCATATTTTTCTCCATGAACTCAATAATTAATAATAAATCAAGTAAAAACAATAAAAAGGGAGGAAGAAGAGAAAAAATAAATAGGAAGAAGAAATTAATAGGTAAGAAAAATACACAATAAAAAGAATCTATAAGCTTATAGAGGTTTCTCTCCACTTATATATCTCATTACTTGTTTGTATAACTCTTTGGATCAAATTACTCTATTTTTTTTTCTTTTTTTTGAAGTGATCAAGTAATCATTAACTTCATTATTTCTTTTTTATATCTATTTTCCAATCAAGAATTATGGTACCACCTACATAAAAAGAAAACAAAGCTATTCAATAGATAAATGTTCTTACTCAATTTGGAGATAAGGATGGTTGTGCAATCCTTTTTCCTAATTTTAAATATGTACCTGCATACAAAAATATATAAGAATGATAAATAAGATGGAAATTCATATAAAGAAAATTCAGTGAGAGAAGACGAAAAAGTAACAAAAATAAACGTGTTTTAGTATGATAAATAAGATGGATATTTAAATAAAAAAAATTCATAAAGAAGAAGAAAAAAAAAAAGAAATTCAATAGAGAAATAACAGAAAAATGGAACCTGCATTTCAAAAAACATATGTTAGAGTGGTACTTATAAAATGTTAAAAGAAAGGAATGACACTAATGATAAATTAATAAGAGGAAGAGAGAAAGAATTAGTCAGTTACAATTTTAAAGTTCAGTTTTTTTTTGTTTTTTTATGAATTTCAGTGTATGTTTTACTTTTAAGAGTCTTCATTAAATTTGAAGATAGTACATTAAATCTCTATAAATCCCTTTTAAAATTAATTAATTAGTAATTATTAGAAGAATAGTGTGCTCTTTCGGTTATTGATAATTTGTTCATAAAATTTTCATTTTGAAACACTAAACAAATTTTCTCTAACACTTTTTATAAAATATATAATTCTTAATGATTTTAAATAATAAATTAGTTACTTTAAATATGAAGTTTTAACTTTTAACTATACACTATTTAAAAAAAATTTAATGATATTTTTATAAAAAAAATATTTATAAATCTATATTATACTATATTTTTCATCGATACCAATTATTAATTATAATATACATTTTGAATTCAATCAACGGAAATTAATATGCTTTAAAATCATATATTTTTGGTGTTTTGTATATTTTTTCACAAATGTTTCATTTGTTTAGTTCAAGTGAAGTTTATTATATATATATATAGATAGATAGAGGGAGGGAGGGAGAGAGAGAGATTTATTTATTTATAAAATCACTTATGAAAATATACATAATATACCTTTTCACCAATAATAAAATATATGTAATTATCTTTTTAGGGTTTTTTTTTATCACTGCTGGTGCTTGTCCCCTATTTGTAATATATGTTGTTTGTTTTGGTTAATCAAAATAAAAATCTATTGGTTATAGGCATCCAACCGATAGAGATGAATCAACTACTTTGCTTCCATATGAATAATCCTTTAGAGAAGAATCATTTCCATATTGATGTAATAAAAAAAGGATACATAGGTTGCCAATTGAAGCTTTTACTTTCGGTGATAGGCACCCACCCGATAGAGAAGAATCATTTCCATATATATGTAAAAAAAAAAAATTGTCTACTTATCAATCATACTATTCAGCTTTACAGTAAAAAAGACGTTGGGAAACTAGATACCAGCTTAATTTATGGTTAGATAAGTGTAAAAAAAAACATTTACACACATTCTAATTAAACTTTTACTTTAAATGTCATATTTAGGATGATTTTTAATAAATTAGTACAATAAAAATAATTTTACTCACAACATAGCAAAATTAAAAATTTTCACAACTAAAATATTTTGAACATTGGAAAAAGTGTTATCTAAACTACATCAAAGGGAACTCAACAAACAAACACTCACATAAAGCTTAAAATTGCTACAAAATTAAAAAAAAAAAAATACAATATCTTAACTGCTCTGTTTTTTAAATGATGTTCTTTTTTTGTGAATTTTAAAAACTTCAATACATTTTTAGTGCTTTCAATTTTTGATTTTTTTGTTTTTGTTTTTCGTCCTTTAAATGATTAAAATAGTGATTTGAATAGTGATAAAAGTATTATCTGAACTGAATTAAGGACAAAAAAAAAGTAAAACACAATTTGTAAGGAATACAAGAAAACAAAATATTTTGCAAGGACAAAAACAAAATGCTAAATTACAAAGACTAGAAGCAAAAAAAAAAAATATTTTGCAAGGATAATTAAAAAAAAAACAAAAAAATGCAAAATTACAAGGAGCAAAAACATATTTAAACTTAATTTGAATGCACTGTCATTATAAAAAAATATTCATTAGCAAATAATTAAAAAACAGTCTAATATATTTCATCCAATGCTATCAAAATTTTCAAGAAATTTATCAAACTTTTTTTTAATTTAATATTTTTTAATATACAAATTTTAAAACCTTTCTCATGCCTTTTCCTATTTTTTTTTTTATATTTTTTTTTTTTGCATTTAATACTTAAGAGAATCCATGTCATTACTCTTGTTTTTTCATATTTTAAAACTTTTATTGTTTCCAGTTTGTGTTTGCAACCAATGCTATCAATACTTTACATACTTTACAAACATTACTCTTGTTTTTCATATTTTAAAATTTTCAATGTTTTTAATTTATTTTTTTTATCCAATGCTTTCAATGTTTTATGACAATATTCTTGCTTTTTCATATTTTAATATACATATTTTTCTTGTTTCATTTTTATTTTCAAATAATGCTATGAAGTTTTACAAGACATTACTCTTACTTTTACATTTTTTTTAAAATTAGAATATTCCTCTTACTTTTACATATTTTTTAAATTCTCTTTTTTCATTTTTTTTTATATATGAGAATTCAAAGTGCTTTACTTTTTTTTTTTTTAACTATCTTATTAGTATGAAATATCCACCGGCTTTGTCAATGACTAATCTCCGTCGAAAAACCTGGTTGACCACCTTTAGTGGGGTTCTTCCCTCCCAACCACGTTTTTTTCATTTACAAGGCTTGAATTTGAGACCTTACTTAAGGTTCAACGTCGATTTTGGAAAAATCGTTGTTAAATATGGACTGGTGGCAATTTTGTAAATAATTACAAGTTATTAACATCGATTTTATAGTAATTGATGTTGAAATTTGATGGTCAACATCGGTTTATAGTAATCGATGTTGAAATTTGATAATCAACATCGGTTTTGTAATAATCGTTGTTGAAGATTTCATTTTATTTTAAAAAACAAATTGATAAGATTTAATTATTTTCTTATGTTCTTTTTTTTATGGCCCTAACCATTCATGCGTAGAGGCTACGCTTGTGTTCAAACGCAGCTTCTTCACTCTTGTACCAACCCAAAGAGCTTCTTTACTCTTGTCACGTACCTCTTCACTCTTTATTCGCTTAGCTATTTAGGGCAAACACTACACTGATTTTTGTTTGTTTCATTTTCCTATTCAATTTGCACTGAGTGAGTGAGGGTTTGCACTTTGCACTTTCATTCCCTCGATTCAATTTCACTACTTGTAGGTTTTTTTTTTTGTTTCATTCAATTGTTCATTCCACTTTGATTTTAATTTAATACTAATATGCATGCGTGGTGTTGTGTTGAGTAGGAACTGTTTTGCGATTGTGATCATGATGAAGAGGTCATTTCCATGGGAAAATAAAATTGATGTCTCTTCTTCCTCTCAAACTCCATTAGTTTCAAATTGATGCCATGTCCCAAGGTATATTATTGGAATGCATGGTTGAAACAGTTCAGATGTTGTATGATAATTGGTTGAGAATCTATTTTGCCTTCTCTTGTAGTTGTTTTTGCCTCTTGTTAGACATTGGTTATGGTTAATAGTCTATCTTTATTGTTCCAACAATGTTGAGATTATATATAGATTTGTTGGTTTGAAAGGTTTATCATCAATATGATGATAAAAAATTTAGACTGAAGTTCTCGAGAAATTGTCGAATATGGAGTGTTCCTCTTTTCAATGATGCAAGGTTTGTATGTTTGTTTTGTTATCTTATTTTCATTTTTAATTGATGTCTAAAGAAGATATTGTTTTCATTAAATTTTGAAGATTTTTTTTTTCATTACATTTCCAAGATTCTATCAAGTATTTTTTCTTCCTGTATCTTGATAACAAAAAACGATGTTACAAACAAGGTGGAATTTCTTAATTATCAGTGAAAAGATATCAACTGCAAAATAAAATATGAAGCTAACTAAACACTTAACTATTTTGGTGTTCAATGTCATACGTTGAGTTGGTTATGGTTTATTATAATTTTGTGGCATTTGACTTTGAAATTTATACTTCCTATAAGATTGAGTGCTTCATAGCATAAGGAATTTTGCACTGTAATTTTTGTTGTGATCACCTTGTTACATACTGAGATGTTGGTTCCTAATTTTATAAGAAACCACAAAATCAAGGAAGAATGACAATGATAAAATATTAACCAAAATTTTGATCTCTTTAAAATCATAATCATTAATTAATGAGTGTTATTTTGTGTTTCTTTACATGAATGCTTTCGTGATCCTTTTCTTTAGTTTTATATACTATTTTCTTAACCGGGCTTCCTTATTGCCATATTTGCAATTGTGATGGCAGCCTTTTCCACAGGCATTGATTCAAAATCCTTCCTACTGAATCATTCTTTTGAGTCTTCTCCATTAAATTCAGAAAGATTCCTTGTTGCTTCAAAATCCCATTCTTAAATCTCAATCCTTTCCAAGAAATTTGGGAGTTCTAAAGTTGCATTCTTTGATCTAACATGACACCTCCTCAATCATGCTGCAAGTTGAAGTAAAATTTTCTTTTAGAAGTCAAGGGAAAATAATTCCCTTCATAAGATAACAAAAATGTTAGATCATATCCTTTCATCTAGGGATGGCAATGGGTAGGGTATGGGTAGGGTACTATAGTACCCGTCCCCATACCCGTGTTTGAAAAAAGTACCCGTCCCCGGCCCCATACCCGTGCGGGTAACAATTTCAATCCCCATTCCCATACCCTCTGGGTACCTATATACCCATACCCGCACCCGCGACCCGCACTTTTCATATATATAAAATTAAAAATTATATAAAAAAAAAAAACAAAAACTTAGGAGATGTATTGGATTAGGATTGTTTAAGATTTGAATAATTTTTTTTTTTTTTGTAAAAATGTCTTGGGTATTCAATCAAGATTGTTAAATGATAAAAAATAATCTAATAGTATTCAATCAAGATTATCAAGATTTTTTTTTCAAAGGGCAACGAAATCTTGTGGTATTCAATTGGGATTTTGAATAACGCAAAAAAAAAAAAAATCATCTGTTATTCAAAATTATAAAGATTTTATGAATTTTTTTTAATTGGATTTTGGTAGATTTTATAGACTTTTTAGTTGATCATATAAATACCAAACCCTACAAACAATCACATTCAACTATGAGAGACTTTTCTTTTTCTTTCTCATCTCAAACTTTTTTATTTATTTCATTATTTTTGCTTTGAAGGCAGTGACATAATCTCTCACCCACACATTTTTTTTTTTCAAGATGAGACTTTTCATATGATTTTAATAGTAATGTGTTCATACATCAAAATCACTATGAATCAATTTACAAGCCTACAATGTAGTCCACTGTCTCATTCATTTTAAGTTCATAAATTTTTAATGAAATGAAAATTTTCATAAAAGAAATAGATCTGAGTCTAGAAGAAGTTTTAACTCGGGATAAACAATCAAGTTAAAGTTTTAAAAGACCTTTCTAAACTATTGCAATCAATTTTGAAAAAATATACAATTTAACGTAGGAAACAAAGAGCAATGTTTGGGATGTTATAAAACATAGACAACTTTGGATATTCTTCAAGTTAAGCAGATGATTAATGTTTTGATCATCATATATTTTTTTGTTGAATTATTTGATTTATATTTTGATGACATTATTGATTTTATGAGTTAAATGAAACATTTTATATTTTTTACTAATATTTTGTTATTATTTTTCACTATTACTTTATGAAAATTTGTGAAAAATATATCTCAAAATGAGTTCATGTACATTAGGTGAGATGATTCAGTTTATGATAATTTATAATTAGTGATCTTGTTGCACCGGGCAATAAACATGCATGAACCATTTCACGAAGTATGTGTCCGGATAATCCAAAGTCTCGATAATTAGCTCGCGGTCTTCCGATCGAAAAACAACGTCGATGAAGACGATAGAGGTGCACTATTACGCGGTAGTGATTCTAATTTTCCATGCATTTCCCATTTATCACTTAACGACGGAACTTTGCTTATTTCTTTTTTTGAGGATCGGCGAATCAAATTATATTTCTGTTCCAATTTTTGTCTCTTCTTCTCCCTCTGAATCACACTTTTCCTTGCCATAATGGTTCATTTCCTATGTTCAATAATATTTCCAAGCACACTCTTGTTGGTTTGTGTTTAATAGTTTTGAATTTTTTTTTTTTTAGAAATCCATAAAATCTTTTCAAATCTTATCTTATAAATATGTGAAATCCTATATTCTAAATCCATTAAATCCAAATTATAAAATCCTAATCACAAAAGTCATCTTAAAAAAATCTTAACAGTTTTTAGTTTCTACAAAATCTTAAAAATCTTTAAGACTTTTTTATGCCAAAAAAGTATTTTAAAATCCTAATCCAATACACCCTTATATAATATTAAAATCAAACGAATATTGATTTATATAAATAAATAACATTACAAAAATAATCATTCAACATAAATTTAAACAAAAACTCTAATTAAACAGGAAAAACTAATATATTTTTAAAACTAATTAGTTTATAATTATATATTAAAAATAAAACATAAATAGATATAATATTTTAACTTCATCATCCGAATTAATTTCTCCATATTTTGTAAATGCTTATTTCCATAGTTTCTATATTGCTTTAAACTACTAATACAAATAAAAATTAAATCATAATAGAATATCAAAATTAACATATAAAAAGAATAATTAAAATAATAAATAGATAATTGAATAATTTAAATAATAAAATTATAATATATTAATTAATATGTATATACATAAGGTGCGGGGCGGGGCGGGGTGGGTACTACAGTACCCGTACTCGCACCCATCCCCATGAGATTTTGCGGGTAAATACCCGCCCCATCCCCATCCCCAAATATGCGAGTTATTACCCTACCCGCGTATGGGTATTTTTGCGGGTGCCCGTAGGGTCTGGGTCCATATTGCCATCCCTACTTTCATCAACTTCTCAATATCCAAAACAGAATCATTTAATTTTAATCTAAGCCACTTCCTTGTTGGTGACAGATAGAAAACTATTAGTGTGATGATAAAAAAAAAAAAAAATGATGTTTGACTCCAACATACTGAAGTAATTTTTTGGGTCCTTTCCAGTTTTCAAAAAAAAAAAAGTTGATCATGAAAATGATATTCCTTACAATTATGGATTTTTCACATGGTATTCTCCTTGGGGGCAATGTATTTTGCAATTTTTTCTGCAATTCTTTTTGGGATAAATTGTCTGCTTGTTTTCATTATTATTATAGCTTCTTGGGAGACTTCATTATTAAGTAAATCAATTTTATTATCCATTTTTCCTCTCCAATTTCCAATTTTAGTTTTTGAAAGGGCACATTTCACAGGTTTGTTTTAAAACTAAATAAGTAAACTAAAAAAAGAGAACAAACAACATCGAGATTTTTAGGGAGCCGATGTTGACTATTTCGTATTAATGTCGGTTTTCTGATAACCGATGTTGAATATTCCGTATTCAACATCGGTTTCTTATATGGCCGATGTTGGATATTTCATATCAACATCAGTTTTTATACTAATGTCAATGCTAAATTTCGAAGTTGGTTCCAAAACTGATGTTTAAGCTTATGGATTTTCAACATCGCCCGCAACAACATTGGTCAAAAACCGATGTTAATATCCTTAAATAATCGATGTCAAAAGCCTTTTTTCTAGTTGTGCCAGTTAGCACTCGGACCCATGACTTGTTGGTTCAAAGTGCTTTAGTAAAGCATAATAAAACCTTTCTCATGCATTTTCCAATTTTGAATTTATTTAAATTTGAATTTTTCATTTAATGCTTTAAAAAATTTCATGACATTACTTTTGTTGTTTTTTTTGTATTGTTTCCAATGCTTTCTATGTTTTATGACAATACTCTTGCTTTTTCATATTTTAATAAACATATTTTTCTTGTTTCATTTTTATTTGCAACCAATGCTATCAAGTTTCACTAGTACAAACACTACCTTCTAAGTCGGCTTATCCAAGACGGTTCAGTTAAAACTGTCTTGGTCACCGATGCGATGACAATTTTGTAAATAATATTATAAAATTAAAGACGGTTAATAGGTAACCGTCTTAAAAGGATACCCTTCCAAGACGATTTCTTAGGACTGTCTTAGAAGAGTACTATTCCAGGATGGTTGGTAAGAGATTGTCTTTAAAGCATCTCCCTTCACGATTAAATTATAACTGTCTTAAAAGAGCTAGCTTTCAAGACGGTTTTTATAGAACCATCTTCAAATCTCCCTCCACCTAGGTTTAAGTATACACTCATCCTCTTCACACTTTGATTATACACTCACCCTCTTTGCGCGCTCTACTCTCTCTTCACACACTACATTCTCCTCGGTGCCTTTGCATTTTCTCTCCTCACCTTCTTCCTCACTCTCTTTCACACACCGGCATCGGTGCCGTGGCGGCTCTCGCAGACCGTCGCCGGCACCGTTGTTGCTCTCACACACCGTTGTTGCTCCCTCCTTTTGCATGTGCCATCGCTCTTGCAGCTTGCGCCAACCCTTGCTCTCACCACCCTCTATTGTCGCTCTCTTGCCATCGTCGTCATCTACCGCCGTTGTCCATCGTGAGAGGTTAGTGTAACTTCAATTAAACATTTCTATTTTTTATTTTATTTTATGAAGATGAGTTTTAATTCATGTTTTTGAGGAATTTTGATTCATGTTTGTTATTTGCATATTAAGTGTTTGATGGTTTGTCTAAGTGAGTAATTGTTTATTTAACCCAGGAATTCTAAAACAGTAATAGTAATTGTCAAGCTTCAATCTTATGAGGTTCTCTTATTGCTTTAAATGCAGTGCACTAGTATGCAGTATAATCATTAACATTTGGCCACCTATGAATGAAATCTGTATTTTGTTCGAGTGATTAAAATATGTTCCTCCTTTGAAAGAAGTTAAGAATATATTATGTTTGATTGATTTGCCAATGTTGGTAGAGATTGTTCCTCTAGCTTCCGCATAGTGAATGAAATACGTTTCTTCTTTTTCTTTTGAGGAATCATGTGAGCCTCCTATTGGGTATTGCTGAGAGAGCTAAGTCAAACCATCATCTCAAAGCACATTTTCAATAATTTTCGAAATGTTTTATTCTTCAAACATTTTGTAAATAATTTTTCAGAAAAATGTTTAATATATTTCAAGACTAAATTTTCTAAATAAAGAATGAGAATGCATTTGATGTAGACTTAGGTAATTTTGGAATAACGACTTAAAGGAAGAGAAATGGTAAAGCAATCACGATTTCGTGAAGAAATTGAATATTGAAGGAATAGGCTAGGCAAAGTTGGTGGTCCTGGGGAAATTGAAAATTCTAAACCAACCTATATAGAAATTGAAGATTGACGCCTCACCTCTTAATTTAGATTTTTGGTATCTTCATACCTTAAGTCTTCTCCGTTCTCTTAGTTTAGAGTTTTCTATTTTATGCCATAACATGTATGGATGATGGCATTGTATTGTTTGTTATAGACTAAGCCATATCATTCTTGTTTGATGTTTTGATTTCCCTATTTTCGATTATCTCTAGCATCACTAGATGATTTACTTCTTAGGAACTAATTCTGAGTGATTGCAATTGATTACAAGTTGTAGGATTGATTATCAGATGGCCTAATCAGTTTTGGAACCATCTCTAGTATCAGGTTAATCGATTACCAACCATTGCAATCGATTACAATGTTAATTTTAGAGTTCAAATATTGCCCTGTATCCATTGCAATCGATTACCATCAAGTTATAATCGATTACAAGACAATCTTTGAGGTTCAGAAATTGCTTTGTTTCATTTGCAATCGATTACCATCCTGTGGCAATCATTACCATATGATCTCTAATATTCAGAATTGGCTCTATCTTGTTTGCAATCGATTACATGTGTTTTGCAATCGATTACAACAACTGACAACAAGTGTAAATCATATTCTGATACACGGGGATAATCGATTACACCTTGTTGCAATCGATTATATCTGGTATAACGGTCATTTTTAAAGATCTCCAAGACTTATTCTTTGTCTAACTAACTCCGAATCTTTTTGACCCATGCCATATATTTTGAATCCATATCATTCTGTGCAGAACAACAAATAGTCACAATATCTTTTCATTCCTTCATTTGTCCAAATCAAAATCTTTGATTTGATTTTCCAAATTTGATATTGCTTTGAACATTCTCTTCTTTCTTCTGCACATTCTCTAATCTCTTGAGTTTCAAAAAAACTCTATTGCTTTTACTACTATACCCATTTGAGATTAAACCTCTGAGCCTATATAGCTATATCCCTCTCTTGTTCTTTCATGAATTGAGGTGATTCAACATTTGTTCTTGACTGCTAAATTTGCTCATATTGGAGTTTCTTGAACTGATCTCATACCTGCTATATCAGCACATCAAGGTGTTTTCGTTCTTTAATCTTTTTCATTGATCTTGTTTGATTTGCATTGTAGGAATTTCATTCCTAGATGCTGTGTTGAAATTAGATGGTTATTTCTAATTTTGTTTGTAGTATTGTGTTTAGAAATTGGATGGTGAATGATGTTTTCACATTTAATCTTCTAGGTTCCTGTTTCAGGTTGTGAAATCAGGATTTGCTGTGAATTGTGTGTGCATGGTGTATGTAATCAAATTCATAGTGGAACCCCTTGGTGAAAGGGAGAACTGGATGTAGATCAATGGTTGATCGAACCAGTATAAATCAACAGGCTCAATCTCTCTATCCTTAATCTTTGTCAATTTAGTTTTTGATCTGTATCAAGATAATTTGTTTTAAATCATTTCTATCTTAAGCTGAGATTGTTTTTCTGGTTTATTCAATTAATAACATTCTCTGAAAACACTTTTATTAAAACCTCAAGGGCAGGGTAGGGGTGAAAAATATTTTTAAAGAAAAGAATCTGTCACTTTACGTTAAATCAATTCACCCCCCTCTTGATTGATTATCTGGCTGATCCTAATAGCAATTACAGTAAGAAAGGAGAAGGAAACATATTTGGGGACCAGTAGATATCAAGCAGTTTCTGATATAATGGAATTGAGTTTTATTCACTTGAATGAACTAAAACAAAAATAAACAAATAAATAAAGTCGCACTTTGCTGAATATATCTATAACTACTAAAAAAACCTGTGACATAACATGTTTATAGTCGCACTTTGGTTACCACTTTGATATATTATGAAATGAATACAATGCCATTGTTTGACTCTATTGTGAGTTGTACAAAACGAGAATCATAGCCTATGTTGCTCTCATGAGGATTGGAGTCACAAAGAAATAGAATAGGGTTCTTCTTTTTATTTTATGAATCAGGTTCAGGGCTTGGTTCTAAATTCAATTTTGGTTTTATTCTATAGTTATAATTATGTAGCTGGTTAATGTAAAACTTGTTGTTGACAGATTTTGATTTAATTACAATATATATAGGATATTATGGTGATTGAGATAATGATTATTAAATATTAAGAAATCTTCATTTCAATAAATTTAAGAATATTTTATATTTTTTGCATTCTAATGGTAATATTTAACATGAATTTTTAACTAATTTTTAGTAACTCTGTTTTTATCTATCTAATGATGCAATAACTTTTATCTTAATTAAAAAATAATTTTTAATAGCTTAGCAGCCTTAGTGAAGATGTGAGAGAAGTTATGAACTTATTATTGGTATTGGAGGCTCTACACATTTTTTGAGTGTGAAATGGTGGGGGAATCAGCACAATGATGTACAAAAAGAGGCCAAAACTCTTGGCCCATGTTTTCCTTTCACAGCCAAAAGTCATGTTGATATCCAAGTTGTTATTTTAATTGTTTTCTTAATATTAACCATGAACTATTATTAATATAATACTTAAAATATCCAAATGGCTATACTAAGAAGCTATAAAGATGAAAGTGAAGCCTTGTTGGCTTTATAGAAGGAAACTCGGCAACATAGCACTGGGCACTAGTGTTAGAAGATTGATGTGTGAACATTTAAAATTGTTGAAACATAAACTTGAAAAAACAGAGTCTTATCCAGAGGCTAAGGCTAGCCCAATAGAAAAGAAAGTGGGTCTTTCTCATAGTCACTTTGTTTTGGGCTTTTAGCCTCGTTTATTTTTTCATAAAAAACACCTGGTTGGTTGTGGACCAATTTTTTTCTTAATATTAGCCTCATTTATTTTTTTATGCAATTTTATTAGCTAGTAATTAATAAAGTGATTGACATGACAATTTTTATATAAGAATCATTAACTACTTATAGAAACCTTTAATTTTAAATATTGTTTAGTTTAAAGGAGAACCCCACCATCATATTCACGTTTCAATTATGTCATTGTTTTTTGTATTTCAATTTTCAATTTATTTAATAAATTAAATGTATAAAGGTAAAATTACATTAGTTGATTTGATTAGGAGCCTACACAAAAGGTCATAATTATAATTATATATTAATGGAAAAGTTTATCTTAATTGAATATATGAATGTGGGTCCATTAATTACCCAATTAACTTTATTTGCTTGATCCCTAGTTTCTTTTTTATTTTTAGGATGGAAAGATTATTGTGATTATGTAAAAACCTTTATAATACTTACCATATAAATCACATATATATATCAAATTGTGATTAGATAAACCTTTATAATACATAAACTATAAACTATTTACTCAAAGATCAATAAATCATCATTCTCACTTTAACATGTGTAGTCATGTCAAGATATGTCTCATATCAATTAGGAATATGTCTAAAATGATTATAATTATTATGATTAACTTTGTATTTGGATGAAAATTATAAAAGTTGATTTTGAATGAAATTAATTTTGTAAATTTTATTTTTGATTAATGTAATTTATGTTTGAATGTTTATAATATACAATTAAGTTAATAGTAAAATTTATTATAAAATTAGATTATGTACCTCTCTAATACACTTTCATGTAGAAAAATTTGGAGTAGCTTTTGCTTCTTCAATACCTTTGCCAATCATAGCAGCATATTCACCATTTGAAGTGCTTCTTCAGAGAGGTATGTGCTATTGAATTATTTGACAATATTGTAATGGCTTGTGCTTCTGCATCTATTGTTGTGTACCGTTTGATTTGAAAAAGTTTAAATTCTTGTAGTAATTACAATGTTTGTAATGTACATGGCTAAACCATTTGCAAAAATATAGAGGAGACTCTGTCATTATGAGTGAACCTTAGTTTCTTGTTCGAGGTTGAATACAATGATTAATATGAATAGTTTGGATTAATCGTTGTATTTAATCTTGGATTAATACAAACATGCATGCATAATATTGCTTTGTTTGTATAACAGAATAGGACAAATGGATCAAATTTGGATGACTGCAATTCGAATAATTGGGGAATATGAGAAAGGTGTTGAAGAGTTTTTGGAATTTGCTCAACGATCTTGTAAGGATGTCAATGGGAAATATTATTGTCCATGTGTTAAGTGCTTGAATGGAAGACGACATATAGTGAAAGACATATGAGAACATCTACTTTGTGATGGAATTCTTTAGAGTTATACAAAATGGATATCGCATGGTGAATCAACACACATGGCAAGTGGGTCCTAGACAAAAGAGGTTGAGGAAGAAAGGGAAGATATGACAGAGGAAATGATTCGTTACATTGGCCAAGAGTCTTTTCAGCAAGCACATGTGTCGTTGTATGATACATTGGATTGTGATTCAAAGATGCCTTTGTATCCAGGGTGTGGTGCTAAGCTGACACGGTTGTCAGCAGTGTTAAGTTTGATCAATTTGAAGGCAAAATATGGGTGGAGTGATCAAAGCTTCAATGGATTGCTTGTCGTGTTGAAAAATATGCTTCTAGTAGGTAACATGTTGCCAAAGAATCACTGAGGCGGAGAAGATTTTGTATCCCATGGGTATGGAGTACAACAAAATAGATGCATGTCCAAATGATTGCATCTTGTATAGAAATGAGTTTGTAGACATGCTAAAATGTCCTAAGTGTGGGGTGTCACGGTACAAAGTGAAGGATGACAATGACCAAACCTCAAAGAAACATGGACTAGCCAAGGTGTTATGGTATCTTCCAATCATTCTAAGGTTCAAGCGTCTGTTTGCTAATATGGATGATGCAAAAAACCTAATCTGGCATGCAAATGAGAGAACCTCTGATGGAATGCTTTGCCATCCAGCTGATTCTCCCCAATGGGAGAAAATTAATCATTTGTTTCTCGATTTTGGGAAGGAGGCTAGGAACCTTAGGCTTGGACTTGCTACAAATGGAATGAATCCTTTTGGTAACATGAACACTAACCACAGTTTATGGCCTGTGTTGCTAGTAATATACAACCTGCCTCCTAGTTATGCATGAAGTGAAAATAGGTTATGTTGTCAATGATGATTTCTGGCCCAAGACAACCAGGGAATGACATCAATGTTTATCTAAGTCCCTTGATTGAAGACTTGTTAATGTTGTGGGAGGAAGGGGTTGATGTGTTTGATGGTAATCGTAAGGAGACTTTTAAAATGCGTGCGGATTTGTTTTGTACTATTAATGATTTTCTTGCGTATGGTAATCTGAGTGGATATGGTGTTAAAGGTCATCATGCATGCCCTATCTGTGAAGAAGAAACAAGCTACTTACAATTGAAGCATGGGAAAAAAAACAATATACACTAGGCATTGGAGATTTTTGAAACCTTATCACCCATATCATAGATTGAAAAAAGCTTTTAATGGTAGATAAGAGCAGGGAGTTGCGCCAATTCCATTAATAGGGAAGCAGGTTTATGGCCAAGTCGATGACATCTACACTATTTTTGGAAAAATGCAAAAGAAGGATACAAGAGAGAAAAACACATGGAAGAAGAAATCAATATTCTTTGATCTCCCTTATTGGTCCGATCTCAATGTTAGACATTGTATTGATGTTATGCATGTTGAGAAAAATGTTTGTGATAGTGTAATCGGCACGCTTCTTAACATAAAAGGCAAGATGAAGGATGGCTTGAATGTTCGGCAGGATCTCTTTGAGATGGGAATACGCCAACAATTACATCCAAGGGTTGAAGGTAAACGAACATATTTGCCGCCCGCATGTCATACTTTATAAACAAAAGAGAAAGCAAGCTTTTGTCAGTGTTTGCAAGGTGTGAAAGTGCCACAACGATACTCTTCAAATGTTAGGAGCCTTGTATTAGTTAAAGATAAAAAATTAGTAGGCTTGAATGTTAGGATCAGCTAGTTACATCAAGGGGGGGGGGGGGAGGGGGTAAATTGATACAATGTAAAATGACAATTTCTTTTTCCCAATAAAAGTTTTTTGCCACCACTCTTGAGGTTTTAATAAAATGTTTTTTAGAGATATGATATTGAATAAATAAACTAGAAAAGCAATCTCAACTTATGACAAATTTCATTAGATCAAATAAACTTGATAAAGATCAAAAACTGAATTGAAAGAGATGAAGGGATAGAGAGATTGAGCCTGTTGATTTTATACTGGTTTGATCAACCATCGATATACATTCAGTTCTCCCTTTCACCAAGGGGTTTCACTATGAATTTGATTACATACACCATGCACACACAATTCACAGCAAATCCTGATTTCACAACCTAAAATAGGAATCTTAAAAACTAAATGTGCAAACACCATTCACCATTCAATTTCTAAACACTAGAACAACACAATTCTAGTAACAAAATTAGAAACACAATTCTAATTTCAATACAGCATCTAGGAACAAATTTCCTACAATGCAAATCAAACAAGATTATTAAAAAGATTCAAGAACGAATACACCTTCATGTGCTGATTAATCTTAATGAAATGATCAATTGAAGAACTCCAATCTGAGTATGTTTAGCAGTCAAGAACAAGCGTTGAATAGCCTCAGTTCATAGATGAACAAGAGAGGAATATAGTTGTATAGGCTCAGAGTTTTAATCTCAAAAGGGTATAGCAGTAAGAGCAAGATGAGTTTTCAGATACTCAAAAGAAATTTGCTAATGTGCAAAAGAAAGAAAGAGAAAGTTCAGAGCAATATCAAACCTGAGAATCAAATCAAATCAAAGGATTTGGATTTTAACAAATGAAAGATAGAAATGATATTGTGAATTAATTGTCTCTCTGCACAGGATGCTATGGGTTCAAATATATAGGATGTTTGAAAAAGATTCAGAGTTGGTTAGACAAAGATCGAGTCTTGGGAATCTTTCAAAATGACTGTTATACTAGATATAATCGATGGCAATAAAGGTGTAATCGAATATCCCGTGTATCAGAATATGATTTAAACTTGTTGTCATTTATTGTAATCGATTGCAGAATACATGTAATCGATTGCAAACAAGACAGAGCCAATTATGAGTTTCAGAGATAGTCTTGTAATCAATTGCAGCTCGATTATATGGTAATCGATTACAATTGAAACATGACAATTTCTGAAATCTTAAAATAGTATTGTAATCGATTGCAATTGTTGGTAATCGATTAGCCCGATACCAGAGATGGTTCAAAACAAATTTGGCCATCTGGTAATCGATTCCCACAGTGTGTAATTGATTTCAATTCTCAGAATAGGTTTCTAAGAAGCAAATCATCTAATGATGCTAGAGATAAAGAAAACAAAGCAGATAAAACATCTAGCATGTAAAATGTAGCTTAGTCTATAACAAACAATACAATGCCATCATCCATACATGTTATGGCATAAAATAGAAAATACTAGACTAAGAGAACGGAGAAGACTTAAGGTATGAAGATACTAAAAATCTAAATGAAGAAGCATCAATCTTCATTGAAGTCCCATGATTGTCATGTATTGATGCAACAACTTGATGTGGCGATTCGTGACATTTTGCCTATCAAAATCAAGCATGCCATAACTTGCCTTTGTTTGTTTTTCAATGCTATATGCAGCAAAGTAATTTACCTTCAAAAGTTGGATGACCTAGAAAATGAAGTTGTTATTATCCTGTGTCAATTGGAAATGTATTTCCCCCCTTCATTTTTTGATATCATGGTACACCTAATTGTCCATCTGGTGAGGGAGATTCAACTGTGTGACTCAGTTTATCTACAGTGCATGTATCCAGTTGAGCGCTACATGAAGATCTTAAAAGGGTATACCAAGAATCATTATCGTCTAGAAGCATCCATTGTTGAAAAGTATGTTGCAGAAGAAGCCATTGAGTTTTGCTCGTCTTACATTGCAAGGGCGAAACCTATTGGAATTCCTGTGTCCCATCACGAGGAAACATGGGAAGGAAAGGGATCACGTGGTTTACATGTTATCACTGTGGATAGAGAGGAATTAAATCAAACACATTTGTATGTATTGAATAATCTACATGTGGTGGTCCCATACATAACTGCTCACAAAGCCTTTGTGAAGGCAACACACCTAAAAATGAACAAAATATAATTGGCATACCAACATAATAAAGGTTTTTTAAAGTGGTTCAAGGATACAATCCTTTGTGAAGATGATCCTCCGGATATATTGAAAATGTTAGGAAGTGGCCGAAACTTAAATGTGGCGACTTGGAAAGGATATGACATCAACAAGTACTCATTCTACACAAAGTCATAGGATGATAAGAGTACAATGCAAAACAGTGGCGTAAGTGTTCAGTCTCACTCCGAACACTACTCTAGTTCAAAAGACAACAACCCTGTCCTTGCTTCTCTAGCTTACTTTGGAGTTATTGAAGAAATTTGGGAGTTGAATTATACATTATTCACAGTGCCACTTTTTAAGTGTAAATGGGTTGATAGCAATACTGGTGTGCGGACCGATGATTTTGGTTTTACTTTAGTGGACCTTAAAAAGGTAGCTTATAAAAATGAGCCTTTCATCATGGCTAAACAAGCAAAGCAAGTGTTTTATGTCCAAGATCCATGTGATGCAAGGTGGTTAGTGGTTTTACAGGGAAGAAGTATTGATGTTTGTCATGAAAAAGATGATTTAACACTTGATATTTGTGAGTCTTTATTTATCCACACATATGAATACTATCATTAAAGAAGATGAAGTAGACAAAATGCATGCAAATCACGATGATCACGATGAAGGGTTATGGGAGAATAATCCTACTTGAAAGCATTTAACAAGTGTAATGTTTTTATTATTTTAAACATATAATTTGTATTGAAAGTCTTTTACATTCATTACTAAGCTTGTATATATAGTACAACATTAATTAACTTTATTTTTTTATTCTTTGGACATGTAGATGGATTCACCACCGAGTCCCCCTCCTCTTGTTGAATCTCTTGCAGAGTCAAAGTCAATGTACAAGGCTAGAAGTGCCACACGATTGAAGGAATTAATCGTGAAAAGAATGAGGGGAGAGAAGCTACATGTGGTTGTTGATGTGGTAAATGGCCAAGTTTTAGGTCCTTTGGGAAAGAAATTGAGGACCTACTTGGGGGTAATTGCTAGAGAGAAGCTTTCTATATTATATCCTACATGGGAAGATGTTCCAAAATGTGAAAAAATCTTGATATGGAATGACATTCTAGTATTTCAACTAATTTATCAGTTTTTTTTTAATAATTCATCTTTTATTTATCTTGTTATTGACTAATGTTTTATTGTGTCTTTTTTATGTAGTCATATTTTGATATTCCAAATGCATCTTAATGCAAGAGGAAGATCATGCAATTAGTGGGAACGAGATAGAGATCATTTAAGTCCTCCCTGACTAGAGACTACATTTATGAGAAAAAGAAAGATGTTGAGGGGATTGATTACACTCCATGTAAGAAATATGGTATAGAGGATACATGGAAGAAATTTGTTGAAATCCAAGTAACTAATGAATGGCAAGTTAGTTGCAGTTGCCTTTTTTTTTATTTGTAAAACAAATCTTTTGTTTTAGTTTCATGTATATTGTTGTATTGATTCTATTTTTTTTTTTTTTATATAGAAAATTAGAAACAAAGCTAAGCAGATTCAGCAAATAAATAATACCCTTCATATATTGTCTCGAGGTGGTTATGACCATCTTATTGAGCAGTTGATGAAAGAAAAACGAAAGAAATTAGAAGAGCAATTACTATTATCTAGAAGTGATTCTATTATTGACCCTCTATCTCCTCCTTCCTGACATCTTAAATGGAAGATGGCCCGGACAAAATGATCTGGGAAATGACATCAGAAGCAACACGTGAGATTGCTGAAAGGATTGTCTGTTAATTTATTTTTCATTTAAATATAGTTAATAAGTACAAAATTTGATGAATGTATCCTTAACTTGGTTGCAGGATTCCCTAGAAAAGCAATCGTCTCAGGGGACTTTTGTTGCTAATGGATGTATGGATATACTAACTACTGCCCTAATGCAGCCTGAGCATCCTGGTTGTGTGCGTACCATTGGACACAGTGTCACCATCAACTAGTATTGGGGACCATGTTCGAGAAACTCTCAATCTTCTAGTTCGTTCAACGCACAACAATTGGCTATACTGACACAACAAATCACAACTCAGGTGACTAAGGAAGTGATTAGTAGGTTTAGCCAAATGTAGTCTGAAGGTGGTTCCCAACAGCCATTTCCTTCAGTGCACCCTGACACAGGTCCTTCTAGTCCACGTGTTAGCACAAAGGGAAGTTATGCTGCTAATATCAATGATCCCTCCGCAGATGGTCCTCACACTGAGATGTCAGAATAGTGTAGGCTATATGTTGATGAACAACCTCTTCGCCTAGTGGCCCATGGGAAAGTGTATGAGGGTGCAACAACCATACACCTTGTACATTTGATGAATCAAATAGTGAAGGTTGAGATTCAAAAGGTTCTCAATGTTAATGCTCTAGTACCCATTCCTACGGAAGAGGTTCAGTTAGTGGGACAAGCATTAAACACTTTCCTCGCCCGGGCGAAGAGACTTGTGAAGAGGACAAATGAGGTATTTATTTCAATTAGTATTTTATTTACATACATTTCTTAACATAATTAAATTGTGTATATTGGTTGTGTAGGATTGTCAAGAACCACAAAAACCAATCTCAAAGAAAATAAAAGACAATGATGGTGTCTTGCGTAGATTGATTGTAGTGAGTGAGTTGTACTATGATGAGCCATTTGAGTTGTCGTGGGATGCAACCATTTTTGGTTTAAACCGCCACCACTTGTCATTGTACACCACCTACAATGATCTCCTAGATCTTACTGTAGGCGACCGATGTTTAAACATCTCTATTATACAATTGTGGATTGTGTAAGTACATTTTAATTATTTATAAATTTAATTAAATTTAAATGTCTCTATAATACAATTGTCAATTTAATTAAATTCATTGTACTTCATTTACAAATTTAATTTATTTACAAAACCATAGGTTTAAACACAACACAATGATGAATCTAGACTTGAATTTTGTGTATGGTTTCCTTTAGCCTCAAAGTATTCAAAAAGCTAAATGCAACAAAGTTGAAGTTGAAAGTTACATGGAAAGTTGGATGCGGGAATTAGGCAAAGAGATTTACATGGCATCTTACCTAGATGGGTAAGTAATTATTATACAAGTAAATCTAGATAATGTGTACATGTCATAACTAACTATTCTCAAATTCAATTAACATTGGCAACTGGTAGTCATCTGTCCTAAGGTCAATAATGTAATGTTGTTTTGTTCCGTGCAAAGGAAAGGTGACCCACAGTTCAAATCCATTTGTCAAAGGTAAGATTTATTATATATCCATTCCTTATTAGAACATTTTTTTCATTCAAAGTTGATATATCTTGATTTTATTATATAGTGTTGTAAAGAAATTGAATAAGGGCAAAAAAGACAAAACAAAACCTGATTGGATCGTTTTACCGATAAGTAATTTTTAGAGAAACTTGAATTTATCAAACTACATTTTGTTACTTTGTATAATATATGTGGGGGTAAATAATCAAAATATATATTTTTATTAGTGTAATGTACAAACCGGAAGCACTAAGTGTGGCTATTATGTCATGCACCAGATGAAAACCATAATAAAAGGACGTTTCACAAAGAGTTGGACAAAGGTAATACAATATTTATTTACTTTTGACAACATAATTGTATGAAGTATTTATTATTTGATAACCACGTGTCTCATTAACTATAATTATCTTATATTGTTGCAGTTCTTTGAAGATAAACATCCAATTGAGCCGACCAAAATTAAAGAAATTTGCATCATGTTGGCATCATATGTTTTAAGTCTTTGTGATACTTAGTATAGAATTCTTAATGTAGTATTAACATACAATGTTTAGTATAGGTGGTATCTTCTTAACTATTTAGCATAGTGTAGTACATTAATATAAAATGTTTAGTATATGTGGTATTGTCTTATATTGTTGGACAACTTTTAAACATTTGATTGTAACTTGATATATTTTCATTGAAATTATATTTGTTGGGTCTATTTATATATTGTTCTCAATAGTTTTCAATTTACAGGTTCTGTTCAAGCACAAACAAAAAACAGAATGCATTAAAAAAAACAATACAATTTTAAGACGGTTTTGGCATTAAACGTCTTGAAATAGGGGGTCTTTAAAGATGGTTTAGACCATAATTGTCTTGAAAGGGGGATATTTAAAGATGGTTGATAATTAAACCGTCTTGAAAGGGGTGTCTTTAAAGATGGTTTTGAAGATAACCGTCTAGAAAGGGGGATCTTAAAAGACCATGAAAAACCATCTTGTGAAGATTGACGCCTCACCTCTTCATTTAGATTTTTGGTATCTTCATACCTTAAGTCTTCTCCATTCTCTTAGTCTAGAGTTTTCTATTTTATGCCATAACATGTATGGATGATGGCATTGTATTGTTTGTTATAGACTAAGCCATATCATTCTTGTTTGATGTTTTGATTTGCCCTATTTTCTATTATCTCTAGCATCACTAGATGATTTACTTCTTAGGAACTAATTCTGAGTTATTGCAATCGATTACAAGTTGTAGGAATTGATTACCAGATGGCCTAATCAATTTTGAAACCATCTCTGGTATTAGGTTAATCGATTACCAACCATTGCAATCGATTACAATGTTAATTTTAGAGTTCAAATATTGCCCTGTATCTGTTGCAATCGATTACAAGACAATCTCTGAGGTTCAGAAATTGCTTTGTTTCATTTGCAATCAATTACCATCCTGTGGCAATTGATTACCATATGATCTCTAATATTTAGAATTGGCTGTCTTGTTTGCAATCAATTACATGTGTTTTGCAATTGATTACAACAACTGACAGCAAGTGTAAATCATATTCTAATACACGGGATAATTGATTACACCTTGTTGCAATCGATTATATTTGGTATAACGGTCATTTTTAAAGATCTCCAAGACTCATTCTTTGTCTAACTAACTCTGAATCTTTTTGACCCATGCCATATATTTTCAATCCATATCATTCTGTGCAAAAAAGCAAACAGTCACAATATCTTTTCATTCCTTCATTTGTCAAAATCAAAATCTTTGATTTGATTTTCCAGATTTGATATTGCTTTGAACATTCTCTTCTTTCTTCTGCACATTCTCTAATCTCTTGAGTTTCAGAAAAACTCAATATTGCTTTTACTGCTATACCCATTTGAGATTAAATCTCTGAGCCTATATAGCTATATCCCTCTCTTGTTCTTTCATGAACTGAGGTGATTCAACATTTGTTCTTGACTACTAAATTTGCTCATATTGGAGTTTCTTGAACTGATCTCATACCTGCTATATCAGCACATCAAGGTGTTTTCGTTCTTTAATCTTTTTCATTGATCTTGTTTGATTTGCATTGTAGGAATTTCGTTCCTAGATGTTGTGTTGAAATTAGATGGTTATTTCTAATTTTGTTTGTAGTATTGTGTTTAGAAATTGGATGGTGAATGGTGTTTTCACATTCAACTTTCTAGGTTCCTGTTTCAGGTTGTGAAATCAGGATTTGCTGTGAATTGTGTGTGCATGGTGTATGTAATCAAATTCATAGTGGAACCCCTTGGTGAAAGGAAGAATTGGATGTAGATTGGTGGTTGATCGAACTAGTATAAATCAACAGGCTCAATCTCTCTATCCTTAATCTTTGTCAATTTAGTTTTTGATCTGTATCAAGATAATTTGTTTTAAATCATTTCTATCTTAAGCTGAGGTTGTTTTTTTGGTTTATTCAATCAATATAATATTCTCTGAAAACGCTTTTATTAAAACCTCAAGAGTAGTGGTGAAAAATCTTTTTAAAGAAAAGAATCTGTCACTTTACGTTAAATCAATTCACCCCCCCTTTATTGATTGATTACCCAACTGATCTTAACATCTTGAAATAACAGTCTTTAAAGACGGTTGAATCACCCTTTCAAGACGGTTAAATTATTAATTGTCTTGAAATCATATGCTTCTAAGACGGATGCTAATTGTCTTGGATGAGTACCCCTTTAATAACGTCCTTATCAAAGACATCAAGGAACCGTCTTGAAAGGGCTTCCAGAATCGTTCTGAAAGCCCTTTTTTGTAGTAGTGTTTTGAAAGAAATTACCCTTGCTTCTACATATTTGTAAAAAAAAAAAAGAATATTCCTATTACTTTTTCATATTTTTTAAATTCTCTTTTTTCATTTTGTTGTATGTGAGGATTCAAAGTGCTTTACTAAAGCATAATAAATTATGTAAATGGAAACGAACATAAGAAAAATTGAAATTAAAAAATGATTTTTTTTGTAAGGTTTAACTATTCAAAATAATTATAAAAATAATAATGAGGACAATAATATCAAATGTGTGTCATATTGATAGATGGCACGTACTCAGGTTATAGAAATATATGGTAAATCAAAATGAATATTTGATTTAAAGTCAACTACATCACTCATGATATCTAGTGATAGTTTATAACACAAACTCACACTATCTCTACCATTGTAAATTATAGTTAAAACACTTGTTTTATTGTTTTGTTTTGTTTTTTTTACAGTGGCCATCAAAACAATGTCATTCTAGTCTGTACAAGTACAAACATAATAATAACCTAGTTTAATACAATGGCCACCTTTGTGCCCTTCCCCTTCACAACATAGCCTGCACCATTCATTACCTATGCTGCATTTCAACCCATCACACTTTGCTGGATTTGCATCATCACTTAGTGCGGTTGCTGGTCCTACAATGAGAGCAAAAGTTCACATTTTTATGTACAAAACTCCTTTCTTTTGTCATATAAAATTTTCAACATAAAATTTATGTAAAAGTATTGGCTATTCTCGTTTTTCATTCTATTTTGAGAGCATAAAAAAAATGATCAGAAACACCAATCTTTATGAGAATTAAGTTATAAAAGAAATAACAAAATGAAATTTTGTTCTAATTACTTGAAAAAAGAACCAAAGCAACAAATAAAATTCTCAAGAAAAAAGAGAAGCAAAGAGCCATTTAAGGAGGATTTAAATTTTAAAACTATGATGTTTGTTTCCTTCTTGTGAGATGAATATTTTGTACCCTACCCATTACATATGCTATACCTTTTTTCCCACAAAATGCTTTTACCAAAAAAAAAAATATCAAATCATCAAAATGATTTTATCCAGCATCAATAACTCCTATTAATCAAATTTTGATGAATCCTTTATTACTTAAAGAAGTATACATATGGTATACATGTTTCATCCCAAAATGCTTTTACCAAAAAGTTATCCTTTATTACTTAAAGTAGTATACATATGGTATACCTTTTTCCCCACAAAATGATTTTACCAAAAAAAATATATCAAATTATCAAAATGATTTTGTCCAGCATCGATAACTCCTATTAATCAGATTTTGATGAATCCTTTATTACTTAAAGAAGTATACATATGGTATACATGTTTCACCCCAAAATTCTTTTACCAAAAAAAAATTATCCTTTATTACTTAAAGTAGTATAACCTTTTTCACCCAAAAAATGCATTCACCAAAAAATTATATCAAATCATCAAAATGATTTTATCCACCATCAATAATTCCTATTAATCATATTTTGATGAATAAAATTTTTGATAATAACAAATATTAAAGTCATATGTTTTAAATTTTCATTTAATAGTTTTTTTTCAAATTCTAAATTTTAGCCTATCCATCAATTTAGTAATCAAGAAAATAAAAATGTTTTGTAAAAACTGTATAAATAATTTCTTGAAGTTGAAAACTATAACATAAATTTTATAAATTATTTAAAAACAAAAAATAAATCTTATAAATTATCTAAATACAAAAAATAAATTTTATAAATGAATTAATTATTCACTTTAATCACATTTAAATAATATTATTTTAGAGGTTCTCAATGATTCATTTTAAAAAAATTATAATTTATGTTCCTAAATGAAAAATAGTTGTCATAATTCTTAAATAAAAAACCCTTTATTACTTAAAATAGTATACTTATGGAATACATTTTTTCCCCCAAAATGTTTTTGTAACACCCTACTTATTGTTAAAACCAAGACATTGGATGATGTCTGGCCCCTAATCCTTCAATGGGTTTTGATGATAACAAATGTGATAATATTTGATCAACTAATAATTTGAAATTAAGTAATTTCAGGGAATCAAATTTGATCAACAAACAATGGTATAAACTCTCCATCTCACTCTCTATCTTAACTTTCTAACAATTTGTAACAATTCATCAAGCACCATAAATGCTTTTAATCAGATTAAAATAAGCTTTGGAATAGACCATGCAAAGTTCATAAGATCAAACGGTACAGTCTTGGAACAGACCATGCTAAGTCTTGGAAAGACTTATGCAAAGTCAAGGACCAGACCATACAACAGTCTCAGGACAAACTATGTGAAGTCTTGGGACAGACAATACAAGTTTAGGACCAGACTATGCATAAGTACTAGACCAAACCATGTATGGAACTTGGTCAGACAACGCATAGTCTAGATAGACCATGATTGAGCCAAGCCAGACGATGTCTGAAGCTAGGCCAGACCATGTCTATCATTCCAGACCATGCTTAGTCAGACCAGACTATGTTTGTTAAGCCAAACATTGTTTGTGCTGGAACAAAACATGATCTGTTTTACGTGCTGAGGAATATGTGCTTTATAATTAATTCTTTACACAAATAAAAACACTGTTGTTATAGAAAGAAAAGGAGATACTCTCTAAACTTACTTTCTTCTATTCCTCGTATTGTTTGCATGTCTCGAATTATGTGAAGTGTGAAGGTACAGCCAAAAGGCTAATCAACATTGAGATGCACACCTTAAGCTAAAAGCTAAATGTCACAAAGACAGGAACCTGCTCCAGTCACATCAAGCACAGTCAAAGCAACTTCAACATTCTTATGTGAGACAACGAAAACCTATCTTCTCCAACGTTCAAATCCATGAAACTCACTATATAAAGATGCTTCCATGCAACGAGAAGACTAGTGAAATGAGATGATAAGGAACTGAACTTAAATGAAACCATTCAAAGCAATTTGAACAACAAGCAAAACACTTTGAGAAAGAGCTAAGAAACACGAGCTGAGAGAAAAGAAAATACCCATCCTCCACAAGCTCATACAGATTCAACACTTGTTCATATCCTCTCTTTGAGAGTTATCTGAATCTTATACATATTTGTATAGAAAGCCAGAAGTGGCTTAGTGATAAAAGAATACTTGGGAAGTATAATCTCAGGGGGAGATTCATACTTATAACTAGTTGTGGTTTAGAATACTTGTAGCCAGAAGTGGCAGTGAAGAATACTTGTTTTGTAATCAGTTGATTATAGTGGAACCTTTTAACAATTGTTAAAGGAGAACTAGACGTAGCTCAGGTTGAGAGAACCAGTATAAAAATAAGCTTTCATTTGTTGTCTTGTGATTACATATATTCATCTTGCCTACTGTGCTTTTTTGGAAAGGTTTTCTAAACTTTGCTTTGCAAGGATATATTTGCTGGTTTAAACTTACATATATCCAAGAAAGCAATTTGTGAACTAATAGTATCTCACGAGAAAGTTTTCTAACCCATTATTCAACACCCCCTTCTAGTGTGTTCTTGTGTATTTCACTTATTGATATTCAAATTATTGTTTTCAATTGTCTTTAAATAATATAAATTATTTTTTAAAATTCAAAAATTTTAGCAATATTGTAAATACCTTTTTAAGACTAAGAACATTTGAGCGTATATTAATAATTTCAAATTAAGTAGTTTTAAAACTTTAAAAATTGTAGGGAATGTTTAATTGAAATTGAAAACACTTAAAATTAATTCAATTACTATTTACTAACTTTATTTGTTTCAAAATATTTAATATTTTTGTACATGTTGTTAAAAATATTTTTGGTACATTTCAAGATTTTTTTTGTTTGTTTTTGAAAATAGAGGAAATTAAAATGATTTAAATTAAATAATTTACAACTTTTACGTACAAGTTGTGGTTGGTATTTATTTATTATAAAATTGAATTTAAATTTTTTAAAATTTATATTTATTTAGCTAATTATTTTTTATTGGTATTAATTTAAATTAATTTTTTATTTGTATCTCTTTAAATAATTATTTTATCAGTATTCATTTAAATTAAAAAATAATAAATATAAAGTATTTTAATTAAAAATTAGTTTTTATTTTTTGTTTAAATACAAATAGATCAAATTTATTATTTATATTCATGATGTTATATTTATTTATTATATATATTATATTTAAAATTTCAAAATAACAATGACTAAAAAAATAGACTGTGAATGGCATAAAAAAAAAAAAACTAGTATTATATAAAAGACAGTAATTGATTGAGATTGTCAACACACATGTGACGCTTTGGTGAGACTTACTTGATTTTATTCTATTTAAAATTTAGTTATAGAAATATGGAAATAATAATATAAATATATTGATTAAAATATTCTAATTAACATTATAAATATAAATATATACGTATAGAATAGATATAGTTACAAAATATTTTAACATTTTTTTATAATTATGGTAACATTGTAACATTTTAAATAATTATAAAAAAAATATTACAATAAAATATATAATTATACCCAATGTTACAATTTTTTTTGATGAATAAAGAAATTAAAAAATGGCACTAAGGCCTACAAAAGAGAGTGCTTGAGGCATCAGCAACTAAGTAATTCGAAGTTGAAGCTGGACAAGAATTTAATAAAATAAACGAGGAGGAGGATTTGACTCTTGACATAGCAAGAATGTCTGCCACAGCATTTCCTTGCCTAAGCATATGCTTGAAGCTAATATTCCAAGGTAGTTGTACGTAACCACAAATGGCCGAAACCACACCTGCATGAGGATGAATAGCGTCGAGGCCCTCAATGATGAATTTCAGAGAAGTGGTGGAATCCGTCTCACAAATAACATTAGAGAAACCTTTTGTGTGGGCAAGTTTAATGCCATGGAAAATGGCACACAGCTCACGGTGGTGTTTGAAGTAAAACCACAACTGCCCATATAACTCATGATCCAATTGCCTGCAAAATCTCGTATAACGTCACCAAAACCTGACAAGCCAGGATTACCAAAGGAACTACTATCCGTATTGATCTTGATGTAGTTTTGCAAAGGAGGTTCCCAGTTAACCAGTATCCTATCTGTTGGGGATGAGCTGGTCGAGCTTGTCCCTTTGGCTAGATGTAGAAGAGAACTTATCTAGTTATGCATATACTAGTCTGACCAAACTATATCGTTAAAAACCACCTCATTCCTTACGCGCCAGATCATCCAGCAAGTGGTGTCGAATAAGAGTTGAAAATTTCCTTGAATGTTACTTCTGAGCCAATATGCAGCATCATCAATGAAGAAATCAAGACCATACTACAACTGGATGTATTGCCACACCTTACATGCATAGGGACAATCGCGAAGGATGTGAATCCATGTTTCATTGGCATCTCCACACCTGTAACAAGAAGAATCAGTAGTAATATGCCGCATGAAACAGAAAGAGTTAGTAGGCAGACTCCCTTTATAGGTGAGCCAAATAAAGTGTTTAACATTCTTAGGTAGCTTGGACTTCCACACCCACGACCAGAACTCAGCACAGGTAAAATGAAAAGCAGGCTCTCAACTCAACCACGCATAGGCAGACTTGGTATCATACCTTCCCGAGCTAGATACACTCCACCTAATAGTATCCGACATAGAAGGATTAAGAAACAAGTATGGAAGGGTGTTCCAAATGTCTTGGGGCAAGGTTGTAGTAAGGATGTCAAAGTGCCAATAGCTATCAAAATAGACATCCTTAATGCATAATTGCATGTCCCTCTCATGGACCTCATCCACCATGCCATACAATGGTTCCTCTTCTAACCAAGGATCAAACCAAAAGGAGCAATCCCTGTCCCCAATCCTGAACGTGAAACCTTGCTTGAGATGAGATAAGGCTTTCATTATAGAAGACCAAACATATGAGCTGCTTGTGGAATTCTTAAGGTGAAGAATATTCTTTTGGCCAATATATTTCGCATATAGCAAGCGAATCCATAACTTATCCTTGCTGTGCAAAAGATCCCACACATGCTTGCTAAGTAGGGAAACGTTAGCTTGACGGCATCGACGAATGCCCAAACCTTCTTTGGCACGAGTTTTAGAGATCGTAGACCAATCTACCCAATGATTGTGATTCCCTCCCCAGATGAAGAACCTTAACCTAGAGTCAATTTTATTGCAAATTCCCTTCGGGATCCATAGGTTTTGCATAGAGTAGGAGGGGATAGCAAATATAACTGACATAGCCAAAGTTACTCTTCCAGCACGGCTAAGGAGTTGGCCCTTCCAACCTGCAATGCGGCTATTGACACGATCTGTGAGGAAGGCAAAATCTGCCTTAGTGGTCCTACCTATCAAGAGAGGGAACTCCAAGTATCTGCTTGGATTATGAGTGTGTTGGAACTCTAATATAGTGGCAAATTGCTGGATTTTGCTACGTGGAACATTCTTAGAGATGAAGAACTTAGATTTCTGACTGTTGACTTTCAAGCCAAGAAGCAAGACAAAATAGCCGGATAACATCCTAGACCAACTGCACTTGATTTGTCAACGCCTTAGTGAACAACAGACAATCATCAGCAAATAATAAATGTGATATCTTAAGGCCACCTTTGGAGACCGTAACTGGTTGCTAATCCCCACTACTCACTTTCTCCTGAATGAGAATCACTAGCTTCTCCATGCACAGAAAAAAGAGATAAGGTGACATTGGGTCTCCCTGACAAAGACCACGTCTTGGCAAGAAAGAGGGCAATCTCTCGTTGTTCCATTTTAAGGACAAGGACGTAATAGTAGTGCAGTTCATAACCAAGTCTATTGTGCTGTCCGGAAACCCAAATTCCTTCAGAGTCAATCTCAAGAAGCTCCAATCAACCCTATCATAGGCTTTTTCAAAATCGATCTTAAACATAACATATCCGTATTTCCAGTCTTATGCATACTATGAACAATCTATTGGGCGATAATGGCATTATCACAAGTTCCCCTCTTGGGGATAAAACTACTTTGAAGGGGACCAATGATAGAATCTAGGTGTGGCCGAAGGCCACTAGGACCTTGGAGACTAATTTGAATAGAACATTATAAATACTGATTGGTCTGAAGTCCGTGATGGATGTGGGATTCTCCGACTTAGGAATGAGAACTATCAAAGTTTTAGTCATTTGGGATGAGACAACAGTTGTGGCAAAAATCTCAGCTACCATGCGCGTAATATCATCCTTGATATGTGGCTAGAAGGTTCTGAAAAATATAGGTTGAAATTCATCTGGCCCAGGGGCTTTGTAAGGGTTCATGCTAAAGAGGACATCCTTCACTTCCCGCAATCTGACGGTAGCGGCTAGGCCGAGGGAGACATGATTCTCCAATCAAGGAACATGCACTAGTTGTAAGCAATTGGGAAGACATCTAGCAGTAGATTGGAAGAGACCTTGGTAGAATGATTGAGCTTCCTTCTGAATAAGGGATGCATTAGTGCACCAAATATTATTGATAAACAGGCCAGAAATGTTATTCTTGCGTCTTCTGATAACTGTTTGAGTATGAAAAAATTTGGTATTCTTGTTGCCAAATCTCACCCAATTCTCACAGGACTTCTGGAACCATAACATTTCTTCGGGAAAAAGGACTGGTTGTACTGGTTCTGCAAGGCTTTCTCGAACTGAATCAAGTCAGAAGTAGCCTGAATCTCTAGTTCTCGGTGGACTCCTTTGATACGAAATTCCAACTTCTTTTTGTCCTGAAAAATATTCCCAAAGACCTCTTTGTTAAAGATGATAGAGTTGTCACGAACCTTTTAAGCTTATGGAAAGTGTCTCCGGTAGTTTGACCCCATGCTTATGTCACAATATTTGCATACTCTTGGTGGGAAAGCCAAGCTACTTGAAAATGAAAGGAAGGGTTTATGCAGGAGTCAACTTTTTGGCAAGAAAGAAGGAGAGAATTGTGGTCCGAGTTGTGGGGGAGAAGAGTTTCCAACAACACATTATGGTAGGCAAGACGCCAGTCAGCGTTAGCCATGCACCTATCGAGTTTTTTTTTGTATGAACCCCCTTGCTTGAATATTCCTGCGTCACGTGAAGAAGCTCCCTATGGTTTCCATATCAATAAGGCCACACTGGGTAAGAACGCCGTAAAGAGCATTGGCCCTGGCTTGGTGGAAGACTCTCCCTGTGACCTCCGATGGTTGAGTAACCAAATGTTACAACTTATTATAACATGTTGAGAAAACAAAATTTCAAACATATTGGTGGTGGTGATAGTGATAGTGGCCCTAGCGGCAACAATGGGGATGGCGACCATGATGGTGGCAGTGATGGTCATGGTGATGTGAGAAACTCTTGGTGGTAGTGATGATAAGTCTTGGATATTTCAAGACATGATAAAATAATTTTTTTTTTAAATTTTGGGTGTCCTAAAGAGGGAAAACAGAGAGATCAAGTGAGTTAGGCATATGTTAATTTTTAAATGAGTGCTCTAATTTTAATCATCTAATTTAATCAAACAGATGAAAATGTTCATTCTCATTCTCACATAAAAATGTAGTTCTCATGTGCAGTTCTCATATATATATACACACACACACACACACACACACATACACACATTAAAAATTACGATTTGTTTTTTAACAATCAGGTTTAGATATCAAATTATATATTACATTAAAAAAATGTGTAGTTAAATAAGAGAATCATCAAATTTTGAAATAAATCAATATAGTATATAAATAAAAAATATTTTAATATTAACTTTATATTTGGAATTTTTTTATTAATATTAAATAAATTGGATACGGTGATGATTTTTTAATAAAAAAAATATTAATTCGAGCATCAATTCTTGGGTCATCCAACTTATATATAAGGTGACAAGTGACAATACAATTTTACCTTCAATTTTCAAGTCATTTTTCACTTTTCCAAAGTATTTTGTTCCTTTATAGGTGTTCCTACTAGGAAACACTCACTTCACTTCAAGTCTGAAATCTTCACTTCTAGCTTGAAGTCTCTTGGTTTTGCTTATCTCAATGTGGCCAGAGGGGTGGGTACCTACAAATGGTACTCCAACGTTCAAGTAAGGGTTTGGTATTCGGAGCAAAATGTCAAATCAATGTCAGAATTAATAAAAGTTACCTCTTTGGAGGAATAGTGACACTATTTATACTTGTCAACCTCTTGGGCTTTATCCATTGGGCCATGAGGTTGTCTAAAGCTATGTTCAGACGTGGATTAGGGTTTTTAACTAACCTCTTGATCCTGTTTCCCTTAATTACATTTAAGTCTACCCCTTGTTCCACCAAAATCATCTTTCTGGACCTTGGCCTTCCATCTCGATCTCGGTCTTGGTTGAAGATGCCTTTTACACTTATTTTGTAAAAATCCGATGTCTGGTTGTTTTTCTTCCTTTTCTTATTCTTCTCTCACTTTTGTTTTTTGTTTTGTTTTTTCTATAACATTGCAAACGAAAAAAAAAATTATGTAGTAAAGGGAAATTAGAAAATATTATGTTGTTTCATTGGCTTGGAAGAAGAGTTTTTTTTTTAATTATTATTTGTTGAGACACTCACCACCAACTTTGGTCAAAAATAAAGTTTTAGAAGGGTGTCTTTGAAAGCTACTGAGACAAATAAGGTGGAGAATAACATAATCCATTTATTTCTAATGTTTGTTTTTTTTTTTGCTATTTTTTCATTCCATTATCTCTTTTGTTTTTTGTTTTTTTTACACATGTTTACCAATATTAATCTTCAATGGCAGGTGAATAAAAATTGTTTGTCTCTTGAAAGGAAAATAGAAGTTGTTGCATTTTAAGAACATCAATTTTATTACCCTCTCCTTTAATTGAGTAAAGGTTTAGGATTTTTCTTAATTGAGATTTTTCTTTACAATGATTGGTGTTTTGTTTCTTGCAGGATCTGTTGATCTAAATTTATTATGAATCGCATGTTTCTTGCAAGCATGAATGACATTTTCCCTTGACGCTTGATAGTTGCAATGATTTTGCTTAGAGCAAATTACAACAACACCTCCTTAGGTTTGCTTCAATTACACATGCACCCCCTTCTATTTTTACCCCTACACAAACTCCCTTAACTTTTGGTATCTCATTACACTTGCACCCCCTTCACTGAAAACGGAGTTAACTCTATTAAATTTTTATGTCATGTGACTAGCACATGACTTTTATAATATTTTTTTTTCTCAAAAATGTCCTTATCTTATTTTTTTAGACATAGGGGGTGCGTGTGTAATGTATTAAAAAGTTCAGAGGTACAAGTGTGATGCGTTTAAAAATTAAAGGGTACATGTGTGATGTGTTTAAAATTTAAGGGGTATATGTGTGATGAGTTTAAAAGGTCAGGGGATACATGAGTGATGAGTTTAAAAGGTTCGAGAATTCATGTGTTAGAATGTTAAAAGCATCATTTCCACTAGATGGGGTCGTTGTTACCACGGATAGGGTTGTCATTGGGTTGGAAGTCACCGTGAACGGGGTCGTCGGGTTGAGAGTCGCGATGGCGAACGTGGTCGTCGAGCACGAAACAGAGAACTCGTGTACAAGAAAAAATATTCCTCCTTTGAAAGAACAGTAGCACGAAACAGAAGAAGAGGAACAATTCTCTCCCATTTGGAAGAATAGTAGCATGAAGAGGAAGAGGAATAGTTGTCTACCCTTTGGAAGAATAATAGCATGAAACAAAGGAAGAGGAACTGTTCTCTATTTGGGTCACTTCAAGGAAATATTTTAAAATCATAATATGCACAAAATTGGAAAACAAAAGTCAAATCAGATTAATGAATAAAATTAACATAATATAAACAGATTTTATGTATGAAATTACCATTAAAAAGTTAAAATAAAGAAATAAAGAAAATTATTTGAAATTACCATTAAAAAATTAATGTATTACCTTAAATAAAAAATTTAAAGTTGTCGTAATATATTAAAAAAATCATATATTTTGAAATTTAAAAAATTACAAGACAAAAAGACAAAATACTTATTACTAAATATTATGTTCAAAGTTAATACGGAAACATATTTCGCTAATTAGTAATGAACCGAAAAATATAAATGGATAAATTATGGTTATCTTGCTTACAAGACTAAGAAGATATATTTGTGTTAGTTAACTACTAATTGATATCATAACTTTTAATTTTTTTTTAAACAAAATCGTAAACAATGGTTTGAATTTTTTTTTCATAAAAATATTAAAATTAATATTTTCTTATCAAATTTAAGGATTCAAATTGTGTTTATTTTTTAAGTTTACAAATTATCATTTTAGTGAAATTTGATAAAAATTTAAGTGCTTTTGTAAGATGTGATATAGAAATGGGAAAAATCAAATTTTTACTTTGAGTTAAATTTAATATTTTAGTGACTTACAACTTTTATATATGAGTTTTAATCAATACATATAATTTTGTACTATCAATATACACATTCTTAATCTATAACAATAGATAAAGGCGATACCACTTTTGATAATTACTGTTTCGTTTTCACTTTTATTAGACAGTTTTATCCTTAAATAATATTGAATTTCTTTTGTTTGATATTTTTATCAAAGGATAAAATAGAAAAAAAAAATACACACACAAAGTTAACCTACTAACCAAATAACTACTCCACTTTCAAGACCTACCCCACTAACAAAATAAAATAAAATGAAATAAAAAAAAATAAAAATACACCATTAACAATATAACTACCCCACTTTCTTAATAGTTTGTTTGCGTTTTATGTTTCTTTAATATAAATGTACTCTAGATTCTTTATCCACTCATTTTCTTCTTCTCTTTCATTCCCTCTTTCTTTCTTTGTATGTAAGCTTTCAATTTCCTCCATCATTTTTGTTTGCATTTTCTTGCTTACATATTCATAAGCATTTCATTTTTTTTTATTCTCCCTCTTTCTATGTATTTACATTTATACAGGAACATGTGTGACAAACACAAACACAATTAATAAGGAAGGTAAACTTTCCCCCCAGTTTGAAGGTTAAAATCTCAAATGTTTTATTTAATTTTGTTATTTTGGATTCCATTTATCATAGTGTAAATGCATGATATAAATCTTCGATGGCCAACCTATTTTTTTTCTTCTTTTAGTTTTCTAAAATTAAATTTTTGGTATTCTTTTAGTTTCTTTCTCATGAAAGACTCTTATCTTTTTAATTGATAGTCATTCCTTATATGTTTCTTACTTTTAATGTTAAGTGTGTTTAGGAATAACTCAATAAACAGTAAATAAAGTTGAAAAGAATACGAGATCAATAGAAGCATGTATCTACATGCACCAGATCAATGGAAGCATGCAAAGAGAGTTTATGAAATCTCTCAAAGTTACAAGTTAATAAAATAGAATAATTTCTTTTATTCCATTTTCCCTCTTTCTCCTTCTTCTATAATTTTTTCTTTTCATTTTTTATTTTTTGATTTCCTTCATTTTTTTAGTGTTTTATTGAATTTTTTTATTGTTTTTTTTCTTCTTCTATCTTATTCTTTTTATGTCCATTCTTTTAAAAACAATTTCAATTGTAAAAAAAAAATATATATTTTACGAATTTAAAAAAAAAAAACCGTTTTCAAATTCAAACTTTTTTTAAAAAACCAACCATTTTTTATTTAAAAATTGAAACTCTCACTATATTTTTCAGTTTTTTTTTATCTTTGTTGTATTTTACGAAAGTTAAAATCATTGTTTTATTTGAAAAGTCAATGTGATTTTAAAAACTAAAAAATATAAGTCATCTTTAAAACTTCCTTCAAGATTACACGGTGTTTCAAAACTTTTTTTTCATGTTTTTAGTTATATTTGTCATATGATTTAAATAATATATTTTTCTCATACATACGGATATATGTGTGTAATTCTTTTGTTGAAATTATGATTATTTGTTTAATTTGTAGTTTATATATTTGTTTTTTTAAAGTTATGTTATTTCTCTTATTGTTTTTTCTTAATTACATATAATTATACTATCTCTTTCTTTTTATTTCTTTATTTTATTTATATTCATTTTCTCTCTCTTAATAAATGAAATGTATATGCAAATTAATGATAATTAATATAGTCTAAAATTTTTATTTTTTATTGTAATTGATGTTTTCAAGTGAGGAACCTGATGAAGATGAAGACATGGAGATAAGACTATATGGAATGGATAACAATAGAATTAAAATTTAGGAATTCAATAATTTTTCAATAATGCGAATATTTTTAAAAGATTAGAGTCTTAATGTAAAAATTAACAAAAAATAGTGAGGTAGTTTGAAATTTTAAATTAGAAAAAATATGACAATTTTTAAATAGTACGTTGACATTTAAAAAAAATAATAAAGTATTGAGATAATTTGGAATTTTTAAATTTAAAAAAAAGGATGTTTTCTTATAGATAATTTATTGATCTGATTTAACCATGTATACAAAAAAAAATTATTTATAAAGATTTTACATAAATATTAATAGATAATTACTAAAAATAATTTAAAGGATTGTTTCAAATATAAAAAAAAAACATTCAACATTGATAGAGGACTGTCTAAGGCACATGAGGACCTAGGGGCACTTCAAGAATTAAAGGGACCAATGACAAGATCCAAGGCCAAGATTCTTCAAGAAGAAATGATCAAGAGACTAAAGGAAGGGTTATTCATCAAAGGCCAAGAAGGAAGAAGCCCAAAGGAGTTAAATTGGAGCACTTGGAAATTTGTTGACATCTCGCTCAGCGCAAGATTGAGCTTAGCGGAGATTTGCTTCGATCAAGCATCTCGCTCAGCTCAACGTTGAGCTTAGCGGAAGGTCTGACGCGAGAATTTTTGAAAACCTTGTTTAATTGTGTAAGGGGGTTCTTAATTGTGTAATTAGGCCTTAAAACGTTATGTTTAAGTGGAGATTAGTTGCATAATCCTCTTCTAAGGCCTAGCTCTATAAATAGTAGAGGAGAACCTCATTTGTAAAAATCATATAACTCATTTGTGAATGAAATAAGCTTTGGCTTAGTTTGAGAGCTTAGTCTCTTCTTGGTTCTTGGGTGAACCAAATTGATTCTTATCAAGGAAGCTTTCCTTGTGGCGAATTCTCCTCGGCTTATCGTTTCGTGCGGATCGTGGCGTTGTTCTAATTCATCTTCTTCCTCTTTCCGCTTTTCCCTTTTGTTTGAGTTCTTGATTTAGCTTCAATGGAGCTCTTTTGATTTGCTTCCGGACGATCCAAACCAAGCTTGTGTGGCTTGGAACTGCATCATGCATGCATCAAACATAATAAAATACAATAGCGCAATAGAAATGCGGACACACAGGCGTGGCAGCGCCTATGTTTCTGCTAGTTAAAATAATTGAAGTATCATTATAATATTTAAGTACGCGTATATATAACGGACCAAAGACAGTTAGGGTATATATACATATATATATATATATTAATTATTATTATTATTATTATGAACTAACCTTGATCTTTGATTTAAAAGGCAGAAAGAGTATAAGTTGGCAGCTATTGTGATGTTGACTATGCTGGAGATAGAATTGAAAGAAAAAGCACTAGTGGAGGTTGCCACTTTATTGGAGGCAACATGGTGTGATGGCTTAGCAAAAAGTAAGGAACAATAGCATTATCAACAGCAGAAGCAAAATATATCTCAGTTGCAAGCTGTTGGTCTCAAATTTTGTGGATCAAGAACCAACTTGAAGATTACAACATATTTGAGAGTAACATTCCTATCTTCTATGATAATATTGTTGTCATATCTCTTTTGAAAAATCCAACCATGCACTCTAGCATCAAGCATATAGAAATAAAACATCATTTCATAAGAGACCATGTTTAGAAGGGGACCATTAATTTGGAATTTATCAAGATAGACGATCAATTAGCTGATATTTTTACAAAACCCCTTACTAAGGACAAACTAATCTTTTTGAGAGAAAAGATTGGGATGGTTTGTGTGACAAAAGAATACTTGGGAAGTATAATCTCAGGGGGAGATTCATACTTGTCACTAGAAGTGGTTTAGAATACTTGTAGCCAGGAGTGGCATAGAGAATACTTGTAGCCAGAAGTGGCAATGAAGAATACTTGTTTTGTAATCAGTTAATTATAGTGGAATCCTTGAACAGTTGTTAAAGGAGAACTGGACGTAGCTCAGGTTGAGTGAACCAGTATAAAAACAAGCACTCATCTACCGTCTTGTGATTACATATATTTATCTTGCTCACTATGCTCTTTTGGAAAGACTTTCTAAGCTTTGCCTTGCAAGGATATATTTGCTTATTTAAACTAACATATATCCAAGAAGGCAACTTGTGAACTAATAGTATTTACGAAAAAGTTTTAAACCCACTATTCAACACCCCCTTCTAGTGTGTTCTTGTGTATTTCAAACATCTCTTTAAAAAGCCAACCCTAGGGTACTACTTCCTTGCAAAATCAGGGGGTTTAGGAGAAACAACTTCAGTGTCTCTCTCAAATTCAAAAATCAAGTTTTGCTCTTAATTATTCTAGTCAAGCACAACCAAATTGATAGAGTGTATTTTAACATAGTCTAGAGTTTCATTTAGCATAGTCTAGACATGTTTAATACCTCATTTTGACCATTTTAGCTGAGTTTTTTGAGATTGGGTCATTTTCGGCCAAGTGTCTAAGATTGTTATTTGTTACGTTTTATTGATGTTTTTGCACTATCCCTTGTGCAACCCATAACTTTTGACACAGGTCTCCTATTTTGATGATTCTTGTCCTGTTTGAAAGCCAAGGAGGATATATACAATTTCGTGTCTCGTAAGAATTGGCTAATTTGGACGTTTTAGGGATCAAATTTGGGATTCAATGTTATGGTCCTGCGCTTGTAATAATTCCGCGTTTTAGTTTGTAACTAGGGACCATTTGGTAATTGTAATTGGTCAAGGTAGCTTTTATTTAGTGGGTTTCAGATCTTGTGGGGGGGACCATGGTTTTGGCCTTTTGTTTTTAGCTTTTTCCCTTTTGCAAGACAACAACAACACTACTACATTGAATAAAAATTTCACCTTTGCTCTCTTCTCTCTCTTCTCTTCTTTTCCCTTTCTCCCTCATCAATTTCGTGTAACCCCTTTGCAGCCACCATGAAGATCTTCATGGAGGGCTAAATCCCCTTTGCAACCTGAGAATCATGTGCTTGTGGGTAAATATGAGTTCCTCTATTCTCAATTTTGAATTTTGCTCATGAAAACCCTTTTCCCCCTTTTTCTAATTCTCAATTTCCTTGATTAATGTATGATAATGATTAGATTAGGGAATTGAAATATGAATTTGGGTCAATTACAATCGATCGATTGTGATTTAATACGATTCGTGCTTGAATTTGGGAAAACTAGAAATGCAATAGTAATTTAGATTTTTCTGAATGAATGTAAGGTGATTGCCTTAAATTTCGTATTGTTGAGAATTTTATGAGTATGAATTTGACTTATCCTTGTTGGAATTGTGATTATTTCTCCATAAGAATATGTTCTTGAGTTGTATCTCTTTGATTCTATTTTCATTTATTGTTTAGAAAGTTGTTCTATTGCTTTAATTTTTGAAAATCACACAAAATCCCCCCCTATTTTGAATTGAATGCAAGGTTTTTGATGAATTATATCTTTGAGAAAATGAACTGAGTTAGCCTTATATTAAAAAATTTATTGGGGAACTTAGTTTGCTTTATACGGTGTGTTTGACGCGCTCCGTCAAAATTGGCGTTGTTGCTGGGGATACAATTTATCAATTCCTTATTTCAATTCTTGTAATTAGTTTTATTTTGGTTTTTTAGTTTTAGTTTTTAATTCTATTTCAATTATTGCATTTTTGTTTCATCCTTGTACATTCTCTATTTCAGTCTTGTGCAAATTGGTGTTCTTTGATTTTGTGCAATTGTGCAATTCAGTTTCAATCTGTACATCCCTGTTTCACCTTGTGCATTCTCTGTTTCAGTTTGCAATTTAGTTTCATTCACTTATGAAATTTTTTATTTTGTAGAGTAGTGCTTTGTTTTGGTAGTTAATTCATATCACTAATTATGTTTTCAATTTCCCTTGTCGGTTTTGTTGTCGCATTGCTGTAGGTACTTGAGGATTTGGCAAAATTTTCACTAACTTGGATTGGGATGAATTTTGGTATCCAAGTTTTAACCCCCATTTTGAGGAAGAGCAATCCCCAAAGAGGATTGGGTGTAGATTAAAATTGTCAAATTCCTTCTCTAAGTTCTGTTTTTGAATTTTGTTTATTTTCATGATTTATTTTTGAATTTGTTTTTGATTTTTACAATTTTTAAAAATCATCGAAAAATTATAGAAATTATAAAATCATTTTTATACTTTTTATGTGGTGTTTTGGTAGTTTTTTAAAAATAATTTTTATAGCTTTCACAATTTATAGGTCAATTTAGCTCATTTCATCCCGTTTTTACTATTCACTTGTTGTTTTTTTCCATTATGCATGACTAGGTCTGCTCCTGGTAGCTTTTATGCATTTAATCCTGAAATAGATAGAACATTTCATAGGTTGAATAGGCATGGTAGCAATAGTATAGCTGATCGCCATAGGGTAGTTAACTTAAGTAGTGTAGAAGTTGATAGTTTTAGTGTTAGTTCTGTTTCTGATTCTGATTCTGTTGATTCTGAACTTGGTACTATTTTTACTTATCCTTATTTTGACTTCATGGCTAACCATCAACATCAAGAAATAACTTTGAGGGAGTTGGTTGCACCTGACATTGGTTTCTAACCTTTGTGCATCCAATATCTTGAAATTAATGTTGACTGTGAGCTCAAGTCTGGATTAATCCATTTGTTGCCCAAGTTTCATGGTCTTGCAGGTGAAGATCCTCATAGACATCTAAAGGAGTTTCATGTGGTTTGTTCAACTATGAAACCAAATGGTGTGCCTGAAGACTACATTAAGCTAAAGGCTTTTCCTTTCTCTTTGGTGGACTCTGCCAAGGATTGGTTGTACTTCAACCCAGTTCCTATTAGAAGCTAGAATGATTTGAAGAGGCAATTCTTGGAGAAATTCTTCCTTACCTCTAGAACTGGAACAATTAGAAAAGATATTAGTGGCATTAGACAAGACCCTAGTTGCTACTAGACAATTGTTTTCCAATATGGCAAACAATTCTCAGCAATTTACCACCAGATCCTCATCTGCCGTTAGAGTTCATGAAGTCACCATTGATTCTACTCATAGGCTACAAAACAAGGTCTCAGAGCTTACTTCCCTTGTCAGACAGCTAGCCATTAGCCAATAGTAGCAGGTTCAGGCAGTCAACCATCATGGGTGTGGCATTTTCACTTCAACAGAACACCCTATAGATGCATGTCCTACTCTTCAAGAGACTGAAGATGTTGCTGGAATCAACACTAGCCAACAGTATAGACCACCTCAGCAAAAATATGATCCTTATTCTTCTACATACAATGAGGAATGGAAGGATCACCCTAACTTGAGATATGGTCCTGGTCCTGTGTGGCAACAACCACCATATGCAGAGCAACCCCAACAGAGATACCAACAACCTAGTTCAGGTGGTAGATACCAGCCACCTCCATTGAGATAACAACAAACTCCTCCTGTTCAACAATCCCCTCCTTCTACAGGACCTTCATTAGAAGATTTAGTGAAGTAGATGGCCACAAGCAACGTTTAGTTCCAACAGAATGTGAGTGCAAGCATCCAGGATTTGCAGACTCAGATTGGCTAACTGGCCACCACTGTGAACCACTTGCAGTCACAAGGCTCACGAAATATTCCTTCCCAAGCAATCCCCCCTCTTAAAGGGAATGTGAGTGCCATAACTTTGAGGGGAGGCAAGGAGCTGAACTCTCGTGTAGTGGATTCAAGACCTCAGAAGACTAGTGATGATGTTGTTGCAACCGTTCCACAAAAGACTCCTCCTCTACCCTTTCCATCCAGAGTGGCTCAACCAAAGAGATTAGTTCTGGATAGTGAGTTGATGGAGACCTTTAGAAAGGTTGAGATCAACATTCCTCTCCTTGATGCCATCAAGTAGATTTCGGAAGTATGCAAAGTTTCTCAAGGAGTTGTGCGCGTACAAGAGGAATTTGAGGAGTGACAAGCAAGTGAAGATGGGAAGAAATGGATCTGCCCACATTTAGAGCACAAATGTTTCTACCATTCTACAGTCTCCCATGCCTCAGAAGTGCAAGGATCTAGGCACTTTCACTGTCCCATGCACCATAGGCAATTGCACATTTGCAGATGCTATGCTGGATTTGGGTGCCTCAATCAATGTCATGCCTTCATTTGTGTACAGATCATTGAAGCTTTGGGATTTGAAGCCAACCAATGTGGTCATTCAATTGGCAAATTGGAGAACTACGTAGCCACTTGGTGTCTTGGAGGATGTGCTTGTCCAGGTCGACAAGTTGATATTCACTATAGACTTCTACATTTTGAATATGGAGGATGAGTCTTCCATTAATGGCTCCACTTTTATTCTGGACAGACTCTTCTTGATGACAGTTAGGACGAAGATTGACGTGCATGTAGTAACGCTCTCCACGGAGTTTGGTGATAATGTGGTGTAGTTTAACATTTTTGATTCCATGAAGCATCCAACAGAGAACCATTCTCTTTTTTGTTTATATGTGATTGATTATATGGTTGTTAGCTACATGGATTTGCCTTCTGATTTGGAGGAACTAGTTGAGTTTGCTAATTTTGATTGTGGCTGTAATGCTGCGTCTATTTGTGCTATTTGTGTAGAGATTGAAGTTTCTATTGTTGCAAATGCAGACTTAGTGGTGGATGATAATGTTGCTATTCCAGATGTCGTGCTAGCTGATATCAGGGTGGTTGCAAACAAGCCCCCTTTGCCCTCTTTTGTGCAGCCACCAACATTGGAGCCGAAGCCCTTGCCGGATCATCTAAAGTATGCCTATTTAGAGGCAGATGCCCAGCTCCCTATGATCATTTCAAGCACTCTCCAGCCTGACCAAGTGGAGAAGTTGATGACAGTCTTGAGAGATCATAGGAGAGCCATTGGGTGGACGCTAGCTGACCTCCCTAGAATTAATCCAGCCATCTACATGCATAGAATTTTGTTAGAGGGGGAATTCAAGCCAGTGAGACAACCACAAAGACGTCTCAATTCTATCATCCAGGATGTGGTGAATAAAGAGGTCATGAAGTTGCTAGTAGCAGGGATCATTTATCCCATCTCAAATAGCAAGTGGGTCAGTCTTGTTAAAGTGGTCCCTAAGAAGTTTGGCATTACTGTTGTGAAGAACCAAGACAATGAGTTGGTTCCGATTAGAGTATAGACTAGTTGGAGAGTATGCATAGACTATAGGAGACTCAACCTGGCCACTTGCAAAGATCACTATTCTCTTCCATTCTTTGATCAGGTCTTGTAGAGACTAGTAGGGAAGACCTACTATTGCTTCCTAGATGGATTTTCAGGTTACATGCAGATTCACATTGCACCAGAAGACCAACACAAGACCACATTCACTTGTCCATTTGGCACTTATGCTTACTCCAAGATGCCATTCAACCCATGCAACGCCTCAGGCACCTTTCAGAGGTGCATGGTAAGCATTTTTTATGATTTACTTGAGAGTTGCATGGAGGTGTTTATGGATGATTTTACTGTTTATAGTTCCTCATTTGATACATGCTTAGAGAGCCTAATTAGAGTTTTAAATTGATGCCTTGAGACTAACCTTGTGCTAAATTTTGAAAAATGTCATTTTATGATATCTGAGGGGATAGTGTTGGGTCACCTAGTGTCTAGTAGGGGTCTTGAGGTCGATAAGGCCAAGATAGATGTCATTTCTTCTCTCCCTTACCTCGTGTCTATGCGGGAAGTTCGGTTTTTTCTTAGACATGCAAGTTTCTATAGAAGGTTCATCTAGGGTTTCAGCAAAATTGCCTTGCCCCTGTCCAACTTGCTTTAGAAGGATGTGGAGTTTCTCTTTGACCAATCATGTCAGGATGCTTTCCTGAATCTGAAGAAGAAGCTCATCACAGTTCCCATCATCCAACCACCTAATTGGGACCTTCCATTTGAGCTCATGTGTGATGCTTCCAATTTTGCACTTGGGGCGGTCTTAGCTTAGCGAGTGGACAAACTTTCACATGTCATAGCCTATGCCTCTCGCACCTTGGATGTCGCACAGGTTAATTATACCACCATAGAGAAAGAGCTTTTAGCTATGGTATTTGCACTAGACAAGTTTTGTTCATATCTATTGGGCTCCAAGGTCACTGTCTTCTTTGACCATGTGGCTTTGAGATACTTATTGAAGAAGCCCAATGCCAAACCAAGATTGATCAGGTGGATGCTTCTTCTTTAGGAGTTTGACATAGAGATCAAGACAAGAGTGGAGTAGAAAACTTGGTGGCTGATCATCTGAGCAGGATTGAGAGAGACCCTGAGTCTCTTCCTATTAGGGATGATTTCCTTAACGAGCACTTGATGGCAATGGAAACACATGGATCTACACTATGGTTTGCTGATATTGTGAATTATTTTGATGTGGACATCAAAGCCCATGACAACCACCAGACCCAAGCCCATGACCAGATGGAAGCCCAAGACCCGATACAAGGCATAGGAGGGCCCATGACAAGAGCAAGAGCTAGAAAGGCCCAAGAAGCTTTGGAAGCTATGGTGACTATTCTGAGGGCAGTTCAAATGTAAGGAGAGGCCCAACACTTGGAGGCCCACAAGAGAGAGTTGCTAGTCCTATCCGTTGATTGCTTGGAATGAAGGCCCACTTACAGACTTAGTCTTTTAATTAAAAAAATAATAATGTTAAAGTGCTTGCAGCTAGTTTTGAGCCATTGACCTCAAACTAAACTTTGCCTCACTTTAACCACTAAGACATATTAGCTATGTTTGTAATGTTGGGATTTTACATTTCTCTTATTTTGTTGAGAACAAATTTGTATAAATCATTTGGAACTGAATGAAAATGGGGATGCTGATTGTTTTGTCAAAAGAGAGAATTGTCTCTGCTAGGGTTCTTCCTTGAACCAATTGATCTTATCAAGAATTCCCTAAATTCTTGTGGCGATCCCTAGGCTTATCAAACATCATTGTTTGTGGCGCCTATCCTGTTCTTTGTTCTTTCCCATTTGTGTTTTTCTTCGTTTTCGCATTTCCCGATTTGTGCCTTCAGCCCGATTTTTCTCAGGTTCGTTCTGTACGTTTTACGTATCCTTTTTGAGTGTTTCTTGACCCAAAATTGCAGTTCAGAACGTTATCTTTCTCCTCGATTTGGAATCGCTCAAATCCGAGTTCTGTAGACCGAGATACGATCAAGAGTTAGAATTCATTCTGGGTTGCTGTTGGTGCGCGAATTCCATCCTAGAAGATCCAATTCGAACCAAGCATGTGATTTTCCCATCATATTTGGTTGCTAGTGTTTTACCCCCATAGGCATCTCGTAATCAGATTGCTAGGTTGAAGAGTGATGCCAAGTATTATGTGTGGGACAATCCTTATTTGTGGAGATTTGGTAGTGACCAAGTGATTCACAGATGCATACTAGATCAAGACATCCTGTCAATCCTATATTTTTGTCATGCCTCCCTTGTGGGAGGACACTATGGATTGCACCGGACTGCACAAAAGGATTTGGACTCTAGGTTCTACTAGCCCACCATTTTCAGAGATGCTTGGGAGGCCGCCTTGACTTGTGAGCAGTGTCAGAGAGCGAGAGTAGCCATCACTCGTAAGCATGAAATACCTTAGCAACCCATCCTCTTCTATGAGGTTTTTGATGTTTGGGGTATTGATTTTATGGGACCTTTTCCTCCTTTTGGTTATTCTTATGTTTTACTTGCTGTGGACTATGTCTCTAAGTGGGTGGAGGCTAAGGCCACTAAGACTAATGACTCTCAAGTTGTTGTGGATTTTGTCAAGTCTAACATCTTTTGCAAGTTTGGTATGCCTAAAGTGATACGAAACCCCTTCATGAAATTTTGAACAAGCTGTTTTAGGGCACAAAATCAGACTGCGCTTAGGATAATGTCGTAACTCGCAGCCCAGAAGTCCGATTGCGGCGATTCCAAAACGAGGTGAACACTCACGTTCTGAACTACGAAAAAGACTCAAGAAACGCTAAAATTGGACACGTAAAATGTGAGATATGGGCCAGAGAAAAATCGAACAGAAAATACCGAATTGAAATTAGAACGTGAATTCAGAGATGACCAGTGAAAAGGAACAAGAGGGTTACTGGTTTTTAGGGCGCCACAAACCTGGGTTTGATAAGCCAACAAGGAAGATCGCCACAAGAATGTGAATTCTTGATAAGATCAAAGGTTCAACCAAGAACCCTAGCAGAGAGATTTTCTCACAAGTCTGAACAAAATATCATTCTGATTTCTTATTGATCTCCAATTGTTTTAATACATTTCAGCTTAGGAGTTTATGCACTACACTTAAGCAAACAAAAGAAAAAAACAAAACTCTTAAGGACAAGCGTTTCTGACATGTAGTAGCGGTCAAGAATAACAAATCCTTATAAAAAGACTTGGGTTCTAATCCTACCGTAGCCAAAATATTTATTATTTTATTTTATTTTATATACAGCCACACTAAAAAGAAAATAACCCCAAAAGCAAATTAAAAGTCTTGTTATTCAGATTGGCTCTTCTCACTCCAAGTGGGCTATGCATGTCAAAACTTTATTCTCCAAGTGTTGGGCTTCAGCAGATTGTTGGGTTTCTAATAGATTAGTCACCACTTGTTGAAGAGCTTCCTTCGCTTTCCTAGCCCTTGCCCTTGTCATGGGTCCCCCAAGTCCTCCAAGTGCCTCATTTTCTTTGTCCCTATCTGTGTTCCCATCATAAAGCCATCATTAGTGACCAGGGGACCCACTTTTGCAACAAGACCATGGCAACTTTGCTTCATAAGTATGGGGTTGTGCATAGAGTTACCACAACTTATCATCCCCAAACTAATGGGCAAGCCGAGGTTTTCAATAGAGAGATGAAGCAAATTTTGCAGAAGCTGGTGCACCCCAACAGGAAGGATTGGAGCAAAGTTCTTGAGGATGCTCTATGGGCTCATAGGACAACTTACCGGGCACCGATTGGAATGTCTCCTTATCGGACTATCTTTGGTAAGTGTTGTCATCTACTTGTGGAGATTTAGCATTGTGCATATTGGGCTGTGAAGAGTACCAACCAACCTAGCATTTGACCAAGCAGGATTTGAGAGAAAGTTTCTTGAGGAGCTTCGCTTGGAGGCCTATGAGAATTCCAAGAACTACAAGGAAAAGGTGAAGTGCTTCCATGACAACATGCTTTTGAGGAAGGGGTTCAAAGTGGGCCAAAAGGTGCTTTTGTTTAACTCTCGCCTGAAGCTCATAGTTGGCAAGCTTTGTTCTAGATGGGATGGACCATATGTTGTTAGTAATGTGTTTCCCTATGGAACTGTGGAGATCAAAGATGAAGTTACAGACAAGATTTGGAAGGTCAATGGTTACCAAGTGAAAGAGTTCCACGAGAATCCTAGAGTGGAGGAGAGTGTGGAGGACCTTTCTTTGGTCAAGCTCACCTTTTTAGAAGCGAAGGTCTTTGCACCTTGATGTGCCTTCTTACCATACTTTACACTTGTTCTTTTGCTCTTGATTGATTTACTTTCATTGAGTACAATGTGTGATTTAAGTGTGGGGGTGTGGGGGTGTGGGTTTTGAGTTTTTTGTTGTTTATTGAGTGTTTGCATTTTCTTTCATTTGGTGTTTGTTTGCTTGCTTTCCATTAGATTCTTGATTTGCTTGATTGTGAGAAGCTACATCATTCTTGGTTGAGAGGTTTCATGACTTGATTTGGATACACTTTTGCATCTTTAGTTTTATGAGTAGACTTGGAAATTTTGATTGTGAACTCATTTGTGATAGATTGCTTACCTTTGTGAGTTTGACCTTTGTGTGATTGCACTCATGTTGATAGTTACTCTGAATTTTGTCTTGTCTCTTTTTGATGTTTCTTGTTGCACATGCATTATTGAGATAATTTAGGCCTTCTTTCTTTTAGCTACTAGCCAAATAGACCACCTTGCCTACTTTCCACTTGTTTCCCCCTTTGTGCCATTCGTCCTTTGTTTCTTTTTGTAGCTCATTACAAGCCTTGGCCTGAAAAACCATGATTCACCCCTTTCCTTAGGGATTGGAGGAGCTTTGGAATTGTTTTGGGAATGGTTCATAATAAGTGTGGGAGGGTGTCTCAAGTTTTTGTACCCTAAACCATGGATTTTGATTTTTGAGTAAGTGGTTGGTTAAGTTCACAATTTTGATCTTGGGAAGTGAGGAAAATACATATACATTGACGCATATGCAGCAAAAAAAAAAGAAAAAAATGAAAAGGATATAGAAAAAAAAAGAAAAAGAAAAGAAATAGAAACATAGAAAAAATGGAGAATAGGAGAAAAATGAAGTGGTTTTGATTCTTTGGTTTGGGATTGGGATACTCTTCTTATGTTTATTGATTCATTCCCCATTGCTCCCCTTTTCTCTTTGGTTTTAGCCTAAAAATCCTTCTCTCATCCACCCTTTGCCTTTGCCTCATTACATCCCTTAATAAAGCCCTCTTAATCTTTAATTGCATGTGTTTCAAGTATGGAAATTAGGGACTTGCCAAGATTTGGGTGTGCTATTTGCATGATGTATTGAGGGTAGACACAAGCCCATACACATGAGAGTTCATTTCATATCATCATATCTTGTGAGTGTGTATCTTGAGAGGATTCTATCACTTTTGATTCGTTTTCTATTTTTCCTTGTCTCTTGTTTGCTTTGGGTGTTGGAAGTGTATTCATTAATTGTTTGATCCCTTGATTCTTGGAATGTTTGTCTTCTATCTCACTTTTGTGCAGTTTTGGGATTCATTGGAAAGTGATCTTTGTTTTGCTTTTGTTCTTTTGCTCTTGGTTCAATAATTTAGTTTTGCCTAGGAGTGCAATTGTTCAAGTGTGGGAGTATTTGATAGAGTGTATTTTAGCATAGTCTAGAGTTGCATTTAGCATAGTCTAGACATGTTTTATACCTCATTTTGACCATTTTAGTTGAGTTTTGTGAGATTGGGTCGTTTTGGGCCCAAGTGCCTAAGATTGCTATTTGTCATGTTTTATTGATGTTTTTGACACTGTCCCTTATGCAGACCATAACTTTTGACGCAGCTCTCCTATTTTGATGATTCCTATCCTGTTTGAAAGCTAAGGAGGATATATACAATTTTGTGTCTCATAAGAATTGGCTAATTCAGACGTTTCAGGGTTCAAATTTGGGATTCTATATTACGGTCTTGCACTTGTAATAATTCTGCGTTTTAGTTTGTAACTAGGGACCATTTGGTAATTGTAATTGGTCAAGGTAGCTTTTATTTAGTGGGTTTCAGACCTTGTGGGGGGGACCACGATTTTGGCCTTTTGTTTTTAGCCTTTCCCCTTTTAGAAGATAACAACAACACTATTACATTGAATAAAAATTTCACATTTGCTCTCTTCTCTCTCTTCTCTTCTTTTCCCTTTCTCCCTCATCAATCTCGTGCAGCCCCTTTGAAGCCACCATGAAGATCTTCATGGAGGGCTAAATCCCCTTTGCAACCCAAGAATCATGTGCTTGTGGATAAATATGAGTTCCTCTATTCTCAATTTTGAATTTTGCTCATGAAAACCCTTTCCCCCCTTTTTCTAATTCTCAATTTCCTTGTTTAATGTATGGTAATGATTAGATTAGGGAATTGAAATCTGAATTTGGGTCAATTACAATCGATTGATTGTGATTTAATACGATACGTGTTTGAATTTGGGAAAACTAGGAATGCGATAGTAATCCGGATTTTTCCGAATGCATGTAAGGTGATTGCCTTAAATTTCGTATTGTTGGGAATTTTATGAGTATGAATTTGACTTATCCTTGTTGGAACTGTGATTATTTCTCCATAAGCATAGGTTCTTGAGTTATATCTCTTTGATTTTGTTTTCGTTTATTGTTTAGAAAGTTATTCTGTTGCTTTAATTTTTGAAAATCACACAAAATCCCCCCTATTTTGAACTGAATGCAAGGTGTTTGGTGAATTGTATCTTTGAGAAAATGACTTGAGTTAGCCTTATATTGCAAATTTTATTAGGGAACTTAGTTGCTTTTGACAGCGTGTTCAATGTGCTCCGTCACAGATAGATTTGGTACCTTGCAATGGGGTCATAGCTCTGCTACATCTAGCAGCAATAAGAGATATTTTGATGATCCTATGATCAATGTGGCTCTAAATTTCCAAGACCCTATATTTAGTGACTTTGCTGGATCACAAGTCCCTTCCACCCCTCCTAGATAGATCTCTGAGCAGACTAATGAGGATATGAAGCACGTCAATAAATTCTGGGCAGATCGTGTAGTAGAAGATATTAATGACCATGAAACCCTTGATGATGATGGGTTTACATGTGTGGTCTCCAAAGTTAATAAAAAGAAAAACAAGCAATTTGAGGCAGACAAAAAGAGATATAACACTCGTGGGTGTAAAATTACCAATCTACAATGAAGGTTCTCTTCTGGAATATTAGAGGTTTGGGTAACTCAGCCTTTAGACTTGTTCTTAAAAAACTCTGTTTGCTTCATAATCCTGATTTGGTTTTTCTTAATGAGCCAAAAATACAACAGTCTTCTTTACCTATTAGATTTCTTTCATCCTTGCACCTAAATTTGTTTGCTGTTAACACTAAACCTCTCCCCTCTCTTTGGTGTTTATGTAAAACTAATCTATCAATTTCTTGGGTTAGTTGTTCTTATCAATTTATTGCGGTTAGTATTAGTCAAGGTAGTTGCTTGTCATATTTGGCTAGTATGTATGACTCTACTAATTATGTCTTAAGGAGATCTCTCTGAAAAGACTTATCTCTTTTGCAAGCCAGTTTTCTTGGAAATTGGATCTTCATTGGATATTTCAATGCTATTTTAGGAGCACATGAAAAACTTGGTGGTTTGGCCCCTTTAAGATCCTCTTGCCAAGACTTCACCAACTGGACTAACTCCAATTAGCTCCTACACCTTGCCACTAAGGGCAGATTTATCACATGGCACAGTGGTAGAATTGGAAAGCACCATGTTGGCATGAGATTAGATAGGGCAATTTGTAATTCTTCTATTTTAAATTCTTAGGATTTTGTTATCTGCTATTCTCTCTCTAAACTTCAATTAGAACATCATCCCTTGTTACTATCTCTGCAAAATAACACCTCAAAGAGGCAGAGTCACTTTCAATTCCATTCCATGTGGGCTCATCATCCTATCTGCCTTCGGGTGGTCAAATTGGCTTGGACCACTACTATCAATGGTTGTCCAATGTTGGTTCTCAAGCTCAAGTTACAGGCTGTTAAAGCTGCCCTAAAAGTTTGGAATAAAGAAGTCTTTGGTAGGTTACAGTAGCAGGTTTTATCTGTTGCCTCCAAGCTTGATCTGATATAGCAACAACTTGAAGTGGTTGACTTACCTGAAGATTTGCATAAGCAACACCTTCAAGCCCAATCTCTTCTTCAGCAGGCTCTATTCTTTGAAGAGGCTTTCTAGTTAGAAAAATCCAAAATTAAATGGGCCACTTTGGGTGATAGGAACACCTCCTATTTCCATAAACATGTCTCTATTAAAAAAGCATCCAAGCACATTTCAACACTTGTCAAAGATGGCACTCTCCTTCAATCTGATCAAGAAGTCAATGATCATATAATTAATTTTTTTTCGAATCTCTATGCTTTAGCTAACTCATGCACCAATAATCCTATGGTTTCTATAGTCATCCCCTCTCTGGTTACTTTTGAAGAAAATGCTAGTTCAACCTAGTCTCCCTCTTTTGTTGAAGTCAAAAAAGTTGTGTTTGCCATGAGTGTCTCTAGTGCCCTTGGCCTTGATGGGTTTGGGGGCTGTTTTTATCACACATTTTGGGACATCATAGGCAGAGATGTTTTCAAATCTACTAGATAGTTTTTCTGTTAGCATTGGCTGCTGCCTGGCATTAACTCTAACCATGTTGCTCTTATTCCCAAGTTTTCTAATGCTTGTAGGCTGGAGGACTTTAGACTTATAGCTATGGGTAATTTTCAGTTTAAAGTAATAACTAAAGTTATTGCTGACAAGTTGTCAAATATAGCTAAAAGAGTGATCTCTCCTCAGCAAATGGAATTTATCCCTGACCGAATGATCACAGAATGCATTGCAACTACTTTTGAAGCTATTAAATTAGATGTGACTAAAGCATTTGATACATTCAGCTGGTCTTTTCTTTTGTAGGCTTTGTGATGTTATGGTTTTAACAATGTTTTTTGCAAGTGGATCTTTCTTATTTTGAAATCTGCCAGGCTTTCTTTTCTTGCTAAGGGCGCTACAGTTGATTATTTTGCCTGCACCAGGGGAGTACGACAGGGTGACCCTTTATTACCTCTTCTCTCTTTTTTTTTTTTTTTTTTTTTGCAAAGGATGCTTTAAACATAGAAATCTCTTATTTGGTGCAGAATCAATTTTTTACTCCCATGATGGCTTCTTGATCACATTTGTTTCCTACACATGTCTTCTATGTGGATGACATCATCATTTTCTGTAAATGCCATTTTTATGTTGGTAGGATCTCGAATTCCCAACTCTGTCAGCTTCAACAAGGGCTTGGCTTTGAACCAGGTAGCCTTCCATTCAAATACTTAGGTGTTCCAATTTTTATTGGCAAGCCTAATAATCTATATATCTCAGACCAATTGCTTACAAAATCAAGTCTAAACTTTCATCCTGGGCTGGCAAATTGCTCTCCTTCATGGGCAAAGTACAATTGATTAATTTAGTCATTACGAGAATGTTATTTTTCAGCTTACAAGTTATTCTTGTCTAGTAAATCTCTTAAAAACTGTGGATAGATGGATTAGGAATTTCCTTTGGATAGGGGATATCAACAAGAAAAACATGGCCATTGTTGCTTGGCATATGGTATGTAAACCCACTCAAGAAGGGGGTCTTGGCATTCGTTCTATCTCCAAACTGAACCAAGCAGCCATGGTTAAAATTTTATGGCAAATGCTTCACTCCACATTGAATTGGGCTGTCATGATGCAAGCCAAATTTCTTTCTAATGGACAGCAACTAACCACCTACAAACTGTCATCTATTTGGGTTTCCATCAGGAGGCAATGGAATTTGGTTCAGCAAAACACCAATTGGATTATTCAAAATGGTCATTTGCCAAATTTTTAGCTTGATAGATGGTGTACCTTTGAACCTATTGCTGATATATTGGGCCTGCCTATTTCCTATAGAAAAAAATTGAAATCTCATGTGGCTGACATGGTTCTACATCAACAGTGGTCTATCCCTCATGCTATAGAATCTCACATCCCCTCTCTTAGGGAATCTCTACCTCAATCAGTCCCAGATGATCTGGAGAATGACTTACTTGTGTGGGGTCCATTTAAAAATGGAAACCTAACTTTTAGTGAGGCATATAATTTCATATCCCCTGTTGGACAATTGTTGCCATGGGCTAAGGTTGTCTGGTCCTACACAACACCTATTTCCAGGAGTTTTGTATTATGGAGAGGCACGTCACTACTCTACTTAACTGCATCTAGACAGACATAATGTTCAGTGTCTGCCTCTGCCCCAGATTTCAATTTGAACCAAGGGAAGTGCATCTATCTGCTGTTAAAAGAATATTCAAATATTTAATTGGTACTTCTAATCTTGGTCTCTGGTTCAAAAGGCGGAAAGAGTATAAGTTGATAGGCTATTGTGATGCTGACTATGCTGGAGATAAAATTGAAAGAAAAAACACCAGTAGAGGTTGCCACTTCATAGGAGGTGACATGGTGTCATGGCTCAGCAAGAAGTAAGGAACAATAGCACTTTCAACAGCAGAAGCAGAATACATTTCAGCTGCAAGTTACTGCTCTCAGATATTGTGGATTAAGAATCAACTTGAAGACTATAACATATTTGAGAGTAACATTCCTATCTTTTGTGATAATACTGCTGCTATATCTCTTTCGAAAAATCCAACCATGCACTTTAGAGCCAAGCATATAGAAATAAAACATCATTTCATAAGAGACCATGTTTAGAAGGGGACCATTAATTTGGAATATGTCAAGATAGATGATCAGCTTGCTGATATTTTTACAAAACCCCTTACTGAGGAAAGACTGATCTTTTTAAGAGAAAAGATTGGGATGGTCTGGGTGACTTAAATGTTTTATCATTATTTACTGTACAATAAGTAGAACTAAGGACACATCATCTGGCGTGATACTTAAGTGAGGCATGTGCATGTCACATGTTTCGCGCTCAAAATATGAGCCAGACCATGTGGATTTTTGAAAATGTTTTTGTAACTTAAGCATTTGCTGGGTTTTGAGTCATTAAAGCCTAAAACGCACATTCAAGTCTGTCTTAAATGTGTCATTTTAATCATTCCCTAATCGTACCATCATATTTAATGCATAGTCATTACCTATTCTAGCCTACTGTTGCAAAATGTATACCCCAAGCTTTCGAAAATACTCATCTCTCTCACCCATTCTCTCTACAACCAAGAACTTCAAGAAACCTTAAACACAAATCCTCTCAATGGCCAAAGGTAACTTGACCAAGGGTTCTTCCTCCTCCCAACAACCTACCTCACCCTCATCCTCTCATGCTTCTGATGAGCATGTTGAAGATGTCATGCCAGAGTCTATGACAGACACCAACAGCTCTGCGTCCAACATTGATCCAGAAGTGAGAAGAGAACGCAACCTCAATGACGTAGAGAACATTCTAATCAAGCCACAAGGTTCCTACACTGGGAACATTCACGTGGAGTACTACATTGATATACCCTACCTTAAGGAACATGGCCTTAACATCTCAAGGCATTTCAAGTTCACCGAGATCAGGGGCTACTTCAATGATCGCCAGAAGATTGCCCCTGGACTCATCAAACAGTTCTGGACAAATGCTACGATCAAAGGAAACTAGATTGTTAGCAATGTCTTTGGGTGTAACATCACTGTCTCTCCCTCCTCCATTGCTCAAGATATTGGGTGCGAATTGCACTCCAACTACTACACAGAGGGATGGGACTCTGAAATTGATGAAGGGACAGTAGAAAGGTTCATTCTTGGACCTAACTATGAGGTGGCCAAGAATGCCAAGAAGTTGCACCTAGCCAACTTCCCACCTCTGACCAAGTTGATGCTAAACATCATCAACAAGACCATCTTGCACAAGATTGGGTCTAGGGATCATCTGCCTGCCCTTCACAAATACATCCTCTACCACGTCATCAGAAGGATTCCATTCAACCTTCCACACACACTCTTCTACAACCTGGTCAGCCACATTCAATATTTGTCAACCTCTGTCACCACATACTACACAACCCTGATAAACAAGATTCTCTGGGATGCTCATCGTTACAAAAGACTATACAGAGAAATTCAATCAAGACGTCTGGATGAGATGACGTACATGAATGCGGAAGGCCCATTCGGTCGTCTGGGTCAGATGAAGAGATAGTTGCTCTATCTCCTAAAGCGTTTGTTGTTCCCTCATGGGACAACAGACCATTCAGTCTGGACGACAACACTCCTTTGTCCAAATTTAGAGAATACACACCTCTTCCTCCTCCTTCCTCAGGCTCCTGGCATCAAAAGATGATGTAAAGATTCTCACCGTGCTATGTGGGAGAGAATGTTGAGTCTACAGCATATAGAGAAGAGACTCAGTTGGAGCCAGCTGTAGAGGACTCAATTGTTGTTGTTGTCAAGGAAGCACCACTGAAGAAGCTTCCCCCTCTGTAGATTGATCAAGGGATCATACCCTTTCAGAGGCCACTTCACAACACCACTCTTCTGGATACTACTGAAGATGATGCCAATTTAGCAAGCAGGCTACAGCAAGAAGAGTATGCCTTTGCCATCCCTCTGATGCGTCAGTTAGTGCATGAGATTGCACACTAGTACAACTGCATGAGAGAAGGATTAGACTACTTCACAATGGAACCAACCCTACCAGTTGAGCTGACAAAAGATGAGAAGAAGCAACTAGAGGCCACTGTTCAATGCATCATGATGCATTGTACTATTTGTCAAGACCAAAGGTCTCTATTCGCCCTCCTCGGCTGATCACACGAGGAGTCCCTCCCATTCATCCAAACTTCCAAACCACTTGTGCTGAATACAAGGCTCTATGCAATTAGAAGTTTCAAGGTAAAGCCCCCAGACAGTTGTATCCTCCAAGCCTGCACATTTTTGAAGACACTGATATACGTGTCGCTCTAGACCGTATAGTCACTAGGCTCCCAACTATCAACCCCAACAAGTTGAAGGGGAAGAAGATTGCAAGAGCAAACAATCTTCCATAGCACATACTAGACATTGAGCCTCTGCCTCAATAGGAGCATGTTCTGCCACCAGAGAACACAGAAGCAAATGCTAGCATTTACTGGCAGAATGTGATGAGTAATATGCTTCACACCACAGGATCATCCAATCTCTCAAAAGAAGAAAAGCAGAAGATTGACATTATTGGTGAAGGCTCCTCTTCCCCTAGTAGTTTCATTCATGTGTCAGACACAATGGTAGTGCCCACTCTGTTGACCCCTCATACTCCTGGAGATGAAAAGGAAGTTGAGAGGATGCTTGTTGAGTACAAAGTTGCTCAAGCACTGATAGCTGCAGCTAAGGCAACATCTGAAGCAACTAAAGAAGCAAGAATCTTGGAAGAGGCTACCAGACTAAGAGCTATGTTAGTTGCTCAAGAAGAACAAAGAAGACTTAATAATCTGGCTCAAGAGCAGAAGGCCAAGGAAGAAGAAGAGAAAAAGCTCAAGGAGTTGACCTTGAAGCAAGAGGCTGAGGCAGCTCAGGCTGCTGCACTTGCTACTAAGCAAGCTGCAGACTTGGCTGAAAAGTTTGCAGAATCCACACTAGCTTAAGAGTGCACTAATCTAGTGTCCACTCAGTCCAGGTCAAGTACTCCAATTGCAGCCCTACCACTAAGTGCTGCAGTACAGTCAAACCCTTCTACCTAACTTAGTTGCCCTTGAATCTACATTGGAAGCCAAGCTGGGATCAAGAATATCTAATAAAGTTGCTGTTCAAGTCCAAGCTCAACTGAATGCCAAATTAGACGAGCAAAGAGCTAGCATCATCAAGGAGGTGACACTTGCCTTCAATGCCTCCATTGTTGCCATTCTTACACCTAGACTTGCGACTACTCAAGCTCCACCGCCATCAGAAGATCCTCCTGCAATAGAAGCACCATCAGAAACTAGAGAATCCTCAACCAAACAGTCAAACCCTCACTGTGATGACATTTTCTACTCCATCCTCCACCTTTTTGTTTATGACAAAGGGGGAGAAAATTTTGGATGTAAAAAATATTAACAGACAATGCTTGAGTTTATTTTAATAAAATAGTGATTGATTCACTAATTTTTTTTACTCAATTCATTTACTATCTATTATTATCCGCTTTAATTATTTCATGCCTTAATTTGTCATATGCATTTGCATGATAGACTCAGGGGGAGTTCATCATGTTAATAACTGCGCATACTTAATTGTCATGAAATAATTCACACTCTGAATAACACTCTAATATATAAATGTATGTGATTTATTGTCTATTAAATCAAAATTATAACATGAGTTGTCATCATCAAAAAGGGGGAGATTGTTAGAACTAAGACATTTGATGATGTGTGACCCCTAATACCTTGATAAGTTTTGATGATAACAAATGTGATAATACTTTGATCAACTAATGATTTCAGATTAAGTGATTTCAGGAAATAAAGTAAGAATAGACAATGGTATAATCACTCTAACTCTCACTTTTGTCTTAACCATCTGATAACTAATGATGATTAAGTCACACACTATAAATGCTTGAAATCAAACTAAAATAAAGTTCTCAAAAAGACCATGAATATCTTGGAAGGACTCATGCAAGTCTAAGACCAGACCATACAATAGTCTCGGACAGACCAAGTGAAGTCTAAGACCAGACTATGCATATGTACTAGACCATACTATGTATGGAACATGGTTAGACAACGCATTGCTAAGCCAGACGATGTTTGATGTTAAGCCAGACGATGTATGATGCTAAACCAAAAGATGTCTTATGCTAATCCAGACGATGTCTAAGGCTGGGACAGACCATATTCTTCATTCTAGATCATAGTAAGTCAGACCAGACTATGTCTATTAAGCCAGACGTTGTTTGTGCACAAACAGACCGTAGTAAGTCAGACCAGACTATGTCTATTAAGCCAGACGTTGTTTGTGCACAAACAGACCGTAGTAAGTCAGACCAGACTATGTCTATTAAGCCAGACGTTGTTTGTGCACAAACAGACCGTAGTAAGTCAGACCAGACTATGTCTGACGCTGTCTGTGTAGGAACAAAATGAAGTCTGTCATATGTGCTGAGGAATATGTACTTTATAACTAATTCTTTACTCAAATAAAGCCACTGCCGTATCAAAAAGAAAGGGAGACTTTCTTTAACATTACTTTCTTCGATTCCTCGTATTACTTGCATGTCTCATACTATGTAAAGTGTGTAGGTACAGCCAAAATAACCAATCAACATTGGGATGCACACTTTTAGCTAAAAGACAAACTGCAACAGAGACAAAGACCTGCTCCTGTCACATCAAGCACAGTCAAAGCTACTTCAACACTCTACTGTGTGAGACAACGGAAAGAAGTCTTCTCCAACATTCAATTCATGAAGCTCACTATATAAGGATGCCTTCATGCAACGAGAAAAATAATGAATAAGAACAAAATAATTCAAATCAATGTAGACTGCAAGCAAAAGCACTCTAAGAAAAAGCTTTGAACACGAGCTGAGAGAAAAGGAGAACACTATCTTCTATAAGCTCATAAAGATTCAAATTTTGTTTGTATCCTCTCTTTGAGAGTTATCTGAATCTTGTACATTATTGTATAGAAAGCCAGGAGTGGCTTAGTGATAAAAGAATACTTGGGAAGTATAATCTCATGGGGAGATTCATACTTGTAACCAGGAGTGGTTTAGAATACTTGTAGCTAGCAGTGGCATAGAGAATACTTGTAGCCAGAAGTGGCAGTGAAGAATACTTGTTTTGTAATTAGTTGATTATAGTGGAACCCTTTAACAGTTGATAAAGGAGAACTGGATGTATAAAAACAAGCTCTCATTTGCTGTCTTGTGATTACTATATTCATCTTACTTGCTGTGCTCTTTTGAAAAGATTTCCCAAACTTTGCTTTACAAGGATATATTTGCTGGTTTGAACTTACTTATCTCCAAGAAAGCAATTTGTGAACTAATAATGTTTAAAAGAGTTTTTAACACACTATTCAACCCCCCCTTCTAGTGTGTTCTAGTGTATTTCAATTTGGGATACAATAGAAGTAACCCATGAAGGCACGTCAGAGGTGAGATGATCTAGAAAGAACACTCTCATACAAGAATATAAGACATTCCGGATGCTGCCTTGTGAATCTATCTCTAGCTTTCAAATGAGATTTACTCACATTGTGAATCACCTCAAAGGCCTCAGAAAAACATTTGAAGATGAGGAGATGAACGTCAAGATCTTGAAGAACATGAATAGAATGTGGCAGCCAAAGGTTACAGCAATTTCAAAAACACGCGATATGGCTACCATGACTAATGCTGAGCTGTTTGGAAAGTTCAGAGAACATGAGATGGACATAACCCGAATGAATGAAGAAGAGCACAAGGAGAAGAAATCAAAAGCATAGCCTTGAAAGCTGAAAAACAACATTTAGATCAAAGTGAAGATGATGATGATGAAAGCAACTCAGATTCAAAAAATTGACTCTCATAGCAAGAAAATTCAAAAAATTTCGGAAGAAAAAGAAAGATTTCAAAAATCCCAAAGGCAAAGGATATCCTCCTAAGAAGCTCGTGAAGAAAGGAGAATCATCCTCAAAAAACTACATACGCTTCGAATGCGGGAAACCAGGACACATCAAAGCTAATTTTCCAAATATAAAAAAGAAGCATAGTGGAGAAAGAAAGAAGTTCAAAGGAAGCTCAAAGAAAAAGGGAGCATACATCACTTGGGAAGATAATGCATCCACTAATGAAGAATCGAAAAAATAAAGCAATGTAAGTATTTCTAATCTGTTAGGATCAGCCGGGTGACTATCAAGAGGGGGGGGGGGGGGATGAATTGATTGAACGTAAAATGATAGATTCTTTTTCCCAATAAAAGTTTTTCACCACCGCTCTTGAGGTTTTGATAAAAACGTTTTCAGAGCATGTTATATTGAATCAATAAACCATAAAAACAATCTCAGCTTATGATAGAATTAATTAGAACAATTAAACTTGATAAAGATCAAAAATTAAATTGACAAAGATTAAGGATAAAGAGATTGAGCCTGTTGATTTATACTGGTTCGATCAACCACCGATCTACATCCAATTCTCCCTTTCACCAAAGGGTTCCACTGTGAATTTGATTACATACACCATACACACACAATTCACAGCAAATCCTGATTTCACAACCTGAAACAAGAACCTAGAAAACTAAATGTGAAAGCACCATTCACCATCCAATTTCTAAACTCTAGAACAACACAATTCTAGAAGCAAAATTAGAAACACCATCTAATTTCTAAACAGCATCTAGGAACGAAATTCCTACAATGCAAATCAAACAAGATCAATGAAAAGATTCAAGAACGAAAACACCTTTGTGTGCTGATATATCTTGATATAAGATCAGTTGAGAAACTCCAATATGAGTATGTATAGCAGTCAAGAACAATCGCTTGAATCACCTCAGTTCATGAAAGAACAAGAGAGGAATATAACTGTATGGGCTCAGAGGTTTAATCTCAAATGGGTATAGCAGTAAAAGTAATATTGAGTTTTTCTGAAACTCAAGAGATTAAGTGATGTGCAAAAGAAAGACAGAGAATGTTCAAAGCAATATCAAATTTGAAAATCAAATCAAAGATTTGGATTTTGACAATTGAAAGAATGAAAAGATATTGTGAAAGTTGGTCTCTCTGCATAGAATGCTATGGGTTCAAATATATAGAATGGGTCAAAAAGATTCAGAGTTAGTTAGACAAAGAATGAATCTTGGAGATCTTTCAAAATGACCATTATACCAGATATAATCAATTGCAATATGGTGTAGTCAATTATCCCATGTATCAAAATATGATTTAAACTTGTTGTCATGTATTGTAATCGATTGCAAACAAGATAGAGCCAATTCTAAATCTTAAAGATCATCTAGTAATCGATTGCAATGGGATGGTAATCAATTGCAAATGAAATAGAGCAATTTTTGAACCTCAGAGATTGTCTTGTAATCGATTGCAGCTTGATGGTAATCGATTGCAATTGAAACAGAACAATATCTGAAATCTAAAATCAGCATTGTAATCAATTGCAATGGTTGGTAATCGATTAACCCAATACCATAGATGGTTCAAAACTAATTTGGCCATCTGGTAATCGATTCCCACAATGTGTAATCCATTGCAATTCTCAGAATAGGTTCCTAAGTAAGCAAATCATCTAATGATGTTAGATATAATAGAAAACATGGCAAATCAAGCATCAAGTAAGAACAGTATGGCTTAGTCTATAACAAACAATACAATGCTATCATCCATACATGTTATGGCATAAAATAGAAAATACTAGACTAAGAGAACGAAGAAGACTTAAGGTATGAAGATACAAAAAATCTAAAAAGAAGATGCATCAATCTTTAGTCTCCCCCTTTTGGGTTTTGAATACCCAAAAAAAATGTGCTTAAGTCTTTGAAGTGTACTTGTCTAAAATGTTTGCTAGACATAAAATTTTGGTTAGCTTAAAAACAGGACAACAAAGATTAGTAAACTTTCTCCCACTTTTTGGTTTTCAAATCACCAAAAGGTTAAGAATAGAAACAAATAATCTAGGAGAAAATAAATGAGTTATATATATCAAACTTAAGCCCATTTTGGATGCATCGCAATACACCACAAAGGGTTCACTAAGATTAGGCAAAACCAAAACAGGTGTAGAGGTCAGCCTCTTCTTAAGCTCTTGAAAGTTCTCCTCGCACTGGCTACTCTACACAAAAGCTTGACCTTTACGAGTCAATTGTGTCAAAGGCAAAGCTAACTTAGAGAAACCCTCTATGAACCTCCTATAGTATCCTGCTAAACCTAGAAAAATCCTAATCTCAAAAATTGACTTAGGTGATTCCCAAGCTAACACAACTTCTACCTTAGATGGGTCTACAACTATCCCTCCTTTAGATATGACATGTCCTAAGAAACTCACTTCCTCTAACCAGAACTCACACTTGGACAACTTAGCGTAAAGTTGTTTGTCTTTAAGTTGCATGAGTGTCTGCAACACAATCCTTAAATGCTTGGCATGCTCTACCTTAGTCTTAGAGTATACTAGGATGTCATCTATGAAAACCACAACAAAAGTGTCGAGGTAGGGGTGAAAGATCCTATTCATGTAGTCCATGAACACATCGGGTGCATTGGTCACACCAAAAGGCATAACCAAATACTCATAGTGACCGTAACAGGTCCTAAAAGCAATCTTTGGGACATCCTTAGACCTTACGCGGATTTGATGGTAATCGGACCTTAAATCTATCTTACTGAACACACAAGTTCCTACCAATTGGTCCATAAGGTCGTCTATTCTAGGAAGAGGGTACTTATTCTTAATAGTCACCTTGTTCAGTTGTCGGTAATCCACACATAATCTCATACTCCCATCCTTCTTCTTCACTAACAATACAGGTGCTCCCCATGGTGACACACTCGATCTCACAAACCATTTCTCTAGTAACCCCTCTAATTCCTTCTTAAGCTCATCCAACTCTATAGGAGACATTCTATAAGGCGCTATGGATATAGGTCTCGCACCAAGTGCTGGGTCTATGGAGAACTCAACCTCCCGCTCAGAGGGTAAACTATAAACATCCTTAGGAAACACTTCAGGAAAATCCAGCACTATTGGCATATTCTCAGTTATCATGTTGGTCTCAAGTTTCAAGGAAGCCATCATCAGGTATACTTGGGCACCCTCTTTCAAGGATGCCTCAACTTGGTTGGCAGTCATGATCTTGCATCCTTTCCCTCAATGGGCTCACCAAAGACAATGGTTTTATCAAAACAGTTTAAAAGGATGTGGTTGGAAGATAACTAGTCCATACCAAGAATAACATCCAACAGACTAAGGGGTAAACAGATCAAATCCACTGAGAACTCCTTACCAGAAACATGGACAATGGACATTGCAAACATACACTAGATGTAACAATAGAACCACTAGCAGGTGTATTGACAATCAATTCAAAACTCAAGGGAGACACAGGAAGCTTCAATTATCCAACACAAGCACGTGATATGAAAGAATGAGTTGCACCATAATCAAACAGAACCACTAAGGGATTTCCTCTTATGAGACACATACCTTGGATCAAGTTGTTAGACTTTGAGGCTTCAACACCACTAAGAGCAAAGACCCTTCCAGTGGTCTTAGGCCTGCTACCTTGAGAACTTTGGCCACTAGTACTCCTCTGGCCAACGTTGTTTCACTCTCTCTTGGGATTAAGGCAATCCTTCCCAATATGCCCTTGCTTCCCGCAATTGAAACAAGTCACCTCCTTGTCTGGACATTCACGGGCAAAGTGCCTATACTTCCCACACTTGGCACACCTTTGTGGGGTGGAAAGAACTGATCCCCCACTCCCACTAGTCTTGGATTGGCTCTCGATAGACTTTTGATTCATAAAACAATTACCATGTTGACTAGGTGGAACTGAATATGGCTTCCCACGATTCTAGTTGCCAAATATCTTCTCTCTTGTTGGACCCACATTTTTGTAATGGCCATCTTGATCTTTGGACGCAAGCCATTCACAAACTTCACACACTTAAAGCGCTCTCCACCTTCACGGTGGTAGTGAGGAAAGTACCTTGCCAACTCCTCAAACTTGACTGTGTATTCAGCCATAGTCATGCTCCCCTGCTTAAGTTCCAAGAACTCCATCTCCTTCCTGTTGCGGATATCTTCCGGAAAATACTTCTCCAAGAACACTTCCTTGAAGACGTCCCATGTAATCTCTCTAGCCTCTGCTACCATGCATTGATGGGTGTTCTCCCACCAATGCTCAACATCTTCAGTTAGCACGAAAGTGCCAAAAGTCACCTTCTATGCATCGGTGCACGCCATGGCTCAAAAGATCTTCTCAAGTTCTCGAATCTAGTTTTGTGCACCATCAGGGTCAGATACTCCCTAGAATGTTGGTGGATTGTTCCTCTGGAACTTATCCAACCCATGGAACTCAATAGCTCCACCACCTCCATTCTAATTCCCCACAGCCTGAGCTAAGGCTTGTAGAGCATCAGCAATGGCACGATCGTTCCTACCAGCCATGACTCCCTGCATAAACCAGAACTTTAGCACTGGAAGCAGCAAGTAATGAATACAACTACAAACAACAATAAAAGCATATAGGTCACAGATTACACATAGGAAACATAATAAGCACATAACACAATTAGTTGAATGAACTGACCTGCTTTGATACCACTAAATGTGACACCCTTTACCCCAAAAGTTAGGTCTTAAAATAAAGTGCGAAAATAATGAAACATTATATGAGGGAATATAGACTTTCCATGAAATTTTAATGAGTAAAAGGTTCACATTCTCAAATCCTCAAAATAATCCACACTTATAAGTACATAATGTAAATTCAAAACATTTGACATCCAAATGGCCACACAAGAGTACGACATCTAACAAGAAGAACTAGATGTGAACAAGTAACCCTACTCCGATGTCACAGCTATCAGAGCACAAGTCCCAAAAAAAATATAAACTAAGCTAGATAGGCTAAGCCTCTCCTCCAACATCCTATTCAATTCCTGGACGATCCTCACCTACAAATGGCAATCAGCCCAAACACACACAACAAGAATCTCACAAAGAAAGGGAGTGAGAATCATTCTTGCATAAAAATAAGATACAATATAAATGGGAAACAAAAATTGCTTATTTTCAAGATACGTACACCCATGTAGATCACATAACAATAATACAATTCTTTATAGTATCATAATGTATATGAAATGCAATGCCTCTTAGACTCTATCTCATATGCCATGTGGTACCATATCTAGCTTAGGAAAATAGTCTAGGAGTGCGGTCTACCTAGAAGCGTCACCGACATCAGTGCCTTTGGCATAGACTACAACACCTAGAATGATCCGCATGTGGCTGTCAGGGCTATCCAGCTTTGCAAGTACACTCCAACTCATGGGATCAACATGAGCTCACAAAGTTTTCACACTAGGTAACCCCCAAGGTCCAAGCTAAACCTGTCATGACCCCTACCTTCTTGGTTCACGGTTATTCAACAACTCTCAAATGTTATGATGCTTGCTCAATGATCAGTGCATCTTCATGCACATTCTTCTACTGTTATTCTTAGGCATTTCCTTAGTTTATTTCATTAGTTTCACCATTTTAGTGTGTTTTCATATTTAAGTTTGTTTCTAGCTTTATTTAATTTTCGTATTTTATTTTCAGCATTAGCAGCTTTCAATGGAAAATTCATAACTGGAGCTACAGGAATCGGATTGAGGCGTTCTAATATTCGTTGGAAAGATAAGAGAAAGAGCTACAACTTTCATGTTGGAGTCAGAAGCTGATTCTGATTGTAGAAGGCTTGAATAATTCGTCGAAGTTGCAAACATTAGGAAATAATTTGTTTTTGGTCAATTTTATGGGCTTGGTTTGTATTTTCCGACCCGGTTCGGATTGTTAGTGAAACTCTCATTCTATTAAAACGCTAGGGCCGGCACTACACTCATTCACTGTTCACGAAATTATTTGGAGAGTTTTGAACAATGGTAATGGAGAACTAATTTCCGAAGGATCGATCTACTGTAATCGGATTCCACTTTGAGGTTCTTTTATAAATTCCATATCAATCTGTTTCCTTTGATTTATTCCAATAATCTCAATTATTTGCTTAATTTGATTGTTGTTATAGGATATAATTCTTAAATTTGATTGGTTATTTGATCTTGAATCAATTTCACATTAACGTAGCTTTTGCATTATCGCGTTTGATCAAATTGTGTTTGCTTAATTCGCAATAGTTTTTAATTCGTTTGCTTAATTCGGAATTCAAGAACATATGCCTTATAATTTCTATTGCGCTTGTCAGTGGTTATTATAGTCGAATAGGATCAGACCCGTTTAGGGAATTGGAATTTATAGGGATCAATGATAAGTCGGAAGTCGATACAGTAGGTTGATTCGCTTTAGCTTATTCGATAATCACAATTTATTTTAATTCCTTTTTCCTGAAATCGTAATCGAAACCCCCCATTAATCGTTACTGCATTGATTAATAATAATACAAGAATCCTTGAGAATGATACTCGAGTTGTCGTTACCATAACTATATTTTCAAAATCACTCGTTTTGATTCGTGTGCGACAGCGGATCACTCAAAAAATTCAAACAAACAATGATTCCAACGAACCTAATATCATGCACTAGTGAGCCCATCCTCTCCTCTCGCAGGCTAGGTCAGTCACGGTTAGAATACCACCTAGGCCCATCCTCACCAACTCATAGGCTAGGTCACCTATCTTGATAACATCCAATGACACCTCATATCACATACTCAAACACTACATATTCACATCTTGGTATTCATATACAACACCCCACAAAACGTAAATCATGCATTTGAAGTAAGCATTCGCATAATAAATGACTATTAAACATTTGCACATCAAAATATAAGTTCTAGACATTTTCTAGGAAAAAGTCAAAGTTGACCAGAGTTGACCAAAGTCAATAGATGGTCAACACTAGACCAGACGATCAACAGTCAACACCAGGCCTGACGATGTATGTCAGACGATGTAGGCCAGATGATATAGGCTAGACGTTGTTTGTCCTGAGCAGACACTATCTGTCCCAAAGCTAATATTCTACAGAATGCCAAAAATGACTTTTCTACAGAATCAAAAGCCTCCTAGAGGATTTCTCACACTATAATCAATCTCCAAAAAGATCAAGAATATTATCCAACACTTATAAGGCTCTCATATGGTACAAAAAATTCATTACAATCACAAATTTATACAACTTCATCAAGGAAGCTCTCAAACATTCCCAAATCACCAAGAACACAAGAAAGAAATAACTCACTATAACATTGTAGTCACTCAATGGTAGAACCTAAGCATTCCAGGACCTTCGTAGTTCATTCAAAATAGAGGAAGCATACAAATCTAACAGCTTTGAGGTTTTAGATAACCCTTCTACCCATGGCCAATGCCATTCCAATAAATAAGAATAGACTCACTCCCCCTTACCTCAAAAGTAGAAAATGCAGCAAGGGAAGGGGATGACGCGGAAATTCTCTTCCAAACCTTGCAAACACGACAAATGTTCTTGCTAAAGCTTTTCCACCGCTGTCACATTTCAGCCAAGAGAAGAAAAGAAAGAAGAGAAGTGTTTTTAGGTTTTGGAGGAGACATTGACAGCTTTATGTACACCTTTGGGCTATGAGCATAAGGCCCAATAAAAGAGTATTTTAAAGAAAAATGGGTTTCGCACTACCCACCTCAACCCATTACTTGGCTATAATAATATGCTAGTCTTCTTTTATCGTTAAAATTCGAAAATCCACTTTTTAGTAACTATAACCATATTCCCAAATTACCATATACCTATTTGGTTACAAACATGTTCACAATAATTATTTATAATGACATATAGAAAAATTAAATAAAAATAGAATAAAATAAATGGTGGAGTGTTATCACTCCTATGGCTAGGTGAGTGAAGACTCACTTATGATGCCAAGCTCATTCTTAAGAAAATACATCCTCTCCTTAGGCAGAGGTTTGGTGAAGATATCAGCCAACTGGATGTTAGTTTCTACAAATTTTATGCTACAATCATCCCGTTGTATGTGGTCTCTAATAAAGTGGTGTCTAATCTCGATGTGTCTGGTCCAGGAATGCATGACAGGATTTTTGGTAAGGTTAATGGCACTGGTATTGTCACACATTAAAGGGATGGCTTCTAACTTCAGCCCAAAATCTAAGAGTTGTTGTTTGAGCCAAAGAGATTGAGCACAACAGCTCCCAGCAGCTATATACTCAGCCTCAGCTGTAGATAAGGCTACACAGGCTTGTTTCTTGCTATGCCAAGACACAAGACTGTTCCCAAAGAGATGACAAGTACCACTTGTGCTTTTCCTATCCATTTTACAGCCAGCAAAGTCTAAATCAGAATAACCTATGAGTGTTGGTTGGACACCCTTGGGATACCACAAACCTACATCTATGGTTCCTTTAAGGTACTTAAGGATATGTTTTACAGCTGTGAGATGGGATTCCTTAGGGTTGGACTGGTACCTAGCACACATGCAAACACTGAACATAATGTCAGGATGACTAGACGTAAGATAGAGAAGAGACCCTATCATACCACGATAGAGAGTTTGGTCAACACTTTTACCTCTTTCATCAGCATCCAAATAGTGAAGATTGATGCCTCGCCTCTTCGTTTAGATTTTTGGTATCCTCATACCTTAAGTCTTCTCCGTTCTCTTAGTCTTTTTATGCCATAACATGTATGGATGATGGCATTGTATTGTTTTTTATAGACTAAGCCATATTACTTTTGCTTGATGTTTTGATTTGCCCTGTTTTCTATTATCTCTAGCATTACTACAGGATTTACTTCTTAGGAACTAATTCTGAGTGATTGCAATCGATTACAAGTTGTAGGAATCGATTACCAAATGGCCTAATCAATTTTGAACAATCTCTTGTATCGGGTTAATCAATTACCAACCATTGCAATCGATTGCCATGTTAATTTCGAGTTCAAATATTGTTCTATTTTGATTGGAATCGATTACCATCGAGCTGCAATCGACTACAAGACAATCTCTGAGGTTTAGAAATTGCTCTGTTTCATTTGCAATCGATTACCATCTTGTGGCAATCGATTACTAGATGGTCTCTGATATTCAGAATTAGCCCTGTCTTGTTTGCAATTGATTACAATAGCTGACAACAAGTGTAAATCATATTTTGATACATGGGATAATCGATTACACCTTATTGCAATTGATTATATCTGGTATAACGGTCATTTTAAAAGATCTCCAAGACTTATTCTTTATGTAACTAACTCTTAATCTTTTTGACCCATGATATATATTTGAACCCATAGCATCCTGTGCAGAACAACCAACTTTCACAATATATTTTCATTCTTTCAATTGTCAAAATCCAAATCATTGATTTGATTTTTCAGATTTGATATTGCTTTAAACATTCTCTTCTTTCTTCTACACATTCTTTAATCTCTTACGTTTAAGAAAAACTCAATCTTGCTTTTACTGTTATACCCATTTGAGATTAAACCTCTGAGCCTATACAGCTATATCCTTCTCTTGTTCTTTCATGAACTATGGTGATTCAACATTTGTTCTTGACTGCTAAATTTGCTCATATTGGAGTTTCTTGAACTGATCTCATATAAGCTATATCAGCACATCAAGGTGTTTTCGCTCTTTAATCTTTTTCATTGATCTTGTTTGATTAGCATTGTGGAAATTGCATTCCTAAATGCTATGTTGAAATTAGATGGTATTTCTAATTTTGTTTGTAATATTATGTTTAGAAATTGGATGGTGAATGATGTTTTCACATTCAATCTTCTAGATTCTTATTTCAGGTTGTGAAATCAGGATTTGTTGTGAACTGTGTGTGCATGGTGTATGTAATCAAATTCATAGTGGAACCCCTTGGTGAAAGGGAGAACTGGATGTAGATTGGTGGTTGATCGAACTAGTATAAATCAACAGGCTCAATCTCTCTATCCCTTGATTTATTTCAATTTAGTATTTGATCTTTATCAAGATTATTTGTTCTAAATCATTTCTATCATAAGCTGAGGTTGTTTTTATGGTTTATTCACTCAATATAACATTCTCTAAAAATGCTTTTATTAAAACCTCAAGAGCAGTGGTAAAAAATCTTTTTGAGGAAAAGAATCTATCACTTTACGTTAAATCAATTCACCCCCCTCTTGATTGATTACCCGGCTGATCCTAACAAATAGCAGTTGGTTGCCATTGGAGTTGATGCTACCTTGCAGTTGTCCATCTTAAATATCTTGAGTAGATCTTTGCAATACTTGCTTTGGTGAAGAAAGATCCCTTAAGTCATATCTTTGACTTCAAGTCCAAGAAAGTATTTTAGTTAACCCATCATTGACATTTCAAATTCCCCCTGCATACCTTCCACAAATTTCTTGCAAAGCATCTCATTAGTGGATCCAAATATAATGTCATCAACATAAATTTGCATTAAGAGAATATTAGATTTGGTATGCTTTATAAAGAGAGTTTTATCTACTTGACCTCTTATAAAATCATCTTCAATTAAGTTACTTAGCCTTTCATACCATTGCCATGGGGCTTGTTTGAGGCCGTAGAGTGCTTTCTTGAGACAGTAAACATGATTTGGATAAGTGGGATCAGTAAAGCCAGGAGGTTGTGATACGTACACCTTTTCTTCAATAAATCCATTCAGAAAAGTGCTGTTTACATCCATTTGAAATAGCTTGAACTCCTTATGGCATGCAAAGGTGAGAAGGAGACGGACAACTTCTAGTTTGGCCACTGGAGCGTATGTCTCATCGAAGTCAATTCCTTCATGCTGATTATAGCCTTTTGCTACAAGTCTAGCTTTGTTCCGAGTGATGATTCCTAAAGCGTCACTCTTGTTGCGAAACACTCACTTTGTACCGATTATATTCATCTTTGAAGAATGAGGGACAAGTTCCCAAACTTGATTCCGTTTGAATTGATTCAGCTCTTCGTGCATTGCCATCATCCATAACTCATCAAGGATGGCTTCCTCAATGGTCTTGGGCTCGATTTGAGAAACGAAGGCTACTACATTGAAAATTTGGTTCATGGAAGATCTGGTTGTGACTCCCTTCTAAATATCTCCTAAAATATTGTCAATAGAGAGATCTTTTGGCTTCTTCCACTCCTTTGGTAGTCCATGATTGGTTGGAGAGGCAGCTGGTACACTTGAATCTTCAGTGGAGGGAGATGGTGATGGCTTTGGTGCTTGAGGCTCAGTCAAGTCATTATAAATGGGACTTGCATAATCATCAAAAGACACATCTTCCTCCAACTTGGAGTCAGAGTCATCAAACGCAATGTGTACAGATTCTTCAACAACTAAAGTTCTTTTATTATAAACACAATAGGCTTTACTAGACAGAAAATATCCTAAGAATATAGCCTCATCAGCCTTTGGATCAAACTTGCCAAGTGATTCTTTTCCATTGTTTAAAACAAAACACTTACAGCCAAAAACTCGCAAGTGACTGATATTTGGTTTTCTTTCATTGAAAAGTTCATATGGAGTCTTTTTCAAAATGGGCCTTATTAAAACACGATTTAGAATATAGCAAGCAGTTGACACGGCATTAGCCCAAAAGTACTTTGGAAGACCGGCTTCGTTTAAAACAGTTCTAGCCAATTCTTCTAAAGACTGTTTTTTCCGTTCAACAACACCATTTTGTTGTGGTGTTCTTGGAGCAGAAAAGTTGTGCTTAATACCATGTGATAGAGGGTGATGTGGACATCAAAGCCCAAGCCCATGACCAGATGGAAGCCCAAGACCCGATACAAGGCATAGGAGGGCCCATGACAAGAGCAAGAGCTAAAAAGGCCCAAGAAGCTTTGGAAAATATGGTGACTATTCTGAGGGCAGTTCAAATGCAAGGAGAGGCCCAACACTTGGAGGCCCACAAGGGAGAGTTGCTAGTCCTGTCTGTTGATTGCTTGGAATGAAGGCCCACTTACAAACTTAGTCATTTAATTAAAAAAATAATAATGTTAAAGTGCTTGCAGCCAGTTTTGAGCCGTTGACCTCAAACTAAACTTTGCCTCGCCTTAACCACTAGGACATATTAGCTATGCTTGTAATGTTGGGATTTTACATTTCTCTTATTTTGTTGAGAACAAATTTGTATAAATCATTTGGAACTGAATGAAAATGCAGATTCTGATTGTTTTGTCAAAAAGTGAGAATTGTCTCTGCTAGGGTTCTTCCTTGAACCAATTGATCTTATCAAGAATTCCCTCAATTCTTGTGGCGATCCCCTAGGCTTATCAAACCTCATTGTTTGTGGCGCCTACCCTGTTGTTCGTTCTGTCCCAATTTGTGTTTTTGTTCGTTTTCGCATTTCTCGCATTGTGCCTCCAGCCCCATTTTTCCCAGGTTCGTTCTGTACGTTTTACGTATCCATTTTGAGTGTTTCTTGATCCTAAATTGCAGTTCAGAACGTCATCTTTCTCCTCGATTTGGAATCACTCCAATCCGAGTTCTGTAGACCGAGATACGAACGAGAATTAAAACTCATTCTGGGTTGCTCTTGGTGCGCGAATTCCATCCTAGAAGATCCAATTCGAACCAAGCATGTGATTTTCCCATCATTGATGGTGGAAGCTGTACTAATGTGGCTAGCTCTAGATTAGTGTCCAAATTAAATTTGGAGACTAAACCGCATCCTAGGCCATACAAACTTCAATGGCTGAGTGAAGATGGGGAGATGATCGTCAACAAGCAAGTGGAGGTGTGCCTTTCCATAGGACAATATAGTGAAAAGGTGCTGTGTGATGTGGTCCCAATGGAGGCAACCCATATCCTCTTAGGGAGGCTATGGCAATATGATACCAAGGCAATTCATGATGGGTTCACAAATAAAATCTCTTTCATGCACAATGAGAAGAAAATTACTCTCAAACCATTATCTCCTAGAGAGGTGTGTGAGGACCAGGTAAAATTGAGAGAAAAGAGAGTGCAAGAGAAAAGAGAAATGAGTGAAACACATAAAAAGAGTGGAAAGAAAAAGAGTGAAACACTTGAGAGCAAAATGAGTTGTCTAGCAAAAGAGAGTGAGGTGAAGAGGATGCTGCTCACCAACAAGCCATTGTACTTGTTGTATTGCAAAAATAATATGCATGTTGCTAATAACTCTAATGAAATTGCTGTCCCTGCTAGTGTTGAATTTCTTTTGCAGGAATACAAGGATGTGTTTCCAAAGGAGGTTCCAATGGGATTACCACCTTTGAGGGGAATTGAGCATCACATTGACCTTGTCCCCGGAGCTTCATTGCCCAATCGGCCTGCATATAGAAGCAACCCTCAAGAGGCCAAAGAAATTCAAAGGCAAGTTGAAGAATTGATGAACAAAGGATGGGTGCAAGAGAGCATGAGTCCGTGTGCTGTTCCAGTGATTTTAGTACCTAAGAAGGATGGTACTTGGAGGATGTGCATTGACTGCAGGGCTATTAATAACATCACGATCAAGTACAGACATCCTATTCCCAGGTTAGATGATCTTCTTGATGAGCTACATGGTGCTTGCATATTTTCTAAAATTGATTTAAAAAGTGGGTATCATCAAATTAGGATAAGGGAAGGGGATGAATGGAAAACTGCCTTTAAAACTAAGTATGGTTTATATGAGTGGCTGGTGATGCCCTTTGGGCTAACTAATGCCCCAAGCACTTTTATGAGATTAATGAACCATGTCTTAAGGGAATTTTTAGGCAAGTTTGTTGTGGTGTATTTTGATGATATTCTGATTTATAGCACTAGTCTTGAATGTGCTTAGAAAGGAAAAATTATTTGCAAATCTTGAAAAATGCATTTTTTGCACTGATCATGTTGTATTTCTAGGATTTGTGGTGAGTGCTAAGGGAGTACAGGTAGATGCGGAAAAGGTTAAGGCCATCCAAGAATGGCCTACACCAAAAACCGTGAGTGAAGTTAGGAGCTTTCATGGTTTAGCTAGTTTCTATAGGAGGTTTGTTAGGGACTTTAGTACCTTGGCTGCACCTCTTAATGAAATAGTTAAAAAGCATGTTGGCTTCAAGTGGGGTGAAAAACAAGAACAAGCGTTTGCTGCACTTAAGCACCAATTAACTAATGCCCCCATTCTTGCATTACCAAATTTTGCAAAATCTTTTGAAATTGAATGTGATGCATCTAATGTGGGTATTGGGGCTGTTTTGATGCAAGAGGGGCATCCAATTGCTTATTTTAGTGAGAAGTTAAATGGGGCTGCCCTAAACTATTCCACTTATGATAAGGAGTTGTATGCCTTAGTGCGTGCTTTGAGAACTTGGCAGCATTATCTGTTGCCCAAAGAATTTGTCATTCATAGTGATCATGAGTCCCTTAAATATTTGAAAGGACAAGGCAAGCTGAACAAGCGGCATGCAAAATGGGTTGAGTTCCTAGAACAATTCCCATATGTCATAAAACATAAAACATAAAAAGGGAAAAGGGAATATTGTTGTTGATGCATTATCTAGAAGGCATGCATTACTTTCTACTCTTGAAACTAAAAATTTTGGACTTGAGCCATTGAGAGAAATGTATTTGCAGGATGCTGAATTTTCTGAGATATATGCTGCTTGTGAAAAAATGTCTCAAAATGGTTACTATAGGCATAATGATTATCTGTTTAAGGAGAAAAGATTGTGTGTGCCTAAGTGTTCCATAAGGAATTTGTTGGTGAAAGAGGCACATGAAGGTGGTTTGATGGGGCATTTTGGGGTACAAAAGACTTTAGAAACATTGCATGAGCATTTCTATTGGCCCTATATGAAACGTGATGTGCATAAATATTGTGAGCATTGCATTGTTTGTAAAAAGGCAAAATCAAAGGTGATGCCACATGGTTTATATACTCCTTTGCCTGTTCCTGATTTTCCTTGGATTGATATATCTATGGACTTTGTTTTGGGATTGCCTAGAACAAAGAATGGCAAGGATTCTATTTTTGTGGTTGTTGACAGGTTCTCAAAAATGGCGCATTTTATTCCTTGTAAAAAGGTTGATGATGCTTGCCATGTAGCTGACTTATTTTTCAGGGAAGTGGTGAGACTCCATGGACTGCCTAGAAGCATTGTGAGTGATAGGGACACCAAGTTCCTAAGTCATTTTTGGAAAACGTTGTGGGGTAAGCTTGGTACTAAATTACTTTTCTCTACTACTTGTCACCCACAAACTGATGGGCAAACTGAGGTAGTGAATAGAACTTTAGGCACTTTGTTGAGAACTATTTTAAAGAAAAATCTTAAATCTTGGGAAGAGTGTCTACCTCATGTAGAATTTGCATATAATAGGGCTGTCCATAGTACAACTAATTGTTCACCATTTGAAATTGTGTATGGATTTAATCCTATGACACCACTTGACTTATTGCCTATGCCTAATATTTCTGTTTTTAAGCATAAGGATGCACAGGCTAAGGCTGATTATGTGAGGAAACTGCATGAGCGTGTGAAAGCTCAAATTGAAAAGAAGATTGAGAGTTATGCCAAGCAAGCTAATAAGGGAAGACGGAGAGTTGTATTCGAACCTGGTGATTGGGTTTGGGTACACATGAGAAAGGAAAGGTTCCCTGAACAAAGGAAGTCTAAACTCCAACCTAGAGGGGATGGTCCATTTCAAGTGTTGGAGAGGATAAATGACAATGCTTACAAGATTGATTTGCCTGGTGAGTATAATATAAGTGCCACTTTCAATGTTTCTGATTTGTCTCTTTTTGATGCAGGTGATGAGGCCTTGGATTTGAGGACAAATCCTCTTCAAGAGGGAGGGGATGATGGGAACACAGATAGGGACAAAGAAAACGAGGCACTTGGAGGACTTGGGGGACCCATGACAAGGGCAAGGGCTAGGAAAGCGAAGGAAGCTCTTCAACAAGTGGTGACTAATCTATTAGAAACCCAACAATCTGCTGAAGCCCAACACTTAGAGAATAAAGTTTTGACATGCATAGCCCACTTGGAGTGAGAAGAGCCAATCTGAATAACAAGACTTTTAATTTGCTTTTGGGGTTATTTTCTTTTTAGTGTGGCTGTATATAAAATAAAATAAAATAATAAATATTTTGGCTACGGTAGGATTAGAACCCAAGTCTTTTTATAAGGATTTGTTATTCTTGACCGCTACTACATGTCAGAAACGCTTGTCCTTAAGAGTTTTGTTTTTTTCTTTTGTTTGCTTAAGTGTAGTGCATAAACTCCTAAGCTGAAATGTATTAAAACAATTGGAGATCAATAAGAAATCAGAATGATATTTTTGTTCAGACTTGTGAGAAAATATCTCTGCTAGGGTTCTTGGTTGAACCTTTGATCTTATCAAGAATTCACATTCTTGTGGCGATCTTCCTTGTTGGCTTATCAAACCCAGGTTTGTGGCGCCCTAAAAACCAGTAACCCTCTTGTTCCTTTTCACTGGTCATCTCTGAATTCACGTTCTAATTTCAATTCGGTATTTTCTGTTCGATTTTTCTCTGGCCCATATCTCACGTTTTACGTGTCCAATTTTAGCGTTTCTTGAGTCTTTTTCGTAGTTCAGAACGTGAGTGTTCACCTCGTTTTGGAATCGCCGCAATCGGACTTCTGGGCTGCGAGTTACGACATTATCCTAAGTGCAGTCTGATTTTGTGCCCTAAAACAGCTTGTTCAAAATTTCATGAAGGGGTTTCGTATCACATGGCTACCATGACGAGTGTTGAGCTGTTCGGAAAGCTGAGAGAACGCAAAATGGATATGATCCGTATGAATGAAGAAGAGAACAAAGAAAAGAAGACAAAAAGCATCGCCTTGAAAGTTAAGAAATCATCTTTAGATCAAGATGATAGTGATGATAATAGTGACAGTGATGAAGATGAAGAAAGCAATACAAATTCAGAAAATCTAGCCTCAACAGTGAAGAAATTTAGAAGAGTAAGGTCAAGAGCTCCAAAGACAAAGATCAACCTTCAAAGACTGTCTTTAGAAAAGGAGAATCCACCACAGCTACTAACACATGCTTCGAATGCGGCAAACCAGGACATTGGAGGACTAACTGTCCACACCTTAAAAAGAAGCATGATGATCACAAGAAAATCTAAGAAGAAAAGAGCATACGTAGCTTGGCAAGATAATGCATCTTCAACCTCTTATGAAAGTTCATAAAATGAAGAAGCCAATATCTGTTTGATGGCTAATGCAAAATCTGAGAATGAAAGCAATGTAAGTATTTCTAATCATGAATCGTCTTTAGATTGGGAAACTGAAACAGATTTCAATATTGAAGATTATTCTGAACTTCATAATGCTTTCAATGAATTAGTTGAAGAGTCCAAATGTCTAGCTAAAGTTAATAGTCTTCTCAAAGGCAAAATTAAATGGCATGTAGACAAAATGGCTCAATGGAAAAGGACCTTTCAGAAGTTAAATCTGAAAAGGAAAAACTTGAGTTTGAACATTCCTTTTGCAAAGCCAAAGTTGCTTCTACAAGTCATTCAATTTCATGTGAGCTTTGCAATGATTTAAAATTGAAAAATGAATATCTTTTGAAAACTTTAGCAAAGTTCACAGCCGGAAGAGATAATCTTGATGCTTTGCTAAGATTGCAAAAGAGAGCACTTAACAAAACTGGGATTGGATTTTCAAGTGGCTTTAATGAAAAACCTTTTAGAAATTTTGTGAAATCATCCCAAGTTTCATTTGTTATTTGCAATTATTGCATGCATAAAGGACATACTTCAAATAATTGCATGATTAAGAAGAGTGGTGTACCTAAGGGAAAGTATATATGGATCCCAAAGGTTACTCTTGAGGGTACTAACAAGAAAGGACCCAGAACTGTTTGGGTACCAAAGACAAGCACTTAAGTTGTTTTGCAAGTATGCCTCAAGTCGATGAAGCTTAATTGGTATTTGCTCCTTTAGGAGAATGACCATAGGAGGCAACCTCTACACTCTACATGGAATCTCACATTACGGGGGAGTAATGTTGCTTACTCATATATTGTAGATCTTATTGTGCTTTTGGTTCCATAACTTGTACTTGAACATTTGTTCATTTGCTCATTGGTTAATTGTCTGTGCAAAACTTTTCAAAACTAATAGCTCTGTTTTTTTACATAATTTTGCTCTGTCATAACTTTCAATCGATTACCATTTTCATCAATCGATTACATTCTGTTTTGCATTCAAAATCTTTTGCATAAAAACACGGGTTGATCGATTGCAAGGTAAGCCAATCGATTACCATGAGACATCTGAAGCTTCAAGATTCTCTCTGTCCACAATCCAATCAATTACCAAACATCACCAATCGATTACTAGCTTTAGACTGCACAAACAATTTTGCTCAGACTATCGTATTAATCAATTACAGCCCATGCCAATCGATTACTAAATTCAGACAACACATATTGCTCTGCTCAAACTATCGGATTAATCGATTTCAACCCATGCCAATCGGTTACTAATATCAGACTGACCAAGTCCAGACTCTTTGACTCTGAAGCAATCAATTACAGGAAGTGCCAATCGATTACCACATTACAGTTTGTAATATTAAAAGGCAAAATAACAGTTCATTCCCTCCATTTTCAGAAGACCCACTCTCTGAAAAACTACTTAACTTCTAAAACATGCCCTACCTCTGCATTTAAATTCAAATGGCTGACTCCTCCTCTCAACATCAACCACGCACGAAATCTTACATTGTACGCCTAAACTCTGCTTAGATTCAACAACAGATTGAGAGAAAGCTCCCACAAGGGAAAGGAAAAACAACAATGGAAGGGCCATCTAACCCTCAAAAGGCACCCGCCAAGCGCCCTTGTCGTCTAGTTGCCCGTTCCTCTTCTCCTCCTCCACGACAACATCCTCCACCACTTTGTGACTGGTTCAGCAGTAGAAGTGAAGAACTGGGGTTTGCTCATGATTTCTCAAGGAAATAAATTTTGAAACCACACTATCTCACAAAAGAATGGCAAGTTCAACAAGGCTTCACCTTTCATAGCATCCTAGATGACCAAGGACTAGTTGATTTGGCTGAATTGAAAGGTACCTACTATCCTAATTTGGTTAAAGTTTTCTACTATAACTTGAGCATCAATGGGGATATTAGGTACATTCAATCTCATGTCCGCGACAAGGATATTCAGATGAATCAGGAACTGTGGTTCTCCATTGTAGGCATTGAAAGAGTAGATGATGAGATAGAACCAACACTGAGGTCTGTAAAGGAACTTAAAGGAGTAGATTACAGCAAAACAAAAGTCTATAGGGATATGGTTCGTGATCCTGATAATCCCATTCGTAACAGATTTCCTGTTGGACAAATGAAGATAGAGGACCGCATGCTATCATACATTCTTTCATGGATTATCCTATCACAGGGGAGTAATCACGGAGCCCTCTTAGAAGATGATCTGTTGCTGTTGTTCCTAATGAAGAACAACTACCAGGTGGACTGAATTTTTGCTATCACTGACCATATGCAGAAAATCAGCAAGCCAAATGACATCAAGATTGCTTATCATGTTTTGGTATTGCGAATTCTTGACCATTTTGGTGTCAAGACTGATGATGTGGTCACTGACTTTGCTCGACCTGAAGGTGAACTCTTAGCCAAGCATTTGAAGCAAATGGGTTTAGTTGAAACTGATGACGATTGGGAACACAAAGAAGGTCATGTAGCAGTTGAAGAAGATGATCAACATGTCGCACCACCAGAAGCACAAGCTGAGCAACCTCCTCAAGCATCTACATTTGAGGTGTCAATGTTGGACAAGCTAAATTAGATAATGCAGACATAACAAGAGCTCGCTAGACAACATGAAGAATTCTCCAAACGAGAAAACAAACACTACTTGGAGCTTCGTTACAATCTCAATGAGATTTCTGCTAAATTGGAAGCAATGCATCCTAGTGACTCTGATGGCGATGAAGATTGACGCTGAAGATGTCTCATTAATCTTTTAGCATTTCATTTCATATTTGCTTTACTGCATTTCTGAACATTTTATATTTTGTTTATGTTTTTATATTTCTGTTATTAATCTGAACATTGTTTAAGTTTGATATATATATAACTCGTTTATTTTATCCTAGATTATTTGTTTCTATTCTTAACCTTTTGGTGATTTGAAAACCAAAAAGGGGGAGAAATTTTACTAATCTTTGTTATCTTGTTTTAAGCTAACCAAAACTTTATGTCTAGCAAATATTTTAGACAAGTACACTTCAAAGACTTAAGCATAGTTTTGGGTATTCAAAACCAAAAAGGGGGAGACTGAAGATTGACGCGTCTTCATTTTAGATTTTTGGTATCTTCATACCTTAAGTCTTCTTCGTTCTCTTAGTCTAGTATTTTCTATTGCATGTCATAACATGTATGGATGATGGCATTGTATTGTTTATTATAGACTAAGCCATATTATTCTTGCTTGATTTGCCCTATTTTCTGTTATCTCTAGCATCACTAGATGATTTACTTCTTAGGAACTAATTCTGAGTGATTACAATCAATTACAAGTTGTAGGAGTTGATTACTTGATGGCCAAATTAGTTTTGAACCATCTCCAGTATCCGGTTAATCGATTACCAACCATTGCAATCGATTACAATGCTGATTTCAGATTTCAAATATTGTTCTGTTTCAATTGCAATCGATTACCATCGTACAACAATCGATTAAAAGAAAATCTCTGAGGTTCAGAAATTGTTTTGTTTCATTTGCAATCGATTACCATCCAGTGGCAATCGATTACTAGATGATCTTTGGAATTCAGAATTGGCTCTGTGATCCGTTGTCACGCACGGATCAAAATGAGTGATTTTGAAAATATAGTTACGGTAACGACAACTCGAGTATCGTTCTCAAGGATTCTTGTATTATTATTAATCAATGCAGTAACGATTAATGGGGGGTTTCGATTACGATTTCAAGAAAAAGGGATTAAAATAAATTGTGATTATCGAATAAGCTAAAGCGAATCAACCTACTGTATCGACTTCCGACTTATCATTGATCCCTATAAATTCCAATTCCCTAAACGGGTCTGATCCTATTCGACTATAATAACCACTGACAAGCGCAATAGAAATTATACGGTGTATGTTCTTGAATTCCGGATTAAGCAAACAGATTAAAAACTATTGCGAATTAAGCAAACACAATCTGATCAAACGCGATAATGCAAAAGCTACGTTAACGCGAAATTGATTCAAGATCAAATAACCAATCGAATTTAAGAATTATATCCTATAACAGCAATCAAATTAAGCAAATAATTGAGATTATTGGAATAAATCAAAGGAAATAGATTGATATGGAATTTATAAAAGAACCTCAAAGTGGAATCCGATTATAGTAGATCGATTCTTCGGGAATTAGTTCTCCATTACGATTGCTCAAAACTTTCAAAATAATTTTGTGTGTGGTGAATGAGTGAACAGAAGCCGGCCCTAGAGTTTTAATAGAGTAAGGGTTTCACTAACAATCCGAACCGGGTTGGAAAATACAAACCAAGCCCATAAAATTGACCCAAAACAAATTATTTCCTAAGGTCTGCAACTTCAACGAATTATTCAAGCCTTCTACAGTCCGAATCAGCTTCTAACTCCAACATGAAATTTGTAGCTCTTTCTCTTAGCTTTCCAACGAATATTAGAATGCCTCGATCTGATTCCTGTAGCTCCAGTTATGAATTTTCCATTGAAAGCTGCTAATGCTGAAAATAAAATACGAAAATTAAATAAAGCTAGAAACAAACTTATATATGAAAACACACTAAAAATGGTGAAACTAATGAAATAAACTAAGGAAATGCCTAAGAATAACAGTAGAAGAATGTGCATGAAGACGCACTGATCACTCTATCTTGTTTGCAATCGATTACAAGTCTACTACAATTGATTACAATAGATGACAACAAGTTTAAATCATATTATGATACACGGGATAATCGATTACACCTTATTGCAATCGATTATATCTGGTATAACGGTCATATTGAAAGATCTCCAAGATTCATTCTTTGTCTAACTAACTCCGAATCTTTTGGACCCATTCTATATATTTGAACCCATAGCTTTCTGTGCAGAGAGACCAACTTTTTACAATATCTTTTCATTCTTTCTAGTGTCAAAATCCAAATCTTTGATTTGATTTTCAGATTTGATATTGCTTTGAACATTCTCTATCTTTCTTCTGCACATCACTTAATCTCTTGAGTTTCAGAACAACCCAATATTGCCTTTACTACTATACCCATTTGAGATTAAACCTTTGAGCCCATACAACTATATTCCTCTCTTGTTCTTTCATGAACTGAGGTGATTCAAGCGATTGTTCTTGACTGCTATACACACTCACATTGGAGTTTCTCAACTGATCTTATATCAAGATATATTAGCACACAAAGGTATTTTCGTTCTTGAATCTTTTCACTAATCTTGTTTGATTTGCATTGTAGGAATTTTGTTCCTAGATGTTGTTTTGAAATTAGATGGTGTTTCTAATTTTGTTTCTAGAATTGTGTTGTTCTAGTGTTTAGAAATTGGATGGTGAATGGCGTTTTCACATTCAGTTTTCTAGGTTCCTGTTTCAAGTTGTGAAATTAGGATTTGCTGTGAATTGTGTGTGCATGGTGTATGTAATCAAATTCATAGTGGAACCCCTTGGTGAAAGGGAGAACTGGATGTAGATCGATGGTTTGTTAGAACCAAGACATTTGATGATGTCTGACCCCTAATACCTTGATAGGTTTTGATGATAACAAATGTAATAATATTTGATCAACTAATGATTTTAGACTAAGTGATTTCAGGAAATCAAAGTAAGAATAAACAATGGTAAAATCTCTCAACATAAATCCTACACTCTAACTGTCTGAGAACTTATAATGGTTATATTTAGCACTGAAAATGGCTATAAACAAATTTAAATAAGTTCTTAACTAATTATGCTATCCCAAGGCCAGACAATGTTTGATGCCAAGCGCCAGATGATGTCTAAGGCTAGAACAAACCATGTCTTTTAATTAAGAATGTGTTTGTTAAAGCCAAACGCTGTCTGTGCACGAATAGACCATACTTAATCAAGACCAAACTGTTTGTTAAGACAGACTTTGTTTGTGCAGGAACAAAACGTAAACTGTCACAAGTACTGAGGAATACGTGCTTTATAATTAATTCTTTACTCAATAAAGGCACTACTGCAATTGAACAAAGGGAGATACCCGTTGACATTGCTTTCTTTGATTCCTTGTATTACTTGCATGTCTCGTACTATGTAAAGTATGTAGGTACAGCCAAAAGAACCAATCAGTACTGGGATGCACCTGCTCCCGTCAGATAAAGCATAGTCAAAGCTACTTCAACACTCTACTGTGTGAGACAACGGAAAGAAGTCTTCTCCAACGTTCAAATTCATGAAGCCCACTTTATAAGGAAGCCTCTATGAAATGAAAAAAGAAAAAGAGCAAAAAATGAGAAGAACAAATTGAACGAGAACTGGATAATAAAAATCTAGACAGCAAGAGAAAGCACTCTGAGACAAGGTCTTAAGCACGAGCTGAGAGAAAAAGAATATCCATCCTCTACAAGCTCACGTAGATTCAACATTTTTTTATATCCTCTGTTTAAGAGTTATTTGAATCTTATACATATTTGTATAGAAAGCCAGGAGTGACTTAGTGATAAAAGAATACTTGGGAAATATAATCTCAGGGGGAGATTCATACTTGTAACCAAAAGTGGTTTAAAATACTTGTAGCCAGGAGTGGCATAGAGAATACTGGTAGCTAGAAGTGGCAGTGAAGAATACTTGTTTTGTAATCAGTTGATTATAGTGGAACCCTTTAACAGTTGTTAAAGGACAACTGGACGTAGCTAAGGTTGAGTGAACCAGTATAAAAACAAGGTCTCATTTGTTGTCTTGTGTATACAAATATTTATCTTGCTCACTGTGCTCTTTTGAAAAGATTTTCTAAGCTTTGCCTTGCAAGGATATATTTGTTGCTTATCCGAGAGGGAAATTTGTGAACTAATAATATCTGCGAAAAGGTTTAAACCCACTATTCAACCCCCCCCCCTTCTAGTGTGTTCAGTATTTCAATTAGTATCAGAGCTCGATCTCTGATAACTATCTTCACAGATACAGAGCTAAAGATCCTACACAAGGATGGAGAGGGGTCTACACAAACCTCCAATCTTTAAGGGTGAAAACTTCACATGTTGGAGACAAAGAATGGAGACGTACTTTGAATCATGTCATATAGACATGCTAGATGTTGTACAAAATGGAGATTATATTCCAGTTGATGATAATGAAGCTGAGATCCCAAAAGAACAATGGACTAAGGCACAGAAGAACAAATTCGTCCTCAACTCCAAAGCAAGAAATGAAATACATGCATGTATCTCAGAAATTGAGCACAAAAAGATAAGCCAGTTCAAATCTGCCAAAGAAATATGGGACACATTCATAATAATTTATGAAGGGCCCTCACAGGTAAAAAGAAACAAGGTAAGTGTTCTTACCAGAGAATATGAACCCTTTGCTATGGAAGAAGATGAAACCATAGCTAATATGTTGTCTAGATTCCAAACTATTTTAAATGAACTTCGAAACCTTGGTAAAAGTTTTGAAAATTTCAAGCATGTTGACAAAATTCTTCGCAGCTTGCCCAGACAATGGAGACCTCAGGTCACAGCCATTAGAGCTTCCAAAAATCTAGATTATATGCCTCTTAAAGAGCTAATGGGGATTCTAATGCTGCATGAGCAAGAACTACAAGGAGATGCCAAACTGAAAAAGGGCAAGTCTCTGGCTCTGAAAGCTCACAAGCCAAATCAGACAACACCTAAAGAGCAATCTTTATCAAAAAGTCAATCCTCCAGACCATCCAAAAGACACACCACCAAGGCTCTAAAGGCAGAAGAGTCAGAAGTAGAGTCCACTTCCTCAAGTGAAGAAGAATTAAAAGATGATGATAAACTATCCTTCATCTCTAGGAAAATACACAAGATGTGGAAAAAGAAAGGTGGATCAAGATGGAAAAACTACAATAAGAAGTACTCAACAGACCGTGAGAAGAAAGAGAAAAATCCCATCGTCTGCTACGAGTGTAAAAAGCCTGGACACTTCAAGTCAGAATGTCCTAAGCTCAGCAAGGGAAAAGAAAAGGTCAATAGGAGATTTCCCAATAAAAAGAAAGGATTAATGTCCACATGGGAAGATCTAGATGACTCAACAGATGAAGAAAATTTTGAAGCATCAGACGAAGAAGCTAACCATTGTCTAATGGTAGACGCATCCTCCACATCATCTGCGTCTGATGATGAGAACACACCAGACAACATCCACTATGCGTCTGTGTCTGAAGCTTCAGATGATGAAGAACAAGAGGTAGACCTTAATGATCTTATTTCTCTTCAAGAAGCTTATCAAGAACTTCTCTCTAATTCATCTATTCTTTCAAAAGCCTATTTACTTATGAGAAAGAAATTAAGAAAACTTTCGAAAGAGCATGAAGAACTTGGATCTTCTTTCATTGAGCTATCTGATAAATGTTCTACATTGGTCACAGCCAGTAATGCTCTAACAGATGATTTTCAAAAACTAACCATTGATCACCAATGCTTAATTAAAAGCAAAAGTGAACTCTGGATAGAAAAGGAACAGCATAGAAGGCAATTGAATGAATTGATTAAGGAAACTGATGAATTAAACAAGGTAAGAGCCTTGAGTAAAGATGAAGCTGAAATTGCTCAATTACGCAAAGAAGCTACATCTCTCAAGAGTACTCTAAGCAAATTTGTCAGTGGGTTTGAAAATTTAAAGAAAATTCTTTCATACAACAAATAACCAAATGACAAATCTGGCCTTGGATTCATAGGAAAGAAAGAAGCAACCAAAAGGAAAGCTTCCTCTAATGGACCACACTTTGAGAATGGACATGTAAAGTCCAAAAGCAAGAAATTGCCTACAAGAAGCAAGTCATTTGCTTCTAAGACTAACACCAAAGGACCCAAAAGAATATGGGTACCTAAAAACAAAATAATTCCTATTGCAAATGTCCTTGATGGCACGAAAGAAACACCAATCATGGTACCTGGAAAGTGACAGGCGCAAGGTCTATGTTCCTAGACCTGACACCAATGCATGGTGGTACAGTTACTTTCGAAGGTAATCAGAAAGGGAGATAGGTATTCCTCCTAGTATCTCTATTAAGAATGTGTTATTTGTTGAAGGGCTAAAACACAATCTACTAAGCATAAGTCAATTTTGCGACAGTGGATATGATGTTTCCTTCAACAAGGAATCATGCATAGTTAAAAACTCCAATGGTTCACATCTCTTATCTGCAAAGAGACAAGGTAATATTTGTAAGATCAAACTTGGTGAACTAAAGAATCAAAATGTATCATGTTTACTGTCTGCCAAAGAAAGTCACTGGTTATGGCATAAGAAGCTTGGCCATGCAAGTTTGAGATTAATCTCAAAATTGCAAAGATATAGCCTCGTAAGAGGATTGCCAACAATGTCATATAAGGATAACTTACTTCGTGAGGCATGTCAGAAAGGGAAACAAGTGAAAACATCTTTTAAAAGTAAAAACATTGTTTCCTCTTCCAAACCATTAGAATTGTTACATATTGATCTCTTTGGTCCAACAAGGACAGCCTCTCTTAAAGGGAAGAGATATGGACTAGTAATAATTGATGACTATTCTAGATGGACATGGGTTTTATTCCTCACTCACAAGGATGAGGCTTTTAAGGAATTTATAAATTCTGCAAATGTGTTCAACATGAAAAAGGAGTATGTATGACTTCTATCATAAGTGACCATGGAAGAGAGTTCGAAAACGAAAGTTTTCAGAGGTTTAGTGAAGACAATGGAATTCTTCACAACTTCTCAACACCTAGAACACCACAACAAAATGGTGTTGTTGAGAGGAAGAATAGGTCATTACAAGAAATGGCCAGAACCATGTTGAATGATAACTTGACTCCTAAGTACTTCTGGGCAGAAGCTGTAAATACTTCCTGTTATTTGCAAAACAGAATTTATATTAGGCCTATTATTAAAAAGACTCCATATGAATTGTGGAAAGGAAAGAAACCCAACATATCATACTTCCATCCCTTTGGATGTCAATGTTTCATTCTTAACACAAGACAATTTGGGTAAGTTTAATTCGAAGTGTGATACAGGAATCTTACTTGGATATTTTGAAACATCTAAGGCATATAGAGTGCTTAACTGATGGGAACATAGATAGGAACAAAGAAAATGAGGCACTTGGAGGACTTGGGGGACCCATGACAAGGGCAAGAGCTAGGAAAGTGAAGGAAGCTCTTGAACAAGTGGTGACGAATCTATTAGAGGCCCAACAATCTGCTGAAACCCAACACTTGGAGAATAAAGTTTTGACATGCATAGCTCACTTGGAGTGAGAAGAGCCAATCTGAATAACAAGACTTTTAATTTGCTTTTGGGGTTATTTTCTTTTTAGTGTGTGGCTGTATATAAAATAAAATAATAAAAAAATAATAATATATATATTGGCTACAGTAGGATTAGAACCCAAGTCTTTTTATAAGGATTTGTTATTCTTAACCGCTACTACATGTCAGAAACGCTTGTCCTTAAGAGTTTTGTTTTTTTCTTTTGTTTGCTTAAGTCTAGTGCATAAACTCCTAAGCTAAAATGTATTAAAACAATTGGAGATCAATAAGAAATCAGAATCATATTTTTGTTCGGACTTGTGAGAAAATCTCTCTCGCTAGGGTTCTTGGTTGAACCTTGATCTTATCAAGAATTCACATTCTTGTGGCGATCTTCCTTGTTGGCTTATCAAACCCAGGTTTGTGGCGCCCTAAAAACCAGTAACCCTCTTGTTCCTTTTCACTGTTCATCTCTGAATTCACGTTCTAATTTCAATTTGGTATTTTCTGTTCGATTTTTCTCTGGCCCATATCTCACGTTTTACGTATCCAATTTTAGCGTTTCTTGAGTCTTTTTCGTAGTTCAGAACGTGAGTGTTCACCTCGTTTTGGAATCGCCGCAATCGGACTTCTGGGCTGCGAGTTACGACATTATCCTAAGCGCAGTCTGATTTTGTGCCCTAAAACAGCTTGTTCAAAAATTCATCAAGGGGTTTCGTATCATTAACTTTAGAACCAAAAATGTTGAAGAAGCCATTCATGTGAGATTTAATGACACTCAACCTGATAGGAAACTATCAGAGTTACAAGACCCATTTACAGATATTAGACTAGAAGATGCAATAACAAAGACCAGAACATTGTCTAATGCACCATCTTCCGCGTTTGGCACAACATCGTCTATTGCCAGATCGTTTGTTCGCTATTAGACCATCTCAGATGATGAAGAAGAAGTCAGAGAACCACAAAGCAGCAACAGAATGATGATCAAGAACCATCATCTTTCTCAGATAATTGGAGAAGTTCGAGCTCTAGTAAAAACAAGATCATCTTTCCAACAAACAGATCTACTATTTGGGATAGAACCCAAGCACATTGATGATGCCATGGAAGATGAAAGCTGGGTCCAAGCAATACAAGAAGAGCTAGATCAATTTCAAAAGAATGATGTTTGGAAACTTGTGAAGCTGCTAGACAACAAGGAAGCTGTTGGTGCTAAGTGGGTCTTTAGAAACACACTAGATGAGAATGGTAAGGTTGTGAGGAACAAGGCTAGATTAGTGGCCAAAGGTTACTCATAACAGGAAGGTATTGATTATACAGAGACATTCGCTCTAGTAGCCATACTTGAGGCAATTAGAATTTTGCTTTCATTTGCTGCTAATAGAAATATGAGACTCTATCAAATGGATGTAAAATGAGCATTCCTCAATAGTGTAATCAAAGAGGAAGTTTATGTAGAACAACCCCCTGGGTTTGAGAGTACTATCTTTCTGGACCATGTATTTAAACTAAACAAAGCACTGAATGGTTTTAAATAAGCTCCTGGAGCATGGTATGAAAAACTCAATTCATTTTTAATAGAACACAATTTTACAAGAGGAAAGATAGATACTACATTGTTTTGCAAAAACTACTCTTCTGATTTTATTATTGTTCAAATCTATGTGGATGATATTATCTTTGGTGCCACTAATGAAAAACTCTGTGAAGAGTTCTCAAATTGATGTAGACTGAGTTCGAAATGAGCATGATGGGAGAATTGAAATTCTTCCTAAGATTGTAAATCAAGCAGACCAACAAAGGAATCTTCATACACCAAACCAAGTATGTGAAAGAACTCCTGAAAAAGTTCAAAATGGATGATGCTAAAATTATGAAGACTCCAATGCATCCAACAACATCACTTGGACTTGATGAAGATTCAAGGAAAGTAAATGTCACTCAGTTCAAAGGAATGATTGGGTCACTAATCTACTTGACTGCATCCAGACTAGACATAATGTTTAGTGTCTGCTTTTGCTCCAGATTTCAGTCTTGACCCAAGGGAAGTGTATCTATGCGCTGTTAAAAGATTTTTTAGATATTTAATTGGAACTTCTAATCTTGGTCTTTGGTTTAAAAGACAAAAAGAGTATAAGTTGATAGGCTATTGTGATGCTGACTATGCTGGAGACAAAATTGAAAGGAAAAGCACCAGTGGAGGCTGCCACTTCATTGGAGGCAACATGGTGTCATGGCTCAGCAGAAGCAAGCAACAATAGCACTATTAACAACAGAAGCAGAATACATCTCAGTTGCAAGTTGTTGCTCTTAGATATTGTGGATCAAGAATCAACTTGAAGACTACAACATATTTGAGAGTAACATTCTTATCTTTTGTGATAATATTTTTGCTATATCTCTTTCGAAAAATCCTACCATGCACTCTAGAGCCAAGCATATAGAAATAAAACATCATTTCATAAGAGACCAAGTTCAGAAGGGGACCATTAAATTGGAATTTGTCAAGACAGACGATCAGTTTGCTGATATTTTTACAAAACCCCTTACTGAAGACAGATTGATCTTTTTGAGAGAAAAGATTGGGATGATCTGGGTGAATTAATGTTTTATCACTGTCTACTATTCACTAGTAGAACTAAGGACACATCGTCTGGTGTGATATTTAAGTGAGGCATGTGCATGCCACATGTTTCGCACTCAAAATATGAGCCATACCATATGACTTTAAAAAAAAAAAACCATTTTGTAACTTAAGCATTCGTTTGGTTCTAAGTCATAAAAGCCCAAAACGCACATTCAAGTTTGTCTTAAATGTGTCGTTTCAATCATTCCCTAACCATACCATCACATTTAATGCACACTCATTACCTATTCTAGCCTACTGTTGCAAAATGTATACCCCAAGCTTTCGAAAACACTCATCTCTCTCACCCATTCTCTCTACAACCAAGAACTTCAAGAAATCCTAAACTCCAACCCTCGCCATGACCAAAGGTAATTTGATCAAGGGTTCTTCCTCCTCCCAACTACTAGCCTCACCCTCATTCTCTCAAGCTTCTAATGGAGCTTCTAGAGAACCCTCAACCAAACAGTCAACCCCACCTTTCAAACCATAACTGTGATGGCATTTTCTACTCCATCCTCCACCTTTTTGTTTATGACAAAGGGAGAGAGATTTTTGGATGTATAAAATATTACCAAACAATGCTTGAGATTCTTTTACTGTCTAAAATTATCCGCTTTAATTATTTCATGCCTTAATCTATCATATGCATCTGCATGATAGACTCAGGGGGAGTTCATCATGTTAATAACTGCGCATACTTAATTATCATGAAATAATTCACACTCTGATACATAAATGTTTGTGATTCATTGTCTGTTAAATCAAAATTATAACATGTGTTGTCATCATCAAAAAGGGGGAGATTGTTAGAACCAATACATTTGATGATAACCCCTAATACTTTGATAGGTTTTGATGATAACAAATGTGATAATATTTGATCAACTAATGATTTCAGATTAAGTGATTTCAGGAAATAAAGTAAGAACAAACAATGGTATAATCACTCTAACTCTTCTTTCGTCCTAACTATTTGATAACTGATGATGATTAAGTCACGCACTATAATTGCTTATAAATAGACTAAACTAAGCTCTTAACGGATCATGCGAAGTCTCCACGCCAGATGATGACTAAGGCTAAGCTAGACGATGTCTGATGCAAGGCTAGATGATGTTTGAGGCCAAGTCAGACAATGTTTGATGCCAAGCCTCATCTGATGCAAGGCCAGATGATGTCTGAGGCCAAGCTAGACGATGTTTGATGCTAAGCCAGACGATGTCTGAGGCCAAGCCAAACAATGTCTGATGCAAGGCTAGACGATGTCTGAGGCCAGGCCAAATGATGTCTGATGCTAAGCCAAACGATGTCTGAAGCTAAGCATGTTTAAAGCTAGAACAGATCATGTCTTTTAATTCAGAATGTGTTTGTTAAGCCAAATGCTATTTCCACGAACAAACCATACTTAATCAAGACCAGACTATGTTTGTTAAGCCAGACTTTATTTGTGCAAGAATAGAACATAATCTGTCATATGTGCTAAGAAATATGTGCTTTATAATTAATTCTTTACTCAAATAAAGGCACTGCTACAACAGAAAGAAAGGGAGACTCTCTTTGACATTACTTTCTTTGATTCCTCGTATTGCTTGTATGTCTCGTATTATGTGAAGTGTGTAGGTACAGACAAAAGAACCAATCAACATTGGGATGCACATTTTTAGCTAAAAGACAACTATAATAAAGACAGAAACCTACTCTTGTCACATCAAGCACAGTCAAAGCTACTTCAACACTCTATTGTGTGAGACATTGGAAACAAGTCTTCTCCAACATTCAAATTCATGAAGCTTGCTTTATAAGGATGCCTCCATGAAACGAGAAGAAGAATGAACGAGAATAGAATAATAAAAATCAATCTCAACAGCAAGAGAAAGCACTCTGAGACAAGGTCTTAAGCACGAGCTGAGAGAAAAAGAATATCCATCCTCTACAAGCTCACGTAGATTCAACATTTGTTTATATCCTCTCTTTGAGAGTTATCTAAATCTTATACATATTTGTATAGAAAGCCAAGAGTGGCTTAATGATAAAAGAATACTTGGGAAGTATAATCTCAGGGGGAGATTCATACTTGTAACCACAAGTGGTTTAGAATACTTGTAGCCAAGGAGTAGCATAGAGAATACCGGTAGCTAGAAGTGGCAGTGAAGAATACTTGTTTTGTAATCAGTTGATTATAGTGGAACCCTTTAACAGTTGTTAAAGGAGAACTGGACATAACTCAGGTTGAGTGAACCAGTATGAAAACAAGCTCTCATCTGCTGTCTTGTGAGTACATATATTTATCTTGCTCACTATGCTCTTTTGGAAAGACTTTCTAAGCTTTGCCTTGCAAGGATAACACAGGCTGAATTTAGAATTTAAACTATATAGACATTAGTACATAGTATAGGCATTGGTAGCATGGTCCTAGACTAGTTTTTAGGATTTTTTGTTATACCATTCTATGCAGCCTTTTATTGGGTTTGCTTGTAGCACTTTTTTAGTGTTGTACTTTCTTTACTCACATACCGATCAGGCTCGATGCCCCGTTTTTACTTGTATTTTTTTTTTTAATAATGTTTACAGCTATCTTGGTTTATGATAGGGAGCTTGGGGTATCCCAACCTAGTTGGGGTTCTCTTGGTCCTTCTTGTGAAACCTTGATAGACTGAGATTTCAGGAAAAAAAAATAGTGGAAAAGTAGTTTGTTAGGGCTATCGACCAAATTCACTTGTGTTTAGCAGTTTAAAGTGAGTTGTAACTGGTTTTCAAAATTCTTTAATGATTGGGACCATTCTTTAGTAGTTATCACTTGGTTTTTTAGGTTTTCGACGTAGTTTAGTAGTTTCTTGATCATGCTTAGCATTCTAGTGACAATATGATCAAGATTTCACTATTTTAAATGTTTTTTAGTAGTTTTTGGTTGTATTTTTGTTGTGTCCACTAATCTTTCTCTATTACTATTCAATTGTTAACGAATTGGATTATTTTTTAGCTTTTTAGTTTTTTGATTGTTGGAACTGTTGGAAAAGCCGGTTAATAAAGAGAGGGGGGGTGAATTGATTTACAAAAACTTTTGATCCCCCTTTGTCAAATAAAACTTTTTCACCCTTTTTCAGTAAAATTTTTACAAAAGTTTTTCAACAGCTAATGTTATTGGTATTAATTCAAAACTTAAAACATCAAATGAATGTTCTTGTTAAAAATAGATTTAAGAATTGAATATAACAAAGAATCTAAAAAGAGTTTAGGGATTAGAAAACTTGATCCATTTATTATACTGGTTCGACCTCAACCCAGTTCTACCTCTAAACCTGAGGAGTTCCACTATGATTCTGAGTTAGAAACACCTTGCACACACAAATCACAGAAATCAACATTTGTTCACAACTCGAACAAGGTTCTAAACATGAATGTGAAACCTATCACAAATCATCAACAATACCACTAGGAAAACCTATCCTAGAAAACAAATTTCAATCATACAGTCATAAAAAATGAAAAGATTATGAAACGAAAAACACCTTAAAGTGCAGATGTAGCAGTATGCAGTTTGAACGAATCAACACCAATACAAGAATGAACAGCTAAAGATAAAATACAAATGATATGAAGGTTTCTTTCAACTATCCATAGTGTTTCTGAACAATTTAACCCAACCCAAAAATTAAGAAAGATAAAGAGAGAATCAATATCACTGATTGGGTTCATATCAAAGTGTTTAGGTGTGTTTCAAAAGTAGAACCATTTTTAGAAAATGAATCCTCATCAACAAGATAACAAAAATTGGTAATGGATGAGAATTTTGGTAAACCCAATTTGAAACAAAAAATTGGTTCTCTGAAAGAAACTTGAAAAGTTATCTCTTTGAATACAAGAATGCTAGATGCAACATAAGATAACGAAAACAATGAAGACATCTAACAGAATGACAGTTGTAATCGATTTCAATCTTTGATAATCGATTGTCCTACAATTCTAAAGATGACTCTGAGTAATCATTGCTCTGCCAGGGTTTCCCCCTTGTGCCTCCTCCTATGGCCGTTCAGCCTTTCTTTCTTCCCTAGCGTTGCCTTGATACAATTGATGCTCCACCTCCTCCTCCTGTCCTAGACCTTATTTGCAATGAGGATCCCATTCCTCCACCATGCAAGTCCTTTACGATGGCTCTTAAGAATACGTGTGACATCCCTTTGAGCCAATTGCCCACGCCTAGTGTGAAGGGGGACACTATAGCGATCAAGATTCCTGAAGAGGAATATCTGGACGGCCTAGAGATGTGTAAGAACCATCTCCATGCTCAACTCCTTCTCTTCAAAGGTAGCGTGCCTCCCAGGGTTCATGACTTGAGGGAGAAGATATAAAAAATTTGGTTGCTGGCTAGTACATGGAACATGGTGGCCATTGGAAAAGGGTTTTTTGAATTCACGTTTCAAAACTCGGATGATTTGCATCGCATATTGGCCACGGGTTCCTAGAATCTTGGGATTGGAGTGCTACGAGTTTTTGTATGGACCAAGGATTTCAACCCTAGCTTGGTTAGACAAACCAATGCTCAATGTTAGGTGAGGGTTCACGGTCTACCAATCTACCACAAGAGTATTGGAGACCAAAAATACTCTTTGCAATCACTAGGGGCATAGGTGTTTCGCTAGCTGTGGATGAAGCAACATTAGCACGTTCCTTTGGGCACTTTGCACATGTTCTTGTGGACTTAGACCTCAAGCAGCCCATTCGGGATCTACTCAATGTGGAGAGGGAAGGCTTTGCGTTTTATGTGAATTTGATTTATGAGTGTCTTCTTGATTTTTGTGAAAAATGTCAAATTGTTGGACATTGTCTTTCTAATTATAGGCACGATAAAGATAGACTTGTGGAAAAACATTCCAAATAGTGTGAGAAAATTGTTTTCGTTCCTAAACCCTTGCTGGCTACCAATTCTACACCAGCACAAGATGAACAGGTTGTTCCACAGCCCAAGGAATCGAATGCGAATCCTATGGAGGAGCATTCTGCTTTAGATATGTAGCAACAAGTCTCTACTGTTGATGTATCTACCCATATATAGAATGCAAGTCCCTCACAAGAGGAGCAACCTGGAAACACCATATAGGGAGAGTCTACTTGCTAGGCAACAAATCTTGTTTCTAGGGAGGAGGAACCTAGATGTTAGACTTCACATCATGAGGAGGTAGCCCCAAATCCCACCCCTACAACAGCAACCATTCACTCTTTAGTTGATTGCACATCTACTTCACGACAGTAGCAGTTGGAGACACTTGAAAATCAAGACTGGCATGTTGAGGATGTCTCGGATGAGCATGTTTCTGATTCTGCCATGGTCTTTTTTGTAGAGAATACTTCTACTCCTTTACGTGTTCAGCAGGATATGCTTAAAGTATCCAAATTCTGGGTTGATGGAGATGAGGACACTAAGGAATCTCAGGATGACAAAGATGTGCCTGTGGGTGTTCAAGACTTGATGCATGATGGTTTTACTCTTGTGATTTCCAAGTCTAGTAAGAAAAGGCAAAAGCAACAACAAAAGAGATATAACACCAGAGGTGGTAATGCCTCCAGTCTTAAATGAAGATCCTTTATTGGAATGCAAGAGGCCTAGCTAATGTAGAATCTAGGTGTGTCTTATCCTTCATGTGTAAGACCCATAAACTTGACTTGGTTTTTATTTTTGAACCCATGATTCAATTTGATAAATTGCCTCCCAATTTTTTGAATCAATTTCATTTGAAACTATTAACTACAAACATTAGGAATAACTTAATTCCTAACATTTGGTGTTTTTGTGCAATTGATTGATGTCCTAACCTCAATGTCGTTGATGATCAATTTATTACCTTGTCTGTCTCCTTGACTGATGTTACTTTTCATGTGGCTACGAGCTATGGCACTACCATATATATCAAACAGAGAGCATTGTGGAGTGCTCTCTCACACTTACAGTCTTCCTCTCTCGATGCTTGGTCTTTTATTGGCGATTTTAATGCCATTGTTGGTGCTCATGAAAAAAGAGGTGGTAATCTTCCTATTTCAGCATCTTGTAATGATTTTGGTGGCTGGTCCGATGCTCATGGTCTTATTCATTTGCCTACTCGGGGAAATCAACTTACTTGGACGAATGGTAGAATTGGCAGCAACAACATTGCATTGAGATTAGATGGAACTATATGTAATTAGTCTTTGATAAACGTTTTTTCCTCGGTGACTTGTTCCACGCTTGCCTATAGCAAATTAGATCATCATCCACTGCTTCTCTCCCTCGGTTCTAAGGTTTCTAAACCTATTGGCAATTTTAAATTCCATTCTATGTGGCTAGAACATGAAGACTACCGTAGACTTGTAGTTGATACTTGGCAACAACCTATCCTTGGCTGTCTTATGTTTATTCTTCGGGAAAAATTAAAAAAGGTTAAGGTAGCGCTAAAGACTTGGAATGTTGAGGTCTTTGGTAACATTCATGAGAAGGTTAAATCTGCAAATCTTTCACTTATTGCTGTCCAAGCTGAACTTGATGCTCTCAGTCCCTCTGATGATTTGCTTGCTTTAGAGGCTCAAGTGCAATCTGAACTTCAACATGCTCTAGAGTTGGAGCAGATATTTTGGAAGGAAAAATCCCACATCAAATGGGCTACTCAGGGTGATAGAAACACTGTTTTCTTTCATCACATTGCATCTTATCGTCACTCTACCAAACGTCTCAGTGTCCTACGAAATGGTAACGATTTTCTTCATTCTCAAGAGGCTATTCAACAACATGTTATTCATTACTATGAGAACATTTATGCCTTAGGCAATCAGTGTGTGGTAAACGATCAGAAAAGAAACAAATATAAAATAGAAATAGTTGCATTGCAAGTAAGCGATAATTGTTCAAACAGAATTAAAAAGACAAAAACATAAAAAAAATGCATGCAAAAACAATGATAAAGCTGAGACATCTTGAGCTTCAATCTTCATCAAAGTCTTTAGAATTAGTTTGATGAAGGGCTTCAAGACGGCTTGATATCTCATTGAGGTTGTACTACAGCTCTAGGTAGTGTTCATTTTCAATACTTGAAAGTTCTTGCTGATTTTGCATTATCTAATTTAGTTTGTCCAAGATAGTTGCCTCAAATGAAGAAGGTTGAGGAGGCTGCTCAGCTTGAACATTGGACGGTTCAGGTTGATCAGCATCTTCTTCAGCTGTAGCACCTTCCTTGTGTTCCCATCCTGCGTCAGTCAGTACTAAAGCCATTTGCTTCAGATGTTTACTTGAAAGTTCAGCTTCTGGGTAGGCAAAGTTTTCCACCACATCATCAGTTTTGACACCAAAATGGTCAAGGATGCGAGAGACTAACACAGGATATGCAACTTTGACATTATTCGGCTTGCTGATTTTCTGCATATGATCAGTAATGGTGAAGATCCAATAGAGTTGGTAACCTTTCTTCATGAGGAACAAAAGCAATAGATCATCCTCTGAAAGGGCATCGTGATTGCTCCCTTGCGGTAACACAATCCACAAAAGAACATACGCAAGTAGGCGATCTTCTATTTTCATTTGGCCAACCGGGAAGCGGTTTCCAATAGGAACATTAGGGTCACGAACCATTTCTTTGTAAAATTTTGACTTGTTGTATTCGATGCTTTCAATTTCCTTGATAGCCTTCATAATGGGTTCAACTTCATCATTTACCCTTTTAATCTTAGCGATAAAGAAGCATAAATCCTGGTTCATCTGAATATCCTTGCCTCTCACGTGGGATTAAAGGTACCCCATATCACCATTGATGGAGATATTGTAGAAAAATACTTCCACAAGATCAGGATAGTAGCTACCTTGATCATCAAGTGTGTTCTAAAACGTGAATCATTGCTTCATGAGCCAATCCTCAGAAAGATACTGTGGCTTCAGAATCTCTTTCCTTGAGAACTCTTTAGCGAATTCGAGTTCTTCACTTTTGGTGCGAAACTAGTCACAGCTGGGAGGAGGAACTTGCCTGGGAGGGGAAGGAGAACGAGCAACTAGGCGTCGAGGACGCTTTGAAGGAACTTTCTTTGACTTTGAGGGTCCTTCCATTTTAGACTTGTCTTTGCTCTGAGAAAGCTTCTTTTGTATCCTCTGTTGAATGCGAGCAGATATAGGACGATTTTCACATGATTTAGTACGTGGAGGATGTGAAGATGAATCAGCCATATAGTCATTTAAGTAACCGTTCAAGTACGTTTGAGGGTAAGGAGGGAAGAGGAAGGGTTTCTGGAAAGTGGGTTCAATTTTGAAGGGAATGGGCTGTTGATTTGGGGCTTTTAAGTGGGCTGTCAGTAGTGTGATAATCGATTGTCTCGGGTTGTAATCGATTGCCTTAGTACAGAGAGTGTTCCGAAGTGAAAAACTGATGTGTTAATCGATTGGTAGCATGCTCTAATCAATTTCCTGAGGTACAGGGCATCTGGTTTGAAGATTTTGGTGCTTGTAATCGATTCCCATCTGGTTGTAATCGATTAACCCATTTGTTAGTGAAGATTCTTGATAGATATCTAATGTTGGTAATCGATTGGCAACTTGTTGTAATCGATTGCTTTAAAAAATAGAGTATATTAGTTTTAAAAATTCTTTACTATAACAACCAACAAGCAGAATATTTCACACTCAAACAAGGCTAGGTTGGTTGATGTATTCCCTATGGCTAGGTGAGTGAAGACTCACTTATAATGCCAAGCTCATTCCTAAGAAAATACATTCTCTCTCTAGGTAGAGGTTTGGTAAAAATATCAACCAGTTGAAGGTTGGTCTCTACAAACTCTATACAATAGTCACCCTTTTGTATATGGTCTCTAATGAAGTGATGTCTAATCTCAATGTGTTTAGTTCGGGAATGCATGACATGATTCTTAAAGATGTTAATGGTACTGGTGTTGTCACACATCAAAGGGATGGTTTCTAGTTTCAGCCCAAAATCTAAAAGTTGTTGTTTGAGCCAAAGTTATTGAGCACAACAGTTCTCGGTAGCTATGTACTCAACCTTAGCTCAGCTATAGATAAGGCTACAAAGGCTTGTTTCTTGCTATGCCAAGACACAAGGTTGTTCCTAAAAAGATGACAAGTACCACATGTGCTTTTCCTATCCAATTTATAGCCTGCATAGTTTGAATCTGAATAACCTATGAGTGTTGGTTGGACACCCTTGGGATACCACAATCCAACGTCTGAGGTGCCTCTAAGGTACTTAAGGATACATTGTACAACTGTGAGATGGGATTCCTTAGGGTTGGATTGGTACCTAGCACACATGCATACACCGAACATAATATTAGGATGACTAGATGTTAAGTAGAGAAGGGACCCTATCATACCACGATAGAGTGTTTGATCAACACTTTTACCTTTCTCATCAGCGTCGAAGTAGCAAGAAGTTGCCATTGGAGTTGATGCTTCTTTATTATTGTGCATCTTAAATTTCTTGAGCAAGTCTTTGCAATACTTGCTTTGGTAAAGAAAGATGCCTTGAGTCATGTCTTTGACTTCAAGTCCAAGAAAATATTTCAGTTCACCCATCATGGACATTTCACATTCTCCCTGCATACCTTCCACAAATTTCTTACAAAGAGTTTGATTTGTGGACCCGAATATGATATCATCAACATAAACTTGAACTAAGAGAATATCGGATTTAGTATGCTTTATGAAAAGAGTTTTGTTTACTTGACCTCTTATGAAGTTATCTTCAATTAAGAAATTACTCAACCTCTCATACCATTGTCTTGGTGCTTATCTAAGGCCGTAGAGGGCTTTCTTGAGTTGGTAGCCATGATTTAGACTAATGGGATCAGTAAAGCCAGGAGGTTGTGATACATACACCTCTTCTTCTATGAGGTCATTAAGAAAAGTGCTCATCACATCCATTTGGAAAAGCTGATATTCCTTGTGGCATGCATAGGCTAGAAGGAGACGGACGACTTCTAATCTTGCCACTAGATCATATGTCTCGTCGTAGTCGATTCCTTCTTGTTGATTGTAGCCTTTAGCTACAAGTCTGGCTCTGTTCTGAGTAATGATGCCTGAAGTATCGCTCTTGTTGCAGAACACCCATTTAGTACCAATTACATTCATGTTCTCAGAATAAGGGACGAGTTCTCAAACTTGATTCCTTTTAAATTGGTTGAGCTCTTCATGCATTGTCCTCATCAAGGACAGCTTCCTCAATGGTCTTAGGCTCAACTTGAGAAACGAATGCTGCTACATTATAAATTAAGTTCATGGAGGATCTGGTTGAAACTCCTCTTTGAATATCTCCTAATATATTGTCAAGTGAGAGATTTCTAGGCTGTTTCCACTCCTTTGGTAGTTCATGATCAGTTGGAGGGACAATTGGTGCATTTGAGTCTTAAACGGAGGTAGATGGAGGTGGCTCTTGTGTTTGAGGTTCAGTTAAGTCATTATATATGAAACTTGCATAATCATCACAAAGCACATCTTCCTCCAACTTGGAGTCAGACTCATCAAAAGCAATATGCACAAATTCTTCAATTACTAAAGTTCTCTTGTTATATACTCTATGAGCTTTACTCAATAAAGAGTAGCCTAAGAAGATAGCTTCATTAGCTTTTGCATCAAATTTTCCAAGAGATTCTTTCCCATTATTTAAAACAAAGCAATTACAGCCATGTCCATCTCATGTTCTCTTAATTTTCCAAACAGCTCAATGCTGGTCATGGTAGCCATATCATGCGTCTCTGAAATTGCAGTAACCTTTGGCTGCCACATTCTATTCATGTTCTTCAAGATCTTGACGTTCATCTCCTCATCTTCAAATGTTTTTCCGAGGCCTTTAAGATGATTCACTATATGAGTAAATCTCATTTGAAAGATGAAGATGGATTCACCAAGCAGCATCCAGAATGTCTCATATTCTTGTATGAGAGTGTTCTTAATCGTCTCACCTCCAGAGTGCCTTCATGGGTTACTTCTATTATATCCAAAATCTCCTTTGCAGTAGAGCAATCTGAAATCCTGAAAAACTCATCAGAATTCAAAGCTGAGTGTAATATATTCATGGCTCTAGGATCATAGTTAGTTTTTCTAATTTCTAACTCAGTCCATTCATCAACTGGTTTCATAATGGTTTTTCCATCAATAACAACATTTGGAAGCATAGGTCCCTTAATCACTGCTTGCTAAAGACTTTCCAAAATGGATAGTTTTCTCCGCAGAAAAGAGGAGGCCAATTGATTGAGCCGCCCTCAGCAAATGGCAATCGGTTTCCGGCCATTTTACGAATCCTTGAGTAAATGTCAAGAACCTTCTCTAATGCCAATTGTTAGGATCAGCTGGTTACATCAAGGGGGGGGGGGGGGGGGGGAGAAGCTTTGGATGAAGAGACGGAGGAGATCCCGAACATGAGCCATCATGCAATGCCTTGGAGCTCTCCATCTCTTTCCCTCTCTAATGTATCTACCACCCTCTAACGCTGACCTATTTTGAAAAGTTAAAACCTATTTAGAGGCTATGGGCTAATAAAAGTTTAAGCCCAATACAAAAGATAATTCAGATTTAAAATTATAAAATATCCTCACAAGTCTCTTGCACAGCTATGTGTAACAGATGCACAGTTGTGCAACTTCACAAAATTCCCACTTAGCAAGGCAGTGGCTTCACACAACTGTGCAAAATGGATGTGCAACTGTGCGATAACTTCAACAACTCTATAGCTCCGCCCATATGAATTTGGAAAGCACGAAATTGATCCTTAATGTGTCCAATCAACCTTAATGCCTCCACTGCTTCATCCGAGCTTCAACAAAATTCATACAACCATGAATAAAAACCTAAGATCAAGTGCAAAAATAGTAAAAATTGAAAAACTCTTAACAACCTAAGATTTTATTTAAAACTTAACTAAAACGAACACAAATAAGGTTCAAAAGTATAAGAAGCATCACATACTTGTCCATAAATCACTACCAAAAGTAGGAAAATATGACAATTATCAGGAGGTGAATTGATGTTTCAAAATTTCAGAATTTTTTCAACGATAAAATATTTTCACCACCTCTCTTGAAGTTTTCAATAAAAGAATTTTCAAAGATATGTTGTTGAAGGAATAACACAAGAGAAACTCAATGAAAACAGAGTCTTGTTAGAATAATTTCAAACAATTGATAAAGTACAAGACAGTAATAAAGAGATGAAAGAAGAGAGAATATAGCCTGAAAATTTATACTAGTTCGATCATAAACAAATCTACATCCAATTCTTCCTCACACCGAGGAGTTCCACTATGAATTGAGTTACAAACACCATACACACACAAATCACAGTAATCCTAGTTCACAACCTGAACAGGAACCTAAACGAGAATGTGAAACACCTTCACCATTCACGCACTACCTCTAGAAAAACCCTTCCTAGAAACAAATGTTTAGGAAACCCTTTTCTTAACACATGATAACACTTGGGAAACCCTTTCCTACAATGCCAAAAATTAGAAACAAGAAGAAAAGAATTAAAGAACGATAACACCTGGAATGTGCAGATTTCGCTGATATAGAGATCAGTTTGAAAACACCAAAGTGTGCAAATGTAGTTGGTAAAGAATAGATCTTAAACACCTAAATGTGTAGATGAAGAAGAAAGAAAACTTTCTCTACAGAAAAATGATTTAGCTATGGAGTAGGCTCAAAGATATTAACTCAGAAAGATATAGCTATGTAAAAGAGAATGAAATCTCTGTAATTGAGTTGATATGAAAAAAATGTAGAACCAAAAGGTTGTTTAGAAAATCTTATCTATTTTTGGAAAACCAAATCAAGGATTTGGATATGACTTGTAGAAGTATATGAGAAAAGATTTTGAGATAAAAGTCACACTATCAAATAAATGACTTGGGGTAAAAAGATAAAGATTGGGTCAGAAAGATTTAAGAGTTATTAGATAAAGATCAGTTCTTGGAAATCTTTCAAAATGATCGTTATACCAGATGTAATCGATTGTTCATAGGTGTAATCGATTATCCTGTGTATCAGAAGATGATTTATACTAGCTGTCATCTATTGTAATCAATTGTAAGAAAATGGTAATTGATTACAATTAAGACAGAGCCAATTCTGAGAATCAGAAATTGAATTGTAATTGATTGCAGGATTTTGGGAATCAATTGCATTTGAAATAGAGCAATTTCTGAGATTGAAAACATGCATTGTAATCGATTGACACTTCTTGTAATCGATTAATATGATGCCATAGATGGTTCTAAAATGTGTTTGGCCATCTGGTAATCGATTCCATGTTTGTGTAATTGACTGCAAAGATCATAATATGTTTTCTAAGATTGCAAATCATCTTTTGATGCTAAAATAAAAGTTTTAAAAAGATTTGCAAGCATCCTTGCAAATATGTCTAGCTCAATCTAAAAACACACCATACAAAGCCATCATCCATACATGTTATGGCTTAAGAAAAGAAAACTAAGCCAAACAAACAGAAAAGACTTAAGGTATGAAAATACCAAAAATCTAGATGGAGAGGCGTCAATCTTCAAGTGATTCACCTTTGGCTTTCCAAAAAAGATAGGCACCCCAAGGTACCTAAATGGAATAGTACCAGGGCCAAACCCAAGGGTATTACTGATCCTGCAAAGCTCTGAATTTACAATTTCGCCAGTAAAAAAGTGACATTTTGGCTTGCTAATCCATTGGCCCGAAGCTTGTCTAAAGAGTTGGAAGAGTCTATTTAAATTCTCCATGTTGGAAGAGAAGCTGTTGCAAAAAACCATTAAATCATCAGCATAAAAAATGTGAGTTGGAAAGGGTACCTTCTATGTGCAAAGAGATGGAGACAACAGTTGATTGTTGGCCAGAAAAGTAATGCTACGACTTAGAACACCCTTAGCGAAGTATAACAACAATGGTGATAAAGGATCCCCTTGGCAAACCCCCCCTAAAAGCAAGGAAGATAACCAATTCGATGACCATTCACCAAAAAAGTAAGCCTGGATGAATGCAATATAATGTCAATCCACTTGCAAAAGACATTAGAAAAACCAAACCGCTGCAACACCTTGAGTAGAAAGCCCCAATCCAAGGTGTCAAAGGCCTTTTTTACATCATATTTAATAATCAAGTTCCCAGTTTTCCCAGGTTTCTTCAAAAGATTAATTGCCTTAGAGGTGGGAATTATGCAATTAGTGATATGCCTATCAAGAATGAAGCCAAGCTGCTGGGGTGACACAATTCTGCTAGCAATAGGGCCAAGTTTGTCAACTAAAATTCTAGTCAGAATTTTAAACTAAAAGTTACTCATTGCAATGGGCCTGAGATTGTCAATCTTATTTGCCCCAGGAAATTTAGGAATAAGAGCCACCAAATTTGAATTTAAGCCAAGTAGCAGCTAGTGCTTACTGAAAAATTGCATGATGGCCGAACAAACCTCCATACCAATGATGCTCCAAAATTTTTGGTAAAAAACACCACCAAAGCCATCAGGGCCAGGGGCACTTTTACCATTTAGAGCAAAGATAATAGCCTATATCTCCTCTATTGAGGGTACTTTGGTAAGCATTTCATTGTCCATTGCAGAAACTAGTTTTGGCAAAATTGGGAGCATGACAGAATCAGTGCAACAGTTATTATTGGCATAATTAGTTTAGTAAAAAAAGAGTAAATAGTACTATTGATTGTGTCTTGCTTAGTGAGTAAGATATCCTCAAACATAATAGAATTGAGCTGTTTCCAAGACCTTTTGAGTGTAGTAAAGGTGTGAAAAAAGGAGGTGTTCCTATCACCAAGTGCAGCCCATTTCAGATTGGCTTTATCAAACCAGTAGGCCTCCTCTAGTGATAGAGCAACCTACAAATCAGATTGTGCCTTTCTATCTTGAGTAGCCAGATTCTCAGTTAATCCCTCATTATCAATAAGTTGCTTAATACTCTCCACCTTGCTCTTAGCCTTAATAACTCTGCTATGTATATTGCCAAATGTATTCTTATTCCAGACTTTCAGATCTTGCTTCACCAAGTTAAGTTTCTTCTTGAGAACAACCATGGGACAACCACTCACAGGTCTATTCCAGGCTTTTTTGATTAATTCATAATAAGTAGGGTCCTCTGCCCACATAGCCTAAAATCTAAATTTCCCTTTAGACCTTTCATAATTTTGCAAAAGAGAGAGCAATAGAGGATGATGATCTGATTGATGTTTTGTCAAAACATCATAGTTGATAGAGTTAAAGCAATGTAGAAGGGTTGAGTTACAAATAGGTCTATCAAGTCACATGACCACATTATGCTCACCAATGCGACCATTAGACCAGGTGTAAGATCTACCTCTGGATGGCAGATGAATCAATTGATGTTGATTTGTCCAGGCAGGGAAATCTTTAAGAGACAATTTAGCAGGCCAATTATAGCATTGAAATCACGTAAGAATAGCCACCTAGTAGAGGATAACAACTAAGACAATTGTTGCCATAGGTTTCTTCTCAGGATATAAGAGGTGGAACCATACACCCCAACTACATTTAGCACATGACTGCCACAAGGAATGGCTAGGGCAATGAACTGATCAGAGATAGAGTTAACAATGGGATCAAGAGATAGCTTGCAAAAGCACCACAAATTAGGAATAACATCCTATCTGTGATTAGTAGTTACCAAGTTTAGACAAAAAATTCATAGGTAAGGTAGAGAACTGAATTTTAGGCTCAGCAATGAAAATAACATTAGGCTTATGTGTATGGCAGAGATTACAGAGAATACGCCTGAAAGCCAAATTTCCTAGGCCTCTAATATTCCAAAATAAAATAATCATTGGGGTTTATTTTTCTGGAAATTGTACCTTTCCTTGCCCTATTCTCATGGCTATTCAATTTCTTCTATTTCTTTTTTCGTGACTTAGATATAACTTCCTAGAATTCAGGCTCCAATTCTGATAGAGGGCTAGTCAATGAACATGAGGACCTAGGGGCACTTCAAGAATTAAAGGGACCAATGACAAGATCCAAGGCCAAGATTCTCCAAGAAGAAATGACCAAGAGACTAAAGGAAGGGTTATTCATCAAAGGCCAAGAAGGAAGAAGCCCAAAGGAGCTAAATTGGAGCACTTGGAAACTTGCTGATATCTCGCTCAGCGCGAGCTTGGGCTCAGCGAAGTTTTGCCTCAATCAATCATCTCGCTCAGCGCAAGATAGAGCTTAGTGGAGATTTGCCTCGATCAAGCATCTCGCTCAGCGCACAATTGAGCTTAGCGAAGATTTGCTTCGATCAAGCATCTCACTCAGCTCAACATTGAGCTCAGCGCAATTTGCGCTAAGCTCAAGGTTGAGCTTAATGGAAGGTCTGGCGCGGGAATTTTTGAAAACTTTGTTTACTTGTGTAAGGGGTTTCTTAATTGTGTAATTAGGCCTTAAAACGTTATGTTTAAGTGGAGATTAGTTACATAACCCTCTTCTAAGGCCTGGCTCTATAAATAGTAGAAGAGAACCTCATTTGTAATAATCATATATCATATAACTCATTTGTGAATGAAATAAGCTTTGGCTTAATTGAGAGCTTAGCCTCTTCTTGGTTCTTGAGTGGAACCAAATTGATTCTTATCAAGGAAGCTTTCCTTGTGGCGAATTCTCCTCGGCTTATCGTTCCGTGCGGATCGTGGCGTCGTTCCAATTCATCTTCTTCTTCTTTCCGCTTTTCCCTTTTGGTTTGAGTTCTTCATTTGTCTTCAATGGAGCTCTTTTGATTTGCTTCCGGATGATCCAAACCAAGCTTGTGTGGCTTGGAACTGTATCATGCATGCATCAAGTGGTATCTAGAGCCTCAACCGGAGTGCAATTCACAGAGAATTAGGTGCAGTTTTCGTTTTCCCCAAATTTGCATTTTTGAGTTGTGTTCTTCTTCTTCTTCTCCAATTTTCGTTTTTCTCAGCCTCTTGATTCTTGTTTGTTTGTGTTCAATTGTGTGTTTCGTGCTTGAATTTGAGTTTATCTTGCAATTTCCTTCGTTTCCCCTTTCGTTTCGTTGAATTTAGTGTTGATTTGAGCATAGACTGGTTGTTGCATGTGTTCTTCATGTTCTTGATGAAACCCATAGCTTGCTGAAAAAGTTTTGAGTTTGATCCAAAAAAGTGCAGTTTGGAGTACGTTGGGCCGTTTTTGCAATTTTAAAAAGTTTATGGTCCAAAAATAGAAAAATACGTGGGGCCAAAGTGTAAAAATAAAAAAATATTGGGGTCAAATTACAAATATCAAAAAATATGAGGACCCAAGTGTAAAAAAAAAATTACAAAAATTTTCTACAGCCCTATCTCCTTAGTGTGTGCTTCTTATTGCTTTCTAATACATTTATTTTGCATAATTACAGTGGTTGCTACTTTGTCCAAAATTTTCTTTTTGTTCCATCTTTAGAAAAGCTTGTTGAGCAATGTCGCTTAGCGACATATTTCGCTTAGCGCACGTTTGCTTCGATCAACTCGTTCGCTTAGCGCGCCTTTCCGCTTAGCGCAAGTTTGCTTCGATCAACGAGTTCGCTTAGTGCGCCTTGCTCGCTTAGCGCATGTCTTGTCATTCTTATATCTTCCTATTTGTCTTTTCTTTGACATTCCTTTTGTGTTGGTTGTCCTTTCTTTTTGAGCTTTTATTGCTTGTCTTCTAAACTTCCATGGTTTGTCTTAGAGTTTTCTTTTCCTTGACCTCTTAAGTTGAGCTTGGATTTGTTTCTTCTTTCACTTGGAAACTCCTTGAATTGAAATCTTTGGTTGATCTCAAGGGCTAAAGAAGAGTTAGAGAGGGAAAAAGACATGAGTGAACCTTATAGAAAAAGTCTTATAAGAGTAAAACACGAGTGTTATCGAGTGTAAACACTTAGTGAGTGGTAAGGTTCAATATTTTTGTTCACTAACCTTTTGCTTGTAGCCATGGTTTCCGGAAGTGATAGTGATCCACCCTCACCTAGATCCGCTAAGCTAATGGTCTCATTGGCTAAGCAAATGGATAAGATGCATAGAAACTTTGAGAGGAGGATGGGAGAGAGATTTGATGATGTGCAAAGAAGTACTCAAGAGTTGAGTGGAAGAGTGGGAGACATTGAGAGAAGGAGGCATCATAGGTCACCTTATTCACCTCAAGGGAGTGATGATGGTTATGATGAAGGTAGAAGGCATAGGAATAGGAGGAATAGAGATGGCTTGGATGATGTGAAGGTCAAAATCCCCAAGTTCTTAGGTACTTATGACCCGGCGGGTTACCTTGATTGGGAGATGAAAGTAGACCAAATTTTCAATTGTCACAATTATAGTGAAGAAAAGAAAATAAGGATGGCTAGCTTAGAATTTGAGAAATATGCCTTGGTATGGTGGCAACAAGTTCAAGTGGATAGAGAACGACAAAGAAGACCTAGAGTGGAGACTTGGGAGGTAATGAAGAGTGTCTTGAGGGAGAGATTTGTTCCCATTCATTATATTAAGGACATGCATATCAAGTTACAAAGGCTTTATCAAGGTAGTAAAAGTGTGGATGACTATTACAAGGAGATGGAGATTACTTTGATAAGAGCTAACATTGAAGAAACTAATGAAGCTACAATGGCTAGATTTTTGAATGGCTTGAATAGGGACATTCAAGATGTTGTAGAGCTTCAAAGCTACAACAACATGGATGAACTTATACATAGGGCCATGCAAGTGGAGCAACAATTGAGGAGGAAGCATTCCTACAAGAAGTCTTCCTACAATTATTCCTCTTGGAGGGATAAGGACACTTCCAAGAAGGAGGGTTCTTCTTCACAACATCTTGAAAGAAAGTCTTCAAGAGGTAACCCTACTTCTCCTCCTCAAACCCCTCCCCATAAATCTACTTCTCATACTCATCCTACTTCCAATAAATCTAGTTCTATTAAATGTTTTAAGTGTTTGGGCAAGGGTCACATTGCATCCCAATGTCCTAGCAAAAGAAACATGATTTTGTTGGAAAATGGAGAGGTGGATAGTGAGTCATCTAAGAGTTCTCTTAGTTCCTCTAGTGAAAGTGAGGATGATAGTTTTCTTCCATCGGAGGAGGGAGATCTTTTGATGGTTAGAAGACTCATGGGTAGTTTGTGTAAGGATAGAGATGATACACAAAGAGAAAACATTTTTCATTCTAGATGTTTGGTGAATGGAAAGGTTTGTTCTCTAATCATTGATGGTGGAAGTTGTACCAATGTTGCAAGCACTAGATTAGTGGAGAAATTAGGCCTCAAAACCATCCCTCACCCTAAGCCTTATAAGTTACAATGGTTGAGTGATAGTGGTGAGTTGGTTGTGAATAAGCAAGTGTTGCTTACATTCTCCATTGGAAGTTATGTTGATGAAGTGCTTTGTGATATGGTTCCTATGGAAGCCGGACATGTGTTGCTTGGTAGACCTTGGCAATATGATAGAGATGTTGTCCACAATGGGGTCACCAATAGATTTTCTTTCTTGCATAAAGGTCACAAGGTAGTTCTCTCACCTTTGTCTCCAAGTGAGGTGTGTGAGGATCAAATAAAAATGAGGTTGAAAAGAGAGAGAGAAAAGAAAATTAAAGAAGGAAAAAGTCTTTTGAGAGAGAAAAGCCAAAAAGAAAAATATGGCAAAAAGAGTGAAAAGAAAGACCAAAAGAAAAGAGAAAAAGAGAGTGAAAAAAAAAATAGTGATAAAAGAGAGTTTGTTCTTGAAACCTAAAGAGGTAAAAAGAGTGATGCTTGCTAGGCAACAAATGTATTTGCTCATTCCAAATTACATGTGCTTGTCTTTTAGTGCTCTTGAATTGCCTCAAGGTTTTGATACAATCTTGAAGGAGTTTGAGGATGTCTTTCCACAAGACCTTCCCCATGGCTTGCCTCCTTTAAGAGGAATTGAACATCAAATTGATCTTGTTCCGGGAGCTTCACTTCCTAATAGGGCTGCCTATAGGAGTAATCCGGAAGAGACAAAGGAAATACAAAAGCAAGTTGAAGGGTTGATGCAAAAAGGGTGGGTGAAAGAAAGCTTGAGCCCATGTGCAATGCCGGTCATCCTAGTCCCAAAGAAAGATGGCACTTGAAGGATGTGCACGGATTGTAGACCCATCAACAACATCACCGTGAGGTATAGACATCCTATCCCTAGACTTGATGATATGTTAGATGAACTTCATGGTTCTTGTGTTTTCTCCAAGATAGATTTGAAAAGTGGTTACCATCAAATTAGAATGAGAGAAGGTGATGAATGGAAAACCGCTTTCAAAACTAAGTTTGGACTTTATGAGTGGTTGGTCATGCCTTTTGGTTTAACCAATGCACCAAGCACTTTTATGCGACTCATGAATCATGTTTTGAGGCATTTTATTGGTAAATTTGTGGTTGTTTACTTTGATGATATCTTGATTTATAGCTTAACAACAAATGACCACTTATTCCATGTTAGAAGTGTCTTGGAAGTGCTTAGAAATGAGAGCTTGTTTGCTAATAAGGATAAATGCACATTTTGCACTAGTCAAGTAATGTTTCTAGGATTTGTTGTGAGTGCTAAAGGAGTCCAAGTGGATGATGAGAAAATTAGAGCTATTAGAGATTGACCCACACCCAAAAATGTGAGTGATGTGAGGAGTTTCCATGGGTTGGCTAGTTTCTATAGGAGATTTGTCAAGGAATTTAGCACAATAGCATCTCCATTGAATGAAATTGTTAAGAAAAATGTGGGATTTAAATGGGAGAGTGAACAAGAGAGAGCCTTCAATGAATTGAAGGAAAGGTTGACAAATGCACCCATTCTTGCTTTACCAAATTTTTCAAAATCTTTTGAAATAGAATGTGATGCATCAAATGTTGGCATAGGAGTGGTATTGTTACAAGAGGGTCACCCAATTGCCTATTTTAGTGAAAAACTTAAGGGTGCCATCTTGAACTATTCCACCTATGATAAGGAACTCTATGCACTTATTAGAGCCTTGCATAATTGGCAACACTATCTCCTTCCTAAGGAGTTTGTGATTCATAGTGACCATGAGTCACTCAAACATTTGGAAAGCCAAGGCAAGCTTAATAAGAGGCATGCCAAATGGGTCGAGTTCTTGGAACAATTTCCTTATGTGATTAAACACAAGCAAGGCAAGGCTAATGTAGTGGCCGATGCCCTTTCAAGGAGATATACTTTAATCTCCATGCTTGAAACCAAAATGTTTGGGTTTGAACACATAAAGGACTTGTATCCTCAAGACCATGACTTCTCTAACTTGTTTGAGCTATGTGAAAAAGGGTCTCACCAAGGTTTCTTTAGGCATGAAGGGTACTTGTTTAAAAATAAAAGATTATGTTTGCCTCAAAGTTCTTTGCGTGAACTAATGATTTGTGAAGCTCATCAAGGGGGGTTAATGGGACATTTTGGAGTTGAAAAGACTTTGAACATCTTGCATGAACATTTCTTTTGGCCTAAAATGAAACATGATGTCATCAAATTTTGTTCTAATTGCATTGTGTGTCATAAGGCCAAGTCTAAAAGCATGCATCATGGTTTATATACTCCATTGCCAATCCCTACCTCTCCTTGCACCGAAATTTCCATGGATTTTGTACTTGGTCTTCCACGGTCCAAAAGAGGCAAGGATTCGATTTTTGTGGTTGTTGATAGGTTTTCCAAGATAGCACACTTCATTCCATGCCACAAGGTGGACGATGCTTGTCATGTGGCGGATCTTTTCTTCAAAGAAGTAGTGCGTCTTCATGGATTACCTAGGAGCATTGTGTCGGATAGGGATTCCAAGTTTTTAAGCCACTTTTGGAAAACATTGTAGGGAAAACTTGGAACCAAGCTTCTTTTCTCCACCACTTGTCATCCTCAAACCGATGGGCAAACGGAGGTGGTGAATAGAACACTTTCACAACTCCTAAGGTGTTTCATAAAAGGTAATTTGAGAACTTGGGAAGAATGGTTACCTCATGTTAAATTTGCCTATAATAGGGTAACTAACTCTACCACTTCTTTTTCTCCTTTTGAGGTTGTTTATGGCTTTAATCCTTTATCTCCTCTTGATCTAATTCCCTTACCTAATGATTCTTCTATTTTGAGTAAGGATGGTTTTTCAAGAGCCACTTTTGTGAAGGATCTCCATGAGAAGGTAAGAAACCAAATTGAGCACAAGATGGAGCAATATGCAAGACAAGCCAACAAGGGAAGAAAGTCCATGGTATTCGAACCCGGAGATTGGGTTTGGGTACATCTACGGAAGGATAGGTTTCCCTTACAAAGGAAATCTAAACTTCAACCTAGGGGTGATGGTCCTTTCAAGGTCCTTGAGCAGATAAATGACAATGCCTACAAGATTGACTTGCCAAGTAAGTATGGGGTGAGTTCTAGTTTCAATGTCACTGATCTTTCTTCTTGTGATGCAGGTATCTTAGATGCAAATCTGAGGTCGGATTCTTTTCAAGAAGGAGGGGATGATAGAGGGCTAGTCAATGAACATGAGGACCTAGGGGCACTTCAAGAATTAAAGGGACCAATGACAAGATCCAAGGCCAAGATTCTCAAAGAAGAAATGACCAAGAGACTAAAGGAAGGGTTATTCATCAAAGGCCAAGAAGGAAGAAGCCCAAAGGAGCTAAATTGGAGCACTTGGAAACTTGCTGATAGCTCGCTCAGCGCGAGCTTGGGCTCAGCGAAGTTTTGCCTCGATCAATCATCTCGCTCAGCGCAAGATAGAGCTTAGCGGAGATTTGCCTCGATCAAGCATCTCGCTCAGCGCACAATTGAGCTTAGCGGAGATTTGCTTCAATCAAGCATCTCGCTCAGCGCAAGTTTGAGCTTAGCAGAGATTTGCTTCGATCAAGCATCTCGTTCAGCTCAACGTTGAGCTCAGCGCAATTTGCGCTAAGCTCAAGGTTGAGCTTAGTGGAAGGTCTGGCGCGGGAATTTTTGAAAACTTTGTTTACTTGTGTAAGGGGTTTCTTAATTGTGTAATTAGGCCTTAAAACGTTATGTTTAAGTGGAGATTAGTTACATAACCCTCTTCTAAGGCCTGGCTCTATAAATAGTAGAAGAGAACCTCATTTGTAATAATCATATATCATATAACTCATTTGTGAATGAAATAAGCTTTGGCTTAATTGAGAGCTTAGCCTCTTCTTGGTTCTTGAGTGGAACCAAATTGATTCTTATCAAGGAAGCTTTCCTTGTGGCGAATTCTCCTCGGCTTATCGTTCCGTGCGGATCGTGGCGTTGTTCCAATTCATCTTCTTCTTCTTTCCGCTTTTCCCTTTTGGTTTGAGTTCTTCATTTGGCTTCAATGGAGCTTTTTTGATTTGCTTCCGGACAATCCAAACCAAGCTTGTGTGGCTTGGAACTACATCATGCATGCATCAAATTCCCTAGCCCACTAAGTCATACTTGGTGTTTCCGAGTCAAAATTTTCCTCCCTACTTTGAAGCCCAGAATTTTGACCATTGCTACAGTCCTTGGCTACCTTATGAAAGATGTCCTCCTCATTCTGATGAGAAGAGTATTGAATCCTCTCCATGCTTAGTTGAGCATCCTTAGACCCTGCATTCACAGTGCCAAACTGAATTGGACTTTGAGGACCTTGCCCATGTCCCTCATTAGCATCAGGCTGTTCTAGCTCCTCAACATATTCTTCATGCTCCTCAACAGGCTGATATTGCTATGTCTCAACAACCTTCTCAGCATCTCTATTTGTTATGAATCCCGAATTTCCTCCACATCATATTCAGCATCCTGATCTCGAGTCATCTCAAATTCAGCCTCACTACCATGTTCATGCTGATCCATTGTTTTAAATTCATCATTCTACACAATATCCTCTACATCTGCATCACCATTCTGTTTCATTACATCTTCTTGAGTTGCAACATCATTTTAATTGGCAACCCCATCTTCTTGATTGTCTTTCTCCTGATCCTCAACAGCAACATGACCAGCATCTTCCTCTGCACCATCATGTTTCACTTCTTCCCTGTTGGCAGATTTAGCCACATACTTAGCCTTAGCACGAGGTTGTTGCTACTCCTTTGAGTGCTTGTAATTGGAAACAGAATGCCTGATAATTTTGCAATTACTATAATAATTAGGAAGTTTCTCATAAGTGACATCAATGAAAAAAGCAAAACCCTCCCTTTCAACAATAATTTGATCAGCTAGTGATTGCTTGAGGTCAAGATCCACAAGAACTCTAGCAAAATGACCAAATGTCTTTGCAGTAGTGGCACTATCGATGGAAATGGGTTCACCCATGGGTTCACCCACCCCGTGAGCAATAGAGAATATGACCAAAGGTTGCCAATACTCCATTGGCAAACCATGAATGCGGACCCAACATTGTACATTTGATTGGCACACCAGCTATGGGTTAAAATCAGGTGTCCATGAAAAAAGATGAAGGACCCTGATGGGAACACAGATAGGGACAAAGAAAACGAGGCACTTGGAGGACTTGGGGGACCCATGACAAGGGCAAGGGCTAGGAAAGCGAAGGAAGCTCTTCAACAAGTGGTGATTAATCTATTAGAAACCCAACAATCTGCTAAAGCCCAACACTTGGAGAATAAAGTTTTGACATGCATAGCCCACTTGGAGTGAGAAGAGCCAATCTGAATAACAAGACTTTTAATTTGCTTTTGGGGTTATTTTCTTTTTAGTGTGGCTGTATATAAAATAAAATAAAATAATAAATATTTTGGCTACGGTAGGATTAGAACCCAAGTCTTTTTATAAGGATTTGTTATTCTTGACCGCTACTACATGTCAGAAACGCTTGTCCTTAAGAGTTTTGTTTTTTTTTTTTGTTTGCTTAAGTGTAGTGCATAAACTCCTAAGCTGAAATGTATTAAAACAATTGGAGATCAATAAGAAATCAGAATGATATTTTTGTTCAGACTTGTGAGAAAATCTCTCTGCTAGGGTTCTTGGTTGAACCTTTGATCTTATCAAGAATTCACATTCTTGTGGCGATCTTCCTTGTTGGCTTATCAAACCCAGGTTTGTGGCACCCTAAAAACCAGTAACCCTCTTGTTCCTTTTCACTGGTCATCTTTGAATTCACGTTCTAATTTCAATTCGGTATTTTCTATTCGATTTTTCTCTGGCCCATATCTCACGTTTTACGTGTCCAATTTTAGCGTTTCTTGAGTCTTTTTCGTAGTTCAGAACGTGAGTGTTCACCTCGTTTTGGAATCGCCACAATCGGACTTCTGGGCTGCGAGTTACGACATTATCCTAAGCGCAGTCTGATTTTGTGCCCTAAAACAGCTTGTTCAAAATTTCATGAAGGGGTTTCGTATCAGACCCCAAGATGAAGGTTCCATGGAGTGGCAAGAATCCTCTGCATTGGTAAAAGGAAACTCAAAATAGCCCCTTCCAAGAGGCATCATTTTCCAAGGATTTGAGGTCTGCCATAACCAAGATAGCTTCTCTTGAATATCATGGAGTTGCAATGGAGAAGACCCTTTAGGGAGGACCACACGACCATGCAAGTGCATTTTGCATTCCGCAACTCTAGCCATGTGTTCCACTTCTAGGATCTTCACTACAATAGCATCTCTCTTGATGCAAGGCACTAGGAGTTGGCTCAGAGGGATCGCAAGAAGTTTCCTGACAACCTCAGAGAAGGATTTCTGAGCAGCAGGAAGTGCTCTAGGCACACCTAGGGGCACTTCACAAATTAAAGGGACCAATGACAAGGTCCAAGGCCAATATTCTTCAAGAAGAAATGACCAAGAGACTAAAGGAAGGGTTATTCATCAAAGGCCAAGAAGGAAGAAGCCTAAATGAGCTAAATTGGAGCACTTGGAAATTTGCTGAAGAAGCTCGCTCAGCGCAATGTTGAGCTCAGTGCAATTTCACTTCAATCAAGTAGCTCGCTCAGCGCAACGTTGAGCTCAGTACAAATTTACTTCAATCAAGCAGCTCGCTCAATGCAACTTTGAGCTTAGTGGACACGAAGAAGAGTGGCGCTAAGTGCAAGGTTGAGCTTAGCAAAGGTCTGACGCGGGAATTTTTGAAAACCTTGTTTACTTGTGTAAGGGGCTTCATAATTGTGTAATTAGGCCTTAAAACGAAGTGTTTAAGTGGAGATTAGTTACTTAAGCCTCTTTAAGAGCAACAGACATTGACTGATGCAACGAATTGTTGCCTGCTGAAACTGAATTCTACCAAAAACCTTTAGTAGGTAGATGCAGCAGTTTGGAAAATCCTGGTAGGATAAGGATCATGACCACCTCTCTATTGCATTGAAGTCTCCAAAGAAAACATGCCCAAGACAGTTCACTGTTTCGGATTTGGCTCAATTTTGTAGTCCAAAGTTTATGCACCGTTGTGAGTACAAAAAACATTAATGTTTCGGATTCGGCTCAATTTTGATGCCCACAGTTTATTGACCATTCTGAACCCAAAAAGTTCATTGTTTCGGATTCGGCTTAATTTTGATATCCAAAGTTTACAAACCATTCTGAGCACAAGACAACTCACTATTTCAGATTTGGCTCAATTTTGATGTCCAAAGTCTATGCATCTTTCTTAGCACAAAAAGAGTTCGTTGTTTCGGATTGTAGCTTGATTTTATTGTCCAGAGTTTGTGCACCATTATGAGCACAGAAGACATTGCTGTTTCAGATTTGGCTCAATTTGGGTATCCAGTGCATATGAACCATTCCAAGCACAAAAAATAGTACTGTGTCGGATTCGGCTCAATCATCATGTCCACAAAGGTTGTCTGCCATTCTGAGCACAGAAAGGTTCAATGTTTCGGATTTGGCTCAATTTTGATGTCCAAAGTTTATGCACCGTTATGAGCATGGAAAACATTATTGTTTCGGGTTCGGCTCGATTTTGATGCCCATAGGTTACGCACCGTTATGAGCACAAGATAGCTCACTGTTTCGGATCGGGCTCAATTTTGATGTCCAAAGTGTATGCACCGTTATGAGCACAAGACAACTCACTGTTTCCGATTGATTTGGCTCAATTTTGATGTCCAAAGTGTATGCATCTTTCTTAGCACAAAAAGAGTTCGTTGTTTCGGGTTGTGGCTCGATTTTATTGTCCAGAGTTTGTGCACCATTATGAGCACAGAAGACATTGCTGCTTCAGATTTGGCTCAATTTGGGTATCCAGTGCTTATGAACCATTCCGAGCACAAAAAACAGTACTGTTTTGGATTCGGCTCAATCTTCATGTCCACAAAGGTTGTCTGCCATTTTGAGCACAAAAAGGTTCAATGTTTCGGATCTGGCTCGATTTTGATGTCCAAAGTTTATGCACCATTATGAGCATGGAAAAATTATTGTTTCAGGTTCGGCTCGATTTTGATGTCCAAAGTTTACGAACCATTCTGAGCACAAGACAGTTCACTGTTTTGGATTTGGCTCAATTTTGTTGTCCAAAGTTTATGCACTGCTGTGAGCACGAAAAACATTAGTGTTTCAGATTCGGCTCAATTTTGATGCCCAGAGTTTACGCACCGTTATGAGCACAAGACAGCTCACTGTTTCAGATTGATTTGGCTCAATTTTGATGTCCAGAGTCTACGGATCTTTCTTAGCACAAAAAGAGTTCGCTGTTTCGGATTGTGGCTCGATTTTATTGTCCGGAGTTTGTGCACCATTATGAGCACAGAAGACATTGCTATTTCAGATTTGGCTCAATTTGGGTATCCAGTGCTTATGAACCATTTCGAGCACAAAAAACAGTACTGTGTCGGATTCGACTCAATCTTCACGTCCACAAAGGTTGTCTGCCATTCTGAGCACAAAAAGGTTCAATGTTTCGAATCTGGCTCGATTTTGATGTCCAAAGTTTACGCACCGTTATGAGCACGAGACAGCTCACTATTTCAGATTGATTGGGCTCAATTTTGACGTCCAGAGTCTATGCATCGTTATGAGCACAGGACAGCTCACTGTTTCGGATTGATTTGGCTCAATTTGATGTCCAAAGTGTATGCATCTTTCTTAGCACAAAAAGAGTTCGATGTTTCGGGTTGTGGCTCGATTTTATTGTCTAAAGTTTGTGCACCATTATGAGCACAGAAGACATTGCTGTTTCGGATTGGGCTCAGTTTGGGTATCCAGTGCTTATGAACCATTCCGAGCACAAAAAACAGTACTGTGTCGGATTCGGCTCAATCATCACGTCCACAAAGGTTGTCTGCCATTCTGAGCACAAAAAGGTTCAATGTTTCGAATCTGGCTCGATTTTGATGTCCAAAGTTTATGCACCGTTATGAACACGGAAAACATTATTGTTTTGGATTCGACTCAATTTTGATGCCCAAAGTTTTCGCACCGTTATGAGCACGGAAAACATTATTGTTTCAGGTTCTGCTCGATTTTTTATGGGAAAATCACATGCTTGGTTCAAATTGGATCTTCTAGGATGGAATTCACGCACCAAGAGCAACCCAGAATGAATTTTAATTCTGGATCGTATCTCGGTCTACAGAACTCAGATTTGAGTGATTCCAAATCGAGAAGAAAGATGACGTTCTGAATTGCAATTTAGGGTCAAGAAACACGAAAAAAGGATACGTAAAATGTACAAAACGAACCTGATAAAAATGGGGCTGAAGGCACAATTCGAGAAATACGAAAACGAACAATAACACAAATTGGGACAGAACGAAAATCAGGATAGGTGCCACAAACAATGGTGTTTGATAAGCCTAGGGGATCGCCACAAGAATTGAGGGAATTCTTGATAAGATCAATTGGTTCAAGGAAGAACCCTAGTAGAGACAATTCTCACTTTTGACAAAACAATCGTAATCTGCATTTTCATTCAGTTCCAAATGATTTATACAAATTCGTTCTCAACAAAATAAGAGAAATGTAAAATCCCAACATTACAAACATAGCTAATATGTCTTAGTGGTTAAAGTGAGGCAAAGTTTAGTTTTAGGTCAATGGCTCAAAACTGGTTGCAAGCACTTTAATATTATTATTTTTTTTAATTAAATGACTAAGTCTGTAAGTGGGCCTTCATTCCAAGCAATCAACAGACAGGACTAGCAACTCTCCCTTGTGGGCCTCCAAGTGTTGGGCCTCTCCTTGCATTTGAACTGCCCTCAGAATAGTCACCATATGTTCCAAAGCTTCTTGGGCCTTTTTAGCTCTTGCTCTTGTCATGGGCCCTCCTATGCCTTGTATTGGGTCTTGGGCTTCCATCTGGTCATGGGCTTAGGCTTTGATGCCCACATCACTTGTGCTCAACATGGTTCGTAAACTTTGGACATCAAAATCGAGGTGAACCCAAAACAATAATGTTTTCCGTGCTCATAACGGTGCATAAACTCTAGACATCAAAACCGAGTCAAATCCGAAACATTGAACCCTTTCGTGCTCAGAATGGCAGACAACCTTTGTGGACGTGATGATTGAGCCGAATCCGACACAGTACTGTTTTTTGTGCTCGGAATGGTTCATAAGCACTGGATACCCAAACTGAGCCCAATCCGAAACAGCAATGTCTTCTGTGCTCATAATGGTGCACAAACTTTAGACAATAAAATCGAGCCACAACCCGAAACATCGAACTCTTTTTGTGCTAAGAAAGATGCATACACTTTGGACATCAAATTGAGCCAAATCAATCCGAAACAGTGAGCTGTCCTGTGCTCATAACGATGCATAGACTCTGGACGTCAAAATTGAGCCCAATCAATCTGAAATAGTGAGCTGTCTCGTGCTCATAACGGTGCGTAAACTTTGGGCATCAAAATCGAGCCGAATCCGAAACAGTACTGTTTTTTGTGCTCGAAATGGTTCATAGGCACTGGATACCCAAATTGAGCCCAATCCGAAACAGCAATGTCTTCTGTGCTCATAATGGTGCACAAACTCTGGACAATAAAATCGAGCCACAACCCGAAACAGCGAACTCTTTTTGTGCTAAGAAAGATTCATACACTTTGGACATCAAAATTGAGCCAAATCAATCCGAAATAGTGAACTGTCTTGTGCTCGGCATGGTTCGTAAACTTTGGACATCAAAATCGAGCCGAACCCGAAACAATAATGTTTTCTGTGCTCATAATGGTGCATAAACTCTGGACATCAAAACCGAGCCAAATCCGAAACATTGAACCCTTTCGTGCTCAGAATGGCAGACAACCTTTGTGGACGTGAAGATCGAGCCGAATCCGAAACAGTACTGTTTTTTGTGCTCAGAATGGTTCATAAGCACTGGATACCCAAATTGAGCCCAATCCAGAACAGTGAGCTGTCTTGTGCTCATAACGGTGCATAGACTCTGGACGTCAAAATTGAGCCCAATCAATCCGAAACAGTGAGCTGTCTCGTGCTCATAACGGTGCATAAACTTTGGGCATCAAAATCGAGCCGAATCCGAAACAGTACTGTTTTTTGTGCTCGGAATGGTTCATAGGCACTGGATACCCAAATTGAGCCCAATCCGAAACAGCAATGTCTTCTGTGCTCATAATGGTGCACAAACTCTGGACAATAAAATCGAGCCACAACCCGAAACAGTGAACTCTTTTTGTGCTAAGAAAGATGCATACACTTTGGACATCAAAATCGAGCCAAATCAATCCGAAACAGTGAGCTGTCCTGTGCTCATAACGGTGCATAGACTCTGGACATCAAAATTGAGCCCAATCCGAAACACCAATGTTTTTCATGCTCACAACGGTGCATAAACCTTTGGACAACAAAATCGAGCCAGATCCGAAATAGTGAACTGTCTTGTGCTCAGAATGGTTCGTAAACTTTGGACATCAAAATCGAGCCGAACCTGAAACAATAATGTTTTCCGTGCTCATAATGGTGCTCAAACTCTGGACCTTGATTCTCCAACAATTCTATTCTTGCATATATCTCCTCAAAGTGCTCTCTCAACATTCTTTGCATTTGAGCAGTGAGAGCTTCAATTAGCAATGTATTTGCTCCATCATGAGGAGGAGGCGAGCCATCACCACCTGTTCCTAACATATTCAAAACAACAGTAACAAACAAATAATATGAAAATAGGACCTCACCACTCTTATCACGTGTTTACACTCTTCAGATGAACAGTCATGTATATCACTCTTGATGGCTGTTTTTTTTTTTTTTTTATGATGTATCTCTCTTGCCTTTTACCACTCTCTCCCTCACTTAAAGTTCTTACTTGAATCAACCAATCTATTTCAAGAATCACTTTCACAAGGTGAACAGAGTTTTAACACAAGTGGCAAAGAACAATTTTACCACTAACACTCACAAGAATGACAAAACAAGAGATACTATGAAGAAAATAGAAGAACCAAGACGCTTTTGAGTTTAGGACAGCAAAATAACAAAAACAAAAACCCACAAATTAGGCTGAAGCAACTAGAACTGATTATATTTAAGTCCTCTATGTCCAGAATTCAACAAGGCAACAATTCACATAAACTAAACATCAATTCATAATTACTCCATCTTCACTTCCTTTTTTTTTTTTTTTTTCTTTTTCCAACCTTGCTGTAGATTTTTTTTTTTTTTTGTGTTGATGCAAAAAATAGGGAAACAAAATAATTCAACACTAGTTGTAGAACCAGGGCACAACAAAAACAGGTAATTTGGAAACATGTGCACAAAAACAGGAAAAAGGAAACTAATGCACTAAATCAGGATTAACGCAATCAAACTAGAATCCAAACATTAATATGAAATTGATTCCGAATCAAGCTCTGATTACCAAATGATACGAAACCCCTTGATGGAATTTTGAAGCAAGATGTTTTAGGGCACAAATTTAGACTACGCTTGGGAACCGTCGTATCTCATAGCCCAAAACTCCGATTGCGGCAATTCCAAATTGAGGTGAACACTCACGTTCTAAACTACGAAAACGACTCAAGAAACGCTAAAATTGAACACGTAAAACGTGAGATATGGGTAAGAGAAATTCGAGCAGTAATTACCAAATTGAAATTAAAACGTGAATTCAGAGATGAAACAGTGAAGAGGAACAAGAGGGTTACTGGTTTTAGGGCGCCATAAACCTGGGTTTGATAAGCCAAAAAGAAAGATCGCCACAAGAATGTGAATTCTTGATAAGATCAAAGGTTCAAGCAAGAACCCTAGCAGAGAGCTTTTCTCACAACAAGTTTGAAAAAATAATATGATTCCCCTTTCTGATTGATCTCCAATTGTTTTAATACATTTCAACTTAGGAGGTTATGCACTAGACTTAAGCAAACAAAAGAAAAAACAAAACTCTTAAGGACAAGCATTTTTGACATGTAGTAGCAGTTAAGAATAACAAATCCTCTTAAAAAGACTTGGGTTCGAATCCTACCGTAGCTAATATATTTATTATTTTTTTTATACAGCCACACACTAAAAAGAAAATTAAAAGTCTTGTTATTCAGATTGGCTCTTCTCACTTCAAGTGGGTTATGCATGTCAAAACTTTATTCTCTTGTTGGGCTTCAGTAGATTGTTGGGCCTCTAATAGATTAGTCACCACTTGTTCAAGAGCTTCCTTCGCTTTCCTAGCTCTTGCCCTTGTCATGGGTCCTCCAAGTGCCTCGTTTTCTTTGTCCTTATCTGTGTTCCCATCAAAACCACAAAAAAATGCTACAAATTTGCTCAAAATGTAACCGAACTACTAACGATAGCAAATAAACAACTAAAATATGTCATAAACCTAAAAAAAGAACTGAAAAATACTTAGGAATTGTTTAAATCTTCAAAGCATTCTAAAAAACCATTACAAATCACTCAAAATTGTTGAAAATAAATGAATTTTTCGGCAAACCCTAAAAAACTACTATTCAACTGTTCAAACCATCAAATCAGTCCCTTGAATACACTATTCAACTTTTCTTTTTCTTTTTTTTAATTGAAGTTTCAATCTACCAATACCTCAGGAGAAGGGCCAAAGGAAACCCAATAGAGTTGGAAACCCCGTGACTCCTCATTATTGACAAAGGCAGCTGCATTTTATTAAAATAAAGGGAAAGAAAAAACAAGATAAAAGTGGGGGGACTAGGCCAAAACCCATAGAAAGAAAAAATTAACAACATGGGGGGACTAGGCCAAAACCCATGATTAAAATCAATGTTAATAAAGCAACTTAGTGAGCTTGAGATGTAGTGCTATCTCGGAAGTTGTAAGTCTTCTCTTGCACTTTCACTCCCTTTTTCTTCTTCTTTTTCTGTGGTATGGACGGGTAGTCCTGGTCAGCTATATCATCCTCCCTAGTAAGGAAATGTGAGATAAACCTCATGTCCACTTGCATCTGAGGGTGCAGTTCAGAGGATCTAGCCTCCTCTTCATATAATTATTCAACCCAATTTCTCACACCTCTCATGCCAGAGCTAAGGTTCATAGAGGCAAAATCTAAAGTAGTAGGAAGAACCTTTGAAGATACAGCTTTAGCATTTAGAACCGATGTCTTATTTTGCATAGAATCTTCCTCTTCATGGATGAAATACACAAGAACACACTAGAGGGGGGGGGGGTTGAATAGTGGGTTAAATTTTTTTTGTAAATACTATTAGTTCACAAGTTGCCTTCTTGGATATATGTTAGTTTAAATCAACAAATATATCCTTGCAAGGCAAAGCTTTGAAAGCCTTTTCAAAAGAGCACAGTGGGAAAGATAAATATATGTAGTCACAAGACAGCAAATGAAACCTTGTTTTTATATTGGTTCACTCAACCTGAGCTACATCCAGTTCTCCTTTAACAACTGTTAAAGGGTTCCACTATAATCAACTAATTACAAAACAAGTATTCTTCACTGCGACTTTTGGCTATAAGTATTCTAAACCACTTCTGGTTACAAGTATGAATCTCCCCCTGAGATTATACTTCCCAAGTATTCTTTTATCACTAAGCCACTCGTGGCTTTCTATACAAATATGTATAAGATTTAAATACCTCTTAAAGAGAGGATAAGAACAAGTGTTGAATCTATGTGAGCTTGTAAAGGATGGGTATTCTCTTTTTCTCTCAGCTCGTGTCACTCACTAGGTTTTTCTCAAGTGCTTCGCTTGTTGTATAGATTGCTTTGAATGGGTTCATTATTGTTCATCAACATTTCATCATCTTCTTCTCGTTGCATGGAATGGTCTGGTCCAATACATATGCATAGTCTGGTCCTAGACTTCACATAGTCTGTCCGAGACTGTTGTATGGTTTGGTCTTAGACTTTGCATGAGTCCTTCCAAAACATTCATGGTCTTTTTGAGAGCTTTATTTCAGTCTAATTAGAAGCAATTATAGTGCGTGATTTAATCATTATCAGTTATCAGACAGTTAAGACGAAAGTGAGAGTAGGAGTGATTATGCCATTGTCTGTTCTCACTTTATTTCATGTAATCACTTAGTCTGAAATTATTAGTTAATCAAATATTATCACATTTGTTATCATCAAAACTTATCAAGGTATTAGGGGTCAAACATCATCAAATGTCTTGGTTCTAACAATCTCCCCCTTTTTAATGATAACAACACATGTTATAATTTTGATTTGACAAACAACAAATCACAAACATTTATATATTAGAGTGTGAATTATTTCATGACAGTTAAAATATGTTGTAGTCTTCAAGTTGATTCTTGATCCACAATATCTGAGAGCAGCAACTTGCAGCTGAAATGTATTCTGCTTCTGCTGTTAATAGTGCTATTGTTCCTTGCTTCTTGTTGAGCCATGATACCATGTTACCTCCAATGAAGTGGCAACCTCCACTGGTGCTTTTTCTTTCAATTTTATCTCTAGTATAGTTAGCATCACAATAGCCTATCAGCTTATACTCTTTCTACCTTTTAAACCACAAACCAAGGTTAGAAGTACCAATTAAATATCTGAATATTCTTTTAACAGTAGACAAATGCACTTCCCTTGGGTCAAACTGAAATCTGGAGCAGAGGCAGATACTGAACATTATGTTTGGTTTGGATGCAGTCAAGTAGAGTAGTGACCCAATCATTCCTTTGAACTGAGTGACATCTACTTTCCTTGAATCTTCATCAGGTCCAAGTGATGTTGTTGGATTTTGGCATCATCCATCTTGAACTTTTTCAAGAGTTCTTTCACATACTTGGTATGGTGAATGAAGATTCCTTTGTTGGTTTGCTTGATCTGCAGTCCTAGGAAGAATTTTAGTTCTCCCATCATGCTCATTTCGAATTCAGTTTGCATCAATTTTGAGAACTCTTCACAGAGTTTTTCGTTAGTGGCACCAAAGATAATATCATCCACATAGATTTGAACAATAATAAAATTAGAAGAGTAGTTTTTGCAGAACAATGTAGTATCTATCTTTCCTCTTGTAAAATTGTGTTCTATTAAAAATGAATTGAGTTTTTCATACCATGCTCTAGGAGCTTGTTTAAGACCATACAAAGCTTTATTTAATTTAAATACATGGTCTGGAAAGATAGTACTCTCAAACTCAGGGGGTTGTTCTACATAAACTACTTCTTTGATTACACCATTGAGGAATGCACATTTTACATCCATTTGATAAAGTCTCATATTTCTATGAGCAGCAAATGAAAGGAAAATCCTAATTGCCTCAAGTCTAACTACTGGAGCGTATATCTCCGTATAATCAATCCCTTCCTGTTGTGAGTAACCTTTGGCCACTAGTCTAGCCTTGTTCCTTACAACCTTACCATTCTCATCTAGCTTGTTTCTGAAGTGCCACTTAGCACCAACAACTTCCTTGTTGTCTGGTAGCTTCACAAGTTTCTAGACATCATTTTTGAAATTGATCCAACTCTTCTTGCATTGCTTGGACCCAGCTTTCATCTTGCATGGCATCATCAATGTGCTTGGGTTCTATCTCAGACAATAGAGTTGTTTATTGGAAGGATGATCTTGTTTTTACTGGAGCTCGAACTATATCCTATTTTTGCACAGACAACGTCTGGCTTAACAGACATAGTTTGGTCTTGATTAAGTATGGTTTGTTCGTGCATAGACAACATCTGGCTTAACAGACACATTTTGGAATGAAGGACATGGTTTGGTCTAGCTTCAGACATCGTTTGGCTTAGCTTCAGACATCATCTAGCCGACTATGCGTTGTCTGACCATGTTCCATACATGGTCTGGTCCAATACATATGCATAGTCTGGTCCTAGACTTCACATAGTGTGTCCGAGATTGTTGTATGGTCTGGTCTTAAACTTTGCATAAGTCCTTCCAAGACATTCATGATCTTTTTGAGAGCTTTATTTCAGTCTGATTAGAAGCAATTATAGTGCGTGATTTAATCATTATCAGTTATCAGACAGTTAAGACGAAAGTGAGAGTAGGAGTGATTATACCATTGTCTGTTCTCACTTTATTTCTTGAAATCACTTAGTCTGAAATTATTAGTTGATCAAATATTATCACATTTGTTATCACCAAAACTTATCAAGGTATTAGGGGTCATACATCATTAAATGTCTTGGTTCTAACAATGGACAATGATAATTGTCATATTTTCCTACTTTTGGTAGTCATTTATGAACAATTATGTGATGCTTCTTATACTTTTGAACCTTGTTTCTGTTCGTTTAGTTAAGTTTTAAACAAAAGCTTAGGTTGTTAAGAGTTTTTCAATTTTTACTATTTTTACACTTGGTCTTGGGTTTTTATTCATGGTTGTAGGAATTTTGTTAAAGCTTGAATGAAGCAGTGGAGGCATTAAGGTTGATTGGACGCATTAAGGATCAATTTCCTAGAGCTGTAGAGTTGTTGAAGTTATCGCATAGTTGTGCATCCATTTTGCACAACTGTGCGAAGCCACTGCCTTGCTAATTTGGAATTTCGTGAAGTTGCACAACTATGCATTTGTTACGCACAACTGTGCAAGCAGACCTGCAAGGATATTTTATAATTTTAAATTTGAATTATTTTTTGTATTGGGCTTAAAATTTTATTAGCCCATATCCTATAAATAGGTTTTAGCTTTTCTAAATAGAGCGTTAGAAAGCATAGGCACATTAGAGAGGGAAAGAGATAGAGAGCTCCAAGGTATCGCGTGATGGCTCATGTTTGGGAATTCCTCCATCTCTTCATCCAAAGCTTCTTCCCCCATGGCTATGAGTAGCTAAATCCATCCTTCGTTGGGGTTTAATGTAATCGAACCTACTTCCATGTAATTACCATTTTACTATTCAATTAGATATTTGTTATTGTTTTCCTTCTATTTTTAATGCTTGTTTTTTGCTTGACAACCCAATTACATGATGCTAAATATTCAATTGTAATTGGGAAATTCTTTTGAATTTCAAACTATAGGGATCATCTAGTAGTGTTTATGCCTAGGGATAGGGTAAAAAAGATTAGGCATCATTAAGACTCTTATTCCTAATGCAAGTATCTTAGTTACACTAATTCAAGGGATTGATAGTGGATTAAGGGACTTATGTTCTTTCACTAAGGGATTAAGGCTTGAATAAATTAGTGAGTTGATGATAACATAGTCTATTTGAATAGGAAATTAGTGATTGCATGTTAGGATGGTTTGGTGAAATTAAACCTCGGCGATCTCCCTCATTGATTTGAAACCGTTTTCTACGCACACTACGAGTTTGAATAACTTCTTATCCAATTTTCTTGCATTTAATCTTTAATTCTCTGCATTTATCTTTTTAAGTTAGTTACTCCATTCCTAATCTTTGTAGTCTATTTAAATTACTATTGTTTACCCAATTACCGCACAAGTCCCTATGGAGACGATACACACACTTATCACTTTGTTACTTGAGCGATTTGGACCTCTTGCCAAAATCTCAACAGACAACATCCTTTATTGTCTGATTTCCCTAATCCTCATTCCCGCCCTCCTTAACTATGGTATCCTCGCCCTCATCCCTGGGGCTCTCATCTCCACAGAGGCTATATTTTATCTCTCCCTCTATGTTACCTGCCCTACCATGGTGCTTCTTGGAGTTATTTTTCTTTTTGGATTTGGAAACCCCCACTTGGAATGGTTCCTCTTTTTCTCATGATTGTGGTTCATAATTATCAACCATGTCTGTCGTGGAACCAAAGGTAGAGGAATCCGAATGCTCTGTGTCTGCATCCAAAATAGGGGAGTTGGGGACAAATTCCTCTTCACCATCAGCACGGCCGTGCTTTGTTTCAACATGATCATGGTTCCTTGTTTCAGTGTGCTCTGTTACAACACGGTCGTGCTTAGCTTCAGCCCCGGATGAATTTTTTTGCAAACCCTAAAAAAACTACTATTCAACTGTTCAAACCATCAAATCAATCCCTTGAATACACTTTTCAACCTTTTTTTTTTCCTAAAATCTCAATCCACCTAGAACTCAAGAGAAGGACCCAAGGGATCCCAACAAGGTTGGCACCCCCCGAGCTCCCCATCACCGAACTAGGTAGTTGTAATAATATTGATAAAGAAAATAAAAGTACAAGTACAAGTACAAAGTAAATATGGGGGGATTGAGCCTAACCCATGTAATAAATGAATTACAACAAGGTAAAAAAGAGTACAAATCTTTTAAAATAGTATACAATATCCTGAAATTCACAAGCCACCACATAAAAACAACAAAAACCAGTAAAAAGTACCCTTTAAACCATAAAAAAATGCTACAAATTTGCTCAAAATGTAATTGGACTACTAAATACAGTAAATAAACAACTAAAATACGCCGTAAACCTAAAAAAAACTGAAAAATACTTAAGAATTGTCTAAATCATCAAAGCATTCTAAAAAACCATTTCAAATCACTCGAAACCGCTAAAAACGGATGAATTTTTCCGCAAACCCTAAAAAACTACTATTCAATTGTTCAAACCATCAAATAGTCCCACACTATTCAATTACAAATGGGGGGCGAATCAAACCCATTGAAAACTAAATCAATTTAATCAAACCTATAATGGGGCATCCCACATTGATCCCGAAAAAATAAAGCTCCAAGCCAAAGAGGCTTAGAATCAAACCAAGTATTCTAATCCATTAACTAAACCAAAGTGTGCAATTGCATCAGCACATACATTGCCTTCTCTAAGGATATGTGAAACATAGAATTTAATTGATTTGCAAAGGTTGAGCATTCTAGACCACCTTCTCCTAATGACCCAAGGTGTTATACTTGGATTAGAAAAAGCCTAGACGGTGAGAGCTGAATCAGACTCAAGCCATAAAGCTCTCCAATTTCTGTCTAAGGCAATCTCCAAAGCTTGCATTGCAACAAACAGTTTAGCATAAAAAGTTGTATGCACCCCAATGAATTCAAAAAAACCTCTCTTAAAACTTCCATAGTTATCCTAGAAAATGGCTCCAGATGCAACAAAACCAGGAGCACCAAGAGCATCCCCATCTGTGTTGCATTTTATCATTCTAAAAGCTAAAGGACAAAAAAAAAAAAGATCTAATTTTGGGAGAGGGAGAAGAATGAAGGCTGATGTTGAATTGCTTTAGAAAAGTGAACTCCCCAATAGAATTTGAAGCCACCCCTTTTGATAGTTGATCAGAAATCGAAACATATGATTTAAGCCTATGTATAACATGTTGTACATTAGGCTTAAATCTATAGCTGTTTCGACATCTCCTTATCAACCAAATAGCATGAGTGATTGTTGACAGCATAATATCCTTCATCTGTGAGCTACCAGATTTGAAGGCCAAGATCACTAGTAGGGAAATTGAGGTGAAGTTAAGAGAAATAGGAGAAATGCCTCTCAACCATTCCCATATAATCTGAGAATAATTGTAGGCTAGAAAAATATGTGCAGTAGATTCAAAACACTTTCCACACAGGTTGAAAATTAAGACTGTCACACAACCTTTGCTGAGTAAAACATCATCTATGGGGAGGCCATTATGTATGCAACGCCATACAACAAATGATTTGGAGGGAGGTATACAATTGGACTATAACAGCTTGGCCCAAATTGCATGTTATGCAGGCTAGTATAGAAAATTAAAAGCAGATTTAACGGACAGCACCCCAGCAGGATCAGGCCTCCATATAGGGAGATCAAATTTAGAGTTAAAAGGTAGAGGAATATTATTAAGAGTTGTCTGCAGGGAAGGCAACAAATGTGAAATTTGCTTTGGAATAAACCAACTATTGTTAACAACCATTTTTGCAATAGTAGACTGAAGGTGTTTCTTATATTCATTAGGTAATTAGAGTGTATCAGCTATGGAGCATTCAACACACCAATCAAAAGTCCAAAAATTGATATTTCCTCTATTTAATATCCAACCCGTATTGTCTTGCATGGTCTACCAACAATGCTTAACCAAGGGCCATATTGATGAAGAGTGATAGCAAGTAAGCTTCTAATCATTAACTAGATACCTAGTCCTCATGAACTTTGCCCAATCTGAATTTGAATGCTTGAGCTTCCAAAGCTATCTCAACATGGCTGCATTGTTGAGATAAAAAAACTATTCAACTTTTCAAACCATCAAAAACTAAAAAAGCTAAAAAAAGAGTCCAAATCTTTTAAAATAATATACAAAATCCTAAAATTCACAAGACACCACATAAAAACAACAAAAACCATCTAAAAGTACCCTTTAAACCATAAAAAAATGCTAAAAATTGTAATAAATAACTAAAATACGTCGTAAACCTAAAAAAAATGAAAAATACTTAAGAATTGTCTAAATCATCAAAGCATTCTAAACAATTGTTACAAATCACTCGAAACCGCTAAAAATAGATGATTTTTCTACAAACCCTAAAAAACTACTATTCAACTGTTCAAACCATCAAATTAGTCCCTTGAATAGACTATTCAACTTTTCAAACCATCAAAAACTGAAAAAAGCTAAACGAGATTCCAAATCTTTTAAAATAGTATACAAAATCCTGAAATTCATGGGACACCACATAAAAAAAACAAAAACTAGCTAAAAGTACCCTTTAAACCATAAAAAATTGCTACAAATTTTCTCAAAATGTAATCAAACTACTAAAGACAGTAAATAAGCCACTAAACTACGTTGTTGTTTTTTTTCATTGAAGGCTCAAACCATCCAATTCTCAAAGAGAAGGACCAAGGACATACCAAAAGTGTGTTAGAGCCAAGACATTGGATAATGTCTGGCCCCTAATCCTTTGATGGGTTTTGATGATAACAAATATGATAATATTTGATCAACTAATGATTTGAAATTGAGTAATTTCAGGGAATTAAAATGATCACAGACAATGGTATAATCTCTCTATCTCACTCTATTACTTTAACTGTCTAATAACACTTTAATTATATATCAAGCATCCAAAGTGCTTTTAATCGGACTAAGTTAAATATCAGAATAGAGCATGTGAAGGTCATCAGAACAAACAATACAGGTCCTAGAACAGACCATGCAGTAGTCTTGGAACAGACTATGCAAAGTCTTAGACTAGGCCATGCAATAGTCATAGGACAGACTATGTGAAGTTTCAGACCAAACGATGTAAGTCTTGGACCAGACTATGCATAAGTGTTGGACCAGACCATGCATGGAACTAGGACCAGACTATGTGATGTGGACATCAAAGCCCAAGCCCATGACCAGATACAAGGCATAGGAGGGCCCATGACAAGAGCAAGAGCTAAAAAGGCCCAAGAAGCTTTGGAAAATATGGTGACTATTCTGAGGGCAGTTCAAATGCAAGGAGAGGCCCAACACTTGGAGGCCCACAAGGGAGAGTTGCTAGTCCTGTCTGTTGATTGCTTGGAATGAAGGCCCACTTACAAACTTAGTCATTTAATTAAAAAAATAATAATGTTAAAGTGCTTGCAGCCAGTTTTGAGCCGTTGACCTCAAACTAAACTTTGCCTCGCCTTAACCACTAGGACATATTAGCTATGCTTGTAATGTTGGGATTTTACATTTCTCTTATTTTGTTGAGAACAAATTTGTATAAATCATTTGGAACTGAATGAAAATGCAGATTCTGATTGTTTTGTCAAAAAGTGAGAATTGTCTCTGCTAGGGTTCTTCCTTGAACCAATTGATCTTATCAAGAATTCCCTCAATTCTTGTGGCGATCCCCTAGGCTTATCAAACCTCATTGTTTGTGGCGCCTACCCTGTTGTTCGTTCTGTCCCAATTTGTGTTTTTATTCGTTTTCGCATTTCTCGCATTGTGCCTCCAGCCCCATTTTTCCCAGGTTCGTTCTGTACGTTTTGCGTATCCATTTTGAGTGTTTCTTGATCCTAAATTGCAGTTCAGAATGTCATCTTTCTCCTCGATTTGGAATCACTCCAATCCGAGTTCTGTAGACCGAGATACGAACGAGAATTAAAACTCATTCTGGGTTGCTCTTGGTGCGCGAATTCCATCCTAGAAGATCCAATTCGAACCAAGCATGTGATTTTCCCATCACTATGTGATAGTTGGACTAGACCATGCATAGCCAGACCATGTCTGTCAGGCCAGACCATGTTTGTGCTAGGCCAGACCATATCTGTTAGACTAGACTATGTCTGTGTGAGACGAGACTATGTCTGTGTGACTAGACTATGTCTGTATGACTAGACCATGTTTGAGTCAAACCAAACCATGTCCGTGTTAGACTAGACCACATCTGTGTTACACCAGACTATGTGCTACTTTACGAATTGAGGAATATGCGTTTAATGATCATCTCTTGACTTTAAGAACGCATTGTCTATTACAGAAAGAAAGGAAGATACTCTTTGAATAACTTTCTTCTATTCCCCATATGACTGCTTGCATGTCTTGAATAGTGTGAAGTTTTATAGGTACAATAAAATGGCTAATCAGCTTTGAAAAGCACACGTAAAGCTAAAAGCAAGCTGTGATAAGATAGGAACTTGCTCCTATCAAATCAAGCTCAGCTAAAGCAACTTCAGCACTTTTCTATGAGACAACGGAAACCTTTCTTCTCCAACGTTCAAATCCATGAAGTTCTACTATATAAAGATGCTCCATGCAATGAGAAGACTAATGATTCCAAGCCAATCTAATCTGAACAATCTAGCACAAGTAGAAAAGCATTCTGAGAAAAAGCTATACCAAGTGAGAAACAAGGGCTGAGAGAAAAGAAAAACCTCATCCTCTACAAAGCTCATAGAGATTCTATTCATATACATGTCCTATCATTGAGAGTTATTTGAATCTAATTCATATTTGAATTGAAAGCTAGGAGTAGTTTAGTGATGAAAGAATACTTGGGAAATATAATCTTAGGGGGAGATTTATACTTGTAACCAGTAATGGTTTAGAATACTAGTTGCTAGTAGTGGCATAGAGAATACTTGTAGCCAGGACTGGCAGTGAAGAATACTTGTTTTGTAATCAGTTGATTATAGTGGAACCCTTTAACAGTTGTTAAAGGAGAACTGGACATAACTCAGTTTGAGTGAACTAGTATAAAACAAGCATTCTACTTTTGCTATCTTGTGTATACAACTGTTCATCTTGCATGCTGTGCACTTTCGAAAAGGTTTCTAAAGCTATGTCTTGAAAGGATATACATTTATTCATCTTGCATACTGTGCTCTCTTGAAAAAGGTTTTCAAAGCTTTGCCTTGTAAAGATATATTTGCTGGTTTAAACATACATATATCTAAGAAGGCAACTTCTGAACTAATAGTGTTTTCGAAAATGTTTTCTAACCCACTATTCAACCCCCCCTCTTCTAATGTGTTAGTGTTCTAACCAGAGAATATGAACTCTTTATTATGGAAGAAGATGAAACCATTGCTGCAATGATGTATAGATTTTAAACCATTTTAAATGAGCTTCGAAACCTTGGTAAAAGTTTCGAGAACTTTGAGCACATTGACAAAATTCTACATAGCTTGCCCAGACAGTGGAGACCTCAGGTCACAGCTATAAGGGCATCAAAGAACCTAGACTTTCTTCCTCTTGAAGAGCTCGTGGGCATACTAACGTTGCATGAGCAAGAGCTACAAGGAGATGCCAAACTAAAACAAGGCAAGTCTCTGGCTCTGAAGGCTCAAAAGCCCAAGCAGACAACACAAGTGGAATCATCATCACCCAAGAGCCAAACGACCAAACCATCCAAGGGACGAACCTCTAAAGCTCTAAAAGCTGTAGAATCAGAAGAGGAGACCACATTCTCAAGTGAAGAGGACTCAGGTGAAGATGATGAGTTCTCATTCATCTCTAGAAGAATCCACAAAATGTAGAGGAAGAAAGGAGGTTCGAGGTAGAAGAACTTCAACAAAAAGTTCCTAGCAGACCATGAGAAGAAAGAGAAGAATCTTGTTGTCTGCTATGAATGCAAGAAGCCAGGACATTTCAAATCTAAACGTCCAAAGCTTGGCAAAGGAAAGGAAAGAGTCAAGAAAAGATTCCCCAGAAAGAAAGGCCTATTGTCGACATGGGAAGATCTAGAGGACTCGACAGACGAGGAAGGGTCAGAAGCATCATATGAGGAAGCCAACCTTTGTCTGATGGCAAACGCAACCAATTCATCGTTTACGTCTAGTGAAGAAGATGCACCAAACAATGAGCAAGGTTTGGTGACAAACAACAATAGCTCAGCGTCTACATCTGAAGCTTCATATGAGGAAGAGAATGAGGTAGATCTAAATGACCTTTTCTCTCTTCAAGAAGCATATCAAGAACTTCTTTCTAATTCATCTATTCTTTCAAAAGCCTATCTATCTATGAAAAAGAAATTTAAAAAACTTTCAAAGGAGCATGAAGAACTTGAGACTTCATTTATTGAGCTATTTGATAAATGTTCTACATTAGTCACAGCTAGTAATGCTCTAACGGAAGATTTTCAAAAACTAACCATAGATCACCAATGCTTAGTTAAAAGAAAAAGTGAACTCTGGATAGAAAAAGGACAACATATGAAAACCTCTTTTAAAAGCAAAAATATTGTTTCCACTTCTAGACCATTAGAGTTGTAACATATTGATCTATTTGGTCCAACCAGAACAGCCTCTTTAAAAGGGAAAAGATATGGATTAGTAATAGTTGATGACTATTCTAGATGGACATGGGTTATATTCCTCACTCACAAGGATGAGGCTTTTAAGGAGTTTTATAAATTCTGCAAACATGTTCAAAATGAAAAAGGTGTATGTATAACTTCTATTAGAAGTGACCATGGAGGAGAGTTTGAAAACGAAAGTTTTCAGAGGTTCAATGAAGAAAATGGAATTCTTCACAACTTCTCAACACCTAGAACACCACAGCAAAATGGTGTTGTTGAGAGGAAGAACAAGTCATTGTAAGAAATGGCCAGAACCATGTTGAATGACAACTCAACTCCTAAGCACTTTGAAATAACCCACTAGAAGGGGGGGGGGGGGGGGGTTGAATAGTGGGTTAGAAAACTTTTTTGCAAACACCATTAGTTCACAAGTTGCCTTCTTAGATATATGTATGTTTAAACCAATAAATATATCCTTGCAAGGCAAAGCTTTGAAAACCTTTTCAAAAGAGCACAGTATACAAGATGAATAAATGTAATCACAAGACAACAAATAGAAGCTTGTTTTTATACTACTTCACTCAACCTGAGCTACGTCCAGTTCTCCTTTAACAACTGTTAAAGGGTTCCACTATAATCAACTGATTACAAAATAAATATTCTTCACTACCACTTCTGGCTACAAGTATTCTCTATGCTACTACTAGCAACTAGTATTCTAAACCACTATTGGTTACAAGTATGAATCTCCCCTTGAGATTATACTTCCCAAGTATTCTTTGATCACTAAGTCAGTCCTGGCTTTCTATACAAATATGTATAAGATTCAGATAACTCTCAGAGAGAGGATATGAACTAGTGTTGAATCTGTATGAATTTGTAGAAGATAGGTATTATCTTTTCTCTCAGCTTGTGTTTCATACTAGGCTTTAGCTTTTTCTCAAGGTGTTTTGCTTGCTGTTCAGATTGCTTTGAATGGTTTGTTTTCTGTTCATTTCATTAGTCTTCTCATTGCATGGAAGCATCTTTATATAGTGAGCTTCACGAAATTGAATGTGGGAGAAGATAGGTTTTCGTTGTCTCATAGAAGAGTGTTGAAGCTTTAGCTGAGCTTGATGTGATAGGAGTAGGTTCCTGTCTTTGTCATAACTTGCTTTTAGCTTTAGGTGTGCATCTCAATGCTGATTAGCCTTTAGGTTGTACCTACACACTTCACACAATTCGAGACATGCAAACAATATGAGGAATAGAAGAAAGTAAGTTTAGAGAGTATCTCCCTTTCTTTCTGTAACCAACGGTGCCTCTTTTAGTGTAAAGAATTTATTATAAAGCACATATTCCTCAGCACGTGTAACAGATCATGTTCTGTTCAAACCAAACAACGTCTAGCTTGATAGACACAGTCTGGTCTTGCTCAGACATCACCTGGCCTAACTATGCGTGGTCTAGAATGACAGACATGGTTTGGCCTAGCTTCAAATATCATTTGGCTTAGCTCAGTCATGGTCTGGCTTGACTACACGTTGTCTGACCGAGTTCCATACATGGTCTGATTCGTACTTATGCATAGTCTGGTTCTAGACTTGTATTGTCTGTCCCAAGACTTCACATAGTCTATCCCGAGATTATTGTATGGTATGGTCCTAGACTCTGCATGAGTCTTTCCAAGACTTAGCATGGTCTGTTCCAATACATGTTCTTGTCTAACCTCATGAACTTCTCATGGTCTGTTTTAAAGCTTATCTTAGTCTGATTAGAAGCATTTTGGATACTTGATAATTTATTAAGTGTTATCAGACAATTAAGATATAGAGTGAGATGGAGAGATTATACCATTGTCTGTGATCATTTTTGATTCCCTGAAATTATTCAATTTCAAATCATTAGTTGATCAAATATTATCACATTTGTTATCATCAAAACCCATTAAAGGATTAAGGGTCAAGACATCATCCAATGTCTTGTTTTAACAATCTCCCCCTTTTTTATGATGACAACACATGTTATAATTTTGATTAACATACATTAAATCACAAAGAGTAATATATCAGAGTGCAGATATTTCATGTAAGTTAATGATGTGCAATTATTATCATGCATATGCAAATGACAGTTTAGAGCATGAAATAACGAAAGTAGATAACAGTAGACAGATATGAATATAAAGAAAATTAGTGAACCAATCATTATGCTTATTGAAAACTTAAGCATTGTTTGGAATAAAATTTCTATACATCCAAAAATCTCTCCCCCTTTGTCATTAACAAAAAGAGTGGAGAATGGAGTAGAAAACGCCATCATTGTCATGGTTTGGAAGGTGGGGTAGACTGATTGGTTGAGGATTCTCTAACTTCTGATGGAGCAAGCTTTGCAAGAGGATCTTTAGCTGGTAGTGTTGGAGCAGGAGGTGCAGCAACGCGTGGAGCAAGAAGAGCAACTATTGAAGTGTTGAAGGCAATGGTCACTTCCTTGATGATGCTTGCTCTATGCTATTCCAATTTGGCTTCAATTTGAGCATCAACTAGGCAGCAACTTCAGCAGATATTCTTGATCCTAGCTTGGATTACAATTTTGATTCCAATGCAGTTTCAAGAGCTGTTGTGTCAAGTTGGCTGTCTGACTATGTTGTAGCATTTAGTGGTATGGCTGCAATTGGAGTGCTCGACCTTGATTGAGCAAACACCAAATCAATGCACTATTAGGCTGGTGTAGATTCTGCAGACTTTTCAGCCAAGTCTACAACTTGCTCAGCAGCCTGAGCTGCCCCAGCCTCATGCTTCAGGGTTAATTCCCTGAGCCTCCTTGCGTCTTCATCTTCCTTGGCATTTTGCTCTTTGGCCAAAGCTTCAAGTCTCTTTTCCTCTTCTTGAGCTACAAGCATAGCTCTTAATCTGGCAACTTCTTCTTGTAATCTTACTTCTTTAGCTACTTCAGCCTTGGCTTTAGCTACTACCTTAGCTGCTTCTTTGGCTGTAGCTATCAATGCTTGAGCAGCCTTGTGCTCAACATAATTCTCAGCAAGCATCCATTCAGCTTCAACTTATCTCCATGTGTGTAAGGGGTTAGCAGTGTGAGAACTGCCACAATGTCTGACACATGAGTGAAACTGCTAGAGGAAGAGGTGCCTTCACCAACAGTGTCAATCTTCTGTTTTTCTTCATCAAAAAGATTGGATGACCCTGTGGTGTGGAGCATGCGACTCATTACATTTTGCCACTAGATGCCAACGTTTGATTTTGTGTTCTCTGGTGGCAATGCACGCTCTGGTTGAGGCAGAGGCTCAATGTTTGGTATGTGTTGTGGAAGATTGTCTACTCTTACAATCTTCTTCCCCTTCAGCTTGTTGGGGTTGACAGTTGGTAGCCTAGGAACTATACGGTTTGGAGTGACGTGTATATCAGTTTCTTCATTAATGTGTAGGCTTGGAGGATACAATTGTCTAGGGGCTATGCCTTGAAACTTTAGTTGACACAAGGCCCTATAGTAAGCACAATCTACCTTGAAGGAAAGATGAGTGGGAGCTACTCCTCGTGTGATCAATCGAGGAGGTTGAATAGAGACCCTTGGTCTCGACAAGTGACGCAAAGCATCACAATGCATTGTTCTAATAGTGGCTTCCAGCTTCTACTTCTCTTCTTCAGTCAGCTCTTCTGGAATGGCTGGTTCCACTGTGAAGTAGTCCATTCCCTCTCGTACACAATTGTACCAATGTGCAATCTCATGCACCAGTTGTTTCATGAGAGGAATGGTAGAGGCATACTCTTCTTTTTGCAATCTCTTTGCAAGATCAGCATCATCTTCTGCAGCGTCGAGAAGAGTTGTGTTGTGAATGGGCCTTTGGAAGGGAATAATCCCTTAATCTATCCACAGAGAGGGGTGCTTCACTAGCTTAGCTACCCTTGGTGTATCTTCTGTCATCTGCTCTGTAGCAGGCTCAATCCAAGTCTCTTTTCTGTATGTTACAGACTCAACATTTTCTCCCACATAGTATAGGGAGAATCTTTGCATCATCTTCTGATGCCATAAGCTAGTGGGTGGAGGAGGAGGAGGAGTGTCTTCTCTGAAGCAAGATAGGGGAGTGGTCCTATCTATGTTGATTGGTTTATTGTTCCAAGATGGAGCAGTAGATGCTTCAGGAGACTGGATTATGACTTCTTCATCCCCTTTAGAACTGGAGGAGATGTTGACAAACTCAGTGTGGTGATATGAAACTATTGCGTTTGACATCTCAAGAATGGTTACAGGTGATGGGGATTGGTAAGGTGGAATGGTAATGTCTGGTGGAGTTTGTGGAGATGCCTGAGCAACAATCTGAGTAGATGGTTCAGATTGTGCTTCAGACTAAACAGTGGGTTTAGTCTGTTGCGTGACCGTGTGTCCAATAGGGGCAGACGCAGGTTAATCTTTTGTTTGAACAGTGGGTTTAGACAGTGGCATTTGCTCAGTCTGTGCTTGGGCATCAGACTGTGTAACTACTATTTGGGTAACTATCATCTGTGTAGGTGACACATACGACAAAGGTTCAACAAACAGTGTGTCTATTGTGGCTTCTGTTTGGGCTTGGGAAAGTGTTGTCTAAGGAATATTCTTCCTTACACGTTTATGAATGGTGGAACGTGGGTGAGTGGGTAGAGTGAAGGTTGATGGTGGTATACCTGGAGATGTGAAGGATGGTTTGAATGCCAATCTTAGCATGTCATCTTCCAAGACGACCTTCCTTTTGACAGTTAGTTTCTTGGTTGTGGTGCTTGGAGGTCTGATGGTCTGGGGGTTAGAATTAGTGGTTTGGGCTCCACTAGATTGTCTACTTGGTCTCTTGAAGACCAATCCTTCATTTGACTCTTCCTTAACAGCTTCTACAATAGTGATAGTTGCTTGCCTAATTCTGTTATCTCCTCCAAAGACACTTGGGGTTTAGTAGACAATCTGGCAACTCCTTTACCTTTCTGTTGAGCCCGTGTCTTTATCCTCACTACAGGTGGTCTGGGTGGAGTTTGTTGGACAATTTGCCTTTGTCTCTTGGCAGGTGACTCCACAACAGACTGTGCTACAGCCTTGCGTGTTGTTTGAATTGAATGGACCTTCTATAGTGACATAGTCCAACTCATCTAGTCTTCTTGACTAAAGTTCTTTGTACAGTCTGTTGTAGCAATGAGCATTTTAGAGAATCTTGTTGATCAGGGCTATGTAGTATGTGGCCACAGATGTTGACAGGTACTAAATGTGGCTTATCATGTTGTAGAATAGAGTGTGTGGAAGGTTGAAGGGAATCCCTCTGATGATGTGGTAGAGGATGAATCTATGGAGGGCAAACACATGATTCCTAGACCTAATCTTGTGCAAGATGGTCTTGTTAATGATGTTCAACAGCAACTTGGATAATGGAGGGAAAGAGGCTGGATGAAGCTTCTTCTTGGTCTTGGCCACTTAATAGTTGGGTCCAAGAACGAACCTTTCTACTCTTCCTTCAACCAAGTTGGAGTCCCACTCCTCAATGAAATAGTTGGAGTGCAACTCGCAGCCAATAGCCTATGAAATGGATGTAGAGGACATAGAAACATCACTCCCATACACTCTACTAGCTATCTCGTTTTCATTGATGGTGGCATTCTTCCAGAACTCCCTTATCAATCCAGGAGCTATCTTCTGGCGATCATTGAAGAAGCCCTTTATGCTAGCAAACCTAAGATACTTTGAAATGTTGAGGCCACACTCCTCAAGGTAGGGAATGTTAATGAAGTACTCCATGTGGATGTTCCTAGTGTATGAACCTTGTGGCTTGATGAGGTTGTTCTCCATGTCGTTGTGGTTGCATTCTCTTCTGACCTCTAGATTAATGTTTGAGGTCAAGCTGTTTGTGTCCATCGTCAACTCAGGCATTGGCTCCTGGTGGTGCTTATCAGAAGCTTGAGAGGCTGTAAGTGAAGGTGGTTGTTGTGGAGAAGAAGAGCCCTTGGTTGGGTTACCTTTGGCCATGGTGAGGGATGAGTGTTTAGGGTTTCTTGTGGTTTCTTGGTGCAGAGAAGGCAAAGTGAGAGATGAGCATACGAAAGCTTGGGGAATACATTTTGGCAACGGTAGGCTTTGAATAGGCAATGAGTGTGCATTAAATATGATGGTACGATTAAAGAACGATTGAAATGACACATTAATGAAAAGAAATTGAATGTGCATTTTGTGCTTTAATGACTCAGAACCCAATAAATGCTTAAGTTACCAAAAATCCACATGGTCTGGCTCATATTTTGAGCGTGAAACACGTGGCATGCACATGCCCCACTTAAGTAAAATGCCAGACAGTCTGTCCTTAATTTTACTAGTGAACAACAAACAATCATAAAACATTAGTAACATAGACCATCCCAATCTTTTCTCTCAAAATGATCAGTTTATATTTAGTAAGGGGTTGTGAAAATATCAGCAAGCTGATCGTCTATTTTGACAAATTCCAAATTAATGATCCCCTTGTGAACATGGTCTCTTATGAAATGATGTTTTATTTCTTGATGGGAACACAGATAGGGACAAAGAAAACGAGGCACTTGGAGGACTTGGGGGACCTATGACAAGGGCAAGGGCTAGGAAAGCGAAGGAAGCTCTTCAACAAGTGGTGACTAATCTATTAGAGGCCCAACAATCTGCTGAAGCCCAACACTTGGAGAATAAAGTTTTGACATGCATAGCCCACTTGGAGTGAGAAGAGCCAATCTGAATAACAAGACTTTTAATTTGCTTTTGGGGTTATTTTCTTTTTAGTGTGACTGTATATAAAATAAAATAAAATAATAAATATATTGGCTACGGTAGGATTAGAACCCAAGTCTTTTTATAAGGATTTGTTATTCTTGACCGCTACTACATGTCAGAAACGCTTGTCCTTAAGAGTTTTTGTTTTTTCTTTTGTTTGCTTAAGTGTAGTGCATAAACTCCTAAGCTGAAATGTATTAAAACAATTGGAGATCAATAAGAAATTAGAATCATATTTTTGTTCAGACTTGTGAGAAAATCTCTCTGCTAGGGTTCTTGGTTGAACCTTTGATCTTATCAAGAATTCACATTCTTGTGGCGATCTTCCTTGTTGGCTTATCAAACCCAGGTTTGTGGCGCCCTAAAAACCAGTAACCCTCTTGTTCCTTTTCATTGTTCATCTCTGAATTCACGTTCGAATTTCAATTTGGTATTTTCTGTTCGATTTTTCTCTGGACCATATCTCACGTTTTACGTGTCCAATTTTAGCGTTTCTTGAGTCTTTTTCATAGTTCAGAACGTGAGTGTTCACCTCGTTTTGGAATCGCTGCAATCGGACTTCTGGGCTGCGAGTTACGACATTATCCTAAACGCAGTCTGATTTTGTGCCCTAAAACAGCTTGTCTCAAAATTCAATCAAGGGTTTCGTATCATTTGGTATCAGAGCCTGGTTTAGAATCAATTTCATATTAATGTTTGGATTCTAGATTGATTGCGTTAATTCTAGTAAGTTTTGTGTCTGCTTCCGTTAATCCTGATTTAGTGCATCAGTTTCCTTTTTCCTGTTTTTGTGCACTTGTTTCCAAATTACTTGTGTTTGTTGTGCCCTGGTTCTGCAACTGGTGTTGAATTATTTTGTTTCACTATTTTTTCTGCATCAACACAAAAAAAAAAAAAGAATTCTGCAGCAAGGTTTAAAAAAAAAAAAAAAAGGAAGTGAAGATGGAGTAATTGTGAATTGGTGTTTAGTGTATCTGAATTGTTGCCTTGTGGAATTCTGGACATATAGGACTTATATATAATCAGTACCAGTTGCTTCTGCCTAATTTGTGGGTTTTTGTTCTTGTTAATTTGCTGTCCTAAACTCAAAAGTGTCTTGGTTGTTCTGTTTTCTTCATAGTATCTGTTGTTTTGTCATTCTTGTGAGTGTTAGTGGTAAAATTGTTCTTTACCACTTGTGTTAAAACTCTGTTCACCATGTGAAAGTGATTCTTGAAATAGATTGGCTGATTCAAGTAAGAACCTTAAGTGAGGGAGAGAGTGGTAAAAGGTAAGAGAGATACATCATAAAAAAAAAAAAAACAGCCATCAAGAGTGATATACACGAGTGTTCATCTTAAGAGTGTAAACACGTGAGAAGAGTGGTGAGGTCCTATTTTCATATTATCTATTTGTTACTGTTATTTTGAATATGTCAGGAACAGGTGGTAATGGCTCTCCTCCTCCTCATGATGGAGCAAATAGACTGCTAATTGAAGCTCTCACTGCTCAAATGCAAAGAATGCTAAGAGAGCACTCTGAGGAGATGTATGCAAGAATAGAGTTGTTGGAGAATCAAGGTCCTCGTAATGAAGGTTGGCCTGCTGGAGATGGAAGGAGAAATTATAGAAGAAGAGATAATGATGGTGAGCAAAGACAAAACAGACTTGAAGGGATCAAGCTAAACATCCCACCTTTCGGAGGAAAAGGAGACCCGGAGGCATATTTGGAGTGGGAGTTGAAGATTGAGCATGTGTTTTCTTGTAACAATTACACCGAGGAGCAGAAGGTTAAGATGGCAGCAGCTGAATTTTTTTATTATGCGCTTATTTGGTGGAACAAGTATCAAAGGGAGAGGTTGAGAAATGAAGAACCATTGGTAGACACTTGGGCTGAGATGAGGAGCATCATGAGGAAGAGATATGTACCAGCTAGTTACAATAGAGATTTGCAGTTGAAACTTCAGAAATTAAATCAAGGCAACAGGAGTGTTGAAGAGTATTTCAAAGACATGGAAGTGACTATGATTCGGGCCAAAATTAATGAAGACAATGAAGTAACTATGGCTCGATTTTTGGGTGGGTTGAACAATGAAATTAGAGATGTTGTTGAGCTGCAAGAGTATATTGAGTTGGAAGATTTATTTCACAAAGCTGTATTGGTAGAACAACAACTCAAAAGAAAAGGGGCCATGAAAAAAAAGTTCTTCCAATTTTAACAACCATTGGAGGGATAGGTCCAAGAGTGATAAAGGATCTTCTTCATCTAGTCCAGCAATGGCTTCCTTGCACAGAAAGTCACCAATGAGGTCTCGTGCATCACCTCCAAAAACCAAGTCTAGAGATGTAAAATGCTTCAGGTGTTTGGGAAGAGGGCACTATGCCTCTGAGTGTCCAACTAAGAGAACAATGGTCCTGAAAGAGAATGGAGAAATCACTAGTGAGTCTTCAGCCAGTGAAGAAGAGGAAGAGGAAGAGGAAGAAATAGAAGTGGAGGCAATGGGGGGTGACTTGCTGATGGTTAGGAGGTTGATGGGAAGTCAGATGCAAGCCTTAGATCATTCCCAAAGAGAGAACATTTTTCACACTAGATGTTCAATCAATGGGAAACTTTGTTCGTTGATAGTTGATGGTGGAAGCTGTACTAATGTGGCTAGCTCTAGATTAGTGTCCAAATTAAATTTGGAGACTAAACCGCATCCTAGGCCATACAAACTTCAATGGCTGAGTGAAGATGGGGAGATGATCGTCGGCAAGCAAGTGGAGGTGTGCCTTTCCATAGGACAATATAGTGAAAAGGTGCTTGTGTGATGTGGTCCCAATGGAGGCAACCCATATCCTCTTAGGGAGGCCATGGCAATATGATACCAAGGAAATTCATGATGGGTTCACAAATAAAATCTCTTTCATGCACAATGAGAAGAAAATTACTCTCAAACCATTATCTCCTAGAGAGGTGTGTGAGGACCAGGTAAAATTGAGAGAAAAGAGAGTGCAAGAGAAAAGAGAAATGAGTGAAACACATAAAAAGAGTGGAAAGAAAAAGAGTGAAACACTTGTGGGAAGGAGTGAAACACTTGAGAGCAAAATGAGTTGTCTAGCAAAAGAGAGTGAGGTGAAGAGGATGCTGCTCACCAACAAGCCATTGTACTTGTTGTATTGCAAAAATAATATGCATGTTGCTAATAACTCTAATGAAATTGCTGTCCCTGCTAGTGTTGAATTTCTTTTGCAGGAATACAAGGATGTGTTTCCAAAGGAGGTTCCAATGGGATTACCACCTTTGAGGGGAATTGAGCATCACATTGACCTTGTCCCCGGAGCTTCATTGCCCAATCGGCCTGCATATAGAAGCAACCCTCAAGAGGCCAAAGAAATTCAAAGGCAAGTTGAAGAATTGATGAACAAAGGATGGGTACAAGAGAGCATGAGTCCGTGTGCTGTTCCAGTGATTTTAGTACCTAAGAAGGATGGTACTTGGAGGATGTGCATTGACTGCAGGGCTATTAATAACATCACGATCAAGTACAGACATCCTATTCCCAGGTTAGATGATCTTCTTGATGAGCTACATGGTGCTTGCATATTTTCTAAAATTGATTTAAAAAGTGGGTATCATCAAATTAGGATAAGGGAAGGGGATGAATGGAAAACTGCCTTTAAAACTAAGTATGGTTTATATGAGTGGCTGGTGATGCCCTTTGGGCTAACTAATGCCTCAAGCACTTTTATGAGATTAATGAACCATGTCTTAAGGGAATTTTTAGGCAAGTTTGTTGTGGTGTATTTTGATGATATTCTGATTTATAACACTAGTCTTGATTTGCATATTGAACATGTGAGTGCTGTCTTGAATGTGCTTAGAAAGGAAAAATTATTTGCAAATCTTGAAAAATGCATTTTTTGCACTGATCATGTTGTATTTCTAGGATTTGTGGTGAGTGCTAAGGGAGTACAGGTAGATGCGGAAAAGGTTAAGGCCATCCAAGAATGGCCTACACCAAAAACCGTGAGTGAAGTAAGGAGCTTTCATGGTTTAGCTAGTTTCTATAGGAGGTTTGTTAGGGACTTTAGTACCTTGGCTGCACCTCTTAATGAAATAGTTAAAAAGCATGTTGGCTTCAAGTGGGGTGAAAAACAAGAACAAGCGTTTGCTGCACTTAAGCACCAATTAACTAATGCCCCCATTCTTGCATTACCAAATTTTGCAAAATCTTTTGAAATTGAATGTGATGCATCTAATGTGGGTATTGGGGCTGTTTTGATGCAAGAGGGACATCCAATTGCTTATTTTAGTGAGAAGTTAAATGGGGCTGCCCTAAACTATTCCACTTATGATAAGGAGTTGTATGCCTTAGTGCGTGCTTTGAGAACTTGGCAGCATTATCTGTTGCCCAAAGAATTTGTCATTCATAGTGATCATGAGTCCCTTAAATATTTGAAAGGACAAGGCAAGCTGAACAAGCGGCATGCAAAATGGGTTGAGTTCCTAGAACAATTCCCATATGTCATAAAACATAAAAAGGGAAAAGGGAATATTGTTGCTTGATGCATTATCTAGAAGGCATGCATTACTTTCTACTCTTGAAACTAAAATTTTTGGACTTGAGCCATTGAGAGAAATGTATTTGCAAGATGCTGAATTTTCTGAGATATATCTGCTGCTTGTGAAAAAGTGTCTCAAAATGGTTACTATAGGCATAATGATTATCTGTTTAAGGAGAAAAGATTGTGTGTGCCTAAGTGTTCCATAAGGAATTTGTTGGTGAAAGAGGCACATGAAGGTGGTTTGATGGGGCATTTTGGGGTACAAAAGACTTTAGAAACATTGCATGAGCATTTCTATTGGCCCCATATGAAACGTGATGTGCATAAATATTGTGAGCATTGCATTGTTTGTAAAAAGGCAAAATCAAAGGTGATGCCACATGGTTTATATACTCCTTTGCCTGTTCCTGATTTTCCTTGGATTGATATATCTATGGACTTTGTTTTGGGATTGCCTAGAACAAAGAATGGCAAGGATTCTATTTTTGTGGTTGTTGACAGGTTCTCAAAAATGGCGCATTTTATACCTTGTAAAAAGGTTGATGATGCTTGCCATGTAGCTGACTTATTTTTCAGGGAAGTGGTGAGACTCCATGGACTGCCTAGAAGCATTGTGAGTGATAGGGACACCAAGTTCCTAAGTCATTTTTGGAAAACGTTGTGGGGTAAGCTTGGCACTAAATTACTTTTCTCTACTACTTGTCACCCACAAACCGATGGGCAAACCGAGGTAGTGAATAGAACTTTAGGCACTTTGCTTTGAGAACTATTTTAAAGAAAAATCTTAAATCTTGGGAAGAATGTCTACCTCATGTAGAATTTGCATATAATAGGGCTGTCCATAGTACAACTAATTGTTCACCATTTGAAATTGTGTATGGATTTAATCCTATGACACCACTTGACTTATTGCCTATGCCTAATATTTCTGTTTTTAAGCATAAGGATGCACAGGCTAAGGCTGATTATGTGAGGAAACTGCATGAGCGTGTGAAAGCTCAAATTGAAAAGAAGATTGAGAGTTATGCCAAGCAAGCTAATAAGGGAAGACGGAGAGTTGTATTCGAACCTGGTGATTGGGTTTGGGTACACATGAGAAAGGAAAGGTTCCCTGAACAAAGGAAGTCAGGGGATGGTCCATTTCAAGTGTTGGAGAGGATAAATGACAATGCTTACAAGATTGATTTGCCTGGTGAGTATAATATAAGTGCCACTTTGAATGTTTCTGATTTGTCTCTTTTTGATGCAGGTGATGAGGCCTTGGATTTGAGGACAAATCCTCTTCAAGAGGGAGGGGATGATGGGAACACAGATAGGGACAAAGAAAACGAGGCACTTGGAGGACTTGGGGGACCTATGACAAGGGCAAGGGCTAGGAAAGCGAAGGAAGCTCTTCAACAAGTGGTGACTAATCTATTAGAGGCCCAACAATCTGCTGAAGCCCAACACTTGGAGAATAAAGTTTTGACATGCATAGCCCACTTGGAGTGAGAAGAGCCAATCTGAATAACAAGACTTTTAATTTGCTTTTGGGGTTATTTTCTTTTTAGTGTGACTGTATATAAAATAAAATAAAATAATAAATATATTGGCTACGGTAGGATTAGAACCCAAGTCTTTTTATAAGGATTTGTTATTCTTGACCGCTACTACATGTCAGAAACGCTTGTCCTTAAGAGTTTTTGTTTTTTCTTTTGTTTGCTTAAGTGTAGTGCATAAACTCCTAAGCTGAAATGTATTAAAACAATTGGAGATCAATAAGAAATTAGAATCATATTTTTGTTCAGACTTGTGAGAAAATCTCTCTGCTAGGGTTCTTGGTTGAACCTTTGATCTTATCAAGAATTCACATTCTTGTGGCGATCTTCCTTGTTGGCTTATCAAACCCAGGTTTGTGGCGCCCTAAAAACCAGTAACCCTCTTGTTCCTTTTCATTGTTCATCTCTGAATTCACGTTCGAATTTCAATTTGGTATTTTCTGTTCGATTTTTCTCTGGACCATATCTCACGTTTTACGTGTCCAATTTTAGCGTTTCTTGAGTCTTTTTCGTAGTTCAGAACGTGAGTGTTCACCTCGTTTTGGAATCGCCGCAATCGGACTTCTGGGCTGCGAGTTACGACATTATCCTAAACGTAGTCTAATTTTGTGCCCTAAAACAGCTTGTCTCAAAATTCAATCAAGGGTTTCGTATCATTTCTATATGCTTGGCTCTAGAGTGCATGGTTGGATTTTTCGAAAGAGATATAGCAGCAGTATTATCACAGAAGATAGGAATGTTACTCTTAAATATGTTGTAGTTTTCAAGTTGATTCTTGATCCACAAAATCTGAGAGTAGCAACTTGCAGCTAAGATGTATTTTGCTTCTATTGTTGATAATGCTATTGTTCCTTACTTTTTGCTGAGCCATGACACCATGTTGCCTCCAATAAAGTGGCAACCTCCACTGGTGCTTTTTCTTTTAATTCTGTCTCCAGCATAGTCAGAATCACAATAGTCTATCAGTTTATACTCTTTTTGCCTTTTAAACCAAAGACCAAGATTAGGTGTTCCAAGCAAGTATCTAAATATTCTTTTAACAACAGATAGATGTACTTCCCTTGGATCAAACTGAAATCTAGAGCAGAGGCAGACACTAAACATTATGTCTAGTCTGGATGTAGTCAAGTAGAGTAGAGACCCAATCATTCCTTTGAATTGAGTGACATCTACTTTCTTTGAGTCTTCATCAAGTCTAAGTGATGTTGTTGGATGCATTGGTGTTTTCATGATTTTTGCATCATCCATCTTGAACTTCTTTAATAGTTCTTTCACATACTTGGTATGATGTATGAAGATCCCTTTGTTGGTTTGCTTGATCTGCAATCCTAGGAAGAATTTCAGTTCTCCCATCATGCTCATTTCGAACTCAATCTGCATCAATTTTGAGAACTCCTCACAAAGTTTTTTATTAGTAGCACCAAAGATAATGTCATCTACATAAATTTGAACAATAATAAAATCAGATTAGTTTTTGTGGAACAGTATAGTATCTATCTTTCCTCTTGTAAAATTGTGTTCAATAAAAAATGAACTGAGTTTTTCATACCATGCTCTAGGAGCTTGTTTAAGACCATACAAAGCTTTATTTAATTTAAATACATGGTCTGGAAAGATAGTACTCTCAAACCCAAGGGGTTGTTCTACATAAACTTCTTTGATTACACCATTAAGGAATGCACATTTTACATCCATTTGATAAAGTCTCATATTTCTATGAGCAGCAAATGAAAGTAAAATCCTAATTGCCTCAAGTCTAACTACTGGAGTGTATGTCTCCATATAATCAATACCTTCCTATTGTGAGTAACCTTTGGCCACTAGTCTAGCCTTGTTCCTCACAACCTTACCATTCTCGTCTAGCTTGTTTTTGAAGAGCCACTTATCACCAACAGCATCCTTGTTGTTTGGTAGCTTCACAAGTTTCTAGACATCATTCTTTTGAAATTGGTCCAGCTCTTCTTGCATTGTTGAGCAACCTCCTTAAGCATCTACATTCGAGGTATCGGTGTTGGACAAGCTAAATAAGATAATGAAGACACAGCAAGAGCTTGCCAGACAACATGAAGAACTCTCCAAATGAGAAAACGAGCACTACCGAGAGCTTCGCTACAATCTCAACGAGATTTCTGCTAAATTAGAAGCAATGCATCCTAGTGACTCTGATGGCAATGAAGATTGACGTTGAAGATGTCTCATTAATCTTTTAGCATTTCATTTCATATTTTCTTTACTGCATTTCTGAACATTTCATATTTTGTTTATGTTTTATATTTTATTGTTAATCTAAACAATGCTTATATTTGATATATATAACTCGTTTATTTTCTCCAAGATTTATATTTGTTTCAATTCTTAACCTTTTGGTGATTTGAAAACCAAAAAGGGGGAGAAAGTTTATCAATCTTTGTTGTCCTATTTTATGTTAACCAAAGTTTTATATCTAGCAAACTTTTTAGACAAGAACACTTCAAAGACTTAAGCACATTTTTTTTTGGGTATTCAAAACCAAAAAGGGGGAGATTGAAGATTGACGCCTCGCCTCTTCATTTAGATTTTTGGTATCTTCATACCTTAAGTCTTCTCCGTTCTCTTAGTCTAGTATTTTCTTTTTATGCCATAACATGTATGGATGATGGCATTGTATTGTTTGTTATAGGCTAAGTCATATCATTCTTGCTTGATGTTTTGATTTGCCCTGCTTTCTATTATCTCCAACATCACTAGATGATTTACTTCTTAGGAACTAATTCTAAGTGATTGCAATCGATTACAAGTTGTAGGAATCGATTACCAGATGGCCTAATCAGTTTTGAAACCATCTCTGGTATCGGGTTAATCGATTACCAACCATTGCAATCGATTACAGTGTTAATTTCAGAGTTCAGATATTGCCCTGTATTCATTGCAATCAATTACCATTAAGCTGCAATCGATTACAAGACAATCTCTGAGATTTAGAAATTGCTCTGTTTCATTTGCAATCGATTACCATCTTGTGGCAATCGATTACTAGATGATCTCTGATATTTAGAATTGGTTCTGTCTTGTTTGCAATCGATTACAACAGTTGACGCAAGTGTAAGTCATATTCTAATACACAGTATAATTGATTACACCTTGTTGCAATCGATTATATCTAGTATAATGGTCATTTTTAAAGATCTCCAAGACTCATTCTTTGTTTAACTAACTCCGAATCTTTTTTATCCATGCCATATATTTGAATCCATATCATTCTATGCAGAACAACAAACAGTCACAATATCTTTTCATTCCTTCAATTGTCCAAATCCAAATATTTGATTTGATTTTCAGATTTGATATTGCTTTGAACATTCTCTTCTTTCTTCTACACATTCTCTAATCTCTTGAGTTTCAGAAAAACTCAATATTGCTTTTACTGATATACCCAATTGAGATTGAACCTTTGAACCTATACAGCTATATCCCTCTCTTGTTCTTTCATGGACTGAGGTGATTCAATATTAGTTCTTGACTGCTAAATTTGCTCATATTGGAATTTCTTGAATTAATCTCATATCAGCTATATCAACACATCAAGGTGTTTTTGTTCTTTAATCTTTTCCATTGATCTTGTTTGATTAGCATTGTGGGAATTTCATTCCTAAATGTTGTGTTGAAATTAGATGGTATTTCTAAATTTGTTTCTAGAATTGTGTTGTTCTAGAGTTTAGATATTGGATGGTGAATGGTGTTTTCACATTTAATCTTCTAGGTTCCTGTTTCAGGTTGTGAAATCAGGATTTGCTGTGAATTTTGTGTGCATGGTGTATGTAATCAAATTTATAGTGGAACCCCTTGGTGAAAGGGAGAACTGGATGTAGATAGGTGGTTGATCGAACCAATATAAATCAACAGGCTCTATCTCTCTATCCCTTGATCTATTTCAATTCAGTATTTAATCTTTATCAAGATAATTTGTTTTAAATCATTTCTATCTTAAGCTGAGGTTGTTTTTCTGGTTTATTCAATCAATATAACATTCTCTGAAAGCACTTTTATTAAAATCTCAAGAGCGGTGGTGAAAAATCTTTTTAGTTGAAGAATCTGTCACTTTTTGTTAAATCAATTAGTTGAAGAGTCCAAATGCTTAGCTAAAGCAAATAGTCTTCTCAAAGTCAAAATTAAATGGCATGTAGACAAATTGGCTTAAATGAAAAAGGATCTTTCAGAGGTTAAATCTGAAAAAGAAAAACTTGATTTTGAACATTCCTTTTGCAAAGCCAACATTGCTTCTACAAGTCATTCAATTCCATGTGAGCTTTGCAATGATTTAAAATTGAAAAATGAATATCTTTTGAAAACTTTAGCAAAGTTCACAGCTAGAAGAGATAATCTTGATGCTTTGCTAAGATTGCAAAAAAGAGCTCTTAACAAAACTGGGACTGGATTTACAAATGGCTTGAATGAAAAACCTTTTAGAAACTTTGTAAAGTCATCCCAAGTATCATTTGTTATTTGCAATTACTGCATGCATAAAGGACATACTTCAAATAATTGCATCATTAAGAAACATGGAGTACCTAAAGGGAAATTTGAATGGATTCCAAAGGACCCAAGAAAATCTGGGTACCTAAGACCAGCACCTAATCTATTTTGTAGGTATGCCTGAAAGCCATGGAATCACAATGGTATCTTGATAGCGGTTGTTCAAGGCATATGACAGGTGACAAGAGGAAATTTGTCACTCTCATTGAGAAACCAGGTGGTTGGGTCGCTTATGGAGACAACAACAAAGGGAGAATTTCAGGTGAAGGTAACATAGGTAACTTCTCCTCAACTATAATTGAAAAGGTCTTGTTTGTTGATGGGTTGAAGCATAACCTTCTTAGCATTAGTCAACTTTGTGACAAAGGGTATGGAGTATCTTTTGATCATTCAAAGTGCTTGATTAGTGATAAGCAAGGCAATGTTAAACTTGTTGGCAAGAGAATTCAGAATGTATATGTGCTTGACTTTGAAAATTATATTCCTTTTGAAAACTGCCTCATGACTAAGGTTGATACCTCATGGCTATGGCACAAGAGAATGACACATATACATATGAACCATCTCAACAAGCTCATTTCAAGGGACCTAGTGATTGGTCTCCCTAAGCAAAAATATTCACAAGAGAGCTTATGTAAAGCTCGCCAAAGAGGGAAACAAACTAAAACTTCTTTCAAAGCTAAAAACATTGTTTCAACTGTTAAACCTCTTGAGCTTTTACATTTAGATCTCTTTGGTCCTTCAAGGACAATGAGTATTGGAGGAAACCTCTATCCTTTGGTTATAGTTGATGATTTCTCTAGATTTACTTGGACCTACTTTCTAAAGCATAAGAATGATGCTATAAAGTCTTTTATTAAATTTGCCAAACAGATTCAAAGAGAGAAAAATCATTCAATTATTTCATTAAGAAGTGACCATGGGGGAGAGTTTCAAAATGAAATATTTCTAAATATTGTGAAAATCATGGTATTAAGCACAACTTTTTTGCTCCAAGAACACCACAACAAAATGGTGTCGTTGAACGGAAAAATCGGTCTTTAGAAGAATTGACTAGAACTATTTTAAACGAAGCTGGTCTTCCAAAGTACTTTTGGGCTGATGCCGTGTCAACTGCTTGCTATATTTTGAATCATGTTTTAATAAGACCTATCTTGAAAAAGACCCCTTATGAACTTTTCAATGAAAGAAAACCAAATATCAGTCACTTGTGAGCTTTGGCTGTAAGTGTTTTGTTTTAAACAATGGCAAAGAATCACTTGGCAAGTTTGATCCAAAGGCTGATGAGGCTATATTCTTAGGATATTCTCTGTCCAGTAAAGCCTATCGTGTTTATAATAAAAGAACTTTAGTTGTTGAAGAATCTGTACACATTGCATTTGATAAGTTTGACTCCAAGTTGGAGGAAGATGTATCTTTTGATGATTATGTAGGACCCATTTACAATGACTTGACTGAGTCTCAAGCACAAGGGCCATCTCCATCTACCTCCATTAAAGATTCAAGTGTATCAGCTGCCTCTCCAACCATTCATGATCTACCAAAAAAGTGGAAACAACCAAAAGATCTCTCTATTGACAATATTCTAGGAGACATTCAGAAGGGAGTCACAACCAGATCCTCTATGAACCAAATTTGCAATGCAGCAGCCTTCGTTTCGCAAATAGAGCCCAAGACCATTGAGGAAGCCATCCTTGATGAATTCTAGATGATGGCAATGCACAAAGAACTGAATCAATTCAAATGGAATCAAGTTTGGGAGCTTGTACCTCATTCTTCAAAGATGAATATAATAAGTACAAAGTGGGTGTTCCGCAACAAAAGTGACGCTTCAGGAATCACCACTTGGAACAAAGCCAGATTTGTAGTAAAAGGCTATAATCAGCAAGAAGGAATTGACTTTGACGAGACATACGCTCCAATTGCAAGATTAGAAGTTGTCCGTCTCCTTCTCGCCTTTGCATGCCATAAGGATTTCAAACTATTTCAAATGGATGTGAAGAGCGCTTTTCTGAATGGATATATTGAAGAAGAAGTATATGTGTCACAACCCCCTGGCTTCACTGATCCCACTTGTCAAAATCACGTTTATCGTCTCAAGAAAGCACTCTACGACCTCAAACAAGCCCCAAGGCAATGGTATGAAAGACTAAGTAACTTCTTAATTGAAGATGATTTTATAAGAGGTCAAGTAGATAAAACTCTCTTTATAAAGCATACCAAATCTAATATTCTCTTAGTACAAATTTATGTTGATGACATCATATTTGGATTCACTAATGAGATGCTTTGCAAGAGATTTGTAGAAGGTATGCAAGGAGAATTTGAAATGTCAATGATGGGTGAACTGAAATTCTTTCTTGGACTTAAAGTCAAAGATATGACACAAGGGATCTTTCTCCACCAAAGCAAGTACTACAAAGATCTACTCAAGAAGTTTAAGATGGACAACTGCAAGGTAGCATCAACTCCAATGGCAACCAACTGCTATTTGGATGCTGATGAAAGAGGTAAAAGTGTCGACCAAACACTCTATCGTGGTATGATAAGGTCTCTTCTTTATCTTACGTCTAGTCGTCCTGACATTATGTTCAGTGTTTGCATGTGTGCTAGGTACCAATCCAACCCTAAGGAATCCCATCTCATAGCAGTAAAACGTATCCTTAAGTACCTTAGAGGAACCATAGATGTAGGTTTGTGGTATCCCAAGGGTGTCCAACCAACACTCATAGGTTATTCTGATTTAGACTTTGCAAGCTGTAAAATGGATAGAAAAAGCACAAGTGGTACTTGTCCATCTCTTTGGGAACAGTCTTGTCTCTTGGCATAGCAAGAAGCAAGCTTGTGTAGCCTTATTTACAGCTAAGGCTGAGTACATAGCTGCTGGGAGCTATTGTGCTCAATCTCTTTGGCTCAAACAACAACTCTTTGATTTTGGGCTGAAGCTAGAAGCCATCCCTTTAATGTGTGACAATACCAGCGACATTAACCTTACCAAAAATCTTGTCATGCATTCCCGGACCAAACACATCGAGATTAGGCACCACTTTTTTAGAGACCATATACAACGGGGTGATTGTAGTATAGAATTTGTAGAAACCAACCTCCAGCTAGCCGACATCTTCACCAAACCTCTGCCTAGGGAGAGGATGTATTTTCTTAGGAATGAGCTTGGCATCATAAGTGAGTCTTCACTCACCTAGCCGTAGGAAATACATCATTCAACCTAACCTTGTGTGAATGTGAAATATTCCTATGTAACTGTTGAGTATCTGTGCAAAAATATTTTAAAACTAATAACTCTTTTTCTGCATAATTTTGATCTGACATAATCATCAATCAATTACCATTTGCATCAATCAATTACATTCTATTCTGCATTCAAAATCTTTTGCATAAAAACACGCGTTAATCGATTGCAAGGTAAGCCAATCGATTACCATGAGACATCTGAAGCCTCAAGATCCTCTTTGTCTACAATCCAATTGATTACTAGAAATCACCAATCGATTACCAGCTTCAGATAGCACAATTCATTCTGCTCAGACCATCGTATTAATCATTTACAACCCACACCAATCAATTACCAGATTCAGATTGCCCATACTACTCTGTTCAGACCATCGAGTTAATCAATTGCATCCCATGCCAATCGATTACCAATATCAAATTGACCAAGTCCAGACTCTTTGACTCTATAGCAATCGATTACCACATTATAGTTTGGAATATTAAGAGGCAAAACAGCAATTCATTCCCTCCATTTTCAGAAGACCCACTCTCTAAAAAACTGCTCCAGTTCCAAAACATGCCCTACCTCTACATTTAAATTCAAATGGCTGACTCCTCCTCTCAACATCAACCACACAAGAAATCTTGCGCTATACGCCCAAACTTCGCTCGGATTCAACAATGGATTGAGAGAAAGCTCTCATAGGAGAAAGGAAAAACAGCAATGGAAGGGTCATCCAACCCTCAGAAGGCACCCACCAAGCGTCCTCGATGTTCAGTTGCTTGCTCCTCCTCCTCTCCTCCTTGACAACATCCTCCATCACTTTGCGACTGGTTCCACACCAGAAGTGAAGAATTGAGGTTTGCTTGGGATTTCTCAAGGAAAGAGATTCTGAAACCACACTATCTTAAAGAAGAATGGCTCGTTCAGCAAGGCTTCACCTTTCATAGCATTCTTGATGACCAAGGGCTAGTTGACTTGGCTGAATTGAAAGGTGCCTACTATCCTGACCTGGTTAAAGTTTTCTACTATAACTTGAGCATCAATGGGGATACTAGGTACATTCAATCCCATGTCCGCGGCAAGAATATTCAGATGAATTAAGAGCTGTGGTTCTCCATTGCAAGCATTGAAAGAGTGAATGATGAAATAAAACCTACGTTAAGGTCTATAAAGGATATTGAAGGTATAGATTACAACAAAACAGAAGTCTATAGGGACATGGTTCGTGATCCTGATAATCCCATTCGTAACAGATTTCCTTTTGGACAAATGAAGATAGAGGACCAAATGCTAGCCTACATCCTCTCATGGATTATCCTACCACGGGGGGAGTAATCATGGAGCCCTCTTAGAAGATGATCTGCTACTGTTGTTTCTGATGAAGAACAACTACCAGGTGGATTGGATTTTCGCTATCACTGACCATATGTAGAAAATCAGCAAGCCCAATGACATCAAAATTGTTTATCCTGTTCTAGTATCCCGTATTCTTGACCATTTTGGTGTCAAGACTGATGATGTGGTCATTGATTTTGCACGACCTGAAGGTGAACTCTCAACCAAGCATTTGAAGCAACTGGGTTTAGTGGAAACTGATGATGGTTGGGAACACAAAGAAGGTCATGTAGCAGCTGAAGAAGATGATCAACATGTCGCACCGCCAGAAGCACAAGCTGAGCAACCTCCTCAAGCATCTACATTCGAGGTATCGGTGTTGGACAAGCTAAATTAGATAATGAAGACACATCAAGAACTCACCAAACAACATTAAGAACTCTCCAAACGAGAAAACAAGCACTACCTAGAGCTTCGCTACAATCTCAACGAGATTTCTGCTAAATTGGAAGCAATGCATCCTAGTGACTTTGATGGTGATGAAGATTGACGCTGAAGATGTCTCATTAATCTTTTAGCATTTCATTTCATATTTTCCTTATTGCATTTCTAAACATTTCATATTTTGTTTATGTTTTATATTTTATTATTAATCTGAACAATGCTTATATTTGATATATATAACTCGTTTATTTTCTCCAAGACGTATATTTGTTTCAAATCACGATTAGGTGCTGGTCTTAGGTACCCAGATTTTCTTGGGTCTTTTGGAATCCATTCAAATTTCCCTTTAGGTACTCCATGTTTCTTAATGATGCAATTATTTGAAGTATGTCCTTTATACATGCAGTAGTTGCAAATAACAAATGATACTTGGGATAACTTTACAAAGTTTCTAAAAGGTTTTTCATTCAAGCCATTCGTAAATCCAATCCCAATTTTGTTAAGAGCTCTTTTTTGCAATCTTAGCAAAGCGTCAAGATTATCTCTTCCAACTGTGAACTTTGCTAAAGTTTTCAAAAGATATTCATTTTTCAATTTTAAATCATTGCAAAGCTCACATGGAATTGAATGACTTGTAGAGGCAATGTTGGCTTTGCAAAACGAATGTTCAAAATCAACTTTTTCCTTTTCAGATTTAATTTCTGAAAGATCCTTTTCCATTTGAGCCAATTTGTCTACATGCCATTTAATTTTTCCTTTGAGAAGACTATTTGCTTTGGCTAAGCATTTGGACTCTTCAACTAATTCATTGAAAGCATTATGCAGTTCATAATTATCTTCAATATCGGAATCTGTTTCAGTTTCCCAATCTGAAGAAGATTCATGATTTGAAGTACTTGCATTGCTTTCTTTATCCGATTCTTCATTAGCCATTAAGCATATGTTGGCTTCTTCACTTTCATAACTGTCGGATGACGTGGTGGATGCATTGTCTTCCCAAGCTATGTATGCTGTCTTTTTCTTTAAGCTTCCTTTGAATTTCTTTCTTTCTTCACTATGCTTCTTTTTGATGTCTGGATAGTTAGCCTTAATGTGTCCTAGTTTACCACATTCAAAGCATATGTAATTATTTGAGGATACTTCGCCTTTCTCCACCATCTTCTTGGTAAGGTCTCCTTTGCTTTTGTTGGTTCTGAAATCCTTCTTCTTCTTCAAAAACTTTTTGAATTTCCTTACAATGAGAGTTAAGTTTGCTGAATCTGAATTGATTTCTTCATCATCATCATCATTGCTTTGGTCTGACTGATGTTTTTTAGCTTTCAGGGCTATCCCTTTCGTCTTCTTTTCTTTATGCTCTTCTTCGTTCATCCGGGTCATATCAATTTCGTGTTCTCTCAGCTTTCCGAATAGCTCAGCACGCGTCATGGTGGCCAAGTCTCGTGTTTCTGAAATTGCTGTGACCTTTGGCTGCCATGTTCTGTTCATATTCTTTAGGATTTTGACATTCATCTCCTCACTTCGAATGTTTTTTTTAGGCCTTTGAGATGGTTTGCTATATGAGTAAATCGCACTTGAAAGCTGGATATGGATTCACTAGGCAACATCCAAAATGTCTCAATAATAATGGTTGGAAGCATAGGTACATTGATTATCGCCTGCGAGACGCCTCGATCAATCGATTCCATGAAAATTTTCATACGAACTTTCCAAAACGAATAGTTATCTCCACAGAAAGAGGACGCCGATTGATTCAGCCGCCTTCAGCAAATGGTTGATTAAAAGACAAGAACAAGCTCTTGATACCAATTGTTAGGATCAGCCAGGTAATCCATCAAGAGGGGGGGTGAATTGATTTAACGTAAAGTGATAGATTCTTTTCTTTAAAAAGATTTTTCACCACCGCTCTTGAGGTTTTAATAAAAGCGTTTTTTAGATAATGTTATATTGATTGAATAAATCAGAAAAACAACCTTAACTTAAGATAGAAATGATTTAGAACAAATTATCTTGATAAAGATCAAAAACTAAATTGACAAAGATTAAGGATAGAGAGATTGAGCCTGTTGATTTATACTGGTTCGATCAACCACCGATCTACATCCAGTTCTCCCTTTCACCAAGGGGTTCCACTATGAATTTGATTACATACACCATGCACACACAATTCACAGCAAATCCTGCAATGGTTGGTAATCGATTAACCTGATACTAGAGATGGTTTCAAAACTGAGTAGGTCATCTGGTAATCGATTCCTACAACTTGTAATCGATTGCAATCACTCAGAATTAGTTCCTAAGAAGTAAATCATCTAGTGATGCTAGAGATAATAGAAAATAGGGCAAATCAAAATATCAAACAAGAATGATATGACTTAGTCTATAACAAACAATACAATGTCATCATCCATACATGTTATGGCATAACATAGAAAACTCTAAACTAAGAAAACGGAGAAGACTTAAGGTATGAAGATACCAAAAATCTAAATGAAAAGGCGAGGCGTCAATCTTCAATCATCAATGTGCTTAGGTTCTATCTCATACAATAAAGTTGTTTGTTGGAAGGATGATCTAGTCTTCACTGCTGCTTGAACCTCTCCAATAATTTGGGAAGGAGGATGGTTCTTGATCATCATTCTGTTGCTACTTTGTAGTTCTCTGATTTTTTCTTCATCATCAAAGATGGTCTGGTAATGAGCAGATGATGTTGGAGCAAACGCAGACGGTGATATGTTAGACGCAGACAATTTACCATCATCTGATGGTTTGGTCCTTGTCATTGCATCTTCTAATCTGATATCTGCAAATGAATCTTCTAACTCTGATAATTTCCTATCAGGTTGAGTGTCATTAAATCTTAAATGAATGTCTTCTTCAACATTTTTGGTTCTAGAGTTAAACACTCTGTATGCCTTAAATGTTTCAGAATATCCAAGTAAGATACCTGTGTCATACTTCGAATCATACTTACCCAAATTGTCTTTTGTGTTAAGAATGAAACATTGACATCCAAAAGGATGGAAGTAAGATATGTTGGTTTTCCTTCCTCTCCACAGTTCATATGGAGTCTTTAATGATAGGCCTAATATAAATTTTGTTTTGTAAATAATAGGAAGTATTTATAGCTTTTGCCCAGAAGTGCTTAGGAGTTGAGTTATCAATCAACATGGTTTTAGCCATTTCTTGTAATGACCTATTCTTCCTCTCAACAACACCATTTTGCTGTGGTGTTCTAGGTGTTAAGAAGTTGTGAAGAATTCCATTTTCTTCACAAAACCTCTGAAAACTTTTGTTTTCAAACTCTCCTCCATGGTCACTTCTAATAGAAGTTATACATACTACTTTTTCATTTTGAACACGTTTGCAAAATTTATAAAATTCCTTAAAAGCCTCATCCTTGTGAGTGAGGAATATAACCCATGTCCATCTAGAATAGTCATCAACTATTACTAGTCCATATCTCTTCCCTCTAAGAGAGGTTGTCCTTGTTGAACAAAAAAGATCAATATGTAATAGTTCTAATGGTCTGAAAGTGGAAACAGTGCTTTTACTTTTGAAAGAGGTTTTCACCTGTTTCCCTTTCTAACATGCCTCACAAAGTAAGTCATCTTTATAGGACATTGTTGGCAGTCCTCTTGCGAGGTTACATCTTTGCAGTTTTAAGATTAATCTCAAACTTGCATGGCCAAGCTTCTTATGCCATAACCAATGACTTTCTTTGACAGACAATAAACATGATACATTTTGATCCTTTAGTTCACCAAGGTTGATCTTATAAAGATTGCCTTGTCTCCTTGTAGAGAAGAAATGTGAACCATTAGAGTCTTTGATTATGCATGATTCCTTGTTGAAGGAAACATCATTCAAATACACAAGAACTGATAGAGGGCTAGTCAATGAACATAAGGACCTAGGGGCACTTCAAGAATTAAAGGAACCAATGACAAGATCCAAGGCCAAGATTCTCCAAGAAGAAATGACCAAGAGACTAAAGGAAGGGTTATTCATCAAAGGCTAAGAAGGAAGAAGCCCAAAGGAGCTAAATTGGAGCACTTGGAAATTTGCTGATAGCTCGCTCAGCGCAAGCTTGGACTCAGCGAAGTTTTGCCTTGATCAATCATCTCGCTCAACGCAAGATAGAGCTTAGTGGAGATTTGCTTCGATCAAGCATCTCGCTCAGCGCAAGTTTGAGCTTAGCGAAGATTTGCTTCGATCAAGCATCTCGCTCAGCTCAACGTTGAGCTCAGCGCAATTTGCGCTAAGCTCAAGGTTGAGCTTAGCGGAAGGTCTGGGCGCGGGAATTTTTGAAAACTTTGTTTACTTGTGTAAGGGGTTTCTTAATTGTGTAATTAGGCCTTAAAACGTTATGTTTAAGTGAAGATTAGTTACATGACCCTCTTCTAAGGCCTGGCTTTATAAATAGTAAAAGAGAACCTCATTTGTACAACATATCATATAACTCATTTGTGAATGAAATAAGCTTTGGCTTAATTGAGAGCTTAGCCTCTTCTTGGTTCTTGAGTGGAAACAAATTGATTCTTATCAAGGAAGCTTTCCTTGTGGCGAATTCTCCTCGGCTTATCGTTCCGTGCGGATCGTGGCGTCGTTCCAATTCATCTTCTTCTTCTTTCCGCTTTTCCCTTTTGGTTTGAGTTCTTGATTTGGCTTCAATAGAGCTCTTTTGATTTGCTTCCGGACGATCCAAACCAAGCTTGTGTGGCTTGGAACTGCATCATGTATGCATCAAGAACACACTAGAACAGGGGGGGGGTTTGAATAGTGGGTTTAAAACTTTTCGTAAATACTATTAGTTCACAAGTTGCCTTCTTGGATATATGTTAGTTTAAATCAGCAAATCTATCCTTGCAAGGCAAAGCTTAGAAAGTTTTTCCAAAAGAGCACAGTGAGCAAGATAATATATGTAATCACAAGACAACAGATGAGAGCTTGTTTTTATACTGGTTCACTCAACCTGAGCTACGTCCAGTTCTCCTTTAACAATAGTTAAAGGGTTGCACTATAATCAACTGATTACAAAACAAGTATTCTTCACTGCCACTTCTGGCTACAAGTATTCTCTATGCCACTCCTGGATACAAGTATTCTAAACCACTTCTAGTTACAAGTATGAATCTCCCCTTGAGATTATACTTCCCAAGTATTCTTTTATCACCAAGCCACTCCTGGATTTCTATACAAATATGTATAAGATTCAGATAACTCTCAAAGAGAGGATATGAACAAATGTTGAATCTACGTAAGCTTGTAAAGGATGGATATTCTTTTTCTCTCAGCTCGTGTTCAAGGCCTTGTCTCAGATTGTTTTCTCTTGCTGTCTAGATTGATTTGAATTACTTTGTTCTCATTCATTAGTCTTCTCGTTTCATGGAGGCATCCTTATAAAGAGAGCTTCATGAATTTGAACGTTGGAGAAGACTTCTTTCCGTTGTCTCACATAGTAGAGTGTTGAAGTAGCTTTGTCTATGCTTGATGTGATAGGAGCAGGTTTCTGTCTCTATTACAGTTGTCTTTTAGCTAAAAGTGTAAATCCCAATGCTGATTGGTTCTTTTGGCTATACCTACACACTTCACATAATACGAGACATACAAGCAATACGAGGAATCAAATAAAGTAACGTTAAAGAGAATCTCCCTTTCTTTCTGTTGCAGCAGTGCCTTTATGTGAGTAAAAAATTAATTATACAGCATATATTCCTCAACACATATAACAAATTATGTTATATTCCTGCACAGACAAAGTTTGGCTTAACAAACATAGTTTAGTCTTGATTAAGTATGGTCTGATTATGCATAGACAGCATCTGGCTTAACAAACACGTTATGAATTAAAAGACATGGTCTGTTCTAGCCTTAGACATCATCTGGCTCAGGTTCAGACATCGTCTGGCCTTGCATCAAACATCATTTGGCTTGGCCTCAAACATCGTTAGCTTGGCATTCGAGACAGTTAAGACGAAGGTAAGAGTTAGAGTGATTATACCATTGTTTGTTCTTACTTTATTTCTTGGAATCACTTAATCTGAAATAATTAGTTGATTAAATATTATCACATTTGTTATCATCAAAACCTATCAAGGTATTATAAGTTAGACATCATCAAATGTCTTGGTTCTAACAATCATATCCACTGTCGCAAAATTGACTTATGCTCAGTAGATTGTGTTTTAGTCCTTCAACAAATAACACATTCCCAATAAAGAGACTCGGAGGAATACCTATCTTACTAGTACCCTTTATTCTCCCTTTCTTGATTACCTCCAAAAGTGAATGTACCACCATGCAGTGGTATCAGGTCTAGGAACATGGAGCTTGCGCCTGTCATGTGATGTGAGAAGCCACTGCCCAGGTACCATGATTGTGTTAGGATCAGTTGGGTAATCAATCAAGAGGGGGGGGGGGGGTGAATTGATTATTTTGCTTTTAGGTACCCATATTCTTTTGGGTCCTTTGGTGTTAGTCTTAGAAGTAGATGATTTGCTTCTTGTAGGAAATTTCTTGCTTTCGGATTTTACATGTCCATTTATAGAATGAGATCTACTAGAAGAAGCTTTATTCTTAGTTGCTTCTTTCTTTTCTGTGAATCCAAGGCCAGATTTGTCATTTGGATGTTTATTGTATGAAAGGATTTTCTTTAAATTTTCAGACCCACTAATAAATTTTCTTAGAGTGCTCTTGAGAGATGCAGCTTCTTTGTGTAATTTAGCAACTTTAGCTTCATCTTTACTCAAGGCTCTCACCTTGTTTAATTCATCAGTTTCCTTAATCAATTCATTCAATTGCCTTTTATGTTGTTCCTTTTCTATCCAGAGTTCACTTCTGCTTTTAATTAAGCATTGGTGATCTATGGTTAGTTTTTGAAAATCATCTGTTAGAGCATTACTAGTTGTGACCGATGTAGAACATTTGTTAGATAGCTTAGTAAATGAAGACCCAAGTTCTTTATGCTCTTTTGAATGTTTTTTTTAATTTCTTTTTCATAGACAAGTAGGCTTTTGAAAGAATAGATGAATTGGAAAGAAGTTCTTGATAAGCTTCTTGAAGAGAGATAAGATCATTGAGGTCTACCTCTTGTTCTTCATCATCTGAAGCCTCGGACGCAGACGCTGAAGGAGTATTGTCTGATGCATCTTCCTCATCAAGACACAGACGATGTGGAGGTTGTGTCTACCATCAGACAGAGATTAGCTTCTTCATCTGATGCTTTAAAACCTTCTTCATCAGTTGAATAATCTAAATCTTCCCATGTGGACATTAGTCCTTTCTTCTTCTTGGGAAATCTCCTCTTGACTTTTTCCTTTCCTTTGCGAGCTTTGGACATTCTGACTTGAAGTGTCCAGGCTCCTTGCATTCATAACAGATGATTGGATTTTTCTCCTTCTTCTCATGATCTGTTGGGAACTTTTTGTTGAAGTTCTTCCATCTCGAACCACCTTTCTTTCTCACATATTGTGGATTCTTCTTGAGATGAAAGAGAGCTCATCATCTTCTCTTGAGGATGAAGGCTCTTCTTCTGACTCTTCAGCCTTTAGAGCTTTGGGAGTCTGTCCTTTGAGTGGTCTGGAAGACTGACCCTTTGATGATGAGGACTCTTTAGGTGTTGTTTGATTTGGCTTGTGAGCTTTCAGAGCCAGAGACTTACCCTTCTTTAACTTAGCGTCTCCTTGCAGCTCTTGCTCATGCAGCATTAGGATTCCCACAAGCTCTTCAAGAGGTATATAATCTAAGTCCTTAAAAGCTCTAATGGCTGTGACCTAAGGTCTCCATTGTCTGGGCAAGGTGCGAAGAATTTTGTCAACATATTCGAAGTTTTCGAAGCTTTTACCAAGGTTTCGAAGCTCATTTAAAATAGTTTGAAATCTAGACATCATACTGATAATGGTTTCATTTTCTTCCATAGCAAATAGTTCATATTCTCTGGTGAGAACACTTACCTTATTTTTTTTCACTTGTGAGGACCCTTCATAAGTTATTATGAATGTGTCCCATATATCCTTTGTAGATTTAAACTGGCTTATCTTTCTGTGCTTAGTTTCTAAGATGCATGCATGTATTGCATTCCTTGCTCTAGAGTTAAGGACGAACCTATTCTTCTGTGCCTCAATCCGTTGTTCCTTTGGAATCTCAACATCACCATCATCAATTGGAATATAGTTTCCATTTTCTACAACATCCAGCATGTCTATGTGGCATGATTCAAAGTACGTCTCCATTCTTTGTCTCCAATATGTGAAGTTTTCACCTTTGAAGACTAAAGGCTTGTGAATACCCTTCATCCTTGTGTAGGATCTTTAGCTCTGTATCTGTGAAGATAGTTATCAGAGACCGAGCTCTGATACCAACTGAAATACACAAGAACACACTAGAAGGGGGGGTTGAATATTGGGTTAGAAAACTTTTTTGCAAACACCATTAGTTCACAAGTTGCCTTCTTAGATATATATATGTTTAAACCAACAAATATATCATTGCATGGCAATGCTTTGCAAACCTTTTCAAAACAGCACAGAACGGTATGCAAGATGAATAAATGTAATCACAAGACAACAAATAGAAGCTTGTTTTCATACTAGTTCACTCAACCTGAGCTACATCCAGTTCTCCTTTAACAACTGTTAAAGGGTTCCACTATAATCAACTGATTACAAAACAAGTATTCTTCACTACCACTTCTGGCTACAAGTATTCTCTATGCCACTATTGGCAACTAATATTCTAAACCACTATTGGTTACAAGTATGAATCTCCCCCTTGAGATTATACTTCCCAAGTATTCTTTGATCACTAAGCCACTCCTGGCTTCCTATACAAATATGTATAAGATTCAGATAAGTCACAAAGAGAGGATATGAACAAGTGTTGAATCTGTATGAGCTTGTAGAAGATAGGTATTCTCTTTTCTCTCAGCTCGTATTTCACACTAGGCTTTAGCTTTTTCTCAAGGTGTTTTGCTTGTTGTTCAAATTGCTTTGAATGGTTTTGTTTTAGTTCATTTCATTAGTCTTCTAGTTGCATGGAAGCATCTTTATATAGTGAGCTTCATGGATTTAAACGTTGGAGAAGATAGGTTTCTGTTGTTTCACAGAAGAGTGTTGAAGTTGCTTTAGCTGAACTTGATGTGATAGGAGCAAGTTCCTGTCTTTGTCACAACTTGCTTTTAGCTTTAGTTGTGCATCTCAATGCTGATTAGCCTTTAGGCTATACCTACACACTTCACACAATTCAAGGCATGTAAAAAATACGAGGAATAGAAGAAAGTAAGTTCAGAGAGTATCTCCCTTTCTTTTTGTAACCAACAATGCCTCTTTTAGTGTAAAGAATTTATTATAAAGCATATATTTTTTAGCACGTGTAACAGATCATGTTCTGTTCCAACACAAAAAACGTCTAGCTTAACAGACACAGTCTGGTCTTGCTCAAACATCGTCTGGCTTGACTATGCATGCTTTGGAATGACAGACATGGTCTGGTTTAGCTCAGTCATGGTCTGGGTTGACTACGCGTTGTTTGATTGAGTTCCATATATGCTCTGATTCGTACTTGTGCATAGTCTGGTCCTAGACTTGTATTGTCTATCCCAAGACTTCACATAGTCTGTCCCGAGATTATTGTATGGTATAGTCCTAGACTCTACATGAGTCTTTCCAAGACTTAGCATGGTTTGTTCCAAGACGTGTTCTTGTCTAACCTCATGAACTTCTCATGGTCTATTCTAAAGCTTATCTTAGTCTGATTAGAAGCATTTTGGATGCTTGATAATTTATTAAGTGTTATCAGACAATTAAGATATAGAGTGAGATGGAGAGATTATACCATTGTCTGTGATCATTTTTTAATCCCTGAAATTACTCAATTTCAAATCATTAGTTGATCAAATATTATCACATTTGTTATCATCAAAACCCATTAAAGGACTAAGGGCCAAACATCATCCAATGTCTTGGTTCTAACGCACTTCTAGGCAAAAGCTATAAATACTTCTTGTTACTTACAAAACAGAATTTATATTAGGCTTATCCTTAAAAAGACTCCATATGAATTGTGGAGAGGAAGGAAACCCAACATATCATACTTCCATCCTTTTGGATGTCAATGTTTCATTCTTAACATAAAAGACAACTTGGGTATGTTTGATTCGAAGTGTGATACAAGCATCTTACTTGGATACTCTGAAACATCAAAGGCATATAGAGTGTTTAACTCTAGAACCAAAAGTGTTGAAGAAGCTATTCATGTAAAATTTAATGACACTCAACCTGATAGGAAACTATCAAAGTTAGAAGATTCATTTGTAGATACCAGACTAGATGAAGTAGTAACAAGGACCAAATCATTGTCTAAAGGCACATCGTCTGCGTTTGACACACCATCGTCTGTGTCTGCCACACTATCATCTGCTCCTAGATCATCTGCTCGTCATGAAGAAGATTCATGATTTGAAATACTTACATTGCTTTCTTTATCCGATTCTTCATTAGCCATCAAGCATATGTTGGCTTCTTCACTTTCAAAACTGTCGGATGAAGTGGTGGATGCATTGTCTTCCCAAGCTATGTATGCTGTCTTTTTCTTTAAGCTTCCTTTGAATTTCTTTCTTTCTTCACTATGCTTCTTTTTTATGTCTGGATAGTTAGCCTTGATGTGTCCTAGTTTACCACATTCAAAGCATATGTAATTGTTTGAGGGTACTTCACCTTTCTTCACCATCTTCTTGGTAGGGTATCCTTTGCTTTTGTTAGTTTTGAAATCCTTCTTCTTCTTCAAAAACTTTTTGAATTTTCTGACAATAAGAGTTAAGTTTTCTAAATCTGAATTAGTTTCTTCATCATCATCATTGTTGCTTTGGTCTAATTTATGTTTTTCAACTTTTAGAGCTATCCCTTTCATCTTCTTTTCTTTATGCTCTTCTTCGTTCATTCGGGTCATATCCATTTCATGTTCACTCAGCTTTCCGAACAGCTCAGCACTCGTCATGGTGGCCAAGTCTCATGTCTTTGAAATTGCTGTGACCTTTGGCTGCCATGTTCTGTTCATGTTCTTTAGGATTTTGACATTCATCTCCTCATCTTCGAACATTTTTCCAAGGCCTTTGAGATGGTTTACTATATGAGTAAATCGCATTTGAAAGCTGGATATGGATTCCCCCAGGCAACATATGAAATGTCTCATATTCTTGTATGAGTGTATTCTTCCTTAAGCGTCTCGCTTCCGGAGTGCCTTCATGGGTTACCTCTATCGTATCCCAGATTTCCTTAGTCGTAGAGCAAGCTGAAATCCTAAAAAACTCATCAGAATTCAAAGCTGAGTGTAATATGTTCATGGCTCTTGGATCATAGTTAGCTTTTTTTGTTTCTAATTTAGTCCAATCATCAGCTGGTTTTATAATGGTTTTTCCATCAATAATAACGGTTGGAAGTGTAAGTCCATTGATTACCGCTTGCCAAGACGCCTCGATCAATCAACTCCATGAAAATTTTCATACGGACTTTCCAAAATAGATAGTTATCTCCGCAGAAGAGAGGAGGTTGATTGATTAAGCCGCCTTCAGCAAATGGTAATCGGTTTCCGGCCATATTACGAATCCTTGATTAAAAAACAAGAACCAACTCTTGATACCAATTGTTAGGATCAGCCGGGTAATCAATCAAGAGAGGGGGGGGGGGTGAATTGATTTAACGTAAAGTGACAGATTCTTAGAACAAATTTTCTTGATAAAGATCAAATGATAAATTGAAATAGATTAAGTGAGATTTCCACTAAATCTTATCAAAGTCTCAACTGAGACGGTACACCACTTCCAGCACTCTACTGATATATAGAATCAGTCACCTACTAATTCTTGTCCACTCTTTGCTGACACATAGCAACAAACACCCAAGTACACTTGCTAGGTTCCATAGATACAGCAACAAACACCCAAGCACACTTGTTGGGTTTCATAGATACAACAACACTAGTTCACTCAACTAGGTTTCAAACACTCATATCTAAGTCTCTCACAAATGACTTGATCTTTATAAGGTGATTTAGAATAGTTTATCCAACTGTGTATTTTTCTTAACAAGAAATACAATTCTCAAAGCTATTTAAGAAATATATCTAGAGTGGTATGAACAACTAAGGATCTCTCTTGAACGAAGAGGCAAAACAAACTTGGATCTATTTGGAAAGCTCTCTTGTAGTTGCTTTGTAGTTGGATGATCTTGAAGATGAATAAAGGCTTCTATTTATAGGCTGAAGCAAGAAGGCAGAAAGCTAGAGAGCCAACTGTCACGAACTGTAAAGGGGAGAGGACAGCTGTTAAAGTAGAAAGACAGTTGTCACTACTTCAGTTTTGAATATGGCTTCTGAACAATGCTTTTGATTGGCTTTTTGAATGTGCTTTTGAATAGAGCTTCTAAACATGCTTCTGAGCTTGCTTTTGAACATGCTTCTAAACAGTCTTCTGAACACTGCTTCTGAACATAGTCTTCTGAACACTGCTTCTGAACATGCTTTTAAACATTGTTTCTATATGAGCTTCTGAGCAAGCTTCTAAGCAACTGATGAAATTCTATCTGCAACACCTAACAGAATACTTAAAGGTTTTGTCATAATTAAAATCAGGGTTTTGGACCTTACAGAAGGGGCGGTTGAATTGTTTTTATCACAAAATTATCGCTTTTATGTTTTTGCAATCAAGTGTATATAGTTAGAATAGTATATGAGAAATGAAATAGCTCAAAACAAAAAATGCTTTGTTCTTTTGAACAGTTTAGAATGAAAAAGCTTTATGCTTCTGAGCAGTTCATAATGAAGATTGTCGTGTATTCTAATCTAATCCTTTAATTGAAAGTCTTTTAGTGAATGTTCTTATGTTTAGAAATTAGGAAAGTATGATCATAGGAAAGTTGAATTAATAAAGAGAGAAACAAGGAATTTATACTGGTTCACCCTTAACCTTGGACTACATCCAGTCCTCACTTAGCTAATTGAGTTTTCCACTAGTTCAACAAGAGCTCTGCTGAAACAATTACAATAGCTTCCAACCACCTACTGGATTTCACCTTGAATCAACCACCCATTGATTCTTAACAAGCATTCAATCACTACCCAGTCACCTATTAGATATACAAATCTTTATCAAGCAACTACTAGACCAACACACTTGTTGGATTTCAGACTTCTAGACTTAGCTAGACCAGTTAACAAAACTAGGTTTCTAAGACAAATCTTTGCTAACAACTGCTAGGCTTTTACAATGAGTTTAGGTGTTTTGTGATTTCTCTTCAAAGTGACAAATCTCTCCAACAATGGGTTTTCCTCATAGGAAAAGTAAATCTTAAAGTTGTTTAGGATGTAATCTAAGTATTGAAGACAACTATGGGTCTCTCTTAAATTAAGAGGCGAAGCAAGACTTCATCAAATGAGCTTTCTCTCTTTTGTAGTTGCTTCTTAGTTGGATGATAGAATAGATCCATGGAGGCTTTTATTTATAAACTTGGAGTACTAGCCATTTAAGGGCTTGTTGGTCCTTCCTTATTTTTCTTTAGATATGATGACCTGCCACAGAGGAAGAGACTTTGTTATTTTATTAAAAAGCCTTTGTTCTAGACAATGCTTCTAAATGTTCCTTCTGAACTTTTGTTCTAAACTATGCTTTTGAGCTATGTTTCTGAAATAAGCTTTTGAATTAAGCTTCTTAGCTTTGTCTCTAAACTAAGCTTCTAAGCAATGTTTTTGAACTTTGCTTCTGAACTAAGCTTTTGAGCAATGCCTTGACTTTTTCAAAAAAAAAAAAAAATTACCATACGTTCATTAGGTGCATTTAGTAATTTGAGGGGTGTGTTTAGTAATTTTGTTAGCATTTTTCCTTTTTTTAACTAGTGCTTTAGAATTCTAATATTTGTTACGTTTTCAATTTTATAAAAACATCTTATATAAATATTATATTTGAATAGATTTATTATTAATATTATATGATTTTTTTAATTATTTTTTCTCTAAATTATCAAATTAATATCATTCTTATTTTTTTTAGAAAATCTTATTTAAATATTAAATTTTAATTATTATACCATCACTTTTATCTTTCACTTTTTAAATGATAAAATTAATAGTAATTTTATCTTTTTTTTATAGAAATATTATACAAATCTTATATTAATATTTTATTAACTTTAGTTATTATATAATTGTTTTTATATTTTGATTTTTTTTTATAAACTATAAAATCATGATGTTATCTTTTTTTAATGCTATAAAGTATCAAATTTTAGTTATTATAAAATCAATTTTTAACTCACTTTTTAAATTATAAAATCAATAGTAATATTATTTTATTTTGTAAATAAATCTTATCTAAATATTATATTTGATTAATATTGTTATTATATATGATTAGCTCTTTATGCTTCTAATTATATGTTTTCTGCTATTTTATCTAAAACACTTTAATCAAACATTAACATGGTTCTCAAAAGGTTTTGTCATAATTAAAATCAAGGTTTTGGATCTTACATTCACAACATTCCTTATATCACTACTCAGTCCATGTAAGAAACATGCCATAGTAGACTCTCCTTATTCATTAACATTTGCTCTAATCAAAGACACCTCCATTTCTTTACAATACTCATCTACACTTTTGTTACCTTATGTGAGCCTTTGAAGGTTATTGTAAAGGTATTTATTATAATGAGAAAGGACAAATCTTCTTCTCATTAACCTCTTCATCTCTTCCCAACTATTCACTAAGGGATCTCCATGTCTGGTCCTCTCATTTTGTAATTGCTCACACCAAATGAGAGCATAATCAGTAAACTCCATGGTTGCCACCTTCATCTTCTTATCTTCTATATAATTGTGGTATGCAAATAATTGCTTTATCTTCATCTCCCACTTCAAACAAGCTTCCAGATCACTTTTTCCTCTGATTGGTGGTATGTTGAGCTTCACTCCCTCAATTATGTCCTCTCTAGCATCATCCTCATTAACTCTTCTCCTTCTATCAAACCTCCTTCTACCTCCATCATCATCATCATCATCATTCCCTTGATTTTCTAACTATTCAATTCTCCCATATAACTCATATGTATGCTCCCTCATCATTGTTTGCAATTAAGTTGTAATGGCATCAATTAATAACCTATTGTCTACCCTAAGAGGAGGGTTACCTTCAGCACATGTGCGTTCCATACTTCAAACAAAAGAAACAAAAGTGAAAGCAGTAGGACCTTACTACACTTCTCACGTGTTTACACTCTTAGAGATGTACCATCGTGTTTGTTGCTTTTTAATGGGCTTTTGTGTAAGCTATTTCTCTTTAAGTTCTTAATTGAATCAACAGAACACACAAGAATGTTGAAACATAATTAAATAGAAAACAAGACAAACATAATGGAAGTGACTAAAGAAGACTCTTAGGAATTTTATCGAACAGGTAGTGCGTTATTAAACTAAACAACAAGCTATTGCATGTTTATATTTCTATACTTTTTTTTCAGACTTATTGCAGCAACTAAACTATCAACAACGATCACTTTTTTTTCAACACTATTGCTTGCAATAATAAGACTTTGTTATTTTGGAATGCAACTTTCAATTTTCAAGTAATTGAGAATGTAACTAAACAAAATTCCTCACAAAACAAGCTAAACTTAACACACTACTAGCATATTACTCAAGGAAAACAAATTGAAAGTATTAAAGTTCATAAGCAGAGGATGAACACCAATAACACAAATGTAGAAAAGTATGAACTGAACAATAAATTGAAGGAAACAAACAACCAGAATATTGGAAGACAAACATAAAGGCTGAAACAGAAATCCACAATTAAATTTGAGCAAACAAAACTTAGGGTTTTAATTGTGTGCCCATAATCATTGAAGAGAATGGAGAAAATATACTAAATTTCAACCCATACAACTGAGCTCTAATACCAAATGATGTGTGTCTCTAATGCATAAATCACCACATACCTTTCTAAGTTGGAGTTCACGAAATCAAACACAAAATGGATGTTTGTAAAGGAATTAGAATATCTCTCGCTAGACACCTCAGAATTGAGTGATTCCAAACCGTGGTTAAAAATCTCTTTCTAAATTACAAGAAAGACTTATGAGTCACCATAAAAAGATAAGTAAAACATGAGATAGGAATTGAAGAAATTGAGAGAAATTGGAGATTGTAAAATGAGAAATAAGCAAAGAAATGGTGGAAAAGAAAGGGAAGGCATCACAATCAGAGATTGATAAGCCTAGATTGAACACCACAAGGAAGCGCTTCCTTGGTAAGTTTAGGTTGATTCTTTTAAGAACCTAGAGAACAAAGTCTCACAAGCAATCTACTTAAACTCAATAATTTGATTTGTTCTTCATTTGCCATTTGAAAGTGTTTTAATGTGGTAACAACTCAAACCACTAGGTTTAATAAAAGCCTAATATAGAGTAACTGAATAGTATACTAAAACTTAAAACTAAAATAAAGTGAAAATTGGGTTAGACATGCTACAAATTCAGCCCACTGATAGCTTAAGAAATGCTCCAAAAGTGAATTGAATAAAATTGCAACCCTATCTAATATTTATGGTCTTCAATCTAAATGCAACAAATTATTTTGGGCTGCCCCACTTCACATCTTGGGTCTTTAACTTTGGAGCCTTCTTTAGCTTTCTTGGCTCTTGCTCTTATCATTTGTCCTCCGAATCCTTGGATGTTGTTTATCATTGGACCTTTTGTTCCTTCTTCCATCATGTCTTCTCCTATGTCCTCATCAGAGAGTGTTTTAGTAATTTGGGGGAGTAGAAAGAGAATTTCCCATTTCAAATAAAATAGCGAGGATAAAATTGAGAATAAAAAAAAGCTAGTAGCTTAAAAGCTAACTTATTTTCCATAAGATACTTCAAGTAGCTTATCAAAATAAGCCCCTGTATCATACAAACTTATTTTGGTCAAACAAACTTGTAAGTTAGTCAAAATAACTTGCTCAAAAGACTTACCAAACACACTTTAAATATGTTTTTAGTCAATCGATTTGGAGGTCTATTTTTTTTAGTCCAAAAAACATTAAAGTTTTTTTTTTAGTTCCTCAAATTAAAAAAAAAATGTTTTCTAAACTTCAAATCTCATAAAAAAAAGTCAATACAAAAAATATTGACTTTGAAATTTGTGACAATTTTGAACTGTCATAAGTTGAGTCCACTAGTAAAAAAAACAAACCATTTTAAGAATCTATGTTTGACATGACTAATAAAATATGTGAAGAAGAATTGAAAAACAAACCATTTTAAGAATCTACTTTAGGCCTTTATAAAAAAAATTTCTATGTTTTGGGTCCCTATAATTATTTTTTTTGTTTTGGGTCTCTGTCGTTATCTTTCCTTCGTTTTCTAATGACATGTTCGTTAGTATGTCACGTAAGCATTTGATGTATAGTGCCATGTGTCCATGAACCTCACGTGACATCTTTTTAGGTCTCTATAAAATATCTCTTTTTTTAGTTTGGGTCCCTATAAAATACATTTGACAGCAAAATGGTTTTGCCAGTAGACAATGTTAATGGTTTAATGTATTGTGATTCATGTTTTTTTGGTACTTTTATGACATGTTGGGATATGTATTTTCAATACATTTTGTTATGATGCCAGTAATTTTATATGCCACTAATTAATTTATGTCTATGACACCTATTTTTATGTTTTTTAATCTTCTCATTACCACTAATTATTGAAACAAATTCATAATAACCAACATTACAAGTAATTTATGTCTATAAAAAAATTATTATTAAACAAATCGGGACCAAAACTATAGAGATCCAAAAAAAAAAGTATTTTTTAGGGACCCAAATTAAAAAAAATGTATTTTATAGATACCAAAACTAAAAAGAGGTATTTTATAGGGACCTAAAAAAATGTCATGTGGGTTCATGGATACGTGACACTACACATTAGACCTTTATGACACACTAACGAACATGTCATAAGAAAACGACAGAGACCGAAAACAAAAAAAAATTGTAAGGACCCAAAACATAATTTTTTTTATAGGGATCCAAAGTAAAAAAAAAAATGTATTTTATAGAGACCCAAAACTTATTTAATCCTAACAATATATATAAATAATTTTATAATTTATGACAGTGTTTGACTTCCACAGTTTAACTTTGATGCTAAAAATTGTCACAAATTTTAAAATTTATTTATCTTATTTGATAATTTTGACAAAAGGACTAAAAACACCATCAATAGAAAACATACTAAAACATATTAAAAAAAAAGAAAAAGACATTTCTTTGGTGATTGATCCTAGTAGGGGTGTTCACAGGTTGGGTTGGGTTGGGTTTACCTAAATTCTTGACCCAACCCAATCAATTTTCAGTGGGTTGAGTTGGGTTGGGTGACGAAGCGCGTGTCGAACATGCTGTCAAAATCAACTAAGTTCCTCAATAAATTTTGTAATATAAGGTTAACTCATGTCATTTTCTCAAAGATATAATTCATCAAACACCTTGCATTCAATTCAAAATAGGGGAATTTTGTGTGATTTTCAAAAAATTAAGCAAACAGAACAACTTAAATCAATAAATGAAAAGAGAATCAAAGAGATACAACTCAAGAATCTATGCTTATGGAGAAATAATCATAGTTCCAGCAAGAATAAGTCAAATTCATGCTCATAGAAATACAAAATTTAAGATAATCACCTCACATTTATTCGAAAAAATTCGGATTACTATCACATTCCTAATTTTCCTAAATTTACACACGTTTCGTATTAAATCATAATCAATCGATTATAATTGACCCAAATTCAGATTTTAATTCCCTAATCTAATCATTATCATACATTAAACAAGGAAATTGAAAATCAGAAAAATGGGAAAAGAGGTTTCATGAGCATAATTCGAAATTGAGAATAGAGGAACTCATATTTACCCACAAGCACATGATCCTTGGGTTGCAAACGGATTTAGCCCTCCATGAAGATCTTCATGGGGGCTCCAACGAGGTTGCACGAAGATGGAGAAGAAAGGGGAAAGAAGAGAAGAAAAGAGAGGAGAGAGAAGAGAGCATTTTGAATTCTAAAGGTGAAATTTTATAAAACTATATATATGATGGACTAAAAACATAGGCCTCCAAAAAAGAACAGAAACTCACTAAATAAAAGACTACCTTAACTAATTAAAATTCCCAAAGGGTCCCTAATTACAAACTAAAACGTGGAATTATACAAGTGCAAAATTGTAACATTGAATCCTTGATTTAACCCCAGAAACGTCCGAATTGGTCAATCCTTGTGAGACACGAAATTTCAGCTCTCCTCTTTAGCTTTCAAAAAAGACAAAAATCATCAAAAAAGGAGACCTGTATCAAAAGTTATGGGCTGCATAAAGGACAATGTCAAAAGCATCAATAAAACATGACAAATAGCAAAATTAGACACTTGGACCCAAAACGACCCAATCTCACAAAACTCGGCTAAAAGGGCCAAAATGAGGTATAAAAACATGTCTAGATATGCCAAATGCAACTCTAAACTATCCTAAAAATCCACTCTATCATTGGGTTTGTGTGGTTATATTTTCATACCCAACCCAAACCAACCTAATCATGAACGGGTTGGGTTGGGTTGGATGATCGTGTCAGTGATGCATTTTTTAAAAAAGAATTAATTAAAATTTGTTAAAAAAATCATTATAGATTTTAGATTTGCTTATTTTTTTAGAATAAAAATCATTTTCAATCACAAATACACATAATCATATATTAATGTACAAAACAAACAAGTTAACTTCAAATGTTAGAAAACTAACCAAGAGATGAGGTGCAAGCGACGCAACAAAGGTGCAACAATGCAGTAGAGGTGTAGTGTAGGGCAATAGATTTAACAAAGGACAACAAAGGGTGGTAGCAAAGACGATGACAATTAAGTGGGTGAGAGTAGTCAAGACTGCCAAGTAGGGTTTCGGTATTTCTACTTTCTATTTTGGAGAAGAGTTTTCATTAAATTGGAATGAAATGAATGACATCATGAGTATGAAAGTGAAATTGTAGTGAATGAGAGTGTCTGAGTGAGTGATAGAGTGAAAGTATGATTTTTCTATTTTTGATTTTTTGTTATTATTAATTTATTAGTATTATTATTATTTTTATTATTTATTAGTATATATTTTTTTTATGTTGGGTTGGGTTGAGCAGGGTTTTAAAAATCGAACCAATGATCGAATCGGTCGAGACATTGGGTTACTAGGTCAATGGTCGAACTAGTGGGTCACTGGTTGAGCCGTATGGCCCGATCTATATTAAAAAAATACAATTTTTATACTTGACTCAACCTTCAAGATTTGAAAATGTCCTAAAAAAAATAATTCATTAGAAATTTATATTTTTTTTTTTGAAAGTTGTGAAATGCAATGAAAGCGAGATAAATAAAAGTTATAAAATTTATGTAGAATCATTCTAAAGAGTTTCATCACAAAAATGAGACCAAAGGATAGGGGAATGTCCTTAAAAAATAGTCCCTATTTTTTTTATTTCATCACATAATATTATTATTAAAATAAACATTATCATACTTAACTTTACTAATATATATATATATATTAAAATAAATATATTAAAAAATTACATATTAATAAAATTTATATTTACCTCACAAATATTTAATATTACATGTTAATAAAAATAATAATGAATTTAAATAGATTGAGCTACTAACATATAACAATATTAAATAGTTGTACAATAGTAAAGAAGCATACGGGCCTTAGACTAGAACAAGATAGGCCCAAGTCCATTTAAAAAGAAATTGAAAGCTTGACCTAGGTTGGAAGATGAAGTTGTTGTTGCAATGTAGCCTTCGTTTCTTCTTCTTCTTCATGCGTCTAATTTCTTTGACTTTCTCTCTCTCTTTGATCCCATTTTGTTCTATGCAAGAGAGAGGAGCGAAGATGAAGTTTAATCCACGCGTGTCGAGTAGTCACCAGAAGTTGGAAGGCTCACTTCACAATGTCGTCGAGCGTGTGATGGGTGTTGATGAGTGCCCCCTATCAATGGAGCTCTGGTCGAAGTACAATGTGGCGGAGGGCAAGTGGCGGAGGGTTTCTATTTTCGTAATTTTCAAACAACATCTTCATGGCTCAATTTTTTTTTTAAAGTGACCTAGTTCGGGTTAGCGGGTTAGTGGTTTATCCGCAAACCTGGCCGGGTTGCACTGGGCGAAACCGGGCTAACGACATCCTCGATCCGATACCGAAATTGACCCAAACCAACTACTAGGTCTCGGTCTGGTCGGTCCGACCAGCTGGGTCAGTCTAGTTTTTAAAATCTTGGGGTTGAGTTATGGGTTACTATCACAGAACTTGTTACCCAACCCGTAGGTCATCAGGTTAATATTGAATTTGGTTGGGTTTAACCTAAACACTCTATCAACTTGATCAAATTGGGTTGGATTGATTTGGATCCTGAGTTACCTATACTCGTGAACACCCCTAGATCTTAAGGTGGGAAAGGTGGTCAAATCTCTCATTGTGGGGAAACATAAGTGGTGCATTAGATACAAATCTATTACATTTAACGACTAAGATAATCGGTGCCTACCATAGAGATAAATGCACTTTGAGTAATATTTAAAAAAAAAAAACACTCTACAATCTTCTCTCTATTGTTCCTTGTTACTAACCCCCCTTCCCTTCCACCTTCCATTCCAAGTTTCAAGTCCCGATTGACTCACCGGCCCCTTCTTTGACCACCAGCCGCCACCCAAGAACTGCCCTTCCCTGTCGGCATTCTCCACTTCCTCCTCCACCATTACCTCCTCCTCAATCCGCATCGCCATCCAGTGCTCCCCTCCCCACCGCCCCTCTCTAGATTGCCTTATGCACTGACCCTCTGGCTTTGCCGCCACATCGGCCCTTTGGCCTCGCTGCCACACTGACCCTCTCGCCTTGTCATCTCACCTACGACCAAATTCACTCTATGCTTCGCACCATGTAGTGTGTTGCTTTTAGGGGTGCTTGCCTTGTCGTTGCATCGTCCTTAAATATTATACACATATTTCAATATAAATCAAAGACAAAAATAAAATGAAAACAAAACAAAACAAGGATTTTAATCATTTTATATATAAAGTACTTTTCACTTAAGTATAATTTTCCACCACTTTGGGATTTTGGAGGATGAAGTAGAGGAACGATTAATTTTTAGATATTCTAGTGTATGCATTCCCATAATAATTTTCATGTATCCACATATCCAACGCATCCTATGTGTTCCGCACGGTGAGAGATTTGAAGATCTTTGCCACTCTAGAATTAGTCATCTTTGCATGATGTTGAGTTTCTAAGAACTAGGTACACGGTACAAAGACGAAATGCCCGTTTTGCCCAAACCCCCAAATAAAGACCAAAGACCTCTTTCTTCCTCTTTTCTATAGAACAATCTCTCTCTGGTGTTGTTGATCTCGTTTTCTCAAACACACACTGCCCTCGCTCTTCACTCTCTCTAACGATAACCCTCGCGGGTTTCAATTCACCATGACCGTGATGATGCCCGCTCCCATTGATGTACGTGTTCCTTCCTTAACCTTTCACACACACAAACAGAGAGAGACACTCTGTACGCACCATTTTGCTCTTGTTTATTTATTTATTCATTCATTCCTCACAAACATAACACGCCAAACGACCGACCAGTCGTGTTGTGCAATTTGATTTTCTCCATTTCTAAGGAGTGGTGCTACTGACGGGGGTTTCGTTCTCGTTTTGATCTGCGCGAGTGAGCGTTTCGCGCAATTTCGCAATTTCTAGTGCAGTTCGTGGTTTCGATTTTAGGGCTTTGCGGTTCCGATTGGGGGTGTTGGGTGTGGATCCGAACTAGGGTGACGTGTTTGGTTTTGGTTTTTTGTTTATGTGCAGCAGCAGCAAGAGGACGAGGAGGTGCTCGTGCCGCACGCGGATTTGCCTGAGAATAATCACCAACCCATGGAAGGTAGCTCGCGTGCTTCCTTTGATCCGTGTTGTTTTTGTTTTTTTTTTTTTGGGTTTAAGGAGCGGTGGTCTTTTCAGTGTGTGATTTAATTGATTTTTTTTTTTGGAGGGTTCAGGAAGGTGGTTTACGCAGTATTGCTTTTTTTTGGGGGGGGGGGGGGGGGAAGCTGAGTGAAAAATTGGTTTTTAGGTTTAGTGGTTGTCTTCATTTTGGGGATTTGGATTGGTTTTTGAATAAAAAAAAGGTTTTTCAGCTAAAGTTTCAGAACGGAAAATAATTTGCATCCAATTACTGTTTGGTTTGTATTTTGGAAGTTGTGGGATTTCAATGCATTTGTTGACTGTGTAATTAATTCTCCAATGAGCATGCTTTCTTTTTTGTTGGTAATTTAAGTTTTCCGTTAATTCCAGATGTCGTGTGATAGGTGATTGTTCCTTTTTCATTTTGTTTCTTTGATGATTGTTAGTTGTAGCTCAACCTGAAAATGCCAATACAATGGAGAGTCAGCCTGTTGAGGATCCTCCATCATCTAGATTCACATGGAGAATTGACAATTTTTCAAGGCTGAATACGAAGAAGCTCTTTTCAGAAATATTTGTTGTTGGTGGCTATAAATGGTATTTTTCTGAGAGATGTAATAAACTGGTTAATGATGTTCTATTTTTCTTGAATACGCTCTGGTATATGTATACTTGTTTTCAGTGATTACCTCTGCCAAACTTGGTTTTATGTTTGGCAGGCGTGTGCTTATTTTCCCAAAAGGAAACAATGTGGAATATTTGTCCATGTATTTGGATGTTGCAGATTCATCTAGTTTGCCCTATGGCTGGAGTAGATATGCACAGTTTAGCTTGGCAGTTGTTAATCAAATCCATAATAAGTATTCCGTGAGAAAAGGTAGTCCCTGCAATTTGATCTTTTACACTTTTACAAGATGACATATTGGCATAGAATGTAAATAAGAAAGAGCATTTCTGGAATTAAAAGAGAAGAATTTTGCGAAGTTTTTTTTGCAATTAGTGGATGGAAGGGCATTTGGTACCTCCTTGCATGACAAAGATTCTTTTATAATGTATAAATCTATTAGTCAATTCTCAATACAACATTATATAATGAATCACTCTGTAATTTATTTAGTTTCATAGTTAGTTTTCTGCATCTTGCCCTTTGGTTCTCTATTCACTGTAGGATAGTGCCATTTGGGGGTGGGGGGAGTTGTTGGGGGTGGGATATTGGTTAGCAACATGGTTATAAATGGAGATTCGAATCGTATATCAAAGAAGCTATTTTATGAATCGAATCAGTTTTGAATGACAAAATATTTGAGTATAAGTTTCTAGTGTGTTAACTTCACACACTAAGCTGTATTATATTTATACTTAGAGAACACTTCAGCTAGAAGGAAAGGAAAAGTAAACTCTGTGCCATCTATGGCAGCAGGGCTACAAACACACTCTGCGCCAGCAGGGCAGCCAGGGCTTCAAATACACTCGGTGCCATCTATAGCAGCAGGGCTACACAAAAAAAATAGAAAAAGCAAAACAGCTTTGACATAGATAATAAGACAAAAAGACAGCTAATACTATAACTCTAAAACTCCCCCTCAAGCTGGAGCATATAGGTTGAATGCACCAAGCTTGGAGCTAATAAACTGAACTCTAGACCTCTTAATGACTTTGTTAGGATGTTTGTAAGTTGATCCTTTGAGTTGACCAATTCAGTAACAATTTCCTTAGAAAACACTTTTTCATGAACAAAATGACAGTCAATCTCTATATGCTTAATCCTCTCATGAAATACTGGATTAGAGGCAGTGTTGTCTATGGTGGTGGTCCATGGTGGTTAGCCAAAATTCCACCATAAATTTATGGCGTATGGTGTAGCGGGAAATGGCGGATGCCATGGCGGACAAAAAAAAAGAAATATATATATATACACACACACACACACACATAAATTCTAACAAAATAGTACATATAAATTAAAAAACTAACAAAAATATTATATATAAATCACTTAAAACTGAAACATAGTGCAAACTCCAAATTCAAAACATAATTCAAACATTTAAAGATTGTTCAAATTCAAAACAACAAAACTAAGAACTCCAAAATAACATAATGCAAACACCAAATTCCAAAATAATGCAAAGAACATAATGCAAACAGCCAAACATAAACACTCTAATCATCTTCTGGAACTCCCAACATAATCATCTTCATTGTTATCATCAATTGGAGCATCTCCCTCTCCTTCTTCTCCATCCGACACTTGAAAATTCATGATGATATCTTCTTCTTCTTCCTCTTTATATTCCACATCCTCTAACTCCTCATCCTCTTCATATGATGAAGATCCACCATCATCTAATTGTGGTCTTTTGGATGTTTTGGAACCAACCCTCATTGGTTCCTTTCTTCCCCTTGTTTTTTTCCTAGTAGCTACCCTAGGCTCTCCAACCCCCGAAGCCTCATATATAGTTCCCCAATTTAGTCCATTATCATCATCAAATACAAAGTCAACTCCAGCATTAACATTATCATCCATTTCTCCCACTAACCATTCATTACATTCATCAATATCACGGAGAGAAATGGGATCAATCTCATCTCTAGCATTATATCTCTCTTTGAGATGCTGGTTGTATTTTACATACACCAAATCATGCAATCTTTTGTGATCTGTTTTTTTAATATAAAAAAAACACTCCAAATAAACTTGACTATCAAAATTCAATAAAAAACATACTTGCTCAAATACACTCCAATTCAAACTTAAAATCTTGATAGCTAGCCTTTGCAAATTAGGAGTTTGGGACCCAAACATTCGCCACCAATAAGCTACAATATCAACCAAAAGCATGACTTTAAATTTTGAAATTCTGATTCTAAATGCAGATTGCATAACTAAATTAAATCAAAAAAAGGAATTTAAAACTTACTAGGAGAATGGATTTTCCTTTGTATCATTGCTAATTCAGATCCAAAGTGTTGAGCACAAATCTTGTATAAATGCATCTCAATCATGATTTTTTGTTGCACATCAAAGTCAGCTACCAACTTCTTAATGCAATCAAACATTCCATTGGTGACCTCAAAATCAAACTCCATTTTTGTGTTGTCATAAAAGAACTCTGGGTTTAAGAAGTGGGCAGCCGCATGCAATGGCCTATGAAGCTGACAAGTCCACCTTTTATCAATGATTGCAAATACATCTTTGTATTTGCTTTCTTGATTGTTGAAGGACTTCATAATTGTTTCCTTCGCCTTGTCTATCGCTTCATAAATATAGCCCATTGCTAGTTTCCTTTCACCATCCACAAGACGAAGCACTTTGACAAGTGGAGCCATGACTTTAAGAATGTAAACCACATTGCTCCAAAATGTAGGCATAAGAACCACTTTTGTAGCTTCCTTCCCCTTAGCCTCCTTAGACAACTTGTTTAAGTTCCACTCACTAGAAATAAACATTTTTCTAATATTACCTTTCTCTTTGTGGAGCCTTCCTAAAGTTAGATAAGAAGTGGCAAATCTAGTAACAGCATGTCTCACCAATTCTCTCATTTGTATAATTTCTCAACAAACTCAAGGTACTAGAATGGGCATAGATAAACCCAACAAGACCAATTACCCTTCTAATTGTCTTCTTTATCAAGGGAAGCTTCCCAATGTCTTCAAGCATCAAATCAATACAATGGGCTACACAAGGAGTCCAATAAATGTGTTTTCTTTTCTCCTCCAAAATTTATCCTGCAAAAAAATAGTTGCTTCCATTATCAGTAATGACTTGAACAACATTCTTTTCTCCAACATCCTCCACAATAGCATCCAGCAGCTCAAAAATCTTTTCACCAGTCTTCACAAAATTAGAGTCATCAACCGACTTCAAAAAGAGAGTATCGGCTGGAGAGTTAACCAAAAAATTAATGATGCATCTTTGCTTTCGATCTGTCCATGCATTAGATATAATAGTACACCCAAACCTCACCCATTTCTCCCTATGGTCTTTCATCAATTCTTCAGTGTACTCAACCTCCTTTAAAAATAGAACTCTGATAGCATGATAGGTTGGAATCGGAAAATTTGGTCCATATTGGCCAATTGTTGTAACCATATCTGCAAAGCTCTTCAATTTAATGATGTTAAATGACATACTAGATTGGTACCAAAAGCGAGCAACAAATTGATGCACCTTCAAAATCTCATTATTGTCCATTGCCTCTTGTATGTTTTGCTGGATTCTTACAAAACTTGTCCATTGGCCCTTTTTTAGTAGGGTTCTTGGCAGTTGTGGATTCTTCTTCCTCAAACTCATCATCTTCACTTGCATCATAATCCATTGAATAACCAAACTCATCACCTCTGAAATTTGCAGTAGTTGCATCACTGGTGCTAGTTCCCCCACTCTTTTTCATGGTCATGTATCCCTTCAGCTCTTCAACTACTTCTGGTGGGGTCTTTTTGCAAGCAGCAACATTACTTGGCTTTCCTATCAAATGTTGTTTGGCTCTGGTTATTCCTCCTTTGGTGACTTTCTCACAAAAATTACAAACAATGGTGTTTGTATCTCCTTCCAGCAATGGATGGCAATACTTCCAGCCAGGGTCTGTCCTAGCTTTTGCCCTTGAATCATTTGAAGCCATTGTTTGAAGAAAAACAGAGTAGCCAAACTAGCATAGAGGAAGGAAAAAAAAAACGAAATAGAGGTCACACCAGAGGAAGGAAAGGAAGAAAAAAAATAGAGGAAGGAAAGGAAGAAAAAAAAAAATAGAGGGAGGAAGGAAGGAAACTGGCCAGAGGAAGGAAATGAAGAAAATAAAAATAGAAGAAACAGAGCATGAAATACACACCAGAAGAGACAAACGCCTTAGCGTCGGAGCTAGAAGTTGCCACCGGTGTCGCAGGTCGTTGCTAGTGTCGCAGGTCACCGCCGGTGTCGCAGCAGTCGAAAGTCAGATTTGGAATGTTACTCTTGCGGTAACAGGATAGAAGGGATAGGGTTTAATCAGAAAAGCACCCCTTTTTTCTAAGTGAACCCTATTTTTTTAGTGGGTCAGTTTGGGTTTAAGCCCAAAATGCGTTTTTTAGGTAAAAAAAAAAAAACTCGGCATTCTCCACCATTTCCGCCATGCTGCCATAGAAATGGCGCCCGCCATGTGAAAATGGCATTGCTATTCGGTGGTGGCTTGGTAAAAAAATGCCACGCCATACCGCCATGGCTACCATTTAACGACACTGATTAGAGGCAATATGAATGACTGCTTGGTTGTCACAATACAATTTCATATGTTGAACTTCGCAAAACTTTAACTCTTGGAAGAGTTGTTGGATCCAAACAAGTTCACATGTAACTAAGGCCATGGCTTGATATTATGCTTCAGCATTGGAACACGCAACTACACTTTGTTTCTTTCTTTTCCAAGAAACCACATTTCTCCCAATTTATACACGTATCCACTAGTAGAATGCCTATCAATTGGAGAACTTGTCCAATCTACATCACAATATCCAATGATTTGATCATTTTCTTTATCTTTATATAACAATCCTTGACCTTGGAGCTCCTTTAATATAATTAAGAATCGAGTCATTGCATTCCAATGTTCTATCTGAGGAGCTTGCATGAATTGACTGACTACACCAATTGCGAAAGATATGTCAGGTCCAGTAATGGTGAGGTAGATAAGCTTACCAACTAACCTTTGATATCTCTTTGGATCAAAGTAAGGTTCACCATGATCGGTTACTAATTTCTGATTAGGATCCACGGGACTGTTAGCAGGTCTACAATTGATCATCCCTGTTTCCTTTAGGACATCTAAAGCCTACTTCCTTTGTGACATCAGAAAACCCTCTTTGGATTGGGCAACTTCAATACTAAGAAAGTATTCTAAACTACCAAGATCTTTATTTTGAATGTGACTGAATAAGTGTTGTTTTAGCTGAGAAATTTTAATAGAATCATTCCCTATAATCACAATATCTTCAACATAGACAGCTAGATAAACACATTTCCTAGGGGATGTGTGATAATAAAACACTGAATAATTTGCTTCAGTGTGTTTCATCCCAAAATTTTATACAAAATGACTAAATTTCCCAAAAAACCAAGCTCTTGGAGATTGTTTAAGCCTATAGAGAGACTGCAAAGTTTACAAAGAAGACTAGACTCCTCGTGAGCAACAAACCCGAGAGGTTGCTCCATGTAAATCTCCTCTTCTATTGACCATAATGAAAAACATTTTTAATATTTCACTCATGCAAAGGCCAATGATGCATAGCACCCATAGCAAGGAAGAGACGAATTGTTGTAATTTTAGCCACTGAGGAAAAGGTATCCCCATAATTAAGACCATAGATTTGGGTATATCCTTTGACCACTAATTGAGCATTAAGACGATCAATGTCACCATTAATACCTACTTTAACATCAATACCCATCTACAACCAATAACTTTCTTGCTAGGAGGAACCAACTCTCATGTACCGCTTTGTTCAAGAGCCTACATTTCAATAATCATAGCTTGTTGTCATCTAAAATGATCAAGTGCTTTATAAACATTTTTGGGAATGGTAAGGGAAGATAAGAATGAAAGAAACAACAAATATGAAGGAGATAAATGATGATAATTCAAAAAGTTGTAAATTGGTTGGGGATTTTGAGTAGACTAAGTACCTTTTCGAAGAACAATAGGCCAACCTAAGTTTTGAATCGCGGTATGAATCATGCGATTCATACGATAGTAATAACCATGGTTAGCAATTGTTTAAACTCATTCATATACATGTGACAAAGTTCATATTGTAGTTAACCTTTGATTCCACCCTCTTTCACCTTGTTTAAAATTAGGTGGTGAACGAAATGATGAGTTCTATAGTCTATTTCTATTAAATGAACTTGTCGGTGTTGCTTGTCTCAATTTTTTTTAATAAAAGAGAAAGTGCACACTTTTTTTAGATTTATCTATGACCTTGGTATAGCTTAATTTTATTTACATTTACATTGTGCAGACACACAACACCAATTTAATGCACGTGAAAGTGATTGGGGTTTCACATCTTTCATGCTTCTTGGTGAATTGTATGATCCTAGTAGAGGGTATCTTGTGAATGATACTCTTATAATCGAAGCCGAGGTTCTTGTTCGTAGGATTGTTGATTACTGGAATTATGATTCAAAGAAGGAGACTGGCTATGTTGGGCTTAAGAACCAAGGAGCTACTTGTTATATGAATTCTCTACTCCAAACCTTGTACCATATTCCTTATTTTAGAAAGGTTAGAATTGTTTGTCTTATTTTGTTTTGCCTGAAGTTCACTTATCTGTTGGAAACTAATGGGAAGTTTGTTCCTGGATATTACATTTCAGGCTGTGTACCATATGCCAACAACTGAGAATGATATGCCCACAGCCAGCATCCCTTTGGCTCTACAAAGTTTATTCTACAAGCTTCAATATAGTGACACTAGTGTTGCGACAAAGGAGCTGACAAAGTCTTTTGGATGGGATACATATGATTCTTTCATGCAACATGATGTTCAAGAACTAAATCGGGTTCTCTGTGAAAAGCTTGAAGACAAAATGAAGGTATGATACGAGCTTTGGTATATTTGTTCATGATTCTTCTTGATGAGTGATCATATCAAATGGTTGTTTCATATTATTTGTCTTCAGGGAACTGTTGTTGAGGGAACCATACAAAAGTTATTTGAAGGGCACCATATGAATTACATAGAATGCATCAATGTAGACTACAAATCAACTAGAAAGGAGTCATTTTATGGTACTTATACATTTTGAATTCAATTATATGATTAGTTTTTCCTTGTTATATATTCTAATTTAGTTTTGCATCTGCATGTTAGACCTTCAGCTTGATGTCAAAGGTTGTCGTGATGTTTATGCTTCCTTTGATAAGTATGTTGAGGTTGAACGCCTTGAGGGGAATAACAAATATCATGCTGAACTGTATGGTTTGCAGGTTAGTCGCTATTCATAAATGCTGAAGCAGCTTAAAATAAACTATTAGTGTCATTTGGGGAACTTTTCTTGTTTTGAACATTTTTTCTGTATTTTTGTGTAAATTTGTTTTGATATTATTATGATGTCTTCTTTAAAAGGGAAAAAAGTTGTGGGTGTGACGAATCACTTTTTGTCTTCTGCATCCATACTGGCTGGTCAGATGTTGGGTGCTGTTAGGAGAAGGGAGAGTTTTTTTTGTTTTTTTTACTGCCAAATGTTAGTTGTTAATTGTTAGTGGGAGGGAGTCAAACCCACGATCTCTCCCTCCTCCATTCTCCCTTCAACCAATAAATAGACCACCTTATAACTCCCAGGAGAAGGGAGAGTTAGTTAAGATAGTTAGACTATTAATGAGTTAGTTAGTTAGCTAGAGGGGTTTATCAGATATAAATAGGGGAAGAAGGATGGGAGAGATGGAGATTTGTTGTCATTGTAAATTGAGCATTAGCTCTTTGTGAAAGGTCCCATTGTTATGAACCAAGAATTCATAACAATTCATGATTTTTTGCTATTTCTATTTATGATGTTGATTGTGTGTGTTTTATCCTTTGATCCTCATTATAAGTGAAGGGAATTTCCCCCCAATAGAGTGTTAGTGTGAGTACTTAAGCAATTCCCTCATGCAATAGCATGATTAGGATTTTGATTGATTGGCCCATTATTGCCGCCAAATGGCTGAATTCTATTTTTGCTGTGCTGAAAACACAATGCAGTATATCTGTTTGGGAGTGGAGGACCTCCATTCCGCCCCTACCCCGTTTGATACTTCAGTGCTGTCATTTGACATGATTGATAACTGTGGTTATGTCAACATATCAAGACTTTCCTGCTAGTTGGATTAGGTACTTGGATCAAATTGATACCATTGGAAATTATAAAATATAAAATTGTTTGTAAAATCATTTATAGAGGTATATATTAATTGTTTTTCCTAATATTTTCATAAGTTCTCTACCATTCATTGGATATCTTACATTTGACCTATTTTTCTCACCGGAGCATCTTTGTCTTCTTATCATATGATAAAACCTCCTTACACAAGTTTCTGTTATTTTGTCTCCTGTAGTTCAACCCTAACTTTCTCTTGAATACAATCATTCCTAATCTTATATTTCTCTCATCCACCTCTGAACTCATCTTTGCTACACTTTGTTTTTGTTCTAAACGACACTCAGTGTCCGTTTCCCAATATTCATTGCCATAGTTTATTGCTGTTCATATAGCACAATAGCAGTGAAGTAGAATTTCTTGAATTCGGTAGACACTTCTCAATCACATCTCATGCCCGAGACTTGAAATTTTTTGATGTAGTACTGTAAGAAGTTCAATGGTATTTTTTACTCTAGAAGGATCCATTGGATGGATAATATTAATTGACTGTTTTTCACATTTTTTGTGTAACATGAACTGTATGATTTCATTTATTTATAATTAGCTCCCTGGTATTAGGGAGTAGTTTTACTCAGATTAATAAGTGCACAACAGTAGTGTGTGTTCACTCCTGATAGCTTAGTTTGTAATCTAGTTAGCCTCACAACTAAAGTTCCAACTATAGTTAGTTAGTTACTCTCTCAACTCTATATATAGAGATCTCCATCTATGTAATGCTTTGGCTTTTCTGATAATGAAAATAGAATTCCCAAATTCTAATATGGTATCATAGAGCTTAGGTGATGATCCTCTAGGGTTTGATTTTTTTTTTTTTCGATTTCTCTTTGATTGCGTTTGCATTTCTTCTTCCGTCACCTCCTCGCACAACTGCACAATGTCTATGACACCGATCAACACTATGATTCTGCTCACCTCGGACGAAAGGGGGAGGGCGGTCCTCTGTTTGAAGTGCGATCGTTGTCTTCGAGTGCATCTTTGTCACACTTGATTTCTGTGAAGCTGGATTCTCAAGGACCATCTACTGTGGTGTCAACAGGTTGAACCTGTAAGTTGAGGTCACAATCGGTATGATTTTGTTCATAGTCCTCAGATTCTGATTCAATTTGCGACACTTGAGGATCATACAACTGATAGCGTGACAGATTCGTATCTTGCTTGGGTTCGACAAGACCAATTGCTCCTTGCATGGATTCAATCCACGATTTTGAGCTCTGTTATGCAAAAGCTCATTGGTTGCGCCACCTTGTGGCATCATGGCTGCCAAGTCCCATCAGTTACGAATTGAGCTTTGTCAACAGTCGCTTGAATGCCGCATTGTTTCTGACTTTCTCTCCTCTATTCAGTCTATTTTTGGCTCCTTCACTGCCATTGGAGACCCTATCTTGATAAAGGAACACATTATGATGACAGTTGAGGGCTTATTGGAGTGCTATGACTCTTCTCTTTCTCTCATCAGTAGCAGAACTGATCCTTTTACTATTGATGAAGTTGAATATATTCTCCTTGTGCATGAAGCTCGTATCGAGAGGTATCGCAAGAAATCTATAGTTAGTCAGTCAGTCACTCTCTCAACTCTATATAAGGTCCATCTATGTAATGCTTTGGTTTTTCTGATAATGAAAACAGAATTCCCAAATTCTAATACGTGGCAACTAAAAACCTTTTGGTTATTTGCTCAAAACAGTCTCTTGATATTTTGTGAAGTTGCTTGCTTGTGTTTACTGTCTGAATGCAAAAAATTAAGTAGTTTTATTTTTATTGAGCTTGATGCATAAACTAATTTACTTTTCAATGGTACATGATTATTTCAGGATGCTAAGAAAGGTGTCCTATTTATTGATTTTCCTCCTGTCCTTCAACTTCAGCTAAAAAGATTTGAATATGACTTTATGCGGGATACTATGGTTAAGGTTGGTAGTCCAATTGATACATTTTTTTATGCCTTATCTTGATATTTGTTTGGCACTTAGTGGCTATCTATATAGTAGAAATTTTACCACTTGGTGTGTTGAAATAGAGCTTCAATTAGTCAAACTGTTGTAAGGAGTAAGGTGCATCTGGTGCACTTCAGCTCTACTATAAAATGCCGTTGAAGATAATTATATTATAAATTATGCTTGACAATGTATAGTACTACTCATTGTTGGTTGTTAGTAGTGGTTCTCTCATGGTATTTTTACTGTTGCTGTTTTATTCTTGCAAGAAAGTGATTGGGTGTTATATATCGTATTTGGAAGGCAATTCAAACTAAACTGGGCGGTGGTATTACAAAGAAGTGGCTTGTTGAGTGCTTGAGTTTGAGTAGTTTTGGTGAAATTTAAAGGATAATGCCTTGTGGAATTGAAATACAGCAGTGGACCCTAGGCCTTGTTTGTTAATATTTACTTATTTGAAAATAGTTTTTTATTAGGGATGCTGACAGGGGATGGGGGTTGTATGAATGAATATTTACTTCTATCATTCGAGATCGTTAGAGGGAAGGAAGATTTTCTGCAAGAGTGAGCATGGGTATTAGCTATTATCATAAGTGTCTGTTTCTGTCAATTTTCATTCACATTTGATAGATAACCCACCTTTTCAATACATGGAAGATTAATCTTTTCTTTGTGCTATCACTATATAGATTAATGACCGTTATGAGTTTCCCTTACAACTTGATCTTGATCATGAGGATGGAAAATATCTTTCACCTGATGCTGATAGGAGTGTCCGCAATCTTTACACACTTCACAGGTAATATAATGGTAGTGCCTGTACAGATTGCATGGGATACTTTATACTTTACAAGCATACATAACTGGTGTTATTTTGTGAAGTTATGTGGTTGGTAATTGGGTATGTGATTACCAGTTTTGTCTTTGGTTTATTTAAAGTATGATACGATTTGCTGAGCGGTGCAATTTTTATAGGCACTTGTTGCTATATATGTTACAGAGTTTTCTCCCCATGTCCAATTAGTTAGTTTATTTCATGTCTAAATGACATAAATTGTTTATATACATTGGTCATCTTTTATCATAGAACGATTTCATTTTATATATGGTTTCCATAAATGTTGTTATTAAAAACATGTGAAAGTGGCATTATCTAGTGATAGAAGATGACTATTGTAAAGAGAAAAAATTTAGTGTGGATCTGTTAGACCTCCAATTAAAAAGGTTTATAGAAGAGGAACTCATGGAAAGTACAAGGATAATATAGTTAGTTAATTGTATTTAGGAGCCTAACTATAATATAGATGCTTTTTAATAGTTAGTTGTGGTTTGTACAAGGAGTCAGGAAATTCTGTTAGGTTGGTTATTGGAGAGAGGAGGGCTCTTGAATCCCCTACCAGGTGTATCTTTCATTAAGCAATTGAATAAACGAGAGTTTCTATCATTGGTATAAGTAGCAATTTGATCTGGGCAAGGGTTCATGGTAGCCACGCGAGGAGGAATGGAAGCACACGTAGATTTTCTGGAAAGAGGGTACGAAGGGCTGATCAACACACGCGACGAGTTGACGACATTGCAGAAATTGTGTGAAGAAGAACGGAGCGAACGAACGGAAATCAAAGATCAGTTAGTAGAACTGATCGCAACAGTGAAGAGTTTATCGATCTCCGATAATGGAGTCAAGAACCACAACTGCAATCAAGAACACCAGAATCGTGGGGATCACGATGAACGCTGGTGGAAACTGGAGCTCCCAATATTCGATGGCGACGATGCGTTCGAATGGATCAACAAGGCCGAGCATTATTTTGAAATTAAAAGGGTAGAAGATTGCAAAAGGGTGCAAGCTGCAATGGTCGCCATGGAAGGGAAAGCCCTAACATGGTACCAATGGTGGGAATTCTGTGCGCAGAATCCCAATTGGGTTGAATTCAAGAAAGCTATGATTCCAAGGTTCCAACCCTCGATGAATCAGAGCCCTTATGAATTATTGCTAAGCCTAAAGCACGATGGGACAGTGGAAGAATATCGCGAGAAGTTTGAATTATATGTAGGCCCATTAAGAGACGCAGAGCCAGATTATTTGAAAGGAATCTTTCTAAATGGTCTAAAGGATGTGATAAAGGCAGAGCTGAAACTACACCAAGTAAGCTCTCTTCTTGAATTGATGGATTTTGCACAAAGAATAGATGAAAAAAATGCCTTGTTAGATAAAAGAGGAGGAACACGAGGAAACAGAGGAGGAACACCTACAAGAAACTATACAGCATCAAGAATGGTCACATGGGATCCAGGAAACAGAAACAATCAAGCAAGATCGAGGGAGGGGAGTTCAAGCTCAGATTCCAACAGTGTAAAATCAACTGGTTCGTTCAGAGGAAGACCCTTCAGAAGATTGTCTGATGAAGAATTTCAAGAAAGAGCTGATAAAGGTTTATATTATAGATGTGATAAAAAGTTTGGCCTAGGACACGTTTGTCCTAACACAATTTTCATTGTTGATTCTAGGGGAAGATGAAGGAAACAAGATGGAGGAAGTGATAGGAGAAGAAGAAACAGAGAAAATAGAGAAACAACTGAAGAATATTCAGTTGTCAATGTTCAGCATCTCTGGTCTTACATAAAAAACATTAATCAAATTATGGGGAGAAATGGCTGGATTAAAATGGCTGTGTTGGTAGATTGTGGAGCATCCCACAATTTTATTTCAGTTGTAGTAGTAAAAGATAGAGAAATTCCCATGTCCCCAACAGCTTCATACATTGTGGAAGTGGGAGATGAAAGAAAGATTAAGTGTGAAGGAGTCTGTAAACAACTGAGATTATAGATTCAGGGTTTAGAAGTTTTACAAGACTTCTTTATCTTTGAATTAAGAGGAGTAGATGTAGTATTAGGAATGGAATGGCTAGCAAGTTTGGGAGAAATTAGAGCAAATTTCAAAGATTTGACCCTAAAGCTCTCCACTGAAAAAGGGACACATCCTAAAAGGGGAACCAACAATGTCTAGATCTGTTGCATCACTCAGAACTCTTATGAAAGCTATGAAGAACGAAGGTCGGTACTTTATCATAAGTTGTCAAGATTTACAAGCAAAAAAGGGAGAAATAAAGTCAAAGAGAATGGTTAGAAGAAGCTGTGGCTGAGTATGATGAAGTGTTTCAAGATCCCACTGGATTACCACCAGAAAGGAGATAGAACCATGCTATCACTCTAAAGGAAGGGGCTACAATCCCAAATCTCAGACCTTATAGATATTCACACTACCAGAAAAATGAAATATTAAAACTGGTGGATGATATGTTAAATTCAAGGCTGACCAGACCCAACATCAGCCCCTATGCCAACCCTATCATTTTGGTTAAGAAGAAAGATGGAGGATGGAGGTTCTGTGTTGACTACAGAGCCCTCAATAGGCTAACCATACCATATAAATTCCCTATTCCAATCATTGATGAATTATTAGATGAACTGGGAGGAGCTACAGTTTTTACTAAACTAGATTTAAAATCTGGTTATCGCCAGATTCGAATGAAAAGGGAAGATATTAAGAAGACAGCTTTCAGAACACATGAATGCCACTATGAGTTTGTGGTAATGCCTTTTGGACTCACCAATGCACCCTCCACTTTCCAATCTCTGATGAATGTGGTATTAAGACCATACTTAAGAAAATGTGTTAGTCATGTAGTAGGAGGAGGGAGGATCATATTAGACATGTTAAATCAATTTTATCCTTGCTGAAAGAAAATCAACTGAAAGCTAACAAAGAGAAATGTACTTTTGGGGAAAATCAATTAGAATACCTGGGTCATATCATTTCGGAAAAGGGGATGTCGGCTGATCCTAAGATTGGAAGTTATGTATGGTTGGCTAACTCCAAAGGATGCCAAGGCTGTTAGAGGGCTTTTAGGTCTCACAGGCTATTTCAGAAAATTTGGGAAGGAATATGGCAAAATAGCTAGGCCTCTTTACCAATTGTTAAAAAAAAATGGGTTTTAATGGGAGGCAGAGGAATAGCTAGCTATGGAGAAACCGAAGAAGACTGGCAGAGATTCCTATATTGACTACACTTGATGTTAGCAAAACTTTTTGTGTGGAAATAGATGCATCAAGTAATGCCTCTTACTAAACAGATACCATTCAAGGCTCTGTATGGTAGAGATCCCCCCTCAGCTCTGGAAGGGGACAACTATACAATCCGCAGTAGAAGAGATCAATAAATTGACTTAGGATCGTGATGCTATTTTAGATGAGTTAAAGTTAAATCTGAACAGGGCTCAAGACCAGATGATACAGCAGGCTAATGAGTATAGAAGAGAGGTTGAGTTTACTGTGGGGATTGGATTTATCTAAAGCTGCAGATCCTATTGACTGAAGACCTTAGTTAAAAGGTTGAATGAGAAGCTAAGTCCAAGATTCTATGGTCCTTTTTAGGTTAACAAAATCGTTGGAAAGGTAGCTTTTACCCCAAGGAAGCAAAATTCACCCTGTGCTTCCATGTGTCTTTACTAAAAAAGGCTATAACTATGGCAGTCCAACCACAACCATTACCTACCATGCTAATTGATGACTTAGAGCTAATGGTGGAATCCTTATCAGTAAAAGATGCTCGCAACAGTATTCGTGGCACTGTAGAGGTATTAATCCAATGGAAGGATCTACCTGAATTTGAAGCAACTTGGGAGAAGGCTACCACAATTCAAAAGCAGTTTCCTCAACTTAGGAGAAGGCTCTATTAGGGGGGAGTATTGATAGACCTCCAATTAAAAAGGTTTATAGAAGAGGAACTCATGGAAAGTATAAGGATAATATAGTTAGTTAATTGTATTTAGGAGCTTAACTATAATTAGTTGTAACTGAAGTTATTTTGTTACAGCTAATAGATGCTTTTTAATAGTTAGTTGTGGTTTGTAAAAGGATTCAGGAAATTTTGTTAGGTTGGTTATTGGATAGAGGAGGGCTCTCGAATCCCTAATCAGGTGTATCTTTCATTAAGCAATTGAATAAATGAGAGTTTGTATCAGGATCTCGGATGACTATTTTCTTTTTCATCCATCTCCTTAGTATTCCAAATGATAAAAGATGATGCATAACAATGTGTTTTCTTTCTTAGCTAAATCTTTCGTGGTCATTTCTATTGTAACAAACAAACAATTAGGGAAAGTTGTGTGACTGAATGCATGTAATTGGTCTGTGTCATTATTTCAAAACTATTTTCTTTGACCATCTATGTTATGCATTTTCACGTACTAAATAGCATTGCTCTTTAATTAAAGAAGTGCATAAAAATTATAAAGTTTTATTTATCCATTCCAATGAAGAGATTGCTATCCAATCTGTTTTATGCATATTTGATCTATGAAGTTATGTTTTTAACTTATTTTAAAATTTCCCCTAGTGTTTTGGTTCACAGTGGAGGTGTGCATGGCGGACATTATTATGCTTTTATCAGGCCAACCCTCTCTGAACAGTGGTATGTGTAATACTGTTGAGAGTTCTTTGTTGTTCATTGCCTTTTGATCTAGCATGTATTTTTACATGTAATGGGGACATGAGACTTAAATATCTAGATATGATGAACAATAGCTTGCTGTTGGGAATCACTAATTATGTTACAAGCATCTTTTGTTTATTGGGAAGGAGTTTTGGCAGGTGTTGTATTGGGATAGACAAGACGACACATAAATATCTAGATATGGAGAACAATAACTTGCTGTTGGAAATATGGTGTGATCACAAAGTTGTTACAACAATCCTTGTTTATTTGGAAGGAGTTTTGGCTGGTTTTATGTAGGATAGGCAAGTGATCCTTAATCATTTTAGCAAACATGTAGATGTTAGATGCATAATCATTTTAGCTATTGCAAAACCTAAAACACGAGTCCCCATAAGGTCATATGATGGAAGAAACAGATTCAACTGTTTGTAGTTATAAGAATAATGTATTTACTGAATGTGTGTGGGAGAAAACCACACCTCATCTCTATTTATATTGAAGAAATCCTAAATAAGAGAATCATTAATTGATTACATAATCAATCAATTACTGGTTATTAGGAGATAAAAAGAAATAATTGATTACATTTTTGGGACTTGTAGAGTTTATTTTTACTTAGAGTGAGATCATGGACAAAACACGTACTCCCAAAGACACGAAGAGGAACATGGTGAAAATTCTGTTTAGGATTCAAGATGGAATAAGGAATCTAATTCTTGAGAATCGATGAAGGCATGCGGTTAATTAGATGACAGGCAATAAGGAAAGCATTTCCCCCAAAAACAAAGTGGGAAATTATAGTGAAGAAGAAGTGTGTGAGTGGTTTCCATCAAGTGGCGGTTTTTGCGTTCAACAACACCATTTTGTTGTGGTGTGTGGGCACAGGATTTTGATGAAGAATCCTTGGAAGTTTAAAAAGGACTGAAACTGAGACGACATATATTCTTTTGCATTATCAGTTCATAAAATTTTAATTGAGGAGTCAAACTGATTTTGAATCTCAGCAAGAGCTTGAGGCGTTGATGTGCAAGAGCTGGAGAGACAGCTAACTAGAGGCAATATGATATAATTCTCCAAACTCATGTCCTCTGTTTCAATCGTTCGTCCATTGCATCAATCTTGTACAAGAACGAAATTATTTACAAACAAAACAGAAAAGAGTGCGAGTGAGTTTGCTAATAGAAATTAAATTAAAAGGACAACCGGGACAAATAAGACAGAGTGTAAAGAAAGTTGAGAAAGGGGATGGGTTTGTCCGATGCCTTAGACTTTAATCTAAGACCCATCTGTGAGAGTAATAGAGGATAAGGAGTTTGAAAAGGTTAAGGAAGAGAAAAGGGATTGGTTACCAGTCATATGATTAGAGGCATCGAAATCAAGTATTCAAGGTCCAATAGAGGGGAATTGAGAAATAAAAGTCATAGGATTATTAGACTAAGCCACAACGGTAACAGGTGAAACTCATTATATTCCGAAGTAGAGATAGTAAATATTGGAAGCAGAAGGGGAGATTGTGGCCACATTAACTGATTGAGATTGCGCTTGAGAGAACTTCACCAAAAATGCCAAACAAGAGGGTGTAAAGGTGCGCTGGAACGAGGCGTACCCGAGGAGCAGTCGTCGACAGATGGGAACGCGTCGGAAAAATGGTCGTGCGTCGATTTGGTGATGGTGCATGGAGTATATGCATTGGAGAGTTGTAGCGCGTCTAGCGGTGGATGGAGGTGGGTTTGATGGGGTTGTGGTCGTCGGAGGGTGGCGACTTTGAGGGTGTGGTTGCGTTGGGAAAAAAATTGGTCGGCGGTGGTGAATAATAGCTTTGCAAAGGCGCGGTACTGTTCATGACGCTTTGAAGGAAAAAAATTAACCTAGCTCTATGATACCATATAAGAATAATGTATTTACTGAATGTGTGTAGGAGAAAACCATACCTCATCTCTATTTATATTGAAGAAACCCTAAATAAGAGAATCGGTAATTGATTACATAATCAATCAATAATCAATTACTGGTTATTAGGAGATAATAAATAATAACTACTAAGATAATATATATTCTATTAGTATTGTTAAAGTAAATTACCAATAAGGAAATGAATTTAATTGGAGTCTATAAAGGCCTTGGAAATTCTAATAGTAGGTGCATGTTTATATATGTTAATTACACAAATTGTACATAGATAGAGGATACTTTGTTTTCTTTAAATAAAAAATTATGTTCCTATAAACTGTAATTCTAATGTTTGAAGACAACTTTGGTGAAGTCAGGGAACATTGGTAGAAACATAACATTGGCAAAGAGTTGGAATAACCATCAACCTAAGAAAATGGCAACCAAAGCAAGTTCCAACATTCTTAAGAACCACATTTGGAAGCTTCAAACCAATGTTCGTGGAGACCCAAAATCATCTTAAATAAATATTGGCAAGGATAACAATGGCATTAACTCAACCTCCAAAGCACTAAAGTTACCAAGAAACATGTTGGAAAAGGATAACGACAAGATAGGCAACCAGAAAGTTCTTCGCTAGAAATATGCGGAGAGCAGAAAGTCAGTGGCCGAAAAACACTCCGAAAAAGGATGGCGGTAGGATGGGTGGGTGATCAGAAAGTTATTTGTAGGAATGTCGAACACATCAAGAATGTACTGCATAGTGCCCACAATCGCAAACAAAACAATACTTAAAAAAAAATAACAAAACAAAACCACACATGGTGCAAAAAAGGTTTTTCCCCAAAACAAGTCTAACATAGATGAAACTCAAGGGAAAAAGTCGCATTGGGTAGGCGACCTTGTTGTCGGAAACACATCCGTAAAGAACACTGCACGCTCCACCACACGATGATGAAGTACGCTGTTTGGCGCGTCAAGGAAAGGGCATGTAGGAGGACAACCACCGCGTTGGAAGTCACTGTTGAAACTAGTACTAGACATGCCAGTTGAAGGAACAATTTGGCTAAGGCTAATGCACCAAATATAACATGCGTGAAGGTGCGTCAAAAGTCTTTTGGGCAAACAAAAGACCAGATTTGGATAGATCGGTGGTTGGCAAGTCTGTCTGTGGTGTCGCCAGTTGGAAAAGACATCGAAGATGTAGCAACGTTAGCAGCAGTGATTGGAAAACTCGCCAAAAAACCAAAAAAGGTGTGAAAGAAGAATAAAGGGTTGTCGGAAAAAAGCAAATTGGTCAGCTGAAGAAGGGCGACATAGAAAGGTTCATTGAGAATAGTAGGTCCCCAGTGGAGCACAATTTTCTTTATCTCATTATTAGACTCTAGATATCATGTTAAAATAAGATTAACAAAGGGATAATTGAGAGTAAATCATGTAATGTACACAACAAGTGCAACTTATAGTTTGTCTTGTTAGGTGGCAATGGAACAAGAGTCCATATTTAATTTCTTAATAAGGCATCATATTCTTGCTTCATAGCATCCATCCAATTAGAATCATTACGAGCATATTCTACAATCTTTGGTTCATTAACATTCCATTTGATTTGCTAAAAATTGAGGGACAAGACAGGACAAAAATAGAAAGATGGCCAAGGGTCAAGAACAAAAAAAAATACAGTATAGGATAAAAACACAAAAACGTTGTTACTAAATTCAGGGGACAACTTTTTGTCCCAAGCACAAAAGATAAAAAACAAAATTATCCTTATCTTTCCACATCTTCCTCCTCATACCTCCAACATCTCTCATGTTTCCCACATTTGTGCCTTAACATCACGTCTTGAACCAACCTTCGTCCTCGAACAAATTTGTTAGCCTTGGTATTATTCATTGGCACTACATAGGGTGAGTATTCCGAGGTATGTTATGAGAGACAGAGACAGGTTGGGAGTACTCATCATAACCAGTTTGAGAAGGGGAGCACTAATCTGAATGAACTTGAGAATGTGCAAGCTGAGAAGTTTGGTGAGTACTGGCTTGAGGTGACTCAACATGAGGAATATCTTGTTGTATACGGGGAGGATCAAGCTGAACTGAAGTGGAGTGATTATGATAAGAAGCTGAATTAGATACTTCAAGATGGACATGATAGATCCATAAGAAAAGTGGCCCCATCATGAAGATCCATACGAGACTCACTATTCATAGTTGGGTATCAGCCAACTGAGACACCATTGTTAATTCTCCACTACCAGAATTGTTTTGTTCGTCTACTGTGTGCCTTTTATTTAGGTCCAGTGTGTTGCTTTTTGCACCCTTGTTATGGTCCTTGTAGAAGTAATTGACTTTATGTTGTTGGGCCAAAGTTATTTTATCGATATAATTCTCCTGCTCGATTGGCCTTAACTCCTCCCCATCCACAACATTGATTGACCCCACTTGGTGTGATGCTATTTGGGGTACAATAGTCGTTTCTTTGTCTTTCTCTAGAGACATCTCAACAATGACCTCTACTCCTTTCTCACGCAAGGTCATGGTATTTTCGTCATCCTAAATCTGCATTCCGCCCTATTTAAAGTCTTCGTTGCCTTTTTTATGAACCATCCCCTCTTTTTCGTGTCCCCCAATCTCCTATCTGTTTGTCACAATGTGTTTAGACTGATCCTCGTGTTAGCTACTTTTTCCTCTATTAGTTACTTTTTCCTTTGCATTAAATGCGCTGAGTTCCTAGTCATCAATCCCATCATAGAGGAGCGGAGCTGCTGATCCTTAAAGTGGGATAGCAGATAGTGGGATGACCACTATTTTGATATTTTTTTGGACCTATTTTTGATTTTTTTAGTATATATATATAATTTTAAATTTTTACATACATATAATTTGTATGATATAACAATATATCTATTGTTTAATAATATTTATAACCTTTTTTACTTAATATATATCTTATTATTATATGATTTAGATTTTTTTGTTTAGCTTATTATTTTATATATTATATTTTATTTAGTTCTTATCACTATTATTAGTTAACTGATTATGTTTTTTTATTACTATAACTATTAATTTGTTATATCATACAGTAGTAACATCATTAAAAAAAAAAATAGTATTATGCTTATTTAGTTTATTATATTATATGTTATGCTTTAAATAATGACTTAATACCCATTTATGTCCTATTATTTGTTTTTTGTGTTCAATTGGGTGCTGATATTATTTGTCTAATCAATTAAGTATTGTTCTAATATATTAGACAAATAATATCGGAATCAATTGAGCACTAGAAACAAATAATATGACCTAAATGAGTATTAATTTATAAGTAATTTTTTATGTTTTAATAGTATTATAATTTTTATTATTTTATTAAGTTATCAACAATTCACAAATCTATTTTTACTTCCTAAGAGTTAACGATAAAGTTAAAGGCCCATGGAGAAGATGCCCAACAAACTCCAAAGTGCTTTGATGTGGAATGGGTTCCCATGGATTTTGACCCATTGGTTGCTACATATCGTGTCAAACTCCGAACTACGGATCTGAATTTGAGCATAATCCAATCTTTTCATCTTCTCAAGTTTTATCATCCACCGCAATAATGTTTCTAATCAATGAATCCCATGGTACTCTGGACTCGAAAACCTTACTCAACCAGGGTTCTGAACTCTTCATGAGTTCATTTGTGGATGTTAGGAGCATCAAATAATCCCCCAAATGTCTCATTTTTATGGAGTGAAGCCCTTCAAACAAAAGTAACTCATTGCGGTTTTGCGCTTCCTCTGGTTTTGCATCCTTGCCGCCATGCTTTGTTAGCCAACCCATATTACATATTGGTGTTGTTATCTCCCTCACTTTCATCATCTCACCATTGCCCTGCCTGACATTTTTTCATCCATTTATGACTTTCCTGTGCTGGTCTTGTCAACGTTGCCTGAGCATATGATCTTATGTTTTGAACCTTCCAATTTCCACAATTTGCATTTGTTTGATGCACTTCTTTTTCGTTATTCTTCCCAGTCTAAGAAGGGGAGCACTAATCTCGATGAACTTGAGAAGGTGTAAGTTGAGAAGTTTGGTGAGTACTGGCTTGAGGTGACTCAACATGAGGAATATCCTATTGTATAAGGGGAGGATTATGCTTCCTTATTTCTTCCTTCCTTCCATTATGGAGAAACCTTCAATCGCATGTCACTAATAAAATCTTATCTAGTTCTCTTCCTACCCTGATCAGATCCTCCACCTTCCTGTATCTTACAAAACAAAAACACTGCCCTTGTTTCTCCTCGGGACGATGAAGATCTCCCAACATTTTCCCCATCTAAAAAAAACCTTCCAAAGATCCACAACCTCTAGGGGCTGTTGGGTCACAAGGAAGAAGATGAACACTAAAAGTTGGCGTTGCAAGGGAAGCTTTATGATAGTGACGGTTTTTAGCCATCACTATTTTAAATTAACTATTTTCAAATTTAAAACACTAACGGTGTTAAACGCTTTTAACATAAAACCTTGAAATGTACCAAAATATAATCAAAACATAGTTTAAAGTACCAAATGACACTTTTAAAATACTATGTACCAAAACGTAAAAAAATAGAAAACTTAATGGACTATTTGATATTTGAAACCAGGCTGTTGGTGTGCTAGAGAATCAAAAGGATTCTGTTCTTTGGTACTTATTTGTTTGATTTAGCAACTATAATTACAGTAATTGTTGTACATGAATGGCTTCAATATGCAACATACTGAGAGGCACTTTACCTTCTTTTCACTGTTTTTAATTCCGATTTTGCCCGTCCCCAACATTTACTATTTGTGAATATCTGACTTGCATTCAGGTACAAATTTGACGATGAGAGGGTGACAAAAGAAGATAATAAAAGAGCATTAGAGGAGCAATATGGTGGTGAGGAAGAGGTAATTGTTTTATTTCCATTGACCATGCCATTTTTTCCTTTTGAATATTTGTCTGTTACTGATTGAATCTTGTGTTTTAACAGTTACCACAGACAAATCCTGGATTCAATAACACTCCATTTAAGTTCACCAAATACTCAAATGCTTATATGCTGGTGTATATACGTGAAAGTGACAAGGACAAAATCATATGTAATGTGGATGAGAAAGACATTGCAACACATTTAAGGGTAAGCATCTATTCTTATCTACATTTAGGACTCCGAAAGATGTAAGCCAAATTGAATACAAACATGTTTCATGTTTGTCACTTGCTTTAACTTTGAAACAAATTTAGATGGCTGTTTTATTTAAGAAAGCATGTTGCAGCTCGACTGTTGCTTTATCTTGTCTTTATTTCTCCTTCTTGATCTCTGAATTTGTTTTCCAATGAGAAGCTGTAGGCCTTATGAATGTATTGGGCCAAAATTAAGTCAAGTTCAATTTGCTACTGTCCTGTACATTTTTTATTATTGTATTATTTCTGTTACTTTATTATGGAAATCAGGCATGGATTGTGCAATGAATTAATGCAGGAGAGGTTGAAGAAAGAACACGAAGAGAAAGAGCACAAAAAGAAAGAAAAGGCAGAAGCTCACCTTTATACTATTATAAAGGTTCTTAGTTTGTGATTTTGAATTCTTAAAGAGTCAATTGAATATTGTTTGTCTTTCACTTTACCTAGGTTGTGAATTAAACAATTAAATCATGTTTGTTATTACTGATAACATGATATTCTTAGGTGGCACGAGATGAAGAACTTAAAGAGCAGATTGGAAAGGATATATACTTTGATCTTGTAGACCATGACAAAGTGAGGAGTTTCCGAGTCCAAAAGCAGACATCTTTTAACCTTTTCAAGGTATGTTCTTCAGTCATGCTCTTTTGCTTGGTGGTCTGGTCTTGATACTGCTTTTTTTTTTTTTCATGGAAAAAATCAGAGTGGAGGACACATTGTTATTTTGACAAAAAGGGCCATAAACATTCATTATGAAATTCAGATAAGTAATATAAAATTATAATTAATCAAATACAGAGGACCATTGCTGCTGCCTGAAAATGCATAGGTAATAGTAGGAATGAAATTGAGTAACAAACTGAAAATGTATTGGCTTGATTTTTCCTAATACTTCTTACTTTGGGGGTGGGGTGGTGGGGCAAGTACTCTGTTATGTCATATACTTTTAGCATATCATGTAAGGCATTCCGTGGCCTATGTATGTATTTATTGGTGAATAGGTGCTTCTTGACAATTTGTTATTATATCCAAAAAAATGATATTTCTGATTCATATATATAGAGCATTTCATTAAACTAAATACTTCAACACTTAGGGTGTGTTTGATTGTGTTTTTGTTTAGTTTTTAAAAACTGTTTTATAAAACAATGTTCAAAAACCAGTTTCTAGAGTGGAAGTGGGGAAAGAAGATGTGAGAGTGCACGAAATCCAAAACAATTTAGAGATTTTATTTTTTTTAATATTTTTTATTCTAAAAACTGAAAGAAATGTTTTATAAAAATAGTTTTCGAAAAATGTGCATACCAAACTACTTTCTTGTTTTGCTGTTTGTTGAAAATTGTTAGGAAGTTCCATATCGCCCACCTCAAGTCTATGAGTACAGTTTATATATCTATTGAGCAACTTCCCTTAATGCCAACAAAATAGAAAACAGTTTTTAAGAACTGTAAATAAACATGAACTTAATTTCTGAACTTCTCCCTATTTTGAGAATTTTTGGATGAAAATTTCTCTTCAAATATTTGTAAATTGAAATTTCAATGTTGAAATAGATTACTAACGTTAAAGTGTATTAACTAAGAAAGAACTTATATATAACTTTGTAAGTACCATTATTAATAAGGGTTTATAAATTATATTTAGTCTTTCTCCCCCTTCTAAACATCCAAAACAAAGGAAACAAAAATCATCCTTCGATCTCCTGCGATGTTCCATTCCCTTCATTTTCCTTTACTTTAATGCTTCTTTTCCTTTGATTCTTTCCAGCTCCTAAACATAGTATAAATCTTTATTAGGTCTGAGTCTTGGCATTTTCAATTAACATAACTTGTTGACGATATTAGACTATATTGCTTTGATTGGCATGGTTTAGGTGTTATGACTTAGATCATAAATCATAATGCTCCAATTGTATGGACTGTATTAGAGTGAGGATCACACTTCATAGGAGAGGCGATGGTGCAGGGCTCATGAATAAGAGGAGCCCCAAAATTTTAAAAAAATATATAATTATGTAGTAAATATATATATATATATATATATATATATATATATATATATATATATTATTCATAAATGTATTGAAATTAGTATTTTATTTTATATATCTTTTCGTTCAAATTAACCTATGACATGTGGTTAAAAAGTACCTTTCTTTTGGTTGTTGTTTTTTTTTTCTTTTCATATTTTTATTTATAAATTAATGTTAAATAAATTTTTAGTTAGTTGTGAAATATCAACCTGTAATTGATCTTTAATGAGAGACATGTTTGTTTTTAACAAGATAAGAAACACAAACAAAAACTTAAATTATAAAGGAATTAAAACTAGAAGTTAGTATATTAATAAAGAACAAAAACATAAGTATGTTTTAATCTAAAATGATTATCGATATGAGATTATATGAACATAGCTAACCATTTTCTTTGAGGGACCAAATATAAAAATTAAATAATAATTTAAAAATTAATATATTAAATTTAATCAACAACTAAAATAATCATAATAATTGGTCATGTACCATAAAAACTAAATTTATATAAATTAAAAAATAAATACAAGACTATAAAATTGAAGTTGAAAAAAGACATTTAATTTTTATAATTCATGATAGCAATTTTAATGATATTTTATTTTATTTTATTTAGATATCATATTTAAAATTTTAAAAGCGTAATCAATTTTTATTAAATTAAATTTTATTTTTAACCTAAACGTAATAAGAATATTTTTTTGCTTCAAACAATGAAATAATATATCTTTATTTTTAACACATTATATAAATAATTAGTTTGAAAAATTGTATATTACATATGCATTTTTTTTTTTTTTATAGATAAGAGGGTATATATTTTTTATGCAATATATATATATATATATATTTTTTAATTATACAAGGGGCCCTTATTTTTATCCTGCCCCGAGCCTCTAAAATGTCAAGACCAGCCCTACCACAGGGAAAGCATAGAAATGATTAAAACACATTCTAAATGGTTCCTGAGTCGATTTCTGACAGCTTTCAAATGTTAGAAAAAATCAAACTGCCACGATGTTTTTACATAATTAAATCTTAACCGCCACGTCATCATTTAACAAATATATATAAGACCAGTCAAATATTAGTTTAGGTACTAAAAACCAAAAATTTAAATAGTTGAGGGACTATAAACATATTTTTCCCTTTAATGTATTACATGAATCAATATAATCTGACATCTTTTGTTGTAATAATGTAAAGTGTTAGTGATGATTGCTTCGTTTATGTTGGAGTATGGTAGCTAAAAACGTGTCCTTGCACGTATAAGCAGTTATGTTATGCTTATGGAGTGGATTATGGATTTAACTTTTAAACTTATTTAAGTATTTGTTATATGGTATAAGTTTTTTTTATCATAATTTTATGTTAGATGTGTATAGATAAGAATTTTTATGCATATGTTTAAATACTTACGTTTTTTGTTTTTTTTTTTTATGCCTGTTTGCATATTCTATAATATATATAGGAAGAGGTTGCAAAGGAGTATGGTATACCAGTTCAATTTCAGCGCTATTGGCTATGGGCAAAGCGGCAAAACCATACATATCGTCCTAATCGACCATTGACACAAATTGAGGAAGCACAATCTGTAAATTCTCATCCTTGCTTGGAGAATTTCAATTTATTTTCTACTTTTCCTTTTCTAACGGTTGGTTTTCTTGATTCAATATGGAGATGTTGTGTATAATTATATCTCCTCCAACCTTATGGTTATGTTTTTTTGCATTGTAACTTTGTTTCATCTTATGGAAGCTTGTTGATTACGTGATATTGCTAGTTTGAATATGTTTATTTTGTTTAGTGGGCTGGCCGTAATTCTTTGTGGATTGCTTTTTGTTTTTATTGGAAAGCCACCTTAATTGTGTCCCCCCTGAGGCCCCAGCTAGTCTTAGGTGCGGCCTCTTTGGTGGTTGCCTTAATTGCAGCCTCCATGGTGGTGGTTTAGTCCCACATCAATTACCTAGATCCTTGAGAGAGAAAACTAAATTCAGTTTCTTAACCAGCTGCTTTAGTAGAGAAGTATTGTTCCAGTGATGATTATATCATCAACATAGATTAGCATGTAGATTGTGAAGTCATCTTTGTTATAGACAAAGAGAGAAGGGTCACACTTGCTGGAGTAAAAACCAAGTTGAACTAGAGCATTCTTCAATCTGTCAAACCATGTTCTAGGGGCCTGCTTCAAACCATAAATTGCCTTTTGAAGCTTGCAGACTAGACTCTTATTTTGAGAGTTAAATTGCCTTTCTGTGTGAGAGGTAGTCTTGTAGACAAAAAGAGAGGGATCACACTTGCTTGCAGAATAGCCAAACTGAACAAGAGTGGACTGAAGTCTGTCAAACCATTGTATTGGTACCTATTTAAGCTCATAGAGAGATCTATTTATAGTTTACTAGATAGGTATATTTCTTTTCAAGTCCTGGAGGTTGTTGCATTTAAATTGTCGCATCAAGATGCCCATTGAGGAAGGCATTGTTAACATCTAGTTGAAGAAGTTCCCATCTGTTGGTCAATGCTAAAGTGATAATTAGTCTTATTGTAACAAGATTTACTAGTGGAGAAAAAGTTTCATTGAAGTCAAACTCTGCAATTTGATGAAACCCTTTAGCTACAATCCTTGTTTTATATCTATTGATGGAACCATAGCATTTTCCTTGACTCGAAAGCCCCACTTGCAACCAACAACTTAATTTCAATTAAGATAACATCTTTTGAGATGAAGAGCTTGTCTGTTGGTGAAAGACACTTATATCCTTTATGAGATGTTGAGTATCCTAAGAAAAGGCACTCATAGGATCTAAAATCTAGTTTATGTCTGTTATATGGTTTGAGAAAGGGAAAGCAAGAATAGCCAAAGGTTTTGAGGAAATTATAATTGTTTAGATATGATATGATATGATTTGTTTCTAATTACCATTATGATATGATATGATTTATACTGTTTTTATGTAATCTTTATCTTTTGTATAATCAAGAGATTTCTTTATCTTTATCTTTTGTATTCAATCTTGGTTATTATAAATAAAGAGTTGAGGAATCACTCTCCTTAACCATTCAGGTTCCTCTAGTATTACTATTAAGTTGGTATCAGAAGTAGGTTTCGCAATCCAGTCACATCGTTGATGCTGCCATCGCTTGGGTTGTCTCAATGACCACCTCTGATCAAGGTTTCACGATCCAGTCACGTTGTTGATGCTGCCAATGCCGATTTGTCCAGATCTAGCTTCGATGACTTAGATCTAATCCTCACGAGTCTCCACGCACCATATTTCAGAATCCTCTCCGCTAGCACGTGAGGACCATGTGTCACCATCCAGGCTGCCGCTCACGACGCGGCTTGGTTCGATGTAGTCAACAGAGTTCCCCATCTCCTTTCAAGCGTCATCCCTCGTTTTTGCTGTCCAGGAGGCGGTCGTTCGGTTGTTTGATTATTATGGGCATTGTTCACACTCGCAAGTATTGTTCACTTGAAAACCAAGTGCCACCCTTTTGACATCCGTTTGCAATGCGACTTTGTTCATTGAACTTGTTGGTCCTTTCTCATTCCATGGTTGTGGTTGTTTGTCAATTTTATCATTGCGGCAAAAGGGCGTTTGGCATGTTTGGCTCCTTTCGGTACTATTCACTCACCCTGTAACTGTTCACTCATCTTTGTCCTGTTTATATGTCTTGATGGCAACACCCGCATCCAACCATACATCCAAAAACCTTGGTTGTGGCGCTAGAGGTGGACACCCATAATGTTCCTACTGCAAGCATATGGGACACCCAAGCTACGTGCCATCAACTGATTGGCGGTTTCCCTGATAAGTCTGCAACCGTTGCTTATTCTCAATCCATTGAATAAGTGGAGAGCAAAACCCAAAATAATTTTTCAGATGCTAACTACAAAGACTACCTTCAGTGCAAGGCATCCCAACAGGCTTGTGTTGCAATTGCTCAGTCTAGTAATTCTAAAGTTTGTCTCTCTCAATCACATTTTGTTGAATCTTGGATCTTAGACTCTAGTGCTTCCGATTACATAGTTAGTAATTCCCTCACTTGTCTTCAATTTATCACATGCTAACTCTTCTCACCATATATCTCTAGCTTATGGATCCAAAACGCCTATTACCGCTACCAATCAAGCAACCCCCACCCCTTCCTTATCTTTAGATAATGTTCTTTTTGCATCGAATTCCCCCTTTAATCTTGTTTATGTTAGCCAACTCACGCAATCTTAATTGTTCTATTACCTTTCTTTTTTATTCTTTTTGTATACAAGACCAAAATATGGGTTGAATGATTGGCACATAAAATGAATCACATGGTCTCTACTACTTCCACAAACCAACAATTGTTGCCTGCACCACTAGTGAGTCTCCTAGTCTCCTCCATCATTGTTTAGGTCATCCTAGTTTGAGAAAATTGAAGGCAATGGTTCTCAGCCTTTTGCAGTTACCATCCTTGGAATGTGAATCATGTCATCTCAGCAAACATGTTTGGGCCATGTTCCTCGGTAACATTTCTCACCACATGTATTCTCCTTCTTCTCTTGTCCATTCAGATGTTTGGGGACAAGTTGTGTCCTATCTATGTTAGGTTTTAGGTGTTATATCACTTTTATTGATGATTTTTCTAGAAATACTTGGATTTTCTTAATTGAAAGAACAATCAGAGTTGTTTTCCATATTTCAGAAGTTGCTTGAAATTCATACTCAATTTGGAAATAAAATTCATACTTTACGTAGTGACAATGCAAAAGAGTATTTTTCTTATTAAGGGTTTAGATTGATTGTAATTTTACAAAGTTTTGGTATGGTTGTCTCTGTTAGTCAGTTTAGAACTGACAATTGTCGTTTTATAGAATTATCCTGACTAACAGTTTACAGTCAGTCAGGTTGTTAGAGATTCTTATCTTATGCTCCACTCATCCTCTCTATATGTAATGTTTTCAATATTTCAAATTTGGTGAATGAGAATGAATAGTTTTCTCTCATCTCCTATATCAAGTTCTTAATTCTATTATGGTATCTAGAGCCTAAAATCATTCTCCACGTTTTCCATGGTTGCCTCTACTCCCTCAAACACACCCTCTCCCATGGCTTATTCCTTTGCCTTTCCCACCTTCTCCTCTGTCAAGCTCTTCGATGCAAATTTTTTGTTATGGCGTCAACAAGTAGAACCTGTTATCAAGTCCCACAAATTGTAGAGGCTCAGATCCCTCCTTGATTCCTCTAATTGTCTCATTGAGTAGGAAAACCTAGATTATGAAGCCTAGGAAGACCTTGATCAAGTCCTGATGACTTGGCTTTAGTCAACTCTTTGAGTCTATTCTCTCTCGCATCTTGGGGTAGCTCACACTCCTTCCAAGTGTGGGAGAGAAGGTTCATGCATACTTGGAGAAGTATAACCTAGATGCTCCTATGGTGAATCTCACTGCGTTGTCACCTTCGCATCAGTTTGTTGTGCCAAACAAAGGGTCTGATGCAATTGGGTATCAGTCGCGAGGTGGTGGCAGTCGTGGCAGAGGGTACAATGGTTGTAGTGGTCGTGCAATGGTACCGAAGGTCGTGGATGAGGCCGTTTTTCCAATTTCCAGTGTCTGGTCTGCTACAAATTTGGTCACACAACCTCTCATTGCTTCAACCGCTATGACAACATTTTCAACCAAATAGCTCCTTAACCTTGCAGGATCCTTGTATGGACCAATATCAAACCTACCAACAGAACTATTACCAAAACCTATCTACCAACTCTCAAACCATAAATGTTAACCCTAATTCCCAGCCCTCTACCATGGTGGTCACCGACAACAACAACAATTTTGGAAATACTACCTGGGTTCTTGACACTAGAGCCTCCTATCATGTTATTGGTGAATCTCACAACATCCAACAACTAGATTACTTTGAGGGTCCTGACCAGATCTTCATTGGAAATGGCCAAGGTTTGCATATTCAGTCATCTGGTTCCACTATCCTAACCTCTACCCTTAACTCTAATACTCCTCTTGTCCTTAAAAATTTGTTGCATGCTCCTTCAATTACAAAAAATCTTATCAGTGTGAGTCAATTCTCTAAGGATAATGGTGTATTCTTTGAGTTTCATCCTAATATGTGTGTTGTTAAATCTCAGGCAACTAATGCTATCATACTCAAGGGTGAAGTGGATCCAGATGGTCTCTACTATTTTCCTAATCTTTCTCCTCACAATGCCAGTGTCTCTCCCAGCCTCTCCAGCAAATCTGTCATCATTGCTCCTCCCTCCTTTTGTTGTTTATCAACCACACACTCTTCTACTCTCAACACTTTTAGTTCTAAGTTTGAAACTAAGTGTAATAGGACTAATTCCTTATGACACATTAGGTTAGGGCATCTTAATTGCCATGTCTTGAAACTTGTCTTAAAAAGCTGTAATGTTCCTAATATTAATACTAATTCAATTGAGTTTTGTGATGTCTGCAACATTGATAAGTCTCATCGTTTGTCCTCTCAATTGTCCTTTACTATTTGTAACTCTCCTCTTGAGCTTGTTTATAGTGATTTAATGATAGTGATTTAATGGGTCCTTCTCATGTTCCTTCAACTAATGGTTATTTGCATGTTATATCATTTGTTGATGCTCACAATCGGACACTCGATTTACTTGGATTTATTTGTTGACTAGTAAATTTGAAGCTTTTTCCATTTTTAAACAATTCAAAACCATGGTTGAACTCCAATTTAATACCAAACTGAAAAGCCTTCAAACTGATTGGGGGGAGAATTCAGACCTTTAACTCCCTTTTTTATCAACTTAGGTGTTGTTGAGAGGAAACATAGACACATCACTAAATTGGACCTCACTATTCTTAGTCATGCCTCTCTACACCTCAAATTTTGGGATTATGAGAATAATGTATTTTCTAAATATGTAGGGGAGAAAACCACACTTCATCTCTATTTATATTGAAGAAACCCTAAATAAGAGAATTAATCAATTACTGGTTATTAGGAGATAAAGAGATAAAGATAAATAATAGCTACCAAGATAATATATATTCTAACACCCCCCTTCAAGCTGGAGCATATATGTCATATGAGTCAAACTTTTATAAATGTAGTTAACCCTGGAACTTGTGAGAGACTTAGTGAACATGTATGCAAGTTGCTCTTTAGAATTAACAAAATCAATGGTAATTACTCCTGATAGTACCTTCTCTCTCACAAAGTGACAGTCTATCTTTATGTGTTTGGTTCATTCATGGAACATTGGATTTGATGCTATGTGAAGGACGGTTTCATTATCACAGATTAGTTTAGTGGCTGTAGTGTCTCCAAATTTTAATAATTAGAGAAGTTCCCTAAGCCATGTAATCTCGCAAGTGGCTATTGCCATCGCACGATATTCAGCTTTGACACTTGATCTGACAACTATCTTTTGCTTCTTGCTTTTCCATGAAATCATATTCCCTCCAATAAGAACACAATATCCAGAGGTGGAGTCACCAGGAGAGTCGTGGCCATGAGAGAACTTCACCAAAAATGCCAAATAGGAGGGTGGGAAGGTGCGCTGAAACGAGGCGTACCCGAAGGAACAGTCGTCGACGAGTGGGAACACCGAAAAAATGGTCATGCACCAATTTGGTGATGGCGCGTGGAGTATGCGCGCCGGAGAGATGCAGCGCGTCTAGTGGTGGATGGAGGTGGGTCCGGTAGGGTTGTGGTCGCCTAGGAAAAAGATTGGTCGGCGGTGGTAAACAGTAACCTCGCAGAGGCACAATACTGTTCACGACGCTTTGAAGGGGAAAAAAAAATTAACCTAGTTCTATGATACCATATTAGAATAATGTATTTTCTGAATGTATGTGGGAGAAAACCACACCTCATCTCTATTTATAATGAAGAAACCCTAAATAAGAGAACTAGTAATTGATTACATAATCAATCAATTACTGGTTATTAGGAGATAAATAGATAAAGATAAATAATAACTATCAAGATAATATATATTCTAACAGGAATTTTCCCTTTACCACAGCTGTTTACCTTAAATATTTAGGGCACAATATGTGAAGAGCTGAGTTCAAAGGAACCTGAGCTAAGACTCATTCTCTATTATATTGAGAACACAAAATACACACACTAAGAAAAGAGTGCAGACCGCAACACTCATACAAATATGACAGAAAAAGACATGGGTCTAGAACTAACTAGAACCTTTTAGTAAAGTGTAGAAAAAACTACATTAATTTAACATTCTAACACCTTATAAACAGATTACCCACTGCCTCCCTTAACTTCATTGTTCCCTTCACCAATCTTTTTGGAAAATTACCTGATTATAATTCTTTAAAATGTTTTGCTGCTTTTGCTTTCCTCAATGTAGGCCCTATAACAAACACAAATTGGAGTTCAGGTCTCATGAGTGTCTTTTCCTAGGCTATTCTAGCTCTCACAAAGGGTACAAATGCCTATCCCTTTCTGGCAAACTGTTCATTTCTAAGGATGTCACCTTCATTGAACAAAAGTTCCCTTATTATGAGTTATTTCCTATTTCCTCTTAAGAGGATCAACCTCCTACTATGCCCTCTACCCATGTTAATCTTAGTCCTATTCCTAGTCACACCAATATGTCCCTACTTCCATTGAAAGTTTCCATGTTCCTAGTTGAAATTTTAGGGCACAATGTTTGGTGAAAAGCTGAGTTCTCAAAAGTCCCTCAGCTAAGCTATTTCTTTATATATATATATATAACAAAAAGTTACAGCAAAAAGATGAGGGTTCTAGAGTAGTCTAGAACCTTTCTTTACAAGTATAGGGAAAATATAGGAAAAAACATACTAATCTAACATTCCCCCTCAAGCTGGAGCATATAAATCATATGCTCCAAGCTTGGAACATATAAATTGAATCCGAGGCCCCCTTAAGGATTTAGTCAGAACATCTGCAAGTTGATCATTTGAGTTGACAAACTCTGTACAAATCTCCTTGACCAACAACTTCTCTCTCACAAAATGACAATCAATCTCTATATGTTTAGTTCTCTCATGAAACACGGGATTCGAAGTAATATGGAGAGCTGCTTGATTGTCACAATACAACTTCATTGGTTGAACTTCACAGAACTTTAGCTCTTTAATGAGTTGTTTGATCCACACTAATTCACATGTGAGTGAAGCCATAGTCCTATATTCCGCTTCTACACTAGATCTAGCAACATTACTCTGCTTTTTGCTCTTCTAAGAGATAACATTTCCTCCAATAAATACACAATATTCTGTAGTAGAGCGCCTATCCATTGGAGATCCTGCCCAATCAGCATCACAATATCCAAAGATTCTAGTGTCTCCTTTGTCTTCATACACCAATCCTTGTCCGGGAGTTTTCTTAATATACCAAAGAATGCGAATAATATCAACATAAGGTGCTTGCATAACCTGACTAACAACTCCCACTGCAAATGAAATGTCAGGTCTGGTAATTGTAAGATAAATAAATTTCCCAACTAGTCTTCTATACTTTTCTAGATCTGAGTATGGCTCACCTTGTTCTGCCATTAACTTTTGATTTGGATCTATGGGACTATTAATGAGTCTACAATTAATCATTCCTGTCTCTTCCAAAATATCCAAAGCATACTTTCTTTGTGAGATAACAATGCCTTCTTTGGATTGAGCTACCTCTACACCAAGGAAATACTTCAGACGACCAAGATCTTTGGTTTGAAAGTGATTGAACAAATGTTGTTTCAACTGGGAGATTTTAGTGTTATCATTCCCTATAATTACTATATCATCAACATAAACGACTAAGTAAATACATTTTTCAGGAAAAGTGTGACAATAAAAAACAGAGTGATTGGCTTCACTCCGTTTCATCCCAAAACTTTGCACAACATGACTAAACTTTCTAAACCAAGCTCTTGGAGATTGTTTAAGACCATAAAGAGATCTATGGAGTTTGCAAACCAAACTAGATTCTCCCTGAGCAACAAACCCAGGAGGTTGCTCCATGTAAATCTCCTCTTCCAACTCACCATGAAGAAAAACATTTTTAATGTCTAATTGATAAAGAAGCCAATGACGAATAGCAATCATGGCAAGAAGGAGACGAATAGTCGTGATTTTGGCCACAAGAGAAAAGGCATCTGAGTGTGGCCTTTTGCTACCAATTGAGCCTTAAGACGATCAATTTCACCATTAGGACCAACCTTGACAGCATATACCCAACGACAACCAACAGCCTTCTTCCCAGGAGGAAGAAAGACTAACTGCCATGTACCACTATGTTCAAGAGCCTGCATTTCAGCAATCATGACTTGTTGCCATCTAGGGTGAGCAAGTGCTTCTCGAACAGTCTTAGGAATGGAAATGGAAGATAAGGAAGAAACAAAAGAGAAATATAAAGGAGACAAACGGTGGTAACTCAAAAAATTGTAAATAGGATGAGGGTTTCGAGTAGAACGAATACCTTTTCTAAGAACAATAGGCCAACCTAAGTTTGAAACATGAGAAGGTAATGATGAACCAAGATTCATTGTAGGGACAACTGAGGAAGAAGGACATGAATCAAGAAGATCTTCATGCATTATGGAACCAGCTCTTTGTGCCCAACTTTGATAAGTAGAAATAAAAGGTGGAGATAATTTAGCTTGACTGTTGACTGAAAAGGGGGGCTGAATTTCTCCTGGATTAGATGTTGCATGAGTAGAAGAGACCACCGAGCTGAAGGAATGAATAGGTAATACTTGTTGTATAGAGTGGGAATCTTGTGTGGAAAAGAACATGGTTTCTTTAAAGAAGGTAACATCTGCAGACATGTAGTATTTTCTGGTGGTTAGAGAATAACATCTATATCCCTTTTGAAGGCGTGAATATCCAAGAAACACATTTGATAGCTCTTGCTGAAAGTTTATCAAGACCCGAAGAGACATCATGAACAAAACAAGTACAACCAAAGACCTTGGGAGGAACATGATACAAGGGGTCATTAAGAAAAATAATTGAATGAGGAATTTTATTTTCAAGAGATGAAGAAAGCATCTTATTTATTAAAAAACAAGCAATGAGAACTGCATCACCCCAATGGTGAATAAGAACATTTGCACTAAGCAACAAAGTTTGTGCAGTCTCAACAAGGTATCTATTTTTTCTTTCAGCTATTCCATTTTGTTGTGGTGTGTGAGGGCATGTAGATTGATGTAAGATTCCTTGTGAAGACAAAAAAGAAGAAAGTTCGAAAGAAAAACATTCCTTGGCATTGTCACTTTTAAGAATTTTAATAATTTTACCAAATTGATTTTTAATCTTATTAAAGAAGGACATGAAAATAGACAAAAGTTCAAATCTATCTTTCATTAAATAAACCCAAGTACATCGAGAATATTCATCAATGAAGGTAACAATATCTTAAACCAAAAGATGTTACATGGCTTGGTCCCCAAATATCTGAATAAATGGTAGAAAAAACCGAGTTACATCTTTTTTTAGTTTGCTTAGGAAAAGATGATCTAACATGTTTTCCTAATTGACAAGATTCACAATCTAACATTTGTAATTTGCTAAGACTTGGAACCATTTTCTTCAATTTTACTAAACTTGGGTGACCTAGACGATTATGCAAAAGCTTTGAAGATGAAGCGGCAAAACATGACAAAAAAGGGTTGGTTTCCAAGTAGTAAAGACCTTGTGATTCATGTCCTACACCAATCAAGTAACCCTTACCATGATCCAATATAACAAAGGAATCATCATCAAAAGTTACAGAGCAATTTAAGGAATGGGTCAATTGGCTTAGTGAAATTAGGTTGTAAGGACAATTAGAGATATACAAAACAAAATTTAAATTTAAGGAAGGAGAAAGAGAGACTTGACCGACTCCTTGGGATGCAACTTTTGACCCATTGGTTAGTGTAATAAGGTGAGGAAATTTAGGTGAAGAGAGAGAAGAGACCAAGGAATTATTACTAGAAATGTGATCAGAAGCACCTGAGTCAACTATCCATGGACCTTGACCTCCCATAGACTGAGAAATGCAGGCCGTTGAAACACTTGGTGGTACTGAGGAAGATTGAGCTTGGCTGCTAGATTTCAGCCTTAGATACTCATGATATTCTTCATCGAAAAACTTAAAATCAATTTTTTCAGAAGTAGAGACATTTGCTGCCTTGTCAAGAAAGCCAACCAGAGAGAAACATCTATCTTGAGTGTGACCCTCCTTTCCATAGTATGAGCACATATACTTAGAACGATCACCTTTACCACAACGTCCTCTTCCTCTACTACCACAAGATGCTACCATGGCTGAATTCTCAACAACAACAGTTGAATTCTCACTCTTCACCAAGGTAGGAACACGAAGAAGTCTAGTGACTAAGCTATTCATTGAGGAAAGTTGATCCCCAAATAGAATTTGATCTCGCACATGATCATAATCTAGATGCAAGTTGCGCAAGATCAGAACCATAAACAGTTTATCAAGTCTCTTCTTCATGTCCTCGATTGAATCGCACACAAGAAATCATTTTAACTCTTCAATTGCAGCTTTAGCTTTAGCCATGTGTGAGACCATGTCATGATTGGTCTGTTGGAGAGAAACCACCTTTTGGGTTGAATCAAACAGCTGCTGAGTGTCATTAGCAAAAATATCTTAGGCATTCTTCCAAAAGAAACAACAAGTTTTGAATGACCTAAGTGATTCTAGCAAGTCAGGGTCTACAGATTGCCATAGAACAGAACATAGTTGGAAGTCCAGTTTCTGCCATTGAGTTCTGATTTCAGCTGGAACTTCACTCACATCCTTCTCCAAATGATCATGGTGCCCTTGGCCAAGGAACCATAACTCAAATGAATCAGTCCAAGACTGGTAATTTTTCCAATTGAGTTTCTCAGTTGTGATAGTAGGGGTTCCAGAAAAGGGAAATATAGGGACTGTAGAGGAAGGAGTTGAAGAAGACTCCATGTTCTTAATTACAACACGAATACCAAACAGAAAAAGAAACCAAACAAAGAGCCCTAGGCTACAATAGACCCGCTTTTAAAAAAGTGATAGATGAACCAAACAAGGACAGATATGGGTCCAAGGTAGGCCGACGAAGGCAGAGAAAGAGTCGTTGGAATTCCGGCAGTTGGAAGGCAACGCGTGGGATGCACGTGCGAAACAACACCGTCGATTTGCCTGGCGCGTGAGCGTGAGAGACATTTTGCTCTCAAAACTTGTTGGGGTGGGTTGCACTCGGCAAGGCACACTGAACCCTAAGTTCACCGGAAAATTTTCCGATGGTCAACGTCGGTCAACGACGGCAGACGACGGCGGAAGTAAAGAACGGGACCGTTTCCCGCTCTGATGTCAAGTTGAAATTTTAGGGCACAATGTTTGGTGAAAAACTGAGTTCTCAAAAGTCCCTCAGCTAGGCTATTTCTTTATATATATATATAACAAAAAGTTATAGCAAAAAGATGAAGGTTCTAGAGTAGTCTAGAACCTTTCATTACAAGTAAAGGGAAAATATAGGAAAAATATACTAATCTAACATTCCCTTTGTCCCTTCTTCCCCTGCACATTCCTCTGTCACCTCTGACACATGTCTCCAGTCATATAATTCCTACAAACTCCCAATCTGTCTCTCCCGAGTCTGCAGACTCCCCTGCCTCTAATTCTTCTCTTGCCCCTATAAAAGAACATGTTTCCCTCAGTGCTGACTCCCCCCAGTGCAGACCAATCATCTGCATCTACCTCCAACCCTGTCTCTTTTTCTACAAAACAGTCTCATACTATGTTTGACCTTTCTCCTTCTATACCTCCCAATGTTCACTCTATGCAAACCCAGTCCAAAACTGGAATTGTTCTACCTAGGATTGATCCTAGATTGTTTCTATCTCATTGTGAAACCCAAGTCTGTCAAGTCTGCCCTTGCCAATACCGAATGGCATTCTGCCATGCAACAAGAATACAATGCTCTCCTGCATAATCACACATGGGATCTCTGTTCTCTACCCCCCAACAGATCTACTATTGACTGTAAATGGGTTTTCAGGGTAAAGGAAAATGTTGGTGGGTCTATAAACAAATACAAGGCCAGCCTTGTAGCTAAGGGATTTCACCAAATTCCTGGCTTTGATTTTTCTGAAACCTTTTCCCAGTTGTCAAACCTGTCACCATAAGACTCATCCTTACTTTGGCCCTCACAAACAACTGGAAAATGTTCAGTTAGATGTTAATAATGCCTTTCTTCATGGTAGTCTAACTAAAACTGTATACATGGCCCAATCACCTGGTTTTATTAATGTTGATCCCTCCCTAGTCTGCAAACTCAATAAAGCCCTTTATGGTCTTAGGCAGGCCCTAGGAAATGATTTGAAAAACTGTAGGCCACTCTAATCACCTTTGGCTTTGCAGCTAGTAAGTGTGACCCCTCTCTGTTTGTCCTAAAATCCACCCATCACACTGTTTATTTATTGGTGTATGTTGATGACATAATCATCACTGGGAGCTCTCCTATCATTCAGCAACTCACCACCAAACTTGATACTTAATTTTCCCTAAAGCAGTTAGGTCAACTAGACTATTATTTGGGAATTGAGGTGAAAAATGTTGCCCCTCACTCTCTCCTCACACAAAGTAAACACATTCGTGACCTCATACAGAAACAAACATGACTGAAGCCTAACCTATTTCCTCTCCAATGGTTGCCTTTGTCAAACTCACCAAAACTAGACCGAACACCTTTTCTGATCCTACCCTATATAGATCTGTTGTTGGTGCCCTACAATACTTAACTATTACAAGACCTGAAATTAGCTTTGCTGTAAATAAGATTTGTCAGTTCATGTCCAATCCTCCTCTTGAATCCCACTGGACTGCCACCAAGAGGATTCTCATATACTTAAAGTGTTCCATTCACCATGGTTTACTTCTCAGACTAGCCAGTTTTGATCATCCCTACCCTATTCGGGGTTTGTGTGTTGCTGATGGGGCCAATGATATTGATGATCGAAGATCTACCTCGGGTGCAACAATCTACTTTGGTCCTAATCTTATTTCCTGGTGGTCGAAGAAGCAACAAGCTGTTGTTAGATCAAGTACTAAGGCTGAATACAAAAGCCTTGCTCAGGCATCATCTGAGGTTCTCTGAATTCAGACTCTTCTCACTGAATTAGGGGTCTCTTTCCCTACCCCAGCCATCTTTTGTGATAATGAAAGCGCTATGGCCATCTCTCACAATCTAGTCCTCCATGTCAGAACAAAACACATGTAGAAATTGACATCTTTTTTGTCTGAGAATAGGTTATGTCCAAGCAGCTTGCAGTCAAGCACATTCCAGCTGTGGAACAGTGGGCTGATGCTCTCACCAAGCCTCTATCCCCTGCTCAGTTTCTTTTTCTTAGGAGCAAACTCAATGTAATTAAGCCTCTTATGAGCTCTCACCCACCTTGAGTTTGAGGGGGGGTATTAAGGGTTTAGATTGATTGTAATTTTACCAAGTTTTAGTATAGTTGTCTCTATCAGTCAGTTAGGACTGACAGCTGTCAATTTTATAGAATTATCCTTGTCAATGAAGTTGTTAGAGATTCTTATCTTCTTCGCCACTCATCCTCTCTCTAAATATTGTAATGTTTTCAATATTTCAAATTTGGTGAATGAAAATGAATAGTTTTCTCTCATCTCCTCTATCAAGTTCTTAATTCTATTATTTCTGAATCTTTCACAATTTTATGACATCTCATGGTATAATTCACCAGTCCTCTTGTCCACATACACCGCAACAAAATGGTTTTGCCGAATACAAGCATCGGCATATTGACATTGCACATACCCATTTAATCAACTCAAGTGCACCTTTAAAATTTTGAGGGAGGCAATTCTTACAGCGAGTATCTTATTAATAGAATTCCCACTTCTTCTGTCAGTAACATAGTTACTTACTCTATTTTATTTCCTGGTGACATGATTAGATAAATGGTTCTACTTGTTGCCTCCATAGTAGAAAGTTTGAATCATCTAATTTTTCAGAAATTGCAGAAGAGGTGGGACTTGGGAGTAGAATTTGATTCAGCCATTATCAATCTTCACTAGGCTCTAGATACCATATGAGAAACTCATAAATGGTAGAGTGAAAACAGAAATTGAAAGAAGCAAGAAACTAATTCTCATTGTTAAATAACCAAAACAGAAAATATCATAGAGAATTAGGCAATAAACCGTATGTCTGAATACACCACGGAGCATAGTTTATATAGGCTTATTTGCATTTATTACAGAATATATTGTTTCCTCTAAATGAGATATTGTTGCCTATAAATTATAATAATGACTAGGATATTTTGTCCTGATTCTCAACACTCCCCCTCAAGCTAGAGCTTACTAAGTTTTCAGCTTGTTACAATAAAATTTCCCAACTAATAAAAATAAAATTAAAATCATTTAAGTTCCATTGAAAAAGTGTTTGAAAGACAACTCAGGGATCTTGGTGAAGTTGGGGAATATTACTAGAAAGAGAGAGTTGGAATATACATCAGCCTAAGAAAGCAAGTTCCGACTTACTTAAAACCAACATTTGGAAGCTTCAAACTAATAGTGGAATCCAAAATTTTCTAAACTTGAAAGAGAGAAAATTGTCCTAAATAACCATTGGCAAAGATAACCATGGCACAAACATGCAACCAGCAGAGCACATAAAAGTCACCAAGAAGCACGCCGAAAAAGGACAGCGATATGATGGGCAATCGGAAAGTTCTTTGTCGAAAAATGAACAGTGATCAAAAGGCGGTGACCGAGAAAACACGCTAGAAAAAGACAGCGATAGGAATGGTAACCGGGATATTCATTACTGGAAGGTCTCCAGAAAATCGAAAAGACTATCGGAAAAGGTGGAGAAGAAGAAAGGATTGTCGGAATCAGGAAATTGGTCAGCGAAAGAAGGATGACACAAAAAGGTCTACCGGGGACAGGTGCCCGGTGGGGCACAATTTTCTTTTACATCAAAATCAGATATAGATATTCTGTCCTGATTCTCAACACTCATCAACTAACTATAACAGTGGCTTACACCTATATTTATAGACTCAGCTGTCTCCATGAAAGTTGTGACAAATAACCTAACTGATTACTAACTACCTAAGATTGTAGTTTAATAACTACATCTCTTTATATATTTTAATACACATTATCGGCTTCATGATCTGCTTCTAACAGAAATCGTGGAGGAATCGAAGGATTAGCCACAAATCGTTTAAGACAATGAGCTTATCAATCATATCTTTAACAAGTTACATAGAGGAAAATTCTTCTCAATGAGTTTTTAAGAAATTGCGTGAGAGAGTGCTGGTGGAGTGGAAGAGATGGAAGGAACACCATTATTTTCGGCCATTGAAAATCTCTGAGCTTTGTATACCATGTAGAACTCCTTAGAAAACTCAGAAAAAGAAAATGAGATTACAACTGAGCTCTGTATACCACCGCCTTTTGATCGCTGTTCATTTTCTAGCAAAGAACCTTTTGGTTGCCCATCCTACTGCTATCCTTTTTCGGTGTGCTTCTTGGTGACTTTTATGTGTTGTGCTGGTTGCATGTTTGTGCCATGGTTATCTTTACCAATGGTTATTTAGAACAATTTTCTCTCTTTGAAGTTTAAATAATTTTGGATTCCACTATTAGTTTGAAGCTTCCAAATGTTGGTTTTAAGTAAGTCGGAACTTGCTTTCTTAGGCTGATGTATATTCCAGCTCTCTCTCTCTAGCAATATTTCCCGATTTCACCAAGATCCCTGAGTTATCTTTCAGACACTTTTTTTGGTGGAACTCAAATGGTTTTATATTATATTTTTATTAGTTGGGAAATTTCATTGTAACAAGCTGAAAGTTTATTAAGCTTCAGCTTAAAGGGGAATGTTGAGAATCAGAATGAATATTCTGATTCTAATCATAATTGCAGTTTATAGAAACATAATATCTGATTTAGAGGAAACAAAATATCATTTATTTATGTATCATTAATGTAATTAACCTATATAAACATGCACTCCACTGTGTACTCTAACACAGTTTACACTCAATTATCCCTCTATTTCTCCTATTTTAACACTTTTCTGTTTCTTGAAAAAGGAAAAAAATGCAAACCGATTTTAGTAATGTCCATATTAATTGTTTTGGATGTGGTGGTTTGTATTCCTTGTTCTGGTGCCTGGTTATGTGAAATGACAAATATATTTGAAGTTTTTCTCAATCTACTTCACTGTATTGCAGGTTGGACAATTGAGAGAAGTGTCCAACAAAGTTCACAATGCAGAACTAAAATTGTTTTTGGAAGTGGAACTGGGGATGGTAACATTTTATTATGGAAATTGAATAACAGTTTAAAAGCTTGATTCATTAACGTTCAATTAAAATGCTGTCCTGTTGAAAAACTGCATTCATGTTTAGGATTCACGTCCCATCACACCACCTGACAAGACCAAGGATGATATATTACTTTTCTTCAAGCTATATGATGCTGAAAAAGAGGAGCTGCGGTACTGAGTAATTTCTTTATTTTAGCCATTTTATGTGAGGGCTAGGTTGATTTAAGATTTATTTCACTATAATGGCAGTTATGTTGGAAGGCTCTTTGTGAAGTGCACTGGCAAACCATTGGAAATCTTAACAACGTTAAATGAATTGGCTGGTTATGACCCTGAAGAAGATATTGCACTTTATGAGGTTGGTTTGTATTGTCTCCTTTAATTCTGTTGTAACTTAATGAAACCGCTAAATATGTAGTGGGGATGGTAATCAAATGGGTGCTGTAACTGAGGTTACACAAGAAATTGGACTCTATTTCGCATTTGGGCTTCATATTACCTAAAGAGGTGGGATCAAGTTACACCAAGAGTAACTCTAAGAGAGTTATACTTCATTCTCACCATTCATTTTTTTAATATCTAATGGATAAGATTAATGACTTATTACAACCATTAGATCTTAAGAAATGAGTGGTGAGGATGGAGTGTGACATTAAAAGAGTTATTCTTGGTGTAACTTGATCCCTCTTAAATTATTGTTTGTCTTTTTTCTGTGTCTTTTTTACCCTCATTTTAATAACTATTAAATCTTGGAACTTCTTACATTTCATATACTAACTCTGCCATAAATCTTGTTTTGTATTTTAGATTATATGTTATTGAATTATAAGTTGGCACTTGGCGTGTAACTGGTGTTGACTAGCTCCTTACCTTTATAACCTTAGGCATACATTCAGTAATATATTTTCACTTTTGTGTTCTATTTCAGTGTTTTAGCCACTAAATTTACTGGTGAATGATATTGGCATTAGTGCTTCATATTAGATCAGTGCTTCATGTTATATAGAAAATTAATTATACGTAACTGAGTTGTCAGTTGGGACTTGGCTGGTACCAAACTGGTGTTAACTAGCTCCTTACCTTTTTAACCTGTGGGCGTAAATTCAGTAATATATTTCATTTTTCTCTTTTATTTCAGTGTTTTAGATTTATTTCAGTGTTTTAGCTACTAAATCTACTGGTGAATGGCATTCATTAGTGCTTCTTAACAGATCAGTGCTTTAAGGTTATATAGAAAATTAATTGGTCCCTGCATGAAGAGGAGCTTTAGAAGGATGGACACTTAAATGATTTTGTGTTTTGTTAATATTGGATACTGCATTGAATACTTCAAATACTTTTAATTACATTTATGATTTAACATTTATTTATTTTTAATTCTTCTACCAATATTGTTTAGAATACCACAACAAGTAGATTCATTCTGGCTTTTTATTATTTCTATAATTTCTCATACTCATTCTTTAATCTTGAATTCACCTATAATTTTAAATATTTATGTTAATTTCAGATTATATTTACATGATGCATTTCGACTTCTTTTTTTATAAGCTAAACATTATAACTGTGTTGTCTTATGCTTTTTAAAATTTTCCTTATCCATGTAACTATGCCATGTGTCTTGTGTTGTCTCCATGCTTCCTAATCTTTTTCTGATCTTAGACTTTTTAAGTGGTGCAATTAGTGAATTGGCTGAGGTTTTTTTATTTTTCAGGAAATAAAGTTTGAACCAAATGTCATGTGTGAACCTATTGACAAGAAAGTAACATTTCAAACAAGCCAGGTGAGATGCACAATATGGTTCAGGTTTTGAAAAGAAATATTCCTGGGGATCTTGGGAATGGTATTACTGGGAATAATGATTGCAATGTTTGGTTCACCAAAACATTCTTGGGACTGACTCTGACTGCCAGTAGTGGTGAGGAGTGGCTGGATTCCAGTGATCAGTCATCAGCTATTGTCAACTTCGGACAAAGCAGAGGGTGGTGGGATTCTGGTGACCAGGGGTTGTTGGTGGCCACTCTCAACTATCAATTATGGCAGACAGTGGTGATTCTGGTGATGTGGGCAGAAGGTGCCTCCCACTGTAAGTCAATGGTAGTGGCATTCAGTTGCCGATGTGTGGCAATTGGAGACTGCATAAGGTGGCCACTTCTGAAAATGGTAAAGTGTTTTTGGACTACTTGCATGGCTGAAATATTCACATGCCATGAGAATAGAGCAAACCTACCTCCCTCCTTGGGAATGAAAACTAGAATGAGAATGTTCACGAAAAATATTCCTGGCAATGATGTATGATTGGGAATATTTTTAGTATTTTTGCCAAACATTGGAATCCATTATTCTATGTAACAATTCCCACTATTGAAAAACATTTGGCAAACCAAATGCCTCATTTAAGTTTATTGATTTCTATTATATATTTGCAGCTGGAAGATGGAGATGTTATATGCTTTCAGAAGGCTTCCTCTATGGACAATGAGGAAAATGTCCGGTATCCAGACGTGCCCTCATATTTAGAATATGTGCATAATCGCCAGGTACTTTTATTCTTTCGGTTTACTGAATGCAATTTTGTTTGGTTTTTATTGAGTTTGGGAATTCTGTTTTATTGATTCAGAAAAGCCAAGTTGTTACAGAGTGATTGAACTCTATATAGAGTCACCAACAGCAATCTAGCTGTAGTTACAATAGTTAACTAACTACAGTAATGACTAACTCTATAACTAACATACAGGAAAGAAAGGCAATGGTTGTAAGTCTACTAATCTCTAATACTCCCTCACAAGCTCATAATGGGTGAGCTATGAACAGAGTAAGTTTGCTCCTCATCAGCAAAGGCAGTAGGAGAGAGTGCCTTAGTGAGAGTCCCACGGGGACCTTTTTGCATCTCCCTTCTTCTGCTGACTTGTTCCCTTTTTCCGGTGACTCTTTCTTCTTCTTTTGCACCTTTTTCTGGCAATCTTTTTCTTTTTTTCTGGCTACTTTGCTGTTCAGTCAATAAGTATAAAGTTAGGTTTGTTGCCAAAGGCTTCCATCAGCAGTATGGGACTGATTATACTAAGACCTTCTCTCCTGTTATTAAACCAATAACTGTGAGACTGTTATTGACTCTTGCTGTCACTTATCGTTGGCCTTTACAACAACTTGATGTTAATAATGCTTTTGTAAAAGGAATTCTAGAAGAGTAGGTCTACATGCAGCAGCCTCCTGGTTTTGGCTCTCAGGACAAAGGCCTATTCTGCAAGCTTCACAAGGCAATCTATGGTCTTAAACAAGCCCCAAGAGCTTGGTTTGATAGACTCAAAACAGCTCTTGTGCAGCTAGAATTCAGATCAAGCAAATGTGACTCCTCTCTCTTCATCTACAACAAGGGTGGCTCCACTATCTATATGCTAGTATATGTGGATGACATAATCATCACAGGGAACTGAATGCTGTATTCTCTCTTAAAGATCTAGGTGATCTAGATTACTTTCTTGGAATTGAGGTACGGCCTCAACCCAATAGTTCCCTCATTCTCACCCAAAGTAAATATATCAGAGATTTGTTAGCCAAAACTGATATGGCAGAGGCAAAACCCATCTCTTCCCCTATGATTGGTGGCTGTAAACTCACCAAAATAGGCTTTGCACCTCTTGCTGATCCCACCCTCTACAGGTCAGTAGTAGGAGACTCCAATATACTACTATTACAAGACCTGAAATCAGCTTCTCTGTCAACAAAGTATGTAATTTATGTTCAATCCTTTGGAGAATCATTGGACTGCTGTTAAAAGAATCCTAAGGTATCTAAAAGGTACTTTGACATTGGGAATTCATCTTAGACCAGCCAAAACAGCTCCCTTCACCATTGTAGCATTTTGTGATGCTGACTGGACTTCTGACCCTGATGACAGGAGGTCTACTTCAGAAGCCTGTGTGTTTTTTTGTCCTAACCTAGTTTCCTGGTGGTCTAAGAAACAAACTATTGTGGCTAAATCAAGTGCAGAGTACAGAAACTTGGCTCTTGCTATTGCAGAGGTTTCTTGGTTAAAGTCTTTACTCTCTGAACTGAGTGTCCCTCACAAAACACCAGTCATTTACTGTGACAACAAAAGCACAGTTTCTCTAGCTCACAATCTTGTTCTGCACTCAAGGAATAAGCACATGGAACTTGACCTTTACTTTGTCAGAGAAAAGGTCATCAACAAAGAGCTGCAAGTCATGCACATTCCAGCACTAGACTAGTATGTTGATATTCCTACTAAGTATCTCTCATCCGGGCCTTTTTCTCTAATGAAGAACAAGCTCACACTGAGTGACTCATCTGCTCTGCACACTCACTCACCATGAGCTTGTGGAGGTGTATTAGGAGTATCTAACCCCTGCTAGTCAGGCGGTTAGAATCATAGAGTTAGTTTCTATAATACTATAAATAGATCTACTCACATTGTAATAAACTGTCTTTTCTGTTAATGAATGAAATGCAATAACAGAATTACCAAACTCTCTCAGATTTCTATTAATGTACATCCCAATGCTTATGCATATCTGTGTAATTAATTAATCTTGCAAATTTCAGTCTTAATATTTAATTGAGTGCTAAAATCGCTTATATATTTTATGTACTCTTAGGTGGTTCACTTTCGATCTCTGGATAGACCGAAGGAAGATGACTTTTTCTTGGAGATGTAAGCATGTTGGAACGTATTGGGGAAAATTGTTAAATTTGATACTACTTCAGAAGTATATATGATTATGCTTAGCATTCTGTCCTTAGTCTTATACTTTTCCATATATTAATTTCTAGGTCAAGGCTATATACATATGATGATGTGGTGGAGAAAGTAGCCCAACAACTTGGTTTGGATGATCCATCCAAAGTACGGCTTACACCACACAACTGCTACTCTCAACAACCAAAACCCCAGCCTATTAAATATCGTGGTGTAGAACATTTGTCTGATATGTTAGTTCATTACAATCAGGTAGTTATTGTTAAATTAATCTTAATATTCGTTCTTGAAAAGACAATAGATCTGATTCCTTTTTTCAATGTCAGACATCAGATATATTATACTATGAAGTACTTGACATCCCTCTACCAGAATTACAAGGGTTGAAAACTCTGAAAGTTGCATTTCATCATGCCACTAAGGATGAAGTGAGTATGTTGACCAGATTCTCTTTCATTTTTATGTAAATTTTTCTCGCAACATTTCTGTTTTTTTAAAATATTCTTATCAGGTGGTTATTCATACGATCCGACTTCCAAAGCAGAGCACTGTTGGGGATGTTCTTGATGATCTTAAAACAAAGGTGAAATTGTTAAGCTTTCATTCATTAACTTGCCCACATACACAACACTATGGTCACAAGTTATTGGAAAGAATCCAAGTCCCCCATCGACTAGAGATAAGGATAAAATATAATACTCCCTCTTATCCTTATTATAAGGCAGTTTAAACAAGAATTACCCAGACCAAGCGAAGCATTTAATTCAGTTAAAAAAATACTAATCTATCAATTGTACCCTCAAATTAGTAATATCTTTTCAAATTCTATTCACATTATTCATCAACAAGAAACACAAATACTCATAATCTTTCATAGGGGCATATAAGGAAGAAGAAAAAATTAGTCTCATGGGAATTGTAAAATGCTTTATATTATATAAGTGGATGGAAACCCTCACCCTATGAGCTAGCTTTTGGGGTTTAGTTAGATCCAAACCCACATTCTTAGTATTAAAGTCTATCCTAGATCCATTAATGGGTCATCCACCATATTACCCACGCAACAATCCCAAAAGTGTTGGGGGTGAGGGGGTATATTGGAAAGAATCAAAGTCTCACATTGATTAGAGATAAGGCTAAAATATAATATAGGGTAAACTACTTTTCCTCCATTAATAATATTTTGGACAAAAGTATACTTAATTATTGCCCACATATATCATGCTCACTTTTACGATTGCTCAGGTAGAGTTATCTGATCCTGAAGCTGAACTTCGGTTGCTTGAAGTCTTCTATCACAAAATATACAAGGTATGAAATTACATGCGTTGATGACTTGTGGATTTAATACTGTATTTTGTTATTATTGTTTTAAAAAAAATCATCTGTGAATCTTGATTAAATTTATTATTCAATTATGATCCTGCACTCTGCCTGTGTGTTTTTGCTTGTGCTATTGACTATCACAAAACAACACATTTTTATTATTGAAATCTGTTTTTCACTTCCTGCCTGTGCAGGTCTTTCCTCCCAATGAAAAGATTGAAAACATTAATGATCAATACTGGACATTACGAGCAGAGGAGGTAGGAATCTCTTTCTGTATGTGAGGCTAGATCAAGGGAAATAGCATTTAGTTAGTGTAATGTTGTATTCCTGATTTTAGTTGGTCAAATGCTAAATAACACTTCCTGACTCTTCTAAATATTTAATTATGTTCTATTTTTGTTGTTCAATTCCTCTCACAAAAGAATTGTAATTCTTACATGGCCGGTCATTTAAATGTAATAGATTCCAGAAGAAGAAAAAAATCCTGGTCCTCATGATCGTCTAATTCATGTTTACCATTTTAACAAAGACACAGCTCAAAACCAAATGGTAATTAGTTTTAACTTTTTGCTTATTTTTATTGTGAATTTTTAAAAAATTTTATGTCTTTGATGCTTCATGCTGATATTAATTTATGACAAAAGTATCTGTGTTTTTTTGTCTTTCCTTGAAAATTTGCAGCAAATTCAAAACTTTGGGGATCCTTTTTTTCTGGTTATACATGAAGGTGAAACTCTAGCTGAAATTAAAGTGCGAATACAAAAGAAACTTCAAGTTCCTGATGATGAGTTTGACAAGGTAATTTCTCTTTTACCTGTTTTTTTTTCTTATGTCAATCTTTTTGACTAATTTTGTTTGCTTGATGGTTTCACTGAGAATAGTTTATTATCTGATTTCAGTTCACCTAACTGTTTTTGTTTTTACTATTTCTTATTTGGCCAGTGGAAGTTTGCATTTCTATCACTAGGGCGTCCTGAGTACCTTCAAGATTCTGATGTTGTATCCAGTTGTTTTCAGGTTGAGACTTCATTGTAATTTTAATTCTTGAAAACATATACATCACTATATTCATGTTTGATTTTGTGATTACATTGTACTTGTTTTGGTAATCTTATGATAGAGAAGAGATGTTTATGGTGCTTGGGAGCAATATCTTGGCTTGGAGCATACTGACAATGCTCCTAAAAGATCATATGCCGTTAACCAGGTTAGTGAATTTTCTATCGAGCAAGCTTTCTTAAGTATATATCTGTTTACACCATTCTAAATCACATGGCTTTTGGTTTCAGAATCGCCACACGTTTGAGAAGCCAGTAAAGATTTATAATTAGGAAACTACTATTGATGAGTTCATGGCATGGGATGAATTCCGCATTATTATATTTTATGGGCTTGTGAAGCTGGCAAAAGGAAACTGTATATAGGACTAACGAAATCAGCAAGCAATTCAGGTGGTGTCTGCAGACTTTATGTTAGTTTGTGATATGTAATTCTTTCTGTCAATGGAGTAACATTGCCCACCACAGCGCCTTAAGCTTTTTATATGGAGGTTCTTCAAGTTGAGGTCATTGATCATCATTGCTGAAACTGTATCAGTACATAAGATTTTTGGATTAGTGAGTGTATACAGGGTATAGTTGGTTGACTTTTGTCATTTTTCTTGATTGCTTCCTGATTTTGTCCAGTTAGAAGTGTTAATCCAAGTGAGGGCTGCATAGTGCTGTACCAGAGACAACTTTTTTATGTAATGTATAAGATTTACCAGCCTCTTTCATCATTTCATTGTGTTTGATGAATGTGTTTAGGTTTCCAAGCTATTAAACAAAGCGCTTGGTGTAGATGAGAGGTGTGTTTAAAAAACTAAATGGCAGGTAAATGATTAAACTTTAAAGAAGCAAAAAAGATAATAAGAACGGAAAGATAATGATAAATAAACACCGGAAAACAGTAGTTTACATATAGTAGTTTTCGAATTTAAAATAGGATCAGATTTGCTAAACACCGTCTAGGTGGTTACTGATCACTCTCCCTCAATCCCCAAAATTCCAATTTCTCTCTCTTCACTCATAATTTGAAATTATTTCTTATAAAATATCTAAATAGTAAATTTTAGGTTTAATTGTAATTTGCATTCCCTAATTTTTTAAAATGGCAATTTTCATCCCTCTTTTTAAAGTAAACAATTGGGTCTCCTTATTTTCAAAAACACACAAATTTGGTCCCTCCGTCTATTTTAAAAGGTTGACCGTTAGTTTTAATGTTGATTTTATTTGGGGAGACAGATGTGTTTATTGCAAATCCATCGGTCAAGGCAAGGTGAGGCAAGGAGAGTTGAGTTTGTTTCAAACTCAACAGCTTGGATATTTGGTAAGGGTGGGATATTTGATGAAGCTGGGACAAGTGTTGGGGTGGGTTGTATAGGGATAGGCCGAGGCCTTATGGTGGGAATAGGGGGTAGGGTTGTGGGTATAGTTCCAAGTGTGAAAGGGATGCATAAAATCTGAGTAAAGGGGAACTTATTTTCATTAAAGATAACATTTGTTGAGACATAGATTCTGACTTTAGGTGAAAGACACTTTTAACCTTTATAGGCAATAGAGTAGCCCAGAAAAACGCATTTTTGAGACCTAAATTGAAATTTGTTTTTGTTATAAGGTCTCAAGAGGGAAAAACATGCACATCCAAAAACCTTGAGAAAGGAATAGAGGGGCTACTATTTGAACAATTTGACGAAAAGGACTTCAAAATTAATTGAGGAGGAAGGAAGTCTATTGATGAGGTAGACACATGTGAGAAAAGCATGGTCCCAATATGTGAGGGATTGGATGCTTTAGCTAGGAGTGTGAGACCTAGATCTACCATATGCCTATGTTTCCTTTCCACAACACGATTTTGGTGATGGGTGTAAGGACAAATGACTCCACGAGCAATGCCTAATTCACTTAGGAAGGCTGTAAAGGGACGGAATTATCTTCCCCAGTCTGTTTGGACAAATTTAATAGGAAAATTAAATTTCTTTTCAACCATTAGGCGAAACTGTTTGAAAACATTAAGTGACTCAGACTTTGTTTTTAGAAGAAACAACTAGGTGAACCTAGTGAAAGCATCTACAAATGTAATATAATAATTGTAACCATTATGAGAAGTGAAAGGTGTTGGACCCATAAATCATTGAAAAAAAGCTCAAAAGGTTAAGAGTAAACAATAGTAGAGAGATGAGAAGGTAAGCGGTGTGCTTTACCAAGACAACAAGAAATGCAAAATTCATTTTTTGTTTTATTCATAATGGGTATATTACAAGATTGCAACACAATTTTTTGTACATTAGAACTAGGATGTCTAGGATGTCCTAATCTAGAGTGCTAAGTGCTGAAAGAAATACTATTTACAAATGGAAAAGCTAAACTATTAGGAACTGCAAGCTTTGAGGAAAAAACCTTAGCAGTAGAGAGTAGATTAGGGATTTTGTAAAGTCCATCAGACCCTAGACGCCCTTTGAGCAAAACTTGAGTAGTGCCCTGACATTTAACCAAACAAACTTTAGCATGAAACTCAAAATAGACAGAATTATCATTAATGAACTAACTTACACTGAGAAGGTTTTTGGATATTGTAGGCACATGTAATAGGTTTTTCAGAGAAAGATTAACATTAGTGTCTAAGAGTGCAGGAAAAGTAGTAGAGCCAATAGAGGTAATGGGCAAACCTTGGCCATTGCCAATGATGACCTAGTCGGGTCCCTCAAAAGGTGCACACTGCCTAATATTCTCAACATTAGAAGTCACATGGTGGGAGGCACTAGAGTCTGGATACCACATCATGTTGCAAGTTCCAGCAACCATAGCTTGTGGTTGAGGTGTAGGTTAGGCTTGGTATTGGACAAGGGCAGGGTAAGGATATATAGGAGGGTAAGGTGAGGGAAATGACATTATTGCAGGGTGTGCAGGTTGGTATTGTGGCTGAGAGGGAAGGTATTGAGGTAAGGGTGGAGGATAAGGAGTGTGAGGTGGGGTAGTAGGGACATTATAATAGGGTATAGGTTGGGAATATTGTGGGTGAGATTGAGGTGGGGGATATTGGCCAGGAGGATACATTGATGGATAGCCAAATTGTTGAGAAGGTTTATGCTAGCAAACAAAGACATCGTGGCCAAACTTATCTATGGTGAACGGAGAAGCTCTACTACTGATTAGAGAAAGAGAAGAATCATACTCTTTAGACATAGTCTCTGATTATGTCGATATGTTCTCTAATCGAGATATGATCTCCTATCGTAGTAAGAGAGCTTACGAGAGTGTTGATTGTAGCGAGGAACGAAGAAACTGTGTGACCTTCAAAGGTTAGGGCTCGCAGCTTAGTGCACAATTGACTCGACTTAGCTGTCATGTTTTCATGGAACTAATTGTTAACTTGATCCCACAGTAACCACGAGTTCGAACAGTCAAAAAGTTTGTGTAGAACCGGACTAGAGATCATTGATTGGAGCCATGCAAGAAGAAGCTGGTCTTGCATGTCCCAAGTGACAAACTCACTACTCTAACTATAATTTTAACCACCTGACTAGCAAGTGTTAGGATCAGTCGAGTAATCAATCAAAAGGGGGGGGGGGGGTGAATTGATTTAACGTAAAGTAACAGATTCTTTTCTTTAAAAGGATTTTTCACCACCGCTCTTGAGGTTTTAATAAAAGAGTTTTCAGAGAATGTTACATTGATTGGATAAACCAGAAAAAACAACCTCAGCATAAGATAGAAATGATTTAGAACAAATTATTTTGATAAAGATCAAAAACTAAATTGACAAAGATTAAGGATAGAGAGATTGAGTTTATTGATTTATACTGGTTCGATCAACCACCGATCTACATCCAGTTCTCCATTTCACCAAGGGGTTCCACTATGAATTTAATTACATACACCATGCACACACAATTCACAACAAATCCTGATTTCACAACCTGAAATAGGAACCTAGAAGATTGAATGTGAAAACACCATTCACTATCCAATTTCTAAATACAATACTAACAAACAAAATTAGAAATAATCATCTAATTTCAACACAACATTTAGGAACGAAATTCCCACAATGCTAATCAAACAGGATCAATGAAAAAGATTAAAGAACAAAAACACCTTAATGTGCTAATATAGCAAGGTATGAGATCAGTTCAAGAAACTCCAATATGAGCAAATTTAGCAATCAAGAACAAATGTTGAATCACCTCAATTCATGAAAGAATAAGAGAGGGATATAGCTATATAGGCTCAGAGGTTCAATCTCAATAGGGTATAGCAGTAAAAACAATATTGAGTTTTTTTGAAACTCAAGAGATTAGAGAATGTGTAGAAGAAAGAAGAGAATGTTCAAAGCAATATCAAATCTGAAAATCAAATCAAAGATTTTGATTTTGACAATAGAAGAAGTGAAAAGATATTGTAACTGTTTGTTGTTCTGCACAGAATGATATGGATCCAAATATATGGCATGGGTAAAAAAGATTCGGAGTTAGTTAGACAAAGAATGAGTCTTGGAGATCTTTAAAAATTATCGTTATACCAGATATAATCGATTTCAACAAGGTATAATCGATTATCCCGTGTATCAAAATATGATTTACACTTATTGTCAGTTGTTGTAATTGATTGCAAACAAGACAAAGCCAATTCTGAATATTAGAGATCATCTGGTAATCGATTGCCATAGGATGGTAATTGATTGCAAATGAAACAGAGCAATTTTTGAACCTCAGAGATTGTCTTGTAATCGATTACAGCTCGATGGTAATCGATTGTAATGGATACAAGGCAATATCTGAACTCTGAAATTAACATTATAATCGATTGCAATGGTTGGTAATTGATTAACCTGATACTAGAGATGGTTTCAAAACTGATTAAGCCATCTGGTAATCGATTCCTACAACTTGTAATCGATTGCAATTACTCAGAATTAGTTCCTAAGAAGTAAATCATTTGTGATGCTAGAGATAATAGAAAATATGAAAAATCAAACATCAAACAAGAATGATATGGCTTAGTCTATAACAAACAATACAATGCCATCATCCATACATGTTATGGCATAAAATAGAAAACTCTAGATTAAGAGAACGGAGAAGACTTAAGGTATGAAGATACCAAAAATCTAAATGAAGAGGCGAGGCGTCAATCTTCAGCAGGGGTTAAACTAACAATACATAGGTAAAGCTATACTAAATTGGAGAGTAAAGATACTTCTAATATCTTTCATACATTCTTTGAAAAGAAATAAAATGACACCTCAAAAAGGGCACAGAATTTAGTATTTGTTCATAGCAATCTATGTCTTCTTTCATGAAACTCCTCAAAATACAAAGAAGAGACATCTAAAATGTAGGATATTGCATGGGATGACTTTTCACTTGATGACAATGAAATTCTTGAGATTGCTAATTTATTTCTTGATGAATAAGAGTTATAAGCTATATTTTCAATGACGATAACCAAGCGGCATAGATTTAATATTTTTTTTCTTCTTTTTACAAGACTATTTATCACGATGATTTCTCTTGATTTTTTGAATTACGAAATATGATGCCTCTTATTACTTTTTATTAGACTTATTATCATATGGATATATAAATTTATTACATACACACACACATATATGTCCCCATATCCTATATTTTTTAATTTGGCCGTGTCCTCGTGCTTCATAGATGGAGAATTTAAAGTCAAGAAAGTAAATTTTAAAGGGATTTAAAATTTCTAATCATAAAATTTAAGTTTAATTGTAATTTTTATTCCCTAATTTTTTGAAATGGTGATTTTTATTCCCTATTTTTTAAGTGAACAATTGAGTCCCTCTAGTTTCAAAAACGTACAAATTTGTCTCTTTCATCTATTTTAAAAGGTTGACCGTTAATATGTTAATATTGACTCTGTTATTTAATTTTTAGAATTAACCGTAATTACCAATAATTTTTTGAATTATAAATAATGGCCAAAGATTCTTCTCCCTTCACCCTTTTGCCTAAAACCTTAAATTTTTTCCCTTCTTGAAACACTTCTCCTCTGACCCAACCTCTCCATTGTCCTCTCTTCTTCACCTTTGCACTTGATCTCCTCCGCCCTCCCTCCGTGGTCTCCCTTCGCGCCACCTCCTCTCGCGACTGCCGCAGGCCACTCTACGTGCGACCGTTGCTTGCCCCATCTGTGCGCGACCTCTGCTCGCAACCGCCGCTCGACCCATCTGTGCGACCTCCATTCGCGACTGTATTGGAGGTGTTCTTGCTGTTTCTTGTGCATTTGGTGATAGACTCCTGAAGCAATATGTCTTTGTTGATCCAGAAATTTAGGTGTGTGTATTATGTTTGGTGACGTCCATTCTTGAGTATTTTATATAGTAATAGATTACTGTGCTCGTATTGGATGCATATGGTTCACATTGTGTGCTTACTAGATGATATTCAACAATCTAATTTATATTTAAATATTGATTAAAAGTGAGCCAAAGGCATATTGTACTTAAAAAATGAATAATATAGAACCTTTGAATTTTCTGCAAAATGAAGAGTAGCAGAGGACTTGCATGAATACACATTGACCATGCACTCCTTTGTGATTGTTTGCACATTAGTCTATCAATGTCTTGAAATCTTCACAACCTATGTCAATGAAACAGTATGATGAAGCTGTAAATCTTGACAACTAATCTTGACAAGTAACCTTGTACAGTAGCATTTTAGAGTTTCTTTTAGTTAAACACCTGTATGTCATGCACAAACAAATCTTCTCTATTTGTTGATGTGCCCTTAAATCTTTTTTTTGTCTCTTTCTTTTATATATTTTTAACTTACAAATAATATGTTTGTCATTTTGCAGGAAGAAAAAGTTGACATCTCCCTTGAGTTTCTTATTTTGGCCAATGATGGACTATGGGATGTTGTCACAAATGAGGTATTGATGTTCATTTCTTCCTTCTCATTGATGACTAAAAGAAGGATGAAAATGGAGCAAAAATGATAAAACAAACTCAAACTCAAACTCATGTAAAATGCTTCAAGAAGTGTTGTTATTTTTCCTACTCACCTAAGTTTTGAAGGTATCTTCAGGAAGCCTGTTGCTATGATTAAACCAATTGAGGATTTTGAGGAGGCATCAAAGAGAGGTAGTGCGACAATATCACATGTGTTGCTGTTCGTTTCATAATGAACCAAGGTGGATCCAAAGAGGTAGCAGTAGCTTCTTATCATAATAGTAGTAGCTCCGATGGGGGTAAGAATCCTTCAATAGTAGGTTTGAGTGACAGGTGATTTGTGTGGATCCAAAGATACTGCTGAGACTGTCAAAATCGGTTTTATAGTTGTGTTGTACTATTATCATGCAAGAATGGAAATAAAATTCCAACTCGTTATGTATGGTCCTCTCTCTTGCATATAAAAAGTGTTATTCATTTTCTCACTTCCTAGGAAATGTGTGGCCAGAGTTCTAATTGTTGTACCTAACTGCTGCATGTAAACGTGGTTCTTTTAGTCCCATACTTTATTTTCTTAGGGTTAGTAATTTCACTATTATTTTTCAATGTGAAGAAGATGAACAATTCTCTCTCCTTAAACAGTAGCACACGGAATAGAGGAAAAACAACCATTCTCTCCCCTTTAGAAGATCAGTAACACGAAACAGAAGAAGAAGAACGTTTTCTTTTTGGCTCACTTAATTATAAGGATAATTACGGGATTTTAAATAAATCAATTAAAATTAAATATAAGTTCATTTAAAAAACTAACAGCAACTTAACACTGTTAAAACAGAAGTGCTAAAGTAATGGTAAAAAAATGAGGAAGTGCATGTGTAATTGAAGTAAATCTCAGGGGTGTTGTTATAATTTGCTTAAAAATGAAATAAAAATATAATTAAGTCAAATATTTATTACTAATTGTATGTATAAAACTAAAATATGATCTACTAATAAAATAAAATTAAATAAATATTAACTTAAAAACTTATTTTTTTTTATAATTTTTTCTTTATTAATATTTTATTATATATATATATATATATATATATATATATGTATATAAGGAAAGGGGAGGAGAGGACTAAAGCCCTTGCTTGCCCCCTTAAATCCGTCCTTATCTATAAACTAACATGAGACTTTTTAGTGTGTTTTGTCATACTCACATTTTTTAAATTTTTTTTCAAAAGGTCACTTATCTAATAATTATTCCAAGTCAAATACATTTAACTGATGAGTTCTTCAATAATATATAATATATGTATTTTATTGATACAGGTGATATTAATTAATCTCTTTAAATTGGATGAGAGGAAGTATAATTTTATTAAACGTTTTAAAAAGGAAAGTATATAATTACGATGGAGGTAAATTTAGCAATTACCTGTTTGATATGATGTGTCAATTGGCGGCTCAAAAAGGAAAGTAATAATTACGATGGGAAGTAAATATAACGATTACATGTTTGATATGATGTGTCAATTGGGCGGCTCTCGGTCTTTGCTCAGAAACTAGAAAGGCAAGTGTGAAAATATCTTCTCCTTAAAAGAAAAAAAAAACAACTGTTTCATCTTCCCATAAACCCGCGGGAAATTACTGTTAACTGTTTGGTCGGCTTTCCGAGTTGAGAACACACGTGACACCCGACGCCACCTCTTTATTCAATTCAATGTTAATGAAGTCCTTATTCAAACACTAGTAAAAGCCATCATCATCAGCTTTGAACCCAACTCAACTCCGAATTTTTCTTCTCTTTCCTCTTCACCAGGTCAACCCCATTCGATGGAACCATTCGGATTGGTATTCCTCCTTCTCCTTCCGCCGTTGCTGTTCTCCGGCGCAGAATCGGCGTGCAAGCAGGGTTGTCCAGTGGCACTAGCCTCCTACTACCTATGGGCGGGCTCCAACCTCACCTACATAACCGAGATCATGGGCTCTACCACCCTACTCACAAGCCCCGACGACATAGTCAACTACAACAAGGACACCGTGGCCAACAAGGACATCATCATCGCCGACGAAAGGGTCAACGTCCCCTTCCCCTGCGACTGCATCGAGGACCAGTTTCTTGGTCACACGTTTAAGTACGAGGTTCAGTCTCAGGACACCTACGAGTTTGTAGCCAAGACCGTGTTTTCTAACCTCACCGATGTTGCCTGGTTGAGGAGGTTCAATTCCTATCTGCCCGACAACATTCCCGACACGGGAACGCTCAATGTCACGGTTAATTGCTCTTGTGGGAATACTGATGTTGCCAATTATGGCTTGTTCGTCACGTTCCCTCTTCGGACCGGGGATACTCTCGGGACTGTGGCTAATCATGTCGGGCTTGACTCAGCCTTGCTTCAGAGCTACAATCCTGGTGTCAATTTCAATCAGGGGACTGGACTCGTTTATGTTCCCGGAAAAGGTCATTTTTTGTTTCTTCCCATGTTTATGATTTTGCTGTGGTGGTGGACTGTCTGTTAAATTGAGAGGTTGATTTTGTCGCAATCCTAAAAAATTGCGGTCATGGAGACTGTTGCTGCAACGGAGTATTTCTTAAATTGCAGTTGTGGGACTGATTTCCTTGATATAGGGGAAATTTTTGGATAAATGGAGCTGATTCAGCAGTCACAATTGTGGGTGTTGAGACCCCTCAAATGTTGATGTTGTGTCTGTGGACCGTATTTTAAAACATCTTATGGGTGTTTTAAAGGGTGTTGGTACTGGCTTGGTTTTGATTTTTTGAATGTGGGACTGATTGTGTTGTAGTTTGGATGCTTTGTTATGTTGTGTCCGTTCTGGTGATTTTGGCGGGGTTCTGTACTTGGTTATTGAGTTAGTTTTGTTTGTGTTAAAGGGTGTTGGTACTTTGGTTCTAATTTTGAGGGTTTAGGATGTCGAACATGTGTTTAGATATGCTAAGTCTTAGAAATTGAGTTTTGGCCTAACTTACCTTCAATAACTAGCTCATGAAGTAAGGGTTGCTCCTCACTTATATGGACTATTTTGGTCGCATCAATAGTCAATGTGGGATTTCTAACACACTCCTCATGATAAGAACATCTCGAGCATAGTTTGCAGTACTAGACATCTACAGGTGGTTTGATAATGACTCAATAATGGGAGGCCCAACAGGCCTAACAACAACTACTAGGATAGGCTCTGATTTGTTTTAGAATTTAGGTTTAGTGTATATAATTGGGGGATAACCCTTACCTCATATGTTAGCTTTTTTGAGTTTGAGTTAGGTCCAAACCCAAATTCTAAGACTAAGTATGGATGCTTTGTTAAAGAACTGTTTGCTCTGAATGGGCTTGTTTGCATGCTAGTTTGGATATGGAATTTGTTTGTGGCTTGGTTTATTTTCCCAGGAAAGGTGCTTCTTTCTGATATTCTTTGTTGATTTGTTTTGTGGTAAGAATTCATGGGTGCTCTTTACTTGGTTAGGTTTTAAATTGTAGTTACAGTTACAGCTATTGAAATTGTGCAAAATTGCTGACAAATGCAGCTATAATTGCTGATGCATAATGGTTGCAGAAACCTCCAAAATCAAGATTATTGTGGCTGTGGCAACAATTACTGTTTGGGATAGCAATTTAAAACCTTGCTTGTTTATTGAATTAGTTTTCCTTGTTTGCTAAAGGGGGTGTTGGTTTTAATTATGTTTCAATGAGGGTTTGAATGTGAAGCTTCTTTATGTGCTAGTTTGGATACTTTATTATATATGTAATGATTATGTGTTCCCCTCAGATCATAACTGAATGATGTTGAAGGGTTTGATAATGATCTCCTACTTGTTTACACTTGAGGAAATGGTGCCTAATTATGATTCACCTAGGTTTTAGGAGCAGGCCTTGATGTTGATGTTCTTTCCTTTTGCTTATCCTTGGAAGTTGAACTAAAATTAGAAGTCTTGTAACTTGCTATCTAATTAAATTAAGGCTTGTAACATAGATTTTGTCTGACAACTTGAATGAAGCATCTATTACTTAAATAGTAACTATTTCTGATTGGATGTTTCTTACAAGTGGATTACGTTGTTAAAATTCACTCAAGCTGGATGCCTAACAAACATCATATGTATAGCTCAATCTTTGAACGTGTTCCATGTACTTAAAATTTCAATATATGTCTGTAACTTTTATCTTTTCAATTTTTTTCCAGATCAAAATGGTAGCTTTGTGTTTTTGTTGTCCAGGTAATGCTACTTTGTTTGCAATCTGCTCATATGATTGCATTACTTTTCAATCTCCAACAAATTTGCTAAAGCCAATGACTATCGTTTCATTTTTTTCTGCAGTTCAGGAGGTTTGACTTTCTTCTCAGAAAATTGGTCATGCAATGTTTTTGTTTGATATTCATTTTAAACCTATGGCCAGCATATATTAAAAGCAGAAGGATTATGCTCTACTTTAGCTCATATGTTTTTACTTCTATTTAAGCAGGTCTTGCTGGTGGGGCTATTGCAGGAATAGCTATTGGAGTTGTGGCAGGTCTTCTGTTATTGGGAGTTTGTATATATGTTGGATATTTCCGGAAGAAGAAGATACAGAGGAAGGAACTTCTTCCGCAAGATTCCAGTGCACTTTTTGCTCAAGATGGGAAGGGTATATCCATTTCTACTTATACTCCTTCCAACATCTCCCTCTTCGTAACCCTTTTAGGTTTGAGTGAATAATACAGTGCGGAAAAGTACACCTGAATTTACAGTTCTCCCATGGTCCTATTGTGTACACTGTACAAGATCTAACTGAAATAATGTCTTTCTCTCTTTAGCTAAAGATTACATATCTCAGTTCTAATAAAATCCAAGTAGAAAAAATTAACTGTTTGTTGTTTGGTTATGTTGGCATCGTTGTTGTTGTTTTTCTTACTAGAAAATAGTGTGAAACAAACAGAAAACTCATAGAGTAATAATGAATCTGGATTTTTCAATTCCTATCTTTGTTATACTTGTTCTAAATGGTTACTTTTGAATTTGAAAACAATTATTGTGAATTTGAGATCCTCTTGCTCTTTACTTGCACAACAATATCAACAACAACAACAACCATGCCTTATACCATTAGTAGCAACCAACTACATGGATCAAATGATGCCATTATGCATTACCAAATTCCAATTTTTCAGAAAATCCAGATAGATAAATCTAGTTTAATGGTTCTCCTAATTTTTTCATGGAACTTCAATCTACCAGTTTAGTTGGATTATCTTCCATTTGAGTTACTTGTCCCACTGGATTCTCTTTTAGTCTTGTCCTGACTTGGTGACCACATCTTGGAGTCTGTAATATTATTCTCAATAGGTGCTACCTACTCTGACTTTCACCCAAGTACATCTGTTCCTCTTCTTTTCCTGTTTCAATGATCACGCACTACAATCTGATCTCTGCTACTCTTTTTTTGCTCTTGTTGGAACTCTGCCCAACATTCAGTGCCTCTATCTCTTGCATGTTCTAAAATATCTAAGTAAATGATTTGGTGCTTCATTTTTTCAGAAGAAACTTCTCGTAGTAGTGCAAATCAAACTTCTGGACCTGGTGGTCCTGCCGTCATCACAGGCATAACAGTGGACAAATCAGTGGAGTTTTCATATGAGGAACTGGCAAACACCACGGATAACTTTAGTCTGGCTAATAAAATTGGTCAAGGTGGTTTTGGGTCTGTCTATTATGCGGAGCTGAGGGGAGAGGTTAGTAATCACATTTATTACTGCCTATTATTAGAAGCTTTTCTAAAGAAAAGTTTCATTTTGTTATTTCTTTAAGAAGTTTGTCATTGTTGAGTTATCAAGGTTTTGATTTTTTTTACTGATTGTCAGTTGATCGAAGACAAATTGAAATAGAAGATTATAGAATAACTTTATAGATACTATGTGACTATTGAATAAATTGGAACCAGCATAAAGGAGAAAATGAAAAGGAAACATAGTGCTACAGAAAAATGCTATACACCAATTATCATTGGACCAAGAATATTAGTCAAGTTACAAAGAGAGGTTGTATCTCCCTTTATACACTAAAGGGTGAACTAACAAAGGTACAGTGAAACAGAAAAAGGGAAAAAGAAGGGCTTTGGGCCCAATACAAAATAATCCTAACTAATTACAACAAATAAAATCTAAACCAATTAATATCACCTAATTATGAGTCTAATACCCCCCACAAGCTAAGGAGTGGATGGTCATCACTCTTAGCTTGGAAACTAATGTCTGAAATTGCTCTTTATCAAGAGCCTTAGTGAGGAGATCAGCAAGTTGGTCAAGAGTTGAAATAGGTAGCAAGTGAAATAACTTAGCTTGTAATTTTTCTCGAACAATATGACAATCTATAGCAATATGCTTTGTTCTTTCATGAAAAGAGGGGTTAGTAGCAATGTGAATGGCAGATTGGTTATCATAAAACAGAAGAGCAGGATGAATGAATGAAATTTTGAGTTCAAGGAGAAGAGAAGTTAACCATTGGATCTCATACATGGTGGATGCCAAGGTGCGATGCTTTGCTTCAGAGGAGCTTCTGGAAACTGTGCTCTACTTCTTTGAGCGCCATGATACCAAAGATTTCCCAAGAAAGATGTAATATCCAATGGTGGATTTGCGAGTGTCCACACAGCTGGTCCAGTTAGAATCTGAAAAGGCCTTAAGTTGCAAAAAAGAATTATTAGTAAAAAACAAACCATGTGCAGGATGTGATTTTATATATCGAAGAACTCTATTGGCAACTTGTTGGTGGGTAATGGTGGGATGGCTCATGAATTGGCTGAGTTGCTGGACAGCAAATGTAATGTCAGGCCTAGTGTTGGTAAGGTAAATGAGACGGCCTATAAGTCTTCTATAAGAAGAGGTATCATCATCATCTAAAGGGGGACCATTAATTTTATGAAGTTTGAGTTTACGGGCCATAGGGGTGACTGCAGGTTTGCATCCTAAAAGACTAGTGTCAGATAGAATTTCTATGGCATATTTACGTTAACATATATATATATGCCTTTGGTAGATCTAGAAATTTCAAAGCCTAAGAAGTATTTAAGGGTTCCAAGGTCACAGGTTTTGAATTATTAATTTAGGGCTGTTTTGGTAGAGGTAATTAAATGAATGTCATTTCTTGCAATGATAAGGTCATCAACATAGACAAGGATGATAATAACAGATTTATTGTGATGCTGAAAAAATAAAGAATAATCAAAAGAAGATTGACTAAAACCTTGTTTAATGAGAAAAGAAGAAAGTTGAGCAAACCATTGTCTACTAGACTATTTTAGCCCATAGATAGATTTGTTTAACTTACAAACTTCATTAGGTTGAGAAGCTGTAATTATAGGAGGAAGATCCATATATATATCCTCATCTAGTTTTCCATGTAAAAATGCATTATGTACATCTAATTGTTGAAGAAACCAGTTTTCAGACACAGCAATAGCAATGAGCATGCGAATAGTATTTAATTTTGCAACGAGAGAAAAGGTAGCAAAAAAATCAATACCTTCCGTTTGGCTAAAACCTTTGGCAACAAGCCTAGCTTTATACCTTTCTAATGACCCATCAGCTTTTAAGTTTAACTTTGTAAACCCATTTGCAACCAATGGATTTCTTACCTACAGGGAAAGACACTAAAGTCCATGTGTTGTTTTTAGTAAGGACAGAAATTTCATTTTTCATGGCTTCAATCCATGCTTCAAATTTTATAGCTTGTTTATATGTGGTAGGTTCTTCTATGGTGGATATACTGAGGGTGTAGTTTCTATGGTCAGAGGAAAGGTTGTGGTATCCGAGGTATGAGGATAAGGGATAAGGAGTGGTCATTAAACTATGATAAGAGATGGCAATATGAGAGTTGGTGAGGTGGGCAATGTTCCAGTGGAAATCGCAAAGATAGGAGGGATTGGTTTTGATTCTAGTGGATCTTCTAAGTTTATTTTCAATTTTAGTAGACTGCAAATTTTCTGTTTCAGGTTTAGTTTGGTTTTTAGATTCAGTATTGGGAATGTAGTTGTTAATGGAGAAAGGGATGGTATGGGTGGTGGTTTGAGGGGTGTTGTCAGTGTTTTTATTTTGGGTGGGTTCATTGGTGATAGGTGGTTTATAGGGAAAAGTAATTTCATAAAACACAATAGAATGTAACCTTTGATGCCAGGTTTATATCCCAAAAAGACACATTTTCTAGTACGGGAATCTAATTTAGATCTATTGTGAGTGAGGGTAGATGCATAAGAGAGGCAGCCAAACACTTTTAAGTCAATGAGGGTGGGGGGTTTGTTGTAAAGCATTTTAAAGGGGGGTTTATAGTTATGAATGATAGTAGGCAATTTGTTTATGATTTATGATAAAGACAACATGACAAACAACATATGACCAAAAAATTTTAGGGAGATTGGAATGAAAAAGGATAGCACGAGTGATTTCAAGTATGTGTCTATGTTTTCTTTCAACTTTAGAATTCTGTTGAGGGGTTTCAACACAAGTTTTGGTATAAAATTCCATGTTCAGAATAAAAGGCAAGGATATTAAATTCCTGTCCATTATATGAACGAATGGTTTTTATTTTCATGTTGTGATGATTAAAAATGTGGGTAATAAATCTATTGATGCATTGCCTAGTTTCAACTTTAGATTTCAAAAGGTAAATCCAAGTATGCCTACTAAAATCATCAACTATAGTAAGAAAATATTTATAACCTTGAAAAGAAATGACATTTAGAGGACCCCAAATGTCTATGTGTATCAAATCAAATACAGCAGAGGATTTAGTAATGCTATTGGAAAAAGGGAGTTTGGTATGTTTAGCAAAGTGACAACAATCACAAATGATGTTATTATTGATATTCACATAAGGAAAATTTTTACAATTATTTGGCTAACAGTAGGGGAAGGGTGACCTAATCTAAGGTGCCAGATGTCAAAAGAAGTGGAAATAGTGTTCAGAGTTTTGTGTTTAAAGATATACTGGTGGGGTAAAATGTAAAGACCAGTGTGGTTGTCAGAAGTTCCAATAGTCTTCGATGATTGGATTTCCTGAATCACACGGTTGTTAGCAAAAAAAGTTTGAAATCAGAAAATTTAGATAAGTGTTGAACAGATATGAGATTAAAATGGAATTTAGGTATGTGTAAAACATCAAAGAGAGTAATGTATTCAGAAATATGCATAGTACCAGAGTAATAAACAGTGATTCCATTTGACAGTTTAATAGAGGTAGGGGAAATGGGTTGGTAAGTTGGAAAAAGTAATTTGTTGGGGGAAACATGCACAGTGGAACCAGTGTCAAGAATCCAATGTATTTGAGGGATAGAAGTGTTAGTACCTGGTTGGATGACATTAGAAATCATATGATTGGTAGGGGTTTCATTTTTAATGGGTTTGTTCTATATATTGATGGGGGTGTGATTCTAGGTTTTGGATTCTTTGAGTAATTGAATGAGATGGTTGTAGTTAGCAGTGGTGAGTTAGATTTGAGAATTGGTGTTTTCAGTTTTATCAGGTATGGTGGTGGTAGTGGCTGTGGTTTCAGAATTTGGCTTTGGGTCTAGGGGTGTATCCGGGTGGGAAACCATGCTTGAGATAGCATGTTTCAACGGTATGGTAAAGGCGACCACAATGGGTACACTATTTGGTATTAGAACCACGTCCACGGTCTTTGCCATGAGGGGAATTGCCTCTTCCATGAAAATTAGGGTTTTACGAAGGATGGATTCCAGTGGGTGTTGGCAAAGCAATGAAATTGGAGGATTCTCCACCAGTAGGGTCAATGAATTTTCTCTCTTGTTGAGATATCATGGCAAACACTTTGTTTATGGATGGGAGTGGGTCATAAAGAAGGATTTGGGCTTTTAAGGTTTGGAAGTAATCGTTTAGGCCTTTTAGGAAGCAAATCACATATTCGTTTTCTCTAAAAAATTTCATTTTATGGGTTAGGTTGCAAGAACACGAAGAATTGCAAGTACAAGACGAGGTAGGTCTAAGGGATTCTAGTTCTTCCCAAAGGGTTTTCATATCAGTAAAGTACACAAAAATAGACCTATCTCCCTGTCTAATAGATTTTAATTCTTGAAGGAGGTTAGAGATTCTTAAGTGATTACCTTTGGAGAATCCCTCTTTGAGGTCAATCCAAATAGTGCGTACATTGTCGATATACACCGTGCTCTGCACAATGTGCGTTGAGAGAGTTCGAGAAATCCATGACACCACAATTGTTGTGCATCGCTCCCATGCTTCATAGATTGTGTCAATGGTGGCCAGAGTAGGGATCAATCCGATGAACTTGTGTTTATTTTTTGCAAGGAGGGCATGTCGCATAGCACGACTCCATGAGTGGTAATTGTCTCCGGTTAGAGATGGGTGGACGAGGATGGCTCCTGGGTTTTCTCCAGGGTGGAGATAATAGGGGCTGCTAGGGTTTTGGGTTGGGTCAGGAGGTGGTGACGTTGGGGTTGTTGCCGCCATGAATGGAAAGGGGAAAAAAGAACGCTACACCGCGAGGATCACGTCGTGAAGAAGAAGGGTGTGACGCACAGGTGAACAGTGCATTGGTGGGAGGGGAAGGAGGTGCGCCGGCGCAAGATGATGGGCTGTGCCTTGGCTGCGAAGGGTTTGGTCGTGGAGGTGAATGGTGGTGTGGCGGCAAAAAGAAGAGTAGTGTCGCTGAGAGAGATTTAGGATTAGGAGAAGGAGAAGAGAGGCTGAGCAAAAAGAGGAATGGGGCTGAAAATTAAGAATGGGTGTTTGTGGCCCAAAGAATAGAAACAAACTAATTTTTCTCATTTGATACCATATTGAATAAATTGGAACCAACATAAAGGAGAAAATGAGAAGGAAACATAGTGTCACAGAAAAATGCTATACATCAATTATCATTGGACCAAGAATATTAGTCTGAAACATTGAATGAAAAGGAAAGAGGAGAGGCTAAAAACCTTGATAATTATTGATTGATCACAATTTAGATCAGTATATTTGTCTCATAGTATTGGGACTGGAGATGACAATATATGCTCGACAAATATGTATGGGGGAATGTCATCCTTCTAAATGTCATTTCTTGGTTGTTTGAAATACATTATTTTCTTGTTGACATCCTTTCATATGAGGAAGCATTGGCAATTGATTCTATTGAGAAAATGAATCAATATCTATTTTATTATACTTTATTAGAGTTTATGGTAGAATTTCTAATGTTATGTTATTACAAGTTTATGTTTTATTAGCAATTATTTTCAGTTGATGAATTAGTTGTATTTAAAGATTGACACAATATGAAATAAACATCAAAGTTTCTGCCTTGATTTTTTAGTGTGTTTTATGCAATTTCTTTTAATTTCCAACAAATTGGTAATCAAGAGCTAAATTGTTCTTGAGGGACCTGGTAAGGAGAGAGTTCACTAAACACTAAACAGCTATCCTGAGAGTAAAAAATGCAGTTTGATAACTTAGCCAATAAATTGCCAATTTTTTAGAGTGAGAATTATCACTTATGGGCAATCAGAATGGGGGCTTATCTTGATGCTGGTGATCTTTGGGAGGTTGTTGAAGAGGATTATGAGATTGATCCATTATTGGACAATCCAACGATTGCACAAATGAGGACTCATAAGGAAAGAAAACATTGAAAATCGAAGGCAAAGTCCCTTCTATTTTTTGCTGTTTTTGAAGCAATCTTTACCGGGAATTGTGACTTTGAAGTCAGCAAAGGCCATTTGGGATTTTCTCAAACAGGAGTATGAAGGAAATGAGAAAATCAAAGGGATGCAAGTGCTGAATTTGATCCGGGAGTTTGAGATGCAACAAATGAAGGAGTTAGAAACAATCAAGGAGTATTCTGACAGACTTCTAAGCCTTGTTAACAAGGTGAGGTTGCTTGGAAGTGATTTTTTTGATACAAGGATAGTTCAAAAAATTCTTGTAACTATTCTTGAGAGGTTTGAATCCACTATATCATCTCTAGAAAATTCTAAAGATTTGTCACAAAATACGTTGGCATAATTGGTGTATGCTTTACAAGCCTAGGAACAAAGAAGATTGATGATTATGGAAGGCTTGCCATCATTAGAAGATCATGTAAGCAGTTGTAATGTGTGTCAATATGGGAAGCAATTTAGACAGCCATTTCCGCACTCAAAATGGAGAGCATCACAGAAGTTACAGTTGATTCATATAGACCATGGAGGACCGCTACCTGAATTATCTTTAAAGGGAAGTCGATATTACATTGCCTTTATTGATGATTTTACTAGAATGTGCTGGATTTATTTCTTGAGATTCAAAACTAAAGTTGTAGGAGTTTTTTGGAGGTTTAAAGCTTGGATTGAAAATCAATCTGATTGCAAAATTCAAGTTTTAAGGTCTGACAATGGGAAAGAATATGTCTCAAATCAATTTAATTCTTTCTGTGAAGAAGCTGGGATTGAGCACCAGCTTACTACCTCTTACACTCCACAACAAAATGGAGTAAGTGAGCGGAAGAATAAAACAATAATGGAGATGGCTAGATGTATGATGCATGAGAAAGGACTTTCGAAGAAATTCTGGGCTGAAGCGGCTAATACAGCCATGTTTCTATTGAACAGACTTCCTACAAAGGCGGTGGAAGGGAAAACTCCTTTTGAAGCATGGTATGGCTATAAACCTTTTATTCAAAACTTAAAAGTTTTTGGCTATATATGTTTTACTTATATTCCAAAAGTGAAAATAGATAAATTAGATAAAAAGGCAAAGGCTGGAATCTTTATTGGCTATAGCACAACTTCAAAAGCTTATAGAGTCTTTCAACCACAAACAGTGGAATTGGGAGAAAGATGAATGGAAGCAAGTTTTTGATTTTTTTATAAAAGATGAAAATGTTGATGATCCGCTTGTTAGAGGAACTAGATTGCTTTTTGACATTTATGAAAGATGTAATGTTGCTGTGTTAGAGCCTAAAAATTTTACAGAAGCAGAGAAGGATCCAAAGTGGATGGTTGCAATGAATGAGGAGCTCAATATGATCGAGAAGAACCAAACTTGGGAATTGGTTTCTAGACCCCAACACAAAAATGTTATTGGTGTTAAATGGGTGTTTAGAACCAAACTCAATGCAAATGGTTCCATTAATAAACACAAAGCTATACTTGTGGTGAAGGGATATGCTCAAGTACTTGGAGATGATATTTCTAAAACATTTGTTCCGGTGGCTCGTCTTGATACGATTAGATTGGTCCTTGCTTTGGCAGCACAAAAAGGTTGGAAGGTGTTTCAGCTAGATGTAAAATCTGCTTTTCTCAATGGTTATTTGTAGGAGGAGATATATGTTGAGCAACCTGAGGGTTTTGCAATTAATGAGCAAGACAAGGTTTATTTGCTGAAAAAAGCCTTGTATGGTTTGAAGCAGGCTCCAAGGGTATGGTACAACAGGATTGATGAGTACTTGCTGAGTATTGGCTTTGAGAAAAGTCTCAGTGAGTCAACTCTTTATGTGAAATGCTTGAATTTTGAGATTTTAATTGTTACTCTCTATGTGGATGATCTTTTGGTAACAAGAAGCAATATTGTGTTTGTTGAGGAGTTCAAGCAAGACATGATGAAGGCCTTTGAAATGACAGGTTGTGGAGAAATGGCTTTCTTTCTTGGAATGAAAGTCAAACAGAATGAAAAAGGAATTTTTATCAGCCAACAAAAATATGCAAAAGAGATTTTGAAGAAATTCCTAATGGAGAACTGTAAAATTGTAAGTACTCCAATGTTTCACAAGATGAAGTTATGCAAGGATGATGGTGTAGAAAAGGTGAATGAATCTGATTTCAGAAGTCTTGTTGGCTGTCTCATGTATCTTACAGCAACAAGACCTGATATTTTGCATGTTGTAGTGTTCTTTCAAGGTTCTTACATTGTGCAAGTGAAGTGCATCTTCAAGCAGCTAAATGTGTGCTAAGATATATCAAAGGAACTCTTGATTATGGTGTTTTTTTTAATTTTAATCAAGAATTTAATCTCCATGGGTTCTTTGATAGTGATTGGGGTGGATCATTGGATGATATGAAAGGTACTTCAGGCTATTGTTTTACACTTGGTTTTGGAGTGTTTTCTTGGACTTCAAAGAAGCAAGATATTGTGGCATAGTCAACTGCAAAAGCAGAATTCATTGCTGCTACTGCAGCAGTTAATCAAGCTTTGTGGGTGAGGAAAATTCTTGTTGATCTGAAAATTGCTCAAACAGATTCAAGCAAGGTACTTGTAGATAATCAAGCTGTGATTGCAATTTCAAATAATTCAGTCTTTCATGGGAAGACAAAGCACTTCAATATTAAACTCTATTTTCTTAGAGAAGTTCAAAAGGAAGGAGAAGTTTTGTTGCATTACTGCAAGACACAAGACCAGTTGGCTGACATCTTTATAAAATGGAAGGTTCGAGAATTAGAGAGAGACTTGGAGTTAATAGCTACTGATGCAAGGAGGAGTGTTGAGAAAATGAATCAGTATCTATTTTATTATACTTTATTAGAGTTTATGGTAGAATTTCTAATGTTATGTTGTTACAAGTTTATGTTTTATTGGCATTTTTATTGGACTTTATGGGCTGTTATAGGCTGTTAATGAGTAGCTTTATTAGCAATTATTTTCAGTTGATGAATTAGTTGTATTTAAAGATTGGCACAATATGTAATAAACATAAGAGTTTCAGCCTTCATGTTTTAGTGTGTTTTATGCAATTTCTTTTAATTTCCAACAGCTTCAAATGGTCTAACAATGAGTCAATGATGTATTAGGAGACTTGAACGACTGAACTGGATAAGAGGAAATGAAGGAAATGCAAAAACACTTTGATCAATAGTTTTCCTACCGTTTTGCCTGTTTTACTAAAATACTTTATTCTTTCTTGCTTGAAAATTGAAATTATTGCATAATATTTAACATGTATTTCCTTTGTTCTGAATTGTGACATTGGCATAATGCATATCAGTCATTGAACAAAGCTATATTCTTTCATTGCATAATGCTTGATAATGCTACATGATGGATCCGAGTGTGTTCGTTCTTAAGAGCCATTTATCTCGCTCTTTTTAGAACCAATATACTCATTTTATAAGCCAATAAATTTTGCCCATGCAGAAAGCTGCAATCAAGAAGATGGATATGCAAGCAACAAAAGAATTTCTTGCTGAATTGAAAGTTTTGACACGTGTTCATCATCTTAACCTGGTACTAATCCTTTAAAACTTTAAGCATTTTTAAGTATTACTATTATATTTAATCATGTCAGAAGCAAAAATTTATTCTGACGGGATTTTGAGTGATTTCTATGATGGCATCTAGCTTTAGCTCAGACATAAACTTAGGGTTTGAATTTAGTCATTTTGAGATTACTGTTTAAGACTTTTTAGCGGTGAATGATTTCTCTTGTCTTTTGTTTATATTTGTTATTGTATCCATCTAGGAAAATGATTTAGATTCCCGTGCCTATTCAATTTGCTTTCATTTTCATTTTTTATTTTTTTGCTTAGCCTTAATTTGTTTTCGGCTTAATACACATTTTAGTCACCATGTTATAATTAATTGCCTCAATTTGGTCCTTTTCAATAAGATTTTTTTACACCCCATTTTATTAAAAACACTCCCCTAAAAATATAAAAAATTGAGAGGTGTACTTAATAAAAGAGTGGGTGTAAATAACAAAATTTGGCTGATAATGACCAAATTGGTGCATTTTAAATAACTTAGGGACCAAATTGAAACTTTTTAAAATTTTGGGACCAAATCGAACAATTAATTATAACTTGGGGATTAAAATGTGTATTTAGCCTTTGTTTTCCTTTTAATTTGGTTTCATTCTGTCATAACAATAACAATAGAGTAAATTACATAGATACTTTTTAAGGTTTCATGAAATTATACAAGCACTCTCTGTGTTTTTAACATGTACAAGAACCTCGCATATATTTAATATTTTTCAAATAATTAAGGGGGTTTTGTGTAATGTATAAGTAGTGAGAATGTAGTTTTTTTCCAAACAATTAAGGGGAGTTAGTGTAGGGATAGAAAAAGCATGAGGAGTTTGTGCAATATCACAAAATCTCACGTAGTGTAATTTACTCATAATAATATAAGGAAAAATGTGCTTAATAAAAGATTTTAACAGTAGTTTTCTCAGGAATCTAGATTATCTTGCCTCTACTTCGTGACTTTTTCCTTCTCCCTTATCTTTTCCTTTGTTTTCAAGGTTTCCTCTGTTCTAGCAAGTATTCTATTCTGTTAGCATCTCTCTTTATCATTTTACTATCTAATTTTAGCTATGAATTTAATTTATTTCATTTGCATGTTTCCATTAGCTGAAAAAGGCTTTGTAGCCATGAATCTCTGACTTGAATAACATGAGTGTTGAATATCATTTAATACCTGCAAAGATACTATTTTGATTAAGGATTCAACAAACTCTATGATAGATCTAGTTCAACAGCTAATGGATTGATCTTGGAATCTAAAAATTCAATTAAAACTTGTATGCATAAGATGTTGAAACCAATATACAATGCTCAACAGTTTTTAAACAAAGTTTTTAAGATACCAGCTTTTGAGATATATTCCTGGGAGAACTTCTGTCACATGCTTGGTTATTCCACTTAGATGTCATCTGTTTACAATACACAAAGACACTGGACATGCTTCGTTATACGTAAATTCTTACATCTTGTTTTGTTAAAAAAAAACTCTTGAATCTTGATTACTATGCAGGTGCGGTTGATTGGATATAGTATTGAGGGCTCTCTTTTCCTTGTCTATGAATACATTGAGAATGGAAACTTAAGTCAACATCTGCGTGGTTCAGGTTACATTAACCTATAGTTTAGTTTTAATTTACCTCTGATGTGTTGTAATTGTCCTGAGTTGACAGTGAAGTGATAATGATGCCAGGTAGTAGAGAACCACTGCCATGGGCTACTCGGGTGCAGATTGCTTTGGATTCTGCCAGAGGTCTTGAATATATTCACGAGCATACAGTGCCAGTATACATTCATCGTGACATAAAGTCAGCAAATATATTGATAGACAAAAACTTCCGGGGCAAGGTTGAATATGCTTGAGATCATATCTTATCTTAACTTTACTTTTATTATTTGAATCACTATGGGAGCTCATAAAATGCTCATATATGCAGGTTGCTGATTTTGGTTTGACCAAACTGACAGAAGTTGGAAGCTCATCGCTTCCCACTGGTCGTCTTGTTGGAACATTTGGATACATGCCACCGGAGTATGGATAACTTAATGTTCTTTTAATATAAGAGTCTTGCTATTGATATTGAACATTTAATCAAATTTATTTTCCAAGTTCACATGTCGGTTTTTTTTTTTTTTTATGATGTCAGCTTTTTTAAAGGGTAGAATTCTACTATTGTAGCTGGCAACTAATTGGCATTCCCGAAAAATGAAAGCATGATCCCCTGTGGCTCCTTTTGCCACAAATCCTAAAGATGTAGCTTTTGTTCTGGAAACTTCCACTTGATAATGCACCCGAACTCAGTTCAAAATAATCTTTAATAGGGTTAACTGATGTCTATATGTTTCTAGCTGTCCCTCTGTCTTGAAATTGACGAATGCATTTCGGCTGAAAACAAGCACATATGAACGAGAAGACCCTCTTTTTAAGTAGAATGAAAATTAAACTAAAATCTAGAGTTAATTTTTGGTGCATATCATATAGTGAGTGACTGATCAAGTCTCTTGGCTTGTTCTGTTAGGTATTGAATTTAGATTCTAGTAGGTGCAAATAATTTTGTTTATTTATGTTCTCTTAAATAAGCTGTAATGCTGTATATCTATGATTTGCTTACATAGAAATTCAGTTAAATGAGAAGTTCACGTTTTCGTGCATGTGGATTTGTTTAGTGATTACCATGGCTTTGTCTGAAGGTATGCTCAATATGGAGATGTTTCTCCCAAAGTAGATGTGTATGCTTTTGGAGTTGTTCTTTATGAACTTATTTCGGCTAAGGAAGCAATTGTCAAGATGGACGATTCTATTGCCGACTCAAAGGGCCTCGTAGCTTTGGTCAATCTTGATTTCTCTACTCAATAACTTTTATCATTTAGTCATTGTTAATGTTTTCAAGTCAACCATCATCATTTCTTCTACATCAATCTAAATTATGGTATTTTCTTCTTAATTTTTGTTATGTAATGCAGTTTGATGGAGTTCTTAGTCAGCCAGATCCTACGGAAGAGCTCTGCAAACTAGTTGATCCAAGGCTTGGGGATAACTACTCAATTGATTCTGTTCGAAAGGTGAGAACATTTGTTAGAGTAAACCCTTTAAACGTGTTGCTTTCATGATTTCAATATTAGTCGACCTATGCATGATCACTGTTTTGGCTTGCAGATGGCACAACTAGGCAAAGCATGCACACAAGACAACCCCCAACTTCGTCCAAGTATGAGATCTATTGTGGTTGCTCTTATGACACTTTCTTCAACTACCGACGATTGGGATGTTGGCTCCTTCTATGAAAATCAAAATCTTGTGAATCTTATGTCGGGAAGATAGGATAGGATGATACCAGATTAGTTGTTTTGCATTTACAATGATATGTTTTGGACCAATTTTGGGCAACTCAGAAAGTATTGAAGCAAATGGTGTGTGTAAGATGGATGTAGGAATGAAGAATTTGAAGATTTTTACTAGTCAGGACTCCCTAGAAAGAGTGGAGAGTTTAACATTTTTTGATAATTCACAACCAATGTACACAGTATATGTTAATGTTTTAAGAGATTCATGTTTTTCTACCCAGGTACATTTGTCCTTGTAAATTTGTATAGGAAATTCTATTTGTGGTCTATTTGATTATTGGTAATGGTTTATGGGTGTTACGAAGTATTTCCAAGTACATAACACTACAATAATTTTTTAAATTAACTACAACAAAATTAGTAGCTAATTTGTAACTAATCTTTAGTAAAAAGAGTTAACTACAAATTAATTACAAAATAACTACAATATAAATGGTAGCATGAAATGAAACAAGTAGCTAATTAACCAGAAAAAAAATCCTAGCAAATTTGTAGCTAATTTTAAAAATTTTGTAGCTAGATCCTAGTTAATTTGTAGCAATATATTATAGGGTTTTCTTTGTTTCTCGTTATCTAACTAAGTTATTTTCATAGTAATTTTGCAGCTAATGAATAGCTAAAGTTATCCTATATCTATACTAATTTAAAAATTATATCCTAGTTAATTTCTAGCTAAATCATAGTTAAATTAAAGATTAATATATATAATTTATTCTTTTAATTTTATTAGCTAATTAATTTATAAATTATTTTTACTTTCACCCTTTGAAATTTCTTACATAGCATAACATCCTCCACCCATACCATAGCTGTCTTCTCTCATATCATCAATAAGGTTGTTTAGCTCTTAACAATATATTTTTTAAATTAAAATAAAAGATATTGTTTCATTACATAAATAAAATTAGAGTCACTGAAAATAAGTTAAAAATTCATCTTAAATATTAGTAATAGAATGAAAAAAGTAGAAAACATTCTTAATATTCAGTAACCATTATCACAATCACCGTAATATCCTATGTATGATGTAATTGCTTAAATCAAACACACTATTCTGCCCACAAGAAGAATCACATTAACCAGCTATAGAATTAGAACTATAGAATAAAACTTTTTTTTTCTATAGAAGAAAACCAAAATTTAATTTAAAATCAAGCACCGAACTAAAATAAAAAGAAAGAACACTAGTCTATTTCTTTGTGACTTCAATCCTCATGAGAGTATAGACAATGATTATGTAACCAATCATCATGATCACAAGAGCAGAAGCAGCCATGATATCTGTTAAAGTTGCTGAACTTTTATGATGTCTTTTATGTTTATTTTATTTTTATGTTGCAGTAGCTAATGTATGTGCAGGCTAAGAATGATTACATGTGCTCTTTTGAGTGTGCTTTAAGTCTAGTACTTTAGATGACCAATTGATTTCAGTAACTTGATTTAGTAGTAGAAGTAATTACTGCTCTCTTTTCATGTGAACTATATGTATCGGAAACATGTTCTTTTGCTATATTTGAATGAAAGCATTTTTATGTTTCTGAAATTTGATGAACCTCTTGTGCCAACAATTGGTGCTAGAGCTTTTATGTTCTTGAGGGACTTGTGAGAGAACCCACGAGAAGAGAGAAACCAGAGAAACAGAGTAGGAGAGAAACCTAACCTATTTTTAGAATACCCAACCTTCTAAATAGCTTCCAACAACGTGACATTACCAGCACCTCCTGTATTTATGGGAAAGAATTACAAAATATGGGTTATGAGAGCTCAGTTGAAAGCTTATGATCTTTGGAATGCAGTGGAGATAGCTGAACCACTAGCTCTTGAAGAAAATCCCATTGTTGCTTAGATGAGATTTCACGGTGAGCAAGTTGCCAAAAGAGTAAAGGCTCTTACCATCTTGCACTCAGCTGTGGATAATGATGTTTTTATGAGAATTTCAAACTTGGATACAACAAAGGAAGTGTGGGAGAAGCTTGAAGAGGAGTTTTTTGGAAATGAAAGGACCAAGAAAATGCAGGTTCTCAACCTCAAAAGAGAGTTTGAAGCCTTGAAGATGAATGAGGCTGAAAACATCAAAGATTTCATGACTAGATTGATGAAGGTTGTGAATCAAATCAGATTGATGGGGGAGAAATTTCTAGACAACAGAGTTGTTGAGAAAGTCTTGGTTGTTTTACCCGAAAGGTTTGAATCCAAGATTTCTTCACTAGAAGAGTCAAAGGATCTTTCCAAGATAAGCTTCACAGAGCTTATAAATGCTCTTCAAGCTCAAGAACAGAAGAGGCTTCTAAGACAGGAGGAGATAACTGAAACTGCTCTACAAGTCAAACACAAAGGAAGGGTTGCAGCAGCAAAAGGAGAGAAGAAATGTGTTGGAGAGTACTCTGGAAATGATTCAAAGAGAAGAGAAAAATTTCCAAAGTGTGGAATTTGCAAGAGAACTAGTCACAAGGAGAGTGATTGCTGGTACAAAGGGAAAACACCACCACCTATTCAATGTTGATACTACAAGCAAAATGGTCACATAGAGAGATTCTGCTGGCTGAAACAACAACAACAAAATTAGCAAAATTAGAGCACTCAAAAAGAAAATATCACTGAAGCTGAAAATGATGAAGATCTTTTGTTTATGGCCAAGACTACAAGGTGTTTGGAGGATGAAAACACTTGGTTTATTGACAATGGCTGCACTCAACACATGACAAGCAAATTAGAATGTTTTTCAGAGTTGAAATCGGCTGGAGGATTGGTGAAGATTGGACATGGAGAAAAACTTGCTATCACTGGTAAAGGAATTGTGGGAATTCATATTGCAGCAGGTATTAAACAAATTCCTGATGTTCTCTTAGTTCCTGAACTTCATCAAAATTTATTAAGTGTGGGTCAAATGATGCAAAGTGGTTATTGTTTGTTGTTTAAAGAAAAAAGTTGTGTAGTTATTGATGTTGATGGTCATGAATTGTTTGAAGTAGAGATGAGAAAAAAAAGTTTTCCTAATAATTGGAATTTAATTTCTGAACATGAGTGCAATGTGAGTAGAACTGAACTTAATTCTAAGCTATGACATAAGAGGTTTGGTCACTCTAATTTGAGATCCATTCAATTTGCTCAAAAGCATGAGTTAGTCAAAGATTTGCCCAATATTCAAGTTTTTTAAGAAGTTTGTGAAGGTTGTCACAGCAACATAGATTGCCTTTTCCAAATTCAGCCACATGGAGAGCAAGTGAGAAGCTTGAGTTAGTGCACTCTAATGTTTGTGGACCTATGAAAACTACTTCACTTAATGGCAACAAGTATTTTATTCTATTTATAGATGATTTTACAAGAATGACTTGGGTTTACTTTCTTAAACAAAAGTTTTCTCTGTTTTTAAGAAATTTAAAGCCCTTGTTGAAGTTGAAAGTGGTTGTATTTTGAAGAAACTCAGAACCGAGCAATGGGAAGGAGTATACCTCTGTTGAATTTAATACATTTTGTGACGATTTGGGTGTTGAGCATCAACTTATTGTGAGTTACTCACCCCAACAAAATGGAGTGGTAGAGAGAAAAAATAGACCAGTCCTTGAGATGGCGAGATGCATGATTTTTGAGAAGAAAATGCCGAAGTCTTTTTGGGCAGAAGCTGTAAATACAACTGTCTACCTTCAAAACAGACTTCCTACAAGAGCAGTAGAAGGGAAGACACCCATTGAAGCTTGGGGAGGAGTTAAACCTTCCATTAGACATTTAAAGGTGTTTGGTTCATCTTGTTACAACCATGTGCCAGCTGTGAAAAGAAGCAAATTGGATGAGAAGGCTGAAAAAGGAATTCTAATAGGCTATAGCTCAAAGTCTAAAGGCTATAAAGTCTATGGAATTGATTTAGGCAAAGTCTTTGTTAGTAGAGATGTGAAGGTGGATGAAGATGCATATTGGAATTGGGAGGCTTCTCAAATTGAAAGGCATTCAATTTTGCCTTTTTCTGAGAACACTAATGAAGATCAAGAAGAAGAGGTTGATGATGATTTTGTGGTAAGAGGCACCCGACCTATTTCAGACATTTATCATAGATGCAATGTTGTTGTAGTTGAACCTACCAGCTTTGAAGAAGCTAGTAAGGTTGAAGAATGGAACCTTGCTATGAAGGAGGAGATGACTACCATTGAAGACAACAAGACATGGCAGCTGGTTGACAAACCTGACAATAAAAATGTTATTGGAGTTAAATGGATCTATAAGGTGAAGATGAATCCTAATGGATCCATTAACAAATACAAGGCTGGACTTGTTGTTAAAGGCTATGCTCAACAACCAAGAATTGATTATGCAGAAACATTTGCTCTATTGCAAGAATGGACACTATTCGCATTCTTGTAGCTTTGGTAGCTCAAATGAAATGGAAAATTTGGCATTTAGATGTCAAATCTGCATTCTTAAATGGAAACTTGACTAAAGAAATTTATGTAGCTCAACCTGAAGGTTTTGTTGTGAATGAAAGTGAAGATAAGGTGTATAAGCTTCATAAAGCTTTGCATGAGCTAAAACTAGCTTCTAGAGCTTGGTATAGCAAAATTGATGGCTATTTTTGCAATCAAGGTTTAAGGAGGAGTGAAAATGATGCAACTCTTTATGTGAAAAGGTTGCTGGATGGTGGCTCTTTAATTGTCTCTTTGTATGTTGATGATTTGCTAGTAACTAGCAATAATCAACAAGAAGTGCAGTAGCTTATGGTAGAAATGCAAAATCAATTTCAGATGTCTAGCTTAGGAGAAATGCATCAAGCTAAGGATGGAATTTTTTTGAATCAAGTATGCTCATGAAGTTTTGAAGAAGTTTAGAATGGAAAGTTGCAAATTTGTCCCTACTCCTTTGGTGCAGAATTTGAAACTATCCAAGGATGATGGAGTTGAAAAAATGGATGCTTCTCTTTATTGAAGTTTGATTGGAAGTTTGCTTTTATCTTACTTCATCTAGACTGGATCTAATGTATGCAACTAGCTTACTCTCAAGATTTATGAAAAGTCCAAGTGTGATACATTTTGCAGCAGCCAAGAGAGTGCTTAGGTACTTGAAGGGCACTATTCAACTTGGAATTTGGTATAAGGCTACTTGCAGTGGAGATTTGTTTGGCTATGTTGACAGTGATTGGGCTAGAAACCTTGATGACATGAAGAGCACTACTGGTTATGTTTTTTCCTTAGGCTCAAGCATGTTCTCTTGGAATTCAAAGAAGCAAGACATTGTAGCTCAATCGACTATTGAAGCAAAGTATGTTGCAGTAGCTGCAACAACAAACCAAGTTATTTGGTTGAAGAAAATTACGGTTGATTTAGGAGTGGAGCAGTTGGAAGCTATTGGAATTTATTGTGACAGCAAATCAACAATTGCCATTGCTGAAAATCCAGTTCAGCATGGAAAGACCAAGCACATTCAAGAGAAATATCATGTTGTTCGTGAGGTTGTCACGAATTGTGAGATCAAGCTTATTCATTGTTGTTTTGATGATCAAGTTGCTGATATACTTACTAAAGCTCTTCCAAGAGCAAGATTTGAAAGACTTAGAGACTTGCTTGGAGTATCCATCAAAAACTTCAAGGAGGAGTGTTAAAGTTGCTGAACTTTTATGATGTCTTTTATGTTTATTTTATTTTTATGCTTATTGCAGTAGCTAATGTATGTGCAGGCTAAGAATGATTACTTGTGCTCTTTTGAGTGTGCTTTAAGTCTAGTACTTTAGATGACCAATTCATTTCAGTAACTTGTTTTAATAGTAGAAGTAATTACAACTCTATTTTCATGTGAACTATGTGTATCAGAAACACGCTCTTTTGCTGTATTTGAATGAAAGAATTTTTATATTTCTTAAATTTGATGAATCTCTTGTGCCAACAATATCCTCGCTCAGATGAAAGTGAAGCCCTGTTAGCTTTATAGAAGGAAACTCCGCAACAGAACACTAGCCACGGCTACTAGAAGAGCAAGAATTTGATTGAGTTAGAAGGAAACTACACAAATGATCTAACATAGAATACCAAAAGTAAATCGAAAGAACAAGAAAAAGAAGAGCATATGTATATCCAACAAACAAAAGGTACAAAGTTTTAGAAACATCAGAATTTATATATTCTTATTTAGAAACATATATTTTGTAGTTCATAGGAAACATCAAATTTTAGAAACCTATATTCTGCAGTAAAAGAAAAAGCAAAGCTTGAATTATTTATGAAAAAAACAGAAAAATTACCTTGCAATTTATAGCTGTTTAAGAAAACAAAAAGAATTCTTCTATTTAATTTTTAGGATTTAACATCTGTGATGCTGAACTTCAGAAAACAAATTAAGAAGAAAAAGAGTAGAATAATGATAATAGTAGAACATAAAACTGCATACACCAAAGAAAATCAAAGGAACAAGAAGGTACTATTTTGGACATACAAAGTTCACCTATGAATATTAAATTTTAATTCGACCCCACCCACAATCAAGAGGAAAAGCAAGATATAGATATAAAAGAACATAACACTAAAACTGCATATGTGTACATACTCCACCGTATGAGACAATAAATCTCAAGCTTGCATCTTGGACTTTCACCAAGCTATTGCCGTGTCTCACTTCACTAATGACTAGTACACTTGAAACTTTTTTTTTTGTTGCACCCATTTTGCAAAGACATTTTAAAACTCTACAGTTTTAAGCTTAAAGAACAAACCAAAACCATAAATATCTATGTTATAAACTTAGATACCAATATACCATGGAAAGTTCATCAAATTTATACATAATAATTAACATTAACTAATACCATGGTTTGCCCCCAACATCAGAATCGTGGTGAAGAACCTGAAAAGAAACAGTAGAATAACAAATAATTAGTGGGCAGTACCACTATTCTGAATTTCTTGATTAAAAATATGACATCACAAAAATTCTAATATATAAGTATCTCGATATATTTGGTTTCATTTTTTCAAGGTATTGTTTCATCAACTTTCACTTCAGTTCATCTCACATGGCAATTTTTATGGTGTAGTCTGAGCAAGTGATCTTGATTAATATTTGGCTTACCTGATTGTATTCGTCAAGCCAATTCTCCTTTTCACATGCAGCAAGTCACTTATCAATCTGTTACTTCTTTTCTGCTCAAAACTTCATCTTTTGCTTTAATTATCTGTGATCCAATGTTGGCTGATAACTCAGATGGATCCACCAGGCCTATACAAAAAACAGTACAATTCAATAATGTCAAATCATTTCCAGAAAAATCTTTTAAAAAAAGGATTTACAGAAGTGACTAAGTATGTGTTTGGTTCAACTTCTTTTAGAGAAATAATCCCTTATTTTTGTTAGCTTCCTAAGAGAGCCTTTAAAAACAAAAATATTTCCCAGAAATAACTGTTCTCAAACTTATGCTAAAGGGTAGGTTATAGGTAAATAATCTATTAATGTCACAGAAACATAGCAGAATCTATTAATGCACTAGCTTTCTCGGCATGAGTACTTGTATCTAGTTCAATGTGAGTCAATCTACATATTTCCTCCAACTTTGACCTCTTCTTAAATACAAGTTCTTTCATTCTGCTTGCTTCAAGCTTGATAAGCCCATCCATTTCTGTTGAAGCCTGCAAAAGGAATTTTCACTCAAGGAGCTCCATCTTTACAGAATAACTGAATAAATGGCAAAGAATCAAAGAAAAATAAAAGTTGAAGGAATTAAGAGAAACTTCCAAACCTTCTCAATCATCTCTGTTGAAATATTAAAGAACACCTTGTTGAGGGATTTTTGATTTTGAGGTTTCAACAATAGAAGTAATATGTTAGAACTAGGACATTGAAAGATGTCTAGCCCCTAATCGTTTGATTGATCTTGATGATAACAAATGTAATAATATTTTATCAAACTAATGAGTTATAGTTGAGAATTTTCAGGGAACCAAAAATCACTACAGATGAATGGTAATATCTCTATATTCTCAGTGTTTGAAAATATTTTTAAAGTAAATTAGCGTCCAAAACGCTTTAATCAAACTACGAGGTCACTATGTGACCAAATGGTAAAGAGTTTTGTCAAACAGATGGAACATATTTCTAAGTACAAAGGAAATCGTTCATTACAAGAAATTCATTAAATATTGACTAATTAAAAGACTAAAATTTCAACAACTACTTTAAAGACTATTTTAGAGATTAAAAAATACTTAGTCTCTAAAGTGGTTTCTAATGTCATTAAATTGGTCATTGAAATGGTTTCTAAAAAAATGGTCGCTAAATTGGTTTGCGAAACAGTATCTAATTCAGTCTTAACAATTAGCTACCAACATTTTAGCTACTTACTAGACTAGATTCTAAATCAAACTCTGATTTGGTTAGACACTAATTTGATGAAGTTAGAGACAGATAAATTGGTCTCTAAAATCAGTTTTTCTTGTAGTGTTTCTTGACGCATAAACAGAAGGAGCTTCCAGTGCATAGACGAAAAAGTGTTCCTATGTACAGACGGACAAAGTCTCGTCTTGATAGACAGACTGAGTCTCCTTGTCAGATGGTACCACGTTGGCACTAGATGACAACATAACTTAATCATTTTATACATTTATTTTAAGAATGTTGTCTCTTAACAAAAAGAGAGGAAGACATAACTATATAACTTTACACTTATTCCCCATATATTTGTTTGTTAGTCTTGTCAATGGTGAAGTTCATATAGGTACAACTAAAAGGCTACTTCGCTCAGAGAAGTACTGTAAAAGCAAAATAACACAAGAAGGGGGATTGAATTGTGTTTTAGCTAATTTTAAAAAAAATTTGCAAACACTTTTGAATAGTCTGTTATGATATAAACTAAAAGTTAACAAACTATGTATTTTCTTAGCTTTAACAAATTCTCCCTGTTAATATAATCTAATATAAAAGAAAGAAAGAGGCAAGAAGTAACACAAAATTTATACTAGTTCGTCTCACCTCGAGACTACGTCTAGTTTTTGGAGAAAACTTTCCAAGTTCCACATCTTACAAACTTACAAGAAATTAGAACCACCTATGGTTCTTTACAGACTATCTGCACATGACAAATTTACACAGAGGTTTACAAACCAAGCCACTCCTGGCTCTTGAAAACAAATAATTTGTTTTGGTTTGAGAAGGGTGCACATAATATTGGGATATCGTCTTACAGACGCGAATATGAGGTTAAGCACTTAGCCTTTTTCTCTCAAGATAAACAAGGTGGTTTGAGAGTTATTTTGAACAAAAGTATAATTTAGATTACAAGAGATTTGAATTCTTGAGTATGAATGTTTTCGTTAGTTTCAAATCTTCAAGTTTTCTAGTATTTATAGGCCTCTAAGAATGTAGTCATTGTGACTAAAGGCACTAGTTGCTGAGTCTATTGCAATGTTGATTGGAGGTAGCAGTTGGGGAAAGTGACTTTGCATTTAATGCCACATTAAATGCCCATCTACTCACTTCTCATACCCCATTATGCTTATCTTCCTTGAGTAGCACACTATTATCTTAAACACAACAAATGTCACTATCACGTACATTGTGGCCATTGAGTGGTAGGTAGGGCGCGCCTTTTATGAAGGACTTTGGCTAATAACTATATTTCTTCACTACTCTTATCTTCGATTTGTCTGATGAAGAATAAAAGAATACTATCTACAAAAACTAAGTAGAGCATTAAATATGTCTCGATATGCATTTAAGATGTTAAAGTCTACCATGCTTCATATACAGACATAGATTATGACTATCATCTGTAGATGCACATGCACAGACGTAAATGCTAAAGACACTAAGTAATTGTTTTACATCAAATCAAAAATTAATTAAGGCTATAATTTGTCTTTGATTTAACAATCTCCCCTTTTCTGATGATGTCAAACAAAGCTTTTATTATAGAGCATATTTAAGAAGTCTTTTATGCAGATAGTAATATCAATAAGGACTTTAGCTTGAAGTCTGTGTAAACTCATTGCATTTAAAGATTTTCACATTGAAGCGCGATAAAGCAACTTGTTGGGTCTTGAACCATGAATATTGGCAAGATGGTAGAGAAGAGCCTCTTCGACCTCAACATTATGTGGATGTAGACAACGAATAGGAACCATGGGCACTAGTTCATCATCACTATCATTGTCGTTGTCATCCTCTGGTTGCATGAGCTCCTTGCCCTTATAGCAATTGGTTGGACAAATAAGAACTTGTTTGTCCAAGGCCACACGAATATGGTGTTGGGAGTGGCAATGTAGTTCATGGAGTGCCAAGGAGAGGTGGGAAGTGAGGAGTGCGTCTTGCTATTTGGTTGAGAAAGGCTTGTTGTTGCTTGATCTCACATCTGTAAGCTTCCAACTTCATAATCATTTATGGAGTGTAGTTTGTTGAGGCCCACAAATCGAAGTTGGGGCATATAGTGGGATTTTATAAGTCAATCTCTTCCTCAATAGTTGCACTCCCTATGTCATGTCTGTTCTAAGGCGGAAAGGCATGATGGACAACAAGCACATTGAGAATCTCTTTCAAATTCAAGGGAATGGAGAAAGGAAACACATCAGAATCCTTATCCATGTGTCACCAAATAGAAGCACTTGGTGGAAAGATCTTTTTTCGTCTGTTATATATGAAGATAGCAGATCCAGGATTTGGACAAGTAGATTATCTTGGAGGATTAGATTTGGCTCAGTAGGATAGCAGGAAAGAGCATGTTCTTCATCTTCAAGAAGAACTGGAGGTAAATCTTCAATGTACGGATTCATGCCTACAACACCTAGCTGCCACAGATGTTGCATGGACAGGCTGTCCAATTTCAATTGTTGATCCTCTTCAATCTAAGATGGTTCCAATCGCCATGGTTGACAACAAGGGAGATTGTTGTGACGAGGAAGTAAGAACCCTAGGGGATGAACCTTGAGATGCCTTTCATAACCAAAGGGCAGATTCACCTCGGGAGACAATGGAGGTTCTTCCACGTTTGGAATGGGTCTAATGATCCAATCCAATGGAGTGGAGGTATCCATCTGTAGAGCAGTGTGAAGACACAGATGAACTTGTGTAAGAGGTACAAGTCTGTGAGCACGACCATGAAGAGGTTGATTTGGATGAGGCACTTGCTCATACTCAAAATGATGAGTGTGAAAAGTGGAGAGGGGCACTGACTCAACAAGGTGCCTATTCAAAGAAGCATCATCTGCATCGGTGAAGGGACGAGGACGAATAGGAGATGATTCTTCATCGATTTCTATGGGTCTTTCAATCAAGGAGTCTAGAGCTGCTAAGGAGGCTGTCATGGTAGAATCCAAGATGGCTTGCTCTAAAGCTATCAGTGCCTCTGGAGATATATCTTCATCTATTTCAACAGGATGAAGTTCCTTCTGGCTGTCAGCTACATCAACAGAGGTGATCTTAGCAGATAGAAGAGTAGTGGATTGAAGACGATTTACCTTAGCAAACTATTCCCTTTGCTGATCTTCTTGGGAGAATATTTCCATAGAGGCACATAGGATCTCTTCAAGGTTGTCAGATGCAAGAAGAGAGTCTTGTCCAAGCTTCTCTTCAATAGATAGTGTTTTAACAGATTCCAACACAATCTGTTTAGGTATGTCTTCTTCGTGGACTTCATCTTGTATGGAGAAGGTTCTGATAGAGTCACGGACAGCTTGTTCAAGCACCAAGGCTTCCTTTTTCTCAAGGGCTTTATCAATTCTAGCTTTCTTGGAGGCTTGCCTTTTTGACATAACGGTAGCTTTCTTAAGAGCCTTGGCTTCTTCAGGATCTGATGGAGGAGAGGGTTCAAAGGTAGGTTTGGGAAGTGTTGGGAGTTTGACAGTGAGTTTGGGAGTATTTTTGGTAAGAGGCTTCTTTGAGAGAGGTGGATCATAAGAAGAAGAAGAAAATGTATGATTTCTCTTGAGAGCATAGAGGGGAGGGTCAAGAGATGGAGTGGGGTGAGGCTTTTTAGAGGGTGTATAGGGAAGGGTTGAGGTGGAAGGTCTTTTAGGAGGCTAGGGTGTAGGGGCATCAGACGCATGAGGAATGACAATTGGCTGTTCAGATGATTGGCCAACAGGATCTATACTGGGAACAAATGAATCTATTGGCTCAACTTTGACAGTCTGAAAATGGTCAATAATACCCATTTTTGCCAATGTCATTTTGGTGATTTACAAATTGTCTGAGAAGAACTTGTATAATTTCAAATCCACCTTAGTAGATTTTAGCAACTTGGAGAAAAAGCATATAGTAGGGAATTGGTGTTTTCACCTTTTTGAATGTTGTTTGCCAGTGATAGAAAACAACCTCTGGAACATTTAGTGTTTTTCTCGTGATAGCACTATAGATAAAGAATTTGTCCCTGCTGCTGACATTGTCTCTAGACCCAATTCTCGGAGTGAGAATATTGAAGATGATGTTATGTAGGAGTCTACTTTCACTCTTCATATTAGCAGATCGAAGGAAGGTACTCAATTCATCCTTGGTTCCATTTGTAGGGTGAGGCTTTCCATATAGTAGAGTGTCTATAGTGGCCTGAGTGATAGTGTTTTCCTAGAAGGGATCAAACACAACACCAGTAGTAGGACATCCAGTCACCTCTACAATAGTGACCATAAACACAACAATATGTTTACCTTGGATGGTGGCCAAAATAGTGTTGCCTTCTCCATCAACAATGACTCCCCAAAACCAAGCGTAAGGCTGGTGGTGCCATTTGTAATTGATTTTCATGAACTTGGACCACCCTAAATGTCCAAAGAAGCTTCCAAGGTCAAAACCTTCATCAACAAGGTCTCAAAACCTAAGCCATTTTCCTTTGACGAAGGTCTTTACAGGAAAGAGTTGCATTGCTTCAGCTTCGGTTTGAGGAGGTATGAATGTTGCTCTAGCAGCCATTTTTGCACAAAATGGAATCTTTTTCAAGAATAAGTTGAGATTTTTGATAGAAAGCAAAGAGAAGAAACTTTTAGGGTTTTTAGAGAAGTTGGAGAGAAAAGAGAGGGATTTCAAAAACAATCTCAATTGCTCCCGCACTCTTTATATTGAGTGAATGATTAGATGAAACTGTTAGAACCAAGACATTTGATGATGTTTGACCCCTAATACCTTGATAGGTTTTGATGATAACAAATGTAATAATATTTAATCAACTTATGATTTTAGACTAAGTGATTTTAGGAAATCAAAGTAAGAACAGACAATGGTAAATTCTCTTAACTTAAAACCTATGCTCTAACTGTTTGATAACTTATAATGGTTAAATCTAGCACTGTAATTGCTTATAAACAGATTAAAATAAGCTCTTAACGGATCATGAAAAGTCTTCAGGCCAGACGATGTTTGATGCCAGACTAGACTATGTCTGTTAAGCCAGACATTGTCTGTGCACGAATAGACCATAGTAAGTCAGACCAGACTATGTCTATTAAGCCAGATGCTGTCTGTGTAGAAACAAAATGAAGTCTGTCATTGTGCTGAGGAATACGTGCCTTTATAATTAATTATATACACAAATAAAGGCACTTCTGTAACAGAAAGAAAGGGAGATACTCTTTGACATTACTTTCTTTGATTCCTTGTATTGCTTGTCTTGTATTATGTGAAGTGTGTAGGTACAGCCAAAAGAACCAATTGTTGTGATGATGTGGCCTATAGAGCATTTGATATGTGCTAGACAGATTGTTAGATTTATCAGTTTATATAATATAGACATATGCAAATTGTTCATTCATTTGGTAAGAAAAACATGTACAGACGATCTCTTATATATTCAAAATGTTCCATTGCTAATGGTTTTGTAAAAATATCAGCCCATTGATGATTTGTGTCCACAAATTGTATATCAAATACTCCTTTTTGGACATAGTCTTGAATGAAGTGATATCTTATTTCAATATGTTTGGCTTTGGAATGTTGAATAGAATTTTTAGATAAATTGATTGCACTAGTATTGTCACAATATACATGTATATTGTTTTCATAACTAGAGTAATCTTCAAGTTGATACTTTACCCATAGAAATTGTGAATAACAACTTGCAGCTGACACATACTCTACTTCAACAGTTGATAGAACAATGGAATTTTGTTTCTTACTGGCCCATGAGATCAAGCATGGTCCTATGAAATGACATCCACCACTTGTACTTTTTCTTTCTATTCTATCACCAGCATAGTCCGCATCACAAAATCTTGCCAATCTAAAGTGATGATTTTTCTCATAAAACAAGGAGAGATTAGTAGTTCCAATAAAATAACAATATTCATTTTACTACTTTAAGATGGGACTCTCTAGGATTTGACTAAAATCTGGCATATAAATAAACGATGTACATAATATCATGTATGCTAGTAGTAAGATAAAGAAGAGAGCCAATCATACCTCTGTAGAGAGTTTGATCTATTGGCTTACTTGATTCGTCTTTGGTTAGAGGACATGATGTATGCATGGGGGTTTTCATAGCTTTGGCATCATTCATCTTAAACTTCTTAAGAAGTTCTTTGGTATACTTTTGCTGATGTATGTAGATACCTTTGCAAGATTGTTTTATTTGAAGTCCTAAGAAAAACTTGAGTTCTCCCATCATACTCATTTGAAATTCACTTTTCATAAGATCAGAGAAGTCCTTACAAAGAGATTCAATCCATTATTTCTAGTTATGACAATTATAGAATTCACCATTCTACTCCCACGGTCTAAAGGATTGCCACACAAGCTTGGTTCCTTGATAGTCCCGAAATGAATGGAAGAGAGACTCCACTCTAGTATGACAGATTTGACATTCCTCATTCGTGCTCAAACCCAATCTCTATCTTCTAGCATTGGTCAGAATGCACTCATAGCTTAATTTCTAAAGGAAACTTCTAACTCTTTTGGGGCCTAGCCAACGATGAACCAACTTAAAAAGTCTAGTTTAATCATGCATCATACTACCTCTACAGCCATAGGCCCCCAAACTTTGAATGCAATGTGTTAAATACACATTACTTTATCAACAACCATGTACTCAATTCTTCGAAGTGGAAATTAAATCACATTAATTAATTAGAACGTGTAACATGCGACGCTAGCTATTTTTTTTATAGGCAAAAGTTTCATTGATAACAGACAAGCATAAGGAGTGTTAGTTTGAAAACAACCATTACAGAACAAAATACAAAAGAAGATAAATAAAAAAAGAAACAAAAGTCACCACTAACACACAACACCATGTAGTATAGAACTATACTCAGACCACAAAAAGCTACAATCCTCTACAGATGCACAAAGAAGACATAAGGCACCTATAGTCGGGATGACCACCCTCAATACAAACACCCATCAAAATAACCCTAACTCCTTTCTTGTCTCCATCATTGTGAGGCCCTCGTCACTCCTCTCCTACACCAAGAGTTTTCCATTGATGCCATTCAAGGTCCAAAGTGGTCTAGGCTGAGCTCCGCTTTGCATCCTTAATGCCAATTATGAAACCCCCCCTTCGAATCTCAAAGGGTAACCTAAAGCTCCGATCGCACATCCTCATGCAAGGCAACCCTCAACTCCCAACCAATTAAGATCCTCCCGTGCACAAACATCTCGCACACGATCGAGCAGAGGAAGGATGGCGAGTTCACGATCACATTGAGCCCACACCGCACCCCCAACCCTGACAAGGATCCTAGTTGCCGCCATCTTTACTCTAGGTAATCACTCATCCCTCTCTAGAGTCTGGGTTGTCAATAGTGAGTCCTCTCCTTCCCCTAATTCATATAGTTTTTTTTTTTTTTATCTTCCCTTCAAAACCCATAGTCAAATAGACCCCTCTGGAGAGTCAAAATAATCCCCACCAATTACCTTCCTATCATTCCACCATCTAGATTTCTTACACAAAGCTCAAGAGAGTTTAGTCATTCAAATAAGGAATATCTAAAACCCCCAAATTTTCCATTCATCCAAAACCACGTATTAAATCTCATTTTCAATTATTTCGTTAAAGGATAAGACGCCATTGTTGAATATCTTGTTGTTCCTCATTTTCCATAATGACCAAACTACCGCCACCCACACAATATGCCACGTCTGTGATCCCTTCTTACCACTTACCAATTTCGCATCTTGTAAAGAGTGTTGGTGTTGTTTTTTTTTTTTTTTTTTTTTTTTACTAAAATCACAGTCTAAGAAGCATGAGGAGAATCACAACATCCCAACTAGGTTGGCACCTTGAGATTCAACAAATACAACCTAGTTGAATATTATTAGAGAGGAAAAAGGAAAAATAAGAGAAAGAAGAAGAGTACAACAAGGGGGGACATAGACCAAAACCCTGAGAAGAATTTACAAAGAACTTGAGCAAAATCTATACCATGGCAATCCACATTGGTTCATAGCTAGACAAGTAGATCTAAAGGTTGGCTTAACAGGTAGCCAAGTGAAAAGTGATTAGGATGTAAGACCAAATTTCGCAAAAAGGTCTGCACATTCATTTCCTTCTCGAAAGATATGTGATATTCTGAAACTAATTTGCTGACATTGGGTTATCATGGTTTGCATTGCCTTCTAATCTTCCAGGGAATAATCTTCGGGTTGCGGTATGCTAAGACCACCAGTGTAAAGTCACATTGTACCCATAATCTGTCCTAATTCTTGGTAAAAGCAATATCGAGTGCTCTAATAATCGCCTATAATTCAATGAAGAATGCCTTATGAATACCAATGTATTTATATAACCCTCCTTTATAACATCCAAAATGATCTCTAAAGATGCCTCCTGAAGTTGCATGACCCGGAGCACCCTAAGTAGCTCCATCTATGTTACACGTAATATAACTAGTAGAGGGAGCAGTCCAAAAAACTACTTTGACAATGGCAGGCCTGGCAACTTTGATGGTGATGCTAAAATGCTTGAGAAATTCAAATTCCTTCATGCAGCTATAAGCATGTCCTTTGCTTAAAAATCTAGTTAGAGCAGTTCTTGTCTTGATGTTCACAATTAGCTGAGGCAGAGGAAATTTATAGTTTTTGAACCTAGTGTAGTTGTGGTTTTTCCAGATGGAATGGATAGTATGGATGATTGATGAGATTAGATCTTCCTTGGCTAGCAAGCTCTTGACTTTCTTTGTATCCATAATTAGCATGGTGAGGTTGGAGAGGTTGAGAGGGACAGGTGAGATGTATTGGAGTCAAATCCAGATGGGCCAAGCTAGTTCATAGTGAAGGAAGAGGTGATGTAGAGTTTCCTCATGCCTATAATAGAGACTGCAAATAGAGGTCGTGACACACCCTTTCTTTTTTAGTAAGGCATCAATTGGTAGAGCATTGTGTAGTGCACGCCAATAGACAAAACTTCTAGAGGGTGGGATGACTGCTGACTATATAAGCTTGGCCCAGGGTTGTTGTTGCTGAGGTAGAGATAGAAAGGAAAATGTCGCCTTTTGTGTTAGTTTACCATTGTTTGTAGGACGCCAAATGGGAATGTCCTCTTCAGTGGAGTTAGGAATAGGAGTGTTGTTTAAAGTGTTGCTAAGGTGTGGAATCAATTGTTCAAGGAGAGGAGGGATGACCTAAGCCTCGTGCTGGACCATTGAGTTAACAAGGGAGAGAAGCTAACAGTGACAGCTGGTAGAGATGCCTAATTGATTAGCAATGGATGTTTTAGAATACCAATTGTCAGTCCAAAAATTCATGTCACCTTTGTTTAGGATCCATCCAATATTTTCATCAATGAGTGGTAGGAATTTGCACACAGATATCAACACTGATGAGACATTGTAAGTGGTAAGAATTTGGTTGTTTCTAAGAAACCTGGTTTGCATGAACTGAGCCCAATCTAAATCAGAATGCTTGAGCTTCCAAATCAAGTGTTGGTGTTGTTCATTTGGTAGGATCACTGATAATCCCAACCAATCATAACATAGCTTCTAGACCCTGTCCACAACATAACATTCAAAAATTAAGTGCTTACAAGATTCATCCTCCAACCCACCAAAAAGGCACAATTGATTCTATAGTTGCACCCCCCTCCTAGCTAGATCACAACAGGTAAGTAGTCTGTCCCTCCCCAGTCTCCAAACAAAGTGTAAAACCAAGATAGGTGCTTTAATTTTCCATATTTTCTTAAAGAATGGAATTTCCTCACTTCCCTTGCCTCCTTGTAAACCACTCATAGGCAACAGCCACTTTGAATTCCTTTTTGTTTTGTTTCTACAACATCCTATCTTTCCTCTGTATAGCACCATTGTTCTTGTTAATTCTCCTTTACAAGTCCTCCACCATAATTTTTTCCCACTTAAACCAATCACTACGCCACCTGAATTCCCACACCCAAACTCCCTCTATCCAACTTCCCATATCCTTAATATAGCAGTCTTGCTGTAATGAGTTACAGAAAAGTTTGTTGTATTTGAACACCAATTTCTCCTCCCACACCCATAGATCCTTCTAGAATTTAATTTTTCTTCCATCACCTACTTCCCAAACAATATTTGCTTCCACCCAATCATGATGTACCTGATTGATATCTACTTTTTGAAGATATTTGCATCATATCGAATAGTTCTGCCTATCCCCCTCCCAATTAAAATTTCCCTCTGACCCATACTTGGAAACTAGAACATCCCTCCATAGTCCCCCCCTTCCTTCAAGCAAATTCCATTTCCATTTTGCAAGTAAAGCTTCATTAAACAAACAAACATCCTTAATTCCTAACCCCCCTTGCTTCTTAGGTAGGCACACCTCCTCCCATTTCACCCTCCTCGCAAAAATTTTCTCTCTAACTGTCTCACTTTATCCCTAACAATTTTAGGCATCCGCCAAAGGGATAACAAATAAAGAGGCATAGAAGTAAGGGCAAATTTTATAAGACAAACCCTCCCCCCAAGAGAAATATTTTTACTTTTCCAACTAGACAATTTTCTACCTACTTTCTCTAAAAAAGGCTCTCAATTACTAATTTTTCTAGGATTCCCACCCACCAAAATCTCGAGATAGAGAAAGGGGATGTCCATCGTAACACAATTCAAAATAGAAGCATATTTATGTAATTCCCCTTCAGCCAGACCTATACCCCCTAATTTTCTTATAGAAAAGTTGTCCTTTAAGCCTGAACAAAGCTCAAACATCATAGTATTGCCTTCACTACAACCACATTTCTAGTAGAAGGTTTCCCTATAAAAAGTGTGTCATATGCAAATTGTAAGATGTTGACCTTTACCTCGTTTTTTCCTATCTCATAGCTCTTAAAGAGTTCCTTCTTAACTGCCTCTCTCATTAAGCCACTTAAGCCTTCAGCTACAATAAGAATAAGAAAGGGAGCTAAGGGATCACCTTGTTTTAGACATCTCTTTTGTTGAAATTCAAAAGTTGGGCTACCATTGACTAGAATTGATGTTGTACCTGACTCCAAGCAAGCCCTCATCCAGTTGACCCATCTTTCCCTAAACCCCAATCTTCACATCATATACTATAAAAATTGCCAATTCATTGAATCGTAAGCTTTTTCAAAATCAACTTTAAAAATCATGCATTTTCTTTTTTTTTTCTTTGCCTCATCCACCACTTCATTTGCCATTACCACTCCATCGAACATCCTCCTCCCTCTCACAAAAGCTCCCTGTCTAGAGTCAATCACTCCATCCAAAACCTTCCTAAGCCTCATAGAAAGCACCTTAGCAATCATCTTGTAAATACACCCTATTAGTGAAATAGGCCTATAATCATTTAAGCCTTGGGGTTCTTTCACTATAGGGATAAGAGTAATAAAAGATGAATTGCTCCCTCTAGGTAGGACCCCATGCCTATGAAAATCTTTGAAAATATTCAAAACATCTTCCTTCAGTATTGGCCAAAATTTCTTTATGAAATTAAAATCATAGCCATCCAAACCCAGACTTTTATTGTTCCCACACTCCTTTATTGTAGCAATCACCTTAGTTTCAGAAAAAGCCCTCATTGACATATTTTCTTCCCTGGAAATTCTATTAAAATTAACCCCATCCAGCCTTGGCCACTCTCCCCCCTTCTACAGAAACTTATCTTCAAAAAATATTTTAACTTCCTCCTTGACCTTCTTAGGATCCTCCACCCATCTACCACTCCTCTCTAGTGCAAAGTGTTGACCTTTCTTCTCCTATTAATTAGAGAGTGAAAGTATTTAGAATTTGAATTCCCCTCTTTAAGCCATCTTGATCTAGATTGCTGAAAAAGAAAGGATTCATTCTTAGCTGCCACATCCCAAAAATATGCTAATAAATTCTTTATAGATAATAATTCTGCCTCATCAGCTTCCCCTTCCTCATATTTGGTATCTATTGCTGCAATTTTGTTAACAATAGTCCTTTTCCTCTCTTCTAGATTTCCAAAGCACTCTTTATTCCACATTTTCAATTTTTTCTTTAAGAAGCTTCAATTTTTCTTTAAAACTATATATAGCCCATCCCTCCACCTTCAACATTCCCCATTCTTCCTTCAAAGCCTTCAAAATCCATATGCGAGAACCAACAATTCAAAACCCTAAAAGGCTTAGGACCCTAATTTATAGATAATTTTTTAACCACCACCGAGCAAAATGATCTGAAATTGAGCAATTCAACACTTGTTGGTAGCTACTTGGTCTCCAAACCTCCCAACCTTTAGATACAAGGCCTCTATCCAACCTACTTTTAGCCAACCATTAGGTTTAAACCATGTGAATTTTTCCCCCACACAAGGGATGTCTCTAACTCCATCTCCTCAATAAAAGCGTTGAATTCTGCTATTTCCACTCCTCTCGTAATGTAGTTATCCACCCCTCTTTGCTCCATAGCATATCTAATCAAATTAAAATCTCCTACCACACACCACTTTTCTCCTCCCATTCGGTTTTTAATCTCACAAATTTCTTGTCATTGTTGTCTCTTTACCTTCAAATATGAGGATAGATAAACATTGACAATGCAACATGAGGTAGAGAGTCCTGGCTCCAGGTCCCAGAGAGACCAAGAAAACCACCCCCATAAAATTTTGAATTCACCACAAATAAATATTTTTTCCAAATGCATAATAATCCTCCCACTACTCCAACAACAAGAACAACCCTCCATTCCACCTCAGTATCATCCCACAAAGCATAACACTTCTCCTTTTTCATTATCTCCACCTTATATCAACATCCTACTCCAATTCATCACTTGGTCTCTACTTCCAGCATCAAAACACATCCTTATGCCCATCAACCAATTTCTTTCTCGCCTTAAACACTCACATGATAGCGGTAATGCTTTAACAGTTTCATCATATTCTAATCAACAAGACACCTTCAAATTTTCCTTATTCTCCCTTTTTCTTCCTCCTCCTCATTCTACTAACTTGATTTTTGGATTTGATTTTCATAATATCACAATTTGAAAAACAAGAACAAATGAAACTCTTCAAACAACATTTTAAGAAATTTATTATTAGGAGGAAAAGTCATCTTGACTAAATCCTGAGTGTGCACCTCCACAACTCTATCTAGATTTTCTTTCTTCCTTATAAACATTCACCTCGCTCAAACACAATAATGACAAAAGAAACAAATTTCCACAGGATCCATGACGCCATTGGTAACATTTCTAATTGTCAATGTCTGACGGCTCACACTCTATAGTACTTCACACAATGGTACTTCACTCATCTTACTCGTTGGTTAGAACCCTCCACTGGTCAGAACCCTTTATAGGTAGCCCTTTTCGAGACTTCAACAATCAACTTTACTGCTTTCAAAATTAGTGACTTTTACAAGAATTGAAATCAACTCATTCACATGGGTCAAATGATTTGTTTAGGAATTGAATATCCCTAAGGCAACAACTGCTCAAAACATGTTCAATCAATTTGTTTTTTATTGAAGACATATTGACAAAAAAGGACACACTTCACTACACGATTTGGAAGAACACTATATGGATGATACTAACTCACACAAAAATCAAAATAGCCATTATGGAAAGCTTCTCAAAAGTAGAATACTGGTAACGTGTCCAAATGACTCATGTTCATAAGATAGATAGTGACAAGGAACATCCTATATCACCTCACAAAAAGAGAACATCACCGAGGAGGTATTCACTCTTAAAGAATTGACACAACTTATCTTAGAAAAGAATAACCCCATCACTAATCATAAACTATTCTATCATACTCAACCCATTATCCCTCTATAAGTCTTAAGATCTTGAGAATCTCTCAAGGTAAGGTATAATCTAAAGAAATGACCTTATCTTTTAGCTTAATTATTGGCAATTCCAAAGAAGTACTAGCACATCCTCAAGATACTAGGGTTTCCTATTAATAATGTTGTTTCTAATTTACTCATACACAAATTAACCAATCTCGCATTGTCACCATAGCAATCAATGCAAGAGCATGTTGTTACAAACAAATTTGCATCTCACACCACTATCCACACATAGTGGATAAAAGATTTAACACATACAAACTTTATATTTCACATTCCCATCCTTCAATGGCGAATGCAAAACAAAAATTGTTATCTCACATCATTGCTTTTCAAAAATGATGCCCATACAAGTAAACCACAAAACTTACAATTTTTCGCACATTGCTTATTAAAGAAAAAGTCAATACAGAATCACCTCCATTACCTTGATTGTCGCTGCTATCGCCACCATCGTCGGTCATGACAGTGTAGGTGACGGCGATCATGGTGGCGATGGGTAGTCAGAAACGATGGTGGTGGTTATGGCGACAGTAGGTTACCAATAATCTTGTTGATAAAAAACTGAAGTGATAATTAAAATATTTTTGGACGAGATAATATAAAAAAAATTTGATTTTTATTTGGTTAATCTTATGGAGATTTGATACGAGCAAAATCGTGCCTTATGCACAACTGATCCAATTACTCACCCAGACTGGCCTTGATACGAGCAAAATTGTGCCTTATGCACAACCGATCCAATTACTCACCCAGACTGGCCTATACACTAGTTCCTGGTTGGACCAGTCCACCCGTTTGGTCCACACGAGGTTTTACAACATTGCATTTATCATGTTAGAACTAAGACATTGGATGATGTCTAACTCCTAATCATTTGATTATTTTTTATGATGACAAATGTAATAAAATTGATCAAACTAACTGTTCATTCTTGAGAAGTTTCAGGGAACCAAAAATCTCAATAGATGAATAGTATCATCATTCTCTTTCACCCTTATATTTATGTCTCTGAAACTATTTTTAATGAAATACCTTAGCATCCAACGTGTTACTTAATTACTTGTCCAATTAATGTGACTAGATGAAAAACAGGTTCTACCTACTGATGGAACAAGTTTCATTGTACACATAGATTGAACTTTGTTGCCAGACAGAACAAGTCTTAATATACTGACGGAGAGTCTTGTCAAACAGACATACTTGGTCTTTCGTCAGATGAACCATTATTGGTACCAAACGGATAAATAACATAATCAATTTTATAGTTAGTCTTTAAATCCATTATAATTGAACAAAAAGAGAGGAAGATCTCAATGATATAACTTTTCATATATTCCTTGTATTTTATCTATTAGTCTTGATGTTGTTGAAGTTTGAATAGGTACATCTAAAAGCACTTTTCATCAGAAAAAGTACAACAGAGTAGACCTATGAAAAGCTACAATAGAGCAATGAAGTGACATTACAGTCCTCTCTACTAACTCACAAGTAAAGCTTCTTCAACACTCAATCATCTCACAACGAATCAAAAAAGATTTCAACGTTCAAATCCTTAAAGCTCTCTTATAAATAAAAGCTTCCATGCTTAGAAAAACAACACTGAACATTCAACAAATAACAATAGAGAAAGATGAGATCAAGGGAACAGGTAGAGTAGGTATACCACTTAACCTCTCTATTGAAAATATTTTATTTGTTGATGGATTGAAACACAATTTACTTTGCATAACTCAATTTTGCGACAGTGGATATGGTGTGTTATTCAACAAAAATGCATGCATAGCCAAGGATTATGCAGGTTCACATCTCTTCTCTGCTAAGAGACAAGGTAATCTATATAAGATTAATCTTGTTGAACTGAAAGATTAAAATGTATCATGCCTAATCTTTGTCAAAGAAAATCATTGGGTATGACACAAAAAGCTTGGCGATGCAAGTTTGAGGTTAATCTCAAAACTACAAAGGCATAGCCTTGTAAGAGGATTGCCAACAATGTCATACAAAGATTATTTACTTTGTGAGGATTCAAAAGGGGAAACAAGTGGAAAATTCTTTCAAAAGCAAGAACTATGTTTCCACCTCTAGACCATTAGAGTTGTTATAGATTGATCTATTTGGTCCAACAAGAACTACTTCCATTTCCATTAGAGGAAAGATATATGGACTTGTCATAGTAGATGACAATTCTAGACGGTCTTGGGTATTATTCCTAACACAAAAGGATGAGGCTTTAAAGACATTTTATATTTCTGCAAATTAGGTCAAAATGAAAATGGTGTGTGTATAACTTCAATCAAAAGTGATCATGGAGGAGAGTTCAAAAATGAAAGTTTTCAAAGGTTTAGTGAAGAAAATGGAATTCTTCACAACTTATTAACACCTAGAACACCTTAGCAAAATGGTGTTGTTGAGAGGAAGAACATGTCATTGGAAAAAATGGCTAGAACCTTGTTGAATGATAACTCAACTCCTAAACGTTTTTAGGCTAAAGCTGTAAACACTTCCTGTTATTTACAAAACAAAATTTACATAAGGCCTATTATGAAAAATACTCCTTATTAATTGTGGAAGGAAAGAAAACCAAACATATCATACTTCCATCCCTTAGGATGTCAATGTGTCATTTTAAACACTAAAGACAATTTAGGTAAGTTTGACTCTAAGTGTGATGTTGGAACATTGCTTGGATATTGTGAAATATCTAAGGCTTATAAAGTGGAAGAAGCAATCCATGTGAAGTTTAACGACACTAAATCTGATAAGGAATTATGAGAGTTAGAAGACTCTTTTCTAGAGATCAAACTAGATGAAGGACTAACCGGAACAAGATCGTCTCCATCTGTTGAGGACCTATCTCCGTCTTCTCAACATCAGTCTATCACAACAGATGAAGAAACTAGATAACTGTCTGGAAGCAACTGGCTACTGACAAAGAATCATCCTCCATCTCAATCATTAGAGACAAAGAGGATAAAGTCAGAACTAGATCATCCTTCTAATAGAAAACTCTTCTTTCAGATAAAACCAAGGAACATTGATGATGCCATGGAAGATGAAAGTTGGGTTCAAGCAATGCAAGAAGAACTTGACCAATTTTAGAAGAATGACGTCTGGAAGCTTGTAGAACTACTATACAACAAGGAAGCAGTTGGTGGTAAATGGGTATTTAGAAAAGTTAGATGAGAATGGTAAGGTTGTGAGAAACAAAGCTAGATTAGTGGCTAAAGGTTAATCACAATAGGAAGGTATAGATTATAAGGAGACATACACACCTATAGCTAGGTTAGAGGCTATACGCATTTTACTTTCATTTGTTGCTCATAGAAATATGAAACTCTATCAAAGGGATGTCAAAAGTGCATTCCTCAATGGCATAATTAAAGAAGAATTTCATGTGGAACAACCTCCTGGATTTGAGAGTACTACTCTTCCTCATCATGTCTTCAAATTAAACAAGGCACTTTATGGTCTTAAACAAGCTCATCGAACTTGGTATGAAAAATTAAGTTCATTTTTAATTGAGCATGGCATTACAAGAGGAAAAGTAGATACTATATTGTTTCACAAAAACCATGCTTTTGATTTCATTATAGTACAAATTTAAACTTTACTTGTCCTCAAGCAAAAATAAACTGAACTGCCAACTCAGAATTCATGACATGACCAAGTTAGACTAATGACAATTTGTGACTTTTAGATGCAATGATACTTAAAACACCTAGCCTTAACAATATTTACACTGGTGCTCAAAACAAGTTCATAAAATGAATGCACTTAAGGGTCAAAAATATACCATGCATGACACATAGATGATGACACTTGTGAAGTGATCAAAATAATACAAGAAGGGGGGCTTGAATTGTTTTATTAAGGACCTTTCAAGTTTTTAACCAAAACAGGTAAGTGTATTGATAAATAAGTAGTTTAGAAAGTATGTGAAGTTTGCTTCTAAATAGTTCAGAAGATATATGCAATTTGCTTCTGATGGTTATTGATACTCTTTTAGAAATCAGGTTGAGACAGAATTAAATAAAGCAGTTATAATAGAGTAAGCAAAAGAGTAATAGGCAGAGAATTTATACTGGTTCACCCTTAACCTTGGGCTAGGTCTAGTCCTCACTCTATCAAGTGAGATTTCCACTAAGTCTGATCAAAGTCTCAACTGAGACAGTACACCACTTCTAGCACTTTGTTGATATACGAAATTAGTCACCTACCGATTCTTATCCACTCTTTGTTAACACACAGTAACAAACACCCAAGCACACTTGCTGGGTTACACGGATACAGTAACACCAGTTCACTCAACTGGATTTCAAACACTCAAATTTAAGTCTCTCACAAATGACTTTGATCTTTACAAGGTGATTCAGAATGGTTTATCCAACTATGGATTTTTCCTAACAGGAAATACAATTCTCAAAGTTGTTTCAGAAATATATCTAGAGTAATATGAACAGCTAGGGATCTCTCTTGAATGAAGAGGCAAAGCAAACTTGGATATGTTTGGATAGCTTTCTTGTAGTTGCTTTATAGTTAGATGATCCTGAAGATGAATAGAGGCTTCTATTTATAGACTGAAGCAAGAAAGCAAAAAGCTAGAGAGCCAATTGTAAAGGAGAGAGGACAGTTGTTAAAGCAGAAAGACAATTGTCACTTCTTCATTTCTGAATATGGCTTCTGAACAATGCTTCTGATTGGCTTTCTGAATATGCTTCTAAACATGCTTCTGATCATTGCTTTTGATCATGCTTCTGAACACTACTTCAGAACAGTCTTTTGAATATTGCTTCTGAACATGCTTTTAAACACTGCTTTTGAACATGCTTTTGAACACTGCTTCTAAACATGCTTTTGATCATGGTTCTAGACAATGTTTTTGTTTGAGCTTCTAAGCAAGCAAGCTGATGAAATTCTATCTGCAACACTTAACAGAATACTTAAAGGTTTTGTCAAAATTAAAATTAGGGTTTTCAACCTTACAATCTCCCCCTTTTAGATGATGACAAAACTTTTAGATATTGAGATAGAGATTTCATACCTTAGATATTCAAGGCTCCCTCTAAGAGAGAGCATGAGTTGTTTTAGGGAGCAAAGGCTCCCCTTGAATTTGTGTAAAAATTTTAACAGTAAAATAAAATAAAATCCAGAGACATATAGAGAAAAACAAGAGGAACTTTCATTGATAACAAGAGGGCAGAATCAAAACATTAATCAGATCAGATAAGATTTTGATTCAAGACAAGTTCCAATCATAAGCAGCAAAATAAAAATCAAAGCTAAAATATTCAAAGTCAAAACAAACATAACTAGCAGTAGCATATAAAATCTCTCATAATCTCTCCTAATTCTCCCCCTTTTTATCATCAGGCAAAAAGAGAAGTGTATGGGTCATTATTTGGTAGGGGAGGAGTTTTTTAAGGAGGAAAAGGAGGAGGGCATGATGGTGCTGCGAGGAGGTGGAGGTGGTTCATGAGTCATAGCTGGAACCTCTAGAAATAGAGCAGGTCTGACAAACAGAGTAACCCATTCCTCAAAGAGCATGAACTTGTCAAGCATATCATTCACTATTTTCTGCAGACTATCCATGTTGGTAAACAGCTTCTTCTGATCAACCCTTATCTTCCTCACTTGCTTCTCAAGAGATGCAAGTTTGTTCTTAGTAGATTTGGAGCCAGAGGGAGTAGGAATGAACACAGGTGGAGGTTCATGAAATTGAGGTGCAGTAGTGGCAGCAGTTGAGGAAACTGGAGGAGTTAATGATTGTTGAGGGTGAAGAGGAGGAAAAGGCAGGGAAAAGGTGGATGGATCACCCATCAATCCTGATATCTCAGGGTGCTTCTTTATAAATCCTTCACCAATAGGAGAATTGAAAAGATTTCTCAGATTCTCAGTGTTAGATAGTGAGTCAGCTGGTTCACCAACAACTTCTTTCTCAGTTGGAACAACTTCTTTCATTTGGCTTAGAACAACAACAGCAATTTCATCAGGTTGAGTGGTTCCCTTTTTTGATGCAGCATTTTGACTTAAAGAGATCTCCATGTCTTCTTCCATTTTAGGCTTTTGTTCTTCAGGTTCAGGTGGCAAGACAGAATCCCATTGGATTTCTTCATCATCAGAGATGTGAAGTATATCAGTCTTATTTGAGGCAAATTCCTTCTCAGGTAAAATTGAGAGCTTTTCTATTTTGGCTGAAGGTGGTTCCATCTTGTCTGGTGCATTCTAAAGCTCTACTGTAGTGGGTTCTTCTTGGATTTCAGGATTAGATTTTTCAGTGGAAGATTTGCTCTTTGTTACAGAATGCTTGATCTTCTTTCCTTTTGGGATAAGATCAGCAATAGTTGGTGATTCTTTTTCAACATCTTTAGCTTTGGTTTGATCAGAACAACTACATTTGGTATTTACTTGTGGTTGGGGTTGAAGCCTCATAGTAGTGATGTTTCTTTCACCCCAGACTGAGAACTCTTCTTCAAATGATTCATCACTGAGAGGGACGTTGAAGTGAGTGAGTACCTTAGTCAGAAGCATCCCATAAGGGACACTAGAGGTGGTCTTGACAGGCTTGGTTGCCCTGATCATGTGGTGCATAATTAAATAGCCTAGATTTAGTGGAATCATCTCCTAGAGATAGAAGATGAACAACAAATCAAAATTGGTCATGTCATGAAATGTTCTAGCCCTAGGAAGGGTACACTACATAGCCATCTAGTGAGCAATCCTTCCAAAAGATGAGAGGGCTTTTGATCTCAGGGTGCTTTCTGATGGGCACAAGAGGCTTATGATGACATTATCCCTTGTCGAATCAAGCTCCTTAAACCAATCTTCAAACATACTGTGTCCATTAGAAGGTATCTTCAAGATGGAGTTGAGAACAAATTTAGTTATTACCATCTTGACTCCTTTTAATGTAGTAGTGTGATGGTGAGGGCATCTTCATCTACCTCAGTTGAGCAATAGAAAGCTCTAACCAATCTAGGGAAGATTGGTTCAGACATTTGAAAGAAAGATTCCCAAAACCTTGTTTCTTCACATAGCACAGAACATCCCATCTGCATTGACGAATTCCTTCAAAATCAAATTTCTTCCCATTCATAACCTTCTTACTGACCCAACTTCTCTGAAATTTTTCTTACAACTCCTTGTTTAGGAATAGAGCATCAGTTTCATTCCTCTTTCGTTTCCCTTGTGTTGGAGGGTTTCTAAATGCAATGCTTATGGTTTGAGGCATTGAGGACTTGGTTCCTTCAGAATCTGATGAGCTTGAATGGATAATGGTTGCTTTTTCTTTTCCTTTTCTCTAAACATGAGGTGGAGGAGAAGGGGTTTTGTTTGGTTCAGAATTAGAGAAGGATGAGCAAGTCATGGGTGTTTTGACAATGGCTATTTTGATTCTAGGCATGGTGATGAGAATTAGGGAGAGAATGAGAAGAATAGGGTTTTTGTGAGTGTGTGAATAATGGTGATAAAACAGTCCTCAACAAGCAGTAAATATATAGAATTCAAAAAATATAGTTGTTAGGGCAGTTATTATTTACTGTGCAGGATCAAATATTGCAATTAACACCCAACTAGTCGTTAAAACCTAATACCCAGCAGTTAAAAACTGAAGTATATTACTCATAAGATAACAGAAAAGATATTCATGTGCAATTTTCTAAATAAGTGATATTCAATAAATTTTTAATGAAATTGAACCTGTCTTCTGAGAGGGGATTTGTCAAGATATCTGCCAATTGAAACTTAGTTTCAATAAATTGAAGATCAATGTCTCCTTTATGTACATGATCTCTCAAGAAGTGATGCTACATTTCAATATGTTTTGCTTTTGAGTGCTGAATTGGGTTCTTAGATAGATCAATTGCACTTGTGCTATCACACATAATTGGAATTAGTGGCATATTCATTGAATAATCGAGTAATTGTTGTTTTATCCATAACACTTGAGAACAATAAGCAACAACAGACACATATTCAACTTTTGTAGTTGATAGAGCAATTGTTCCTTGTTTTTTTGATGACCATGAGATTAGGGAATTTCCCAAAAATTGACATGCACCACTGGTGCTTTTCCTTTCCACTTTATCTCCTACAAAGTCAGCATCACTATATCCTACAAGATTGAACTCAAAACCTTTCTCATACCATAGATCATGATTAATAGTATTAATTAAATACCTTAATATTCTTTTAATAGTAGTAACATGTGATTCTTTAAGACAAGATTGAAATCTAACACACAGTCTTATTAAGAACATTATATCAGGCCTACTAGCAGTTAAATAAAGTAAGGATCTGATCATACCTCTATATTCCTTTTTTGATGTACACTTACCTTCTTCATTTGCTGAGATGACATGTGAGGGGTGAACAGGTGTACTCATTGGTTTGACATCTTCCATTTTGAATTTCTTCAGAATATCTTTTGTATATTTCTCTTGATGGATGAAGATTCCCTTATCTTTCTGAACAATTTGCAGCCCACGAAAGAACTTTAATTCCCCCATCATGCTCATTTCAAATTGTCCTTGCATGAGGGGAGAATTCTGTGCACATCTGTTGAGAAGTGGCCCTAAAGATTATGTCATCTACATAAATCTGAACAATGAGCAGATCTATCTTCTGAGTCTTTTTGAAAAGAGTGGTGTCTACTTTGCCTCTTTCAAATCCATTCTAAATCAAGAATGAGCTTAATCTTTCATACCAAGCTCTTGGTGCTTGTTTCAAACCATATAGAGCTTTGACAAGCTTGTAGACATGGTTTGCTTTTTGTTTATTTTCAAAACCAGGTGGCTATCTGACATAGACTTCTTCATTTATGAATCCATTCAGAAATGCACTCTTGACATCCATCTGATATAGAATGATTTCTTTATGTGCTTCATAAGTAGTAAGATTCTGATTGCTTCTAATGTAGCCACTAGTGCAAATGTTTCTTCATAATCAAATCCCTCTTGTTGATTATAGCCCTGAGCTACTAGTCGAGCTTTGTTTCTCACTGCTTCTCCAACTTCATTTAATTTGTTTCTGAACACCCATTTAGTTCCAATGGTAGACTATCTTTTTGAAGGAGGAACAAGGTGCCAAACTTCATTTTTTCTGAACTGATCTAGCACATCTTTCATTGCATCCACCCATGATTTTTCTTTTAGAGCATCTTCTACATTCTTTGGCTCAACTTGTGATAGAAGAGCCATTAGATTTTTATCTTTGTTTAGAGAGGCTCTTGTTTGAAGATTAATAGTTCTTCATTTAGATTTTTTGTATTTTCATACCTTAAGTCTTCTTCGTTCTCTTAGTCTAGTATTTTCTATTTTATGTCATAACATGTATGAATGATGGTATTGTATTGTTTGTTATAGACTAAGCTATATTTTACATGCTAAATGTTTTATCCGCTTTGTTTTCTTTTTCTCTAGCATCATTAGATGATTTGCTTCTTAGAAACCTATTCTGAGAATTGCAATCGATTACACATTGTGGGAATCGATTACCAGATGGCTAAATCTATTTTGAACCATCTCTAGTATCGAGTTAATCGATTACCAACAATTGCAATCGATTACAATGTTATTTTTGGATTTCAGAAATTGCCCTGTTTCAATTGCAATCGATTACTATCGAGTTGCAATCGATTACAAGACTATCTCTGAAACTCAGAATTGGCTCTGTCTTGTTTGCAATCGATTACATGTCTTCTGCAATCGATTATAATAGATGACAACAAGTTTAAATCATATTTTGATACACGGGATAATTGATTACACGTTTATTGCAATCGATTATATTTGGTATAATGATCATTTTGAAAGATTCCCAAGACTCGATCTTTGTCTAACCAACTCCAAATCTTTTTCAAACATCCTATATATTTGAACCGATAGCATCCTATGCAGAGAGACAATTAATTCGCAATATCTTTTCTATCTTTCATTTGTTAAAATCCAAATCATTTGATTTGATTCTCAGATTTGATATTGCTCTAAACTTTCTCTTTCTTTCTTCTACACATTAGCAAATTTCTTTTGAGTATCTAAAAACTCATCTTGCTCTTATTGTTATACCCTTTTGAGATTAAAACTCTGAGCCTATACAACTATATTCCTCTCTTGTTCATCTATGAACTGAGGCTATTCAATGCTTGTTCTTGACTGCTAGATGTACTTAGATTGGAGTTCTTTAATTGATCCTTACATCAAGATTAATCAGCACATGTGGATGTATTCATTCTTGAATCTTTTTAATAATCTTTGATTTGCATTGTAGGAAATTTGTTCCTAGATGCTGTGTTGAAATTAGAATTGTGTTTCTAATTTTGTTACTAGAATTGTGTTGTTCTAGTGTTTAGAAATTGGATGGTGAATGGTGATTTCACATTCAGTTTTTAAGGTTCCTGTTTTAGGTTGTGAAATCAGGATTTGCTGTGAATTGTGTGTGCATGGTGTATGTAATCAAATTCATAGTGGAACCCCTTGGTGAAAGGGAGAACTGGATGTAGATCGATGGTTGATCGAACCAGTATAAAATCAACAGGCTCAATCTCTCTATCCCTTCATCTCTTTCAATTCAGTTTTTGATCTTTATCAAGTTTATTTAATCTAATGAAATTTGTCATAAGCTAAGATTGTTTTTCTAGTTTATTCATTCAATATCATATCTCTGAAAAACGTTTTATTAAAACCTCAAGAGTAGTGGTGAAAAGCTTTTATTGGGAAAAAGAAATTATCATTTTATGTTGTATCAATTCACACCCCCCCTTCCCCTCTTGATGTAACCGACTGATCCTAACATTGTTTTCACTCTAGATGTGGTTTCTCTAATAATATGAGTGGGAGGATGAGCTGTTGAGTATTTCCAGCTTCTTGGTAGAGATAAGCCTTCATCTTTCCCAATTATTTCCTCTTCTAAGTGTTTCTAAGTAGCTTCTGATGGTTTTGGCCTTCATTCTGAGGATTGGTATTAATTTTCATTCTTTCTATTTCTTCTTCTAAATTTGCAATCTTTCTCTTTTCAAGTGTCTTATCATATTCATCAAAAGATATGTTCATGCTTTCTTCTACAACTTGTCTTCTCAAGTTGTAGATTCTGTATGCTTTAGAAGTTGTAGAATATCCTAAAAAAATGGCCTAATCTGATTTCTCATCAAACTTTCCAAGACTTTCTTTGTTATTTAAAATAAAACAATTACATCCAAAGACAGGAAAGTATGATATGCTTGGCTTCTTATCTTTCTATAATTCATAAGGGGTTTTGTTTAAGGGTTTTCTGATAGAAAATCTGTTCAGAATGTAGCAAGCTGTGTTTACAACTTCTGCCCAAAAATACTTTGGAACCTCAAATTCACTAATAAGTGTTCTGGCCATCTCTTGTAAGGTTCTATTTTTCCTTTCCACAACAGCATTTTGTTGAGGTGTTCTTGGATAGGAAAAATTGTGGGAGATACCTTTTTCATTACAAAAGTTTTCGAAAAGAATATTTTCAAATTCTCCCCCATGATCACTCCTTATAGAGACAAATTTCAAATCTTTTTCATTCTGAACTTTCTTACAGAAAATTTTAAAAGCATTGAAAAGATTCATCCTTATGAGAAAGATAAAGTACCCCAAGTAAATCTTGAGAAATCATCTACTATCACAAATCCATATCTCTTTCCCCAAAGGCTAGGAGTTTTGGTTGGTCCAAAGAGGTCAATGTGAAGTAGTTCTAGGATTTTCTAAGTAGATATAACATTTTTGGGTTGAAAGCTAGATTTTGTTTATTTCCCTTTTACACAGGCTTCACAGATTCTATCATTTTCGAATTTGATTTTAGGTAGTCCTCTCACAAGGTCATATTTAGATAGTTTGGACAAGGTTTTCATATTCAAGTAGCCTACTCTTCTATGCCATAACCATTTGTCATTTTCGACAGAGGCTAAACAGGTCGATTTGGTAGGGATTCAAGACAAACTTTATAAAGGTTTTTCTCTCTAATCCCAGAGAATAGAATAGTTCTAGTAGATGCTTTCTTAATCAAACATGCATTGGGTTCAAACACAACTTCATAGCCATTGTCACACAATTGACTGATGCTCAAAAGATTATGTTTCAACCCTTCTACAAAATAAACATTTTCAATTTGAGCAGAGTTAGGTGTACCAACTTTACTAACTCCTTTGATGAGGGTTTTTCTGTTATCTCCAAAGGTGACAGATCCTCTATTCTCTCTTTTCTCAAGAATGAGAAACTTGTTTTTGTCACCAGTCATGTGTCTGTAGCATCCACTGTCTAAGTACCATAGCTCTCTCCTACTGTTGTGAAACTGACATTCCTGCATCAAAAAGTAGGTAAGGCTTTTGGTACCTAGATTTTCTTGGGTCCTTTGCTGTTAGTTACCCTTCTGATAGGAATCTTCCTATTGTTGTAACAATCTGAGGTTAGATGTCCCCATTTGTTACAGATAGAACATTTCCTTGTAGACTTCAATTTCTTGACAGTCTTAAAAAATCTTCTTAGGTTTGTTAAAGCCTAAGCTAGTTCTGTCAAAGAAACTCTTTTGTATACCAATGAATCTATCAACTTCTTTTAAAAGTTTATTTTCATTCTCTAATTGAGTATGATCAAACAATTTGACTTGTTGTTTTGGTTCTCTTGACTGATGATCCTTTTTGAAATCTCTTCAGCTTTTTCTTCTTCTGAGTAGTCGTTGAACTCTCCTTGACAAGAGAGCTAGCTCATCATCATGGTCAGTTGTTTCTTTTTCACTTTCATCAGATTTGGTTTCTGCCTCAAATTTTAGAGCTCATGAACTTTGTCCTTCTTTGGTCTTTTGAAAGGCTTTGAGAGCTACTACTTTTCTTTTGGATGGATGAATTTCTTCAGCAATTTCTTGTTCATGAACTTTGAGTGATCCAATTAGTTCATCCATCTCTAGTAATTTGAGATCTTTTGCTTCTTGAATAGCAGTAACCTCAGGTCTCTAGATTTTTGGTAGGCTTCTCAGGATCTTTTTAATTTTATGGTGTGTGGTGTATTTTTCTCCAAGTGCATTCTGTTCACTAATGATGGTGGTGAATCTGGTAAACATTTCAAACTGATGAGTTAGTAAATTTACTTTGGAGTCTTTTACTTGGTTTGTTCCTTCATGTGTAGTTCTGAGTTTGTTCTAGATTTCCTGTGCTGTTTCACATTCAAAAATTTTGTCATACTCTGATCTGCTGAGGGCACATGTTAGAAAATTTTTTGCTTTAAAATTCAATAGGAATCTGGCTTTTTCTTTTGGCATCCATTCAATATTTGGTTTCTTTTCTTCTGTTCCTTCTGGCAACTTTTTCATGGGTTGATAAGGTCCAATCTCTATGATGTCCCAAAGATCCACATCTTGTGATTCCATGAACAGCTTCATTCTATCCTTCCAGTAGTAGTAGTCTTTTCCATCAAATCTGGGAGGTCTGTTTGTTGAAACTCCTTCTCGAATGAACACAGTTGGCACTTCTTCCAAGATCTTTTCTCTTGCACTGTTAGGTGCGCTTAAATCGAGAGTTAAGCTTTGATACCAATTGAAGTGATCAAAATAATACAAGAAGGGGGGGGGGGGGGGGTTGAATTGTTTTATTAAGGACCTTTTAAGTTTTTAACCAAAATAGATAAGTGTATTGATAAATAAGTAGTTCAAAAACTATGTGAGGTTTGTTTTTGAATAGGCAGAGGATTTATACTAGTTCACCCTTAACCTTGGGCTACGTCTAGTCCCCACTTTATCAAGTGAGATTTCCACTAAGTCTAATCAAAGTCTCAACTAAGACGTACACCACTTCCAGCACTCTGTTGATATACAGAATCAGTCACCTACTGATTCTTATCCACTCTTTGCTAACACACAGCAACAAACACCCAAGCACACTTGCTGGGTTACACAAATACAGCAACACCAGTTCACTCAACTGGATTTCAAACACTCAAATCTAAGTCTCTCACAAATGACTTTGATCTTTACAAGGTGATCAGAATGGTTTATCCAACTATGGATTTTTCCTAACAGGAAATACAATTCTCAAAGCTATTTCAAAAATATATCTAGAGTAATATGAACAGCTAGGGATCTCTCTTGAATGAAGAGGCAAAGCAAACTTGGATCTGTTTGGATAGCTTTCTTGTAGTTGCTTTGTAGTTGGATGATCTTGAAGATGAATAGAGGCTTCTATTTATAGGCTGAAGCAAGAAAGTAGAAAGCTAGAGAGCCAACTATCACGAGCTGTAAAGGAGAGAGGACAATTGTTAAAGCAGAAAGATAGTTATCACTTCTTCAGTTCTGAATATGGTTTCTAAACAATGCTTCTAATTGGTTTTCTGAATGTGCTTCTAAACATGCTTCTAATCAAGACATTTGATGATTTTTGACCCATAATACTTTGATAAGTTTTGATGATAACAAATGTGATAATATTTGATCAACTAATGATTTCAGACTAAGTGATTTCAAGAAATCAAAGTGAGAACAGACAAGGGTATAATCACTTAATCTCTCACTTACATCTTAATTATATGATAACTCATAACAATTAATCAAGCACTATAATTGCTTCTAATCAGACTAAAATAAGCTCTGGAACAAACCATGCAAAGTTCATAAGATCAAACGATACAGTCTTCATGTAAAGTCTAAGACCAGACCATACAACAATCTTGGATAGACTATGTAAAGTCTTGGGACATACAACACAAGTCTAAGACCAGACTATGCATATGTACTAAACTAGACTATGTATGGAACACAGTCAAACAACGCATAGTCAAGACAGACCATGATTAAGCCAGGCCAAACAATATCTTAGGCCAGACCATGTCTTTCATTCCAGACCATACTTAGTCAGACCAAACTGTGTCTATTAAGCCAGACGTTGTCTGTGCAAGAACAAACCATGCTTAGTCAGACCAGACTATGTCTGTTAAGCCAAACGCTGTCTATGCAAGAACAAAACATGATCTGTCATAAGTGCTAAGGAATATGTGCTTTATAATTAATTCTTTACACAAATAAAGGTACTATTATTACAGAAAGAAAGGGAGATACTCTCCAAACTTACTTTCTTCTATTCCTCATATTGCTTGCATGTCTCAAATTGTGTAAAGTGTGTAAGTATAGCCAAAAGACTAATCAGCATTAAGATGCACACCTTAAGCTAAAAGCCAACTATGACAGAGACAAAAACCCTGCTTCAGTCACATTAAGCACAGTCAAAGCAACTTCAACACTCTTCTGTGAGACAACGGAAACCTATTTTCTCCAACGTTCAAATCCATGAAGCTCACTATATAAAGATGCTTCGATGCAACGAGAAGAAAAAGATGAGAAAATGCTAAGGAAAAAAATGAAACCATTCAAAGCAATTTGAACAGCAAGCAAAGCACCTTGATTAAAAGAAAAAGAAACACGAGCTGAGAGAAAAGAGAATACCCATCTTCTACAAGCTCATACAGATTCAACACTTGTTCTAATCCTCTATTTGAGAGTTATTTGAATCATATACATATTTGTATAGAAAGCGAAGAGTGACTTAGTGATAAAAGAATACTTGGGGAAGTATAATCTCAGGGGGAGATTCATACTTGTAACCAGAAGTGGTTTAGAATACTTGTAGCCAAAAGTGGTAATGAAGAATACTTGTTTTGTAATCAGTTGATTATAGTGGAACTCTTTAACAGTTGTTAAAAGAGAACTGGACGTAGCTCAGGTTGAGTGAACCAGTATAAAAACAAGCTCTCATCTGTTGTCTTGTGATTATATATATTTATCTTGCTCATTGTGCTTCTTTGGAAAGACTTTCTAAGCTTTGCCTTGCAAGGATATATTTTTTTTATTTAAACTAACATATATCCAAGAAGGCAACTTGTGAACTAAAAGTATTTGCAAAAAAAATTTTAACCCACTATTCAACCCCCTCTAGTGTGTTCTTGTGTATTTCACACTACTCACATGGGAAAATGCAAAGTATTCAAGAAGTTCTACATATAGTGCCACTCATAATTCAAGACCCTATTATGTAATCAAATCATGAAATTATTTGCATCCACTGTGTATATCATCAAATTCATGGTTTTCACAAAATTTCATGCATCATCATCATGGTTAAGTCACAATTTAGTCATATCTCAAACATCAGAGTGTAACAACTAGTTCAGAAAAAAAAAAAACAATAACATAATGTGAAACTCCAAGTAGAGTTCAAAACAAAAATAACAAAAAATATAAAACAATTAAAGGAAGGGTTAAGAAAGATAGCCTCTATGGCCAAGATGGCTAGATGGTTTCAGTGTCCCCAGGAGCTTGCTTTTCCTCGTTGAGTGTAGCACCTTCCTCTACCATGGCAACAACTGCAACATTTGTGGTAGATGAGCCACCCACATCAAAAAAATTAGGACTATCCTCAGGCCATATAGAACATAGGCAAAGAAGTCCTTGTGTTACTCTTTACTTAAAGAAGATCGTCATTGAGTAAATAGGTTAGAAAAAGTGTAAGCAAGTAGGTTGGAGATGACTTGAGCAACATAAATAGTACATGTGGAACGCTGAACTCACTAAGCCACCAAGTCATCGCTTAGCGAAATAAAAATGAAGTTAAACCAACGAGGGAAACTCGTTCAGCAAGCAAGTGCTTGCTCAATGAATTTACAAAGATTTTTTTTTGTAACTCACTGAGTGAATTAAAGTGCTTGCTGCGCGAATTTCAAAAATTAATTTTACCATCAAGATAGAGAGGATTGCTCGTTGAGCGAGCATCTGCATGCTCAGCGAGTTTTGGAAGTTTTCAGATTCTACAATTTGGAGGGTGATTTTCGCTAAGCGAGTTAATGCCCACTAAGGGTCTACATAAGTTTTAGAAAGCTATAGTTTCAAGGTAGACTCGTTGAGCAAGCATAATCGCACTGAGTGAGTTACATCAAAAGCCAAGTTTAAAAAAAAAAAATCTATCTAATTAGTGCAAGATATTAACATAAGGGAAAAACGATAGTAAAATGAAAGAAATCCCTGGGTTGCCTTCCAGGAAGTGCTTTAATGTCACTAGCTTGATAGATGACAAGATCATGGATCTATTAATGCTTGTCAGACAACTTGAAATTCCTTTTGCTTCTTTTTCACAAGTAAATGGCAAGCTTTTCCATAGACAATTTGGAAAGGAGTGAAACCAATAGGAGCCTCCATTGCAATCTTGTATGCTCGGAGACCATCATCCAACTTGTGGACCTAAATTTTCCTTGAGGAGACTATGGTTTTGTCCTTTTTTAGCTCCTTGAAAACCTCTTCTTTTGATGGAATTTACTTCAAAATATGTGTATCGTACACATATTCTTGGATCTTCTTCTTTTCATCATTAGTGAGGCAATCAATGGAATTCACTGAGGCCTTCTCAAGAGGGGAGTGCATAGTAAGTTGTTTGGTGACTTAGCTTCTTCTACCTCCTCTTCGTAGTTGTCGATGTGAAAGCCTTATGATCACTTGGATGTTGCATGGCTTTGAAAATATTGAATGTGACTTTTTGATCTTCTACACTCAGCTGCAAGTGACCCTTCCCCATATCTACAACCACATTAGCAATCATCATGAATGGTCTTCCAAAGATAAGGGGTACCTCTTTATCTTCTTCCATGTCCCTAATGACAAAATCCACTAGGAATGTGAATTCTCCCACCTTGACTAGGACATCTTCGACTACACCATGGGGGCACTTAATGGATCGATTTGCTAGCTGTAGTGTCATCTAAGTTGGCTTCAATTCTAAGTTACCAATTCTTCTAAGCACAAATAGGGGCATCAAATTGATGCTAGCCCCCAAGTCAATGAGGGCCTTCTCGATGGATACTTCCCCAATAGTGCAAGGGATAGTAAAGCTTCTGAGGTCTTTGTACTTGGGAGGCAATGTCTTCTAAATAATAAAAACTACAATTCTCCTTCACCTTGATTGTCTCATCCTCAATATACTTCCTCTTCTTGGTGACTAAGTCTTTCATGAACTTGGTGTAGAGAGGCATTTGCTGCAAGGCTTCACCAAATGGAATGGCGATTTCCAACTTCTTGAATATATCCATGAATCGTGCAAGGTATCTCTCTTTATCTTTCTTGGAAGGAACCATAGGATAAGGAAAGTCTTTGGTTGGTTCGACTGTCACCATCTTCTTTGCATCTCTCACTAGCTGATTCTTCATCTTTTGAGCTAGCATCTCTTTCATTACTTCGTCACTCTTTTTTTTTTGTGATTTTCTTTTTCTATTTTTTTAGTACTCATATCTCCCCTTTCAATGTCTTCTTCCTCTTCATCACTTTCTACATCCTCCACCACTCCATCTATCATGTCATTTTTTTCTCCAATTCTTCCCTTCTCACCATTGGACTCAATCTCCTTATGCATATTACGAGTGATCATCGCATTGCAATGTTCCTTGGGGTTTGTCTCTGTGATAGCAACAAACTTCCCCTTGGAGCTTTCAGCAATTTGGTTTGCAAGCTGCCTCACTTGTATCTCAAGATTCTTGATGGAGGCTTGGGTGCTCTTGTGATTGGAGAGAGAAACCTCCAAGAACTGATTCAATGTGTCTTCAAGCTTGTTTTGCCTCTAGTGAATATTAGGCCCTAGATAAGGAGGTCTATTTGAAGGGCCTCCTTGACTATGGTTGTAGTTACCACCTTGGTAGTAACCCTTATTCTCGCCTTGATTGTAGCCTTGGCGGTTTTGATTGCCCATATAGTACAAACCTTCTCGTGTTCCTCCTTGAATCATACAAACACCACTTTCGTGAGCTCCACCACATGCAATTATAGTAGGCCTAACTATAAAGCAAGAATTAAGAGTAGAAAGAAAAACAAACAATAGAATAAAAACTAAATAGATATAAGAATGAATTACATGCAGAGTCGTCTAGTTCACCAAATCCCCAACAATGGGAAAATTAGCTCCTCATAGACATGAGGAACCTAAAAGAAAATAAAGAACAAGTGTTTGGGATTTGGAAGAATGAAACAATTGCACAGCTCCAACCTTTAGTAGCGTAGAACTCTCTCCCCCAAAGCGTGCTGATCCTATGTGTTTGACCAGCTTTAAACAGGTGCATTCCTCCCTTTTGAGCCAACTGCTTGAATGTATCCAATCTCTACAAAGATAACATAAAAAGTAATAAAATCTCAAGATAAAGATATAAATTTAAATCCTATTAAATGGTAAAAGTAATAAAATCTCAACAAGATAAAGATATAAATTTAAATCCTAATACTTGGTAAAAATTAATAAAATCCTAACAAGATAAAGATATAAGATTAAATCCTAATATTTGTTAAATCCTAATTAATTAAGCTCAAACAAAGTATCAAATAAGAGTAAAGTAAGATAACCACTGTGAATTAAGAATCAGTTATGAGTAACAATAACAGTTATCATCTTTGTAGACTAATATATTATTTCCATCTATAGTCACCTATTGATCAAAAGACTCATCCTTTGCTGCTCAATTAGTGATAGCATGTGCATCACACATGCATCTTAGTCCAATGTATGGGCAAACGACATGTGTCATTTAAAACTCAAGTGTTTTGGACAGTTGAAGAGTCGCCGAGTCATCACTCGAAATGACATCTTAAATGCTATTCAAAGCCCATTTTAGAGAACATTCCCTTGACCTTTTAAATCCCATTAAATCATACTAAATATGTTTTGTAATCTCCTTACCCACGTTTCAAACTTGCTCTCCATGATTCCAAAACACCTCACATTGTCTCTTCTCTCTCTTCAAACACATAAACCCTTAACCTAAAAAAATGGCCAAAGGTTCAACCTTTACCCAAAAATCTTCTTTCTCCAACCCTCATCTCTTCAATCCTCTCCATCCACTTTAGCCTCAACAAACTCTTTGGACACCAACATGAGTGAGATTCTGACTCTTGAAGAGATAATGGTGATACCCTTAAGAGGCAATAGCACTAGAACAATCAATGTGGAGTATTTCATTGATCTTTAGTTCTTTGAGGAGCATGGTTTGAACATCACTAGATACCTAGAACTTGCTAGAGTTCGAGGTTACTTCAACAACACCCAGAAGTTATACCACGAGATAATTCAAGCCTTCTAGAGGAACGCCACATTCTGGGACAACCTGCTTCTAAGGCAAGTGTGTGAAATCAAAATTTTCATCTCTCCAACCACCATTGTTCAAGTAATAGGGTGTGAGTTACACCCTAACTACTTCTCGGGCAATTGGGATAAATGGATGGAGAACAATGGTACATTGAAAAGGGTGTTTCTCGGCCTTAAATGAAGATTGAAGACTTCACTTAGTTTTTGGTTTTTTCATATTGCTTCATCTCATCTATCTTCCTTAGATTAGTCTATTTTCTTTTAAGCCAAAACATGAATGGATGTTAGCTTTGTATTGCTTGTTTTAGACTAAATCTTATATGGGGAAAATTCATGTGTTTTTAACTGTATGTAGTGGAGAGTTGACTTTTGATCAACAGTCAAGATTTGCTCCAAGATTGGAATGGACCCATGGGAAGGGTTTCGGTTGCTGCAGGCCTTGCACGGCCGTGGCCCATGGGCTCTCGAAGCCATTGGTTACTTTTATTAGAATGATGTATTTACTAAATGTGTATTTTAAAAAACCACACTCATCTCTATTTATATTGAGGAAACCCTCAGTAATTGATTACATCATATAAAGATAAAGAGGAAATAATAACTAACAAGATAATATATATTCTAACAACCTTGAAGTTGCTTAGCTCCACCACACTCCACAGAGGTGCCCAGTGGTTCTACCTCAGCCACCATGCTAGAAACCTTAAATCGCATTGCGAATCAAGGTGTGCCCCCTATAATCCAGAAATCCTTTTCTAAAGTTGTGAAGAACGTTCTTTATGTTCTGCTCAACCAACTCTCGATGCCCTGCCTTAAGGGTGATGCCATCGTCGTGAAGATCCCGAAGGAGGAGTATGTGGCTGGTGTTACAGAATGCAAGTTGCACCTCCATGGTCGAGTTGTTTTTCCCAAGGGCTCCTCCCCATTGTGCATGCATGATGTTTGAGAAAAGCTCTCCAAGATGTGACAATTGATAGCTCCTGGAAAATGGCCCCTTTGGGAAGGGGTTATTTTGAATTCTCTTTCACCAATTCAAATGATATGTGGCAGATTCTTGCCCCTTCTTGGAACCTCTAGCTGGGTGTGTTGCGTCTTTTCTCCTAGTCACAGGACTTCAACTCGCAACTTGTGAGATAGTAGAATGCGCAATGCTGGGTCAGAATCCATGGTTTGCCAATGGAATATTGGAGATCTCTGATTTTATTCTCTATTGCTAGAGGAGTGGGGAAACCAATTTCCATTGATGGTGCCATTGCAGCAAGAACCTTTGGCCATTTCGCTAGGGTTCTTGTTGATTTGGATCTTAAGCAATCTCTAGCTGACCAAATTCTGGTGGAAAGGAAAGGCTTTGCTTTCTTTGTGGATCTTACCTATGAAAAGATGCTTGATTATTGTCAAAATTGCAAAATAATTGGTCATTCCTTTTCCAATTGCAGGCACACCAAGGAGCAACAACCACAAAGGGATGGTCCTAAGGCTCGCTATGTGGTGAAAGCTAGGGTGCAATAGGACCCTGAGTAGAAAGATGTTGTAGATAATCAAGATGTGCAGCCTGATGTTGATGTAGAAAAAATGAATAATGTAGCACCTCAGGGCCAACAGGGAACTTTGCAGGTTCAAGAACAAGATAATATGCATCAGGAATCTAGTGATGAGGATGTCATTTCAAATACACAGAGGCATCCCAATGATGAGGAGGAATTTATTCCTGATTCACCAAACCCCCTTAAAGGGTTCACTGATGGGAGAGATGACTCCCAAGATCAGTAGCACCAACAATTTGATGCAGCTTTTCTAACTAAGAATTAGGGACAGCAACAGCATTCTGATACTGTATATTAGGGAGAGGATGTAGCAGAAAATATGGAGCAGGATGCAACAGGAATCTGGAGCAAACATTTTAGAGTCCAACATCCATTGTGTTTGGTACTATTGAGCTTGAAGATTCAGGCAAGCATAGTAGTGCTAAGAGGGTTGGCTCTTAGCAATCTGCAAGTTTTGAAAATGTTATAGTGACAGAGGATATACCTCAACAAGTAGCCTTGGATATGCAACAAGCATCTAAATTTTAGGCCTCGAATTGTAAGGAGAATTCAGATAAGGAATCACCCAATATGGTTCAACAGTCTAGGGAATTGGAGGTGGAATTCCAAGAGATGGCTTCTAAATCTCGAAAGAAAAAGCAAAAGAAAAAGAATAGTCAAGAGAAGTCCAGATTGCAGGACAAGGGACAAGAGCGATATAACATCAAAAGAGGAGGTAAATCTACTCTTCAACAATGATAGTCTTATATTGGAATATTAGAGGCCTTAGGAACTTGGCTTCCAAGTGCTACCTTTATTCTCTTTGCCAAGAACATAAGTCAGATGTGATTTTTATTTTTGAACCCAAAATAGCATTTTTTGCTCTACCTGTGCACTTTCTGCATAAACTTGGTTTAAAGCTTGTAGCAACCAATCATAGACAGAATGTCATTCCTAGTTTATGATGTCTATGCAAGCTATCCACTAATCCTACTAGTATCCATACTCTAGATCAGTCAATAGCCATATCTTTACAATGTGGTTGTCATTCTATTAGTGTGGTGGGAGTTTATGCTTCAACATCATATATTCAATGGAGGTCCCTTTGGCACCAAATGCCCCAGTTGTTATCGGTTGCAGGGTGGGTTTTTGTTGGGGATTTTAATGTTATTCTTGGGGCACATGAGAAAATGGGTAGCAGCAAGCCTTCTCTTAATTCTCTCAAGAATTTTTCTGAGTGGACGAATAATAATCAACTCATACACTTGCCTTCAAGTGGTCATAACTTCACTTAGTCCAATGGTAGGATTGGCCATCATAATGTTGCAATGAGACTAGATAGAGTGATTTGTAATTTTGACCTGGTGCGTGTTGTTGATTCTGTCAAATGCAATGTCCTAACAAGGCACAATTTAGATCATCATCCAATTCTGCTTTCGATGATTAATCATTCTAATAAACCTAAGAGTTCCTTTCATTTCCTTGCTGTGAGGGTTGAGTTATCAAGTTGTCATCATATTGTTAGCCAAATTTGGAGCACCCCTGTCAATGGTTGTCCCATGGTGATGTTGAGGAAAAAGCTAAAGTTGGTTAATAATGGTTTAAGGGAATGGAACAAGAATATATTTGGAAATATTCATTCTAGAGTTGCAAGGGTTAAAAGCAAAGTAGAACACATTCAGCTACTCATTGACTCTGACAGGTTTTTTGAGGCTCTTGTTGTTCAAGGCAAATTTGCCCAATCAAAACTCCAAACTGCTCTATCCCTTGAAGAGTCTTTTTGGTTTGAGATGGCACATCTTAAGTAGGCTGCCCTTGGTGACAGGAACACGACATTTTTCCACACGTATGCTACATTTCAAAGGGCCTCTAGACAGCTCAATTCTATCATGATAGAGGGCAATCTCATCACTGACCAGGACATCATTAATAATCATATTCATTCTTTTTTTTTCTGACTTATATGCTGCTAATAATAATTGCACTCCTAACCCTTCAATCCTTTCAGTTATACCTTGCTTAGTTTCTGAGGAGGAGAATGCTTTGTTGACTAAAGCTCCCTCATTTGATGAGATTAAGGCTGCTATCTTTTCATTAAATGTGAGCAGCGCACCTAACCCTGATGGTTTTGGAGGAATTTTCTACCATTCTTATTGGGATATTATTGGGAAAGAGGTCTGTCTGGCCACAATTCAATTTTTAACTAAGCATTGGCTTCTTCCAAGGTTGAACTCTAATAATGTTTCCCTTATACCTAAATTTCCTAGTGGCAATAAGCTTGAGGATCTTTGGCCTATTGCAATGAGCAATTTCTAGTTCAAGATAATCACTAGGATCTTGGCTGATCATCTTGGCCCAATTACTAGTAGGATTGTCTCTCCGTAGCAACTTGGCTTTATTCCAGATAGGAGCATTATAGACTACATAATAACAACCTTAGAGGCAATTAATTTACTACATAAACCTAGTAAAGAGGGGAAGTTGGTTATAAAATTTGATGTCAAAAAGGCATTTAACACTTTAGACTAGGGCTTCCTTCTCAAGGTGTTGCAGCAGTTTGGTTTCTCTAAAGTTTTCTATAAATGGATTACTACTATTTTACATTCAGCTAGACTTACTTTTCTTGCCAATGGACATCGTATTGGCTTTCTCCCTTGCACTCATGGGGTTCGACAAGGGGATCCTTTATCTCCACTCCTCTTTTGTCTTGTGGAGGATGTTTTGAGTTGAAGCATTTCCTTCCTCACTAGCCATAGCTTGCTGTCTCCAATTTTGGAAGCCAAGAAGGTACCCTTTCCTTTCTACACATACATTTTCTGCTAATGATCTTATGGTGTTTTGCAGCAACTCTGTCCCACTAACTTGGAGAATCTCAATAGACTTTTTCTTCTATATGTTCAAGCTTCTAGACAATGGATTAGTAGAAATAAGTGTCATTTTTCTACGGGTAAAATTGTTAGAACCAAGACATTGGATGATGTCTGGCCCTTAATCTTTTGATTGGTTTTAATGATAACAAATGTGATAATATTTTATCAACTAATGATTTGAAATTGAGTAATTTCAGGGAATCAAAATGATCATAGACAATTGTATAATCTCTCTATCTCACTCTATTTCTTTAATTGTTTGACAACTTTTTAATAATAAATCAAGCATCCCAAGTGCTTCTAATCGGACTAAGTTAAGTATCGGAACAGACCATGTAAAGGTCCTCATAACAGATGGTACATGTCTTGGAACAGACCATGCAGTAGTCTTGGAACAGACTACACAAAGTCTTAGACTAGACCATGCAATAGTCTAGGAACATACTATGTGAAGTCTCGGACCAAACGATATAAGTCTTGGACCAGACTATGCATAAGTATTGGACTAGACCATGCATGGAACTAGGATGAGACTATATAATAATTGGACCAAACCATGCACAGTAAGACCAAACATTGTCTATGTTGAACTAAACATGTCTGTGTTGGACTAGACCATGCATTGTGTTACGTACTAAGGAATATGCTTTTAATTATCATCTTTTGACTTTAAGAACGCACTGTCCGATACAGAAAGAAAGGAAGATACCCTCTGAATTACTTTCTTCTATTCCTCGTATGTCTGCTTGCATGTTTCGAAAAGTGTGAAGTCTTATAGGTACAACAAAAAGGCTAATCAACTTTGAGAAGCACACCTACAGCTAAAGCAAAGTTGTGACAAGATAGGAACTTGCTCCTATCAAATCAAACTCAAGCTAAAGCAACTTTAGCACTCAACTATGAGACAATATAAACCTTTCTTCTCCAACCTTCAAATCCATGGAGCTTTAATATATATAGATGCCTCCATACAATGAGAAGACTAAAAAATCAAATCTGAACGCATAAGAAAATAAGAACAAGAACGAAAAAGACAAGAGAAAAAAGAAGCAAATATTCTGTGAGAAAAAGAGAGCTTAGAGAAAAGATTACTTCATCCTCTACAAAGCTCATAGAGATTCAAACCAGTTTCATATCCTCTCTTTGAGAGTTATTCAAATCTTATTCATATTTGAATAGAAAGCCAAGAGTGGTTTAGTGATCAAAAAATACTTGGGAAGTATAATCTCAGGGGGAGATTTATACTTGTAACTAGTAGTGGTTTAAAATACTAGTTGCCAGTAGTGGCATAGAGAATACTTGTAGCCAGGAGGGGCAGTGAAGAATACTTGTTTTGTAATCAGTTGATTATAGTGGAACCCTTTAACATTTGTTAAAGGAGAACTGGACGTAGTTCAGTTTGAGTGAATCAGTATAAAACAAGTATTCTACTTTTGCTATCTTGTGCTTACAACTGTTCATCTTGCACTCAGTGCACTTTCGAAAGGTTTCTAAACTTTGTCTTGAAAGGATATATTAGCTTGTTTAAACTCACATATATCCCAAAGATAACTTGTGAACTTATATTGTTTGCGAAAAGTTTTACAATACATTATTCACCCCCCCTCTAATGTGTTCTTGTGTATTTCAAAAATTTCCAATGGTCCAGGTGCTGTCACATTTAAATATCTTGGGGTACCTATTTTTATGGGCAAAGTTCATGAGAACTAGATATTTGATTAATGGACAACAGTTGACCTGCTACCATTCATCATCAATTTAAGTCTCCATCAAACAACATTGGCAATCAATATAGGATAACAATGGATGGATACTTAATCAAGGGGAAATAAATTTCTGGTTGACTAATTGATGCCTTGAAAAATCCATTGCCAACACTTTAAATCTACTTGGTAAATGCAAAAAACAGCTTCACTCCTTTGTGGCTTCTATGGTAGTTAATGATAAGTGGATTATTCCAGCAAGGATCAGCCACTTAATCCCTGCACTCCTGACTGTTTTGAATAACATTGCAGGGCCTTCTAATGCTAGCGTGCTATCAAATAAGGCTGCTCTAAATTTTCTATATCCAGCAACTCAGCATGTGCCTAAGGCAAAACTAATTTGAACACAGTTTATACCTCCCTCTCAATCCTTCATGGTTTGGCGTGGCATTCACAATGCTCTCCCCACTGACGAGTTGCTTTTAAAGAAGGGATGCATTAATGTCTTTATATGCAGTCTTTGCAGTAGGAGCAATGAATCAATGGAGCATTTATGGGGCTAAAGGTAACCTCTTTCCTACACATGCAAACAATATTATAATTTTCTGTCAGGGAACTTAAGCCAATTTAAAAAGCATCAATAAACTGCTGCAATTGTATGGATCTTCATCTAGACAGTGGACCAGCTCTTACAAAAGTCATTTTTACACCAATAAAATCTCCAATTTCAGAACCTATACATTCAGCTCCATTCTAGGATTTGGTACTGGCCTAATTCCTTTTAAATACCTTGGTGTACCTATTTTCTTTAGTAAACCAAGGTCTGTCCACCTGCAGCCCATTGCTGATGCAATTAGAATCAAGCTTGCCTCTTGGAAGGGCAAACAACTTACACATATGGGTAGAGTTTAGCTATTGACCTCAGTCATTTTTGGAATGTTGTTTTATAGCTTCCAAGTTTATCTTTGGCCATAGAGATTGCTCAAGACCATCGAGAAATGGATGAGGAACTTTCTATGGGCTGAGGACATACATATTGAAAGCTGGCCTTAGTTGCTTGGTCCAAAGTCTGTCAACCTATGAAATTTGGTGGTCTCGGGTTGCTAGTTATTTCTACACAGAATCAGGCTACTTTGCTTAAATTGACTTGGAATCTTAGACATTCAGATCAGGACTGGGCCTATTTTATGAGAAGGAAAATTTTGTTGAATAACCAGCCTCTCACAACTCATCACAGCTCTTCTATTTGGCTGTCAATTAAGCACATTTGGCCCAAAATATAGGAGAATACTAGTTGGATTACACATAGTGGCACCCTCAATTTTTGGTTAGATACCTGGTGTATGGAAACCTCTATTGTAGACCATCTAAACTTCAGTCATAGTTGTAGAAAGTAGTTACAAACTAATATTAAATCTTTAATCCAAGATGGCCAGTGGCATATTCCTGATTCAGTTGCTGCAATGCTGCCTTAGCTCAATGATCTTTTAACTCACATCCCCATCCCATGTGGATCTAAGAAAGATACACCAATATGGATGCTAACTGAATCTGGTGTACTTTCCACTAAAGAAGCTTACTCATTCTTTATTTCTCAACCTCAACTTGCTTCCTGAGCTTCCTTTTTGTGGTCCTCTTCTATTCCACCATCCAGAAGCTTTGTTGTCTGGCGTGGAATTCACAATGGTTTGCGAACAGATGATCTATTACAACGAAAGGGTTATACTACAACTTCTGTTTGTTGTCACTGCATGTGCCAAGTAGAAATTGTCTCACATTTATTTCTGTAGTGCTGTTTTGCAAAGGAAATTTGGACTTAGGTCAACAACATCTCCCCTGTTCATATAAATCTATCTTCATTTATTTCTTTAGTCAAATCAATGAATAACATCAATGGATCCCATTCTAAGGATGTGATGCTCTCTGTTTTGGTTCATGCACTTTGGTGGATTTGGACCAGCCAGAATTACATCAGCTTTCAAAATTGCCGAATTCCTATTTCCCAAATTATTAGCCAAATCAAAGTGAGTGCTTTATGCACTGGCCACATCTCTAGAGGCTCGATTAGAACTAACATCGAGATTGCATTTTTGAAGCTTTTTGGGATCAATCCAAGACATGCTACACCAACTGTTATCCTACCCGTGTTTTGGATCCATCCATCACTCAATGTAATTAAGTGTAATTCTGATGGGGCTGCAGCTAGTGCCCCTGGCCATGCTTCAATTGGAGGTCTTTATAAAGACAATTCAAGCTGTTTTTTGGGTGGATTTACCCAATATATTAGTATTCAATCTACTTTCTTTGTCGAGCTTTTTGTTGCCATTATTGTTGTTAATAAAGGCATTGAAATGGGTTGGAATAGTCTATGGTTAGAGTGTGATTGATGCATAGCTATCCTAGCCTTCACCAAGCTTGAGTTGGTACCATGGAAACTCCAAAGAAGTTGGTTTTTAATGCTAGAGAAGAGTCATGCAATTAATCTCAAAGTTTCTCATGTGTACCGAGAGGGGAACCAAATGTGCGAACACACTTGCAAGTTATGGTCTCAAACATCAATTACCATATACATGGTTCTCAAGAGCCCCTAGATTTTTGTTTAGTTACTTAGATTCAAATCAAAATGACCTTTCGAATTATAGATTTAGTTAAATTAACTAAATGAGCTTGTAACCATTTATTTGGCTTCCTTTTCCTTGGGTGTTGGTTTTATGTCCCCCCAAGGTGTATGTTACACTTTTATTTTACTTTTAATAATACTTAGCTGGAGGGGGGGTTGTGTTTTTAGGGGGTGCCAACATAGTTGGGGTGCCCTAATTCACTCTCCCTCCTGGACTTTATTTCATTTTTTAAAAAAATGGAGCATTTGTTCCTCTCTTGTAATTACTCCAAGGCTCTTTGGTCTTGGTTGTCAAGCATATCACCAGTACATTTGGATCTGTCATCAATATCTTTTGTTGTTCTCTCAATCTCCAAGGTTGGTAGCTCACAGGTAAAAGATACTTTGTTGTTTGTCGTCATTCATGTTATTTGGATGATTTGGAGTTGTCGAAATAGTTGTAGATTCAGAAACTGCAAGACTCCTATTCAGTAGGCTATTTGCAAGTTAATCTCTCTCATTTCCATCTCGGGACTCTTATCCAAAGGTCAGGCCTCAAGTTCTACTACTGATCTTAGCTTTCTTCAACATTTTGGCATTGCAATCAAGCCCTCCAAACCCCCTTGGATCCGAGCTATTTTTTGGACTACTCCAACCTTTGGGTTCATCAAGTGCAACACGGATGGGGCTTCACTTGGTGCCCCTAGTTTTGCTGCATTAGGTGCTATCTTTAGAGATAACTTTGGATGTTTTAGAGGTGGGTTCACTAAATTTATTGGCATACATAATGCTTTTTATGCTGAACTGTTTGCTGCCCTTCGTGCTGTCGAGATAGCATTGGAAAGTAATTAGAGATAGCTTTGGCTTGAGTGTGACTCTCTCTTGACAGTCCAAGCCTTTGATATACTGGAATTGACCCCTTGGCGACTTAGAAGAAGATGGACCAGCATGCTTAGGAATTGTAAATCTATCAATTTTCATGTTACTCATATTTTTAGGGATGGAAATTATTGTGCAGATGCATTGGCCAATTTTGGTCTTGTACATAGGTTAGAATTTACTTGGGATTCTAATAAACCAAATTGGTTGGGTGTACACTCCTTTCATGACCAATGTGGTCTTCCTCATTATAGGTTTTACTAGGCTTGTGTAGTTTTTAAATGGGTTTTGGTTCGGCCCCCCCATTGTAATCTCACTACTCTTTGGTTACTCTTTTTTTCTTTATTTTTAATAATATACAACTAGTTGTTTGGTTTTTGTTTTCAAGGGTGCTAACCTGATTAGGATGCTTGATTCTTAAACCTACTTCTGGACTGAGATTTCAGTGACTAAGTCTTATATGTTTAGATGTGCTTTATAGATGCTTGCTAAAATCTTTTTGCAAAACTTTTATCCAAGCATCTAAAGATGATTTGTATTTTTGAATCACATTCGAGTTTTGCAATCGATTACATTGTCTGGGAATTGATTACTAGAAGGCTGATCTAATTTTGATTTGCCTCTACCCTCGGGTTAATCGATTACAAGATATGACAATCGATTACAATGCAATTTTAAATTCTCAACATTGGCTTTGTCCCAATTGCAATTGATTACAATTTATGACAACAAGCAAAAATTATCTTCTAATACACGGGATAATCAATTACATCTATTATAACAATCATTCTAAAAGATATCCAAATCTAATCTTTGTCAAATCCTTTCCATATCTTTTGACCCAATTATATCTTTCAATCCCAAATCATATATTTGATTGATTGAGTTGTTCCCTTCAAACCTTATCTTATATCCTCAATCATATCTTTGATTGATTGTTTTGTTCTCTTTTAATTTTATCTCATATCTCTCAACATATATTTTACCCAATCTTATATTTAATATAGAGATAAGATCTTGATCTTCCTAAACACTATAAAAGAGAACTTTGTGATTGGTTTCAAAAACACAAAGAAACACAAAACATTACACTTTCTATTATCCTTCTATTGTGTTCTTCTTCTTCTTATGAGCTTCATTGGTTAAATCCTTTATGAAGAAGAAAGTTCTTTACAACTATATCCACACATTAAGGTGTCTTGTGTTCAAAGCCTTTTCCTTCTACATACATCCAAGGTGCTTTTGTTCTAAGCTTCTTTTCCCAACTATATCGTTCTAAGTTTAATTTCTACTGTGCTTTTCATACGGCTAAATCCTCTTTGTAGAAAAAGCTTCTCTTCATCTATATTTGCACATTTAGGTGCCTTTGCTTTGAGCTTTTTCCAACTACATCTGCATAGTTTGGTGCTTTCAATTTGATCTTTATACTAGCTAAATCTGCACATTCTAGGTGCTTTTGTTCTTAAACCTTTTCTTTCTTTGGTTATGGTTTTTGGCACTGTAAGGTAAGGTTTCCTAAGTGCTAATTGTTGAGTGTTTTAGGATAGGATTTCCTAAACACTTGTTTCTAGGATAGGTTTTCCTAGGTGTTTGGTGCTTTAGGATGGGATTTCCTAAGTGCTAAGTGTTTTAGGATAGGGTTTCCTAAACACTTGTTTTCTAGGATAGGGTTTCCTAGAGGTAATGCTTGAGTGGTGATGGTGTTTCACACTCTCTCACAGGTACTTGTTCAGGTTGTGAACAAGAGTTGCTATGATTTGTCTATGTGTGTATGGTGTTTATAACTCAAAATCTTGGCTTTTATTCTCTCTTTCCTTTATCTCTTTATTATTGTCTTGTGCTTTATTAATTGATTGAATTATTCTAACAAGATTGTTTTCACTGAGTTTCTCTTGTGTTATTCTATCAACAACTTATTTGTTAAAACTCTTTGTGAAATACTTCAAGAGAGTGGGTGAATTCTTTTTAACTTTGAAAAAGGAAACGAAATTTTTTAAATATCAATTCACCCCCCCCCCCCCCCCCCCTTCCTCTTAATTTATCCAACTAATTCTAACATTAACTTCACTAAAGCTAGTATTGGAGCAAAGCTAAAGGTCAAGGACTTCATCTCACTGGCGAAACTGCTTTAGAACATTATAAACAAGAGCATTTTACACAAGGTTGGTTCTCGTCAAAATGTCTATCAATTGCACAAGTTTGTGTTGTTTCATCTAGTGGAAGGCATTCCATTCAACCTTTCACACACCCCATTTTTGAATCTGGTTAGGAATATACATGCATTGTCTCCAATCGCCACCATCAACTATGCAACCTTGATCAACAAGATTCAGTGGGAACAAAAGGCATACACAGTGCTGCTTGATAGTTTGGACCCAGATGTTCATGTTGCTTACGTCAATCAACAAGACAAGATTGCCTCTCAACGCAATCTCAGTCGGTCCACCCTCTACAAGATGGATCTTGGCATTCCCATGGAGGAAGGATCTCCTGTAGCCTTCCAACCACCTTTTGAGAGTTCTCTAACTCCTTCGGTATTGAAGAAGAAAGGAAAGACTAGTATCTACGTCAAATCTTCATCTCTTAGACCTCTAGCCCAAAAAGTTAAGAAGCTGGTGCAGGACAAGGAGATGAAATGAAAAATAAGGAGTAAAGCTTCTTCTAAGCTTGAAGATGATGGGAAGAAGAAGAGGAAGATGCAAAGCAAGGAACCCGCTTCAAACAAAGGTGTTCCCGTTGAGAAGCCTTCCTAGATGAAGAACCCTAAGGTACAAACTAAGCCCTCTTCGTCTACATGCCCCTCAAAATCAAGCAAGGGCCTTGCATCTACTGCTGCCCAAGCATAATTCTTGAAGATTGCCTTAATAGGCAAGCAAGCAATGGCATCTACTATTGATGAGAAGGAGATAGACAATGACCATGAAGGTCTTGTCTTCAAACACCCTAGACGCCAAAAGGTTCAAACTAGACCTCAAGCTCTAGTCAAGCAACACAAGTCAGTTCCAGCCAAGGACTTGAAGCATCCTGAAGTGCCCAGGATTGCTCCCAAGAAGCTAATAGTCAAGAGGAAAATTGTATTCCATGACAACGATGTGACTTGTCTTCCAAGACCTTCTCTTAACCCAACTATAAGTGTGATTTCTACTACACCCATAAATGTTGTTGCACCATCTATTTCTACTTTCGTTTCCCCTCCATCTCTCAATACTCATGCTCCAATAACAACCAAAACTTGAACCATAAAATGCACCAAGAGGAATCCTTCTTAGGAACCCCTTCACCCCCAAACACAAACCGAAACAAAACCTCCGTCTATGTCACACACTCAGACGATGAACCCATCGTTTGTTATCCCTATACAAACAACAACCCAATCTCTATCTTTGTCTTCCACACAGATGGATAACTAGACACTTCACCATCAGTCTGACGCCACTTCACAAACTAATAACCACCCACAGTTTGAACTCACTATTCAGCTTGATACTCACCACACCTCTTCGTCACCACCTCAAACGCCATCGGTGTGTTGTGCATTGATAATCGCTTTATATATGTAAATATTACATCATATTTTGTAGTGATTATCCAATGTTCTCAGGATTTTTGGCTTAGTTTGAAATCATTTAATATAGATTTGTATAGTTTGATAATTCTAACCCTAGGAAGTTATTTTGTGAGAAATATACTCTAATTTATGTGTGCAGGCCTAGATTCAACAGTAAAGGGAGAATACAAGAAGAAGGCAGATCTCGCTAAGCGACCCATCCCGCTCAACGCTTCACTCGCTGAGCACAACATCAAGCTACACGAGCTAGACGGCCTATTACGCGCTGAGCGCCATATTGCGCTAAGCGACATTTTCATTCAAACTGAAGACTCGCTTAGCAGGACATCACACTTAGCAAAAGTTGCTTTCGAACTACATATGAGCTTAGCAGAAGATTGTGCTTAGCGGAAGGTTGCGCTAAGCGAGACTTCGACTATATAAGTTGCACTTGTAATAATTTTAAGCATTTAGACTTTATAGGATTGAGCTGCTTCTTCTTCCATCCCCTATTCTTCCCTTCTATTTTGTAAGTTTCTTATGACAATGAGAGGTTGATCCATCTATGTTGAGGATTTGGAACTAGGTGCTAACATGTAAACACTTTCCTTCATATTTATTCATCGAGTATTCAATTTAAAATCCATTACTCTATTTTATCGCTTGTTATATGATTCGGTCCGTTATATATGCATGCTGTGGAATTTGATTGTCATAGACATATGCTTTTGAACTTGGAACTAAGAGTAGGAAAGAGTATATCACTAGACATAGGGTAAACTTCATCCTTTCTCTATTTTTATTATATGTTATCTAATTGGCCTATTATATATGCATGTTGCGGGGTTTGGATGTCATAGACATATGCTTTCGAACTCAGACCTGAGAGTGGATTCTAATGAAATGTATTTCTAGACATAGGATAAATTTCATTAGCTTCGTAAAGATCTCTGAGCTTCACCAAACCACTCAACTGGACTTACCGAGACATCGGGAGTGAGGTTGAACAGTTTAGGCTTGATTTGATGAGACATCACGTTTTGAGCACTTCTAGATTGAAGTTAATCTGAATTATTGCTTTGAATAGAGAATATATTTTGTATGTTTACATGGAAGCAAACCGGTTGAACCAAAGCCTTAACATATCCATCATCATCGTTCCACATCTACGCATTCCAACTGCTCGATCCTTGTTTTGAATCAAGTTCCTTATCTTGTTATTTATCTCTATAGTGTTTAGTTTATTTTCTGTTGTTATTCATGTTCTGCAAAACAAATCAATGCTAAAACCAAACTAGTGTGTAGGAACTGATAATCTTACTAGTAGTCAATACGGACAATTCCTTGTGGATTCGATACTGGGATCTTCCCTTTTAAACTACTTGTGCGATATTTGGTACGCTTGCCAAAATAGTCCATCATGCATGCAACCTCAAGCTCCCTGACAGTTCTACCCTCTACAGCTTCACATCACAAAGAAGACTAAATTGTTGGTGTATCCAGATCACATTTTGCCCAAGTTGTCAATCATCAACCCCAACAGACTAAAGGGTCCCCTTCATAATAGACCACACTTGCCCCTAAAGGCTCGTGTGATGTTTGAAAGACTATCCAAGCCGGTTGACTAAAATGTTTGTCTACTACGTCGAGCATGTTTGGAGATGGATGCACACAAGTATTGGCAAGAACACATGACATCGCTACTTCCATCTACTAGTCATCCTCCTTGACAATTGAAGAAAAGAAGGAGATTGAGACGGTTGGGATAGGCTACTCTCAACCTTGTAGTGTCTATCACATAAATGATATGATGGTTGTTCCAATTGTCATAAGACCATCTACTTTAGGTGATGAAGCCATGACAAGAGCACTCTTTGTCGAGTATCATGTGGCTCTACGTGTAGAATAAACATTAAGAGAAGTCGTGCAAGCAAGGGAAGCTGAATTGGATCAAGAAATAGCTTACAAGTTGAAGCTATTATGAATGAAGTTATAACTACTACTTAGTCAAGACAACTGAACTTTATTTTCTATAAATAGCCTAGTTTTCATCTTTTTTAGGATCCAATATTTTAATCTTTTTACATATTTTCTTTGGAGCATTGAGAATTCTTAAAGGAACTACAAAGCAAGGAACATCATGGGGATTAATTTTTGTAAAGTTATTCTCCTTTAATGTCTCTACTACTTTCTTTTGTAGATTTTTGTTTCCCTATGTCTATAGCTAGCTAAATTCATAATCTGGGTTGTGATGTAGGACCTATCATGTGAGCCCTATTTCTCTATTTTCAATTAAGTTTCTCAATTGTTCTTTCAATTATATCTTTGCGTTATTCTTACTACTATTTGGGATCAATCACCCCATAATCCAAATTGATTAATTGTCATGATCAACACTTTTAATTGATAGATCTACACATAGATTGAATTCTAGGGATTTGCATGACCAAACTAATACCTAAATTTCCAATTTGATTAACATTGGTTAATCAACCTCTCTGCACTTAAAACCTTCTCTCTAATTTATTCTTTCATGACCAATAAGGGAATAAATTATGGAGAAGAGGATTTTCATTGAATGACCAAACTTTGATTATTATTTTAAGAGGCATGATTGGTAATTGAATAGATAATTAGGGGTTTAATTGAAATAGGAAAATAGGGAGAATGTAAAGATAGATCTGAACTCATGACCCTAGGTCTTTTAATCTGTTAGAACCTTCACTATTCTCAAGTGCTTTTTGCTTTATTTCTTTTTACAATTAAATTTCAACTCAAACCAATCTTTCAATCACTTGTCCTTTATTAATTTATTATTTGGGAACCACTTCTAATCTCTAGGATACGATATCCAGACTTAGGTCCATTATTACTACTGTGTAGGGTACACTTGCCCTTAAGCGTTCGTATTTTATGCATCAATAGGGGAGGATAGAGAAGTTATTTTTTTGAAAGAATTATACCTTATTTTAAATATAATTATGTTATATTTAATTGGTAAAAAGTTTCATGTATTTTGGATTTTAGAAGGCTTATAAAAGTGTAAATCATTGGACTAAGGTTCGATGACAATTAAATTTGTCTTGACTTCACCACAAGTATTCATATGTGTGAATTGTGCATGATATCAATTGTTTTTAAATCTTTGAAATTTTGAACCCTAGGCCGATGATTGAATATGATAGGCATGTTACATATTGTGTGAGCGGACCCGATGGGTTAGACTCACGAGCTTGAAAATTGTGTTAGGCTTGTTGGTGTGAAATTGTTAATATGATGATTGATGTGTAGTAGTTACAGGAACTTGAATAAGAATTCCTATGATATATGTATGTATATAAATATATTTATAATATGAATTTGTGTAAGCATTAATATGATGCATTATATGTGTGTGCAAAAACGTGAGTACATGGTGATAATGACTGTGTGACACGAGCATGTGGAAATGAGTACACTGGAAAGGCAAGATGCAAAGCATCATGTAAGGTCGTAGCTGGGTTTTTGTTAAAATTGAGAGACGTGGGCAATTGGCAGTGTCCACACCGAGGGTGTGGGAGGACAAGGTCCTCAAATTATTATGTTTTGGGCTAAGAGTGGGTCTCAGGCTCGTTTGCCAAGCCGTCGTCATCTGTACCATCTACAGCGAAAAACCTATAATGATGGAGAACACAAAATCCCAGTGGGGAGTGTGTTGAGGAGTCGATCCTCGATGGTTGGATGACCACAAATTGGTACTTGGGAAATAATCGCAGATCCAATGATCCTTGGGGGTGCAGCACTAGGTTGGACCAGTTGGGCCCATTCCAGACTTAGTGACCCTAATTGCATGCGAGACATTTTCAATTGGTGAGAGCCTTACCATTGTACCATGGTGAAAGGTGTACTCCCTTCAATCATCCTTAAATCCTCAAAATGTGTAAGACCACTGAGTTTTTGGGGTTCTAGTGGCAGTTGGCCAGTAAATGATGTATTTAAAGACTAACTTTAGAAACATTTAAGATGCAAGTGAGATCCAATAGACAACCATTGTGTCGTGGTTTATATGTATTTGTGTGTGATGTTGAATAGTCTTGTTGTGTGTTGCTTTAACGAATCAAGAAGGATTTACCCTTACATTTAATATGTTTAAATGGCAGCCCTTGTGGGAATAGTGAAGATCTCGTTGTCCTCATCTCCGGCACCAAGACCATCATCATCATCACCTTATGTCACTACATATCTATTGGGTATAGTTATATGTATAAGTTGGGTTAAGAGGTGGTTGTTCTGAATCTAGGTTTCATTTCATGTACTTGAGAGGGTAGGCCTAGATTCATATATATGTTTTGTATGTATTAAAGTGTCTTTTCCTATCACATGTATTTCTTTTACTTTGAGGCTACTCATGTTACTTTACTTATAAGAATGTCATGTTTATATTGTACGCACCAGTGAATACATTTGAAACTTATTATGAATGTAAATAGCCATGGAAGCTCTATCAATTATGTTTATTTTATTTTATCCTTTGAAGTGGATGCTTATCTATTCTTTTGGGGATTATGATTCATATTTTAAATAGGACGCAACGCTTTTTCATAATAGTTTATCCCTTCTTTTAGAAATAAAGGAAAGTATTTAAAAGTTTTAAAATTCTCACAAATTCCTATCATATTTATAAATTTATTAAGTTCTCACTAAGAGTTTTATGCAAATAAAATAATTAACTTGTTTCGTAATTATGATCAATGGTCTAATTTCAAAATTAGAATTTAGGGTGTTACAGCAACCACCTTGAATGATACCTTAATTAACACACCATTGCCGCCACCACCACACCTGCTACCGCCGCCGCCACCACCACATTATTGCCACCATTGCCGCTACAACCACACTTAACCCATCAACAAACACATATTAGCATAGTCAACATCCAAAACTAACAGTCAACGCAAAAAAATAATGAAGGTACTAAAACTACTAAAAAATTAATTTTGGGGGACCAAAAGTGTCCAAAAAAAATTTTGGAGACCAAAATCACGAAAAATAAAATTTTGGGGGACCAAAATGAAATACACAAGAACACACTAGAAGGGAGGTAATATGTGAAGGTTTTAAAAACAAGCTAATATATCTTTTCAAGAAAATGTTTTTAAAACCTTTTCAAGATGAATAAATGTAAGCACAAGATAACAAGAGTAGAAAGCTTATTTTTATACTAGTTCACTCAACTTGAACTACATCCAGTTCTCCTTTAACAATAGTTAAAGGGTGTCACTATAATCAACTAATTACAAACAAGTATTATAATTTGTCACTTCTGGCTACAAGTATTCTCTATGCCACTACTACCTACAAGTATTCTAAACCACTTCTGGTTCTAAGTATAAATCTCCCCCTGAGATTATACTTCTTAAGTATTGTTTAATCATTAAGCCACTCCTGGCTTTCTATTCAAATAATGAATAAGATTCGGATAACTCTCAAAGAGAGGATATAGATGAATGAATGAATCCCTATGAGCTTGTAGAAGATGGTATTTCTTTTCTCTTAGCTCTCTTTCCCACTTATGGTTTTCAAGCTTTCTTGAAGTGTGCTTTCTTTGCTTTTCAATTCTTGCTTGTTTTTTGTCCATTCTTTTGTTTCAATTCCTTTCAATTGTTAGTCTTCTCTTTGCATAGAAGCATCTATTTATAGCAAAGCTTCATGGATTTGAACATTGGAGAAGATTTTATCCGTTGTCTCACAGTTGTGTGAAGAAGTTGCTTTAGCTTGAGCTTGATCAGAGAAGAGCAGGCTCCTGTCTTGTCACAACTCTGCTTTAGCTCTATGTAGGTGTTCTTCTCGAAGCTGATTAACCTTTTTAGTTGTACTTACTCTTCACATTTCACGAGACAAACAAACAGACATACGAGGTATATATGGAAAGTGTTCCAGTAAGATCTACCTCTCTTTATGTTTTTAGATAAAGCATTCATAAGGTCAAGTTATAATAATTAAGCGCATTGTCTGTTGAGCATAGAACTATTCACGGCCTGGTCAAGAAAACTCTCATAGTCTAGTCTGACTTAGGCATGGTCTGGTCCAAGACTATTGCATGGTATGGTCTAAGACTTTGCATGGTTTGGTCCTAAGACTTCTGCATGGTCTGTTCCAAGACTTTTGCATAGTCTTTCTAGTGACCATTACATGGTCTATTCTGTCATAATGTTGTCTGATTAAAATCACTTTGGATGCTTGATTTATTATGAAAATGTTTTTAGATAATCAATAACATAGAGTGAGATAGAAGAGATTATACCAGTATTCTATGATGATTTTTGGTTCCCTGAAATTGCTTAATTTAAAACCATTAGTTGATCAAATATTATCACATTTGTTATCATCAAAGTCAATCAAAAGATTAAGGGACAAACATCATTGTCTTGGTTCTTACAAAAAAGTGCAATTAAGCTTCTTTTTTTTTTATGTTGAGTGGGCTACACTAAAATGAAATTTTAAGAGCATCTTGATGCGTTGCATTTTACATCATTCATGCATAGCATTTCATTTAGGAAGTATTGCATATTCCCTTACATTTATGATTCATTTGCTTTTCATTTGCATTGTTTTTTATTTATTTTTAGAACTGGTTAGGCTTTTGGTATTTGCATGTTTAAAAGTTGTCTCTTGAGCTTTACGACATCAAATCAAGGAGAAACATGCATGGTTGACTCCAAGTGTTCAAGTTAGGGCAAAGAGATAATTGAAAATTAGAAAAAAAAAAAAAGTACATATATGTGCCATGTTATTATTTAAGATTTGAATATTATTTTTGTGATTTTTATTTGTTTGAGCTCAAAAGTTTATCTTATTTTTTGCAATTTTTATTATAATTAGTTTGAGCTCAAATCTCTATCTTTTTCTTAATCCATTCTCTTTAAATAAAGTGTTTTATTTAGGCTAAGCAAGAGTAAGGGATTTTCTAAGGCTTTTGTCTTCTCTATTAGTGCTCTCTTTCCTTTTTATGTTTTCCTTGGATTATTCATGAATATGTGTGAGTAGTCATCCTCTTGTTCTAGGATTAAAGTGCGTAGCCCTTGACAATTGTTTATGCCTTATTAATATATTCAACGTTTCCTTTAGTTCTCTTCTTTTAATTATTCTCCTTTTGCATTTATTCCATTTACACGCTTAGGATGAACTGAGAGGTGAACCTACACATTGGAACCATACGAGATATTGCATTTATTCCTAGGTAGATAAAATGAATTAGTAAAGTTCTTAATGGGTTTAATTGAACACAATACCATGATAGTAGGGATTAATTCAATTAGGCATGTCTTTATTTTTGGAGAGAGAACAAAGATTACTTTAGACTAATTTGCCATTAAAAGTAGAACTAGAGAACCTTGAATTGTTAATTTAGTTAAACAAGAGTCTTGGTGCAAGACCCAGATCCTAGAATTACCCAAATCTTTGTTTATCTTATATTTTCTTCGTTATTTTATTATTCAAATTTGGTTTCTAAAGCTTTCACCAAATCAATCTTTAATTTTTTCTTGGTTATTTAATTTCTACTCTAATTGTGATGATCGCTGAGCCAAAATGCAATCCCTATGGATTTGATATCTTTTTATTACTTAGACAATTTTTATTGTGCACTTGCGATTTTCTCACATCACATCTTCAATGGAAGTGTGTAATGAGTTGTTTATCTTTATGCAACGTTGCTTAAATTTTTTTTTTTCCATTGGAACAAATTAGATGGAGTTATTTATATAAGCATATTTACTCATATAAGCAACCTGTAGAGCCAAACTCCAAAGACAGTGAAGAACAAAACACGATTTCACACAACAAGAATATGATGACAAACACAGTAAACACATGAGAGGGTCGGAGAAAATGGTGATTCAAGATTGGCAATGTGCTCAATCTCACCTCACCCTTGAAGCTTTCTCTTTATTGATCAATTCCTTGAATTCAGAATACAATCTACGTTAATTGTTTTACAAAATTGTATCTAAACTAAAACGGAAGGGAACTAACTAACTAATCTTTTCAACAACTCTTAGTCACTAAAATAGAAGGATTATTTAAACAACTAAAAGATTAACAAAGGACTCACTCGGGATGGTGGTCAATTTTTGATTTATGGTTTTGAAATACAATTTAAAAAAAAAAAAAAATGTGTTCCACAAAAAATAGAGTCAAGTTGGCTTTTAACTTAATTTCAAAACATATTTATATTATTTTCAAAGAAATAAAAAATGGTTTTGTGAATTTGATTTTTAATTTTAAAAAATATATTTACATCACTATTACCACTCCCACACCATTGTTGCCACCGTCACATAGTGCTGTCGCCACTACCACTACCTCACTATCATCTCCATCGCCACCACCATCACACCACTGTCGTCATTACCATTATCATTATCATTGCAACCACCACTCAACCATTGTTGTCATCACAACCACCATCACCACCACACCGTTGTCGTTGTCACTACCGTCATCACCATCACACCTCCTCCGCCATCGTCGCCACTGCCACCATCACTACCACCACTACCACCACTATCACAATCTTCTCTATCATTATTTAACCACCACCCCACAACCACCATTCTACTACCAACGTCGTCGTTGTCATTACTACCGTCACCACCAACATCATTGCATTGTCATTTTCTTTGTCACTATCATTCAACTACCACCAATATCTTCGTTTAAGCGTATTTTAATCGCATTGAATAAATTATCCATATATCCAAGTATATAAATACTTTTGATTATAACTATTTTTCTAACATTTTTTTTACTTAAATATATTTTTAGTCCATACAATTTAAAATTTTATTTTTTATTTTTTGTCCTTGCAAAAATTTTTTTTTTTTGCTTTAATCCTTGCAATTTAGCAATTTTTAATTTTTTGTCCTTGTAAAATATTCTTTTTGCTTTTAGTCCTTGTAATTTAGTATTTTTTTATTTTCCGTCCACGCAAAATATATTTTTTACATTTAATCCTTACAAATGTTATGTTTGTTTTATTTTTCATCTTTTCGTCCTTACAAAATATTTTTTTTCCTTATAAATTTTATGTTTGTTTTATTTTTTGTCCTTAAGTTTCGATAATATTTTTTTAGTATTCAAATTGTTATCTAAATCGCTCTAAGGAAGAAAAACAAAACAAAAAATACTAAATTAAAAGGACTAAAAATGTATTTAAAATTTTTAAATCCATTTTAAAAAATACCATTTAAAAAAGAAAACAGTTAAAATATTGCATATTTTTTATTTTTGAATTTCATAACAATTTTAAGTTTTGTATGAATGTTTCTTTGTTGGATTCTCTTCCATACAGTTTATATAACACTTTTTATTTTTTAAATTGCTATCAAAATTACTTTAAGAACAAGAAACAGAACAAACATAATTTGTAAGGACTAAAAGAAAAAGTATTTTACCAGGACAAAAAACAAAAAAAAGTGTAAATTGCAAAGACTTAAAAGAAAAATAAAATTACAAGGACAAAAATCAGAAAAGTGCTAAATTGCAAGGACTAGAAATATATTTAAGCCTAGTTTTATTTAAGTTTATGTATTAAAAAAAAAAAAAAAGCTGTTAACCCATATTTTATGCATAAAAAATGGTCTAATGGCAGAATACATTTAAATCAGAAATCACTAAGTACTAGTAAGTTGACGGGGATTAACCTGTACACCTATAAATACAATTAATATAATACCTTTAACATGCATTTATCAAACGCCTACAGCAGCATCAAAATTGTGAGAAATCTCTAGAATCTAGATCTAGATAATGATACAAGATCAACACCACACCATAACATTAAGGAGATGTCAACTCATATCTTGCTTTACCAGCTTTCTTTGGAAAATGTGTTCAACTTCAACACGAAGATTTTCCACATCCATCACATAGTCTCTCTGATACTCATCAGTCATCAAATCATGCAACAATTGTCTCATTCTGTTCAGTGCATCACCTAAAGCACAAAAGTCCTTGAAAACCCGAGCTTCAGTGGTTCTTAGTTGCAAGAGACTCTTAATTGCAACAAGGGCCTGCTTAATACCATCCCAGAAGTAAACAGTCATGGACCACAAAAAAAGATCAACTTGTGAAGACAAGATTTATAGACTAATTTTTTTATAAAATGAATTAAATTTCTCCCAAAAGTTTAAAATCAAGTTATGCACTTTAACTTTTATAGAAGTTCTCTCGTCTAACTTCTCGAAAAGTTTTGAGATGCATGTCTTGATTTTAACTTATGAAAGAAGTTTGATTCATTTTGCTTTGTATTTACTTCTTCTATAAGTATTTATGAAGAAATTTATCTAAATAAGATTAGAATATGTTAGGATTAGGGGAAAGAAGCGTTAGTTAAGACAATTAGGATATTGATTAGTTAGTTAGGGGTTAATGAGTTAAATAAACAATCCATCCATCTTATTCTACTGAACATATACACTACCTATACACTACCTTGTTTCAAATATAAATCAAAACAATTTTTTTCTACTTATTTCCACAAGAACCATCACCAAAAATTGAAAAGCAGAGAAGGTATTGAACAACCTCATTAGATCAATTTTATATGTAGACATTAGCGAACAATTATATGAAATAGGAGTGGTTCAAAATGTGTTTTTATGACATTGGCATTGCACAGAAAAGGTTAGTCACAAACAAAACAGGTCATTTGACCATGCTTCAAGGCTTAAATATGGTTTTAGTCCCTCAAATTGGGTGTTTATTTTTTTTAGTCCTTAAAATTAAAGTTTGCTTTTCTTAGTCTTCAAATGTGACAAATGTTGTTTTTAGTCTTTTTGTCCAAATTGTCAAACAAGGTATATAGATTTTACAATTTGTGGCAGTTTTTTACAGCTACAATTTGACTTTGACAATCCAAAACCGCCACAAATTGCAAAATTTGTATACCTTGTTTGATGATTTTTGGCAGAAGGCCTAAGAATAACATTTATCATATTTGAAGAACTAAAAAAACAATTTTTGATTTGAAGGACTAAAACAGAAAAAACTCTATTTGAAGAACTTGAAACATATTTAAACCATGCTTTAATTATAATTATAACATCAGGTGCTGTGTCAACAATCACCTTTTCCTGGAGATCAAGGTCGGTTGATGTAGTTAAATCAACCACAGACTTCAACAGAATTTGGTCATTGAAAATAGGTGGTTCTTCTCTTTCTACATTTTCTAATTGATACCCTGCTAGATCAGCCAACAGAAGTACAGCTTTCCTCCGTAGTCTGATATCAAGACTTGCATTGCTCAAAATATCCTAAAAAATCATTAGTGTTATTTGCCAATTCTGAAAAGTTGTTTCAAAATAAAATTAATATAACATTAAACCATAGAGGTAGGTCACCTGAAGCATCCAGCCTCCAGCCTCAGCATAGAACAACTCCTGACTAGCCAAATTGTTCCGAATCAAAGCTGAAACAGCATATAATGCTTTATTGGCTTCTTCCATGGAATTAGAGTTTACCATTTTCATCAGCCTTGAGATCACTCCAAGTTCCAAGATCTGGGACAGTCAAAATTTGGCAGCATTAATATATTGTTTAGTTCCACACAATGCCTAAGAGCTTCATAAAATTCCATTAATCATAAGAAAAAAACCAACAAACCTGCTGCTGAACAATTGGATTATTTTGACTAGCTTTTCCAAGAACCCATGCAGCAACTGCTCTTATAATTGGATCAGAGTGATAGAGTTCTTTTGTAACTGTGAGAAGTCCCCCAATTTTGTTTAAACCTGACAGTCAGGCATGGGAATATCTATCAGAAATACACCGTTGTATAGGAAAGAAGAATTCTAACACATGAAAACAAAAACAAGAAAACTCTTAAATAATGCTCTTTTGTACCATATATAAGAACTTCACCATTGTATTATAGAAAGTGGTTGAGCAAGTGATAGATAAAAGGAAAGAAGACGGCTACTATCTGTTCTTGACATACCATTCAATAATAGAAAAACACAGGTAATGTTACAATCTTCCACTCTTGTTCCATTTGTTGGTCAGAAATTATTTTATGACCTGATTTTCATTTCAATTTGTTTCCAAAGTTCCATTAATAAATATCAAAGAGGAAATCATATTGACAAGATTCCAGGGAAAGTCAATATTGAATGACTTAAAGCACATCATGTAAAAAAAAAAAAAACAGATTTTGAGGCTTCTAAATTACAAAGCATCTATTTGGAATCAGCACTATGAGCAACACACTCTATTCTCTCTTGGTTGAAATTTGTGTGAGCGTCACTAGTTTAGTTTGAAAACCAAACTCGCTGAATGGGAAACAAGACTCACATATTTAGTGGGACCCACATGAATTTTTGGAGATAGCTAACAATGACTGATAGTGCATGCATCAAATCCTTTAAAAAAAATATAAGAAACAAAACTCCTATAGCATTTCTAATTTTCTATACTAGCAACAATTCAACCAAAGTGACATGAACACTAGATTGGGAATCATCGCTGCAAGGTTTTAAATTGCGGTCTTCAACTTCAAGTTGCAGCTGTATAACCTATCTAGGAGGTCCCTACAACTACATTGCAACAGAAAGCGCAGCCAAATCAGCTGTATCTGCCATTTGTATTCACAAGTAAACATTATGGTATTTGAAAACATTCATATATACACCTACCATTTGCATTATCAGTCGACTCAACAAGCTCAAGAAGCTCATGTAAGGCACGGTGCCTATCTTCTAAGGATGTAGACACATTATTCAAGTCACTTATTGCGATTTTCATCAATTCAGCATCAGAAGGCATCTTCATTTTCTCCATTATTTCCTATTTAATCGCGAACACAAGTGAATATTAAACATACACAACATAGCAGCACCACACAAAAGAAAAATTAGTTGAATTAGTTTCAGTGCACCTTGAGTTCAAATTGACGTTTCTGTAGCTCCATCGGTGAAAGCCGTTGCTGAGCTTCTGCTGATTCCTTTAACTTTTCAGGATCAGAATGACCTATGCAATCATAGATTCTCGTGTATAATAAGATTGCTAATTTTTGCAATAATCAATTTAAAAGTCACATATAAAATAGATTCTTAAACTCGTATTCAACTTAACCAAAGGACTCTTATAAATGCAATTTTGATGATTTTCCACTTAAAAAACGAAGGAAAATTTGTGAATTTAGTTTCTTATGCCGCTATGCAGAGTCCCAATTATTCATGAAGCTTGAAAAGGTAGGCTTAAGATTCCAGAACGTGTATTTCCTTCATCAAATTAATTAATTCTTATGAATGAAATGAGTTCAATGTTGAAGGGCTAATTTTATTATCAAATTAATGCATATTCAATGACACCACATAATTTCTACTATTATTTAGAATTAAACTAACAAAAACGACCTTCTATTACTTTTAAGCATTCAAAGAAAAAGCAAATAGCATGATCAATGCATACATACTTATAGCCCACTGCAACATGCTGTCGAGTGAAGAAAAGCCGCCGTCGGAGTGGGAGTCATCCGGCGGCGGGGCCAGATCGGATTCCTCCGTGGCAGTGTACCATGACAGGCCTCCGGAACTGAGGTTGTGTTCTGAGCCGCCGGTAGCCGCCGCTACTGCCGCCGCCGTAAAGAGAAGTAGAGAGAGGCATAGTGTTCGGTCCATTTAGAAAACGCTAAGCCACCAGCATTTGCATTTCGCGTTCCTTCTTCCCAGTATTTGTATCTATACTTTCTTACGAAGAACACGTCACTTGGATGAATTACCGACGTTGATTTCAGATCCAACGGTTTGGAATTTTCTTTATGCGTCAAAACACCACAAATTTCAATTGACAAAAAAATAAACAAGATTAAATATGATTTTACTTGTCCAAATACAAGTTCTTCCTTCGTGTTTTACTCCTATAAATTAAAAGTTATATTTTATAATTTTATAATTAAAATGTTTTTTAATCTCTTCTTACTTATGTTATTAATTGTCTCAAACAAAAAAATATTAATTTTATAATTTAGAATAATTTTTTATCGTTAAAAATAAAATTTTAATTTTAAAATCTATTATGAATTATAAAATTAATATTTATTGTTTCAAAATTTTGAACAAAAAATTAAAAAAATATATTTATTGGATTTGAAGTATTAAAAAATATTTATTTTAAGTTTAGAAACTAAAAGAAACAAATTTTAATTTTTGAGTTTTTTTTTTTTTAAATGAAGGGGACAGAAAGCTTGGGAAAAACCTCTATAGAAAATTGTATATTTATATTCAATATAGAAAATGATATTCAATGCATCAACCAATAAATAAGGTGAAAGAAAATATGGAGGGGATTAAAAAAAAGCAATCCCCTACTAGCCCCAAACAATGGTGGTGTAAAATGATACAAGAGCAAGTTAAAGTAACACTTCCTCTTTATTTTACCATTACTTTGACACTCTTGCTTTAATAGTATTAAGTTGTTGTTAATTTTTTAAATAAATTTATATTTAATTTTAATTGATTTATTTAAATGACCCAAAAAGAGAACTGTTTCTCTTTCTTTTTGTTTCGTGCTAGTGTTCTTCTAAAAGGGAAAGAATTCTTTTTCTTCTTCTGATTCGTGCTATTATTCTTCCAAATGAGAGAGAACTGTTCTTCTTCCTTTGTTTCGAGCTACTGTTCTTCTTCCTTTGTTTCGAGCTACTGTCCTTCTAAAGAGGAGAAAATTGTTCATCTTCCTTCATTCATTGTTCTGTGCTACCATTCTTCCAAACGAGAGAGAACTATTTATTTTTCCTCTATTTTGTACTATTGTTCTTCCAAATGAGGGATATATTTCTTGTACACAAGTTCTCTATTTCGTGCTCAACAACCATGTCTGCCGTCGCGACTTTTGACCTGACGACCTATTCGCGACGACTTCCAACCCCAACGATAACCTTGTCTGTGATGACGACCCAATCTAGTGAAAATAATGCTTTTAACATTCTAACATATGTATCTCCAACCTTTTAAATTCATCACTCATGTATCTTCTAATCTTTTAAACTCATCACACATATACCCCTTAAATTTTAAACACATCACACATATACCCCTTAATTTTTAAATGCAACACACATGTACCTTGAACTTTTTAATACATTGCATACGCACCCCTATGTTTTAAAAAAAAAAGATAAGGACATTTTTAAGAAAAAAAAATATTATAAAAATCATATGCTAGTCACATGACATAAAATGTTAATAGATTTAACTTCATTTTCAGTGAAGGAGTATAAATGTAATGGGATACCAAAAGTTAGGGATTTTGTATAGGAGTAAAAAAAGGAGGAGATCATGTGTAATTGAAATAAACTTCAGGGGGTGTCAGTATAATTTGCTCATGATATAATTGATAATAATTAACTTAATAAAAATAAAGAAAGATAAACTTAGCAAACATCAAAATCTATTTAGCATTTAGCAAAGAGTCTTTTTTGTTTTTTTCAACTCGAGGACCAGTGTAGGTTTTCACCACAATATTTTTTTTATAATTACTAAAGACAAATTTAATAAAAAAATAAAATAAAAATAAATTAACGATAAAAAAAAAAAAAAAAAACAGCACCCCCAAAGTGCAATCGATCCATTTCCAGCCAGCAAGCATTGACTTCAAATCATACCACTAAATTGGCTTAGTTATATTTTTAGTTCCTAAGTTATAATCAACTGTTCAATAAAATTATATTTGCTTTAAAAAAATAAAAAAAGAGAATTATAAATATATAATAAATGATGTCATAGACAAAAAAAAAGGTAGTGTATAAAATATTGTGCATTAATTAATTATAATTTAACAAAGAAAATGCTGGATTATTATAAATTAAAAATTAAAAAAAATTAAAAACGTAGATGTACAATAAATAAATTGGAAGGTGTGAAAAGTAAGAATCTAATGCCGTTAAACAAATTAATGAAAAAAGATCAAATTAGATTGTTTTTAAGAACTTAATGACCAATTGAAAAATTGGACGAACAAATTGAACAATTAATAATTTCTTGTACTAAAAGTATAATTAAGATACCTAAATTTACAGAATTTATAAGTTATAAGAACATGTGTGAGCTACTCATGAGACCCTTCTCTCCTCTCTTTTTTTTTTTTCTTTTTTAATGTTATGAGACTCTCACGCTAGTCACTCGTTCTATATTTTAGAGTTTCTTTTTCGTTTAAATATGTTTTTAATCTTTCAAATAAGGTATTTGCTATTATTAGTTCCTGAAAAAAAATGTTTGATTTTTTAGTCCTTCAAATGTGATAAATGTTGTTTTTAGTCCTTTTTGTCTCAAATTTAATAAGATATATAGATTTTACAACTTGTGATGATTTTTTAGTGCCACAATTTGACTTTGATGGTCAAAAATCATTACAAATTAAAAAATCTATATACATTATTTGGAAATTTATGTGGCAGAATGACTAAAAACAACATTTATCATATTTGAAGGACTAAAAAAATTAACTTTTAATTTAAAGGACTAAAATAGAAAAAACTATATATTTGAAGGACTAAAAACATATTTAGGGAGTGTATTTAATTGGGATTTTAAAAAACTTTTTTTTACAACTATGTTGGCACCCCAGCAGCTGCCATCCTCAATCCATCAACTTTGTATTATTAGAAAAGTAAATGAAAAGGTACAAGTAAAAAGTGAGAGGACAAGACCAAAACCCATCACAGAGAAAAGGAAAAGAATTAGCAGAATCTATAATTAGGCAACCCAACATGATTCCTATCAAAATAGTGAAATAAAAAACCATGCATTACATTCCACCAAGTGAATTCTAATCCATGTTTGACACCAAAACTTGCCAAAAGATTAGCACAGGAGTTGCTCTCCATGTAGATGTGGGACACACAAAAATTCAGGTTGTAGCTGACGTGGAGAGCCTTTAACCACCTACTTCCCAACTTCCAAGGGACAATGTCATGATCAACAAATGCATCCACTATCAACTGAGAGTCACATTCAAGCCAAAGGTGCAACCAGCCTTTGGCAGTTGCTAGCTCAAGTGCAAGGATGGCTGCAAAAACTTTTGAAAAGAGGGTTGTATGAATGCCTATATACTTAGTAAATTCACCCAAGAAGGCTCCTGAATGATCCCAGAATAAGCCACCAAAGGAAGAGTGGCCAAAGCAACCAAGAGTAGCACCATCAGAGTTGCATTTAATGAAGTTACAGGGTGGAGCTCTCCAAATAATTGACTTGACAACAAGGGCCGAGGCAGCCTTGGCAGGGACCCTGAAATGCAAAATGAAGTGATTTTCAATGGTGTTGTTCAAAGAGCAGCTTGATGACAGTGTACTAGAAAAAGAGATGGAGGAGGAGATGAGTTTGATGGCCTGAGATGCTAAGATGAATTTTTTCCTAAATATGGTGCCATTTATGCAATGCCAAATTATCCAAAATAAATGTTTATTATGGATGATATAAGGATATCAAAAGCTAGGATTCCTTGCATTGCACGAACATATGAAATTATCGATTCAGCAGAGGTGAAATTAATAGTAATAGGGGAAATCCCTTAGAGCCAAGACCAAAGACCCTAGCATACTTGCAATGCAAGAAAAGATAAGTTGAAGTCTCCATATGATTGCCACAAAGGCTACACATTGCGGCGAAGCAAAATCCTCTTTGCTTCAATAAATCACTAATAAGGATTCTTTTGTGCAGTAATCTCCAAATTTATTGAAGAAGAAACCTTGATGGGGGTTGAACTTGTTCCAAATCATCTTGGCCCGAGGAAAGTGTTGGTCGATAGGGGAAAGGAAGGAGAAGGCTTCCTTGTGAGTCAAAGTACCCTTTTCAGAGGGTTTCCAAACTGGTTGATTAGAATGAGGGCTATCAATTTGGGGAGGCAAGACCAGATTGATGGTTTCTACCAGGTGAGGAACCTGGAGAAGGATGTCCTTAGCACAACATTGAAGTCACCCATGAAGAGCCAATGACCTTGGTGAGTATCCAAAAGAGTGAAAAAAAGTCATGCCAAAGAGACCTCCTTTTGATGTAGGAGGAAGAACCATAGACCCCAGCCAACATAAACAACTGATGATCTAGAGCAAGGGACAAAGCTATAAACTTATAAGAGGTTGAGATGAGGGATGGAGCAATATCAACATTGTAGAGGCACCAGAGATTGGGAGGGAGATCCAATCTTGAGTTTTGAGCAAAAATTCTAAAATCCAAGTCTTAACAAAAAAGAGGTAGGAAGACTAGAAACTTAAATCATTGGTTCAACAATAAAAATCAATGAAGGTTTGTTTGTAGAGCAAATATTATGAAGTACCTACCTAGTTTGAGTGTTACCTAGGCCCCTCACATTTTAGAAGATAAAATTTATTAAGCAGTGGAGGATTTCCCCCTTTAAGGTTACATGGCATATTAGTAGCAACAGTAGTGCCCCTACCTTTTTTCTTCCGAGTTCTCTTCTTCTTGGATTCCACCGATTGAAAACCATTTGACTGGTGGGATGCCTTATGATCCAAATCAACATTTGGATTGGCCCATAATTTAGACACCAACCTCATATCATTTTTCACTTGAGGATGTATTGTACCAGATGTTGTGGTAGAGCCAGGAGCAGGGGGTCCTAAAGAACTAGATTTTGTGCTAGTTGAAATACATAAGAAGACACTAGAAGGGAGAGGGGGGTTGAATAGTAGGTTCAAATAAAACTTTTCACAAAGATTATTAGTTCACAAGTTGCCTTTACAGATATACATAAGTTTAAATAAGCAAATATATCTTTTCAAGGCAAAGCTTTTAGAAACCTTTTCGAAAGTGCACAACGTGCAAGATGAACAAATGTAAACACAAGACAGCAAAGGTAGAATGCTTGTTTTATACTAGTTCACTCAACCTAAGTTACGTCTAGTTCTCCTTTAACAACTATTAATTAAATGGTTCCACTATAATCAACTTATACAAAACAAGTATTCTTCATTGCTACTCCTGGCTACAAGTATTCTCTATGCCACTATTAGCAATTAGTATTCTAAACCACTACTAGTTACAAGTATAAATCTCCCCCTGAGATTATACTTCCCAAGTATTCTTTAATCACTAAGCCACTCCTGGCTTTCAATTCACATACAAAATATGATTTAAATAACTCTCAACGAGAGGATATGGATATGAATAGAATCTCTATGAGCTTTTTAGAAGATAAGGTTTTTCTTTCTCTCAGCTCTTATTTCTCACTTGGTACTAGCTTTTTCTTAGAATACTTTTCTTGCTTGTGCTAGATTGTTCAAATTAGATTGGCTTAGAATCATTAGTTTTCTCATTGCATAGAAGCATCTTTATATAGTAGAGTTTCTAGGATTTGAACATTGGAGAAGAAAGGTTTCCGTTGTCTCATAGTAGAGTGTTGAAATTGCTTTAGCTGAGTTTGATTTGATAGGAGCAGGTTCTTGTCTTGTCACAACTTGCTTTTAGCTTTAGGTGTGCTTCTCAAAGCTTATAAGCCTTTCCAATGTACCTACAATATTTCACACATTTCAAGACATGATAGAGGGCTAGTCAATGAACATGAGGACCTAGGGGCACTTCAAGAGTTAAAGGGACCAATGACAAGATCCAAGGCCAAGATTCTCCAAGAAGAAATGACCAAGAGACTAAGGGAAGGGTTATTCATCAATGGCCAAGAAGGAAGAAGCCCAAAGGAGCTAAATTGGAGCACTTGGAAATTTGCTGATAGCTTGCTTAGCGCAAGCTTGGGCTCAGCGAAGTTTTGCCTCGATCAATCATCTCGCTCAACGCAAGATAGAGCTTAGCGAAGATTTGCCTCGATCAAGCATCTCGCTCAACGCATAATTGAGCTTAGCGGAGATTTGCTTCGATCAAGCATCTCGCTCAGCTCAACGTTGAGCTTAGCGCAATTTGTGCTAAGCTCAAGGTTGAGCTTAGCGGAAGGTCTGGCGTGGGAATTTTTGAAAACTTTGTTTACTTGTGTAAGGGGTTTCTTAATTGTGTAATTAGGCCTTAAAACGTTGTGTTTAAGTGGAGATTAGTTGCATAAGGCCTGGCTCTATAAATAGTAGAGGAGAACCTCATTTGTAGACAATCATATATCATATAACTCATTTGTGAATGAAATAAGCTTTGGCTTAATTGAGAGCTTAGCCTCTTCTTGGTTCTTGAGTGGAACCAAATTGATTCTTATCAAGGAAGCTTTCCTTGTGGCGAATTCTCCTCGGCTTATCGTTCCGTGCGGATCGTGGCGTCGTTCCAATTCATCTTCTTCTTCTTTCCGCTTTTCCCTTTTGGTTTGAGTTCTTCATTTGGCTTCAATGGAGCTCTTTTGATTTGCTTCCGGGACGATCCAAACCAAGCTTGTGTGGCTTGGAACTGCATCATGCATGCATCAAGACATGCAAGTAGTCATACGAGGAATAGAAGAAAGTTTATTCAGAGTATCTTCCTTTCTTTCTATAACAAATAGTGCGTTCTTAAAGTAAAGAGATGATAATGAAACACATATTCCTCTGTACGTGAATCAGCTCATGGTCTAGTCCAACATAGACATGGTTTGGCTTGACAGACATAGTCTGGTCTAGCACAGACATGGTTTGGCTTGACAAACATGATTTGGTCCAACTATGCATGGTAAGGTCCAACTATCACATAGTCTGGTCTTAGTTCCATGCAAGGTCTGGTCCAGCACTTATGCATAGTTTGGTCTAAGACTGATATCATCTGGTCTGAGACTTCACATAGTTTGTCCTGAGACTATTGCATGGTTTGGTCCGAGACTTTGCATAGTTTGTTCCAAGACTACTACATGGTCTGTTCCAAGACCTGTACCATCTGTCTTAATGACCATCACAAGGTCTGTTTTGATACTTAACTTAGTTTGATTGAAAGCACTTTGGATGCTTGATATATTGTTCAAGCATTATCAGACAGTTAAAGTAATAGAGTGAGATAGAGAAATTATATCATTGTCTGTGATCATTTTGATTCCCTGAAATTACTCAATTTCAAATCATTAGTTGATCAAATATTATCACATTTGTTATCATCAAAACCCATCAAAGGATTAGGGGCTAGACATCATCCAATGTCTTGGTTCTAACAATCTCCCCCTTTTTGATGATGACAACATATGTTATAATTTTGATTAATAGACAATAAATCACAGAGAATAATATATCAAGGTGCAGATTATTTCATGTCAATTATTTATGTGCAGTTATAAACATGATGAACTCCCCCTGAGTTTATCATGCATATGCAAATGGAAGTTCAAAGCATGAAATAATTAAAGCGGATAACAGCAGACAACATATGAAAGTAAAGAAAAAATCAATGAACCAATCACTGTTTTTATTAAAAAGCATTGTTTGGGTCAAAAATTTCTATACATATCTTTCTGCCCTTTTGTCATTAACAAAAAGAATGGAGAAAAGAGTAGAAAATGCCATCACAATCAAGGTTGAGAAGGTGGGGTTAACTGTTTAGTGGATGATTCTCTAGCTTCTGATGGAGCAGTTGATGCAGGAGGATCTTTTGGTGGTGGCGAAGGAGTTGGAGGTGCAACAGTTGGTGGAGCTAGAAGAGTAGTAAGTGATGCATTGAAGGCGATAGTCACTTCCTTGATAATGCTAGCTCGATGCTCTTCCAACTTGGCATCAATCTGGGCAGCAATTCTGAATTCCAACTTGGCTTCCAACTTAGCTTCCAATGCAGTCTCAAGAGTAGCCAAGTCAGTTTGAGGTTTTGACTGGACTGTAGCATTCAGTGGCACAGTTGCAATTGGAGTGCTTGACCAAGATTGTGTAGACACCATGTCTATACACTCTTGGGCTAGATAGGATTTTGCAGACTTTTCAGCCAAGTCTACAGCTTGCTCTATGGCAAGTGCAGCAGCCTGAGCTGCCTCAGCCTTTTGCTTCAGAGCGAACTCCCTGAGCCTTCTTTCTTCATCTTCCTTAGCCTTCTACTTTTTTGCTAGAGTATTAAGTCTCCTCTCTTCTTCTTGAGCTGCTAGTATAGCTCTGAGTCTAGCAACTTCTTCTAATTGTCTTGCTTCTTTTGCTACTTCTTGAGTTGCTGTTATCAATGCTTGAGCAACCTTGTATTAAGCAAAGTAATCAACACGCATTTGTTCAGCTTGAGCTTTGTTTCTAGATGTATGAGGAGTTAGTAATGTGGATACAGCCATAGTATCTGACACGCGAATAAAGCTACTAAACAAAGAAGTGCCTTTACCAACAGTTTCAATCTTCTCCTTTTCTTCATGGGAAAGATTGGATGACCCTTTGGTGTAGAGCATGCAATTCATTACATTTTGCCAATGGATGCCAGTATCAGATTCTATGTTCTCTTCAGGCAGTGCATGCTTTGGCCGATGAAGAGGCTCAATATCAGGAATGTTCTATGGAAGATTGTCTACTCTCATTATCTTCTTACCCTTCATCTTGTTGGGGTTGACAGTTGGTAGCTTGAGTACTATACGGTCTAGAGCGACACATATGCCAATTTCTTCTCACATATGCATGCTAGAAGGATATAATTGTCTAAGCAGTGGACTCTAAAATTTTAACAGACACAAGGCTTTATATTATGCATAGTTGGCCTTGAAGGAAGGACAACTTGGAGAAACTCCTCGTGTAATCAATCAAGGAGGTCTGATAAAGACTCTTGGTTGCGAGAGGTGATGCAAAGCATCACGGTGCTTGGCGTGTACGCTGATAGCCAACTTTTGCTTTTCTTCTATTGTCATAGGCTCTGGGCACAGTTGGTTTAGTAGAGAAGTAATCCAAACCCTCTCTTACACACGTGTACTAGTGTGCAATCTCATGTACCAATTGACGCATGAGAGGGATGACAGAGGCATATTCTTCCTCTTGCAATCTTTTGGCAAGGTCAACATCATCTTTTACATCTTGTAGAATGGTTGTATTGCGGAGGGCCTCTGGAAGGGAATAATTCTTTGGTCTATCTGTAGAGGAGGGAGCTTGATCACTGGAGCTACCCTTGGTTCCTCATTTGTCTGCTCTACTGATGGCTCAATCTGAGTTTCTTCTCTATATGTTGTAGACTCAACATTTTCTCCCACATAATACAAGGAAAATCTCTACGTCATCTTCTGATGCCATGAGTCAATTGGAGGAGATGGAGGAGATGTGTTTGCTTTGAAGCATGAGATTCTGTTGGTACCATTTATGTCGAATGGTATGTTGTCCCAAAAGGGAGCAGCGAATGCTTTAGGAGAAGAAATGATGATTTGCACCTCTTCATCAGACCTGGAAGAGATGTGGACAGATTTAGTGTGATGATAGGAGATCACTACATCTGTCATCTCTAGTATGGTGACAGGTGAAGGGGATTGGTATGGTGGAATGATAGTGTTTGGAGGTGTTTGTGGTGATGGTGTTGGAGCAATAGTCCAAGATGATGATTCAAACTATGCTTCAGACTGAATAGTGGGTTCAACTTGAGGGGTGATGGTCTGTCCAGTGGGGATAGACTCAAGGTTTTCTTCTGTCTGAACAGTGGGTTCAGACAGTGGCCTATGCTCAAGTCTATGCATGGGCATTAGACTGTGCAGTTATTGTTTGGGTTACTATGGTCTGTGTAGGTGACACAAATGATAGAGGTTCAACAGACAGTGTGTCTGTTGTGGCTTTTGTTTGGGTTATGGAGGGGGTTGTCTGTGAAATATTCTTCCTAAGATGTTTGTGTATGGTAGAGCGAAGGTGAGTGGGAAGAGTGAAGGTTGGGTTACTTAGATTGGTAAAGGAAGGATTGAAAGCAAGTCTAGGCATATCATCTTCTAGCATGACCTTCCTCTTGACAATCAACTTCCTAACTGTTATGCTAGATGGTCTGATCAGCTGAAGGTCTGGTGTAGCAAACGCTTCAAGTCTTGGTGAGATGGAGGATCTCTTGAAGACCAGTCCATCAAACTCATCCTCCTCTTTAACCTTAGCAACTACCACAGTTGCCTTTCCTTTCTTCCTCAGCTCTAGATCCTCCTTTGACAGCAACGAGTTAGCAAATGGTCTGGCAACTCTTTTGCCCTTTTGCTAAGCCCTTGTCTTGGGCTTTGCTGTGGGTGGTCTAGGAGGAGCTTGTTGAGCGGTCTGCTTCTGTTTCTTAGCAGTTGGCTCCTCAGTAGACTGTGCAGTAGCTTTGCGTGTTTTCTAAACGCTCTGCTGGTTTGCAATAGCAAGTCTCTTCATTTTATTTGCCAGTGGTTGAATGACAGCAGCTTCATCAAAGATGACCAGAGACTTAGTAGCCTTCTTCTTCTTGGACTGCTTCGTCTGGTCCTCATCATCTTCCTCAGATAGTTGAGGAACCTAGCAGGTTCCCCTCTTGTAATGCCAAACCCCAAGTTCAGCTTCAGTAGACTTGAAGAGGTCAGTTGCCTCTAGTAGACGAATGGACCTTCTACAACAATGTAGTCTAGTTCATCTGGTCTTCCTAATTAAAGATCTCTGTACAGTCTATTGTAGTAGTGAGAGTCCTAAAGGATCTTATTGATCAAGGCTGTGTAATAGATAGCCACTGAGGTTGATAGGTATTGAATGTGGTTGATCATGTTGTAAAAAAGGGTGTGAGGAAGGTTGAATGAGATTCCTCTGATGATGTGGTAGATGACGAATCAGTGGAGTGCAGAAACATGATCTTTAGACCCTATCTTGTGCAAAATGGTCTTGTTGATGATGTTGAGTAGCAGTTTGGCCAAGGTGGAGAACAAGGCTGGATGAAGCTTCTTTTGGCTACGTGCCACTTCATAGTTAGGTCCAAGAATGAACCTTTCTACGGTTCTTGCAGCCAAGCTGAAGTCCCACTACTCCGTGAAGTAGTTATGGTGCAACTCGCACCTTATGGCCTGAGCAATGGTGGTGGAGGATATGGTTACATCACACCCGTACACCTTGATAACCATTTCATTCCCTTTCACCGTGATGTTCCTTCAAAACTCCCTAATCAAACTGGGAGCAATCTTCTGGTGGTCGTTGAAGTAGCATCTGATTCCGATGAACACAAAGTACTTCGAGATGTTGAGGTCGTGCTCCTCAAGATAAGGGATGTCAAGCAGTATTCCACGTGGATGTTCCCAGTGTAGGAACCTCGTGGCTTGATAAGAATGTTCTCAACATTGTTGAGATTTCTTTCCCTTCTGATCTTAGGGTCAATATCTGTAGTGGCGGAGCTGTTCTGTTTCTAGTTGAGGCTCCTCGTAGTGCTCCTCAGAAGCTTGAGAGGTTGAAGGTGAAGGTGGTTGTTGTGAAGAAGAACCCTTGGATGGGTTTCTTTGGCCATGGTGATGGGTAGTGTTTAAGGTTTGGGTTTCTTGAGGTTTAAAGTTGTAGAGAGTGCAATGAGAGAGATGAGAGGTTTGAAAGCTTGGAGGGAAAGTTTGAGTAATGATAGGCCTAGTGTGGAAACTTTGTGAGCTCATGTTGATCTCTTGAGTTGGAGTGTACTTGCAAAGTTGGGTAGCCCTAACAGCCACATGTAGATCATTCTTGGTGTTGTAGTCTATGTCAAAGGCCTTGATGTTGATGACGCTTCTCAGTAGACCGCACTCCTAGACTATTCTCTTGAGCTAGATATGGTACCACATGAGCATTGAATATAGAGTTAGGGCATGTCATGCACGAGCATAAAGTTGTGGTGTTGTGCGTTGAATTGGGCTACTTGAGATTGTGGGGTACATGCTTGTACTTTCCATTTCATGTCATTGTATTGAATGAGAATTGTAATGGTGAGTGGCGACATAAATAATGGAATGCTATATGTCTTAAGTGTGTTGGCATATTATATAATATTAACAAGTAATGCTTAAATTACACGAGAATAGGATAGGTGATAGCCATTATATAATGATTGAATGGACTAGTATGATAATAGTAATAAGACCATGTGAGTTAAGGTGTTTGCATAGAACGTTCGAGAGCATTGGTGGCATCAAGTTGACTTGGTACAAGGTTATCAAGATTAGAGTGAGGAGATTGGTATAGTTTTAGGAGTGTTAAGTACATTAGATAAGAGGGTGATGTGAGATGTCATCATTGAGGATGAAAGCCTATAGGGTTATAACTACCTATATATCTATAGAGAGAGAGAGAGAGAGTCCATGAATGATATCCATATTAGGAAGTGATCAGTGCATCTTCATGAACATTCTTCTACTGTTATTCTTAGGCATTTCCTTATTTTATTTCAGTAGTTTCACCATTTTAGTGTGTTTTCATATTTAAGTCTGTTTTTAGCTTTATTTAATTTTCGTATTTTATTTTCAGCATTAGCAGCTTTCAATGAAAAATTCATAACTGGAGCTACAGGAATCGGATTGAGGCGTTCTAATATTCGTTGGAAAGATAAGAGAAAGAGCTACAACTTTCCTGTTGGAGTCAGAAGCTGATTCGGATTTTAGAAGGCTTGAATAATTCGTCGAAGTTGTAGACGTTAAGAAATAATTTGTTTTGGGTCAATTTTATGGGCCTGGTTTGTATTTTCCGACCCGGTTCGGATTATTAGTGAAACTCTTATTCTATTAAAACGCTAGGGCCGGCTACTGTGCATATATTCACTCTGCACTCATTCACTCTTCACTCACTCACTATTCACGAAATTTCTTGGAGAGTTTTGAGCAATTGTAATGGAGAACTAATTTCCGAAGAATCAATCTACTGCAATCGGATTCCACTTTGAGGTTCTTTTATAAATTCCATGTCAATCTGTTTCCTTTGATTTATTCCAATAATCTCAATTATTTGCTTAATTTGATTGTTGTTATAGGATATAAATCTTAAATTCGATTGGTTGTTTGATCTTGAAACAATTTCGCGTTAACGTAGCTTTTACATTATCGCGTTTGATCAGATTGCGTTTGCTTAATTCGCAATAGTTTTTAATCCGTTTGCTTAATTCGAATTCAAGATCATATGCCGTATAATTTCTATTGCGCTTGTCAGTGGTTATTATAGTCGAATAGGATCAGACCCGTTTAGGGAATTGGAATTTATAGGGATCAATGATAAGTCTGAAGTCGATACTGAGAGGTTGATTCGCTTTAGCTTATTCGATAATCACAATTTATTTTAATTCCTTCTTCTTGAAATCATAATCTAAACCCCCCCCATTAACCGTTACTGCATTGATTAATAATAATACAAGAATCCTTGAGAACGATACTCGAGTTGTCGTTACCATAACTACATTTTCAAAATCACTCGTCTTTGATCCATGGCGCGACAAATGATCAAAATTGGCGCCGTTGCCGGGGATTCTTGTTGTTATTAATCAATATTAGAGTCATAGGCTTAGTGTTCTCGCGTTTAGGCCCTAGTTTCCCCACGATTTTGGCCAATTCGCGTTTAGAGTCGAAAAAATCGGTTTTTGGAAAAAATTGTGTCCGATTGCAAATTTTTTTTTCCCTGCTGGGACCAGAATACTCTAAAAGAGTTAAGGGATTCTGACCTCAATTCGCCAAATTCCTCTTTTTTCTATTTTTAATTAATTTTTTACTCTTTTCATAGTGTCAAAAAAATCCAAAAAAATTCTCAAAATTCTAATTTCACTTCATTAGATTAATTTTGGTGTTTTTATATTTTATATTTTATTTTTATTTTTTTGAATTTATTTTAATCATTTTCCTTCATTCTGTTTGTTTTTGCATTTTAGAGACATTGTTGGCATTTTGACAATTGTTGCTGCATTGTTGCATTAGTCCTGGCTACTAGGTCTTCTTTTTCTAATCTTTTTTATTGTGATCCTGAGATTTCTTTTGATATGGCTAACCAAAGAACTTTAAGGCAGTTGGCTGCCCTTGATGTGAATTACAATGGTCTATGCATTGAGTATCCTAAAGCTGTTGCACCTTTTGAATTAAAATCTGGTTTGATACACTTGTTGCCAAAGTTTAATGGTCTTGCAGGTGAGGATCCGCATAAGCATCTGAAAGAATTCCAGGTTGTGTGTTCTACACCTTTGAGGCCTGAAGGAATCACTGAAGACCATATCAAGCTAAGAGCCTTTCCGTTTTCACTACATGGTGCTGCCAAGGATTGGTTATATGATCTTGAATCGAATTCTATCACAACTTGGAATGATTTGAAAAAAATCTTCCTAGAGAGATACTTTCCTGCCTCTAGAGTTGCATCAATCAGAAAGGATATATGTGGTATTAGACAAGGTAATGAGACATTGGCTGAGTATTGGGAAAGATTCAAACAGTTGGTATCCAATTGTCCTCAGCATCAGATTACCGAGCAATTACTTATCCAATACTTTTATGAAGGATTGCTACCTATGGATAGAAACACCCTTGATGCTGCTAGTAGTGGAGCACTTGTTGATAAGACTCCAGCAGATGCCAAAACCTTAATTCAGAACATGTCACTCAACTACCAACAGTTCACAACCAGAAATAATTCTGCGGTCCAAACAAGGAGTGTGAACGAAATTCAGGTTTCCTCCAACAAAGCTTTAGAAACCCGAGAATTGACGAGCTCACCTCCTTAGTGAAACAGATTGGCGAGAGGTAAACCTCAACCGACAACCTTGTGTGGTATTTGTACTTCCGCCGAACACCCGACCGACACATGTCCTATTTTGCAAGATGAGTCGATTACCGAGTTACCCCAAGCTTATGCAACAGACCCCCTTTATGGAAACAATCGAAACAGGTACAACAACACTCCCGACCTGTCCCACCAACAAATACCATCCCAATTGGAGGAACCATCCCAACCTTCAATATGGAAACTAGCAGCCCACACAAAGAACAGCTAGTGTTACCCCTTTCGCAACCACATAACACTCCACCAGCTACCACTTCGTATCTTCGGACCTTCATTAGAGGACCTGGTCAAGCAACTAGTCATTAACAATCTTCGGTTTCAACAAAGAACAGAATCTAGCATTCAAACCTTGCAGACCACAGATTGGACAGCTTGCCACCTCAATGAATGCCATGCAAGCCCAAGGATCGAACCAACTTCCTGCCCAAATAGTTGTGAATCCAAAAGGTCCTAATGCTAATGTGAGTGCAATTTCCTTGCGATCCGGAAAGGTTACAGAACCAGCCCCTGAAAAAAATAAAAAAAATTACCGAGGCAACATCCGAACCTTCTCCACCTTCTTCAGTTGTGGTAGAAACTGAAAAAAATAAAGAAAAAGAGTATGTTCCACCAATCCCCTTCCCACATAGAGTTCTGAAAAATAAAAGGATTGAGGAGGAAGACAAAGAGAGAGAGATCTTGGATGTTTTCAGAAAAGTTGCGGTAAACATTCCGCTTCTTGATGTAATTAAGCAGGTTCCAAAGTATGCAAAGTTTCTAAAGGATTTGTGTACAAATAAGAGGAGGATGAAGGGAAGTGAAAGAGTCAACTTGGGAAGAAATGTTTCTGCTTTTATTCAGCCCAAGCCTTCATGTGAAAAAGTTACCGGCGAGCAAAATGTTTCAGCCCTCACTCAGGTCTTGCCGCAAAAGTGCAAGGACCCGGGAACTTTTGTTATTCCTTGTACCATAGGGGATAGTAAATTCGAGAATTGCATGCTTGATTTAGGAGCGGGCATTAATGTTATGCCTACTTCATTTATAATAACCTTTGTCTTGGTCCTTTGCAAGATACAAAGTTTAATCATTCAATCGGCAAACAGGAGCAATGCTCGCCCATGGGAGTAGTGGAAGATGTCCTTGTTCAAGTTAACGATTTGATTTTTCCTGCAGATTTCTACATTCCGGACATGGAAGGAGAAACTAAGTCAAGCAGAGCTCCCATCATTTTAGGCAGACCATTCATGAAAACGGCAAAAACAAAAATTGATGTTGACGATGGAACCATGTCCATGGAATTTGGTGACATTGTCGCGAAATTTAACATTTTCGATGCCATGAAACATCCCTTGGAAGAGCATTCTGTTTTTCATATTGAATTGATCTCTGCATTGGTTGATGACACTTGTTCTGAATTATTTTCACTTGATTTTCCATCTTTATCGGGTTTTGATGATGTTTTCTCATGTGCTGATTGTATTGACACTAACCTTTGTGTTGTATGTGCTGAGATTGATTCTGTCTTGCAGGGTAACATGTCTCCTACAGGTGAAGTTGTTGTCGATGAAGTTGTTTATGCCGCTGATGCGCTTGACATCCCGGCTGCCCCAAACATTCCATCCATTGAGCAGCCCCCCGTCCTTAGAGTTGAAACAACTCCTTGAAAACTTGAAATATGCTTATTTGGAGAGTAATGAAAAACTCCTTGTTATAATTTCTTCTAACCTTGATTTTGATCAAGAAAATAAGCTTTTGCAGGTTTTGAAGAAGCACAAGAAGGCGATTGGGTGGACATTAGCTGACATCCCGTGTATTAGTCCTTCCATGTGTATGCACAGGATTTTGCTTGAGGATGGTGCGAAAACAAGAAGGCAGCCCCAAAGGAGGCTTAATCCTTTGATCCTCGATGTGGTGAAGAAAGAGGTAACCAAACTCTTGCAAGCGGTATCATTTATCCTATCTCTGACAAGAAATGGGTAAGCCCAAAGTACAAGTTGTACCTAAGAAATCTGGACTCACCGTGGTGAAAAATGAAAAGAATGAACTTGTTCCCACTAGAGTTCAGAACAGTTGGAGAGTTTGTATTGATTACGGGAGGTTGAACCAAGCTACTAGAAAGGATCACTTTCCTTTACCGTTCATTGACCAAATGCTTGAACGGCTTGGCTGGGTAAATCACATTACTTGTTTTCTTGATGGTTTTTCAAGGTTATTTTCAGATTCATATTGCACCGAAGATCAAGAAAAGACCACTTTTACTTGCCCATTCGGTACTTTTGCTTACGGGAGGATGCCTTTTGGTCTTTGCAATGCTCCGGGCACTTTCCAAATGATGCATGATTAGCATTTTTGTCGATTTCATTGAAAATTGCATGGAAGTGTTTATGGATGATTTCACTGTTTATGGTTCTTCTTTTGATGCATGTTTGAACAGTTTGAATATGGTTTTAGAGAGATGCATCGAAACTGACCTTGTTTTGAATTATGAAAAATGCCATTTTATGGTTGAGCGGGGAATTGTTTTGGGTCACATTATTTACGAAAAAGGAATTTCATTGACCCTGCTAAGATTGATATGATTTCTACACTGCCTTACCCCTCTTGCATTCGCGAGATTCGTTCTTTTCTTGGTCATGCAGGTTTTTACAGAGCGTTTCATAAGGGATTTCAGCAAGATAGCTCTTCCCATTGTCGAACTTGTTGAAGAATGACGTCACTTTCAACCCGATGACAAATGCAAACGAGCATTTGACTTCTTGAAGAAAGCATTGACCTCCGCTCCCATCATCCAGCCCCTGATTGGACCCTCCCCTTTGAGATTATGTGTGATGCTTCTAACTATGCTATTGGAGCGGTCCTTGCACAAAGAGTTGACAAGGTTGCCCATGTTATTTATTATGCTTCTAGGACTTTAGATTCTGCACATACCAAATTACACCACCACCGAAAAAGAACTTCTAGCTATTGTTTTTGCTCTTGATAAATTCAAATCATATTTGCTAGGTTCCAAGGTTGTTGTTTTTACTGACCATGCAGCTTTAAAGTACTTGTTGAAGAAGCTGGAAGCAAAACCAAGATTGATTCGGTGGATGTTGTTGCTCCAAGAGTTTAATGTAGAGATTAAAGACAAAAGTGGAGCTGAGAACTTAGTGGCTGATCACTTGAGCAGGATAGAGAGGGATGAAGATCCTTTTCCGATTCAGGATGACTTTCCTGATGAGCAGCTTTTACTTTTGCATGGAGTTACTCCTTGGTTTGCTGATATTGTTAATTATCTTGTTGCTGGTGTTTTTCCAACAGGTGCATCCAAGGCACAAATTCACAAACTCAAGAGTGATGCCAAATATTATGTTTGGGATGATCCATATCTTTGGAAGTTTGGTAGTGATCAGGTGATTAGGAGATGTGTCCCCGACTATGAGATTGAATCTATTTTACATTTTTCTCATGCATCTCAAGTAGGGGGACACTTTGGTCCGCAAAGGACTGCAAGAAAAGTCCTAGACTCGGGTTTCTACTTGGCCCACTGTTTTTAAAGATGCTTATGAGACTTACCGCACTTGTAAAAAGTGCCGGATAAGCGAGTACAGACCATCACTCGTAAGAGTGAAATGCCTCGAAGCAACCTATGCTTTTCTCGTGAGGTATTTGATGTATGGGGAATCGACTTCATGGGTCCTTTTCCTCGTATCATTTGGTTTTCTCTACATTTTACTTGCTATTGATTACGTTTCAAAGTGGGTAGAAGCTATCCCCACTAGGACTAATGATTCAAGAGTTGTTGTAGATTTTGTCGTGTCCAATATCTTTTGCAGGTTTGGAATACCCCGAGCCATCATAAGTGACCAAGGCACTCACTTCAGAACCGCACCATGGAAGCTTTGCTCAGAAAGTATGGGGTTGTGCACGAGTCTCTACTGCATATCACCCACAAACTAATGGGCAAGCTGAGATCTCAAACAAGGAGATCAAACAGGTTTTTAGAGAAAATGGTGCAACCAAACAGGGAAGGACTGGAGCCGCCGTCTAAAAGACGCACTTTGGGCCCAAAGAACAGCTTTCAAGACACCCATAGGGATGTCCCCTTATCGACTTGTTTTCGGTAAGGCATGTCACCTTCCTGTAGAGATAGAACACCGTGCTTATTGGGCGGTGAAAAGTTGTAACTTAGAAATGCAACAAGCAGGTATTGGAAGAAAACTCCAATTACAACAGCTTGAAGAGTTTAGGCTAGAAGCTTATGAAAGCTCTAGGATTTATAAAGAGAAAACCAAACACTTCCATGATAAAATGATTTCTAGGAAGGAATTCTCTGTGGGCCAACAGGTTTCTTGTTTAACTCCCGCCTTAAGCTTATGGCTGGGAAACTTCGATCCAAATGGATTGGCCCTTTTGTTGTTACTAATGTTTTCCCTTATGGTGCAGTAGAAATTAAAAGTGCAGGTACTGACAAAGTTTTCAAGGTTAATGGGCAGCGCCTGAAGCTATTCCATGAAAGTTCAGTGCTTGAAGATGCAACCATAGAAGAGCTTTCTTTGGAAGTGCCCAACTACACTGCAACTTGATCAGGGGGCACCCTTTCCTTTCTCTCACTCTTACTTTATAATTGAGTTCTTTTCATTGAGGACAATGTATGTCTTAAGTGTGGGGGAGGGAACCATTGGTTTTTGTTTTTGTTTGTTTTTGCTTAAAAAAAAAAATGGAAAATGCATGTTTTTTTTCGTTGATTATCTTGCTACAATTGTGAGTATTCTCTTTGTTCTTTGTCGAAAGACTTGTGGTGTGATGTGACTGATTCTTTTTGTGCATTCTTAGTTTGTATGTTTGACTAAACCCTAAATTGTACATCACTAGTGGAAGATCACTAACCCTTGTGAGATTTTGAGCCTAATAATGGATAACATCAAAAATCCATCTCTTTCTTTCTTGTGTGATTTCACTCATGTTTGTTAGTCTCTAGAACTTGAATTGACTCTTGTTGAAGCTTTTTGTTTACTTGTGCACACTGAAATGATAAAGGCATCTTGTTTTGTTTTGTTTTTTTTACCTAGTTAGCCAAAAAGCCAACCTTGATAATATTATCCCTTTGTTTGGAAGCCCCTTTGAGCCTATTATCCTTTTTTGTGTTTTAAAACTCATTACAAGCCGAAAAGTGAAAAACAATGTTATCACCCTATTCAAAGGGTTGAAAGGGTCTTGTATAGAGCTGTGTGGGGTTGAACATTGTTGTTATGATGTTGGTTGGCAGGAAAACAAAAGAAAAAAAAATAAAAAAATAGAGAAGGATGTCAATGCTAGTCCTTTTGAAAAAAAAAAAAAAAAGAAGAAAGAGAAGAATAAAAGGAAAAGGAGAAGAGAAATAAGTTGTGAGGTTGTTGTTCAATCGCCATTGAGATATTATTTAGTTCAACTCCCGCAATTCTTTCAATTTTCTTTTAACTCTTTGAATTTTAGCTTAGTACCCCTCTAGGATGTATCTCACCCTAACCTTGGCCAAGTTACAACCATAATAAAAGTCCTTTTGATCTTTGTGTGCAATGTATTTCAAATTGTGAATGTTAGAGTCTTTTCAAGCTTATGGTAGTACTATCTCTCATGTTGTGCTTTGAGTGTAAACAGTAATCTAAACACTTGAGAGTTGAGTGGAAACAGTTTATCTTGTGAGGATCTTGATGCTTTTGATGTACTTTTTGGTAATCTGTTTTTCATATTTACTTTGACTGTCACAAAAGAGTTACTCACTAATGTCATATTCTTTAAGCTTAGAATTAGGAGTTTTCTTGCACTTTGTATCCTGATAACCTTTGAGTTTGCATGCTCTGTTTCGTTTTTATTTTGAAGTTTTTCTGTTTTGAATTTTTAATTTTGCTCGGAGTGCAAAAGTTTAAGTGTGGGGGAATTTGATCAGTGCATCTTCATGCACATTCTTCTACTGTTATTCTTAGGCATTTCCTTAGTTTATTTCAGTAGTTTCACCATTTTAGTGTGTTTTCATATTTAAGTCTGTTTCTAGCTTTATTTAATTTTCGTATTTTATTTTCAGCATTAGCAGCTTTCAATGAAAAATTCATAACTGGAGCTACAGGAATCGGATTGAGGCGTTCTAATATTCGTTGGAAAGATAAGAGAAAGAGCTACAACTTTCCTGTTGGAGTCAGAAGCTGATTCGGATTTTAGAAGGCTTGAATAATTCGTCGAAGTTGTAGACGTTAAGAAATAATTTGTTTTGGGTCAATTTTATGGGTCTGGTTTGTATTTTCCGACCCGGTTCGGATTATTAGTGAAACTCTTATTCTATTAAAACGCTAGGGCCGGCTGCTGTGCATATATTCACTCTGCACTCATTCACTCTTCACTCACTCACTATTCACGAAATTTCTTGGAGAGTTTTGAGCAATTGTAATGGAGAACTAATTTCCGAAGAATCAATCTACTGCAATCGGATTCCACTTTGAGGTTCTTTTATAAATTCCATGTCAATCTGTTTCCTTTGATTTATTCCAATAATCTCAATTATTTGCTTAATTTGATTGTTGTTATAGGATATAAATCTTAAATTCGATTGGTTGTTTGATCTTGAAACAATTTCGCGTTAACGTAGCTTTTACATTATCGCGTTTGATCGATTTGCGTTTGCTTAATTCGCAATAGTTTTTAATCCGTTTGCTTAATTCGGAATTCAAGATCATATGCCGTATAATTTCTATTGCGCTTGTCAGTGGTTATTATAGTCGAATAGGATCAGACCCGTTTAGGGAATTGGAATTTATAGGGATCAATGATAAGTCGGAAGTCGATCTGATGAGGTTGATTCGCTTTAGCTTATTCGATAATCACAATTTATTTTAATTCCTTCTTCTTGAAATCATAATCTAAACCCCCCCATTAACCGTTACTGCATTGATTAATAATAATACAAGAATCCTTGAGAACGATACTCGAGTTGTCGTTACCATAACTACATTTTCAAAATCACTCGTTTTTTTGATCCGTGCGCGACAGCGGATCAGGAAGCGTTGACCCTAAGATAGAAATAGAAGAATTAATAGAGGCCCAGCAAGGATAAATCCTTATAAGACTGATGAAATGGTTGTTTAGGTAGAAGAGTCTAACCTGAACCTTGGAGTCCTTAAAGCACTCATCGATACATTATGTCTCACCCCTTTAAGTTCTCTTATTTTTAGGAAATAGGTCTCAACAGAAACTAGTGAAGCGTGGAATTTTATCTTAGTTAGGTTTCTCATTTCTACATATTTCCTTTGTGTTTCTTATGATGCTAGTGTTGTCGGAATAAAATGTACTTAATTGTATCGAATGTGGTATGTATGTTATATTTTTTAAATTATCAACTTTTGCATGAGATTTCGCGTGGATTTATTTAATTATTGCGTCTCGTTTGTAAATAGTAAGTGTAGTTACGATAATACCCCCAAGGGTGTTACACAACACGCTACTTAATCACAAATCTAATATATGTGACTAGACGAAAAAAAAGGGTCTTGTCATCAAACGAAATAAAATCCATTGTACACATGGAACAAGTTCCATTGCACAGACGGATAGTGTCCTATCAACAAACAAACTTAGTCTTTCATCTAACAAACTAGTATTGGAACATACAGATAAATAATTTTATACTCAGTCTTTAATCCATTATCACATGAATAGAAAGAGAGGAGATCCCAAGAGTATAACTTTACATATATTCATCGTATTCTATCTGTTTAACTTGGGTTGTTGGAGTTTGAATAGTTTTAGCTAAAAGTTCTTTTCGTCATAAAAAGTACAATAGAGTAGACCTATGAAAAGCTACAATAGAGCAGTGAAAGCAACAACTAGTCTTCTTTTCAACTGACTCACACGTAGAGCTTCTTCAACACTCAACCATCTCACAACAGATTAAAAAGCTTTCAACATTCAAATCCGAGAAGTTCTCCTATAAATAGAAGCCTCCATGCTTAAGATGAACAACACAACAACGTAGCAAAAATTGCAAAGTCAAAAGAGCAAACTCATACGAGCATAAGGAAATAAAAGCTAAAGTTGAGAGCAAAATACACTTAGATATTTCTAAGTCTCTATTGATCAAATCTTGTATATCCTCTCTTTGAGAACTATTGAATCATATTCATTCATTTGAATAGAAAGTCAGGAGTGGCTTAGTGATAAACGAATAATTGGGTGTATAATCTCAGGGGGAGATTGATACATAGCCAAAAGTGGCATAAAGAATACTTGTGTAGCCAAAAGTGGCATAGAAAATACTTGTATAGCTATAAGTGACAAATTAGAATACTTGTTTGTAATCAAGTTGAATATAGGGGAATCCTTTAACAATTGTTGAAGAAGTAGATGTAGCTCGAGTTGAGTGAACTAGTATAAAACAAGTGTTTTATTTTTGTTATCTTAAGTTTTCATTTATTCGTCTTAGCACTCAATGCATCTTTAGAAAAATTTCAAAATATATTGTCTAGAAAGATATATTAGTTGTTATATTTTTAGTTTTATGAAAAAAACCTCATATATCAGCAGATGGACAATATCTTTCCAAAACATATTTGTTGTTGAAATTTGTTAAGTGTTTTAATTAACCCACTATTCAACACCCCCTTTTAGTATGTCTTTGTGAATTTCAAATTGGTGTAATAGGAACAAATCCTACAATTTTAGGAGAGTTCACAAGAGTGCCTTGTCTTATAGGTACTATATTTTGATAATCTAAAGTTATTTCCCTATTTGTATCAGTCCATGCATTAGTCATCTTAGCCCCTGGAGTGGGCATCTCCTAAGATTCTTAATTACCCTCATCCTCAGTTCCGGCAACAACTATTTCAGTCCATGCTCCTTCAGTTATCATCATGTTATCCTCATTCTCAATCACAAGCTTGGCCTCTTTATCTGTAGTTGTCCCTTTGTTCTCATCATTCCTTTAAGTCTCATGACCAAAATCATATTCTCCCTAGATAGATGCCTCATTAGTAGTACTGAAATCATCTTGCCTAGCCTCTTCCTCAGTCTCCTTTTCATCTCCCTCACCAAAAACATTTTCCATCCTTGTTGTCGCTTCTTTGTCTTCTATATTATTATCATCTGGGTTGTCAATTGCAGTATGATTTTTAGGAGAGTATTTAGTACCCTTCTTAGCTGTAGTTGGGCCTTTTTGCCTCCTATTATGCCTACAGCTTGAGAGATTGTGGCCAATCATTTGATAGTGATCACAAAACTCAGGTAGCCTTTCAAACACCAGGTCCACATGAAAAGCATAGCCCTTCCAAAATCTTTTCTCTCAGTGGTGACTTGAGGTTCATGTCAACCAGAACTCTAGGAAAGTGCCTGTAGGTTTTTGAAATAGTGATTGCATTGATTGCCAAGAGAACCCCTTCTCCCCTAGCGATCGTAAAAAGGATCTTCTCACGCCAATACTCCTTGGGCAAACCATGAATCCTACCCCAAGTTTGCACATTGGTATGCTTCACCATGCTAAGGTTAAAGTCTATAGTCCATAAAGAGAGGCAGAGCACCTAGGTGATAAGTTACAAGAGCCTACTGCTAAAGTCAGTGGCGGATCCAAGACCCTAGATCAATGTGGGCAAAATATAGTGGGTGCAATATATAAATTTACATAAAATAAAATGTAAAAAATTAAGTTTTATTAGTAATTTTATGTTAAAAATTTTGACTTTAAAATATTGAAGGGGTGCAAGTGCACCCCTTGACCATAATGTAGGTCCGCCAATGGCTAAAGTTGTATGCATATGATCAAAATTTGAGAAAGAGAATTCAAATAATCCTTTACCTAATGATACCATTCTCCAAGGATCAAATAACTTCTAAAGTTGGATCAATTTTTCCTTCAAGTCCACAGTTCTCGGGGGTGAGCTGCCTTTGGGAAGAACAAGTCTACCATACAGGGAGGTTTTACAGCTAGCCAAGCCAACCAAATATTCTTCTTTAGGGATTTGCATTAGTCAAGTATCACCATTGAGGCAAGGAATGCGAAGCTAGCTCAAAGGGATACTGTAGGTGGTCTTGAGAGTGTTAGTGAATGATTTCTTGGACTGGGAGAGCTACTGTTTGGGTGCAGCCTCCATTTCTTGCGCCGCAAGGCAGCTCCAAGGGAGGGCCTTGGAGGTGGCGATAGTAGACCAGTGGTGGCGTGTGATGAAGATTGTCCAATGAAGGCATGGGAGAAGGAGTAGCCATGGCCTCCCTAAGGGAAGGCATTATCGCCCCATTTTTTCCTTCATTCAACTATCACCTTGCTTATACTTGGTTTTGGGGAGTAATAAAAAGAAATTTGATTTGGGTGCTGCAAGTTAAGTGTTTGGTCAAATGTCCAAATGAACATTGATACACTTGAGCATTGCTTGCCCTCAAGCAATTATTCTAGCTTACAGGTGAAGATAAAAATTTCAAATTAAGTTAGACTTAAAGTGTTTTGAAATCAATTTCTTGCTAAGAATATAGTTACTCTCAACTCACATCTCTTAGTGTTTACAGGTAAAGAATTTATATACTCAAGTACATAAGAAAATGTGTTACCAAGAACTTGTATTTCAATCAAAATCAAATCACAAAATCAACAAACATGCACAAATAGGGAAACTCATGGGATATAATGGGGCCAAGGTTCAGTAGGTATGTTCTCAAAAGAAAAGGACACACAAGAGGTTTCACAAAATATATTGAGGTGATCTCTCAAGTCACAAAATATTCATCTTTGTGATTACCTTATCAACCCACCCCCTCTCTCTTTTCTTTTCTTTTCTTTTTTAAATTGAGCACCTTGTCTCTTTTCTTTTCTCTCTCTCTTTTTCTTCTTTTTTTTTTTTTTTTAAGAGAGAGAAAATCATCAAGATTGCCTTTGGTTCCAAACTCTGAGTTTTTGAGGGGGTGTTTTATCTCTCACAACTTGTCTTTCTTGCCTAAAAAAAATCACCTCTACATAATAGTTTTTGAAATACAGGGCAAAAAAAGAAAATCATTTAGCTCAAAGGGGGCAACTAGTGGGACAATGAATTGCAAGCTTTGGAGGTTAAGAAAATGAAAGCCTAAATATCCCCACATTTGTCACATGCAAGCAATTGAGTAATATGAAAATGCATCTTAGCATAGGTTCCAAAACACAGAAACTGAGAGGTAATCACACACATCAAATTCATAGGATTCTCTAAGGTCCTACCCCGTTATGGCTTTGCCTCACAATTTAGAATGTTAGTCTTAACATAAAATTTTCAATCTAAACAACAATGCTAACTATCAGCTTCCCCCAACAAAATTTCCCAAGGTGTAATTGCTTACTTTGTCTCTCCCCATTTTTTTTGTGATCTCATTTATTTCTAAAACGCAAGTAAAAACAAACATGAAATCAAAATAACTAGAGTAAATGCAAGAGGACCACATGTCATGTATCACTCAAAATAAGTGCAAAGTACATCATTGTGAAACAACCCTCCCCACACTAAAATAAGCATGGTCCTCATGCGGGAAATGAAAAATTCAAAACAATGAAAATTAAAATATCCTAAGTAGCAGAAACAAAAATTAAAAGTAAATAAACATAAATTGACTTCTCTGATTGAAGCGAACCAATAGGAAAGAAGTCCAGATGCAAGTTGTCTCTTGAAAGCGCTTGTTTAATGTCACGATCCTAACAAGAACCTCTCTTGGGTCGAATCAACCATTGTTGAATATGGTGATGCTCTCTTCTTTCAGTAGACCTTCAACATGGTTATGCAATGTGTAGCTAAGAGCATGAATAGTGGTATCATCTCTTTTCTTACCTCTCATACCCCTTCTTGGGTCCATTGGAATGACATTCCTTACCAAAAGGTCTTCCCTTCTCACGCTTGGGTGAGGCCTAGCCACAACCTTCTTCATCTTTTTAGTGGCTTGCACAAAATAACAAGAAGGGGAAGATGAGGAGCTCTTTGCAAGATCAAACACTTTAAACACTTCTTCCTCATCACCCAGCCTCTAGGTCAATTTCCCTTGTCAAACATCAATCAAGGCCCCTGCTGTGTTGAGGAGGGGGTGTCCCAAAATAATTGGGATTTCTTCATCCTCCTCCATGTCTAGAATTACAAAGTCAGCAGGGAAAATAAATTTTCCGACTTTGACTAGTAAGTTCTCCACTATCCCATGTGGATAGGTAAGGGTCCTGTCTACAAGCATAAAAGAAATGTTAGTGGTTTGGGGGTCTTGTAACCCCATCTTCTTATAAGTAGAATAAGGCATTAAATTAATGCTAGCACCCAAATCACATAATGCTCTATAAAAAATGTAACGTGCCAATAGTACAAGGAATTGAAAAACTCCCTGGATCTTTAAGCTTAGGGGTAGCTTTTTTTAGAATCACAGTAGAGCACTCTTCGTTGAGACCAATGGTGGCAAAGTCTGTTGATTTCTTTTTGCTTGAAAGAGTTTCTTTTAGAAATTTAGCGTACTTTGGCATTTCTACAATGGCCTTAGCAAAGGGAATATTGATATGCAGTTTTTTTAACATGGAAACAAATTTGTTAAACTACTTATCTTTATTCTCATTTGTGATCCTTTGAGGGAATGGAACACTTACCTTAGGAGGTGTTAGTACCTCCTTTTCACCCTCATTTTCCTTTTCTTGACCCCCTTCAATAGAGGTCTCATTTTGGGGTGGTGGTGTGATTTTCTCCTCCTTTTTGAGCTCTGTCAATTGTCTTCCACTCCTAGTGCTCACAACATTCACATCTTTAGGGTCTCCCTTAGGATTGGGCTCTATCTGAGTAGGAAGGGAACCAAGGATTCTTTGAGATAGCAACATTGTCAAATTGGCTAACTATGTCTCTAAGGACTTCATCTGGTCATCATTTTTGGCAAAGTACTGAGTTACAGTCTCTCGTAGTGTAGGTCCCCTATCCTCATGTCTAGGCCCTTAATGTTGCATGTGAGGTGGCCTGTAGACGTTATGACTCTGTCCTTGCTTTGGCCCTTGATTCTTTTGGTCCCTCCAAGAAAAATTGGGATGGTCCTTCCATCTTGGGTTGTAGGTGTTGGAGTAAGGATTATATCCTATGCTTTTACCTCCAACATAGTTCACCTCCTTCACAGCTTCGCAAAATAGTTATCTATCTAACAGTTATCTCTAGAGTGACCTGCCTCCCCACATTCATCACAAACAATGGGTGGTGGTGGAGGTCATGAGGGTTGTGCTTGCACCTTCATCAAAATCTCCATTTGTTTTGCCATGGCATCCAATCTGGTAGTGATAGCTAAACTAGCTATTCCAGTTTGTACCTAGTTTACTTCAACATGCCTTTTGAGAATGCGTCTATCATTAGTAGCATGATAGGAATTTGAGACCATGTCTTCAATAATCTCATAGGCAGCAACAAGAGATTTCTTGTTTATGGTGCCTCCACAAGCAACATCAATACTTGTTTGTTGTGCGAAGACAAGCCGCTATAAAAAAATTGAATGAACCTATCATCGGGTAATCTATGCTGTGGACACTTCTCTAATAACTCTTGGTACCTCTCCTAGGCTTCTGCTAATGATTTTGATTCAAGTTGAGCAACGTTTGCAATATCTCTCTACAATTGATCAGATTTGGATGCAGAGAAGTATTTTCTCAAAAAATTTGTGGAATAGTCATCCCAACCTCTAATACTGTGTTGGGGTAGTGAACAAAGCCATCTCAATGGCTTTCCATTCAAAGAAAATGAGAAAGCAGCAAATCGGATGACCTCCTAGGCAACACCCCGGTAGTGAACTGTGTCTATAATTCTTAGAAATCTCTTCAGGTGCTCCATAGGGTCTTCACTTGGCTTTCCATTGAATTGTTTGTTTTCAATCATCTGGAGAAGGGCAGGCTTTAGTTCAAAATTAATGTCCCCAGGTTTGTGAGGAGGATGCTACTGGCTATCCCAATTGCAGGAGTGAAAAAATCTTGTAGTGTTTCCTCCAACACTTCCTCCTCCTCCTCCTCCTCCTCATTGTTGACATGGTCTTCTAATTCATGTTTAGCCATTTTGTGCTCTTTGTCTCCTAACTGTGTTGTTCCTACAAGCAACCTTTTCAATTTTACGAATATACTATAGATCTGGTTACTTTGAACAAGTTAGCATAAACCAACAGGTCAACAATAAGAGGGATTTTTTGTAAACAAATATAAAAACAAAAATAAAAATAAAATAAAAAATAAAAAGAATTAAGGTGAGAATAATAGAGAAAAACAATAAAAGCTTGATCCTACACAAATTTAATTATTTTGGAACCTACGCAACTAATCCCCGACAACGACACCAAAAACTTGATGCATAAAATACAAATGTTTAAGGGCAAGCGTACCCTACACAGTAATAATAGTGGACCTAAGTTCGGATATCGTACCCTAGAGATTAGAAGTGGTTCCCAAATAATAAATCTATAAAGGACAAATGATCGAAAGATTGGTTTAAGTTGCAATTTAATTGTAAAAAGAAATAAAGCAATAAGCAATTGAGAATTGATGAAGGTTCTAACAGATTAAAAGACCTAGGGTCGTGAATTTAGACCTATCTTTACATTCTCCCTATTTTTCTATTTCAATTAAACCCCCAATTATCTGTTCAATTACCAATCATGTCTCTTCAAATAATAATCAAAGTTTGGTCATTTAGTAAAAATTCTCTTCTCCCTAATTTATTCCCTTGTTGGTCATGAAAGAATAAATTAGAGAGAAGGTTTTAAGTGTAGAGAGGTTGATTAACCAATGTTAATTAAATTGGGAATTTAGGTTTTAGTTTGGTCATGCAAATCCCTAGAATTCAATCTGTGTGTAGATCTATCAATTAAAAGTGTTGATCATGATGATTAATCAATTTGAATTATGGGATGATCAATCCAAATAACAATAAGCATAACACAAAGATATAATTGAAATAACAATTGAGAAACTTTATTGAAAATAGAGAAATGGGGTTCACATGATGTTAGAACCAAAACATTTGATGATGTCTAACCCCTAATACCTTGATAAGTTTTGATGATAACAAATGTGATAATATTTGATCAACTAATAATTTCAGACTAAGTGATTTCAGGAAATAAAGTGAGAATAGACAATGGTATAATCACTATAACTCTCACTTTCGTCTTAACTGTCTGATAACTGATAATGATTAAATCACGCACTATAATTGCTTCTAATCAAACTAAAATAAAGCTCTCAAAAATACCATGAATGTATTAGAAGGACTCATGCAAAGTCTAAGACCAGACCATACAATAGTCTCGGATAGACTATGTGAAATCTAGGACTAGACTATGCATATGTACTGGACCACCAGACCATGTATGGAACACGATCATACAACGCATAGTTAGGCCAGACGATGTCTGATGCCAAGCCAGACAATGTCTGAAGTTGAGAGAGACGATATTTGAAGCTAGATTAGACCATGTCCTTCATTCCAAAATGTGTCAGTTAAGCCAGACGTTGTCTATGCACGAACAGACCATACTTAATCAAGACCAAACTATGTCTGTTAAACCAGACGTTGTCTGTGCAGGAACAGGATATAGTTTGTCATATGTGCTGAAGAATATGTGCTTTATAATTAATTCCTTACACAAATAAAGGCACTGTTGTTACAAAAAGAAAGGGAGATACTCTTTGATCTTACTTTCTTCTATTCCTTGTATTGCTTGCTTGTCTTGAATTACATGAAGTATGTAGGTACAGCCAAAGGACTAATCAGCATTGGGATGCACACCTTAAGCTAAAAGCCAACTGTGACAGAAACAAATCTTGCTCTTGTCACATCAAGCACAGTCAAAGCTACCTCAACACTCTTCTATGAGACAACAGAAACAAGCCTTCTCCAACATTCAAATCCATGAAGCTCACTATATAAGGAAGCTTCCATGCAACAAGAAGAAGATGATGAAATATTGATGAACAATAACGAACCCATTCAAAGCAATCTGTACAACAAGCAAAGCACTTGAGAAAAACCCAATGACAGACATGAGCTGAGAGAAAAAGAGAATACCCATCCTCTATAAGCTCACATAGATTCAACACTTGTTCTTATCCTCTCTTTGAGAGTTACTTGAATCTTATACATATTTGTATAGAAAGCTAGGAGTGTCTTAGTGATAAAAGAATACTTGGGAAGTATAATCTCAGGGGGAGATTCATACTTGTAACTAGAAATGGTTTAGAATATGTGTAGCCAGAAGTGGCAATGAAGAATACTTGTTTTGTAATCAGTTGATTATAGTGGAACCCTTTAACAGTTGTTAAAGGAGAACTGGACGTAGCTTAGGTTGAGTGAACTAGTATAAAAACAAGCTTTCATTTGCTGTCTTGTGACTACATATATTTATCTTGCCTATTGTGCTCTTTGGAAAGGCTTTCAAAGCTTTGCCTTGCTAGGATATATTTGTTGATTTAAACTGACATATATCCAAGAAGGCAACTTGTGAACTAATAGTATTTACGAAAAAGCTTTAACCCACTATTCAACCCCCCCTCCCCCCCTTCTAGTGTGTTCTTGTGTATTTCACATGATAGGTCCTACATCACAATCATATATTAGGAATTAGCTAGCCATAGACATAGGGAAGCAACAATCCACAAAAGAAAACAATAGAGACATTAAAGGAGAAGAACTTTACAAAAATTAATCTTCGCGATGTTCCTTGCTCTGTAGTTCCCTCAAGAATTCTCAATACTCCAAATAAAAGTAGGTAAAAAGATAAAAATGTTCGTTTCTAAAAAAGATGAAAACTAGGCTATTTATAAAAAATAAAGTACAGTTGTCTTGTGGAGGTATGCACGGCCTCAAGCGTGAGCCTGTGCATATTTTACAAAGTAGAGACTATTATGCATGGCCTGGTACTTGAGATCGTGCATATATGCACGGTCTAGTGCTTGAGGCCGTGCATACTTTATGAAATGGAGGTCCTTCTACACTCCCTCGTGCTGGAGGCCATACTTCTCATCCAAGGCTCTATTGGTTATGCACGGCCTAGTGCTTGAGGTCATGCATACTCAAAATAAGACCAAATTTCCTTTTTGAAGTTATTTTCTTCTTTTTCCAATGTCACAACTATCTTGTAACAACTCAACACATATTTGAATCAAATATCTCATTATGGTACGCAAAAATCAATAAAATAGTGCGAGAAATCCCTTAAAAACAAAGACTAAAAAGGGGTTTATCAATTGTCCGGCGAAGGCATGGGAGAAGGAGTAGCCATGCCCTCCCTAAGGGAAGGCATTAGCACGGGTAGCCATGGAGAAAGGAAGAGTGAAGACGGATACCCTAGCAAAGGAGCAGGGAAAATTTTTGCCTCATTTTTTTCCTCTATTCAACTGTCACCTTGCTTATACTTGGTTTTGGGGAGTAATAAAAGGAAATTTGATTTGGGTGTTGCAAGTTAAGTGTTTGGTCAAATGTCCAATTGAACATTTAGATTTCCTTTGATCAACTTTATTGGTTGATCTTTGTAATAAACATTGGAGCGGCTTTAGGTAATTTAACTTTGAGTAAGTTTTATCTAATTTTATATATTGTGGGAAATAGAAGTATTTTATTAGTGTATGTTGTTGTTCATCTTTCTTCACTTCATATTGCCTACTATTTTCTTTGTTGTTGGAGTCGCGCTCTAGATTTCATTCCCTCCAATTAGTGTTTGTTAAAATAATCACCGTGAAATTGAAATTGTTTTTTCCCTCACCTATAATATGAGGCTCACATAAGTTCTTTATTCTAATGACCCCATTGAGTGAACAATTGCATAAGTGATTAAAAGGAAGTTTGATAGCACTAATTATAAAATCCCTACTATTAAATTAAGGCCTCCTTAAACCAATAAACCATTGATAGAAGGGGCCTAGAGAGGCCCAAATAGGTAGTTTTTAAAAGATATTATCATTTGGTATTATCCTTTCAATATTATTAATTTTATTTTAATGTCCTAAAATATTAGATGAGGGTGGTCATTTATTAGGGTTATTATATATTGTAATGTTTGCATCCCATTGAGGAATCAATGAAAAATATCAATGTTTATGTTTATCTTCTTTATAGCTTATTTTACACTTTTAATGTTGTTTTCTTAGGAGTAGAAGTAGCATAGCCTTCTTCTTCCTATCAAATGGTGCTTTCATTACCTTACACCACCTCCATCCCATACCATATTTCACCACCCTACTTCACCTCTCCCACATATGCGTATTGTGGGTTATCCCCTCCCCAACAGTCACCACTATCGACACCCACCAAACAGCCAAGCTTCCCAACATACCCCTATGGGTCCTTCCCTCAACACACTATACTCACATCCCCCACAAACCATCCCCTCCCATGGAAGCTTATTGGTGACAACAAACTCAATCATTGTTGCAATCATGACCACCTTTGCCACAACTGTCCCTCAATTTTTTGTCATACCTACACTCCCTCCATCACAAAACTCATGCCTTCTCCTTCCCTACTTCTCAACAACAACCAAACCCTTATTTTCATCTACAAACACCATCATCACAGCCATTGCCATCAACACCATAGCAACCACCACAGTGGCCTCCAACACCATGTTCACCCTCTCCTCCACCACCACAATCACAAGTATTGTCATCATTGTCCTAAAAAATGCAACTTCTACCCTCTTTGCCTTTCATAATGCCTACTCCACCTCTCATGAAAGATCATATCCTTCGTAGCCTCCACGCCATCTCAAAGCAATTGAATATCATGACCAAGGACAGATCCAGAAGTAAGGTTAGGGGGGGGCAAGATTTTTTTTTCTTACAAAAATTAAGGATAAAAGTTTTTGAAAAAAAAAAACATAAATTTATAAAAAAAAAAAAATTAAAAAAATGAATATAAAATTTTTCAATTTTTTAAAAAATTGGGGAGTAAAATGTACAATCTGTGATGTAAGGATAAAATGATAGAGTAAATTTTGCAAAATTTTAAAAAATTAAAGATAAAAATATCAAATTAATTTGTTAAGAGTAAAACTTGCCAAAAATAAAACAAAATGAAATAAATATACAATTAAACCAAATATTTATTACTAAATATATGTATAAAACTAAGATATGATTTGCTAATGAAAGAAAATTAAATAAATACTAACTTCAAAACCTATTTTTTTAATAATTGTTTTTATTAACATTTATTAATATTTTTATTATATATGTATAAAAGGGAAGGGGAGGAGGGGGGGGCTAAAGCTCCTGTTGCCCCCCCTTTAAATCTGTCATTGATCATGACCAATAAACTAAATCAATCCACCTTCATCCCTCCAGCACAAGCTCCACCATTAGTTATTAAGTCCATCAGAGAAAATCAAGTTCAGAAACTCCTTTATCAATCGTCGGAACAATCGCAAAGGCATCATCACCATCATGATTTACAACTTCGGTGTCGTCATCCCCCTCTGCAAATGCTTCCACGCCATTGTCATCATCGTCGTTTACCATAAACAAGGCCGCATCATCATTGTCGTCCTCTGCACACTCATTCATGTTGTTGCAGCGTGATCCACAAGCCTATCTATGATGCCATTGTCCTCCTCCTTTGCAAACTCTTCCAAGAAGTCGTCATCTTCTGCCGCCAACCCATCCTTGTCACCACCGTCAACCCGCATACACTCGTTGACATTATCGTCAGCATCCGTAAGGCCGTCCACAACACTACCGCTGTAGGTTTCGCACAATTCCTTGCCTTCACGAAGGTTGCATTTTTCATCATCACATCCCTTGTGCTTTCACACATCCTTGCGAAACTCAAGCCCCTTATCGTGCACCTTTGAGAAGTTGCCATGGCTGTTAGCGCATTCGTCTGAGCATTTGTCGATGTCGGCATTTTGGAGTTCACTCCATAAAGGTTGACATTTATCCCACATGCCATGGTCGTCATTGCCATTTTTCCATATTCTGCCATTTCCAACCGTTGCGTCCTTCTCCAACGTCTATGCCAAAATAAGAAAAATTCTACAATTATCCTTGCTTCAATATAAGTCGTTGATCACCTTTGCATATTTCGCTACTAAGCCAACGATAGCTTCAACATTTTCTAGTCAAAACTCATTCGACAATTCCCATCTACCGCGCACAAAAAGCAATCTTCACTGACTATCCGGCCCACGTGCCACACAACCATTGGCTCGCCTATTTTACTATTTTCCAAAACCATTCCAGATCTTTTCCTTTTGCCTTCTATTCAATCCTAATTTGTGCAAGAATGAATGAGAGCGAGAGTGAGAGATCGACCCCTCAGGTTTTTTCCTTCTCTGCTAGTTTGAAGACTAATAATGGTACAAGCACTGAGCCGCTGGATAGCATAGGTGGCCAATCACCTCCAAAGCCTACTTTCAAAGAGATTGCAATGCGTCACAAACAACCCCAAATATAGAGACCCCGAATTGATCTTTTCAAACAGAATTTGGCTACAATCAAATATGAGGATGAAAACCCATTAAAGCCTATGGTGTACATGGCTAACTCGGTGTTTGACGAGCTATGCGCACCATGGCAAGACGCACTAGTTATCAAATTGCTAGGAAAGTCGATTGGCTACCATACCATGAAAGAGAAGTTAACGCATATGTGGAGATTAACAATAGGATTTGAAATCCTAGACATTGGCAATGGCTACTACATGGTCACTTTTGACCATGAGGAAGATAATAGGCGAAAGGTTATGGACAAAGGACCATGGATGATCTTTGACCACTACCTTACGATCCAGATATGGTCCCCAGAATTCATCTCCCCTACAGCAACGATTGAGAAGACCTTAGTTTGGATCCGCTTCCCAAGTTTAAACTTGATTTACTATGATGAAAGCATCTTGCTAGCCTTAGCAAAAATAGTGGGTACACCAATCAAGGTAGACTCCAACACCAAGGATGTTAGAAAGAGACGATTTGCTAGAATTTGTGTGGAGATTGATCTCACCAAACCTGTGGTGGAGCAAGTATGGCTAAAGGGTCATTGGTACCATGTAGAATATGAAGGTTTACATAGAATCTGTGCAAATTGTGGCTGCTATGGCCACCTGAAAAGGGAGTGCAAAACAACAATGCCAAAGCCATCAATGGTGTCTGCACCAACTACACCAACAATCACACCGAACATCGCGCTACATACACAACCTATAGTAGAAACTCAACCACCATACACAACAACGGATGCAGAAAAGGGACCCACAATCAATATTACGATAACTGTTAAGGAAATTAATGATAATGTTGCCAATAATGGGATCATAACAGCCCCACCAAATCCCACAACAAATGAGCCAATTCATGGGGATTGGTTAGTTGTACGGAGAAAAAATAGGAACAATCAGTTATAAAAAAAAAAAAAAAAAAATAATAGTATAACCATGATCCAAAAAAAAGAGCAATCAAGAGAAGAGAGAGAAAATGACAGCGCCAACAACCTCCCATCCAAATCCTAACAACCAAAGACAAGGCTACGTCCCTGGAGAATCAGCAAAGAACAAGAGAGCACATAAGGAACAAGGAACACCTATCTTGCAATTGATTAAGAATGCAAAAGTTAACAAAGAGAAAGTGGAACACATGCAGTCCAACAACACCGTGAGGGCTTCCTTGTCGCACCCGAGACCTAATATTTTTAACATAGGACAATGTGTCAAATCCACAAAATCAATGATACCATGGATGGTATGGAAGTGGCACAAGGTGTCAACGTTGGGGACGAATCCAAATTGGAGACCCATCAAATAAGCCCTTCATTGAATCAATGGTAGCATGAGGGCCCTGCCCTCTGCCTCCCTCCTCCGTCTGTTGCCATGAATATGTTCCAAGATTTTTTTGTGCTTTCATGGAACATTCAAGGAGCAGTGGGTCGTTCAAAGAAACAACACATTAGAAACATGCTAAAGACATATCACCCCTCTCTTCTCCTATTGGTCAAAACCCACGTTACTTTTGACAAAATTCATCTTTTTTGGCAATCACTGGACTACAAACCCCTCTTCATCATGAAAGCTACTGGCCACTCAAGAGGTATATGGGTATTGAAAAATAGGAATGATGTAATGTTCACTCTTATTGACATGATGCACTAATGCATCACTTTTAACATTCAGAGACTGCACTCCAGTTGGTCATGTTCAGCAGTGTATGCCTCGTCGGTCCCTACCATTCGCTCTAACCTCTAGGAACACCTAAAGAATATGAGTCAAACCATTACCGGACAATGGCTGATCATGGGTAATTTTAATGAGATTTTGTTCTCCACGGAAGTGTTAGGCAGAGCTTTCCATTCAGTGGTGGAAATGTGTGGATTTATTGACCTCGAGGTCGTCAAAGGGCCCTTTACTTGGCGCAAAAATATCCAACACGATGGCCATGTGTGCAAAAAACTAGATCGTTGCATGGCAAATGCGGATTGGAGACTCCACTTTCAACACGCTCACGTTGAACTTATCACCCCAAATGACTCTGACCATAATCCACTTCTCCTCCACGTTTACAAGTCCCCATCGGTGAAAAGATCAACCTTCCACTTCCAAGCTGCTTGGCTCACCCACCCAGAGTACAACCACGTGATCACTCATGCATGGAAGAATACACAAGGAGACATTATTACAAAGTTACACGAGGTTTAGGTCAAATCGAAAATTTTCAATAGAGACATCTTTGGTAATGTATTTCGTTAGAAACGCCTCCTTAAAGCTAGGATTAAGGGTTTGCATCAACAGCTTGAGCAAGCAACGTCCTCGTCTCTAACAAAACTTGAAAAAATGCTCCAAGATCAGTATAGTCAAATCCAGGAGATCATTTGGTTCCAAAAGTCCCAAGAAATTTGGGTTAAATTTGGCAATCGTAACACATGTTTCTTCCACACTCAGGCCATTATCTAGAGGAGGAGGAATAAGGTCATGGGGTTGTTCATCAATGATATATGATGTGATGATACGGTTTCGATCAAGGATGAAGCACTACGTTTCTTCAAATTACTATTTCAATCGACAGTTAGATGCTTGCCAAATTGCTTACAACTCACCAATATACCCAAGATGAATGACACTCTCTATACTTCACTTAATAACATAGTGACATTCCAAGAGGTGAAGGATGCCTTGTTTTCCATGAACCCCTATAAAGCACCCGACCCGGATGGCTTCCAACCCATCTTCTTTCGAACCTACTGGAAGGACATTGGTACAGAAATTTGGAAGCTAGTGGCGAACACGTTTGAAATAGGTATCATTGATCCTAAGTTGGCTGAGACCACCATTATTCCTATCCCCAAGGTTGACAACCCAACCATGATGAATGAGTTTCACCCCATTAGCTTGTGTAATGTGTTGCTCAAGTTGATCTCCAAGACCTTGGTGAATAGAATAAGACCGCATCTGGAGTCCTTAATTGGCCCTCTACAGAGCAGTTTCATTCCTAATAAAGGTAAAAGTGACAATGCTATCATAGCCCAGGAAATTATCCACCACATGCACAAAAAGAAAGGGAAAATGGGGTTGTTGATGTTCAAGACAAACTTTGAGAAAGCTTACGATAGAGTTGATTGGGGTTTCCTCAAACTCACCCTCCACGATTGTGGCTTCCCTCCAAGCATAATTACACTCATCATGAGCATTACCACGTCCACAAACCTCTCTCTCAAATGGAACAATGAGCAGCTTGAGTCATTTGTCCCTAGGAGAGGTTTGTGCCAAGGGGACCCCCTCTCTCCCAATCTCTTCTTGCTTTGCATGGAGAAATTGGCACTCATGATTCAAGAGTGTGTGGTGACCTGAGCTTGGCAACCAATTAAAGTATCTGTTAAAGGTCCAGAAATCTCTCACTTATTCTTCGTAGATGACTTCCTTCTCTTCACCAAAGCATCCTGTGCACAAGTTAAGCTCGTTAGCGAGGTCCTTGATACCTTTTGTTTGGCTTTGAGTCTCAAAGTAAACATCCAGAAACTGTACTTCTTCCATTAAAAGAATGTCACAAGACAAAAGGCTGACAGATTTGCCTCCATTTTATCCTTTAACCACACTCAGGTCTCGGGGAAATACTTGGGCTTTACCTTATTGACTGGCCATATAAAGAACACTAACTTCAGTTTTATCATGGATAGGATCAATGGGAGACTTGCAAGGTGGAAGAATAAAATCCTTAACCGTGCAGGGAGGATAACACTTGCTCAATTGGTCATTGCTACTATCCCCACCTACACTATGCAGAACTTATGGCTACCCGAAGCTGTTTGTGACAAAATTGATGCTACTGTGAGAGGTTTCATCTGGGGTAATAAGCATTGCCACTAGGTCGATTGGGAGACGATCACGAAACCGAAGAAGGAAGGTGGCCTTGGTCTTCACCAAGCAAGGAACACCAATATAGCTCTTTTGGGGAAGCATGTGTAGGCCATGATGAATGAACTTGATAAGCTCTGGGTAAAGATACTGCACACGAAATACCTACCAAACAACGACATCTTACACACAGTCTACAAACCAGGTAGTTCTTATACCTGGCGATCGATCATGCGGGCCACAAATATGCTTCACACAGGTTTTATCTATAGAGTGGGGTTGGGTAATATCTCGCTTTGGTTCGATAAGTGGCTACATTTGGAGACCCTAGCAAGTTTGGTGAATCACGTAACACCTATCGATGCGCACTTACGAGTATGCAACATCTACAATAGTGGAGGGTGGCATTGGGATTGGTTGTTTACTCACCTCTCGGAGGACATAAGGAACAACATAATGAGCAACTTCATTGACCCTACAGCACAAGATCGGTTGATATGGGGCCATTCGGAAATGAGGGGTACACTACCAAGTCGACATACCAGTGGCTCAATCGAGTACCTACTAGTCTGACAACCTGCAAGGAAAGTTGGGCTTGGGTGTGGTCTTTAAAACTACTCGAGAGCGTTAAACACTTTTTATGGATTACTTATAGAGGCTGCCTCCTTACTAACACTTTTCGCGTCAAGCGTCATGTTGCATTTATTTCTTCTTGTAACAGGTGCCATGCGGAGTAGGAATGTTGGGCTCATGTGCTACATGATTGTCCTAAAGCAATACAAATTTGGCATAACCTACAAATGGATGCACACAACGACTTTTATCAACAAGATGGTGCAACGTGGATGAGATTGAATGCTCGCGGAGACCATGGTCAACGTTTCATAATTGCATGTTGGTTTCTTTGGAAGGCGCAGAATGCTTTCATTTTCGAGGGGAAGAAGTGGAGTGTGTGGTACATAGTTAACCAAATCAACACCATGCTCTACACCACAAACAAGGAAACAAAGCAAGGAAATAACAAGCAACTGAGGCTTATCGCTTGGCAACCTCCAATACATCCTTGCCTTAAGCTAAATATGGACAACAACTCACTCAACAACCCAAGCAAGTCAGGTTATGGAGGCCTCCTTAGAGACTACACGGGAAGATAGATTATTGGGTACACCGATTTCTGTAGTATAACCACAAATTTGAATGCGGAATTAATTGCTATTCTCAAGGGCTTCGAAACGGTGTGGGAAACAAGCTACACAAGAGTGATTTGCGAATTGGACTCACTGAATGCAATCCAACTAATCCCAGGGAACCGACCGAACCACCACCCTTACGCAACAATAATCAACAAAATTCGCGGTTACATGGAACGACCCTAGAACATATCTTTCCAACACACACTACGCGAAGAAAACGCGTGTGCAAACTGGCTTGCGAAAAGTAACTCTTCCAACACAAATATTTTAACTATTTTAGATACTTGTTCGACCCCTATACGGGCCTTGCTTTCAGCAGATGCAACTAGCACCTTTTTTGCTAGACCTTAGTTGTTTATTTGTTTGTCTTTAATTTTCAAAAGTATAAAAAATAAAAAAATCCCATATCATCCGCATCATCCATTTAAAATGCTTGTCAACAAATTTTCAGCACATTTCTATTTTCTCCTAGCCTCCTGCCAACAAGTCACGTGACTCCAAGTCCAACCTTTCACATCCTTATCCATTCACTCCAACGCTAAGTCCAATTTGGCCCGGTGCTTTGAATTTCTTTCTTAAGCAAACATGTCTTTTACCACTTCAACCTTCAATTTTATCCACCCAAACTCATTTTTAAGCCAATTTTTTTCAGCAATGTTATTTTCTTTTAAGGACTTTGGTCCAAGTGAACCTGCCGGCAATGAAAGAAGGGTCTTAGGGAGGCCCAAATAAGTAATTTTTAAAAGATATTATCTTTTTGATATTATTAATTTTATTTTAATGTCCTAAAATATTAAATGAAGGTGGTCATTCATTAGTATTATTATATGTTGTAATGTTTACATCCTATTGAGGATTCAATGAAAAATATCAATGTTTATGTTTATCTTCTTTATAACTTACCTTAAAGTTTTAATGGTGTTTTCTCTGAGAGTAGAAGTAACATATCCTTCTTCCTATCAACCATCACGTGCATATTACTACATTTAATCCGTTAACTCTAAAATGAATATATAAATTTTCAAGTATACTATACCTAAATGATATAAAAAAAAAGAACATAGCAACAAGAGTACAATACAACCATCATGCAAAAGAAGGCAACCAACAATCATATATCAGACCGGCATTTGCATTCAATAGTGTTTTGCTTGGATGATTCATGTTAAATGATTTTTTTCTCTTCACATGCAGTTTTTATAACCCGACAAATTGCCTTTCTTCCATAGAATAATTTTTTCCAAATAATCTTAGCTTATTTAACCCAAACCAATTTTATAAGTTATACTTTAACACTCTTAAGGCTCCCGTTTTGTGGTGGGGGATCTTATCAATCAGCAAAACCAGACTTGGCATGCCACTCTCATTGATACTCTTTTCAATCAAACTGATGCAGAGTCTATAAAAGCTATCCCTCCGATAATGATAAGCTGATATGGAAATTCAGTTCCAATGGTTCTTGCACTGTCAGGTCTGCATACCACAATATTATGGACACAATGCTGAATAGTGTCATCTCAAGGCAAACGGGGATTGGATGTTAATCTGGAAGATGAATATCCCTCCAAAGATTAAGCATTTTGTTTGGAGATCACTTAGGAACTGCTTGCCCACTAGACAAAAACTGATCAGGAAAGGTATCCAATGCACTCCTCACTGCTGTTTTTGCTCTCAGAATTATGAAAACGAATGGCACCCCTTTTTGGCCTGTGACAAAGCAAGAGAAATGTGGCAACTAGCTGGTTTATGGCATCACATCCAACCATATCTCAACACTGCTGAAAGTTACCAGGAGGTGATTTTCAAGTTACTGCATCAGCTTCACAATGAGGACAACCACAAATTGGCTGTTATTCTCTAGAGTATATGGAAGAGGAGAAATAATCTAATCTGGGTAGAGGTGAATATAGCTGCTGCAGCTGCTGTCTCCCTAGCACTTCAATTCTATTCTGAATGGCTGGCTGTTGGAACTACAACTCCTAGTCCAGTTCCATCAAGCAATCAAAATCAGACCTAGAATCCTCCCACTCCAGGAACCATAAAATGCAACATAGATGCTGCAATTTTCAAGGATGCGAACTCCTGTGGAATTGGCATGTGTCTATGTGATGAACTTGGTACTTTCATTAAGGTAAAGACAGTTTCCTTCCCTGGTTTCCACAGCCTGCTGAAGCAGAAGTAAATGCTTTACTCCAAGCCACAAATTGGATACAGGACCTTAACCTCAACAATGTGGTGTTTGAAAGTGACTACAAACTTATCACAGACAAACTGAATGCAGTTTCAACTGGTTGCAATACTTTCCATGTTTTATTAGCCAAATGCAAGGCAAATCTTTCTATAATCCAAAACTCTAATGTGAGTTATGTAAGGAGGCAAACAAATCTTATTGCTTAATGCTCATAAGCTTGCTAAAGCATCAATTTTTCAAGCTGGCCACCATGTCTCTCTAACTCTCACTTTCGTCTCAACTGTCTGATAACTAATGATGATTAAGTCACGCACTATAATTGTTTGGAATCAGACTAAAATAAAGTTCTCAAAAAAACCATGAATGTCTGGAAGGACTCACGCAAAGTCTAAGACTAGACCATACAACAGTCTCAAATAGGCTATGTGAAGTTTAGGACCAGACCATGTATGGAACAAGCCAGACGATGTTTGATGCTAAGCCAGATGATGTATGATGCTAAGCCAGACAATGTCTAAGGCTAGAACAGACCATGTCTTTTATTTCAGAATGTGTTTGTAAAGTCAGACGCTGTCTATGCACAAACAAACCATACTTAATCAAGACCAAACTATGTCAGTTAAGCCAGACACTATCTGTGCAGGAACAAAATATAATCTGTCATATGTGCTGAGGAATATATGTTTTATAATTAATTCTTTACTCAAATAAAGGCACTACTGCAACAGAAAGAAAGGGAGACTCTCTTTGACATTACTTTCTTTGATTCCTCATATTGCTTGTATGTCTCGAATTATGTGAAGTGTGTAGGTACAGTTAAAGGACAAATCAGTATCGAGATGCACACCTTATGCTAAAAGCTAAGTATGACACAGACAGAAACCTGTTCCTGTCATATCAAGCATAGTCAAAGCTACCTCAACACTCTATTGTGTGAGACAACGGAAAGAAGTCTTCTCGAATGTTCAAATTCATGGAACTCACTATATAAGGATGCCTCCATAAGACTAATGAACTAGAACACAATAACTCAAATCAATCTAGACAGCAAGAAAAAGTATTCTGAGAAAAAGTCTTTGACACGAGCTAAGAGAAAAAGAGAATATTCACCCTCTACAAGTTCACATAGATTCAACATTTGTTTATATCCTCTCTTTGAGAATTATCTGAATCTTATACATATTTGTATAGAAAGCCAGGAGTGGCTTAATGATAAAAGAATACTTGGGAAGTATAATCTCAAGGGGGAGATTCATACTTGTAACCAGAAGTGGTTTTAGAATACTTGTAGCCAGGAGTGGCATAGAGAATACTTGTAGCCAAAAGTGGCAATGAAGAATACTTGTTTTGTAATCAGTTGATTATAGTGGAACCCTTTAACAGTTGTTAAAGGAGAACTGGACGTAGCTCAGGTTGAGTGAACCAGTATAAAAATAAGCTCTCATTTGCTGTCTTGTGATTACATATATTTATCTTGCTCACTGTGCTTCTTTGGAAAGACTTTCTAAGATTTTCCTTGCAAGGATATATTTGTTGATTTAAACTAACATATATCCAAGAAGGCAACTTGTGAACTAATAGTATTTACGAAAAAGTTTTAATCCACTATTCAACCCCCCCCCCCCCCCCCCTTTCTAATGTGTTCTTGTGTATTTCACAGTTATCAACATGAAATATTTTTTTTGTAAAACAAGGTCACCATACCTTCAAGCCGTAGACAATCAGAACACCAAGAGCCATCATCCCTCCTCAGAGTACTTGTTCCTTCTACAATGAATCAAGGTAACTCCATGAAAATATTTGGTGTTTCTATCGCACTCTCTATCCAATTAGCCATAGATTTTTTAAACCACGTCACTTCTTCCTGAGTCAACAGCTCATCTTACTCCTTCCACACTCTCTACTAGATATCCTTCAAATGCCAACTACCCCTCATGGATCGCGTCTTATAGATACTATTGAGCCTCCTAAGAAGAGAGACTCTTTCCTTTTCCTTAAATCTCCAAAAACATTCTTATTGCAAAAGGATAAAGAATTATGCAAATGTTTAATTTTTTAAATCCATTCCCAGTGCTGGCCCATTGAGAGCCATGAAATCTGGGAAATCATCATGAAGCAGCCAACTAACCAAAAATCTAAAGGGATACCTTCTAGTATCATCTAAGTGATCCCTTTTAAATTTGACCCATAAAGGAGAATGGCTAGATTTCAAAGTGGCAAAATGATGAACAATAACTCTAGGAAAACAAAACCTCGAATATGTATTTATCCACAATCTATCCAACCTTTCCTTCAAATTCCCATGCTACCAAGTGAACAAAGGCCCCTAGAATCCACCATCATCAAACCGCACTCTTGAACAAAGTCATTAAAATTTATGCATAACTTACTGCGCACGTCAAAAACACGCCGTAAAAAACAACTAAGTTTCCCAATAAAATTTGCAATATAAGGCCAACTCAAGGTCATTTTCTCAAAGATACAATTCATCGAACACCTTGCATTCAGTTCAAAATAGAGGGATTTTGTGTGATTTTCAAAAAAATAAAGCAAACAGAACAACTTAAATCAAAAAATGAAATCAAAATTAGAGAAATACAACTCAAGAATCTATACTTATGGAGAAATAATCACAGTTTTAACAAAAATAAGTCAAATTCATGCTCATGGAATTCAATCTAATACAAAATTTAAGGCAATCACCTCACATTTATTCAGAAAAATTCAGATTATTATCGCATTCCTAATTTTCTCAAACTCACGCACGTTTCATATTAAATCACAATCAATCAATTGCAATTCACCCAAATTCATATTTTAATTCCCTAATCTAATCATTAACATACAATAAACAGGGAAATTGAAAATAAGAAAAAAGAAGAAAGGAGAATTCATGAGCACAATTTGAAATTGAGAATAAAGGAACTCATATTTACCCACAAGCACGTTGATCCTTGGGTTACAAACAGATCAGTCCTCCATGAAGATCTTCATGGAAGCTCCAATGGAGAAGAACGAAAAAGAAGAAAAAATGGAGAAAAGAGAAGAAAGAGAAGAGAGCACTTTGAATTCTAAAACTGAAAATTTATCAAAGGCTTAAATATGTTTTTAGTCCCTCAAATATCATTTATATATTTTTTAGTCCTTCAAATTTAAACTTATTTTTTTGAGTCCCTCAAATTTAAAATATACTACTTTTAATCCTTTTTCCATTAATCATTAACTTGAGATCCACATTCGTCAGTGCAGCATCCAAGCAACACATGTGAACCTTTGATTTCGATGAGGAAGCCTAACAGATTTGTTGAGATATGTGTTCGGCGACATAACATCCCAACGGCTCACAAGCCTTCGACTCTTGATGAGGAAGCTGAATAGATTCGCTAGAGATTTTTGATGGCGTAGTGTCCCAACGACGCAGACCTTCAACTCTGATGGGGAAGCCCAACAAATCTGTTGCGTTCGATGACGTAGCATCCCAATGGCACGAGCCTTCGACTCTGATGAGAAATTTCAAAAGATTCATCAAGATTTGCGATTGGTGGCATAGCATCACTACCTTTGGCACCAACAAATCGATATTTGGGTTCTTCTTCCTTTTTTTTTTAACTACACTAGGTTCTTCTTCCTTGATATTATGGGTTTTTTTTTTCAATTTTTATTTACTATTACTAGTACATGAAAGATTTGATTTTTGTTTGTGTTCATGATCTGATCTACTTATTTATGTTCATCGATGCATATCATTCCAAAGAAAAAAGAGGAATTTTTGTTTAACTTTGTTCACCCATAGCAGCAACACCATGTTAATTGTTTCTTGGATTTGGTTCTTCTTCAATTTTTTGGATAAAGAAGATTGATTTAATTTGTTTTTGTTTTTTCACAATTTGTGAGGGTTAAAAGTCAAATTCTAGCGGTTAAAAGCTGCTACGAAGTGTAAATTCAATAGGTTCTGTTTGGCATACGTTATTGAATTGAAGGATAAGGACTAAAAAAACCATTTTATCATTTTGGAGGATCGGAAAAAATCGTTTTGAATTTGAAGGACTAAAACATGATATTTGTACTATTTGAAGGATTAAAAACATATTTGAGCCTTTAGAAAATAAAGTAGTGAGTCTATTTTTACAAATGGGAAAAACTATATATATGATGATCTAAAAACATGGGCCTCCAAAGGAGGACTAAAACCCGCTAATTAAAATCCTACCTTAACTAATTAAAATTACCAAAGGGTCCCTAATTACAAACTAAAACGAAATCCTACAAGTGTAGGACTGAAACATTGAATCCCTGATTTGACCTCTGGAACATCTGAATTGGCCAATCCTTGTGATGTACGAAATTGTATCTCTCCTCCTTAGCTTTCAAACAAGATATAAATCATCAAAATCGGAGACCTGTGTCAAAAGTTATGGGTTGTACAAGGGACAATGTCAAAAGCACCAATAAAACGTGACAAATAGCAATATTAAACACTTGGACCCAAAATGATCCAATTTCACAAAACTTAGCTAAAAAGGTCAAAATGAAGTGTAAAAACATGTCTAGATATGTCAAATACAACTCTAAACTATGCTAAAATACACTCTATCAATAACTCTCAAGGAAGGTTGTGCTGCACCCCCTCTCTATCAATCACTTTGAGGATTGCATTAAAATCCCCAATAATGGCCCAAGCATAATTCATATGCTCCACAATCTCCTTAAGGGAATCCCAGAGTCGCTACCGCCTAGTAAAGTGAGGAGATCCATAGATAATAGTGAGATACGAAGGAATCTCAAAACTCCTTCCTACTTTCAAATGTATTAGATAAAGAGAGCAACCATTTCTATTGCAACAACTTTTTAATCTCCTAGCCTTTAGCATTTAATAGTTACATAGAATAGATAAATTTGAATGTTTAATTTATTTGTCTTTATCTTTAGCTATAAGCTTATCTTCCATTTTGTTGTAACTAACTCTTCTATATAAGAAGAGTTGCACCTTCGTGAATAATATATCAAAACCATTTGTTCATATCCTTTATATGGTATCAACAACTTTAGCTTAACAACAATATATCGATCCCTAACCCTAGCCATGCCATCCACCAACGCCACAAACATAGTGTCTAATGACTCCAAGTCTGTTATGGTTCTCAACAACCACACTTCTATCATACTCATTGACACAAATTATCTTGCATGGCACATGCAAATAAATGCACTTCTCATTGGCTATGACCTAATAGGATTTGTTGACGACACAATCACATGTCCGGCAGCATCTCACGAAGGCTTCACCTACTAGAGACGCTAGGATCAATTGATCCTTCAAGCAATCATCTCCTCCGTCGATCAAAATGTGGTCACCCTACTTGGCAATGTTAAGACATCCAAGCAGGCATGGGATGCCCTCAACAAGCAATATGCCAACAAGACCCCTGCCAGAATCATGTACCTAAAAGAGCATCTCACGCGCACCATGAAGGGCTCTAAATCCATGTTTGAGTACCTTCATGGAATCAAATCCTTGGCTGATGAATTGGCCATTATCAACTCTCCTCTTGATGAGGTTAATCTCGTCATCCATACCCTTAATGGATTGGGTGTCGACTACAAGGAAGTTTCAGGCTGCTCTCTGCATGTGTGAAAATCCTATTGGATTTGATGAACTACATGACCTACTCTCTAACTTTGAGGGCTATCTCAAGAGAGATGAGCATGCCAATGATCTATCACCAGTAGCCACTACAGCAACATGCCGCACACAAAGGAAAAAAATCATATAACAAAATATCATACTCCTCAAACTCCAACAAACTGGCCACTACTAGCACATTTGGAAAAGTTTTTTGCCAATATTGTGACAAACCTAGCCACACGGCTAAGGTCTATTTCAAGATCAATGGCTATCCAAAGAGGAACAATGAGCCCTCTATGCATAATGCTCGTACTATGGCACAACATGTAACCACATATTGGATCATGGACTCTAGTGCAACCCATCACATTACCAATGATCTAGATAACCTTCATCTCACTAACCCCCATCACGGTCAAGACCAACTTATTGTAGGTGATGGTAATGCCCTTCATATTACTCACATTGGTGATACCACTTTACACATACCAACACAATTACAAAAAAATTTGCATGTACCCACCATTACACAAAAGTTGTTATCTGCTTCAGCCTTATGCAAAACTAACTATATCTCTATTGAATTTTTTCTTGACTATTTTCTGGTGAAGGATCAGAAGACAAGGGTGCCTCTCCTCAAAGGACTACATAAACATGGTTTATACCATGAACCATCAATCACCATCCCACCAATCGCATTTTATTCCGCCACCTCCACCCATTCCCCATGGCACCACATCCTTGGCCACCCCTTTGAATGCATTTTCAAACATTTGATTTTGTTGCATAAAATAAAAAGCAAGAGCTAGTGCCCTGTGCATTCTATGTAGGACCTCCAAGAGTCACAAACTGACTTTCTCTACACCGAGCATCTATAGTAAAAAAAACCTTGGAACTCATCTATACTGATGTTTGGGGCCCTGCTCTTATTAGGTCCGTAGATGATTTTATATATTACCTTATTGATCATTTTTCCAAGTATGTTTGGTTATATCCACTTAAATTAAAGTTTGATGTTTCTATAATATTTCCACAATTCAAAAATCTAGTTGAAAAATATTTTCATACACCTTTGATATCGATCTACTCTGATAATGGGGGAGAATTTATTAAACTCAAAAAATAGTTCACTCAACATAACATTTCACACTTCACCACCCCACCACACACACTCGAAATAAATGCAACAACTGAACGCCACCATAGGCACATTGTTGAAATTAGTCGAACCTTATTACAACATGCAAAACTACTAGCAACATATTGGTCTTATGCATTCACCGCAGTCACTTATCTTATAAACAACCTCCCAACTCCAAACCGAAATCCCCACATGAAATACTCCATAAAATTGTACCAAACCCACTACACTTACTCTCCTTTAGTTGTCTTTGCTTTCCACTGTTATGTCCCTACACCACAAATAAACTTCAACCTAGGTCAAAACCATGCATATTTGTTGGATATTCACCCTCCCAATATGCTTATCTGCCTTGACCCAATAACCCATAGACTATACACATGTCATCATGTCTCGTTTCATAACAATCACTTTCCTTATCCAACCCTCACAAAAGAAAACATAACGAATCTCCCAACACACATCTTCCACTATACCAATACACAAAATCCCTCGCACATCTAAACCTCCCATAAACAAAAAACTTGTTGTGGTCACACAAGAAGAGGTACCATCAACTTATTCTCCATCACTAGGTAATATCTCAATTCCTTCTCTCTCCTCTACCATTATTTCTACATCAATTAACAATCAACGTGAGAACTCCATGGTTGAGAACAAGCACTCTATGGTCACTAGATCAAAGAACAACATCCACAAATTGAAAAGAGCCCTAAAAGCATCCTAACATCCACTTCATGAAAATATTGAACCTTCCACAATAAGAGAGGCTATGAAATATGATCATTGGAGACAAGTCATATTAGCTAAATTTGATGCACTTATCTACAATGGCACATGGACCTTAATACCACTACCCAAAAACAAAAACATAGTTAGTTGCAAATGGATCTTTCGAATCAAGTGTTGTCCTGATGGCTCCATTGACAAGTACAAAGTCCAAATTGTTGCAAAAGGGTTCACTGAATGTGAAGGTGTGGATTTTCAAGAGACCTTTGCTCCGATGGTGCGTCCACAAACAATCAAAGTGATCCTCACGTTAGCCATAACGTACCAATGGCAAATGCATCAACTGGATGTGAACAATGCCTTCCTCCAACAAGATCTCTTTGATGAAGTTTACATGGCTCAACCACCAGGCCTCAAAGATAGCCAACATCCAAGCTATGTCTACAAACTACAAAAAGTCATCTATGGCTTGCGACAAGCACCTCATGCATGGCATGATGCCCTAAAATCATTCATCATGGCTTATGGCTTCGTCATCAACAAAAGTGACCCCTCATTGTTCATCTTCTCCACCAGCAGTATCATTGCTTATTTTCTAGTATATGTTGATGATCTCTTATTAACCGGCAACAACAACAACTTCCTTAATGCCTTCATCACATCTTTATCTCAACGTTTTGCTTTGAAGAACATGGGGAGCCCTCACTACTTCTTGGGAGTTGAATTTATGCCAACCAAGTCTAGCCTCTTCCTATCTCAACACAAGTATAATCGTGAGCTCTTGGAAAAGTTTGAGATGGAAGGGGCAAAATCAGCACCTACACCCGTCTCTCCATTAGCTGCCTTGCAATTGCATGATGGCATTACCACTAGTGATGCCACACACTTTCGCAAAATCATTGGGGTTGTTTAGTACCTCAAACTAACTCGCCCAAACTTATCCTTTGCAATCAACAAGCTCTCTCAATTCATGCACAAGCCTACAACACTTCACTTCCAACATCTCAAGTGTCTACTACGCTACATAAAAAATACAATAAACCATGGCATTTCTCTTTGCAAACCGTCCTCTCTCAACCTACTGGCCTACATGGATGCTGATTTGGGGGGGGGGGGATGAACTTTGATGACAAAACCTCCACATCAACTTAAATCATTTTCTTTGGAGGCAATCCCATTTCATGGCTATCCAAAAAATAACACACGATTTTTATTGAAGCAAATACAAGGTTGCTGCCACAGCAGAGTTCATGTGGTTGAAAAATCTTCTAACGGAACTGAAGATACCAACACGCCATCCCCCACTTTTGTTGTGTGACAATGTTGATGCAACCTACCTTTGCTCCAATCCAGTGCTACACTCTAGGATGAACACACATCTCCTTAGACTATCACTTTGTTCATGAGCAAGTTCAGTCTGGCAAGTTACTAGTATCCCACGTGTCAACAAGAAATCAACTAGCGGATCTCCTAACCAAATCGTTAGCAATTGACTACTTTCAAGAATTAACAAACAAGATAAAAGTCACAATCGATGACTTTATCTTGAAGGGGCATACTAGATAAAGAGAGAACTACTTCTATTGCAACAGCTTTTTAATCTCCTAGCCTTAAGCATTTAATAGTTACATAGAATAGATAAATTTGAATGCTTAAATTATTTGTCTTTATCTTTAGCTATAAGTTTATCTTCCCTTGTGTTGTAACTAACTCTTCTATATAAGAAGAGTTACACCTTCATGAATAATAAATATATCAGAAGCATCTGTTCATAACCTTTATAAAATGAACAAATCATTCATAGCTCTAAATTACCAAGACATTCCACTTATCAAAATCCCATAGGCACCAAATCCTCCAATGGGTTGTTGGATGAAATTATCCAAAAACTCCAACCTCCTAATAATGTTAAGAACTCTATCACTACTAACATGAGCCTCTAACAACTCCATAAAACCAACAAACATAATTTTGCTTCAAATCCTTCACCATATCAGGGAAACCACAACTCGTGTGCCCCTGCAATTCCACACCGTTAAATTCATTGATTATTAATAGACAGAAGAATAGGGGAGGGCATCCCCAGAGCTTCCTTATGAAGAATTCAATTATGCTCAACTCTTACACATTGATCAAAATTTCCACCTCTTTTCCATTCTCAGCATTTGTCAACTAACCCTCTCCTTTCTTACAAATTTGCATATCCTTCATCATCCTCACACTAGTTGCTTGATCATTAAAGATTATCGAACTAGAAGCAAGATATTGCCCCCATTTCACTAGGTTCGAATCATTGACCCAATGTGTTCTTTGCTTCTCTAATCTTTTCATTTCAAAATAGATCTTAGGATCCATCCCTACACTATTTTTTTGTTCCAACAAACCCCCTCCTTCACAACCAAAGAAGTAGCACATCTAAGTATAAAAGACATTTTGTTCAAGTTCTTGGCAATAGTTTGGTAATACCATTTTTTGGCGTGATCTTTGTTTGGGGTTGCATCCATAACGCCCTAAACCTTCATCACCAACGAGGGAGCCCAACAAATCCATCAAGAAGATATGCATTCGATGGTGTTGCGTCCTAGTGATACAAACCTTCAAAACCAACGAGGGAGCTCGACAGTGTTCGATAGCATTGCATCCCCAGCAACATGAACCTTTGACAACTTGAGATCTACGTTCTTCTACTCCTTGATTCTTTGTTAATTGTTTCTTTCTCATATTTGTTTGGAGAAAGAAGATTGGTGTTTTTTTTCACAATCTTTTTTTTTTGCCGTTAGAAATTGTTTTAAAATTTAAGCTTAATACACATTTTACTCTCAAGTTAAAACTAACTCTTCAACTTCGTCCCCATTTTAAAAGTTTTAATTTGGTGCTTAAATTATTTAAAATACCTCAATTTAGTCATTTTTTCTATAAAATTATGTTATTTACACCCACCTTTACTAAATACACTCTTAAAAATATAAACAAAAAAATGAGAGATGCACTTAGTAAAAGAGAGTAAATAGAAAAGTCTGACAAAACAATATCAAATGAAATGCATTTTAAATAATTTAGAGACCAAATTTAAACTTCTTAAAAATTAGAGACCAAATCAAACAATTAATTATAACTTGAGAATTAAAATGTATATTTAACCTAAAATTTAAAGTTCTAAATTACAAATTTAGTAGGTTTTGTTTGGCTACACAACACAAATGAATAAGGACTAAAAACAACATTTTATCATTATGAAAGACTAAGAAAAAAAGAATTCAATTTATTGGACTAAAATAGAATACCTCGACTAATCAACACATTACCATGTAAATGACATAATTGGAAAAAACAAAAAATACCATTAAAAAGAATAGTGAAAAGGCCATTCCAAATTGTAGATGGCATCAGTGAAAAAAGGGAGAAAAAAAGACCTCTTTTAGACCGTAGGGGATCCATGTCCCTTTTCTAAACCTATTGTGAACTTAAACACTATTTACATAGTTTCAACACAGGTTCAGTTCAAGGTTTCAGGTTGAAGGATCGTTCAATTTCTTCTAGAGAGCGCCCCTTGGTTTCTACTATGAAGTAATAGGCAAATGTTGCGGCTAATAGGGAAACTGCACCAAAGCTGGCATATACAGGTGCAACTCCAAACTTCTCCACCAATTCAAGGAAGAATAATCCCACCACAAAATTGCAAACCTGGAGGATACAAAGGACAAATTAAAATTAGTTGACTTGAAAGACCTTTCAATAGAGGAAGAACACATGACAAGTTTCAAATTCAATACCACCCACCCAATGAGTAGAAAAACTGAACCCCATGATCTTTGCTCGAGCTCTGGTGCTGCTAAGCTCTGGTATAATGATACCAGTTACAGGGCCAGCTCCAATTGCAAAACAGAATATATACCTGTCAAATTGTATAAAGGGAAACATCATCCTTGTGCCAATTTTTGAAGATTCAAGTGCTCTTCACCTGGTTTTTGGTATTTGCTGGTTTTTCTTTTTATGCCAAAACACAAGTGGTGGCATAGTATTCTGATGTTTTAGACTAGGCTTATGTTTGATATTTGATTTATTTATTTGCCTAGATCTACTCTTAGTTCAATTGACTGTTCTACAGAGATATTTGAATACCAATTAATGTATATACAGATGTTAGTGTAATCTGATATATTAATTGAGATTCAAGAGTCTTTGAAAGGAGCAAAGAAACTGATTCTTATTAATTGACATGTAACAGAAAGTCACAGTGGTATTTATAGACTCAGCTGTCTCTATGATAGCTGTCACAACTAACCTAACTGATACTAACTACCTGAGATTGTAGTTTAACAGCATTGGCCCAAATTTTAAAAATAAAGGATCAAAATGAAACGTTTAACAGATAAAGAACCAAAACAAAATTTAATAAAAAGATAAGGGAACAAAAGGGTACTTTAGTCTTTCAATTAAATTATTTTATCATCTCTCTTACCAATTCTGCCCACTTATACCCTCATTGTAACTATCCATTCATCAAAGAATAAGAAAATCATTCTCTTCTCCCAATGAAGAGTTGTGACTTCCTATATGAAACTATTATTATGACAAGACTGTCATAAATATTACTCAGAACCCTGTCCAGCATGGCCAAACCAAACATGTGGAAATTGATAGACACTTTATAAAAGGGAAAGTTGATCAAGTGGTTATTTGCATGCTCTTTGCTTAGACCTCTCAACAGTTGGTAGACATACAAAAAGTCTGGTTAGACCCAACTTTAGTTTCTTGTAAGCAAGTTGGGCAAGTTAAATATATTTGCACCAACTTGAGGGGGGGTGTTGATATAGTTAAGATTTTTATTTTTATTTAAGTATACATGGAGCAACCATCTGGTTTTGTTGCTCAGGGGGAGTCCTCTAATATGGTTTGTCGGCTTCGCAGGTCTTTGTACGAGCTTAAACAATCTCTCCATACTTGGTTTGGACGATTTAGTACTGTTGTCCAACAGTTTGGTATGACACACAATGAAGCCGACCACTCTGTATTCTATCGTCATTCACCACAAGGATGCAAAAACCTCATCGTGTATGTGGATGACATCATCATAATAGGAAGTGATCAACCTGGCATTCTCCAACTCAAGCAATACCTCTCCCGCCAATTCTAGACTAAGACCTTGGCAAACTTCGAACTTCTTAGGTATTGAGGTGGCCCAATTCAAAGATGGGTTGGTGATATCTCAGAGGAAGTATGCTCTTGACATCCCTGAAGAAACTGGTTTGCTAAATGCAAAGCCCGTGGACACTTCTATGGACCCAAAAGTCAAACTTCTACCTATTCAGGGGGAGCCCTTATCTAATCCACGGAGATATTGGAGGTTAGTTGGTAAATTAAACTACCTTACGGTCACACATCCAAACATTTCCTTTGCAATCAGTGTGGTTAGCTAGTTCTTGAACTCTCCTTGCCACGATCATTGGGATGTAGTAATTCGAATCCTAAAATATATAAAGAGCGCTCCGGGCAAAGGCCTCATTTACGAAGATAAAGGCAAAGCTCAAATAGTTGGGTATTCAGATGCTAACTGGGCCGGTTCACCCAGTGATAGACGATCCACATCTATGTATTGTGTAATGGTTGGAGGAAATTTGATATCATGGAAGAGTAAGAAGCAGGATGTCGTAGCCAGATCCAGTGCTGAAGCTGAATACAGGGCCATGGCATTGGTAACATGTGAGCTCATATGGTTAAAACAACTTCTTCGAGAGCTCCGATTTGAAGCAACTATGCAAATGACATTGATATGTGATAATCAAGCAGCTTTGCATATTGCATCTAACCTTATTTTCCATGAGAGGACCAAACACATTGAAGTAGATTGTCACTTCATCAGGGAGAAGATCGAGTCAAGAGCAATCGTCACTAGCTTCATCAATTTCTATGACCAACCGATGTCTTCACCAAATCTTTGAGAGGTCCAAGAATTAGTTATATATGTACCAAGCTTGGTGCATATGACCTATATGCTCCAACTTGAGGGGGAGTGTTCAAAATCAGGGTATAATATATGATTATGTAAATCAGAATAGAATATCCTATTCATTAGTATAGTTTATAGGCAACATCTCATTTAGAGGAAAGAACATATTTCCTAATCTTTTGTAATTAATGCAAATAAGTCTATATAAACTATGCTCCGTGGTGTATTCAGACACACGGTTTCAATCTCAATGTCTCTGTTTCACTCTATCTTTCAACATAATTTAAATCATTTTGTAATTTGATTGGCTGAAGAATCTCTCTAACCAATTCTGCATATTTAGACCCTCGTTGTAACTCTGACATTGGTAATCAAGGAATAAGAAAAATAAGTTTTAGAGGAGAGAAAAATAGAGAGAAGCAAATTAATTTAAACAAGCATTTAGTGATTGTAACCTATGTTTTAATTGGGGATGAAAAAGCTAGGTCTTCATTGCAAAAGGCACATGACACTAGATTCTTAGCCACATCAAGTAAATGCTTACATGATAGTTCCTAGTATTGATAAGTGGTTGCTGAGTTGCTCGCCCAATGGAAAGATGACAACAAAGGCCACAAGAAACATAGAAATTGCCTACAAGGATACAGAAGTGAAAGTCATCCATTATTATCTAGTGAGAAAAGGATAGACTTACTAAGATCTAACTAAATTCAGTGTGTGACTGTGCACATTAGAGGAACTTGTCAGTATAACCCTGTTTTATTTATAATAACAACTCAATCTTTTCATCTGTTACTGATGAGGAAGACAAATCAGAACAGACTGAAGAGGAAGATACACTTAATAAATGTGAAATAACAGAAAACCAAAAGAAACAGCTCTGTCTACTTTCCCCATCACATTTTATCCTGCCTAACTACTGAGACAGTCCCCCACTCTTTCCATGCTTTATTCTCTCTCCTATTGCCACATTACCCTTCAGTTATACTACTCAGCATGAAAATTCCCTTAGTTTTGTATTCTGTTGGCAAGAGCAGAGCGTATATTGACTATTAAGTATTTCAAAATTGTAATAGTTACTTGCAATAAGAGACTAGTTTACAATTTGAGACTAATCTCTGAATATACAAATAAGGAAAAACAGAAAAATGAAGTTCCTTAACCCCCATTTTCTCCTCGTCCCCCCTCCTACTCCTCTTGTAACAACTCCATTCTGAAGGGCAAAGAGACTAAAGGAGCACAATCTTGCCCGGGAGATCCGATCGGAGAGGTTACAATTCCTTATCCCCCATTCTCTCCTTGTCCCCCCTCTTGTAAGTTGTAACCAACTCTATCATTCTCAAATGATTACCCACGTCACCTTCCCCTCAATCCCTCATTACCACCTGCCCCATTCTGTTATTTCTCTCAACCAAATTGTTCCCCTCCAGCTGGAACCGTCCCTTCTTTCTTGCATAATACACTTCTAGACCTTTATTAGTGGGCCTACAGGATCTTCTCCTATACATATTGATAATGGGCCATCTGTCCAACTTACTCACAAGTCACCAGTGTTGATGCTTTATTTCCCCTCCCCTTCCTACATGTGCATAAGTAATAGGGGTCCATCAGCGCACATGTGCCTGTATCTATGCATCCTTGCATGTGGATGACAGATGTCTTTTGTTTACATATACCTAGCATGAAATTATGAACATCTTGTACACACTCACCATTCCTAAGTAGCTTCCTATTAGAAGTTTTTGTCTCCCTTCCCTATCAATCAAGTACATAGCACACAGTGCACCTGAAGAAAAACAACAGATCAGAGCAATCAGAATCAGATTCCAAGAAGAAATTTAGAGATAAAAATTAAAAGTAGTGCAGACTGCACACCTGCAAAGTTAGTAAGCCCAACAAACAAACTTGCTAAAGCACTGCTTTCAACTCCAACTTCTTGAAAGGTCAATGATGAAAAATAAAGAACTCCATTTATCCCTGCAAACTGCTGAAGTACAAAAAGAGTACCTCCAATATAGGCAACTGCAATCATACAAAGAAAAACCACAGCAAATTTTATGCTTCAATCTTTCAAGTGGCATGTGCAAGTAATGATTATAAATATGTACTTGTTTACAAAAGAAAGTTTTGTTTTATGGAGCTAAATTCATTCCCCTCTCCAGCTGAAACTATTACTCTAGTGCTTATATTTCTTCTGACATGGTAAGTGTTGGAAAAGCCACCTTAATTGCAAACACCCCTTAGCCCACCTTAGTTGCAATCTCTTTGGGGGTTGCTTGAAGTACAACCTTGAGGGTGGTGGTTTAGTGGTTCCGTCCCATATCGACTAGTGATATGGCCAAAATAGTGTATATAAGTGGGGAGCACACCTTACCTTACAAGTCGGTTTTATAGGTTTGAGTAAGGCCCAAACCCACTTTCTAAGATGATATCAGGGCCTATCCTAAATTCATTGTTGGGCCCCCTGCACTTAGCACACTCCAGGCTAGAAGTCTTGAGTGTGAGGTGGAGTGTTGGAAAAGCCGCCTTAGTTGTGGCCTCTTTATGTTGCTTGAAGTGCAACCTTGAGGGTGGTGATTTAGTGGTTTAGTCCCACATAGTGATATGGCCAAAATAGTGTATATAAGTGGGGAGTAAACCTCACCTAACAAGCCAGATTTGTAGGGCTGAGTTAAATTCAAACCCACTTTATAAAGAGTAAGCAATCTATTAGGCTACAAAAGATAGGGAAAAGAATAATTTTCCAAGCACGGAATGCTTATTGTCTAATAGTAACTGCCAAAACCACTTTGACACAACCTCTAGAATGTGGCTCCTCCAAGATCTCTGACCATCTGCTAGCCAAATCACTACCATCATTCTTGCTGATGGACTGAAATTCCTCAATTGCACTATCAACTTCAGATGCTCCCCAAAGCTCACGTACTACTGCTTTAGCATCATTTATTCTCCCAGCCTGAGCAGAAATGTTAAAGCTTTCTAAATAGTGAAGTTATTAATATCAATTATGTAAATAACAAGCTCCTACCTTGCAAAGCCAGCGTGGACTATCAACAGAAAACTGCATACCAAGTGCAACAAGAATACCTGGGATGCTAGCAATATACAGCATTGTCCTCCACCTGAAATGCGTTTCTGTTGGTACCAAATAGGAATTATTTGGAAAACAGTTTTCTATTTTTAAAGACTATAAACACATTGTTGATGGAAAAACATTGTGAATTTATAAGTGCAAGCTTGATTTCAGTGAACCTTGGAGAATTATGTTCCTGTTACATTAAGTTCAAAATATAGTATTGTCACCACGTTTTTTTCAATGCTGCAAAACAAGACTGTAAGCCTGTGGCTCTGGCTCTACATCCTTGATGACCAATTCAAAATAACAGAAAATAGGGATATAAGTTACATTCTTGGCCTTTTCAGTTTAACACTAATCCATGAAAAAATAACATAAAAGAGAAAAGACACACATGTGACACAATACAAATATGGAAAGTCCTTCTTGAAAAGTAAAAAGATACAATACTGCAAATATATTAATAATTAATAAATTACTAAAACAATGTACATTTGCATGCATTAAAACAAGACAAAAAAGAATGATTATCATACAGAATATAGCTATTTAAATTAGTCATTAATGAGTACTCACTCAAATTCCTAATACAAATCATTAAACCTTCAATCATCAGAAGTAATCAGGTTTTCACATCAACCAACAATTTCAGTCGAAAAGCTCAGGAAACCTAAAAATTTATCCATCCAAATACACCAGCCATTCTTGTTTAACATTCAAGTAAAACCTACATTTAAATCAATCTAACAAGAAAATCCAAGTGAAAAATTGTGATTTAAATGTCATGAATGTACAAGGAAAAATATAGAAAGAAACTCACCAATGTGGATCATTCTCAGAAGGTATTCCAAGAAATAGTGAAGTAATAATGCCAAGGCAAGTCCCAATTTGACATAAGGAACCTAGGGCACCCCTATATTTTGTTGGAGCTACCTACACCACATGATAGCAAAGAAACATGAGTGAGAAGGACTAGTTTTGCTGTTTTAAAATGTCTTTCCTCTACATATCAAAAAACAAATAGTAAGTACAAACTATTTTCATTAGAAATATAAATATACTTTCTTCATGGAAAGGGACTGTGAAGTATAATTAATTAATTATAGTAGAAATAACAACAATTAGAACTTAGCCTGTTTTATTTTCATTATAACCAATAATCAAACATGACTTATGGAAAAATTACATGGATTCGGTATATGGTGTAGTGTAGACTGTAGAGATCAGATAAGTCAACCTAGTACAGTTGGAGAACAAGAAAATAATTACGTACAAAGCTAAAGTTGATATCAACATGTACCTCAGATATATATATTGGAACAAGAACAGTATTCACACCTATACCAAGACCAACAAGAAATCTTCCCCCAATTATCTCATTCAAGGAGTGAGCTTGTGCACTGTCACAAATTAAAAACAGGTATGTTAACAATATCACTTCTAGCAAAGCAACTATAATCCCTAATGAAAGTGGTTGCAATCTGTGGGCAATGTGTAATGATGAATTGATGATCAAAATATTGGAAAAGCCAATCAAGTTATAATCATAAATCATTTGTACATAATTAAATCATATTAGAACAAAGGGTTAAAAATAGCAGATAATAATGCTATGGTGGAGAAACTTTATACACTATATGTTTTTCAACACAAGAAATAAGTTCAGACATTTAAGTTACCTCATGAAAGTTTAATTATAAGAAACGTGTTTGATACTGAACAACCATTGACCACAGATGCCAATGGATAAATAGTCACAGATTTTATATTTTATCTAAGCTAAAAAGAATACAAGCTTTTTGTTTTCCTTTTTTCTCTACAATCCAGGGTATAAGGAAGGTGAAATAAAATCAGAATCAGTGGGAAAAGACAAAATGAGAAAATAAAAATAGGACAGAAAGAAGCAGTGCACTAATTTATACCAATCAATATTTTGGACCAAAAGCTTGAACGCCACATGTAACAAATTCCAATCCTCACCCATATATCATATGAACCTATGGAGAAACTTTAGACATGCATAGGGCCAACAACTATAAATGAGATAGTGGCTTCCAAACTACTGAAGTTTTCCACTTTCAGAAGATGAATGCAGCAGAGATTTAAGAGCACTATTTAGTGAAATCTTGTAAAAGCTGTTGTAATTGTCCTGGCAAGGTAAAAACTACTCTTCAAAAATGTATAAAAACAAATTTAATAGGAAAATAAACAAAACAAAAAGATAGCTTGATTAGGAATTCTAACAGGCCAATAATATTCTATAAATTTAGCAAAGTTTGCATTTGTACATGACAAAAGTTTGAATTTTATTAACTATCTCTATAGAACTTTTTATACTAGTAGTAAACCAGAAGGTGCCACAACATTGAGTAAATAAATAAGTCAAATTTAAATCTTATTAATATAAAGGCTAAATTGCAATTTAGGTTCTCCTTTAATTCCTAATCTATGATTTTGGTCTCCCTATTTTTTTTCCGCGATGTTAGTCCCCATGTTTAAAAAAAAAATCATATTTTGGTCCAATTCTCAATTTTGCATATGATAGTTTCTTTTATTTTATACATTTTAATTAATTCATTTATCTCTTGATGGTATCTTATAAGAATAAGAATATGTTAAGTCTAGGGTTCAATTAGACCAAAATAAAAGAAATAAAGCATATGCAAAATTTAGGATTGGACCAAAAAAACATATGCAAAAATTGCAATTAAGCCAAAAAAACACAGAAGTTAGTTTTTGAGGCACAGGACATTTCATGGAAAAAAAATTACGGATCTTAAAAGCATGCAAATGAATTAACTAGATTTGAAAATCATGTTATAAGAAGCTTTTGCTATCTAGAAACTTGACTCTGGTGAGTTAGCTAGTTAGCTAGTTATCTAAAAACTTTACATGAAAGCAAGACAATTTCAAGATCCACAAGAAAGATGCTATCGATAAATTTCATTAACCATGTGCACTACCTTATTATTGCCCCAAGGATTAAGGGTATGCTATCGATCTGAAATGTGAGCCGACAACCAAGTCTATCTACCAATGAACCGGAGCTTATGCTCCCAATAAATGCACCAGCAATAAATATACTGACCACGAGTCCCTCAATGAATGAGTTTCCCTCAAAACCAAGCTCCCGAGCAATGGAAACAATAGGACCATTCATGACTCTGCAAAATATGCAATCCAGTGTCACAAAATAGTTTTAAAAACTCATCATGCTGTCCTCAGCTTATCATATATCACATAAAGGAATAGCAGATACTTGGTTACAGCATAATCTGTCAATATTAAGCATCTGTTCTTGCTTTAAGAGATGGAATACGATCCAGGCTTTTACTCTCACAAGCTCAATGAAACACACTCAACCAGCATTATTGAATTACAACTATAACTATTGAACTAGAACTATTCAATTCTAATCCACTGTCAACTTAAAATTTTGCATCATCAAATCATGTCTTGCAACATAACAAAAAGAGTTTTATCTCTAATCACCATGGATTAAAATTGCAAACCACGTGACAAGATGCGGTCGTAACATCTCAGTTGCAGTGGCTGTGACAATCAAATGTACCCATGACTGCATGTTAGCCACAATCGCAACTATAATTTCAAATCTTGTTCATCTATCAACCAATCATATATATATATATATATATAGGTATAACTTTTAAGTAACACATTTAAGTAATTACAGGAAGGGCCTCTTTTGGTACACTACTTTAAGGATGTTTATAGGAAAAAAAAAATGAAATTAACTTTTCTAGTTTTATAAACATTTTCATCTTCAACTGTTTTGTTTTTACTTTTATAAAAAGTTTTCTAATATTTAAAATGTGAAAATGAAAATTGTTATTTTCAGAAAATGAAAATCTAAAATAAAAATAAGAAAATGCAACCAATTGCCACCTAAAATTGACTTCAGCTCATTTATAGAAATTATCTCATATAGCTTATCCTAAAATATTGTGAGACTCATGAAGAAGTTAATTTTAATTTTTTTTTATTTTTATATTTTCTTCTTCTATAACTCCTTTCTACTTTCTAGATTCATAGACATTTACCGTGACTGCCCTAAAACTAACTTTAAAAACTGTTTATTTTCCAAAATTAATCTCAACCATGCATTAAGATTAAAGTGATTTGATTTTTTAAAAGATAAATCAACATCGCACAAAAATAAATAAATAAAAAAGAGAGAGAAACTGACCCAATGTGATACCCAAATATAAAATTTGACATAGAAGCAACAAAAACGTGGGGGAAAGCGGGGAACCATCCGGAATCAAAATTTGCAGCGTTTTGACGCAGTGAGAGCTGCTTTGTTTGTTTGTCGTCATCGGGAACGTTGCGAGTCTGTTGTGATTGTGAGTCGGGAGGGTCGCTTTTGAGGGCTGAAACTCTGAGGAGCTTATCAGAAAGGTGGCGAGAGGAGCGGAGGATGAGAGTATGAGATTTGGGTTTAGATTTGGAGATGGAAACGAGTTTGGGATTGGGGTCGGAGGAATAATAGTTAGCAGACACGATCGCTGCTGAAATTAAATTAAGGGAATTCATCCTTCAATAATCAAAAATAATTTGGAAAACAACTAAATGTTAAAAGGTCGCTCGAGGACGATGCAAATGGAAAGAGAAACTACATTAGTGACCGTGCGATCCACGGGTTAATAAACAACTTAATTAAGAGTTTTTATAATTAAAAATATTAAAATAAAACTCATTTTATAAAATAACATATCAATAAAAATTTGAAATATAACCATACACCAATATATGTAAAAACATTGGGCCCGTTTGCTTGAAAAATAAGATATGCAAGCAAGATACATAGGATAATAACATAATAATCAACTATATTCTATGTTTGATGTGGGATGACAAATTTAATTGGTTAAAATAATATAAATTATATCTACTTGGTTGAAATAAAATAAAAAATAATTATTAATTTTTTATATTTCTTTACATGATTAGTTAAAATTTATATGAAATCATGAATTTTATCGATCGGACGACCATCGATCAACTAGACATCATAGACAAAAAAAAAAAAAAAAACCAACTACCTAAATAAAATAAGCTAACTTCTTCGCACTCCAAGTTAGAGGAGTTGATCAACTAAACATCATAATAAAGGAAGAAAGGTCGACCGCCCGAATAGAATAAGCTTAACTTCTTCGCATTTCACATTCAAGGCTACAATTAATTTGTGATATAATTTTAAAGATTTTCTTAAGAAAGATTATAAAATTTTGAAACTTTTTAATAGAGATAGAGACCGGGTTAATGGTCATGTGATTTAACCAATAATCCACTGATTTGACCATTAACCTAATGACCTAATATTTTGACCGATTCAATTACCGACTTGGTTTTTTAAACTTTGGCTTGAAGTCCAAGAAGGTGCATGACAAGCGAGTATGATAGATATGAGGTCCAAGAAATACTCGACAAAAAAGCTTCCTCACATGCAAATCTTAAAGGAGGATGAAATTTCTCACACATACATAAAATACGTATAAGCTCTTTATCTCCCTCTTTTAGTTTTTCAAGGTTTATAATAATTCACGTAGTCCTATACTCTTAATATTATTCTTTAATTATTATTAATTATTAATAAATAATCAAATGTGCAAAGCAATTTGTAATTTATTTTTATTAGATTAGTATTCTACGGAAGGAACGACTAGTATTCTATATCTTTTACTTTCCTTTGTTTATTTTTATTTTTTTACATGAAATCTCAGTCCAAGAATTTAGAGCAACATCTCATCCCAACTAGGTTGGCACCAAGAGATACGCCAAAGACATTTCAACTGAATGTATATATATGAAGAAAAAACAAAAAAAGAAAATAAGGAGAAGATACAATAGGGGGGGACATGAACCAAAACCCCTAGAAAAGTTTAACAAAACCTATATTGTGGGAGTCCACATTGATTTCTAACTAGCAAATGTGAAATGTATGCAGGCTTAGTAGGAAGCCAAGTAAGAGGGGATCTATGCTAAAGATCATGGTTGGCAAGGAGATCAGTACATTGATTACCCTCCCTATGTATATGAGAAATACAAAACCTAATGAGCTTACATCGTGTTTGCATGAGACGCCATTGACTACAAAGTTTCCAAGGGACCATATCTAAATTCCTAAAGGCCAATACAGCTAACATGGAATCACATTCTATCCAAAGCCTATTCCAGTTCCTTAGTAAAGCAAACTCGACCACTTTGATAACCGCAAGAAGTTCTGCATATAGAGCATTATGAATACCAATATACTCATAGAATGTACCTCGATAATAGCCAAAATGGTCCCGAAACACTCCTCCAATTGCTGTGACCAGGGGACCCCTTCGCAGCTCCATCAGTGTTATATTTCAGAAATCCCATGGAAGATGGCTGCCAAAAAACTGATTTTACAAGAGCAGCTTTGCTAGCTTGAGAGCAATATTAAATTGCTTGATGAAGGTAAACTCTACCATGCAGCCTGTGGCATGGCCTTTGCTTAGGGAGCTTGTGAGAGCCAAGCCTGTCTTAATATCAATAAGCAATGTTGGAGACCAAGACCTCACGAGCTAAGGTGCCTTTAACTTGTCTAGCTAAAAGCACAAGCAACTAAATGTTAGTCAAATTCAAAGGGACAAGAGAGATACTTACCAACCAAGACCAGATTTTTTGCGCAAATTCACAATGCAAAAAAAGATGGTCCAATGTCTCCTCATGCTTAAAACAATGACAACAAGTTGAGACAGTCACACAATCCTTTCTCTTAAGTAAAGCATCAGTAGGAAGCGCATTATGGATACAACGCCAAACCAAGAAGCTGCAGGATGGTGGTATAGCAATGGACCAAATCAATTTTGCCCAAGGTAGCTCCTGCAATGAGAGGGATAAAAAATCAAATGCTGCCTTAATTGTGAGCTTTCCATTCTTAGCAGGCCTCCAAATTGGTATATTAGGTTCTAAGGAACTTAAAACCGGAGTATTGTCCAAAAATTGTCTAATTTGGGGGCACAACTGCTCAATAAAAGGAGGTAGGACCCATTCCTAATTCTGTATCAAAGAGTTGACAAAGGAAACAAGCTGTCTTCTACAAATAGTTGGAAGGCCAAGTTGGTCAGCAATCGAGGTCTCAGAGCACCAATTATCAAGCCAAAAATTTACATTATCATTGCTAAGAATCCAGCCAGTGTTGTCCTGCAAAACAGACAAAAACTTCCAAACAGAAATCCAAATAGAAGAGACATTGTAAATAGTAATAAGCTGCCCATTTTTAAAAAACCTTCTCATGAACCATGCCCAATCAAGATTAGAATGCTTGAGCTTCCAAGTCAATTTAAGTAAGGTAGCCTCAATTAAAGTAGACAATGATTTAATACCAAGACCACCACAACATACAGGAGAACAAACCTTTGCCCAAGAAATAGTGGTCAATTTACAAATCAAAATATCACTTGACCAAAGGAAATTACGCATGTAGCTGTCTATTTGTTTAACAAGTTGTGAAGGCCATTTATAAACTTGAAAACTATATAAAACCATACCAGTAATGATTGATTGTAATAAAAGGGCTCTCCCCATAAAAGAGAGCTGTTTACCTTTCCATGAAGCTAGTTTAGCACAAATTTTCAACAATAGGCTGAAAGTAACTAGTCTTAGGCTTGCCATAAAAAATAGGCACACCAAGATAAAAGAAGGGCAGTGTACCAGGTCCAAAGCCAAGAGAATTTTGAATCTTGGACAGCTATAAATTAGGTATTCTAGGAACAAAAAACTGACATTTAGCACGGTTCAAAAACTGTCCAGAGGTCTCACCATACATTTTTAACAATGTATTCAAATTTTCAAGATTAGTAGCTGAACTATCACAATAGACTACAATATCATCTGCATACAGAGAATGGGAAGGGAAAGAAGAACCATTGGCCCCAGTCATGGGGAAGAGTAGGTCTGTCAACAAGGAACGATAATCCCCTACTAAGAACTTCCTCGGTAAAACAAAACAAGATGGGAGAGGAGGGGGTCTCCCTGTTGAACCCCTCTCTTACAAGAAATAAATCTAGTACGACCACCATTAATAATAAAAGAGAGTTTGGCAGATCTAAGAACAGTTTGAATCCAGCCACAAAACATAGAGTTAAACCAAAATATTTCAAAACATGCTGCAAAAAATTCCAATCCAAGGTATCAAATGCTTTATGAATGTCAAATTTTAAAACAATATGAGTGGATTTAGAAGGCCTAAATAAAAGATTAATAGCCTCAGAAGTAGTAACTATGCCATCCGTGATATGTCTACCCGGAATAAATCCAAGTTTTTGAGGTGAAATAAGAATAGGAGCTAACAAAGACAATCTATTAGAGAGAATTTTAGTAATAATTTTAAATTGATAGTTACCCATGGCAATGGGCCTGAAATCAACTACTGCACAAGCATTAGATGTCTTTGGGATTAAAGCCACTTAGTTGGAATTAAGGCCAAGCAAGAGCCTATTAGATTGGAAGAATTGAAGAGTAGCTCTATATACATCAGTGGCTATAACACTCCAGAAATGCTGGTAGAAATGCCCACCAAAACCATCTAGTCCAGGAGAGCTGGAACGATTCATAGAGAAAACCGCATTCTTAACTTCCTCGCGGGTTGGGTGCTTGGTCAGCATTTCATTATCTACCTCAGTGACCATCCTAGGAATGACAGAAAAAATTTGTGAATCAATAATGCAATTATTAGGAACAGAATATAGATCAGAAAAATATTTTAGAACATTGTTTATTTATCATAAAAAAAAAAATGATAAAGATAGCTCATCGAATCAAATCGAATGATAAGTTTATATTTGAATTTCTAAAACTTTGTTTTCTTTATTTATCTTTATTTATTAAACGGGACGTCAATTGGATAAATATTCAATAATTTCCTTAATTCAAATTGAATCGAGTTTACAATATATTTGTGTTTCGTATAATGTTTGTTTTAAGATTATGTATACAAGAGTAAGTTCTTGATCTTACCTTTAATTAATAGTAAAATATTATGATTATTTTTATAAGCTTCTTAGATCCCTACATCACCCATTAAAAAAAGAGAATAATGACGAACTCAAGCCCGACCGACACTCCTCTCAAGGGAACAATAGAAAATAACCCCTCCACGTTGCATGAACTCATGGAGACGGAATGACACCTAAAGCAGGAGACAGAAGCCGCCAAGAGGAGACTCAACAAGGCCAAAGTAGAGCAAAACGCCCTGAAACAACAATTGGAAATGATGAAAAGTGATGAGGAGACCCCGATTGAACTCCAGGGAGACTTTCAGCCATTCTCAGAGAACTCGTGGAACTCCAAAAACCTCCGATTCTACCATAGCTAAGTACTTGCCTTACACTTCCAGCTAGTATGTAAATTTTTCCTTTCATTTTTCTGTTTGAATACTATTAATATGCTTCCTTTTGATATTTCTTTACCTCTGCTAGTCTTTCTTTCATTTGATATAACACTTGTTTCATTCATGTAAAAATAAGGGAAAACAAACCAAGTGAACAAAATAGAAAATAATCATGTTTCAAATACAATTGTTTTCATCATGTAAACATAAGAGAGAACTACATCAAATCAAAATAAACAAAAGTAAAAGAATAGTAACAAGGTTCCATGAAATCTAAAATAAAGTGTGTGTGATTGTTCTAATAAACTCCCTGCAGTGCAGTGTAGTATACTATATCACTAAGACAGCATCAACCAAAAACATAGATGTAGTAATAAATAGAACCCAATCAAACAGAGAAATCAGAATTGTACCTAGCATAATGCCTTCCACTACGGGATCGGTTGCTCTGTCACCGCTGCCACCCATAACTACCACTGGGTCAGAACCACTACCCCTTCGTGCTGCCTTGCGAAGCACCACCCACCCCTTTGCGTCGTCGTGTGAAGAACCACCAACCACCGCGCGTCACCACAAACCCCCAAGCGAAATCCTCATTGCGAATCAAACCCAAAGTCGTCGTGCTTGCATCATGCCGCCGTAGCCGCGCCGAGCTATCACGGTCGCGCGGTGTCATCGTTGCGGCGTGGTGTCGCTGTGGCGGCGTTGTCGCCTCCGTCCATGGCTCATTCTAATTTGCAATGTTAGGTTAAAAATCCCATTTTCTATTTTCGTGAGATGAGTGAACGAGAGAAGCTTTTTTTTTTTTTTTTTATCTCCTGTGCGTGTGCCTATGCTTGTAATGACCAGCCATTTGGTTTGAAGTTGGGCCCGCCTAGCCTGTGTTTTTGAAATTGCGTCAACTTTTAATATTTCATTTAACTTATTACTAATCTAATTTAATATCCTTTCTTTCTTTTTGTTTCTATATGGACTTCAGCTCTTTTTTGTGCTAGTAGTGTTCCTAGTACGGAAACACTCACTTCACTTCAAGTCTAAAATCTTCACTCTGAGTTCAAAGTCTCTATACCTTCAAGTTATCTCAATTCTAACGGAGTGGTGAATACTTACAAAAGGCATTCTAACACTCAAGTAAGGGCTTAAGATTTAGATGTGTCAAATTTATGTCAAAATTAATGAAAAGCTACCTCTTTGGGGGAATAGTGACATTTTATACCTGTCAGTGTCTTGGGCTTTATCCATTAGGCTTTGGGGTTGTCTGAAGTCGTGATTAGATATATATTAAGGTTCTTAATTGACCTCTTAATCTTGATTTCATCTAATTACCTTTAAGTTTGGTTTTTATTTTGTTGAAATTACCTTTTGGACCTCGAGCTCCTCTTTTTTATCTTGGTCTTAGTCAAGGGCATTTCTTATAACGACTCTATGGATCCAATGTTCAGTATACAAGCCCCCCAAGCCTTGAACAAACTTTGGTTGTGTGAAGGCTTTTATTGTGACCAAGGCTTGATTTTGAGTTTGAGATTTTTGGCCCTTTTTTACCTTGGCGTTGGCTTTAAATGAAGTTTTGATTTGCTTCGAGATGAGTGTAATCGTTGTGTGTGCTTTTAATTGTCATTATTGTTTTTCAAAAAGATGACCATTGTGGAGATTGATTTGTAACCGCCCTTTATCATTGAAGTGACCATTATCAGTTTTTTCAAGCTAAGAAGGATCTCAATCCTTGGCCTTACTTGTCATTTCCTTGGGCCCATCTTCTATATAAAGAGGAAATGAAGGCTTGGCATTTTCTCTCAACCTCCATTTCTCTCTTGCTCCAATTTGCTTCTTTTGCTACGAAGCCATGATAAGCTTCTTTTGTTATTCAGGTACCTCCCTTACTTTTCTTTTTCAATTCATAAATAAATGGAGTTGAGTGAGGAAACTAATGGAAGTTTGCTAGGGAATAGTGATAGTGATGAGGGAGAAAACATCTAAAGAATGTGTGATGCTTCAGACTCTTCTAGCGAGTCTTCGGTTGAGACATCCGAGTCTTTAGGTTATAGTCGTTGATTTATTGCCAACGCGTCTCCATTGGTAGTAATGTTTGATGGTTCACCTGATCCAGTAGTTTCGGCTTGGGTGGAAGACCTCGGACTGGGTTTAAACATCCCCATTCCCTCGACCCATATACCTTTATCTACAATTCTCGTGTCATCTTCCTCCCCTTCTCCAATTAGTCCTTTAGTCTCTCCATCACTTATTTCACAAATGCTTGAGTCCTCTGTTTCTCCTCCCCCGGATCCCCCGGTCTTTCCTCTCGCCTCTCTTGGGCCGAGTCCTTCTAGTGAAGGTCCCTCTAATCCGAAGAGAGTGAAAGTTGTTAGAAATCCTCCCAAATCCGCTTCTCTTGTGCTTCAGACTCCGATTTAGCCATTTCATGTCCCTAGTTATGAGTGGGTGGATCCGAAGGTTCTTACACTAACCTCATGTTTTGATAATAAGGAGTCTCTCAAACTATACTATGATGTTGTAAAGTTTTGTCCTCTAGAAGAAGATTCAATGTGCTCGATTACACTTTGATCTTGCCTCTTTGATGAAACTGTAAACCGAGATATGGTGTGTATGGGTAGGTGGGGTGAAAATTGAGACTTCTTCTATATGTATACTAATGTGTTATGAGATCTCCATGTAACTGTACCTTTCGACACTTTTACCATGGGAGTCCTTCGGGTGTTAAATACTGCCCCCACTCTGTAACACCCCACCATTTATTTTATTTTATTTTACTATATGTCATCATAAATAATTATTGTGAACATGTTTGTAACCAACTAGATAAATGATAATTTGGAAATATGGTTATAGTTATTAAAAAGTGGGTTTTTCATTTAAAAATGATAAAAGAGAACTAGTAGGTAGTTATAGCTAAATAATGGGTTAAGGTGGGTAGTGCAGAATCCCTTTTTCTTTAAAACACTCTTTTATTGGGCCTTATGCTCACAACCCAAAGGTGTACATAAAACTGTCAAAGTCTCCTCAAAAACCTAAAAACACTTCTCTTCTTTCTTTTCTTCTCTTAGTTGAAACGGGACAACAGTGAAAGAGCTCTAGCAAGAACAGTTGTTGTGTTTGCGAGGTTTGGAAGAGGATCGTCGTGTCATCCCCTTCCTTTGTTGCATTTTCTACTCTTGAGGTAAGAGGGAGTGTGTCTATTCTTATTGATTGGAATGACATTGACCATGGGTAGAAAGGTTGTTTAAAACCCCAAAATTGTTAGGCTTGTATGTTTCCTCTATTTTGGATGAATTATGAATGTCCTGGAATGCTTAGATTCTACCATTGAGTGATTACAATGTTATAGTGAGTTATTCCTTTTTCTTTTGTTTTTGTGGTGATTTGGGAATGTTTGAGAGTCTTTGATGAATTTGTGATTGTAGTGTGTTGTCTTTACCATATGAGAGTCTTATAAGTGTTAGATATTGTTCTTGAGCTTTTAGAGCTTGATTATAGTATAAGGAATCCCTTGGGAGGCTTTAGATTCTATAGAAAAGTCATTTTTGGCATTCTGCAGAGTATTAGTTTGCTCAGAGCAGACTGTATTTGGTGGGAGTAAACTGTTGAGCATTGACTATCTGGCGAAGCATTGACCATCTAGTCAAAGCGTTGACCATTTGGTCGATGGTTGGTCGTCCATTGACTTTGGTAAGCTCTAATCAACTTTGACATTTTTCCTAGAAAATGTTCAAAACCTATATTTTGATGTGCAAATATTTAATAGTCATTTCTTATGCAAATGTTTACTTTAAATGCATGATTTACATATTGTGAGGTGCTCTATATGAATACTAAGATGTGAGTATATAATGTTTGAGTATGTGATATGAGATGTCATTGGATGCCACTGAGACAAGTGACCTAACCTATGAGTTGGCAAGGATGAGCCTAGGTGGTATTCTAACTGTGAGTAACCTAGTCTGCGAGAGGAAAGGATGGACTCACTGATGCATGATGTCAGGTTCATTGGAACCATTGTTTGTTTGAATGTTTGAACATGCATCATAACATTTGAGAGTTGTTGAATAGCCGTGAACCAAGAAGGTGGGGGTCACGAAAAGTTTAGCTTGGACCTTGGGGGTTACCTAATGTGGAAACTCTATGAGCTCATGTTGATCCTGTGAGTTGGAGTGTACTTGCAAAGCTGGGTAGCCTTGACAGCCACATACAGATCATTATAGGTGTTGTAGTCTATGCTAAAGGCATCGATGTTGGTGATGCTTTTGGGTAGATCACACTCCTAGACTATTCTCCCGAACTAGATATGGTACCACACGACATATAAGATAGAGTCTAAGAGGCATTGCATTACATGTGCATTATGATACTATGTAGAAGAATCGTATTATTGTTGTGTGATCTACGTGGGTGTACATATTATGAAAATATGCAAATCCTGTTTTCTATTTATATTATATCTTACTTTTGATGCAAGAATTATTCTCACTCCCTTTCTCTATGCTATTCTTGTTGTGTGTGTTTAGGTTGATTGTCAATTGTAGGTGAGGATCGTCCAGGCAATGAATAGGATGTTGGAGGAAAGCCTTAGCTTCTCCAATCTAGTTTATATTTTGTTTGGGACTTGTGCTCTGATAAATGTGACATTGGGGCATGATTACTTGTTTACATCTAGTTTTTCTTATTAGACGTTGTACTCTTATGTGGCCATTTGGACGCCAAACCTTTTAAATTTACATTATGTACTTATATGCGTGGATTATTTTAAGGATTTGAGAATGTGAACCTTTTACTCACGAAAATTTCATGGAAAGTCTATATTCCCTCATATAATGTTTGATTATTTTTGCAATTTATTTTAAGACCTAGTTTTTGGGGTAAAAGGTGTCACACACTCAACTTCATTCAAATGTTTGGGTGGTGTCGCAACCAAGATCACGACGGGATGGCAAAAAGCTCAATAAAACAAAATCAGAGGAATCGCTACCCATGTTTATTAAGGAAAACATCGGAAAAACCTTTTTAGAAAAAAGTGGTCTTTGAAACCAAATTTGAATTTGGGAGTCTATTACACGTAGGGAAGGTATTAGCACCCTACAACGTCCATCATGAAGACTTACCTTTAATTAATTAAGCAAATTCTTTATAACTTTTTAGACTTTTATCTCACTAAAACATTACGGGAAAATAATAATTTATTTTTTATGAAGATCAATTATATTATAGGAAAAAAGGAGAGATATTATTTTTATTTTTGATTCTTTATTACTATTTTAATTTAAGACTCTTGAATGTCGCAACTCATTTATCCTAAAATATGAAAGATTGACAGAGGTGTACACCCAAGCCAATCCATTTTAGTTTATTTTAATGGATTTTAATTTTAAAATCATTTATTTTTAAAAAGATGAGTTTTTTAAGGTTATCAAGTTATCGCAACTTGTTCCCTAAAATCCCAAGATTAAAAAGATGTCATATTAATTTCATTAATCTCCAAGGAGATTTTGAGGATTGTATTAATCATTTTTTTAAAAACATATTTCTTTATCTAATGTTGAAGTTACTAATCCTCTTTCGGTTACTTGAAATGGGTATAGGAGTGTTAGAAAGGGGGTTTCTAATATTATTGGTTCAATTATGTTTTTGATTAATATAAAAGATGTATTATAACAAATTTTATTCTTACAAATCTTTGCCTATGATAATTTATATTGAATATTCATCTTTGTTCCATTACTGCTACGTGGTTGTCGCCTACAAGCATCTTCAGTCGTCTCTTCTAACTTTGTAAGCTTCCGTTGTATCCATAATTCTTTTATTTATTTTAATATGTCTTCATACATGATCCTAACGGCTTCTGGTATCAGAGTCAAGTTCTTATATCTGTTTTAAATTTGTCATTCCAATATTACTTGTAGTTTGATCTTCTTTGGGGGGATATAGTTAAGTAAAATAAAAAGAGTTAAGACTACTTTGGTTCTCATAGTCTTGTCATTTTTGAAATTGCTTAAAGCCTACTATAGCACTGAAAGGTGTTAAGACGTTGGTCAGCTTCTAGGTCTAGTGGTCCCGACAATAAATCCTGAAAGAGGTAGTGAGACCGTTGGTCAGCTAGGCTAGGAATAGAGGTAGTCCAGTCACATGAAGCATTAAGCTAGAAAGAAAATGGCTAGATTATTAAGAACTCTTAGTAACCTTAACTTGAGAGATAAAAATAAACAAATAGTTATTAAAACCCCACAAGAAGGAACGTCAACAAGTAATCAAGACAATAGAAATAAAGAATTACAAATAGCAGAAATAGAAAACTCATTACATAATTGGTCAATACCCACGATAAAAGAGTGAAGTTTATAAACAACACAATATATGGTCTAGTAAGCAAGATGAAATACATGTACTAGAATATAGTTATCCCAGAACTAAAACCAATAATATTATTAATTTATCAGAACAATCAATACTTTATTCATCTAGGATTAGTTCAGGTAACAAAAAAACCAAATTACAGATTAGGAATCAATAATCCCATATTAATGTTATTAAGAGATGTCAGATTTAAAAAGTTCAATGACTCAATAATAGCAATATTAGAAAGCAATCTAAATGTTGGACCTGCTTTCTTTAATTACTACCCAAACTTTTCTATGAACATTAAAAATGAGAAAACTAGCAATGCAATAAAATTATCTATAAAAATTCCTAATGAAATTGTAGATGAAACCTTTGGTCCAATACAAATAATTTATCATATTTACTATAAGATTACCAAAATAGATTATAATTACAGAGCTCTAAGATCTTCATCAAAAGAAGAGACAATATTAGTAGAAGCAAATCTTAGAAAATCCTCAATACAGATACCTCAAATTAAGCCATAGTGAAGTTATAAGTAAAATTCTAAAAGACAAGTAGCTTTGGATTCAACAATATATAATACTCAAGTTAGAGAAATAATACAAGAAGGAAGTAATATTAGGCTAAGGATGAATAGATCCTCCTCTTTTAGAATCCAAGAACCACAAATGATTCTTAAAGGACAAGCCTTAAGACACTTTGTAGATGGATCTATTATAAGTTTAGATCTAATAGAATCAGAATATCCTCTTAGACAATCTATTGTCATTCAGGTATCAAAAGATTTAGCAATAGAAACAAGTCCTTATAAAGACACAATAGGAGAAGATAAAGTTGCAGATAAAAAAGATATTAAAAAATTACATTCTCAATTAAATTATTCTAACATCATGTTAGACTCCATAGCAAAACATCTAACCAAAATAGAATTACAAAATATACAAGATAAAACCAAGTCCCTCTACATCAATAGTTAAAACCCTGGTTAAACCAATATATAAGCTAATAAATGTTCCGCAAAAAGAATTAGAATCAATAAGGTTTGAAAGTAATATTGATATAAAAATACATGAAATAAGAAACAAATTAGAAAAACTATATCTAGAAAGATTTGCAATAAATACTTTAGAGAAAGATTTAGAAGTCAATAGATTAAGGGGTTATCCAAAATTAAGAATTTATTATCCAAGGCCCTCAACCGCAGATGTTCAGTTTGAAGAACAGGGTGAATACGTATCAAGCTCATACTCAGGAAGTGACATAGTGGAATGGAACTTAGATGGGTTTAGTGAACAAGCAATATTAGATTTAACTTGTCAAATGTCTATGGCCACAACAGCCTACAAGACAAAAGGATGTTCTGACAAGAGTGCTGCAATAGCTATAGTACAAGGTTTTACCGACCAACTTAAGAGATGGTGGGATAACCTGTGTACAAAGGTATACAAGACATCTATCATCAATAGTATTAAGACAGAAACTCATGAATCTGATGTTGTATCAACACTAATATACAATATCATACAAAAATTTATAGGAGATCCCAATATATTTAAAGAAAGAGCAGCAAGTCAATTAGCCAACCTATACTATCCAACCATGTCAGATTATAGGTGGTATAAAGATACCTTATTATAAAAAATAACCTTGAGAGACAACAGGTTTGCAGGTTTTTGGAAAAAGCAATTCATCGCTGGTATTCTAAAACTATTCTCAGAAAAGGTTAAGATGAATCTAGAAAAAACACTATGGTAAGATAACCTATGACAGTTTAACTTATGGCCAAATACATAATATAGTCATAGATGTTGGAATACAAGTCTGCACAGACTTCAAATTACAAAACAAACTAAGAAAAGAAAGTGTAACAAACCAAAAAGAAATAGGAACTTTCTGCCACCAATACGGTATAGAAGTGATTAAAGCCCCTAGTGCCAACAGAAAAGAAAAAACAAAAAACAAAAAAGTAATTACAAAAAACCTTATAGAAAGAGATATAATAAACCTGAATTTTCTCCTACTAGCCAACAAAATAATAAACCCTATAAACCCAATAAAAAATTTAAGAGATCAAATGATAAGAAAAATAATTCATGTTGGAAATGTGGAAGAATATGTCACTATGCCAATAAATGTAGAGTACAAAAAAAAAATTGAACTAGAACTACATGACAAATTCAAACAAAGTCTACTAAATGTTCTTATCAATTCGGAACAAGAAGAATCATCATCTTCAGAAGAAGAGTATGAGAGTGATGGTATGAATCAATTGGCCCAAGAAACAACTAGTTTTGAGTCTTCCAATGAAGACTTTTGTTTAGGACCAGCACTATGTACCTATACAAACTGTAAAACAATAAATGTACTAACAAGAGATCAAACTACAACTTTAATTACAATAATAAACAAATTAGAAGACTCACCGTTAAAAAATGAATTTATACAATAATTAAACAATTTAATCCAAAGAGATGAAGAAAATAGATGAGCTATAAACATTGTTGATATGAAAGAAATCTACAATAGATTTAAAACCACTACCAACCAAGTATCCATAAAAGACTTACAAGAAATAAATTAAAAATCTCAAAAGGGAAATTCAAGAATTAAAAAGGAGTGATATAGAATTAGAATATAAAATATTAGAATTAGAAGGAAAAGAAATAATTAAAAATCAAGAGAATTACAAAAAGAATACAATGAAGATAATGAACAGTCATTAAGACCTTCAACTTCTAATCAAAATTATATAAATTTATTAAGCCTGATCACCATCCATAAATGGCAAAGTGAGATTACAATAATTGTTAAAAATAGAATTTAAGGTAATAGCTCTAATAGATTTAAGAGCAGATGTTAATTGTATTCAGGAAGGTTTAATACCTACTAAAAGCCCCAAAAGTACAAAAGATAATCAAAGGCTTTGAAGAAAAGATAGTTAGTGAAATTTGTGAGTTAAATCCAACAGCCTTTTGGCATAGGAAAAAAATATGAAATAGAATTACCCTATGAAGAAACTTTTAATGAGAAAGACATTCCCACTAAGGCCATGCCAATACAAATGAACCAGTAATACTTAGAATATTGTAAAAAAGAAATTAATGAATACTTAGAAAAAGGATTAATACGATCCTCGAAATCTCCTTGGAGTTGCTCTGGGTTCTATGTCATGAAGGCATTAGAATTAGAAAGAGGAGCCCCCAGATTAGTAATTAATTGTAAACCATTAAACAAAGTTTTAAAATGGATTAGGTACCCGTTACCCAATAAAAATGATTTAATAAAAAGACTAAGTAGTTCAACAATATTTAAAATTAGGATATTACCAAATATCGATAAAAGAGGAAGATAAATACAAAATCGCTTTTGTAGTACCTTTTGGCTATTATGAATGGAATGTAATGCCACATGACTAAAAAATGTGCCAAGTGAATTTCAAAACATTATGAATGAAATATTTTACCCTCATATGGATTTCACAATAGTATATCTAGATGATATATTATTTTTCTCAAGAAATGTTAATCAACACGTTGAACATTTAGAAAAATTTATCTCAATAATTAGGGAAAATGGACTAGTAATCTCGGAAAAGAAAATGAAAATATTTAAAAAAAAACAAGATTTCTAGGATTTGAAATATACCAAGGAACCATAACTCCAATACAAAGATCCATAGAATTTGCTCAAAAAATTCCAAATGAAATCAAAGACAAAAATCAATTGCAAAGGTTTTTAGGTTGTGTTAGTTACATAGTAGATTTCATACCTAATATCATAGTAATATGTGCCCCATTTGTATACAAGACTCAAAAAGAATCCACCAACATGGTCATAAGATATGACACAAGTCATTATTACAATTAAACAGGTTGTTAAGAAACTGCCATGTTTAGGTATCCCCAATATAGATGCCTCACTCATTGTAGAAATAGATGTGTCAGAATTAGGATATGGGGGAATACTCAAACAGATTACTCATTAGTCTTCAAAAGAACAAGTTGTCAGATATTATTATAGTATCTGGCATCCAGCTCAACAAAAGTACTCTACCATTAAAAAAGAAATTTTGTCAATAGTTTTATGTCTTCAAAAATTCCAAGATGATTTGTTTAACAATTTTTTTTTTTTATTAGAACAAACTGCAAAGCAAATCCAAGTGTTTTACAAAAAGATGTTCAAAATTTAGTTTCGAAACATATTTTTGCTAGATGACAATCATTATTATCATGCTTTGATTTTGAAATGGAACATATTAAAGGAAGTTCAAATTCATTATCAGATTTTTTAACAAGAGAATTCCTACAGGCTTCAATATGAGTATAAAGCCAAGTAGCAAAGATCAATACGGTCCCCCACTGGGAACCCCTAAAGCTACAAGTTCAATACAGCCTCCGGCCCTTAATACTCCTAAACTCAATACTAGGACTAGACATCCTTCTATGAGGCCTACTGCCTTAGAAATTCTCAATACTCCCTTACCTCTAAGATTGGTAACACAAAATCCTTTAACAAATCTATCCAACCGATATACCCCGTTACAATATACCAATACCTTAGTAGGACTAAAAGATTTCCAAAACATCAATAGGCCATCTTCATCAATAGACCAATACATAGATAAAGACCAAGACCTAGCAATATTAGTATTAGATAATCCATGGACAAAAGCTTCTCCCAGACAAGTAGCTTCTCACATCTTCCTAAAAGGCTTCCACTACCCTCCAATAAATCTTGCCAAGACTCAATTATGCTATGAATTCATATTGGTAGATACGGATTCAATAGAAATTGCACACAACAAAGATACCTAAGGAAACATTCAGTTTTCTAAAATAAAGATACTACAGATAGTGACTCCTCAAGACTGGAACCAACCATGGTATCAACAAAAAACTTTTTCAAGATCGTTTAATCCTCAGCAATACTCTTATTATGATTACATATATGCATGGAGTCATGTCATGTATCTCAGTCCAGATAATCATTCATGGTTTATCTAGTTCAGAAGGGGAATACCATTAAAATTTCCAAAATGGTTCATCAAATGGTTCTTAGAGTTCAATCCAACCTCCATTATCTTCCTAGAACCAGTTGAAGAATTATATCACTTCTTTAAAGAAAAGTCAACATTCCTACCTAGATACCGCCTTATATAATTTGTAGCTTCCCAAGGAATCACATGGATAACTGCTTGGGAATTTATATACACAAAATTCTATGATAATGTAGACATCAAGATGCTTTCAAGATAAGTTAAAGTCAAGTGGTGGAAAAAATTCAACATTGAATTATTGAATAAAGCAAGAATTAATGAGTGGTTACAAACTCATCAAAACCCAAAATCACAATTAGATAAAGACTCTGAGAGAGAAACCATCTTTCTAGCAAAGAAACAAAATATCATGGCAGAATTGGCCTCTGCCACCTCTCATGAAGAATTCAAAGATAGATTAAAGAAAGTTAGGTCTAAACAAGACCAAACTGCCCAAGAAGGATCCAGAGAAAGCACTTCCCAGTCTAATCCTTATCTTCGCAACGAAGATATGTTTGATTAGAACAACCATTAAGAAGTGTTGGCAGAAAACAACAAGAATGCAAGGTTCAAAATTATTAAAGGTATTGACAAGATTGAAGCATTGAAAAAGAAGTGTCAGCAGAAAACAACAAGAATGCAAGGTTCAAAATTATTAAAGGTATTGACAAGATTGGAGCATTGAAAAAGAAGTGTCGGCAGAAAACAACAAGAATTCAAGACTCAAAATTATTAAAGGTTGTGACAAGACTAAAAGCATTGTAAAAAAGCTATCCGCATTGTAAAATAATAGTATGCTAGTTGTATGTCAATTGTATTCTAGTAATAGGTTTACTATTCTAGACTACCCCTAATAATGAAGGGTATAAGATACCCTTGAATGTAAAATGTGTATTGATCCTCAGCTATATAAGGCTCCTTCTGAAGTCTTAATAGGCAGAGGTTTTTTATGAGATAAAAAGAAAGAAAATTTTGTTTCAAAAACTTTGCAACTCTTCTAAGTTTTTATTTTAGAACTTCTTCTTCTTCACTATTGCTATGTGGTTGTCGCCTACAAGCATTTTCAATCAAGTCTTCTAATTTTTCTATTATTGTAATTAAAGTTGTAGTTTGATCTCTTGTTAGTACGTTTATTGTTAGTGTTCTGGTCCTAAACAAAAGTCTTCATTGGAAGACTCAGAACTAGTTGTTTCTTGGGCCAATTGATTTATACCATCACTCACATACTCTTCTTCTGAAGATGATGATTCTTCTTGTTCATAATTGATAAGAACATTTAGTAGATTTTGTTTGAATTTGTCATCTAGCTCTAGTTCATTTATTTTTTGTTGTACTCTACATTTATTGGCATAATGACCTATTCTTTCACATTTCCAACATGAATTATTTTTCTTATTATTTGATCTCTTAAATTTTTTATTGGGTTTATAAGGTTTATTATTTTGTTGGCTAGTAGGAGAAAATTCAGGTTTATTGTATCTCTTTTTATAAGGTTTTTTGTAATTACTTTTTTGTTTTTTCTTTTATGCTAGGCACTAGGGGCTCTAATCATTTCTACATTGTATTGGTGGCAGAAAGTTCCTATTTCTTTTTTGTTTGTTACACTTTCTTTTCTTAGTTTGTTTTGTAATTTGAAGTCTGTGCAGACTTGTATTCTAGTGTCTATAACTATATTATGTATTTGACCATAAGTTAAACTATCATAGGCTGTCTTACCATAGTTTTTTTTTCTAGATTCATCTTAACCTTTTCTTGAGAATAGTTTTGGAAGACTAGCGATGAATCACTTGTTCCAAAAACTTGCAAATCCGTCTTCTCTCAGGGTTATTTTTTATAAGAAGGTATCTTTATACAACCTATAATCTGACATGGTTGGACAGTATAGGTTGGCTAATTGACTTGCTGCTCTTTCTTTAAATATATTGGGATCTCCAATAAATTTTTGTATGATATTGTATATCAATGTTGATACAACATCAGATTCATGAGTTTCTATTGAGGATAGATGTCTTGTATACCTCTATACACAAGTTATCCCACCATCCCTTAAGTTGGCCAGTAAAACCCTGTACTATAGCTATTGCAGCACTCTTGTTAGAACATCCTTTTGTCTTGTAGGCTGTTGTGGTCATAGACATTTGACAAGTTAAATCTAATATTGCTTGTTCACTAAACCCATCTAAGTTCCATTCTACTATGTCACTTCTTGAGTATGAGCTTGATACGTATTCACCCCGTTCTTCAAACTAAACATCTGCGGGTGATAGCCTTGGATAATAATTTCTTAATTTTGGATAACCCCTTAATCTATTGACTTCTAAATCTTTCTCTAAAGTATTTATTGCAAATCTTTCTATATTTAGTTTTTCTAATTTGTTTCTTATCTCTTCTATTTTTATATCAATATTACTTTCAAACCTTATTGATTCTAATTCTTTTTGTGGAACATTTATTACCTTATTTATCGGTTTAACCAGGGTTTTAACTATTGATGTAGAGGGACTTGGTTTATCTTGTATATTTTGTAATTCTATTTTGGTTAGATGTTTGGCTATGGAGTCTAACATGATGTTAAATTGAGAATGTAATTTTTTAATATCTTTTTTATCTGCAACTTTATCTTCTCCTATTGTGTCTTTATAAGGACTTGCTTCTATTTCTAAATCTTTTGATACCTGAATGACAACAGATTGTCTAAGAGGATATTTTGATTCTATTATCTCTTGATTAGTGGTTCTTCAACCTGTGGTAGTTTTGCCTAATGGGTTTATTTGTTTTGTTTGCCTAAAAGGATAGTTTATTTTATTGTTATTAGTATATTGTTTAAACCAATCAAAGAAGTATATATTTAACTCTTTTTCTTCCATTTAATTATAATATATTTTTCTAAAATCTATTTTGAAAGGAGTATCTCTTTGTAGGGTATTGAGAATCTGTGAGGTAGTGGGAGAATATTGTGGGGATTCAGATTTTCTGGTTTCTTGGTATATTGGTTTTGATATCTTTGGCATACTATTGTCCAATCCTCTTAGATCTAAACTTATAGTAGATCCATCTAGAGAGTGTCTTGAGGCTTGTCCTTTAAGAATCATTTGTGGTTCTTGGATTCTAAAAGAGGAGGATCTATTCATCCTTAACCTAATATTAGCTACTTCTTCTAATAACCAGTCTTCTAATCTCTTCTTTTGGTGAAGATCTTAAAGCTTTGTAATTATAATCTATTTTGGTAATCTTATAATAAATAAGATAAATTATTTGTATTGGACCAGGCCTAGCATTCCTAATATGTAATTTGGTTTTGCTGCTACCTAAACTAATCCTAAATGAATAAAGTTATATCCATTTTCTATGTGCTCATCAAGTATTGATTGTTCTAATAAATTAATAATATTATTATTTTTAGTACCAGGATAACTATATTCTATAGTAGGCTTTAAGCAATTTCAAAAATGACAAGACTATGAGAATCAAAGAAGTCTTAACTCTTTTTTTTCTAAGAAGTCTTAACTCTTTTTTTTCTAAGATTTGAACCCTAACCTCTATGAGAATCAAAGAAGTCTTAACTCTTTTTTTCTAAGATTTGAACCATAACCTCTTTAGTTTTCAAATGTCAAATTAACCACTAAACCAAGGATCTAATTGATAATAGTTATGAAACATTTATATATAATCTTTCACATAAATTTTATTTATTATCATATATTTATTTATTATTTCTTGTGTTTTCAACAATAATTTAGTATTTTGAATAAAAGTAAAATAAATGGAGTGATTTATAAAATAAAAAGTGAAATATATAAAAAAAATTACAACTAATAATTGGTGATGTTAAAAAATAAAGGAAGAAAAAATTAAATAACTTTTAATAATATTAAATATTAAATATTAATTAAATAAACTTTTATAAATTTAAAATTTGTATATAATAAACATTTTTAAGGCTGGGTTATGCGGGTCAACTAGTGACCCATTAGTTCGAATAATAACTCAGTGTCTGGTTCAATCACTAGTCCGAATTTTAAAACTATAATAGAGAGATATGTCGAGCATCGATGTTATTTAAATTATTATTTCCTTATTTTTTAATATCTCCTATTATTAGTTGTAATTTTTTTTTTTTATATATTTCACTTTTTATTTTATAAATCACTCATTTTATTTAATTTTATTCAAATTATTAAATTCTAGTTAATAACACATGAAACAATAAATAAATATATGATAATAAATAAAATTTATGTGAAAGATTTATATATATATATATATATATATATAAATATTTCATAACTATTATTAATTAAACCGTTAACTTAGTGATTATTTTGTTATTTGAAAACTAAAGGATAATGACTATATTTAAAAAAATTAAATAATTAATTTTATTTAAATAATTAATAATTACAATAAAAAAAAAATTAGCATTAAAGATTACGGTCAATTTCTCTAAATTAATGGAAGTACTAAAATTACTTAATTTTAAAAATAATGAAATCACAATTACCGATTTTAGATTAAGAAAACAAAAAATTATGAATTTTAAAAAGTAGGTAACATAACTGCAATTAATTTTTTTTTTTTTTTTATTATAGCGTGAGGCTTTAGCTTAGTGAGACTGAGGGTGAAGAGGGGAAAATCAAAATTAGAAAGTAGAAAGAAACCCTAAGCGAAAGGCGAAAGCTCTGTGCGCTTGTTCTCTTGTTCCGCCGTTGAAGCTCTGCCTCTCATTCTCGCGCCCTCAACCTCGTTGGACCACTGAATCTCGTCGGAGTTGGAAGCTTCGCTGCGGTTCTTCCTTCTTCTCTGCGCTGCGCCACCACTGACCACCGAGGCACCGACGGACTTGAGGCCTGCTCAACTAGGGAGTATGATACAAACACTCTCTAACTTGCTTTGTTTTCGTTTCCCCCAAAGAATTGACTTTCAAGCTAATTAGTTAAGGGAAGCTTGTTAATTTCTTGTTATCCTTTGATTTGAAGTTATTGTGGGTGTGAGTGCAATTATTGAGTTCCATTGGGTGTTTGGGAATGTTAAATACCTGAAAGTCTTTATAATGTTTTTGTATTTCTTTCATAGTACATAAATGGATTTTGTTGTTGTGGAAGTGTTTGGTATGCTTTTGTTTACTGGTTACTTGACCTTCAGTGAGGACTTAGGGAAATACTTGCAGATATGTTGCATTCTTCTTTTGCCATGTGTTGCTGAGAAGAAATGGAGTTTCAGGATAACTATTGTGTTGGAAATGTTGTTGATGAAAAAAAACTTAAAAGGGGAATTGTCAGATCCCTTTGTGACACCTGACAGTAGTGAAAATTCCATAGAGATATGCTAATAAATGGAAAGATCATATGCTTGCTTTTTAGTAGGTGTGATAACTGATAAGAGACTATTTCAATTATTATATAATTTACCAAGTGTCCATGCCTAAAATATGCCTTAGATGATTATATCATTATCATATTGTGTTTGTGTATGTATTGGCAAATGAAGGAAAGATAAAATATTAGTATAGTCTAAACCTTGCTGCTTTTTCAGTTTTAAATTACTGATATAGAATTTATATTGCACTGCTGTTTTGGCCTTGAATCTTACTGATATAGAGTGCTATTTTGCTGCTGTCTCATGTCCTAATTTTACTATTATAAAATGCTATTGCTATTTTGCTGTTGTTTGATGTTCTAATTCCACTGCTGTTTTCAGTTTTCATTAACTAGTATAAAATCTAAATTCCTCTGCTGTTTGTGTTACTAATTTTCTGATATGCAATCAAATTCCTCTACTGTTTGGGGCCATTATTTTCTTCTCATGTGAAATCCAATTTCCACTTGCTGTTTAGAATTATCATTTTCTGATATGAAATTCAACTTCACTGTTGTTTTAGTATTAAATTTTTTGATATGGATGCTAATCCTTGCTGCAGTTCAGTTTTTAATTTTACTGACATGGCTAGTGTAAAAGTATTTGTTACGCTGCTGTTCAGTTTTTAATTTTATTGACATGGCTAGTGTAAAAGTATTTGTTATGTTGCTATGTTTGTGTAACATTTGGTGGAGTTTGGAATTTTTTATGTGTAATTTTATGTTTTAAGTTAAGACTTTGAGTTAATTTTATATGTTGAGACTTATGTGGACATATTTGAATTATGACAGCAACTTTGAGTTTTAAGATCCCTTAATTTTATGTTTTAAGACTTTGAGTTTGTATTTTTTTTTTAAGTTTACAAAAACCGAATTGAACCAAATCGCAAAAGTTTGGTTTGGATTTTTTATAAATAGAAAACTGAACCAAACTGAACCGCATGTATTTTTTGTGTTTGGTTCGGATGATTTTTTGCCCAAAAATTGAACCAAACTGCACCGCAAACACCCCTACTGTTTACTTGACCTTCAGTGAGGACTTAGGGAAATACTTGCAGATATCGTGCATTCTTCTTTTGCTATGTGTTGCTGAGAAGAAATGGAGTTTTAGGATAACTATTGTGTTGGAAATGTTAATGAAAAAAAACTTAAAGGGGAATTGACAGATTCCTTTGTGACAACTGACAGTAGTGAAAATTCCATAGAGATATGCTAATAAATTGAAAGATCATATGCTTTTTTTAGTAGATGTGATAACTGATAAGAGACTATTTCAATTATTATATAATTTACCAAGTGTGCCTAAAATATGCCTTAGATGATTATATCATTATCATATTGTATTTGTGTATGTATTGGCAAATGAAGAAAAGATATAATATTAGTATAGTCTAAACCTTGCTGCATTTTGAGTTTTAAATTACTGATATAGAATCTATATTGCACTGCTGTTTTGTCCTTGAATCTTACTAATATAGAGTGCTATTTTGCTGCTCTTTCCTTTCCTATGCGAATTGTGTCGTGACTCTCAACAGAAGAAAAAGCAAAACCCTCACTCAACGCTGAGAGAGAAGAAGAGAGGCGTGTACGGATTAGCGTGAGTGAGTGAGAGAAAGAAAAGATGGCTCCGAACTTGGAATGTCGTATGTATGAGGCGAAGTACCCGGAGGTGGACATGGCAGTGATGATACAGGTGAAGAACATAGCAGACATGGGGGCGTACGTGTCACTGCTGGAGTACAACAACATTGAGGGCATGATCTTGTTCTCTGAGCTCTCTCGCCGTCGGATTCGAAGCGTGAGCAGCCTCATCAAGGTGGGCCGCATCGAGCCCGTGATGGTGCTCCGTGTCGACAAGGAAAAGGGTTACATCGATCTCAGCAAGCGCAGGGTCTCCGAAGAAGACATCCAGGCCTGCGAGGAGAGGTACAACAAGAGCAAGCTTGTCCACTCTATCATGCGCCACGTTGCCGAAACCCTCGACATTGATTTGGAGGTTAGTACCAAACCAAAACCACTCTCAACTCTTCATTTCTTATATATTCAATCGTAAATTATAATTATTATTATAGTGCAAGTAGTTTTTGATACAGTCTAATGTGAGTAATAACTAATATTAGTAATTAGCTAATGTTTTTTTCAGCACTTAGTCCAGTAATTGTTTTTTTTTTGTATCAGATGTATAATTATTAGATACTAACTATCCTTTACCTGGTGCTTCTATTTCAAACTAAATTCAAATGGCTTTGTGCAGGAGCTTTATGTTCACATTGCATGGCCTTTGTATCGCAAATATGGTCATGCTTTTGAGGTATGTATTTTTTTTTTCTTTGATGGTTGGTTCTTTGACTGTTGTTTGTAGTTTCTGAATAAACTTCATTCCATGCAGGCATTCAAAATAATTGTGAATGATCCTGACACCGTTTTGAGTACTCTCACTCGGGAACTCAAGGAAGTTGGCCTTGATGGGCAAGAGGTAAATATATTTTTAACAGAGGAAAACTGACCACATCTCACAAGCCTTGTTGATGACTACATGTATTTTTTATTGTCACCCATAGGTGACTAAGGTGGTGCCAGCTGTATCGGAAGAAGTGAAGGATTCTCTTGTGAAGAATATTAGAAGACGAATGACCCCACAACCCTTGAAAATTAGGGCAGATATTGAAATGAAATGTTTTCAATTTGATGGAGTTCTTCACATTAAGGTCTTCATTTTTTTATTCCTCCTGTTTTTTTGTTTTGTAGAAAGTTGCCCCTTTTTCTTTTAAGCATCTTATTTGTTATATGAAGTGTTATTGCCTATAGCTTATCTTCCAAAGTATTCTCAGGGTTTTATAATGATTTGATTATGCAGGAGGCAATGCGTAAGGCTGAAGCTGCTGGAAATGATGATTGCCCTGTCAAAATTAAACTTGTTGCTCCCCCACTTTATGTTCTTACCACCCAGACACTAGACAAGGTTAGTGCAATCTTCACATAAATGTTGATATGATAATTGGCTTTTGAATTTAATTGTGTGCATATATTCTGGCCTTTGAAGATTTGGATTCAATGTATGTATGAATTTTTGGGGGCATGTGTTGTAGAGTTAGTGATTGTTTAACCTATTATGATTGCCGTGTAAGCCATGCATTTGGCAACCTCCAAAAAGGATTAACCTCTGAACATTCTCCCATAATTCTATATCTTCAAATTCAATGTAGTGTTGTAAAATTATATTTCTTTGTTGTGTGTTGGTTTTTAAAGAGTGTCAAAGTAAAAAATAAAGAAACTCAAGGGAGTAATTGTTTCAATCATATTTTTTTGAAAAAAAAAGAAGTGTCTCAGAAGTTACTTGATTTTTTTTTGCCTTTTCTACCAAATTTCCCCACACTTCTCACCCCTCTTGCAGCTATTGAATATAATATGTATTGTGATTTTTTTTTGCCTTTTCTACCAAATTTCCCCACACTTCTCACCCCTCTTGCAGCTATTGAATATAATATGTATTGTGTTTAGTCTGGTATCTCCTGGACCTAATGTGTAGGATTTTTTTTTAACCTAATGCCAAATGTTAAAATCTAGAAGTTGTGATTTCTCAAGAAACCATTACTTTTGCTGTTATAAGCAATTCGTACTTAAGTCATGTCTTGTCTATCAGTACTGTATTATTACCTTGTAGAGATTTTAGTCCCAAATTTGTTGTAGGAAGACATCTGGAAAGGTCAATTAACTGATCTTATTAATATCACAACTGTAAGGTAATATGTGTACATTGTTATTGTCTGAACAGGAGCAAGGAATATTGGTTCTTAACAATGCCATTACTTGTTGCACTGAAGCAATAGAAAAACACAAGGGTAAACTTGTGGTTAAGGAGGCAGCTAGAGCAGTGAGTTTCAACTTCCTCTATATTTGTTTTTGGATTATCATCCATATGTACAAAATTTTGTCCATCTGTATAGGGAAAGTAGAATTTCTAGTACTTTGTTGTTTTGGAGGTTTGACACTGCATTGTGATTCAGGTGAGTGAACGTGATGATAAATTGCTTGCTGAACACATGGCTAAGCTACGCCAAGATAATGAGGAGATCAGTGGTGATGAAGACAGTGAGGAGGAAGAAGATACAGGAATGGGCGAGATTGATGTGGATAATGTTGCCGGGATAATAACGGAGTGAGGGACAAAAAAACTTGTGGGTATAGTAAGCCATAGATAGCAGAGTATGGCTTTACTAATTTTGTCTCTTTTTTTTTTTCTTTTAATTCTTTTCAAACTGTCTTCAAATGCGGTTGTATAATACAAACTTGAATTACTTTATGTTGAGATGTCTTTGTAACATGCAAAGCGATTTTGGAGTTTCTTGATGAGGGTGTTCAACCCAAACAAACAAAGGAGGGTTTAACAATTACTTCAAATTTGTCATCCCCTCTTTTCTCTTGTTCTCTACGTGGTTTGTTATGATTGTAGATGTTTGTTGAACGCAATTATCTTGACTTAGTGCAATTATTACCTGTGATTTCTATTTTCTAAAATACTTGGTTTACTTTCCAATGTTCTGTTAATTTTTGCTCAATTACTCATTCCATAAGTGCATTTATGAATAAGGGGCACTAATCATCATCAGTCATTTAGCCCTTCCTGTGTTATGTTTCAACTTTCAAGTTTCAAATTGGCTAGTAAGCATGTAATTCCTTCATCATTGACGATTGTGATTGCATGGAAGCCATATTTAGAAGTGGTCTGTTGATGTCACGATCAATTTTGGAAAATGCAAATGCAAGATAATTTTTTTATATATATAGGAGTAAATTTTGATGGTATATAACTTTATGATAATTTTTTTTATTTTTTAATCTTAACTATTTACAATAAAATTTAATCAATATTTTTTTATTTCAAAGAAACATAAATAAAAGGTTTCTTACTTTCTTACTGATATGTCTCGTATAAAAAGTTTACTGATCTTTATTGAAAGTCATATTAGACTTTGGGAAATCAAGTTTTTTATTATTTGGATCAAACAGTAATTTGTACTTGAATTTAATACAGCTACTTTACATAAAGAAGAGATAAAAGAGAAGATAGTCTACGATGATTGATGGAGGAAAAAAAGTGACTAGTTTTTGAATATTTATTCGATGTGAGCCTGGATAGAGAAAGAGAGAAAGAAATACTAGTAAATAATTGATATTATTGACAAATGATATATAATATAACATAAAAAATGCTTAGTGTTGATGAGTCTTAGTAGTTTTGATTTTAGTATTATATCATATGGCAACAAAGTGGGAGAATAGTTGAGTTGAGTGGAAGGAAGGTGTTAAATGTGATGTCTTCTGAATCTGATTTGCGTATTATTTGGGAAGTCAGGAATCATGGGATCTCGGGTCTTCTGCCTTTGACTGACACAACATAACATAACATATAACTTTATGATAATTTTTTTTTTTGTTTTAATCTTCACTATTTACAATAAAATTTAATCAATATTTTTTATTTCACTTAAAGCATAAATAAAAGGCTTCTTACTTTCTTACTGATATGTCTGGTATAAAAAGTTTATTGATCTTTATTGAAAGTGGAGTTAGCTGATCCATGATTTTACTATTCAAAAAGAACAAAAGTGGAGTTTAAGAGCTAATAAAACTAAGAGTGTGAAGTATGACACATTTGATCAAGCTACATTATCTTTGAACAGTGGTATCACTTGAGTACTTAAAGGAAAAAAGTAAAAAAGTGTTAGAATATACATTATTTTTATATTATCTTGATAGTTATTATTTCTTTTTATCTTTATATGATATAATCAATTATTAAGGATTTTCTCAATATAAATAAAGATGAGGTATGATTTTCTCTCATACACATTCAGTAAATACATCATTCTAATAAAAAGAAAAAAAAGACATTTAGAACTAAACTTTCCATCTCCATATTCTCTTGGTGTTAGAAGCTACAGACGAGGAGGGCTCAAGCACCAAGCTTAAGATAACAACGGCATTCCTGTACTGGCAGCTCAATCTAAGTAAAACTGATTCTCTACTAGAAGGAATAGGTGCCACCCATGTCTGAAAATTCGTTAAGAGGTGGTATCACCAAGGGAACAAAATGTAGTAAGATTTGAGGCTCATTTCCTAGGAAACAAACTAAAATTCATCTTTAGGGTACTTATCACCTTTCCCTAGTGAGGATAGCCACTGAAATATTTGAAAAAACTTGCTGCCCAAGGGCTCTTGCTCTAACTTTGCATTACAGACTGTATGGTAATCATGCTTCTGATGAGCTGCAACTATTTTTTCCCGTGGAGAAAACTAAGAATTAAAAATAACATACCCAATACCCATTGATCATATTGAGCACTATAGAGGGATTATACAAGTACCTTGAATACTTCAAATGGACAGAAATCAGAGCCATCACAACCCTGTACACGATGACACAAAATGATTTTAAACAATAAGTGAAACCCAACAACCCATTGGTAAAATTAAGATACAAAAGCTTACTGGCAATGGAACAGGGTGTTCATTGTGTAACACTTGCATGAAGTGCTTGCCGATAAGTTTGTCTGGAATAGGACAACTATACAAGACAAGCATGTTGTTACCAACAAAAGGGGCCATAGTGCTATCCCGCCATTTTCTTTTTTGTTGAGGCTTTGAAGGGTGCTGCAAAGGTTGTTCCTTCTGAATTTTTTTTTTAACTTTGTATATTGTCAAAAGAGAACATCTATAAGCAAACTCTGTCACTACTTGTTAGTAGAAAACAAACAAACCAAAACAAAGTGTAATTCTGTGCACATTTTTTTCAACCAAAGAGTATATAAAAACTCACTAGATCCTTCAAGAAATAAACCAAGCAGACATGAGAATGGAACTACAATTTCAGCATGTGCAAACTAAAGTCTTGCCTTTTCAAAACTGCTAGGAGCATGTCTTTCTACAGAAGCAATCAAGAAAGTGGAAATGATTTTAAGGTTCACATATGCAAGAGACAGACTTCAACCAAAAACATCACAAGACAATTTAGTATATGATTAACCTCAAAAGGCTAATTTATACATAAATATTACAAGTTTCATTAACAGGATATGGTTGTAAGACATATATATATATAGACTATAGAGACTATACTAAACACACTTAAAAATTACAAAACTAAATGACCTGCTTCAGCAATGATAGCCTGTTCCATGGATATTAGAGTAGTTTTACTCTTCAGTTTGTTGCACAGTTAGTCACTATGTCTAACCACTATAGTCAGGTGGTTGGAACTGCAGTTAGTCAGTTAAGGTAGATTCAAGAACTCTATAAATAGTGTTCTCTCAATTGTAAATGCATGAATTCTGTTATTCAATAAAAACAGTTACAAAAACTCAATTAGGTTTCTGAAATTCTAAAATGGTATTATAGAGCTTAGGTCTCTTTTTTGCTTCCGCTTACTTCGGTCATCTTTTCCAGCGACGATTTTTGCTCTGGTCATCTTCTTCGGTGGCGATTTTTTGCTCCAGTCATCTTCTTCGGCAAAATTTTTTGCTCCGATCATCTTCTCCGGCTACGATCTTTTGCTTCGGTTGTCTTCTCCGACGGTGATCTTTGCTCCAATCGTCTTCTTCAGCGGCGATTTTTGCTCCAATCGTCTTCTTTGGCGGCGATTTTTTCTCCGGTCATCTTCTTTGGTGAGATTTTTATTTTTTGCTCTAGTCATCGTTTTTGGTGGCTTTTTTAGATCCGACCATCTCCTTCATTTGCGATGGTTGTTCCAATCAGAACAGTGCCTCTACAAGGCGATGGAGTGCAGATACAATCGCCTCTAATTACTTTTTCGAATTCAGTATCTGAGAAGCTAGACTCTCAGAACTACCTCGTTTGGTGTCAACAAGTAGAACCAATCATTCGCGGCCACGGCCTGTGTAGGTTTATTGTAAACCCTATCATTCCAGCACAGTACGCGACTGAAAAAGATCGTGATGCGTTCCCGCGTCTCTCCCGAGTTCATTGCTTGGGACATGCAAGATCAACTTCTTGCATGGCTTCAGTCAACGATTTCTGGCTCCGTTCTTCACAGCCTAGTAGGTTGCTCTAACTCATGGATGCTTTGGGATCGCATTCATAACCAGTTTCACTCACAGATGACAGCAAAGTTGAGCCAATTTCGAACGGAACTTCAAGCCCTAAAACTCGAAGGCCGTACTGTCTCTGATTTCTTCTCTGCCATTCAGTCTCTCGTAAGCTCTCTCACTACCATGGGCGATCCTATTTCCCCCAGGGAACATGTCGATCTTATTGTTGGAGGCATGCCCGAAGCTTACGACTCATCTCTTTCACTCATCAGCAGCAAGTGTCCGCAATTTTCGATTGATGAAATTCACTCAATCCTCCTTGCACATGAGTCTCGAATTGAGAATTATAGGAAGCAATCCACTATCTCTATCAATGTTGCCTCTACTGACCCTAAATCTGATTCTACTACCCCTGCTCAAGCAAACTTTGCTCAGTAAAACTCACCTCAGCCTCAAAACCAACCTAATAACCAAACCAATGGCAATTATAGTGGAAATCAGTCCAATAACGCATATCATGGTGGTCGTGGTGGCCGGAGCAATGTTCAATGCTCCTACTGCCACAAATTTGGTCATGATGTGAATATTTTCTGGCACAAACCTCCTCAGCCTATCAATATCCTACCTATCCTCCTCAGCCCTACCAATATCCTCCATCTGCACCTTATTATGGTGCACCACTACCTATACAGTACCCACCAACACCTCAAAACCCCTATCCCAATGCTTACCCTGCACCACCTCCTTACTATGGTGCTCCGTCTATACAATACCCACCCCCTCAGCCCTACCAATACCCTCCTCAGCCTACATATCCACCTCCTACTCCAGCTCAACACCCTTCACCAAAGGCTATGATTGCTGGACTAGCCAATGTGTGGTATCCTGATTCAGGAGCTTCTCACCATGTCACTTCCAACATTGACAACATCACTCAACACTCTCCATTTGAGGGACCTGACCAAGTTGTAATTGGTAATGATCAAGGTTTGCCCATCAAATCTATTGGCTGCACCTCTTTTCCCTCTCCTATTAAATCTGATGTGAAATTTTCTCTGAAAAATGTGTTGCATGTGCCTACTATCTCTAAAAATCTGCTTAGTGTTAGCAAGTTCACTCATGATAATAATGTCTTCTTTGAGTTTCATCCTAAAACATGTTTGGTTAAATCTCAGGACACTAACCAAACCCTACTCAGTGGCAAGATTGGGTCTGATGGACTTTACAAGCTACCAAACCTCCTATCAGATGTGCAAGGTTCTAGGACCAAGTTTGCATCAATTTTCAATTCTGTTTTCCCTTGTATTAATATAGTTTCTTACCATACTTGGCACTCTAGATTAGGTCATCCTAATTCTAATGTGCAGAAAATTGTCATGCAATCATGTAATATTCCTATTTCTAATAAAAAGAAGGATGAATTTTGTGTCTCTTGCAGTCTTGGCAAAGCACATCGCTTGCCTTCTCACTCCTCTATTGTTGTCTACTCTAAACTCTTTGAACTGATTTTCAGTGATTTATGGGGCCCTGCTCCCCTCACTACTCATAATGGTTTTCACTATTATATACCTTTGTTGATGCTTACACAAGGTTTATCTGACTGTTCTTACTGAAAACAAAATCTAAGTCCTTAAGTGTGTTCAAACAGTTTTAGGCCATGGTTGAAAAACAGTTCAATCTCCTTATTAAATCTGTCCAAACTGATAGGGGGGGTGAGTTTCGCCCCTTTTCCAGTTTCTTAAGAGAGTTAGGCATCAGTCATAGACTCATTTGTCCCCACACTCATTACCAAAATGGTGTCATTGAAAGAAAACATAGGCATATTGTTGATCTAGGTCTTACCCTCCTAGCTAAAGCTTCACTACTCATAGCATATTGGGACCATGCTTTCCTCACCTGTGTCTATCTAATAAACAGACTTCCCTCCACCTCTATCAGTCTTGAGGTACCATATGTCAAATTGTTTAAGCAGCAGCCCTTCTATTCCTTTCTTAGAGTGTTTGGCTATGCCTGTTTTCCACTATTGAGGCCTTACAATAAAAACAAATTCCAGTTTAGATCACAGGTGTGTGTTTTTCTGGACTACTCTACTGCTCATAAGGGATACAAATGCCTCTCAGTTGAAGGCAAAGTCTACATTTCCAAAGATGTATTATTCAATGAAAACAAATTTCCCTATCAAAATTTGTTTCCTTCCTCTGAAAAATCTGCACACCTTCCTACCTTAACCCTACCCTCCATACCCATCATTCAGCCCCAAACACAATCTCAGCCTATAAGCCAAACAGCACCTGAAAACCCAACCCACTCAGCCTGCATCCCATATAGATCTTGAAACTCACCCTCAAAATTCACCTGCAGCAGAATTACCTTCTGAGGACCAAATCAGACCTGTAGACTCATCAAGTGCTTACTCTCCAGCATCACTTGATAATTCTGTCTCTACCTCACCAAACAGCCACTCAACACTCACCCTATGCAAACCAGGTCTAAATCTGGTATTGTAAAGCCCAGAATCTACCCTCCTTATCACTCACCTTGAACCCAAAACCACCAAACAAGCCCTAGCTGATCCCACCTGGCTCTCTGCAATGCAGTCAAAGTTTGATGCCCTTCAGAGGAATAATACATGGTCTCTGGTTCCTGTTCCCCCCAACAGAGTTCCTATTGGCTGTAAATGGGTGTTCCGGATTAAGGAAAATCCTGATGGAACTGTCGACAAGTACAAAGCCGGGCTTGTAGCCAAGGGCTTTCACCAGCAGTCTGGGGTGGACTATACTGAGACATTTTCTTCTGTTATCAAGCCAATAACAGTGAGATTATTACTCACCATTGCTGTCACCAATGGGTGGTTACTGCAACAGCTTGATGTGAATAATGCCTTTCTAAATGGCATTCTGGAGGAAGAAGTGTACATGCAGCAACCTCCAAGTTTTGACCTTCAGATCAAAGGGCTGGTCTGCAAGCTACAGAAGGCTATCTATGGCCTAAAACAGGCGTCCAGAGCATGGTTTGACAGGTTAAAACATGCTCTGGTGCAGCTTGGTTTTCACTCTAGCAAATGTGATCCCTCTCTTTTTGTCTACAACAAGGATGGCTTAACAATTTACATGCTTGTATATGTCGATGACATAATTGTCACAGGGAATAATAACACTCTACTGAAGCAGCTAACTCAGCAGTTAAACTCAGTTTTCTCTCTAAAGGATCTGGATAGTCTAGACTATTTCTTGGGTATTGAGGTGAGGCCTCAACCCAATGGCTCTCTTCTACTTACTCAAGGAAAATATATTAGAGATCTCCTCACAAAAACTGACATGACAGAAGCTAAGCCTATCTCTACTCCAATGGTGAGTAGCTGCAAACTTACTAAGTTAGGCTCAACTCCCTTGTCTGATCCTACCTTGTACAGGTCAGTAGTAGCAGCTCTTTAATATGCTACTATTACTAGACCTGACATCAGCTTCTCTGTCAACAAGGTTTGTCAATTCATGTCCAGCCCTCTTGAAGATCATTGGGTTGCTGTCAAAAGGATCTAAGGTACTTAAAAGGCACTCTAACATGGGACATTCACATAAAGCCAGCCAGGACAGTTCCCTACACTATTACTGCATTTTGTGATGCAGATTGGGCCTCTGATCTTGATGACAGGAGGTCCACATCTGGTGCCTGTGTGTTTTTTGGTCCTAATGTTGTTTCTTGGTGGTCCAAAAAGCAAACTGTTGTGGCTAGGTCTAGTGCTGAAGCTCAATTAGGTTTCTGAAATTCTAAAAATGGATTGAACAACATCTTCAAGTAATGGCAGTCCCATTCTATAGTTTAGTGATTTACCATAACCCTTCAGAATAAACACCTCCAAATCATCTGTGCACTCCAGCAACTCAATCTATGCACACAGAAATTAGCATCTTAATAAACATGCAGCATATGTTAGCAGAAACATAATAAAATGCAGCCATAAGCTAACATGGATTTGAACAAAAGTGGAAAAACCACTAAATTTGAATGTTAAGATTAGATCACAGATTCCATCACATCATGACTACAGAAGTACCTTAGGGGGGCTGAAAAGACTACACGCTTGATTAGTTAAATCCAACAAGGATGTTTCCTGTCAAAATAACCACAAATTGGGCAATTTGAAAGAAAGAAAAGAAAAGTATCAATTTCAACAAACTCAGTTAAATGGTTATTTATGAACTCAGAAAAGTACACGGTGAAAACCAAAAGGAGCTGGGGATACAAAAATTGTAATAACCTGTTTACACAAAAACCAGAGAGATGATGTATCCTGCCTCGTAAAATTCAGCCCACGGCACCCAATCAATGCAGATGTAATCTCATTCAAGATAGGTTCCTTAAGTTTACTAACTGCAGGTTCCTGGCTTTTCCGATAAGCCTGCTCCCATAACTCAAGAAGTTATATAACCAAACAAAAAAAGGTACATAAAGTAAAGCACAAACACTACCACTGAAGATTGCAAATTGTCCAATTAACTATAAGTCCATGCTCAAATATTTAGCAAACGGTGATTATGTATGCTGCCTATCAATTACCTTTTTAGTCTTTTGAAAACACAAAACAACTTTCATATTCAACCAATGGTAGCCATTACATGAGGCAAAGTACCTTCCAGCATTAGGGGAACAAATTTAATGAAAGGAGCAGACATAGAAGCATGCTTAATGTCATCAATCATTATTCATTACATGGTAAAAAGGGTGACACATACAGCTTGGGTGATTTTATATAATGTATAACAAGCATATTTTCAAATAGACATCAAAACATACGAATTTGGCTAACTATAATCTCTATGATTAGATGAAATTTGTTAGGACACACTTGCAAGTGTTGCATTAAAAGTTCTTAGAAATCAATGATGACTACAAGTCTACAACATACCTTGTAATTATGACAACAATCATGAAATCTCAGCACAACGTCACTAGCACGGCTTTCACTTGTAACAGCAAAGGCTTGGTGATGCCCAGGTCCAAGACTTCCATTGCCACTGAAAAGCCCCATTCCAAATGCCACTGCACTAGCAGATGCTTGGGGGACCTATTTTCCACATAAGAGAGATGTGTGAGGTTAATAAGTTTGTTTGGTCCTAGTTTTGGATTTACGGCATGAATCTCATTTATATATATCTTTGAACATGTTGCATGTTCTCTTTGACAGGTTGCCTCAAATAACAATGATGTGCAATTGACAAATTTTATTGAAAGCGAGTTTTTGGGTGAATAGGTAAATGTGGCGTTGCAATTTAATGAATGATTTGCACATAATTATAGGCAAAACACTGCAAGGAACCTTTTTTTTTTTTGTTGATCTAAAACTCAGCTCTTCTTTTATATTTGGATAGGTGGAAGCCATTAAAAAATCTGAGTGAGTACATTGCTCAACTAAGAAGAGTTGGCAAAGGACATGGTAAGAAATTCTAATTCAGCTACATGCAAATGGGTGGAAATTTTATTAGCCAAAAAGAGGGAATCTAAACGCTGTTTTGTTTGATGGCATCCACTTTCAGGTGTGTGGCACTTTGATCAGATGCTGCTCCATGAGGAGGGAGTTGCTGCTTGATTAACATCTCGTTAGTGCATGCATCTAATTATTTGGATTAGTATTTTCAGATAGAGATTAAAAAAGTGGATGTGGAGTAATTTGGGCATTAATATCGTGTGTTTCTTTAGTAATATTGGAGTGGAGTAATATGGAATTGACGTATTGTTGGAGTAATATGGAATTGACACTCAAATTACAATATTATATTCCTTAATTATTTGCATAACTTAAACATCAAAATATAATTTTAAATTAATTTCAATTTCGTGTATCAATCGATTTTTAAAGTGAACTATTATATCTTACACTGTGCAAGTTAAGCAGCTTTTCATTCATTAGCTTCTCCAAAGACAGAGCAAGTTCCATTGCTGCAACAAGAAACAGACAAATTTTACAGGGAAAGTTCATTTAGACAAAGCAAACACCTTGAACAAATTGTCTTACATTACACCATCATCATGTGTATCTGTATGCAATGTTTTGCTAAGAATTAAGAAATAATGTACTTCCTAACAGTGCATATAAACAAGATGAATGCAATGTGCAATCAGAATTCAAGTGGATGATCGAGCTCCAGATTAGGGAACATCTAAGAATATATGGTACTAAAGAACAAGCAATTGGGATTCATATGATATGATACGATTGAGGATGCTGTGAAAAATCCTATTCATTTAAGCTGTGCTGTATATGTTTTCAAATTCTAAAAGTATAACTAGAACACACATATCTGATTAAAGTAAATGCATGACACAAGAATGCCTTAAATTAAAGAGAAAAGTTTGATGATAAATTATAAAACACAAACCATATAGAGCATCTCCCTTTTCCTCATGGTCAAACTCAGAAAGAGACATCACTATAGATTGCAACTTCACTTTTCCACCTCGTTTGTTCTATAAATTACATTAACACAAAAAATAAAAAATAAAACTTGAGTTGAGTATCACTTTGTAGAAGACAAGCTAGATTGAAAAAAATGAATTTCAAATAGACAGAGCTAGCATGCATATTCTATTGACCTGATATTCCATCAATTTCTCAGCATGCTCCCTTTCCTCCTCGCTGGATTCCTTAAAAAACCTGTAATCAATTATTAATTAACTCCTCACAAGAGAAAGTATAAATAACGAAATCATGATTACTTACTTGGCAAGACCCTTGAGCGCAACATTATCCCTATCAAAGTAGGCAAACAAGGCATAATAAACGTACAAAACGTTGTACTCCACACTGCAAAAAAAAAAAAAAAAAGGAATTAAGGCCCATGAAACAAATAAAAACCCTTTAGAAGTAAGAAGAGAAAAAGGGGGGAACCCACTTGATCTGTTCGTTGATAATAGCATTGCAGTCATCAGTGTACTTTTGGTGAGCGAGGGAAGCTTGTGGGACAGTGGGAACAAGGTCAAGCCCTTCTTGACCTCTTCAAAGGGTTCAAAAACAACGCCAGTTAAGAGATAGTTATTGGAGTCCTTGGTAGCGCATGGAACCAGGCTGGTTTTGCCCTGAGACGACTGAGAGTAGTGAACAGTGGAACAAGAGTTGAGGAGAGAGAAAGAGGAAGCTATTCTGAGAAGCATGGTTGGTTGCATAGACACACAACACAACACAACATGAGGAGTTAAAATGAATGAAGATGTCTGGTTCGACTTGGTTGAGTAATTGGGTTGTTTGTGTGGTGAAGATGTAAGCATAGAGATGCACGCAGGTAGATATAGACGTTGGAGTGAGTGCGTGGCATGCTCGTGCTCTAGCTCAGGATTCGTTCAACTGGAAATATCTACACTCTTCACATCATTGATAGACATGACAGTTGGTGAAGAAAATAGCTGGAAAAAGAAAAATATAAGAAAATCTTTCTTTATTAATCTTTCAACTGGTAAATTAATTCACAGAAAAAAGTGAGAATGATAGGATGCCTGCAAGAAAAACTAACATGATAATAGTAAATAAAAAGGAAGCCACGATCAGATAATATACCACACTAATGGAATATTATCGACAACAATACCATTTGATAATATTTTGAAGTTTCTACAAGGTACATGAGAAGGAAAAGCCAACAGATTCAATCACATTCCTTTCTGATTCAAGAGTCCACATTCAACATTTCCTAGATTTTCAACAATTGTCAGTGATTTTCAATTTCTAAGTTAACAAATTGAAAAATATATACTGCACAAGGGCATAAAAGAACTATGCTAGGATGTAGGAAACCTATATCATACAATAACAAAAAATATGCAAGGAAGCAATAATTATAAAAGATATCCCAAAATAAAGTACTTACATAATCACAGGCCCCTAATCTCTCCAGAGATTGTGGTCCCTGTAAGCAGAAGATGGATAATGAAACTTTCCAATCAGTATCAGGTTCACAATTTCTGGTTTAATCAATTAAAAACATTAAAAAAAGAATAAAAACCTACTTGCATACCATTTAAATTGCAAAGAATGGACACAGCTAGCGAACAGTTGAACTTAGGGTCACTGCTTGACATTTTAACAATGACACCAGTGTGGGGATTTTTCTTATCTGCCATTGGAATAGCATTACAATCATATATTTATTCTAGTTAAGTTCATACTTAGAAGCATTATTCAAAATCACTTAAATCAAATAGTGCATAACATAAGAAACAGGAGGAGCATAAATGAAGTGCCAAAAACTAGCAAAAAAAACCATGGTTTAAAGCAAATAAGAAAACAGAAACAGATAGGGAAATTGGGCTTACCAATGATATCAACATCTATTTTTTGGCCACGTCCTATGGCTGAGCATACATGATAACCTGCATTTATCACTCTGTTAGAGGATGAAGATTACACCATCCTACTTAAATTTTCACTGAGTCTGAGATATAACACAATAATTGACTTCAATTGGATATAGTTTACGTATCAAAAACTTTAAATGGTTGAGCAATGTAGAGAGTAGAGACAACTCCAAAACTAATTCTCTTCACCTACAAATGGGGCTTAAATTGTGTGATGCGGTGGCAAAATCTATATTTTATGGTGAAAGAGAAATAGCAACAGAGACTAGAAGAAAAAATGACTTGAATTGCATTTCTACTTAATGATCTCAAAAAAATGTTTCTGGAGAAGCAATTCTGCAATTAGAGAAATTCATACCGATTTCAAACAACACTTAATCATATAATTCCATTCATGATGAGAAACTGCCTATGCTACAAGGTACAAAATCTAAATGAAACAGCAGAACTGTTCAGTTTTGTCAGCACTACCACAAGCATAAAGCAGTAGACACTAGATTATGTACAGAAACAAGTAAATTGGAGAAAATGTAAGTGTCAGCAATTCTACCTCCAACATTGTTGGCCACAAGTGCATTGCACTCCGTCCCACAACGGTTTGGCCCTCCACAATCCTAACACATACAATAAGACAATCAAATCAGCAGAAAATTTTGTAAAATCATGGGATTATAAATAATTAAATTAAATATATTACATTATTTAAAGATGTTCCATGGACCATGCAATAATTTACTCAATGCAAATTGCAGAAGGACCTTCAAACAGCCTTAAAATTCTATCCAATGCCTATCCATGCTGCTATTTATAATTGATATGATCTACCTTTTCATCTCAACCATTCGAAGTAGCATCACTTTTATGTGAACAGCGGGCACTAGGCACTAGGCTAGACTGACTAATTGCTAATTGTTTTAAATCTAAATATGGTTTCCACTTTCTAATCAGCTTCATCTTTCTGAACATTTATAATATATTATTAGATTAGATTGTGATTCCAAATCATGCTTGATTGTAAGATAACTAATCTAAGAACTCATTCTTCCTTACTCATTAAAAAAGTGCAACTTCACTGCTATCAGTTGTTGAGCTTCTTGATTTAAGTATATATCCATGTGAGAGGAAGTATGGATGCATTAAGGCCTCCTATGTACGTTTGGGTTTATTTCCTATAGGCTCAGATCTCTGAAATGATTTTTACTCTACAATTTTCTAATTAAAAAGGACGGATAGATACAAAGGAAAATTACTAGATGAAAAAAATCTTGTACTGAAAAGAAAACAGGAAACAGAATATTTTATCAACTTCTGTGATTTCATCAACTACTCCTTTATAAAACTATAAATTTTATCCAAAAGCATAATTAATTATCAAGTATGATTATAATTCATAAATCACTTGTAATCATGATTACTATGTCACTCAATCAACATAGAGAAAAAATAGCTTCACAAAAAAGTGACAAATTTACCCAGCAGTCAGCACATATTGGAGGGTCATGATTGAAAATCAATCCATTGCAAAGCTGCTCAAACAACCAATGCACAAAATTCAATTATAGATCAACGTGGCGCAAACTTCAAGCTACATAAAAACTATTGTTGCCTATAAATGTATATGTTGAGTTTTGGCCTTGCATAGTTCCATATTACATATATAACAAATAGCAAACACTAATTCAGTCATTGGAGGACCAAAATGAAGCATGTTTCTTTACAAGTAACCCCCTAAATTAATCCTCAAATTATACAGGTTTCACATTTTAGTCCCTAAGATTTCAAAAACCTTTTGTTAGTCCTGCAAAAACTCATTCATTATATCCTATTCCACCATAATTTTCACTGTCGTTTTACACCAAAAAGACTAAAGTAAATGATGTTTTGTAAAGTCACGAAATAATGACGTAAAACTTTCAGTTCAGGGACTAAAATGGTAGGCACATTCAATCTCAAAGAGTAATTTGGAAACTTTTACTAGGTTCTTCATAGAGTTGGAGTGCCAAAACCCAAATGAAGAAAAATAAAAAAGAAGATTATGTTCTGTATTAATGAGTTATGCCGATGACCATAGACAGCTAAAAGATATTACTAATGGATGGAAACACTACTAGCCAGAAACCAAAGAAGTAACCTGATGTAGCCAACCTGAAATCAAAGTGTGGTATCGTTTACTGCCACTTTGTAAAATCTACAAGCACCGAAATAAAAATGAAAAAGAAATCTTCAGTCAGAACTGTATAACTGCCAAATTGTGAGTATAGTAAGAACCAATGATACCACCACGGTGGGATCTAGGTAGTTTAAATGAGGTCTCAAACAAGTTCAAATTCAAACCTTATTGTTATCATTGCCAAATTACAATAACAAACCAGAGAATCCAGATACTATTTGTTAAAATCCTAACTTGAAAAACTAAATCCTCCAAACAAATGAATTCCAAAACTTACCTTGGAAACGCTGAGCACGCTTTCATCATAACATTAATGAACTAATCCCGGAAATTATTCTAAACATGAATCAAGGAAGAATGATATATGATGAAAATTAAGAAATATATATCTCCTAACAAAGAAAACAAAATCAAAACGAACAACAAGAAGAAAAGACGGAACAGCGTTAAATCAGCGGCAGAGAGAGAGAGAGAGAGGGCAGATCAGGAAGAGAGAGAGAGAGAGAGAGAGAGAGAGCGCACCCGTCTTCGCTGAGAATGCCGTGAGGGAAGTTGCGATGGGAGAAGAGAGGGTGTAATTGTAGAGTTTGTTTCCGTCGAGAAAAGAGAATCGGCAAGGTGCAGTGGCTGTGGCAGAGGTCAGGTGTAGAATAAGAAGAAGCGTGATGATGATGATGATGCGTTCAGTCACCATTGTTGGAAGTGTGAAAACGCACGCCTATTTATTTCATTCCATGGAGCTTCGTTTTGAGCTGAGAAGAGGAAGAAGAGAGGTGGAATCGTGAGATATGAGGTGCAGGAAGGAAACATTTCACTGGGGACCACTCTTGCCAATGCACCACCTCACTAATTTCGTACATTTACCCACTTACTATTTTTTTTTTTTTTTCTAGTGGCATGTACGGTTATTTCTTTAGTCATTATTAGGTATAATTTATATGATAAATCAATATATAAATATAAATTTATAAAATAATTATTTTGAAATTTTAAATATAATATATATATATATATGCTAAATAAATATAAAAATATGAATATAAATAATCAATTTGATCACTTTGTATTTAAATAAAAAATAATAATAATTTTTTTAATTAAAATGCTTTCTATTTATTATTTTTTAATTTAAATGAATACCAATAAAAGGTAATTAATTAAATAGATACAAATCAAAATTTAATTTAAATGAAAACCAATAAAATTTAATTAATTAAATAAATATCAAATTTTAAAAATGTAAATTTAATTTTATAATAAATGGTTACCAACTGCAAATTAAAAATAAATTTTTTAGAATTGTTTAATTTAAAGAATTTTAATTTTCTCTATTTTTAAAAGCAAATAAAAAATATTTTTAACAACATGTACAAAAATATTAAATATTTTTAAACAACTAAAGTCAGTAAATAGTAATTTAATTAATTTTAACTATTTTTAATTTCAATACCCCTTGAAAATAAATATTTTTAAAATTATTGAATTGGTTTAATGCCCCTTTTAATTCCCAAGTTTTATTTACTTTCCCAGTTTTGGTTCTCAAGTTTTAAAAAAATCAATTTAGCTCTCAAGTTATTTAAAATGCTCAAATTTAATCCCTAGTCATCAATAATTTTACATTATCTTTATGAAATATTGAGATTCAATTGACTATCATAAATTAAATTGGAGCATTCTAAATAACTTGAGAACCAAAATGGATAATTTATTAAAACTTGAGACTAAAAGGATATTAAGCCTACTTAATTTGAAATTACTAATTTATGTTCCACTATTCTTAATTTCAAGAAAGTATTTTTAATATTTTTAAAATATTAAAAAATAATTTATATTATTTTAATACAATTAAAAACAATAATTTGAATATAATTATTTAATCCTAACTATTCTCAATTTCAAGAAACATGAATGTTTGAATTTTAAAAAAACATTTAAGATAATTATAAATAATTTAAATAAATAAATTTCAAATTATCAATTTCACTTGTAATATTTATAATTTGAATAAAATATTTATAAATTTAAAATAATTAAAATTAGTAAATTTAATTTAATTATTTAATCTATGTTTATATTACTCAACTTCAAGAAGTATTTATAGCATTCCTAAAAAAAGAATTGGAAAAGTATTTATAAAAGTTTCAAATATTTAAAAGTTAATAAATATGAATCACTAATTTAATTGTGCATATTTTTTTTATATAAAAAAGTTAGATCGTGATCTTGATCGGATCCCAAAATCCATAATAAATAATAAAAAATACTTTTCTTATTAAAAAATAAAGAATACAAATTATAAAATAAATTAAAATATTATGATAAATAAATAAAAAATAGGTTTTCAAATTATCTAGTTTTATCATTTATTTAAAAATCATTAATTTATTTTATTAACATAATCAAAACCACGCCAATGTACTTAGTGCAAATCATAAATATTATAGTGTGTATAAAAAAAAGTATGTTTACACATATATAAATTGTTACAAAAATGTTGACAAATATAACCAATATTTAGATATATGAAAAAAATGTATGGTTCTAATATTTAGATATTTACCCTAAGCACATCAATAGTTTAAAAAGAGAAATTATATCACTCATTCTTTATACCATTATAAAAACCTTTAAATATTCATATTAATTTCTTATATTTTTTTATGTTCAATAAATAGAGCATTCAAAAAAATATTGAATTCATAAAAAGATATTCATCATTATGTGTTATATATTTATATATTTTATCTGGTAAGTTAACTTTAAATTCTCTTCATTCTTTTAAAAAAATATACATAACTATTTTTTTTTTATTTTTAAATATTTACTATATTTGTAAAATAAAACACTCAATATATTATTTAAGTAAGAAAAAAAGACAACCATGCAAAAATTAATTTAAACTAAACTATTATATTAAAAACTATAATTTCACCAAAATAATTTAGATATTAATGTGATTTTTATAAAAAAATTTCATCCCATGAATTAAGTGTAATTTTATTATATTTAATATTTGACTTTATAAATAAGAGTTTAAATATGATGCCATGACAATGTAAAATAGTTTTACATTGTTAGCCAATCACACCCTTTCATTTTTAATAATTTTTTTTACTTTTATAAAATTGTTTTAAAAGTCATATAAATGAAGGATTGTGATTGTTGATGTGTTGCATTTCATACTACATTTGCATTACATTTCATTTAGTTTTGTTAATACATTTTCACATTTAGGATTTAGTTTAAAATAATTTTCCTTTCTTTTTTATATTTTTTTTGGATTTGGTTGCACTTTGGGTGTTATTGTGTTTCAGGTACGAATTTGAGAGTTCAAGGGTACTTTTCATGGTCTAAATTACACTTTTTGGAACTTGCATTTATCCTTTAGAGAATCACAATCGTGAGGCAAAGTTCAAGCCTATGTTGTGGTGCAAAAATTCTAAGTGATGTGCTCGAGACAGCAGCAATCACGGTCATGATCCATATCTCATGACCGTGACCAACGCCAGAAGATTTATTTTGGGCGAGACAGCACGAGTCACGGCTGTGAGATACTAATCACACCCGTGACGCGTGACAGATTCAGATTTTTAATGTTTCCTTATGATTTTTTATTTGTAATTGGGCCTAAACCTTTTAGCCCATTATCTTTAAATACCCTTTTGAACTTTAGAATTGGGTTCCATATTAATTACATTGGACGGCTACAAGAGAGCAAGAGCTCTAATCATCTTCTTCTCTTTCGGTTGGTCATCTTCTTCTTCTTTAATTTCTATTTTGGATTTCATGACTACCTGCGAGTAGTCTCTTTTATTTCTGGGATTGGACATAGCCCTATGAACTTTGAATGAATTTATTTCTTTAATCCTTGTGTTGTTCTTGTTCTCTTTTGATCTCTTCCTATTGCTTTTCATGAGTTAAATGAATTGGCCAACGTTTAACGTATTCATAGGAGTTTTGGAATGTATTGAGAGGTGAACCTTTAATTTCTGAACCATAGGAAGCAACTTAGGTGTAACACCACGAGAGTAGATTGAACCTTAAGAGAGGATCAAACAAATTTACATAGAACATAATGGGCTAATTGAACATAGCCACCACAACAGTAGGGGTCAATTTAATTAGATACCTCTTTATTTTTCGAAAGGGACGAAGAGCACCTTAGGTTTATTTGCCTTCCATAGAAACTTGCAAGAACACTTGGGTAATTGATTTATTTCTGTTCATCGTCATAAAGTGAACCACAATCGTGGAAATTATTATAAATTGTTTTTAATCCTATTTTAATTACTTTCCTTTATTAATTTAAATTTCAAATATTTGGTTTCCTAAATTGAATTCATATTTTCAATCTGATTCCTACTGTTTTAATTTTGTTTAATTAGCAATAATTACTTTGCCAAACACACGATCCCCAAGGAGAGAACGATTTACTACTTTTATTACTTGATGACACCGTACACTTGCGATTTTTGTTCTATCAAGTTTTTGGCGTCGTTGTTGGGGACTGTGCCTCTTGGCTCGGTAATAGTTGCTGTTTTATTTAAAATTAATTCAATTTTATATTTTTTTTATTTCCTTTTCAGACTTCACGTTTTTCTCTATTTTGTAGGTGTTATCTTGTGTATGCCGAGATCCCTTCCTCTTAGAGAACCCATAGAAGGTGACCCTGAAATTGAGAAAATATTCTGGAGAAGGAGAAAAGCCAAGAAGCAAAAGGTTGTCATTACTGAAACTTTAAAATTAGTAATGGTTGAAGAAGAGGTGAATGCGAATGCAAATAGGCCTCTAAGGGAATATGCTGCCCCAGTAATCTAGGGATTGCCTGGAGGGATTGCTCGTCTAGATATTGGAAATGCAAATTTCCAATTACCTCCTGCCCTCCTACACATGCTTAAGCAAAGTCAATTCCATGGGTTATCTGCTGAAGACCCAGCTGACCACTTGGAGGGGTTCCTAGAGATATGTGAGACCCAAAATTTTCAAGGGATCACATAAGATGCTTTGCGATTACACCTTTTCCCCATTACTCTAGCCGGAAAAGCAAGGGCGTGGATGAGGAATATTCCTAGAAATTCTGTCACTACATGGGAGCTTTACGAAAAAGCATTTCTGGAAAGTACTATCCACCTTCAAAGACGGACGAGATGCGTAGGCAAATAACAAACTTTTGCCAAGGCGAAACTGAATCATTTGCTGACTCTTAGGAAAGATTTGTGGACTTACTTTCTGCTTGCCCTCACCATGGGCTTGATAGACCCTTAACAATCCATCTCTTCCATAATGGATTAAATTATCCAAGCAAAATGTTGTTGCACTCTGCAGTTGGCGGATCATTCATGGATAAGCCGCTTGATGATGTAGTAGCTATCATTGAAGCGGTAGCTGAAAACTAACGCCAATGGGTTGGTGAAAAGGGTGGCACTTCATGCAAAGTTGCTCCAAGTAAGTATGAGGTAAACAATGTTCTTAATAAAAAAAAATTGATAAAATAGAAAAAGGAAATGTCAATGCAATAGGTGCTACTAACTTGTTTTGTGAAGTTTATGGTGTACAAGGGGCACTCAACCATTGACTGTCAAGCGGGTATGCCTGATGGCCAAGAGGAGAATGTAGAAAACATTGCTGCCACTCATAACTTCTATGACTACCCGAGGAAGGAAAAGTTTGACCCTTAATCAAACACCTACAATTCAAGGTGGAGAAGTCACCCAAACTTCTCTTACCGGAGCAATCAAGGACTTGGAGGACAAGGGAGCAGTAGACAGCAAAACTTTCAGCAACCCCCAAATTTCAACAAGGGTACCAACAATCAAGGTCTCCAGCAACAAGACCAATAACAACCACCACTGTCTAGGCTTGAAAGCTTGATGACTGATGTAGTCGCTAGCCAAAAGCAATTCATGTCTTGCCAACAGTAGACAAATGAGACAATGGGTAACTCTATTAAGGAGTTGATTGCAAGGATGGATGACTAGTTGTTCACAACAGGATGCTGGAAGGGAAACTTAATCAAATTACTCAATACCTACCCAATCTCGACTGTCCCTAAGGTAAGTTCCTAGGTAAGATTGAGACAAATCCCGCTAAGCATGTAAATGCAATAGTGACTAGGAGAGGTACTATTGTTGGTGGAGGTAAGTCTAACAACCCCAAAAAGGTTATGGAAGAAGTTCAACAGGAGATATAACCTATAATTGAATTAGAAAAAGAAAATATTTCTGAAAAAAGGTTGCAACTCCTTTTGTCTCCTACAAGCTTTACCAAACACCTATCCCTTTTCCTCAAAGGTTAGCAAGATCAAAGTTGGATAAGCAATTTGAAATTTTTTTAGAAATGGTTAAACAACTTTATGTTAACATTCCTTTCATAAAAGTTGTTCAACAAATGCCAACCTACGCAAAATTTTTGAAAGATATCCTTGCTAACCGGAGAAGAGTGGATGAGAGAGAGATTATGACCTTGGTCCATAAAAAGTTTCCCACTAAACTAAAGGACCTAGGTAGTTTCTCAATTCCTTGCTTGATAGGAAATATTAAGTTTGATAAGGCATTATGTGATCTTGGGGCAAGTGTAAGCTTGATGCCCCTTTTTGTTTGTAAAAGATTAGACATAGGTGAGTTGAAACCCACGGGAATGTCTATTTAGTTAGCAGATAGGTCAGTTAAGCATCCTGTGGGTGTTTTAGAGGAGGTGCCTGTACAAATAGGCAAGTTCTCCATTCCTAGTGATTTTGTTGTACTTGAGATGGAGGAGGATTCCCAAATACCCATTATCTTGGGTAGGCCATTCTTGGCCACTGTTGGGGTCATGGTTGATGTGAAACATGGAAAATTATGCTTATCCGTTGAAGGTGAGATTATTGAATTTAATGTTGCTAAAGTTGTTAAGCAACCATGTTTTGAAGATTTTTGTTGCAGGGTTGATGTAATAAGCAAGAGCTTGGACGTAAAGAATGTTGAGGCTTGTCTTATAGACCCTCTTGAGGCTTAGTTGATTGGAGAAGATTCCCTAGCTCTTGGGAAAGATAAGGAGGAATATGCAAATATGATTGAATTTGCTCCCATACTTCAATCTCATAAGGCAATGATAGAGAAAATCGAGACAAATCCAAAAGACTGGGATAAAGAGAGTGCTCCAAAGGTAGAATTAAAATCTCTTCCTTTCGCTTTGAGGTATGAATTTCTTGGTCCTGATTCAACTTATCCAGTCATTGTTAATGCTAGCTTGAATGAAGCAGAAATCGAGAAATTGCTTAGTGAGCTCCGCAAGTATCGTAAGGTTATTGGGTATACTATTGGGGATATTAAGGGGATTGACCCTTCCTTTTGTATGCATGGAATCCTCATGGAGGAGGGGCATAAGCCACATGTTGACCGTTAATGGAGGTTAAACCCCAATATGAAGGAAGAGGTCAAGAAAGAGGTTTTAAAACTATTAGATGCCCAAGTTATATACCCCATATCTAATAGTCCTTGGGTGAGTCCTGTGCACGTTGTCCCTAAAAAAGGTGGGATAACTGTGGTGAAAAATGAAAAGAATGAGTTAATCCCCACACAGACTGTCACTGGATGGCATATGTGTGTGGATTATAGGAGGTTAAATAATGCCACTAGAAAAGATCATTTCCCTCTCCCTTTCATTGATCAGATACTTGAGAGGTTGGCTGGGTATTCTTATTTTTGTTATTTGGATGGGTACTCGGGATTTCACCAAATCCCTATTCACCCTCATGACCAAGCTAAAACCACCTTTACTTGTCCTTATGGCACTTTTGCCTATAGAAGGATGCCTTTTGGGTTATGTAATGCCCCAACCACTTTCCAAAGGTGCATGACTACCATTTTTAGTGATTTAATTGAGAATATTATGGAGGGTTTTTATGGATGATTTTTCTGTTTATGGAATTGACTTTGATGATTGCCTATTACACCTCTCTAAAGTTTTGCAGAGATGTGCAGAAGTGAACTTGGTGTTGAACTGGAAGAAATGTCATTTCATGGTGAAAGAAGGCATTGTACTTGGACACATGGTGTCCGAAAGAGGAATTGAGGTGGATAGGGCTAAGATAGCTGTTATTGAAAACTTACCTCCACTTGTGAATGTGAAGGCTGTTAGAAGCTTCTTGGGACATGCTGGATTCTATTGACAATTTATTAGAGATTTCTCTAAAATCTCTAAGCCACTGTCTAACTTGACGGTGAAGGATGTGCCATTTACCTTTGATTCTTCTTGTTTGAATGCTTTTTGCAGGTTGAAAGAGGCTCTTATTTCAGCTCCCATTTTACAAACTCCTGATTGGAATCTTCCATTTGAGATAATGTGTGATGCAAGTGATTTTGCCATTGGCACTGTGCTGGGACAAAGGAGGGAAAATAAAGTTCATGCCATCTATTATGCCAACAAAACCCTTGATGATGCCCAAACAAATTATGCGACTATTGAGAAAGAGTTGCTTGTAGTGGTTTATGCCTTTGAGAAGTTCAGATCCTACCTAGTGGGGTCAAAAGTTACTATGTACACCAATCATTCAGCCCTGAAGCACCTCATCAATAAGAAGGATGCAAAGCCACAACTCCTAAGATGGATCCTCCTTCTTTAAGAATTTAACCTCAGATTCTTGACAGAAAAGGGGCAAACAATCCTGTGGCCAACCACCTCTCTAGAATTAAGTCTCCTATGGAGAAGAAGGATGACATTCCAATTGATGACACCTTTCCTGATGAGCAATTACTAGCAGTGTCCATGAAGACTCCCCCATGGTATGTTGATTTTGTTAATTATCTTGCTAGTGGAGCTCTCCTTCCTAAGTTAAATTACCAATAAAAGAAAAAGTTATTCTCTGATCTTAAGAATTTCATTTGGGATGAACCGTACTTGTATAAGAGAGGCCATGATGGGATTTATAGAAGATACGTAGCTGAAGAGGAAGTTCATGATATCTTACATTCTTGTCATTCTTCCGCTTATGGTGGACATGCTAGCACTTCCAAGACAATTGCTAAAATATTACAGGCCGGGTTCTATTGGCCAAACTTGTTTAAAGATGCCTGGAAATTTGTATCTTGTTGTGACCAATGCCAAAGGACGGGAAATATTTCCAGGAAGCATGAAATGCCCCTCAATGGAATTCTAGAGGTTGAAATTTTCAAGTCTGGGGAATTGACTACATGGGACCTTTCCCACCTTCATATGGCTACAAATACATATTGGTGGCGGTTGACTGTGTGTCAAAGTGGGTGGACGCTATTCCAGCTCAAACTTGTGATGCAAAAACCGTTATCAAATTGTTCAAGTAAATCATCTTCCCAATATTTGGAGTTCATAAAAGTGTGATAAGCGATGGCGGCTCCCATTTCATAGAAATACAATTAGAAGTACTATTAAAAAAAATATGGGGTTACTCATAAGGTAGCCACACCATATCATCCCCAAACAAGTGGGCAAGTTGAGGTTTCTAACAGAGAAATCAAGGCTATCCTTGAGAAGACAGTCTCTAGATCAAGAAAAGATTGGTCACTTAAACTTTGTGATGCACTTTGGGCTTACCACACGGCATTCAAAATGCCTATTGGGATGTCTCCATTCCAGTTAATTTATGGTAAGTCTTGTCATCTTCCTATGGAATTAGAGCATAAAGCCCTTTGGGCAGTGAAGTTCTTAAATTATGATTTGAAAGCAGCCTGGGGACAAGAGGAAATTCGACTTGAATGAATTGGATAAGGTTCGCCTTGATTCATATGAGAATGCTAAGATTTACAAAGAAAGAACACAGAGATGGCATGACCAACATATTCATCAAAGAGAGTTTAAGAAGGGAGACCTTGTCCTTCTTTATAATTCCCAGCTTAAGCTTTTTCCTGGAAAACTTAAATCAAGACGGTTTGGACCTTTTGAGGTCCAGAAGGTGTTCCCCTTTAGAGTTGTTGAAATTGGAAACCAAGAAAATGGTTTTTTCAGAGTTAATAGCTAAAGACTGAAACTTTACCACACTGGAGAATATATTGAGAAGACAATGTCAATTGCCCTTCTTGATTCGACTTCTCATGGGTAATTATGTCATGCGTTGAGCTCAAGACTTTAAACAAGAGCTTCTTGGGAGGCAACCCAATCCTTTCTTTCCCACTTTTACCATTATTTTTCTTTCTTTCTTTTCTTTCTCTTGCAATATAATCTTTACATTTTTTGGTATACTTAATAGTTTTTGCAGTATATTTGAAGCTATTTGAAGTGTCAACCATCATTGATCACGCTCATGAATCGGGACTCATGCCCATGACCTTTTATGAATTTGAAAAAGATGAAATATTTCTTTCAAGGAGCTTCTCACAAGCGTGAATGGTGCGATCACGGCTGTGATCTTTGCTGACCTCGCAAGGTTGTTGTATTTTTATTTCTTAAAAAAAAAAATTGCTAGAGCTGATGTGGCGAATAGTATTATGGGTGTACAAATAGAAAATGCTTGAAGCTGAGGTGAGGGTGCGAATAATATTAAGGGTGTAAAAAAAAAATAGGGGAAATAATTTAAAAAAAAAAAAAAACCCTAGTTACTGCACAGCTTCTCTTCTTCTCCACCAAAGCTTCCCAAATGCAACTTCTCTTCTTCACCACCGCGCCGCATTGCCTGATCACGCGTTGTTATGTGCGCCGCAACGCACAAGCCACACTCATCCGCACCGTTTCTCTGTCATCCCTATGCTATTCATTCTTTTCCCATCTTCTTCAAAGCTAAATGCATCAATGACAAAGAAAAGGGAAAACGATGATCTGAATTCTTTTGCATTCCATAACACTAGAGCAAAGACAAAGGGAAAAGAAACACGTACAAGTCAACAAGAAGTCCCTAAGCTTAAATTTTCTGACCCTAAGCACTAAGAAAGATACACAATCTTAGAGCAGCACCCCATGCTACCCACTAGTAAAATAAATGCTCTAGTTTATCCTCGACTTGTATTGGAATTTCTTAGTTCTCTGTATCACAAAGTGCTGTATGGAAAAAGGGCGGAAGAGGGCTACATTTCTTTTAGGATGTTTAATGAAGACCATTCCATGAACTTGATGGAATTCAACAGTATTTATGGATTCCTTGCTGACGATAGAAAGAGACACCCGAAATGTTTTGAACCTGATTATTTCTGGCATGCGATTGCTCCTTTCAAAGATCCTTGGGTCTCATCAAAATCCAATTCCACTTCCTTCCAACACCCTGCCATCCAAATCATGCATTGCTTCCTCACATCCACTGTGTTTTGCCATGGGGAATCAGATAGCAAAGTTGGCTTGGGGGACCTTTTGTTTCTTTGGGCAATGGTGATGTCTCACGAAGTGCAGCTGAATTCTGGCTCTTATCTTGTCTAGAAATTCCAAATGATAGCAAACCGACCGTTTGGAATTATAGCAATTAGTGGACTCATTACTCCAATTGCTAAATATCTTGGGTACAATTCCCTTTTGTCATAGTTGGAGTGTATAGTACAAAAGCGTACCATTGACTTGGACAACCTCCATTCTATGCACTACATTGTATTTATAAAAGGCTCTCATTACTTTATGGCCTCCCTCGAAAGTGCCCATCATTTATTGCTTGCACCACAATATTCCATTAAGAATACTGGCATTTTGAAATTCCCTACAGATATTCCTCATGTAGATGTTCAAGATCATGATGGCCTGGATGATCCCCAGTATGTCTTTCTTTCTCTTCCCCTTCCGGTTGACCCCACAAGTGTTGATAACACCCAAATTTTGGCTGCCATTCAATCACTGGACAACCGCCTTAGGTCAATGGAATCACGCCAACGACAACTATATGATTGGCATCGATGCAAGTATCTAGAGGAATTCCCTCCATCACCTTCTCCATCAAAGTAATAGTTTCATCATCAATCTCTTGCTTTTAGACTACATTGGGGACAATGTAAGTTTTAAATTTAGGGTTGCTTGATTTGTTTTCTTTTTTTTTATTATTATTTGCATTTTAGGATTTGAATTTTAGGAATTAATTTTTTTTTGGTTTAGCATTTGCATATTGAATCAACATCCCTGAAACGTTATTTTGAATGCTTGTGTAGCTATTACATCATTTGGATGATTTCATTGAACTTGGTGCCCTTGTTTACTATGTCTATGTAGAAACAAAGCATGAGAACTCTATTGGCAAGTTGAGAATTAGCATGAATTTCCTATTTGAATGCTTACACTTAATTATGTCTAAATTGTGAGGTTAAACACTGAATATCTTTCATGACTTGAGTGTACAATTATCTCTTTGTTGCTTTCCACTAGAACCTGACTTGGAACCATGTTGAACTGTGATTTTTGGATTGCAAATAAACAAGAATGATCAAGGCACCTAGGCACTTTCCTTTCTAACCCTTGATGTTTTGAATAAATTGTCCATTAGTTGACCCCTTGAGCCATACAGTTTTGAATTCTTTGTTACCTTGTGTTTTTAATGCTTATTCAACTATCTTGGTGTTCTATGTTTGAATTGGGCAATTAAAACAGCAAATCATTGGAAGATAGGAAATTCCTAAATCCTAATTACTCTAGGCCTGTTGTGAAAAGAATGAATGCTACACAAAAAAAAAATCTCTCTTGTCTAAAAAAAAAAAAAGAGTTGTAATGAGTGAAAAGGAGATGAGAGAAAGAAAAAAAGGAAAAAGAGAAAAGAAAAATACTGAAATTGACAAAAAGGTTAAATGAACTCAGCAGGCCTCAGTTGAAATTACACAATACATCCATGATGCTTGTGCTGGTTGCCTAATTCATGCTTATAGGGCATTGAGATAATGATATTTCTAGCCCTTTGTGTTTCCTTTTTCTTGATTTCCCCACCTTGTTGTCTAACCCTCAACCTCATTACAACCTTTGAAAGACCTTGTGACTTGTTGATGCATCTGGAAAAATCAGTAGAAATTTGGTTGCTTATCAAGCTTATGGTAGGTTACCTCAATTGAGAAATTTGAGTGTGAAACTTCTTTCAATACTAAACACCTTGAATGAGGAGAGTTGAGTGAGTTATTCCTTCAGTGTGAGCATTGATTCAAGAATGGTATGCTCTAATTGGACTTGTTTGAGTTTCTCTTTGTTTGATTGATTTCTACTATGGAGTTTTTACAATTTCCTTGGGTCCGTGTTTCATTGATTCATTTGATGTTTGATGATGCACGATGTGCTCGAGACAACAGCAATCACGGTCGTGATCCATATTTCACGACCATGACCAGCGCCAGAAGATTTATTTTGGGTGAGACAGCATGAGTCATAGCCGTGAGATACTAATCACGCCCGTGACACGCGTCAGATTCAGATTTTTAGTGTCTTATGATTTTTTATTTGTAATTGGGCCTGAACCTTTTAGCCCATTGTCTTTAAATACCCTTCTGAACTTTAGAATAAGGTTCCGCATTAATTACATTGGACGGCTACAAAGAGAGCAAGAGTTTTAATCATCTTCTTCTCTTTCGGTTGGTCATCTTCTTCTTAATTTCTATTTTGGATTTCATGACTACCTGCGAGTAGTCTCTTTTATTTCTGGGATTGGACATAGACCTATGAACTTTGAATGAATTTATTTCTTTAATCCTTGTGTTGTTCTTGTTCTCTTTTGATTTCTTCCTATTGCTTTTCATGAGTTAAATGAATTGGCCAGCGTTTAACGTATTCATAGGAGTTTTGGGATGTACTGAGAGGTGAACCTTTAATTTCTGAACCATAGGAAACAACTTAGGTGTAAAACCACGAGAGTAGATTGAACCTTAAGAGGATCAAACAAATTTACATAGAACATAATGGGTCTAATTGAACATAGCCACCACGACAGTAGGGGTCAATTTAATTAGATACCTCTTTATATCTCAAAAGGGAACGAAAAGCGCCTTAGGTTTATTCGCCTTCCATAGAAACTTGCTAGAACACTTGGGCAATTGATTTATTTCTATTCATCGTCATAGAGTGAACCCCAATCGTGGAAATTATTATAAATTGATTTTAATCCTATTTTAATTACTTTCCTTTATTAATTTAAATTTCAAATATTTGGTTTCCTAAATTGAATTCATATTTTCAATCTGATTCCTACTGTTTTAATTCTGTTTAATTAGCAATAATTACTTTGCCAAACACACAGTCCCCAAGGAGAGAACGATTTACTACTTTTATTACTTGATGACACCGTACACTTGCGGTTTTTGTTCTATCAATTGTCTGACAATGTAAGTGCATCACCTTTAAACTCTATAAATAATTAATTGTTAAATTAATCTTCTAGGAAAAAAAAACAAAAATTGTTAAATCAATGTAGGAGACAATTTTGTTTGCATTTAAAAACTTATTGTAAACTGTAATTTTGTCTCCAATTATTATGTTTTGAATGTTGAAATAGTTTTTAAAAAAGTAAATTATTAGTTACAACAAAAAAAAGTAGTTTGAATTAGGGCTTGGAGTTATTTTATTTTCAAATCGAATGATTAAAATTTGATATTTATAACATGATATTATATTTTAAAATTTGGATGAATATCATTAGTTAAAAAAATATTGAAAAAAAGTTTTTTTTACATTTAAAAAATGAGACTTCATTTAAAATAAAAATTTAATGATATTTTTATATTATTCAATAAATTATTTTATTAATTAAATGAAATTTTAAACAAATATTAAAAAATCATTTATTTAATTGTTGTGATAATAATTGATTTCCGTTCATTAATAAAAAAAAATCCAAATTAATCTCTCTATTAATTTCCAAAATAATTATAATAATAAATAATTTCTATTAATTGTTTTCACTAATATAATTATATTTTTCATTTAATATTTTGTTCATTATTAAAAAAAAATCAAATAAATCTTTGTATCAATTTCCGAAATAGTTATGGTAATATTTTTTTTTTATTACTTCTTTCTTGGTTAATTCAATTATATTTTTCATTTAATTATATTAGAGTGATAAGTTAATATTTTTATTTATAGATTTTTTTAATTTTATTATATATTTATTTATTTAGACCTATTATATTAAAATGCTTGAATTACACTCATTTTATAAGACATCATTTTTTTAATCATTTAATTATATTATACAATCATTTAAAAATTTATTCAACAAAAAAATTATCATAGTATATTAATTAATTAGTACTATATATTATTGAACATACAAATGATTCTTAAAGGACAAGCCTCAAGACACTCTTTAGATGGATCTACTTTAAGTTTAGATTTAAGAGGATTGGACAATAGTATGCCAAAGATATCAAAATCAATATACCAAGAAACTATAAAATCTGAATCCCCACAATATTCTCTCATTGCCTCACATATTCTCAATACCTTACAAAGAGATATTCCTTTCAAAATAGACAAAGATTGGATTAGAGAAGATTTCAACTCGGATTACAATAAAGATAAAAGAAACTGGTATTTTTCAACCTTTTCAAAGCAACAGACAATAGCTTTTAGAAAAATATATTATGATTATATGTACTTCTTTGATTGGTTTACGCAATATACTGATAACAATAAAATAGACTATCCTTTTAGGCAAACGAAACAAATAAATCCTTTAGGCAAAATGACCACAGGTTGGAAAACTACTAATCAAGAAATAATAGAATTGGAATATCCTCCTAGACAATTTGTTGTTATTCAAATATCAAAAGATTTAGAAATAGAAGCAAGTCCTTATAAAGACACAATAGGAGAAGATAAAGTTGCAGATAAAAAAGATATTAAAAAATTACATTCTCAATTAAAATTATTCTAACATCATGTTAGACTCCATAGCCAAACATCTACCGAGAATAGAATTACAAAATATACAAGATAAACCAAGTCCCTCTACATCAATAGTTAAAACCCCGTTAAATCGATATATAAGCTAATAAATGTTCCGCAAAAAGAATTAGAATCAATAAGGTTTGAAAGTAACATTGATAAGAAGCAAATTAGAAAAACTAAATCTAGAAACATTTGTAATAAATACTTTAGAAAAAGATTTAGAAGTCAATAGATTAAAAGGTTATCCAAAATTAAGAAATTATTATCCAAGACTATCACCCGTAGATGTTCAGTTTGAACAACGGGGTGAATACGTATCGAGCTCATACTCGGGAAGTGACATAGTAGAATGGAACTTAGATGGGTTTAGCGAACAAGCAATATTAGATTTAACTTGTCAAATGTCTATGGCCACAACAGCCTACAAGACAAAATGATGTTTTGACAAGAGTGCTACAATAGCTATAGTACAAGGTTTTACTGACCAACTTAAGGGATGGTGGGATAACTTGTGTACAGAGGCAGACATGACATCTATCTTCAATAGTATTAAGAAAGAAACTCAGGAATTTGATGCTGTACCAACACTAATATACAATATCATACAAAATTTTATAGGAGATCCCAATATATTTAAAGAAAGAGCAGCAAGTCAATTAGCCAACCTATATTGTCCAACCATGTCAGATTATAGGTGGTATAAAGATACCTTATCAAAAATAACCTTGAGAGAAGACGGATTAGTAGGTTTTTGGAAAGAGCAATTCATGGCTGGTCTTCCAAAACTATTCTTAGAAAAGGTTAAGATGAATCTAGAAAAACATTATGGTAAGATAGCCTATGACAGTTTAACTTATGGCCAAATACATAATATTGTTATAGACACTGGAATACAAGTTTGCACAAACTTCAAATTACAAAAAAAACTAAGAAAAGAAAGTGTAATAAACAAAAAAGAAATAAGAACTTTCTTTCATCAATACGGTGTAGAAGTGATTAGAGCTCCTAGTGCCCAGCAGAAAAGGAAAAACAAAAAACAAATAATTACAAAAAACCTTATAGAAAGAGATACAATAAACTTGAATTCTCTCCTACTAGCCAACAAAATAATAAACCTTATATACCCAATAAAAAATTTAAGAAATCAAATAATAAGAAAAATAATTCATGTTGGAAATGTGGAAGAATGGGTCATTATGCCAATAAATGTAGAGTACAACAAAAAATAAATGAACTAGAACTAGATAACAAATTCAAATAAAGTCTATTATATGTTATGATCAACTTTGAACAAGAAGAATCATCATCCTCAGAAGAAGAATATGAGAGTGATGGTATAAATCAATTGGCCTAGGAAACAACTAGTTCTGAGTCTTCCAATGAAGACTTTTGTTTAGGACCAGAACTATGTACCTGTACAAACTGTAAAACAATAAACGTATTAACAAGAGATCAAACTACAACTTTAATTATAATAATATAAAAATTATAAGCCTCACCGTTAAAAATTGAATTTATACAACAATTAAACGATTTAATCCAAAGAGATGAAGAAAATAGATCAGTTATAAACATTGTTGATATGAAATAAATCTATAATATATTTAAAACCACTACCAACCAAGTATCCAAAAAAGACTTGCAAGAAGAAATTAAAAATCTCAAAAGGGAAATTCAAGAATTAAAAAGAAGTGATATAGAATTAGAATATAAAATATTAGAATTAAAAGGAAAAAAAATAATTAAAAATCAAGAGAATTATCAAAAAGAATACAATGAAGACATCGAACAATCATTAAGACCTTCAACTTCTTATCAAAATTATATAAATTTATTAAGCTTTTTTTTAAAACTAATTAGTTAAATTTTTTACTAATGACATCATTACCCTTTTTTTATTCCCAAGTTACCCTTTGATTTAATTAGTTAATTTAAATAAAAAATTAAATAAATTTTGACAAAGCTAAGATTTAAACTTAGCTCTATTTAGTTTTCAAATGTCAAACTAACCACTGAGTCAATAATCTAATTGATAATAATTATAAAACATTTATATAATTTAAAAAATAAAAGAACAATAAATTAAATAACTTTTAATAATATTAAATATTAATTAAGTAAACTTTTATAAATTTAAAATTTGTATATAATAAATAATTTTAATTTTTTTTCAATATAGGCTAGGTCATGTGGCTCAACTAGTAATCCATTAGTTCGAACAGTGACCCAATGTCTTGACCAATTCAATCACCGGTCCAAATTTTTAAACTGACAGAGAGATGTCGAGACACCGAAGTTATTTAAATTATTCTTCCTTTATTTTGTAACATCTCCTATTATTAGTTGTAATTTTTTTTTATATATTTCACTTTTTATTTTATAAATCACTCTCCTTATTTAATTTTATTCAAATTATTAAATTATTGTTAATAATATGATCATTACATCTTCATGCACATTCTTCTACTGTTATTCTTAGGCATTTCCTTAGTTTATTTCATTAGTTTCACCATTTTAGTGTGTTTTCATATTTAAGTTTGTTTTTAGCTTTATTTAATTTTCGTATTTTATTTTCAGCATTAGCAGCTTTCAATGGAAAATTCATAACTAGAGCTACAAGAATCGGATTGAGGCGTTCTAATATTCATTGGAAAGATAAGAGAAAGAGCTACAACTTTCATGTTGGAGTCAGAAGCTGATTCGGATTGTAGAAGGCTTGAATAATTCATCAAAGTTGCAGACGTTAAGAAATAATTTGTTTTGGGTCAATTTTATGGGCCTGGTTTGTATTTTCCGACCCGGTTCGGATTGTTAGTGAAACTCTTATTCTATTAAAACACTAGGGCCGGCTGCTGTGCATATATTCACTGTTCACGTAGCACTATTCACTCACTATTCATGAAATTTCTTGGAGAGTTTTGAGCAATTGTAATGGAGAACTAATTTCTGAAGAATCGATCTACTGTAATCGGATTCCACTTTGAGGTTCTTTTATAAATTCCATGTCAATCTGTTTCCTTTGATTTATTCCAATAATCTCAATTATTTGCTTAATTTGATTGTTGTTATAGGATATAAATCTTAAATTCGATTGGTTATTTGATCTTGAATCAATTTCGTGTTAACGTAGCTTTTACATTATCGCGTTTGATCAGATTGCGTTTGCTTAATTCGCAATAGTTTTTAATCCATTTGCTTAATTCGGAATTCAGGATCATACGCCGTATAATTTCTATTGCGCTTGTCAGTGTTTATTATAGTCGAATAGGATCAGACCCGTTTAGGGAATTGGAATTTATAGGGATCAATGATAAGCTCGGAAGTCGATCTGATGGGGTTGATTCGCTTTAGCTTATTCGATAATCACAATTTATTTTAATTCCTTTTTCTTGAAATCGTAATCGAAACCCCCCATTAATTGTTACTGCATTGATTAATAATAATACAAGAATCCTTGAGAACGATACTCGAGTTGTCGTTACCATAACTATATTTTCAAAATCACTCGTTTTTGATCCGTGCGCGACAGTTGATCAAATTGGCGCCGTTGCCGGGGATTCTTATTGTTATTAATCAATATTAGAGTCATAGGTTTAGTGTTCTCACGTTTAGGCCCTAGTTTCCCCACGGTTTTGGCCAATTTGCGTTTAGAGTCGAAAAAATCAGTTTTTGGAAAAATTGTGTCCGATTGCAAATTTTTTTTTCCCTGCTGGGACCAGAAAAATCGTGCAATCAATATTCCCTTACTCTAAAAGAGTATGGGATTTTGACCTCAAATCGCCAAATTCCTCTTTTTTTCTATTTTTAATTAATTTTTTTACTATTTTCATAGTGTCGAAAAAATCCAAAAAAATTCTCAAAATTCTAATTTCACTTCATTAGATTAATTTTGGTGATTTTATATTTTTTTGAATTTATTTTAATCATTGTCCTTCATTCTGTTTGTTTTTGCATTTTAGAGACATTGTTGGCATTTTGACAATTGTTGCTGCATTGTTGCATTAGTCCTGGCTACTAGGTCTTCTTTTTCTAATCTTTTTGATTGTGATCCTGAGATTGCTTTTGATATGGCTGACCAAAGAACTTTAAGGCAGTTGGCTGCCCCTGATGTGAATTATAATGGTTTATGCATTGAGTATCTTGAAGCTGTTGCACCTTTTGAATTAAAATCTGGTTTGATACACTTGTTGCCAAGGTTTAATGGTCTTGCAGTGAGGATCCGCATAAGCATCCGAAAAGAATTCCAGGTTGTGTGTTCTACACCTTTGAGGCCTGAAGGAATCACCGAAGACCATATCAAGCCGAGAGCCTTTCCGTTTTCACTACAGGTGCTTTGCCAAGGATTGGTTATACGATCTTGAACCGAATTTTATCACAACTTGGAATGATTTGAAAAAAGTCTTCCTAGAGAGATACTTTCCTACCTCCAGAGCTGCATCAATCAGAAAGGATATATGTGGTATTAGACAAGGTAATGAGACATTGACTGAATATTGGGAAAGATTCAAACAGCTTGGTATCCAGGTTGTCCTCGGCATCGACACGAGCGATTTACTTATCCAATACTTTTATGAAGGATTGCTACCTATGGATAGAAACATCCTTGATGCATTGATTAATAATAATACAAGAATCCTTGAAAACGATACTCGAGTTGTCGTTACCATAACTATATTTTCAAAATCACTCGTTTTTTATCCGTGCGCGACAGCGAATCATAATACAAAAAAAAAATATAAGATAATAAATAAAATTTATGTTTCATAATTATTATTAATTAGATCATTGGCGTATGGTTAGTTTGACATTTGAAAACTAAATAGGTGTAGGTTCAAATCCTAGCTTTGCCAAAATTTAACTAATTAATTTTATTTAAATAATTATTAATTACAATAAAAAAAAAGTCAATATTAAAGATAATGGTCAACACTTCTAAATTAACGAAAGGACCAAAATTGCTTGATTTTGAAAGTAAGGGGATCAAAATTGCGGATTTTAAATTAAGAGGACCAAAATTACAGATTTGGGAAAGTACCCTATGAAGAAACTTTTAATGAGAAAGACATTCCCACTAAGGCCAGGCCAATACAAATGAACCAGCAATACTTAGAATATTATAAAAAAGAAATTAATGAATACTTAAAAAAAGGATTAATTTGATCCTCGAAATCTCCTTGGAGTTGCTCTGGGTTCTATGTCATGAAGGCATCAGAATTAGAAAGAGGAGCCCCTGGATTACTAATTAATTATAAACCATTAAACAAAGTTTTAAAATGGATTAGGTACCTGTTACCTAATAAAAATGATTTAATAAAAAGATTAAGTAGTTCAACAATATTTTCAAAATTCAATTTAAAATCAGGATATTACCAAATATCGATAAAAGAGGAAGATAAATACAAAATCGCTTTTGTAGTACCTTTTGGTCATTATGAATGGAATGTAATGCCACAAGGACTAAAAAATGCGCCAAGTAAATTTCAAAACATTATAAATGAAATATTCTACCCTCATATGGATTTCACAATAGTATATCTAGATGATGTATTAATTTTCTCAAGAAATATTAATCGACACACGTTAAACATTTAGAAAATTTTATCTCAATAATAAGGGAAAATGGACTAATAATCTTAGAAAAGAAAATGAAAATATTTCAAACAAAAATAAGATTTCTAAGATTTGAAATATACCAAGGAACCATAACTCCAATACAAAGATCCATAGAATTTGCACAAAAATTTCCAAATGAAATCAAAGACAAAAATCAATTGCAAAGGATTTTAGGTTGTATTAATTACATAACAGATTTCATACCTAATATCATAGTAATATGTGCCCCTTTGTATACAAGACTCAAAAATCCATCAACATGGTCACAAAATATGACGCAAGCCATTATTACAATTAAACAAGTTGTTAAGAAACTGCCATGTTTAGGTATCCCAGATATAGATGCCTTACTCATTGTAGAAACAGATGTGTCAAAATTAAGATATGGGGGAATACTCAAACATATTACTCCTCAGTCTTCAAAAGGATAGGTCATTAGATATTATTCTGGTATCTAGCATCTAGCTCAACAAAAATATTCTACAATTAAAAAAGAAATTCTATCAATAGTCTTATGTCTTCAAAAATTCCAAGATGATTTGTTTAACAAAAAAATTCTGATTAGAACGGACTACAAAGCAGCTCCAAGTGTTTTGCAAAAAGATGTTCAAAATTTAGTTTCAAAATATATTTTTGCTAGATGGCAATCATTAATATCATACTTTGATTTTGAAATAGAACACATTAAAGGAAGTTCAAATTCATTACCAGATTTTTTAACAAGAGAATTTCTACAAGCTTTAATATGAGGATAAAGCCAAGCAGCAAAGATCAATATGGTCCCCCGCTACAAACCATTAAAGCTACAAGTTCAATACAGCCTCTGGTCCCTAATACTCCTGAACTCAATACTAGGACTAGACGTCCTTTCATGAGGCCTACTGCCTTAAAAGTTCTCAATACTTCCTTACCTCCAAGATTGGTTACATAGAATCCTTTAACAAATCTATCCAACCGATGTACCCCGTTACAATATACTAATACCTTAGTAGGACCAAAAGATTTCCAAAACAATCAATAGGTCATCCTCATCAATAGACCAATACATAGATAAAAATCAAGACCTACCAATATTAGTATTAGATAATGCATGGACAAAAGCTTCTCCTAGACAAGTAGCCTCTCACATCTTCCCAAAAGACTTCCACTACCCTCCAATACATCTTGCTAAGACTCGATTATTCTACAAATTCATATTGGTAGATACAGATTCAATAGAAATTGCACACATCAAAGATACCCAAGGAAACATCCAATTTTCTAAAATAAATATACTACAAGTATTGACTCTTCAAGACTAGAACCAACCATAGTATCAACAAAAAAAAAAAATTCAAGATCTTTTAATCCTCAGCAATACTTTTATTATGATTTGCCAAAGCATTAAAGTAGAATTATGTTTTTGGTGTTTGTAAGATTAATAAACAAAGTCATATATTAAAGAATCTTGCCGTGCAGTCATTAATGAATGTTAATGTATTAAGTCCATCACTTAGTTGGAGAGGAACGTCATTTTCTTTTTCAGCCTCGAGGTAGTAGTTTTGTTCATGCAAGCGTTGAATTAAACTTAGATTAGGATGTTTTCTTTAATGGGATGATCTATTTCTATCCTTGGAAGTCCTTTGAAGCAAGATTACAGAGCATTAAGGGGGTTAAGTTAGCAAAAGCAAAGACAAGTTTTCAACTGCAACGTTGAAAGCAACTGAAAAAAGTGACCAACCGATTCATTCAAACTTCAAAGTAACAGCATGAATATCTCTCCACACTCTACTAAAATAGTTCCTTCAAAACTTTTGCTCAGTCTAAATCATTTGGATGGGAATCAAAGTGAAGTATCACGGTCTTGGCCCCATGAAGAGTATATACTATATGTAGTAGAGCTATCAAAACGAGCCAGTCCGGCTTGTTGGGCCCCGCCTACATTGACCCATCTAGTTAGTGGGCCAGGCCAACCCATCTCACTCCTTAAGGAGTTCTAAAAATTGAGCTCGGACCAGGCCACCATGGGTTGGTGGGTTAAACGGGCCAACCCACCAACCCACTTAAAAATTAAAAAAAAAAAAATTAGTTCCCAACATTCCAACTTCCAAGCATTCCAATTCATAGATCAAAATTCACAAAATCATCCCAAACAAAAAAACAATTTAGAGACAAAATGAAATTGAAACAAAGATAAGATGAAATTGAAAAATTGAAACAAAGAGTCGCGTTTGTTCGTTCGTGAGAAGAGAATGGTGCATCATCATTGAGTGTGGTGGCATTGGCGGGTGTGGAGGGCGTTGAGGGTGTGGAGGGCATGGTGAGTGCGGAGGGTGGGGAGGGCGTGACGGGCGTTGGAGTGAGCGAGATCGATGAGTGAGTGAGTGAGTGAGAGGAGAGGAGAGGAGAGGCCGATGTGCTGTGCCTATGCCGTTGTGCGTGAAGTGTGTGAATAATTAGGGTTGGCATTAGTGGGCTAGCGGGTTAGTCCGACCCACTACGAGTTAACTCGTGGTGGGTCAAGTTCTTAGTGGGTTGGGCTTACTTTCCAAACTCACTGCAAATTTTATTATTTTTTTGTCTGGCCCAACTTGAACCTATGGTAGGTCGAGCCAACCCACGGGTCTCTGTTTTGACAACACTAATATGTAGCACCATCGTCTTCCGTAACATAAAATGACTTGGAAGGTGGGACTAGGCAATTAGTATCAAGCATTGTCATTTCATAAAATGATATTTTGTAACATTTTAGTAACAAAAAGGCATTGATGATTGTTGGCTCCTCCTTCTCAACAGAATTTGGTGGTGTATAATGTCACTTCGTTACCTTACATGAAAATAAGTATAATTTTGTTGTATAAATTGGTGAAAAATTCATGTGAACTATCTTTTCTTTATAAGAACAAAAGTTATTTTTAATATCTGTAAATTGATATATTTTAGATTCGTGTTTAACTTGTTACAAACTTATCATATACTATTACAATTTATAATTAAAATGTTTGTATTTGTAACATTCTATTTTTAGTCCTTATTAGGCATTTTATAATTGATAAGTTGTTCATTTGAAATAAGTAATACTAGAATACGTAATTACTTATATTCTTCTCTAGTTAAACGTGAAGTGAATGCTTAAGCTTAAGAAGCTTCATGTGTCCTTGAAAAAAGTGAAGTTTGCATGAGAGGAGAAACACTTGGATAGGAACTAACCTCACAGTCACAGCTGTCATTTAGGCACAATTATTTCACATGTGTTAATTAAGATTTAAAATAATCAATAATTAGATAAAAAATTTAAAATTTAAAATTTAAAATTTAAGAAAATAGAACGTGAAGCGGCAAGAGTCAGACTCCGTTGAACACATGCTGAAACCTCCATTGCGATGCCGTGCCCATTAACAATGGAGGGAGAGAGAGAGAGAGAGGGCGGGAGACGGTGGTGTATAGGTTCTATTTTCCAAAATTTTGATATTTTAGATTTTTTTATTATTTATTTAATTATTAATTATTTTAAATTGGCTGTGCCTAAATGACAGCTAGCTGTTAGATTCGTTCCTATACGTACAGTGTTTCTCGGCCTAGGAAGCCGCCTATATAAATCGCCAATTCCTAGTTAATGTTCGACACATCCTACGTTTAATTCTCGGAGCAATTTAGACACTGTACCTATTCGTGATCATGTCGAATCCCAAATCCGAGAAACCAGTGTCTGAACCGGAACCGGAAACTCCACCACCGACGCAACCTTCAGTGCCCATTTCATATCCAATCAAAACTCTCGAGGAGTTGGAGTCTCGCTACTATTTCGAGTCCTTTCACTATCCTTTCAACAAAGCTTCTTCTTTTTCTTCTTCTTCGTTGCCCAACAGGTGCAGATTGCTCGTGTGCCATGACATGGCTGGGGGCTACTTGGATGACAAGTGGATTCAAGGTGGGACCAACCCAGATGCTTATTCCATCTGGCATTGGCATTTGATCGATGTTTTTGTCTACTTCTCACACTCTCTCGTTACTCTTCCTCCTCCTTCGTGGACTAACACCGCACATCGCCACGGTGTAAAGGTAGTTACTTTCTTCTTTGACACAACACAATGTTGCCTTTGCTTGCTTTACAAAACAAAAATCTTAACTTTTTAATATGATTTCAGGTGTCGGGGACTTTCGTAACTGAATGGGATGAGGGACGACAAAGGAAACTGCACATTTGTTTGCAGAACGTCTGGCTGAGCTTGCTGCTAACTTAGGCTTTGATGTCTGGCTAGTAAATACTACTTTATTCCTTATCTTTGTTTGCTTATTAGTTTTATGAGTTTAATGCTAAGTTTAATCACAACTTTTCATTTATAGTTAGTTGATTTTTATAAAATTATTTTAAAAATTATACAAAATGTGAGTTGTGATTGAACAAAAGTGTAAAACTGTTTTAATCTAAATACTTCCCAGATTGATATATAAATAAATATCCAAGAAAATAATGGGGAATAATAATATTGTAGAGATTTTACTAGAACAATAACTAGGATATGTTTTTCAACTGAAGTTAGTAAAATCTACAGTTTTTAGAAGAGAAGAGTAGCATTGGAAATATTATGAGTACCTCACAAACAGTGTACATATAGAAATTTGCCAAATATTCTCAGTGAATTGACATTATGAAGTAGAAGTAAACATATTAGTTGTTTTATGCATATTTATAACAAAAATCTAAACAAATACTTAACTGTTTTTTTCATACTTTACAGCCTTGCATTTTTGGTATTCTTGTCAATTATTCAAATAAGTAACATTTAATTGCAGATAAATATAGAAGTAAATTTGGATCCTGGTCATTAACAATGCATTCTTCTGTGCCTGGATCATTAACAATGCATTCTTCTGTGCCTGGATCATTAGTGATATGGTGAGTATTCGATGACAACCCAGCAATTTTTTATTGCTGTGAATTGCACCCAAAGTTGACTTTTGATGTTTCTTGGTCATGTAGGTATGACAGTGTTACAATTGATGGTAAATTGAATTGGCAAGATCAACTAAATGAGCATAATAAGCCATTCTTTGATATATGTGATGGAATATTTGTGAACTATACATGGAAGGTATTGCTTATCTTCCCCTGGCATGCTTGTGCGACACAAATGGTTAATCAATTGTCATTTTCCTTAATTAATTTTAATGTGTACCGTGTAAGAAGACTATCCAAGGCTCTCTGTTGCTGTTGCCAGTGATCGGAAGTTTGATGTGTACATGGGAATTGATGTATTTGGAAGGAACACATATGGTGGTGGACAGTGGAATGTATGTGCTCTGTGATATACAGTCTGCTATAGTGCTATCCCAATTTTGATCTTGTTTGGAAATAAAAAAAAAATTAATTGTTGAGTGGTACATAGGTCAGAAACTGAATTTGGTCTACTGGGCATGTATATTCTCGGTGAGAATGCTTATTTGACATTTAACGGATATCCTAGATGATCTACATGTTTTATTTCACTTTAAGAATATTCCCTGTCTGTGCATGGTCTTTCTCCAGTGTTTCATTTCTGATTAGACTGCATCCCAAAATAAGAAAAGGGAAGGAAAAAAAAGTCACAAACTTCCATTAATAGGATTAACAGTTATGATTAAAATTATTAAATATGGTTTTGCACAGTATGCTAGTCATTTCAATCATCAGAACATTGGTTTCATTCTGGTTATTGCAGAATATATAGTGAATGCACTTTAATGTTATAACTGCCTTCAGAGTTCAGAGAAATTTCTTACTACATTTAGAACCCCTTCCCTTGGTGAAGCGGCCAACTAACTAGATTTTTTTTTTATTGGCAAATATTAGTTGTTGGTAATGTTAGTTTTTGTTAATCAGAGGGAGTTGAATTCACAACCTCTCCCTCCTTCCCTTCACCACTAGACCACCCTTATATCTCCTTTGCCTGTAACTAGATATCCTTTTACTAGAAAAATAATTATCACTTAGCCTTGTTTTCATACTGCATTATATTTGAAATCTATTTATGAGAACACTTGCTGTTGGAGTTTTTTGTGGGACATAGTCTTGTAAAATTTGAGCTGCCAAATAATTTTGGACAAGTGTATTATGTGACTGGTAAAGTTAATAGGATATCTGTTTTATTTCCCTTTTCTTGATAATTATCTCAATATTATTTATGGTGCTTTCTTTATTCTCATGGATGTCTCAGGTAAATGTTGCTCTTGATGTAATAAAAAAGAATGATGTCTCTTCTGCAATATTTGCTCCTGGCTGGGTCTGAGACAAAGCAACCGCCAGATTTGAGACTGCTCAGAATAGGTAACTTAGGTACCTGTTTTGCAATACTCGAAAAATTATTGCAAATATATTAAGAAAAAAAAATCTACTGCCAAAGTAGCCAGCATTGTATATACAGAAAGAACATTAAGTTGGGGATGGCACAAATGATAGAGGTGAAATGAAAAAAAAAAAATGATGAATTCAATCCATCTCTACAATTCTAAGTAACCATATGAAGGAATCTTTTTGAAGAGGGTGAATATAAATTATAGTTGCCCCAGAAATTGCACTTCAATATCTTTAAAGGTTTTGATTTCATTCTGATGGAATCTTTAAGCTTCTGAATTTTCTGTACTAATTTTATACCTTCAGACAAACAAGAAGACAATTAATAATTACACCAGATCAAATGGATTTTTCGGAGCAACCCTTCAAGCAAGGTTGTTACCGTTGATTCCAGAGCCTTAATTGAAAAGAAACCAGAGAATTCTTCGACAGGGAATACCATGGGCAATATTGGAGGTAGGACGACAGGAGAAGGATCTCGTAACAGGGGAGGAGACTTTAAATACCTAACAGGAGTAGAAATGAGAGAGAAAAGAGAAAAAGGGTTATGTTTCCGTTGCGATGAACCATACACTCGTGAGCATCGCTGCAAGAATAAACAGTTTCGTATGATCGTGATGGAGGAGGACGAGGAAAACGAGGAGGAGGAAGAAGACTTAACTATACCTGAAAGTTTCAAATCATTACAATTATTCCTTTTCTCCATGACTGGATTCACGACAGCTAAATCATGGAAGGTGGGGGAGACCTACAAACTCGACCAATCATTATTCTTATCGATTGTGGAGCTTCCCATAATTTTATTTCCAAAGAATTGGTGGAGATGTTACGATTATCGGTAGAAGACACTCCTTCTTACATGGTGGAAGTGGGGGATGGACACAAGGTTAGATGTTGAGAAAAGTGCAAGGGACTTGTTGATTCATATGCAGAATTTAGACATTATTCAAGATTTTTATTTGTTCAACCTAAGAGGAGTGGATGTGGTTTTGGGATTAGATTGGTTAGCTTGATCTAGGGGAGATAAAGGCCGACTTCGGGAGGTGGAACTCACATTGAAGAAGGGAAACATTATGCACAAGATTATTGGAGATCCCGCTTTAATCAAGGAAGAGATGAACTTTGGTGCTATTATGCAAGTTTTAAAGGATGAAGGAGAGGGTCTACTTATTCAATATGGAGAGGAACCAAAAATTCCAAAGAACCGAGCTTGATACTCCCGCTTGAAGTTTCAAGGTCATTTAGAGGACTTTGGGGAGTTATTTGAAGACCCTACCCACCTTCCCCCTAATCGAAGACATGATCATGCAATACACCTTAAGGAGGGGGCTGAAATTCCCAATCTCAGGCCGTATAAATATCCTCATTATCAAAAATCTGAGATAGAAAAGTTAGTTGCGGACATGTTAGAAGCGGGATTAATAAGGCCAAGTATCAGCCCTTATTCCAGCCCCATCATTTTAGTTAGGAAGAAAGATGGAGGGTGGAGGTTTTGTGTGGATTATCGAGCCTTGAACAAGATTACCACACCCAATAAATTTTCTATCCCTATCATTGAGGAGTTAACTGGATGAATTGGGTGGAACTACTATTTTTACTAAGTTGGATCTCAAATCCGAATATCATCAAATTTAGATGAAGGAGGAGGACATTGAGAAAACAACCTTCAGGACTCATGAAGGGCACTATGAATTCTTAGTAATGCCTTTTGGTCTCACAAATGTCCCTTCAACCTTTCAAGCCCTCATGAATGAGGTGCTTAAGCCTTTCCTCAAAAAATTTGCTCTAGTCTTCTTTGATGATATATTAATATACAGTGAGACTTTATCACAACATCTTTCACATTTAAGCCAAGTCCTTGAGGTGTTGCAGGCTAACTTTTTGAAAGTTAATAAGAAGAAATGCACTTTTGGGCAGACTAAACTGGAATATTTGGGGCATATTGTGTCTGGAGGAGGTGTAGCAGCTGACCAAAAAAGGTGAAAGTTATGTGTACTTGGCCTAAACTTAAGGATATTAAAAGCCTTGGGGAATTCCCTATTTGAATTTGGTACCAGTTCTATCAGTTTCTGACCTCGAAGTTCCTTCAGACACTTCCATCTGTGGTGTAGATGGGACTATTCAGGAATTGGATGAGTCTCCATATTATCAATTGGAGGTTGAAGATCCCCCTACATTGCCATTAAAATGTAACACTATTTCTCCAATGAAGGAAGGCCATTAGAATGTAACATTATTTCTTCAATAAAAGGTCCCTATTATAATGTAACACTATTTCTCCAATAAAGGTAGGTCCCCCATATTGTAATTAGAATGTAACATTATTTTTCCAATATAGGAATGTTCTTATCTTGTCTTGGCGTCTTAGAATGTTACATTGGAATTGGATATTCGAGTTTATGCTGCAGTTAGCAATAAAACTTCTCTTACGTGTTTATACCTATTAAAGCCTTGCTTCCTATTTCGATCTTAATGGCATAAAAAATGGAAATGGTAAAACGTACATGTACCAACACCAAGGCTATTTTCTCGCTAGTAATTAGAGATCAATTTCAAGGTGTAAAGTGAAATTTATGTTTTATCAACGTGTTTAAAATACTTTATTATTTATCAGTGGTTAACTGGTTATTCTATGAAATGACTCTGCATATGCGTAGCCAATAATTGAACACTGCAACATTATCTTTTTAAGTAACGTTAAAATTAATGTTTCAGTTTTTTAGGCAAAACAGCTTTCTTCGTGTTCACATTGTGATATGGAAAATTTAGTTTCGATAATTCATAATTCCATTCAAGTTCATGGAACTATGGAAGTACCGTTTTTTCCCTCCCCTTTATGATATATAGTCTACACGCCGTGTGAGTTAAAAAGTTGGTAAAAGTTTATCACTGAAGCATCTGAATTCCAAAACAACCTTTGATTTGGAAATTGGAAGTAATATCCTATTCCTCGAGCCCTCAAAAGGAAAACCGGTTTGCCACAATCACTTTCTCTGTCTACACAAAAATACATAATTTCAGATTGATAAACAACAGAGACAGGGACGTGTCTTGTCTTGTTATGTATGTATCTTATTATTAATGTTCTACTAATTAATTTTCATCTTTTGACTCACTACAACGTTCTCTGTCCCACAGAAGTTTCAAGAACAACAAGAGGAGACGCGTAATGGCACTTGTGTATTTGCAAAATGGTAACACATTGGCTGTGATTTATGGAGTCAATTGATGTTAATTATAGCTTTTGTCTTTTTACCTGAAAAAATTGAATAAAATATCATGCAGATCTTTCTGGCTGAAGCCTAGTGAAATCCTTGCAAGAAAAAAATGCAATTGAAGGACAAGACATTTCTTAATTTGCAACTCCCATTCCTCCTTAATATACCTGCTTCTTGTGTAATTTTTTTTTTTTAATCAGGGTATCTTGAACTGAAAATGAATGACTAATCTTTGAGATAATTGATTTTTTTTAAAAGTTAATCCCTCAAACGGATGGTAAAATTCAATTGTAATCTCTTATGTAATTTATTTAACATTGATATAATTTATGAAAAATATAATCCTAAGAGAGTATTTAAAAATAAATATTAAAAAATAATAAATATCATTAATATATTTCTAATACTTTTTTAAAAAAAATTTCATTATCCTTATAACAGTCGAAAACATAAAATGTTCTCAAACGGAGAATGGCACGGCTTTCCACAAATACAATTACGAACAACAAAAGCATAATTCTAGTGGAAAAACAAAATGATTTTATTATGTTTGTCAGACTTGTGAGTTGTCTTTCAATTAGTACATGATCGAGATGGTAAATTTATAATTAATCATCATCAGAATGTTTGCCATTTTAAAAACTACCACCACCGACCCTCGTCTGAATGCATTAATGATCAAGCATCTTACTAATTATTAGTTTAATGGGTTAATTACTAATTAAGTATAAGAACAGTACTGAGTGACTTCACCGGTACTTAATCGTGTGCGTGCTAGAGTTGACTCAAACTGCATTCCTCTCCTCTGTCTTAATTAACTTCAAAAAATAAAATAGTATAAAAAAAAATTCGGAGAACTTTCAACGCTTCACCTATGTTTAAAAAAACTTATCAATAAATTTTAACAAATAATAAAGAATGTACTGAAAAGTATGTTACCAGGCTCCAGCATTTTTTGTATGAAAAAGATTCTGGCTAAATTAAATGATTTAAAAAAAAAAAAAGGACTAAGAAGTCATCAAAAGCTAGCAATTGCATTATATTCAAGAAACCATGTCATGTCCAAAAATGCTCTCTCGAGAGAAAATCATAAATTACATTGCTAGAAGAGGCATGGTTATAGTTGAGGTACTGAGGGAGTTCATTATGGAGAAGGTAAGATTTGTGATTATCTGATGGGACTTGTTCCATATCTGGGTTTGGCATCAACGGCTCCTGTTGCATCTGGATGCAGAGTATCTTTGCTTGAGCCACTGCAAGCTGCATTTGAAGCTCAGAAACCTGGTTTTGCAGATAGGATATGGCTCCAACACAACCATACACAGGGTCTCGACTCTTGCATGTGCTTCATACACCAAACTACTCACAGCATCACCTCTCTTATCAACTGGAAGATCCTGAAGAATCAATAATGCATATACATCTTAAAAGCTAGTTCAAGAGGTGGGAGTTGTGTCAGTAATATTTTAACTATATATGTGACTAGTGTATGAAATACGTACCTGAAGCATTTTGCTGACATTGCTAGCACCAAAAACCTTGTGAACTAAGGCGGACTTTTGAGGATCATTAGAAGGGAAATAAGGAGCAAAGATACAGTCTTTGCTACACTTGCGTCTCAGCAATTTGCATGAAGCACATGGAGAATTCCCAGCCATTTTATTTTATTATAGAAAGAAAAATTCTTTCTTTGTTTGAGCTGAGGGGTTAAAAGCTTAAAACAGAAAGTTAGGAACACAACACAAGGCCTTACTTTCTTACTGATATTCTGATTGTATTATCTCTTCATTAGTAGTTCTCCAACTCGTGGTAGTTTTTCCTGACAGATTTATTTGTTTTGTTTTCCTAAAGGGATAGTCTATTTTATTGTTATCAATATTGCTTAAACCAATCAAAGAAATACATATTTAACTCTTTTTCTTCCATATAATCATAATATATTTTTTTGAAATATATTGAGAATCTGCAAGGCAATGGGAGAATATTGTGGGGATTCAGATTTTCTAGTTTCTTGGTATATTGGTTTTGATATCTTGGGCATGCTATTGTCCAATCCTCTTAGATCTAAACATATAGTAGGGTGTCTTGAGGCTTGTCCTTTAAGAATCATTTGTGATTCGTGCATGGGTTCTAAAAGAGGAGGATCTGTTCATCCTTAACTTGATATTACTTCCTTCCTGTGTTATTTCTCTAACTTGAGTATTATATATTGTAGATTCCGAAGCCACTTCTTCTAATAACCAGTCTTCTGGAATTTTACTTATAACTTTACTATGGCTTAATTTTCTAAGATTTGGTTCTACTAATATTGTCTCTTCTTTTGGAGAAGATCTTAAAGCACTATAATTATAATCTATTTTGGTAATCTTATAGTAAATACTATAAATTATTTGTATTGGACCAGAGGTTTCATCTACAATTTCATCAAGAATTTTTACGTATAATTTTATTGCATTGCTAGTTTTCTCATTTTTAATGTTCATAGAAAAGTTTGGATAGCAATTAAAGAAAGCAGGTCCACCGTGTAGATTGATTTCTAATATTGCTATTATTGAGTCATTTTGAACTTTTTGAATCTAACATCTCTTAATAACATTAATAAAGGACTATTGATTTCTATTTTTGCTATTTGTAATTCTTTATCTCTATTGTCTACTTATTGACGTTCCTTCTTGTGGAATTTTAATAACTATTTGTTTATTTTTATCTCTCAAGTTAAGGTTACCAAGAGTTCTTAATAATCTAGCCATTTTCTTACTAACTTAATGCTTCATGTGACTGGACCACCTCTAGTCCTAGCCTAGCTAACCAACAGTCTCACTACCTCTTTTAGGCTTTACTGCCAGAACCATTAGACCTAGAAGCTGACCAACGTCTTAACACCTTTCAGTGCTACAGTAACTTTTTTTTTGTACACTAACTATTTCCCCCAAAGAAGATCAAACTACAAGTAATATTGGAATGACAAATTTAAAACATATATAACAACTTGACTCTCATACCAGAGCTAAACAGGATCATTTTAATAAAACATATTGGAAATAATAATAATAATAATAATAATAATAATCATCATCATCATAATATTATTATTATTATTATTATTGTTATTATAATTTCACAGGTTATGTCTTGCCACATTTGAAAGAAAAAAAAAAAAAAGGAAAGAAAGAAAAAGGAAAAAAAAATGCACAATAACATGTTGGCAAGAAACCCAAGCCTAGAGGTATACAAACCCAAATCAATTCAAAGCAAAAGAAAGAAAAAGGCAGCCAAAGAAAAGAAAATGTAAAAAAAAAACAAGCAAAAGTCAATCTTGTGATCTCAATTGACAGCTCCATCATCATAGGCAGCAACTCTATCAACATAGGCTCAACACATAGGTGGTGGCTGATAAAGAAAATGTAGCTACAAGCAAGCAGAAAAATTGATTAAAACAAGGAAAACTTCATAGGAAGGAAAGCTCATTCATGCCTATAGATACCTTGGCTGAAAGGAAGAGTGGGAGATTTTCTTTTTGAAGACTTTTTTGGGACCAAAAAAAGGAATACTAAGAAAGAGGAAACAAGTATTCAGTATCTAGTAAAGAAAAAAACAAGCATTCAGTTTCAGTGAGTTTTGAGAGTAGAGAGTGAGAATGTAATGAGTCTTACCTGAATATAAAACTGGAAGGATTGGCATACAATAGGTAAGTACTTGTCTTACACTTCCAGCCAGTATGTAAATTTTTCCTTTCCTTTTTCTCTTTGAATACTATGAGTATGCTTCCTTTTGATATTTCCTTACCTTTGCTAGTCTTTCTTTCATTTGATATAACACTTGTTTCATTCATGTAAAAATAAGGGAAAACAAACCAAGTGAGCAAAACAGAAAATAATCAAGTTTCAAATACAATTGTTTTCATCATGTAAACATAAGAGAGAACTACAACAAATCAAACTAAACAAAAGCAAAAGAATAGTAACAAGGTTCCATGTAATCTGAAGTAAAGTGTGTGATTGTTCTAATAAACTCCCTGCAATGTAGTATACTATATCACTAAGACAGTAACAACCAAAAACATAGATAATAGAACCCAATCAACCAGAGAAATCAGAACCGTACTTAGCATAATGCCCTCTACTGCGGGATCGTTTGGTCTGTCACCGCTGACACCCATAACCACCACTGGGTCAGAATCGCGATCCCTCCGTGCTGCCGTGTGAAGCACCACCGACCCCTGCGCGCCGCGTGCGAAGCACCACCAACCTCCGCGCGTCACCACAACCCCCAAGCAAAATCCTCATTGTGACTCAAACCCAAAGCCATCGTGGTCACGTCGTGCTGCCGTAGCCGCGCCGGGCTGTTGCGGTCGCGTGGTGTCGTCGTTGCGATGCGGTATCGTCGTGGCGGCGTTGTCGCGGCCATCCATGGCTCGTTCTAGTTTGCAATAATGTTAGGTTAAAAATCCCCTTTTCTACTTTCGTGAGATGAGTGAACGAGAGAAGCTTTTTTTTTTTTTTTTATCTCCTGTGTGCGCGCCTATGCTTGTAATGACTAGCCATTTTGTTTGAAGCTGGCTAGCCCGTGTTGTTTGTTTGTGAGATTGGGTTAGCTTTTAATATTTTATTTAATTTATTACTAATCTAATTTAATAGCCTTTCTTCTTCTTCTTCTTTCTTTTTTTTTTTTTTTTTTTTTTTTTCTTCTTCTTCTTCTTCTTCTATACGGCCTTCAGCTCTTTCTTGTGCTAGTAGTTACTTGCTGACACATGTTAATTCTAGATATAGTTCTAATTAATTGAATAATAGTAATAGATAACTTAAAAAATAATAATAATTAGATATTTCATGAAAAAAAAGGGGATTGATTTAAGATGTCATTTTACTTCACGTTTTTTTTCTTCATGTTAAAAATCATAATTAAAATTTATAATGCAATGATTAAGTAAAATAATCTTTTATAATTAAATAGTTCACAAATTAACAAAATAAAAATATGTTTCTTTTAAAGAAAATATTATTTAGATATGACATTTTTTTAATCCTGAGATCTTAAGTACAAGTTGCAACAACTTGATAACCTTAAAAACTCTTCTCTAAGAATAAATAATTTTCAAATTAAAAGTCTTTAAAAAAAAATGAATTGGCTTGAGTGTACACCTTTGTCAATTTTTCAAGTTTTAAGATGAATGAGTTGCGGCAACTCAATAATCTTAAATAAAAAATGACGAAAATCAAGATAAAAATAATATTTCTCCTTCTTCCTTATAATAAAAGAATTGTTTTAAAAAAAATGAGGTTTTAGTTTTTGTTATAATGTTTTGATGAGATAAATGTCTAAAAGGTATAAAGAATTTGCCTAATTAATTAGTCTTAGTTGAAATACACAATAACACACTAGAATGGGGGGAGGGGGTTGAATAGTGTATTATAAAACTTTTTCACAAACAATATAAGTTCACAAGTTGTCTTTGGGATATACATGGGTTTAAACAAGCTAATATATCCTTTCAAGATAAAGTTTAGAAATCTTTTTGAAAGTGCACTGAGTGCAAGATGCATAACTATAAGCGTAAGAAAGCAAAAGTAGAATGCTTGTTTTATACTGGTTCACTCAATTAAGCTATGTCTAGTTCTCCTTTAACAATTGTTAAAGGGTTCCACTATAATCAACTGATTACAAAACAAATATTCTCTATGCCACTACTGAAAACTTAGTATTTTAAACCACTACTGGTTACAAGTATTAATCTCCCCCTGAGATTATACTTCCTAAGTATTCTTTAATCACTAAGCCACTCCTGGCTTTCTATTCAAATAGAATAAGATTCGAATAACTCTCAAAGAGAGGATATGAAACTGGTTTGAATCTCTATGAGCTTTGTAGAAGATGAAGTAATCTTTTCTTTAAGCTATTTTTTTTCTCAGTGTGTATTTTCTTTTCTTTCTCTTGGCTTTTTCTTGCTCTTGTTCTCTTGTTCGTTCAGATTAGATTCAGTAGTCTTTTCGTTGTATGGAGGCATCTATATATATAGTAGAGCTTCATGGATTTGAACGTTAGAGAAGAAAGGTTTTCGTTGTTTCACAGTAGAGTATTGAAGTTGTTTTAGCCTGAGCTTGATTTGATAGGAGTAGGTTCCTGTCTTGTGACACCCTTTACCCCAAAAGCTAGGTTTTAAAATAAAGTGCAAAAATAATCAAACATTGTACAAGGGAACATAGACTTTCCATGAAATTTTCGTGAGTAAAAGGTTCACATTCTCAAATCCTCAAAATAATCCACGTATATAAGTACATAATGTAAATTCAAAAGGTTTGGCATCCAAATGGCCACACAAGAGTATGATGTCTAACAAGAAGAACAAGATGTAAACAAGTAACCCTGCCTTGATGTCACAGCTATCAGAGTACAAGTCCCAAACAAAATATAAATTAAGCTGGATAGGCTAAGCGTCTCCTCCAACATCCTATTCGATGCCTGGACGATCCTTACCTGCAATTAGCAATTAGCCCAAACACACACAACAAGAATCACACAAAGAAAAGGAGTGAGAATCATTCTTGTGTCAAAAGTAAGGTACAATATAAATGGGAAACAAGGTTTGCATATTTTCAGAATATCTACACCTAATGTAGATCACACAACAATAATACGATTCGTCATCGTGTCATAATGCATATGTAATGCAATGCCTCTTAGACTCTATCTCATATGCCATGTGGTACCATATTTAGCTTGGGAGAATAGTCTAGGAGTGCGGTTTACCCAGAAGCGTCACCAATATCGATGCCTTCAACATAGACTACAACACCTAGAATGATCCGCATGTAGCTGTTAGGGCTACCCAGCTTTGCAAGTACACTCCAACTCACAAGATCAACATGAGCTCACAGAGTTTCTACACTAGGTAACACCTAAGTTTCAGGCTAAACCTATTATGACCCCCACCTTCTTGGTTCACGGCTATTCAATAACTCTCAAATGTTATGATGCATGTTCAAACATTCAAACAAATAATGGTTCCAATGAACCTAACACATGCACTAGTGAGCCCATCTTCGCCTCTTATAGGCTAGGTCACTCATAGTTAGAATACCACCTAGGCCCATCCTTGCCAACTCATAAGCTAAATCACCTATCTCAATGGCATCTAATGACACCTCATATCACATACTCAAACACTACATATTCACATCTTAGTATTCATATACAACACCCCACAATATGTAAATCATGCATTGAAAGTAAGCATCCACATAAGAAATGACTATTAAACATTTGCACATAAAAATATAAGTTTTAGACATTTTCTAGAAAAAAGTCAAAGTTGACTAGAGTTGACCAAAGTCAATGGATGGCCAACCCTTGGGCAGACGGTCAACGCTTTGACCAGATAGTCAACGCTTGGGCCAAACGGTCAACACTTTGACCAGACGGTCAACACCCAACAGTTTGCTCCCAGCAGACACAGTTTGCTTTGAGCTAATACTTTGTGAAATGTTGAAAATGATTTTTTTGCAAAATATAAAGCCTCCCAAGGGATTCCTTATACTATAATCAAGCTCCAAAAGCTCAAGAACATTATCTAACACTTATAAGACTCTCATATGGTAAAAACAATGCACTACGATTACAAATTCATATAACTTCATCAAAGAAACTCTCAAACATCCCCAAATTACCAAGAACACAAGAAAGGAATAACTCATTATAACATTGTAGTCACTCAATGGTAGAATCTAAGCATTCCAAGACATTCATAGTTCATCCAAAATAGAGGAAACATACAAACCTAACAACTTCGGGGTTTTAGACAACCCTTCTACCCATGGCCAATGCCATTCCAATCAATATGAATAAACCCACTCCCCCTTACTTCAAGAGTAGAAAATGCAGCAAGGGAAGGAGATGACACGATGATTCTCTTCCAAACCTTGCAACGCAACAACTGTTCTTACTAGAGTACTTTCACCGCCATCACATTTTAGCCAAGAGAAGAGAAAGAAGAGAGGTGATTTTAGGTTTTGGAGGAGACTTTGACAGCTTTATGTACACCTTTGGGCTGTGAGTATAAGGCTTAATAAAAGAGTGTTTTAAAGAAAAATGGATTCTACACTACCCACCTTAGCCCGTTATTCAACTATAACTACATGCTAGTTCTCTTCTATCATTTTTAAATGAAAAACTCATTTTTTAGTAACTATAACCATATTCCCAAATTACCATTTATCTAGTTGGTTATAAACATGTTCACAATAATTATTTATGATGACATATAGTAAAATAAAATAAAATAAATGGCAGGGTGTCACACTTCTCAAAGTTGATTAGCCTTTTGTTGTACCTTCAAGACTTACACTTTTCGGGACATGCAAGCAGTCATTACGAGGAATAGAAGAAAGTAATTCAGAGAGTATCTTCCTTTCTTTTTGTAACAGACAATGCTTTCTTAAAGTCAATAGGTGATAATTAATTATATAGTCCTCAACACGTGAATTAACGCATGGTCTGGTTACACAAACATGGTTTGGTCTTATACAGACATGGTTTGGTCCAACTATCACATAGTTTGGTCCTAGTTCCATGCATGGTCTGACCCAGTACTTATGCATGGTTTGTTCCAAGACCTCACATAGACTGTTCCGAGAATATTGCATGGTTTGGTCTGAGACTTTGCATAGTTTGTTCCAAGACTTATGCATTGTTTGTTCCAAGACATGTATTGTCTGTTTTAAGGACCTTTACATGGTCTGTTCCGATACTTAACTTAGTCCGATTAGAAGCACTTTGGATGTTTAATTTAGTTGAAACGTTATCAGACAGTTAAAGTAATAGAGTGAGATTGAGAGATTATACCATTGTTTGTGATAATTTTAATTCCCTAAAATTACTCAATTTCAGATCATTAGTTGATCAAATATTAATACATTTGTTATCATTAAAACCAATCAAAAGATTAGGGGTTAGACATCATCTAATGTCTTGGTTCTAGCATTCGTGACAGATGTTATAGGGTGTTAATACATTCCCTACATGTAATGGACTTCCGAACTGAAATCTGATTTCAAAAACCATTTTCTTTTATAAAAAGGTTTTTCCGATATTTTCCTTAATAAACATTGGTGATAAGTCCTCTGATTTTATTTTATTTTTTTGCCGTTTTGTCATGACCCCGGTTGTGACATCGTTGAATTGCTAAAAAAATATAAATAAGTAGTATTATTTTCTTTATTTGTTTTACTCAACAACTATTACTAAATAAAATTCATTGCATATTACTTGTTCTAATTTCACATGACTTAAAATTGATTAAAATAATTTACTATCATTATATTAGAGATCCAATGCCTAACAAAATAATTACATAATATATTGTTTTATAATCTTAAATAACAATTGTCACTTAAATTAATTTATAGTATTTCAATTTTAAGAGTTATATTAAATTTATTTAAAGTCTTTTATTCACGTCTCTTAATAATTTTTCTGTTGGTGTGTAATTTATTCTTTTAAAATGATATTAATTTAGATTATAACTTTATAGATAACATGAAAAAAAAAAAAAGAAGATTGGTGCTGAAAGATTTGTTTTGAATAATGGAAAATTGATACATCAATTACTAAAGAAATACAAGAATATGTCTCATGTTGTCCATCACAACTCTATGGCTGTACCAACATCAACAAAAGTTGTGCTTCAAAATACATCTCACAATCAAGGAAAAAGAAGGCCAATGAATAATATCACCAGATGTAAATGACAATGTTCCTGTTGGAAGATTGTTGGAAGATTCTGACACTCTAGTTTCTATATGCATTAATGGTATTTATTTAATCTTTATTGTTATTTTAGTTATATACTAAATTATGGATAATAGTTTGTTTATGTTTTTAAGTATTTAATTTAATTCCTTCTCAAATTTCAGAAAATATACATTATCAATTTGATGTTCAAGAAAAGATATTAAGAAATAATATGTATGAGTAGACAACTGAAAATGATAAATTTCTATAATGACAAACTTATATATTCTTTATCAAATACTTTTTTTAAAAAATATTTGAAACATTATTAAAAATTAATTTGAGGTAAAATATCTTTCAATTTTGTTTAGAAAACAATATGGACCCTGAAGATGTTGAAGATCATATTAATGACTCAAATGATGAACATTCACGTGATGTTATGTGTGAAGGTTTGTATATATACAACACTAAGAACAAAGTTGATAACAGAATGTCTATCGTTAGGTGAAATTTAATTGTATATTTAAAATTTATAGTTTATATTATATCTTCATATACTTTATCTGTTAGTTATCCATCTTATATCTATACTAAAACCTATTTTATGTACATGGACAAAGATGGTTCAAGGTTAAGGGAGTCAATTGTGAACGACATTATAAATGCACTTGATGAATGTAACCCATAAGTCTAAAAGTATAGAATGCTCCACAAAAAAGTACTTGAAAATACTGTGCATACAGTGAAATTAAAACTTTATGGGAAAAGAGGTCATGATAGCAGGACTCACAATCTTCCAACAACATATGAAGTTGCTGGACTTATTGTGAGACTTTGATGCAGCATATTCTAACAGAGATGTTATAGTAGAAACTCAGTTAGGATTGTTGCGCCGAATTTCTATTTTGACTCCATCTTATCTACCATTACAATATCCATTATTGTTCCATGTAACACTGGGTTTTTAGTAATTGTGTTAAAAAGTGATTTAATTAAATTACAAGCGAAATTAAATTTAATTTGGAGTGTTTAGAATGAATAAATCAATGTTGGTTATAGTTTAGTTATGTGTGTAATTTGGTCTTGGGCTAGTATATGGTATGAGTGCAAAAAGGGGGTGTGTTTAGTAAAGAGCATGGGTACAGATAAGAAAGCTTAAGTCTAAATCCTCCCTATATAATTCCAAGAACAGAACCCCTCTCCTATCATTTTCACTCTCCCTCACTCTCTCTCTTTTCTCCTCCACGGACGAACCACCGAGCTCAAAGTGGTGAAGATTAACACTCTTGGCAAGGACCCATCCATTCCCCTTGACTTGTTGAGTTCCTCTAAGCCCTAATTCCCTAAGTTTCATTTCTTCCTCTCTTTAGAGAAACCTAGAGGGATTTCGTGAGAAACCCTAGGTTAGGGTTCAAAATTTTGAAATTGGAAGTGTTTGGGTTGTTTGTTGTTTCCTAGGAGGTGTAGCATAGCTAGTGGAGTAAAGGAGAGCTTTCTCTGTTTTCGTTTCTCCTAAAGAGTTGATTTTCGAGCTAATTGGGTAAGGAAAGCATATAAATTTCTCTTTTATTCTCTGATTGAACTGATGTGAGTATGTGCAATTGGATGTCCTTATTGCTTTGAGAATTATGTTTTCACTGCCATGGAACTATGTCCTAGTTGCCTTGGGATTCTTTTCCTTTCATGGGACTATGTTCTTTTTGTCACGAGATTTTGGTTGCTGTCGTGGAACTTTGTTTCTACTGTTAAAACCAAGACATTTGATGATGTTTGACCCCTAATACCTTAATAGGTTTTGATGATAACAAATGTAATAATATTTGATCAACTAATGATTTCAAACTAAGTGATTTCAGGAAATCAAAGTAAGAACAGACAATGGTAATATTTCTCAACTCAAATCCTACGCTCTAACTGTCTCGAGAACTTATAATGGTTATATTTAACACTGAAAATGGCTATAAATAGATTTAAATAAGTTCTTAACTGATTTTGCTGTCCCCAGGCCAGACGATGTCTAAGGCTAGAACAGGGACCATGTCTTTTAATTAAGAATGTGTTTGTTAAGCTAGACGATGTCTGATGCAAGGCCAGACGATGTCTAAGGCTAGAACAGACCCTGTCTTTTAATTAAGAATGTGTTTGTTAAGCCAGATGATGTCTAAGGCTAAAACAGACCATGTCTTTCAATAAGAATGTGTTTGTTAAAGCCAGACATTGTCTATGTACGAACAGACCATACTTAATCAAGACCAGACTATGTTTGTTAAGCCAGACTTTGTCTATGCAGGAACAAAATGTAAACTGTCATAAGTACTGAGGAATACGTGCTTTATAATTAATTCTTTACTCAATAAAGGCACTGTAGCTGCAACTGAAACAAAGGGAGATATCCTTTGACATTCCTTTCTTTGATTCCTCGTTTTACTTGCAAGTCTCGTACTATGTAAAGTGTGCAGGTACAGCCAAAAGAACCAATCAACATTGGGATGCACACTTTTAGCTAAAAGACAAACTGTAATAGAAACAGAAACCTGCTCCCGTCAGATAAAGCACAATCAAAGCTACTTCAACACTCTACTATGTGAGACAACGGAAAGAAGTCTTCTCCAACGTTCAAATTCATCAAGCCCACTTTATAAGGAAGACTCTATGAAACAAAGAGGAACAAGCTAGAAAAAGAAGAATGAATGGAATGAAAACTGAATAACGAAAAAATTTAGACAGCAAGAGAAAGCATTCTGAGAGCAAGTCTTAAATGCGAGCTGAGAGAAACAGAACACCCATCCTCTACAAGCTCACGCATATTCAACAATTGATTATATCCTTTCCTTGAGAGTTATCTGAATCTAATATATTTTTGTATAGAAAGCCAGGAGTGGCTTAGTGATAAAAGAATACTTGGGAAGTATAATCTCAGGGGGAGATTCATACTTGTAACCAAAAGTGGTTTAGAATACTTGTAGCTAGTAGTAGCATAGAGAATACTTGTAGCCAGAAGTGACAGTGAAGAATACTTGTTTTGTAATTAGTTGATTATAGTGGAACCCTTTGACAGTTGTTAAAGGAGAACTGGATGTAGCTCAAGTTGAGTGAACCAGTATAAAAACAAGCTCTCATTTGCTGTCTTGTGTTTACAAATATTTATCTTGCTCACTATGCTCTTTTGAAAATATTTTATAAGTTTTGTCTTGCAATGATATATTTGCTGCTTTAAACTAACATATATCCAAGAGGGCAATTTGTGAACTAATAGTATTTGCAAAAAGGTTTGAACCCACTATTCAACCCCCCCCTTCTAGTGTGTTCTTGTGTATTTCAGTTGGTATCAAAGCTTGGTCTCTAATAATTATCTTCACAGATACAGAGCTAAGGATCCTACACAAGGATGGAGAAGGGTCTACACAAACCTCCAATCTTTAAGGGTAGAAACTTCACATATTGGAGACAAAGAATGGAGACGTACTTTGAATCATGTCATATAAACATGCTGGATGTTGTAGAAAATGGAGATTATATTCTAGTTGATGATAATGAAGCTGAGATCCCAAAAGAACAATGGACTGAGGCACAGAAGAACAGATTCGTCCTCAATTCCAGAGCAAGAAATGCAATACATGCATGCATCTCATAAACTAAGCATAGAAAGATAAGCTAGTTCAAATCTGCCAAAGACATATGGGACACATTCATAATAACTTATGAAGGGTCCTCACAGGTAAAAAGGAACAAGGTAAGTGTTCTTACCAGAGAATATGAATTTTCTATGGAAGAAGATGAAACCATAGCTAATATGTTGTCTAGATTCCAAACTATTTTAAATGAACTTCGAAACCTTGGTAAAAGTTTCGAAAATTTCGAACATGTTGACAAAATTCTTCGCAACTTGCCCAGACAATGGAGACCTCAGGTCACAGCCATTAGAGCTTCCAAAAATCTAGATTATATGCCTCTCGAAGAGCTAGTGGGAATTCTAATGCTGCATGAGCAAGAACTGCAAGGAGATGCCAAACTGAAAAAGGGCAAGTCTTTGGCTTTGAAAACTCACAAGCCAAATCAGACAATACCTAAAGAGCAATCTTCATCAAAAAGTCAGTCCTCCAGACCATCCAAAAGACACACCACCAAGGCTCTAAAGGTAGAAGAGTCAGAAGTAGAGTCCACTTCCTCAAGTGAAGAAGAATCAGAAGATGATTATGAGCTTTCCTTCATCTCAAGGAAAATCCACAAGATGTGGAAAAAGAAAGGTGGATCAAGATGGAAAAACTACAATAAGAAGTACTTAGCAAACCATGAGAAGAAAGAGAAAAATTCCATCGTCTGCTACGAGTGTAAGAAGCTTGGACACTTCAAGTTAGAATGTCCTAAGCTCAGCAAGGGAAAAGAAAAGGTCAACAGGAGATTTCCCAAGAAAAAGAAAGGATTGATGTCCACATGGGAAGATCTAGATGACTCAACTAATGAAGAAAATTCTGAAGCATCAGACGAAGAAGCTAACCTCTGTCTAATGGCAGATGCAACCTCCACATTGTCTGCATCTGATGATGAGAACACATTAGACAACATCCACTTTGTGTCTACGTCCGAAGCTTTAGATGATGAAGAACAAGAGGTAGACCTCAATGATCTTATTTCTCTTCAAGAAGCTTATCAAGAACTTCTCTCTAATTCATCTATTCTTTCAAAAGCCTATTTATTTATGAAAAAGAAATTAATAAAACTTTTGAAAGAGCATGAAGAACTTGGATCTTCTTTCACTGAGCTATTTGATAAATGTTCTACATTGGTCACAGCTAGTAATGCTCTAATAGATGATTTTCAAAAACTAACCATTGATCACCAATGCTTAATTAAAAGCAAAAGTGAACTCTGGATAGAAAAGGAACAACATAGAAGGCAATTGAATGAATTGATTAAGGAAACTGATGAATTAAACAAGGTAAGAGCCTTGAGCAAAGATGAAGCTGAAATTGCTCAATTACGCAAAGAAGCTACATCTCTCAAGAGTACTCTAAGCAAATTTGTCAGTGGGTCTGAAAATTTAAAGAAAATTATTTCATACAACAGACATCCAAATGACAAATCTGGCCTTGGATTCACAGGAAAGAAAGAAGCAACCAAAAGGAAAGCTTCCTCTAATGAACCACACTTTGAGAATGGACATGTAAAGTCCAAAAGCAAGAAATTGCCTACAAGAAGCAAGTTATCTGCTTCTAAGACTAACACCAAAGGACCCAAAAGAATATGGGTACCTAAAAATAAAATAATTCCTGTTGCAGATATCCTTGAAGGTAGGAAAGAAACACCAATCATGGTACCTAGATAGTGGTTGCTCACATCACATGACGGGTGTCAACACCCAATTTTGTTCGTCTAATTATCTTTCATAATTATTATTATTATTATTGTTATTATTATTGGTATTATTATTAGTATTATTATTATTATCCCACAAGTTTATCTTGTTACATAAAAAAAAAAATGAAAGAATGAAAGGGGAAAGAAAAAAAAAAAAGAAAGAGAACACATAATAATATAATAAGCAAAAAACCCATTTTTTCTCATTTTCCTTCAAGTTACACCGCTACAATGCTACAATGTTACAAGTTTCTTTAAAAATTGAAGTATAGCTTACAGTAAGTGCCCAAATCAAGCACAAGAAGAAGAAAAAGGAAAAGAAGCAACGAAAAAAAAAAAGGGAAGAAGAAGAAACAGGAAAAAGAAGAGAAGAAGGTTGGAGATTTTCATCAAAGAACTTCATCAATCCACTAACAAATCCTTAAGCGGCTCCATCATCGATATAGCACCCAGCAGCTTCATCAATCCACTATCAATTCCTAAGCAGCTCCATCATCGTGGTACCACTCAGCCGCTTCATCATCATCAAACACAGATTCAACCGCTTCATCGGGAGGCGGGAGCACTAAGGCACTTGGTCAAAGATTGCAGTGCAAGAAAGAAAAAAAAAGAGGATAAAGAAAAAAAGGGTTCAGAAAATTTCACTATATATAGCAATAAAGAATGCTGGAAAATAAAAGGAGGGAAGGAGGAGAAAAAAGAGACACGAGATCGGAAAAAAGAAAACAGAGAAAAGAAAATATCAGGAAAGCAAAGCAATACAAAGAAACGTGTTTCTTTCCTTTCAATCTTCATGTAATCTTCATCATGTATTAGCTTTTTTCTATGTTTGATTGTAAGCAATGAAATATCTTGCAATCTATTTGCTCATAATGATAAATGAGATATGACTTTGAGAAAAGAATACTATGTTTAAATTTAAGTTAACCAAATCTATCAAAGATAAATCAGGAACATAAACAGAGACAAGAGACAGATTCAAAACACCAAAGAACACCAGAATCAGTGAGCCCAATCCCTCAATCCCAAACAGAGACCCAACACAAATAGAACCAACACAAACAGCCACAAAATAAGGCATGAGCGAATCAGAGAACCCAACCAATCAAATAAACCAATCAAACAGAAATTAATTCAAACCAAAGAGAAACAGAAATAGGGAAAGGAAAGGAAGAAAAGTAAGAGGAAGAGAAAACTTACCTAGAAACCCTCAGCCGGCCGCCGTGGAATCACTCACCCACGACGTCGCCCTCCGCCAAAACACCCCGCACTTCCGCCGCGCCACCACCGCGACCACCAAACCTCGCCCAAGCACCGCGACCCCCATGGCCACCATCGCTGCCGCCATCGTCCCGCCCTACGCCAAACCACCCCGCGACCTCGAGCCCCAACGCCATTCCTCCGCGACCTCGCACACCCACGCCTCCTTCCGCCGCCAAACACCCCGGCTACCATCTTGCCCCTTCCCACCCCCACCCCCCACGCTCCGCCTCACCTCACTCCCGCCGCGCATCGCGACCCCCAACCTCGCCCTTTTCCCCTTTCTCTCCGCGAGCCCTAGGTCGTGAACCAAACAACCAAGCAACTAAATGAGGGAGGTCGAGAACCCCTAAGTTTTTATTTTTCGTTTTAGGCCAAGCCTGCTATTTACACCCCCTAGTATTACTAACTACAACATATTTGTCTTGGGCCATTTCTCTGCTTACACCTCCTATCTTACTAAACTGTGACATATTTGTGTTGGGTCAGTTTTCTGTTTACACCCTCCTATGTTACTAAACTAAAACACATTTACCTTGGGCCATTTCTCTGCTTACACCCCCTATCTTACTAAACTACAACGTATTTGTCTTGGGCCATTTTTCTGGTTACAACCCCCTATATTACTAACTATAACGCATTTGTCTCAGGCCATATTTCTATTTATACTTCTGTTTTACTAAATTACAGCTTCTCGTTTTGGGGCCATATTTCTGTCTACACCCCTGTTTTACTAAGTTTCACTTTTCTTTAATTACTAATAGTTGTTTTAATTAAAATCATTTTAAAAAATAATAATAAAGGTAAATTGACTTGGGTGTACACCTCTGTCAATTTTTCAAGTGTTTTTAGGATGAATGAGTTGCGACAACTCAAGAGTCCTAAATTAAAAAAAATAATAATAAAAGAATAAAATATCTATTTCTTTCCTTTAGTAAAATTAATTATTCTTTTCTAGTAATGTTTTGGTGAGATAAATGTCTAGAAATTATAAAAGATTTTGCTTAATTAATTAAAGGTAACTGTCTTTGTGACGGATGTTGTAGGATGCTAATACCTTCCCTACACGTAATGGACTCTCGAACTCAAAATCTGGTTTCAAAGACCGTTTTTTTTCTAAAAAGGGTTTTTCTAATGTTTTCCTTAATAAACATTGGTGGCGACTCCTCTGATCCACATTTTCGATTTTAATCGCCATCCCACCGCAATTCCGGTTGCGACAACGGGCGCAAGGTCTATGTTCCTAGACCTGACACCAATGCATGGTGGTACAGTCACTTTCGGAGGTAATCAGAAAGGGAGAATCAAGGGTACTGGTAAGATAGGTATTCCTCCTAGTATCTCTATTGAGAATGTGTTATTTGTTGAAGGGCTAAAACACAATCTACTGAGCATAAGTTAATTTTGCGACAGTGGATATGATGTTTCATTCAACAAGGAATCATGCATAGTTAGAGATTCTAAAGGTTCACATCTCTTCTCTGCAAAGAGACAAGGCAATCTTTATAAGATAATCTTGGTGAACTGAAAGATCAAAATGTATCATGTTTACTGTCTATCAAAGAAAGTCACTGGTTATGACATAAGAAGCTTGGCCATGCAAGTTTGAGATTAATCTCAAAATTGCAAAGATATAGCCTCATAAGAGGATTTCCAACAATGTCATATAAGGATAACTTACTTTGTGAGGCATGTTAGAAAGGGAAACAAGTGAAAACATCTTTTAAAAGTAAAAAACATTGTTTCCTCTTCCAGACCATTAGAACTATTACATATTGATCTCTTTGGCCCAACAAGGACAGCATCTCTTAGAGGGAGGAGATATGGACTAGTAATACTTGATGACTATTCTAGATGGACATGGATTATATTCCTCACTCACAAGGATGAGGCTTTTAAGGAATTCTATAAATTCTGCAAATGTGTTCAAAATGAAAAAGGAGTATGTATAACTTCTATCAAGAAGTGACCACGGAGGAGAGTTCGAAAACGAAAGTTTTCAGAGGTTCAGTGAAGAAAATGGAATTCTTCACAACTTCTCAACACCTAGAACACCACAACAAAATGGTGTTGTTGAGAGGAAGAATAGGTCATTACAAGAAATGGCCAAAACCATGTTGAATGATAACTTGACTTTTAAGCACTTCTGGGGCAGAAGCTATAAATACTTCCTGTTATTTGCAAAACAAAATTTATATTAGGCCTATTATTAAAAAGACTTCATATGAACTGTGGAAAGGAAAGAAGCCCAACATATCATACTTCCATCCCTTTGGATGTCAATGTTTCATTCTTAACACAAAAGACAATTTGGGTAAGTTTGATTCGAAGTGTAATACAGGCATCTTACTTGGATATTCTGAAACATCCAAGCATATAGAGTGTTTAACTCTAGAACCAAAGTTGTTGAAAAAGCCATTCATGTAAGATTTAATAACACTCAACTTGATAGGAAACTATCAAGAGTTAAAGGACTCATTTGTAGATATCAGATTAGAAGATGCGATAACAAAGACCAAACCATCGTCTGACACAACATCGTCTACTTCAACATTGTTTGCTCCAATATCGTCTGCTACCAGATTGTCTGTTCGTTATCAGACCATCTCGGATGATGACGAAGAAGTCAGAGAACCACAAAGCAGCAACAGAATGATGATCAAGAACCATCCTCCTTCTCAGATCATTGGAGAAGTTTGAGCTCTAGTAAAAACAAGATCATCCTTCCAACAAACAGCCCTACTGTCTAAAATATAACCCAAGCACATTGATGATGCCATGGAAGATGAAAGCTGGGTCCAAGCAATGCAAGAGGAGCTGGATCAATTTCAAAAGAATGATGTCTAAAAACTTGTGAAGCTACTAGACAACAAGGAAGCTATTGGTGCTAAGTGGGTCTTTAGAAACAAACTAGATGAGAATGGTAAGGTTGTGAGGAACAAGGCTAGATTAGTGGCCAAAGGTTACTCACAATAGGAAGGTATTGATTATACGGAGACATACGCTCTAGTAGCTAGACTTGAGGCAATTAGAATTTTGCTTTCATTTGCTGCTCATAGAAATGAGACTCTATCAAATGGATGTATAATGTGCATTCCTCAATGGTGTAATCAAAGAGGAAGTTTATGTAGAACAACCCCTTAGGTTTGAGAGTACTATCTTTCCAGACCATGTATTTAAACTAAACAAAGCACTGTATGGTCTTAAACAAGCTCCTAGAGCATGGTATGAAAAACTCAATTCATTTTTAATAGAACATAATTTTATAAGAGGAAAGATAAATACTACATTGTTTCGCAGAAACTACTCTTCTGATTTTATTATTGTTCAAATCTATATAGATGATACTATCTTTGGTGCTATTAATGAAAAACTCTATGAAGAGTTCTCAAAGTTGATGAGACTGAGTTCGAAATGAGCATGATGGGAGAACTAAAATTCTTCATAAGATTGCAAATCAAGCAGACCAACAAAGGAATCTTCATACACCAGACCAAGTATGTGAAAGAACTCCTGAAAAAGTTCAAAATGGATGATGCTAAAATTATGAAGACTCCAATGCATCCAACAACATCACTTGGACCTGATGAAGATTCAAAGAAAGTAGATGTCACTCAGTTCAAAGGAATGATTGGGTCACTACTTTACTTGACTACATCTAGACTAGATATAATGTTCAATGTCTGCCTCTGCTTCAGATATCAGTCTGACCCAAGGGAAGTGCATCTATCTGTTTTTAAAAGAATTTTTAGATATTTAATTGGAACTTCTAATCTTGGCCTTTGGTTTAAAAGACAGAAAGAGTATAAGTTGACAGGCTATTGTGATGCTAACTATGCTGGAGACAAAATTGAAAGAAAAAGCACTACTGGAGGTTGCCACTTCATAGGAGGCAACATGGTGTCATGGCTCAGCAAGAAGCAAGGAACAATAGCACTATCAACAATGACGAGAATACATCTCACTTGCAAGTTGCTGCTCTCAGATATTGTGGATCAAGAATCAACTTGAAGACTACAACATGTTTAAGAGTAACATTCCTATCTTCTGTGATAATACTGCTGCTATATCTCTTTCTAAAAATCCTACCATGCACTCTAAAGTCAAGCATATAGAAATAAAACATCATTTCATAAGAGACCATGTTCAGAAGGGGACCATTAAATTGGAATTTGTCAAGACAGACGATCAGCTTGCTGATATTTTTACAAAATCCCTTACTGAAGAAAGACTGATCTTTTTGAGAGAAAAGATTGGGATGGTTTGGGTGAATTAATGTTTTATCACTGTCTGCTATTCACTAGTAGAACTAAGGACACATCATCTGGTGTGATACTTAAGTGAGGCATGTGCATGTCACGTGTTTCGTGCTCAAAATATGAGTCAGACCATGTGAATTTTTTTAAAACCGTTTTGTAACTTAAGCATTCGTTTGGTTCTGAGTCATAAAAGCCTTAAATGCACATTCAAGTTTGTCATAAATGTGTTGTTTCAATCATTCCCTAACCGTACCATCATACTTAATGCACACTCATTACCTATTCTAGCTTACTGTTGCCAAACGTATTCCTCAAGCTTTCAAAACCTCTCATTTCTCTCACCCATTCTCTTTGCAACCAAGAACCTCAAGAAACCCTAAACACAAACCCTCACCATGGCCAAACGTAATCTGATCAAGGGCTCTTCCTCCTCCCAACTACCAGCCTCACCCTCAACCTCTCAAGCTTCTTGATGAGCGTCCTGCAGATGTAATGCTGGAGTCCATTACGGACACCAATAGTTCGACGTCCAACATTGACCCCGAGGTTGTGAAAGAACGAAGACTCCTTGACGTAGAGAACATTATAATCAAGCCATGAGGTTCCTACACTGGGAACATTCAAGTGGAGTACTACATTGACATACCTTACCTTGAGGAACGTGGTCTTAACATCTCAAGGTACTTTGAGTTCGTTGGGATCAGGGGTCACTTCAATGATCGCTAGAAGATCGCCCCTAGACTTATTAGAGAGTTCTGGACAAATGCTACAATCAAAGGAAATGAGGTTGTCAGCAACGTCTTTGGGTATGAAGATACGATCTCTCCCTCCTCCATTGCTCAAGCAATAGGGTGCAAATTGCACTCAAACTACTTTACAGAGGCATGGGACAAGGACCTTGAGAAAGATATAGTAGAAAGGTTCATTCTTGGACCTAACTACGAGGTGGCCAAGGACGTCAAGAAGTTGCACCCAGCTAACTTCCCACCTCTAACCAAGTTGATGTTGAACATTGTCAACAAGACCATCTTGCACAAGATAAGGTCAAGAGATCATGTATCAGCTCTACACAAATTCATCCTCTACCACATCATCAGAGGGATTCCATTCAACCTTCCACACACACTATTCTACAACCTGATTAGCCACATTCAATGCCTATCAACCTCTGTGGCAACATACTATACAGCTTTGTTAAACAAGATCCTCTGGGATGCTCTTTGCTACAATAGACTGTACATAGAAATCCAATCAGGAAATTTGGATGAGTTGGAGTATGTAAGAGTGGAAGGTCCATTCGTTCAACAGAGGATACTGACCTCCTTAAGTCTGCTTAAGTTGAACATGGGATTTGAAATAACCAAGGGATCACCTGCAAGGTTCCCTGTACTGACTGATGATGATGAAATTGAAGGTCAGAAGAAGAAGATTCAAAAAAAGAAGGGTGGAAAAAGAAAAGGCCTGGTGATTTATGATGAGGCTGCATCCATCCAACCCTTAGCAAGTAAGATGAGGAGACTTGTTGTTGCGGACCAATAAACAGTTCAGACAACACACAAGGTTGTAGCACAGTCTACTACAAAGCCACCAACCAAGAAAGGAAAGCAGACAGTCCAACAAGCACCACCTAGATCACTCACTTTGAGGATTAAGTCTAAAGCTCAACAGAAGGGTAAAGGTGTTGCCAAAATGACTGCTGAACCTTAAGTGTCTTTAAAGGAGGTAGCAGACATTGGTCTGCAAGCTGTCAAAGTTGCCGAGGTTGAAGAAGAAGAAGACTCAGAAGAGGGACTAGTCTTCAAAAGACCCAGAAGATCACTCAGTGCACAACAGACCACTAGGTCAGAGGGACTGACCATCAGACCACCCAGCACCACAGCCAAGAAGCTGACTGTGAAGAGAAAAATGGTGTTGGAAGAAGACACACCAGGATAGACAACCACCAATCCAGGTATTACTTTACTTGCATTTACTCTTCCCACTCACCCTTGCTCTACATACAAACGTCCAAGGAAGAATATTCCTCAGACAATCCTAGTCTTAGCCCAAACACAAGCCACAACAGACACATCGTTTGTTGAACCTCTATTGTTTGTGTCACCTACACAGACCATAGTAAACCAAACAATTGCTGCATAGTCTGATGCCCAAGCACAGACTATGCAAGAGCCACTGTCTGAACCCACTATTCAGATAGAAGATCAACTTGCGTCTGCCCCCACTGGACAGACGATCACCCAATAGACTGAACCTACTGTTCAGTCTAAGACATAGTCTGATCCCACAACTCAGACTGTTGTACCAACAACATCCCTACAAACTCCACCAGACACTACCATTCCTCCCTACCAATCTCCCTCTCCAATAACAATCCCAGAGATGTCAGATGCAATGGTTTCCTACCACCACACTGAGTTTGTAATCATCTCATTTGGGTCAGATGAAGAGATAGTTGCTATATCTCCTGAAGCGTCTGCTGTTCCCTCATAGGATAACAAACCATTTAGTCTGGACGACAACACACCTCTGTCCAGATTCAGAGAAGACACTCCTCCTCCTCCTCCTCCCTCTGGCTCCTAGCATCAAAAGATGATGCAACGCTTCTCCTTGTGCTATGTGGGAGAAAATGCTGAGTTTGCAGTGTACAGAGAAGAGACTCAGTTGGAGCCAGTTGCAGAGGACTCAATTATTGCTGTTGTCAAGGAAGCACCATTGAAGAAGCTTCCTCCTCTACAGATTGATCAAGGAATCATCCCTTACCAGAGGCCAATTCACAACTCTCACCTTCTGGACACTATTGAAGATGATGCACATCTAGCTAGAAGGCTATAGTAGGAAGAATACGCCTCTGCCATCCCTTTGATGCGTTAGCTAGTGCATGAGATTGCACACTCGTACAACTGCATGAGAAAGGGATTGGACTACTTTATAGTGGAACCAACACTACCAGTTGAGCTAATAGAAGATGAGAAGAAGCAATTGGAGGCCACTGTTAGAACAATGCTTCGTGATGCATTGTACTATCTGTCGAGACTAAGGGTCTCTATTCGACCTCCTCGACTAATTACACGAGGAGTTGCTCCCAACCATCCAACCTTCCAGGCTACGTGTGCTGAATATAGGGCTTTGTGTCACTTGAAGTTTCAAGGCACAACCCCTAGACAGTTGTATCCACCTAGCCTGCATATCTCTGAAGACACTGATATACATGTTGCTCCAAACCGTATAGTCACCAAGCTCCCAACTGTCAACCCTAACAAGTTGAAGGGGAAGAAGATTGCACAAGTAGACAATCTTCCACAACACATACCAGACATTGAGCCACTACCTCAACAGGAGCATAATTTGCCACCAGAAAACACGAAGCAGATGCTGGCATCTACTGCAGACTGTGATGGGTAGTATGCTCCACACCATAGGATCATCAAATCTTTCAAATGAAGAGAAGCAGAAGATTGACATTGTAGGTAAAGGCTCCTCCTCCTCCAGTAGTTTCATTCACGTGTCAGACATAGTGGTTATGCCCACTTTGCTGACCCCTCACACCCCTGGAGATGAAGAGGAAGCTAAGAGGATGCTTGCTGAATACTATGCTAAGTACAAAGCCGCTCAAGCACTGATAGCTGCAGCTATGGCAGCAGAAGAAGTAGTTAAAGAAGCAAGAATCCTAGAAGAGGCCGCCAGACTGAGAGCTATGTTAGCTACTCAAGAAGAGGAGCAACGACTTCATAATCTGGGCTCAAGAAAAGAAGGCCAAGGAAGAAAACAAGAAAAAGCTTAGGGAGTTAGCCATGAAGCAAGAGGCTGAGGCAGCTTAGGTTGCTGCACTTGCTGCTAAGCAAGCTATAGACTTGGCTGAAAAGTTTGTAGAATCAACCCCAGCCCAAGAGTGCACTGATCTAGTGTCCACTCAGTCCAAGTCCAGCACTCCAATTGCAACTCTAACATTAAATGCTGCAGCACAGTCAGACTCTCTACTTGACTTGGCTGCTCTTGAATTTGCATTGGAAACTAAACTGGGATCAAGACTCTCTGCTGAGGTTGCTGCTCAAGTTGAAGCTCAACTGAATGCCAAATTGGAAGAGCAACGAGCTAGTATCATCAAGGAGGTAACTCTTGCCTTCAATGCCTCCACAACAGCCATTCTCACTCCCAGACCTGCGATGACTCAAGCTCCATCGCCGCCATCAGAAGATCCTCCGACAACAAAAGCTTCATCAAAAGCTGGAGAATCCTCAACCAAACAGTCAAACCCATCTTCTAAACCATGACTGTGATGGCATTTTCTACTCCATCCTCCACCTTTTTGTTTATGACAAAGGGGGAGAGAATTTTGGATGTATAGAATTTACAGACAATGCTTAATAAAATAGTGATTGGTTCACTAATTTTTATACACCTCAATTCACTGTTTATTTTTATCCGCTTTAATTATTTCATACTTTAATCTGTCATATGCATCTGCATGATAGACTCAGGGGGGGTTCATCATGTTAATAACTGCGCATACTTAACTACCATGAAATAATTCACACTCTGATACATACATGTTTGTGATTCACTGTCTGTTAAATCAAAATTATAACATGTGTTGTCATCATTAAAACGGGGGAGATTGTTAGAACCAAGACATTTGATGATGTCTGACCCCTAATACCTTGATAGATTTAGATGATAAAAAATGTAATAATATTTGATCAACTAATGATTTCAGACTAAGTGATTTTAGGAAATCAAAGTAAGAACAAACAATGGTAATATCTCTCAACTCAAATCCTACGCTTTAATGTCTGAGAACTTATAATGGTTATATTTAGCATTGAAAATGGCTATAAACATATTTAAATAAGTTCTTAACTGATTTTGTTGTCCCCAGGCCAGATGATGTTTGATGCCAAGCGCCAGACAATGTTTGATGCCTAGCGCCAAACGATGTCTGAAGCCAAGCGCTAGACGATGTCTATGGCTAGAATAGACCATGTCTTTTAATTAAGAATGTGTTTGTTAAGCTAGACGATGTCTGATGCAAGGCCAGACAATGTCTAAGGCTAGAACAGACCATGTCTTTTAATTAATGATAGAGGGCTAGTCAATGAACATGGGGACCTAGGGGCACTTCAAGAATTAAAGGGACCAATGACAAGATCCAAGGTCAAGATTCTTCAAGAAGAAATGACCAAGAGACTCAAGGAAGGGTTATTCATCAAAGGCCAAGAAGGAAAAAGCCCAAAGGAGCTAAATTGGAGCACTTGGAAATTTACTGATAGCTCGCTCAGCGCAAGCTTGGGCTCAGCGAAGTTTCGCTTCGATCAAGAAGCTTGCTTAGTGCAAGATTGAGCTTAGCTGAGTTTTGCCTCGATCAAGCATCTCGCTCAGCGCACGATTGAGCTTAGTAGAGATTTGCTTCGATCAAGCATCTCGCTTAGCTCAACCTTGAGCTTAGCGCAATTTGCGCTGAGCTCAAGGTTGAGCTTAGCAGAAGGTCTGACGCGGAAATTTTTTAAAACCCTATTTACTTGTGTAAGGGGGTTCCTAATTGTGTAATTAGGCCTTAAAACGTTATGTTTAAGTGGATATTAGTTACATAACCCTCTTCTAAGGCCTAGCTCTATAAATAGTATAAGAGAACCTCATTTGTAAATATCATATATCTCATTTGTGAATGAAACAAGCTTTGGCTTAGTTTGAGAGCTTAGTCTCTTCTTGGTTCTTGAGTGGAACCAAATTGATTCTTATCAAGGAAGCTTTCCTTGTGGAAAATTCTCCTCGGCTTATCGTTCCGTGCGGATCGTGGCGTCGTTCTAATTCATCTTCTTCTTCTTTCCGCTTTTCCCTTTTGGTTTGAGTTCTTGATTTGGCTTCAATGGAGCTCTTTTGATTTGCTTCCGAACGATCCAAACCAAGCTTGTGTGGCTTGGAACTGCATCATGCATACATCAATTAAGAATGTGTTTATTAAGCCAAATGATGTCTAAGGCTAGAGCAGACCATGTCTTTCAATAAGAATGTGTTTGTTAAAGCTAGACACTGTCTGTGCACGAACAAACCATACTTAATCAAGACCAGACTATGTTTGTTAAGCCAGACTTTGTCTATGCAGGAACAAAACGTAAACTATCATAAGTACTGAGGAATACGTGCTTTATAACTAATTCTTTACTCAATAAAGGCACTGCTGCAACTGAAACAAAGGGAGATATCCTTTGACATTCCTTTCTTTGATTCCTCGTTTTACTTGCAAGTCTCGTACTATGTAAAGTGTGCAGGTACAGCCAAAGGAACCAATCAGCATTGGGATGCACACTTTTAGCAAAAAGACAAACTGTAATAGAGACAAAAATCTGTTCCCATCAGATAAAGCACAGTCAAAGCTACTTTAACACTCTACTATGTGAGATAACGGAAATAAGTCTTTTCCAACGTTCAAATTCATCAAGCCCACTTTATAAGGAAGACTCTATGAAATAAAGAGGAACAAGCTAGAAAAAGAAGAACGAATGGAACGAAAACTGAATAACGAAAAAATCTAGACAGCAAGAGAAAGCATTCTGAGAGCAAGTCTAGAACGCGAGCTAAGAGAAACAAAACACCCATCCTCTACAAGCTCACGCAAATTCAACAATTGATTATATCCTCTCCTTGAGAGTTATCTAAATCTAATACATTTTTGTATAGAAAACCAGGAGTGGCTTAGTGATAAAAGAATACTTGGGAAGTATAATCTTAAGGGGAGATTCATACTTGTAACCAGAAGTAGTTTAGAATACTTGTAGCCAGTAGTGGCATAAAGAATACTTGTATCCAGAAATGACAGTGAAGAATACTTGTTTTAATCAGTTGATTATAGTGGAACCCTTTGACAGTTGTTAAAGGAGAACTGAACATAGCTCAGAGTTGAGTGAACCAGTATAAAAATAAGCTCTCATTTGTTGTCTTGTGTTTACAAATATTTATCTTGCTCACTATGGTCTTTTGAAAAGATTTTCTAAGCTTTGCCTTACAAGGATATATTTGTTGCTTTAAACTAATATATATCCAAGAGGGCAATTTGTGAACTAATAGTATTTGCAAAAAGGTTTGAACTCACTATTCAACCCCCCCTTCTAGTGTATTCTTGTGTATTTCATCTGCTGTCATGGAAATATGGAATGCTTGCATTTAACTTATGAATTTAAAATCCTTGAGATTGATGTGTGTGTGTGTGTGTGTGTGTGTGTGTGTAATTGATGGTTTAAGTGGATATAGATGTATGTAATTGTTTGGAAATTCCTTAATGGAGTGTAGTTTGCTGCTAGAATGCTCACCAAGATGAGGAATGAATCTATGTTGTTGAAAGAAAATGAAAGTTTGGCTCGAAACCGTGCCCTTTGCAGTGTTCTTCTTTCGCTCTGAATCTGTTTTAGTCAGAAACTCAGTTTTAGAGTTAGAATTCAAAAATTTAGTCTTCAGGAAAGTTGTAGATATGTATGTTTACTAACGAATGACTTTAGATTCATTAGAAAATATTATGTACAACTCTAGATATGATCAAATTAGTAAGTAAAGTTCAAGTTGTGACAAATTGGTAAAAGTTTCACTTTACTCATAATTTAGGCATAGAATACTTTCAAACTATGTCTCGAGATAAACATAAGAGTTGTAAATAATATCTTAGCTTTAAAATGAGATAAGAACCAACTTAATTGAGCTAGTATATTTATATATATCATAGTTATAACAAACAATAGTCTTAGACGCATGATAGAAATTGAAAGAGATAGTAAACCTTGATTTAGGGAATAGTATGTCAATCATGAACCTAGTTGAATAATTTTTATTTAGATGTATGTGATTTCTTGATGATATGTTTATGTTTTATTGGAATGGTGATATTCTTGAGAAGGAGATTATGTATCATTGCAATATTTACAGTGAATGAGATGAATGCATTATAGTTGAGTTAATTATAAATGATATAAATTAGTTGTTTAAATGTATATGATGTTTTATGAATGTGGGAATCGAATATGAATGAAATGTTTGTGAAATATTGATGATGAATGATAATCTTGTATTTTTGTATTTATCCCTATATGTTAGAAGGTGTAGCTATGTCTTTTGGGAAGACTTTGTTGCTAATGAAAATGGTCTTGCCTAGTGAGGTATCTTCTCAAGTACCACCCCTTTGTTTTAACTCTAGATGGTGTGTCAGAGTAGTGAGAACTACTTCCCAAGAGGTTTAGTGACCCTTTAGCATATAGGAGATGGAATGTGGTGGTTGTTGGTGAAACTTGGATACTTGAGACGAGTCATGAGTGAGATGGCAGGTACAGTGGTATTGTATCTCAAACCTCAAGTAATCCAAGTCTATCTGGTGTTGTGTGGATTGTTGAGATGTATTTGGATCCTTAAGTCTGGCCATTGGAGATGGTGGGTACAGAGGTGTCGTATCTAGGATTATAGATGATTCCAAATATGTGTTGCCGTTAGTATATGGTGGGTGTATAGTTGGTGCACAGAAATATAGCTTGTATACACAGTTGGTGCATAAGTGTGCATAATTGGTGCACGAGCATATGAGTAGGCATGTAAGTTGGGAGTGCTAGGTAGGCTCTTAACCTAGTGCTGGGAATTTTCATGGTGGCTAACGGGAATGGGCCTATAGACGAGTGGACAAATCCCTATAGATGTAAGGTCTTGCAAACCTACAGAGGTAAGCTAATATATACACTTGTCTATTTTCGATAAAACCACACTTTCCCCGCATGATCAGCCTAAGGGACTCCCTGAATGGTCAAAAAGTGAGACTATGTTAAGGGATGGGGCTTATAGGGGATCGCTCATATTGTGTTGAAACTCAATGGCGTCGAGTCAGTGTCTAATGTTGAGTTGGTGATATTGTCCAATGGTGGCTGGTGTGTGTTAGTTGTGACTTTCGTTGATTGATTGACTCATTTTGAAGATTTATGTACATGGTTATCTCTTATAATATTTTGAGGTGGATGGATTGAATATATGTTATTATTTGGTATTATAAATTACTTTAAGTATGTTTGTTCTGGTGAGCTTACCCTTGTGTGTGGTACATGTGGTTGTGACTGTGATGATCCCGACCTTGACGTACGGGGGAGCAAATGGGTTCAGGTGGAGTTCTCTTGGAGTCATTGTAGATGGAACACACACAAGTTTGAAGTTGCACTTCCTCCTTCTTCTCTTTGGTTTCGTTTTATGTATGGATGGCTTAGGTTGATAAGCTTTTGTTTCAAGAATTTTATATTATTAAAGTTATATTTCTTTTTATGAAGAGTAAAGTACCATGAGGTATTGTAAATGATTTAGTTTGGTTTTATAAACTCATGGTTTATAGTTTAAGCTTTAAATAATATTTATTAATTTTTAGAAATCGAGAAAAGTTTGCAGCCTTTTTCATAAATAGTTTAATGAAAGAGTTTGTAAATTAAAATAAAATCTAATCTTTCTTTGATTAGTTATGTAACGGAAGTGAGATATTATATTCCATGTGGAGAAGATGGATTTAGAGAAGGTATTCTATTAAAAGGAATATCACAAAATACCTCAAAATAAAAGACAAACAATTTCAATCAAAGTTTTTAGCATATCGAATCCAATCCTAAGATGTTGAAAATTCACTGTTATTGTTCTCTAAACGGTTTATTCAACAATTTTTGGTTGACGCTTATAGCATGGTGGAGTCATCAATATTGACTTATGTGAGAACACATCAAAAAGATTTAAGAGCTGAAATGTATAAAGGTCTTACAAGGGCAATACTATGTGGAGAAACTAATGATGCTACAATTAGAAAGAGAATAGTGTTGTTGTCTACTTTTACAAGTAGTGAACACTATCTATTGATTTTTTTTTTTTTTGAAAGAGTCAATTGTCTTATTAAAGCTCTTTCATCTAAGTAAAATGCAACATAAATACATATTTTGGGAAAATAAGTGTATTTTCATCTACTTTTACAAGTAGTGCACGCTATCTATTTCAAAACTACCAAGATGCTATGGCAATTTGTAAATGGGCTGGATATCCAGATTCGTTCATCATATTTACATGCAATAAAAATGACCAGAATTACAAAGCGTTTTGACAAGACAAGGACTTCAAGCAGTAGATAGACTAGACTTGGTTTGTTCTGTTTTCAAGATTGAACTTGATCAATTGATTAAGGACATAAAACAAGAAAATGTATTTGGAAAAGTTAAAGCAGGTATAAAATTTTACAACATATAACATGTGCAAATGTGTATTTTACAATATCCAATTTTTATATTCTTATATGTGATGGTCATGTGATCTGAAATTTAAATATTAAGTAGATTTTTAATTTTTTTTTATAGTTTATGGTCATTTTTAAATTTAAAGCTACTAAATTATTTAAAGTTCACGTCACATCACACCATATTTAAAGTTCATATATATATATATATATATATATATATATATATATATCATACTTTTAATAAATAAAAATTAGTTTATATAAAAAATGTTTTTTCATAATTAAATTTAAAACTTGCATTGCATTTATATATAGCTTAGATAGTTTAAATATAAAAAATATATATATATATATGATAGGAATTGTATGCTTCAAACATAATGTATTGATCAACTAATAAAGTATGTTATATTTTGAATGGGTAGTGCTTTACACAATAGAATTCCAGAAATGTGGATTACCTCATTTGCACATTCTAATATTTCTACATCCTAAGTTCCGATATCAATCCCCTGATGATATTGATAAAATTATATATGTAGAAATTCCTTATCAAAGAATTGATTCTATCCTATATGGAGTTGTATCATCACTAATGATTCACGACCCATGCAGTATTCAAAACAAAAAATCTTCATGCATGCAAAATGGAAGATGCTCAAAACATTTTTCAAAGAATTTTGTTGAAAGTGCCACAATTAGTGATGACGGATACCTTATATACAAAAGAAGGGATAATGGTAGAACAATTAAGAAGGAAGCTTTTGTAATTGCTAATAGATTTGTTGTCCCTTACAATAAATATTTGCTCTTAAGGTACAATGCTCATATCAATGTTGAATGGTGTAATCAGTCATGTTCTATCAAATATATTTTCAAATATGTCAACAAAGGTCAAGATCGTGTTACTGCAAAATTCTACCAGAGTGCAACAGATAAATAACAAAGATGCATTGATGAAATCAAGTTGTATTATGATTGTAGATATTTATCCTCATGTGAAGCAGCTTGGAGGTTGTTTGCTTTTGACATAAATTATAGAGCCATCAGTTGAACATTTGTCTTTTCACTTACCAAATGAACAAATGGTTGTTTTAAATGACAACAATAAAATATATGATGCTCTCAACAAAACCAATAGTTAAAAATCTAAATTTATGTCATGGATGGAGGCAAATAAAATATATCTAGAAGCAAGGCATCTGACATATAGTCAATTTCTTTCAATGTTTGTTTGGAAACAAATAGAGAATGAGTGGTGAAAAAGGCAGAGGGGATTCACTGTTGGAAGGTTGCATTTTGTTTATCTAGGTAGTTCTGTACTATATTACTTATAATTTATTAATTTTTTTAGTATTCATAAACATGTCTTTCTTAACAATCTTTTGAACATGCAGGTGAAGATGGAAGACTTCATAGATTTTTGGTATTTTCTTTTCTCTTTTCTTAAGTTTAGTCTATTTTATTTAAGCCAAAACATGAATGGATGTTGGCTTTGTATTGTATGTTTTAGATTAAGAACTTGTATGTTTAGATGTGCTTCCTAAGATGCTTAAAAACCTTTTCAAAACTTTTGTCTTGGCATTTTAAAGATGATTTATATTTTCAAAATATGCATTATGAGCATTCCAATCAATTACAATATTATGTAGTCAATTACATGTGAGTATATCTGAATCAAATTACTCTCTGTCTTCGGGTTAATCGATTACATAATTGCCTTTGTCTCAAATGTAATCGATTATCAGGCTATTGCAATCGATTATAATTGATGACATCAACTTAGAATTATCATCTGATGCACGGGATAATTGATTATTGCTAAATCCAATCGATTACATCTAGTATAACGGTCACTTTTAAAGATATCCTATCTGATCTTTGTTAAATCCTTTCCATATCTTTCCCAATCTTATATTTGATTGAAATAGGTTTTTCCTCTAGATCTTATCTTACACACTAAATACTTATCCTTTATCCAAATCTTATATTTGATCCTAAGATAAGATTCTATTTTCCCAAAGCACTATAATGAGATCCCCTTGAGTTTGCCTTTAGCATCAATCAATTACAGGGTATTCATTTATTCTTCACTTGCTAAATTTCTCTGTGCTAAAGTTCTCTTGCGCTTTTATATTGCTCAATATCTCTTAGTAGAAGAAGTGCTTTTTCCAGCTATATTTGCACATTACGATGCTTTCTTTCTAAGCTTTTCTTCAGCTAAATTTGCACATCTAAGGTGCTTTTGTTCCTAATCTTTCTACATTTATTTGGTTATTATTAGTATTGGTTTCCTAGGTAGGTGCTTGAGTTGTGATAGTGTTTCACACTCTTGCATAGATTCTTATTCGGGTTGTGAACAATAGTAAGTTGCTGTGATTTGGATGTTTATGTGTTTGTAACCATTGCAGATCATAGTGGAACTCCTCAAGATGAGGAAGAACTAGATGTAGATTGGGTTATGATCAAATCAATATAAAACTCGTGTATAAAACAAAATATTAAAAATTAAGTCAACCTACAAGATAGGATATCCAAGAAGATGTCACATAGGATTGGATAGTATAACTCCATTTTTACATGGGGTTATTTAGACAAACCCATAATATAATTATATATTATTAAAATATTTTGAATTTTTGTATCAAATTTATTGATTCTATAAAAAAAAAATTAAGTTGCTTTTTTATCTAGGTTCTTGTTTTTGTAATGAAGAACCTCTTATCACCACGGAAGATAATGAAACGCTTAAATAAATATATTTTGATGTTTTAAGAATCAAGATCTAAAAATGCTAGTCTATTCTAGAATAATTATGTGAACATGGTCATGTTTCAGATATATTAAAATGAAGAATAAAATAATGGTGCCCTTATTAATTTTTTATGTGAACATGTTGAATATTGTGTCATCAAATAAATTTCTAATTATACGAAAACTCATGCGAATCAATCATTGTTATACTTTGCATATAATTTTTAATTGCTTTTACAGTTTTACTCCCTACAATATGGGGTGAATTTGGTTTTGGTCTCCCCGGTAATTTTTTGTTAAATATTTTAGTCCATCAAATATAAGGGGGTGTATTGGATTAGGATTGTTTAGGATTTTAAAGACTTTTTTTTTTTTGTAAAAATGTATTGGGATATTCAATCAAGATTGTTAAATAATAAAAAACAATATGATGGTATTCAATCAAGATTATCAAAAAAAAATTTAGAGGGAAAGGAAATCTTGTAGTATTCAATTGAGATTTTGAATAACTTAAAAAAAGTCATCTGTTATTCAAAATCATAAAGATTTGATGGACTTTTTTTTTTAATTGGATTTTGATGGATTTTATAGATTTTTTAATTGATCATATAAATGTCAAACCTAGCAAACAATCCAATCCAACTATGAGAGACTTTTCTTTTCTCATCATAGACTTTTTTATTTCATTCTCTCTGATTTGGAGGCAGTGACATAATCTCCCACCACATCTGTTTCAAGGTGAGACTTTTCATATGATCCTAATAGTGATGTGTTCATATCCTAAATCACTACAAATCAACTTACAAACTACAATGTAGTCCACCATCTCATTCTCCTTTAGGTTTATAAATTCCTAATGAAATTAAAATTTTTATAAGAGAAGTAGATCTAAGCCTGGAGAAAGTTTTAACTCAGCCGAGACAAACAAAAGTTAAAGTTTTAAAAAACCTTTCTAAACTATTGCAGTCAATTTTGAAAAAATACACAACTTAATAGAGAAAACAAAAAACAATGTTTGGGATGCTATAAAAGAAATCCCAAACATTATTTTTTATGAAAATTTTATGGGTTAAATGAAACATTTTATATATTTTTTTACTAATGTTTTGTTATTATTTTTTGCTATCACTTTATGAGAATTTGTGAAAAAGATATTTCAAAATATAATAATAGCTTATAACTTTGATTTGGAATTCATGTACGTAATTAGCAATTAGCAGGTGAGAGGGTTCAACTCATGATGAGCTGTGATTAGTTTGTATTCAATGATATTATGTGAGAGGGTTCAGCTCATGATGACTTATGATTAGTTTGTATTCAATGATATTTTCAAGCACACTCTTGTTGACTTGTGTTTAGTAGTTTTGAATGTTTTTTTCTATAAATCCATAAAGTCATTTTAAATCTTGTAAATATGTGAAATCCTTTCAAATCCTATATTTTAAATCCATTAAAACCAAACTACAAAATCCTAATCACAAAAAGTCTTTTTAAAAAAAAATCTTAACAATTTTTAGTTTCCTACAAAATCTTAAGACTTTTTTATGCCAAAAAAGTCTTTTAAAATCTTAATCCAATACACCCCCTCTAATTCTTAAGGACTAAAAATGGATTTGAAAAAGTCACTTGAATCCCTAAAATTTATAGTGATTAGGGGATAATAATGAATTTTTTAAAATTTGAAGGACTAAAATCATATTGATCATCGATTTGGGGAACAAAATCATATTTATCCTTAATTTCACAAACCAAAAACATAATTAATTTCGTCATTTTTATCCAATCTTCTAAACAAGATTTCCATGATAATAAATGCGCAGTAAGAATTTTGTCTTTTCTCATGATAAATTAAAGTCAAAGATATTTTTGAATTCTTTTTTATTTAATGTCATTTCTTTTTCTTTATAAACATCCTTAAAGAAAATTGTCAATAAAATTGGTTTACTATCGTATATTGAATGACTAATATTTATCAATAAAGAAAAACTTATATTTTTGTATAACATCTATAAGACGTCATTATCTACGACATTAAGTACAATATTGTGCACCGATTTTAATTGACTTAGTATGATAATATATATATTTAGATTTTTGTTTTCAATTGAACTAATATACTTGAAATTGACACGGTAAACTAATTACACTTTTGATCTCTTATTTTTATAAATTTATGATTTTGGTCCTCCTATTTTCTAATTTAGAAATTTGATTCATACTTTTAAAATCTTGTAATTTTGATTCAATCATTAAATTTTATCAATTGACTGTCAAATATAACGTCGACTTTTTTCTTCTTAATTTTAAAAAAAAATTATCTATTTTCTTTTGCTAATCACAAAATTATTTTTTTAAATCGCTTAAATAAGTTATGGGTCTCTATAAATATCTCTTTTTTCATTTGGGTCCCTATAAAATTTTTGTTATGTTTTAGGCTCTTATAATATTTCTTTTTTTGGTTTTGGATCCTACTGATGACATGGCATCATCTCAACCGTTATTTAAATAATGATGTGACAACATCTCAACATATATCAATAGTTGAGATGATATCACGTCATCGATAGGGACCCAAAACAAAAAAAATATATATTATATAGACTCAAAACATAGTAAAAAATTTATAAGGACCCAAAGTAAAAAAAAGGTATTTTATAGGAACCCAAAACTTATTTAAGCTTTTTTTATTATTGCCTTTCTTGTAGTATAGGTAATTAAATTTAATTAAGTTAATAATTTTTTTATTATTTTTTTGTGATTTAAAATTAATTAATAAACTTTTTATATAGTAAAAAAAAATTCAATGCTATATTTGACAGTCAACTGCTCCAATTTAACGGTTGAACCAAAATTACAAAAGTAAGAGATCAAATTTTCAAATTAGAAAGTAGAAAGACCAAAATTGCGGATTTGTGAAAGTAGAGAACCAAAGTGCAATCAAGCCCTAATAATAATAGTTTTATAATTTATTTCATATTTTGTTGCACATCTCCTAATTTTGGATTTGAATCCTCTCTTGCTGGCTCTCCCTCCAGCAGGAATCTCAACCATTGGATGAATCATATGGATGATGTTAATAATTAATAATAAATAAATAAAAGAAGGCGTAATTGCAATTTTAGTCCCTTATTTTTCTAAATCCACAATTTTGATACTTTAGTTTAAAAACATAACATTTGATTCCTACTTTACCATTACCCTTTTTTTTAACAACCAACACCAAAAATATTTGGACTAAAATATCCCTTATTTTTTATTTAAAACAATTTTTTAAAGGATATTATAGTAATTTAATACTTAATTAAGAAAATATATTTTATCTTGGGAGAAAATAATTGATTATGATAGGAAAGAGAAATGATTTATATTTAATTAAATATTAAATTATTAAAATACCCTTGTTTAATGCGCAAAAAATAAAATATATAAAAGATATTATATATATATATATATATATATATAGGGTTAGGATCAATTGATACCAAGGTGTCAAATTAAAATTTGACACCAAATCGCAACCATTCATTTTAATTAAATCTAATGACTTTTATTAACTCATTAAAAAAAATTAAAACATCATTTAATAATAATATCTCTAAAAGATTCTCTAGTATATAATCAAAATATTTAATTTATCACGTTTTAAATATTGGAAATTCATTATCATTATCATAACTGTCACCACTACTAGCTAGCTGCTGCCAAGAGCGATGGTGGCGACAACAACAACGATGATGACGACCATCTTGGTAGCAGTAACGGTGGTCATGGAGGTAGTCATGGTGGTGTTGACTGTCATAGTGATGGTGGCAGTGACAACAACGATGATGAAGACCATGTTGGTGGCAGTTATGGTGGTTATAGAGGCATTCATGGTGGTGGTTGATTGTCATACGATGATGAAAGATTTAAGATATTCTAGAACGTGATAAAATCTTTTAGATATTTTATGGTTAAATGAGGTTTTAATTTAAATTTAAAATGATTTTAATCTAATGATTGAGATTAACAATTTTATTTTTATTAAAAATAGTTATTTAATTTAATGGTTGAGATTTGGTGTCAAAGTTTAATTTGACACCTTGGTGTCAATGGATCCTAACCCATATATATATATATAGGGAGCAACTCGTATGAGAACTGCATCGTTTTTTATATGAGAATGATAACAGACATTCTCGTCCATTGAATTAAATTAGATAGTAAGGATTAACTCAGTCATTTAAAAAATTAACATACAACTACTTCATTTGATCTCTCTGCTTCCCCTCTTCACTCATCCAAAATTTAAAAAAAAATTATCAAATATTCAAAAGAAGTATTTTATCACATCCTAAAATATTAAAGACTTATCATCATTGTCACCAAGAGTTGCCTCCATCACCATGACCACCACCAACTGCTAAGGCCACCATTATTGCTACCATCATGGTCTCCGTCCCAGTTGTTGCCACCAGGGCCATCGTCATTACTACCATCATGGTCATCGTCCCTATTGTTGCTGCCGCCGCCACCACCGTCAGCGATGATGGTGACGGCAACAACGGGACGACGACCATGTTGGTGGCGGTGACGATGGCCCTAGCGACGGTGACCATGTTGGTGTTGGCGGCGGTGACTATGTTGGCAATGATGGTCATGATGATGGGGCAACTTTTGGTGGCGGTGATGATAAGTCTTGGATATTTTAGGACATGATAAAATAAATCTTTTGAATATTTGGTAAATCTTTTTTTATTATTTTGGACGCAGAGGGGAAGCAAGAAGATCAAATAAAGTAAGTGATTAATCTTTATTGTCTAATATAATCTGACGGATGAGAATATTTGTTCTTACTCTCACATAAAAACACAATTCGTATACTAAGTTGCCCCCATATATTCACTTATGTATTTCGTGATAAAAAAAAAAATTACAAACTAATATAGTCCATACATTTAGGAGTTTATAACTTTTACTATATAGTTTATAGGCCGTTGTTATTCTTATCTCCCCCGTTTAATAATATTAGCATTAGTACATATTGTTATATATTTTAAAACATAAATGTCTAATTTTTTTTATAAAATAAGTCATTATACGAAAAATTTAATTAAATAAAATCATTCAACAATGTAATATTAAATTAAATTTAGTGATATAATTTTATTTATTACCTAAGTATATGTTTTGTTTAACTTTTATAATTCAAAATTATGATTTGAAGAATGATAAAGAAAAAACAAAATTTACTTCTAATTATATTTTTCAACATTTTAACAACTAAATCAAATATGATTTAAAACTAGGTGTGTAATTTAAAACTATGTTCAAACCACAGTTATGTAAACAAAAGATAGGTAAATTACATTTTTTTAATATAATTACATCTATAAATAAAAAATGAACCTTTAATATAAACTATATGAAAATAAAAATCAATTCATTTTTTTTTGTTAATTTATACAAAACTATAGTAAAAAAGTTAGTGAATATAGAAGAATAAGGTTATAAAACTTCTATATATAAAAAAAAAGTTTATAAAAGTTAGTTAGGTACATGATCGAATATCTTATAAATTTTAATTACAATTTTGACAATTAACAACTTTTAGAACCAAGACATTGGATGATGTCTGGCCCTAATCTTTTGATTAATTTTGATGATAACAAATATGATAATATTTGATCAACTAATGGTTTGAAATTGAGTAATTTTATGGAACCATATTCATCATAGACAATGGTATAATCTCTTCTATCTCACTTTACTATATTGACTGTCTCTGTTTGAAAACATTTTCATAATAAATCAAACATCCAAAGTGCTTTTAATCAGACAACGTTATGATAGAACAGACCATGAAATGGTATTAGGAACGGACTATGCGAAGTCTCAGACTAGACCATGCAGTAGTCTTGGAACAACTATGCAATGTCATGAACCAAATTGTACAAGTCTTGGACTAGACCATGCAATAGTGTTGGACCAAACTATGCAAAAGTCTTGGACCAAACCATGTACAGTCAAACCAGATTATGAAAGTATTATTGACTAGACCATGAGTAGTTCAATGCTAATAAATAAAATTTACGTGAAAGATATATTCAAGTGAGAGGACATGTTTATTATAAGAGATAAAAAATTTAAATAACAGTCATTGATTAAATTTTAATGGTCCAAATATAATTTTGAATTAAAATTAAATGTAATCTTCACCTTATACAATCATATCTTTCTTAATTATTATGCATTTGTTGCCCCATCACCATGACCAGTGCCGCCACCACTAACATGGTCACCATCGTCATTTTTGTCGCCACCACTACCACCACCACCATCATGGTCGTTGTCCCCATTGTTGCCGCCACCACCACCGTGGCAGTAGTGGTGGTGGCAACAACGGGGATGACAACCATGATGGTGGTCCTGTTGGTGGCAGCGGTGGTTATGATGATGGTGGGTGACAATGGCCCTATTAGTGGTGGCGGTGATTATAATGGTGGCGATGATGGTGGCCCTGTTGGTGGTCGTGGTGATGGTGGCACCACCATCACCATAGCCACCACCAATAGGGCCACCGTTGATGTGGACATCAAAGCCCAAGCCCATGACCAGATGGAAGCCCAAGACCCGATACAAGGCATAGGAGGGCCCATGACAAGAGCAAGAGCTAAAAAGGCCCAAGAAGCTTTAGAACATATGGTGACTATTCTGAGGGCAGTTCAAATGCAAGGAGAGGCCCAACACTTGGAGGCCCACAAGGGAGAGTTGCTAGTCCTGTCTGTTGATTGCTTGGAATGAAGGCCCACTTACAGACTTAGTCATTTAATTAAAAAAATAATAATGTTAAAGTGCTTGCAGCCAATTTTGAGCCGTTGACCTCAAACTAAACTTTGCCTCGCCTTAACCACTAGGACATATTAGCTATGCTTGTAATGTTGGGATTTTACATTTCTCTTATTTTGTTGAGAGAGAACAAATTTGTATAAATCATTTGGAACTGAATGAAAATGCAGATGTTGATTGTTTTGTCAAAAGAGAGAATTGTCTCTGCTAGGGTTCTTCCTTGAACCAGTTGATCTTATCAAGAATTCCCTAAATTCTTGTGGCGATCCCTAGGCTTATCAAACATCATTATTTGTGGCGCCTATCCTGTTTTTCGTTCTTCCCCAATTCATATTATTCTTCGTTTTCGCATTTCCCGTTTGTGCCTTCAGCCCCATTTTTCCCAGGTTCGTTCTGTACGTTTTACGTATCCCTTTCGAGTGTTTCTTGACCCTAAATTGCAGTTCATAACGTCATCTTTCTCCTCGATTTGGAATCGCTCAAATCCGAGTTCTGTAGGCTGAGATACGATCAAGAATTAATATTCATTTATGGGTTGCTCTTGGTGCGCGAATTTCATCCTAGAAGATCCAATTTGAACCAAGCATGTGATTTTTCCATCAACCGTCATCGTCACCGCCAACATCATAATCATCGCCACCACTAACAAGACCACTGTTAGGGCCACCATCATCACCACCATCATGGTTGGCGACGGCGGCAACAATGGGGACGATGGTGGCGATGGCAACAATGGGGACGACGACCATGATGGTGGTCAAAGACGGATTTTGGGGGGGCAAGCAGGGGCTTCCACCCCCCCCCCCCCCCGCCCCTTCCCTCTTTTAATATATTAGTATTTATTTAAAATTTTTTATTAGTATATCATATTTTAATTTTATATCTACTAAATATTTGATTTCATTATATTTTTTATTTATTTTTTTGCAAATTTTACTCTTAATAAATTAATTTGACACTTTTCATCTATAATTTTTTAAAATCTTATAAATTTTACTTATTATTTTACTCTTATATTACATGATTGTAGATTTTACTCTCAATTTTTTAAAAATTGACAAATTTGATACCTATTTTTGTCCTTTTTTTAATATAAATTTTACATTAAATATATATATTTTTTAATTTTATCTTCAATTTTTGTAAAAAAAATTTTAGCCCCTCCCTACTTAAGTTCCTGGATCCGTCCCTAATGGTGGTGGTGATGGTGGCCTTGTTGGTGGTGATGGTAGTGGTCATGGTGATGGCGGCAACTGTGTGTAAATGCACAATAATTAGAATTGTATAGAATGAAGATCACATTTAATTTTAATTCAAAATTACATCTGGACCATTAAGATTTAATCAATTGCTGTTATTTAAACTTCTTATCTCTCATAATAAACATGTCCTCTCACTTGATACACCGTCTATATATATATATATATGTAGGGGGCGAATCGTATGAGAACTGTGTTTATTAACCAAACCACTTAGTGCATTGGAATATCAAAGAGGTGTGGGTTTTAATCCCAGCTAGCTTTGCCAAAATCAACTAACTTTTTATTTAAATTAACTAATTAAAGTAAAGGGTAACTTAGGAATAAAAATAGGTAATGGTGTCATTAGTAAAAATATTACTTAATTAATTTTATTTAAATAATTATTAATTACAGTAAAAAAAAAGTCAATGTTAAGTCAATGTCACTAAATATATCAAAATTGTGGATTTGAAAAGATAGAAGAACAAAACTACAATTAAACCAAAAAAGAGTATTGAAACATATCAATTGCGGATCTTGCAAACGGAAATTCTGTGTTTTTATTGGCATACAACAAATTGAATTAAAGTAGAAAACAAAATTATAAGAAGAAAAAAGGTTATAAGAATGACTATGAACATCTTATATACAAGTAGCCAATAGAACACATGTTAGGGTTTGATCAATTTTTCTTCTTCGAGAGCACGTCTATTTGTGCAAGTGTTACATTTCTTTTAATAAATTTTGCTAGAACTTTAATACTTCAACTATACATAATGTATACTATGATTCAGAAATGATAATAATAATAATAATGTAGTCTCCCATGCTAACTACGGGTGAGTTTTTTAATGATTGTTATATAATTTTTTTTTAAACAATATATACCTAAAAAATATTTTTTATAGTAATTTTTTTTAAAGTTATAATTTTAATTTATAAAAAATAGTAGTTATTATAAAAGTAAGACAAATATTTTAATCGTGATTTTTTTAAAATTAAAAGTTGAAATAGGTAAAGTATAAGTTAGATAACATGTGTTGGAGTATTATTTAAAAATATATATTATTTAATTTTTAACAAAATAAAAATATTTATTTAAATATTTTAAAAAAGGTTGTATTAAAACAAAGAGTTTAATGTTCATACATTATTAGTATAAAAAAAATTTATACTCTTTTCATGTTAATTACACCTCTAATCAAGACATGTAGTTGGCCTAAACAAAAAAAATTAACAAAAGTGGCTACAAAAATATTTATATTGAAATTTTATATTTTTCAAAATAATAATCTATTTACTAATAAATATATATAATTTGAAAATCATTTTTATTTTAATTAGCTGATCAATTTTATTGAAAATAATATAAAATAAAAATTATAACCCTAAAAAAAGTCAACCTAACAAAAGAACAAATATTATAATCTTAAAACAATTACAATAATTCTAAGATAATAACAAACATTATAATTTTAAGATAATTACATTAATGAATTTAAAATACCACACTACACTTTTTACAGTTTTTTTTTCTATTATCAACTATTATTTAAAAATCATAATTTCTTTTTGAATTTTAAAAACTCAAACTAATATTTAAAAACAATAGAGTTAAAAAAATGAAATTAATACCAAATAATTGATTTAAATTTAAATTATATTAATTTAAATTTAAATCCATTTAGACTTGTTACATTTAATATTTAAATTTGTTATATTCATAAGATAATTGCATTAATAACTTAAAAGTGTCATAAAATAATAACAACTAGACAAATTTGAAAATAATTTTTTATTTAAATTAGACGATAAATTTTATTAAAAATCATATAAAACAAAAATAATAATACTAAATGAAATCAAACTAACAAAAGAACAAATATTATAATCTTAAAAAAATTACAATAATCTTAAGATAATAACAAATATTATAATTTTAAGATAATTACATTAATTCATTTATACTACCTCATTATACTTTTTTCAGTTTTTTTTACTATCAACTATTATTTAAAAATAATAATTTCTTTTTGAATTTTAAAATCTCAAACTAATTTTTTTTTTCAAAAAACAAAACCTAGTTAAGAAAAATGAAAATAATACCAAATAATTTATTTACATTTAAATTCAATAAGACTTGTTACATTTAATGTTTAAATTTGTTATATTCAAAAGATAATTACAATAATAACTTATAAGTATCATAAAATAATAACAATTTGATAAATTTAAAAATTAAATTTTATTTAAATTAGATGATAAAATTTATTAAAAATAATATAAAATAAAAATTATAACTCTAAACAAAATCAAACTAACAAATTAACCAATATTATAATCTTAAAATAATTACAATAATCCTAAGATAATAACTAACCTTATAAGTTTAAGATAATTACATTAATCAATTTAAATTACCTCATTATACTTTTCTTAGTTTTTTTTGTTATTAACTATTATTTAAAAATCATAATTTGTTTTTGAATTTTAAGATCTAAGACAAATATTTTTTAAAAAAAAATTCGTTAAACAAATGAAATTAATACCAAATAATTGATTTAAATTTAAATTGATATCTATGTAAATTTAAATCCATTTAGACTTGTTATATTGAATATTTAAAATTCTTATATTCATAATCTTTAAATTTGTTATATTCATAAGATAATTACAATAATAACTTAAAAGTGTTATAAAATAATAACAACGGGAAAAATTTAAAAATAATTTTTTATTTAAATTAGATGATAATGTTTATTGAAAATAATATAAAATAAAAATTATAACCCTAAAAGAAATAAAATTAACAAAAGAACAAATATTATAATCTTCAAAACAATTATAATAGTCTTAATATAATAACAAACATTATCATTTTAAGATAATTACATTAATCAATTTAAACTACCTTATTACACTTTTTTTAGTTTTTTTTATCAACTATTATTTAAAAACCATAATTTCTTTTTGAATTTTAAGATCTCAAACAAATTTTTTTTTATTGCACCAAAAAAAATCTAGTTAAAAAAAGGAAATTAATACAAAATAATTTATTTAAATTTAAATTTAAATCCATTTACACTTGTTACATTTAATTTTTAAATTTGTTATATTCATAACATAATTACAATAATAACTTAAATATGTCATAAAATAATAACAACGAAATAAATTTAAAAATCATTTTTTATTTAAATTAGATGATAAAATTTATTGAAAATAATATAAAATAAAACTTATAACCCTAAACGAAATCAAAGTAACAAAAGCACAAATATTATAATCTTAAAAAAATTACAATAATCCCAAGATAATAACAAACATTATAATTTTAAGATAATTAATCAATTTAAACTACCGAATTACACTTTTTTAGTTTTTTTTATTATCAACTATTATTTAAAAATCATAATTTCTTTTTGAATTTTAAGATCTCAAACTAATATATTTAAGAAAAAAACAAAATCTAGTTATAAAAAACGAAATTAATACCAAATAATTTAGTTAAATTTAAATTTAAATTGATATTAATTTAAATTTAAATTCATTTAGATTTGTTGCATTTAATCTTTAAATTTGTTTTATTAATAAGATAATTAAAATAATAACTTAAAAGTGTCATAAAATAATAATAACAGGACAAATTTGAAAATCATTTTTTAAATAAATTAGATAATAAATTTTTTAAATAAAAATTATAACCCTAAACAAAATCAAAATAACAAAAGAACAAATATTATAATCTTAAAAAAATTATAATAATCCTCATATAATAACAAACATTATAATTTTAAAATAATTACATTAATCAATTTAAACTACCTCATTACACTTTTTTCAGTTTTTTTTATTATCAACTATTATTTAAAAACCATAATTTCTTTTTAAATTTTAAAATCTCAAACTAATTTTTTTTAAAATAAATATAGTTAAAAAAAATTAATACCAAATAATTGATTTAAATTTAAATTGATATGTATTTAAATTTTTTATATTCAATATCTTTTTATTTTTTATATTCATAAGATAATTACAATAATAACATTAAAAGGACATAAAATAATAACAATGAGACAAATTTAAAAATTATTTTTTTAAAAATTAGCCGATAAAGTTTATTGAGAACAATATAAATTAAAAAATTATAACCCTAAACGAAATCAAACTAACAAAAAGCAAATATTATAATCTTAAAATAATTAAAATAATCATAAGATAATAACGAACATTATAATTTTAAGATAATTACATTAATCAATTTAAACTACATCATTATACTTTTTCAGTTTTTTTATTTTTTATTATCAACTATTATTTAAAAATCATAATTTCTTTTTGAATTTTAAGATCCCAAACTAATATTTTTTTTAAAAAAAATCTAGTTAAACAAAATAAATTAATACCAAATAATTGATTTAAATTTAAATTGATATTTATTTAAATTTTTTATATTCATAATCTTAAAATTTGAAAATCATTTTTTATTGAAAATTATTTTTATTTTAAATTTGATGATAGAATTTTTTTGAAAATAATATAAAATAAAAATTATAACCCTAAACGAAATCAAACTAACAAAAGAATAATTATTATAATATTAAAATAATTACAATAATCCTAAGATAATAACAAACATTATAATTTTAAGATAATTACATTAATCAATTTAAAGTATCTCATTACACTTTTTTCAGTTTTTTTTACTATCAATATTATTTAAAAACCATAATTTCTTTTTGAATTTGAAGATGTCAAACTAATTTTTTTTAAAAAAAATCTAGATAGCAAATATGAAATTAATACCAACAATTTATTTAAATTTAAATCCATTTAGACTTATTACCAATAATCTTTGATTTTGTTATATTCATAATCTTTAAATTTGATATATTGATAAAGATAATTACAATAATAACTTAAAAGTTTCATAAAATAATAACAACGGGACAAATTTGAAAATTATTTTTTATTTAAATTAGATGATAAAGTTTATTAAAATAATATAAAATAAAAATTATAGTCCTAAACGTAATCAAAGTAACAAAAGAACAAATATTATTATCTTAAAAAAATTATAATAATCCTAAAATAATAACAAACATTATAATTTTAAGATAATTACATTAATTAATTTAAACTACCTCATTACATTTTTTTCAGTTTTTTTTTTATTATCAACTATTTTTTTAAAACCATAATTGTTTTTGAATTTTAAAATGTCAAACTAATATTTTTTAAAATAAAATATTATTAAAAAAACTAAATTAATATCAAATAATTGATGTAAATTTTTTATATTCGTAATCTTTAAATTTGTTATTTTCATAAGATAATTACAATAATAACTTAAAAGTGTCATAAAATAATAACAACGGAAGAAATTTAAAAATTATTTTTTATTTAAATTAACTAATAAAGTTTATTGAAAATAATATAAACTAGAAATTATAACTTTAAACGAAATCAAACTAACGAAAGAAAAAATATTATAATCTTAAAACAATTACCATAGTCATAAAATAATAACAAACATTATAATGTTAAAATAATTAAATTAATTAATTTAAACTACTACATGGCACTTTTTCAGTTTTTTTTAAATCAAACTAATATTTTTTTAAAAAAAATGTTGTTAAAAAAACAAAATTAATACCAAATAATTGATATTTATTTAAATTTAAATTCATTTAGACTTGTTGCATTTAATCTTTAAATTTGTTATATTCATAAGATAATTACAATAATAACATAAAAGCGCCATCAAATAATAACAACGGGACAATCATATAAAATAGGGTGGTCCCTCAACTTTTCCATATTTATGGTTTACACCGCCCCTGCTACCACCGTGTAGTGGGGTGGGGTTTGTTGGTGGTGGGTAGTGGGGGAGTGGGATTGTTGAGGAGGGAGGGATGGGCTTGGAAATTAGAGATATGGGAAGGAAAAAAAAAACTCACATGCCACGTCATTAAAATAGCCAGTGTCAATACACGAAATATTTGGATGAAATGACCAAAACCCAGACGGAATGAAGGTTGAGGGATGAAGACCAAAAATGTGAAAAAGTTGAGGGACCAAATTCATACTTTACCATATAAAATAATGTTGAAAATAATATAAAATAAATATGATAACCCTAAATGAAATCAAATTAACAAAAGATCTCTCGGTATCTCAATTGTAGATGCCGTGATAGTTGATAACTCGTAACATGAAACCACATTGTCAAGGTTTGTCATTGTTGTTGCGTAGAATGTCCATCATTGACTTTAGGAACTTAGAACTCCCTGTTGAAACAAAAAGAAAAGGGAATGCAAAATATGAATTAGAAAAAAAAAATATAGGAGAAAAAATGAAGAAGAAATCTTGGTCCAATTGGTAGTAGGCTGGTCGCATAAAGGAAAATGAATATACAGGTAACCTGAAAAAGAACAATCATACAAAAAAAAAAAAACTGTACAGCATGGAGGTAAAACAAATGAATATATAAACACAATTGAAGAGTAAAAGAAATAAAAGAATGTAGAAGAAACATGAAAAGAAAAAAAAATAGAATGCAAAAAAAGAAGAGAATAGAAGAAGAAAAACAAAACCTAGATGAAATGAAAGGAAAAAACATGAATATATAGACAACAATAAAATAATGATGATATTTGAATTTATAACCAACTATGTTAGTAGATATAGATAAATAGTTTTACTAATAATATTAAAATTATTTTAAAAATTGAATAGATTAATTTGTTAAAAATATTCTTTTATTTAACATAATTAAATATAAAATTAATATGGGACTGTTACATGACATACATGACAAAACCTTCTTTTAAAATAGATAATAGATAGATAAATTTCATTCGTCTGATTCATCCGAGGGTTGAGATTCATGCTGGAGGGAAAGCCCGCAGGAGAGGATCAAAATCCTCTAATTTTCCTCTCGATCATGTGCCCTTTAAAAAGGTTTGAAATCCTTTAAGCAAACAATTAAAACCTTAACGTTCAATCAGACATTTTCTTAAAGAGATATAAAAAAACCATTAAATCTAAAGAAGGCACAACGATCAAATATTAAAACATGTCTTTAAAACTCATAAAGTCATATAAGGCAATTTAATAGTTATTAAAATCATTAAGCAAAAATCAATGTTTTTGATAGAGTGTATTTTAGTATAGTCTAGAGTTACATTTAGTATAGTTTAGACATGTTTTATACCCCATTTTGATAATTTTAGCTGAATTTTGTGAGATTGGGTCATTTTGGACCCAAGTGTCAAAAATTACTATTTGTCACGTTTTATTGATGCTTTTAACACTCTCTTGTGAAGCCTGTAACTTTTGACACAGGTTTCAAATTTTGATGATTCTTATCTTGATTGAAAACTAAGGAAGAGATCTACAATTTCGTGTCTCACAAGGATTGACTAATTCGGACGTTTAAGGGGTCAAATTTGGGACTCAATGTTACAGTCATGCACTTGTAATAATTCCGCGTTTTAGTTTGTAACTAGGGACCATTTGATAATTGTAATTGGTCAAGGTAGCTTTTATTTAGTTGGTTCAGACCTTGTGAGGGGACCACTATTTTGACTTTTTATTTTAAGCTTTTCCCCTTTTGCAAAACAACAATTTACACAACACAACACTACATTGAATAAAAATTACACCTTTGCTCTCTTCTCTCCTCTCTTCTCTTCTCTTTTCTCTTCTCTTCTCTTCTTTTCCCTTTCTCCTTCATAAATTTCGTGCAACCCCTTGTAGCTACCATGAGGATCTTCATGGAGGGCTAAATCCCCTTTGCAACCCAAGAATCATGTGCTTTGGGTAAATATGAGTTCCTCTATTCTCAATTTTGAATTTTGCTCATGAAAACCCCTTTCCCCCTTATTCTAATTTTCAATTTCCTAGTTTAATGTATGATAATGATTAGATTAGGGAATTGAAATCTGAATTTGGGTCAATTACAATCGATTGATTGTGATTTAATACGATATGTGCTTGAATTTGGGAAAACTAGGAATGCGATAGTAATCTGAATTTTTCCAAATGGATGTAAGGTGATTGCCTTAAATTTCATATTGTTGGGAATTTCATGAGTATGAATTTGACTTATCCTTGTTGGAACTATGATTATTTCTTCATAAACATAGGTTCTTGAGTTGCATCTCTTTGATTCTGTTTTCGTTTATTGTTTAGAAAGTTGTTTTGTTGCTTTAATTTTTGAAAATCACACAAAATCCCCCCTATTTTGAATTGAATGCAAAGTGATTGATGAATTATATCTTTGAGAAAATGACCTGGATTAGCCCTATATTGCAAAATTTATTAGAAAACTTAGTTGCTTTTGACAACATGTTTGACGCGCTCCGTCAATTTCCGTTAATGGTTCTAACATTCAAAAATAAAATTAAACATATAATTTAATTTAAATACAATTTTAATAAATCACTTACAACATCTTTATAAATGTAGGATCAAAATCTATTTCAAACCTATCCTCTACTATAAATATATCAAGAAACACCAATATTTTTCACACATTGAGTTTGAAATTTCATCATTATTTAGAGATTAATATTATTCCATAAAATCACTAAGGAGATATGTCAAAGACTTCATTCAAATTAGTTTTTTTGTTTGTCATTCTTGCCACAGAAGCTTGTCATGGTATCTACAAGTTTTCTATTTATCTCTTCCATGTTATATATATTACATTTCACTCACATATTATTTATATTAAAATCTTACACTTAACTTTGCAGGTCTTTCATCCTCAAGGATACAAATGCTGGAGTGGAAAGTAAATTTAAATGTTCTTATTGTTATTGTGAGGAAAAACCTCTTGTCACCATAATAAATAATGAAACGTTTTAAATGTATTTTTAGATTTTAAGAATTGTGTGAACATACATGTTTCATGCTTCAAATGTACTAAATTGAAGAATAAAATAGTGGTGCCCTTATTAATTTTTATGTGAACATTTTGAGTCTTGTTTCATCAAATAAAGATATAATTACATGATCGTCAAGAGTGTCAATTTTTTTTTCAATTGAACTCAAATAATTGCAATTAACACGGTGTATAGTGAACCAAAATATAGGCATGTAATAACGTAGTGTGGAGTGTGTAAAATCCAATAATTTGACTACACATAACATTTAGTAAATAAATTATAATTTAATGTAGTACAATATTATATTATTAACTGTTAAATTGAAAAGATAGGTTCAAAGCTATTGCTTGTTTAGGTCAAACTTATTTATTGTACTCCAAAATTATATTATAAGTAATTGGTTACGAAATACTTAAAATATTATGTGATAAATATAATATATTATTTGATAAATGTCATAAATATATCATTCTTAAAATATTAAATGGCATTGCTAAAAACATTAAATAGTATATTTATTATTATAGTTGTAGTCAAAATTTTAAATATATATGAGATGTTTTAAATTACAATTCTCTTATAATAACATGAGTACAAACAATAATAATATTGAATTTATAAATAAAAAAATATCTGACTAAGATTAAAACTTGATCTTGAATTAATTTTTAATCTTAGAAAAAACATGTGGCTAAGAATAAAACTTGATCTTGAATTAAATTTTAGTTGCATATTATTTTTAATGTTAATATAAATTAAGGTTAAAATTATTTATTCTCATGTTCTCACTTGAAACTCTCTCTCTCTATATAATTTAAAGATATAATTTGTTTTTTGTATTTAATATTTTTAATATTATATTCATTATGTTGACATATTTGAATTTTTATTGTGAAATATTCATTATAAGATATCTCAATTTTTCTTTGCATTGAGTTTGTAAAAAACAAAACAAAAGATTTTATTCCATGTTAACATTTTGACACATTTCTTGTTTTTCTGTTAACACTATGTAACACGGTTAGTCTTTTAGATTTTAAAATAATTAATTTAAAATATTGGCCACTAAAAATCGTTTCTACTTTTATTTTATTTTATTTTAAAAATTAGAAAATGACTAAGAAAATTTTCATCTCATCAAACCAACAAGATTCATAACTCTCCCAAGTAAAAAGCATATCAAAGGATAAACTCATTATAGATCTCACAAGAATCAAAATTGGAAAAGAAAAAAAAAATGATTCTTGAGTTCAATCATATGAAGTCTGATTGCAATTTTTCGAAATGAAATGGTAGGTGTTCCTTAGAGTACTGTTTTGTCCTTGACAAGCGTACCAAGTCATATAAGTAGTATCTTGGAAGTTCAAGTATCATATCCACAAAAACTTGCGTAATATTGAGCGATTTTCACATAAATATTAACTAGACTAAATATTCTCACAAGAAAGCAATAAAAAACATGAACTTTAAATTGAGTTTGTGTAATTACAAAGCAATAAAAAAACATGAACTTTAAATTGAGTTTGTGTAATTACAAACAGAACAAAAACATAAACAAAGTTAAAGTAGTTCTTTTTGTGATTTTATTATTAAAACAAAGATTAAAACAATGGGGTTTTCAAGAGACAAAGGTATTGTCAAGGTTAGATTTCACAAAACTTTACTCTCTTCTTGCATTTCAATATTAAAATCAGTCAATAGATATTTCCTCATCCCTAATTCCTTAGGTGAAAAAGAGTCTAAGTTCCTTTCATTATACGTCAATTCATTGCACATTTAAGAAAAGAAACTTGCTTTAAGTTTAATGGCTTAAGATAACCAACAAGCTTATTTCCATTCCTAGATACTGAGCCAGTTAGATATATTGCTTCAGATATAGACAATAAAAGTGTTTTCCAACCACAATCATGTCAAAAATCATGTCATGGTTGATCAATCCATAACAAACTTTAAGTAAAGATACAAGGAAGTTTGAGTTTGGTTAGATCTAACCCCAACATGGAAGGATTTAGCTACCCATCTCCATGGGTAGCCCCAAAATACATGAAAAGTGGAAGAAGGTGAAGAAAAGAGCCCAACCAAGGGTTTCTCCCTCAATAGGACCATGAGCACTGCCAAATGAAATCCCCCTCCCTTTTCTAAATGACAATCAAACCTATTATACAAGAGCCAAATATTATATTTTAAGTGACTTTTAGCCTAAGCTAAAAATCCTAGCTCAGCTAAAAGTGGAGAACAACCTAAGTACACAAACAAAGGTCTTTTTGCTTGTTGCTCGTTTGTAGCTTCAACTCCATTTATTATCTTAGTTACACCAAGTTTGCTTGTTCTTCAAATTGGATCTAAAACTTTTCCATTTTTCACTTCATTTCTATAAAGAGTAGACAAAAGTAGGGATGACAAAATGGGCGGGCCGGCCTGGCCTGACCCGGTCCACTGGGCCAAGTAGTCAAATCAGGCTGGCCCAAGCTTGACCCATATTTTTGCGGACCTCTATTTCTTAGGCCCAGCCCAGCCCTATGTTGAGCCACCTCTGTGTTAACTAGAGTAGATTGCATTTCATCTACACCCTCATCAACATCCTCCATACTATCAAAATCCATATTGTCAACAAATTATAACGTGCATTAGAAACTTAAAAAAGAATAAGAGATACCCAAAAATATAAACATACAAAATCAATATCAATGACACTAAATATCAAAGAAAAAGAAGGTACTTGAAAGTGAAAGGGTCGTGAAACTGAGAGAGTGAGAGCATGGACTCGTGGTCGTGGTCGTGATTGTGACTCATGCCACAACAATCGCAACGTCGACGAAAGAAGAGGAGGTGGCGTGGTGGTGCGAGGTGGCGGCAGCAAGACCTCCATGAGCTCACGCACGACGGTGGAGAGGTGGAGTGGATTGTGGCGTGCGGCGTGTGGTGAGGCGTGCAATGTGCGGAGAGTCGTCCATGGTGGTGGGCGACGGCTGCAACAAGAAGAAGGAACTGTGAAAGCAAGGTTTTAGGTTGCCAACTTAGGATCTTAGGGTTTTCTTGTTTTAAATGTTTGTTTGTTTAATTGAATTGAAAATTGCAATTATAGTGCACACAACGTAGGCACGCAATGCATAGAGGGCGGAGGCTAGGGGTGTTCATAAACCGAATTGGTCCAAAAAAACTACGAAACCGACCCAAAAACCGCAAACAGAACAAAATTGAACTTGGTTTGGATTTTTTTTCTAGAGAACCTAGTAGTTTGATTTGGTTTGCGGTTTGGAAATCTCAAATTGAACCGAACCGCATAGCTTTGTATACATTTTTTTTATGTTGATACTTGTGAGGGTGAAGAGGGAAAAAAAATTAGAAACCCTAAGCCGTGCCTTTGCCTCTTGTCTCTCAATCTCGTGCCCTCATCCTTGCTGGCACCTTCATCTCGTCGGCGCCGTTGAAGATTTACCTTTGAATCTTGTGGCCTCAATCTCGAGTCATTGAAGCTCCGTCTCTCAATCTCTTAAATAACATAGCTGTGAGGTTGAAGATTGAAGCCCTGCCTCTCAACCTCGCCGGCACCTTTATCTCGTGCCCTTAACCTCGTCGGCGCCTTCATCTCGGCACCTTCATCTTACTGGCGTTGTTGAAGCTTTGCCTTTGAATCTTGTGCCCTCAATCTTGCGTTGTTGAAGCTCTGCCTCTCAATCTTAGTGCCTTCATCTCGCCAATGCACCGACCTCGTCTGATTCTCCTCCGCCTTCTCTGTTCGCAGACCACCGAGTCACCAACAGCTCACACGCTTGACTTGGTATGTTCTCTGTGTTTGCATCCTTAATCACTTATTCAGTTCTCTGTGTTTGCATCTTGATTGGTTCTCTGTTTGTCATATTTGGTTCTCTGTGAGTAGGTTCTCTATGAATCTGTGTTTGTGACTCTGTTATTTCTTTGGATGGTTAACATTTAACAGAGTTGGTTGGGTTAATACTTAGTAGGTTAGGATGGTGGTGGTAGAGTGGTAGTTGGACTAAAAGGTTCAAGTAGGTTCTATGTGTCTGTAGCTCTATGTTATTTGGTTCTTTGTGTCCGTGACTCTGTGTTATTTGGTTCTTTGTGTCTGTGACTATGTGAGTAGTAGGTTCGAGTGGTTCTCTATGTCTGTGATTAGATGATTTTTCTGTTGTAGATAAGTAATATAGGGTTTTCCACTAAAAGATGACCAATAAAGGTAACCAATTCATCATTCGAGCAACTGTAGTTATCATTGATTCACTGCAGTTATTTTTGTGTCTAATTCTCTATGATATTTGCCTATTTGGTTCTCTTGTGACTAGTTTCTCTTTGATATTTGGTTCTATGTGACATGTTCTAAAAATGTATTTGATATTTTGTATGGCTATGTGTGTTGTGCTCACTTTCTTTAATGCTTTACCTGGTTTTTTTTTTTTTTTCAGTTTAAATTATGGGTGTGACACACTTATCAATCAACAATCATCACACCATGGAGGTAGTCATTTTCCTCTATTTGAGTTGAATTTGTTAATTTAGAATGAAGTTTGATTGATGTTTTATCAACTAATGTTGTAGGCTGAAAATAATGTTATAGATGAAGCTACAAATACTCAATCTAATAATGTCTCAAATGAACGAATAAATGTGGATGGACAAGATGATTTGAACAAAGAGGAAGCTCAAAAGAAAAGAAAAGCTACAGAGGAACCCACACTAAATGATGCTGGAATTTCAGGTAACAAAAAGCCTTGTAGACCTAAATCTTGGTGTTGGGCTCATTTTAGTAAAATTGAAGGCACTGGTAGAGCTAAATGTAATTGGTGTACAAAAGACTATGCTGCTAATTCTCATAAAAATGGTACTAGTAGTCTTATAAACCATTTGTTGCATAAATGTAATAAGTTTTCCAAAGAGTTCTTAATTGTTATAGAAGCTCTCTTACACCAAAGACAATTGAAGCATTGATTTGTACTCAAAATTGGTGTCGATCCGCCCCGTGGTCAGCGGACATTGAAGAGCTTGTGGAAGACATTGAAAGAATTGAAATGAGTAATTTATTTGTGGAATTTTAATTCTTTTTATTTAATTTTTCATTCATATTAATTATTATGTATTTATATATTTTTAGAACTTGGCCCAATCCCGCAATTAGATGAAGAGAACTCTGATGTTCATTCTGATTAGTCACTGCACTAAGTTATGGTATGATTTATCACTTCCTAATCATATTTTTCTTATTATAAAATGCAAGGAATTGTCATTTGAACTATTAATTGATGATGTTTTAATTTTTACAAGAATGTTGACACGTAGCTATTGACAAAACTTTATGATGATGTTGGCCGACTAAATGTTTTTAATTGTTATGTTTGTAACTTTGTATAACATTTGGTGGAGTTTGAAATTTTTTATGTGTAATTTTATATATTAAGACTTTGAGTTAATTTTATATGTTTTGAAATTATGATAGCAACTTTGAGTTTTAAGATCCCTTAATTTGATGTTTTAAGACTTTGAGTTTATATTTTTTTTAAACTTAAAAAAATTGCAAAAATCGAACCAAACCGCACTGTGAACACTTCTAGTAGAGACATTACAAAACACATGTCTCGCTTTTTTTTTTTTTTGACATTTCATTTTATGTTTTTTTTATTAATTAAGTTATATATTTTAATATTTAGTTATTATTTGTGGTCTAAAGGGTTGGCCCTTGGCCTGTCGGGCCAAATCCATTTTTGCCATCAGACTTGACAAGTCAAGCTAAAAAGACTCATTTCTATTTGGACTGCAATTTTAGAGTCCAACTCGGTTCTAAGTGCAAGCTATTGGGCTGGCCTATCGGGCCTGGTCCATTTTGTCATCCTTAGACAAAAGGTATTAGATGCAACCTAAGAAATTAAATATTTAAACTAAAACTTAATATATATAAATCAAAGATAAAATGAGTAAAGCATCACTCTAAAATTGGGTAAAATAAGATTAATTGCCTTATAAAACATATAAAAATTAAGTTTCTTCATGAAGGCATGGACATCCTTTGAACCTAGAGATGAATATTGAGACTTTCTGAATCTGAACCTACCATCGTGTTTCTGTTGCACTTCAGATGGCTGGACGATCTAGATCTAGATCTGAGCCGCAAGGTTGCTTTTGGTGTTGGTTATGGTAAGGATGTGTGGTAGAAGATGGCGATTTCTCAAAGATTGCAGCAATTCAGACCTGTTTCCGAAATTGGAAGCAAAGACGATGGTTAACACGTGTTGCTGCGAGGAGAGAGTGATGGTGTTCACAATGAACAACAATGTCTTTGCCCTCTGGTTCACGACGATGAAGTTGGATCTAGATCTGGATTTATTCTCGCTAGATGTGTTTTTTTTATTCGAATATGAGGATGGTAATGATGGAGCAAAACATTGTTTTTCTTTTTCAAATTTGATTCCTTGTGAGGTCATGATGAGAATATCCTTTGATATGCCTTTTCTGCTTGGATGAGTTATGAATTTGGATTAGTTGGAAGAGATGAAGATTTTCTTAATCATTTTTAAAATAAAATAAAGATAGGGATAATTTTAGTCTATCATTACTTTAAATTTTAAAACATTAATGTTGTTAATTATTATTAACGGAAAAACATGAAATGTGTCAAATAAAATTTTAAAATAGTTAAAATGTTATGTACAAAAATGTAAAATTTATGAAACTTAATAAATTAAAAATGATATTAAGTCAAACACATATGACGATCTAAAGATAAAAAATAAGAGTGGGAGTCATTGAATTATTTATTGTGTGTTGGATTAAATCATAAAATCTCGTCATTGATTGTTTAAAATATAAACTCCAATAGCTCTAATATTCCTAAATCTTAGGATCCGTTTGATCCAGTTTATTTTTAATTTATAAGTTACTTTTAAGTAAAAGTTAAAAATAAGAACTTAAAAAAATAAGTAAAAAGTTGTTTGTTAATATATATATTTTTTTTAACTTAAAAGCTTCTTAAAGTTAAAAATATAATCAGATTGAGAGTCTTGGGTTCGATCCCTCCCCCCCTTTCCCAGCTAACAAAAAATAATTCAAAAGTTGACTTTACTGAAATTCGAAGAAAGACATGAAAATAAGTTTCGCATAAATAGCTTTGGGTGACTTATTATAAAGTTTCTTATTTTTAATTTTCCTTCAATAAAAATTAGTAACTTTTATTTTAAGAAACTTTTACAAATTAATATTTGACCCAACTTTTACTTAAAAATTAATTATAAGTTAAAAATAAACTGGATCAAATGGTATCTTAGTCCAAACACTCATTTTATTGTAATTTTATAAAATAACCACAGGTACAATATAGCTCAATCAAAGACAACAACAAATATAGACCCCTTCCTTAATACATTTGTGGTCAAGCCTAAAACCTAAAAGATGGCACGTTGACTTGCATAATGGTTCAGTTACGCATCGACCTACATCGGTATAGCCAGAAAGATCCGTTCATCCTATTGCTGGTCCTGGTCCTGCAATGTGAACAAAATTCAAATTTATGGAATTTTTCTTTGTTTTTTTTTTCCATAAATTTTCAAAGAAATATACAAAATATCATTTTCTAATGCAAGTGACAAGTTAAAATAAATTAGAGAAAACAAAACTAAGTGTTGTCTTCCAATTACCTGAATTCATAATAAAAATAACAATTAAAACACTCAAGAAAAAAGGTTGATAGAAGCGAAAAACCATTTTAGAAGGAATTTACTTTTTTTTTTTTTATGTTACTTACCATAGGAAATATTTCAAATGTGAATAGAGAATTTGAGAACAAATATATATATATAAATGTAGTTACTATTCATTCTCATTGTTTATTTTGGTAAAATCTAATGGTTAAAATTAGTTACTTATTATAACCATTGAATTTCTTGAAAATGAATGGTTAGGATGACGAGTAAATCTCTTAAACTTACTCTTAAAGTTAGTGGATTCCTACATTTATTTATGAAGAGAGATCAAGTTACATAAGATTCCTACATCCTCGCCTCACCATTCATTTCTTAAGATTTAATGATTATAATAAGTCATTAATTTTAACCATTAGAACATAAAAAAATGAATGGTGATGATTGAATGTAATTCTCTTAGAGTTACTTAACAGCGTGTGCGTCGAACATGCTGTCAAAAACAACTAAGTTCCCCAATTAAATTTATAATATAAGGCCAACTCAGGTCATTTTCTTAAAGATACAATTCATCAAACACCTTGCATTTAATTCAAAATGGGGGATTTGTGTGATTTTCAGAAAAATAAAGCAAACAGAGCAACTTAAATCAAGAAACGAAAACAAAATTAGAGAGATACAACTTAAGAATCTATGCTTGTGAAAAAATAATCACAATTCCATCAAGGATAAGTCAAATTCATGCTCATGGAATTCAATCTAAAATGAAATTTAAGGCAATCACTTTACATTTATTCAAAAAAAATTGGATTACTATCGTATTCATAATTTTTCTGAATTCATGCACGTTTTGTATTAAATCACAATCAATCGATTGTAATTAACCCAAATTCAGATTTCAATTCCTTAATCTAATCATTATCATACATTAAATAAGAAAATTGAAAATCAAAAAAAGGGGAAAGGAGAATTCATGATCATAATTCGAAATTGAGAATAGAGGAACTTATATTTATCTACAAGCACATTGACCCTTGAGTTGCAAACGAGATTAGCCCTCCATGAAGATCTTCATGGGAGCTCTAATGGAGAAGAAGGAAGAAGAAGAAACAAGGGAGAAAAGAGAAGAGAGAGAAGAGAGCACAATTTTTGAATTCTAAATTTGAAAATTAAAAAGTGAAGTAGAGAGTATGTTTATACAAAGGAAAAAAACTATATATACGATGGACTAAAATGTGAGCCTCCAAAGGAGGATTGAAACCTACTAATTAAAATCCTACATTAACTAATTAAAATTTTCAATGAGTCCCTAATTACAAACTAATCCCAAACTAAAATGAAATTACACAAGTGCAGAGCCGAAATATTGAATCCATGAGTTGACCTCTGGAACATCCGAATTTGCCAATCCTTGTGAGATACAAAATTGCAGCTATTCTCCTTAGCTTTCAAACAAGATATAAATCATCAAAATCAAAGACTTGTGTCAAAAGTTATGGGTTGCACAATAGACAGTGTCAAAAACATCAATAAAACAGGACAATTAGCAACATTAGACATTGGACCCAAAATGACCAAATCTCACGAAACTCCACTAAAATGGATGAAAATGAAGTATAAAAACATGTTTAGATATATCAAATGCAATTTTAGACTATGCTAAAATACACTCTATCATTACTCTTGGTGTAACTTGTGCCCTCCTCTTTATATATATATATGACTATCTCTTTTTCAATTGAACTCAAATAATTGCAATTGACACGGTGTATAGTGAACCAAGAAAATAGAAATATAGTAAAGTAGTGTGGAGTGTGGACAATCTAATAATTTGACTACACATAATATTTAGTAAATAAATGATAGTTTAATGTAGTACAATATTATATTATTAAAGTTAAATTGATAAGATAGGTTCAAACTTATTGCTTGTTTAGGTCAATCTTATTTATTGTACTCCAAAATTATATTATAAGCAACTGGTTACAAAATAGTTAAAATATTATGTGATAAATATAATAAATTACATTTGATAAATGTCATAAATATATTATTCTTAAAATATTATATGTCATTGCTAAAAACATTAAATAGTATATTTATTATTATAGTTGGTAGTAAAATTTTTAAATATATATTTATAATTTAAAGATATAAATTGTTATTTGTATTTAATATTTTTAATATTATATTAATTATATGGGCTAATTGCACTTTTGGTCCCTATAAATTAAATTTTTTGTGATTTTGGTCCCCCAATTTTTTTTTATCACTTTTGGTCTCCAAAATTATTTTTTTTTACACTTTTGGTATCTTTATTAATTTTTTGTGTTGACTGTCAAAATTTGGTGGTTGACTATTTAATCAATGTTTAATTACGTTTACTTATAATTAATTAGTTATAATAAAAAGAAATTGAAATTTTAATCGGTGAGACTTCTTCAACTTCTTCTTCACACAAAGTGTTGCTATTTTTTCAGAATCATATTTTAGTTCAAGTCAACCAACTCCTAGCTTTCCAATATCTTCCACATATTTCTGCAGGTCACTTGTTGCCTTCTTTCTACCCATATCCTCGGATTTCATGTGTTGTTCAAGTTATCCTCTCTCATTTCTAATGGATGCAGCTTGGGCAAGGAGCTTTTCTTTCACATCTCTCTCTTTTGCTACTCTACCCTGTAACATTTCCACCAATAATAGTATAGAAGTACCATAATAAGTTGTTTGAGTATCATTTTTAGGGTGAGGATTCACACCTTTCAGACTCAACAACTTAGGGTTGTGAACCACCCAACCAAACATGTTGATCTCAACTGGCGCTTAGGGAAGTCTCACCTCTCCACCTTCATGCTATGTGTAATTGGGGATTTGAGGATTTATGGGTTTTTGTTTCCACCCTCTTCAATTTGGAGATTTAGGGTTTTTTGTTTCTAACCAACCCCACCCTCACAAACAAGCACAAATGTTGTATAGTTAATTAATGATAATATTAATGGTTAATTAGTGTTAATAACTTAATTACTAAATGAATTAGCATAGTCAACATCCAAAGTTAACAATCAACACCCAAAAAATTAACAAAGGTACCAAAAGTATAAAAAAAAATTAATTTTGAATGACCAAAAGTGATGTAAAAAAAAAATTGGGGACCAAAAACATGAAATTTTTTAATTTTGGGGAGCAAAAGTGCAATTAAGCCTAATTATATTAATTATGTTGATAGATTTGAATTTTTTTATTTTGAAATATTCATTATAAGGTGCTATTTTTAAACAATAAATTTTGAAGGCTTAAATTTGTTTTAAAACCCTTTTTATATATATATATAGTGAGTGGGGTTATTTTATGAGTGTGAGAGGAATAAATATTGGACATTAGATATGATTTTTAATGGTCAAGATTAAAACACATTAAATCATGTGAGTTTTAAAAAACAAAAGTCGCATCATTTTTTAAGTAGTCACTGGACATTAAATCTCAATCATCCATGTATGGTTGTATGGCCTATAATAAACCTTTTCATTCTCATATAATAAACAGTTTGTTATTGGATAATTATTTGTGATTATAGTGCATAATACAAATGAAGTGGATTAAATTGACTTTGGCCCTTTTTCACACAATCAACACATTGCTTTTGGCATTTCTTCTCAAGCTTATTGCTTGGATATTAGAAGTTAATTAGAAGGAGAGACTACCTGATATAATCCCTTAATATAATCTCAATTTCAACATAAGAAACTCAAGTATTTGTAACAATAGGTGAAGAAAGAACAAAGCGGTAAGGTTAGAAATGGAAAATGACCTAAGTTGGTCCCCCACTACAACATCAAAAGACGAAAGACCAAGGGTCGAATCTCGACCCAAGTCCACAAACACGCATCACCCACGAGTGACATGCTCCACATAAGCAACACCAATGTTGGAGGGAGAGAGAGAGAGCGCATTGGCTTATCATGAGAGATGAGAGACTTATATAACAACTGTCGGATTAAAATAACGCTCAAGATTTAATCTATAATAAAGCAGTTTCACACATCCTATTCTAGCCTACAACAACGTGAAATTGATTTTCCTCATTTGAAAATAGATTGAGTTGAGAATTCTACACAAAATTAATATACTATTTTTTTTTCAAAAGATTGCATTTTGATCTCGCTCACGCGCACTCTATTCTAACATGACACATCACTCCGAGTTCTCTCCCAGGTCTTGTTTTCGTGCCTCCCCTCTTATCAATTGATGACTCTCTCCCTCATTTTCTATTGTCACCAAACATCAATAACAAGCGATATTCGTACAGGTGCTTGTTAGACATTTACTAGTACCACCAAATGTTAATCTTTGCTTTCAATTATTTTGAGAGTAAGCATTTCAATATTTTTTTTTGAATTGATCATTGAAGATAGGACAAGCCCTCCACCTTGTAAATGGTGAATGAAATCATGTTAAGCAAATCAAGTATAGAATGCAATCACGTTGGAAATTAGTATATCTATTTCATGTATAACTCAATCTAGGGGAAATCCATTTCACATGTTGGTAAAATAGGCAAGATTAGGGTGTATGAAAGTATTTTATTATAGATTAAATATGAGCATTATTTTAATCTTCTGGTGGTAGTGGCAGCCGTAACAATAGTCATGACAACAGAGGTGGTGGCAATCATGGTGGTGATGGTGAAGGTGGTGCTGAAAATTGTGGTGTTGATAGCAGTGGTGGTGTCGACAATGGACAAGGTGGTGGCTGCAATGGTGATCAAGCTGGTTCGGTCTTGACGGTGGTAGTGGCGATCATAGTGGTAGTAGTGGTGATTTTATAGATTTGATTTTTAACTAGTAAATCTTTTAGAGATATTTTTGTTATTTTAAATTTGAATTTGAATTTTAAAATATTTAATATTAACTGTCTAATATTTTTACTAAATTACACAAATATCCTTTTAATTCTTGTTGATTTATATGTCCAAATTTTTTGGTGCAGCTTGCTAAATGCACACCAATTGAAAAAGTGGTGTGTATATATATAAACTCAATTTATATAAAAGAACTCAATTTATATAAAAGACATCTCCTATCATTTATCAATAAACAACAACATCCAACCCAACCATCTAAAAAAATATAAATAACTTAACCATGACCATATATTATCAACTAATATCGATGTTATAATTCCATTATCAAACATCATCATGAGCCATTCAACAACATAATTCACATATAAACATCCACTATCTCCTCATCATAAATCAATCATCACAATTAGTATTAAAAAACCCTTTCAAATTCACCATATGTTACTTTATTATCCATTCATAAGACTAATTATACATGTTAAGGAATCATGATATGTTATGCTAACACCTTACTCCAAGTAGATTTTTTAGCATTTGAGCAGTTAACCCAAATGCATCACTTGACATAGTCGCCTTTCTAACTATTTGAGGAGACTTGGATTAACCCTACGGAGTTTTGTGGTTTTGTAAAAACTAGTTGAGTGTGAGCAATGACTTACCTCAGTAAGGCTTGTAATGACTCAATCTCTATAGAAATTCGTCCACTCAACTATTTTATAGGCCAACTTAACATTAGCCACCACAAAACCCCCCCAACATTAGGTAAAGGACCTCCCAAGCATCCTTAACTTACATGCCTATTCATGCAATGCCAATTATACATGTATGTATGATGAATCAACTTATCTCGCAATCATCATATGTCAACCATATTAATACTCATCAATTTCAGCACCATAAGAGGTTATGAAATCATAAATTCACCAACCACATGTTCATCACTCTTATGAACCCATTTGTAGTGAAATAAGAAGACTAAGACATTCCAATACCATGAATTCTGACAATCATTCACTACTACAAAAAAAGCTTCTAAGATAGTTTTGGAAGTCCTTTCATGATCGTAGGAAAAGTGATGCATAATAAAACATTGACGAGAAAAGTGAGGCATAATAATAAAAAAAGATGTGAATAACATGATCCATTGTGATTTGAAACAATCCACATGATTTTATTTCCTGCACATCCTCCTTTTGCTTATTGCACCCCAAAAATTCTAATATTACCCTCCTTTATTAGAGTATTCCTATCTCAGAATAACTATTTTAGAATACAATTTTCATATTTTGGAATAGGTGTTCCATAATAGATTTTTGCCTTAATACATAAATGAGTCTTTTTATTTGTTTTTTGGTATTCAATTCAGTTCTCTTATTATTTAAGTATTCAATTAAGTTCTTTTATTTGTAAAAACTATCTAGTTAGTTTATTTTCGTCAATTAAAGTCAACTCTGTGAATAATATTTTGTTGATGTAAATGTTGAACAATTGTCTACCAAAACCTTCGATGGAGGAATCCTAATTTTGGATTTAGTTTGGAGAAGAAGAACACATCTGCCATCTTTAATTGATGAAAAAAAAACTCAATTGGATACTTTTTACAAATAAAATGACCTAATCGAATATCCAAATAATTAGAAACTCAATTGAATGATTTATTCTTATTCTGGAATAGATATTATAGAATATGAAAATCATATTCTGAAAGCTATTTCGAAATTATATTTCGGATCACTTACACACTTTTAGAATATGAAAATCATATTCCATAATAGCTATTTGAGAATAGGGTTTGGTGAGAGTGTGTTTCGTTATTTTCCTTTAATGTGTGTTGGGACCTATGCGCTCACGACAACGTCTCTCTCTCTCTCTTGCTCTATCTCTCCACTCCACTTTCAATCAATTTCTACCTCTTTGTTCCTCTATCCTTGCAAACCGCTTAACTCTCATTAATAGGTAGAGCCTTTATTGGGTGTGGTGCGGTGTGGGGGTGGTGCACGTGTTGGGTGAGAGGCGTGTTGCGTGATGGAGGTTGACTACCAGGATTTGTGTAAGGGAAGGAGGTGCAAACTTTTAAGGTAATTTTGTCCATTAATTATTTTTGGGGGGTGCAAGAAGAAAAAAGGAGGTACTAGAAACAATTTCCATGAACACAAGCCTCGTAGCACATTGTTCTCCACTCTCTCTAGTATCAACGGATGAGAAAAGAAGAACCAACCAACCAACCAATTGAGAGCCAAAAACGAGTGCCATCGGATACCTCAGTAACTTTCACCCTTTCATGTTTCCCTTCAAATATTCTTTTTTCTTCTTCTTTTTTCCCTTCCATTTTATATTTTATTGTAGAAAATTAGTGTTTGATGTTTGTTTTTGGGGTTTGTGAATTTTGATGTTGTTACTTGCTAATAATTTGTGCTATAACGTTGCATATTCTATTTGTTTCTTAAAGACCTAGCTCCACGTGTTTCCTCTTAGTGTCTATGAGCTTACACTTGGGGATTTTGTTTCAATAATCACATCATAAAAAGAAAAAAAAGTGTAGTAGAAGGTGTTCTTACCAAGCTCTCGATAGTGCCGAGCTCTATGAATACAACTTAACTTGACGTCTAGTCTGAGCTCTTGATGGTGGTTCACAGTGGTGGGGTACCTAAAAAAGGCACTCTGACGCTCAAGTCAGTATTTATCTCAGGTGTATTTTAGAGAGAATAAAGACGTATCTTTGTCCCTTTATGAGGGAGTATTTATAAGTGGAACTAGTAGTTTCTGGATTACATTCCCTATTAAATGAGACACAGTTGACTGATAATGAGATATAGTTGCCTAAAAATGAGATATTTGGTAATTAAGTCTCTTGAGTGTTCTATCCTTAGTCAGAGATCGATATTTGACCAAGTAGTGGAGGTGAGCTCGATATTTGATCGAGCAGAGCAGATTAGCGGAGTGACTACTCAACATCGAGCTCATTCTTGGTTGTACGGTACACAAGTCCCTATAGCTTTGAGCTCAACATGAGCAAAAGAGTTTAAAAATATGTGAGCTTGGTGTGGTTTATATGGTTTTCTCTTTGAACTGGCGTGCTTGTGGCGAGTTTGATTTTTGAAGGATTTGATATGATCCAATCTTGATCTGATTTGTTGAGATGAGGTCTATTGAGATTGATTTGATTCGAGATCTGATCTGTTGAGGGGAGTACCGTTAGATCGGATTCTGGTGGGCTTAGGCCATGGAGGTGTAGACACGTGGCAGCATCCCACTGTTGTGAGTTACAGTGTGTTCTTGATTTCTGTGCTCCCTTTCTTCTTGAATGGAGACAACCTTTATTAAAGAGTTTTGAATGCCTCATTCGTGGTGAAGACAAAGCGTTACCTTGTTTCTTAATCGGTTTGAGTAGGCTATAAGAGTGTTCTTCGCCATCGTCAAGTTAGTGCTCCCTCTCTCGTTCTTTTCTTGCTTTTCCTTTGCATTTGCTTCTAGCCTACCATTGGTTGCTAACTTCTAGGTATTTCTTCTCAAACACTAAGTACTATTTCATGTTCTTTCCTTCTTCTTCATTTTGTTCATTATGTCCTTTTGTTCGGGTTCGGGTTTTCTTGTTCGAGGATTTCTAGTTCTCCTGGGAAGAGTCTCTTGGAGAGGGGGTTGTTGATATTGGTGATGATTCTGATGGAGGGTGTTCTTCTCCTCTTGAGGTTTCGTTTGAACTGGACGATGAGGTTGAGTTATAGGCCATGTTGAAGGGTCCTAGGGGAGGTTCCTTGGCCTTTGGTACTGCTTCCTCCAAACCTACTTTGGTGAGAAAGTGCACGCGTTAAAGGAAGGCTGGGCTGCTGAGGCCAAGGTTGGTGGCCGATCAAAGAAGTATCTATCATCGAGCTGCCCTGGTTACCATTGGGCGAGCCGTGAGGTGGATTAATATGCCTCTGTATTTGGGGGGTTTGCCTCTCTTGCCGACTTGTTGAGGTGAAAAAGATTGACCAACTTGGCCCGACCTGCTCATTGGGTTGTGGGAAGCTTCTGCTCATTGTCAGAGAGAGTTTATGAGGTTGCTGAGGAAGGGAAGAGAGATTACATGTATGTGTTTGAGGAGATGTTCTCGGAGCTAGGCATCACTTTGTTGTTCACCGAGTTTGTGTGTGGGGTTTTGACGATCTTTAATGTCGCCCCTACTCAACTCCATATGAATAGTTGGGCATTTCTGAGGGATTTCGAGGTTCTCTACTACTACCTAGAGATCAAACCTACGCCAAACAAGTTTTTGTGGTTTTACCAATTGAAGAGGAATGAGAAAGATCCTGTCGAGTGGATCTCCTTGAATGAAGGTCAGGGGTGGATTGTTTACTTTGTTTAAGGAGTCATGGAAGTACTTTAAGTCTTGGTACTTCAAGGTTATGTAGAACCCTAAGTACTTGGATAGTTTCGAGCTACTTTGTGAAGGGGATGGGGTGACTCTTAAATTTCCTCTCTACTGATAGTTAGATCTTGTGAGGTTCCACTCAATATCTGATAAGCTTTTGTCCGAGGAGGAGAGGGTGGACATACATATAATTAGAAAATTCTCGAAGAGGATGTTGTTGAAGGACATCCTGGCTTTGTGATAATCGTTTTATATACGTAAATATTGCATTATATTTTGTAGTGATTATCCAATATTCTCAGGAATTTTAGCTTAGTTTGAAATCATTTAATATAGATTTGTATAGTTTAATAATTCTAACCCTAGGAAGTTATTTTGTGAGAAATATACTCTAATTTATGTGTGCAGGCCTAGATTCAACAGTAAAGGGAGAATACAAGAAGAAGACAGATCTCGCTAAGCGACACATCTCGCTTAGTGCTTTACTCGCTGAGCGCAACATCAAGCTACGCGAGCTAGGCGATCTATGACACGCTGAGCGCCATATTGTGCTAAGCGACAATTTCATTCAAACTGAATACTCGCTTAGCGGGACATCGCGCTTAGCGGAAGTTGCTTTCGAACTAAATATGCGCTTAGCGGAAGATTGCGCTTAGCGGAACACCTGTTCTGAAATGCATTATGCAGTGTCCTGCGCTTAGCAGAAGGTTGCGTTAAGCGAGACTTCGACTATATAAGCTACACTTGTAATAATTTTGAAGCATTCAGAGACTTGGTTGATTTTTGTTGAGCTGCTTCCTCTGTTTTCCCCTGTTTCCTCTGTTCTCTTTCCTCCATTTTTGTAACCTTTTCAAAGCTTCTCATGACAATGAGAGACTAATCTATTAGTGTTGAGGACTTGGAACTAGGTGCTGACCATGTAAACGCTTTTCTTCATATCTATTCATTGAAATATTCAGTTTAATGTTCATTTCTCTATCTTTATTCTTGTTATATGATTGGATCGATTATATATGCATGTTTTAGAGTTTACCCGCCATTGACAGATCTTTGTTGAACTTGGAACTGAGTTTGAACTCTAATGGAGTGTATTTCTAGACATAGGATAGACTCCATTAGCTTCGCAAAGATCTCTAAGCTTCATCAAACCACTCAACTGAACTTATCGAGACATCGGAAGTGAGGTTGAGCAGTTTAGGCTTAATTTGATGAGAGATCACGTTTTGAGCACTTTTAGATCGAAATTAATCTGAACTATTAATGTGAATGGAGAATATATCTTATATGTTTACATGGGAAGAAAACCGGTTGAACCAAATCCTCAACATATCCATTATTCCATTCTAAAACTCAAGCACACCAACTGTTTGATCATAGTCCTGAATCAACATTGTCGTTTTTATTGTTTATCGTTAGTGTTAACTGTAGTGTTTAGTTAAATTTCTGTTATTATTTATGTTTCACGAACAACCAACTTTAAAAACCAAACTAGTGTTTAGGAATTGATTACTTTACTGATAGTCAAATACGGACAATTCCCTGTGGATTCGATACTGGGATCTTCCCTTTTAAACTACTTGTGCGATATTTGGTACACTTGCCAAAATATTCAACACTTTGCTGACTAGTAAAGACGTTGATGTATCGTTGAAGGGTGAGTGTTTTTGTTTTGCTAAGTGTGTGGATTGTTGGAATGCATTTATGATGTTTTTGTTTCAATTTTACATCCATCGTGAAGAATTTTTATTTCAAGTCTCTTAAAGGTCGCCTTTTTAAGGAAGAGAAAGTCGAGCTACAGGCCCAATACGGTGGGGTCTTTAGTATAAAGAAGAGGAAGAGGGTTGAGAAGGTTGCTACTGCTCCAAGCTCGACTAAGGTTGAGAAGAAGAAGATTGCTACTTTTTCGAGCTCGGTCGAGACCGAGAAGATGAAGACTGCTGCTACATCGAGTTTAGTCATGGCCGATGAGGTAAGCCCCGAGGCCATGCCTAAGACTTGTGAAGTGGTGGTGATGACCAATGTGACCTTTATAGAGAAAATATCAAGAGAGAAGACCTTGAATGAGGCTAATACTTTGGAGGGAGGGGGGTGGGAGTGAAGTCCCCCAAAAAGAGATAGGAACTGGGGCTGTACCTAGAAGAGCTTTGGTGATGGGTCTACCTCCTCCTCGGAACCCTTCGCCGAAATCTGCCAATGTTGTTCATCACCACAAGGGGCTGTTGAAGAGGGTGGACCACATCGGCATGTAGGGTGAGCTCCCTTCTCTTTGGCATGGTGATTTTAAGCTTCTTCACTTTTTAAGAGCGAACATTTGCTATCTAAGGGTGATCATAGCATGCTGACGTTTGTTGGTCCTGAGGTGAGCATGAATGTTAGTGAAGTGTTCCTTGCTCAGGCTATGACCATCTTCCGCCATTGGAAACCAAAGTTGGCTGATGTCGAGACTCGAGTGAAGGCTCAGAAGGCGGAGAACTTGAAACTTGCTCTTGCGTATAAAAAGCTTGGTGCCAAACTTGCTACCAAGGAGGCGAGCTTGCCTTCTAAGGAGTCTTTTCTTGCTTCTCCTCTCATTCTCCAGACCAGATCGTCAACTTGGAAACTCCTTCGGATGAGTTTTGAGTCGTGCTTCCGAGCAACTCTTCGCCTGTATGCATCTTCTTGGATTTGTGTCTGCTCTCTGACCTCATCACCTAAGATTATACTTTGAATCAATCTCCCCCCAAGATTATACTTTCCACGTATTCTTTAATCACTAATGGTTTGAATATCTAAGAGCTTATAATGTAGGTTTTCTTTTCTCTTAGCTCTTTCTCACTTTTCTCAAAAAGTTTAGGGCTTTGAATGTAGCTAAGCTTTTTTGTTGTATGTACGTTGTTCTTCTTGTTCTTGTGCATGTAAGCTTCTATTTAGAGGATAGCTTCATAAATTTGAACGTTGAAGCTTTTTGATTTGTTGTCTGAGGGTTGAGTGTTGAAGTAGCTTTACTCGAGTAAGCTAGAGGAGAACATGCTTTCGTCACTTTCACGACTTTGCTGTAGCTTTTCATAGGTCTGCTTTATTGTACTTTTTTGAACGAAGTAGCCTTTAGTCGTACTTATTCAAATTTCAACAATATCAAGACTAACAAACTAATATACGAGGAATAAGTGAAAAGTTATACAGTAATATCTTCCTATTTTCTATTAGGAGACAACTATCTTAAAGTCAATGTATAAAATGATTAAGTTATATTATCATTTAGTGCCAATGTGGTACTATCTGAGGAGGAGACTCAATCTGTCTAGTTAAGACAAGACGTTGTCCGTCTATACATTGGAAGTCTTTTCCGTCTATGCATTAGGAAGTTCCTTTCGTCTATGCATCAAGAAAAGTTTCCTTTGTATGTGGAAATGTGTTCCATTTATTCGACAAAACTCTTTTCCATTTGGTCACTAAGTGACCTCGTCGTCTGATTAAAGCACTTTGTATGTTGATTTATCTTTAAAATATTTTCAAACGCTATGATATTGAGAATTTAGAGATATTACCATTTGTCTATAGTGATTTTTGGTTCCCTGGAATTTCTCAACTATAACTCATTAGTTTGATCAAATATTATCGCATTTGTTATCATCAAAATTAATCAAACGATTAGGGGCTAGACATCATTCAATGTCTTAGTTCTAACAATCTCCTCCTTTTGCATGATGACAACACATGTTTTAATTTGGGTAAAGTATGAAATTGGTCCCTCAACTTTTCCAAATTTCTGGTTTTGGTCCTTCCACTTTTTAAATATCGGTCTTGGTCCCTCAACTTTCATTCCGTTTGGGGTTTTGGTCCTTCCGTCTATGTGATGTTGCTTTAATTATTATTTTATTTATTATGTTTTCTAGTGGTTAAAAAATCGCCAGCAATTACTTGAATTGAGTGCTCTTAAAAAAGATTAATAATTTGTGGCAACTCTTAGCCACCACAAAATGCAATAACCTAATAAAAAATAAAGAATTTCATTCAACATTGATGAAGTTCACAACAAATACTTAAGCTTCCATAGTCAAACCCAGAAACAAAATAAATAAAACACCGAAACTGAAATTAAAAGCAAATCTGAAATCAAAATTAAAATCAATATAAGGGATAATCATAATCACAAAACAAATCCTTATAATTAAATTAATCTCTACGAATACTCCTAAATAAAATCTAATGAATTTGTATACGGTAACTTTGCAATATTGTGAATCAACCAATAAAGGAAAAAATATCAGCAGCCACAAGCATACGTCAGATCAAGATTAATCACAAATTAAAAAAAAAAATCAGTTCTAGGATTTGAATAACCCAAATAACCCTAACCCTACCCCTAAATTTAATTGAAGCTCAAATGAAGTCGTCTTCCACCTCCATTACAACCTCTGTGGCTAGATCTACGCCCTCCACCGAAAATGAAAACGTTTCAGAGCCACCATGGAAGACTCCTACTACATCTTCATGTTTGGGGTTAGGGTTGGAGTTGGGGATTTGAGATTTGATGTGGTTGTTGGTGGTGTAGAGGTGGGAGAGGGGTTCTAGTTCAGAATTAGAGGTTGGATGATGCCAAGAGGGGAGGGCGAGTCAAAGTGGAAGTGTACAAACTTTCACCATAGAGCTTTTGATGGAGAAGGGCTTCGACAGGTTTGAGGAGGAGGAGAGTAGCATTGACAAGTGGTTGTGGCAACGGAGGAGGATGATGGCACGACAACGAAGGAGAACGGTGGCACGGGGATGGTATGTGATGCGAAGGATAGTGGAGCGAGGTGGTGCAGAGAAGGATGGTTGTTGTAGATGCTTGGAGGGTGGCTTGAGACTTGAGATGGTGGGGAGCTCGTGGGGTGGGTCTCGTTGGTGGTGGGGCTCATGGGTGGAATTGTGAGAGGGGAGGGGTCAGTGATGGGGCTTGTGGGTGGGATTGTTGAGGAGGGATGGATTTGAGAAATTAGGGATTTGGGAAGCCTAAAAAAATCACATGCCACGTCATTAAAATGGCCAAGTGCCAACTGGGGATTTTAAAACATGCTTAAAAAAACACACTTAACGGAGCATATAGACGGAAGGACCAAAACCCCAAAAAGAATGAAAGTTGAGGGACCAAAACCATAAATTTGAAAAAGTTGAGGGACCAATTTCATACTTTACCCTTTTAATTTTGATAAATAGGGATAAAAATCATATAGTTATATATATATATATATATATATACATACACACACACACACACACACATAGCATGTCATTGTATGAGTAGTTATTAACATGAAGAACTCCCCTTGAGTTAATCATGCATATGAGAAATGACAAGTATATATGACAGTATAAGTGTGAAATAAGTAAAATCAGAGAAACCCTTCATTGATATTGAAATGAATGTGCACAAAAAATAGACAAGAGTTTAAGCAATTGAGAAGTCTATTACATAAAAAATCTATAAAATTCTTCCCTTTTGTCATCAACAAAAAATGGAGAACAAAGAAGTGGATGCAGCACATCATAGTCATGTGGGCAGAGGGTTTGGAGGTGGTGGTTTGGAAACTCCAACTGTTGAAGAGCCATTGGATGGTGTAGAAGACGGAGCATATGATCTTGGTGGAGGTGGAGTAGGAGCCACTAAGTCTAGTGGCTATTGAAATGCAGATAGCAGAGTATGGAGAGAACGATGAAATGCCTCAAAGACTTTTTCAATGGTCTCAGCATTCCTAAGGTTCATCTCACGAATGAAATCAACTCATAAGTATGCCATAGAGCTCATTAGTTGGTCTTCAGACACTGATTGAAACGATGGACCACTTCCACTTGTAGCGTTGATTAGATCAGCTTGTAAAGGAGAGTTGGATTTGGTGATTGTGGGAACCATGTCTTGGCAAGGGTTGTCTGGTTGAGACTCTACTGTTTGTTCTACCAATTCTTCAACATAAACAACAATAGTGTCATTCATGGCAGTTTTAGCAGCTACCATGTCAGCTAGTTCTTAAGTCAATTCAACAGCTCTAGCTTGGATAATAGCATTTTGTAGAGCAATGTCTCGGACTCTTGTTGCTTCAACCAGTCTGGCAGCTTGTTGAGCACGTAGTTCTTAATGATATTCTTTGAATAGTCTGTTGGCATAGGCTTTATCACTAGGAGTGTGAGCAATGGTGACAATTGGAACTGTCACGGTGTCATTGATGTGATAGAAGTTGTAGGGCTTAGAATAGCCTTTACCAATGGTCTCAATCTTCTCCTTCTCAACCTAAGCCAGGGATGAAGATCCAGTTGAGGGTTTGAGTAAGGATATGTAATCTTGCTAGTAAGCGCGAGCATTTTGCCCATTGCATTGGCGTTGAAGAACTCGTTGTTCCCAGTTAATTCGCCCAGCCAATTTCTCAAACATAACACGAGATTTTAGAGGCATGTATGGTCTATTGATCATCTTTCCCTTTAGCTTGTTTGGATTGACAAGAGGCAGCCTTAGAACTATGTGGTCTAGAGCCACGAGTAAAGTAGTCTTGTCCTTGATATGTAAACTGGGGGGATAGAACTGCCTTGGTGCGTGATAGGATTCCTCTTTAGTCTTTTGGTGGTTTTGGTTTTGGAAGGTGGGGGTGCAATAAGGTATAAAACAGCAGCAACTACGACATCTACATTGGCAGAAGAGGCAGGAGCTTGACTTATATTGGATTGGTAGGCTTTGGAAGCCATGACATGTCATCTTCTTGCAAGACTTTCCTCTTTACAGTAAGCTTCTAAGGAGAAGACTTAGGCACTAGAACTTTCTATAGCTCCTTGGCAGGGTCAAACTAAAGCCTCTTCTCAAGAACACGAGCTTCAGGTGGAGTGGATGGTCGTCTTTGTCTGAAGATAAGACCATTGTAGTCACTTTCTTCTTTGTCGTTTTCAGCGACTACTACAACTTGCTTACCAATTTTAATAACCTTGGCAAGGTCAACTTTCACAAAGGCAGACGCAAATAAAGTGATTCTTAGTTGACCTTTGGCTTTAAGCGCTTGCTTTCCTTTGGTGGGTGCCTTAGTCTGAGGCACCTTTTTAGCAGCAACTAGAGCCTTCTTCCTTGTCTATCTAGTGCACTCCGCAGGTGGCTCTTCCTCAGGGGCAAACTGAGCATCCTTTCTAGTGGTCATTATCGTTTACCGGTCTACATCCAAAAGCCTCTCCATCTTAGGAATCAAAGACCTTATAGATGCAGCCTCATCAAAAACTTATTTCCCCTTCTACTTTTGTGTTTCATCTTATTTGTCTTCATCAACTAAGGGAAGAGCAGGTGGCGGGAATCATGGAGGTTGGCACTTCTTGATTGAAAACCCAAGATTCAGTTTGATCAAGCTGGAGGATGTCAATTGCCTAAAAGACATAAGGTCCATTTTTTTCAACATAGGACGTTTCATCAATGTTTCCCAAATTAAAATCACTCATCAATGTGGCATAGACCTTTTGAACCCATAGTATTTTGTTGATGAGTGTAGCATAGTATGTGGTGGCTAAAGGTGACATTGACTATATGTGACTTACCAAGTTCAGGAACAAGGTGTGATGAAGGTTGAACGTTAAGCCTTCCACTAGATGGTACAAGACGAACGTGTGCAATGCTGACACATGATCGTGAGACCCAATGATAGAGTGTATTTTAGCATAGTCTAGAGTTTCATTTAGCATAGTCTAGATATGTTTTTATACCTCTTTTTTACCATTTTAGTTGAGTTTTTGAGATTTGGTTGTTTTGGGTTCAAGTGCTAATATTGCTATTTGTCACGTTTTATTGATGCTTTTGACACTGTCCCTTGTGCAGTCCATAACCTTTAAAACAAGTCTCCAATTTTGATGATTTTTGTCTTGTTTGAAAGCTAAGGAGGAGATCTAAAATTTAGTGTCTCACCAGGATTGGCCAATTCAGACGTTTAAGACATCAAATTAGGGATTAAATGTTACGGTCCTGCACTTGTATAATTCCGCATTTTAGTTTGTAATTAGGGACCCTTTGGGAATTTTAATTAGTTAAGGTAGCCTTTTATTTAGTGGGTTTTAGTCCTCTTTTGGAGTCGCATGTTTTTAGTCCATCATATATATAGTTTTTCCCCTTTGTAAAAGAGACACACTACATTTTATAAAATTTCACCTTTAGGAATTCAAAGTGCTCTCTTCTCTCTCCTCTCTTTTCTTCTCTTTTCTCCCCTTGCTTCTCCAATTTTGTGTAGCCCCATTAAGGGGCAGACCCAGACTTGGAAGTCAAGGGGGGGCCAACTATAAAAAAAAAAATCAAACAAAAAAAAAATCAATTGTATATAAAGTATTCATAAATTGATAAAAAAAAAAAGTTAATTACATTAATAATCTATCAAAATACTGAATGTCTTTCTTGCATGTCATGAAAATCGTCTATAATTGAATCTACACTAAATTTTTCAGCAATTTTCTTTTCAATGTATACTAACAAACAATCAGACAAGAATTCATCTTCCATCTTGTTGCAAAGTGCACTCTTAACTATATTCATTACTAAAAAAGATCGTTCTACAGTAGCTGAGGACATAGGAAGTGTGAGAATTAAAGTTATCACCCTATACACAAGAGGAAAAAATTGTGCTTTTCTTGTATTAACCAACCAATGACATAAATCAGAAGTAGTTTCTAATGCTCCAAATTCAGTATGTTGTCTCACATAATCAAAGTGTTGAAGTTGCATCCTCAATTGCATGATATCATATTCTGTAAAATCTTGTGCGTAAAATTTGTTACCAATTGACAAATGTCGTCAATTTTGAAAGATTTCTTCATCTCTCTTGGATCTAAAGTTGAACTAAGCATGAGTAGTTCAATCGTACTATCATTGAATTTGTCATTTAGTTCCTGCAATTGAGAGTCTATCACAGCATTAAAAATATTAGCTTTGCAATAATGTTCTATTGTAATATCATCATGTTGATGCCGAGCCCTTCCACGTCTTGCAATATAACGAGCATTAAAATCTTGTATAGGTATGTTGATTGGTTCGCAAAAAGATTTGACATCTACAACCAATTTTTCCCATCCATCATCTCTGAACTTTTGAATAAGCGACTTAGTAGATGAAGCTAGATGCATTGCATTTAAAATATCTTGAGATTGGAGTTGCAAAGCTTGACAGAGAGCATTAGAAATGTTCAAAATATTTCTCATAAGATGTAAAATGAAAACAAATTCAAAAGAAGTTAATGCCTCATAAGCCGCATCTGCATCACCACGTTGAGCAAGAGTAGTTCCATCCTCAATAATATTTAATAAGACTTCACATGTTGCACTAAACATGTTCATCAAGCTAGAAATAGATTTCAAGTGAGAACTCCAACGAGTATCACCTGTTCTTTGTAAAGAACCAATTTGATTGCGTCCTTTTCCACTTTCAAGCTCATCATTTTGAAGTAAATGAGCAATATTTGCAGCATGGGCAATTTTTAATTGATCATTATGTTTACATGATGCACCAACAATATTGACAATTGAGCTCAACTTGATAAAAAATTGATGAACATGAATGACTTCCTTAGATGCAGCAACTAATGTCAATTGCAAATGATGAGCAAAACAATGAACATAATAAGCAGAAGGACATTCACTTGAAATCAATGTTTGCAAACCGTTCCATTCTCCACGCATGTTACTTGCACCGTCATAACCTTGTCCTCTTATAGATTGAACATCAAGATTATAATTGGAAAGGATAGTATAAATACCTTCTTTCAATGTTATTGCAGCGGTGTCTTTGGCATGAATAAGCCCAAAAAAGCGTTCTTGAACATATCCTTCTTTGTCAACAAATCTTAAAACAATTGACATTTTCTATCTTTTAGATTCATCTCGAGCTTCATCAACTATTATGCAATATTTTGCATCACCAATTTCTTCATGAATAGCATTTCTCACTTTATTTGCCAAGACATGCAAAATTTGTTTTTGTGTTTTTGGTGATGAATATAAGGCATTCCGTGGAGTGTTCTCCAACACTTTTGCCACTTCATCATTATAAGAAGCTAACAAACTCAATAACTCTAAAAAATTTCCACGATTATTTGATGTATGAGACTCATCGTGGACTCTAAAAGAGCATCCTTGAAATGCAAGCCACCTAATTGCCTCAATTGAAATTTTTAGACAAAGTCTATTTTTAGCAATTTCTTGTGTTGCAAAGTTATCAAACCTTCTTGCAATGTGTGATAGTTGGTCCATAAGATCTGCCCATGCATTCTCAGCATTTTTGTGAGATGAAGTAATATCTTTTCCAATATGCACCAAGAATGCACAATTTTTCCCATTCCTAACCTTTTTCCATGATTGAAACCCATTAATAGTAAATGTATGTAATGCAAGGGGTGCATCTTTTTTATGAAATAAGAAGCATGGGAGACAAAATGCAGCATTCATACTAGGAGAATATTCCAACCAAGACAGAAATAGCTTAAACCATGACGGTTGAAAACTATGAGAATGATTTTCTTTAGATTTTGGATATGTAGAAAGAATACATTGATATAGACTTGCTTTAATATAAGCTCTTCGAACTTCATCTTGTTTCTCAATTGGATATTCCCATATTTGTGGTTGTAATCCTGGATCATGCTCTATGGTATTCATATCAAATCCCTCATTGATTTCAATTCTCATAGATTTTGCTGGACGATCTTTAGACTTCAACTAGTGACTCTCTATAGATGAATTTGATGGTTCATTAGATGCTTGAATTTCAACATTCTTCCTCTTAAAAAACACATCAACTTTATATTGTTTTGGCATCTAAAAAAACATAATTATAATAAAAATCACATAACATCATCATAATAAAAATAACAACAATAACAATATAGACATTAAAAAGAACAAAAAATATATAATTATATAAATGTAATATACTACCAACAAGTCATTGGTTTGAATAGTAACTGTACTTGGTCCCCTTAAGCAAGTTTTCAAGTTCAAGAATGAAAAAAATGTGGTTGGAAGAGGAGAACCTCACTAAAGGTGATCAACCAGGTTCCCCAACAGAGATTAGTCATTGACAAAACTGGTGGATACTTCATACCAATAACATGGTTAAAAAAAAAAGTAATATACTAATTGTCAAATTTGAAATATAAAAATTAAAAATACCTTTATTTTGTAAGGTGATGTCTTTTAACTTTTGCCTCTTATTGACGATATTAACTCGTAACTAAGAAGTCTTGTATCGATGTACAATTTGAGAAACAAAAATAACTTCCTTACTTGCAAGACAAATAAAATTTGACAATTGTAGTTTTAACTAAAAAAAAAACTAATTATATATAATAACAAAATTAATCAAATATAATATTTAATCATTTAGATAAGATTTATTTATAAGATTAAATAATATTATTATTCATACTTGATTACATTAAAAAAATATATTAATTTGATAATTTAAAAATATAATATTAATAATAAATTTAATTAAATATAATATCTATAGAAAGATATGTTATAAATCAAAAGCAGATCTATTGTGCACGTAAGCATCACAAAGGTCAAAGGAGCACAGTGCACATTTCAATTAAAGATATGAAGAAGTGCTAAATGAACCCTCCTAATTACTAAATGCACCCCCCAAATTTACTAAATGCACCCTCTTTTAATATATGGTGAAAAAAATTTGCAAAAAGTCAAGGGGGGGCCATGGCCCCCCCAAGGACCAACGTGGGTCTGCCCCTAGCCCCATTGGAGCTCCCATTAAGATCTCCGTTGAGGGCTAAACCCATTTGCAACCCAAGGAACATGTGCTTGTGGGTAAATATGAGTTCCTCTATTCTCAATTTCGAATTATGCTCATGAAAACCCTTTCCCCCTTTTTGATTTTCAATTTCCTTGTTTAATGTATGATAATGATTAGATTAGGAAATTGAAATCTGGAATTGGTTCAATTGCAATCGATTGATTGTAATTTAATATGATACATGCGTGAATTTGGAAAAATTAGGAATGCGATAGCAATCCGATTATTTCTGAATAAATGTGAGGTGATTGCCTTAAATTTCGTATTTCCATGAGCATGAATTTGACTTATCCTTGCTGGAATTGTTATTATTTCTCCATAAGAATAGATTCTTGAGTTGTATCTCTTTGATTCTATTTTCGTTTATTGATTTAAGTTGCTCTGTTTGCTTAATTTTCTGAAAATCACACAAAATCCCCGTATTTTGAATTGAATGCAAGGTGTTTGATGAATTGTATCTTTGAGAAAATGACTTGAGTTAGCCTTATATTGAAAAATTTATTTGGGAACTTAGTAGCTTTTGACGGCGTGTTCGACGTGCGCTTGTCACCCAACCTTATGAAGGATGGTCTTGTTGATGATGTTCATTAGTACCTTCGCCAAAGGTGTGAAGGATTGTGGCCAAAGCTTCTTGTTGACAGACCCCTTAGTGAAATTAGGTCCAAGAATGAGCCTTTCAACAATGCCACTATCTTCCATCCAAGAATCTCATTCTTTAGTGTAATAGTTAGGATGTAGTTTGCAACCAATCATTTGTGCTATTGTTGTGGGAGAGACCGTTACCTTGATGCCATGAACAATGCTTGTTATTTGGTTTCTTTCAAAGGTGGCATTCCTCCATACTTGCCTTATGAGGTCAGGGTAGATATTTTGTTTGTCGTTGAAGAACCCCCTAATGTTAGATAGTTTGAAATATCTTGAGACGTTGAGACCTTGTTCTTTAAGATAATCCAGGTTGATGAAGTACTTAACGCTGATGATTCTAGTGCTTGCTTGGCTTGCGAGGAGCAATCACTATGGCCTCTACTGGTTGAAGATTAGTGAGTCTTGTCATATCCTTTTGTTCTTTGGTTTCAAAGGCCGATGATGTGGAAAATCAAGACGTATTTGAGTCCGCCGAAGTAGAGAGGATGAGCCTATGGATGATCCTTTGGCCATTGTTGTGAGATGAGAGATTTTTGGGTTGTTGTTTCTAGGTTAAGGTTCTTTGTGAGAGAGAATGAGAGGGTAAAGTGTTTGTGAGACTTGGAGGGTAAGTTTTGAAACAATAGTCATCTACAATGACAAGTCCATATCTCTTTCCTTTGATAGAGGCTGTCCTTGTTGGACCAAATAGATCAATATGTACTAGCTCTAGTGGTCTTGAGGTGGAAATAATATTTTTACTTTTAAAACAGTTTTTCACTTATTTCCCCTTTTGACAAGCCTCACAAAGTAAATCATCTTTGTATGACATTGTTGGCAGTCCTCTTACAAGGCTATTTCTTTGCAATTTTGAGATTAATGTCAAACTTGCATGGACACACTTTTTGTGCCATACCCAATGATTTTATTTCACTGAGATTAGGCATGAAACATTTTGATTTTTAGTTCAACAAGGTTAATCTTATAAATATTTCCTTGTCTCTTGGCAGAGAAGAGATGTGAACCTACAAAGCCCTTGACTATGCATGCATCTTTGTTGAAGGATACACCATATCAATTGTCACAAAATTGACTTATGCTCAATAGATTGTGTTTCAATCCATCAACAAACAAAAATTTTTCAATGGAGAGTTTAGGTGGGATACCTACTCTACCTGTACCCTTGATCTAGCCCTTCTAATCCCCTCTAAAAGTGATTGTACCACCATGCATGGGTGTCAAGCTTAGGAACATAGATCTTGTGCCCGTCATGTGATGTGAGCAGCCACTATCTAGATACCATGTCTGGGGTTTCCTTCCTACTATCAACGATATTTGCAACAAGAATTATTTTGTACTTAGGTACCCATATTCTTCTAGGGCCTTTAGGGTTAGTTTTAGATGTTGATGGTGCACCTCTTTTAGGCAATTTCTTGCACTTGGACGTAACATGTACATTCTTTCTGCATAAGTGATAGACAGAAGCATTTTTATCAAAAGCTTTCTTCTTTCCATTAAAACCGAGGCTAGATTTGTCATGTGGATGCCTGTTGATTCTTATCATCTTATTAAGATTCTCAGACCCACTGATAAACTTGCCTAGTGTTACCTTGTGTGAAGTGACTTCATCATGTAATTTCATGATTTTAGTCTCATCCTTACTCATGGTCCACACTTTTCTACCCACAGTTCATGTTTGCTTTCAAGTAAGCCTTCATGTTCTGTGTTTAGATTTTGAAAGTTATCCATAAGAACATCACTTGTTGTTACTAATAGCCTGCATCTATCAGACAATTCAATGAAGGAAGATTCAAGTTCTTCATGTTCTTTTGATAAATTTTTAAATTTCTTTTTCATAGCTAGATAGGCTTTTAAAAGAACAAAGGAATTAGAAAGAAGTTCTTAGTATGCTTCTTGAAGAGATGAGAGATCCTTGAAATCTACCTCAATTTCTTCTTCGTATGTGTTTTCTTCTCTAGACGATGATGATGTTTTGTCTGCCATGAGACAAAGATTAGCCTCTTCGTCTGATGCTTCATTTTCCTCTCCGTCTGTTGTATCGTTAAGTTCCTCCCATGTGGACATCAATCCTTATTGAGTGTTGGACATTCTGATTTGAAGTGTCGAGACTTCTTTCACTTGTAGCAGACAGACGATGGGATTTTTCTCCTTCTTTTCTCGGATTGCTGGGAATTTCTTGTTGAGGTTCCTCCATCTGGATCCTCCTTTCTTTCTCCACATTTTATGGATCTTTCTAGATATGAAGGATAGTTCATCATCATCTTCCGAGTCATCTTCCCTCGAGGATGATTTCTCCTCTTCAAATTCCTCAACTTTAAGTGCCTTTGACGTTCATCCTTTGGATGGATGCTCCTTGGACGATTGGCCTATGGAGGGTTGCTCCTTTGATGATGTTGTGTGTCTAGATTTTTGAGCTTTGAGAGCTAGAGACTTGCCTTTCCTTATTTGGGCATCTCCTTGAGATCTTGCTCATGCAACATGAGTATTACTACTAGCTCTTCAAGAGGTAGGAAGTCGAGATTCTTTGAGGCCTTTATAGTTATTACCTGTGGTCTCCAAGGCCTAGGCAAGCTACATAATATTTTGTCAACATGCTCAAAGTTCTCAAAATTTTTACCAAGGTTTCGAAGTTCACTTAATATCGTTTGAAATCTAGACATCATATAAGCAATAGATTCATTTTCTTCCATAGTAAATAACTCATACTGTCTTGTTAGGACACTCTAACCTTCATAATAAAAACAAGGTTTAATAAAAAATACCATAAACCAGATTGAGCCCGGGATCCTCTTGAAAATGGGACTAACCTTGCTTCTTTTTACCTAAGTGGACCCTTCATAAGTCATTATAGATTTGTCCCACATTTCTTTGGCTGATTTGAACTAGCTGACCTTCTTGTGCTCTATTTCAGATATGCAGTCACAGATTGCATTCCTTGCTTTGGAGTTGAGCAGGAATCTCTATCTCTATTCATTAGTCCATAAGTTCCTCGGGATCTTGTTTAGTTCATCATCTTATGGAATATGGTTTCCATTTTCCACTACGTCAAGCATGTCAATATGACATGACTTAAAGAATTCCTCAATTCTTCCCTTCCATTTGTAACCAAAGTTTTCTCCTTTGAAAATTGGTCGCTTGTGAATGGATTGACTTCCCTTCTCCATTTATTTGTATAGTGTAGTAACTCTATATCTGTGAGGATATTTATTAGAGACAGAGCTCTAATACTAACTGAAATATACAAAAACACACTAGAAGGGGGGTTGAATAGTGGGTCAGTTAAAATACTAATAAGATTTGTTTTTTGCAACAAATATGATTTCTAAAGATGTTGTCTGCTTAGATATATGAAGTTTTGAACATAAGTAAATATATCTCCTCAAGACAATTTTTTGAAATCTTTTCAAAGATGCACTGAGTGCAAAGATGAATAGTTGAAAACTTAAGACAACAAGAATAAAATACTTGTTTTATATTAGTGCACTCAACCTCGAGCTACCTCCAATTCTCCTTTAACAACTATTAAAGGGTTATACTATAATCAACCTGATTACAAACAAGTATTCTAAACTGCCACTTTTAGCTTACAAGTATTCTCTATGTCACTACTGGCTATAAGTATTATCAATACCACTTATGGTAACAAGTATCAATATCCCCTTGAGATTATACTTTTCCAAGTATTTTTTTTATCACTAAGCCACTCATGGCTTTCTATTCAATGAATGAATAAGATTCACTAACTCATGGCTTTCTATTCAATGAATAAATAAGATTCACTAACTCTCAAAGAGAGGATATACAAATGGTTTGAATCTCTAAGATCTTGGAAGAATTTAGGTTTTCTTTTCTATTAGCTCTTTCTCACTTTTCATATAAAGTTAAGGCTTTGAATGTTGCTAAGATTTTTCATTGTAGGTACGTTCGTTGTTCTTCTTCGTTGTGCATGTAAGCTTCTATTCATAGGAGAGCTTCATGGATTTGAACATTGAAACTTTTTAAGATCCTTTTTTTGATGGTTGAGTGATAGAGGGCTAGTTAATGAACATGAGGACCTAGGGGCACTTCAAGAATTAAAGGGACCAATGACAAGATCCAAGGCCAAGATTCTTCAAGAAGAAATGACCAAGAGATTAAAGGAAAGGTTATTCATCAAAGACCAAGAAGGAAGAAGCCCAAAGGAGCTAAATTGGAGCACTTGGAAATTTGTTGACAGCTCGCTTAGCGCAAGCTTGGGCTCAGCGAAGTTTTGCCTCGATCAAGAATCTCGCTCAACGCACGATTGAGCTTAGCGGAGATTTACTTTGATCAAGCATCTCGCTCAGCTCAACGTTGAGCTTAGCGCAATTTGCGCTGAGCTCAAGGTTGAGCTTAGCGGAAGGTCTGATGTGGAAATTTTTGAAAACCTTGTTTACTTGTGTAAGGGGGTTCTTAATTGTGTAATTAGGCCTTAAAACGTTATGTTTAAGTGGAGATTAGTTACATAACCCTCTTCTAAGGCTTGGCTCTATAAATAGTAGAGGAGAACCTCATTTGTAAAAAAAAGGATATAACTCATTTGTGAATGAAATAAGCTTTGGCTTAATTTGAGAGCTTAGTCTCTTCTTGGTTCTTGAGTGAAACCAAATTGATTATTATCAAGGAAGCTTTCCTTGTGGCAAATTCTCCTTGGCTTATCGTTCCATGCGGATCGTGGCGTCGTTATAATTCATCTTCTTCTTCTTTCCGCTTTTCCCTTTTGGTTTGAGTTCTTGATTTGGCTTCAATGGAGCTCTTTTGATTTGCTTCTAGAAGATCCAAACCAAGCTTGTGTGGCTTGGAATTGCATCATGCATGCATCAAGTGGTATCTAGAGCCTCAACCGGAGTGCAATTCATAGAGAATTAGGTGTAGTTTTCGTTTTCCCCAAATTTGCATTTTTGAGTTTTGTGTTCTTCTTCTTCTTCTCCAATTTTTGTTTTTCTCAGCCTTTTGATTCTTGTTTGTTTGTGTTCAATTGTGTGTTTCGTGCTTGAATTTGAGTTTATCTTGCAATTTCCTTCGTTTCCCCTTTCGTTTCGTTGAATTTGGTGTTGATTTGAGCATAGAGTGGTTGTTGCATGTGTTCTTGATGTTCTTGATGAAACCCATAGCTTGCTGAAGAAGTTTTGAGTTTGATCCAAAAAGTGCAGTTTGGAGTGCGTTGGGTAGTTTTTGCAATTTTAAAAAGTTTCTGGTCCAAAAATAGAAAAATACGTGGGGCCAAAGTGTAAAAATAAAAAAAGTCTGGGGTCAAATTACAAATATAAAAAAATATGAGGACCCAAGTGTAAAAAAAAATTTTACAAAAATTTTCTACAGCCCTATCTCCTTAGTGTGTGCTTCTTATTGCTTTCTAATACATTTATTTTGCATAATTACAGTGGTTGCTACTATGCCCAAATTTTTCTTTTTGTTACATCTTTAGAAAAGCTTGTTGAGTAATCTCGCTTAGCGACATATTTCGCTTAGCGCACGTTTGCTTCGATCAACTCGTTCGCTTAGTGCGCCTTTCTCGCTTAGCGCACGTTTGCTTCAATCAACGAGTTCGCTTAGCGCGCCTTGCTCACTTAGCGCAAGTATTGTCATTATTAGATCTTCTTATTTGTCTTTTCTTTGGCATTCCTTTTGTGTTGTCCTTTCTTTTTGAGCCTTTATTGCTTGTCTTCTAAACTTCCATGGTTTTGTCTTAGAGTTTTCTTTTCCTTGACCTCTTAAGTTGAGCTTGGATTTTTTTCTTCTTTCACTTGGAAACTCCTTGAATTGAAATCTTTGGTTGATCTCAAGGGCTAAAAAAGAGTTAGAGAGTAGAAAAAGACAAGAGTGAACCTTATAAAGAAAAGTCTTATAAGAGTGAAACACGAGTGTTATTAAGTGTAAACACTTAGTGAGTGGTAAGGTTCAATATTTTTGTTCACTAACCTTTTGCTTGTAGCCATGGTTTCCGGAAGTGATAGTGATCCACCCTCACCTAGATCCGCTAAGCTAATGGTTTCATTGGCTAAGCAAATGGATAAGATGCATAGAAACTTTGAGAGGAGGATGGGAGAGAGATTTGATGATGTGCAAAGAAGTACTCAAGAGTTGAGTGGAAAAGTGGGAGACATTGAGAGAAGGAGACATCATAGGTCACCTTATTCACCTCAAGGGAGTGATGATGGTTATGATGAAGGTAGAAGGCATAGGAATAGGAGGAATAGAGATGGCTTGGATGATGTGAAGGTCAAAATCCCCAAGTTCTTAGGTACTTATGATCCGGCGGGTTACCTTGATTGGGAGATGAAAGTAGACCAAATTTTCAGTTGTCACAATTATAGTGAAGAAAATAAAATAAGGATGGCTAGCTTAGAATTTGAGAAATATGCCTTGGTGTGGTGGCAACAAGTTCAAGTGGATAAAGAACGACAAAGAAGACCTAGAGTGGAGACTTGGGAGGTAATGAAGAGTGTCTTGAGGGAGAGATTTGTTCCCATTCATTATATTAAGGACATGCATATCAAGTTACAAAGGCTTTATCAAGGTAGTAAAAGTGTTGATGATTATTACAAGGAGATGGAGATTACTTTGATAAGAGCTAACATTGAAGAAACTAATGAAGCTACAATGGCTAGATTTTTGAATGGCTTGAATAGGGACATTCAAGATGTTGTAGAACTCCAAAGCTACAACAACATGGATGAACTTATACATAGGGCCATACAAGTGGAGCAACAATTGAGGAGGAAGCATTCCTACAAGAAGTCTTCCTATAATTATTCCTCTTGGAGGGATAAGGACACTTCCGAAAAGGAGGGTTCTTCTTCACAACATCTTGAAAGAAAGTCTTCAAGAGGTAACCCTACTTCTCATACTCAACCTACTTCCAATAAATCTAGTTCTATTAAATGTTTTAAGTGTTTGGGCAAGGGTCACATTGCATCCCAATGTCGTAACAAAAGAAACATGATTTTGTTGGAAAATGGAGAGGTGGATAGTGAGTCATCTAAGAGTTCTCTTAGTTCCTCTAGTGAAGGTGAGGATGATAGTTTTCTTCCACCGGAGGAGGGAGATCTTTTGATGGTTAGAAGACTCATGGGTAGTTTGTGCAAGGATAGAGATGATACACAAAGAGAAAACATTTTTCATTCTAGATGTTTGGTGAATGGAAAAGTTTGTTCTCTAATCATTAATGGTGGAAGTTGTACCAATGTTGTAAGCACTAGATTAGTGGAGAAACTAGGCCTCAAAACCATCCCTCACCCTAAGCCTTATAAGTTACAATGGTTGAGTGATAGTGGTGAGTTGGTTGTGAATAAGCAAGTGTTGCTTACATTCTCCATTGGAAGTTATGTTGATGAAGTGCTTTGTGATATGGTTCCCATGGAAGCCGAACATGTGTTGCTTGGTAGACCTTGGCAATATGATAGAGATGTTGTCCACAATGGGGTCACCAATAGATTTTCTTTCTTGCATAAAGGTCAAAAGGTAGTTCTCTCACCTTTGTCTCCAAGTGAGGTGTGTGAGGATCAAATAAAAATGAGGTTGAAAAGAGAGAGAGAAAAGAAAATTAAAGAAGGAAAAAGTCTTTTGAGAGAGAAAAGCCAAAAAGAAAAATATGGCAAAAAGAGTGAAAAGAAAGACCAAAAGAAAAGAGAAAAAGAGAGTGAAAAAAAAAATAGTGATAAAAGAGAGTTTGTTCATGAAACCTAAAGAGATAAAAAGAGTGATGCTTGCTAGGCAACAAATGTATTTGCTCATTCCAAATTACATGTGCTTGTCTTCTGGTGCTCTTGAATTGCCTCAAGGTTTTGATACACTCTTGAAGGAGTTTGAGGATGTCTTTCCACAAGACCTTCCCCATGGCTTGCCTCCTTTAAGAGGAATTGAGCATCAAATTGATCTTGTTCCAGGAGCTTCACTTCCTAATAGGGCTACTTATAGGAGTAATCCGGAAGAGACAAAGGAAATACAAAAGCAAGTCGAAGGGTTGATGCAAAAAGGGTGGGTGAAAGAAAGCTTGAGCCCATGTGCAATGCCGGTCATCCTAGTCCCAAAGAAAGATGGCACTTGGAGGATGTGCACGGATTGTAGACCCATCAACAACATCACCATGAGGTATAGACATCCTATCCCTAGACTTGATGATATGTTGGATGAACTTCATGGTTCTTGTGTTTTCTCCAAGATAGATTTGAAAAGTGGTTACCATGAAATTAAAATGAGAGAAGGTGATGAATGGAAAACTGCTTTCAAAACTAAGTTTGGACTTTATGAGTGGTTGGTCATGCCTTTTGGCTTAACCAATGCACCAAGCACTTTCATGCGTCTCATGAACCATGTTTTGAGGCATTTTATTGGTAAATTTGTGGTTGTTTACTTTGAGATATCTTGATTTATAGCTTAACAACAAATGACCACTTATTCCATGTTAGAAGTGTCTTGGAAGTGCTCAGAAATGAGAGCTTGTTTGCTAATAAGGATAAATGCACATTTTGCACTAGTCAAGTAATGTTTCTAGGATTTGTTGTGAGTGCTAAAGGAGTCCAAGTGGATGATGAGAAAATTAGAGCTATTAGAGATTGGCCCACACCTAAAAATGTGAGTGATGTGAGGAGTTTCCATGGGTTGGCTAGTTTCTATAGGAGATTTGTTAAGGAATTTAGCACAATAGCATCTCCATTGAATGAAATTGTTAAGAAAAATGTGGGATTTAAATGGGAGAGTGCACAAGAGAGAGCCTTCAATGAATTGAAGGAAAGGTTGACAAATGCACCCATTCATGCTTTACCAAAATTTTCAAAATCTTTTGCAAATGAATGTGATGCATCCCATGCCTATAATAAGGTAACCAACTCTACCATTTCTTTTTCTCCTTTTGAAGTTGCTTATGGCTTTAATCCTTTATCTCCTCTTGATCTAATTCCCTTACCTAATGATTCTTCTATTTTGAGTAAGAATGGGCTTTATAGAGCCACTTTTGTGAAGGATCTCCATGAGAAGGTAAGCCACCAAATTGAGAAGAAGATGGAGCAATATGCAAGACAAGAAACCAAGGGGAGAAAGCCCATGGTATTTGAACCCGGAGATTGGGTTTGGGTACATCTACGGAAGGATAGGTTTCCCTCATAAAGGAAATCTAAACTCCAACCTAGGGGTGATGGTCCTTTCAAGGTCCTTGAGCAGATAAATGACAATGCCTACAAGATTGACTTGCCAAGTAAGTATGGGGTGAGTTCTAGTTTCAATGTCACTAATCTTTCTTCTTGTGATGCAAGTATCTTAGATGCAAATCCAAGGTCGGATTCTTTTCAAGAAGGAGGGGATGATAGAGGGCTAGTCAATGAACATGAGGACCTAGGGGCACTTCAAGAATTAAAGGGACCAATGACAAGATCCAAGGCCAAGATTCTTCAAGAAGAAATGACCAAGAGATTAAAGGAAGGGTTATTCATCAAAGGCCAAGAAGGAAGAAGCCCAAAGGAGCTAAATTGGAGCACTTGGAAATTTGTTGACAGCTCGCTCAGCGCAAGCTTGGGCTCAGCGAAGTTTTGCCTCGATCAAACATCTCGCTCAGCGCACGATTAAGCTTAGCGGAGATTTGCTTCGATCAAGCATCTCGCTTAGCTCAACGTCGAGCTCAGCGCAATTTGCGCTAAGCTCAAGGTTGAGCTTAGCGGAAGGTCTGACGCAGGAATTTTTGAAAACCTTGTTTACTTATGTAAGGGGGTTCTTAATTGTGTAATTAGGCCTTAAAACATTATGTTTAAGTGGAGATTAGTTACATAACCCTCTTCTAAGGCCTGGCTCTATAAATAGTAGAGGAGAACCTCATTTGTAAAAAAAAGGATATAACTCATTTGTGAATGAAATAAGCTTTGGCTTAGTTTGAAAGCTTAGTCTCTTCTTGGTTCTTGAGTGAAACCAAATTGATTCTTATCAAGGAAGCTTTCCTTGTGGTGAATTCTCCTTGGCTTATCGTTCCGTGTGAATCGTGGCGTCATTCTAATTCATCATCTTCTTTCCGCTTTCCCCTTTTGGTTTGAGTTCTTGATTTGGCTTCAATGGGGCTCTTTTGATTTGCTTCCGGACGATCCAAACCAAGCTTATGTGGCTTGGAACTGCATCATGCATGCATCATTGAGTGTTGAAGTAGCCTTACTTGAGTAAGTTAGAGGAGAAGACGCTCCTGTCACTTTCACTACTCTACTGTAGCTTTTCATAGGTATGCTTTATTGTATTTTTCTAAACAAAGAAGCCTTTAGTCGTACTTATTCAAACTTCAACAATGTTGGGACTAACAGACAAATATATGAGGAATAAGTGAAAAGTTATACAGTCATATCTTCCTCTTTTTCTGTTAGGAGACAACGGTCTTAAAGTCAATGTATAAAATGATTAAGTTATATTATCGTCTGGTGCCAACGTGGTATCGTTTAACGAGAAGACTCGGTTTATTTGGTTAAGACAAGACTTTGTCGATTTGTACTTATAAAGCCTTTCCATAGGAAATAGCTTTCATCTATGCATTAGAAAAAGTTTCCTTCGTACATGGAAATATGTTCCATCTGTTTGAGGTAACTATTTTCTGTTTGGTCACTAAGTGACCTATTGTCTGTTTTAAAGCGCTTTGGACGTTGATTTCTCTTTAAAACATTTTCAGACACTTAATCATAATATTGAGAATTGAGAGATTTTACCATTCGTCTGTAGTGATTTTTGGTTCCCTAAAATTACTCAAGTAGTAAACCATTAGTTTGATCAATATTATCACATTTGTTATCATTGAAATTAATCAAACGATTAGAAGTCATACATCATCCAATGTCCTTCTCTTCTTACTTGCAGGCTTTCTTCTATGCTTCACTTGTATTCTTTTCGATTTCTTGAATCCCTTTCTCCATGGTTTCAAACACTTCTTGGAATTAAAAGATTACCCTCATTTGCATGCACCATCTGTCAGAGTTCTTGCTATTTAGTATGGGGAGGGAAGTTGATAAATTCCCCATTATGGAAGCCATAGAAATTGATATTCACTTGCCTCAAGAATCAAAATGTGGCTCTTGATACCATTGTTGGTTCAGAATTGTGCATGGTTGTGCAGAGAATAAAGGCACACAAATGTAGAGAATAATGGTGTTTCAGAATATACACACTAAACAAAAGAGAAGCACATACACATAGCAATAGGATTGATTATTGAGAGAGGTAATGGAGAATGGTTATCACTTGTTGTTGAAACAGAATGGGATACAAAGTATTTATATAGCAGTGTATTTAAAATGCAGTAATAGAAAAGTGGTTAATATAGTTAGGTACTAACTGTGACAACTAGACTAACCAACTAACATAGCTAATATTGAATTACACTTAACATGTGGTACAAACTTTAAGAAATAGAATTGGAAGGTTCATTTCATTTTGCAAAGGATCATCATCCTCACTGTACAATCCAAAAAGTTAACACCAAAAATGATAAAATAGTATCCACAAAAAATACTATACTAGAATTAGGGTACACCGTGCCCACATTCACCGATACTATCGGTTTGCTTGATAAATATACTTGTGCTCTACGATATTGAAGGCCACAATATCTTATATCAATATTTCTTTCATTGGAGATATTTCTTTCATTTATATAAACTAATTTATAAGTTATTTGGACTAAAATAAACTTATTTGATACACAAATTTATTTTAATAGTATAGATAGTTAGTCTAGAGATTCGAAAGAGGGGCTTAATGATTTTTTTTTATCAGTCAACAAGAAACTCATATATTAAAAAGACAAAAAGGCACCAAAGATACCAATTACAACCATAGTAAGAAGGAAAAACTACAAAAGCCAAGGAAACCAACCAGAACATTAGATTGGATAGAAAAATAACCAAAAAGCATCCAACCCAATTTTTCTATCAACAACCTAAGTATCATTGATTAAGTTGCTACAACTCCTCCACCAGACTGCCACCCCACCAATTTCCTCTAAAATTCTTCCACAACTAAGTAACATAAAAAAATAGTTTATAGCTTGAAATTTTGTTGTAGAAATAAGGACCAATCATATAAGGAAGTTCCATCTAGTTTCATGCTTGCCTTACAACACTTCCAAGACTTGAGTTTGATTAAATCCATTAGATTATCTCCATCAAATTCGACTTTATTGAAGAGAATGTCATTCCTATGAACTAAATACACCATATCGTAGCAATCCATACCCCCACCACATATTCACTTGGTTTGAATCCCTCACCAAGACATACCATGATCTCTAGAAATGACTAATTGCTTCTTGTGGCATAACCATCCACATCCCCAACCAAGCATAGTACCTTGCCTAAATACTTGAATAAAAATGACAAGTAATGAATAGGTGTGAAGATGTCTCCTCTGACCGACCACAAAAAGGGCAAGCATAATCATTAATAGATAGTGCAATATTTCTACGAGCTAAGTTCACCTTAGGTGGAATTTTGTTAATAGGCAATCTCCAAGCGAATGCAGACATTTTAGATGGCCTTTTAATGGATCATAATGCTTTATAAATATCATTATTTTAAGGCACTACCGATTCCATCAGTTTTGAATATGCACTTTGCACTTAAAACTCAACTCCTAATCAGCTCCAAAAATCTGCTCTTGGCCTTTTTGGTGTAGCCCTAGCAATATCATTTAACAAGTTATCAAGTGATTATTTCTCCCATAGGAAAAGAGCCCTATGCCAAGAGAGCCTCCAAGACCACCCTTCATTGGACCAGCTTCCAAATTGTGAATCACATTCCTCTTGTTGCAAAGAGATAGCAAACAACATCCTAGGATATTTAACATCTAAGTACTCACACACTACCCATTTTTCCTTCCATAACAGAACAACATCCCCCACCCTAAGCACCCTATTCACCTAATCCTAAAGCCAATCTTGTGTTACCCCTTCATTGCACAAGTTGCAGATGTCCTTCCACCATCTTGATGATGAATGACCTTGTAGTAAATTCTCAGATGCTCTCGCTCTCTCCTTAATAATCTTCACCCAAAAAGAATCTTTTTTAATTAAAAACCTCCACATCCACTTAGCTAACAATGCCTTATTAAAAATACCCATGTCTTGAATTCCCAACCCCCCTCCCCCACCTTTCTCCATACACATCTTTTCCCAACTTACCCAACATAATTTCCTCTCTTCCCCTTTGGTCCCCAAAGAAAATTCCATTGAAGAACGTTAATATCCTTAAGAAACTTACCCGAGGCTTTAAAGCAAGATAGATAAAAAAGAGGAAAAGATGAAAAAATGGACTTCAAGAGGTAGATTCTCCCCCAAAAAGAGAGATGCTTGTGTTTCCATGAAGCTAGTCTTGACTCATTTTTTGCAGAATTGGCCTCCAAGCTACCACTTTCTTGAGATTGGTCCTAACTAGAAGGCCCAAGTAAATAAAAGGAATCTTCATGATCTTACAATGAAGTACTATGACAAACTTTTGGAGCCACACCTCTTGAGTTGATACTCCTGCCACCATTTCAAATAATGTCAAAACTTCCTTCAAAGTCAAGACATTTTGAGCAAATGGAGTCCACGAGAAGGTAGTATCATCCGCAAATTGAAGTGAAGAGACTCAAATCCCCATTGCCCACACGATAGTCCTGGAAAATCCCCTTTGACGAAGTTTCTCTCATTAGCCCACCAAGCCCTTCAGCCACTAACAAAAAAAAAAGGAAAGGTACAAGTGGATCACCTTGTCCTAGCTATCTTTGGTTGTTAAACTCTTCCATTGGACTGCCATTGACTAACACCAACATGGAGGATGACTCTGTGCAAGCTTTGATCCAACCAATCCACTTAGGTGAAAACCCAAACCTCTAAAGCATGTAGTACAAAAAACTCCATCTAACAACTTCATATGTTTTTTTGAAATCCGTTTTACAAATGATACAAGGCATCTTCCTAAATTTAGCATGAACTATTTCATTGGCTACCACAACACTATCAAGCAAGTTCCTTCCCCCCATAAACGCTGATTGTGATTCATCGACTACCTTATGCAGCACCTTCCTCAACCAAATTGAAAGCACCTTGGCAATGATTTTATAGATACAACCCACAAGAGATATTGGCCTATAGTCACCAAGAGATTGTGGGTTTAATGGTGAAGCGAGAAGGGAGGGGGAGAGTAGGAATGAAAATGGATAAAGTCCGATAATACACATCTCATTCTCATATTTTAAAAAAATACATGTACCCAATCGGATACTTGTGTGGGTAATAGATTTAATCTTTGTTTCCATGCCCGGTTAGTACCTATACTCAAACTTGCATTGGCAACCTACATTTTAATTACATATAAAGTTAAAAATCAAAGGTTTACTTAGTAAAAGAGAGGGTGTAAATAGCAAAATCTGACAAAAAAAATGATCAAACTAAGGCATTTTAAATAGGGACGAAATTGATACTTTTCAAAATTTGGGGATCAAATCGAACAATTAATTATAACTTGGGAACTAAAATATCTATTAAGCCTTACAAAAATAATAATCCAACATAGAGATTCTTAAAGTTAATGTTATAATCGCTTAAAAGATAATCACCTATATTTTATAATATAGAATTTATCAAATGGACTTCATTTATTTTTCATTACTTTTAGAAAAACCATCTATTTATAATATCTAAACAAATAAATTAAGAAATTTATGTATAAATAATGCTATTTTACTTAAATATATAGGTTAATTATAATTTTACTTCACATAAATGTATAACTTTTATAGAGATAATAATAAAATAAAATGAGATATAAGATTGGTTTAATGGTGAAGGAAGAAGGGAAGTAGGAGAGGTTGTGGATTGGATTTCCTCTGCTAACAAAAAATTAACAAACTAATAATTAATATTTGCTGATAAAAAAAATTATATATCTCATCAGACAATAAATTTAGAATCCATCACTATGAGAATTTGCGGGTAAATATTTGTCCACACCCCGGCCTCAATAAGTGAGTAATGTAATTACCCTCTTCATGTGCGAATATTTTGTGTGAGAACCTATAGCTGTAGGGCATAGGTCCATTTTCTCAACCTTGAGGAGAGGTCATAGGTTTGAATTCTGTTGGTAACATTTCTAATACAAACTAATGTTTGTCGATAAAAAAAACTTATTTTAATAGTTTATAACTTATTTTTCACAAGGTACTTGATATAGCTTATTAAAACTAAGCTATTTGCTTTTTTCTTCTCAAATTTAATTCTAATAATTTATTTAAAATTATTTTATCATTTTATTCAATTTAAAAACCTTTTACCTATTTTAACATTCTTACAAATACATCTAAAAATATTTTTTTTGATAAAATTTTCTAAAAATAATATTATTAATAAAATATTTAAATATTAAAAATAAGTTTAAAAACATATGTTACTTATTTTTATGCTTAATATATATATATATATATATATTATGAAAATTGTCATAAGTGAGATTTAAACCCACACCCTCTTATGAGGAGAGGGACTTAAGTCTGACACCTTAGACCACTCAACCATCCTAACAATTGATAATTAATTTCCTAGTTAATATTATCAAGCACTTTCATAATCAATTAGGTCTCAAACATAATCAATTAGATCTCATTCAAGGTGGTTGTAAGTTTTTGATTTTTAAATGCAATTTTTTATTATATTTATTATATAGCTTACCATTTATTAAATATTTCCTAGAATAAAAATAAAATATTAAAATAAAAAAACAAATACAATTCAATCCACTTTAAATGGGGTTGGATTGGATCAAATCAAAATTTTGAGAAAAACATATTTAATGATAAACTAAACACATCAAAAGTGTCTTTGTTGTACTTTCTGACAAACTTTTTCATAGTAAAAAGTCGTAGGTAATTTGGACGGAGTTTTCTGTAGGTAAGTTTCATAGAAAATATTGATGAAATCATCCATGGGAAATTATTTATCAAAAAATCCATTGATTCAAATTGATAGGTAACTTTCATTCAACTTGTTGATAGATACATTCGTTGATATTGATTACATAATTTATCAAGGGAAAAATCCATTAGAAATTATCTATGGACAAATCCTGTCAAAAACCATAGGCATTACCCACAAATTTTTGTCGTAGGTAATTTTCCACAGATACATTGGTGGGCAAGCTACACATTGATTATCGACAAATAAATTTGTCAATAAATATTCATTTTAAAAAAAATAGCTTTGTTTATTTGTTTTGAATTTATTCTTTATTCTTGTTCAAATAATATAAAATAAAATAAAAATTCATATACTTTTTATTTAAAAAGCTATATTAAACATTAAGCGTGCATATATAAAAATATTAAAAGATATCATTCCAAAAATTGAATAGTTACACTAGTCAATTAATGGATATAACAATAAAAAGAAAAAGAAAAAATCAACAGTTGCACTAGTTTGCTAATGGATATAACAAAAAAATGTCATTATAAAAATTGGTTAAATTGCAATTTTGGTTCCTCTAATTTCAAAAATTGGCAATTTTAGTTTCCCTAGTTTCTAATCATAATTTTTGGTCCCTCTAATTTAAAAAATTGGCAATTTTGGTCTTCTTACTTTATTATTAATTAATAATTATTATTAATAGAGTTATTAAGTTAATTATAAATTCAGTAAAAAAATATTAATTATTAAAAGGGATTAAAAGTGATTTTTTCTTAAAAAAATATTATTTTAATATTAAAAATATTTTTTTTAATGATTGGTAATTAACTATTTTTTTATTGTTAAAATTATTTTATTTTATTTTTTCAATTATTTTTTCTTTGTGTGAAAAATTATTTTAATGTATTAATAATTTTTAATTAACTTAATAATTCTATTAATGACAAATTATTAGTTAACAATCAATTAGGAGGACCAAAATCGTTAATTTTTTAAACTAGAGGGACCAAATATTACGATTAAAAATTAGAATGACCAAAATCGCCACTTTTTGAAACTAGGGGGGACTACAATTACAATTAAGCCTTAGAAATTCAACAGATATAACAATTTCACCTATTGTTGATTGACATTTTTGTTGTTGCTAGTTGTTATTATGTTGTTGTTGGTTGTCAGGTTGCAGTTGTTGCTAGTTGCATTTTGTTGGTGCTTCTAGTTTCCATCAAGTTGTGGACTAACCAACATAAGATGCAGACTAAGACCTAACTTGAGAAAGTCTAGCCTTAGAATCTTCCTGTCAACACAAACATTATTTTATAAATAAATTACACATTAATAAAATTTAAAAAAAAGAAAAGAATAATTAAGATAAGGGACTCACATGTGTCTATTTGCTTAAATCTTTCATCGACAAACTAAACAATATCATTTTGTAAATGGGCTTGTTGAAAGACCTCATCGACATGTAATACAAAAGTATTTTGTGTTAAATGCATAATATAGAAGTATTAAGTATTTAATATACATACCATGCACATGATGTGATCTTGCACACTGATGGAGCCACTTGTGTGCAAACACCCCACCTTTTTTAGATGCCAAATTTTTGGGTTTGTGAACACTTATTACGAAAATTAGGTAAGTTCCACTATGCTAACAGACTGTTTCACACACTATCTCCAATCAATTGTGGCTTCTTATCATCTCTTATGGGTTCCTTAAACATCTCTAAAAGTCTATAAGAGGCTTTTGAGTGAATTTTTTTTTTTCTAAATTCTATTCTCATGCAGAGGTTTCCATCTCACCTTTCGTGGTATGAGGATAAAAAATTATAGTTAATAGTATATATAGGCTCCAAATAAAGGCTTTGCCTACAACACAAGGGATCACAATCACAACGTGTCAAGGCCACTAAGGTAATAACAATAATACTAAGATGATATATGACATTCCAACACTTTTACAATTGACTTACCCATAACACAATAATTTGATGATCCAAAGCATGACACCTAGTTATAATCTCCAAAAGCAAGATCTTAAAGGGATAAATATCAATTTTCTCGCTTATAATGTTATGCATCAAATATTTAGGGGGGAAATACTTGTCAATTAAATGATGATGGGTATGAGAACACAATTCTCTAACTATAGTTTTAGTAGTTTGTTATATGTATATATTTTCCTACCTCACTGTGCCTTCAAATTTTGATATATTATGGTGAGTATACAATTTTGGTAATCACTTCGCAAGTCCAAAATCAAAACTCTGGAGAAATTCTCAATTAGTTAGATTTGTGATTTTGGACTTGCAAAGTGACTATCAAAATTATGTATTCACCATAACGTATCAAAATTTGAAGGCACAATGAGGTAAGTAAATATATACACACAATAAAATACTAAAACTATAGTTAGAGAATTGTGTGTTCTCATACCCATCATCATTTAGTTGATAGGTATTTTGTTCCTGAATATTTGATGCATGACATAATAAGTGAGAAAATGGATATTTATTCCTTTTGGGGGTCTTGCTTGTCATGCTTTGGATCCTCCACAACAAAGTATTGTGTAATGGGTAGGTCAATCTCAAATGTGTTGGAATGTTATATATCCTCAACACATTGTGATTGTGATCCCTTGTGTTGAAGGCAAAGCCCAATAATCATATATGCAAACCCAATAACAACCTCCATTTTTGTGTGCATCTTAATGTGAGAACGATGCAGTGGAGGAGGAGGAAGGTGAAAGGGAAAGTGAATTGATGGGGAAACAATGAAAGGGGGAATGAAGAGGGAAAGTATGAGACTAACTTAAGAGAAAAATGTTATGAGGTAGATATCAAGTTTCATAACATTTATAAGAAAAGTGGGGGGGGGGGGGGGGGGGTTGGTTTTAAGCGTTATACAATGATAGTTAGGTCATATTCTAATAGTGAATTAAATTTAAAGTATTTAATGGGATATAATTTATGGTAGACATTAACTTTCATAAAATTTTAAAGGAAAAAGGGGTAGATTTTGAGCATTATACTATGATAGTTAATAGTCATATTTTTAACAGTAAATTGAAGTTAACACTTTGAATGGGATATATTTATGATATGCATCAATTTTCATAAAATTTTCAAGAAAAGGGGGTCGGTTTTGAGCATTATACTATGATAGTCAAGAGTCATATTTTAATATTTAATTGAATTTAAAACTTTTAATGGAATATAAATTATGATAGACATCAACTTGCATAAAATTTTTAAGAAAATTGAGGTCGGGTTTGAACATTATACATTGATAGCCAATTTCATATTTGTAATAGTAAATTGAATTTAAAGCTTTTAATGGGATATATTTATCATAGACATCAACTTTCATAAATATTTTAAGAAAATGGGGTGGGTTTTGAACGTTATACTGTGATAGTCAAAAGTTGCATTTTTAATAGTAAATTGAATTTAAAGTTTTTAGTGGGATATATTTATGATAGACATCAACTTTCATAAAATTTTCAAGTAAAGTGGTCAGTTTTGAGCATTAGACCGTGATAGTCAATGGTCATGTTTTTAATAGTAAATTGAATTTGAAGCTTTTTAATGGGACAAACATTTTTTCTCTCCTCAGTGAGACGCTCCTCTCTCCATGCTACCTAGTAGCGTTAGCCATTGCATGTGAACAATTTTTTTATGTGAGTTTTTTCCTTTGCTTGTTACTATATTCATGGATCCAAAAATCCTTGAGGACTTGGCCATCATTGATGATAAAGTAGAACTGCTGATATTAGTAGAAACCCAAAATGAGTAGGGGTGTTCGCAGGTTGGGTTGGGTTGGGTTTGCATAAATTCATGACCCAACCCAATCAACTTTTAGTAGGTTGGGTTGGGTTAGGTTTGTGCAATTTTATTTTCAAACCCAACCCAACCCAACCCAATCATGAACAAATTGGACTGGGTTGGGTCATCGAGTCAATGATGTATTTTTTTTAAAAAATAAATTAAATTTTTCTAAAAAATTAGAATAGATTTTCAAATTTTGCTTATTTTTTTTAGAACAAAAATAATTTTCAATCACAAAATAAGCTAGATATAATAATACTTTCAAACTTAATTGTTGATCCCTTCAACCTTAATTCACCTAATTCGAAAAGTTCAAAATAAAATGGTTATCAACCCAAATAGCAAAGTTAACTTAATATAGTTGAGAAAATTCAAATAACATTGTAACATTGATACAAAATAAATTGAAAACAAATTTTCATTTTTTTGATAGTTGACTAGTTGTAAGCTCCATTGTTAAACAATTATAAGCTCCATTGTTGAATCACTACAAGCCAAAGGATAAGATCCATTAGTCTATTATAAATAGTGTAGAAAGAAGAAATATGCCTAAAGTCGCTAAAGAGGTGAACCCAAAATTACATCATAAACTAATTTGTAAATATTAGTATATTACCATATTAGCAATGACCCTAACTTGCAACATTAGCAGTCCCAGCAGTAGTCCTAGTAGCACTAGTAGTTCCAACATTTGCAATATTTAAAGCCAAACCAAACAACTCTAAAAATTTAAATAAAATCTCATTAGAACACAAAATCAATTCATATTCATATTGTAAACAAATGTGAAAAAAATCAAACTTCATACTTGATTCAATCTTTTCTGCTTCATCTAGTTTAACTTGCAAATCATTGACATCTTGCTTTTGAGATTTGAGCCAATTTTGGCCACAAATCAAAGCTTCAACTGTAACGAGACTCAATGAACTACGAAATAGATCAAGTACTTGACCTCTAGTGCTGAATGCAAACTCAAATGATACAGTAGACATAGGAATGGCCAATATATCTCTAGCCATGAAAGAAAGAACATGATATTTGCTTGCTTTCATTTTCCACCAACTCAAAATGTCAAATCTAGGACTATCATCTTCAACATCATCACCCATATACCTATCTAACTCATTCTTTTGCACCTCACCTTATTTTTCCTTCATTTTCTTTCTAAACTGACCATCCCAATCCTCATCCTCATCACCCATTTCATATTAGATTGAGAGGCAATGTTTGAAACTGAAGTACTAGACGCACTACTATCAATGGAAGCAGGATGTTTTGTTGCATAAATTTTTTGATGAGATCTTCCAATTTTTTCATCATCTCTACATTTCTCAATACCATACATTTTATTAAAACAAAATTCAACATAATCAAACTTACAACAGGGATCAAGAAAAATAGCAACAAACAAAAGATAGTTGATCCCACCACTTTCCCAATACTTGCTAAACTTCACTTGCATATTTGCTATCATTTTTTGCAACACTATCATCATTTTCCCTTCACTTATTCAGGGATTTCTGAATACTAACCAGTTTCTTAAACAAAGTGTTAGCTGTAACATGCAATGATCTAGAACAAAAAAAAGAGTTGCATCATAGAAAACCCTAAAAAAAAAACTCACAAAAACATGAGCATGTTTCCAATCTTCCTCTTTAAGACATCCTCCTTCACTAGTAACAAGAGTGAATGCATATGCAAGATCAACATACCCAAAGCGATGAAAAGCTTGTTCATATTTTTCAGCAACATCAAATAAGTGGAGTTCCACCTAGTGGGTACATCAAGTGTTAACATTGCCTTCACATTTACACTATCTTCCTCTGCATACCTATTAAAAGTTGTCAATTTACTTGGAGAAGACCTCACAAACTTACATGCAGCCCTTATTTTACAAATTGAAGAGTCAATTTCCTTCAACCCATCACTAACAATCAAATTCAAGATGTGAGTAGAACATCGCATATGCACGAACTCTCCAGTCAATAAAGTTTAACCAGTCCAAACACTAAGACCTCTGTTTAAATATGAAATGGCCACATTGTTAGCACGGTTACACAACAAATTTTTTGAATCCCCCATTCTTTTAAGCAATTCTCTAAGGTTATTCCTATGGTTTCACCTATGTGATAAGCAATTAAACAAAATTTCAATATTTTCTTATACAACCTAAATGTCTCATCAATATAATGAGTTGTCACACACATGTAGTTCAATTTTGTATTGATGTCCATGTATCAATTGTAAGTGAAACCATTTGTTTATTTGTAGACAACAAGCATTTCAACTTCTCCTTTTCATCATTAGACTCAAGTATGCAATATCTAGCAATAGTGACACGAGAAGTAATTTTAAAATAAGGTTGAACTTCTTCCATAAACTTCCTAAACCCTTCATTTTCAACAAACTTAAAGCAAGTTCATCAATAATTATCATCTTTGCAAGTGTTAAAAGAGCTCGCTCTTGATTGAATTGAACAAGCTTCATGCTAATATCATTAGCGTCATTCTCACATCCCTTTTTGAGAGCAATTGTCTTTTTTTTTTTTTATCAACCTGCTTATTTGGGTTTTTTTTACATATAATCACATGTCTTTTCAAGTTAGAGGTTTCATGGGAACTAATTGCCTTGTAAGATTTTCTATAATACTTACAAAAAGCATCATCATCTACCTTATCAAAATGAATCCAAACAAGAGAAGGGATTCTAGAAGGTTTTCTTTTCAAAGGATTAGGTACCTTTGCTTGTTTAGTTAGAGCTTCTTGTTGTTGTGATGGACCCTCTTACTTTTGTTCTGATGGAGTTTGAGTTGGCATAGGTATGTTGAGAGGGAGAAATCGATGGTGGCAGTGGACTTGAAGCAATAAAACTTTCACTTCCAGTGAAATTTCTGATTTCCATTTGTCGTAGAATGAGTTGTTATTTTTTTTGCCATTCTACAAAACAGGACACACATTCTATAAGTATATTTCTTCTACAAAATTAAAAAATATTAATAATAAAAACTTTTCAGAAAGACCTTGTCAAATCCACAAATAAATAAACAATAGTAGAAACTAATGCAGACTATATCAAGATGAACCATATTAGACTTGACTTTCTAAAGAAGCAAAATGAAACTTTTAAAAAAAAAATGGTAGTCTCAAATTTATTTTCAGAAAGACCTCGTCAAATCACAAACAATAGTACGAACTAATGTAAACTATATCAAGATGAACCATATTGATTTGACTTTCTAAAGACTATGGAAGAAATTACCAAATAAAATCCAATAAGAAGATTACTAGTGCTTACTATTGTGTTTTAAAAGTTGTTTGTCATGTAACAAACGATAGCGGAGGGCGACGCGCACAACGGAGGGCAACACAATAGAGGGCAAGAGCAGCGGAGGGTCGTGTGAAGAGCTGCAATGATGCACGGAGGGCCGTGATGATGCAGCAGTGGAGGGCGACGATGACTCACACAAAGAAGATTTCTATTTTAAGGGTTTTGTGAAAGTAAGGAGGTAGATTGAGAGGGTGAAAGTGTTGAGTGAGTGAGAGTAGGTTTTTTGTTTTGTTATTATTATTATTATTATATGTAGTTTGGGTTAGGTTGGGTGGATTATGTGTTCATACAACAGAACCCATTATCCAACTCGTTCAAACCAGGTTGGGTTGGGTTAGGTTTGCGGGTTACTCGTACCCATGAACACCCCTAAGAATGAGACTACCCGAACGTGGCCCTCTGCCTAGTAGGGAGATTCCTAACTGATTGATCAATCCATGTTCCAATCATGAAGGAACACATGGCCGAGGTTTGGCACCCTAAGAGGGGTGTTTCTATTAACAAAGTTGGCAACAACATTTTCTTGTTCTAGTTATACCACCCACTAGACGTTCAAAGGGTTATCAAGGACGGGCCATGGAAATTCGATAGGCATCTCCTCATCCTCAGCCTCATCAAGGACGATGAAGACCGCAGTAGATCCCATTATTCCAGTCTTTGTTCTAGATCCAAATACACAACCTCCTAGCTGTATACCAATAGCAAGCAGTAGGACAAAGCATCGCAAATTACTTAAGAGAATTTTTACATTATGAAAAAAAGAATACCCCAAACTTTTGGAGATCCTACATGAGGATACGAGTCATGGTTGATGTGCGACAGCCATTGAAGCGAACCAAGAAGATACGCAAGCCAATGGGAGAAGCTATCGAAGTTAGATTCAAGTATGAGAAGTTGGGCATCTTCTGTTATGTTTGTGATCTCCTTGGACACATAGAGGACCACTGTGATAAACTGTTTGCAACAAAATTCGACGGCGATGTTTGTCTATGGGGTCTAAAAATAAGAGTTGATGTTCAAAAATTGGGAGGCTATGACGGCTCCAAGTATCTAAGGCATGACGATAACCCTGGCCAACATGATTTTGGTAGCAATCAATGCAAAAGTGTAACTGGTGAAATGGCCTATAAAAACGAAAAGAATCCCACTAAATGCAAGGCAACTAATGACGAAGACCAAAAAAGGAAAGACATGATTGTTTCCGTTTATAAAAATCCCATACTGCTATTTCTGGCTAACAACCAATTCAATAAAAATAACAAGATCAACACAATTAATGAGGGCCATGAAAATAACAAGGACAATATGGAAACTAATTTGCCTGTGTCTTGACTAGAAACGGAAAGTATTCAATGCACCAACCATGCACGAAAGCAGCTCAACCTCCGACACAAATAACACCACCTCCACCACGAGTACCCCCCAAGCAGCTCCAAATGCAAGGACATTTTTATTGGCAGAGCCTCGCAACCTGGCTTGCCAGGCACCATGAGTATATTAGCAAGGAACTGCAGAGGATTGGGAAGCCCTCATGCAATTCTATCTCTTAAGGACCTTGTCCGCACGCACCATCCCGACATTATTTTTCTTTCTGAAACACTTGTTCTTAATAATTGTATTGATGGAATAAAAGTTATTTTGGGTTATGATTCTTGTATTATAGTTGATTGTATAGGCAGAAGTGGGGGTTTAGCCCTTCTTTGGAGAAATACAATTGTTTATTGTTGAATTTCTCACAAAACATCATTAATGTCTAAGTTAAGCATGCTAATAACCTTTGTTGGCGCCTAACGGGGTACTATGGTTTCCCCGCGAGAGACACAAAGGAATGGAATCTTTGTACCTATTACACCACCTCTCTCATGATAAAGCACTTCTGTGGTGCGTATTACGGGACTTTTAGCTCATGAAGAGAAAAAAGGGATTTGTGGCTACCTAAACCATCTCATTCAAGGTTTCCGTGATGTTGTCATTGACTATAACTTGCTAGACATACCCCTCATGGGTTACCCTTACTCAAGGAGGAGAAGTAAAGGGTCTCCTAATGGAATATAGGAGAGATTGGAAAGAGCCCTTGCCACACAAGATTGGATAGCCAACTTCCCTAACTGTTGCCTGGTAAACGTGATTTCCAGCAATCGGATCACTCCCCTATTGTTCTCAAACTCCACTATAACAACTGTGATAGAAGACCCTATTGATTCTGCTTCGAAAATGCATGGCTTGAGGAAGAAGAATTACCTCACATTGTACATACAGCCCTTGCAAACACTACTACCAATGACATTCTCTCAAAAATCCAGAATTGCACAAATGAAATGCATGCTTGGGGATGCAACATCCATTCCCACTATAGGAGAGAAATCATAGAGTGCAAGCGAGAGATAGAATTATGTAGAGGGGCAGAGGATGAAGCCTCTGTTACATGCTTCTTAGACCTTGAGAAGCATTTAAGAACACTCTTGGACCATGAAGAAACATATTGGAAGCAGCGAGCAAAATCATATTGGTTTTGCGATGGTGACTCTAACTCACGTTTTTTTCATGTCACTGCTATGACAAGGAAGAAACGTAATATTATTACCACCCTTGTGGATGTCGATAATGGAACCTTTGCCTAAGACCACGCCGACTTTTGCACTATTGTTGAAAACTATTTCTCTAAAATCTACTTTAGAGGCGATATAGACATTAAAGCCACTGTGAACCTCATTGACCAAAAAATTGTTGTCAAAGACAATAATTCACTTTTAGCACTTTCACCTTGACCGAATTCAAAAAAGCCACTTTCCATATGCATAATGACAAGTCTTCGGGCCTAGACAAACTAAATCCCATGTTCTACAAGAGATTTTGCAATCTACTAGGTGAGTATATTCTTCATGCAGCAATAGGATGGCTTAACCAAGGTATGTTTCCCTCAAATCTAAATAGCACTAATATTGTCTTAGTTCCCAAAACAAGACAACCCCATTTATATGCTAGACTTGAGACCTATATCTCTATGTAACATTTTATACAAGATTGTGTCAAAAATACTTGCTAATAGGTTGAAGCCTCTACTCTCAAAGTGCATTTCCCAAGAACAATCTGCATTCATTGAAGGGAGGTCTATCCTTGACAATGTCCCAGTTGCCATTGAAATCGTCCAACACATGAAATATAAAGTTAAGGGTAAGCATGGTGAGATTGCCTTGAAGATCAACATTAGCAAGGCGTTTGATAAACTGGAATGGAACTTTCTTACAACTACTATGCTAAAAATAGGTTTCGACCTTATTTAGGTTCACTAGATTAAAATGTGCACCAGCTATGTTGGCTATAATGTCTTGATAAATGGTGAGTGAGTTGGCCCTATCTCTCCCAAGGGAGGACTTAGACAAGGAGACTATTTGTCCCCATACTTATTTATCATTTGCATGGAGGGTTTGTCGGCACTACTTGGAAAAGCCGAAGCTCATGGCGACATTTATGGTATTAAAGTGTGTAGAGGAACTCCCCTACTCTCACACTTATTATTTGTTGATGACTATTTCATTTTTTGCAGGGCCAATGATAAAGAAGTTGAAACTATCCAAACACTCCTCTCCACTTTCGAGAAAGCCTCCAACCTTGCTATAAACTACCAAAAGTCACAGATTTTCTTAAGCAAGAACACCCCTACATCTATACATGACCATGTCTCCAGCTTCTTAGGTGTTTTTGAACACTTGGGAACTGGCAGATATCTAGGTCTACCCTCAATGATTGGAAGAAAGAAGAAGGCAATCTTTAATTGCCTTAGAGACTGAATTTGGAAGAAGATCAATCATTGGTCAAGCAAACATCTATCTAAAGCAGGGAAAGAAGTTCTTATCAAGTCTGTAGCAAAAGCCATCCCGTCTTATTGCATGAGCACCTTTCTCCTATCGACCTCTCCGGGGGAGGAAATTCATAAAATGCTTAACTCTTTTTGGTGGGGCTCTAACAGGCACAATGGCAAAGGCATAAACTAGCTCAACTGGGATCGATTGACAATGAGGAAGGAGCACGGTGGCCTTGGCTTTCGTCACCTACACGATTTCAATTTAGCCATGTTGGCGAAGCTAGGTTGGAAATTACTATCTGACCAAGATACTATAGTTACTAAAGTTCTCAAAGCAAAATACTTTTCGATTGGGAGTTTCCTTCAAGCTAGATTGGGCAACAATACTAACTACTCTTAGCATAGCATTTATTCTTCACGAGTATTTGTTAAACTTGGAACGAGATGGAGATTGGGCAATGGCCAAAGCATGAGTGCTTAGCATGATCCTTGGTTAAGAACCTATGAGAACTCTATTGTGGCGACCCACCCTATTGAGGTATTGGAAGATATGCATGTTAGTGAACTAATTGAACCAGCCAGCAAGACTTGGAGCTAGGATACTGTTACAACTAGGGTCACGATGAGACAGTGAAAAGATTAATAAAACAAAATCAGAGGAGTCACCACCAATGTTTATTAAGGAAAACATCAGAAAAACCTTTTTAGAAAAAAGAAATGGTTTTTGAGACCAAATTTGAGTTTGGGAGTCCATTACGCGTAGGGAAGGTATTAACACCCTACAATGTTTGTCACAAAGACGATTACTTTTAATTAATTAAGCAAAATCTTTATAATTTTTCAGACATTTATCTCATCAAAACATTACGAGAAAAGAGTAATTTATTTTTTTACGAAGATCAATTTTATTATAGGAAAGAAGGAGAGATATTATTTTTATTTTGAGTTTTTATTACTATTTTAATTTAAGACTCTTGAGTTATTGTAACTCATTTATCCTAAAAACATGAAAAATTGACATACGTGTACACCCAAGTCAATTCATTTTAATTTATTTTAATGACATGATAAGTCCTAAATAGAATTTTTGTCTTAAAAATTATTTTCCATAATAATTTACTTTATATAACGAAACCTGAAAAATGAAAAGCAAGTAATGAAGGTAATATTTACGCATATGATAGGGTCCACTTGATTAGAAATACTAAATCATTTTTTATACCATTTGATGTATATACTTTGTTTGGCTTAACATAAAAAGAGTACAGCATCATATTAGACAAAATAAATTCAATTACATACATGAGGCCTAAGTTTGTTTGCTCAACCCTACCTGGCCCAATAGCCAAATGAGGTCTCTCTCAATTCTCAATTGTATTGCATCAACAAAAAAAATAAGAAACCTAGGAGCAGCCACACACAAGAAAAGAAAAGAGGAAAAGGTTATTGCGCACAACGGTGCAATTTGGACTCCACAGCGAAGCCATGGGTGGTGACATTATGGTCGTGCGCGCGAAATTGGAATACACCAGCGTTGCGATGATGCGGTTTGAGACCAGTGGCAATCATGGACAGCGGTAGCATGGTCACGTGCACTGCAAAGGGCAGGGTGCACAGCGATGAGGGCGGTTTGACAGAGGGGTTCACGAAGTAGACGGAGCGTGTGTTTGTGGTTTAGCAACAGTTGATTGGGAGTTAGTAAGGTACGGTTGGGTTCATGTGGTGACCAGCTAGGTATTTTTCTCTTTGGCTTTCTTTGGCTTTCTTTGGTTCCTGTTTGGCTGTTGTGATTTTTCATTGGATTTTATTGCATATTTTGGGTTTTGGAGGGTGATTGATTTTTGGTTTTGTGGTGGCTGTGACTATGTTTGTGTTTGTGTTTGTGTTTGGGACTTGAGGATGAATGATTTTTGGTTTGGGATAAGTGTAAAAAATGTGCAATGATTCTAATTTTGGTCTCTGTTTATGTTTATGTTTTGGGTCTCTATTTAGGATTGAACTCAGAGTAGTCTCACACAAATGTACAGTTTATTCTAGTTACCTCATGTTATATGAAACTTGATGATTATTCAGTTTACTGATTCTGTTTGATTCACATTGTTTTGTTTTCTTATTTTTACATGACTATAAGAGATGAACCAAATAAACAACCAAAGAAATGTAAATATTCAGACAGAATGAAAAAAGAACAATATAGACAAAATTTACATCATAAATTGCAATAAGTAAAGGAAATGAAAAAAATTACATAGTTGTAGTGTAATGTAGGTACTTACCTATGATATGCCAATCCTTCCACAACTTTATATTCCTATTACATTCTCAATCTAGTCTCAAAACTCATTTTCTTGAACTGGATGCCCAAACTGAATGTTTTCCTTTTTTTTCCAGAATTCTCTCCTTTATTGTTGTATTTTCCTTATTGTATTTTTCTCTGTTGTATTTTTTTCACCTGTTGTATCCTCTTTTTTTCACTCTCAACCCTCTCCTCTTTTGTCATGCTTGAATGGTATTTATAGGCATCAATATCAACTTTCCTTCCTAGGAAGTTTTGCTTATTTAAGCAATTTTTTAAGCTTTCCTCCTCATGAAGTTTTCCTTTTTTAATCAATTCTTTTTTGCTTACAGCTGCCACCACCCTAGGTGATGTGCCTATGTTGATAGGGCTACTGCCTATGCTGATAGAGTTGTTGCCCATGAGGATGGAGCTGCCAATTGATGATGAAGCTACCAATTGACTTTTGCTTGTTTTTTGTTCATTTTCTTGTTCTTTTCTTTTGCCTCTTTGAATTGATTTGACTTGTATCACCTTTAGACTTTAGGCTTGAGCTAAAGCTTCATTCCAATTTTGTAGTGGTCGTGTAATAGAGGAACCTAAAAAATGGCAAAAGATTGGGTTTCTTGCCCAACATGTTATGTTATTGTGCATTTTTTCCTTCCTTTTTCTTTTTCCCTTTTTTTTGTTCTTCAAATTTGGCAAGACACAACTTGTGAAATAATAATAATAATAATAATGATAATGATAATGATGATGATAATAACTATTATAATAATAATAATAATTATGATTATATAAAAAAACAATTAGAAGGACAAAATTTGGGTGTTGATAGATACCATACTACACCTCTTCAATGATAGAGACGTTGCTGCAATTTGCTCAATGCCACTACACTTTACTGAGCAACGAGATGTTTTGATATGGAAATATGCAAGAGATGGAAACTACTTTGTGAAGTTTGCATATGATCACACCATGGAATCATTAGTTGACAACTCAGAACTAAAGGTTGAAGGTGATTGGAAGAGTATTTGGAGACTCCATATTCCTCAACGAATAAAAAGTTTCATGTGAAGATTGATGCGCAAGGTTCTTCCGTCAGAACCTGCTTAATCACTAAAGGCGTGCAGTGCGAACTCGACTACCCTATGTGTAGTAATGAACTTGAATACCTAGGCATACCTTCTTTCGCTACCCCAAAGTTGTTGAAGCATGGATGACAATGGGTCTTTGGGATGTGATCTGCGAAGCACTAGATGAAGCAACCAGCATCGAAACCATCATATTCTCGCTATTATCTAGCCTTCGTGAAAGTCAACAACTAAATTTCATAATTGTCCTTCATGTTAAGTTTATTATCTTATTTATCTTATCTTTAGATTTTCTATTTAATCTTTATGTTTAGCTTCTATTTAGCTAAATTAGATTGTATTTTGATAAGCTATCATTATCTTTATCTTTTTAGATATATCTTTCTGCTATTGTTGCTATTAAGTGCTTATATAAAGGCCCATCTTTTGTTCAATAAAGCAATTCATTCTCCAATTTGTTTGAGACACTTTGTCATCTTAACAAATTGGTATTAGAGCCTCACCCTGAGGCCTGGTATAACAAAAGCAGCAGACTTTGAGTCAATAAAAAATAAGCGAGGAGAATAATTTCGTGCAACCCGCCATACCACGTTTCAATGGTCACTATGACCATTGGAGCTTGCTTATGGAAAAACTTTTGAAATCAAAAGGCTTTTGGAGTTTGGTGGGAGACTGGGTATGCAGAACCAACTATGGAAGCGAAGTTAACCGAGGTGCAGCAGAAGGAGTTGGAGGATCTAAAGTTAAAAGACCTCAAGGTTAAGAATTATCTGTTTCAATCCATTGACAGAACAATTCTTGAATAAATTCTAGAGAAAGGCACATCGAAACAAATATGGAACTCAATGAAGAAGAAGTTTGTAGGAAATGCAAGAGTGAAATGCTCAACTCTACAGGCCCTAAGGAGAGACTTTGAAGTTCTTGAGATGAAAGTTGGTGAAACCATAACTGATTACTTTGCTAGATTTATGGCTTTAGCCAACACGATGAGGAGTAATGGAGAGAACATGAAAGAAGTCACCATCGTGGAGAAAATCCTTAGAACTTTGACTAAGAAATTCAACTATGTTGTTGTCTCAATTGAAGAGTCTAAGGACATTGATGAACTTAATGTTGATGAACTGCAAAGTTCCCTAGTTGTTCATGAACAAAAATTCATTAAATCAAGTGCAGTAGAGCATGCGCTTTCAGTGAGTGATGATAACCCCTACGACGCAAGGGGAAGAGGCAGAGGATGAGGAAGAGGGAGAGGAAGACAAAATTTTAATCAAACCACAATTGAATGCTACAAATGTCACAAGATGGGACAATATAAGAATGAATGTCCATTATGGGACAAAGAAGAGGTGAGCTATGCAAAGTTCGATGAAGAAAAAGAAGAAGAAGAAGAAGAAATATTGCTTATGTCCTATGCTGATATGCCCCAACAACATGCAAAGGATGATGAAACTTGGTTTCTAGATTCGGGAAGCTCAATTCACATGTGTGGAGATAAATCAAAATTTTATGAGATGGATAAAGTATTAAGGCACTCAGTAAAGCTTGGAAACAACACAAAGATGAATGTGCTTGGCAAAGGAAGCATGAGACTAAGTATTTGCGGTGTCACTCATGTGATACAAGATGTTTTTTATGTACCTGAACTTAAGAACAATCTCTTGAGTATAGGCTAGTTATAAGAAAAAGGGCTAACAATCACGATCAAGTCGAGAACTTGTAGCATCTGTCATCCTCACAAAGGGTTAATTCTACAAAGCAATGTGACTTCAAATAGAATGTTTATTCCATGGGTTAGGACACCAGACAAGAAAGAAACATGTTTCAGCATCACAACACATGATCTCCCTCACTTGTAGCACTGTAGATATGCCCATCTCAGCCACAAAGGCCTACAATTGCTTCAAACTTTGAATATGGTTCATGGTCTGCCTCAGTTGCCTACCTTTACAATTGTATGTTCTAATTGTTTTAATGGGAGGCAACATCGTGTGCAATGTCAAAGAAAAGTCAATGGAGAGCAAGCCATAAGTTGTAGCTTGTTCATGCAGACATTTGTGGTCCAATTACTCCACCATCTAATAGCCAAAAGAGATACATCCTATGCTTCATAGATGATTATTCTAGAAAAGCGTGGGTATATTTTCTATTGGAAAAGTTAGAAGCTTTCTATCACTTCAATCACTTCAAAGTATTTGTTGAGAAAGAAAGTGGATTATCTATCAAATGTCTTCGTATGGATAGGGGAGGAGAATTTAATTCATTGGAGTTCAATGAATTTTGCAAGCTAAATGGGATAAAGAGGCAATTAACTACAACCTCCACAACAAAATGGAGTAGCCGAGCGCAAAAATATGACCGTAATGAATTTGGTCAAATCAATGTTATTTGAAAAAAAGGTTCTAAAGACTTTCTGGCCCGAAGCAGTAAAATGGACAGTATATGTTCTAAATCGATCTCCCACACTAGTTGTAAAGGAATGACACCAGAGGAAGCTTGAAGTGGTGAGAAGCCTTCAGTTGAACATTTTAGAGTATTTGGATGTGTTGGACATGCACACATTCCAAATGCTAAAAGGACAAAGTTAGAGAACAAAAGTGTTAAATGCGTTTTGCTTGGTTGTTAGTGATGAATCCAAGGGATACAAGTTGTATGATCCTGTATCAAATGAAGTCCTGATAAGCCGAGATGTGATCTTTGAAGAAGAAAAACAATGGAATTGAGATCAAAGCCACAAGGAAGAATTGTAAGGAGACTTAGAATGGGGAGACCATGAGTTTGATAATGAACAGGTTGATACAATCACAAATGAGGAGGAACCACAAGGTGAAACTGTTCAACATGAAACTCAACACATGCCAAATCAGAATACTATTGGGGGTAGAATAAGATACACTCCAGCAAGGTTGCAAGACTATGTGACAGGAGAAAGACTATTAGAAAAAGAAAAAGAAGATGTGATCAACATGGCCTTGACAGATTTCGTAGATCCAATGTGCTTTAAGGAGGTAGTAAAAGATGTTAAATGGAGGCAAGCCATGGAAGCTGAAATCTCATCCATAGAGAAGAATCAAACGTGGAAATTAGTTAAATTACCAAATAATGCAAAAAGGATCGGGGTCAAATGGATATACAAAACCAAGTTGAATAAACATGGTGTTGTGGACAAATTCAAGGCACGACTGGTGGCAAAAGGGTACTTACAAGAATATGGAATTGACTACAAGGAGGTGTTTGCACTTGTTGCTGGGATAGATAATATTAGAATGATAATAGCACTTGCTGCACAAAGAGGTTGGAACATCAATCAACTTGATGTGAAATCAACCTTTCTTCATGGAACATTGAGTGAGGATGTGTATATTGAACAACCAAAGGGATATGTGGTTAAAGGAAGAGAGCATATGGTTTATAAACTTCACAAGGCCTTGTATGGACTAAAGTAAGCACCCAAAGCTTGGTTTAGCCGCATTGAGACTTACTTCATCAATGAAGGATTCCACAAAAGTCAAAATGAGCAAACACTCTTCATCAAAAGAAGTAAGGAAGGTAAAATTATCATTGTGAGTGTTTATGTAGACGATCTCATATACACTGGAAATGATGAACTTATGATGACTAAATTTAAGAAATCCATGCAAAAGGAGTTTGACATGACAGATTTAGGGAAGATGAGGTTCTTTTTGGGAATTGAAGTAATGTAATGTTCATATGGGATTTACATATGCTAAAAGAAATATGCTCTAGAAATTCTAAGGCGATTTGGGATGGAGAATAGCAATCTAGTTTACAATCCTATTGTGCCCAGTTACAAATTATGCAAAGATGAAGAAGGAGTCAAGGTGGATGAGACTTAGTACAAACAAATGGTAGGCAGCTTGATGTACATCACAAATACACAACCAGACATGATGTTTGTAGTTAGTTTAATTAACAAGTATGCATCACAACCAACAGAGATGCATGCTAAAGTGGCTAAGAGAATTCTCAAATATTTGAAAGATACTGAGAATTATGGAATCCTATATAAAAGAGGGGACATCGAGAAGTTGTTGTCCTTTACTGATAGTGATTATGTTGGAGACATGGAAGATAGGAAGAGTACATCAAGATATGTATTTCTAATTAGTGGAGGTTCTGTTGCTTGGTGTTCTTGAAAGCAACCAATAGTTTCACTCTCCACAATAGAAGCTGAGTTCATTACAGCAGCTGGATGTGCCTGCCAAGCAATTTGGATGAGAAGAATTTTGAACAAGTCGGGCTACAAGTAAGAAGGAAGCATAGTGTTAATGTGTGAAAATAGTTCTACTATTAAGTTATAAAAAAATCCTGTTATGCACGGAATGAGAAAACACATAAATGTAAGGTTTCATTTTCTAAGGGATCTCACCAGAGATGGAGTAATTGAATTAGTTCACTGTGGAACACAAGATCAAGTTGCTGATATGATGACCAAGCCTTTAAAGCTAAACTCTTTCAAAAACTTTGAATGCAACTTGGAGTGTGTGAAATTCCAAAATTAAACTAACTACATAATTGCAATTAGTTTAAGGGAGGAATTGTTAAGTTTATTATCTTATTTATCTTATCTTTAGATTTTTTTTTATTTAATCTTTCTATTTAGCTAAATCAAATTGAATTTTGATAAGCTATCATTATCTTTATCTTTTTAGATTTATCTTTTTGTTATTATTGTTGTTAAGTGCCTATATAAAGGCTCATCTTTTGTTCAATAAAGCAATTCATTATCCAATTTGTTCAAGAGACACTTTGTCATCTTAACACTTCATAGCCTTTGGCGTTGCAAGAATGAAAAAACATGGGAGAACATAGAGAAGCCATTGATGTCATTACAAGCCACTAAAGCGTCTATCCTCCAATGGTGAGTTGTGCATACCACGGCAAACAACCCCATTAACGGTCATCAGTCCACAACAATTTCACGTTGGTCCAAGCCAATTGTGAACAACTATAAATGCAATGTGGACACTTCTATCTTCACTAAATCAGATGTCTTTTGTAACCCCCTACATTTCTAAATTCTTAAACTTTGTATTTTATTCTTAAAAATATGGATTTAATTAAAATATAAAATGTATTTTTTTTTTCTTGTCTTGAAACTTACTACCAGAATTTTAACGAAACTCACTTTCAATACACCTATCGTTCTCTTAAAAATAAGTGTTCATTAGCAAATATCATTTACAAGAAACTTCTTACTTTTTATAAAATGTTTGATTCCAAATGATACTAAAACACTAATAAACATAAAATAATACCAAAATTTTGCCTAAATAATTCCATAAAAAGAAATATGATTTCACCTTTACATCTTTGGAAAAGAGACATAAGACATCTGACTCGTATACAATAACATAAGGACCATAAAATTAAGATCTAGTTTGTCATTTATTACACGAGAAATCAGTCTAAGACCCCAAGTAGTAACTAAAAGAAAACTAACTCTTAACCCTTACTAAGAACTTGAAAAGTAACCTCAAAGGCCTTCTATTCCCGAACAAGTCTTTCCACATCATCAATGTTGGTCGTAGTCATTCCATTCCATCTTAGTCGATTACATGCAACATTTGTCCCCATCTGAAAACAAAGTGTATGGAGTGAGTTTTTCCGCTCCTCCTAAAAACCAACAATCAAACAACATTCCGGCCACATACACAAACGACCTCCACACCGTAGTGACACACTCACGATCTCATTGAAGACCTATGCGTTTCTACACTTGTATAACTTGATGCATGCATGATGCAGTTCCAAGCCACAAAAGCTTGGTTTGGATCGTCCAGAAGCAAATCAAAGGAGCTCCATGGAAGCCAATTCAAGAACTCAAACCAAAAGGGAAAAGCGGAAAGAAGAAGAAGATGAATTGGAACGATGCCACGATCCGCACGGAACGATAAGCCGAGGAGAATTCACCACAAGGAAAGCTTCCTTGATAAGAATCAATTTGGTTCCACTCAAGAACCAAGAAGAGGCTAAGCTCTCAATTAAGCCAAAACTTATTTCATCCACAAATGAGTTATATGATGTATGATTTTTTTACAAATGAGGTTCTCTTCTACTATTTATAGAGCCAGGCCTTAGAAGAGGGTTATGTAACTAATCTCCACTTAAACATAACGTTTTAAGGCCTAATTACACAATTAAGAAACCCCTTACACAAGTAAACAAAGTTTTCAAAAATTCCCGCGCCAGACCTTCCGCTAAGCTCAACCTTGAGCTTAGCGCAAATTGCGCTGAGCTCAATGTTGAGCTGAGCGAGATTCTTGATCAAAGCAAATCTCCGCTAAGCTCAATTGTGTGCTGAGCGAGATGCTTGATCGAGGCAAATCTCCGCTAAGCTCTATCTTGCGCTAAGCGAGATGATTGATTGAGGCAAATCTCCACTAAGCTCAAACTTGCGCTGAGCGAGATTCTTGATCGAGGCAAATCTCCGCTAAGCTCTATCTTGCGCTGAGCGAGATGATTGATCGAGGCAAAACTTCGTTGAGCCCAAGCTTGCGCTGAGCGAGCTATCAGTAAATTTCCAAGTGCTCCAATTTAGCTCCTTTGGGCTTCTTCCTTCTTGGCCTTTGATGAATAACCCTTCCTTTAGTCTCTTGGTCATTTCTTCTTGGAGAATCTTGGCCTTGGATCTTGTCATTGGTCCCTTTAATTCTTGAAGTGCCCCTAGGTCCTCATGTTCATTGACTAGCCCTCTATCATCCCCTCCTTCTTGAAAAGAATCCGACCTCAGATTTGCATCTAAGATACCTGCATCACAAGAAGAAAGATCAGTGACATTGAAACTAGAACTCACCCCATTCTTACTTGGCAAGTCAATCTTGTAGGCATTGTCATTTATCCGCTCAAGGACCTTGAAAGGACCATCACCCCTAGGTTGAAGTTTAGATTTCCTTTGTGAGGGAAACTTATCCTTCCGTAGATGTACCCAAACCCAATCTCCAGGTTCGAATACCATGGGCTTTCTCCCCTTGTTGGCTTGTCTTGCATATTGCTCCATCTTGTGCTCAATTTGGTTTCTTACCTTCTCATGGAGATCCTTCACAAAAGTGGCTCTTGAAAGACCATCCTTACTCAAAATAGAAGAATCATTAGGTAATGGAATTAGATCAAGAGGAGATAAAGGATTAAAGCCATAAACAACCTCAAAAGGAGAAAAAGAAGTGGTAGAGTTAGTTACCCTATTATAGGCAAATTCAACATGAGGTAACCATTCTTCCCAAGTTTTCAAATTACCTTTTATGAAACACCTTAGGAGTTGTGAAAGTGTTCTATTCACCACCTCTGTTTGCCCATCGGTTTGAGGATGACAAGTGGTGGAGAAAAGAAGCTTGGTTCCAAGTTTTCCCCACAATGTTTTCCAAAAGTGGCTTAAAAACTTGGAATCCCTATCCGACACAATGCTCCTAGGTAATCCATGAAAACGCACTACTTCTTTGAAGAAAAGATCCGCCACATGACAAGCATCGTCCACCTTGTGGCATGGAATGAAGTGTGCCATCTTGGAAAACTTATCAACAACCACAAAAATTGAATCCTTGCCTCTCTTGGACCGTGGAAGACCAAGTACAAAATCCATGGAAATTTTAGTCCAAGGAGAGGTAGGGATTGGCAATGGAGTATATAAACCATGATGCATGCTTTTAGACTTGGCCTTATGACACACAACGCAATTAGAACAAAATTTGATGACATCATGTTTCATTTTAGGCCAAAAGAAATGTTCATGCAAGATGTTCAAAGTCTTTTCAACTCCAAAATGTCCCATTAACCCCCCTTGATGAGCTTCACAAATCACTAGTTCACACAAAGAACTTTGAGGCAAACATAATCTTTTATTTTTAAACAAGTACCCTTCATGCCTAAAGAAACCTTGGTGAGACCCTTTTTCACATAGCTCAAACAAGTTAGAGAAGTCATGGTCTTGAGGATACAAGTCCTTTATGTGTTCAAACCCAAACATTTTGGTTTCAAGCATGGAGATTAAAGCATATCTCCTAGAAAGGGCATCGGCCACTACATTAGCCTTGCCTTGCTTGTGTTTAATCACATAAGGAAATTGCTCCAAGAACTCTACCCATTTGGCATGCCTCTTATTAAGCTTGCCTTGGTTTTTCAAATGTTTGAGTGACTCATGGTCACTATGAATCACAAACTCCTTAGGAAGGAGATAGTGTTGCCAATTATGCAAGGCTCTAATAAGTGCATAGAGTTCCTTATCATAGGTGGAATAGTTCAAGATGGCACCCTTAAGTTTTTCACTAAAATATGCAATTGGGTGACCCTCTTGTAACAATACCGCGCCTATGCCAACATTTGATGCATCACATTCTATTTCAAAAGATTTTGAAAAATTTGGTAAAGCAAGAATGGGTGCATTTGTCAATCTTTCCTTCAATTCATTGAAGGCTTTCTCTTGTTCACTCTCCCATTTAAAGCCCACATTTTTCTTAACAATTTCATTCAATGGAGATGCTATTGTGCTAAATTCCTTGACAAATCTCCTATAGAAACTAGCCAACCCATGGAAACTCCTCACACCACTCACATTTTTGGGTGTGGGCCAATCTCTAATAGCTCTAATTTTCTCATCATCCACTTGGACTCCTTTAGCACTCACAACAAATCTTAGAAACACTACTTGACTAGTGCAAAATGTGCATTTATCCTTATTAGCAAACAAGCTCTCATTTCTAAGCACTTCCAAGACACTTCTAACATGGAATAAGTGGTCATTTGTTGTTACGCTATAAATCAAGATATCATCAAAGTAAACAACCACAAATTTACCAATAAAATGCCTCAAAACATGATTCATGAGTCGCATAAAAGTGCTTGGTGCATTGGTTAAGCCAAAAGGCATGACCAACCACTTATAAAGTCCAAACTTAGTTTTGAAAGCGGTTTTCCATTCATCACCTTCTCTCATTCTAATTTGATGGTAACCACTTTTCAAATCTATCTTGGAGAAAACACAAGAACCATGAAGTTCATCCAACATATCATCAAGTCTAGAGATAGGATGTCTATACCTCACGGTGATGTTGTTGATGGGTCTACAATCCGTGCACATCCTCCAAGTGCCATCTTTCTTTGGGACTAGGATGACCGGCATTGCACATGGGCTCAAGCTTTCTTTCACCCACCCTTTTTGCATTAACCCTTCAACTTGCTTTTGTATTTCCTTTGTCTCTTCCGGATTACTCCTATAGGCAGCCCTATTAGGAAGTAAAGCTCCCGGAACAAGATCAATTTGATGTTCAATTCCTCTTAAAGGAGGCAAGCCATGGGGAAGGTCTTGTGGAAAGACATCCTCAAACTCCTTCAAGAGTGTATCAAAATCTTGAGGCAATTCAAGAGCACTAGAAGACAAGCACATGTAATTTGGAATGAGCAAATACATTTGTTGCCTAGCAAGCATCACTCTTTTTCCTTCTTTAATTTTCTTTTCTCTCTCTCTTTTCAACCTCATTTTTATTTGATCCTCACACACCTCACTTGGAGACAAAGGTGAGAGAACTACCTTGTGACCTTTATGCAAGAAAGAAAATCTATTGGTGACCCCATTGTGGACAACATCTCTATCATATTGCTAAGGTCTACCAAGCAACACATGTCCGGCTTCCATAGGAACCATATCACAAAGCACTTCATCAACATAACTTCCAATGGAGAATGTAAGCAACACTTGCTTATTCACAACCAACTCACCACTATCACTCAACCATTGTAACTTATAAGGCTTAGGGTGAGGGATGGTTTTGAGGCCTAATTTCTCCACTAATCTAGTGCTTGCAACATTGGTACAACTTCCACCATCAATGATTAGAGAACAAACCTTTCCATTCACCAAACATCTAGAATGAAAAATGTTTTCTCTTTGTGTATCATCTCTATCCTTGCACAAACTACCCATGAGTCTTCTAACCATCAAAAGATCTCCCTCCTCCGGTGGAAGAAAACTATCATCCTCACCTTTACTAGAGGAACTAAGAGAACTCTTAGATGACTCACTATCCACCTCTCCATTTTCCAACAAAATCATGTTTCTTTTGTTAGGACATTGGGATGCAATGTGACCCTTGCCTAAACACTTAAAACATTTAATAAAACTAGATTTATTGGAAGTAGGATGAGTATGAGAAGTAGATTTATGGGGAGGGGTTTGAGGAGGAGAAGTAGGGTTACCTCTTGAAGACTTTCTTTCAAGATGTTGTGAAGAAGAACCCTCCTTCTTGGAAGTGTCCTTATCCCTCCAAGAGGAATAATTGTAGGAAGACTTCTTGTAGGAATGCTTCCTCCTCAATTGTTGCTCCACTTGCACGACCCTATGTATAAGTTCATCCATGTTGTTGTAGCTTTGAAGCTCTACAACATCTTGAATGTCCCTATTTAAGCCATTCAAAAATCTAGCCATTGTAGCTTCATTAGTTTCTTCAATGTTAGCTCTTATCAAAGTAATCTCCATCTCCTTGTAATAATCATCAACACTTTTACTACCTTGATAAAGCCTTTGTAACTTGATATGCATGTCCTTAATATAATGAATGGGAACAAATCTCTCCCTCAAGACACTCTTCATTACCTCCCAAGTCTCCACTCTAGGTCTTCTTTGTCTTTCTCTATCCACTTGAACTTGTTGCCACCACACCAAGGCATATTTCTCAAATTCTAAGCTAGCCATCCTTATTTTCTTTTCTTCACTATAATTGTGACAACTGAAAATTTGGTCTACTTTCATCTCCTAATCAAGGTAACCCGTCGGGTCATAAGTACCTAAGAACTTGGGGATTTTGACCTTCACATCATCCAAGCCATCTCTATTCCTCCTATTCCTATGCCTTCTACCTTCATCATAACCATCATCACTCCCTTGAGGTGAATAAGGTGACCTATGATGCCTCCTTCTCTCAATGTCTCCCACTCTTCCACTCAACTCTTGAGTACTTCTTTGCACATCATCAAATCTCTCTCCCATCCTCCTCTCAAAGTTTCTATGCATCTTATCCATTTACTTAGCCAATGAGACCATTAGCTTAGCAAATCTAGGTGAGGGTGGATCACTATCACTTTCGGAAACCATGGCTACAAGCAAAAGGTTAGTGAACAAAAATATTGAACCTTACCACTCACTAAGTGTTTACACTCAATAACACTTGTGTTTCACTCTTATGAGACTTTTTCTATAAGGTTCACTCTTGTCTTTTTCCACTCTCTAACTCTTCTTTAGCCCTTGAGATCAACCAAAGATTTCAATTCAAGGAGTTTCCAAGTGAAAGATGAAACAAATCCAAGCTCAACTTAAGAGGTCAAGGAAAAGAAAACTCTAAGATAAAACCATGGAAGTTTAGAAGACAAGCAATAAAAGCTCAAAAAGAAAGGACAACACAAAAAGGAATGCCAAAGAAAAGACAAATAGAAAGATATAAGAATGACAAGATGTGCGCTAAGCGAGCAAGGCACGCTAAGCGAACTCGTTGATCGAAGCAAACGTGCGCTAAGCGAGAAAGGCACGCTAAGCGAATGCGTTGATCGAAGCAAACATGCGCTAAGCGAAATATTTCGCTAAACGAGATTGCTCAACAAGCTTTTCTAAAGATGTAACAAAAGAAAAATTTAGGCAAAGTAGCAACCACTGTAATTATGTAAAATAAATGTATTAGAAAGCAATAAGAAGCACACACTAAGGAGATAGGGCTGTAGAAAAAAAAAATTTGTAATTTTTTTTTTTACACTTGGGTCCTCATATTTTTTTGATATTTGTAATTTGACCCCAATATTTTTTATTTTTACACTTTTGGCCCACGTATTTTTCTATTTTTAGACCAAAAACTTTTTAAAATTGCAAAAACGGCCCAACGTACTCCAAACTGCACTTTTTTGGATCAAACTCAAAACTTCTTCAGCAAGCTATGGGTTTCATGAAGAACACATGCAACAACCACTCTATGCTCAAATCAACACCAAATTTAACGAAACGAAAGGGGAAACGAAGGAAATTGCAAAATAAACTCAAATTCAAGCACAAAACACACAATTGAACACAAACAAACAAGAATCAAGAGGCTGAGAAAAACGAAAATTGGAGAAGAAGAAGAAGAACACAAAACTCAAAAATGCAAATTTGGGGAAAACGAAAATTGCACCTAATTCTCTGTAAATTGCACTCTGGTTGAGGCTCTAGATACCACTTGATGCATGCATGATGCAGTTCCAAGCCATAAAAGCTTGGTTTGGATCGTCCAGAAGCAAATCAAAGGAGCTCCATGGAAGCCAATTCAAGAACTCAAACCAAAAGGGAAAAGCAGAAAGAAGAAGAAGATGAATTGGAACGACGCCACGATCCGCACGGAACGATAAGCCGAGGAGAATTCGCCACAAGGAAAGCTTCCTTGATAAGAATCAATTTGGTTCCACTCAAGAACCAAGAAGAGGCTAAGCTCTCAATTAAGCCAAAGCTTATTTCATTCACAAATGAGTTATATGATGTATGATTTTTTTAAAAATGAGGTTCTCTTCTACTATTTATAGAGCTAGGCCTTAGAAGAGGGTTATGTAACTAATCTCCACTTAAACATAACGTTTTAAGGCCTAATTACACAATTAAGAAACCCCTTACACAAGTAAACAAAGTTTTCAAAAATTCTCGCGCTAGACCTTCCGCTAAGCTCAACCTTGAGCTTAGCGCAAATTGTGCTGAGCTCAACGTTGAGCTGAGCGAGATGCTTGATCGAAGCAAATCTCCGCTAAGCTCAAACTTGCGTTGAGCGAGATTCTTGATCGAAGCAAATCTCCGCTAAGCTCAATTGTGCGCTGAGTGAGATGCTTGATCGAGGCAAATCTCCGCTAAGCTCAAACTTGCGTTGAGCGAGATTATTGATCGAAGCAAATCTCCGCTAAGCTCAAACTTGCGCTGAGCGAGATTCTTGATCGAAGCAAATCTCCGCTAAGCTCAATTGTGCGCTGAGTGAGATGCTTGATCGAGGCAAATCTCCGCTAAGCTCTATCTTGCGCTGAGTGAGATGATTGATCGAGGCAAAACTTCGCTGAGCCCAAGCTTGCGCTGAGCGAGCTATCAGCAAATTTCCAAGTGCTCCAATTTAGCTCCTTTGGGCTTCTTCCTTCTTGGCCTTTGATGAATAACCCTTCCTTTAGTCTCTTGGTCATTTCTTCTTGGAGAATCTTGGCCTTAGATCTTGTCATTGGTCCCTTTAATTCTTGAAGTGCCCCTGGGTCCTCATGTTCATTGACTAGCCCTTTATCATAACTTCTCCAAAAACTTGGGCTCACGCTGCCACTAAAACTCCACGAACACAATGGTCTTACACTTTAGGTGGATGACTGCTGGGAGTACACCCCTCTTGTCATTGGTTGATAGGGCTCTCATCAACTAAAAATGCATCGCGCTTAGTCGAGGTCGCTAAGCCAGTTATGTGACCCAAGGCCACGACCCAGTGCCATACCCCCTAGAACACCATGCCTGCGACCATTTCTCAGATACCACTCTGTGGTCATCCACACTCTGAGGATCGATTCCTCAACACGTTTCCCTCAGCAAGGATTACGTTTCTAATGGGTTGTGCACTTTCCACTGCTGCAAACACCGAATGATGGTCCACCAAGTGCCTCGTGAACTTCTCGTCCACAACACCAACATGTCTACCTCACTACACTAAGTGAGTAACTGTCATCGCCTCATTCGTCACCACACACGTAGTTGGAAATATTAATGCACATCCCATACCAGTTGGTTCCTCTGACCAACTCTCATTGAGAACACCTTACTCGTAAAGCGTGTCATCAACATCATAATCACGTCCAAACACATTAGTTTCACTTGTACCGACGTAAAAGAAAATCCTTTCCTTTCGCATCTCATTGAACACACCAAACAAAGCAATGCATGCATTAAGCATCACATGTCTATCATGAATACTGTTCATGACCCCACCCCATCAAGTTTTATTAAGTCTTATGTAATTCTCACATACACTCAAGTATTATGCTACAATTAAATATACTACTCCAATTCATTGCAAGGTTCCTACTTTTAAGTCTAAGTCCAATGATTTATTTACTCATATCTCATCACATTAACTTGTTATTAAATTCTCACTCTTAGGATTAATTCATTAATTAATTTCTTAATGAATTCATTTATCAATTAAGACTACGTCTTAATCTCGCAAATGCACTCCATCAAAGTCCATTTGCTCCCCACAAGGACTCACCATCCTTGCCTTCCCAAAACAAACAATCAATCACAAAATCCAATCAACCAATCACACAAATACAACCAACCCAAGCAATTGGTGCCCAGGGTTCACACTCCCCAAGTCTCAAATGCTAGTTATAAAAATGCATGATTCACAAGGAATATTTAATCACCTATCAACATCACATAATACACAATAACCAGAGATATTCTCCTTCTAAGATAGAACATCCCTTCATAGTTGCATTTCCAACAATTCATGTCATATTTATCAAGTAATTCAAGCTAAAAATACTAGTACAAGAATTATTTGGCATACTTACAAAACTCATAATATCATGAAATTTGGTACATATACTCTCCATCACTCTTATTTCAACTCATAAATTTTTCAGTTAAAAATTATAAGTGTAAATATTTTATTTAATTTAAAAAAGTGTTTCTGGGCCAACTCAAGAATCCATGGTTTATTATTTATTTACCTAAATAAACATAGTCCTTTTAATAAATCCTTTTAGAGGGAGATTATCATAGTCTCATTTAACACATATATTTCTCAAAATTTTAAAACATCCATAAGGCTCCTTTTTGAATTAAATAGTCCCTAACATTCAGTAACATGATTCGGACAAAATAACCCTTTATAATTATGAGAATATTCCAGAAAATTCATAGAAAAATATCACATACCATGAGTCACAAATAGTACCTATTGTAAATTTATCAGGATTTAACATGCACAAAATATAATTTTAATCGTTCAAAAACCCTATTGAGTGACTAAACTCAGTTTTACTAATAAATTCTTGGAAAAATACCTAGAGGCTTTCTAAAATCCCAAATAAAATCATGGACGTTGCCAATGATTTATGGAACAACATGGTGTTTCCAGATTTCTTCAAAAGTGCCTCTAAATAATTTCCAAGGACAAAACAACCCCAAACTCAACTATTTTCTAAATCAAAGATTGGCCTTTTAAAAATAGTTCCTTAACTCCAAAAATTCTGAAATTTTTACCATAGCATCTAGAGGTATTCTAGAGTACCCATATGGTCTCTTAACCTCATAACAAAGCATGAAAAAATTTCAAAAATTGAAAGCACAGTTTCAACCCCATATACCAAAATGACCATTTCTCATCCAAAACAAGTATTTCAAAGCATATTCACCACCAAATCAGTTCAATAAGCTCAAGGAAATAGTAAAAATCAACAAGAAAACATGGTTTAAGGTTAGAATGGAATAACTCCTCCATACCTTAATTTCAAAAGTTCCAAATGCACAAAAATGGGGCTTAAATCGAAGCTTGTGTTCTCCCCTACAACATATTAGAATTTAAACGGTGGATTTAAGCTAATGAACTCAGAAAATTAGAGAGAAGGGCAGAGGGTTTTAGAGAGAAGTGAGAGCATTCATGAACAAGAATGAAAGAGGAAAAAGCTTTTTAGACAAAATGATCTACCTTCTCTCCCCTCCCACATTTAAGGCAAATATTCTTATTATGAGCTTTCAACTCCTAAAACTAGGGCCAGCCAGGCACATGCACATGGTCAGCTTCCCACAACCATTTAGGATGGGCCAATTAAAGGCCCATTAGGTTTAGGGTTGGGTTTTGGGCTCGGATCGAGCTTTTTCGCGATTTTCATCTAGGTTTTCAAACGTTTCCGAAACTAATATTTTACTTAAAAATCATCCTAATTAAATTTTATATATTCTAAAATCATTAAAAAGATCATTTACAAATGAAAAACGATAAAAATTGCACTACACGTCATTTTCATGGAAATCACGAAAACGGTCCGACTAAAACCAAAATCAAATTTTTATAAGCAAAAACACAAATAAAACATATAATTAGCATTAGAATTGTAATTACCATCCTTCGGAATATTAAAATGTTAATTACGCACAAAGACGAATAAAAATGACTAAATATTACCCCTCTCTACAATTAGCGAAAGGGTGTAATTTTACGGGTGCTACATCTTTGGAATGGGTTCAATGATTAGGGACTCTAAAGGCCATTTCATTGTTGCATGCACAAACACAAAGCCTGGAAGTGTCTATGCAGCCGAAGCAAAAGTTGTTGCCCTACATGAAGCCATCCTCTAGACCACCTCTCTTGGCCTTAACAATGTCACTTTCAAAATGGACTACAAGCATGTGGTTGACCTGCTTCATTCTGATACTACCTCTATTTCTAAATTAGGTCACGTTATTAACACATGTAGAAAATCTCTTAGTTTGATTATCAATTTGCATGTGAGTTTTGTTCATTGAAAAATAAATCAAGTTGTTTATATCCTTAATAGGACGTCTAGATTCTATATTAGTCTATACTCTTTTGATTGTTTACCTCAATGAAATCATGTTCAACTTATTAATGAAATGATGTAAGACTTTTGTTATAAAAAAATAATAAATTAAATTTAAATTTTTTAATGAAATATAATTTATGATAATCATAAACTCTCATAAAAATTATACAAAAAAGGAAGTCGATTTTAAGCTTTATACTGTGATAGTCATTAATCTTTATTTAAAATATTGAAAAAACAATATACGATGAAGCAACATTCTTTTTATGTATTTATTGAGTTATAAAACAAATAAAGATTACATCAAAGTAGACCTCTTAAACATGTGACTTATGGTGGATAAGCAATCTCTGGCACAGGTTGACTGACATTGATTGATTGGACGGGGGCTATGTCTGTCCCCTAACTTTTTGCAATCTTTTTTAATTTAATAGTTTAATATAATCAATTATATATATATATATATATATATATATATATATATATATTTTTTTTTTTTTTAAAGGTTCAATTTCAACCAGCGTTTTAACAAAACATGGTGAGGGACATGCTTGATTGGTCTTGTTTAATTATTATTTATTATTTATTATTTATATAAATAGAATCACAGCAGAGAAGCAACATTGGTATTCGATTTTGCTATAAAAAAATATATTAAACTAATCTAACAATTATATTTGACTAATTTTTAGGAGTGCATACCTTATAAAAGGAAGACATCTTACATGAATGAATGTAAGAGATTAAATTTTGAACTGGATAATTATACGTAAATGGTTAAAATTTAATTGACTTTTTAAGTAGTCAAATGGCATTAAATTTTAATCGTTTATGTATATTTATACGGTCTAAATTTAAATTTTTCTCTTATACAAAATGTTTTCATTTGATATGATACTAGTTGGACAATATATGCGATGTCATAACTAATTGCTGAATTAATTGATTAATTATATAAAATTACTCTTAAATATATAACATAATTTACACTAATACTTAAGATCTTAATTTAGTTTCAAATAAATTATCCATTCTACTTTATTTCAAAAATAAAAATGTTTTTATATTTCCTATTGTTCATTAAGTTAAGTATAAAATTTTCTACTTGTTCATTTCCAATAGTATATAATATTTTATTTATAATATATATGTACAAATTTAAATTTAGTTATCAATGTACCAAAAAATGAACATTTAAATTATCTAAGTAAAATATCATTTAAAAATATCTAAGTAAAATAACATTTAAATTTATTTAAGTAAATAAATTTTTCAATCTTTAATAATTTAAATAAGTGAGAAAATAATAAATAAGAAATGAATATAATTTTTTAAGAAATTAATTTTAGACATTGACTTTAGTGTTACTTTTTAAGTCAAGTTAGATTATGGTAAGCAATAAAAAATTATATTTAATTATTTTTAAATTATTATAATAAATTCAAAAACTTTAAGAGAGATTACATTATTGAATTTGGCACATAATGCTATTAACACTTTTAAAACAAGTACATCTTTAATTTTGTCTCATAAGAAATTCTAATTTCACTTTAATATTTAAATAATTAAATTCTAAAATATCCAACGTATAGTCATAGACACAAGCAAACAAATGAATTCAACGTAACTAACAGAAACTCCCTAAATCTTCGTCACGTTTCTAACTTCACTACGTTTCTCTCACAATGCCTTGGCCATTATCTAACAATTCTATTTCTCACAAGGTAAAAGATAGATTTTACAAATTATTATTTGGCTCCTATTTATAACATTAAATTCGTCATTATTGTCACCACCATTATCACAACCAATCCACCACTAATAACTACAAAAAAAACTCCGTCCAAATTACCTACAAAATTTAACTATGAAAAAGTTTGTTAAAAATTACTGACGAAGACACAAATTCACCATTGTTGTCACCACCATTACCACCACCAATCCATACTGCCACCACCCCTACCACCACCGCCATTGTTGTCATCACCATTATTTCATAGTAAAGCAAGATAAGATAAAACAATAGACACATTTTATTCATCCTCAATTTGTAACAAATTTTTAAAACTAAAAACAAGAATAAACTGAACAAGAATAGACACATTGATGCCTTTTGATTTCTTTTCTTTGTGCTCCTCTTCCGCCATGCGGGTAATATCCATCTTGTGCTCTCTAAGTTTTCCAAACAATTAAGCTCTTGTCATGGTAGCCATGCCTCTTGAGACTTTGAGATTGTAGTGACCTTTGGCTGTCATGTTCTATTCATGTTCTTCATAATTTTTACATTCATCTCTTCTTCATCGAACGCCTTGCCAAGCCCTTTGAGGTGGTTGATGATGTGGGTGAATCTCATCTGAAAACTTGAGATTGATTCTCCTGGCTGCATCCGGAAGGTCTCATACTTGTGGATGAGAGAATTCTTCCTTGATCTTCTCACTTTTGGTATGCCTTCATGAGTCACCTCAATCATATCCCAAATTTCTTTGGTTGTGGCACAAGTTGAAATATGAAAAAATTCATCAGAATTTAAAGCTGAATGTAATATGTTCATAACACGTGGATCATAATTAACTCATTTGGTCTCTAATGCGGTCCATTCATCAATCGGTTTAGGAACCGTGTTTCCATCAACAACTTTAGTTAGAAGCATTGGTCCGTTTATGGCTACTTGCCAAACGCCTTGATCAATTGACTTCATAAAGATTTTCATTCGAACTTTCCAAAAAGAATAGTTATCATCGCAAAATAGAGGTGGTCGATTAATCGAACCGCCTTTCGCAAATGGTAGCCTATTACCGGCCATGTTGGAATCCTTAAGCAAAATTCAAGGACCAACTCTAATACCAATTGTTAGAATTAGTCGAATAAATCAAGAGGGGGGTGAATTGATATTTAAAAACTTTCATACCCTTTTTCAAAATAAAAAGAATCAACCACTCCCTTGAAGTTTCTCGTAAAGTGTTGTAAAGGATGTTGATGATAGAACCACAATTCAGAAAATAAATTCAAAACAATATTGTTTAAAAGATTTTCTAAAATAAAGTATGATAAAGATTTAAACAAGAAAGCAATAGAAAGATGCAGGGATAAGAAGAAGAACACAAGTTTTTATACTAGTATGATCACAACCTGATATACATCTAGTTCTTCCTCAACTCGAGGCGTTCCACTATGATCTGCAATGATTACAAACACAATAACACATCCAAATCACAACAACCTATCTTGTTCACAACCCAAACACGAACTTATGCAAGAGTATGAAACACCATCACACCTCAAGCAGATACCTAGGAAAATCTATCCTAGAATACCAATTGTAATCAAACAATAAGAAGAAGTATGGAACAAAAGCACCTGATGTGTGCAAATATAGCTAGAAAAAGCATTTCTTCTATAAAGAGAATTCAAGCAAGTGAAAGCATGAGATTTCAACATAGAGATTTTACAAGTGATGAATAAGATGAATACTTTATGTTGTTGACAACAATCTTAAAGGGGTCTCTTTATAGTGTTTAGAAAGATCAAAATCTTGTCTTTAAATCGAATATAAGATTGGGTCAAAAAGATATGGAAAAGAATTTGATAAAGATCTTATTGGATATCTTTAAAAGTGACTATTATAACAGATGTAATCAATTGAAATAAGATGTAATCGATTATCTCGTATATCAGAAGATGATTCTAAGATTTGTCATCAATTGTAATTGATTGCAATAAGTTTGTAATCGATTAAATTGAGTATAAGGAAATTCTAAGATGTAAAAACAGACATTGTAATCGATTGCACTATCATATAATCAATTGTTTCGAAATCAAAGAGCAAATCTAATTCTAATATAGTCAATTGTAGTCGACTACATAATATTGTAATCGATTGAAATTCTTAGAATGCATACATAAATTCAATATCATCTTAAAATAATGAGATAAAAGTTTTTTAGAGGATTAAAATAGTTTAAACAGAGCACACCAAAGCACATAAGTTCTTAGTCTAAAACAAACAATACAAAGCCAACATTCATGCATGTGTTGGCTTAAAGAAAATAAACTAACTTAGAAACTTTAGGAAGAATGAAATGAAATATGAAAATACCAAAAACAACTTGAAGTCTTCAATCTTCAGTCTCCCTCTTTTTGGTTTTGAATACCCAAAAACTTTGAATCAAGCAACAACTTGAGCTTTATATACTTATCTTAAACTTTTCTCATTCACAAATTGGTTAGATAATAAGTAATGAATTATAGCAATTTAGATAACCAATTGTCAATTGTTAATAACTAATAGAAATATAAATTTTAAGCACAAATATAAGCAAAAGTTTCTCCCCTGTTTTGGTTTTCAAATCACCAAAAAGGTAAAGAATAAGAGACAATTATAATTAAAAAGAAATGCTCATAATGCATAAAAATAGTTTCAATATCATCTAAAGATAATGAGATAAAAGTTTTCAAAGATTTTAAAACATTTTGAAGATAGCACATAAAATCAAATAAGTTATAAGTCTAAAACAATCAATACAAAGTCAACATCCATACATATTTTGGCTTAAAGAAAAAAGACTAACTTAGGAAGTTAGAAAGACTAAGAGAGAATATGAAAATACCAAAAACTTTATGAAGTCTTCAATCTTCAAACTCCATGAAAAGTAGTGCAACTTTGTATAGCTCTGATTTTGGAGCATGAAGACATCGCATTTTGTGTCTCTATGAGTTGGAGGCTCCTTTGGTGACATTGTGGACGAAGGAAAGGGTAGAGGTGAGGGAGGAGCAAACCATGAGGACGAGGTGATGTCATAGACTCTCTTGTGACTGAACTTGTCGTCGAGCCAACCAAAGAAGAGTTGGCCAACAAGGGTGCTATAAAGCACGACGACATTGACAACGATGAAGACATTGGAAGGGAGGGTGCCGAGCTTGGCGACACCAGGGTGGGTGTAGTATATACCTTTCACGCGTTCAATTTGGAAAATTTGGAATCTAGGATTTTTTCTTTAAGCAACCCTTACCCTCACACACACATGTTGTATTCGCCAATTACACATAATAACTAATTAGATAATAGTTAATTAGTTAATTAGTCATAGTGTTAGTGAACTCAAATACATAGTTAATTACACATAACTAACTAATTAGTCACACTTAATTAGTTAATTAGTAATAAGGTTTTTTAATTTTAATTCTTATCAATTTTGAAAATGTTTTTATTATAATTTAATATATCATATTACATATACCAACAAGTTGTTGGTTTGAGTGGTAATGGACTCATACCCATTTAACAAGGACTCAGACCCGACAAAGATTTATTATGACAAAGTCAATTGATACTTTGTACCATTAACATGGTTACAAACAAAAAAAAAACATATCATATCACATATACTCCCTTCATCCTTTATTATAAGTCATAGTTGACCAAATTGTGCTTATTAAGAAAAGTAGTTAATTTAGATAGTTATTTGTAAAAGTAATATTTTTTCAAATTTATCCTTAACATTATTAAAATTAATTATGTGAGTGATGTGAGTCTTTTCATATTCTCTCATCATCATAAGGTGTAGGAAGCAATGACCCTCTTCCTTTTTTCAAGTTCAAGTTCGTGTTGGCCCATTAGTTGGTGACCCGCCTGACAAATGGTTTTTAAAGCATGTAGAACGCTAATGGACTAATTTGTTTAAAATTAAAATAAGTGTTTATAAAATAAGTTATTATGAAATAATTGATTATTTTATAAGTAAATAAGATTTGTTTATTTAAATAAGTAAAAATCTGTTTATTTTAAGCAAAAACAGTTTAGACAAACACACTATAGAAACAGATAATTGCTTATTTTATTAAAATAAGTGTTTATTTCATCAAATAAGTTTAAACAAACCAGCTCAATATTACTCTCAAACAAATAATTGATTATTTTATAAGCAAATAGGATTTGTTTATTTAAATAAGTAGAAATCTGTTTATTTTAAACAAAAACAATTTAGACAAACACACTACAGAAACAGATAATTGTTTATTTTATTCAAATAAGTATTTATTTTATCAAATAAGTTTAAACAAACTAGCCCAATATTGCCCAATATTACTCTCAAACAATTTATGTGTGATTTGTTAAAACTTATTCAAAAATCATCAATTCAAGATAGAGAATCATTAAATATGATATGGAATCCACCAACTTTAGTGTTTTTAAATAAATTCTAACCAATTACATAAAAAAAATATTAATAAGATTATTTGAGAGATTCATATATACTAGCATTTCTTTTAAACCACAACCTATCCAATAAGCAAGAAAGACCACACAAGAAGTATGTAACTATGCATAGCCAAACTAAGGGGGGAGCATGGTAGAACTAGTTGTTGATTCATTATCAAATACATACGACTGTTTTCTAGTCAGCATCAATGAAATGGAGAAAAAAAATTAATGGGAAAATCACATGCTTGGTTCAAATTGGATCTTCTAGGATGGAATTCGCGCACCAAAAGTAATCCAAAATGAGTTTTAAATTTCGATCGTATCTCGGTCTACAGAACTCGGATTTGAGCGATTCCAAATCGAGAAAAAAGATGACATTCTGAATTGAAATTTAGAGTCAAGAAACACTAAAAATGGATACATAAAACATACAGAACGAACCTGAGAAAAATGGGGCTGAAGGCACAATTCGGAAAATGCGGAAACGAACAACACAAATTGGGAAAGAACGAAAATCAGAATAGGCGCCACAAACAATGATGTTTGATAAGCCTAGGGGATCGCCACAAGAATTGAGTGAATTCCTGATAAGATCAGTTGGTTCAAGGAAGAACCCTAGCAAAGACAATTATCACACTTTTGATAAAACAACAATATCCTGCATTTTCATTCAGTTCCAAATGATTTATACAAATTAGTTCTCAACAAAATAAGAGAAATATAAAATCCCAACATTACAAGCATAGCTAATATGTCTTAGTGGTTAGCAACTCTCCCTTGTGGGCCTCCAAGTGTTGGGCCTCTCCCTTCATTTGAACTGCCCTCAGAATAGTCACCATATGTTCCAAAGCTTCTTGGGCCTTTTTAGCTCTTGCTCTTGTCATGGGTCCTCCTATATCTTGTATTGAGTCTTGGGCTTCCATCTGGTCATGGGCCTGGGTCTGGTGGTTGTCATGGGCTGGGGCTTGGGCTTTGATGTCCATATCAAAAATGATGCTCTTTACTGCCGAAAAGTATACAACAATCTCATGCTTGGTATGCTTACTCTTATTCCAAAGTATACAAAGTTGATAAATTTTTTTTATTAATGATCATGTTTGAACTTTGGAGTAAAGAAGCAATTATATAGAGATTTTTTATTAAAATTTTGGGTTCAAATTGACATTTTTAAAATAATATAGAGATCAAAATTGATCATTAAGCCTTTCATATGTAGGGTTTACCGTAGTATTTTTTGCTATATACATTTGTGAGAGAATAAAATAGGTAAAAATAAAATTTATTTTTTCATAAGTTATTATAAAAATCCTAATTTTTTCTTTAAAAAATAGATTATACATTGATTAGTTTATAAAAACTCTCTTAAATTATCTTATGTATAAGAAATTTTAACTTACATAAAAGCTTTTTTTTCTTTTTTTGTAAGTACTCAAAGAGAATTTATTCTAACATGTACATATTTACAAACCCTACTGAAACTAAAATATATAAAGACAAAACATCCAGTATCCTTACTCAATTCATTCTCTTATATTTATGTTTAAAACAAACATTTTACAAGCATATACCCATCAAATCCGAAAACTACCCACAATTAATATAGGCTATATACAACTATTCACTTGACATGCATTTAATTATATAGTAGTGCAATATACCTAACAAACATCCATTCTATCACAAACAAGAAGCACAATATATATGATGCTTTAGATAATAAGCATTAATTAAAACTCTAGCCAAGACCACTTCATTGATCATCACCATACTCTTTTCTTCTTCTTTTTCTTGTTATTATGCCTTGACAAGATGATCATCAATGTCTCTAGTGACCTTAGCAGCTAAGTTCAATCAGGAGAAGAAGCAGCAATATTCTCATTGAGCTTTTCATATTCTGAGCTCCATTTCACAATCCCCCCACCATTTTCCTTATATGATCAATCACTTGTAGTGTGACCCTTAAACTCTGGTAACTCTCACTGACACTTTTGAAGAAATATGGAAACACCATTTTATTTCATAAATCATTGGTAACATTCATGATTTTATTTTGGAATTTTAGAAATCCTCTAGGTATTTTTCCAAGAATTAATTAGTAAAACTGAGTGTAGTTACTTAGTAGGGTTTTTAAATGGTTAAAATTATATTTTGTGCATTTTAAATTCTGATAAATTTAATATAGGTACTACTGGTGATTTATGATATGTTATATTTTTTCCTGAATTTTCTTGAAGTTTTTCATAATTATAAAGGGTTATTTTGTCCAAATCATGTTGTTGTATATTAAGGACTATTTAATTCAAAAAGAAACCTTAGGAATGTTTTAAAATTCTGTAAAATATATATCTGTTACATGAGACCTATGGGGATCTCTCTATACAAGAATTTTTAAAAAGAACTATTTTTACTTAGGTAAATAAATAGGAAACCATCGATTCTTGAGTTGATCCAAAAACACTTTTTAAATTAAATAAAATATTTATACTTATAATTTTCAATTGAAAAATTTATGAGTATAAATAAGGGTGATGGAGAGTGTTCGTGCCAAATTTCATGACATTATGAATTCTGTAAGTGTGTTAAATAATTCTTGTGCTAGTAGTTTCCGCTTGAATTGCTTGATGAATATGACATGATTTGTTGGAAATACAAGTAGGAGGGGATGTCCTACCTTAGAAGGAGAATACCTCTGGTTATTGTGTATTATGTTATGTTGATATGTGATTAAATATTCCTTGTGAATCATGCATTTTTATAACTGGTATCTGAGACCTGGGGAGTGTGAACCCTGGGCACCAACTGCTGGGGTTGGATATATTCGTGTGATTGGTTGATTGGTTGATAGGATTGTGTGATTGATTGTTTGTTTTGGGGAAGCAAGGATGGTGAGTCCTTGTGGGGAGCAAATGGACTCCAATGGAGTGCATTTGTAAGATTAAGATGTAGTCTTAATTAATAAATGAGTTCATTAAGAAATTAATGAACAAATTAATACTAAGAGTAAGAATTTGATAACGAACTAACGTAATGAGATAGGAGTAAATAAACCATTGGACTTAGACTTAAAAGTATGACCCTTACAATGGATTAGAGTAGTATATTTAATTGAAGCATAATACTTGAGTGTATGTGAGAATTACATAAGACTTAATAAAACTTGATGGGGTGGGTCATGAATAGTGTTCATGACAGGCGTGCGATGCTTAATGCACGCATTGCTTTGTTTGGTGTGTTTAGTGAGATGCGAAAGGAAAGGATTTCCTTCGACGTCAGTACAAGTGAAGCTGACGTGTTTGAACGTGATCACAATGTCAATGACACATTTGACGAAAAAGGCATTCTCGGTGAGAGTTGGTCAGAGGAACCAACTAGAATGGGATGTGCATTAATACTTTCTACTGCATGTGTGGTGATGACAAGGTGACAACAATTACTCACTTAGTGTAGTGAGGGAGACATGTTGGTGTTGTGGATGAGAAGTTCACGAGACACTTGGTGGACCATTGTTTAGTGCTTGTAGTAGTGGGAAGCATACAACCCATTGGAAACGTAATCCCTGTTGAGGGAAATGTTGTTGAGGAATTAATCCTCAGAGTGTGGATGACCACAGAGTGGTATTTGAGAAATGGTCGCAAGCATGGTGTCCTAGGGGATATGGTGCTAGGTTGTGGCTTTGGGTCATGTAACCGGCTCAGCAACCTTGACTAAGTGCGATGCATTTTTAGTTGGTGAGAGCCCTGTCAACATATGACGAGAGGGGTGTACTCCCAGCAGTCATCCACCTAAAGTGTAAGACCACTGTGTTCGTGGAGTTCTAGTGGCAGTGAGCCCGAGTTGTTTGAGAAGTTATACAAGTGTAGAAACGCATAGGTTTTCAATGAGATCGTGAGTGTACCACTGCGGTGTGGATGTTGTTTGTATATGTGGCCGAAAGGCCGTTTAATTGTTGGTTTTAGGAGGAGCAGAAAACTAACTCCTTACACTTTATTTCAAATCACGATGGATCAGGACCAGGCATTGTGGGTCTGAATTTGGATTGAGACCATCTGAGGGTATTGGTCCCATGATGTTTATTGGAGCCAAGACGTGTTTGTGGGATGGATTCGCATTGGGCTCTCGTCTACGGAATTCGGACCTTATCGTCGCCCCATGTTTTTGAAACTACTTGTCATTCTGTATCAAGACCAAGCACCTGGCTATTATCATAACACCGACACTCCACCACCATCTCCAATTTCACCACTAAGTTATTCGGGGGACATTGAGACGAGCGACGCAGAGTATAAGGAGATCATGTCCTTGCTCGCTTCACCCGCAAGTATCTTGCGCTTGTGCGACACAATGGTGGGCACAAAGTCAGAGGAAGAGGAACCAAAGGAGGATCCTGAGGAAGACCCAGAGGAGGACCCTTCTGAAGGTTCTTCTTAGGATGTCAATAAGGGAGTTGGGGTGCATAGGTCGCAGGTTGACTATATATAGATGATTGCTCTAAGCCCTAGTTTATACCTTGGTGTATTTTGTTTTGGAGTAGTCTAGGGTTCACTTTTGGTTTTTCAGCATCTATGTAATCTAACTAATAGTACTCATATTTTAGTTCTTGGGCAATGTAATTGGGACTAACATATTCCACCAGATGTACTTAGGTTTAACGTACTCATGTTAATGCTTTTGTGATATTCCAGTTAGGAACTACTTATACTATTTCCATCTATGTGACTATTGGATATTTTACCGACAATGTATGGTTTATTTACATTTCGCACAGAAGTCATTTGAAAATGCTTGGAGGTGTATTATTATTATTTTTATTTCTCGAGAATGAGTTTTTAATTGTTGTGGAAATCTTTTTGGTATAAAAAAAATACGTTCCATTTTCCAATAAATTATAGCATTTGGCACGTAAACTGTGCATTCAATTTTAGGGCGTCACAAAGGGAACCTTCGCTTTCTTTTCAAGGTGCGTCCTAGCCGAGGAGTACTTGGAGGGAACCCTTAACCTTTTGAGGGTGCATCCTATAACACCCCAAAATTTACAACTGAGTAAATAATGGTGTTACTAGATTAACTGATATTTAAATTGAATATATGGTCAGTAATTAATTTCTTGAGCATTAATTATGTGTGAATATATTATGTGGTAGATAATTAGAAAAATGTTTGTAATTAAAATTGAGGTGTTTTAATAATAATAATAATAGATATATGGTGTGATTAGTAACTTTGTGAAAATAAAAGATTAAGTATAATTGAGTGTAGTTAAATTAATGTGTATATGATTGTAGTAATTTAATTAATTAAAGTGTCAGTGATATATATATATATATTGATTGATTTATATAGTATAATTATTTTTAGTAACCGAGAAAATAAAATTTAGGTATCAATTGAAATTTCAAATTGGCACGTGAACTTTTTATTCGGCTATCTAAGCAAGCATAGACCTCTGTACTCTAAGTGCTCAGAACCTCAATATTTAACTAAATATATTATCCTACTAATATTATTATTTTATAAAACAAAATTTTTATGCGCTCTTTTTCTTCTCCCTAACTCACCATCATCCCTCTCCTTCTTCACTCACTAAAATTTTTCTTCCCTCCACTACTACACCACTCCACCATAAAACATCACCATTTAAGCATGCAAATCCTTTTTTTTTTCCCTCAATTTCACGTTACAGCAACACCTAATTTCTCTTCTCAAATTTTCTCTCTTCTCTCACCATTTCAGAAGTGCTTCAGCCACTGTCTCTTTTCAGAAGCGCTTCAACCACCGTCCCACCCACCCCCAAGCACCATAGCAACCCCAATTCACTTCATCTTCTTCATGCAAGCCAGCGGATCAAAGCCCCAATTTCCTGTCATCCTCTTCAAGGCATAACGTACCTAGGAGCAAACTATTGGGGCTTTTCGTTCTTTCTCAAAATTGGAGGTAAGGAGTACTCTTCTTTGTGGACTTAAATCATGGTTGAGCTGAGGGAGACTCAACCATGAGCATGCATGATTGTCTCTTGTGTGCTGAAAACTACACATGCAAATGTGGGGTTGGATTATAATTGCTAATTGTGTTTGAATTGACGGAAATTGTGGTTGTTTTAGGGCTAAAATTGTGTTGCATGTTGATTTTGTATTGATTTTGAAAATGGGAAGTTCTCTAAATATAAAGGAGACTACCCAATTTTTCCTAGATTTGTTTGATGAAAATTAGTTGTGAAAACTGAGCCTAAACCTTAAGAGGGCATGTTGACAGATTCAACCTACAGAAATCTATCACAATGTAATCAATTTTTCAAAAGATCTAACTGTTGGTTTTTTTTTATGAAATTGGTCTTGAATTAAAGTATGTTTCAAGTGTAACATTTTCTCTATTGGGAAGTTTGTTATATAAATTCATTTTGAAGTTCATCCTAGAGCTACAATGTAACTACCTGATTTTGAGAATTAGGATTGGTAAAGTTGGGTTTTGCCTAATTCTGTACTTTTGTGTTAATTATTTTAAAAGTATGATTGTATTTCCTTAAACTATAGAAAACAATATTTCTAACCATGTATCACAATAAATTTTCAGAGTTTAATTGATAATTTTAAATGTAACTTTCTATGGAATAGAGAAACTGAGCCCTATTTTTAGAGAGCTAAAACAGGGCAGGGTTTAAGAAATTCATAGGGGAGGATAGAGAAGTTGTTTTTGAACAAATTATACCTTATTTTAAAGATAATTATGTTAGCTTTAATTGGTAAAAAGTTTCATGTATTTTGGATTTTAGAAGACTTATAAAAGTGCAAGTCATTGGACCAAGGTCCGTTGACAATTAAATCTGTCTTCACTCCGCCACAAGTATTCATGTGTAAAGTGATTTCTATTTATAATTTTATTAAGCTAAAGTGTTTTTATGTGTGAATTGTGCATGATATCAATTGTTTGTAAATCTTTGAAATTTTGAACCATAGGCCAACAATTGAATATGATAGGCATGTTACATATTGTGTGAGCGGACTTGGTGGGTTAGACTCACGGGCCCGGAAATTGTGTGTTAGGCTTGTTGGTGTGAAATTGTCAGTGTGATGATTGATGTGTAGTTGTCACAGGGACTTGAATACAAATTCTTGTGATATATGTATGTATATAAATATATTTATAGATATATAAATATGTATTTGTGTAAGCATTAATATGATGCATCGATATGTGTGTGCGAAAATGCGAGTACGTAACGATAATGACTGTGACATGAGACACGAGCATGTGGATGCAAGTACATGGTGGAACGCTGGAAAGGTGAGATGCAAAGCATCCTGTAGGGTCGTAGTTGTGTTTTTGTTAATATTGAAGGACGTGGGAGATTGGCAATGTCCACCCTGAGGGTGTGGGAGGACAAGGTCCTAAAATTATTATTATGTTTTGAGCTGAGAATAGGTCTCAGGCTCGTTTGCCAAATCGTCGTTGTCTGTACCATGTGCAGCGAAAACCTTATAGTGATAGAGAATACAAAGTCCCGATGAGAGTGTGTTGAGGAGTCAATCCTCGAAGGTTGGATGACCACAGATTGGTACCCTGGGAAATAATCACACGGATCCAATGATCCTTGGGGGTGCGATGCTAGGTTGGACCAATTGAGCCCATTCCAGACTTAGCAACCTTGACTGCATGTGAGACATTTTCAATTGGTGAGAGCCTTACCATTGTACCATGGTGAAAGGTGTACTCCCTTTAGTCATTCTTAAATCCTCAAAATGTGTAAGACCACTAAGTTTTGGGAGTTCTAGTGACAACTGGCCAATAAATGATGTATTTTAGAGACTAACTTTAAACACGTTTAGGATGCGAGTGAGATCCAGTAGATAACAATTGTGTCGTGGTTGGTATGTATTTGTGTGTGACCTTGAACAGTCTTTTATGTGTAGCTTTGACGAATCAAGAAGGATTCACCCTTACATTTAACTATAGGTTCAAATGGTAGCCCCTATAGGAATAGTAAAGATCTCGTCGTCCTCATCTCTTGCACCAAGGCCATTACCATCATCACCTTGTCACTGCATATCTATTGGGTATATGTATAAGTTGGGTTATAGAGGTGACTATACTGAATCTAGGTTTCATTTCATGTACTTAGGCGAGTAGGCCTAGATTCATATATATGTTTTGTATGTATTCAGACGTCTTTTTCTTGTCACATATATTTCTTTTACTTTGAGGCTACTCATATTATTTTACTTATAAGAACGTCATATCTATTTCATTTTATCCTTTGAAGTGGATGCTTATCTATTCTTTCGGGATTATGATTCATATTTTAAACACAACGCAATGCTACTTCATAATATTTTATCCTTTCTTTTAGAAATAAAGGAAAGTATTTAAAAGTTTTAAAATTCTCGCAAATTCCTATCATTTTTATAAATTCATTAAGTTCTCACTAAGAGTTTTAAGCTAATAAAATAATTAACTTGTTTCGTAATTATGATTAACAGTTTAATATCAAAATTAGAATTTAGGGTGTTGCACATCTTGGCCGAGGGGTGCTCGGAGAGAACCCTTAACCTTTTGAGGGTGCATCCTGGGCAAGGGGTGCTCGGAGGGAACCCTTGATTTATGAGAAAATGTAAATAAATATATATCTTAGATGAGCATATGGCGAATGACTGGTGATTGCACTTGACTTTAATTTGTGGGGCCTTGATAAAATCTTCTAAAAAAAAAAACTTGTTTTTTGTTTTCAAGGATAAAAATTGAGTAAGGAAAAAGAGTGCCCTAGTAATATTACGTTTAGCTATAGTAGTGTTTCAAGTGGGGTGGCGTTCTAGGTCTGGGGAATGGGACTCCCGGATAATGTCTCTAGCATATATGCCTCATTGCCTAGTGTCGCAATCAGGGTCACGGCGGGACGGCGAACAATTTTTTTTTAATAGTAGTTAGACCAATGCTTATTAAGGAAAACATCGAAAAAAAAAACCTTTTTTTAGAAAAGAAAATGGTCTTTGAAATCAGATTTGAGTTCAAGAGTCCATTACACGTAAGGAAGGTGTTAGCACTTTATAACATCTGTCACAAAGACGATTATCTCTAATTAATTAAGCAAAACTCTTCATAACTTTTTAGGTATCTATCTCACTAAAACATTATTAGAAAAACATGATTTATTTTCTATGAAGATCAATTTTATTAAAGGAAAGAAAGAGATATACTATTTTTATTCTTTTTATTTTTAATTTAGGACTCTTGAGCTATCGCAACTCATTTATCCTAAAAGACACTTGAAAAATTGATAGAGATGTACACCCAAGTCAATTCATCTTTTTTTTTTTTGAAATGATTTTAATTTAGACAACTATTGATAGTTAAACAAAAAAAAAAGTGCAACTTAGTAATTTTACATGCTGTTGTAAGTAAAAGGCTGGCCCAAAACGGATATGTTGCAACTTAGTAATACTAGGGTATAAATAGAAAGCTGGCCCAAAACAAATATGTTGTAACTTAGTAATACTGGTGGTGTAAATAGAAGGCTGGCCCAAAACAAATACATTGTAATTTAGTAATACTGGAGGTGTAAATAGAAGGCTGGCCCAAATGCACAAAAGTAAAACTTGAGGGGTTCCCATTCCTCGTCCTCAATAGCTTGATTAACGAAAGTGAACCCTAGGAGCTCACAAGAGAAGAGAAAGGGGGAAAGGGGCGTGATGAGGCCGCGACGGCGACGGCGGAGGGGGTGGCTGGCGCGGGGGAGGTCGCGGGTGGTGCGCAGAGGTGGCAGTGCCATGGTCGAGGTCACAAGGTGTGGCAGCGCGAGGTTTGGCTGGCGCGAGGCTGGGTGAGTGAGATCGCAATGGTGAGTAGTGGAGACGGCCACGAGGGTGGTTGCGGCAAGGGGAGGAGGTCACGGCGGTGGCCGGAGCCCAGGTGTAGCTTTCCATTTTTCTCTGTTTCTTATTTATTTTGCCCTCTCTATGTTTCTCTAACTTTGAACTGATTTCTCTGTTTGATTGTTGGATTGATTTATGCGATTGGGTTCTCTGATTTTCTTCTCTTGCTATAAACTTGTGTATGGGATTTGATTTTGTTCTTTTGTAGTTGTGTTTATGCTTGTATTTGGGATTGGATTCAATGACTTTGTTTGTCTCTATTTTGGGTTTTGTTTGGGATTGAGGGATTGAGCTCAATGATTCTGGTTTTGGTGTTCTTGGTATTTGTCTTTGCTCATGTCTCTGTATCTGTTTTTGGTTTGTCTGTCACTGGTTATGATTTTTTTGATTCACCATGAACGATTCTTATTCTAAGGTCAAGTTTATATCTTTGATAGATTTGATTAATTTCAAATAAAACATAGTATTCTCTTCTCAGATTCATATCTCTTTATCATTTTGAGCAAATAGATTGCAAGATATTTCATTGCTTATAATCAAACATAGAAAAAGCTAATACATGATGAAGATTACATGAAGATTGAAAGGAAAGAAATTGTTTACTGTATTGCTCTGCTTTTCTGATATTTTCTCTTCTCTATTCTTGGTGTTCTTGTTGTTCTGTCCTCTCTTTTTCTGTATATGTTTTCTCTGATCTTCTTCTCTCTGCTGATTCTCTTTTTTTTTTCTTCTATCGTTGTTTTCTTTCTGTATTGTTGTGCTTTCTGATCCCATTTTTCTTCTTTCTGTTGATTCTCCTTTTTTCTCTTCTGTTGTTTTTCTGCCCTCTTTTTCCTTTTTTTGGTGTCTCTACTGATCACCTCTATATATAGGCAGGAGGTTTCCTTCCTAGGAGGTTTTGCTTTCAGCTTTCCTTCCTAGGAAGGTTTCCTCCCTTTAATCATTTTTTTTTCTCTTCTTGCAGCCACCCCTAGAGCCTAGCTTGCTAGTTGATGAGGCTGCTGACAAAGCTGCTTGGGATGAAGTTGTGTTGATGTAGCTGCTTGGGATGCTTGGGAGAAGCTGTGCTGATGGAGCTGCTTAGGATGCTTAGGATGAAGCTTCTTCTTTTTCTGATTTGATTTGGCTTGTGCCATTTTTAGATTTGTAAGCTTTGCTAAAACTTCATTTCAATTTTGTAGTGTTGCAAAAATTTGTAATAGCCTTGTGATAGAGGAACATGAAAGAAATGACAAAAGATTAGGTTTTCTTTGTATCTTTCTTCTCTTTTTTTTTTTTTATGTGGCAAGATACCACTTGTGAAACAATAATAATAACAACAATAATAATAATAATTATAAATTATAAAAGATAATTAGACGGACAAAATTGGGTGTTGACACCTAGGTTATGAGTTACTTTAAAGGGTCCATCCTAGTTTGCGGCAAGCTTTCCCTCTCTCAGATCCTTGCACGCTTCTCCTTGCACTCTCCACACTAGGTTTTGCTCTTGGAATTCTCTCAACCAAACTCGGGTCATGTGCCTACACATCATCCTTTGCTTGGCCATTTCCACTGGGTTTTGTGCCGAGGTAGTTGCTAAAGGCTTAACCTCTATCCACTTTATAAAAAGGTCCACTGCCACTAATAAGAATTTTACCTGGCCTTTAGCCACTAGAAAGGGGCCTAAGATACCCATTCCCCGAATTGCAAATGGCCATGGGGACGTTAAGCAATGCAATGCGTTGGCTGGTTAATGAATTAAGTGCCCATGCTACTGACAAGGGAGACACCTATTTACATAGTCTTTGCAATCTTGCTTGAGGGTTGGCTTGTAATAACCAGCCCTCTAGTGGCCATGGTTCAGTTCCCTAAATGGTTTCCGCATACACCTTCGTGCAACTCTCTAAGCGCGTACCTGGCTTGCTCTTTATTAAGATATTTTAACAATGGCACGGTGAGCCCCCACTTGTACAATTCGTCGCCCATCATCAAGTATCCGACCGCCCACATTCGCACTTGTTTGGGTTCCTTCTCCCCTTCAAGCAACATCCCATGTAATAGGAAGTCTTTGATGATTTTCATCCATGGTTCATCCTGGGCGCCCGAACTCAACTGCATGCACTCTAGTATGTCTATACTTGGTTTGCTCAGCTTTAACTGTATGATGGTTCAGAGATGGCTAGGCTTATTGCTGGTGGCTAGCTTCGCCACTCGGTCGACCTGCCCATTTTTTCCTCGTTGTGTGTGGATGACCTCCACTTACTCGAATCCCTCGACCAGATTTTTGAAGACATGGTAGTACCTCAGTAGAGTCGGTTCCTTAACTTGATTCGCGCCATTGATTTGCTCGGATGCCACTCGGGAATCACTTCAACACTTCACCATGGCAACTCCTACCTCCTTTGCCAACTTCAACCCTACTACCAATGCCTCATACTTAGCCTAGTTGTTTGTGGCTTTGAATCTGAAGCGCAAGGATTGCTCGACCACAAGATCGTTCGACCCTTCCAAGAGTATGCCTGCTCCACTTCCCCTCACGTTGGATGACCCATTCACGTGGATCTCCCATACTTCCGGTGTCAATAATTCAAAGGGGTGGAACTCATTAACAAAGTCAACTAAAAATTGGGCCTTGATCGCCCCCTGGCTGGGTAAGTGATATCAAATTCTAACAACTTTAGTGCCTAGGCCATCATACTTCCTACTAGTTCTGGCTTCTTCAAAATTTTGGCTATTGGGCAATCCGTTCGGACAACCACTCGGAAACGTTGGAAGTAATGCCTCAACCTTCAAGTTGTTGTGACTATGGCCAAAACCGCCCTCTCGATCACTTGGTACCTAGACTCGACTCCTTTTAACACACGGCTAATGAAATAAACTGGACTTTGCTTTGCTACCTCCTCCTAAACCAGAACTACACTTGTGGCTTCTCCTGATAACGCCATCTACATGATGAGATCCTGTCCTTGCTTTAGTTTGGCCAAGAGAGGAGGCATCACCAATGCCAATTTCAACTTCTAGAAGGCTTCTTCAGGCTAGCTGGTCCCACTCCATCCCTTCGAACTTTCATAGGAGGTTCAAGATAGGTTTGGCTACTTATGTAGACTTTGGTAGGAAACGAGATAACAACGCCACTCGCCCGGCCAAGCTTTGCAGCTCTTGGAGTGTCGTTGGACTTCTACATTCCAACAAGACTTGACATTTTTTCAAGTTTGCTTGGATGCCTCGGTGATTAAGCATGAAGCCCAAGAACTTTCCTCCACCTACCCCGAATACGCACTTTTCCGGATTTAATCGCATTTCGAACGTTAGATTCTACCAAATATCTCCTCCAAGTCCCTCAAGTGATCGGGGATGGAATTGGACTTCACTACCATATCGTCCACATATACTTCCAGATTTCTCCCCAACTGCTCGTAGAATATCTTATCCATTAAACACTGGTAGATTGCTCCAACATTCTTGAGACTGAAAGCATGACCTGATAGCACTAGTTGGCAGATTCAGTGATGAAAGCAGTCTTCTCCTCGTCTCTTGAATGCATCCATATTTGATTGTATCCAGAATACGCGTCTAAGAAACTTAACACTCGGTGCCCAACTGCCCCATCCACCAGCCTGTCAATGTTGGGTAACGAGTATGAGTCCTTGGGGAAAGCCCAGTTGAGGAGTGTGTAGTCTATGCACATTCACCACTTGCCATTTTTCTTTGGCACTAGGACCACATTGGCTAACCAGGTAGTGTACTCCACTCCCCAGACAAACTTTGCCTCCAATAGCTTTCTCACTTCTTCATCTATCACTTTCTTCTTCTTCTCTCCTACCTTGCATTTTTTCTGAGCTATCGGCCTGGCATTTCTGCATAGCTAGGTTGTAGCAATGGAACCCTAGGTCAATGCTAGGCATATCAGTGGCAGTCCATGCGAAAATATTGACGTTTGCCTTCAAAACTTCCTGAATGGTCCGTTGTTCTTCTTTGCTCAAAGTGGATGCTAGGTTGGTGTTTTGCCCTTCCCATATGCCAACCTGCCATGGGATGGTCTCTTCACTTGGCTCTACTCTTTGATCACTATTAATCCGAGGATCAAGGTCAACCACCCTCTCCTGGGTATCTTCTTCCGTGAGTTTATCACTGTCCTCCTCTTCGGCCTCATCATCTTCAATCTCTATCCTTTCTTTAGTCTTCTAGATCAAATTGATCACCTGAGTCTTCCTCTCATCCATCAAGGGCACCACCTTCAAGCTTGCTACGTAACATTCCCTCACAAGCTTCTAATCTCCATGAACCATTACAATAGTCCCATGTTGTGTGGGGAACTTCACATCCAAGTAAGGAGTGGAAACTATGGCTCCTAGGACATTCAAAGATGGCCATCCCAAGAGGGAATTGTGATGAGGTCCAAGCCAAAAAAGCTTAGGTTGGATTGTTCCAGAAGCAAACCTTGAGAACTCCATCAAAGCAAATTCAAGAACTTAAAAATAGAAAAACGAAAGAGATGAAGAAGATGAACAAGAATTCGACACCACGACCCATGAGAATCGATAAGCTGGAGGAGGATTTGCCACAATGAGAAGCTTCCTTGATAAGAACCAATTGGTTTCACTTAAGAACCAAGGAGAGAACTAAGTTCTCAATTAAGCCAAAGCTTATTTGCATTCACAAAATGAGTTATATGATGTGTTACAAATGAAGGTTTCTCCTATTTATAGTGTTTAGGATCCTAATACAAGCTATAAGAAATCCTATTGCACAAATCATGAAGAAACACGTTTTCAAAAATTTTCATGCGAGAGGCTTGTGCTAAGCCAGCATTCGTGCTAAGCGAATTTAACTCTCTAACTATGGAAATTCGTTGAGCTCAACATTGAGCTAAGCAAGCTTTTTCTTTGTATTTGTTGAGCTCAACGTTACGCTGAGCAAGCTTCTTCAGCATATTTCCAAGTGCTCCAATTTAGCTCCTTGGGGGCTTCTTCCTTCTTGGCTTTTGATGAACAATACTTCCTTTATTCTCTTGGTCATTTCTTCTTGAAGAAGCTTGGCCTTGGACCTTGTCATTGGACCCTTCAATTCACGAAGTGCCTCTAGGTCCTCATGCTCCTTGGATAGCCCTCTATCACATTGTACGACTTACTCGTGTGTACCACAATATAAGTAATTCTGATAACTTTGTACTCCTCTTCTTCCCCACCAAACCTTATGTCCAACATAATGCAGCCTCTTGTGTTAACCCTCTCACTGGAGAATCCCACCAACGAGTCGTCATACAACTCTAAGGCACTTTTCGGGATGTCCAACTGTTTGAAGGTTTTCTAATATAGGACGTTAGCCGAACTACCTTGGTCTACTAGTATCTTTTTCACTATGCAGTTGGCAATCTCCACTTATGTTACCATTGGATCATCCTGGGGGTGGTCCCTAACTTTACAGATCTGCATTGGTGATAATCACTTTATATACATAAATATTACATCATATTCTATAGCGATTATCCAATGTTCTCAAGATTTTTAGCTTAGTTTGAATTCATTTAATATAAATTCTTATAGTTTTGCTAATTCTAACCATAGGAAGCTATTTGTAAGAAATATACTCAAATTCATGTTTTGTAGGCCTATGTTCAACAACAAGAGAAGATAGAAGAATTGAGACAGCTTGCGCTAAGAGCCAAAACACGCTAAGCGCACCTTGCGTTAAGCACCACATTGTGCTAAGTGAGACAAGCGATTTATGCAGCGCTGAGCGCAAGATTGCACTAAGCAAAGTGTTATTTCGAACTAAAGATCTGCTAAGCACTTATATACGCTTAGCGAAATCCTTGTATCTAAGAGGAAGATCTGTGGAATCACAAACCTGTGCTTAGCAAACATGCACACTAAGCGAAAGTTCACTTATAGTATATAAGCTTCACTTTGTAATTTGAAAGATTATTCAGAACATTTTGAGAGCTTAAGTCTATTTAGAGCTGCTTCTTCCATTTTTCTTCTTCTTCTTCCATTTGTAACCCATTTTGTATGCTTCTCATGACAATGAGAGGCTAGTCCATTTATGTTGAGGACTTGGAACTAGGTGCTAACATGTAAACGCTTTCTTTCATATCTATCCATTGAATATTCAGTTTAAACTCCATTACTCTATTTTATCGCTTGTTATATGATTCGATCCGTTATATATGCATGCTGTGGAGTTTGACTGTCATAAACATATGCTTTTGAACTTGGAACTGAGATTAAGAAGAAGTATATCACTAGACATAAGGTAAACTCCATCCTTTCTCTATTTTTATTATATGTTATATGATTGGCCCGTTATATATGCATGTTGTAGGGTTTGGATGTCAGAGACATATGCTTTCAAACTCAGAACTGAGAATGGATTATAATGGAGTGTATTTCTAGACATAGGATAGACTCCATTAGCTTCGTAAAGATCTCCGAGCTTCACCAAACCACTCAACTAAACTTACCGAGACATCAGAAGTGAGGTTGAGCAGTTTAGGCTTGATTTGATGAGACATCACATTTTGAGCACTTCTAGATCGAAGGTAATCCGAAATATTGCTTTGAATGGAGAATATATTTTATATGTTTACATGGAAGCAAACCGGTTGAACCAAATCCTCAACATATCTATCATCACCGTTTCACATCTACGCATTCCAACTACTCGATCCTTGTCCTGAATCAAATTCCTTGTTTTATTATCTGTCTTTAGTGTTATCTGTTAATGTTTAGCTTAATTTTCTGTTGTTACTTATGTTCTGCAACACAAACCAAATTAGTGTTTAGGAATTGATCATTTTACTAGTAGCCAATACGGACAATTCATTGTGGATTCGATACTAGGATCTTCCCTTTTATACTACTTGCGCGATATTTGGTACGCTTGCCAAAATATCTCAACAATTAGTAAAGGTGATAAAAGACATGTCGAGTTCCATGAGATCGTCGAACTCACTGAATTAACTACCCTGAGATGGCACTTCCTAGCGTTAACGCTAACTCCTCCGCCAACAAATCCTCCAACTATGGTGTTTATCACCTTCTTACCGACGAGCCACGTCCTTCGTTTTTTTGGGGTTCCCAAGATCTGCTCTTGCACTCCTCCCTCCGATCGTAATTTCGTGCACCCTAATCTGCTCTTTGAGGCTAGTACTCCGTTCGCTCCCTTCTATCAAGGTTGTTGAATCGATCGTTGTTCCTTTGGGTCTCACGGTAAGGTAGGGAGCGTCAATCAATGGAAATGCCATTCAACTTTCCTTCCCTAATGAGACCCTCGATCTTATCTATTAATGTGGTACATGCCTCGGTGTCATGTCCTCGGTTCTAGTGGTATCAACAATACTTGGAACGGTCCACCCTTAGGGGAGTGATAGCCTTTCTTAGTATGGTCATTACTTCTGAAGCTAAAGCTTGTTCCAAGAGGTGGGTGCGACTAACATTCAAAGGAGCGTACTAATCGTATCGAGATCCTCGTGTCGGCTTCTCTCTGTCGTAACTCCCTCAAGACCGACGCGATCCTTCGCCTTCCTGATCTCACTTTCCTGGCATGGTGTTTGCCCGAACTTGGTTCCTAAACTCCGCTAACTCTTCCATTTCCATATACTTGGACGCCCTTCTTCTCAAGTCGTCCATGTCCACAACCGACTTTTTACAGAGGCTGTTGGTGAAAGCCCCCACTTCTCTTACCGAATGCTAACCATAGCCACCGAGGTGAGGTGATGTGGTCGGCTCGTGGCGAATTGATTTCCAAAGCGTGTCACCAATGTTTCGAATGAATCTATGGTTCTTGGGGGCAACCGAGTGCTAGGCCATTGAAGGAAGTCGAGAACACATGACACATCACAGCATCATCAGTGGAAAATAAGCTGACTTGTCCATAGAATGCGTCGATGTGCTTGTCCGGGTCCATTGTTCCATCATACTTGTCAACGAGTAAACCCTGCCAATTCGTCGGCATCTCTATCTCCATCACCTGACTAAAGAAGGGGTTCTGATGTATAACTGTTTTTCGAGTCATCGTGTGAGCCGAGGTATGTACCAGTGACAAGTCATTGTCACGCTTAAACACCTAACTCACCCTGCCGGGGGTTGGGAGTTGTCCTTCAAACGCTCATTCTCTAGCTGGAGGTTCTCCAATTCTCTCAAGTGTTGTTCTCTCGTCTCCCTCATCTCTTGCACTTCCCTCTATAATTGTTGCAAAGACATGGCCGGCTCGGGAGGAATTTCTTCATGCGATATACCGGTGTTACATCCATGCACATTCGTAGAAGCTCTTGGCCATATCTACCCTACTCCTTGTAGTAACCATAAGAAATCTGAGGCCACGGGAGTATATTTTACCCAAGCCCCACGGTAGGCGCCAAAATGTTCCTGTACCGAGGGGGAGACCTCTTGGTCACAGGATGCTCCTCTCTTCAGTTTGATCCTCCGCCTTGGACTGGCACCTGGCTCCTCCTCACCAAGTATCCCGATCCTAGGGCTTGTTCGGCCAAGTGCGTTGTTGAGCCGAAGAAGGGGGGGGGGGGGGGGGGGGTACCTGCACAAGTACTCCAACGCCCAAGTGAGGTTCGGCTCAATGAATATCAATTATGTTGTAAAATTAAGAGTAATTGTTCATCTATTTATACAGGTTACCTTTGGGCCCAATCCATGGGCCTGACTATCCAATTATCATTAAATTAACCTTGGTTAACTTTCATCCATACTATTTTTAGGCTAAGCTAATCCTCCATTAATCTCTCATGCTTAAGGCAATCACTTAGGCTTCCTTTGTCACTTGCGGCAACGCACGAGTTCTACTCCAGAGGCTTGATTCTCGGATTGGGTCGTAGTGGTTCAGCTCTACCCCTGGTCCCCGGGTTCAGCCTTCGGTCATGATTCCCAGGTTCATCGCTCGATGGTGGTCCATGGTTCGGTCTTCGACCGTGGTTTCGAGGCTCAGTCTTCGACAATGGTCCTAAGGCTCAATCTGGTATACAAGGTTTGGTCTTCAGTCATGGTTCCCAGGTTCAGCCCTCGGTGGTGGTCCATGGTTTGGTCTTCGGCCGTGGTTCCGAGGCTCAATCTTCGGCAATGGTCTTGAGGCTCGGTCTGGTATACAAGGTTTGGTCTTCGATCATGGTTCCTAGGTTCAGCCCTCAATGACGGTCCATGGTTCGATTTTCGGTCATGGTTCCAAGGCTCAATCTTTGGCAGTGGTCTTGAGGCTCAGTCTGGAATATGTATTAAGCCTAAAAACAATCATATATAATACGCACCTATGTTATAGTCCCAATGTTTGATAGAACCAACATTTTCCCGGTCACCTTTATGCACATTAGCTCCATGTATTCTTTCTCCAGACATATTATGAATTTGATGAAGTTGCTTTCTAAAGACGTGGTAGAACTTAGCTGCAGGTGATTGAATCCCTACTTCAGTCTCCAATTTCCCACTTAAAGTCATGTCTCTACTCTCAAAAAAAATCATTTTGCTTCAATAGAAAGGTTGTGGTTTGACTAAAATTTATTATTAATTTAAGGTTAAAATATATTTTTAATCCCTATTAAAATGTATACTTTTATTTCTTGCAAAATGTTTGGTCTATTTTTTATGAGTTTGAAATGTGTTATTTTTTTTATGAACCAAATTATTAATATTTATAAAATTTGAATTTATTAAATTTATTTGATAAAAGTGTTTTTAATAAAAATGTTGTTGATATTTTTAAAATTTCATATATGATTAGTCATATAATCGTGGTTATATAGATATTTTTTATGATATATCTTTAATGACGAGTGTAAAAAATTAGTAAAATTCAATTACTTTTTTTGATAAAAAAAATAATAAATGAAATATGTATTACAATTTTTTTTTATCAGAAAGACTAACAAATATGTGGGTAGTGGGTGAATTCCTTCATATATTAAAATTTAAAATTTTAAAATAATAATAAAAATTAAAAAAAATTAAAATTAAAAATGTGGAGGGGCAAAAACCAAAGTGGGAGGTGAGAATAAGAAAAGTAAGAGTGCTAAAAGAAAAATATATCAAACACATAGGTTCGGATAGTCGAACCTAGTTCCAAGCCAAAAAATAATACATTTCAAACTTATGAAGATGAAAAATAGACCAAAAATTTTGTAAGAACTAAAAATGTTCATTACCATATTTACAATTATAGGAACTAAAACCATATTTTAGCATTAGTTTAGCACCTCTATGACGGGTTTTGGATTACTTGCATTATATATATATATTTTTTTAGAAGATTTAAAATTAGTTTTGTTAACTATTGTCTTAAGTTACCAAATTAATAAGTAAAAATATTAATTAATAATTTATATTTGACTTAAATAAATTTTAGATCCCTATAAAATACCTATTTTTTACTTTTGGTCCCTATAAAAATTTTACTATATTTTTGGATCCTACCAATGATATGGCATCATCTCAACTATTGATTAAGATGATGTCACGTTATCAGTAAAGACTCAAAACTAAAAAAAAATATTACAAGAACCCAATACATAACAAAAATAAAATTTTTATAGAGATGCAAAATAAAAAATAGATATTTTATAAGTAACCAATACTTAAGCCTTTATATTTTTAATTCTTCAAATGTACTATCTTCGGAATTAATACCGATTAATAAAACTGATATATAATAAAGTCAAAATAATTATTCGTTCCAGCATCCAAAAATTAATCTATTATTTGGACATGATAAGACAGCTATAAACATTGAATTGCTAATTGGCAGTAAAATATGAAAAATGTTGCTGCACCAAATATTTGCTTACATAATATTTTATTAGACAATGCTTTTCGTATATAGCAAGATACTGTATACAATTTTTAAAAGGGTATTACTTTTACTAGGTAGTACATACGCAGGCCCAAAAGAAACCGGTTGGAAAAAAGAAAGATGGATCAGGCCCTAGTGTACCCCCGAACCCGTACACAAAGCCAACACATGCAATAACGAAAAGAGCTAAGAAGAGAAGGAAATCATGAAGAGAATGAGGCGAATTGGATAAAACCATGTGGCATGAGAATATAGCCCACAGTTTTGTTAACAAGATAAAGGCAGAAATGTTGCGACATTATGAGAACAAGGTGGTGAGGCCAAGAAGTGCGGGGAGTGAGTCGCTAAAGACGATAGCACGTGATGCTAATGAAAATGGAGAGATAAAGAGCTGTCACAGGCCAAAACCTAGTAACTGTCTCCATGAATGTGCTAGCATGGAACTATTGAGGTACTTGTGCTCATGGTTTTGGTGCAGTGATCAAGGATATTAGTAAGGAATATGATACATCCTTGATGTTTTAGTTTGAGACCCATGCTAGCGGTGAAACAGCGAAACATGTAATCTCAAGGTTAGGCTTTGATAGCCATTTTATTTTTGAAGCTACCAGTCACGTGAGGGGGATTTGGTGTTTAAGGAAAGCTGACCTGTGGAAGGTTAAGGTCATTCAAAGTACACAATAGTATGTACACATGGAGGTAGTGTGGAATAAGTAGTTGGCTTGACTGTTAATTGCAGTTTATGGAAGCCCTCAATGCCAACAACGGAAGTCCTTATGGGAAGACCTTGGCAAGATTGCATAGTCAATTAGAGGTGCATGGGATGTTATTGGAGACTTAAACACAATCCTCCATGGTCATGACCGTAGTGGGGGCTCGGATAATCCCTCATGGAGAGGTGCCGCAAATTTTCAAGAAGCAATATCTAGCTATGAGCTCATCTATGTCGGGTTTCAAGGCCCAACTCTCACTTGGAAAAGAAATAATCTACAAGACTAGATAGAGTACTTATAAATGTAGATTGGTGCATCAGATTTCAACGTGGCCTAGTACTTCATTTATTGTTCTTTAAGTCAGACCATAGAATTGTGTTAATTAAACTTACGTGCAATCAACAACAAAATAGAAGACGTAGACCCTTTCGATTCCTAGCATCATGTTTGATGCACGACGACTTTGACCACCTCATTAGAAGATCCTAGAGAAGCGGGGAGGAGTGGAAGGTGAGATTGGATGGACTTAAAGATACAATGCCTAATTGGAACAAAGAGGTCTTTGGGAACATCCTTAACCGTAAACAGAAGCTAATTCGTGAGTTAGATTGGTTATCTAGGTGGATTAAAGATGGTAATGACCCTTTCTTGATGGATAAGCAAAAGGCAATTTATAGGGAGTACCAAGAGGTGTTGAGTCAAGAAGAAGTGATGTAGTTCTAGAAGTCAAGGGCGAAGTGGTTAGAATTTGGTGATAAGAATACCAGGTATTTCCATGGGGTGACGGTAGTGAGGAGAAGAAAGAATCACGACAAGGCTATCCAAGATGTAGCAGGGAATTGGATAGCTGATGTGGTCGACTTAAAGAGGTTGGTAACTGAGTACTTCTCCAATCTTTTTAAGGATGATCATTTGTTTGTTCCATATTGCGTGTCTAACTCATTTCCTAGGATACCTAAGTATAAGATGAGATGGTTTGAAGAGGGTGTCATGAATGAAGAAATTCGTAAGGCGATCTTCTCTATTGGGAATTATAAAGCACCTAGGGTGGATGGATTCCAATTAGTGTTCTATAAAAACCAATGGGAAGTGGTGGGAGTAGATTTTATTGACTTGATACAAAGAATTTTTCAGGAGCTTGCTTGGATAGTAGAGATAAATGGGACGCTCATCTCCTTGATTCTAAAAATTGAAAACGTCGTAAGCATGAAACAATTTCGACTAATCAGTTTGTGTGATGTAACATACAAGACCATGACAAAGATACTTTCTGCTAGATTGAGGAGAGTGATGGAAGAATTAATTGATTTGTTAGTGCAATTTTATTCCTAATAGGAACAACGGGGATAACATAATTATTGCCCAAGAAGTCATTCACTCAATGAAGAATAGAAGAGGAGGTAGTGGATGGATGACCATTAAAATAGACTTGGAGAAAGCCTATGATAAACTGAAATAGGACTTTGTGGTGGAGACCCTAAAAGACGTAGGACTGCCTTATCATTTTGTAGAGATGTTGCGTTGGTGTATCACGTCCTCAAAGATGCAAGTGTTGTGGAATGGGGAAGCATTGGAGAAGTTCAAACCCTCATTTGGGGTGAGACAAGGTGACCCTATCTGCCCATATATTTTTGTTTTATGTGTCGAGAGGCTCTTCCACCTTATTAATGTGGTAGTATAGAGGAAAGTTTGGTCCCCAATTCAATTGCCACAAGGTCCAAAGCTATCTCGTTTAGCATTTGCGAATGATATTCTATTATTCACGGAGGCTAATACTAATCAAGTCATGGTGTTGAAGCAAGTCCTTGACGCCTTTTATACCAGCTCAAGGCAGTGTGTCAACGCTGACAAAACACTCATTTACTTTTCCAGAAATGTCCAATGGTAAACCAAGGACAAGATAGTTGATGTATTGGGGTACCAATGCACTTCGGACCTAGGAAAGTACCTTGGAGTCCCGCTTCACCATGTGAGAGCATCCAAAGGGAGCTATACGTTTATCCTGGATACGATGAATCTCTGACTCAATAGTTAGAAGGCAAGAAACTTATCCATGGCAAGAAAAGTCACCTTGTCCAAAGTAGTACTCCAAGCGTTGCCTACTTATGTGATGTAGACAAGTCTCCTCCCGGCGTTAGTTTGTGAAGAAATTGATAAGAAATGTAGGAACTTTGTGTAGGGTGAGGTTGAAGGGAGTAAAAAGACGCATCGAATGAAGTGGGATTCTTTGTGTAAACCAAAAGAGATGGGGGTTTGGGTTTGTGAAAGGCAAGCCAAATGAATAAAGCACTCTTGTGGAAGGTTAGGTATAACCTATGCACAAAACCTGAAGCATTATGGGTGAGAGTTATAAGAGCCAAGTATTGTTGTGTGTTAGGATCAGCCGGTTACATCAAGAGGAGGGGGAGGGGGTGAATTGATGTTTCATAAAATTTCAAATTCTTTTTCACTGATAAAAATTTTCACCACCTCTCTTAAAGTTTTAACAAAAGAGTTTTCAGAAATATGTTGTTGAAGAAATAACACAATACAAACTCAACAAAAATAAATTCTTGTTAGAATGATTTCAACCAATGATAAAGTTCAAGATTGTAATAAAGAGATGAAAGGAAAGAGGATATAGCCTGAAGATTTATACTGATTCGATTATACCACGATCTACATCTAGTTCTTCCTCATATCGAGGAGTTCCACTATAAATTGAGTTACAAACACCATGCACACACAATCTAAATAGGAACCTAAACGAGAATGTGAAACACCTTCACCATTCATGCACTACCTCTAAGAAACACCCTTCCTAGAATCAAATGTTTAGAAAACCCTTTTCCTAACACAGTACAGCACTTAGGAAACCCTTTCCTACAATGCCAAAAATTAGAATCAAGAAGAAAATATATAAAGAACAATAACACCTGGAATGTGCAAATATCATTGATATAGAGATTAGTTGAAAACACCAATGTGTGCAGGTGTAGCAGGTAAAGAACAAATCTAAAACATCTAAATGTGTAGATGAAGAAGAAAGAAACTTTCTCTACAGAAAAGGTTTAGTTGTATAGGCTCAAAGATATGAACTCAAAAAAGATATAGTTGTGAAGAGAATGGGTTTTCGTAACTAAGTTGAATCTCAAAAATGCAGAATCAAAAAGTTGTTCTGAGAAATTATCTAATTTGGAAAATCAACTCAAGGATTTGGATATGACTTGTAGAAGAATATGAGAAAGATTATTGAGAGCAAAAGTCACACTTCCAAATATATGACTTGGGTTGAAAAAGAAAAGATTGGGTCAAAAAGATTTGAGGGTTGTTAAATAAAGATCAGTTCTTGGAAATCTTTCAAATTGACCGTTATACCATATGTAATCAATTGTTCACAGGTGTAATCGATTATCCCGTGTATCAAAAGATGATTTATACTAGTTTTCATCTATTGTAATCGATTGTAGGAAAATGGTAATTGATTGCAATTGAGATAGAGCCAATTTTGAGAATCAAAAATTGAATTGTAATCGATTGCAATTGAAACAAAGCAATTTCTGACATATAAAAACTAGCATTGTAATCAATTGACACTTTTGATAATTGATTAATACGATGCCAGAGATAGTTCTAAAAAGTGTTTGGTCATCTGGTAATCGATTGCAAAGCTCAGAATTTGATCTCTATAATAGCAAATCATCTGTTGATGCTAGAATAAAAGTTTTTAAAAAGATTTGCAAGCATCCTAGCAAAAATGTCTAACTCAATCTAAAACACACAATACAAAGCAATCATCCATACATGCTATGGCTTAAGAAAATAAAACTGAGATAAACGAACGGAAAAGACTCAAGGTATGAAAATACCAAAAATCTAAATGGAGATGCATCAATCTTCACTGTGGGGAGGATGTAATACTGTGGATTGACTCGAGAAGGGTAGGTACGAATTTGTGGAGGGGCCTTGTGAAGTGCTAGGACCAACTCCAGCCTAACCTTGAGTGGAAGATTGTGGATGGGAAAAATGTGAAGTTTTGGTCGAACAACTGGTTGCCTGGTCACAAATGTCTCAACCAGTTCTATCTTGGAAACTAGGACCAAAGAAGCCAAACCCCGGCCTGCTTCTATGTTAATGCAAAGGGTGAATGGGATGTGGAAAGACTAGTTGCGGAGATCTCGATGAGTGTAATAGGAAGTATAAGGGGTATCAAACCACCATGCAGCAATCAAGGGAGAGATATGATTCATTGGAGACATTCCACAAATGGAGCCTTCTCTACGAGAGATGCATATATGGAGGTTTTGGGGAACAAATTACTAATTGTGAATATGATCTTCCGCAAAATGTGGAGGTGGAAAGGGCCGAAACGGATCAGGTTTCACCTTTGGAAGATTGTTAAAGGTATTTTGCCTACGAATGAACTTCGGTTCCGATGACACATGGATAGTAATGCAGGGTGTCCCTTATGCATAGAGCACGATGAGGTTATTATTCATGCACTGAGGGACTGTAGGTGGGTTAAGCCAGTTTGGTTGAGACTAAATGCTACCAAATCTAACAATTTTTGCCAACAAGATTTAATGGTATGGATAGAGCAGAATTCAATAGTTGCATGGCTGGAGGGAGGGATGAAGTGGGCCCAGATCTTTAGGGTCACGATGGATAGGATTTGGTGGAGGAGAAATGAGTTTGTCTTTCAATCAAAAGTGGACGAACAAAATTGGAGTTGAAGAAAGTACTCAAGCCTTGGTTAGGGATATGCAAAGCAGCTATCATAAACTAAGGAAGTTACACCCTGAGGAGTCGACAGGGCTAGGGCTCGATGCAGGAAGGCGAGATGGGGAGGCAGGTGACATATTCTATATTAGTTGTGATGGTGTAGTATACCACAATGAGGGTGTCGCCTCTTGTGATGTTGTTATTCAAAATGATGAAAGGGGCTTCGTCGAAGCCTTCTTACAACGTATAAGGTGGTGCAGTGTTCTAGAAGTGGAACTATAGGTAGTGCTATATGAGTATATGGGTTACATATGGTTGTGAACAAACATATAACCGATGTAAGATTGTTGAATGCCAATTGGGATAGGAGTGACCTGTTAAACGAGATCAGGAAAGCTAGGGAGAGTGCTCACAACTACTCCTTTATGCATATTAATAGGGAGGACAACCTTTTAGCTGATTCTTTTGCGAAATAATGCAAACTTATATGCTCTAATAGTGTTTATTATTCTTCGTTACCAACATTTGTTGTACAAGCCTCCTTGGCTAAGCATAATGTTTTCAATTTGCATATGAATAAATAAGTTTTGTGGTCCTAGGGTGTTTCCCTAGACCCTCTAGCAAAAAAAAAAGGTAGTACATAACCCAATTAAATAAGGGTAAAATATATTTTTAGTCCCTGAAGTATTGAGCATTTTCGTTTTTAGTCTCTAAAGTATTTTTTTTGTTTCGTTTTTGGTCCCTCTGTCAGTTAACTCCGTTAGTGAATGATCTGGTTGGTTTTGATAAATATCACGTGTCTCATTAATTAAGTAACATGTGACATTATAAAAAATTTAAAAAAAATCATTTTTTTTAAATAAAATATTTTTTAAAAAATAAAATAAAATAATGTCATGTGTCAACTAATTAATGAGACTCGTGGCATATATCAATGCTAGTAATGGAGTTTATTAATGGAGGAACCAAAAGGCAAATGGAAAAATACTTTAGGAATCAAGATCAGTCAAACGAAACATTATGAACTATAAACAAAAATGTTCAATACTTTAGGGACCAAAAACATATTTTACCCATTAAATAATTAGATGAGTTGTCAATTTATATTTGTGTAGGTTATCCTACACATAAATTAAATCAAAAATGAAAAAGAAAAACAAAATTATCAAATTCGTAAAATAGTTTTAACTTCAATTGCAAAAGAAAATATTATTTTACGTGACAAAATTAATTATAGGTCTGTTATATAAATTGTTAGAAGAATTTTTTTAAAATGAAATAAAAACATTTCTTCAAAATTAAAATAAATTCTTGCATTAGTTAACTTGTAAAAATGAACAAATACATAAAGTAATTTTAACTTTAAAAAAAATCATTTTTCTCTTATATAAATTCTTTTGGAAAAGTTAACCCCAAAAGAACAATGTTTTTATAAAAATTGTTTTTTCATATAAGCTAAAGATTTGTTGATAAGATGATATTGATTAAAGTAGAACATGTCCAAAGATCAACAAATAATTACATCGAAGTAGGCCTGTATATAGACCAATTGCATTCAACAAATAACAAGAATTAAAAAAAGAAAGATGAGGGTATGTATCGATACCTTTTCATCCTATTGTGATAAAAAAAACAATTATCAAAATCATATCATTATACATGAAAAAATAATTTTAATGGTATTTGTTAAGTGATTGAGGAGTTAACTTTGGAGAGATTTCACCAATGAACATTAAACATGCTACACAAGTGAGTTTTTATACCACACCTTAATCCAAAACGTTAAGGTTTAGGTTTATGGATCTTTTCCCTCAATTATATAGGGCACATTTGTCCAAATAATTCTAAGGAAAGATGATTGGGAAGAGGAGGAAATAGAAACAAAGAAAGAAGAGGAGAATAGAACACTGAAGAGCATTAAGTTATCCATGTACAACATTACTGGATTGACTTCTAAAAAGACCATTAAATTGTGGGGAAACATGGCAAGAAATGAAGTGGGGTGCTAGTCAATTGTGGAGCATCACACAATTTCATATCTTCAACTATAGTTAAGTAAAAAGATATCCATATTTCTGCAAAACTTCCACATACAATGGAGGTTGGGGATGGTAGAAAAGTTATGTGTCAAGGGGTGTATAAGCAAATAATTTTGCTAGTACATGGATTGCAAATTCAACAAGATTTTTTCATTTTCAAATTGAGAGGTGTGGATGTAGTATTGGGAATGGAATGGCGGGCTAGATTGGGAGAAATTTGAGCTAATTTCAAGTAATGAACATGATCATGCAATTAAGCTTAGGGTTTATAAACACCAAAAAACAAAAAAAATAACATGTACATTCATGCAATAATCATCATTAATAATAAAAATAGCATTGTTCTTAAAATCAAACATAGTACTTAAACAAAAAAAAATTAATTGTTGATCAATAGAAGCCATGGATTGCTAGGCACCATGTGGTATGCATAGTCCACGAGGAAGTGGAATTTGGCAAAGTGAAATTTGCATAGCCTCAAGACCGGAGAGCACAATTCTAAATGGTCTGAGTCTAAAGATTCCCGTGGGAAAGAGGGTGCTATTGGTGGGGGAGAGTAGGTCGAGGAAATCGACATCGATAGCGTTGTTGCAGAGGTTCTACGACCCATTCGGGGGAGAGGTGCGGTTGGACGGAGTGGGGATCTCAGATGGGATTGGTAAGCCAAGAGCCTACTCTGTTTGCAACGAGCATTAAAGAGAACATACTTTTCGGCAAAGTGGATGCCATGGAGGAGCAAGTGGTTAAGGCTGCAAAAGCTGCCCATGCTCATAACTTCATCCAGCTTCTACCTCAAGGTTACCATACACAAGTCACTCACACCACACACTACTGACTACTACTGTTTTGTTCATTTCTGCTCCACTACTACGTTAAAATTTAAAATTTCCATGTAAATATCTCTCACTTCATTAGGGGTGGGGTCAAGTTGGGCCGAGTTTGGCTAAATTCGTTACCCAACCTGATCAAAACTTCATGAGTTGGGTTGGGTTGGATTTTTGCAATTTTATTGGCTAACCCAATCATAAATCGATTGGATCGAGTTGGGTTAATCGAGTTTGAATATTTTAAAATTTATTCTTATTTTGTATTTTTTTTAAACAACAATTTGTTTTTCTGTAAACAAACCACCTCCCACTTAACCCAATCGGGTTTTGGGCTCCTTCGACACACCATTCCATAGAAAATTTGTTTGAATACTAGTCAACTTAGCAATCACCTTTTTAAGGGATCTAAAAAAAGAGAAATAGTAGAACGGTAAACTTGTGAGAACAAATTTAATCAAAGTGATTCTTCCTCCCATAGAAAGTGTACCGTTCGATCATTTTAGCAATCGAACGATCAACGATTTATCAAATGTCGAATAATCTAAGAATGTGAAAAGATAAAGATATTATTTTTATCTTAGAAAGTGAGAGAATAATCCTATAGGATAAATGTGAAAAGATAAAGATATTATCTTTATCTTCTAGATTAATTTGTTATTTTATGTATGATAAAAGATCATATATTTATCTCTATGATAAAGGATAAAGATATGATCATTTTCTATATAAACAAAACTTGAGCTTGGAGTCAGGCAAATTTGGACTCTCAGATTCCACTCCCATGCTCTGACTAGTCTTTCGGACACCTCTGAAATTCTAGACCAGAACATTAGCGCCCACCGTGGGCTCGATAAACTTTGATCCCTACACCACATATCTGAAAATCAAGGAGAATGACAAGCTCAAGCTCGAATCATACTCCCCTGAAAGGAGCGAGGGAAAACACCACCTCCGCCCTACAAGAACTCATGGGACAACACGACACTTGAAGCAGGTGACATAAGACGCCAAGAGGAAAGCCAACAAGGTCGAAGCATAATAAAATGCCCTGAAACAACAGTTGGAAATGATGAGACATGGTGAGGATACCTCGACTGAACTTTACAGGGAATTCCATCCGTTCTCGGAGAACTCATGGAACTCAAAAACCTCCGATTCTACTACAACTAAGTCCTAAAACACTTTACTTAGCCATTTTCCAAGTATTTGCACCCTTAGTTCATTCGTAGAGTAGAGGGGGCCGGCCTCGTACCTAGGTTCTATTTCTGCATGCATTCATCATATATCATCCGCTTTTCATCAATAAAATGAAGTTTACCTTCGCCAAATGCTTAATTACATTAAATGCCTAAAACTATAAGCACATAATCAAATGTAAGTAATTAGATTTGACTCGGATACCACCAGATTCGACTTGGTACAGAGCGACTCGGATACCACCAGATTTGACTTGGATACTATCAAATTCAACTCAATACAGAGACAACTCAGATACCACCAAATTCGACCTGGATATCACCAGATTCAACTCAGATACCACCAGATTTGACTCGAATACCACCAGATCGACTCGGTACAGAGACAACTTTGATACCACCAGATTCGACTCGCATACCATCAGATTCGACTTGGATAGAGACAACTCGGATACCACCAGATTCGACTCGAATACCATCAGATTTGACTCAGTAAAACTTGGTAAAATTCATATTTAATCCAATGAATGACAAAATCTACTTGGTAAAATTCAAAACAATTAATTTTTGACTCGGCAAAATTTCGAATAAATAAGATACAGGGATTAAGTGTTCTTGCATAAGTTATCTAACCCTTTTACGCTAAGTTAAAAATTCGGACCCTATAAAGTAAGGGCCCTCAAGTATTCCGATTCCAACTAAAGAAAAACGTTTGATTCATAAATACTCCCAAAGTACTAACATCATTTTTCATATAAGCATTTTCTTTGCAGCTAACAAGGCATCTGAAAACTCAATGAAGGAGAAAAAGGAAAGCAAGTCCGATCAACCAACTTATTGGCCAGACTCCGAGAAAGAGTACACCTGTCGCTAAAATACCTGGGTATGACAAGAACGCGACTCCCGGCCAAGGCATCGCGAGAACCCCTATTCCATTCCAACAAACCGGTCGGTCTTGACCAAACTAATCCTTTTGAGACTCCCACGATGAGAGATCATGAGGGACATCAACACTGCCAAACTCCTCTTCTTCCCCTCGACAAACGGTAAGCCCATGGGAAACAATCAAAAAGCATGGTGTGAATTCCACAAAACCTCTGGCCATGACACCGAAAAATGTCTCTCTCATTCAACAAATTGAAAAACTCATCCGAGATGGATACCTAACAAAATACAAACAAAAAAGAGACACGAGGCCAAGAAGACAAGACCCTTTGTCACAACATCAAGGAAGACGGAACTCAAAAGCGAAGCTCATGACCGACCAACATACTGACGCTAAGAGACTTCGACTGAATCATTTTTCCTCGGCTAATCTTGTACCTTGCATTTAAAATATGCTCACTCTTGAAACCCACGAAGTGGAAAGACCAACCAACGCGCAACATATGGCACCATAGAATATGAAAAGAAACTCATTGAGAAGCTAAAACGATACATGAATGTCTCACTTAGTAGAAAACCAATCATGCGATGGCCAACTGATTAAACACTGACAACAAGCGAATGAGCAACTAAAATCCATTAGCTAAAGGCGAGTTAATCTAGCCTCTTCGCGCTTCGCACTTAAGGCTAAAGGAGGTGTGCACCATCCAATCATCTCATCCACTAGACAATTGTCAATCAACTATACATCGTAGACAAAGGAAGAAAGGTCGATCACCTCAATAGAACAAGACTTAGACTCTTCGCACTTCGCGCTCAAGGCTAGAGGAGTTGTATACCGTCTGATCATTTTCACCAACCGGACGATTGTCGATCTACCAAAGGTCGATTGCCTCAAAGGAATAAACTTAGCCACTTCGCACTCGAGGCTAAAGGAGCTATGTACCCTCCGATTATTTTCACCGACCAAATGATTGTCAATCTACCAAAAGTCGATTGCCTCAAAGGAATAAATTTAGCACCTTCGCGCTTCGCGCTCAAGGCTAGAAGAGTTGTGTACCGTCCGATCATTTCCACCAACCGGACGATTGTCAATCTACCAAAGGCCAATTGCCTCAAAGGAATAAATTTAGTCTCTTCGCGCTTCATACTCAAGGCTAGAGGAGCTGTGTACCATTTGATCATTTTCACCAACCGGACGATTGTCAATCTACCAACGACCGACGGCCTCAAAGGAATAAGCTTAGCCTCTTCGCGCATCGCGCTCAGGCTAAAGGAGTTGTGTACCGTCTGATAATTTTAGCAATCGAACGATCGACAATTTATCAAATGTTGAATAATCCAAGAATGTGAAAATATAAAGATATTATCTTTATCTTAAAAAGCGGGAGAATAATCCTATAGGATAAATGTGAAAAGATAAAGATATTATCTTAATTTTCTAGATTAATTTATTATTTTATATATAATAAAGATCATATATTTATCTCTATGATAAAGGATAAAGATATGATTGTTTTATATATAAACGAAGTTTGACTTTGGAGTTTTGGACTCTCAAATTTCACTCTCATGCTCTAACTAGTCTTTCGGACATCTCTGAAATTCTAGACCAAAACAGAAAGATACCTCCTCTTCAATATATAGAGCTTGTGCTTAAATAAGCGAACAACTGGGTCTCAAGTAGTCACCCTCCTAGAATTAGCACCGATAAGAAAACCTAAGAACTTGAAAGGCAGTGAAGGAGTGGAGCAATAAAGAAAAGTTGTTGCAGCCTCCGAGAATCCCTTAGGTACATTAATGCCAAAAATATTGTTTTTAGAAAAATTTACCTTCAAACTTTGACACCAATTCAAAACTGTGGAGAAATGCCTTGACTGTCCACAAATTATCCTAACTTACCTCCCCAATCAATAAAGAATCATCCACATACATTTTCAGTGAATATGTATATAGCTCCTAATTAACTCCGAAGCATAACTGACCCAAGAGCATCTATAGTAGGTCGTTAACTGCCGATAATGATTGTCTACAAAAGTTGCTAGTTTGGCACTATTGCTAAGCAAACAACAAGTTCTACTAATAAAAAAAATATGTAAATCTAGTTGTTGCTTAAAGTTAAAAAATAAATAAAGTGTATACGCGAGTCCCATTGAAAATAATTATCGTAAGTTGTTCCATGTAGAGGTTTATGATATATATAGTTGTTTGTAGTGGAAAAAGTAAAAATAAATCATATGTACATGTGTGGATCCTTTAAAAATAACTTTTGTGAGTTGCTGCAACGTGATGTTCTAGTTAATTACTATTTCAACATATTTCATTGTAGTTTAGTCCTTTACTCAATAAAAATGGTATAATATGTTAATTTTTTATATATAAATTCAAATTTTATTTTATAGATAAAATTATCTTTTAAAATAAGTATAATTTTTTTTACATAATAATGTAATTATTTTTACATAAATATATACTAAATATATTATTTTTCAATTAAGTATTGGCTTAAATATAAGGTGTTTATTATTATTAGTTCCTGAAAAAAATGTTTAACTTTTTTAATCCTTCAAATGTGATAAATATTGTTTTTAAGTATTTTTTGTCCAAATTTTCAAACAAGATATATAGGTTTTTCAATTTTTAGCATTTTTTTACTGTCACAATTTGACTTTGATGTTCAAAAACCACCACAAATTGAAAAATCTATATACTTTGTTTGGAAATTTTTATGGTAGAAAGACTAAAAACAACATTTATCATATTTGAAAGATTAAAACAGAAAAATCATATATTTGAAGGACTAAAAATATATTTAAACCTTAAATATTTGACAAAGATTATCCGTTTTTTCTAGATATGAGTACTAATACGGGTATTAGCAAAATGTTTTAATAGGGATAGGAACGAGAATAAACATCAAACTATATTAGTACACATATCCAATAATAATAAAAACATTGTATTAATATTAAATAAATGCATTAAACTTAATGTATTGTAATAAAATTACAGCAACATAAAGTAACACTTTTTTATAAACTATATCAAGTCACATCATAAAAGCTTCATCTAAAGGGTCCATAACACTCATTATCAACTACTATTTAAAAATAATAATTTCTTTTTGAATTTTAAGATCTCAAACTAATATTTTTTTTAAAAATCTAATAAAAAAAATAATACCACATAAATGGTTTAAATTGATATTTATTTTAATTTAAATCCATTTAGACTTGCTACATTTAATCTTTAATTTGTTATATTCATAAGATAATTATAATAACAACTTAAAAGCGTCATAAAATAATAACAATGAGACAAATTTAAAAATTATTTTTTATTTAAATTAGATGATAAAATTTATTGAAAATAATATAAAATAAAAATTATAACCCTAAACACAGTCAAACTAACAAAAGAACAAATATTATAATATTGAAACAACTACATTAATCCTAAGATAATAACAAACATTATAATTTTAAGATAATTACATTAATCAATTTAAACTACCTCATTACATTTTTTTCATTTTTTTTATTATCAACTACTATTTAAAAACTATAATTGTTTTTGAATTTTAAGATCTCAAACTAATATTTTTTTTTAAAAAAATATAATTAAAAAAATGAAATTAATATCAAATAATTGATTTAAATTTAAGTTGATATTTATTAAAATTTAAATCCATTTAGTTGTTACATTTAATCTTTAAATTTGTTATATTCATAAGATAATTATAATAATAACTTAAAAACGTCATTAAATAGTAACAATGGAACAAATTTGAAAATCATTTTTTATTTAAAATCTTAAAACAATTACAATAATCCTAAGATAATAACAAGCATTATAATTTTAAAATAATTACATTAATCAATTTAAACTTCATTACATTTTTTTCAATTTTTTTATTATCAACTATGGTTAAAAAATCGTAATTTCTTTTTGAATTTTAAGATCTCTAACTAATATTTTTGTAAAAAAAATATATTTAAAAAAATGAAATTAATATCAAATAATTTATTTAAATTTAAATTGATATATATTTAAATTTAAATTCATTTAGACTTATTACATTTAATTTTTAAATTTGTTATATTCATAATCTTTAAATTTGTTATATTTATAAGATAATTACAATAATAACTTTAAAATGTCATAAAATAATAACAACGCGAAAATTTTGAAAATAATTTTCTATTTAAATTAGATGATAAATTTTATTGAAAATAATATAAAATAAAAATTATAACCCTTAACAAAATCAAACTAACAAAAGAACAAATAATATAATCTTAAAACAATTACAATAATCCTAAGATAATAATAAACATTATATTTTTAAGATAATTACATTAATCAATTCAAATTACCTCATTACACTTTTTTCAATTTTTTTATTATCAATTATTATTTAAAAATCATAATTATTTTTTGAATTTTAAGATCTCAAACTAATATTTAAAAAAATCTAGTTAAAAAAATGAAATTAATACCAAATAATTGATTTAAATTTATATTTATATTTATTTAAATTTAAATTCATTTAGACTTGTTACATTTAATCTTTAAATTTATTATATTCATAATCTTTAAATTTATTTTATTCATTAGATAATTACAATATTGACTTGAAAGAGTCATAAATTAAAAACGGGATAAATTTGAAAACCATTTTTTAATTAAATTAGATGATAAAGTTTACTGAAAATAATATAAAATAAAAATTATAACCCTAAATGAAATCAAACTAACAAAAGAACAAATATTATAATCTTAAAACAATTACAATAATCTAACATAATAACAAACATGATAATTTTAAGATGATTACATTGATAAACATTATAACCCTAAATGAAATCAAACTAATAAAAGATCATTAGACTTTAGGAACTTGAAATTCCCTATAAGCATTTGTTATTTAGATTTTTCTTATTCTTGAGTTCCATGGTTAGTTAGAATTCCATGTACATATAAAAAAAAATACATAAAATGCAAAAGTTATAATATGTAATTATTGAAACAAAAAGAAAAAAGAATGCAAAATAATTAGAAAAAAAAAATATAGGAGAATAAAAGAAGAAGAAAAACACATAAGGCAATAGAAAAAAAAAAAAAAAAAAACCTTGGTCCAATCAATGGTAGGCTAATAACATAGAGGAAGAAAAAATGAATATACAGGCAACCTGAAAAATAAAAAAAATGAAGTAATTAAATGATAAATAAAAAAATGATCATAGAAAAAAACCTACTGCATCGAAGTAGAAAAAATGAATATATAGACAACTTGAAGAACAAAAAAACACAAAAAAGAAGTAATTAAATGATAAATAAAAGAATGATCATAAAAAAAAAAAACCTATTGAGGTAGAAAGAAATGAATATATAGGCGCAATTCAGGAGTAAAAGAAATAAAAGAATATAGAAGAAACATGAAAAGAAAAAAATATAGAAGCAAAAAAAAAAATAGAAAAGAATGCAAAAAAAGAGGAGAATAGAAGAAGAGAAGAAAAAAAAAAACTGGATGGAAGGGAAGGAAAAAACATGAATATATAGATAATAGGAGAATGATGATATGTGAATTTATAACTAACTATGTTAATAGATATAGATAAATAATTTTAATAATAATATTAAAATTATTTTAAAAATTAAATAGATTAATTTGTTAAAAATATTTTTTATTTAACATAATTAAATGTAAAATTAATATGAGACTGCCACGAGACATCTATCAATGTGACAAAACTTTCTTTTTAGAATAGATAATAGATTGGAAATAGGAAGGGTCAAATTTGTTTTTGTTGCACCCGGTTTTCACCCCTATATACTAAATACTCAATAATTTTTTTTTCCTACGAAATACTACAAAACTATTTTTACTTAGAAACTGTAAAAATAATTTTATAAATAAATATCTTGTTTAATAATATTTATATTATGAGCTTGAATTGTATACTAAATATGAATTATAATCTTATTAGTTAATATATTTATTATAAATTAATATTTTCACTAAATGTTTTTTAACTTCATGGACAAAATTTTGTTGATTAGTTTTTATATAATACAAGCATCAAATTAGTCATTAGAAATTCTCCTCAATGACAATCACCACATGTGTATCATGTTTATTACCTTCGTCATATAGTGAACAATTTTAATCACAAATATAGGAATGAAGCATGAAAGAAGGAACTCATAAAACTGGGTAAGTTTGCTTTTAATGTAGTGGGTTTTTTTTTAAAAAAAGAAAACAATATATTGATTTTATGGCCCTTAAATCCTATCAAATCCTAATAAATATATATTGAATATTTAACATTTTTGGTGTCATCATTATTTCATTTAAGGTTATATGACATGTTTGCATTAATTTGAATGTAAACTTAAAAAATTTCGTCAAACCAAACTAGAAATACAATATTGGATTGATGACATATCAAAAGAAAAATGGAGTTTGGCACACAACAATCAAGGGTGTCGATATGACTATATAACTACAAACTTATCAGAGACTATAAATAAAATTCAAAGGGTGCACGAAATCTACCCATCATGAAATCAAAAGCATCATGTATTAGAAATAAAATGGACTTTACTGAATCGTAAAGGAGACAAAAATGTAGCATTTGTCGACAATTAAGGCCACAATAAGACAAATTGTCCTAGTTTACGTCAAACATGAAAATAAAATATTGTACCAAGATATTTTGTTTTCAATTTAAGTTTGCTAAGATTACATTTTCATGACTAGTTCATTGCTTCTATTAATTAAATACGTTGGAAGGATAACAATACAACACTACAATTAAAATTGAAAAATAACATAAAATCCTACGTCCTAAGTCGTAAACCCTAGCCACTAAACACTAAATCATATTGCATAAACCTTAAACCATAAACCCTAACTATAACCCATATCCATAAATCATAAATCCTTAACCTTAAACCATATACAATGTCTCTAACACTACCCATAAACCTAACCTTAACTCTAACCCCTAACCCTAAACCTAACCCTAGCATTTCAATGTGGGAGAATAAGATTGCTCCTCGTCTGGCCTCTCCTATAGAGCATGAAGTAGCTGCTGGTTTGGTGTCTCCTATGCAACATGAAGTTGTTGATGGTTTGGCGTCTTCTTGCAAAGGAGACAGCCTTCCCAACTCCTCGGGAAGGAGTGGGTTTCAGTGAGGGAAGTTGTCATTGGTGTGGCATCTTTTGACGTCCACGTGTTAGCATGCATGGGCATGGTTCCAAAAGGCATGAAAGTAGCACATGGTGTGGCGTTTTCTACATTCTCATATAGTAAAAATAACCTGTTTTTAGTAAATACTTTTACTACAAATTCCCCTTACGTAAATACATTTATAATTAACCCAAATGAGTATTTAGTTACAAAAAAAATACCCACTGAGGAAAAAAAGCCCAAACTAAAAGCCATGAAAGAAAGAAACAGTAGAAATATCTACCAACAAAGGAATCTAGATCCACCACGGTGGATTCTCAAAGAAATAAGACCCTCTGACAGAATAAATCCCCTCTTCGCAAGAGTGTCAATCACCTGGTTGGATTCCCGAAAAATATGGCTATAGTGAACACCTCCGTTATCAGTAGCCAGGTTTGCTACTTTACTGACCAATGCATGGTAGGGATGAGAGCCCGAGCAACCCTTCTTTAAGAAATTCACTACAAGGGCTGAATTTGACTCCACGAGAATTTACTCACTGACCCTCTCTCTTGCGCGAGGCATAGACCGTGGTAGATGGCCCAAAGCTCGGATTGTACCATGGAGCTCTCCCCTAGACTGTACGAGTAAGCTAGCACACAAGCACCAAAGTGGTCTCGAAGCACCCCTCTACATGTTGCTTCCCTGTTGCTAACAGCCCCATCACAATTTAGCTTAAGCACATTTTCGCGGGGGAGAGCCCATTTAATGTGAGAAGTACGCGCAAAGCACAGAGAGTTGAGTATTATCGTAGATGATGTGCTTCTAGCGTTGACGATCTCCCTATGTAATACACTTGAAAGTAATCATATGTGTCTTAGAACTAGGATCAAGAAAATATTTTGTTTTATTTTTTAATTCTTATATAAGGATATTTTTTTTTGGTGGAGTTACATAAGTGACAAGATTATTTATTAACTATTCTACAACATTTATACAAATTATATTTTATTCTTTTTTAAAAGGGATATAATATTGATTACTAAGTTACTTTAAATTTAAAGTAAAGTATAAATTGTTCCATCTTTTTAATTTAAGAGTTAATTTTCTATGCATTTTAAAACTCTTTCTATTTTTTTTTAGAGATAATTCTTGCTAGGTTAATCAATCATAAAGTAATTGTTTTTTTTTTTTTTTAGAGATAACAATAAATAAAGTCGATATCATTTTTAGTAATTATTTTTTTGTTTCCACTTTTATAAGAGACTTTTGTTTTTAAATAATATTGAAATCCTTTCTTTGATATTTTTATTAAATGATAAAATGGAAAAAAAAAATACACACAAAATTCAATCACTAACCATGCAACAACTCAATTTCCTAACTGTGGTTGTGATTAACTTAAAATCCTTTTATTTGATATTTTTATTAAAGGATAAAATAAAATAAAAAATAAAAATATACACACAAAATTAAACTACTGATAATATAATTACCCACTTTCCTAAACATAAACATTCAATAACAATGTATCAACCCCCACTTTTTTATGATGATTAGTTCAGCTTCTATAAAATTATCTCAATTTCACCCACAAGTATTTTACACATTCAGGAAGCATTGGAAAAGGCTTCAAGGTGATCCTGTTTGACAAAAATTCAGAAAGCACAAGATTCACAACCTAATCTTCTCCGTCTATGTTCAAAATGTGAGTGGATTTTTTAATTTTTTTAATTGCAATAGGTGTTTTTTTTGTCTATTCAATTCTTTTACCATTTTTATTTTCTTTTTCATCATATTTCCTTTTAACCTTTCTCTCTCCACTTCTGACTTCTACATGGTTGATACTAGTCTCAACCATTCTAAAAAGCAAAAATGACACTTTTATTACTGTCAAAAGGTTTTTCCTTTCTCTCTCTTTTCATTTTTTTCTTTCTTTCTCACTGCGTGATTGTCTATTATTTGTCATTGATTTTCTCCATGAATTTTTTCTTCTCTCGCATTTACAATTTGTTTACTATCATATTTTTTTTTCATTTTTACTTTTCTTTTTATTTAAACTCACTCAGTTACTCTAAAAAAAAAAAAAACTTACTCAGTTAATCAAAAGAAGGTAAACTTTCATGTCTTCATCTCTTTTAATATATATATTTTTTATATTTTTTACAGGTTTAAAAATGTTAAAATCCTTCCAAAGTAATTGGGAGAAGTAGGAGGAAATTGTTCTATACATGTGTGAGGCCAATGCCAATTTTTTATTACCCACGATTTCTATTCCTTTTTCCATTTTTTTTCTTTTTTTACTTTCACATGTCGTTAGTTTTTAAATGCCAAAATAATTATTAAATCAATGGTCTAATTTATATATATATATATATATATATATATATATATAAGACAGATATTCTTTATGAGAACAGATATTCTTATCCATTGGATTAAATTAGACAGTAAGGATTAACGCAGTCTTTTAAAAATTAACATGAACTTACTTCATTTGATCTCACAGCATCCAAAATTAAAAAATAATAATCATAAATGAACATGAAAAGGAGAAAATTTTATTGTATTGAGGTGAAACAATGTTTGTTTATTTAAGATTTAGGGCATAGGGTTTAGAGTTTAGGATGTAGGGTTTAAGGTTATTATGAAACAGGTTTATGAGAGGGAGAATGAAATAATGTTTTTTTTTAAAATTTTGGATGCAGTAAATAGGAGAAGGAGAAGGTTTTTTTTTTTTTTTTTAATTTTGGATGCAAAGAGAGCAAATAAAGTATATGTATATTAATTTTTAAAAGACTATGTTAATCCTTACCATCTAATTTAATCAAAATGAATGAGGATGTCTGTTCTCATTCCCACGTAAAAACGCAGTTCTCATATGAGTCGCCTCCTATATATAGGGGGCGACTCTATGAGAACTACTAGGGCCACCATTCGTTGAGTTGTCTCCATTACCATGACTACCACTACTACTAACATGGTTACCACCGCCACCATCACCACTACTATCGTTGTTGCCACTAGGGCTACCGTCATCACTACCAACATGGTTTCCACCATCGTTCTTGACGGTGGTGGCGGCGGCAACAACGAGGACGATGACCATGATGATAGTGGTGACGGTGGCCTTGATGACAGTGACCATGTTAGTAATGGTGGCAATAACCCTAGTTGGTGGACGTTAGCAATCAACACCAAAATATTTTGGATTAAAATAACCTTTTATTTCTTTTATTTTTGTGCATTAAATAAGGATATTTTACTAATTTAATATTTAATTAAACATAAATCATTTCTCTTTCCTATCATAATTAATTATTTTTTCTTGAAATAAATTGGCATAAATGAATAAAAAGAAAATATATTTTTCTTAACTAAGTATTAAATTAGTATAATATCCAAAAAATTATTTTAAATAAAAAATGTTTAATTGCAGTTTTGGTCCCTCTAGTTTAAAATCCGCAATTTTGATGGTCTTACTTTCAAAATTAAGTACTTTTAGTCCCTCCGTTAATTTAGAAGTGTTGACCATTATCTTTAACATTAACTTTTTTTAATTTTAATTAATAATTATTTAAATAAAATTAATTAGTTAATTTTTTTACTAATGACATCATTACCCTTTTTTATTCCTAAGTTACTCTTTGGTTTAATTAGTTAATTTAAATAAAAAGTTAGGTGAATTTTAACAAAACTAGGATTTCAATCCACATTTATTTAGTTTTCAAATGTCAAAGTAACCACTAAGCCAATGACCTAATTAATAATAATTGTGAAACATTTTTATATATATATATATAAACTAAGTATCAATAAATATATATATATATATATATATATATATATATATATATATATATATATATAAACTTTCACATCAATTTTATTTATTATCATATATTTATTTATTATTTATTGTATTCTTAATAAAAATTTAATAATTTGAATAAACTTAAATAAAGGGATTGATTTATAAAATAAAAAGTGAAATATATATATATATATATATATATATATATATATATAATTTACAACTAATAATAGAAAATATTAAAAAATAAAAAAAATGATTTAAATAATTTTAATATCTCGACATCTCTCTTGATGTTTCTCTGTTATAGTTTTAAAATTTGGACCGGTGATTGAATCGGTCAAAACACTGGATCACTGGGTCATTGTTCGAATCAGTGGGTCACTAGTTGATCCGCATAACTCAGCCTATATTGAAAAAAATATATTTATTATATACAAATTTTAAATGTATAAAAGTTTATTTAATTAATCTTTAATATTATTAAAATTTATTTATTTTATTCTTCATTTATTTTTTAACATCTCCTATTATTAGTTGTATTTTTTTTTATATATTTCACTTTTTATTTTATAAATCACTTCCTTTAATTTACTTTTATCAAAATACTAAATTTTTGTTAAAAATATAAAAAATCAACAATAAATAAATATATATTTATTATCGTGTATGAAGATATGCATTAACCATTATTACTACCCATTACATTTTTCATTCAAATATTTTAATGGTTAACATTAAAATTAGATATGTTTTAATAAATAAAGAAAAGAAGCAAAATGACAATTTAGTCCTAACCTTCTTTCTCACCTTCGAAGAATTGTTCACCAAAAACTAGAAATGTTCTATCAAGAAAAAAACTCGAACATTAGAAATTGATATAACAAAAATGTCATTTTATCTCAAAACATTGTCGTATCGCATTAATAATAGAATTTGACTAAAACTTCCAACACTATATACTGGATAGTTCAAAAATAAATAAATAAAGTTGGATAATCGAAACTATTGAAAAATAGATATTATAGAACAAAAAGAAAATGATATTATACTGTTTTTGATATATGATTTTCCTAATCTCGAATGAACATATAATAAAAATATTATAAATTATATCCAATTTAAAACAATGAGAAGGTAAATAAAATCAAACATTAAACAACAACAACTTCAAAACATATGGTACATAGTCCATCGATTCAATGCTGAAACCTTTCCTACTCCAATGTAAATCCAAAACGCTTATAAACTCGTTTGGGTCTAGTTAGAATCGCATTTACCAGCAAGTTCGAATGAGGACAACCCATTGATGAGAGCAACGGATGAATAGAAGATTGGTTGTTGGAGAGAATAAGGGTAAACTAGACTTTTCACAAATAAAAAAAATAAAAAGTCAACAGTTCACCTTTGAACCACCTATTCGATGCTCCATCTTAGACGTCGCTCCATTTAACCTAATAAACAACAAAAATTACCTACTATTCCATTCCAGGTATTTTACTTTCTCCATTCATAAATCATTTGACAAACATCTTCATGGCAGCTTTCGCCTAATATAACACGGATGATAATTATTCCAAACATTTATAAACTTCTTATACCTAGTTTGCGATATATAGTTTGTGATTGAACATCTTAGACATCGCTCCATTTAACCTAATAAACAACAAAAATTACCTACTATTCCATTCCAGGTATTTTACTTTCTCCATCCATAAATTATTTGACAAACATCTTTATGCCAACTTTCGCCTAATATAACACGGATGATAATTATTCCAAACATTTATAAACTTTTTATACCTAATTTGCGATACATAGTTTGTGATTGAACAATTCTATCAAATATATTTACATTATCATTCATTATTTCATTATATGTACTATTTACTTTTAATTTAATTAAAAAAATCAAATTTTAAATCACAATTAATACTGTGATTATATAACATTTTTTCCGCATTTCAAATTTAAAGGAGGTTACTGATTAAAAAAAAAAAAAAGGCATGGTAAGTGAAAAAAAATTGAAACTATACCTACATTAAAAAAAATAAAAAAAATCTCAACTTTTCTCGTTTGACAAAAACAAAAAAACATGAGAAATCTCCATGGTCTAAAAGCAACTTGTCTGACAAGAAATTCCCAAGACCTAAACGAAGCAACTTATTTGACAAGAAATTAAAAATAATCGTGCTAAACAATGTAAATCGTTTATAAATATACTAAGCTCGTAACCAAACACACCACAACAGCACAGAAACTCAACAATGCCAACACTCTCATCCAAACACGCCTTTACCAATTTCCCAGCCACCACCGCCCTCCTCTTCCTTTTCTTCGCCGTCGAACTCTCAACGGTCCTCGGCGGCAACCACCACGTCATCAATTTCCGGTCCCCAAACCTCTTCCCGGAGGGCCTGGCGTGGGACCCGACAGGGCAGCACTTCCTGGTCGGATCCCTCCGCCATCGCACGATCTCCGCCATCTCCGACGCCGGCGTGGTCGAAACCCTAATCTCCGACCCCTCCCTCCCGGAGAACGCCACAATCCTCGGCCTAGCCGTGGACTCCCGCAACCACCGCGTCCTCGCGGTGATCCACGCCGTCTCCCCCCTCCCTCCGTTCAACGCCCTCGCCGCCTACGATATCCGCTCCGGCAGCCGCCTCTTCCTCTCCGCCCTCCCCGCCGCCGCGGGCGGCGGCGACGACAAACCCTCCATCGCGAACGACGTCGCGACGGACTTCAAAGGCAACGCCTACGTCACCAACGCAGCAGGAAACTACATCTGGAAGGTCAATTCCAAGGGAGAAGCTTCAATTTTCTCAAATTCCCCGAGGTACACCGAACATCCCGTGGTCCGCGACACAGCGTATAGCTTCTGCGGATTAAACGGTGTCGTTTACAACAACAAAGGTTATCTATTGGTGGTGCAAAGCAACACGGGAAAAATGTTTAAGGTCGACGCGGAAGACGGAACCGTTAAAGAAGTGCTCCTCAGCGAGGATCTCTTGGGCGCGGACGGCGTTGCTCTGAGGGGAGACGGCGTCGTTTTGGTGGTGTCGTTCCACAAACTATGGTTTGTGAAGAGCAACGATGGGTGGGCCCAGGGTGCGGTGTTTGACAAAATTGACCTTGACGAGGAGGGTTTTCCGACTTCGGTTGTGGTCGGGGGGAGGGACAGGACGTACGTGCTGCACGGACGCGTGATGGAGGGCATTTTAGGGAATTCTTCGGAGAGTTTTGTGATTGAGGAGGTGAAGTCGCCGAAGGAGAGCGAGGGGGAGAATGTTTGGTTGTATGTGATGCTTGGGATTGGGTTGGCTTATTTCTTGTTTTGGAGGTTTCAGATGAAGCAGCTTGTGAAGAACATGGACAAGAAGATCAACTGATGATTTGTTTTGAATCGGTGTTAACAGCTAGAGATGAGGAGAGGAGCTTGAAAGCTGTTGAAAGATTGAAAGAATTTGGTCTCCCAGAGCTTCTGGTTTTTCACCAGCTTGATGTGGATGACCCTGCTAGTGTTGCTGCTAAAACCCAATTTGGGAAACTTGATATCTTGGTATCAATCATAATTTCTTATTTTTCAGTTGTAAATTAAATTTGATACCTTCTTAGTATAAAACTATTTTACATTGTCTTGTCACATTTTATACTAAGTTATAGTACATCTGAAGTGTTGTCAAATTATTAAATGGTATAATAACACTATTAGTTATACTGATAATCTATCAAAATTAAACTCTATCTTTTCACCTTGTTAGGCTCTGATAAATGAAAATATACAGAATAAATACAAACAATATGCCAACGGGTGCTGCTGTATTGGTGTGAGTGAATGGGACTCTTTAAAGCTTGTGGTTCTGACTTCAATCTCAAAATTCACTTGTATAAAAAAATTTCACTCTTTAATTTCGTATTGATGCAGGTGAATTATGATCTTGGTACAAGTTTATCGGTTTCAATGGTTTCTTTTGTGTAGGCCTTACTTCCAAGTCATACATGTTGTGTGTGTTTTTAAATACCATTGATACTCATTTCAATCAATGAATTTTGTGTTTAGATATTTATATGTTTCATGTTTTAAACTAATGAAATTTCAGCCGCTAAATGTGTTCCTTTTGACTTGGGAATGGAATGAATTCCGTCAGCCGCTGTGCATTCTATGACAAACAAATTAAATGTTGGTCAATGATTTTTGCAGCTATCAGGAAGCAATTAAGGACATTACCAAAAGAATGAGTGCTGAAATGGCCAAATTTATTTGCATCGAGGTTTGTCACACATGGCTTTAGGACTAATTCATGTTTCAATGTTCCAGGAAAATAAGTGATATGGCTTCTCTGTTTACAAGTTTCACACTGCCACTTACATATTGAAAATTAAAGTTAGAACTTCATATGGTATTTTCATATTGTTCCTTATTATTTTTAATTTAATATTTATAATGATTGATTGATATTGAATTTATTTTCCATTTTGTTTGGTGTTTGTCAGCCACTAAGAGGAAACATATACACTTGCTATTGGCATGTTACAATGAGAAAATATAATTAGAATTTATGGGACAATGTGATAATGACAAGGAAGTCTGTTAGCTGCATGTTGTTCTTTTCATAACACCAGGATATGATGGAATTATGTAATTTCAGGTAGCTGCTTCTGATTCTGGTGGGGATCACACAGGCAATTGGGGCCTATGAAGTGGAAGTACCTGTTGATGGCAAAAAGTTGCCTTGTGTTTTCCTTGACACTCCTGGGCATGAGGTATTCACAGTTTTAATAAAATTTCCACTTCTAACCTTTTCCCTTATATATATGCAAAATTACTTGTACATTTCCTTCTTCTGGATCATGGTTGGGTTACACGTAATAACTTGCTGACTTATGCTAGCATGTACTTTATATGGGTAGCTAAACACACTATTATTGAGATTAAATGTAGGTAATTAGTAGCTTTCTTAATTTATGGCACTCTGATTTTGCCTCATTAGTTGTTTATGATATGTTATAGTTAAATTACACTTGGGTGTTATTGCATCTTGATCAGGAAGATGAGGTAGATATTACTGCCAATTCTCTTCATCCAGGAGCTATTGTCACCAATATTTCTCTACCACATTGCTCTATTCGTGTGAATTTATGGTCTGTTTAGGAAATTAATTTGTAAATGGTGATGGATTTTGGATACTAAGTAAAGTATTCTTTTGGATTTTCGGAAAGATTTTAAAAAGATTCTGCAATGCTTTATTGAATTGTTAAGTTTGATCAAATTACCAATTTCTGGTTGGCTTTTGTTAAACTTTAGATATTTGCACTGGTAACAACAAACCTAAACAAAGTAATTGATGTTAATTACTACTTAGTTGAAAATGCAAAACAATCAAACTTATGGCACAGACCAATTGGTATTGGAGTACAGAGTCTTGCTGATACTTTCATACTCCTTGGCATGGCATTTGATTCACCAGAAATGCATATACTTCTGGTGCTACTGTTTATATTCGTTTTATTTCCACTTTAGTGTTATAGTTTAGTTGAATGTGAATGCAGGCTCAGCAGTTAAACAAGGAGATAGTTTTTATCCTGATCTAGTGTCACTCGTATTCACATGAAAGTTAAATTTCAAGGTCTATAGTTAGTAATCTATGCATCCAAGATATTTCTACTTGCTTAAGTGTTTTTTTGAATTGCTCAGTGAATTCTTCAGCCAGACATGTATCCAAGATGGCTCAATTCAGAAAATTCCAGAAATACCTGCTGAACTGAACAGTATATACAAGTATGAGATTTATTACTTCTTAAATAACCAAAATTATTTAAGGAGACCTCGATTATCAGTGCGAGAACCATTTGATAAACGAAATTCCATTGTCAAAGATTAAACTGTAGTAACTACACACTCGATGATTAATATTTTGTAATTTGTTTTCTTAATTTGCATGGTGTCATTTACTTAAGATTATTTCTTGATCTTTTTAAAAAAAAAGATTATTTCTTGATTTTTTCATGTTGAGTCATTTACTTGTTTATTTAGGATTATTAGTATAAAGAGGCATGAAAGTTTTCTCAAAATTGAGAGGACAAAAGAAACGAGAGAGATCAAAGAAAAGAAGTAAGAGAAGAGGATCTTGCATTGTAAGTATCAAGTATGAAGGGAAGAGACCACTGTGCAAAATTAAAGGAGCTGAAAGGAATCTGCAAGTTGAAGAAAAGTTTCAAAGTAAATGCAAAGACATTCTAAACAAGATTTACAGGAAAGAGATAAATCAACTTAAGAGTGTTTATGTTTTCAATTACAATAACCTAGAGGCATGATTCTTAATTCATTTTTATATTCTATTATCTTAGAATCATGCAATTACATATATTAACTCAAAAGCACAATTATATACTTAACCAATATTACAATTCCTAATATAAACACTATAAGAAAGTTTATATTGCTACTAATTGTTGCATAATCTTTTCTCTGGTTTGGTTTTGTTTTGTTTTATTTTTTATTTCCTAAAAAACTTTTCCCCGTTCTTTGCTACTGGAATGGTCAAGGCTAGAATGTTTTGCCAATTGATAAGTGCTTCTTGTGCTATTGAAAAGACAGATCGCTCTGTGCTTGCTTAGTATTCATTGTTAATTATGATATTCATGTATATTTTTCTCCAATGTTTGCAGGCAATGATGCTCCCAGGGCCATGTTCCCCAGTATTATTGGGTGACCACGCCATTCGGTGAATCTAGCACCGTAGAACCCTAGTGTTGTTGCCGCTAAGACCTGTAATTCTAAGATTTATGTGTTCAGTTTCACCACACAATGTGAGCGTGAGTGTGATCCTGGTTTGAGGTTACGGAATCATGATAGAAAAAGGTTATCTGTCATACCTTTACTGAATCTCAAAAGAGACAAAAATGTAGCATTTGTCAACAGAAGGCAAATTGCCATAAACCCTAAATCATACCCATAAACCTTAACCCCTAACCCTTAGACAATAAATTATAAACCCTAACTCTAACCCATATACATAAACCCTAACTCAAACCCTTAACCATTAACCCTAAACCATAAATCATAAACCCTTAACTTAACCATATACAATGTCTCTAACACTACCATGAACCTAACCTTAGCTCTAACCCTTAGCATTATTAACTTTTAAGGCTTCAAAATGGTTTCAAATCTGTCAATTTAATGGTCCTTTTAATGACAATTATATGCGTAAAATATGTTTAGTTACTTTTTCTTAAACGGAATATTTAGTTACTTTTTTTATTAAATGGTATTAATACGTAACATTTTTTTATTGATTTCTCTTCCTCTTGTATTTGTTGGGGGGGAGGAAACATTTTTCTTAAACGGAATATTTAGTTACTATTTTTAATAAATGGTATTAATACGTAACATTTTTTTATTGATTTCTCTTCCTCTTGCATAGGAATGGTAATATGGATCTAGACTCACAGGTAACTTGCAAAAATATCCATGCGTGGATAGGAAAATAATCCGCACATTGAGGATGAGGATGAGATGGATATTTATCCGCAAAATCTCACAGGGATGAGTGCGGGTATAGGTACTATAGTATCCACTTCGTCCTACACTTTATATACATACATATTAATTAATATAATTATAATTTTATTATTTAAATTATTCAAGTAAAAATGTTTAATTATCTATTTGTTATTTTAATTTCTATTTGTATTAGTGGTTCACAACAAAAATAGAAATTAGGGAGATAATCGTTTGTAAAATATAGAGAAATTGATTCGGATGATGAAGTCAAAATATTATATCTATTTGTTTTATTTTTAATTTTTAATATATAATTATAAACTAATTAGTTTTTCTCGTCTAATTAGAGTTTTGGTTTATATTAGAACATTTGTAATCTTTATGTTGGATGATTATTTTTGTAATGTTATTTATTTATGACTTAAGTTTGGATAAATTAATGTTTGTTTGATTTTAATATTATGAATTTTTTTTATGATTTTTAATTTTATGTATATGGAAAGTGTGAGTTGTTGGTGCGAGTATGAGTATATAAATACCTATAGGGTATGGGAATGGGGATGGAGATTGCCATCCCTACTCTTGTACCTCTATCGTTTACTTTATGAGTGCAAAATACCTTTTAAGAATATAGTTATATTTGGTTTGCACATGTCATGCCATGATAGTTCTCAAATTATAAATGCTTTTTTATGAATTAACAAAAGGAAATCACCACAAAAGTTGTCAAATACTGGAAATTAATAAGATAAAGATGGTGAACTTAGCGATGGTGAAATTGCACATTGTGTTTGACACACTTTTGAAGTTTGTTTGGAGACCCTTGCTACTATCATGTGTTAGATCAATTGGCTAGGAGGACTGTTAATTTCAGAGAATGATCAGCTCAAAACCGACATTTTTTTTTAATAAAGAAAAACTTTAGAATGTAAAACGAATAATGAGTCACAGAATCATAATGAATTGTGCTCCACGGTGGGCGCTAAATGTTTCGATATTAGGTCGTTCTTTTGGATTCAAGAGACCTAGCACAGGAGCATCGAGTGTGTAAAAAGTTTCTTGTCCCTTATATAGAACTTTATGTTATTTCCATTGCAGATATTAATTCCAAGTGTAGCTTAGCCATTGTGCATTTAACTGTCTTTAATAGACTGTTATCATTAACAATGATTGTCACCAAGAAGCTGTTGGGTGTTATGGTATGTAGGATATATAAGCAACTTGGACCGATCGGTCCGGTATAGTTGGGTGTAAACTGATCAGTCAAAGACATAGATGATACAAGCCCACCAGCATCAAGTGCATAAGTATGAAGAGACTAGAAGGCAAAGGGGACCGATCAGTCAAAGGCATGTATTTTGATTTTCTGCCTTTTCTTTTGATTTTATTTCGCAGAATTGAGTGCCCTGCTTCACTGAGTTAAAATAATGTCTATTAGTATTTCATATGGTCAGTGTATCTTGAAAAGTTCATCTTGGAAAGAGGATATATTGTTATCATAAATTTGCTTTGACATCTTGAAACAACTCATAACATAGATCGATGTTGATTAAGCAATGGACTTCAATAGTACCTCTTTGTCTGTTTTTTATGCTCTTTCCTTGCGTCTTATACTCCAATTCATTGATTGATCCCGTTTCTACTATTTTAAGGCACATTTTTGGCTAAAAGATAGCTCTATCTTGATCTTGCCCATGTCCACCTTCTATCCTGAAACAACTTCATCGAATTCTGAAGCACTTAAAAAAAAAAAAAAACCAAAGATCACACTATTAAAAAGTTTAATATGTTTCAATTAGATATTTTAAGGTCTTAGTGCTTTTTTTTTTTCAAAACTGTCCCCTATTAGACTGTTCTTTCGGATTTAGAAGACCTAAAAGAGTAGTCAAGTGTATAAATGTGTCATCCCTCAATTGTGTTAGCATGTCTCTTATATAGGACCCATGCGTTCTATTCGTTGGAGACATTAATTATAAGTGTCGTTGAGCTGTTATGAAGTATTTGCCTTTAATGGATTGTTATCGTATGCAATAATTATCGTAATGAATATATTAAATGTTACAATATGGTAGGACTCTTCATCCGTAGATTGAATCGTTAGTTGCTTGATTGGATTATTGGTAATCGTCGGCCCAAGGCATAGTTGGTATAAGTTTACCAGCGTTGAGTGTGTAAGCACGTAAAGGATGAAGACATTAGGTCTCGGTCGGTCCAAGACATGGATGGTACAAAAGTCACATTTACTAGCTTTCTGAAATTCTTGGTGTTGAAAATGAGACCGACTAGAAAAAAAATTATGAATGTAATACTGCAAACATTATAAAATGACTACAAATAGATACAGGAACAAATGATGAATCTTAGGGAGACAAGCTGAGAAAATTAATGCCAATAATACCATTATAATTTTTTTGATGAGTGGTACTTTTATAATTTAAAACTGTTATGAGTGATTATAATAGTAGGTTGTTCATTGACTTTTCATATTCTCTGTTTAATACTCTCTTTTTTTGAAGGACTGTTTATTAATCTTTTATAGCCTTAAATAAATAATAACCCTTGAATTGTATCATTTGACTTGTATTTTGTATCTAAAAATAAAACAGGGTATTCCTTCTTGGTGAGAATACCCAAAGAATTTATTTCCTTCTCTCTTTTCTATATTTTCATCACAGACCAACTAATATTAACCTTATAAAAAAAAGTAATTGACATAAAATGCCTATCATACCAGCAACAAACCAGAGTATCACTGAGAAATAAGATTCTGATAGTGTTTTCAGAATAAAATACATCTTGCCAACAAAATGTTGGGATAACAATGACAAAGAAAAAGTTATAAGAAAAGTTGGAGAGCATGTAAATTGTAAAGAGGTGCTCAATTCCTTGTTTGTGTCATAATTAAGGAGCTTTGTTGTTTGTTGGCTTTGGAAGTGGGAGTGTACAACTAGTACGTGCATGTTTGATTTGTTGTGGCAAAAATCATTTTGTAAAGGATTATATCCTTGCTTCTGTTTTGATTTTATTTTTATCCGTTGAATTTACATTAGAACACATACACATCATTTACATCATTAAAGTTCATTCAATTACTTGTACACCTAGTAAATAGTTCATTGGTCAATATAACATTATAATTATACATTTAACCACACTCATTTAAATATCTTTTTTCAATACACATCCAACTGTGCATCTTCATCCCCTCACTCATTCAAATATCTTTGATCCCACCTAGGCACACAATACCAAAACTCAAAAATGAGTTCTCTTTCTCTTCAATCTCTAATTAGTTCCCTCACCTTCACCTATTTTTACTACTCGCAGCAACTTGATTATTAATCGCAGAATCAGCAACACATTGGGAATGACATGTTGGTTTTGAAAATACTAATTGTGTGTTTAGTCATAGGACTTCTTAGCCATATTAAAAGCCAATATTATAAGCATTTAAATACTATTGATTAACTCATAAATAAATAAATAAAAAAGAACTGTGGTTAGAAAAAACAGAAAGACAACAATAATAAAATAGAATAAATAAGAGTGTGTATTAAGAAAATATTCAGTGTGGTTTAGTGTATAGTTATAATGTTATATTGACCAATGAATTATTTATTTCAAAAAATACTACCTCATTTTACTATTGAGGATCTGCACTTCCTATTAACATAATCAAAACTTGATTAGAAGATGAGTGAGCTTCATGTGGTGGAGACATGGTGATCAAAGAACAATGAATATTTGAACACCTCATCATTTTAAATATTTCACCAACATTGTTTTAAATATTAAAAATATTTCAACTCATAGCACTATTGTTTTATGCCATTCTCTTTGGTAGCTCACACACAACCTCAAAAATTTGAAGAATTAACCCTTCAAATGAAGAGTGGAAATTAAAAGAAAAGTCTCAAACGGTATTAACATATCAAAGGAAAAAACAATAAAACGTTGACTCGTTCAGCAAAATTAAAGATAAAACAATAAATGTTTAATTTTATAATGTAATTAAGGCTGCGCATAATTAATCATTGAAAAAATTCATTACAACTCAAATCATTGCACATCCTTAAGCTGAATTTTTTCTCTTATTAATTAATAACATGATACAAAAATACCAAAAGTAACAATAACATCAACAACAGTAAAACCATATAGATCACACTTAAGTGAGTTTGACTATATGAATCATACATCGTCATTTAACACAATTAAAATTGATACTTTAGAAACATATTATATACCAAAGAGATCTATCTTCCTTAACGACTCATTTCAGAGTCTTTTACGATTTCTCTCTCTTTCTTTTCACAAGATTAAGAATCATGCAATCTACTCACTCTTTTTCCAATTAGCTAGATCACACATATATTTCTCATGCATCTATATCCTTAGCAAGCGCTACTAATTAATTAAGAACAAAAATTATATTAATCATGCAACAACCTCCTTGGTAATTAAACCATATACTAATTAAGCTAAAATTGTCTTCTTATTAATAACATGATACAAGAATACCAAGAAGTAACAACAACAACAACAACAAAAACCTTATCTCACTTAAGTGACTAATACTTTAGAAACATTGTATATACTAAGAGATCTTTCATAACGACTCATTTCAGAGTCTTTCACGATTTCTCTCTCTTTCTTTTCATGAGACTAAGAATCATGCAATCTAAGTACTCTTCTTACAATTAGCAATTAAGTGCAACTGATTAAGGACAAAAATGAAAGTAATCATTTGGGAGTGAAGCTTTGTTGTATTTGTAAGGATCGAGTTTGTTGTGACATGAAGAGGGTCCAGATGGTGGAACTGGCCCTTTTGGTAGTTGGCTTCCAAACAAGGTTTTGAAGTCATCCCTTAAGTCTCTTGTGCACTCACCTGTATAACTTGAAGCCCCCAAGAGTAACAAAACCGCCACAAGAAAGAGCATCAAGCAATTCGATTTAGATCTTCCCAAACACGGCATGATCACCATGGCTCTAACTTAATTGCAATATATGAGACTATAGTTAACCAACTCTATCTATGTTGCTTTATGAAGGAGAATATATACACATATTATAATAATAATAATAATAATAATATAGACACGTACTGTTAGTTTAAGAAAACGGTGGAGATGGGACGTTGAATTTTTGTACCAGCAACAACGAAAACGAAATGTATTAACTTCTTTTTTAAGGTTTTCAACGCCCGTGACGCAAATCATAAAACATAAAAGTTTTAAATATAATTTTAGTCTTTCGCCTTGGTTTGAGTTTTAATTTTTTTTTTAATATGATAAATATTGTTTTTAATCATTCTATCAAAATTTTCAAATAAATTAGATAAATTTTATAATTTATAATAATTTTTTCCTGTCATAATTATAAAATTTATGTAATTTGATAATTTTGGATTAAAAAACTACAAAAATTATATTTATTATATTTGAAGGATTAAAAAGTAATTTTTAATTTAAAGGATTAAAATAGAAAAATCATACATTTGAAATTAGGAATATATTTAAGTCAACATAAAAAAAAAACGCTTATTTTTGTAGTGGAATTAGCTAGCTTCTTTTGAACGAGGGTTTGAAAACGTTGTTGTGAGTTGAATATATTAATTACTAGCGGCAGCCGATTTAGAAAACAAGTTGATGGCAAAATCCGATAAATGGGACTTTTGACAATATTAATGTTCACCAAATTTGAATATCAAACATAGTTGGTGTGCTTGTGTGTGTAAACTAGCAAAACTATATAGTAAAAATTATTTTCTAAAACATTTAACACCACTGAGTAATCAATTTCTCGTTAAAGAAAAACATTAAATAGTTCTGTTATTCAAAACTATCAAATTTTGATTAAATTCTTGTAACAATAGATTTTAATGGATTTTATGAGACTACTTTGATGAGAAAATATAAATACAGCATTCATCAAAGTAACAACCTCATCCAAAACCTTGAGATTTTTTTAGATTTTTTTTTTTTTCGTACATTATCAAGCTTTTCTTTTTCTATTTCAGATAGCCTATTCTTTCTTCGTTGAAAATAATTATAATTTCTTTTTTGCAAAAAAATGTTGATATAAACAAAAAAATGTGATGTTAATAAGTAAGGACTATGGGAAAACACATACAAATCTTCTCTTAAAACACACTTATATTATTAATGAGAAAATACACCATAAAATAAGGCTAAATTATAATTTTGGTGTTCTAGTTTCTCAAATTCATGATTTTGGTCCCTTTAATTTTAAATTGATAATTTTGGTCCCTCTAATTTTAAAAATTGACAATTTTAATCCCTGATCGATTATTAATTAATAATTATAATTAATAGAGTTATTAAGTTAATTATATATCATTTTCACCAAAAAAAAAGTTAATTATATATTAACTAAAAGTTATTAATTATTCAAAGGGATTGAAAGTGATTTTTTTTAAAAAAATAATATTATTTTGGATAAAAATATCTTTTATTTCTTTTGTTTTTCTTCATTTAATAAAGATATTTTAATATTTAATTAAAAATAAATCATTTATCTCTCTTATCACGATCAATTATCTTCTTCTAAAGTAAATTACCATAAATGAAAGAAATTTTTTTTAATTGAGTATTAAATTAGTATAATATCCTTAAAATAAATTATTTTAAATAAAATATATTGACTTTTAGACTTTAGTCCAAAATATTTTGGTGCATCATACCAGGAAAGGAAAAAAAAGAGTTCCGAGAGGCATCCTTCCAATTCCAACTCAGCTCTAGCAAAATTCTGAACAAGAATCCTCCCATTGGCTCTATGATGACAGCAAAATCCAAGGAGAGAAAAAAATATATATATATAGAAAAGACCTTTTCCGTTTTTGTGTAGGTGTTAAACTTATGCTAATGAGTCGTAAGAGAAAAGCGTGCTGAAACACCCACAAGACCCAAATTCACTTAAACTTGCTCATGCAAATTTCTTTTTATATTTATTTTCTTGTTCTATTTGAAATACACGAGAACACATTAGAAGAGGGCTGAATAATGGGTTAAAAACTTTTGCCAATATTATTAGTTCACAAGTTGTCTTTTTGGATATATGTAAGTTTAAATCAGCAAATATATCCTTGCAAGACAAAACTTTGAAAAACTTTTTCAAGAGAGCACACTAGGCAAGGTAAATATATGTAATCACAAGACAATAAATGAGAGCTTGTTTTATACTGGTTTACTCAACTTAAGCTACGTCCAGTTCCCTTTAACAACTTGTTAAATGGTTCTACTATAATCAACTGATTACAAAACAAGTATTCTTCATTGTCACTTCTGGCTATAAGTATTCTCTATGCCACTACTGGCTATAAGTATTCTAAACCACTTCTGGTTACAAGTATGAATCTCCCTCTCAGATTATATTTCCCAAGTATTTTTTTTATCACTAAGCCACTTTTGGCTTTCTATACAAATATTTATAAGATTCAAATGACTCTTGAGGAGAGGATGTAAACTTGCGTTGAATCTGTTTGAGCTTGTAGAAGATGGGTGTTCTCTTTTCTCTCAGCTCGTGTTTCTTACTTGATTTTTCTCAAACGTACTTTGCTTGCGTTTGAGATGGATTTGAATGATTTCGTTTTTGGTTCATCAGCTTCTCATCATCTTCTTCTCGTGCATAGAAGCATCCTTATATAGTGAGCTTCATGGATTTGAACGTTAGAGAAGATTTGTTTCCATTGTCTCATAGAAGAGTGTTGAAGTAGCCTTGATTGTGCTTGAAGTGACTAGAGCAGGTTTCTGTCTTTGTCACAGTTGGCTTTTAGCTTAAGGTGTGCATCCCAATACTGATTAGTCCTTTGGCTGTTCTTACACACTTCACACAATTCGAGACATGCAAACATACATACGAGGAATAGAAGAAAGTAACTTAGAGTATCTACCTTTCTTTTCATTACAGACTGTGCATTAGTAAATGATAGTCATATATAAAAGTAGTGCATATTTCTTAGTACGTTCATTGGATCCAATACAGACTTAGTCTGGAATATTGCAGACATCGTCTGGCTTGGTATTAGACATCGTCTAGCCTAGTGTCAGACATCGTTTGGCCTGGCTATGCGTTGTCTGACCATGTTCCATACATAGTCTGGTCTAGTATATATGCATAGTCTGGTCCTAGACTTCACATAGTTTATCCAAGACGTTGTATGATCTGGTCTTAGACTTTGCATGAGTCCTTCTAAGACATTCATGGTCTTCTTGAGAGCTTTTTAGTCATTGTTTGTTCTCACTTATATTTCTTGAAATCATTTGGTTTGAAAACATTAGTTGATCAAATATTATTACATTTGTTATCATCAAAACCTATTAAGGTATTAGGGGTCAGACATCATCAAATGTCTTGGTTCTAACACTATTAACATAAACTAATTTTATTTTCCCATAATAATCACCCAATAAATAATATTTATTTATTCAATTATTAAATTTCACAATATGTCATATATATTTAATATAGGAAAACAAATATATGGGTGTTACAACCACATAAAATAGGTAAATTATTTTTTAATAGGTTAGCTCAAATATTATTTAATAATTTAAATGACACATATATCCCTATAAATATAAAATAGAATATATAACATTTATAAGAGTGACTGCATGAGAGTGAGTTGACCATCCCAGAAACTTGCACCCTTGTACCCGTTCTTTTCTCCCATTGATGCATTCAATTTCAGCCAATTTTTTTTTCAAAAAAATAAACCCAAATCAAATAAGCAAAACAAACCGATAAACTAAACTTAACTTCTAGTACTAGTATTACTTCCTTTGTGTTGTTTAATTAAATCAAGCTTTCATCAAAGAAAGAAAACTTACCACGACCAATGCATTGACAACACCTCCTTTTATTAACTATTGAGTGGCTTTAATATAGGAATAGACCTTCTTTCATAATAGCTGTTAAGATCTCCTTTACTCACTGTTACGGGTTCATAAGTTTACGGGGTCATAAGTTTTAAAGCCTTCTCTCTTTACATTGCCACTTACCTATTACGTGATTATATAGAAAGCCTGTTATAACATTGTATGATGTAACATTGTTCTTTTAGTAATTGTGTTAAAAAATGATTTAATTAAATTACAAGAAGAATTAAATTTAATTTAGAGTGTTTAAAATGAATAAATCAGTGTTGGTTATAGTTTAGTTATGTGTTTTTATGTATTTTAGTTTTGGGCTAGTATATGATATGAGAGCAAAGGGTGTGTGTGTCTAGTAAAGAACCTGGGTGTAGATAGGAAAACTTAAGTCTAAATCCTCCCTATATAATTCCAAGAATGGAACCCTCTCCTCTCATTTCACTCTCCCTCACTTTCTCTTTTCTCCTCCACGGACGAACCACCCTAGGGAGCTTGAAGTGGTGAAGATTAACATTCTTGGCAATGATCCATCCCTTCCCCTTGACTTGGTGAGTTCCTCTAAGCTCTAGTGCTAGAGTTGTCAAAACGGGCCAGAACCCGTGGGTTGGCCTGGTTGGGTTAGAAAAATAGCATTTTTTCTGGTGAGCCCTAAAATTGAACCTGATCCACCACGGGCTGATCTGTGGTGGGCCGGGCTGACTTGTGAATCCACCTAATGAAAAATCCTAAATCCTAATATCACTACTTTTCACGGCCTCTTCTCACGCTCACAGCCTCTCCTCTTCACTCACAGTGCCTCTCCTCTTCACTCACTCACTCACTCACTCACTCACGTTGTTCACTATTCTCTTCACCATTGTTCTCCTTTCCTCTCACTTACTCACTCCGACACTTGCCGGCATAGGCTGCGCCCTCCGCATAGGCTGTGCCCTCCACATACGTTGCGAATGTCATGCCCTTTGCGAACGCTGCGCCCTTCGCACTTGCTGACGCTTCACCGTTCTCCTCTCACTCATTCACGAACGGGACCTTCACTCTCCATCGCGAACACAGTCACGCCAATCCGAGTTCATTTTTTAGAACTCCTTAAGTAATGAGCTGGGTTGGCATGGCCCATCAACAAGGTGGGTCAAGGTGGGCTGAGCCCAATGGGCTGGGCTGACCCATTTTGATAGCTCTACCTAATGCCCTAAGTTTCATTTCTTCCTCTCCTTAGAGAAACCTAGAGGGATTTCATGAGAAACCCTAGGTCAGGGTTCAAAATTCTAAAATTGGAAGTGTTTGGATTGTTTGTTGTTTCCTATGAGGTGTAGCATAGCTAATTGAGTAGAGGAGAGCTTTCACATTTGAATATTAAGCTTGCTCTGTTTTCGTTTCTCCTAAAGAGTTGATTTTTGAGCTAATTAGGTAAGGGAAGCTAACCCATCTTTCTTGTTTTATGATGATTATGGATTTGATTGGTTTGAATCTTGTGTGTTCTTGTTAAGGTTTAGTGTTTATAAGATTAAGATTTGATTATTGATGTGTTTATTGTGAGTTTGGATGCTTGGGTAACCATTAATGGGGTTGAAAGCTAAGATTTTTGAAGAACTGTAGTTGTAGAATCTTTAGATTTAGCTAGGTTAGAAATTTTAGCCTCAGCACAATTTTAGCTCAAGCTAGAATTTTTAGCCTAAGCTAAATGTTTGGCTAAGCTAAATTTCCATGCTTAAGTTAAATGGAGGATAGTGTTTTATTTTACCTTTAATACTTCTTGAGAGTTTCAAAGTGGATATAATGTGGTTTTATGAATCTTTATAATTATGTTAAAGTTGATTTTAAGTTGAGATTATGTAATTCATATTCATAAGGTGTATTCAAAGGTATTTATAATATGTATGTTAGGAAATATAATTGTGATTTTGTTGAATGTATTGTTAAGAAGATTATGATGTTTTTGAAATTAAAATTGACTGTTGATGAGATGATGATGTATGTGATGTGAATGTGAACTTGTTTTGAAACCGTCCCTATATGTTAAAAGGAATTAGCCATGTCCTTTGGGAAGACTTTTGTTGCTAATGAAAAATGGTATACTTGGGAGGGTGAGTTCTATGCTAGGACTCCGCCCCACTAAAGCGACCTGGGGGTCTCGCCTAGTGGAGTATTTTCTCAAGTGCCACCCCTGTGTTTTGACTCTAGATGGCGTGTCAGAGTGTTGAGAATCTATTCCCAAGAGGCTTAGTGACCCTTTAGCGTATAGGAGATATAATGTTGTTGTTGTTGGTGATGGTGTGAAACTTGGATTCTTGAGACGGACCATGAGTGAGATGGTGGGTACAATGGTGCTGTATCTCAAACCTCAAGTAATCCAAGTCTATTTGTTGTTGTGTGGATTGTTGAGATGTATTTGGACCCTTAAGTTAGACCATTGGAGATGGCAGGTACGAAGGTGTCATATCTAGGATTGTAGAGGATTCCAAATATGTGTTGTCATTAGTATATGGTGGGTGCATAGTTGGTGCACAAAAATATACCATGTATGCACAGTCGGTGGATAGGCGTGCATAGTTGGTGCATGGGCATATGAGTAAGCATGTAAATTAGGAGTGCTAGGTAGGCTCTCAACCTAGTGCTGGGGGTTTTCGTGATGGATAACGAGAATGGGCCTATAGAATAGACGAGTAGGCGAATCCCTATAGATGTAAGGTCTTGCAAACCTATAGAGGTAAGCCAATATATATACTTGTCTATTTTCGATAAAACCACACCTCCCCCACAATATCATCCTAAGGGACTCCCTGAATGGTCAGAAAGTGAGACTATGTTATGGGTGAGGCCTATGGGGGATCGCTCATATTGTATTGAGTCTCCATGGAGCAGAGTCAGTGTTTGTTGTTGAGGTTGACTAATGACTTTTGATGATTGATGAAGATTGTGATATTTGATGACTAGATGTAATGAGATGTGATGGTTTATGTTGTGATAGAATTATGTTGTTGTTGATGGTTGTGGATGTATTTTATAACTGTGTTGTATGATTTGGTTGAGATGGTTGCGCCATGAAGTTATGAGTTAGTTTTCCCCTTTCCATAATTTGAATTGCCTTATTTGTATATGTATTTATTTTGGTAAGCTTACCCTTGCGTGTGGCATGTGTGGTTGTGACTGTGATGATCTCGATCTTGACGTACAGGGGAGTAGATGGGTTCAGGTGGAGTTCTCTTGGAGTTGTTGTAGATGGAACATGCACAAGTTTGAAGCTGCACTTCCTCCTTTTTCTCTTTGGTTTCGTTTTATGTATGGATAGCTTAGGTTGATAAAGTTTTGTTCCAAGAGTTATATAATTTGAAGTTGTATTTCTTTTTAAAAAAAAGAGTGAAGTACCTCGAGGCATTGTAAATGATTTAGCTTGGTTTTATAAACTCATGGTTTATACTTTAAGCTTTGAATAATATTTAATGATTTTAGAAATCGAGAAAAGTTCACAGCCTTTTTCATAAATAGTTTAATGAAAGAGTTTTTAAATTAAAATAAAATCCAATCTTTCTTTGGTTAGTTATGCAACGAAAATGGGATGTTACAATAATTGTATCAGAGCAGGTCAATCCTTCCAGGAATAATCTTGTGGGGAATAGGCCTATTATGCTTTTTGTTGTGTTTGGTTGTGTGAGATTTGTTTTAGTTGCAACTTTGTCATGTGTTTTCATCTTAAGAGTCAAGGCAATGGCTTTTGAGAGTTCTCTTTGTGTGTTGGATTTCTAACTGTGGATTAGAAACCTTGTTTGTGTCGTCGAGTCTACTAGAAGTGACTACAATGCAATTTTGGGAGTGATCAACCCAAAATTGTAATTGGGGCATTAAAGGTAGGAGACGACATTGTATGGAATACTTATTGGAAAATTAGAATTTTGCTGTTGTTGGAACCATGTTTGGGTTGATATTGAATCTTGTTTTTATTGTCATAGAACTTGGTTACGCTGTTATAGGATTCATATTTTTATAATAGAAAATTCAAACTCTTCTAGTGCTTTAGATTGCTATTTTAGATGCTATCAAATTTCTGAATTTCTATTACATTTAAGTTTCTGAATTCTTGGTTCCTGTTGCAATTTAGTATTCTAAAATTCGGCTGTACTTCAATTTTTGAATTTATATTGCTATGAACTTTCTTGATTTCTATTTGTTGTTGAAGTTTTAATATTTTTTTTTACTATTATTAGCTTTGAAGTTCTATTGTTATGAAAGCGAATCAATGTTAACAAGCATTGTTATTCTTATGTCCTATATGCACATCTTGTTGTGTAAATAGATAATTTGTTACTTACTAGGGGATCATAATTATGTAACACATTTGAGTGAAATACATAATTGAAGTAAAATTCTACATTTGTTATTCATCTTGGTCACTATATAGTTGCTGTCTTTCTTACTAGGTGTTGGCTTTAAATTTTCTGATATAAAATGCCTAATTTCATTACTATTAGCTTTAAAGTTTATGATCTGAGATGCTCAACTTCATTGATGTGTTGAGTTTTTGTTTCTGATGCCTTGGAATTCCTGTTTTTGATGCTTTAATGTTCATGTTTTCTGAATGCTATAAAGTTCCTATTTCTAATTTTGTTGATGCTATGAAACCTCTGTTTTGCTGCCATTAGATGTCAATTTCTTATTTATATTTCTTGCTATAGAAATCAGATTTTTGATCCATGGAAATTTGAATTTTCTACTGCATTAGTAGATATGACAAGTGGGAAATGTTTATAGACCCTTTGTTGGTTTTTCTTCAATAATTGTGAAATTGTTCTGCAATATATAATGTTGGGCAAACCTAGCATAAACAAAGTTGCAAAATGATTAAACTAGATTTGTATGTTAGAACCAAGACATTGGATGATGTCTGACCCTTAATCCTTCAATAGGTTTTGATGATAACAAATATGATAATATTTGATCAACTAATGATTTGAAATTGAGTAATTTCAGGGAATCAAAATGATCAAAGACAATGGTATAATCTCTTCAATCTCACTCTATTACTTTAACTATCTGATAACGCTTCAATAATATATCAAGCATTCAAAGTGCTTTTAAACAAACTATATTGAGTATTGAACAGTCCATGTAAAGGTCCTTGGAATAGACTAAGCAAAGTCTCGGAACAGACTACCCAAAGTCTTGGACCAGATCATGCAATAGTCTTGGAATAGACTATGTGAAGCTTCAGACCAAATGATAGAAGTCTTGGACCAGACAATGCATAAGTACTGGACCAAACCATGCATAAATCTTGGACCAGACCATGCATAGTCAGACCAGACTACGTTTGTGTTGGACCAGACCATGAGTTGTTTTGCGTGCTAAGGACTATGCGTTTAATTATCACCAATTGACTTTAAGAATGCATTGTCTAATTCAGAAAGAAAAGAAGATACTCTCTGAAATACTTTCTTCTATTCCTCATATGACTGCTTGTATGTCTCGAAAAGTGTGAAGTCTTGTAGGTACAACAAAAAGGCTTAGCAACTTTGAGAAGAACACCTACAGCTAAAGCAAGTTGTGACAAGATAGGAACCTACTCCTATCCAATCAAGCTCAAGCTAAAGCTAAAGCAACTTCAACACTCAACTATGAGACAACGGAGACCTTTCTTCTCTAATGTTCAAATCCATGAAGCCTTACTATAAATAGATGCCTCCATGAAATGAGAAAACTAACGAAAGATCTTTAAACGAATCAACGAACAAAAATGAGCAAGCACAAGCAAAAAGCTAAGAACAGCAAAAGCCAATACCCAGTGAGAAAAGAGAGCTTAGAGAAAAGAATACTTCATCTTCTACAAAGCTCATAAAGATTCAAACCATATTCATATTTGAATAGAAAGCAGGAGTGGCTTAGTGATTAAAGAATACTTGGGAAGTATAATCTCAGGGGGAGATTTATACTTGTAACCAATAGTGGTTAGAATACTAGTTGCCAATTGTGACATAGAGAATACTTGTAGTCAGAAATGATAGTGAAGAATACTTATTTTGTAATCAGTTGATTATAGTGGAACCCTTTAATAGTTGTTAAAGGAGAACTAGACGTAGCTTAGTTTGAGTGAACTAGTATAAAACAAGCATTCTACTTTTGCTATCTTGTGTTTACAATTGTTCATCTTGCACGCTGTGCACTTTCGAAAAGGTTTCTAAAGCTATGTCTTGAAAGGATATATTTGCTTGTTTAAACCTACATATATCCCTAAAGGCAACTTGTGAACTCATATTCATTGCAAAAAGTTTTTATAACTCACTATTCAACTCCCCCCTTCTAGTGTGTTCTTGTGTATTTCAGTTGGTATTAGAGTTTGATTTTTGATAAATATCTTCACAGATATAGAGCTAAAGATCCTACACAGGAATGGAGAAGGGAAGTCAATCCATTCACAAGCCTCCAATTTTTAAAGGAGAAAACTTGCATACTGGAAACAAAGGATGGAGATGTTCTTCAAGTAATGCCACATAGACATGCTGGATGTCGTAGAAAATGGGAACTATATTCAAGTTGATGATGGAGACAATGAGATTGAAAGAGAACTCTGGACAGAGGAACAAAAGCAAAGATTTGTTCTCAACTCAAGAGCAAGGAACGCCATTCATGCTTGCATTTCAAAAACTGAACATAGGAAGATTAGTCAGTTCAAATTTGCCAAAGATATATGGGACACGTTCATAATGACCTATGAAGGGTCCACCCAGGTAAAAAGAAATAAAGTGTTCTAACCAGAGAATACAAACTCTTTTCTATGGAAGAGAATGAAACTATTGTTTCTATGATGTATAGATTTCAAACTATTTTAAACGAGCTCCTAAATCTTGATAAAAGTTTCGTGAACTTCGAACACATTGATAAAATTCTTCCTAGCCTTCCAAGATAGTGGAGACCTCAGATCACAACTTGAAAAGCTCATGGAATACGTGGGCATACTAATGTTGCATGAGCAAGAGCTACAAGGAGATGCCCAACAAAAAAGGGCAATTCTCTAGCTTTAAAGGCTTAAAAGCCCAAGCAAACTACAACGAAGGAGCCATCATCATTCAAGAGCCAGTCGTCCAGACCATCTAAGGGACGGACCTTTAAAAGTTGAAGAATTAGAAGAGGAGACCACATCCTCAAGTGAAGATGATGAGCTTTCATTTATCTCTAGAAGAGTCCACAAGATGTGGAGGAAGAAAGGAGGTTTGAGGTGGAAGAACTTTAACAAAAAAGTTCCCAGCAGACCATGAGAAAAAAGGAGAAGAATCCTATTGTCTACTATGAGTGCAAAAAGCCAGGACACTTCAAATTAGGATGTCCAAAGCTGAGCAAAGGGAAGGAAAGAGTCAAGAAGAGCTTTCCCAAATAGAAAGGGTTGATGTCCACATGGGAAGAGTTGGAAGACTCAACAGACGAGGAAGGATCAAATGCATCAGATGAAGAGGCCAATCTTTGTCTAATAGCAAATGCAGCATCCTCATCGTTTGCGTCTGGTAAAGATGCATTAGACAATGAACAAGGTCTGATGACTGCTAACAATGCCTCAGCGTCTACATCTGAAGCTTCAAATGAAGAAGAAACTAAGGTAGATCTCATTGACTTTTCTTCTCTTCAAGAAGCTTATGAAGAACTTCTTTCTAATTCATCAATTCTTTCATAGGCCTATCTATCTATGAAAAAGAAATTCAAAAAAATTTCAAAAGAACATGAAGAACTAGAGTCTTCATTCACTAAGCTATTTGACAAATGTACCACATTAGTCACAACTAGTAATGTTCTTACTGAAGATTTTCAAAAGCTAACCATAGAACATCAATGCTTAGTTAAAAACAAGAGTGAACTCTGGGTAGAAAAAGAATAACATAGAAGGCAATTGAATGAACTGATTAAAGAAACTGATGAAATCAGCAAGGTGAGAACCTTGAGTAAAGATGACGCCGAAATTGCAAAATTGAGCAATGAAGTTGCATCCTTCAAGATTACTCTAAGAAAATTTGTACGTGGGTTTGAAAGTTTAAACAAAATGATTTCAATCAACAGACATCCACATGACAAATTTGGCCTCGGATTCACAGGCAAGAAAGAAGCATCTAAAGATAATGCTTCCTCTAGTAAGTCTCAACATAGGAATGGACATGTGAAGTTCAAAAGCAAGAAATTTCCTACAAGAGGTAAATCATCTACCTCTAAAACTAACCCTAAAGGACCTAGAAGAATTTGGGTACCTAAGAACAAAATAATTAATGTTGTAGATGTCCTTCTTGGTAGGAAAAAAACACCAACAAGGTCTATGTTCCTAAGCCTAACACCCATGCAAGGTGGTATCGTCACTTTTGGAGGGAATAAGAAAGGGAAGATAAGGGGTATCGGTAAGGTAGGTATTCCTCCCAGTCTCTCTATAGAGAATGTCTTATTTGTTGATGGATTAAAACATAATCTACTGAGTATAAGTTAATTTTGCGACAATGGATATGATGTTTCATTCAACAAAGAATCATGCGCAGTCAAAGACTGTGCTGGTTCACATCTCTTCTCTACAAAGAGACAAGGAAATCTTTACATGATTAACCTTGATGAACTGAAGGATCAAAATGTATCATGTTTAATGTCAGTTAAAGAAAGTCACTGATTGTGGCATAAGAAGCTTGGCCATGCAAGTTTGAGATTAATCTCAAAAGTACATGGATACAACCTTGTAAGAGGACTGCCAACAATGCCATATAAGCATGACTTACTTTGTGAGACATGTTAGAAAGGGAAATAAGTGAAAACTCCTTTTAAAATTAAAAACATTGTTTCCACTTCTAGACCACTAGAATTGTTACATATTTATCTATTTGGTCCAACAAGGACAACCTCTTTAAAGGGAAAAAGATATGGGTTAGTTATTGTTGATGACTATTCTAGATGGACATGGGTACTATACCTCACCCATAAGGACGAGACCTTTAAGGTTTTCTATAAATTTTGTAAACTCGTTCAAAATGAAAAATGTGTATGTATAACTTTTATTAGAAGTGACCATGGAGTAGAGTTTGAAAACAAAAGTTTTCAAAGGTTTAGTGAAGAAAATGGTATTCTTCACAACATCTCAACACCTAGAACACCACAAAAAATGGTGTTGTTAAGAGGAAGAACAGGTCATTGCAAGAAATGGTCAAAACCATGCTGAATGATAACTCAACTCCAAAGCACTTCTAGGCTGAAGCTATAAATACTTCCTATTATTTACAAAACAAAATTTACATTAGGCCTATCCTAAAAAAGACCCTGAATGAATTGTGGAGAGGAAAGAAACCCAACATATCATACTTCCATCCTTTTGGATGTCAATGTTTCATTCTTAACACAAGATAATCTTGGTAATTTTGACTCAAAGTGTGATACTGGAACATTACTTGGATACTCTGAAACATATAAGGCTTACAAAGTGTTTAACTCTAGAACCAAGAGTGTTGAAGAGGCTATTCATGTAAGGTTTAATGACAATCAACTTGATAGGAAACTATCAAAGTTAGAAGATTCATTTGCAGATATAAGACTAGATGAAGGACTGATAAGGACCAAACCATTGTTTGATGGACCATGTCTGCTCCACCATCGTTTGCTCCAAGATCATCTATCCAACATTAGACCATATCAGATGATGATGAAGAAACAAGAGAGCCCCCAAGAAGCAACAAACTGATGATAAAAAACCATTCACCTTAAATCATTGGAGAGATAGAAGCTCCAATAAGAATAAGATCATCATTCCAACAAACAACTCTATTGTCAGAAATAGAACCAAAGCACATTGATGATGCCATGGAAGATGAGAGCTGGGTCCAAGCAATGCAAGAAGAATTGGACTAATTCCAAAAGAATGATGTTTGGAAACTAGTGAAGCTACTAGACAACAAAGAAGCTGTTGATGCCAAATAGGTCTTTAGAACAACCCCCTAGGTTTGAGAATACTGTCTTTCTAGACCATGTATTTAAATTAAATAAAAATTTGTGTGGTCTTAAACATGCTTTAAGAGCTTAGTATGAAAAACTTAGTTCATTTCTAATTGAACATGATTTTATAAGAGGAAAGATAAATACTACATTGTTCTGCAAAAACTACTCCTCTAATTTCATTATGGTCCAAATTTATGTTGGTGATATTATCTTTGGTGCTACTAATGAAAAATTCTGTGGAGAGTTCTCTACTTTGATGCAGACTGAGTTCAAAATGAGCATGATGGGAGAACTTAAGTTCTTTCTAGGATTGCAGATCAAACAGACTAATAAAGGAATATTCATACATCAGACTAAGTATGTAAAAGAGCTCTTGAAGAAATTCAAGATGGATGATGCTAAAGCAATGAAAACTCCAATGTGTCCAACCACATCACTTGGCTTGATGAAGATTCAAAGAAAGTAGACACCACTCAATTCAAAGGAATGATTGGATCACTACTTTATCTGACTGCATCCAGACCAGACATTATGTTCAATGTTTGCCTTTGCTCAAGGTTCCAGTTTGATCCAAGGGAGGTACAACTGTATGCAGTTAAAAGAATATTTCGATATCTACTTTGTACACCTAATCTTGGTCGTTGCTTCAAAAGATAGAAAGAATATAAATTAGTAGGCTATTGTGATGCTGACTATGCTGGAGATAGAATTGAAAGAAAAAGCACTAGTAGAGGTTGTCACTTCAATGGAGGCAACATGGTGTCATGGCTAAAAAAGAAACAAGGAACAATAGCATTATCAACAGTAGAAGCAGAATACATCTTAGCATCCAGTTGCTGCTCTTAAATATTGTGGATCAAGAATCAACTTGAAGACTACAACATATTTGAGAGTAACATTCCTATCTTCTGTGATAATATTGTTGCTATATCTCTTTCAAAAAATCCAACCATGCACTCGAGAGCCAAACATATAAAGATGAAACATCATTTCATTAGAGACCATGCTCAGAAGGGAACCATTAATTTGGAATACGTTAAAACAAATGATAAGCTTGCTGATATTTTCACAAAACCCCTTACTAAAGACAGACTAATCTTTTTGAGAGAAAAGATTGGGAAGGTCTGTGTGGAATAATGTTTTCTCACTATCTGTTGTTCATGAGTAAACCAAAGACCCATCTTCTGATGTTTACTTAAGTGAGGTACATGCATGTCACATGTTTTGTGCTCAATATATGAGCAGACCACATGTGCTTTTGAAAAGTTTTTTTGTAAATTAAGAATTTAATGGGTTTTGAGTCATAAAGCCCAAAAGGCACATTTATTATTTCTTTAATGTGTCGTTTCAAAACATTCCCTGACCGTTTGAATTCTATATAAAGTCCACTCATTTCCTTTGAATGCCAATTGCTACTAAAACTTCCTCTACAAGCTTTCGTACCAAAACCCCTTTTCTCTCTCATTGCTTTCTTTGAACCTTAAACCCTAAACAAAAACCCTAAACTCTTTTATCACCAAATGCCATGGCCAAGGGTAACTCCTTCAAGGGTTCATCCTCATTCCAACCACCATCTACTTCTTAAGCTTCTGATGAGCACTTTGAAGAATCTCAACCAGCATTGTCAACGACACTGGTAGTGTTGGAACTAGGGAGATGGATCTAGAGGTTAGGAAGGAGAAGAATCTTGACCCTGTCAAAGCCATTATTATACGGCCACGAGGATCCCACATTGGGAACATCCACGTGGAGTATTATGTCGACGTCAACTACCTTGAGGAACATGGCCTCCACATCTCAAGGTATGTTGAGTTTTTCGGTAGAAGGGGCTATTTTAATGACAAGCTAAAGATCGCTCTTGGACTGATAAGAGAGTTTTGGGAGAATGTCACCATCAAGGGAAATGAAATGGTGAGTAGTATCTATGGCTATGATGTCATTGTGTCTCCAACCACCATCACACAAGCTATAGGAAGTGAGCTGCACCCTAACTACTTCACGGAGAGATGGGACTTCAGACTGTCAACTAGGACAGTTGAAAGAGTGATTTTGGGGAAGGATACATTGTGGAGTGTAACAAGAAGGAGCTGCATCCAACAATGTTCACCCCATTGGCCAAACTATTGCTGAACATCCTCAACAAGACCATAAGATAGGGGTCTTGGGATCATGTGTTTACCCTTCACAGGTTCGTTCTTTACCATATCTAAAATACAAAAGAATACACTAGAAGGGGGGGGGGGGGGGGGGGGGGGGTTGAATAGTGGGTTAATAAAGGTTTTCGCAACAGATATAATTTTGAAGGTTGCCTTTAGAAGATATATGAAGGTTTTAAAACAAGATAATATATCTATTCAAGACAGAGCTTTTTAAAACCTTTCCAAGATGCACAGAGTGAAAGATGAATAAATGTAAGCACAAGATAATGAACGTAGAATGCTTGTTTTATACTAGTTCACTCAACTTGAGCTACATCCAATTGTCCTTTAACAACTATTAAAGGGTTCCACGATAATCAACTGATTAAAAACAAGTATTCTACATTGCCACTTCTGGCTACAAATATTCTCTATGCCATTACTGGTTACTAGTATTCTAAACCACTACTAGTTACAAGTATAAATCTCCCCCTAAGATTATACTACCCAAGTATTCTTTAATCACTAAATCACTCTTGGCTTTCTATTCAAATATGAATAAGATTCAAGTAACTCTCAAAGAGAGGATAAGAATATGTATTTGAATCTTTGTGAGCTTTGTAGAAGATGAAGTTTCTTTTCTCTTAGCTCTCTTTTCTCCCTAGGGTATCAAGCTTTTCTTGAAGTGGGCTTTCTTTGCTTTTTGACTTGTGTTTGTTTGCTCATTTTTTCTTGATATTTTCGTTTGATTCGTTAGTCTTCTCGTTGCATGCAAGCATCTATTTATAGTAGAGCTTCATGGATTTGAACATTGGAGAAGAATGGATCCATTGTCTCACAGTTGAGTGTTGAAGTTGCTTCAGCTTGAGCTTGATTAGATAGGAGCAGGTTCTTGTCTTGTCAAAACTTTGCTTTAGCTGCAAGTGTGCTTCTCGAAGCTGATTAGCCTTTTTGCTGTACCTACTAGACTTCACATTTTACGAGACATGCAAACAGTCATACAAGGTATATATGAGAAGTGTTCAGTGAATATCTACCTCTCTTTCTATTTTAAACACTGTGTTCATAAAGTTAAGGTATAATAATTAAACGCATAGTCTTTAGAGCATTGAACTACTCATGGCATGGTTTGGTCCAACTAAGACATAGTCTGGTTTGACTGTGCATGGTTTGGTTCAACTATCACATAGTCTGGTCTGAGACTTATGCATGGTTTGGTCTAGCAATATTGCATAGTCTGGTCTGACTGTGCATGGTCTGGTCCAACTATCGCATAGTCTAGTCTGAGACTTATGCATGGTTTGGTCCAACACTATTGCATGGTCTCATCCAAGACTTATATTGTCTGGTCCAACACTTTGCATAGTTTGTTTTGAGATTTCTGCACGGTTTGGTCTGAGACTTCGCATAGTTGTTCCAAGACTACTACATGGTCTGGTCCAAGACTTCTCTTAGTCTTTCCTGAGACCATTTCATGGTCTATTCCAACATATCGTGGTCTGATTAAAAGCACTTTGGATGCTTGGTTTATTATAAAAACATTTTTGGACATTCAAATACTAGAGTAAGATAGAAGAGATTATACCATTGTCTGTGATGAATTTGGTTCCTTAAAATTACTCAATATCAAACCATTAGTTGATCAAATATTATCACATTTTTTATCATCAAAACAATCAAAAGATTAGGGGCCAGACATCATCCAATGTCTTGGTTCTAACAATCTCCCCCTTTTTGATGATGACAACATATGCTATAATTTTGATTAATAGATAATAAATCATAGATATATAGTGATCAGAGTATGTGATTATTTCATGTCATAGTATATGATCAATTATTAACTTGAAAAACTCCCCTTGAGTTTATCATGCATATGCAAATGATAATTCATGTAAGAAATAATCAAAGCGGAAATAAAACATATATATAGAAAAATCAGTGAACCTATCACTACATTTATTAACTTAGCATTGTATAAGTGTCAAAATTCTATACATATTTCTCCTCCTTTGTCAACAACAAAAAGAATGGAGAGAAAAGTAAGAAAATTGCCATCACAGTCAAGGTGGTGGAGGTTGGGTAGATTGTTTAGAAGATTCTCCAGCTTTTGATGGAGCAGTTGAAGTAGATGCCGGAGGGTCTTCTTGTGGCAACGGTGGTGCTAGAGGAGGTGGAACATAAGGTGAAGGTGGAGCAGCAGGGCATGGACATAGTAGGGTGTGGAGAGATTGAGTGCCTACGAGGGTCACTTCCCGGATGATACTTGATAGAGTGTATTTTAGCATAGTCTAGAGTTGCATTTTGCATATCTAAACATGTTTTTATACCTCATTTTAACCTTTATAGCTGAGTTTTGTGAGATTGGGTTGTTTTGGGTCCAAGTGTCTAATATTGCTATTTGTAACTTTTTATTGATGCTTTTGATACTGTCCCTTGTGCAACCCATAACTTTTGACACCGATTTTGATGATTTTTGTCTTATTTGAAAACTAAGGAGGAGATCTACAATTTCGTGTCTTACAAGGATTGGCCAATTTGGACGTTCCAGCGGTTAAATCAGGGATTCAATGTTTCGGCCCTGCACTTGCATAATTTCAGGTTTAGTTTGTAATTAGGGACCTTTTGATAATTTTAATTAGTTAAGATAGCCTTTTATTTAGTGGATTTCAGTCCTCCTTGGGAGGCCAACGTTTTTAGTCCATCATATATATAGTTTTTCCCCTTTGTAAAAAGAGACACACTACTTCATTTTATAAAATTTCACCTTTAGAATTCAAAGTGCTCTCTTTTCTCCCTTTTCTTCTTCATTTTCGTGCAACCCATTTGGAGCTCCCATGAAGATCTTCATGGAGGGCTAAATTTGTTTGCAACCTAAGGATCATGTGCTTATGGGTAAATATGAGTTCCCCTATTTTGAATTTCGAATTATGCTCATGAACTCCCTTTTCCCCTTTTTCTAATTTTCAATTTCCTTGTTTAATGTATGATAATGATTATATTATGGAATTGAAATCTGAATTTGGGTCAATTGCAATCGATTGATTGTGATTTAATACGAAACGTGCGTGAATTTGGGAAAAGTAGGAATGCGATAGTAATCTAATTTTTTTTGAATAAATGTGAGGTGATTGCCTTAAATTTTGTATTTCCATGTGCATGAATTTGACTTATCCTTGCTGGAACTGTGATTATTTCTCCATAAGCATAGATTCTTGAGTTGTATCTCTTTGATTCTGCTTTTGTTTATTGATTTAAGTTGCTCTGTTTGCTTTAATTTTCTGAAAATCACACAAAATCCCCTTATTTTGAATTGAATGCAAGGTGTTTGATGAATTGTATCTTTGAGAAAATGACCTATGTTAGCCTTATATTGCAAAATTTATTGGGGAACTTAGTAGCTTTTGATGGCGTGTTTGACATGCGCTTGTCAATACTCTTTCGTTGTTGGTCTAGCCTTGCTTCAATCTTGGCCTTAAGTCTTGCTTCCATTTCACTTTGAGAAGCAACCAAGTTAGTATGAGACACTGATTGGGTTGCTACATTGAGGGGTTCAACAACAATGGGTGCACTTCATCCAGATTGAGTAGACACCAAGTCAAAACATTCTACGACTGGTTCTGATTCTAACAGACTTTTCACCCAAGTCTACAGCTTGCTCTATGGCAAGTGCAACAACCTTAGCTACCTCAGCCTCTTGCTCAAGGGCCAATTCCCTATGTTTGGTTTCTTCAGCCTCCTTTTCAAGGGCTAAAGCCTCAAGTCTTCGAGCTTCTGCCTCTTGACGAGTAGCCTTAACCGCTTTGGTAGCCTTCAGTTTAGCTTCATACATAGCAAACATCTGTTTTGCTTGAGCTCTTGTGCTTGGTGTGTGAGGAGTCAGTAGAGTGGGAACAAGCATTGTATCTAACACATGGATGAAGCTTCTAGTTGCTGAATTGCCTTCACCAACTATCTCAATCTCTTGCTTTTCTTCTTGAGAGAGATTAGAGGAGCCAGTGATGGGTAGCATGCTGTGCATCAGATTTCTCCAAAAGATGCCAACGTCTAACTCAAAGTGTTCTTCAAAGATTCCATGCCCTAGTTGCTGTAGAGGCTCAAGTGCAGGTATGATCTTCGGAAGACGGTTTGTTGGGGCAATCTACTTTCCCTTCAGCTTATTGGTATTTTGGATTGGCAACCTAGGTACTATATGGTTTGGGCGACAAGTATATTAGTTTCCTCCCGGATATGAAGATTTGGAGGATAGAACTGCCTTGGTGTCGTGCCTTGAAACTTCAGTAGAAAACAGGTGCGATAGTCTTCACGATCAACCTTGAAGGTGGGATGGCTTGGAGGGACCCCTCGTGTAATCAGCCGAGTGGGTCTGATGGAGACCCTTGGTCTCGAGAGTCTGGTTAGATCATGACGACCCTGTTCACTAACTATGGCAGCCAACTTCTGTGTTTCTTCCATTGTTTGTGGCTTTGGGTTGTTTGGGGGTGTTGTGTAGTGATACAGACCTTCCCTAGGACATTGAAGCCGATGTGTTATTTCTTGTACCAACCTGCTTACTAGGGGGATGATAGAGGCAAATTCTTGTACTTGTAGTCTCCGATGCAAGTTCAGCATCATCTTCTATAGATTGTAGAAGGCTCGTATCCTTGAGAGACCTCTAGAAGGGGATTATCCCTGATCAATCTACAGTGGAGGACACTCAACCTATTGATATATAGTGTTTGTCTTGCTCCATTCAGCATGATCCCGTTGAAAGTCTTCACAAGACATGGCTTGATGATTGATGTTAATGAGAAGAATAGGAGTGTTAGGTAGGCGAGCATATGAGCTCAAATATGAGATGTTTGGTCTTGACTAGACGCCTTACTCTTGTTTCTTCTCTATAGGCTATGGACTCAAAATTCTCTCCTACATATGTTAGGATCAGCCAGGTAATCAATCAAGAGGGGGGGGGGGGGGGGGGGTGAATTGATTTAATGTAAAGTGACAGATTCTTTTCCTCAAAAAGAATTTTCACCACTGCTCTTGAGGTTTTAATAAAAGCGTTTTCAGAGAATGTTATATTGATTGAATAAACTAGAAAAATAACCTCAGCTTATGATAGAAATGATTTGGAATAAATTATCTTGATAAAGATCAAATACTAAATTGAAATAGATCAAGGGATAGAGAGATTAAGCCGTTGATTTATACTGGTTCGATTAGCCACTGATCTACATCTAGTTCTCCATTTCACCAAGGGGTTCCACTATGAATTTGATTACATACACCATGCACACACAATTCACAACAAATCTTGATTTCACAACCTGAAACAGGAACCTAGAAGATTGAATGTGAAAACACCATTCACCATCCAATTTCTAAACACAATACTACAAACAAAATTAGAAATACCATCTAATTTCAACACAACATTTAGGAACGAAATTCCCACAATGCTAATCAAACAAGATCAATGAAAAAGATTAAAGAATGAAAACACCTTGATGTGTTGATATAGTAGATATGAGATCAGTTTAAGAAACTCCAATATGAGAAAATTTAGCAGTCAAGAACAAATGTTGAATCACCTCAGTTCATGAAAGAACAAGAGAGGGATATAGCTGTATAGGCTCAGAGGTTTAATCTCAAATGGGTATAGCAGTAAAAGCAATATTGAGTTTTTCTGAAACTCAAGAGATTAGAGAATGTGTAGAAGAAAGAAGAGAATGTTCAAAGCAATATCAAATCTGAAAATTAAATCAAAGATTTGGATTTTGACAATTGAAGAAATGAAAAGATATTGTGACTATTGGTTGTTCTACACAGAATGATATGGATTCAAATATATGGCATGGGTCAAAAAGATTCGGAGTTAGTTAGACAAAGAATGAGTCTTGGAGATCTTTAAAAATGACTGTTATACCAGATATAATCAATTGCAATAAGGTGTAATCGATTATCCCGTGTATTAGAATATGATTTACACTTGCTGTCAGCTATTGTAATTGATTGCAGTAGACTTGTAATCGATTGCAAACAAGACAGAGCCAATTATGAATATAAGAGATCATATGGTAATCGATTGCAAATGAAACAAAGCAATTTCTGAATCTCAAAGACTGTCTTGTAATCGATTGCAGTTTGATGGTAATCGATTGTAATGGATACAGAGCAATATCTGAACTCTGAAATTAACATTGTAATCGATTGCAATGGTTGGTAATTGATTAACTTGATACTAGAGATGGTTTCAAAAATGATTAGGCCATCTAGTAATCGATTCCTACAACTTGTAATCGGTTGCAATCACTTAGAATTAGTTCCTAAGAAGTAAATCATCTAGTGATGCTAGATATAATAAAAAACAGGGCAAATCAAAATATCAAGCAAGAATGATATGGCTTAGTTTATAACAAACAATATAATGCCATCATCCATACATGTTATGGCATAAAAAGAAAATACTAGACTAAGAGAACGGAGAAGACTTGAGGTATGAAGATACCAAAAATCTAAATGAAGAGGCGAGGCGTCAATCTTCAACATACACTAGAGAGAATCTTTGCATCTGCTTGTGATGCCACGAGCCTTGCCGAAGAGGAGGTGGAGGAGTAGCTTCCTTGAAGCTGAGGTGCTCATTGGGGTCGGCTGGGATGTAGGGTTTTTTGTCTCAAGAGGGAATAGACTCTACATGGATGGTGGGGATGTTCTGCCATGCAATTGTAGAATCAGTTGATGCCTTACCAGATTTAGTGTGTGGTAAGTAACCACTGAATCTGTCATCACTAGCATGGTGACAAGGGATGGTGATTGGTATGGAAGTATGATGGTGTCAAGCGTTGTTTGGGAGGATGTGGTTGCAAGTTGGACAATCTGTATTGAAGGTCCAAATTGTGCCTCAAACTAAAGAGTGGGTTCAGCCTATGTGGTGATGGTTTGTCTAATGGGGGCAGACGTAGGTTGTTCTACTATTTGAACAGTGGGTTCAAGTAGTGGCTCTTACTCAGTCTGTGCTTGAGCATTAGACTGTGTGGCCTCTATTTGGTTTACTAAGGTCTGTGTAGGTGACACAAACGATAGGGGTTCAACAGATAATGCATATGTTGTGGTTTCTGTTTGGGTTAGAGAAAGGGTGGTCTTTGGAATATTCTTCCTAAGACGTTTGTGGGTAGTAGTTTTAGGGTGTGTAGGGAGAGTGAAAGTAGGAGTTAGGTTACCTGGACTGATGAATGAAGGTGTGAATGCCAATCTAGGCATGTTGTCTTCGAGTAGCACCTTCCTCTTCAACAAGCTTTTGTCCCTAAACCTCTCTTCTCTCTCATTGCTTTCTTTGAACCGTAAGCCCTAAACAGAAACCCTAAACCTTTCTCTCACCAAACACCATGGCCAAGGGTAACTCCTCCAAGGGTTCATCCTCATTCCAACCACTATCTACTTCTCAAGCTTTTGATGAGCACTTTGAAGAACCCCAACCAGCATCGTCAACGAACACCAAAAATTCTAGAACCAGGGAGATGGATCTAGAGGTCAAGAAGGAGAAGAATCTTGACCCCATTGAAGCCATTATCATATGGCCACAAGGATCCCACACTAGAAACATCCACGTGGAGTATTTGTCAACGTCAACTACCTAGAGGAATGTGGTCTCAACATCTCAAGGTACCTCGAGTTTTCTGGTATAAGGGGATACTTCAACGACAAGCTAAAGATCACTCCTAGACTGATAAGGGAGTTTTAGGAGAATGTAACGGTCAAAGGGAACGATATGGTGAGTAGCATCTACGGCTACAAAGTCACTATTTCTCCCACCACCATCACACAAATAGGGTGTGAGCTGCACCCCAACTACTTTAAGGAGAGATGGGACTCCGGACTGTCAGCAGGGATAGTTGAAAGGGTCATTCTAAGACCCAACTACATTGTGGAGTGCAATAAGAAAAAGTTGCATCCAACAATGTTCACCCCATTGGCCAAACTGTTGTTGAACATCTTGAACAAGACCATCTTGCATAAGATAGGGTCTTGGGATCATGTGTCTACCCTCCACTAGTTCATCCTTTACCACATCATGATGGGGATTCCATTCAACTTGTCCCACACTCTCTTCTACAATATGGTGAGCCATATTCAGTCACTTTCAACTACAACAACAACTTATTACACAAGCCTGATCAACAAAATTTTGTGGAATTGCAAATGCTACAACCGTCTATTCCACAATATTCAGTCAGGTGCTTTGGAAGAGTTGGACTATGTCAATGAAGAGGGTCCATTCGTCTACCAGAGGCAGTGGACTTCTGCCAATTTGCTGAAGTTGAACTTGGGGTTTGTGATAGAGTGTATTTTAGCATAGTCTAGAGTTGCATTTAGCATAGTCTAGACATGTTTTATACCTCATTTTGACCATTTTAGCTGAGTTTTGTGAGATTGGATTGTTTTGGGCCCAAGTGTCGAAAATTGCTATTTGTTACGTTTGATTGATGTTTTTGACACTGTCTCTTGTTAAGACCATAAATTTTGACACAAGTCTCCTATTTTGATGATTCTTGTCTTGTTTGAAATATAAGGATTATATCTACAATTTCGTGTCTCATAAGGATTTGCTAATTATGACGTTTTAGGGGTCAAATTTGGGATGCAATGTTACGGTCCTGCACTTGTAATAATTCCGCGTTTTAGTTTGTAACTAGGGACCATTTGGTAATTGTAATTGGTCAAGGTAGCTTTTATTTAGTGGGTTCAAACCTTGTGGGGGGGACCACATTTTTGGCCTTTTGTTTTTAGTTTTTCTCCTTTTGCAAGACAACAATTACACTACACAACACTACTCATTCAAGAAAAATCTCACCTTTGCTCTCTCCTCTCTCTTCTCTTTTCTCTTCTCTTCTTTTCCCTTTCTCCATCATCAATTTCGTGCAGCCCCTTTGCAGCCACCATGAGGATCTTCATGGAGGGCTAAATCCCCTTTGCAACCCAAGAATCATGTGCTTGTGAGTAAATATGAGTTCCTCTATTCTCAATTTTGAATTTTGCTCATGAAAACCCTTTTCCCTTTTATTCTAATTTTCAATTTCCTTGTTTAATGTATGATAATGATTAGGTTAAGGAATTGAAATATGAATTTGGGTCAATTACAATCTATTGATTGTGATTTAATATGATATGTGCTTGAATTTGGGAAAACTAGGAATGCGATAGTAATCCGAATTTTTTCGAATGAATGTAAGGTGATTGCCTTAAATTTCATATTGTTGGGAATTTCATGAGTATAAATTTGACTTATCCTTGTTGGAACTATGATTATTTCTCTATAAGCATAGGTTCTTGAATTGTATCTCTTTGATTCTATTTTCGTTTATTGTTTAGAAAGTTGTTTTGTTGCTTTAATTTCTGAAAATCACACAAAATCCCTCCTATTTTGAATTAAATGCAAGGTGTTTGATGAATTGTATCTTTGAGAAAATGACCTGAGTTAGCCTTATATTGCAAAATTTATTGGGAAACTTAGTTGTTTTTGACGGTGTGTTTGACGCGTTCCATCAATTTGCTATAAAGAAGGGGCAACCTGCTAGATTTACCCCACCTTCTGAGTTTGATGATGAGGACCAAACTTAGCAAGCAAAGAAGAAGAAGGCTCTAAAGTCCCTCACTATCTTTGATGAGGAGGCTGTTGTCAGACCATTGGTAAGCAAGATGAAGAAACTTGTTGCGGACCAGTAGACAGTCTAGACAACATGCCAAGCAACTTAGTTTGAAGAAGAGCCACCTACCAAGAGACAAAGGCAAACCAGATTGTCAACACCCAATTTTGTCCGCTTAATTACACTATTATAGTTATTATTATTATTATTATTGTTGTTGCTGCTATTATTATCGTTATTATTATTATTATTATTATTTGTTTCACAAGTAATATATTGCCAAAAAAAAAAAAAGAGAAGAGAAGAAGAAGAGAGAAGAAAGATTCAAAGAAAACCAATCATTTGTCATTTCTTTCATGTTCCCCTATCACAAGGCTATTACAAATACAAAATTGAAATGATGTTTCGAAAAGCTTACAAATCTAAAAATAGTACAAGCCAAATTTGTTTAAGGCAAAAAAGAAATAAAGGAAGCAACAAGAGAAAAAGAAGAAGAAAAAAAAAAAGGAAAGCAGCTTCATCAATTAGGAAAGAAGCAAAGAATACAAAAAAATCAAAAAAAATCAATCGAGACTTCATCCCAAGCGGCTCCATCAGCAGACTTCATCATCAATTGGCAACTTGATCTCATGAGCAACTAGGCTCTGCACCTATGGTGGCTAATTTAGAAATGGTCTGCAGCAACGAGATAAAAGAAAAGAGAAAAGGGATTAAAAGGAGAAAACCCTCCTAGGAGGGAAAGCTGGAGCAAACCCTCCCGCCTATATATACCAAAGAAATCGAAACAAGAGAAAAAAAAAGAGAAAGAAAAGGAGGAGGACAACAAGCAAAAAAAAAGAAAAAGATCAGGAAAACAGAGAAAAAAAAAGATACTAGAACAAAGAACCAACAAAGCAAAGATAAAAGAAAGAAATCAGAGTTAGAAAGCGAGAGAAGAACAACAAGAACAAAGGCTAACAGGTTTCTTTCAATCTTCATCATGTATTAGCTTTCTTTCTATGTTTGATTGTAAGCAATGTACTATTTTGCAATCTATATGCTTGTTTGAATCTATTTGCTCAAAAAATGATAAAAAGATATGAATCGGAAAGAAAAGTACTATGTTTAATTAATCAACAAATCACAATCATAGGCAAGTAGAGCCGCAGAGACTGGATACCAAATACAGATATAAAAAACGTGATCGGAGACATGAGCAGAGACGAGTACCCAAAACACCAAAACCTGAATCACCGAATCTTTGAGTTCGAATCCCTCAACCCAACCAGAGACCAAACAGAGACCCAACATAGACAAGAGCCACAAAGCAAGGCATGAACAAAAACATAGAACCCGGAAACATAAGCGGGAACTACCGAGTTCCAATAGGAAACCGAGAGAGAGACAAAGGCAAACCAAATCCAAACCACAAAGCCAAATCATTAGAAAACCAAAAAAAAATTAGATACAAGAATCCAAAGAAAGCAAAAGAGAAATGGAGAAAGGAAAAACTACACCTCATCCCGCGACCTCCGCCTTCCGTCGCCAGCCAAACCCCGGTCCTCGTCCTCGTCCAAAGCGCTGCCGCTGCGACCTCCTCACGTCGCGATTGCCCCCCCCAGACCTTGCTCTGCCGCGCCAAACACCTAAACACCACTGCGGCCTCGTCCTCCGCCATCGCGTCCGCCGCGCATCCTCCGCCAAACGACCCAAACACCACCCCTCGCGACCTCCGCGCACCCATGCCACCGCCGTCGAACGCTCGCGAGCTCACTCCCTCACTCTCGTTCTCTCTCCACCGCCACGACCACCACCGTGACGCGCCTCCGCCACTCACGCCACGACCTCCATGCCCTCCCGCCTCCTCCTCTCTCTCTCGCAAACCCTAGGCTCAAACATAGGTGAAACAGCTGAATGAATGGGGGAAAGGAAACTCCTAAACTTAATTTCGCATTTCTGGCTATTTTGCTGTTTGCACCCTCCCTTTTACTAAATCATAGCTTTTTGTTGTGGGCCAGATTTCTATTTGCACCTCCATTTTACTAAATCACAGCTTTTCGTTGTGGGCCAGATTTCTATTTGCACCTCCATTTTACTAAATCACAACACATTCGTTTGTGGGCCAGATTTCTATTTGCACCTCCATTTTACTAAATCACAACACTCTCGTTTTGGGGCCATATTTCTGTCTACAGCCCCCGTTTTACTAAGTTGCATATTTTTTAATTATCAATAGTTGTTTTAATTAAAATCATATTAAAAAATAATAATAAAGATGAATTGACTTGGGTGTACACCTCTGTCAATTTTTCAAGTGTCTTTTTAGGATAAATGAGTTGTGACAACTCAAGAGTCTTAAATTAAAAAAAAAAGGGAATAAAAATAGTATATCTCTTTCTTTCCTTTAGTAAAATTAATTATTTTGTTCTAGTAATGTTTTGGTGAGATAAATGTCTAAAAATTATAAAAGATTTTCGCTTAATTAATTAAAGGTAACCGTCTTTGTGACGGACGTTGTAGGGTGCTAATACCTTCCTTACACGTAATGGATTCCCGAACTCAAAATTTGGTTCCAAAAACCATTTTTTTTTTCTAAAAAAGGTTTTTCTGATGTTTTCCTTAATAAACATTGGTGGCAACTCCTCTAATCCACACTTTTCAATTTTAGGCGCCGTCTGCCGCAATTCCGGTTGCGACAGATGGCGACTCCACTGGGGACGTTTAGAAAGTCAAGCCTGTCATAATTAATTAAGCAAATATTTTAAATTTTTAGTATACTTTATCTCACCTTGCTTGTTTGTCATGTCTTTTATTATGTGTTGGTTACTTAATGTTTGTAATTGTGTATGCCATAGGATAGATAACTCTTTGTTATATTATGTGTAAGCTGTTTGTTTTGCAGATTGGATAGTTTAAGATTTGTTTCCTTCACACACTTCACTTACACGATCTCCACACACTTATGAGTGAGGTCCTATACCCGGGGCCTAAGTGCATCTTGTGATAAGTAAGAGGTTGAGTAGTGGTATCCTTCTGGATGTACATCCTGCTTGGATATCATGAAGGCCTCGCCTAGAGTTCGGCTATTTCAAGGATATTATCACTTCTGATAGTTTACCTATTGTTGTGATCAATATTCCGAGATATGGTCCTTGGCTCTAGGAACCCATTTTAGAATCATAGACCTACCTGTCAGTGAGGATCACATGTTATAAAGCTCCAACAATTAAGAATACCCTTATAGGACACACCATGAGCAACACCTTATCTCAACATTGCAAATAACATAGCATATGTGTGGAAAAGGGTGTACTGCAATTTTATTGTTATTTGTCTGTTACGTTATCTATCATTTCATCTCATACTAGACATCATACATTCCACTTGTTAAAAAAAAAAAGAAAAAAAGAAGGAGAATAGAGAAATTATGGCATGATAGGAAGCACTTTACATGTAGAAAAAAATTAATGCATTTTATTTTGCCAAAACAAACTATCCTGACATTTTTTTAGGTTGGAAGGAGTCATAAGTGCATGAAACTTGTTTGAACATTTTTAAAGAAACATGGGATCAGACTTGAGGAAGACCTTGCAGTTGAAAGTTAAAATACCTGATGTGAAGAGTTTGAAAGACCTCAGCAATGCATTAAAAGCCATTCAACGTCGAACTTTTGTTAAGAAATATGGAAACCTTCTCGACTTGTTAGAAGTGAGTGTGCAAGGATGGGCCCTCTCTACATTGGCACAATTCTATGACCCTCCTTTAAGGTGCTTCACTTTTCAAGATTTCCAATTAGCCCCGACATTAGAAGAGTTTAGGCAGATATTGGGGTACCCTTTAGGGAGTGAAGGGCCTTACTTATACACGGGTCATTATCCTTCATTAGAAACAATTGCTATAGCTTTGAAGCTTGATATGAGGATATTAGCAAGAAAGAAAGAAACAAAAGGGGGCATTGATGGTCTCTCGAGAAAGTTTTTAGAGGAACATGCGCAACATTTGTTGAAAAATGGTCAGTGGGATGCATTCATGGATATACTTGCTCTCATTATTTATGGGATCGTTCTCTTCCCCAACGTTGAAGATTTTATAGATTTTGCAGCAATCGATGTCTTTATAGCCTACAAGCATAGAGGTAAAAATCCAGTGTCAGCCGTCTTGGCAGATACATATCATGCTTTTAACTTACGCCACGAAAAGAAGGGCGGAACCATCGTTTGTTGCTTGCACGTGTTGTACATATGGTTCACCAGGCACATGAAAGTTGGTTGAATAGGGATTAGAAACAAACATGATTGGGCTCGTGACGTTGTAAATCTCAGTGGGAGGACAATATCTTGGTGCTTCAAAGGTCTAGAAAGAATTGATGTAATCCTTTGTTGTGGGGACTTCCCTAATATACCACTTATGGGAACCAAAGGTTGCATCAATTACAATCCAATCTTGACTTTAAGACAATTTGGTTATCCGATAAAAAATCCTCCAACTGAAAGGGCAGTGACTCCTTTCATTGTCTATGAGCTAAAACAAGATTTGGGGATGCTTCGTAAAGTCAGACAAGCCTGGAATCAAGTTGTTCGGAAAAAAGAATGGATAAGCAATGGAAGTTGGGCGACAAACAAGAGCTATAGCCAATGGTTGAATGAAAGGGTCCAAGAGATCAAATTACCTTTCAAGGGTTCAATTTCGATCATTGAAGACATGCCAGAGGAACCCACCATGAGTTCGGAGGAGATAGAAAGACTAAAGATAGTGTTGGCACAATCTAAAATAGAAAAAGAAAGTTTGAAGAAGGAATTGGCCAAATCCTATCAAGAATGCCAAGCGGCACAAAAGGAGAATATGCAAGGGACACAGTCTGTTGTACAAGCTAATAAGAGGGCCAAGGTAGAAGAAGAGAAGAAACTCAATACAAAAAGTTGTTTGGAAGCTGCCAACATTGAGCTAGCAATGTGAAGAAGAGAGCGGGATGAAGCCAGAGTTGATGCTTCACGATGGATGAGGGCATGTGAAGAATCCAAGATAACCGAGAAGGGTACTAAGAGAAAGCTTGATGACTTGAAGCAACAGTTGAAAGGGGTGGTGGCTGAGCATAAAAGCAGGTCCCAAAGTGAGAAACAATTTAATGAAGACCTAGTCTCATCACATGAGGTTATGGCAAAAGAGAAAAGGGAGTTGAAAGACCAAGTAGAACGACTGAATGAAGTCGTTGAAGATTATCAAGGGCGACAAGAGTTTTGGGTACATAACTTTGTAACTCAAGCTTTAGAAATTAAGCAAATGCTCAATGACGCCTCATATTACTTGCGAGAGCTGAGTGGATGATAAACCCACTTACAACACCAATTGAGATCCATGAATTCATTGAATGTTGTAAAAGAATGATAAGCCAGATAAAGAATATGGCTAGCAGTGATGGATGATGTGTTGTGTAAAGTGTCACTCGCACTTTGTACTTTTGTTTTGCTTATCAATAAAGATGATGATGACGTTTTGCTCTTTATCATGGTCTCAGCATACTACCCCTTTTTGCTCTTAGACTTGGTACTTAGAACGCGACGTTCTAGAGGAAAAGTCTAATTGGGAATACTCATACAACTCTTGATCCTATGTTTTGTGAGACTTGGTACTTGAGACGTGACGTCTTAAGGAATGGTCGAGAAAATGATGTTCAAATGTGGGTCATTTCACTTATGATTTCCTAACAACCTTGCGTTCCTAAAAAAAATATATATATATAATAGGGTAGTTGCATCTTAACTTTAGTCATGTTAATCACAAAATAATTTTAACAGGACGAGAAATAAGAAAGATCGAAAATTGAAGCAAATAAAGCACCCTTGCGACATCCTTACGGGACATGTGCTAAGACAAAAATCATGGAAGGAATTGTAGATGAACACGAAGAGTTGAAAGAGGAAATGAGTCAGATGAAAGAGTAGATGAACAAGATTTTGTTGATGCTAGAATCAATGAAAGGTGCAAGTGGGAATTCTATGGAAGGGTCTCAAGGTAATCACTCACATCCTCCAGGATTTACGCCGCAAGCCGATCCTACTGTTCAGATATCGTTCCCTCCATATGGCCTCCCAATTGGCCACACACCACCGTTGGCCACCAATACTCCTGAGGCTAATCCCCAAGCTTCAGTTACGAACCTTTCATATATCCTGCCTCATGGTTACATGCCACCTGTGACTATTAGTCCTGAAATCAACCCCCACACCTCCACCTCAAATGTTCCGAACCGAACACTAAACCAAAATCCAAACCTTGGAACTGATGATCCGCAAACCTTGCCACAACCCTTCATTCATGTACCTTGTGCCAATCCACTTGAAAGCCCACCAAATCATCAAACCACCACTCCGGCACCAGCCATTATCATCCACCCTAAACAGTCTGAAGATGCCCAATCCAAAGAAAAGTTGCTGGTTTTGGAAGAGAGGATGAGGGTCATTGAAGGACTTGATCATTATGTCTTCAGCGCCGCAGACTTGTGTCTAGTCCCAGACGTCGTGATCCCCCCAAAGTTCAAAGTCCCCGAGTTTGATAAATATAGAGGAGACACTTGCTCGAAAAATCATCTCACAATGTATTGTAGGAAGATGGCCTCCTGTGCTTATGATGATAAGCTCCTCATCCATTTTTTCCAAGAAAGTCTCAAGGGGGTTGCTCTAGTTTGGTACATGAACCTAGAGCGAAGGCGCGTACATACTTGGAAGGACTTAGCAAGAAGCTTTCCTAAAGCAGTACAAGTACAACATGGATATGGCTCCGGATAGAACACGACTGCAGAACATGGCAAAAAGGGAGAATGAGACTTTCAAGGAGTATGCCCAGAGTTGGAGAGGGGTGGCTGCTCAGGTGCAACCTCCTTTGTATGAAAAGGAAATGGTCACGATGTTTATTGATACACTCCAATCCCCTTTCTATGACAAGATGATTGGAAATGTATCATCGAATTTCTCATACCTGGTTGTCATCGGAGAGAGGGTCGAGATGGGTGTAAGGAGCGGGAAAATCGCTCATATGCCGACAAGATCAACAAGCACGAGAAAACCCCTAACAACCATTGACAAGAAAAAGGGAGGTGAAGCCCATGCAATAATACCTGCACCTGTCATGCCTAACTACCGTCCTATCTCTTTCATTCCTAAACACCAACCTCAACCCATATACAACCCACAAATAGCAACAACTTCCTAGCTTCCATATCCACAACCTCACCAACCTGGAATGGCCTACTTCCCTCCACCACCACAAACCTTATCCCCCGTAATGCCTCAAACAAACCAGCCAAGAGCCCCATACCCTAACACCAATGATCCTATAAGAAAAGGAAATGACCAACAGAGAACATTCACCACAATTCCCATGACCTACTCTGAGCTCCTACCACATCTAGTAACTAATTCTCTTGTTACCCCTTTCGCTTTAAGGCCTATCCTACCACCTTATCCTAGAAGCTATGATCCGAATGCCAAGTGTGATTATCATGCAGGTACAATAGGGCATTCCACTGAAAAATGTTGGGGGTTAAAACACAAAGTGCAAGATTTAATAGAAAATGGGCTATTGAGCTTTAAAGAAGAAGGGCCCAACGTCAAGAATAATCCACTTCTTGGCCATGGAAATACCTCGGTAAATGCCATCGAAGAACAATCTAATCGACTAGTTAGGGATGTTTGGAAGGTCCAAACTTCCATGGGAGTGATTTTTTCAGAATTATGCATGTTCGGGTTGATTAAAGGTCAAGTCCTCGATACAGAAGTATGTGGGCTTCATCCGAAAGCTGAACATTCCATCAAGGAGTGCGATGAATTCAGAAAACTTCTGCAAGGTCTAATGGACTCAAATCTAGTCCAGATAGGTCAGTCGTATAAAGAGGGCGAGGTGTTCATGTCTCGATCAGAGGAGAAGCAAGGGGCACCAAGACCATTGGTGATTCATTTCACCAAGAATGCATCTTCCTCGCCAGCTCAAGCTCTTAAGCCCATCGTCGTAAAAATTCCAACTCCTTTCCCCTACAAGGATACTAAGGCAGTGCCATGGAAGTATGGTGCGGAAGTGCAAGCAGACAAACAACAGACGGATGAGTCTCGGTCTGAGAGATTCGTTGTCACGAATATAGTGGGGCTAGGTGGAATGACACGTAGTGGTAGAGCCTATGCTCCTGAGGACTTAAGGAGGGAAGATGTTGTGAAGAACTCTGGGGCCAGAGAAAAAGAGATTGTTGAAGAATCTACAGAAGGGAAAAGGCCTATGGAGGAGGAGGTTGTCAATAATAAAGAAAAGAAAGAGAAAATATCGGACGAGGAAGCCTCAGAATTCCTCAAGTTCATTCGGCAAAGCGAGTATAAACTCATTGATCAGTTGAATCGTACCTCGGCTAGGGTGTCCCTTTTGTCTTTATTAATGAATTCAGAGAGCCATAGGAAGTTGTTGATGAAGATTCTTAACGAAGCACATGTGGCCCATGACATCACACTAGCCAAGTTTGGGGGAATTGTTGGGAACATCACTGCTAACAATTACCTCACTTTCGCGGATCATGAAGTTCCAGTTGAAGGAAGGGGGCACAATAAGGCTCTGCACATCTCGGTGAAATGTATGGATCATATCATGGCCAGGGTTTTAATTGACAATGGATCTTCATTAAATGTGATGCCCAAATCCACATTGGATCGACTACCTTGTGATGAAACCTACATGAAGCCAAGTTCTATGATTGTAAGGGCTTTTGATGGATCACGTAGAGAAGTTATGGGAGAGATTGATATCCCTGTCCAGATTGGTCCTTTCACTTTTAGGATCACTTTTCAAGTCATGGATATCAAGCCGGCATACAGTTGTTTGTTGGGTAGGCCATGGATCCATTCGGCTGGAGTAGTCCCTTCCTCACTGCATCAAAAGTTAAAATTTGTGGTAGATGATAAGCTTGTGATCATTTCGGGTGAAGAAGACATGTTGGTGAGTAGCCCAACCCCTTCTTGTTATATCGAAGCGACTGAGGAATCTCTTGAGACTTCGTTTCAGTCTTTAGAAGTAGTTAGCACTACTTATGTTGAGCCTGTTCCTATGAATCCACGAATTTCGAATGCAATTATGATGGTGGTCAAAGTCATGTTGAATGGAGGATACCAACCAGGGTTTGGTTTGGGAAAAAGCTTAAAGGGAATCACGGAGTTGGTAGAGCTCCCTGAGAATAAAGATCGGCGTGGATTGGGGTATAAACCTACCCAAGCTGACAAGAGAAGGTGGGCGGAAGAAAAGAAAGAGAAGAGGTTGGCTCGCCTTGAGAATCGAGAGCCAAAGACTAAAAGAATTCTCATATGTGATCTTTATCGAAGCTTCCACAACGGAGGATTGGTGTATGCAGATCAAGTGGCCATGACCAAGGAAGATCAGGGGGCAGATGATCATGCCAACCTTGTGTACCCATGCGACCCTCATCAAGAGCTTCACAACTGGGAGATCCAAGAATTTCCTGTGGTCTTTAATTCTCTTTCAAAGTAATTGTAATGCTAATTCGACAATCATGCCCATGTCTTTAGCATGACCTTTTGTTAAAAATGGGCTTGCATGTTAATTTTTGACATATCATATGAATGAAATGCATGTTGCAACTTTCTAGTTATTTCCTTTGTTTCTCATCCTTTCTCTTTCATAAACTCAACCTCTATTTATTTTCCTTTGTTTCCATGTTAACCCTGAAATTGCAGATTCGAAAATATTCACCTTGAGAATAATGGTGTTAGTATCTCATGCTACGATTTTGACCATCTTGTCCATCAAGCCGATGTGAGCACTGACGACTTAGAAACCCCGTTTGAGCTTGAGAGGTTGGTGGAACAAGAGGATCGAATAATTCAGCCCCATGAGGAGGAAATTGAAACACTTAATCTGGGAAATGAAATTGATAAAAGAGAGATTAAAGTTGGTACTGCCATAAAAGGAGATGCACGAGACCAGTTGCTGAAGCTTTTAACCGATTACGTTGATATCTTTGCATGGACATATGAAGATATGCCTGGACTAGACCCCAGTATTGTCAAGCACAAATTGCCATTGAATCCAGAGTGTCCTCCAAGAAAAGCGAAGTTGAGAGACGAATGAAACCGGAGTTGTCGTTAAAAATCAAAGAAGAAGTTAAGAAGCGATTCGATGCGAGGTTTCCTTGCGGTGGCTAAATACCCCCAGTGGGTTGCTAATGTAGTGCCCGTTCCAAAGAAAGATGGGAAAGTCAGGATGTGTGTTGACTATCGTGACTTGAATAGAGCCAGCCCTAAGGATGACTTCCCATTGCCTCACATTGATGTACTGGTAGATAACACAGCCCAACATTCTTTCTTTTCATTCATGGATGGTTTCTCTGGGTACAATCAAATCAAGATGGCACCGGAAGATATGGAGAAGACCACATTCGTCACATTGTGGGGGACATTTTGCTACAGAGTAATGTCATTCGGGTTAAAAAATGCTGGGGCAACGTATCAGAGGGCAATGGTCACTTTGTTCCATGACATGATGCACAAGGAAATTGAAGTGTACGTGGATGATATTATCACCAAGTCGAACACAGAAGGAGAACACCTTGTCAACCTGCAAAAGTTGTTTAAGCGGCTGAGGATGTACAAACTTCGATTAAACCCTGCTAAATGTACCTTTGGCGTGAAGTCAGGCAAATTGCTGGGCTTTATAGTCAGCGAAAGAGGTATAGAGGTTGATCCTGACAAAGTGTGAGCGATTGAGGAAATGCCAGTCCCTAGTACTGAGAAGGAAGTTTGTGGATTCCTAGGGAGGTTGAACTACATTGCCAGATTCATATCTCAGTTGACTGCTACATGCAGCCCGATTTTCAAATTGTTGCGTAAAAATCGAACTATGGTGTGGAATGACGATTGTCAAAATGCTTTTGAAAAGATCAAGCAATACTTGCGAGAGCCTCCAGTCTTGGTACCACCAGCAGCAAGAAGACCCTTAATCATGTACTTGACAGTGCTTGAAGAATCCATGGGTTGTGTACTAGGTCAACATGATGCGTCTGGGAAAAAGGAGCATGCGATTTATTATCTGAGCAAGAAATTCACAGATTGTGAGATGAGATACTCCTTGTTGGAGCGAACTTGTTGTGCTTTGGCCTGGGCTGCTCGCAGATTAAGGCAATACATGTTGTGCCAAACTACTTGGTTGGTCTCAAAAATGGATCCAATCAAGTATATATTTGAGAAACCTGCTCTTACTGGTCGAATTGCTCGTTGGCAAGTGTTATTAACCGAATATGATATTCTTTATGTTACCCAAAAAGCAATCAAAGGCAGCGCTTTGGCGGAGTACTTGGCTCATCATCCGATAGAAGATTATCAGTCGATGCAGTGTGAGTTCCCAGACGAAGACATAATGGCATTGTTTGAGGAGAGATCCATAGATGAGAAATGGACATTGTTGTTTGACGGGGCCTCCAACGCATTGGGACATGGGATTGGGGCAGTGTTAATTTCTCCCAAAAATCAATTTATCCCATTCACTGCGAGACTGGGTTTTGATTGCACCAATAATATAGTAGAATATGAGGCATGTGCAATGGGGATTCTGGCAGCCATTGAATTTGGTGCCAAGGTGTTAGAGGTATATGGAGACTCAGTGCTAGTGATCCACCAGCTAAAGGATGAGTGGGAGACTCGAGATGAGAAGTTAATCCCATACAACTCCTACATCAAGGGGTTAATGGAACGCTTTGATGAAATTACTTTTTGTCATATTCCTCGTGAGAATAATCAACTAGCTGATGCTTTAGCTACTCTGTCTTCAATGTTCAAAATAAGTCAAAAGGAGGAAGTGCCGCTGATAAGAATCCAAAATTGGGATCAGCCGGCTTATTGTCAAGCAATCGAAGAAGAACCAAGTGAGAAGCCATGGTTTTATGACATCAAGCGCTACATGAAAAGTAGAGAATATCCTCCTGGCATTTCAGATAACAACAAAAGAACCTTGAGGAGACTTGCAATGGGTTTCTTCTTGAATGATGATGTGTTGTACAAGAGAAACCATGACATGGTGTTGCTCAGATGCGTTGATGCAATTGAGGCTGCCAAAATAATGGAAGAAGTCCACGAAGGTTCATTTGGAACACATGCAAATGGGCATGCAATGTCAAGAAAGGTTCTAAGAGCTGGTTATTATTGGTCAACCATGGAAGCTGAGTGTTGCAACCATGTGAGGAAATGCCATAAGTGTCAAACCTATGCTGATAATATCCTTGTGTCCCCAACGTCTTTAAACGTCTTGGCCGCACCGTGGCCGTTTTCAATGTGGGGGATAGATATGATTGGTCCGATTGAACCAAAGGCATCAAACGGACATTGTTTCATCTTGGTCGCGATTGATTACTTCACCAAATGGGTTGAAGCAGCATCGTACGTTAGCGTAACAAGACACGTAGTAGTCAAGTTCATCAAGAGAGACATAATCTGTCGGTATGGTCTGCCAAGCCACATCATTACTGATAATGGGACAAACTTGAACAACAAATTGATGTTGGAATTGTTCAATGACTTTAAGATTCAGCATCACAATTCTTCTCCATATCGCCCGAAAATGAACGGCGCGGTAGAAGCAGCAAACAAGAATATCAAGAAAATTGTCCAGAAGATGGTGGTAACATATAAGGATTGGCATGACATGCTTCCTTTTGCCTTGCATGGTTATCGCACCTCGGTACGCACCTCGACTGGGGCAACTCCATATTCTTTGGTGTATGGGATGGAAGCTGTGCTCTCTATTGAAGTGGAAATTCCTTCATTGAGAGTACTAGCAGAAACCAAACTTGAAGAGGCTGAGTGGATTCAAGCTCGCTATGACCAATTGAATCTCATTGAAGAAAAAAGGTTGATTGCCCTATGTCATGGTCAGTTATACCAAAAGAGAATGAAGAGAGCTCATGATAAAAAAGTTCGTCCTCGAGAGTTCCAAGAAGGAGAGCTGGTGCTTAAGAAAATCCTACCAACCCAAAGGGATCATAGAGGGAAATGGACTCCAAATTATGAAGGACCTTATGTGGTAAATAAGGCATTCTCAGGAGGAGCATTGATCCTTACAAATATGGATGGGGAAGACCTGTCCCTTCCTATCAACTCTGATGCAGTCAAAAGGTATTATGCTTAAAAAAAAAAGGGGGGGCTCGCTAAGCTGAAAACCTGAAAGGGCAGCTTAGGCAAAAATTAGAGCAACCTAGTAGGCTGAAAACTTGCGAAGAACAGTCTAGGCAGAAGTTAAGGTTTAAAAAAAAAAAAAAAAAGGGGGGCTCGCTAAGCTGAAAACCTGAAAGGGCAGCTTAGGCAAAAATTAGAGCAACCTAGTAGGCTGAAAACTTGCGAAGAACAGTCTAGGCAGAAGTTAAGGTTTAAAAAAAAAAAAAACAAAAAAAGGAGTTCGCTAAGCTGAAAACCTGAAAGGGCAGCTTAGGTAAAAATTAGAGCAACCCGGTAGGCTGAAAACTCGCAAAGAGCAGTCTAGGCAAAAGATAGGGATATATATATACACAAAAAAAAAAAAACAACAACAACAACAAGAAGGGGACATTCTAGGCAAAAGTTAAAGCAGCTCAGTACGACTACAACAAAAGACTCGAGAATGGGGAAAATCCTTGAAAGCTAAAATGCATGGCAACTCAAACAGTTATAAGTATTTGATGTCCTCAAAAGCTAATGGAAAGGCTCTTCAAAGTTGCAAGCATGAGAATTGGCACTATTACTCTAGACATTACCTGTGCCACTTTTGTTTGGTCACTTGTGTGATGATTTCGATATATCTACCATTTTATTCTCACCCAAACTTGTTCTAACATTTGCAATTTCTTTTTAAAAAGCAATAAGATATCTCCATTTTGGATTCCTTTTCATGGTTCAACTATGTTATTTTATTTATGTGATATGCTGAATGAAGTATGCTATTACGTTGGAAATGCATTACAATTATAATGAAATAGATTTGAATTTTTATAGGAAATATGGTAATTCCTCAACCAACCCTACACCAGGGTATTGGAAAATGGTCTCAAGATTCAATGTGCTGCATGACATAGCCAGAGCCCAACTTGAAAACTTCAACCAACATCTGATTTTGTTTCCCCACCGAAGTTTGAGAAACTTAAAACCTTAAGGGTGTCAAAGGGTTCAAAAAAAAAAAAAAAAAAAAAAAAAATGTCCACAACATCTCAGGTTGCATCATGCATACATTTCAACATCCACCGCTTTACATTTCGGGCATCCACGCCCACTATCTTTACACATCACGGGCATCCACGTCCACCGCTTTACATTTCGGGCATCCACGCCCACTATCTTTATACCACGGATATCCACACCCACAGCTTTTTACACATCACGGGCATCCACGTCCACCGCTTTACATTTCGGGCATCCACGCCCACTGTCTTTAACCACGGGTATCCACACCCACAGCTTTTTACACATCACGGGCATCCACGTCCACCGCTTTACATTTCGGGCATCCACGCCCACTGTCTTTATACCACGGGTATCCACACCCACAGCTTTTACACATCACGGGCATCCACGTCCACCGCTTTACATTTCGGGCATCCACGCCCACTGTCTTTAACCACGGGTATCCACACTCACAGCTTTTTACACATCACGGGCATCCACGTCCACCGCTTTACATTTCGGGCATCCACGCCCACTGTCTTTATACCACGGGTATCCACACCCACTGCTTTTTACACATCACGAGCATCCACGTCCACCGTTTTACATTTCGGGCATCCACGCCCACTGTCTTTAAACCACGGGTATCCACACCCACAGCTTTTTACACATCACGGGCATCCACGTCCACCGCTTTACATTTCGGGCATCCACGCCCACTGTCTTTATACCACGGGTATCCACACCCGACTTTTTACACATCACGGGCATCCACGTCCACCGCTTTACATTTCGGGCATCCACGCCCACTGTCTTTATACCACGGGTATCCACACCCACTGCTTTTTACACATCACGGGCATCCACGTCCACCGTTTTACATTTCGGGCATCCACGCCCACTGTCTTTAAACCACGGGTATCCACACCCACAACTTTTTACACATCACGGGCATCCACGTCCACCGCTTTACATTTCGGGCATCCACGCCCACTGTCTTTAAACCACGGGTATCCACACCCACAGTTTTTTACACATCACGGGCATCCACGTCCACCGCTTTACATTTCGGGCATCCATGCCCACTGTCTTTAAACCACGAATATCCACACCCACAGCTTTTTACACATCACGGGCATCCACGTCCACCGCTTTACATTTTGGGCATCCACGCCCACTGTCTTTAAGCCACGGGTATTCACACCCACAGCTTTTTACACATCATGGGCATCCACGTCCACCGCTTTACATTTCGGGCATCCACGCTCACTGTCTTTATGCCACGGGTATCCACACCCACAACTTTTTACACATCATGGGCATCCATGTCCACCGCTTTACATTTCGAGCATCCACGCCCACTGTCTTTATACCACGGGTATCCACACCCACAGCTTTTTACACACCTTTTTCTATCATCATCAAACAAAATTGGAGTTTCTTTTTCTTTACTTATTTTTACTAAGGTTATTCATGTTATTTGGTAAAATATAAGGAAAGACGGTCAACTGTCAACACCCAATTTTGTCCGCTTAATTACACTATTATAGTTATTATTATTATTATTATTATTGTTGTTGCTGCTATTATTATCGTTATTATTATTATTATTATTATTATTTGTTTCACAAGTAATATATTGCCAAAAAAAAAAAAAGAGAAGAGAAGAAGAAGAGAGAAGAAAGATTCAAAGAAAACCAATCATTTGTCATTTCTTTCATGTTCCCCTATCACAAGGCTATTACAAATACAAAATTGAAATGATGTTTCGAAAAAGCTTACAAATCTAAAAATAGTACAAGCCAAATTTGTTTAAGGCAAAAAAGAAATAAAGGAAGCAACAAGAGAAAAAGAAGAAGAAAAAAAAAAGGAAAGCAGCTTCATCAATTAGGAAAGAAGCAGCAATACAAAAAAATCAAAAAAATCAATCAGCAGCTTCATCCCAAGCAGCTCCATCAGCAGCTTCATCATCAATTGGCAACTTGATCTCATGAGCAACTAGGCTCTGCACCTATGGTGGCTAATTTAGAAATGGCTGCAGGCAACAGATAAAAGAAAAGAGAAAAGGGATTAAAAGGAGAAAACCCTCCTAGGAGGGAAAGCTGGGAGCAAACCCTCCTAGGGAAGAAACCTCCTGCCTATATATACCAGCAAATCAGAAACAAGAGAAAAAAAGAGAAAGAAAAGGAGGAGGACAACAAGCAAAAAAAAGAAAAAGATCAGGAAAACAGAGAGAAAAAACAGATACTAGAACAAAGAACCAACAAAGCAAAGATAAAAGAAAGAAATCGGGATTAGAAAGCAGAGAAGAACAACAAGAACAAAGGCTAACGTGTTTCTTTCAATCTTCATCATGTATTAGCTTTCTTTCTATGTTTGATTGTAAGCAATGTACTATTTTGCAATCTATATGCTGTTTGAATCTATTTGCTCAAAAAATGATAAAAAGATATGAATCTGGAAAGAAAAGTACTATGTTTAATTAATCAACAAATCACAATCATAGGCAAGTAGAGCCGGAGACTGGATACCAAATACGGATATAAAAAACGTGATCGGAGACATGAGCAGAGACGAGTACCCAAAACACCAAAACCTGAATCACGAGAATCTTTGAGTTCGAATCCCTCAACCCAACCGGAGACCAAACAGAGACCCAACATAGACAAGAGCCACAAAGCAAGGCATGAACAAAAACATAGAACCAGAAACATAAGCGGGAACTCGAGTTCCAATAGGAAACCGAGAGAGAGACAAAGGCAAACCAAATCCAAACCACAAAGCCAAATCATTAGAAAACCAAAAAAAATTAGATACAAGAATCCAAAGAAAGCAAAAGAGAAATAGAGAAAGGAAAAACTACACCTCATCCCGCGACCTCCGCCTTCCGTCGCCAGCCAAACCTCGGTCCTCGTCCTCGTCCAAGCGCTGCCGCTGCGACCTCCTCACGTCGCGATTGCCCCCCGACCTTGCTCTGCCGCGCCAAACACCTAAACACCACTGCGGCCTCGTCCTCCGCCATCGCGTCCGCCACGCATCCTCCGCCAAACGACCCAAACACCACCCCTCGCGACCTCCGCGCACCCACGCCACCGCCGCCGAACCCCCGCGAGCTCACTCCCTCACTCTCGTTCTCTCTCCACCGCCACGACCACCACCGTGACGCGCCTCCGCCACTCACGCCACGACCTCCATGCCCTCCCACCTCCTCCTCTCTCTCTCACAAACCCTAGGCTCAAACGTAGGTGAAACAGCTGAATGAATGGGGGAAAGGAAACCCCTAAACTTAGTTTCGCATTTCTGGCCATTTTGCTGTTTGCATCCTCCCTTTTACTAAATCACAGCTTTTCGTTGTGGGCCAGATTTCTATTTGCACCTCCATTTTACTAAATCACAACACATTCATTTGTGGGCCAAATTTCTATTTGCACCTCCATTTTACTAAATCACAACTCTCATTTTGGGGCCATATTTCTGTCTACAGCCCCCGTTTTACTAAGTTGCATTTTTTTAATTATCAATAGTTGTTTTAATTAAAATCATATTAAAAAATAATAATAAAGATGAATTGACTTGGGTGTACACCTCTGTCAATTTTTCAAGTGTCTTTTTAGGATAAATGAGTTGCGACAACTCAAGAGTCTTAAATTAAAAAAAAAAAAGGAATAAAAATAGTATATCTCTTTCTTTCCTTTAGTAAAATTAATTATTTTGTTCTAATAATGTTTTGGTGAGATAAATGTCTAAAAATTATAAAAGATTTTCGCTTAATTAATTAAAGGTAACCGTCTTTGTGACGGACGTTGTAGGGTGCTAATACCTTCCTTACACGTAATGGACTCCCGAACTCAAAATTTGGTTCCAAAAACCATTTTTTTTCTAAAAAAAGGTTTTTCTGATGTTTTCCTTAATAAACATTGGTGGCGACTCCTCTAATCCACACTTTTCGATTTTAGGCGCCGTTCGCCGCAATTCCGGTTGCGACACAGACAAAGGGCTCCTACTAGAACATCAACTTCAAAGCCTAAGGCACAGGCTCAGCAAAAAGGCAAAGGAGTTGCCAGACCGTTTGTTGAACCCATTGTGCAAATGGAGGAGATTGCCATGATTGGCAAAGTAGCTATTTCAATTGCAGAAGATGAGGAGGAAAGTGAGTCTAAAGGATTAGTCTTCAAGAGGCCATCCAGACAATAGGCTGTTGAAGAGGCCACTACACCAAGTCTTCAGCCTGTCAAACCACCTAGCACCACAGCTAAGAAGCTAGCTGTGAAGAGGAAGGTTCTACTTGAGGACAACATGCCTGGATTGGCATTCACTTCGTCATTCATCAATCCAAGTATTCCAACAACAACATTCAATCTCCCTACTTATCTTAGATCCACCAAGCGTTTAAGGAAAAATATTCCAAAGACAAACCCCTCTTTAGCACAAACAAAAACCACAATAGACACACTATCTGTTGCACCTTTATCATCTGTGTCACCTACACAGACCATAGTAGACCAAACAGAGGTTGCACAGTCTAATGCTCATGCATAGATTGAGCAAGAGCCATTATCTGAACCCACTATTCAGATAGTAGAGAACCCAATGTCTGCCCCCACTAGACAGACCATCACCCCACAGGCTAAACCCACTTTCAATTTGTTGCACAGTCTGAACCTTCTACTTAGACTGTACAACTAGCTACCACATCCCCTAGAACACTACCTAATACCATAATCCTCCCCTACCAATCTCCATCCCCTATCACAATTCTAGTGATGACAAATTCAATGGTCTCTTATCCACACAATGAATCTGATGAGGCATCAGCTGATCATGTAGCTATGTGGTAGAGTATCCCTCTCACCGACATAGAGTCTTCTCCATCTTGGGAGAATAAATCCTATATCCCTGCTAGCCCCAACGAGCACCTTAGCTTTAGGGAATACATTCCTCTACCATCTCCTCGACATGGCTCATGGCATCAGACTCAGATGAAAAGGTTCTCTCTCGTGTACGTTTGAGAATGTTGAGTCCATTGCATATAAGGAAGAATCAAGAGTAAGGCATCCAGTTGACACATCACATCTAAGATTTGAGCTTGTCCGCTCACCAACTTGGCATTCCTACTCTTCCCATCAACATGAGTCCTTTGCAAAACATTAAGCAATGTCTCATGATGACTTTCAATGGGATCATGCTGAATGGAGTAGGACAGACATGTATATCAGTGGGTCAAGTGTCCTTCACTGTAGATTGATCAAGGGATCATTCCCTTTTAGAAGCCTTGAATTTCTTCAAGAGCTCCTTCATATACTTAGTTTGATGTATGAATACTCCTTTGTTAGTTGCTTGATTTGCAGTCCTAGAAAGAACTTAAGTTCTCCCATCATACTCATTTCGAATTCAGTCTGTATCAAAGTAGAGAACCTTCCACAGAGCTTTTCATTAGTAGCATAAAAAATAATATCATCAACATAAATTTGGACTATGATGAAATTAGAGGAATAGTTCTTGTGGAACAATGTAGTATCTATCTTTCCTCTTATAAAATCATGTTCAATTAAAAATGAACTAAGTTTTTTATACCAAGCTCTTGGAGTATATTTAAGACCATACAATGCTTTGTTTAATTTAAATACATGGTCAGGAAAGATAGTACTTTAAAACCTAGGGGGTTGTTCTGCATAAACTTCTTGTTGTGAGTGACCTTATGAAGCGTATGTCTCCATATAATCTTTACCTTCCTGTTGTGAGTAACCTTTGACCACTAGTTTAGCCTTGTTTCTCACAACCTTACCATTCTCATCCAGCTTGTTTCTGAAGACCCACTTGGCACCAACAACTTCTTTGTTGTCTGGTAACTTTACTAGTTTCCAAACATCATTCTTTTGAAATTGGTCCATCTCTTCTTGCATTGCTTGGACCTAGCTCTTGTCTTCCATGATATCATCAATGTGCTTTGGTTCTATTTTTAATAAAAGAGCTGTTTTTTGAAATGATGATCTTGTTTTGACTCGAGCTTTTATCTCTCCAATGATTTGAGAAGGAGGATATTTTTTTATCACCAATCTGTTGCTGCCAAAGGGTTCTCTTATTTCTTCATCATCATTTGATGTGGTCTGTTGTTAAGTAGACGAACTTGTGGTAGATGATGAGGGAGCAGATGGTAGTCCATCAGACAGTGGTCTGGTCTTTGTCAATCCTTCATCTAGTCTTATATCTGCAAAAGAAACTTTTAACTCTAATAGTTTCCTATCAGGTTGGTTGTCATTAAACCTTACATGAATGGCCTCTTCAACACTCATGGTTCTAGAGTTAAAACTCTATAAGCCTTAGATGTTTCGGAGTATCCAAGTAATTTTCCAGTGTCACACTTTGAATCAAACTTACCCAAATTATCTTTTGCATTAAGAATGAATCATTGACATCCAAATGAATGGAAGTATGATATGTTGGGTTTCCTTCCTCTCTGCAATTCATATGGAGTCTTTTTAAGAATAGGCCTAATGTAAATTCTATTTTGTGAATAACAAAAAGTATTTACAGCTTCTACCCAGAAGTGCTTTGGGGTTAAGTTATCATTCTACAAGGTTCTAGCCATTTCTTGCAATGACCTGTTCTTCCTCTTAATGACACCATTTTGTTGTGGTGTTTTAGGTGTTGAGAAGTTGTTAAGAATACAATTTTCTTCATTGAACCTTTAAAAACTTTCGTTTTCGAATTCACCTCCATGGTCACTTTTGATAGAAGTTATACATACACCTTTTTCATTTTGAACAAGTTTACAAAATTTATAGAAAGCCTTAAAAGCCTTGCCCTTGTTAGTAAGGAATAGTGTCCATGTCCATCTAGAATAATCATCAATAATAACTAGCTCATATTTTTTTCCCTTTAAAGAGGTTGTCCTTATTGGACCAAATAGATAAATGTGTAACAATTCTAGTGGTCTAGAAGTGGAAACAATGTTTTTGCTTTTAAAAGAGGTTTTCACTTGTTTCCCTTTCTCACATGCCTCACAAAGCAAGTCATCCTTATATGACATTGTTTCCAGACCTCTTACGAGGCTATGTCTTTGTAGTTTTGAGATTAATCTCAAACTTGCAAGGCCAAGCTTCTTATGCCATAACCAGTGACTTTCTTTGACTGACATCAAATAAGATACATTTTGATCCTTCAGTTCATCAAGGTTTATCTTGAAAAGATTGCCTTATCTCTTTGTAGAGAAAAGATGTGAACCAGTAGAGTCTTTAACTATGCATGATTCTTTGTTGAAGGAAACATCATATCCACTGTCGCAAAATTGACTTATGCTCAGTAAATTGTGTTTTAATCCATCAAAAAAATAAAAAATTCTTTATTGAGAGACTAGGAGGAATACCTACCTTATCGGTACCCCTTATCTTCCCTTTTTGATTCCCTCCGAAAGTGACTGTACCACCATGCATGGGTGTTAGGCTTAAGAACATAGACCTTGCGTTCGTCATGTGATGTGAGCAGCCACTGTCCAGGTACCATGATTAGTGTTTCTTTCCTACCATTAAGGACATCTACAACTAGAATTATTTTGTTCTTAGGTACCCAAATTATTCTAGGTCCTTTGGGGTTAGCTTTAGAGGTAGATGATTTACCCCTGGTAGGAAATTTCTTGTGTTTGAACTTCATATGTCCATTTCCTTGTTGAAACTTACTAAAGGAAGCATTATCTTTAGTTGTTTCTTTCTTACCTATGAATCCAAGGCTAGATTTGTCATGTGGATGTATGTTTATTGAAATCATTTTGTTTAAACTTTTAGACCCACTTACAAATTTGTTTAGAGTAATCTTGAGAGATGCAGCTTCAGTGTGCAATTTTGCAACTTCAACTTCATCCTTGCTCAAGGTTCTCACCTTGTTGATTTCATCAATTTCTTTAATCAATTCATTCAATTGCCTTCTATGTTGTTCTTTTTCTATCCATTGTTCACTCTTGCCTTTAACTAAGCATTGGTGTTTTATGGTTAAGTTCTAAAAGTGTTCAGTAAGAGCATTACTGGCTGTGACTAATGTGTCACATTTGTCAGACAACTTAGTGAATGAAGACTCAAGTTCTTCATGCTCTTTTGAAAATTTTTTAAATTTATTTTTCATAGAACGATATGCCTTTGAAAGAATTGATGAATTAAAAATAAGTTCTTGATAAGCTTCTTGAAGAGAAGAAAGGTCACTGAGATCTACCTCAGTTTCTTCTTCATCTGATGCTTCAGACATAGACATTGAGGTTGTGTTGTTAGTCATCAGATAGTGTTTATTCTCTTATGCCTCTTCTTCACTAGACGAGACGATGAAGATGTTGTGTTTGCCATCAGATAGAGATTGTTCTCTTTATCTAATACTTTTGATTCTTCCTCGTCTATTGAGTCTTCTAGCTCTTTCCATGTGGACATCAACCCTTTCTTTCTAGGAAAGATCTTCTTGACCCTATCCTTCCCTTTGCTTAGCATTGGACAGTCTGACTTGAAGTGTCCAAGCTTCTTGCATTCATAGCAGACAACAAGATTTTTCTCTTTCTTGTAGGGAACTTTTTATTGAAGTTCTTCCATCTGGATCCTCCTTTCTTTCTCCACATCTTGTGGATCCTCCTAGATATGAACGACAACTCATCATCTTCTCTAGAGTGTTCTTCACTTGAGGATGTGGTCTTCTTTTCTAACTCCTCAGCCTTTAGTGGTTTTGAAGTTCGTCCTTTGGGTGGTTTGGACGATTGGCCTTTAGATGATGGCTCTTTAGGTGTAGTATGCTTGGGCTTTTGAGCCTTGAGAGTTAGAGATTTTCCTTTTCTCATTTGTGCATCTCCTTGCAACTCTTGTTGATGTAGAGTTAATATGCCCACGAGCTCTTCTAGAGCTAGATAGTCTAGGTTCTTCAAAGCTCGAATAGCTATGACCTATGGTCTTCATTGTCTAGGCAAGCTGCGAAGAACTTTGTCAATATGTTCGAAGTTCGTTTCGGAGCTCATTTAATATAGTTTGAAATCTAGACATCATAACAACAATAGTTTCATTTTATTCCATGGTAAAGAGTTCATATTGTCTAGTTAAGACACTTACTTTGTTTCTTTTTACCTAAGTGGAACCTTCATAAGTCATTATGAAAGTGTCCCACATCTCTCTGGCTAACTTGAACTGGTTGACTTTCTTGTGCTTAATTTCTAATATGTAGCCACAGATAACATTCCTTGGTTTGGAGTTGAAAAGAAATCTTTTCTTTTGTTTGTCAGTCCAAAGATTTCTTGGAATCTCATTCAGATCTTCATCAACTAGAATGTAGTTTCAATTTTTAACCACATCTAGCATATCTATATGGCATGACTCAAAGAATGATTCCATTCTTTGTTTCCAATAGCCGAAGTTTTCTCCTTTGAATACCGGTGGCTTGTGGATGGATTGGCTTCCCTTCTCCATGGCTTGTGTAGGATCTTTAGCTCTTTATTTGTGAAGATATTTATCAGAAACCTAGCTTTGATATCAACTGAAATACATAAGAACACGCTAGAAGGGGGGCTGAATAGTGGGTTAAGTTAAAGTATAAAACTTTTCACAACACATATAAGTTCTAAGGTTGCCTTTATAGATATATGAAGGTTTTTAAATAATCTAATATATCTTTTTAAGACAATGCTTTTTAAAACCTTTTCGAGATGCACAGAGTGCAAGATGAATAAATGTAAGCATAAGATAATAAATATATAATGTTTTTTTTTATACTGGTTCACTAAACCTGAGCTATGTCCAGATCTCCTTTAACAACAGTTAAAGGGTTCCACTATAATCAACTAATTACAAACAAGTATTCTAAACTTCCACTTTTGGCTACAAGTATTTTCTATGTCACTACTGGTTACAAGTATTCTAAACCACTTATGGTTCTAAATATAAATCTCTCCCTGAGATTATACTACCCAAGTATTGTTTGATCACTAAGCCACTCCTGGCTTTCTATTCAAATATGAATAAGATTCAAGTAACTCTCAAAGAGAGGATATGAATAAGTGTATGAATCTCTGTGAGCTTTGTAGAAGATGGAGTTTCTTTTCTCTTATCTCTCTTTTCTCACTAGGGTTTCAAGCTTTCTTGAAGTGTGCTTTTTGCTCTTTGCTTTCTTGCTTTTTGACTTGCTTGTTTTCCTCAGATATTTTCGTTGTTCATTGTTCTTCTTCTCTTTGCATGGAAGCATCTATTTATAGTACAACTTGATGAATTTGAACATTGAAGAAGATTGATCCATTGTCTCACAATTGAGTGTTGAAGTTGCTTTAGCTTGAGCTTAATAAGAGAGGAGCAAGTTCCTATCTTGTCACAACTCTGCTTAGTTGTAGGTGTGCTTCTTGAAGTTGATTAGCCTTTTTAGTTGTACCTACTAGACTTCACATTTCACGAAACATACAAACAGACATACGAGGTATATTTGTAAAGTGTTCAATAAGATCTACCTCTCTTTCTGTTTTTAAACACAATGTTCATAAAGTCAAGTTATAATAATTAAACGTTATCTACAAAGCATTGAACTACTCATGGTCTGGTAAAGAATACTTTCATAGTCCGGTCTGATTGTGCATGGTCTGGTCCAGCACTATTGCATGGTCTAGTCCAAGACTTGTACAGTCTGGTTCGAGACATTGCATAGTTTGTTCCAAGACTACTGAATGATCTAGTCCGAGACTTTGCATAGCTGTTCCTGAGACCATTTCATGGTCTGTTCTATCATAACGTTGTCTGATTAAAAGCACTTTGGATGCTTGATTTATTATGAAAATGTTTTCAGACAATCAATATAGTAGAGTGAAATAGAAGAGATTATACCATTGTCTATGATGAATATGGTTCCCTGAAATGACTCAATTTTAAACCATTAGTTGATCAAATATTATTACATTTGTTATCATCAAAATCAATCAAAAGATTAAGGGTCAGACATCATCCAATGTCTTGGTTCTAATAGTTGTTAATTATCAAAATTGTCATTAAAATTTATAAGATATTCGATCATGTACCTAACTAACTTTTATAAAAAAAAAGAACAATTTATAGAAGTTTTATAACCTTATTCTTCTATATTCACTAAATTTTTTACTATTGTTTTGTATAAATTAACAAAAAAAATCAATTGATTTTTATTTTCATATAGTTTATATTAAAGGTTCATTTTTTATTTATAGATGCAATTATACTAAAAAAAAATGTAATTTAGCTATCTTTTGTTTACATAATTGTGGTTTGAACATAAATTAAACACCTAGTTTTAAATCATAGTTGATTTAGTTGTTAAAAAGTTGAAAAATATAATTAGAAGTAAAGTTTTTTTTTTTTATCATTCTTCAAATCATAATTTTGAATTATAGAAGTTAAACAAAACATATACTTAGGTAATAAATAAAATTATATCACTAAATTTAATATAATATTACATTGTTGTATGATTTTATTTAATTAATTTTTTTAGTATAATGACTTATTTTTTTAAAACAAAATTAAAAATTTCTCTTTTAAAATATATAACAATATTACTAATGCTGGTATTATTAAATGAGGGAGATAAGAATAACAACGGCCTATAAACTATATAGTAAAAGTTATAAACTCCTAAATGTATGGACTATATTAATTAGTCTGCAATATGTTTTTTTTTTTTATCACGGAATACATAAGTGAATCTAGGGACGGATCTAGAAGTTAAGGTAAGGGGGAAGAATTTTTTTTTACAAAATTTAAGGATAAAATTTTTTGAAAAAAATAATAATATAAAATTTATAAAAAAAAATGCAGAAAAAATGGGTACAAAATTTGTTAATTTTTAAAAAATTAGGGAGTAAAATGTACAATCATGTGATGTAATGATAAAATGATAGAATAAAATTTGCAAGAATTTAAAAAATTAAAGATAAAAATATCAAATTAATTTTTGAAGAGCAAAACTTGCCAAAAATAAAACAAAATATATAATTAAGCCAAATATTTATTACTAAATTTATGTATAAAACTAAGATATGATCTACTAATGAAAGAAAATTAAATAAATATTAACTTAAAAAATTATTTTTTTTAATAATAATGTTATTGGTACGAAGTACCCACTAACTTGAACTTGAGACGTTTCTTAAAGTGACCAAATCCAATACCCATTCAGACCAACTACTTTATATATATATATATATATATATATATATATATATTTATTTATTTATTTATTTTTATTTTTATTTTCTTCAAGTGAGAACTGAGAACACATAATTTTAACCCTTTGATTAACATTAAAAATAATGTGTGACTGAAATTAAAAGTTAATTCAATATTGTTTTAATCTCAATCATATATTTTTTTTAATTATAATCCAATGATTATTATTATTTGTTCTCATATTCTCATTATAAGAGTGTTCTTATTTGAAACATCTAACATATATTTTAGTGTTGGTGGCTAACGCATTCCTACTTTAAGTGCACGTTACCAACCCATATGCATACCTTTGACTAGGGCTCCCACACCTCCCACCACCACAATGTCATTGCACTCTTATAGGAGAGGGGCGTGTGCATTAATTTCCTACAGCTTTAATGAAGCAGCTGTGGAATAGTTAAGCAGCTTGGTCATACAACTAGCCTCATTTGCATCGCACAATTGGTGTCTTTTGATAGCAAAATAAGCACTAGTTTTGGATGTTGCTTGGTGTCACAAAAATTCAATGGATTCATGCTAATAGTGTGGAGGCTCGCTAACTTATTTGAGATAATATTTTGTTCAACTCCATAATGACATGTTTTTCATTAATTTATATATTTGTTTCACTGAGTCCTGCATATTTATCTTTAAAGTGTATAATCATCATAAAAAATCTCTAAAGTATAAAGTACTCCATAGATATTTGTTTATATATATATTTATTATAATCACATAAAATTGTTTTAAAAATATTATTATATATGGTCAATGAATAGATTTATATTAATCAAATAATTGCTATCATCTTTTAAAAATTACTGTTTTACTTTCTAGTATTTTGACTTTTTTACTATCATTAATTAAATTTTACACAATATATTTTTTATTTGATAAATATACTTTGGAAGAGATAACTAGTTTTAAATGAAACTAAAACTTTTAAAAAAATAAAACTAAATAATTAATTATATGCAACCAATATTTTTTTTATTAGTGTTATGTATTATCTGCAAATTCATTAAAATATTTTATTTATTAATTAAAGTAGATTTTGACATTTTCAAAAAATTAAAGTTTTAAATATCTATATTTTATCTGTCAAAAAAAATCTATAATTTATCACTTTTATTTATTTTCATTATCATTAGAATAATTTTATGTTGATTAAATTAATTTTATACAATATTTTTTATTTTATAAACACTATTTTATTGGATAAGATAACATTTTTAAAATAAAATTAAAACTTTTAAAAAAAATTACCAAAGAAACAACTTTTAACTTAGAATGAGCTTTTAAGCTAACAAAAGTGAAAATTAACAAACAACTTTTACCTAAGGTAGTGTTCAAAGTTGAAAAAAATTCAGCTACTCACTTGAAGTTTTTCACAAATATGTCGTTGATAGAATAATAAAATAGAAACACAATGAAAACAGTCTTGTTAAAACAAATTTAATAATAATAATAACAAGACAGTAAAGAGATGAAGAAGAAAGAGTAGAAGACAAGATTTATACTAGTTCGATCACAACCCAGTCTACATCTAGTTCTTCCTCGTCCCGAGGAGTTCCACTATGATCTGAGTTACAAACACTATACACATACAAATCAGAGAAACTTACTCTTGTTCACAACCTGAACAAGAACTTATATGAGAATGTGAAACACTATCACCACTCAAGCACTACCTCTAGGAAACCCTATCCTAGAAAACAAGTATTTATGAAACCCTATCCTAAAATACTCAGCACTTAGGAAACCCTATCCAAAAGTGTCAAAACCACAACCAAAGAAAGATAAGAGTTTAAGGAATGAAAGCACCTAAATTGTGTAGATTTAGCTGGAATAAAGACTTGGAATAAAAGTACCAATGTGTGCAAATGTAGCTGGAAAAAGCTCAAAGCAAAGGCACCTTAATGTGCAAGTATAGATGAAGAAAAACTTTTTCTATAAAGAGAATTTAGATGATTGAAAGCACAATAGAATCTCAACTTTGAGAAGTATGAAAGTGAAGAATATAATGAATTCTTTGCAATTGAGTTGTTGATGAATGCAAACCCAATAGGTTCTCTTTATAGTGTTTTGGAACAATTGGATCTTATCTTTAGAATCAAAATATAAGATTTGGATATGGAAAAAATTTAGTGTATAAGATAAGATATAAGGGGAAAAAGGTGACTCAATCAAGTATAAGATCTAGGAATTGAAAGATATAGCTGGGTCATAAAGATATGAAAAGAATTTAAGAAAGATTAGATTGGGTATCTTTTAAAGTGACCGTTATACCAGATTTAATCGATTTGAATAGAGAGTAATCGATTATCCCGTGTATCAGAAGATAATTTTTACTTGTTGTCATCAATTGTAATCAATTGCAACAAGATGGTAATCGATTGCATTTGAGACAGAGCCAATTTTGAGAATTAAAAGTTTCATTGTAATCGATCGTCATATCACGTAATCGATTATCCTGAGGGCAAAGGCTATTTTTACTTTAATAAGCTCTTTAGTAATTGATTCCTTGATAGTGTAATCGATTGCAAAACTTAGAATCAATGTTTTGAAAATGCAAATCATCTTTGGATGTTAAGATAAAAGTTTTGAAAAGGTTTTTGAAAACATCCTAACAAGCATACCTAACTTAGTCTAAAGCATACGATACAAAACCATCATCTATTCATGTTATGGCTTGAAATAAAATAGACTAACTTAGAAAGTAGAAAAAGACTTAGAGATATGAAAATACCAAAAATTTATATGAAGTCTTCCATCTTCATTTTTTTTCTCCTTAGAAGGAGAAGCCGGACCAAACAAATTTTGCATATAAATACTTAAAAAATAAGTAGCTTATATTTTATAAAGAAATAATTAGAAAATGAGCTTTTATAAAAAGTTAACTCAAGGAGCTTAAATCAAACTTAAGCGGAGCTGTTTTTCTTAGATCTTCCTTCAAATCCTGCCGGTGCTTATTTACATATATTTTAAGTTTTTCTTATTATTTTTCACTCTAATTGTTTTTTTTTTTTTTCTAAACTCGTCATTTTTTTTTCTATTTATGAGGAGCTTAGGTTTGAACCTCTCTATGGAAACTATTTTTTTATGCGAGATTTTTTTTGCTGAATTATTTTTTCTTACCAGATTCTTTTTTTTTTCACCTCTTTTGATTAATCATTATATATATATATATATATATATATTATTTGTATTTTTTTTATAAATGCTATTATCTACATTTATTATATACTATTCTCAAATTATTATCATTAAAAATTAATTTTATTAATTAATTTAGGAAATTTTTAAAATTAATTTTGAAGTATTTGTACTTCAATATTTTTATTTATTATTAAAATAATTTCTGAAAATTAAATTATTTTACATAGTATTTTTTTATGAATATGTATTTTAACTTAAAAAATAATTAATTTTAAATAAAGTTTTTGAAATATTTACCAAACAACTTTTAACTTAAAGTTTCTTTGAAACTAAAAAAAAAAGAAATTTGACAAACAACTTTTACTTTTTAGCTTGAACTTAAAAGTAGGTTTTAAATTAAAAAAAAAAAAAAGCTGGGCCAAAAATAAAATAATCAAAATAAAAAAAATAAGACACATGTTTGTTAATTAACAAGACATGTGTCATCTATTAGAGTCATATCACTCATTAACAGAACTTACTAATAGAGGGACCAAAAGACAAATAAAAAAATACTTTAGGGACTAATACCCGTCAAATAAAATATTATGGACTATAAACAAAAATGTTCAATACTTTAGGAACCAAAACCATATTTGACCATTAATTACTTTATTATTATAACTTGTACATAATCAAAAATATTGATAAAATTACGTATGATTAGAAAAAAATATATATATACATACATCTAAATATAGAGAAATCTTATTTAGGTATGCATTAATGATAATTACATATGTTTATGCTTTTCACGTGTAAATAATTTAAAACGTGAAGAAACATATAATTTGTTTTAGAAAAAAAAATTATCTTCTCAATTTTGACTAAAGACTTTAAATATATCATGGTATTTCAAATTTATTGTTTTTACAAATATTTCTAAAATATATTATTAACAATATAAGATGATTTCGAAAATATGTTAACCATTGAAAATGTTATTTTATATTTTATTAATTGTACATAAATGATAATTAAAATATTTTTTTCTTTTAATTGTATTTTAAATTTTTGTGAATTTTATTTTTCTAAAATTATTAAAATGACATTTCAATATTGGGGAGTTTTCTTTATAGCATTGTATATTCCTTCAAGTAATAAAGGGCAAATGATATACAACAATGAAAATAATTAAGATGTTTTCCAAATTATGTTAACGGTTGAAAACGTTTTTTTTTATATTTTATTAATTGTACATAAATGATCAATAAAATACATTTTTTTTCTTTTAATTATATTTTAATTTTTTTTTTTACTTTTGATTTTACCTAAAACTACTAAAATAATGTTTCAACTTTGGGGGGAAATTTTTTTACAACATTGTATATTTTGTTAGAATCAAAACATTGGATGATGTCTAGCCCCTAATCCTTTAATGGGTTTTGATGATAACAAATGTAATAATATTTGATCAAGTAATGATTTGAAATTAAGTAATTTCAGGGAATCTAAATGATCACAGACAATGGTATAATCTCTCCATCTCACTTTATTACTTTAATTGTCTAATAATGCTTAAACAATAAATCAAGCATCCAAATTGCTTTTAATCGGATTAAGTTAAGCTTCAAAACAGACCATGTGAAGGTTATGAGAGCAGATGGTATAGGTCTTGGAACAAACCATGCGTAGTCTTGGAAAAGATCACGCAGAGTCTTGAGACCAGACCATACAATAGTCTCGAGATAGATTGTGAGAAGTCTTGGACCAAACAATACAAGTCTAGGACTAGACTATGCATAACTGCTAAACCAGAGCATGTATGATACTTGGACTAGACCATGTGTAGTCAAGCCAGACCATGACTAAGCTATGCTAAACAATGTCTAAGCTAGGCCAGACCATGTCTGTCAAACCAAACCATGCATAGTTAAACTAGATGATATCTGAACTAGACCAAAATGTGTCTGTCAAGATAGACCATGTATGTGTTGACCCGGACTGTGTCTGTCAAGCTAGACAATGTCTGTGCTGACCCGGACTATGTCTGTCAAGCTAGAGAATGTCTGTGTTGACTCGGACTGTGTCTGTCAAGCCAAACGATGTTTGTGTTGAAACAGAACATGATCTGATACACATGCTAAGGAATATGCTTTTAATAATCATCTCTTGACTTTAAGAACGCATTGTCTGTTACAAAAAGAAAGGAAGGTACTCTCTAAATAACTTTCTTCTATTCCTCGTATGATTGCTTGCATGTCTTAAAATGTGTGAAGTTTGTAGGTATAGCTAAAAAGCTAATCAGCTTTGAGAAGCACACCTAAAGCTAAAAGCAAGTTGTGACACGATAGGAACCTGCTCTTATCAAATCAAGCTCAGCTAAAGCAACTTCAACACTTTTCTGTGAGACAACGGAAACCTTATTCTCCAACATTCAAATCCATAAAGTTCTACCATATAAAGATGCTTCCATGCAATGAGAAGACTAACGAAACGATTCCAAGCCAATCTGATTTGAACAATCTAAGCACAAGAAAGCAAAACACTCTGAGAAAAAACTAGTACCGAGTGAGAAACAAGAGCTGAGAGAAAAGAGAAACCTCATCTTCTACAAGCTCATAGAGATTCTACACATATTCATATCCTCTCGTTGAGAGTTATTTGAATATTATTCATATTTGAATAGAAAGCTAAGAGTGGCTTAGTGATCAAAGAATACTTGGAAGTATAATCTTAGGGGGAGATTCATACTTGTACCAGTAGTGGTTTAGAATACTAGTTATCAATAGTGACATAAAGAATACTTGTAGTCAGGTGTGGCAGTGAAGAATACTTGTTTTGTAATCAATTGATTATAGTGGAGCCTTTTAACAACTTTTAAAGGAGAACTGGATGTATCTCAGTTGAAGTGAACCAGTATAAAAATAAGCATTCTACTTGTTATCTTGTGATTACACTTATTCATCTTGCATGTTGTGCTCTTTCAAAAGGTTTCCAAAAGCTTTGCCTTGAAAGGATATATTTGCTTGTTTAAACCTTCGTATATCTCTAAAGGCATATTGCGAACTAATACTCTTTGCGAAAAGTTTTCTAACCCACTATTCAATCCCCCCCCCCCCCCCCCCTTCTAGTGTGTTCTTGTGTATTTCATATTTTTTTAAGTAATAAAGGATATTAGATTCATATTCTTTATTATTATCAACCTTAACTTTCCTTAATCTTTGTGGCCATTCCTCCCCCCTTGGCTGGGTCTGGAGTTGATGTTCCTATCTAGCGTCCTTCTACTCAAGGCATTTTGACCTTTTAGGAAGCTTATAGCTTTCTCTCACCCATTGGGCAACAGTTACCTTGGGCAAAGATTTTGTGATCCAAGGTCATTCTTCCCTCCAGATGCTTTATTCTTTGGAAGGCTATCCATGGGAAACTTCCCACTGATGATTTGCTTATGAGAAGGGGCTGCATCACTATCTCTAAGTGTGAGAATTGTGGCTCTAATGCAGAAACACTTGAGCATCTTTTTCTACATTGCTCGTTCACTCAAAATTTGTGGCAATGGCTTCATTCTATTTCTCCTATCCTAATTAATTGTTTGTCCCTAGTTTCTCTACTTTTATCTACACATGTAGCACGCAGTAAGCAAGCCACAGATGTTCTTCTCTTTGCCATTATACACATCGTTTGGGTTATCTGGTGTAGGCGGAATAGTAGTCATTTCCGTAATTCTAGTTTCATTAGTCATCAAGCCATCCGTATGGTCTCTTCCAATGTGGCCCTCACCAATTTTCTCTCTAAGGGTCATGCTTGTAACCTTATCTCAGAATTCACTTTCTTGAAGCACTTTGGATTGACCTTCATGATCCTCCACCCCAGCTTATTAAGCAAGTCTTTTGGCTCCCTCCTCTTGTCGGATTCTTGAAATGCAACATGGATGGCATAGCTCAGGGCTTCCCTGGTCCTTCCGTAGCCAGGGGCATCTTTTGGGATCACTTTGGTGTGTTTAAGGGTTATTTTTCGGTTTCTCTTGGCATTCAATCTGCTCTTTTCTTAGAACTCTCTACAACTATTCACGCCATTCAATTCGCTTATCATTGGGGCTAGCATAGTTTGTGGCTTGAATGTGACTCTTCTCTTGTTGTGAGCACTTTTACCCACCCTCACTTGGTTCCTTGGGAGCTTCGCAATAAATGGTCGCGTGTTGTGCTCCTCACTTAGGCAATGCATTTTAGGGTCTCTCATATCTTTTAAGAAGGAAACTCTTGTGCTGACTCCTTAGCCAACTTTGGTATTAATAATCACATTGACCTCACTTGGTGGCGTACTATACCTAGTTTCCTTGTTGCTAGTTACACTAGGAATCTTTGTCAGCTTCCTAAATTTTGGTTTTGTTAAACTATTTTACAATGCGTTTTGGCCTAGTTCCCTCATTTTTCTTTGTATTTTTCCCTTTATTTAATAATATATAGTTGGCTGGTCTATGATGAAGTCCTCTTAGGGGTGCCAACATAGTTGGGATGTCTAAAATGCCTTTTGAGATCACTCGGACTACGATTTCAATTAAAAAAAACAAGTTGTTGACCCAAGTGGTAATGAACTCAGTCCCCTTAAGCAGTGCCAACCCTGAGGGTTGTTTTTCGGTGCGATCACTCACTACTACAAAAAAAGGGCTTCCAAGATGATTCTGGAAGCCCTTTTAAGACGAGTCCTAGATGTCTTTGATAAGGACATCATTAAAGGGGTACCCTTTGGTAAGCATTCATCTTAAAAGCCTATGATTTCAAGACAATTAATAATTCAACCGTCTTGAAAGGGTGATTTATTCATCTTTAAAGACTGCTATTTCAATACAGTTTTTCAATATTAGTCTTTTAAGACCCCCTTTTCAAGACAGTTATGTTCAAAATCATCTTTAAAGACCCCCCCCCCCCCCCTCCAAGACAGTTGCCTCAACAACAGTCTTTAAAGATCCTCTTTTCAAGATAGTTATGGTGAAAACCGTTTTTAAAGACCCTCCTTTCAAGACCATTATTGCCAAAACCGTCTTAGAAGGGTATTGTTTTTTTTTTTTTAATGCATTTTGTTTATGCTTGAACATAACTTGTAAATTTAAAACTATTGAGAAGTAAAGCATTCCAAGAAGGAACTATTATTTTGACATAGCCAACACACTCTTCAACATATTTTTTTACCAAAAATATTACAGCCACACATATAAAAACAACACATAATTAGGTGAAATAATGTTATACAATTCACTTAAAAGCTTAACCTATACCTAATTACCTATCAAATCGAAGACAATCAATTAAAATTGGCTTTGAAACATATTTCTATATACTAAGACGACTTTGCAGCAAGTTCTATGCAATGTTGGCTCTCTCCTTATTGCATTGACTTTCCTACTCTTGAAACAAAGTTCAAACTCCTAGGCTGAAAACCAAAAGCCTTCATTTCTTTTCTTTTTGATAACATAACCACAAAAGTTGCTTATTAGCTTCCTTTCAATTTTCATCTCTCTTCCACACACTCTCGTGAAATAGAAAGAAAAACCAAAAAGCACAACACAAGAGTGTAGTACTATATGCAATGATTAGTGTAAAGAGAAACAACAACCAAAGAATGAGTTGTGTTATCCTCTTTCTTCTGCTCTTACTATTCAACACCAAACCATGTCAAGAAAAGTTAGATTTGACAGATTCAAAGGTGCTTCTTCTTGGAATCTAGAAAGGGAGGGTAGAAATGTCTAGAACCAAACGCCATAGTAAAGAAGGCGGTGTAACTATTTTTTAAGAAAAATAAACTAAAGAGAAAATACATATATATGATGCTCAAATCTTAACCAATCAAATTTTTCAACACCGAAGCATGCACTTTCACATAATTAATTAATATCCTACTTTATCTAGTAAGAATTGAACTAGAAAAAATGAATCATTAATTATAACATCTTTTGCTTTAGTGTAAAGAATGCAAGTCATGGTAATATTAAAATTTTCTAGTCAAACGTACCAACTTGAAAAGTCTATATCTCTATACTTTTTTTTTATATAACTTTCCACCCCTAGTCTTGTATTTGAAGCTAAATTTTACATATATAGTATTTTAGAGCCTTGGCTTGAAGTAGAGTACATGCTGGTGTGAAAATGACTCAATGGTTCATAATCAAAACATGCAAAAGTACCAAGAGCTATGGGATTTTATCTTGTATAAAATCATATTTCAAATTAATTGACGCAGGACCACGAAGACAAAAATATGCACATATAAGCATTATCAGAGTTCACATATATATCTACTCATCTGTAGTTGTAGTTGTTATCAGTAGCATTTTTACTATAACTAGTGAGGAGTAGTGAGCAACATATGATGCAACAGACGGTAAAATGGAGTAAAATATTTCTCCATTACAAACAGACCACATTCACTGCATTGTATACAGTCAAATCCATGACAGCAAAAGCACAAATCAGAATAAAAAATTCAATTCATACATAAACTATTTGGCACAAATGAGTGAAATATACAAGAACACACTAGAAGGGGGGGAGGGGGGTTGAATAGTGTATTTAAAACTTTTTCGTAAATACTATTAGTTCACAAGTTGCCTTCTTGGATATATGTTAGTTTAAATCAACAAATATATCTTTGCAAGGAAAAGCTTAGAAAGTCTTTCCAAAGAAGCACAGTGAGTAAGATAAATATATGTAATCACAAGATAGTAGATGAGAGCTTGTTATTATACTAGTTCACTCAACTTGAGCTACGTCTAGTTCTCCTTTAACAACTGTTAAAGGGTTCCACTATAATCAACTGATTACAAAACAAGTATTCTTCACTACCACTTCTAGCTACAAGTATTCTCTATGCCACTCTTGGCTATAAGTATTCTAAACCACTCTTGGTTACAAGTATGAATCTCCCATTGAGATTATACTTCTCAAGTATTCTTTTATCACTAAGCCACTCCTGGCTTTCTATACAAATATGTATAAGATTCAGATAACTCTCAAAGAGAGGATATAAACAAATGTTGAATCTATGTGAACTTGTATAGGATGGATATTCTCTTTTTCTCTCAGCTCGTGTTCAAGACCTTTTCTCATAGTACTTTTCCTTGCTGTCTATATTGATTTGAGTTATTCTATTTTAGTTCATTAGTTTTCTCGTTGCATGGAGGCATCCTTATATAGTGAGTTTCATGAATTTGAATGTTGGAGAAGACTTCTTTCCATTGTCTCACACAGTAGAGTGTTGAAGTAGCTTTGACTGTGCTTGATGTGACAGAGACAGAACAGGAGCAGGTTTCTGTCTCTGTCATACTTAGCTTTTAGCATAAGGCGTGCATCTCGATGCTAATTTGTCCTTTAGCTGTACCTACACACTTCACATAATTCGAGACATACAAATACAAGGAATCAAAGAAAGTAATGTCAAAGAGAGTCTCCCTTTCTTTTTGTTGTAGCAGTGCCTTTATTTGAGTAAAGAATTATTTATAAAGCACATATTCCTCAACACATATGATAGATTATGTTCTGTTCCTACACAAACAGTGTCTAGCTTAACAAACACATTCTGAAATAAAAGACATAGTCTGTTCTAGCCTTAGATATCATCTAGCTTAACATCAGACATCGTCTAGCTTGTTCCATACATGGTTTGGTCCAGTACATATGCATGGTCTGATCCTAGACTTCACATAGTCTGTCCGAGACTATTGTATGGTCTGGTCTGGTCATAAACTTTACGTGAGTCCTTCCAGACATTCATGGTCTTTTTGAGAACTTTATTTTAGTCTGATTCCAAGCAATTATAGTGTGTGACTTAATCATCATCAGTTATCAGATAGTTGAGACGAAAGTGAGAGTTAGAGAAATTATACCATTGTCTATTCTTACTTTATTTCTTGAAATCACTTAATCAGAAAACATTAGTTGATCAAATATTATCACATTTATTATCATCAAAACCTATCAAGGTATTATGGGTCAAACATCATCAAATGTCTTGGTTCTAACAATCAGAACAAGGAAATTAATCAATTCAAAGTGAAGCCTACACTTGTTGTGTGTGTACACTCACTATGTTACAGAACAAAGCAAAGAAAAATAATAAAGGAGAATAAACCCTAATTGAGGGATTATAATAGACCTATGCGTTTTAGTTGTAGTAGAGTTTGAGATGGCGACGTAGGAGAGAAAGCGACGACGAGGGGAGAGAGCGATGGCGAGGGAGAGGTCGACAGCGCAAGCAAGACAACAACGATGAGACTCGTCAATGGCACACACAGAGGATAGCGATAGGGGACCTCAACGACGGCACTACAGAGGTGAGGTTGATGACGGTGTTGTGGGGATAAGGTTGACGACGATAGAGAGCAAGGGCTCAAGTAGAGGAGAGGTCAACGATGCAGGTGACGATTTGTGAGAGTGACAACTCAAGGTCGAGAGAGGAGATAAATGAGTGGAAGGTAGCACAAGGAGGTTCGAGTCTCGTAATTATACTTATGTGGAGGGATTCAAAGACGGTTTTAGTGTAACCGTCTTAGAAGATACAATTCCAAGACAGTTTGAGGATAACTGTCTTCAAAGGGTGGATGCTTTAAAGACGGGCTTCTAGAAACCGTCTTGGAATGATACCCTTTTAAAATAGTCAAGAGCAACCGTCTTGAAAGCGTGGATGTTTTAAAGATGGGCTCTTATAAATCGTCTTGGAATGCTACCCTTCAAAGACAGTTTTGTGCAACCGTCTTGAAAGTGTACTCTTTAAAGACGAGCTCTTGCAAATCGTCTTGGATTACACATAATTATTTACAAAAATGCCACTACATCAGTTACCAAGACTGTTTTGATTGAACTGCCTTGGATAAGCTGACTTAGAAGCTAGTTTTTGTGGTAGTTGCTAAGGGCCCATAATAGAAGGGGCCTTAAAAAAATTTCAAATAGTTATTTGTGTGTGTATTTTTTTTGTGAAAGGGCCCTATATATTAAGGGAGTCTAGTTTAGTTAATTGAATCTAATGGGTGAATGTTGTTATAAACCTCTTGGCAATGTCATTAGTTTTTACAGAATAAAAGGACCCTTGTATATTGTTTTTCTATAGGCCTATAAAATGTTGGGACTGGCCTGCCCTTAAGTAAGGTCTTGGGTTTGGGACTTGTAAATAGAAAAAAAATGGTTGGGAGGGGAGAATCTCACTAGAGGTGGCTAGATAGGTTCCTTGTCAGAGATTAATCATTGACAAAATCAATGGATACTTTGTATCAATAACATGGTTATCCAAAAAATATTTTTTATTTTTTATTTTAAATATACAAAATGATTTGTAATAAAATAAAATAAAATAATGAAAGATTAACATTTAATATAAATATCTTAAAAAAAATAATACTTGTATAAAAAGATAAATTTCAAAGATCAATTAAAATGAAATTTAAGTTTAATGTGTGTATATGTGCATAAAAGTTAAAAGATTCAATAGCAAACACACAAATTTAAAGTCCATGGTGTCTATTTTAGCAAAATAGATCAAGTTTAATGATTAATTAAAACAATATCAAAGTTTAGGATGTCTATTTCTAAAAAGAGTGTCTATTTTAGCAAAATAGATCAAGTTTAATGATTAATTAAAACAATATTAAAGTTTAGGATGTCTATTTCCAAAAGGAGTAAAGTTTAGAGGAATTAATAATGTTCTTTTCCTTTACGGGGCATTGGATAGGAGAGAAGTTTTTGATTTACCGAGAATCTTTTATTTCTAAAAAACTTATATAAATATATTTGTAAAGTTATTGATAGTCAAGAGGAGTTTGCTAACCGCTCTAAGGTTATGTTTGATTAAAAAAAAAAAAATGCTACTAGACATCACAATTTATTTCTTCTCTTTTCATTCTCTTCTGTTGTACCATCTCGCTCCACATTGCTTATATTCTCTCTTTCTTTTTTTCAAATCACCCTTAATTTCTCCATCAATAATTAAATGCATTGTTTACTCTTTCATTGATTTCATATAAGTTTTTATTTATGGCATACGGCCATATTTTATTTTATGTTCATTTATAACAATAGATAAAAGTGATACTAATTTTGGTAATCGCTTTTTTGTTTCCACTTTTAGGAGATAATTTTGTCCTTAGTAAATTAAAAAAGTTATACAAATTTATATACTAATATTGTCATTTTAACTGAAAAATAAAATTTTCAATAAAATAATTATAAATTAAAAAAAAAGTATTATGCTTCAGACTGTAACTGTCCACTCTCTTAGGCAGGTTTGTTTGTTCACTACCTTCACTTTCTTATTAAAAAAAAGTACTCTTAAGGAGAGTTGTTTGTTCACTACATCCACTACCTTCACTTTCTTAACGTGAAACGCTCAATAACTACTACTCACTCAACGTGTGTGACTTACTCTCCAAATTTTGAAGACCCTATAAAATACCATTCCCATGAAATTGTGAAAGATCATAACTCTTTTCCTTCTTCCTTTATGTGGAACTCTTTTCCTTTTTCATCATATTTTGTTATAAGTCAATCCAAAGGTAAATTCGATGAGAAAATACTATCTTCTTTTTCATTTCTCATTTACGATTTGTTTTTTTAACAAAACTTACCAAAAAGGTTTGTTTGTTTTTTTTCTCTCCAATTTTATAGCTGTTGCATTCAAGATTTCTAGCAGAGAACTCAGGTACTTTTCGCTTAGTTTTTTCAATATTGTATATATTTTTTAATACTCTTGATAATGTATTCACCATCTAATTTCAGTTTCTTGCCTATCCTAAAAAAAGAAGAATGATGGTGAACCCCTAAGATGGAATTGTGCATCCAAAAAACCTTCATTATTTGCTAACATAAAATAGGTAAACCCCATGGATTGATGAATCTTTTTTTTTTTCTTTTAGTTTTTTCTTCCACATTCATGTTATGTACCCATTTATTTTATAATTAACTTTTTTATCCCTTAATTTACTCTTAATGAGATCATTGGTTTGTTTTTTAATTTCAATTTTAAATTAACTTAAATATTAGCATAATTTTTCTCTTAACAATATATTTCATTTATTCAAAATGGTCGGTTACTCAACTTGCATAGTTTTAAACTTATATTAGTAAGATAAAATTAAATAATATAAGTGATTTTTAGTTAATAAAATTGATTTTTTTTTAAAGATTAAGATATTAACTTAATATTTAATAACAAGATTATTTCACAAGTTTAATTTAATGATTAAATACATTTTTAATCAATACAAAATCATTATTATTATGACTTTTAAAATAGTTAATAAAATTATAAATCATTATTTATCTTAGCTTCTGACTCTGACTATATAGATGTCATCTTTAACTACACTATCAATCAATGCATTGTTTTTTTTTTTTTCTTATTTATTTTGATAGTAGGACTTTATACAAAAAAAAAAAACATTAAAGTAGGGTCTTGAATGAATTTTTTTAGATGATATTTTCAAGAAAATTTTGAAACTTAAATAAAATGGTAAGAATTAAAGACAATTAATAACCCATTGAGAGCTGAGAAGATATATAGTAAAAGTAAGTGGTCCATCACATTTATAACGTAATTAAGCACAGTATAAAAGTTAATGTTATTATTGCAAACATAAATATTTTTTGTTTTGGTGAATTAATTATTAATTGCAAAGATGAGTGATGCAAGTCGAATGTTGAAATAGACAGAAAATTAATACAAATATATATTGTGAAAAATATAAATAGTTATTAAACTTTTTTTCTTATTTTTAGTTTAATTTCTTACTTTTCATTTAATATTTTTCTTATGTCAAACAACTTGATCCACATGTGTAAAGTTTTCTGTTACAATCTAAAATCAAAATAAGTTTTAAAATTAAAAAAAAAAATAAGAAGAAGCAAACTTGGTTTAAAATTATTTTTGTTTTATAAATTTAGAGTTTTGTTTTAATTTTTTTTTATGTTGTTACTTTTCTATTGTTTATATTTGTTACTTTATTTTTGAAAATTTCTTATAATCATTTTTTGCACTATTATTTTGTTTATCACATTTAAGTGTTTTATTTAATAAACTCAAATTAGGAATATATATTTTTGTTTATTTTAAAAATTAGTGGATGATTTGTTTATTTGCTTATTAATTCTTATGGTTATTGACTTATCGTAATACATGGATGTAGGTTCCAATTAAGATAAAGATTGCCAACAAATTAACAACAAGTGAAGTTGTTTTCAATGTAATCATTGTAATATTCAACTTTCTATTAATTTGATAAGATATTGTTAACTATCATCTATGATTATTATTTGTACTAAGTTTTGTTTCATATTTTAGTTTCAGGTAAAACCTGAATTTTATGGTTATAGTAACTTTTTTTTTATTAATTTTCAATCAACTTTATGACAAAGAATATCAATAATATTATCTTTTTAATTTATTATTTTGTATATATTTAATAAATATTCACAATTTTGAGTGAGTGGTAAACAAAATAAAAAAAAAAATGAGAATTTGGTTTGAATAACATATTTCCATATATGCTTACAATATTTGTAACATACACTAATAAAAAATATCTACAATTTTGTTCGAGTGGGATAGTAAAAAAATAAAAATGATTATAAGAAGCTAGATACCAATATGGTAAATATTTAAAATATGAAGTAGATTTTATAAATGTCATGTACAAAAATTAAAAACATCAATTATAAATTTGAAAACAAAAAATAGTCTATAAAAATTATAAAATATTTTAACTAGACAAATAATCAACTATTAAACCAATCTTACACAGCAATAAAAAAAATTAGAACTAAAGTAATTAACAAAATTAATTTATATGTTAATATATATATATAATATAATAAAATAAATAAAATATGATAAAATATATATTAATTTTAATATATAAAAATATAATAACATAAAATATTTATGAAAATGGAAATAGTACACTTCTAAAATTAATATAATAGAAAAAGAATGTGAATATTTTTTTTACATTCAAAATGAAATTATTTTGCTTAGTAAACTAATTTTATTTAATGTTTACATTATAAATCACAATATTATTACACATTTAAATTAGGTATATAAATATGTAAAATTATTATTCATTTAAATCAATGAGTTAAAATTTAAAATGTACATGAATCATTGAAGATTATAATTTTATATTACAAGATCCCTCTCTCTCACGTCAATCCTCTTCAAATTATATTTATTGAAGATTATAATTTTTATAAGATCCCTAACTAAATTATATTCCATATTGATATATTGTTTATATCATGTAATCTTAAAATGGTTATCATAAAATTATATTCAACATGTAAGTGTTACTTTTAAAGACTGTCATTTAAATTAATAAATTGTGTATATTTTTATCAAGAGATGTTGTCATGCTACTCATTCCGTTTAATAAATATCTAGCCATTTAGTTATTGTTTGCTTCAATTTATCTTTAATAAAATATTTAATGAATTTAATTTCTAAGAAATCATGGTAGGTATGACTTTTGAAAAATTATGTTAAAAATAAACCAGTTACCAGTTACCATTTAACATTTTTTTAAATAAACATATATATAAAAGTCTCTTTTATTTTATAATATAATAATATATATGTTATAGATTAGAATACTCGTATACATGTTTCAATTTTAACATTTGTTACTTTAATGTGTGTATTATGATCAAGGAACAATATGACAATCAACAAGTGTATAACAATATACAAAATTCAAGTCGACAATCAACAGAATAACAACAACAAAGATAGAGGTAAAACTATAGAAATAGATTCAATAGATTAAGCATGGAGCAAAGAGAACAAGAATTGTCTAGAAGGCGAGTAGATTACCAACAAATGAGAGAAAGTGGAAAACAAGTGCAAACATTATGTAATTTAACTTTTTTCCAAATAATTATTATATTTGTAGAACAATTAAAATGTCAAATAATACACTAATTTTACCTTTTGTAGCTTCCACAAATGCACTTTTGTTAAATACAATGAGATTGACATCAATACAACAATTAGCCCGGACAACAAATTATCAGCAATTTAATCCAAGTAACAAAGAAAGATACTATATATGTTTTTTTTTTATAGTTGCGCAAGTTACTATTATTTCCAACTTGCATCCTTCTTTTCAAAATATTTTTTCTTAAATTTTTTTTAAAAGCATAATAAGCATAAACATATATATTGTATGTTTTTAGGAACGAATGACAATGAAGTTGGACCAAGTAATGCACCTTTGACAAATACAATGAGATTGACATCATTACGACAATCAGCTCGAGAAACAAATTATCAACAATTTAATGCAGGTAACAATAAATAAATTATATATATTTGCTACTTTTATGTGATTTATTAATTGGTTATGCTAATTATTATGGATTTATAAATGTTAATTGGTGGAAACTTCATGTTTTATGTTTGTAATTTTTTATAGCGAAACAAACTTTATTTTATAGTCTATAACTTTATATAATTTACGTACTAAGTTTACTTAATATGTTTTGTTATTATTTATTAATGTTTATTATTATCTCTACACAAACCACACTTCACTTTTTCTTTTGCATCAACATAAACATACAAATCATAATTTTGTGGCAACAAGAATTCAAGGAATGAATGACAATGAAGCAGGACCAAGTAATACACATACTAATCAAACTGCCCATGGTTTGTACAATGTTTTTCACTATCTATCACAAAATTACTCTTATGTACACTTACTCATATTTATTAATTTATTATTTTGTTTTTTTTTAATCAGAAGCTCATTCTCAAAATAATACAAATTTAATAGAAACAGAAATGTCAAATATGGATATCTTCAACACAAACAATGAAGGTACACTTATTAACTTTCAACCTCTGTTATATTAATTATCCTTTTGGGTTTCATTTCATTAAATTACACACATCATTATTTTTCTTTTCTTTTTTTCATTTTTTGAGTTACTTCATCAATAATGTTGATAAATAAATATATTCATGCATATTGCTACAAAGGTGAGTGAAACATTTTTGTGAATTATTTGTCAAATAATATCAAACTCCATTATTTTTGTTCACAATTATATGAATTCTAACGGTTCTTAATAACACAGTATTGCCACATCAATTCCCATGAACACATAATAGTGGTCGAAATTTTTAAAACAATGCAACAATGGTCAATTATCAATTGCCTTCTCCAACTACATGCACACGTTGTCATGCACGTTTGTTTTATCATGAATCAAATGATATGTTGCACTGGTGGGAAGGTTTCATTACCACAAATTAATGCTCCCCAAGAGTTGCTTGAAATATTTGAGGACAACACATCTGAAGGAAGACATTTTAGGCAAAATACTAGAAGTTATAACCACGTACTTTCGTTCACCTCACTTAGTGTTCATCTTGATCAAAACATTGCCACAACTAGACGTGGTATATATAGTTTTCGTGCTCAAGGGGCAATATACCATAGCATAGGAGGATTCTATCCAAATGAGGGTTCAAGACCATGTTTCTTACAGTTATACATTTATGATACAGAGCACAAGTTACAAAATAGGATGGTTGAAAATCCTGAACTTCATCAAACCATAGTTCTAAAGTTGCAACAAATACTCCATCGATGCAATCCTTTTGTGGATGTATTTAGACGACTCGCTCTACACTCAAATATTCATGAATGTAGTCTAATTATTAAAGAACGTTCTTCCAATCAACCACAATATCATCTCCCAACTGCTTCACAAGTTGCAGGTATTATTGTTGGTGAAGATGCAGAATCAATGGCACAAGGACAGGATATCAATGTAGTTAGACATGATGGAAATCTAATGAGAATTCAAGAAACAGTGGGGTATTATGATTTCTTACAATATCCTTTATTGTTATCTTTTGAGACGTACGGTTGGGACTTCAACACCAACAATAGTACCGGTCGCAACATCACATGTCGTGAATATTACAGTTACATGCTATAGGTACATGAATTTCTACAAGTGATTTATTATAACAATATATCTGTCAAAATTAAAAAATGGTGTACTAAGTAATAATTTGTCATATTGTAGATTTGTCCAAATGATCACACCACACTGTTGAAAGCTAGTAGACTTTTACAACAATATGTTGTGGATAACTATGTGAAGATTGAAGCAGGGAGGTTAAGGTGGATAAGAAGTCACCAGAATAATATTCGAGCTGAAGTGTATCAAGGGTTGCAAGATACCTTACATGTAGGAGAAAATTCTGTAGATAATTATTTAACACACACATAACACACAACTACCAATTACATTTACCAACAACAATACTAACACATTTAATTTGTCATTGTAGAAAATGTCAGACAAAGAACAATTTTACTGTCATCATTTATTGGTAGTCGTCAAAATTTGACACAACATTATGAAGATGATATGGCTATTGTCTTGAATGATGGTAAACCTGATATTTTCCTTACAATGACATGCAATCCCTCTTGGATGGACATAACATTTGAACTTAATACTCATCAAACACCATAAGATCGTCTTGACTTGCTCACAAGAATTTTTGAGCAAAATTTGAGCAATTGAAGATTGATGTCATCGACAAAGGAATCTTGGAAAAGGTTAAAAGTTACATATATGTCACAGAATTTCAAAAACGGGGGCTACCTTATGTACACATGTTGCTAATCTTACAAAATAATGACAAATTATGAGATCTGGAAGAGTATGATAGCGTGGTTCGAGCAGACCAAAAATTGAAGAGGAGCCACAACTGCATGAGGCCATACTAAAGCATATGATACATGGATCGTGCGAAACACTGAATCTAAGATCATCATGTATGAAGAATGGTCAGTGCAAAAAAAAAAAATCCCAAATAGTTCTTTGAAGAGATACGCCAAGGTAATGACTCATATCCAAAGTATAGAAGATGATTTGGTGACCCAATACCTATAAATAGAAATACGACTGTTGATAACAGATGGGTGGTCCCTTATAACCCATGGTTGTTGTTAAAGTATGATTGTCACATCAATGTTGAAATATGTAGCAACATCAAGAGCATTAAATATTTGTATAAATATGTCTACAAAGGTCCAGACCGAGTAGCAATGGAGGTTCATAGAGGATCAATTGCAGATGAAGTTCAAAAATATATTGATGCGAGATGGATTTGTGCTCCAAGAAGCTTTGTGGAAAATATTTAGATTTACCATTTATCGATTATATCCATCTGTTGAAAGATTACACATTCACTTGCCAGATTGTCACCAAGTATGATTTCAGAGACATCAAAAAATCACTGATGTACTGGACAATGATCGTAACTCCAAAACTATGCTGACACAATTCTTTGCTTTAAACTACAGAGATCCACATGAAAGGAGTTATTTGTATAGAGAGATACCAGAGCATTATTGTTGGCGTAAGGAGGATAAGGAGTGGCACCCAAGAATGTCAAATAGGAAAATTATTGGTAGGATCTATACAGTATCTCCTTCAGAAGGAGAGAAATTCTACTTGCATGTTTTGTTATCTCATTTAAGAGGTTCAACCAGTTGGAAACATTTACTTTCACCAAATGGCACATGTTTGCCCACATTTAAGAAAGCAACTGAGCAGTGGGGCCTTTTAGAAAGTAACAATAGTATTCATGAGTGCTTAGTTGAAGCATCAAATTTACAAATGCCACATGCTTTAAGGAGGTTGTTTGTCACAATATTAATTTTTTGTGAACCAACTGATGTTAGAAGCCTCTGGGATGAGTTTTACATGTACATGGTAGAAGATTATCCTTCAACAAGTACTACTATGACATCAAACTTGACTAATATGTTGTTAAGAGATTTGAATGACCTTCTAATAGTACATGGAAAACAAATCACAAATTATGAGTTGCTAGCATTAACACTTGAGGAAAATGAAAATAATTTTGTTCCAAGAGTTATACAAGAGGAGTTATTGATCTAGGTACCCAATGAAGATGTGGAATCTAAAAAAAAGTTAAATAATGACCAGTTAACTACTTACAATACCATTATGGATGTTATCCACTGTAAACAAAGTCAAATTTTTTTTGTGGATGGCCTGGGAGGAACAGGTAAAACATTTCTTTATCGCACTTTAATTGCAAATTTGAGAAGTGAAAGTCAAATTGTATTAGCAACTGCCTCATCTAGTATAGTTTCTAAATTGTTACCTGGTGGTCGAAACTGCACATTCTAGATTTTAAATACACATCAATGTAGATGCAAATTCATTTTGCTTTATAAGCAAACAATCTAATCTTGCGAAGTTGATTGCAGAAACAACAGCAATTATATGGGATGAAGCACCCATGATAAATAAATATGCTTTGGAAGCATTAGATCATTCATTAAAGGATATTCTAGATTGTGATGCTCCATTTGGGGGGAAAGTTGTGATACTGGGAGTGGATTTTCGCCAAGTTCTTCCTATTGTTCCTAAAGGTACTAAAGCACAAATGATTGCTGCATGTATTGTTAATTCCCATCTATGACCTATTACAAAAGTCTTACATTTGCATCAAAATATGCGATTATTACACGACCATACTTTTGTAGAATATCTCATGCGCATTGGAAATGGTATTGAACCTACAAAATGTGATGACATGGTCAAAATATCCTCCTAAATGGTAATAACGTGGGAAGGAGAGGCCTAAATAGAAAACCTTATTCAAGAAACATTTCCCGAATTAGAATCTCATACATAGGATGCATCATATATGGTTGAAAGAGCTATATTCATACCAAAAAATAAGGATGTTCAAAAAATTAATGACAAAGTTCTCTATCATTTTCTAGGAGCTGAGCACGATTTGTTATCATTTGATGAGGTGGAAGGGACACACAAAACTTATATCAACAAGAATACTTGCATTGTATTTCCCGAGGAGGTTTGCCATCACATGTTCTAAAGGTTAAAAAAGGTGCACCATTAATGTTGTTGCGAAACATAGATCCTAAATCTAGCCTATGTAATGGCACGAGGTTATTATGTTGTGGATTTTTCATGAATTTGTTGGATGTTGAAATCCTAATAGGCCACCATGCTGGAAGAAGAGTTTTTCTACTTAGAATTAAACATAAGACAACAGAGAGTGCAGGACTTCCCTTTGTGCTTATTAGGAAGCAGTTTCCTGTGAAGTTGAGTTTTGCAATTACCATAAATAAGTCACACGGACAAACCATACCCAAATGTTGGAATTTATCTTCCACGACATGTTTTTAGTCATGGTCAATTATATGTTGCTTTGTCAAGAGATGTTTCTCAAGCTTCAACAAAAATCCTTATAAATGACAAACAACTTCAAGGGGAAGATGGAAACTTTACAAAAAATGTTGTTTTCAAAGAAATATTGTTATCTCAAAATTAGGTATTGCTCTCTTTCATGTATATAGATACATTATTTTAAATGGCATGCATAGTAATTAAGCATTATTATTTATAATAAATTTGTTGTATTTTGATTTTCATAGGCTCCTTGAAAAATGAGAAAATGAGTCACAATTCAATGAGTTTTAAATTATAAACCATTTGACTAGACAAAAACTAAATTGTATAGATTTTTTTTGTGATTTACAAACAAATCCAAATTTAAAGAGATTTCTCGATTATTTGAAGAGTTAAAAGGCGGTCATTGTCACATGGACTTTGAGAAACAGGTAGGTGGTAATATATACTTATTTTCTTACTACTTTTTCTTTCCAAACTCATGTTTTATAAAGATTAACTAAAAATATATGTTGACTTAATCAACCTTTTCTTTATAAAAATGTAGGGAAGCTAAAGATTAACTTGAAATGCAATCATTATTTGGTAAACCAAATAAAGAAGAATTATGATTATAATTTATTTGTTACTGTATTTGATAATGAATATTCTTTTTCATTAGTAGTATGTTTAAATTATTTATTTTGCATCTTTTATGTTTGTTGATATGCTTATAGAATCTTCATATTTCTTTCTTTTATGTTACTATTATTGGCTTGTTGTTATAAAAAAAAATAGTATACTAGTATTATTATATTGGCGTTAATACAAAATTAATAAATTTTATAATCATATATTCATACTAATATAAAAAAAAACGTGATAACAAAATATTATTGTAGAAACACAAGCGTGATATTACCATAATTTAATAAAATAAAAAATATAAATGCATACATTTTTTTTTTTATCAAATTACTATAATAAAATACAATAGCGACATAAAAAATGCAAACACATAGGCGCGACAACGCTTGTGTTTCTGCTAGTATAATATAATGATATTATATATTAAATATATTATTATATAAAATAATATATATATATATATATATATATATATATATATATATGGGGTTGCTATCGTCCATCATAGTTGAAGGACGTTAAGGACATCTTTATTGGAGAAGGTCTTCAAGAGATCATGAGGTGTTTTTTGTAGGTTATCGTAGTGTCATATGAGTATCAAGATCTCTCACATTTTTTGCTTTAATGGTAGATCTTATACGGAGATCTTATGATATTTTTGTAAGTCTCATTATTTCATGATTACAATGCATAATTACCTCATTTATTTTATTTTAAAATTAAATTAATTATTTAATAATATAATATTTAATTATGAAACAATTAATATTAAAAAAATAGAACAAAAATAATATAAATATTTATTTATGACTAAAGATTAAACCGATAATTAATATATAACATGGATAAGTAAAAAAGTAAAAAATACAAATATTGACATTGAAAAAAAAATTGATAATTAATGCATAACATAGATAAGTAAAAAATACAAATTCTCGTTAGTTATAATGTCAAAAAAAATTCATCTGTTATTTATATTGTATTTGTTCTTGAATCTATTGTTATTTCTTGTAAAAAAAAATTAGTTAGTTATTTTTTATTTTATATTATTAAAAAATTTGGTTGGTTATTTTTTATTTTATATTATTAAAAAATTGGTTAATTATTTTTTGTGGAAGATCCCATCTTACACATGGAGATCTTACTTTTTCTTTAGTGAAAGATCTTGAGAATTAAGATCTCTCAAGATCCCTAATAAAGATGCTCTACCAATTAACACCAACATATTTTGGATTAAAAATATAATATTTTTTTTTATCTAAAATAAATTATTTTAAGGATATTATAGTATTTTAATAATTAATTTTAAAAAAATATTTTCTCCCTCTTTATTTATAATAATTTATTCTTGAAGAAGATAATTGACTGTAATAGGAGAAAGAAATGATTTATGTTTAATTAAATATTAAAACATCCTTATTTAATAAATACAATAAAAGAATTAAGGGATATTTTAATCCAACATATTTTAGTGTTGGTTGCTAACATCCTCCAATTAGGGTAGACGTTAACAATCCCATATTATATTATATGTGTAAATAATGTTATGAATTATATATTATAAAGTATATTATATATATATATATATATATATATATATATATATATATCATAATATTTTTATTTTACAATCATAGTAATAATAATAATAGTAATATTAATATTATTATTATTATGAATCACATTAAGATAATTAATAATAAAAATAGTACTCAAATTAATTTTACATTTTTTTCTTGTGTTGTTCATTGTCCATCAAATTATGCACAACACAAAAGTTATCTAGTAACTTAAGTATTTGTATTATGTGTTGTCCTTGTATTGTGCTTTTATGCATATCAAATGGATCCTAATACTCTTTTTTTGATATTGATCGATTGAAATTAATTGAAAAAATTATCAGTTTTGTTACGTAACAACATTCATAATTACCAAGAATTATGATTTTCAAACATAATTTTATGCTACCAAAAGCTCCCTTAAATATAAATATTAAGGTTTCGTTTGGCCTAGCTTATTTTTAACTTATAAACTACTTTTAAGTTAAAGTTAAAAATAAAAACTTAAAAAAATAAATAAAAAATTATTTGTTAATATATATTTTTTTTAACTTAAAATTTCCTTAAAGTTAAAACATAATCAAGTGGAGAGGTCTTGGTTCTATTCCCTTACTAAAAAAAAATTAACCAACTAATCACTAATATTTTTCGATAAAAAAATATTAATTATTTTAAAATTTGACTTTATCAAGATTTGAAGAAAAAACATGAAAATAAATTCCGCATAAGTAGTTGGATAGCTTATTATAAAACTCATTATTTTTAATTTTTTTTTTTTTAAAATAAGTAACTTTTATTTTAAGAAATTTTTACTAATTAGTATTTAACCTAACTTTTACTTAAAAATAACTTATAAATTAATAATAAATTGGATCAAGGGAAACTTAATAATAATAATAATAATAATAATAATAATAAGGCACACGGGGACATGCTACACCAAACAAGAATCCACTCATTAAACGTCTCTCTCCTTTTCTCTCTATTGTCTCTCCCTCTGACCGTTTCATGATGGCTTTCGAGTAAGTTTTTTCTTCTTCTTGACCAATACAAAACCAACCTTGGATTCGCTTTGGGGTTATTACTTTTGTTTGTGTCAAATTTGAATGTGTGAATGGCAATGGCATCCTCTGAATCGAACAACGCATCAGATCACATGGTTGAGCTCATCGTGCGTGATGCATCAACACCTTCTGATGTCGATGTCAATGGTGATGACGAAGACCAAATCTCCTCTCTTCTTTCCCATCCGGAAAGACCCAAGATCAACATTTTCACCGCTTCTTACCCTTGCAAAAAACCCAGAGTTTTTCCTATTTCACATTGGTTGTCATAAATAATTTGTAATAAATTAAACTCACAACGTTTTGCAATTCACTAACAAGACCTTTACATTTAAACAAACATATTTTTATAATTTAAAACATTTTTTTTCAATGGGTTACGCGTCAGATCATGTAAAGTGCAGGATGAACCTTTGAGATTGCAAAGAAATATATCTAATTTGTATCAACTTATTAAAATTTTTCTAAAGGTGTACATGTGTTTGTGTTATAGTCATGCACATAATTGTGTTACTGTTTCATGGGTTCACATTGAACTTTTTATATAGTAACATATTTCCACTTGTAATTATAAATTGTTTGGAACTAGAAATCTACAATAAAATTCAGATTCAAGCTAAGTTGCATACCTGAATAATTTATCTCTAGAAGCACAATAAATTGAATAAAACATGAATAATATGTAATGTAATTTACTGGATGAGAGATTTATACTTACCTGGGAGTAAAAACTAGATTTTCTTATAAACAATTTTTGTTTATACTAGATTCTAGTGTAGGTTTATAGTTATAGATTGAAGAAAAAAAATGTCGTGTTCCTATTAAAAGAAAAAGAAAATAGATAATAGATAATGGAAACAACAAGAAGGCAATGAAGTAGAGTTAATTTCTTTACCTGATATTTGGATACAGGATGAAGTGACAAGGTTACTTGTGTCTGAGATATCTCCTTTCACTCAATTTATATTGTGGGTGTGGAATGGGTCCAGATACTCTGGTTTATTTTGTATGACTCTCTCATCTACCATCTACTTTCTCATGGGAGTTCTTACCAATATATTTTCTGGTAATGTTTTGTTGTTTTGCTTGGTATGTCATATTTTTTGATTGACATTATGCATTTTTTGAATAACGGAAACAACTATTGAAAAAAGAACTTGGTAGTAGGTAGCAATTTTTGTTGCGATTAGTGTTAAACTATTAAGTTTTATCATACATTTTTGGAGAAGGGAGAGCGAACCTGTAAAAATTTCCTCATGTTCAATCCATTTTCTTCCGTATTTATATTAGTCTGGTAAATTTAAATACACCACAATAGTTTTCACTGCAAAGACCACATGGACCTAAATTATTTAGTCTAAGACCACCCTCAAACCACTCCAACCCCTCAGCACTGACCTATGCTTATGGTTTTAAAATTTCAGTTGTGGTTGTGGTTGTGTTGCGGCTATTATGGATGGATGTGGTCTTCAATCACATATGATGTAGTCACAACTGTGATGTTGCAGCAGCCAAATCATGTGATGCAACCTACAATTTTGAACCCTATCAACAACTAATGGACTTACTTGACAAATATTTGATTGAAACCATCTAATCTTGTTTTGAGCTAAATCTCTTCTACACCAATTCTTAAATACTAAATATCGCTTACTTTTGCTTATAAGAAAATGTTGAATACTTAATATATGGATATGGATTATGTTAAGGAGACAGTGGATGCAACTCTGAGACTCTCTTTTCTTCATTCCCAATAATAGTTTTTGCATCTTAGGAATTTTGACAAACTATCTATGTTTTGGTTTTTCTTTTCTAATTCTACCAATCTTTATTCTATATTTTATTTGGGTATTCAATTAAATTTGAGATATTTTTTCAAGATCAACAGTTCTCTTTTATTCTTCCTTTTTTTTTTTACTTGTTCCTCATTTTAATTTTTACAATAACAATTTTGATTGGGCAGTTCAGGCAATTCCTTTGTTTGAGACTGCTTTTACAAGATGTACAATTATGTTGATACTATCATATTTGTGGCTGAGAAGGAGTGAACAACCACTACTTGGAACATCCCATGTTACAATCATTTTGTTTTTAAGGGCCTTTACAGGCTGTATATCAATGTCAAGTTTTATATATTGGTAAGTGATCATAGTATTTTTGCTTTCAATTTTAATTCTTTTTAGCACTTCATTTGTCATTTCGGAATGATTTTTTTTCTATTGGATTTTTCCCTTCTACTTATCTTTTTATGTTCATGAAATTTCATTATTCGAGAATATTTTATTGCACTTTTGGAATATTATTCAATATTGGATAGTATCATTTTCTTCAATGTTTATAGCTATTCATATAGGGTATATTTTGTAAAGCTTTTGGATTTGAACAATTATTTCACTAGTTACTAGAATATTAAACAAAGGTTTTGTAGCAAGAGGATTTGCATTGCATTTTCAAATCATGTGACTTGTAGGATAAGCAAGTAAAGACAAATTAATTACAAATCATTGGTTTGTGGTAACTAAATTCAGTCTTTTTTAAGTAAGGTATCGAGCTCAAGTCTTGAGAATAGAAAAAAAAAATAATTGGGAAGAAAGAACTCTACTAAAGATGGTTAGTCAGATTCCCAACTAAAAATTAAAAATTAATCACCGATTTCACTAATAACTATTTCGTACCAATAACATATTTACAAATAAAAGGTAAATTAATTAAATACTTTATTTTTTTTCTCCTACCATATGGAACTTCATGTTGACAACAAGAGTCCTTTCACGTACAATATTATTCATATTAATTTTAGTAAAAACCTTGATTCATAATTTGGCATCGACAATGATTTGCATTAATAAACTGAGTTTACTACAAACCTCTTTATCCTTTCCAACCTTTTATTTCATTGTGCTTGTGCCCTATAGTATTTTATTTTTCTCCTAAAGGATTTTATGGGTTGCAAACTACTGTAATAAAATAATTTGTTCTTTTTCAGCTCTCAGAGATTGCCTTTCTCTCAGGCCATTGTATTGAGTTCAACAATTCCAATTATGGCTTCAATTATGGCCAGGGTATTTTTACATGAGAAACTAAAAGTTATTGATATTACAAGATTTCATCTTCTCCTCTTAAATTACCTTCTACTTTAAAATTATGGAATCAGGAATGAGGGGCAACTTTAATCCTTGATTTTTCACACAATTCTTTTCAATACCTTTTATCCATTACCTGTCTATATTATGAATGGCTTTCGCATTTCTTGCATGCCTATTTTCTTGCAAAGTTATTTAGCAAGCAGTTTGCAAATTGTTAATTGTAATATATTAATTGTAAATTGTAACTAGCATATAAGATCTTATATTTGATCAGCGTTGTTTATGGCGGATAGTAGACCATGGTAGAAAGCCAAAAATCTGCCTTTAATTTATGACGAATTGCATAGTAGAAAATGGTGGACTCAAAAAATATTATACATATAAATTATAACAAAACAATAGATATAAATTAAAAAAGTAAAAAAAAAAATAGTAGATATAAATGAAAAACAAGACAAGTTTCGTGACTTCACAGTATCCAACGCCTAAAAGACTCGTTCAAGAGTTCAATTGTTCAAAACAACAAGAACTAAGAACAATGATAACCTAACAAATTCTTGAATGATTTTGTTTAGTTATCAATACCTAACAAACTCATTCAAGAGTTCAATTGTTCAAAACAACAAGAACAAAGAACAATGATAACCTAACAAATTCTTGAATGATTTTGTTTAGTTATCAATACCTAACAAACTCATTCAAGAGTTCAAAATAACCTGCAATCCCAGCATAATCCTTTTCATTATTATCAAGTAGTGGAGCATCTTTTTCTCCATCAGACACCACAAAATTAACAATGACATTTTCTTCAAATTCCATATCCCCAAACTTCAAATCCTCATCATTTTGTTGGACTGCTTTTTGCTTTCTCGTTGAAGATCTAACAACCACAGTTTGTTTTTTAAGGTGTGTCGGTAGCAATAGTAAGAGTAGCTTCACCACTTGGTGGTTGTTTTGTTCCCTTTGTTTTTTTCCTAGTATATATCCTAGGCTATCCAAACCCCGAAGCCGCATACACAGTTCCCCAATTTAGTGCATCATCGTTATCAAATACCAACTCAGTTCCAGCAACATCATTATCATCATTATCCATCTCTCCCACTAACCATTCATTACACATCAATATCATTGAGAGAAATTGGATCAACTTCATCTCTAGCTTTATATCTCTATTTGAGTTGCTGGTTGTATTTGACATGCATTGAAAGGTGTTTGTTTCAAGTTATCTTGACTGATTCCGGAGAATAGAAGGTTGATAATGTCTATTCCTAAGGTACCAGAGGTACCAATAATTACAAATTAGTTTTCACAACCAACCCTTTACTGTTATATGTTGCTACCCACCCCAAATTGAGAGGTTATAACATATTAATGGACCATTAAAGCCATAAATATATTATAACCCCAACCCCTACCTTAGTATTCTCTATACAATCAATTCACCTACCAAAAAATATGAATTTGCACTAACAAAAAATCAAACCCACAGAGGATACCGTGATGTGAGCAACTTCCCTGTTCCTCATATAATAAATCCAAGTTCTCCATATAATTGCAAAATATCCTAAATACCAAGTATACACGCTCCAGGGCACACCCTCCATTGTGAGAGAGAGCAGCCAAAAGATTTGTCAGCACCTTTGATCCACGTTCAAGAATGATACAATATTTCCTCCAGGATGTTTTGTTGTATATCCACACCATTGAAGATCTTATCACCCATGTACCATACTGCAAGGGGCTTTTCCCCCTTGCACCCCCAACCCAAAATAGTAATCCAACAATAGGTGACTTAAGCCTAAAAGGTAGATGCTATTACTTTGCTCCGCTCCACTATGCTTTAGCATCTTCCCAATATGAGCTATGCACAACAATCTCCACCTTGACAAATGTTCTACCCCGTTGAAGATAACAAGTCCACCTCATAATCTTGGGTTAAGGGTTCTCATCATAACTAACATCAAGCAACATTCAACAAGTCCAAGAAATGCTTGAACTTGTCAACTGTGACCACTTTGGTTAACATATCAACTGCATTCTTTGAAGTGTGAACCTTCATTAGTAAAATCTGACCAGATGTTATTAACTCCCTGATCTTGTGGAACCTCACATCAATATGTTTGGTTCTATCATGATACACCTGGTTCTTTGCCAAATAGATAGCACTTTGACTATCACAATGCAACTAAACTCCACCTTGCTCAATGCCTAGCTCCTTTACTAGCCCTGTGAGCCAAACAACTTCTTTGCTAGTTTCTACTACAACCATGTACTTTGCTTCAGTTGTTGATATTGCCACAACAAATTGGACATTGGACTTCCAACAAACAGACCCACCTGTTGTAGACCTCTTGTCATCTAGATTACCAATATAGTCAGAATACACATATCCCACAACTAAAGGATCACCTTGCCGACTACCAAATAGAATACCATGAGAAGTTGTACCCTTTAGGTACCTCAATACCCATTTCACCACTTCCCAATGACACTTCCCTGGCTTTGACATAAACTTACAAACTTGGCTTATAGCTTGTGCCAAATCTGGTCTCGTGCAAACCATAGCATACATCAAGCAGCCAATTACACTGGCATATGGAACCTTTGACATGTACTTCACATCCTCATCTGTCTTTGGGCATTGATCTACCGTAAGCTTGAAGTGGTTTGCAAGTGGAGTGCTCATTGGCTTAGCATTGCTCATGCTAAATTTGTCCAATACCTTCTTAATATAACCCTGTTGTGAGAGCCATAGTCTTCTGGACTTTCTATCCCTATGAATCCCTATCTCAAGAATCCTCTTGGCAGGACCTAAGTCCTTCATGTCAAATTCCTTGCCCAACATGGATTTCAACTCATTTACGTCATGCAAATGGTTAGCAACAATCAACATATCATCCACATAAAGTAGTAGAAAAATGAAAGAGCCATCATCAAGGCTTCTCACATAAACACAACAGTCATACTCACATCGTCTATAGCCAATTTGAAGCATGTAAAAATCAAATCACTTGTACCATTGCCTTGGAGATTGCTTCAATTCATACAAAGACTTTTTCAACTTACAAACCAACCGACCTGATACACCTTTAGTGAACCCCTTTGGCTGCTGAATGTAAATTTGCTCTTCTAAATCATCATGAAGAAAAGCTGTTTTCACATCCATCTACTCCAAGTGCGTATATTGATTAGCTACCAAGACTAGCACTACCTTGATAGAAGTATGTCTAACGAATAGGGAGAAAATTTATTCATAATCAACCCCCTTTTGTTGTGAATATCCCTTTGCTACTAAGCGAGCCTTAAACTTTTCCCCTTCTTTTTCTGATACTGGAGGTTTCCTCTTGTATACCCATTTGCACCCTATGACTCTCTTGCCTACAGGAAGCTCAACTAGCTCCCATGTTTGATTCTTACACAAAGACTCCATCTCTTCCACTATAACACCCATCCATCTATCTTTCTCTTGGCTGTTCATAGCCCTCTTGAAAGGTAGAAGGATTTCCAAAACTGGTAAGAAGTGCAAAAGCAGCCAACTCTTCAAACCCATATAGGACAACAAGTTTAATAGTGCGAGGCTCTCTATCTCTGACAAGAGTGTACTCTTGTAGTCCACCTATACTCACTGGTCCAGGTTCAGGTGCAGGTGTGGCTTCAGGTCTTGAACTACATGATATTGCTCGCTCAGGAATCACTAACGGTTGCTCATAGTCCACCTGAACCTTTACGAAGCTAGGGGAAGCTCCATCAGACACTAACACATATGTCTCAACTGTATGGGGCATCATGGATTGCTCATCAAATACTGCATCCCTACTAATCACCATCTTCTTGGAAGCTGGATCCCAAAATTTGTACCCTTTCACGCCTTTGGAGTAACCTATGAAAATACACTTTTTCGACTTTGGATCAAGTTTAGATCTTTCATCACTAGATATATGCACAAAAGAAGGACACCCAAATATTTTCAAATTATTAAAATTAATTGGGTTACTTGTCCACACTTCCTCTGCAATCTTCCCATCGAATGAAGCTCGTGGTGATCGATTGAGCAGATAACACGCCATATTCATCACTTCTGCCCAAAAACCTTTGGAGAGACCAACATTCAACCTCAAACATTGGGCCCTTTCAGTAAGAGACCTATTCATCCTCTTTGCAACGCCATTCTGTTGTGGTGTTTTCCGTATTGAGAAGTGTCTTTGAATGCCATGTTCCTCACAATTTCTAAAATCGTGAATCTATGTACTCCGTACCATTATCAGACCTCAAGTACCCAATTTTTCTGCCTATCTAGTTCTCCACCTCAACCTTCAATAGCTTGAACTTCTCAAAGACTTCAGATTTCTATTTCATGAAGTACACCCAAACCTTGCAAGAAAAATCATCAACAAAAGTCACAAAATAATGGGAACCACCCAAGGACGGATCTCTAATAGGACCACACACATTAATATGCACGTAGTCTAGAATCCCCTTGGTAGTGTGCTTCGCAGCTTTAAACCATACTTTAGATTGTTTCCCAAGCACACAATACTCACACAAGTCTAGCTTGCAACTCCGAACTCCTTTCAAGAGACCCCTCTTATGAAGCTCCATCATCCTTCGTTCATTGAGATGGCTCAAACGCATGTGCCACAATCTGGTAGCATCATTATTAGATTCCATAGATGCAACTCGACCTATAACTGTGCTCCCAAGCAGTCTGTAAATATTGCCTACAGTTCGTTGTGCTTTCATCACAGTCAACGCACCCTTACACACTCATAAGGTATCTTGATCTCCATCAGTCTTGTAACTGAAACCATTAGCTTGTAAAAAGTCAAGTGAGATCAAATTCTTTCTCAACTCAGGGATATGTCGAACATCACACAACATTCTCACTCCACCATCATCCATAGCAATCTGCACCTATCCCATTCCAACAACAACACAAGCTTTATCGTCACTCAAATAAACATTGCCAAAATTTCCTGACCTATATGTGGTGAACCACTCCCTATTGGGAGTCATGTGGTAAGAACATCCAGAATCGAGAATCCATGCATCTGTCATCTGACTACATGAAACTAATAGAACATCTCCCTCACTGTAGTAGTCTGAATCGTCAGTCTTTGCCACATTTGCAGAGCTAGATGCCCCTTCACCAGACAGCTTCAATTGTGGACAATTTCTTTTAAAATGCCCTTGTTAGCAATGGTAGCATTGAACTGATTTGATGTTCTTAGGTTTGGACTTCTTCCTCTTCCCAAGACCCTCTTTGCCTTGCTTCCTCCCACGTTCTTGATTCCCCTTTGCATACAAACCCTCACCTTGAGAACACTCCCCTGCATTTTGCTTACATTGACAGTGGGATGTAAATGCAGTCGTGATCTCCTCTAGCTTGATGGTGTCTTTCCCATATGTTAGGGTAGTTACTAAATGCTCGTAGGAATTAGGTAAAGAACAAAGCAAAATTATTGTCATATCCTCGTCCTCAATCTTCACATCAAGTCTTAGTAAATCATTAATAATTTGATTGAATGCATTGACGTGTTGTTGCAAATCAGAACCCTATTGCATCTTCAGCCCGTACAATTTCAGCTTCATGTACAACTTGTTTATTAAAGACTTGGACATAAACTGGCTCTCTAATTTCGTCCATACTTCCCTCAGAGACTTCAGATCCATGACGTGATACATGACCTCGTCTGGCCAAACACAACCGTATAGTTGTCGCAGCCCTCTCCTTCAACTCTGCCCAATCTAGGTCCTCCATGTCTGTAGGTTTCATTGCACGCAGCACCTTTAGAAAACCTTGTTGAGCCAACAAATCCTTAACCCTCCTCTGCCACAATCTGAAATTCACAGTTCCATCGAACTTTCCCATTTCGAATTTTGCACTAGGGTTAAGAGCCATCTGATACCAGTTGTTAGCAATAGCAACTAGAAATCTAAAGATTAGGTCACACTCACCAAAGAAAACCAAAACCTATGTTCATCGGCGATATCAATGACGGTGGACTATGATAATGTAAAAGATACACTTGTGTCAACTATAATATGGACAAAGACAACAAAGTGGGATCGTTCTCACTTTGATACCAAGTTTAGAATGACAAATTTTTTAATGTAGGTTTATGTGTGTTAACTTCACACACTAAGTTTCATTATATTTATATTTCGAGTATACTTAAAGGAGGTGTAAAAGATACACTTGTGTCAACCGTGGCATCAAGCTACAATCAAAATAGAAGAGCAAAAAACAACTTTTACAAACTGGTGTTGTAGAGTTGAGTTAGGCACAAATCCCAAATTGTAACACATAGGAACCCTCATTCATCTATCATTTATTTAAATATAAAATTCTCACTAAATAGCTTGGTAAGGAAAAAATACCTTGTTCTCTTACACATTTTCAAACTATAATAGGAATACACATTTTCAAACTTTACCATCATACATCCTATTAATAGTTTTTTTACATCTCCAACCAAAATTCTATGATAGTAAGCCAAAATTGTTCACCCTCTTAGATTTTTACTTTGTCCATATTATAAAATCCTAATCCATCATTGAAAAGCTCATACAATTATTTTTCCCATCTCTCTTTGATATCATGATTTGTAACCAAACTTGTTTCTCTTTATCCATAATACATCTTACTTGGTCCAAATATTTAGTGTTCCTTTCTTTACTTTTGACAAGCTAACATATCTTATATTCTCATTTATACCAAACTTATCTCTAAAGATTTGGTCTTTAACTAAATCGAATGAGATTGTGTGATCCATGTAGTAGACTTTACATACTAGGATAAGGGTATTCTTATATATTTATCTTACGTTCTCCATTCTATGTTGCATGATCTTGGCAAAACTCATCAAAAGCTTTATCATGCTTCACTCATAACATTCCTTGTCTTATTTCAATGATTTCAATAAGGCCTTGTATCACTCTTTTATTTTTTTTTACCTTTTCTTAAACACTTTGATTCCACCACAAGACTCCTTCTCTTAGTCTAAAACCTTTTGATTCACACAAAACTACTTTAGCAAAATAAAATAAAAACCTCAACGACGACCAAAACTAAAAAAAGGAAAATAAATAACTTTAAAAAACAAAAGAGTTGGCATGGCCTAACTCATGGATTAGGTGAGATGCCCAGAATAACATGGTAAAAAGTTATACAACATTTTATAACCCATCCAGTAGGTGAGCTAGGTTGGTGGGTTGAAGATCATATTTCATTGACAACTTCTTTGAAAATGCGTAACTTCCAAAGTCAAACCCTTAAATAAAACTATAATTTAAGGATAAGAAAAATGACATTTCTTCTCAATTGATAAAAAAAATAAAAATACATGAGATAGATATGAAAGATAAATAAGAATCAAACTAGGTTTTAACTACCCATATATTCTAGGATAAAATCAAATTAGATTTGAATAATCTAATTATGATCTTAACATCCTAAATCTCCAAGAATCCTTATATGAAATTCAAATTTAGATTCAAGATTTGGTCTAAACTATTTTACATTGAGACAATTGATAGTGTAAAATAGTTTTATAAAAGTGAGACTTACCATAAATGAAGGGTTGTGATTGAACGACAATTATAAAACCATTTTATACTATTAGTGCATCACCACTAAACTCCTTGTTGAAAATTAGAATTGATATTATGATTATAGTCATAATTATAGTTTATAGGCAATAATATCTCATTTATAGGAAATAATATATTCCGTAATAAATGCAAATAAGCCTATATAAACTATGCTCTGTGGTGTATTCAAACACACGGTTTATTGCCTAATTCTTTATAATGTTATTTGATCTGGTTATTTAACATGGTATCTAGAGCCAGGTTAGGCAGTCCTAAAAACCGTTTTTTTTTTCGGAGGACCCACTGTCCCCAACTCAATATTTTTCGCAAACACCCTATCTTTTTGGTTTGCAACCCTTTTTGCTGTCTCTGTCCCCGACATTTCTTTTCGACCACTGTTGTCGTCGTTGTGCTAGAAAATTTTCCAGCGACCTCCCCCGACGACTACCACCATCGAAAGAATCGCGTCAGCCACCTTTGTCCAACGCCATTGACAGTGCTCCATTGGAGTCTAGACGCGCCCACACATGCGTCATCTTTACGCGCCAAACACCTTTTTCAGGTGTGCATGATGGCGCGTGAAGGCGCTTGGGGCTTCGTTCCCAGCGGCGAATCGAACGCCGGCGTCATCCCTCCCAAGTGATCCTACCCCCCTTGTGCCACCTTCATTTGACGAGATTTTTTTTTCTCTCCCTCTAAGGTTTTATTTTGTGGTACTATGGTAGTGGTACTGTTTCTAGCACTTTTCTTTTGCATCATGTCTACTGCAACACCTACGATGTATGAGGACTTTCTCCAGTGGTATACAAGTCGTCAAAACATTGGTGTCATTGCTTTAGTATCACAATCTGGTAATTCTTTTGCCTGTCTCTCACAGTCTCCTTTTATGAGCCATTGGGTGCTTGACTTTGGTGCATCCGATCACATATCTGGTAATCACTCTCTGTTCTCTTCTCTTTCTACCTCCGATTTTCTACCTGCTATTACCTCTACCAATGGTTCCCAAACACAATCACAGGGAATTGGCACCACCCATCCCTTACCCAATTTAACTTATAAGTCTGTTCTATTTGTACCTGATTACCCTTTTAACCTTCTGTCTGTTCACCGCTTGACCCAATCCCATGATTGTTTGATCACATTCACTAAAGATACTGTTGCTTTGCAGGACCGGAGTACGGGACTGACGATTGGCACTAGATGTGAGTCTCATGGTCTTTATTACCTATTTGCCCTATCACAAGCATATTCTGCCACTACATCTCCCCTTACCATTCATGCTCAGTTGGGTCATCTTGGCCTTCTGATTCTTCAGAAGTTGATTCCTAATTTGTCCAAACTGTCTGCTTTAGATTGTGAGTCATGTCAGTTAGGAAAACACACAAGTCAATTTTTTCCTAATTGTATGAATAAACGGGCTGCATCGCCTTTTGCTTTAATCCATTCAGATGTCTGGGGTCCGTCTCGAGTCATAACCTCTTTTGGTTTTAAATATTTTGTTACATTCATTGATGATTTTAGTCGTTGTACATAGTTGTTTTTAATGAAAAATTGGTCTGAAGTATTTTCTCTATTCAAAAAATTTTATAATGAAATTCAAACTCAGTTTGGTGTTCCTATCCGAACTCTTCGTAGTGACAATGCTCGTGAATACTTGTCCAACTAGTTTCAACAGTTTATGGCATCTAAAGGTATCCTTCACCAAACATCTTGTGCTCATACGCCCCAACAAAATGGGATTGTCGAAAGCAAAAATCGGCATCTTGTTGAAACTACTCAAACACTTCTCATTCACGGCAATGTCCCTTCTCACTTTTGGGGCGATGTTGTTCTCACAGCTTGTTATCTTATCAATTGTATGCCATCATCTGTCCTCAACAGTCAAACTCCATACTCTATTTTGTTTCCCCGTACACCTCTTCATCCTGTGGCTCCTCGTGTCTTTGGTTCCACATGTTTTGTTCATAACCTTTCACCTAGACTTGACAAATTATCAGCTCGGTCCATTAAGTGTGTTTTCCTTGGCTACCATAGGTCCCAGAAAGGGTATAAATGTTTTTCTCATACCCTTAAATGTTATTTCATCTCTGCTAATGTGTCTTTCTTTGAGTCTGTGCCCTACTTTGCATCTACTTCCGCTTCCGCTTCCTTTGACTCTGTGCATTCTCTTTCCCCAAAGAGTCCTTCTCTTGCTCATCTTCCCGTTGCTTTAGAGGAAGACCCACTTGAGCATCCTCTCCAACAAAAAAATTTTTTAGACATATCATAGACCACCACGGCCTCCCGTGGCACATGTGCCTACCCCTGCAGTTGAGGTTGAGACCATGATCGACCCATCCCCAGCTCCAATATCTTTCCCGGATTCAGGTCCTCCGTTTGACCCTGACCTACCCATTGCTTTTAGAAAAGGTACACGTACAACTCGTAACCCATCCCCTCACTATGTTACGTTAAGTTATCACTGTCTTTCTCCCTTACTTTATACTTGCCTTTCATCTTTGTCTTCTGTGTCTATTCCTAACTCTCCAGGTGAAGCATTATCCCACCCAGACTAGCGACAGGCAATGACTGACGAGATGTGTGCTCTCCAAAGTAGTGGTACCTGGGATCTGGTTCCTCTCCTCCTAGGATAGGACTATACTGACACGTTTTCCCCTGTGGCAAAGATGACATCTATCTGACTATTACTTTCTATTGCAGCCATTCGCCATTGGCCCCTTTTCCAACTTGATATAAAAAATGCTTTTCTACATGGAGATCTTGAGGAAGAAGTCTACATGGAGAAACCACCCTGCTTTGTTGCTCGAGAGGAATCATCTACCATGGTTTGTCGACTTCGGAGATCCCTATATGGACTTAAACAGTCTCCAAGAGCATGGTTTGACAAATTTCGTACTGTTGTACAATAGTTTGGCTTGATTCGCAGTGAAGCTGATCATTCGGTCTTTTATCGCCATTCACCACAGGGATGTATCTACCTCATTGTGTATGTGGATGACATTGTTATCACGGAGGAGATGAGCATGGCATAGCCCAACTAAAGCAATACCTCTCTTGCCAATTCCAAACTAAACCTTGGGAAACTTCGATATTTCTTAGGTATTGAAGTGGCCCAATCCAAGGATGGTGTGGTGATCTCTCAAAGGAAGTGTGTTCTTGACATCCTTGAGGAAATTGGCTTAATGAATGCTAAGCCAATGGACACTCCTATGGACCCAAGTGTCAAATTGCTACCTAACCAGGGGCTTCCTTTTGCAGACTCAGGGAGATATCGAAGGTTAGTTGGAAAACTAAACTACCTTACTGTCACTCGTCCTGACATTGCTTTCGCAGTTAGTGGTGAGTCAGTTCTTAAATTCTCCCTGTCAAGATCATTGGGAGGCGGTTATGTGGATTTTCAAATACATCAAAGGTGCTCCTGGAAAAGGACTTGTCTATAATGACAAAGGACATGTCCAAATTGTTGGATATTCAGATGCAGATTGGGCTGGTTCTCCTAGGGATAGACGATCTACTTCAGGATATTGTATAATGATTGGTGGAAACCTTATATCCTGGAAGAGCAAGAAGCAAAGTGTGGTGGCAAGGTCTAGTGCTGAAGCAGAATATAGAGCTATGGCTGTAGCAACTTGTGAACTTGTCTGGTTAAAGCAACTTATTAAAGAGCTCAAGTTTGAAGAGGATGCCAAAATGACTCTGATTTGTGATAATCAGGCAGCTCTACATATTGCATCTAACCCAGTGTTTCATGAAAGGACCAAACACATTGAAGTGGACTGTCATTTTGTTAGAGAGAAGATTGAATCAGGAGATATCATCACTAGATTTGTTAACTCTAGTGATCAGCTAGCAGATGTATTCACCAAAGCTTTGAGGGGTCCATGGGTTAATTATATATGTAACAAGCTTGGTGCATATGATTTATATGCTCCAGCTTGAGGGGGAATGTTGAAAATCAGAATTGATATTCTGATTCTAGTCATAATTATAGTTTATAGGCAACAATATCTCATTTAGAGGAAATAATATATTCTGTAATAAATGCAAATAAGCCTATATAAACTATGCTCCATGGTGTATTCAAACACATGGTTTATTGCCTAATTCTTTATAATGTTATTTGATCTGGTTATTTAACACTCCTAAACAATTAATAAACAAATATTAATAGGTTATGCTTCTCTCATTGTCAAGTCATTCTATAACTAACTTTAATGAAGGCAATTTTTGTTAGAATATAGTTAATAAAAAAAATATAGTTTAGATGGGACCTTATAAAAAAGACTATGTCACACTTTCAATTTGGACCATATATAAGGATCAAAGGTAGTACTAGGTAGGCTTGTATATTCTCTCTTATGTTCTACTAATCAAGTATAAACCAAATCAAAATAAATAGATTTGAAGAAAATTAAATAAACAAGTATGAAGATAATTGAGGTGTAAACCATCTAGGAACGTAAAGTCTATGGATTTGATCAATGAGAAAATCCAAAATAATAAAAAATAGGGGAAAGTATATTTTTGGTCACCTAACTTTTTCAATTTTTTGTTTTTGGTCCATAGACTTTTTGAAGATTGGTCTTAGTCCCCATACTATTATTCCGTCAGGGTTTTAGTCTTTTTCATCCAAGCTCAGTTAAGTGCTTAATTTTTGTTTTGCACATTATAATTAACATTCTACCACATGTATATTTTTTTAATTTTAATTTTAATTTTCCAAACTACCCAATTTCTTTACCCTAATTTCCCCATTTCCTAACCTAAAAATTTTAAAAAATAAATTAATTAAAATTTTTTAAAATAAAATTAAAATTTAAAAATGTACACCTAGCAAAAAGTTAATTAAAACATGTAAAAAAAATTAGGCACTTAATAGAGCTTGAATGGAAAGGACTAAAACCTATGAAGGAATAAAGGTCTAGGGACTAAGTTTGGTCTTTAAAAAGTTTGGGGACCAACAATAGAAAATTGAAAAAGTTGGGGGACCAAATAGACACTTTGCCCTAAAAAAAAATATAATCTTACAATGGTTGATGGGATGTCTTAGCTCCTGCCCTTATAAGACAATAACTAGTTCCACCCATTATTGATGAAAAGAGCCCCAATAGGATTGCAAATATGTGATGACTTGTCTTAGCATATGAATTGTTTGCTTGCTTATCTTTAACCAACTGTCCTGGAAATCCAAATCCGGAAATTAGGAAGACTAGTTAAAGTATACCCATTATTCTCCCTGGACCTAGATGATGCAAGCTATATCCTGCACAATTAATTAGAAATTAAAAAAATAATACCTCAGACCTCCTGTTAAAAAAAATAGGTCAAAGGTTTGTTGTTTTTTTATTCCTTTTTTTCATGTAAGTGGGGGGACATGCATAATAGAAATTCAAGAAAAGTTGGCCAATATATTCAAAGTTAAAACCGAATATAGTCTTAATTCTAAACCACATGTAAGCACATTATAAGAATAAGAAATGGAAACAACTACTATACCTTCTATAACAAGCATTTCTCGCAAGAACAACAACACGCTAAAGAAACTGCAGGCAAGACCTGAAAAATTGGGGACATGAAATAAATTAATCAGTGCGTACTTGCAATTGATAATGAATTCTTACTTTTATAATTATTAATTTTTTTCTTCTTGTACATGTAATATGAAATTTATAGTTTGTAACATCAAAATTATGATATACTTATTATGGATTTTTTATTTATCGTTTCTTGTGTCGATCCTAAAATATCTTATTACTAATTGGTTTATTAAGATTCTATATCCTAACGTAGGTTGACATTGCTTGAATTTTGAAGTCCAAATTCCATGTCCAAGTAGAATGAGGTTTAATTGGGTGCCTATATATAGGTTTAAAACACCTCTAATGTTCAATTGTTATTGGAACCGTCCATAAAAGTTTGATTCTTTCGAGTTTGACATTATGTTCTAACCATTCTGTATACCAGAAAATCTTAATTGTATACACAAAAAATTGGCATCAAATACAGTGTTATTAAATGGCAGTTATTGCAACACTATAGAGGTATGGCGTTGTAGTTTTTTTTTACAAAATATCATGACATAACAGTCGTGTTCCGGGTTTCTTATGTCGATGCCATGACGGCCGCTAGAGCCATAACGAGCATTGCGACATAGAAGGTATAACAAAAATAATGGCTTTCTTTTCTTAAAACAAAAAAAGGAAACGGGCCTGTAGACCATCTCGACTTGACTGAAAATAAAGGGTTTCAAATCCTTAAGAGAACCCATGACAGACATACCACGCTCTCTCCTTCTATCGTGTGCTCTGTAGTGGTTTTTTCACGACCTCCGACAACAACTTCGACACCGGTGGAAACTTCACCGACAACCTTGTTCGACTTCGGCATTTGTTATCCCTTGTGTGTTGCATTTGCTTTGGTTATTTTAGTTGTGTTTTTTTCTTCTTTCCTCCGGAAACTGTCATCTTCGACGACTACTATTGATCTTTTGAATTGTATTTTTCATAGTTCAATCCTTTTCCACAATGGTTGAACCATCTACACATGATTAATTGAGAAAAGTTAGAGAAGACTAAATTAGAATTACTATCCTTCATTTGTGGAAGGGAATATAAATGCCATTGTTTGTAATTATTGTGGAGAAGTTAGCAAGGGAGGAATAATCGGAGCCAAAGAACAATTAGTAGGAAAGTCAAACAATGTTTCTTCTTGCAAAAAGACCCTGCTGAAAGTAATTGAAGAGCTTTTGAATTTGGTTCTATAAAAAAGAGTGGGGACAGTAGTGTTGGTATTGCTAGTGTGTCAAATTTAATATTTTTTAAGTTTGGAGAGCCAATTGGATTCAAGGACTCTTAGCACTTTTGTCAGTACAATGGAAAAGAGAAATAATGCCACTAAAAAGGGCCAATGAACTAATTTCGTAAGAGTCCAGAAGATGCAGTTAGTCAGAGAAAAAAGGAGATATTGAAGAAAATTAACATAAGAGAGGCAATGGACAAGAATTAAGTTCCAAAGGTGCATCAACATATTGCTCACTTTTGGTACCAAGCATGAAAAACATTGAGAATGGTTACGATCATTGGTCAACATGAACCACATTTGCCCATTCCAAGCTACCATGATATTAGAGTTTCACTCCTAAAGGAGATTGAATAAATAGAAAATATGATGAAATGTCATACGGAACAATGGGTGAGATATAGTTGTAGTATTATGTCTGGTGCATGAACTGATCAAAAACAAAGATGTATCGTTAATAACTTTGTTGACTCTCAAGTTGGTACTTTTTTTTTGAAATTTGTTGAAGCTTCTAATTTTGTGAAGATTAGTCTTAGAATTGTAAAGAACTCGTATATCAGAGAATAGATGTAAATATATTTGATTAACTGTATAACAGAAGTACAAATGAGTATTTATAGACATATATGTATTAATTATAGTTATCACAACTAACCTACAAGTCTAACTAACTATCCAAGATTCATTTGAATAACTACATTTTTTACAATACTTTAATGCCCCCTCAAACTCAAAGTCAATGAGGTCGTAAAGGGCTCAATCACATTGAGTTTGCCTCTTAAGTACAAGACACAAGTTGGAGAAAGAGGCTTAGTGAGAGAATATTCTCATTGATCAAGAGCTAGGACGTATTGATCTCATAATTTTTTAGATAGAACCTTTTCTTGTGCAATACAACAATCTCCATGTGCTTTGCTCTCACACGAAGAACAAGATTGTGAGCAAGAGCAACAACACTTTGATTATCACATAACATTGTAGGAACGGTGAAAGAAACACCTAGTTTAGTTAATAGGTTCTGAATCTGTAGGGATTTCAGCAGTAGCTTGAGCTAAACTATATAATTCTACTTATGTACTTGATCTAGCAACAACTTGTTTGCAAGACCACCATGAAACCAAGTTTAGGCCAAAGAAGATAGCTGCAACAAAAGTTGATATGCGATTATCAATGTCGGAGGCCTAGTCAGCATCACAAAGAGCTCTTATAGTGAAGGATTTCCCAAAGCTACAAGTTGAAGATGAAGACCATGATGAACTGATCTTTTAAGATACCTTAAAATTTGCTTAATTGTTGTCCAATGAGATTGTAAAGGGATGGACATGAATTGGTAGACTTTGTTGACTGCAAAACTGATCTCATATCAAGTTATAGTGGTGTACTGTAGAGAACCAACAGTAGAGTGATACAAACTGAAATTAGGAAACATATCTAAACCATATTTACTTAGTGTACAACATGATGTCATTGATGAAAAAGTTGATTGAGCCTTAGTCATTTAGTTTCTGAAGTAAATCACAAATATCTTTGCTCTAAGTAAGGATAAGTGAGTAATTTGCCAAAGTCTTGACTTCAATTCCCAAAATGTAGTCAAGTTTTCCAAGTTGCTTGAGAGAAAAACTCAAGTTGAGTTTGAATGTGAGTTGTTGAACAAATTAAGGAGAACTGCTAGTGATGATAAAATCATCCACATAGACTAGAAGATAAATAGTTTGAGAACCAATCTTGTAGATAGTCTGCCACAAAGCAAACCTATAGAAAGTAAAAATGTGTTTGATTCATAATATATATATATATATATATAAATAAATAATATGAGAAACGCGTTTTTATGTGAGAATGAGAACGGACGTTCTCATCCTTTAGATTAAATTAGACGGTTAGATCAGAACAGTCATTTAAAAATGAACATACATCTCACTTGACTGGATTGAAATTTCTAAAAGATTTACTAAATATTCAAAAGATTTATTTTATCATAGTCTTAAAACATCACCGCTACCAAGAGTTGCCTTCATCACCATGACCACTGTCGCCACCACTAACATGGTTACCACCACTATTTTTGCCGTCGCTAGGACCATCGTCACAGTCATCGTCATAGTTGTCATCCCCATTGTGGTGGTGACAACAACAACAACAACAACAACAACAAGAATGATGACCATGACAATGGTGGTAACCATGTTGGTGGTGACGATGCCCGTGTGTCCGCATTTTTATGTCCTTAGGATTAAAAATATATTTGAATTATGAGCTAAAAATATTTTGAAGTCATATTTTTAATTATGTTCCTATAAATAGAATAAAAGACATAGTTGATTTTTATGTCCTATATATATATATATATATTATATTATGTTATAATTATCAAAATTCTCTTATTATATAAAAGATACATATACAAAATAAAAATAAATAAACATCGCTAAACCTATATTGCCTATTTCTCCTTGAATGTCTTCATCATCACTTGAAAAAAAAAATCTTCATTCAATTCTCTTCCTAGATAAACCATTATTGCCTGTTTCTCCTTGAATCTTTGGTTGTGTTTGTTTTTTTTTATGATGTGTCTCAAAATTTGGACAAGTTGTTGGAAAGGGCCATCAAATGTGTCTTTCTTGGGTATTCTCATCTTTATAAAGGGTATAAATGTTATTCTCTTGATACTAGACGACATTACATGTTTGTTGATGTTACGTTCTTTGAAGAAACAACTTTTTATCCATCATTCGAGTAAGATTATAGTTCTTTACAATAGGTCTTACTTATCCCACCTCTTAACCTAGTGACATCCCCTACATTTGAACCCTTAAATCAAGAAGAAAATTAGCTTCCACCTTCAATCCCTAGTCCGGTTGAATTCTCTTAATCTTCTCCATTACCTCCTAGAATAGGACACAACGAGCTAGGTCAACATTACATAATGATTCTCCTAGTCCATGTTCTACTCCTCCAAACTCCCCTATGATAGATCCTTCTACATCATCATCTCCTCCTAATGAAAACCCAGGTTAGCCTATTGCTCTTTGGAAAGGTATTCGGTCTACTCGAAATCCCCATTCCTCCTAGCAAGTAAGTTGTTGGTTGAAGATGGGTATATGTTGTTAAAATTGGTCCTAATGGTAAGGTTGATTGTCTTAAGGCTCGATTGGTGGCCAAAGGATATACCCAAATCTATAGCCTTAATTACAAGGATACTTTTTCTTTTGTGGCTAAAATTACAACTATTTGTTTCTTGCTTGCTATGTTTGTCATTCATCACTGGCCTTTGCATTAGTTAGATATTAAAAATTCCTTTCTTCATGATGTATTAGAAGAGGAGATATATATGGGCAATCTCCTTAAAATTTAGCCATGTTGTGCAAAATTTTGAGATGAAACATAGTGAAGCAAACCATTCAATGTTTTATTGTTACATATCTCCTGAGAAGTGTTTGTCTAGTTTTATATATTGTCATTACATGGAATTCTATTAAAATTTCTTAAGTGGAAAAGAACTTGTGTCCAGTCATTTCCAAACTAAAGATTTTTGTAGTTTAAAATACTTTCTTGGTTGATCTTAGAAAGGAAGTATGCTCTAGATATCCTAGAGGAAACAAGCATGATAACTTGTAGGTTATGGTGAACCATGAATCTTAATTAGATATTAGTAATTGATCATGGTGAACCTTATTCTAATCTGGAGAGATGTCAAAAATTAGTTGGTAAGCTTATGTACATCACCATTACTAGACCTGGCATTTCTTTTGTAGTTGGCGTAGTCAGTCAATTTATGCAAGCTCCTCAAATTGATCATTGGAATGCAATGATTCGCATTCTCAGAGATATTAAAAGGGCTCTAGATCATGGATTTTTATACAAAAATAAAGGTAATGATTAGATTTTTTTAATCTAAAATCAAAATCTTGGAGCATCTCAAGATGAGCCAAAGACATTTCAACTATGTTGGCACCCCTTCAACCCACCAATCACTGGGACCAAGTTGTATATTATTAATGAATAAAAAAGAATACAAAGAAATTGGGCGGACTAGGCCAAACCCATGAAGAAATCAACAAAATCTAAAGTTAGGCAACCCACAACAATTATGGGCATAGATAACTGAAAGAAAACTAGGTAAAGAAGACCACGAAGTAAAAACCATAGGTTTATTTACACCAAAATTAGTTAAACTATCCGCACATTGATTACTCTCCCTAAATATATGAGAAGAGACTATAGTCATATGATTAGAAGCTGCAAGGGCTTAGTTCCAAGGAGCTCTAAGCTGCCAAGGAATGATGAGGGGCTTGGAAAAAGCCTCAACCGCAAGAATCACACTCAATCTAGAGGCGAGTCCAGCCATGAATACGAGCCCGCTCAATAGTGCAAAGAACAGATAAAATCTACACATAAAGAGTTGTTTGAACACCAACATATGTAGCAAAACCCCCTTTAAAAATACCAAAGTGATCACGAAGAATCCCACCAACAACCACATTCCCGAGGTGACCACGAGCTGCCCATCAGTATTACATTTTATAAAGCCCGCCACTGGTGGATGCCAATCAACTTGAATAATCCAAGGAAGCTTGGGAGGGTGAAGAGGGATCCCCAAATGGCACAGTCGAGAGAGATCCTCCAAAGGATTGGTAGCACAAGCTTTAGTAGTCAGACCAAAAAGTGCAGCAAAAGAGATGATCATCGAAGAGGCTTCTTGGATTGAAATTTTAGAATTACGAAATTTGAGCAAATTACGAGCATGCCAAATCATCCAGAAGGTGTGAATAATAGTGGATTGAAGGACATCACAAACCTGGCCCTTGCTTTGATCAACAACTTGCAAAATTGAAAGATAAGAGGAGGTATCAATAATAATGGTAAAAGTAGATTACAACCAAGCCCACAAAGATCTAGCGAAAGGGCAATGAAGAAATAAGTGCATAGAAGATTCAGCTACCATCCCGCAATTACTACACATAGAAACACCAATGCCACTCCTAATTTGCAACACCTCATCCGTAGGGAGCTTTCTATGTAACAATCTCCAAAAGACAAAGCTTTGAGAGAAAATTTCTCCAATTGGTAGGTGCTCTACTACTGATATTGTATACCATTAGGGGAAATTTTTTTTCTTGGAAAAGCAAGAAACAAAGTGTAGTTGCTTGCTCTAGTGTTGAAGTGGAATATTAGTCCATGGAATTAGCTACATGTGAAATGGTTTGGATTGGACAACTCGTCCAAGAGTTAAAGTTCTATGAAGTTCAACATGAGATTATATAGTAACAACCAAGCAACTATTCACCTCTAATCCAGTATTTCATGAAAGAACTAAACATATAGAGATTAACTGTCATTCTTGAAATACAAGAAATGCACTATAAGGGGGATTCAATAGTGTAATAATAATCAATTAGAAATTGTTTCACATAATTTTCCTAAACAAATTTCACAAACAACTTGGAAATGGAGTATTACTAATCATCCAGTGATTTACAAAGTTTTAGAGAAGCAAACTTTGAATGACAACAAGTATATCGTCTAGTTAGTGTTATAGCAATTTTCACAAAGAGACCATAGTGCTTAGTAGAAAACTATAAGTCTTTAAGGAAGAGATAAAACCCTTGTTTAATACTAGTTCACTCAACCTGTGCTACATCCAGTACTATTAGTAGAAAACTATAAGTCTTTATGACTTCTGGCTTACAAATAACTTGTAGGCCATTATTGTCTCACACTTAATCTCTCCTTGAAATTAAGAATACCAAGTATTCTTTGATCACTAAGTCACTCCTGACTTTCCAAACAATGGTTGAATGAATACAATATTCAAATAACTCTCATAAAGAGGATTTACAATGAAGCATGAATCAACTAGCTTTGCACAACAAAGTGTTTATCTTTATAGTATAAGGAGAGTGATCATCCAATCACTAGTGTTCTTAGCACTTGAATATTTTCTCAACTCTTAGAGTAATTCTCGTGTAATTGTTTAATGCTTTTGTTTTAATTTTTGCACTAGTCTCTTCTTTATATAGCCTTTAAAAATGTGAACATTGTAAGCTGATGGCAGCTTTAGTGGGGGGAGAGAGAGGGAGGGAGAATGACAAGATGAGTTGTCAAATACACAGTTTATATTTCTTGCTCCACTACTTGAACTATCTTTTCTCTATCTATAGGATCAATCTGTTGAATTATCTCAATAGAACATTCTAAAACTCAAGTTGTCATATTCAAATAATTAAGAGGGAATACATGAAAAACATAAGTTTCTAAAAAAAAAGTATCCACCTTGTAAAAAGTACATAGCATGTGAAAATTTGATTGGACGATTGAAGATTTAGTAGAAATAGTTAAGTGTAAGTCATCGTCTAATTCAACATAAAGGAGACATAGTACATTGGTACTGGATTTTAGAAAACATTGAAAACTTGTTTAATTGTAGTGTGTTGAATGTTACACATATTCATTTATAAAACAAGTTCCAGATATGGGTGAATGCTTTAAATAGACAAGTTAATACAGCTTAAGAAGAAGATTTCGTTACCATAACTCTCATTGGATGATATATTCACGCAACACTTAAATCAATTATATTATTCATTTCAAAGTTATAACACTTGTTATAATTGAAACCATAAAAAAATAGGGATCAAACATTGTTCAATGTCTTGATTCTAACAATTTTGTTTATGAAAAAATGTTGTCTAAGGAAATTGTTACTAAATCTGTCAACTCAAGGGATCACTTGCATACATTCTAACCAGGTTATTGAGAGGTCCTAGAGTTTAGTTTATTTTCTCCAAGCTTGGTGCATTCAACATATATCTTAACCATGTCATTGAGGGGGAGTGTTAGAGTTATGGTATTAGCTATCATTATTTGTCTTATTATCTATGTAAATGATGTTTTTTGCTCTGTTATTTTGATAGTAGCCTATTGCCACAGAGTGTACCTTTTACTTCACCTTTAAGTATACCCAGGATATAAATATAATTAAACTTAGTGTGTGAAGTTAACACACTTAGACCTACAATAAAAATATTGTCATTCTAAATTTTGAGGAATGCTCTCCACTTATATACTTTATCATGACATTATCTCTAACTAATGTGGGACTTTCATAGACCCATTTTGGCCACAGTTACCTACCATGACTAAGGTGGTCTATGGATGACCACCATTAAGGCAACTTTCCAACACTCCCACTCAAGGCTACCATCCTAGAGCATGCCTCACACTTACTCACTCAAGGCTATATGCTTGGAGCGTGATAAACACAAGTGATCCACTAATGGATCTAGGACAAGTTAGGGGTGATTACAATTAAGGCAACTTTCCAGCACTATATTTAAGAAAAGAGATATTTAGAATTGTGTAAACTATAGGATAAAACTTATGAGACTATAAAATCATGGGAAAAGATGATTGAGCATAGGTTAAGGAAGAAAGGTAAGTAAAAAAAAAAAAAAAAAACCAATTTGGTTTCATGAATATAGAAACTATTTATGGGAGTTGATGAAAAGTGATCCAACTAAAAAAAGAGACCTACATATGGTTTTTATTGACATAGAAAAAGCATATGATATAGTGCTAAAAAAACATTTTGTGGAAGGTTTTGTAAAAGATAGTCGTTCTTGTGGTTTATGAGATATAAAAAAAAATGTATTATGGGGTACTACTTGTGTGAGAACTCTTAGCGGTGAGACCAAGGACTTTATTGTAAGGATAATATTACATTAGGGCTTTGCCTTAAGTCCTTATGTCGCCAAGGTAATCAAACCCAATATTCTACTTTAGATTGGGAAGTGGAAACGAGGTAATCATGAGATCATAATACGGATCAAAAGATCTTGCAAAAATCATAAAATTTATATATATGCATATAAAATACCATAAATAAAAAAAGCCTTTAAATCAAACTTTAAATACTTAATTAAACTTAAGTTCATAACCATAAGTAGGATAAAAAAGTCAATCCAGACATAAAAAACTTAAACACCAAGACATACATAACTCGCAAGTCACATAGATATTTAAAATTAAAACCAAAACTTAAAGACATCTTCATTTCCTCTGTCTTTTCCATCTCTACTCTCCAACTTAAGAACATCCTCCTCTAGTGGTGCTATGGCAAGAAATTTTCACTATAACTCTCCAACTGGGACTTGAACCAAGTCTTCATCTTTATTTGGATTTGAAGCATCCAAATCCAAGTTGTCTATATTGGGGAAAATCCCTAGTCTTACATCAACTAGAGATAAAACCAAAATACAATATACAAGTGAGGGGCAACCCTAACCCTATAAGGTAGCTTTTTGGTTGAGTCGAGTTGTGCTCAACCTGCATTCTAAAATGATACCACAGAGCCAAGAGCTTAAAAACCAAATTGATCCTCTTTTGTTTCCTCATGGACACTCACCATTGCTTCCAATCTACCCATTAAATTTAGCCTTTGTTAATTATCACACGTGGGACAAACAAATGACTTATCTTCTTGAAGCCAATGAACTTCTTGGCTATGTAACAAGGACCACATCATGTCCTCCATATTTTGATGGTGCATCTAGATCCAATCCAACCCATTCACACCCAAAGAACCAATACCTTTTGTCCATGATGGTTAAACATTAAATGTTATTTTGTGCTTCTATCTTGAATGGTTAACCTTTGCTTGGCTTCTACTCTTGATGGTTAATCCTTATTGCTTTTGCCTTATGGTGGTTAAGCATTCTCATTGTTTTGTCCTTCTGTTTTGAGTGGTTAAGCATTGTTTGGCTTATTCTATTGATTGTTAAGCTTTATTGCTTTTGCCTTATGGTGGTTAAACATTCTCATTGATTTTTACTTCTGTCTTGAGTGGTTAAGCCTTTTTTGGCTTCTTTTCTTGATCATTAAGCTTATTGCTTCCTCCTTATGGGTGGTTAAGCATTCTTATTGGTTTGAGCATCTATCTTAAGGGTTAATCATTTTTTTTACTTCTACCCAATTTGATACTTTAATTTATTAAAAGTTCTCAATTAGGTCCTTTAGTTTTTTTTTTATATGCAATTGAGTCCTTTTGTTTTTAAAATTTATTCAATTGGGTCCTTTCTACTAGATGGGACAAACGACGTTAAATAATTATTTTACATCTCCTTTATTGTTACATATACTCCCTTTTTTGCTTTTTGCACCCTTTTTCTATTTGTATCCCATACGTAAAAGGAGAACTTTGTGGTTTTATGTTAGGTGTAGATAGCAAAAACAAGTGTAGAAAGCAAAATGGGAGTGTATGTAGCAATAAAGAGGATGTAGAAAGTAATTACTTAACGTTGTTTCACCCATTTAATGAAGAGGACCCAATTGGGCACATTTTAAAAACCAGAGGACCCAATTACATACAAAAAATATTACAGGAACTAATTGAGCAATTAAAATAAATTAAAAGACCAAATTGGATATTAAGCCTATATTTAAATCTAAGTTATATATATATATAGGGATTGTTATTCCATAACACTATATATATCTCTCTTGTAAATCCACATTTATTAAAAATATCCTAATTCTATTATCTTTGTAGATGGTATTAAAGCCTATCCTAGATTCATTAACATATTGCTCATCATGTTTCCTTCTATTTGTTTTTCCACCCCCACTATTATTGTGCTCAGTTAGTTAGTGATTTGTCTCTTTGATTAGTGTGACATGGCTCATTAATTAACACGTGTCAATATTTTTTTTTTAATTTTGGATTTTAAATTTAGTTTTTTTCTTAATTTTTTTTAAATTTAAAAAAAAATTGTCACTTGTTAATTAATGAGTCACGTCGCACCCATCTAAGAGATAGATCATTCACTAACCAATTACTCTAATTGCAGGGTTAGAAAAATTAACAGAAGGAAACATTAGGAACAAAGACCAATCAATTTAAACTAAAGATTATAAAACAAAATCCCCAAGAGGGCTAAAAACATATTTTGCCCCACATTCTATTAGTCTACATCCAAATCTTCACAGATGAAAATCCATAAAGTTGTATCTCCTGAGGTGATCTTTTAGCTTTGTTCTTCGTGGTCAATTTTGAATTAGCCATGACAAAAACATCATTCATAGTATTTTGCTCCAAATGATTTCTTCTCTTTGTGTGGCCTTGAACCTATACTAATGAAACATGATAGGCAACTAGTAGTAGGTATTGTACAATTCAAGTTCTATATTTTTTTAAATCTTACAATTTTGAATCCACTCCAATTAAGTTTATGTCCCAAGGAATTGCATGTCAAACTTAGTACATATAGATGGAAATTTTTGGAGTTTTGAAATTTCATTTCCATAAAGGCTTATAACTAATGAATATATAATAAATTGAATTAGTGCTCACTTTTGAAACCAAGATCACAAAGCTAGAGTAAAATTTGAAAACTAAAGATAAAATTTGACACTAATAGATGAAAATAATATTCATAGAAGTTAAAGCAGAGTAGACATGATGCAATACCCTAATAATCCACATGTATTTTAGCCAGACAATACATGTCTTCGTTATATGAATTTTCATTTTATTGTAGGTTGACTATCTTTTCATTCGGCTTATTTGCTACCCCTACAATGGGAATATGTACTTATATCTTTGAGGTAAATTCATGCTTCGATGAAACTAAAATTTAATCAATGGTTGAAGTATACTTTCTACAAGAACTTCATGCTTTATGCCAATAGTTGTCAATATATGAAAGAAATGCAATAGTTTTTAAAATTTATAGCTTAAGAATATTTTTCATACCTATAATATCACGTATTTTGATTTTACTATCTAAATTTCTTATGTAAAACACATGCTAGAGCTATCAATTCTAGCAATACCCAAGAATGAAAAAGCTATTTGAGTTTAGAAAAAAATCACCTAAGATGTCAAAGTATGAAAGTTAGAATCAATTCTCAAGATGATAAAACCAAGATAGGAAAGTCATGTCTTCATCTAAGAGTAATGATCATGGAAGATCTTGAGTCAAGCTTGGTTTCCATCTTCATGCATCCGAATATCACCTTGAAACTTCAATGATCTTGAACCAAATCATAAATCTAAATTTTGAAGCTTAGGTTATTCAACACAAAACAATTTTTATATATAAAAATCAACTATAACATATGTAATTGATTATCTCAATGATGTAATCGGTTATAGTCTTTGTAAGTGATTTTGGGTTTTAGTTGCTCAGTGTTGTAATCGGTTACACTCACATGTAATTGATAATTACAGTGCTTATTTCACAATCTCTATTTCACACTACACTCTGTAACCAATTCCCCATCCCAACGTAATTGGTTATCTCGTGTTGGTGTGTCAATTTTCAAATAATCAATACTATTGTAATCGGTTACATCCAACTATAATCAATTATTACAGTACTTGGAACATTTTCAATTGCAAAGAAATTTGAATTTTAAACTATCTAACATATTACATTCACCATGTAACTAATTACATAAGTCATATAGATCAAAGTTAATGAGATAGATTAAAGACTAAGATAAATCAAACAATATACATGCAAAAGTCTAATCTACCAACAAACAATACAATGTCACACCTATAATGTGTTTTGGCATAAAATCTATTCTATACAATAACCAAAAACCGAATGAGAAGTATTACGATGCTTTACACTTCCTCTTCCACCAATGCTTTACTTGTTCCATCTACTACATCTTCTTCTACTTTTATTTAGTTTGTACCTCTTGATCCTCTTCAAAATAATATCGGTCCTTTCCAATCCCCTTTAACACACAATGTCTATCACTACTCAGACTATTGCACCCATTACTTCTTCCGCTACTAATGACTCTTTTGTTCCCACATATCAAACACCTAATCTTGGTCATGTTTCCTCTTCCTCATACCCCATTCTATCACCATCTAGACCTCCTAATACCCATCAAATGCAAACATGGTTAATTTGAAATATATCTACCCAAAATCCATCTCTCATTACTACCCACTCAATGTGAACCAAAAACTATTAAACATGCCCAATGAGATTCAAATTGGCTCTCTGATACCCAAAGTCTCAAGTTTGTTTTGTGAGTCTAGTCAAATTTCTAAACATCACTGTGGCATTTATTTGACTCTTCTAAATAAAAGAGCCCATGCTCTCTTTGATATATATGTGGTCCTCTATAAAGAACCTAGAAAGAGTATCGTTGTTCCTCTATAATTCTTGGTCAGTACCTCATTTCTACATATATGTCTTTTGTTGAAGATCGTTTGTTTCTTGTCAAGCCTAAATCCTCTCCACCCGAGTTGAGTCAGATGATTCTTTCTTAAATTATACAATTATCCAGTCTGCTCCTTCAACTCCACCTAATACAAGTTTTCAGTTTTTAGAAGATATATTCACATCGTCCTAAATAAGTGTCACCTGAAGTTGAAGCCATACTTGAAGCTCCACTAGAGGATACTCAACCTCTACTAGTACCTCTTCTAACATCTACAAATCCCCTTTTAGACTTTGATCTCCCCATTTCACTTCATAAAGGTAAATGCACTTGTAAATGTATTTATCTTATTTCCTCACATATGTCTTTTGCTCATTTCTCATCCACCTCCAAGTCCTTTATTGTTGGTCTAGATTCTTTTTCTATCTCTAAATCCCTTATAAATGTCGTTAATGATGATGGTTGAAGACAAGTGATGGATGAGGAAATGTTGGATTTTGAGAAAATTGAAAGATGGAATTTGATTTCTCTCCTTATAAGAAGAAGACCATTGGTTGCAAGTGGGTTTATGTTGTCAAGATGAATCTAGATGGGTATATGGCATGTTTAAAAGCTCACCTTGTTGCCAAAGGGTATGCTCAAACTTATGGAGTTGATTATATTGATACTTTTTCCCTTACTACTAAGCTTTCATCTATTTGTATCCTTATTAATCTTGTTGCTACACATCATTGGCCTTTATTTCAATTGGATGTGAAGAATTCTTTCTTGTATGAGGACTTACAAAAGTAGGTGTATGTGGAACAACCATATGGGTTTGTTTCTCACAAGGATTTTGGCAAGGTGTGTCACTTAAACAAGTTGTTATATGGCTTGGAGCAATAACCTAGATCTTGGTTTGGGAGATTTAGTGACGTGGTCCTTGCATTTGGATTGAAGCAGAGTTAGAGTGATCATACATTATTTTATTAAATGCTAACCTTGGTTGCATTATACTTGTAGTGTATGTTGATGATATTGTGATTACAAGAAGTGATAACAAAGGCATTTATGACTTTAAGAGTTTTCTTCAAACTCGGTTTTAAACTAAAGACCTAATTGCTTTGAAGTATTTCTTGAGTATTGAGGTTATGTAATCGATTAAGGGGATCTTTCTATTATAAAGGAAGTATATGCTAGACATGTTGAATGATATTTGATTGATGGGAGCCAAACCATGTCAGACTCCTATGGAGCTGGGAGTCAAGTTGACAACAGGTGGAGATCCATTCTTTGATCCTCATAAATAAAGGCAACTAGTGGAGAAACTAAATTATCTCACTTTTAGTAGGTTAGATATTTCTTTTCCAAAAAGTGTTGCTAGTCAATTCATATCTTCTTCGACTAACACTCATTGTGAAGCACTTATTCATATTGCTAAGTACTTGAAGAAAGCTCTAAGAAAAAGGATTGTGTATCAAGATCTTAGGCATATGCAACTAGAGGCTTTCTCTAATGCAAATTGGGTTGGGTCTACTATGATTCGTAAATCTACCACTGGCTATTGCGCATTTTTGGGTGGTGATCTGATCTCTTGGAAGAGTAAGAAGCAAAATGTGATGGTAAGATCCAATGCAAAGGTAGAATACAAGGGCTACGACTCAAATCACTTGTGAGTTGATGATATGGGTGAGACAAGTTTTGGAGGAGATAAGATTTTCTAATACTTTTCCTATTGGTGTGACAATTAAGTTGTCATACTCATCACATCAAATCCAGCATTTCATGAAAGAAGCAAGCATATTGAGATAGATTGTCACTTCATTCAAGAGAAGGTGCAATGAAACCTTATATCTACCACTTATGTCAAGACAAGTGACCAACTAGCAAATATGTTTACGAAAGCTTTGAAAGGGGTGCATAGTGATTTTATTTGTAACAAGCTGGGCATGATAAATATAGGTGTTCCAGTTTGGGGGGAGTGTTAAAGTCATTTAGAATAAAAGGATTTTAGTATGTATATGGGCTTGGCCTAGGTGCTTGTATATACTTAACTTGGTAATATAAATATGAGGGTAGTTACACATTGTATAGCACCCAATTATAGTTTACTCTTATTCCATTCTTTATTTATCACTCACCCTCAATATTTATTTACACTTCTTATACAAATTCTCTCAATTAATCCATATCACTTGCTTGCTTTAGCTATCAACATACATTCTCACATCTATATTTATCCCGACTAGAACTCATAACATTATTCTAAGCATAACCCTTCTTGTACCCTTTATCTTTCTTCTTGTAAAGCTAGGAAAGCAATAGCATCAAGATAACTCCATACATCCCAACTATGTTAGCACCTATGGAGCTACTCATCTTCTACTAAGCAAACCCATATATTATTAATAATAAGAAATAAATACAAGATAACATTTGGGGTAAAACCCAAAGGGAAATCAATGGAATCTAAAGAAGGGCAAACCAACATGGTTTCTAAAGAAATCCTGTCTAATGAAGTGTGGTAGTTCATCCCACCATTTAAATCCATTTATTTACATTAAAGCCAAAAGTTGCCAAACCATCCGCGCAAATATTTCCTTCCCTGTATATATGAGACAACTTGAATTGCATATGAGTTCTTCCCATACGGTTCTCCTAGTAGTTACGAAGATGCCATAGAACTAGAGCAGAAAAGCCTGGACCATTAGAGAGGAGTCTATTTCCAACCAAAGCCTATGCCATTGGTTTTCCCAAGCTATATCAATGATAAACATTGCTATAGTAAACTCAGCATAGAGAGATGAGGCCATGCCAAGGGCCATCAAGAAGGCTCCCATGAAGTTGTCGTTAGAGTCCTGAAACACTCCCTCTCTTGCTTATACCCATCATCTTAATATCACAACAATACACATTTGCCAATCACAATAGTAATTCTCATGCTTACAATAATACAATAACATAAGCTTTGTATGGAATATTCCTAAAAAGTTTATTTTCACTATTTTCTATGTAAAATCATAAAATATATAAAATTATATTTTTTTTTCTAATTATAAGTTGAGCAAATTACATTAACACCCCTAAGTTATCGTTTAGTTACACAAGCATCCCTTTTTTTTAATCATTACTATTGCTGAAGGGATGTTGGTGTAAGATTTAAGGGGAATTTTAGGAAGTGTTAGTGTAATGTTTTGAAACACACAAAGGGTATTAGTGTGATGATCTCAAACTTAAAGGGATGTTAGTGTAGAAAAAAAAGTGAAATTATGTGTAATTTGTTCTTCTAAGTTTATAATGGAAAATAAGAAATGAAAACATTAAATTGACAAAGTAAAAATACTACTTGTCAATTTAAGGCCCTAATATCAAAATCAACCTCATTATGCTTGATGCTCTACATTCACAATGCATCACCTTACCTTAGCTACCATAATTATACATTCAATGGACCCCTATGATGAATTCATAAATTCTAGATTTTCAGCAACTTAGTCTTTCCAACTACTTATTATCTCAAACTTAGTTTTCTTGGTGAGTTCATTCTTCAGCATAATGGAAAAAGGGTTTTGTTCATTAATAGCTTTATGAATATACGTTTTTTGTTCAAAGCTATGCACCAATTGGATGTCAAATGTTGCTTGTTTGAGTATTTGTTATGTTAACCCTTTTACCAAATGCTCAATGATCAACTGTATTGTATCTGAATTATGTGAAAAAAAATTGGAATTTCACACAATTTGTCTCCTTTGTGTAGGATTTTGTGCTTCCCGAATTTCAGTCTATTTGGCTTATGCTTGTACTCAGTATTCTATCCATCTTTGCTGAGGTGAAAATCTAAATTGTATAATGATGGTTTGAGTTTTCTAGAAAAAATAATAACGAACAAAAACTATCTTAAAATAGGCAATCAGTGTAGTTAAATAAGGGTATTTTCATGTTGCAGTCAAAGTGAGGACTATCTACATGCCTTCTTTTTGTAGTTATAATTAGATAAAAATAAGATGGAAAAAAATGAGATTTTGAATTGTGTTTCTTTTTGTTGAGACTAATATAGATCTTGCTCTTAATTACTACATGGTTCTACTTATTCGGTGAACTCTATGTTTACGGTAGCACTTCCCAAAGTTTTCTCATCTACATTATTCTTTAGACTTATTACTCTTAGAAAATGGGATTAGGCCTAACTCAACCTTACAAAACTCACTTGTAAGGTGCTCGTAAGGTGAGGGTTATCCCCCACTTATATAAACTCCTTTTGTAGTTATTATAGCTAGATAAAGATAAGTTGAAAAAATTGTCATTTTGAATTGTGTTTGTTTTTGCTGAGACTAATATAGATCTTGTTCTTAAATACTACATAGTTTTGCTTATTCAGTGATCTCTATGTTCACTGTAGCACTCCTTAAAAGTTTTCTCATCTACACTATTCTTTAGACGTATGGAACTTTGGGTTTGATTTTAACTAAACCCTACCAAACCTGCTTGTAAAATGAGGATTTCCCCCCATTTACATACACTATTTTGGCCTCATTCCTAATTGATGTAGTATTTCCAATAGAAACAATAATTTGTGTTTGAACATAGCCTCATATGATATTTTAATGTAGCACTTAGAGGGTTACATGACTGTTTTATAAGTACAAAATATAGATACATCCTCATTGTTTGAAATTATAGGATTTAGGTACATATGAAAGAAAAGATAGGGAAAAAAATTACTCAAAACTGTCTAACTTCAGTAGGGTTGGAATTGGATATGGACTAGACTAGACTAAGCCTTGCCTTAAACAAATTTGGCCTATTTTCTAAATTTGAAATATAAGTTTGGTCATTTGAGTTGACATCGATCTCTTTTGAAGGCCTAGAATGTCTTAAAAATGTCTAGTTTGTAATATGGTCTTTAAATAGGCTAATGGGACAAATACTTCAAGTCAACCAACAAGTCTATTTTTTAATTATTTTAAGATATTACAATAAACATTTAATACATTGCTAATACTAATTTAGGGCATTAGACAACATGTGGAGATTGACCAACACTTCACAAAGGACAAAACTTACCATGGCAGTATAAGTATTGAGCATGAACCATCATGCAACTAAGCAACAAATGTCCTAACTAAAGCTCTCCCAAGATTACCTACGAAAATATCAAATCCAATATGGGAATCAAGGGCGTTCAAAAAATTGGTTCGGGCAAAACTGAATTATAATCGAACTGATTTTCCTCAAGCCAGTTTGAAAAAAAATTATTTTGATTTTTTTAAAAAGTGGTTTGGTTAACCAAACTAATTTTTTGAAACCAATTCATTTATAGAACTAGTTTGAAACCAATTTAGAAACTAGTTTGAGCCTTAAAATCGGTGCGAACCAGTTTAAAACCAATACGGTTCCAAACTGGTTCCCAAACTAATTTGAATTGTTTTTCAAAAGATCGAACTATTTTAAATAGTTTGAAATCGGTTTAGGTTAATTTTTTCTTGAATCGATTTTTTGCCCACCCTTAGTGGAAATGATAGACCGGGGCAAACCAGAAGAAAGAGAGTGGGGTCAACCACAAAAAATAAAATTTATCCAATAATTATATATTATTTTTTTTATAAAATATTTATAATTTGATGTTTTAATATATTAAATTATATTAATAATTTATTAAAGCACAAACTCTTTTCTTATATGTTACAAAAGTAATCAATTCATTTTCTATAATTTTATTTTTAATCTATTCTAATAAATAGTCAATAAAAAATCATCTTCCGTCTTAGTAAAGTGTAATCTTGTTACTAAAACATTAAGAATAAAATATAAAATATAAAAATTAAAAATATTTTTCTTTTATGTGATGGAACATCTTCTAATATTTACATCTTGTCAATGTCTGACGTTTTCATAATTTGAAAAAATTATAACAATCTTCAATTAAAATATAATTATTTATATGAGATTTGAAAAACAATAACTCATTTAATTGCAAGAAAATAGGGTTTAACAATTGGATATTAACCAAGAAAAAAAATTGATTATATATATAATAACTATTAAGATGTTTTGAATTCTCTGGTGACTTTAAGCTACGCTAATTCTTGACATTTGGAAATTGGGGCAGTACATATACATCCATTCATTTTCTTTCATCCAAATAAAACTCTGATTTACCAGTCTTGTCATATTTCCACGTACTTCTCTAGGATTCTATCTTTTGTATTATTTACTATCAAGTAGCATTTATCATTTTTAAGAGTAAGTTTACATATAACTCAATCTTATAAAACCGGCTTTTAAGGTAAGGATGTCCCAATTATATACACTTAATTGCTCATATTTCTAGTTAATATGGGATCTTCAACATACTATCGTATGTTGAGAACTAAACATCTTTAGTGTGAAGTTAACAAGACTGGACATTTGCGAGTGATCCGACAGGGGGTGGTATGATAGGTCCAATAACAAATTGTTAGAATAGGCTCTAATATCATTTTAGAAAGTAAGTTTAGACCTAACTCAATTTTACAAAATCGACTTTTAAAGTGAGGGGCTACCTCCACTTAAATACACTTAATTCGCCTAAAAGGAGTGGCATGAGAAATCCAACAACAAATAATTAAGATGGACTCTAATACCATTTTAGAAACTGAGTTTGGGACTAACTCAATCTTAAAAAATAGGCTTTTAAGGACGGAGTTATCCCTTATGTACACTTATGTACAATTAATTGAGCATATAGTCTTATGGGATCTCCAACAATAGTATAATCCGATATACCTCTACTATTTGATGGAACTGTAAATAAATTTTTGCAGGTCTTGTTAGCACGTGGACTGCAACTTGAGAGAACTGCTAAAGTTGCCAACATTCAGTACTTGGAGGTATTATCCAGCTAGTTGTTCTCTTTTTCTTTTTTTTCTTTTTTTTTAATTTCAACACCTAAGTTTCTATTTATTTAAGATCCTAACTAATTCGGAAATCACTACAAGTTGTGCAAGTTGTGCATTTTGTTAGTAATCCCCTTCTGATTTTCAGTGATTAATCAATCACACAATTAAATCTTGTATACCATTTTTGGAATTGGTCGGTAAATAACCAAGCATGGCTCTAGATAAAAGGTCAAAAACAAATCTTATAAGATTTTGTAAGAAATAAGTTCTAAAGAAATCAGTAAAGCACCATTCTATTTCGTACTTTTTTATAGTCAATATGGTCATGGCAGGATCGAAATAGGTCTCGGGTGAGGGAGAGACCATGATTTATCTTTTGAGACCTATGGACACTTATTGGTCTAAGAAAATCTTATCTTACTTTTTGAGTTTTCTTCAAGATCACTAATCCTAATTCCTAAAAATTGTTTTCTATTTTAATTTTTAAAACTAAAAAATCAAAACAGTTTTTTTTTGTGTTTTGCTTATTTATTTTCTCTTTTTATAGAGTTTTACATGTTTTATTTTCTCTTTTCATTTGTTGGGGCCTAAAGTGAGGATTTCAATTGCTTTATCATTGAACCCATCTTGATTAGTATCTTAACACTCTCAATACTATCACAAGTGATAATATTGGTTATTTTCGGTCATGTCTTGTATCAAAATCTTATGCACTAGTGTCACTAAGCAATTTACATATTAATGTTTTTGTGGAGTATTTCTTTTCTTTCATACGAGTCTTTGGACTTACACAGACAACATTCATCATGTGTATCATTCAGGCAGCACTATGGCAAATTTGGAGCCTTTCTTTAACAAGAGTGGCCCCATCTTTTGATAAGCTCGTTGGGGTTTTACTCGTTGTTATCTCTGTATGTTGCACCATGTATATAGGACCTGATAAGGAGATGGAATAATGATATATAGAATTTGTATCATGTTAGTTTTCAAATAATACAATGTTGTCATTTGTTATATTGAACATGATATAAAGGATAGTTCCAATGAAACAATTAGACCTTAATTTGTTTCATGCATCTATATCTATTACTTATAGAATACTGTTAATTTCAACCAAAAAAAAATCAATAAATAAGAATATAAAGGATAGGGCCTTCTTTTTTTTCTGTGCTGAGGCTTGCCCTTTTTTTTCTTTGTACACTGCAGCGTGCTCAAATCTTTTCTATCTTTTTTGTCACTAGGAACAAGCTTTGAGACAACCTTATTTCATTTTTCTTAACAAATATAAATATAATTTTTTTGGGAAATTATTTGGTGCCTTGTAGTTTTGGGGGCCGTTAGTGCCCCCATTTTCTAGGCCAATGTCATTGCGCCACATAGGCCATATGCAACACTTCCCCTTCACGTTAGTCACGGCTTTGGTCAAAGGCTTTTAAGTTTCGGAAATTATGTTTTGATCCCAAGGGCCACTTTATAATTATCAAAGTTAATAAAATATTAATTTTTTTTCTCTATTCTATTTTCTTTTCCCATTTTTCAAATTTTGTTTGAGAAGAGAGAAACAAATTAAACAACTTCTTTTTCAATCCGTAACACCCAAACCTCATTCTCATTTTCATTCTTCTAACCATCAATCTTCTTCAACATAATAACATTTTTCATTTCCTATTTTGGATTTTCTTCATCACCTTCACCATCATGTACCATTTTTCAATCTGAAACCCCCAAACCTTATTCTCAATTCCATTCCTCCAGTCATCATTCTTCTTGAACACACCAACATTCTCCCTTTCAGATTTTCTTCATCACCTTCACCACCATGTACGGAGAAATCCATCGTCGTGAAGTTGCGTAGTTCATGGATGTTTCGTCCATGATTGTTTTTTGCGAGAGGGTTCGTCACATGGGTTTGTTAGTTGTTGTTGAGTTTTATCGAACTACAATGGGGGTTCCTAGCATGGGTTTTCGCTTGGTCCTTCATGAATTCGGTGTTTGTCGATGAGTACGAGAATAAGTGATTTTTCTGCATGTTTAACTAATGATTGACAGAGATTTGATGAAATCGTTGGTTTTTGGGGTTGATTTTTTGGGTTTTGACGATTTTAACAAGTTTTATCGTATTCATTATTGTCATTGTCATTGAAGGAGATGGTAGTTTCCATTTTGCATCTCCATTATACTATCGAATCTGTTTGTTGTCGATTTCATCTTTGTCTATTGTTTTGTTTCTGTATATGTTTGGTTGACTTTGTCTTATGTTTATTTGGATTCATCTTTTTTGTCTAGAATTGTAATGTTTTTTTTTATGATTTGTATGACACTAGATTTATGAGACAAGTGGTTTCCTATTTCCTTGGAGGTTTTCATCAGGCAACTATCCTGTACATTTGCAAGATAAACGAATTGGAGGTTTTGGAGTTTCATAGGACTTGCGAATTCACACGGCCATGGAGGCTAGTAGCATGCGGCTACAACTTTACCCCTACGTGAGCTACTAGTTTCCATTTTAATTTGGGCCAGCCCATTAGTTATAATTGTAATATAATTTGTACTCAATAATTACTTCCTACGCTCCCAATTTACGTTGGGTGTATGAAGTTAAATGAGGATGCAAGAAGTAAATACACTAAATCCTTAGGTGGTGTTATAATTATTTTGGGAGAATATTGATGAAAAGAATTGGCCCGATGGCTTTTTAAGTCAACTGAACCAGCCCATTAGCACTATTTTTATTACAAAGAGAATAATATATTGTGAAATTAAATAAACTTAAAAAATAATATATTATGAATTTAGACACTTTTTAAACATGTTTCACCTTTAATGAAAATTCATTATTGATTCTATAGTCAAAATTAATTCTTAAGTAAAGCAACATATAGTAGCTTCAGTGTTGATTCCAAAAATCTGTATTTCGTTCAAAATTAATTATAACAAAAATTGTCCAAAAATACCTCACTTGACTAAAAAATCAATTATATTCCAAATCAAATACGATGATGCTCATCCAAACACATTATTTTCTATTGCAATATAATCTTCGACTACAGTAGTTTATATGTATTTTAAAATTAAACAAACCCAACAAAATTGAACTACAATAATCTCATCAATTATGACTCAAATCTCAAATCCCTTAAATCATCACCCCAATTTAATGCATTTGAGATGTTCAATTTGCTTTCTTTGTTATCAAATAATTAGTTAGCTTAATTTTTTTAAGTGTGAAATTATTATTGCTAATTAATTTGAGATCAAAATATTTCAAAACTTAAAAAAATAGTTTAAAATTATAAATGCATGTATTTTATTCTATCATTTGAAATAAAAAATAAATTTAATTTTATGGATAAAATTATATATTTAAATAATTAAAAAAACAAATTAACCCCCTTGCTCAGTTGTCTGGATCCTCCCTGCAAATAATCATATTATGTCACTAACTAGTTTGTTTTTAAGTAATAAAAAAAAACATTTTGTTTAATTTTGTTTTATGTTATTTTTTTTACACGATAATACAAATTCAATTTACCATAAAATTGAAATTGTTATTATTAGTGGTTGTTTGTTACTTGCGTATTCGAGAAGTACTAGGCAAAGGGGATTTTGGATATCGAATACCATCATTATTGTTGATACAGACTATGATAAAGGTTATGAGTAAGCCTATCAAATTAGACAACACCGACTCCTATGTTAGTTGGAAAGTTTTGGGTAAAATATCATATTCAATGTTTATTTCTTTTACCGCTCTTGTATTCAATATTTAAAATCAATTAAATTAAATGTATAATAAATCAATATATTATTCAATTTTTTTTATTCAACATGTAACTAAACTCATTTAAATTCAATTAAATGTGATATTAACACTACAGGGGAATCCTAGCCTTTCATTTTTAATAACATTATTAAAAAAAAAATCAAAACGTCAATGGATAGTTTTTATCACTATAGAAGCATGAGATATTTTACACTATAGGGGATCTCCCCCCTCTTGGAATTCTTATTTGAGTAATCCACACTCAAAATTCAAAACTACCCATACACCTTCCCTCTGCCCCACCTTAAATGCATAGACGTGACGTAGGTTTTATTGGTGATGTGAGTTATAAACGTTTGGAGTGTTATTATTATCTACAAATTTATGGGCACAGTAATGAAATCATTGTTGCAAAAAACCAAGGACAAAATTAGGCGGGAATTCAATATCATGGAAAGGGATTTTGGCGCCAAACCCCAAACCATCATAATGGTTCTTAAAATTTGCTTTAATGACAACTGAAAAGCCTAATGAAAAACACCTTAAATGCATAAACATGACGAATGCTTTATTGGTGATGTGAGTCGCAGACGTTTGGAGTGTTATTATTATCTACAAATTTATGGGCACAATAATGAAATCATTGTTGCAAAAAATCAAGAACAAAATTCGATGGAAATTCAATATCATGGAAAGGGGTTTTGGCGCCAAACCCCAAACCACCATAATGGTTCTCAAAATTTGCTTTAATGGCAACTGAAAAGCCTAATGAAATGAAACATTCCTTCATGAATTAAAATTCAGTTGTTGTTTTTTTAAATAAAAAATTAAAGCCTAATTAAAATTTACTTTAATAGCCTTTTTTTTGGGGGGGGAAGGGGGGGTTGCTTAGTAAGTACACAATTTTATCCACATGACGTTATTGTCAGATAAAATCACAAGTTATGTGGGATGGTTGATTAATTTCAATTGATAACATAATAATGTAAAAAAAAAAATTCATGGATTGTGTCATTTTATTTAATATTTATGATAGGTAAATATAGACAATATGCATTGCCCTTATAGAATAGTGGATCTATATGCATTGTTTGAAAAACTGGACCAACCCGACCAGTCGAATCGGTTGACCCAGCCAATTATATATTGCTTTCAATAAAAAGAAAAAAAGGAGACTAATAGCCAGCCCAAGGTTTCGAACCTTGTATCTAGATGGGCAAATTTAACATCTTAACCACTAAGCCATAAGTGATAAATGATATGTATATGCAAAATTTGATATATATAAATTAATATATTCTGCTAAGTTTTTCAAACTAATATTCTATCAAACATATATTATATATCCCTTTCATTCATAAATATTATTTATTATCTAAATTATATTAATTTATGTGGGTTAATATTAATTAAATAAAAAAATACATAATATCATAAACAAAAGAATAATAAAAATTTATCTAATAAGTTTTATAATAAAATTATATTAATTTGTAGTGTATTCTTTTAAATTTTTTTCAAGACAATGTATGAAATCTTTAATTTTTTTTAGTAAAGATCGAGTCATGCGATTCAACCAGTGATCCCTTGGTTTGACCATTGACCCAGTGACCTAGTACCTCGACCGGTTCAATCACCGATTCGATTTTTAAAACTATGTCTATATGTCATAATTGCAAATAAATTTTCATTTTATATTTATTATTTTTGGTAATTAACAATTGTATGGGATAAAATAGTGTCACTGTAGATATTATTAATTTTTAGTTAAAAAATATTTATATACCCTAAATTAATTTACATTTTCAAATTTAAACAAGACGACATATATTCAAACCAAGAACAAGAAGATAGGTGATTGACTTAGAAAAAATAATGGACAAAATATAGTTTTGGTGGATATAGTATTAGGCATTTATACTTCATAACTTTTTGTTTCTTAGTCTTGGTCTTTAAAGTTTTTTTTTTGTTTGTTTTTTTGACGTGGTGTTAGTGAGGAATCTGGAACTAATAAATGTCACTTGTGTCAATAATTAATTCACACATGGCATCAGGGAAGGATCTAGAAGTTTAGGTGAGGAGGGGTTAGAATTTTTTCTTACAAAAATTAAGGATAAAATTTGATAAAAAAAATTAATACAAAATTTATAAAAAAAAAAAACAAAAAAATGGATACAAAATTTGCCATTTTTTTTTTTAAATTAGGGAGTAAAATGTACAATCATGTGATGTAAGGGTAAAATGATAGAGTAAAATTTGCAAGATTTTAAAAAATTGAAGATAAAAAAATATCAAATTAATTTGTTAATAGTAAAACTTGCTAAAAATAAAACAAAATGAAATAAATATAAAATTAAGCCAAATATTTATTACTAAATGTATGTATAAAACTAAGATATGATCTACTAGTGAAAGAAAATTAAATATATATATATATATATATATATAAGGGAAGGGGAGGAGGGGGGCTAAAGTCCTTACTATAAATCTATCCCTTAAGGGGGGGTTGAAGATCCATCACTAATTATTTGATAACAAAGAAGAGAGAAAATTGAACATCTCAAATGCATTAATTTGGGGTGATGAATTAAGGAATTTGAGATTTGAGTCCTAATTGATGAGATTATTGTAGTTCAATTTTGTTGGGTTTGTTCAATTTTAAAATACAGATGAAGTACTATAGTTGAAGATTGTATTGCAATAGAAAATAATGTGTTTAGATGAGCGTCATCATATTTGATTTGGAATATAATTTATTTTAATTATAATTTATTTTTTAGTCAAGTGAGGTATTTTTGGATGATTTTTTTTTATAATTAATTTTGAATGAAACACAAATTTTTGGAATCAACATTGAAGTTACTATATGTTGCTTTACCTAAGAATTAATTTTGACTATAGGATCAATAATGAATTTTCATTAAACGTGAAACATGTTTTAAAAGTTTCTAAACATTATGAACACAAATTGAAATCAGTTGTATAAAGTAAGATATCTCAATAACATTATGAAATTTACCTACAATCATAATACCTCTTGATCTTATCTATCGTTTTACCCACACCACTCTCTTGTTCATTGCTTGATAAGAACATTGTAACTCTATCAACTCCTTTATTTATGTATTTTAATAGATATTTTATTGAGTTACTCTTATTGCAGTATTCAATATTTATATGAGCTTGATATTTCATCAATAACATGGGATTATATGGGACAACAAATCTATTATCCAACTCAACCCCTTTCCTTAAAATATGTACACTAGCATTTCTTCTTTGGTATATAGCAAAACCTTCATTATCAATTGACGTATTCGTGGAATATTTTTTAGGAAAGTATTTGGAACACCTACCATCCTTCATACATGGAGAGTTTCTTATACTAATACCACACAAGCCATGAACCATATATGTAGAGAAAGCTTCAAAAAGTTTAGGAAACTTCTCTGGATTCGGAAACTCGACACATATAAAAGAATCAATTTTATCAATAACATCATGTTAGAACCAAGACATTTGATGATGTCTAACCCCTAATACCTTGATAGGTTTTAATGATAACAAATGTGATAATATTTGATCAACTAATGATTTTAGATTAAGTGATTTCAGGAAATAAAGTAAGAACAGACAATGGTATAATCACTCTAACTCTTACTTTCGTCTTAACTGTCTAATAACTTATAATGGTTAAATCTACCACTGGAATTGCATAAAAACAAACCAAAATAAGATCTTAACTGATCATGCAAAGTCTCCAGGCCAGATGATGTTTGATGCAAGGCCAGACGATGTCTGATGCCAGGCCAGATGATGTCTGAAGCTGAGCCAGAAGATGTCTAAGGCTAGAATAGACCATGTCTTTTAATTAAGAATGTGTTTGTTAAGCCATATGATGTCTAAGGCTAGAACAGACCATGTCTTCTAATTCAAAATGTGTTTATTAAGCCAGACGTTGTTTGTGCATGAACAGACCATACTTAATGAAGACTAGACTATGTCTGTTAAGCCAAACTTTGTCTGTGCAAGAACAGAACATAATTTGTCATATGTGCTAAGGAATATGTGTTGTATAATTAATTCTTTACTCAAATAAAGGCACTGTTGCAATAGAAAGAAAGGGAGACTCTCTTTAACGTTACTTTATTTGATTCCTCGTATTGCTTGTATGTCTCGTATTATGTGAAGTGTGTAGGTACAACCAAAAGAACCAATCAGCATTAGGATGCACACTTTTAGCTAAAAGATAACTATAACAGAGACATAAATCTACTCCTGTCACATCAAGCACAGTCAAAGCTACTTCAACACTCTACTGTGTGAGACAACGGAAAGAAGTCTTCTCTAACGTTCAAATTCATGAAGCTCACTTTATAAGGATGCCTCCATGAAACGAGAAGACTAATGAACAAGAACAGAATAATAAAAATCAATCTAGACAACAAGAGAAAATACTCTGAGACAAGGTCTTGAACACTAGCCGAGAGAAAAAGAATATCCATCCTCTATAAGCTCACGTAAATTCAACATTTGTTTATATCCTCTCTTTGAGAGTTATCTGAATCTTATACATATTTGTATAGAAAGCCAGGAGTGGCTTAGTGATAAAAGAATACATGCAAAGTATAATCTTAGGGGGAGATTCATACTTGTAACCAGAAGTGGTTTAGAATACTTGTAGCTAGTAAAGATTGACGCCTCACCTCTTCATTTAGATTTTTGGTATCTTCATACTTTAAGTCTTCTCCGTTCTTAGTCTAGTATTTTCTTTTTATGCCATAACATGTATGGATGATGGCATTGTATTGTTTGTTATAGGATAAGCCATATCATTCTTGCTTGATGTTTTGATTTGTCCTATTTTCTATTATCTCCAGCATCACTCAATGATTTACTTTTTAGGAACTAATTCTGAGTGATTGTAATCGATTACAAGTTGTAGGAATCGATTACCAGATGGCCTAATCAGTTTTGAAACCATCTCTAGTATCGGGTTAATCGATTACCAACTATTGCAATTGATTACAATGTTAATTTCAGAGTTCAAGGTATTGCCCTGTATCTATTGCAATTGATTACCATCGAGCTACAATCAATTACAAGACAATCTCTGAGATTTAGAAATTGAGCTGTTTCATTTGCAATCGATTACCATCTTGTGGCAATCAATTACCAAATGATCTCTAATATTCAGAATTGGCTTTGTCTTGTTTGCAATTGATTACACGTCTACTGCAATTGATTACAATAGCTGACAGCAAGTGTAAATCATATTTTGATACACAGGGATAATCGATTACACCTTGTTGCAATTGATTATATCTAGTATAATGGTCATTTTTAAAGATTTCCAAGACTCGTTCTTTGTCTAACTAACTCTGAATCTTTTTGACCCATGCCATATATTTGAATCCATATCATTCTGTGCAGAACAACAGACAATCACAATATCTTTTCATTCCTTCTATTGTCAAAATCCAAATCTCTGATTTGATTTTCAGATTTGATATTGCTTTGAACATTCTCTTCTTTCTTCTGCACATTCTCTAATCTCTTGAGTTTCAGAAAAACTCAATATTGCTTTTACTGCTATACCCTTTTGAGATTGAACCTATGAGCCTATACAACTATATCCCTCTCTTGTTCTTTCATGAACTGAGGTGATTCAACGTTAGTTCTTGACTGTTAAATTTGCTCATATTGGAGTTTCTTGAATTGATCTCATATTAGCTATATCAGCACATCAAGGTGTTTTTGTTCTTTAATCTTTTCCATTGATCTTGTTTGATTAGCATTGTGGGAATTTCGTTCCTAAATACTGTGTTGAAATTAGATGGTATTTCTAATTTTGTTTCTAGAATTGTGTTGTTTAGAGTCTAGAAATTGGATGGTGAATGGTGTTTTCACATTCAATCTTCTAGGTTCTTGTTTCAGGTCGTGAAATCAGGATTTGCTGTGAATTGTGTGTGCATGGTGTATGTAATCAAATTCATAGTGGAACCCCTTGGTGAAAGGGAGAATTGGATGTAGATCGGTGGTTGATCGAACCAGTATAAATCAACAGGCTTTATCTCTCTATCCCTTGATCTATTTCAATTTAGTATTTGATCTTTATTAAGATAATTTGTTCTAAATCATTTCTATCTTAAGCTGAGGTTGTTTTTTTGATTTATTCCATCAATATAACATTCTCTGAAAACGCTTTTATTAAAACCTCAAGAGCGGTGGTGAAAAATCTTTTAAGGAAAAAAATATGTCACCCCCCCCCCTTGATTGATTACCCGATTGATCCTAACAGCCAGGAGTGGCATAGAGAATACTTGTAGCCAAAAGTGACAGTGAAGAATATTTGTTTTGTAATCAGTTGATTATAGTGGAACCCTTTAACAACTCAAGTTAAAGGAAAGTTGGACGTAGCTCAGGTTCAGTGAACTAGTATAAAATAAGCTCTCATCTGCTGTCTTGTGATTACATATATTTATATTTCTCACTGTGCTCTTTTAGAAAGACTTTATAAGCTTTGCCTTGCAAGGATATATTTGTTGATTTAAACTAACATATATCCAAGAAGGCAACTTGTGAACTAATAGTATTTACGAAAAAGTTTTAAACCCACTATTCAACCCCCCCTTCTAGTGTGTTCTTGTGTATTTCAGTTGGTATCAGAGCAGGTGTCTGATAACTATCTTCACAGATACAGAGCTAAAGATCCTACACAAGGATGGAGAAGGGTCTACACAAACCTCCAATCTTCAAGGGTGAAAACTTCACATATTGGAGGCAAAGGATGGAGACATACTTTGAATCATGTTTGTCACAATTGGGGTCACGACAAGACGGTGATTAAAAATTGATTTATGGATCAGAGGAGTCACCACCAATGCTTATTAAGGAAAACATTGAAAAAACTTTTTTTAGAAAAAAATGGTCTTTGAAACCAAATTTAAGTTCGGGAGTTTATTATGTGTAAGGAAGGTATTAGCATCCTACAACGTCCGTCCCAAAGACGGTTACCTTTAATTAATTAAGCAAGAATCTTTTATAATTTTTAGACATTTATCTCACCAAAACATTACTAGAAAAGAATAATTTATTTTTCTATGAAGATTAATTTTATTAAAGGAAAGAAGGAGAGACATTATTTTTATTACTTTAGGACTTTTGAATTGTCGCAACTCATTTATCTTAAAATGACACTTTGAAAAATTGATAGAGGTGTACACCCAAGTTAATTCATCTTTATTTTTTTGAAATGATTTTAATTTATACAACTATTGATCATTAAAAAAAGAAAAGAAAGTGCAACTTAGTAATTGTAAGCGTTGTTGTAAGTAAAAGGCTGGCCCAAAACGAATACGTTGCAACTTAGTAATACTGGAGGTGTAAATAGAAAAGGGCCCAAAACACAAAATTAGAAAACTGAGGGGTTCTCATCCTCCTCCCTCAGTTGCTTGGTTCATGAATGAACCCTAGGGCTCACGGCAGAGTCGTCACGCGTGTGGTGGCATGCGGTTGGCGGCATCGTGGTCGCGTGGAGCGGAGGGTGTGGGCACGGAGAAGGTTGCAATGTGAGGGGGTGGTTGGTGCAGAGGCGCGAGGTCGCGGGATGGTGGCGGAGTGAGATTGCAGGATGAGGTATAGTCCTTCCTCTCTTCTCCTTTCTCTGTTTTCTCTTTCATTTTCCTGGAACTGATTACTTTGTTTGATTATGGTTCATCTGTTTGATTGGTTTATCTAATTGGTTGGGTTCTCTGATTTGCTCATGCTTTGTGGTGGCTCTGTTTGTGTTGGGTCTCTGTTTAGGGATTAGGGGATTTGAACTCCATGATTTTGATGATTCTGGTATTGGTGCTTTGGTACTTGTCTATGCTCATGTCTCTAATCACGCTTATGATTCTGATTTATCTTTGATAGGTTTGATTAATTTAAACATGGTATTTTCTTCTCAGATTCATATCTCTTTATTGTTTTGAGCAAATAAATTACAAGATAGTATGTTGTTTACAATCAAACATAAAAAAAAGCTAATACATGATGAAGATTACATGAAGATTGAAAGGAAAGAAACCTGTTATTCTACTCAGTGTTGTTCTATGGTTCTTCACTGTTCTCTTTTGCTGTATTGCTCTTTTTTTTTGTTGTATTGCTATGCTTTTTTGATCTTTTCTCTATTTTGTTCTTGTTGTTCTATCCTCTATTTTTTCTCCATTTGTTCTGATCTCCTTTTTTCTTGCGTTGCTGGTCACTTCTTTTTTCTCTGTTTTCTGTATTGCTCTCTGTATTCCGTTTTGTCTCTGGTCTTTGTATTTTTCTTTGATGCTTGCTGTGCCTTTTTTTTTATCTCCCTTTTTTGATATCGATCCCCCTTTTTCTGTTCTGCTGCCTTCTATATATAGGTAAGAGGTTTCCTTCCTAGGAGGGTTTCCTCTTTGCTTAATCATTTCCTTTTTCTTTTGCAGCTGCAATGTTTGACAAAATCAACACCTAGTATTGTGCCTACATGATGATGGAGCTGCTGAGGGAATTACTAGTGGATTGATGAAGCTGCAGATGGAGTTGCTACATTCTTTTTTTTCTTCTGGTTGCTTCTTTTTGCTTGTGCTTCTCACAGCTTCTTTTTCCTTCTTCTTTTTCTTGTGCTTGATTTGGGCACTTATTGTAAAAACTGCACTTATTGTAAAGAGGCTTGTAGTTGTGTAACTTGGAGAACAAATGAGAAAAATTTGGGTTTCTTGTCTATCGTTATATTATTGTGTATTCTTCTTCATTTTTTCTTTCCCCTTTCATTCTTTCATTTTTTTGATGTAGCAAGCTAAACTTGTGGGATAATAATAATAATAATAATTATAAAAGATAATTAGATGGACAAAATTGGGTGTTGACAATGTCATATAGACATGTTGGATGCTGTAGAAAATGGAGATTATATTCTAGTTGATAATAATGAAGTTGAGATTCCAAAAGAACAATGGACTATGGCACAAAAGATCAGATTTGTCCTCAACTCCAAAGCAAGAAATGCAATATACGCATGCATCTCAAAAACTGAGGACAAGAAGATAAGCCAGTTCAAATCTGCCAAAGACATATGGGACACATTCATAATAACCTATGAAGGGTCCTCACATGTAAAAAGGAACAAGGTAAGCGTTCTTACCAGAGAATATGAACTCTTTGCTATGGAAGAAGATGAAACCATAGCTAATATGTTGTCTAGATTCCAAACTATTTTAAATGAGCTTTAAAACCTTGGTAAAAGTTTCAAAAATTTTGAGCATGTTGATAAAATTCTTTGCAGCTTGCCTAGACAATGGAGACCTCAGGTCATAGCCATTAGAGCTTCCAAAGATCTAGATTATATGCCTCTCGAAGAGCTAGTGGGAATTCTAATGTTGCATGAGCAAGAACTGCAAGGAGATGCCAAACTGAAAAAAGGGCAAGTCTTTGGCTCTGAAAGCTCACAAGCCAAATCAGACAACACCTAAAGAGTCATCTTCATCAAAAAGTCAGTCCTCCAGACCATCCAAAAGACACACCACCAAAGCTCTAAAGACAGAAGAGTCAGAAGTAGAGTCCACTTCCTCAAGTGAAGAAGAGTCAGAAGATGATGATGAGCTATCCTTCATCTCAAGAAAAATCCACAAGATGTGGAAAAAGAAAGGTGGTTTGAGATGGAAGAACTACAACAAGAAATACTCAGTAGACCATGAGAAGAAAGAGAAGAGTCCTATCATCTGCTACGAGTGTAAGAAGCTTGGACACTTCAAGTCAGAATGTCCTAAGCTCAGCAAGGGAAAGGAAAAGGTCAACAAAAGATTTCCCAAGAAAAAGAAAGGACTGATGTCCACATGGGAAGATCTAGATGACTCAATAGATGAAGAAAATTCTGAAGCATCAGATGAAGAAGTTAATCTTTGTCTGATGGTAGACGCAACCTCCACATTGTTTGCGTTTGATGATGAGAATACACCAGACAACACCCACTCTGCGTCTGCGTCTGAGGCTTCAGATGATGAAGAACAAGAGGTAGACCTCAATGATCTTATTTCTCTTTGATGGAATATTTTGGCAAGCGTACCAAATATCGCATTAAGTAGTTTTAAAAGGGAAGATCCTAGTATCGAATCCATAGGGAATTGTCCATATTTAACTATTAGTGAAGTAATCAATTCCTAAAAACTAGTTTGGTTTTTAAAGTTGGTTATTTTTGAAACATAAGTAATAACAGAAATTAAACTAAACACTACAGTTAGCACTAACGATAAACAATAAAAATGACAATGTTGATTCAGGACTATGATTGAATAGTTGGCGTGCTTGAGTTTGAGAATGGAATAATGGACATGTTGAGGATTTGGTTCAACCGATTTGCTTCCCATGTAAACATATAAGATATATTATCCATTCACATTAATAGTTCAGATTAACTTTGATCTAAAAGTGCTTAAAATGTGATCTCTCATCAAATCAAGCTTAAACTGCTCAACCTCACTTCCGATGCCTCGGTAAGTTCAGTTGAGTGGTTTGATGAAGCTTAGAGAAAATGGTAGATAAACTCTAAAACATGCATATATAACTGATCAAGTCATATAACAAGAATAAAGATAGAGAAATGAACATTAAATTGAATATTTCAATGAATAGATATGAAGGAAAGCGTTTACATGGTCAGCACCTAGTTCTAAGTCCTCAACACTAATAGATTAGCCTCTCATTGTCATGAGAAGCTTTGAAAAGGTTACAAAATGGCAGAAGGAGAACAAAGGAAACAGGGAAAGAATAGAGGAAAAGCAGCTCAAACTATCCAACCAAGTCTGAATGCCTAGAAATTATTACAAGTGCAACTTATATAGTCGAATGCTCGCTTAGTGCAAAATTCCGCTAAGCGCAGGATACTGCATAATGCATCTTAGAACAGGTGTTCTGCTAAGCGCATATTTAGTTCGAAAGGAACTTCTGCTAAGTGCAATGTCACGCTAAGCGATTCTTCAGTTCAAACGAAGAGGTCGCTTAGCACAATATGGCGCTCAGCACTTCATAGGCCGCCTAGTTCGCGTAGCTTGATGTTGCGCTCAGCAAGTGGAGTGCTGAGCGAGATGTGTCACTAAGCGAGATCTGTCTTCTTCTTGTGTTCTCCCTTTACTGTTGAATCTAGACCTGCACACATGAATTAGAGTATATTTCTCCCAAAATAGCTTCCTAGGGTTAGAATTATCAAACTATACAAATCTATATTAAATGATTTCAAACATAGCTAAAGTCTTGAGAACATTAGATAATCACTACAAAATATGATGCAATATTTACGTAAATAAAGTGATTATCACTCTTCAAGAAGCTTATGAAGAACTTCTCTCTAATTCATCTATTCTTTCAAAAGCCTATTTATCTATGAAAAAGAAATTAAGAAAACTTTCAAAAGAGCATGAAGAACTTGAGTCTTCTTTCACTGAGCTATCTAATAAATGCTTTACATCACTCACAACCAGTAATGCTCTAACAGATGATTTTCAAAAACTAACCATTGATCACCAATGCTTAATTAAGAGCAAAAGTGAACTCTGGAAAGAAAAGGAACACCATAGAAGGCAATTGAATGAATTGATTAAGGAAACTGATGAATTAAACAAGGTAAGAGCCTTGAGCAAAGATGAAGCTGAAATTGCTCAATTACGCAAAGAAGCTGCATCTCTCAAGAGTACACTAAGCAAATTTGTCAATGGGTTTGAAAATTTAAAGAAAATTCTTTCATACAACAAACATCCAAATGACAAATCTGGCCTTGGATTCACAGCAAAGAAAGAAGCAACCAAAAAGAAAGCTTCTTCTAAAAGATCCAATTCTAAAAATGGACATGTAAAGTCCAAAAGTAAGAAATTTCCTACAAGGAGAAAATCATCTGCTTCCAAAACTAACACCAAAGGACCTAAAAGAATATGGGTACCTAAGAGCAAAATAATTCTTGTTGTAGATGTCCTTGATGGCAGGAAAGAAACACCAATCATGGTACCCAGACAGTGGCTACTCACATCACATGACGGGCGCATGGTTAATGTTCCTAAACCTGACACCAATGCATGGAGGTAATCAGAAAGGGAGAATTAGGGGTACTGGTAAGGCAGATATTAGACTAGAAGATGCAATAACAAAGACCAGAACATCGTCTAATGCACCACCTTTTGCGTCTGGCACAACATCGTCTGCTGCCAGATCGTTTGTTCGCTATCAGACCATCTCAGATGATGAAGAAGAAGAAGTTAGAGAACCACATAGCAGCAACAAAATGATGATCAAGAACCATCCTCCTTCTCAGATAATTGGAGAAGTTTGAGCTCTAGTAAAAACAAGATCATCTTTCCAACAAACAACTCTACTATCTGAGATAGAACCCAAACACATTAATGATGCTATGGAAGATGAAAGCTGGGTCCAAGCAATGCAAGAAGAGCTGGATCAATTTCAAAAGAATGATGTCTGGAAACTTGTGAAGCTGCCAGACAACAAGGAAGTTGTTGGTGCTAAGTGGGTCTTCAGAAACAAACTAGATGAGAATGATAAGGTTGTGAGGAACATGGCTAGATTAGTGGCCAAAGGTTACTCACAATAGGAAGGTATTAATTATATGGAGACATTTGCTCTAGTAGCCAGACATGAGGCAATTAGAATTTTGCTTTCATTTGCTGCTCATAAAAATATGAGACTCTATCAAATGGATGTAAAATGTGCATTCCTCAATGGTGTAATCAAAGAGGAAGTTTATGTAGAACAACCTCTTGGGTTTGAAAGTACTATCTTTCCAGACCATGTATTTAAACTAAACAAAGCATTGTATGGTCTTAAACAAGCTCCTAGAGCATGGTATGAAAAACTCAATTCATTTTTAATAGAACACAATTTTACAAGAGGAAAGATAGATACTACATTATTCCACAAAAACTATGTGGATGATATTATCTTTAGTGTCACTAATGAAAAACTTTGTGAAGAGTTCTCAAAGTTGATGCAGACTGAGTTCGAAGTGAGCATGATGGGAGAACTGAAATTCTTCCTAGGATTACAGATCAAGCAGACCAACAAAGGAATCTTCATACACCACACCAAGTATGTGAAAGAACTCCTGAAAAAGTTCAAAATGGATGATGCTAAAATTATGAAGACTCCAATGCATCCAACAACATCACTTGGACCTGATGAAGATTCAAGGAAAGTAGATGTCACTCAGTTCAAAGGAATGATCGGGTCACTACTCTACTTGACTGCATCCAGACCAGACATAATGTTCAGTGTCTGCCTCTACTCCAGATTTTAGTCTGACCCAAGGGAAGTACATCTGTTCGCTGTTAAAAGAATTTTTAGATATTTAATTGGAACTTCTAATCTTGGTCTTTGGTTTAAAAGATAGAAAGAGTATAAGTTGACAGGCTATTGTGATGCTGACTATGCTGGAGACAAAATTGAAAGGAAAAGCACCACTGGAGGTTGCCACTTCATTGGAGGCAACATGGTGTCATAGCTCAGCAAGAAGAAGGGAACAATAGCACTATCAACAACAAAAGTAGAATATATCTTAGCTGCAAGTTGCTGCTCTCAGATATTGTGGATCAAGAATCAACTTGAAGACTACAACATATTTGAGAGTAACATTCCTATCTTCTGTGATAATACTGCTGTTATATCTCTTTCGAAAAATCCTACCATGCACTCCAGAGCCAAGCATATAGAAATAAAACATCATTTCATAAGAGACCATGTTTAGAAAGAGACCATTAAATTGAAATTTGTCAAGACGGACGATTAGCTTGCTGATATTTTTACAAAACCCTTTACTGAAGATAGGTTGATCTTTTTGAGAGAAAAGATTGGGATGGTTTGGGTGAATTAATGTTTTATCACTGTCTGCTATTCATTAGTAGAACTAAGGACACATCATCTGGTGTGATACTTAAGTGAGGCATGTGCATGCCACGTGTTTCAGCTCAAAATATGAGCTAGACCATGTGACTTTTTAAAAACCATTTTGTAACTTAAGCATTCGTTCGGTTCTGAGTCATATGAGCCCAAACACAAGCCACAATAGACACACCGTTTGTTGAACCTCTATCGTCTATGTCACCTACACAGACCATAGTAAGCCAAACAGTAGTTGCATAATCTGGGGCTCAATCACAGACTATGCAAGAGTCACTATCTGAACCCACTATTTAGACAGAAGATCAACCTACGTTTGCCCCCATTGGACAGATGATCACCCAACAGACTAAACCCACTGTTCAGTCTGAGACACAATCTCATCCTACAACTTAGACTGTTGTACCAACAACATCCCCACAAACTCCACTAGACACTACCATTCCTCCATACCAATCTCCCTCTCCAGTAACCATCCCTGAGATGTCAGACGCGTGGTTTTCTACCACCACACTGAGTCTGTTATCATCTCATCTGGGTCAGATGAAGAGATAGTTGCCCTATCTCCTAAAGCGTTTTTTGTTCCCTCATGAGACAACAAACCATTCAGTATGGACAACAACACTCCTTTGTCCAGATTCAAAGAAAACACACCTCCTCCTCCACCTTCCTTAGGCTGCTGCAATAGTCAACCCCACCTTCCAAACCATGACTGTGATGGCATTTTCTACTCCATCCTCCACCTTTTTGTTTATGGCAAAGGGGGAGAGATTTTTGGATGTATAAAATATTACTAGACAATGCTTGAGATTCTTTTACTGTCTAAAATTATCTACTTTAATTATTTCGTGCCTTAATTTGTCATATGCATCTGCATGATAGACTCAGGAGGAGTTCATCGTGTTAATAACTTTGCATACTTAATTATCATGAAATAATTCACACTCTGATACATAAATGTCTGTGATTCATTGTTTGTTAAATCAAAATTATAACATGTGTTGTCATCATCAAAAAGGGGAAGATTGTTAAAACCAAGACATTTGATGATTTCTAACCCCTAATACCTTGATAGGTTTTGATGATAAAAAATATGATAACATTTGATCAACTAATTATTTCAAATTAAGTGATTTCAGGAAATAAAGTAAGAACAAATAATGAAATAATCACTCTAACTCTTACTTTCGTCTTAACTGTCTGATAACTTATAATGGTTAGATCTAGCACTGGAATTGCTTATAAACATACCAAAATAAGCTCTTAATGGATCATCCAAAGTCTCCAGGCCAGACGATGTCTAATGCAAGGCTAGACGATGTCTGATGCAAGGCCAGACAATGTTTGATGTCAAGCCAGACGATGTCTGAAGCTGAGCCAAACGATGTCTAAGATTGAGCCAGACGATTTTTAAGGCTTGAATAGACCATGTCTTTTAATGAAGAATGTGTTTGTTAAGCCAGACGATGTCTAAAGTTGAGCCAGACAATGTCTAAGGCTAGAATAGACCATATCTTCTAATTCAGAATGTGTTTGTTAAGCTAGACGCTGTCTGTGCACGAACAGACCATACTTAATCAAGACCAGACTATGTCTGTTAAGCCAAACTTTGTTAGCGCAGGAATAGAACGTAAATCTGTCATATGTGTTGTATGATTAATTCTTTACTCAAATAAAGGCATGCTGCAACAGAAAGAAAGGGAGACTTTCTTTAACGTTACTTTATTTGATTCCTCATATTGCTTGTATGTCTCGTATTATGTGAAGTGTGTAGGTACAGCCAAAAGAACCAATTAGCATTGGGATGTAGACTTTTAGTTAAAAGGAAACTGTAACAGAGATAGAAACCTACGCCTGTCACATCAAGCACAGTCAAAGCTACTTCAACACTCTACTGTGTGAGACAACGGAAAGAAGTCTTCTCCAACGTTCAAATTCATGAAGCTCACTTTATAAGGATGCCTCCATGAAACAAGAAGACTAATGAATGAACGAGAAGAGAATAACAAAAATCAATCTAGACAACAAGAGAAAGCACACTGAGACAAGGTCTTGAGCATGCGCTGAGAGAAAAAGAATATCCATCCTCTACAAGCTCACGTAGATTCAACATTTGTTTATATCCTCTCTTTGAGAGTTATCTGAATCTTATACATATTTGTATAGAAAGCCAGGAGTGGCTTAGTGATAAAAGAATACTTGGGAAGTATAATCTTAGGGGGAGATTCATACTTGTAACCAGAAGTGGTTTAGAATACTTGTAGCCAAGAGTGGCAAAGAGAATACTTGTAACCAGAAGTGGCAGTGAAGAATACTTGTTTTGTAATCAGTTGATTATAGTGAAACCCTTTAACAGTTGTTAAAGGAGAACTGGACATAGCTTAGGTTGAGTGAACCAGTATAAAAAGAAGCTCTCATCTGCTGTGTTGTGATTACAATATTTATCTTGTTCATTGTGCTCTTTTGGAAAGACTTTCTAAGCTTTGCCTTGCAAGGATATATTTGCTGATTTAAACTAACATATATCCAAGAAGGCAACTTGTGAACTAATAGTATTTACGAAAAAGTTTTAGACCCACTATTCAACCCCCCCCCCCCCCCCCCCCCCCCCCCCCCCCCCTTCTAGTGTGTTCTTGTGTATTTCACATCAATCTTATGTTGTGTGACCAGCCACAACAAAATATGTGCATGGTAGTACTCTCTTTTGAAATTCTACTATATGCATGCCTAATTAGAGCTTAAAGTTAGTGTGCAACGAATAACAAATCATTTTGATACAAAATAATAGAGTGGATGACAAAATTTAAATGATACCTGCAATGGCTCTTCCAAACAATTCACCTTTTCTAAAATCACTCGTTTAGTTGTTGAAGCTTAATATGAAATACTCTACATAAGATATCATGCCTATCAAAAGAATTCAAACCTTGTATATCCATATATCTTTGAATTTTAGTCCACTTTGGAGTGCAAGTAACTGTTAAAACAAATCTGGATAACCGAATTGTTTGCATATGGCCATTACATCCTGACAATTGTTAAATATGTATCGATAACCATCAACAAACGAAGATGGTAACACAATTGTTAAGTCACAATGACCCTTCAGCCAACTACTTCCGTGCAAGCATTGTAAGTGGCTCAGGGTTGTTTGGCGTATCTGTGTAGTGGTCAAGACCTTCCTCAACAAAACGCAACCTGTGTGCTTGGTCTTGCACTAGTCTTCTCACCAATGAGGTGACAGACGCAAACTCTTCTTCTTGCAGTTGCCTTGCAAGTTCAACATCATCTTCTATAGTGTGTAGAAGGCTTGTATTCCTAAAAGGCTTCTAGAAAGGGATGATCCCTTGATCAATCCAAAGTGGTGGCAACTTCACGATAGGGAGCTTAGAGTTAATCCATACCAGCGAGCAAAGTCTTACCTCATGTCATCGTCTAAGAGTGCTCGATGTTCTATAGAGGACATATGCCTATAGGATGAGTACGGTTCCCATGTGTGCGACCAAGTGAGATCGAATGTGAGATGTGATTGATCTCTGGGAAACCGTTCTCTAGACTCTTCTTTGTAGAAGTCATACTTAGAATTTTCTCCTATGTAGAGAAGTGAGAATCTCTACATTTGAGTTTCATGTCATGAGTCGCATGGAGGAGATGGTGGAGGAGTGTATTCCCTGAAGCTCAAGTGCCCATTGGGGCCAGCAGGAATGTAGGGTCTATTCTCTTAAGATGGAACAAACTCTATGTGGGTGAGAGGGATGTTCTGTCATGCAGCAGTAGGATCATCAAATGCCTTACTATATTCAGTGTGTGGGTAGGTGACCATTGAATCTGTCATCACCAGCATGGTGATAGGGGATGGAGATTGGTAGGGGAGTATTATGGTGTCAAGAGGTTTTTGTGGGGATGTGGTTGTATGTTGGATAGTCTGACTGGAAGGTGCAGACTATGTATCGGACAGGTGGGTTCAATCTGTTGGGTTGAGATGGTCTGTTCAGTGGGAATAGACATTGGGATCTCTTCTGTCTAAATAGTGGATTCAGATAGTGGCTCTTGCTTAGTTTGTGCATGAACATCATACTGTGTAGCCTCTGATTGGTTTTCTATTGTTTGTGTAGGAGATGTAGACAATGTAGGTGCAACAAATAGAGTGTCTGTCGTGGTTTCTATTTGAGTTTGGGAGGGGGTAGTCTGTGGAATATTCTTCCTTGGACATTTGTGGGTGGTTGATGAGTAAGGATAGTGAAGGTTGGTGTTGGATTACTTGGATTGATGAAGGATGGTGTGAATGCCAATCTAGGCATGTTGTCTTCCTACAACACTTTCCTCTTCACAACCAACTTCTTAGCTAGGGTGTTGGGTGGTTTGATAGGCCGTTATCTTGGAGCATCAGCTTCTACCTCGGCCTATTGTCTGGATGGTTGCTTGAAGCCAAATCCCTCAAACTCACTTTCCTCATCATCATTTGCAACATTGATAGCAGCTTTACCAATCTTGGCAATTTCCTTCATGGCCACTTGGGGGGCAACAAATGGTCTGGTGACAGATTTGCCCTTGTGTTGAGGCTGTCCCTTAGCCTTTGATACCGGTGGTCTGGCAGGAGCCTATTTTATGGTTTGCCTTGGTTTCTTGGTAGGTGGCTCATCTTCAAACTATGTTACTTGTCTAGTAGTCTGGACAGTCTGTTGGTCCACTACAGCAAGTCTCTTCATTTTGCCTGCTAGAGGCCTAACAGTTGCTTCCTTATCAAATGTGGTGAGGGATTTGGGAGCCTTTTTCTTCTTGGGCTACGGGCTTGATCCTCATCATTAGACAATGCAAGTGGAGTAAATTTGGCAAGTTGCCCCTTCTTTATAGCAAACCCCAAATTAAGCTTCAACATACTAACAGAGGTCAACTGCCTCTGGTAGACAAATGAACCTTCTTCATTGACATAGTCTAATTCTTTTGGATCGCTTAACTAAATGTCATGGAGTAGATAGTTGTAACACTTGTGATTCCACAGAATTTTGTTTATCAAGGCTGTGTAGTAGGTCACTGTAGTAGTTGATAGCGACTAAATATGGCTCACCATGTTGTAGAAGAGGGTGTGAGGAAGGTTGAATGGGATTCCCTTTACAATGTGATAAAGGATGAATCAGTGCAAGGCAGACACATGATCCCTTGATCCAATCTTGTGCAAGATGGTCTTGTTGAGGATGTTCAACAACAATTTGGTTGATGGAGTGAACATAGCAAGATGCAGCTTCTTCTTGTTGCATTCCATTGTATATCGGTCTCCTTGAATGACCCTTTCAACTATCCCAGTTGACAGTCCGAAGTCCCATCTCTTCTTGTAGTAGTTGGAGTGCAGTTCACACCCTATTGCTTGTGCTATGGTGGTTGAAGACATAGTGACCTTGAAGCTATAGACACTACTCACCATTTCATTTCCCTTGATGGAAACGTTCTCCTAGAAGTCCCTTATTAAACCAAGAACGTTCAATTTGTCATTGAAGTAGCCCCTTATCCCAAATAGCTTGAGGTACCTTGAGATGTTTAGGCCACGTTCGTCAAGGTAATTGATGTTGACGAAGTACTCCATGTGGATGTTTCTAGTGTGAGTTCCTCGTGGTCATATGATGATAGCTTCAACAGGTTCAAGATTCTTTTCCTTTCTCACATCCTGATCCATCTCCCTTGTTCTTAAATTCCCTACGTTCGTTGAGGATGTTGGTTGAGGGTCTTCGAAGTGCTCATCAATTGTCGGAGAAGTGTTGGATGGTGGTTGGTAAGAGGATGAACCCTTAAAGGAGTTACCCTTGGGCATGGTGTATGGTGACGAAGAGAGTTAGGGTTTCAGTTTAAGGTTTAAGGTTCAAAGAAGGCAATGTGAGAGATAGAGAGAGAAGAGAGGTTTTAGGTTTTTGAAGCAACACATTAAATAAATAATAAATGTGCATTTTAGGCTTTATGACTCAACAACCCATTAAATGCTTAAGTTAAAAAAAAAAAAAACTTTTCAAAAACACATGTGGTCTGCACATATGTTGAGTATGAGACATGCGATATGCATGTGCCTCACTTAAGTAAGCAATAGACAATATGTCTTTTGTTGCTCAAGTTTAACAAACAATGATAGAACATTATTCCACACAGACCATCCCAATCTTTTCTCTCAAAAGGATTAGCTGTCTTCAGTAAGGGGTTTTGTAAAAATGTCAACAAGATGATCATTTGTTTTAACATATTCCAAATTAATGGTTCCCTGCTAAACATGATCTCTAATGAAATGATGTTTTATCTCTATATGTTTGGCTCTAGAGTGCATGGTTGGATTTTTTTGAAAGAGATATAGCAGCAGTATTATCATAGAAGATAAGAATGTTACTCTCAAATATGTTGATTCTTAATCCACAATATTTGAGGGCAACAACTAGATGTTGTGGTATATTTTGCTTCTGTTGTTGATAATGTTGTTGTTCTTTGCTTCTTGCTGAGCCATAATACCATGTTGCCTCCAAAGAAGTGGCAACCTCCACTAGTGCTTTTTCTTTCAATTCTATCTCCAACATATTTTGCATCACAATAGCCTGATAATTTATATTCTTTGTCTTTTGAAGCACATACCAAGGTTATGTGTACCAAGCAGATATCTAAAAATACGTTTTACTGTAGACAGATGTACCTCCCTTGGATTAGACTGAAACCTTGAGCAGGGGCAAACACTAAACGTCTGGCTTGGATGTAGTTAGATAAAGTAGTGACCCAATCATTCCTTTGAATTGAGTAACATCTACTTTCTAAGGCTAGGCTAGACGATGTTTGATGCAAGGCTATACGATGTCTAAGGCTAGAATAGACCATGTCTTTTAATTCAGAATGTGTTTGTTAAGCCAGACGCTATCTGTGCATGAACAGACCATACTTAATCAAGACCAGACTATGTCTGTTAAGCCAGACTTTGTTTGTGTAGGAACAGAACATAATCTATCATATGTGCTGAGGAATATGTGCTTTATAATTAATTCTTTACTCAAATAAAGGCATTGCTGCAATAGGAAGAAAGGCAGACTCTCTTTGATGCTACCTTCTTTGATTCCTCGTATTGCTTGTATGTCTCATATTATCTGAAGTGTGTAGGTACAGCCAAAAGAACCAATCAGCATTGAGATGCACACTTTTTGCTAAAAGACAACTGTAATAGAGACAGGAAACCTGCTCCTGTCACATCAAGCACAATAAAAGCTACTTCAACACTCTACTGTGTGAGACAATGAAAAGAAGTCTTCTTTAACGTTCAAATTCATGAAGCTCACTTTATAAGGATGCCTCCATGAAACGAGAAGACTAATGAACGAGAACAAAATAACAAAAATCAATCTAGACAGCAAGAGAAAGTACTCCGAGACAAGGTCTTGAACACGAGCTGAGAGAAAAAGAATATTCATCCTCTACAAGCTCATGTAGATTCAACATTTGTTTATATCCTCTCTTTGAGAGTTATCTAAATCTTATACATATTTTTATAGAAAGTCAAGAGTGGCTTAGTGATAAAAGAATACTTGGGAAGTATAATCTCAGGGGGAGATTCATACTTGTAACCAGAAGTGGTTTAGAATACTTGTAGCCAGGAGTGGCATAGAGAATACTTGTAGCCAGAATTGGCAGTGAAGAATACTTGTTTTGTAATCAGTTGATTATAGTGGAACCCTTTAATAGTTGTTAAAGGAGAAATGGACGTAGCTTAGGTTGAGTGAACTAGTATAAAAACAAGCTCTCATCTGTTGTGTTGTGATTTACATATATTTATCTTGCTCACTATGCTCTTTTGGAATGACTTTCTAAGCTTTTCCTTGGAAGGATATATTTGTTTATTTAAACTAACATATATCCAAGAAGGCAACTTGAGAAATAATAGTATTTATGAAAAAGTTTTAAACCCACTATTCAACCCTCCCTTCTAGTGTGTTCTTGTGTATTTCACTTAGTCTGATGTATGAATGTTCCTTTATTAGTTTGCTTGATCTACAGTCCTAAGAAGAGATTAAGTTCTCCCATCATACTCATTTCAAATTCAGTCTGCATCAAAGTAGAGAACTCTCCACAAAGTTTTTCATTAGTAGTACCAAAAATAATATCATGAACATAAATTTGGACTATAATGAAATCAGAGGAATAGTTCTTGCAGAACAATGTAGTATCTATCTTTCCTCTTATAAAATCATGTTCAATTAAAAAGGAACTGAGTTTTTTATACCAAGCTCTTGGAACTTGTTTAAGACCATACAATGCTTTATTAAGTTTAAATACATGGTCTGGAAAGATAGTACTCTCAAACCCAGGGGGTTGTTCTACATAAACTTCTTCCTTCATTACACCATTAAGGAATGCACATTTTACATCCATTTGATAGAGTCTCATTTCTATGAGCAGCAAGTGAAAGTAAAATCCTAATTGCCTCAAGTCTAGTTATTGGAGCATGTCTCTATGTAATCTATACTTTCATGTTATGAGTAACCTTTGGCCACTAGTATAGCCTTGTTCCTTACAACCTTACCATTCCCATCCAACTTGTTCCAGAAAACTCACTTGGCACCAACAACTTCTTTCTTGTCTGGTAACTTTACTAGTTTCCAGACATCATTCTTTTGACATTGGTCCAACTCTTCTTGCATTGATTGGACCCAACTCTTGTCCTCCATGGCATCATCAATGTGCTTTTGTTCTATTTCTGACAGTAGAGTTATCTGTTGAAATGATGATCTTGTTCTAACTAAAGCTTCTATCTCTCCAATGATTCGAGAAGGTGGGTGATTTTTTATCATAAGTCTGTTGTTGCCAGGTGGTTCTCTTATTTCTTCATCATCATCTGATGTGGTCTGTTGTTTTGAGCAGACGATCTTGCAGCAGGTGATGAGGGAGCATATGATAGAGGAGTAGAAGATGCAATAACAAAGACCAGAACATCATCTGATGCACCATCTTCTACATCTGGCACAACATCGTCTGCTCCCACATCATTTGTTGCCAAATCATTTGTTTGCTATCAAACCATCTCATATGATGAAGAAGAAGTCAGAGAACCACATAGCAATAACAGAATGATGATAAAAAACCATCATCGATCTCAAATCATTGGAGAAGTACGAGCTCCAATGAAAAAAAGATCATGGAAGATGAAAGCTAGGTCCAAGCAATGAAGAGCTAGACCAATTTCAAAAGAATGATGTCTGGAAACTTGTGAAGCTGCCAGACAATAAGGAAGCTGTTGGTGCTAAGTGGGTCTTCAAAAACAAACTAGATGAGAATGGTAAAGTTGTAAGGAAAAAGGCTAGATTAGTGGCCAAAGGTTACTCACAACAAGAAGGTATTGATTATATGGAGACATATGCTTCAGTAGCTAGACTTGAGGCAATTAGAATTTTACTTTCATTTGTTGCTCATAGAAATATGAGACTCTATCAAATGGATGTAAAATGTGCATTCCTCAATGGTGTAATCAAAGAGGAAGTTTATGTAGAACAACCCCATGGGTTTGAAAGTACTATCTTTCCATATTTAAACTAAACAAAGCATTGTATGGTCTTAAACAAGCTCCTAGAGCATGGTATGAAAAATCAGTTCATTTTTAATAGAACACAATTTTACAAGAGGAAGATAGATATTACATTGTTTTGCAAAAACTACTCTTCTAATTTTTTTATTGTTCAAATCTATGTGGATGACATTATCTTTGGTGCCACTAATGAAAAACTCTGTGAAGAGTTCTCAAAATTGATGCAGACTGAGTTCAAAATGAGCATGATGGGAGAACTGAAATTCTTCCTAGGATTGCAGATCAAGCAGACCAACAAAGGAATCTTCATACACCAGACCAAGTATGTGAAAGAACTCGTGCAAAAGTTCAAAATGGATGATGCTAAAATTATGAAGACTCCAATGCATCCAACAACATCACTTGGACTTGATGAAGATTCAAGGAAAGTAGATGTCACTCAGTTCAAAGGAATGATTGGGTCACTACTCTACTTGACTGCATCTAGACCAAACATAATGTTCAGTCTCTACCTCTACTCCAGATTTCAGTTTGACCCAAGGGAAGTACATCTGTCTGCAATTAAAAGAATTTTTAGATATTTAATTGGAACTTCTAATATTGGTCTTTGGTTTAAAAGACAGAAAGAGTATAAGTTGACAAGCTATTGTGATGCTGACTTTGCTGGAGACAAAATTGAAAGGAAAAGCACCAGTGGAGGCTACCACTTCATTGGAGGCAACATGGTGTCATGGCTCAACAAGAAGTAGGGAACAATAGCACTATCAACAGCAGAAGCAAAATACATCTCAACTGCAAGTTGCGCTCTCAGATATTGTGGATCAAGAATCAACTTGAAGACTACAACATATTAAAGAGTAACATTCCTATCTTCTATGATAATACTACTACTATATCTCTTTTGAAAAATACTACCATACACTCTAGAGCCAAGCATATAGAAATAAAACATCATTGCATAAGAGACCATGTTCAGAAGGGGACCATTAAATTGAAATTTGTCAAGACAGACGATCAGCTTGCTTATATTTTTACAAAACCCCTTACTGAAGATAGACTGATCTTTTTGAGAGAAAAGATTGGGATGGTATGGGTGAATTAATGTTTTATCATTGTCTGCTATTCACTAGTAGAACTAAGGATACATTGTCTGGTGTGATACTTAAGTGAGGCATGTGCATGCCACATGTTTCGCGCTCAAAATATGAGCCAGATCATGTGACTTTTTAAAAAAACCATTTTGTAACTTAAGCATTCATTTGGTTTTAAGTCATTTAAGCTCAAAACGCAAGCCACAACAGACACACCATCTATTGAACCCTTATCGTCTGTGTCACCTACACAGACTATAGTAAGCCAAACAATTGCTGCACAGTCTGATGCCCAAGCACAGACTATGCAAGAGCCACTATCTGAACCCATTGTTCAGACAGAAGATCAACCTACGTTTGCCCCCACTGGACAGACGATCACCCAATAGACTAAACTCATTGTTTAGTCGGAGACACAGTTTGATCCCACAACTCGGATTGTTGTATCAACAACATCCCCACAAACTCCACCAGACAACAAACCATTCAGTCTAGATGACAACACTCCTCTGTCCAGATTCAAAGAAGACACACCTCCACCTCCACCTTCCTCAGGTTGCTGCAACAGTCAACCCCTCCTTCCAAACCATGACTGTGATGGCATTTTCTACTCCATCCTCCACCTTTTTGTTTATGACAAAGGGGGAGAGATTTTTGGATGTATAAAATATTACCAGACAATGCTTGAGATTCTTTTAATAAAACAGTGAATGGTTCACTATTGTTTTTACTCATTTCCTTTACTGTTTATTATTATCCGCTTTAATTATTTCATGCCTTAACTTGTCATATGCATCTGCATGATAAACTCAGGGGGAGTTCATCATGTTAATAAATGCACATACTTAATTATCATGAAATAATTCACACTCTGATACATAAATGTTTGTGATTCATTGTCTATTAAATCAAAATTATAACTTGTGTTGTCATCATCAAAAAGGGGGAGATTGTTGGAACCAAGACATTTGATGATGTCTAACCCCTAATACCTTGATAGGTTTTGATGATAAAAAATGTGATAATATTTGATCAACTAATTATTTCAGATTAAGTGATTTCAGTAAATAAAGTAAGAGCAAACAATGGTATAATCACTCTAACTCTTACTTTCGTCTTAACTGTATGATAACTTATAATGGTTAAATCTAGCACTATAGTTGCCTATAAACAGACCAAAATAAGCTCTTAACGGATCATGCAAAGTCTCAAGGTCGAATGATGTCTAAATGCCAAGCCAAACGATGTCTAATGCAAGGTCAAGACGATGTTTGATGCCAAGCCAGACGATGTCTGATGTTAAGCTAGATGATGTCTGATGTTAAGTCAGATGCTGTCTAAGGCTAGAACAGACCATGTCCTTTAATTCAGAATGTGTTTGTTAAGCTAGACACTGTCTAAGGCTAAAACAAACCATGTCCTTTAATCCAGAATGTGTTTGTTAAGCCAGACATTGTCTAAGGCTAGAATAGACTGTGTCTTTTAATTCAAAATGTATTTGTTAAGTCAGATGTTGTCTGTGCACGAATAGACCATACTTAATCAAGACCAGACTATGTCTATTAAGCTAAATTTTGTCTGTGGAGGAACAGAACATAATTTGTCATATGTGCTGTATAATTAATTCTTTACTCAAGTAAAGGCACTACTACAACAGAAAGAAAGGGAGACTCTCTTTAACATTACTTTATTTGATTCCTCGTATTGCTTGTATGTCTCATATTATGTGAAGTGTGTAGGTACATCCAAAAGTACCAATTAGCATTGGGATGCACACTTTTAGCTAAAAGACAACTGTAACAGAGACAAAAACCTGCTCCTGTCACATCAAGCACAGTCAAAGCTACTTCAACACTCTACTGCGTGAGACAACGGAAACAAGTCTTCTCCAACGTTCAAATTCATGAAGCTCACTTTATAAGGATGCCTCCATGAAACGAGAAGAAGAATGAATGAACGAAAACAAAATAACAAAAATCAATCTAGACAGCGAGAGAAAGCATTATGAGACAACGTCTTGAACACGAGTTGAGAGAAAAAAAAATATCCATCCTCTACAAGCTCACATAGATTCAACATTTGTTTATATCCTCTCTTTAAGAGTTATTTGAATCTTATACATATTTGTATAGAAAGCTAGGAGTGACTTAATGATAAAAGAATACTTGGGAAGTATAATCCCAGGGGGAGATTCATACTTGTAACCAAAAGTGGTTTAGAATACTTGTAGCTAGGAGTGACATAGAGAATACTTGTAGTCAAGAAGTGATAGTGAAGAATACTTGCTTTGTAATCAGTTGATTATAGTGGAACCCTTTAACAGTTGTTAAAGGAGAACTGGACGTAGCTCAGGTTGAGTGAACCAGTATAAAAACAAGCTCTCATCTACTGTCTTGTGATTACATATATTTATCTTGCTCACTGTGCTCTTTTGAAAAGACTTTCCAAGCTTTGCCTTGCAAGGATATATTTGCTTATTTAAACTAACATATATCCAAGAAGGCAATTTGTGAACTAATAGTATTTATGAAAAAGTTTTAAACCCACTATTCACCCCCCCCCCTCTCTCTCCTTCTAGTGTATTTCAGAAGTCATTAAAAAAGAGATTAATGTTCATGTACCATTAATGTAAAATAATTTTACATTATCGGTCAATCATAACCCACCGTTTTGATGACTTTTGAAATAATTTTATAAAAGTCAATTGTGTGACCATAAATGCAGAGTTGTGATTGACTGACTATGTAAAATAATTTTTACACTGTCAGTGCATCACCATTGTTCTCTAAAATATATCCATCATTATGCGTTATATATTTATATATTTGATTCATGAAAAAATATTTTTTCATATTTTATATATTTTATATGGTAAGTTAACTTTAAATTTTTTTCATTCTTTCATAAAAAAAATATACATCACCATTTTTTTATATTTTTTAATATTGACAATGTTCGTAAAAGAAAATGCCCAATATATTATTTAAGTAAGAAAAAAAAAGCATGCAAAAATTAATTGTAAATATTATTATTAAAAATATAATTTCACCATAATAATTTAGATATTAATGTGATTTTTAGTAATTTTTTCATCCTGTGAATTAAGTGTAATTTTATTATATTTAATATTTGACTTTATAAATAAGAGTTTAAAGGTGATGTATTAAAAATGTAAAATAATTTTACATTGTCAAACAATCACACCCTTTCATTTATAATAAATTTGTTGACTTTTATAAAACTATTTTTAAAAGTTACATAAATGTTGGATTGTGATTGTTTTAAAAAGTAAAACTATTTTATACTGTTAGTGCATCACCTTTAAAATTTATAAATAGTTAAATTTCAAATTAATCTTCCAACAAAAAACAAAAATTGTTAAATCACCTTTCAAATTGTTTGCTTTTAAAATTAAAAGGTTAAAAACTTAAAGTATGATGTCATTTTGTCTCCAATTATTATTTTTTGAATTTTGAAATAGCTTTTCACAAATTAAATTATTAATTACAAATATTATTTTGAATTAGGGCTTGAACTTATTATATTTTAAAATCAAACGATTAAAATTTTATCTTTATAACATGATATTATATTTTAAAATTTGGATGAATATCGTTAGTTAAAAAAATAAATCAAGAGAAAATTTTGTTTACATTTAAAAAATATCCAGACTTCAATTAAAGGAAAAATTTAATATTATTTTTGTAATATTCAATAAATTATTTTTATTAATTAAATGCAATTTAAAAAAATATTAAAAATATCCATTTATTTAATAGTTATGGTAATAATTGATTTCCATTCATTAATAAAAAAAAAAAGCTTTCCAAATCAATCTCCCTATTAATTTTCAAAATAATTACATATATTTTTGATAATTTTAAAGATAATTTCATTTTAGTCTTTTCTATATACACCAAAAAAATTATGTTTCTTAAATATATCATTACTATTTTTTTAATTCTCTCTATAAATAAATATTATGTTCTACATATATAATGTTTAATAAAAATTATTATTATTATTATAATATAAAATATTATTTATCTTTAAATAATTGATGTAATTTTTCAATAAATAATCTTGGTTTAAAATTATTTATTTTAATTACTCTTTTATCCTTATAGAGAGTGGAAAACTTAAGATTAACTCTTTAGACTTGAAATTATGAGAACAAAAAACAACTTAAACAATTACTATTTTAGCATAAAAAAAAGCAAAAAAACATAAAATTAATAAACTACCATCACTTCTATTATTTTCATATATTAAAAAATAATATAAATTATTTTGTGAACATTAAGATAGTATTATTATGAACATAAGCATTATAAAAAAAAATATAAATTTTAAATAAATATATTGAAAACTTAATTAAAATATCATTACAATATAATTTGAACCAATTTAAAATTAGAGAATACGTTCAACCAAAGAATATTAATACAAATAACCTCTCTTTAAAAAAATTCAAAATAAAAAAATACTTAAACATCAAAACCTGAGAAATTATAAAAATTAATTTAATCTTTCCAATTTTTGTAGCTTCTTCATTCTAATTTGATATAACAAATTACTTCCATAACTTCACATTTTGGGGAACCAAGTACATGTCACCATTGTCAAAGAAAACAAAAAGAACAATATTGTATTAAAAGAAGATGAAAACAAAACTTTTTCATATAAAACATTTTTTTCAGGGAATAAAAATTAAAAAGTAATTTTAGAGATGTAAGAAAAGAACATACCTTTTTTTTTGGAACCAACCTTATATCACGAATTGCAATTTTTTTGTACACTAACATATCAAAATAAAAATAAGAAAACAAACAAACAGCTCATCATTCTCACATAAGAGAGAAACAAAACTATATTGAAAGAAAATAGACTTTTTAGAATTGAAAAAAAGGAACATACCTTTTTGTCTGAACCAGTCATATGTCATGATTTGCAATTTCTTTTGTATACAACGTACCAAAATAAAAATAAAATTAAGAGAAAGAACTAAATATTGCATCATTCTCACATAAGTAAGAAACAAAAGTATATATACCATATTAAAAGTAAGAAATGAGAGAAACTTTATCCCATACAAAGCAAAAAAAATAGAGAAAAAAAAGGATAGAAGATACTTTTTTTTCATAAAAGAAGAAAGGAAGAGATGGGACTAACACAACTATGCAGGAACAATTTGTCAAGAAACATACCCTTTTCATTATGAATGAAACACTTTTAGTCAAAATTAACAGAAAGATTTTGAAAGATTTTGCAAAATTTTAACATTTACAAACGATCAAACTCACAAATTAGAAAGAAAAAAAAACTATTCTAGAAAAATAAAGGAAGAAAATCTCCTTTATGATTTAGATTAAATAGTTGAAAGAGAAAAAACTTAATTACAAAAACAATGATTCAAAAATATTGTCCTGAAAATGAGAATCACTTTGTAGTCCTACTTGTGAGTTGCCTCTATAATATTATAATAAGAATAAAATTATTTGTAATATATATAGAACAAAATGTTTAGATTAAATATCTATTTATCAAATATGAGAACTTCAAACCTTTTTTTTTTGCCAACTTTTGAAGATGTTATTTCCATATACATCCATCTTGAGAGGCAAACCTATAATCATTGTAAAGAAAAAAATGTCAAATTTGAGGTAAAAAAGTAAATAGAAAAAATTAAAACTAAATAGACTCTAACATAAATATAAAATTGGTAGAGCAAATGCAAATGATAAAACTAAATATAAATAAGACTCACCTCATTTGAACAAAAAAAAAAAATCAAACAAACAAACAAAGAGAAAAAATCATAAACACTAAAAAATTAGGAGGTAAAAAACTCACCATCAAATAAGTCGTCGTAATACATACATGAATAGAAATTACGATATTTGTCAATTTTTAATTTAATAATACTCCAAATTACTCATAATAATATCAAAGAGTATAAATTACATGTAATAATTATAATCATTTATAGGAATAAAACTGAATGGAAGAGAAACCTAATTCAAATTAAAATTTCATCATTATTAAAATAGAAATATATATCATTATATTTAATTGTTGTTATGTATTAATTATATTATCATATTATTATAATAATAATAATAATAGTAACAAAAATAATATTTAATATATTGAATTAAAATATAACATTTTCTATACTATTTTTATGTTTATTTCTCTCATATATGTTTTATTTAAATTTATATACCAATTTTAAATAAAAAAATATAATGTTCTTAAATATAAAACTATAATTGTAAATGATAATATATTAATTAATCATTTTGAATTTTATAATTAAATATTGTTACAAATTATGTTTTAAAATTCATAATTTCAATTTGATTATAAAAATAGTGATAATTTAAATCAAAATATATTCAATAATAAATTTGAAAAAAGGATTTATAAAAGAATCATTTATTTATGTATTTGGATAAAATCAGTTGCTATATATTGATTTTTTTTAATTATAATATGTACTGATTATATTATTGATATTATCAAAATATATTTATATTTATTAGTCATAATTAATTATCTAAATTTATATTAATATTGATTAGCATTAATTTTTAAATTTGAATTTGTACCGTTCGATCATTTTCACCAACCGAACAATTATTAATCTAACAAAAGCCAATTGCCTCAAAGCCTCAAAGGAATAAACTTAGCCTCTTCGCACTACACGCTTAAGGCTGAGGAGCTATGTACTACTCACTCATTTTGCCGATCAAACAATTATTATTCAAGCAAACGCTGAAGACAAAGAAGCAAAGGCTGACCACTTGAACAAGACTAACCTTAGCCTTTTCGTGCTATGCGCTTAAGGCTGAGGGGTTGTGTACCGTCCAACCATTTTGCCAATCAAACGGTTGCTAATCTACTTATTGTCAAACAAGATCCTAGCTGTCCTTTACTCGAGAGATAATATCATGAAGATAATTAAAAGAATAGTCTTATAGGATAATTGTAAAAAGAAAAAAATATTATCTTTATATTTGAGATTAATTTGTTATTTTATGTATGATAATGATAATATCTTTATCTTTAAAGAAAGAGATAAAGATAAAATCACATGCTCTGGCTAGTCTTTCTATCACCCCAGAATTTCTAGACCAGAACATTGGCGCCCACCGTGGGGCTTGATAAACTTCGATCCATATACCAAGTATTTAAAAATCAAGGAGAAGGACGAGCTCAAGCTCGAATCATACTCCCTCAAAAGGAGCAAGGGAAAACACACCATCTACCCTACAAGAACTCATGGAGACCGTGAACAATTGAAGCAAGCAGTGGAAGACTCTAGAAGAAGAGCCAACGAAGCCAAGGTAGGACAAAATGCTTGGAAGCAGCAACTAGAGAATATGAAGCGTGCCAAAGAGGCGACGGCCGATCCCCAAAGGGATTTCCAATTGTTCTCAGAAGCGATAGAAACTGCTCCCTTCCCCCCACATTTCATGATCCCCAAGATAACAACGTTCGACAGCTCTGGGGATCCAACCCAACATTTGAAAACCTTCCGAGCCCAAATGTTGATTAGCAAAGGTTTTGACACAATCAAGTGCAAGCTATTTGTGGGAACTTTGTCTTTGACAGCGTTAGATTGGCTTAATGGACTTCGAGATCGATGCATAACGTCATTTGCCACACTCTCCAAAATCTTTGTTGAGCAGTTCACGGCCAACAAGTCAAAACCGCCAAGAATGGCTGACTTTTTTACTTGAAACAACAGCCCCGAGAATCATTAAAGGAATACCTCAATCGGTTCAACGGATTGACTGTCTGAATACCCAACCTCGATGAGAAGCTTTTCATGATCGCCTTCGTGAAAGGGCTAAGTGTTGGACCATTCGTCAAGTCACTAATCCATAGAAACCCACAAACAATGAAAGAAGTCCAATCCCGAGCAACGTGCCACATAGAAGTAGAATAAATCATGGCAGACAAGATAATAGAGAGAGAAAAGAAATCAGGACTGAGCGACTGACCTATCAATCAGACCCCATAAAGGAATGCCCCCACCCCCGAAACACATGGTCATAGCAAGAGAACAACTTTTGACCAAGAAGATACGAAAACTCCTACAATTATGCAATGAGTCAATCGAGCTCAATCGAAACCATTCCGCTAAAAGTCACCCATCGGGAAATCATAAGAGATGTAAATGTGGCCAAATTGCTACTTTTCCCTCCCATAGATGGGAGCCAACAAGAAGGCCTGGTGCGAATTCCATAAGGCACTTGGCCACAACACTAAAAAGTGCTTCACCCTCATCCAGCAAATCGAAAAACTCATTCAAGAAGGCTATCTATCGAAGTACGAGAAAAAGAAAGACATGAAGCAACGGAAGCAAAGCCCCTCATCATGAGTTATTGGCCGATCCAGCTCAGAAGCGAAGCTCGTGGCCAACCAACATGAGAAACCGACACTCAAAGACTTCAACTCCTGGTTCAACCTTTCATTCCCCTTTTCTTTTTGCTTATTTTCCTTAAGTCTTTTCCATTTTCCTTGCGTTTTCCTTAATTTTGCTTACTATTCTTGCCAAGTACTTTGTACCCCCCTTTTACATGAAATGAAGGAAACTTCACCGAACCACATTCGGATCATACAAAATCATGCTTAGATCATATATGGCAACAATTGGATTATAAAATTACATCGACTTGGAGAAATACGGCTTATGTATATCGACTCAGAAAAATACGGCTTTATGTATATTGACTCGAAAAAATATGACTTATGTATATCGACTCGGAAAAATACGAATTACGTATATCGACTCAGAAAAATATGGCTTTATGTATATTGACTTGGAAAAATACGGTTTATGTATATCGACTCAGAAAAATATGGCCTTATGTATATCAACTCGAAAAAATATAGCCTTATGTATATCAACTCGGAAAAATACGGCTTACATATATCGACTCGAAAAAATATGGATTTACGTATATTGACTCAAAAAAATACGGTTTACATATATCGACTCAGAAAAATATAGGTTTACGTATATCAACTCAGAAAAATACGATTTACATATATTGACTCGGAAAAATACGAGTTTACGTATATCAACTCGAAAATATATGGCTTACGTATATCGACTCAGAAAAATACAAGTTTACGTATATCGACTCGGAAAAATACGGCTTACATATATCAACTTGGAAAAATATGGCTCTATGTATATCAACTCGAAAAAATATGATTTTTGTATATCAACTCGAAAAAATATAACTTACGTATATCGACTTGGAAAAAATATGGTTTACATATGTCGACTCAAAAAAATACAATTTACGTATATCGACTAGAAAAAATACGATCTATTTATATTGACTCGGATACCACCAGATTTGACTCAGTAAAATCAAATTCGACTTGAAAATAAATTAGATATGACTCAGATACCATCATATTCGACTTGGTACAAAGATGACTCAGATACCACCAGATTTGACTCGGTACAGTGATGACTCGAATACTACCAGATTCAAGTCAGATACTATCAGATTCGACTCGGTATAGAGACGAATTGTATACCACTAGATTTGACTTGGATACCACCAGAACACTGACATGGACCTTGCATCTAAAATATGCTCACTCTCAAAATCCACGAAATAGAAAGACCAACTAACACGTGACACGTGGCACCACAAAATATGAAAAGAAACTCATTGAGGAAGTTAAAACGATGCATGAATGTCTCACTCAGTAGAAAATCGATCATGCGACGACCAACTTACTAAACACCAACAACAAGTGAACGAGAGACTAAAATCAACTGGCTAAAGGCAAGTAAATCTAGCCTCTTCACGCTTCACACTTAAGGCTAGAGGAGCTATGTACCGTCTGATCATTTCTATTGATTGGACGACCGTCAATCTTCCAAAGGCCGATCGCCTCAAAGGAATAAACTTAGCCTCTTTGCACTTCACGCTTAATGTTAGAGGAGCTGTGTACCGTCTGATCATTTTTTTCGATCGGACGACCGTCAATCTACCAAAGGCCGATTGCCTCAAGGGAATAAACTTAGCCTCTTCGCACTTCACGCTTAAGGCTAGAGGAGCTGTGTACCGTCCAATCATTTCTGTCAATCGAACGTCCGTCAATCTACCAAAGGCTGATCGCCTCAAAGGAATAAACTTAGCCTCTTCGCACTTCACGCTTAAGGCTAGAGGAGCTGTGTACTGTTCGATCATTTCTGCCGATTGGACAACCATCAATCTACCAAAGGTTGATCGCCTCAAAAGAATAAACTTAGCCTATTCATGCTTCACGCTTAAGGCTAGAGGATTTGTGTACCGTCTGATCATTTCTACCGATTGGACAACCGTCAATCTACTAAAGGTCGATCGCCTCAAAAGAATAAACTTAGCCTCTTCGTGCTTCATGCTTAAGACTAGAGGAGTTGTGTATTGTTCGATCATTTCTGCTAATCGAACAATCGTCAATCTACCAAAGGTCGATTGCCTTAAAAGAATAAACTTAGCCTCTTCGTGCTTCATGCTTAAGGTTAGAGGAGTTGTGTACCATTCGATCATTTATGCTAATCGGACGATCGTCAATCTACCAAAGGCCGATCGCCTCAAAGAAATAAACTTAGTCTCTTCGCGCTTCGCACTCAAGGCTAAAGGAGTTGTGTACCATCCGATTGTCTCATCGACTAGACGACCATTAATCAACTATACATTGTAGACAAAGGAAGAAAGGTCGATCACCTTAATAAAACAAGACTTAGCCTCTTCGTGCTTCACATTCAAGGCTAGAGGAGCTATGTACCATCCGATCATTTTCACTGATCAGACGATTATCAATCTACCAAAAGCCAATTGCCTCAAAGCCTCAAAGGAATAAACTTAGCCTCTTCGCACTATGCGCTTAAGACTGATGGGCTATGCACTACTCGCTCATTTTACCTATCAGACAATTGTTATTCAAACAAATGCTAAAGACAAAGAAGCAAAGACCGACCACTTGAACAAGACTAACCTTAGCTTTTTCGCGCTACGCCCTTAAGGATGAGGGGCTATGTACCATCCAATCATTTTGCCGATCGGACGGTTGCAAATCGTTACATATATCGAATCAATTATATTGTTGAAGAATTGAAAATAGGCATGTCTCCATGAACTTTTCGTGATTAAAGTTCCATAAAAACCCCAATATCCAACAAAAAATCCCAACACAAGGCTGATGTAAAACCCAAGGTTTATGAGTTCATCCTCTTCTTCATCAGTGTCATGTTTGTCAAATCTTCTTGTTGATGGGATCACATTCGATGGGCATTGATTTGTGAGTGGTGGACCATAAAGTCTAATGTTCCCTCCATATGTAGAGGCATTAAAAGATTGTAGTTGAGTGCCTTTAGGGATTTCTCCCAACAAGTTGTTAAAAGACAAGTTCATGTAACTGAGAAAACTCAAATGTGAAAAGCTTGTTGGCATTCTACCATAAAGATGGTTTCTTGACAAGTCAAATGATTCCAACATTTGCATATGATCAATGTTCTTGGGAATGAATCTTGACAGATTATTCCCTGAAAGATTTAAGGCAGCTAATGCCACAAGTTGTGTTATATTTTGAGGTATCTCTCCTGTTAAGTGGTTATCAGACAGATCAATGATTGTCATAAGTCCAAGAATTTTCCCATATTCTCTGGTTTCTCCTTTCCATGCCAATTTTGTTTCATCAACAAAAGACCCACTTCCCATATCAGGTAGCATGGAATATGTAGATGTGTCATAAAAAAAATATTTTTCTTGGAAACTTCATACTTGAAAAGGCTGATATGTGATTGAGGCAGTGTGGCATTTCTCCTGTAAAATTGTTTGCAGAGAGATCCAATATTTGAATAAATGATAGCTTACATAGAGTCTTGGGTATGCTTCCATGGATCTTATTACCTCGTAGACGCAAAACAATCAAAGGATTTAGGTTATGGCCTATCCATGTTGGTAATGTTCCTTCTAGAAGATTATCCCCAAAATCAATGAACTTTAATCTTGTGCAAAGAGTCAAAGATGGAATTTCACCAGAGAAGTTGTTATTATTTAAATGCATCGACTCAATTTATTGTAAAGCACCAAATGACTTGGGTATTCTCCTTGTTAAACTATTGTTCGCCAAATTTAGAACTTTCAAACTTTGAAATTGCTCCCAACAATTTGGAAGTGGTTCTGCCAGTGAGTTACTAGACAGGTCAAGATAAGTTAAAGTCATTGGCAAAGTTGCACAAAAGGAAGATACTGAACCTGAGAGATTGTTATTTGAGAGAAGTAAACCATATAGTTTTGGAAAGGGGGGCAGTGGACCAGAGAAATTGTTGAAACTAAAGTCCCATGTACCCAAATTCATTATTTGTATACTTAGTAATGATTTTGGAAAGACTCCACTAAGATTATTATGTGAAACATTTAAGTAGTACAAATATGAAGATATGTTCCAAAACCATTCACGAAACGAATTTGTAATACTAGTATTAGAAATTTGCAACACCTCAATTTTGCTTTGATTTTTTAGCCACATGGGGAATTGAGGCCCCAAAATGCACGGTGAGGCATATAAATACTCCAGCTGAAAAGGTGGAACCCAACTTGGACTCAAGTTAAATGAAAATGAATTTCGACTAACATCCAATACCCTCAATCTAGATAGGTTTAATAGATGTACTTCACTGATGATACCATTCAACTTATTCGAAGAGAGATACAAGAATGTCAGATTAGAAAGTTGCCCTATAGTAGATGGAAGTATCCCACTCAATTGATTACGGGACAAATATTGAGTGAACACAAAAGTAAGCAATGATCCATTCAAATGGTTGAAACTAAGATCCAAATTCTCAAGATAGGGCAAGTGACCAAAAGATAATGGCCCAACAATACTGTTGTTCTAAAGTGTCAAACTCTTCAAGGATGAAAGCCTAGAAAAATCAAGAAGTGGCCCAGTAAATGAGTTCCGATTGAGAGCCAATAGCTCTACGTACTTCAGTTGACACAAAATCTGTGAGGATTGTACCATGCTACCTCCAAGATAATTATCTGAGAGATCTAGAGATTTGAAGAGTTTGCTAACATTAAGCACCCATGACAGAATTGAAGAGTTAAATTTATTTGTGGTAAGACTGAGGATTTGGAGAGAAGTGGAAGAATTCAAGTGGGAAATAGATTTAGGATTGACATGAGGCAGCGAACAATGATCTAAATAAAGCTCCAAAAGAGAAGGGATCTTACTTATTGATGATGGCCAATCAACAACTCTACTAAGATTGACATTTGTGAGGCCAAGATATCTCAAATTAGAAAGGTGAGAAAGCTATTCAAGGTCATTTGCAACCAAATTATAATTATCCCTAAGGTCGAGATTTTGCAAATTGGAAAGGTTTGCTAGAGTATAAGGAAGGGAACCAACAAGTACATTCAATGAACCCAGTAAATGTGGCCTTTATTCCGATGGATATCATAAATGGCTTTGCCCGAACTCGCACAACAACAGCCTTTAGGAAAGAGATTAATTGTCGTGAAAGACAAAAACTGACAACTAACATTAACCATCAGCCATTAGTCGGTAAAAATAAGATTTTGGTAAGGGAATCTTAGTATATTTTGATATTTTGAAAATCCCTTCTCCAAGCTAATTGTAACCCATGAAAAATTGCCCACAACTGGAGAGGTCTTAATTTGAATGTTAGCATCACATGCATGATAGCTTGTAACATTCTAGACGAGCAATTCAACACTTCTCCACTGACCAAAATTTGCAAAGGATAAAGGACAAATTGTACATGCTTTTCTCTCAATATTCTAGTTCAACATCAAATGATCGTAAGCAAAAGCATGTTTCTACTTCGGATTCCAAACCTAGCCTTTTTTATGCAAGTTACTTTGTTTTATTTGAATTATTATTTATTTTTCCCTGTTGTATATTTTTAACTTTTACCTTTTCTTATCATATTAGGAATTAAAAATGTGTAAGCTTGAAGCTTCTAGTAGAATGAGACAAACTGAACTTGATATATATCTAGATGAACCAACTCTAGATTTTGATTTTACAGAGCAACTAGATGTCCTATAATGGTGGAAGAATAATAGCCAACGTTTTCCAAATCTTTCCTTGATGGCCAGTGTCACAATTAGGGTCACGACAGGATGGCGATTAAAAATTGAAAGTATAGATCAGAGGAGTCACCACCAATGTTTATTAAGGAAAACATCAGAAAAACCTTTTTCTAGAAAATGATGGTCTTTGAAACCAAATTTGAGTTCGGGAGTTCATTACGTGCAAGGAAGGTATTAGCACCCTACGACGTCCATCACAAAGACGGTTACCTTTAATTAATTAAGCAAAAAATCTTTTATAATTTTTAGACATTTATCTCACCAAAACATTACTAGAAAAGAATAATTTATTTTTCTATGAAGATTAGTTTTATTAAAGGAAAGAAGGAGATATACTATTTTTATTCTTTTTATTTTTAATTTAGGACTCTTGAGTTGTTGCAACTCATTTATCCTAAAAAGACACTTGAAAAATTGACAGAGGTGTACACCCAAGTCAATTCATCTTTATTATTATTTTTTTTAAAATGATTTTAATTTAAACAACTATTGATAATTAAAAAAAGAAAAAAAGAAAAGAAAGTGCAACTTAGTAATATGGTGGTGTAAATAGAAAGCTGGCCCAAATCTCAGAAGTTTGTAATTTAGCAATATGGAGGGTGTAAATAGCAATCTTCTTCCAAAACGTGAAAGTTGTAAGTTAGTAATATGGGAGGTGTAAATAGAAGACAGGCCCAAAACATGAAAGCTGTAAGTTAGTAATATGGGAGGTGTAAATAAAAGACGAGCCCAAAACATGAAAGTCATAATTTAGTAAAGTGAGGTGTAAATAGAAATCTGGCCCAAGACAATGTGTTGTAGTTTAGTAATTCTAGAGGGTGTAAATAGCAGACTTAGCCCAAAACAAAAATAAAACTTAGGGGTTCTTGACCTCCCTCTCACATTCACTAAATAGACCTAGTAGCAGCAGCAGCGCACACGAGAGAAGAGAAAGGGGAAAGGGGACGGCGATTCGGGCTCTCCGGTGAAGTCATGGATGGTGACGCTTGGGCGAGAGGCGAGGGGCAAGGACGGCCGACGACGGAGGGCAGTCCGGCGAGGCTTGGAGGGGCCGAGAAACAGAGGCAGGGACGCAGGGAGAGGGGGCACGATTTGGATTTGGGTCGAGGTGGTCGGTGTGTTCGGGGTGTTTTTTTCTCTGCTTTGTGTTGAGTCTCTGTTAGGTCTTTGTTTGGGATTAGGGGATTTGAACTCAATGATTCTGATGATTCTGGTTTCGATGTTTTGGTTTGATTTATCTTTGATAGATTTGGTTAACTTAAATTTAAACATAGTATTCTCTTCTCAGAGTCATATCTCTTTATATCTTAGTTTTGAACTAATAGATTTGAACACATGAATTGCATATACTGCTTACAATCAAACATAGAAAAGGTTAATACATGATGAAGATTGAAAGAAAAGAAACTTGTTATTCTGCTCAGTGTTGTTCTATGGTTCTTCCTTTGCTATTCTCTTTTGCTGTATTACTCTTCTCTTCTCTGTTCTTGATGTTCTGTCTTCTATTTTTTCTTGCTCTGCTGGTCACTTCTTTTTTTTTCTCCTCCTTTTTTTGTTCAGCATTCTCTATTGCTATATATATTGAGGTTTTCTGAACCTCTTTGCTTAATCCTCTTTTTCTTTCTTGCAGCTGCAATGTTTGACCAAATCCATCTAGTGCTCTGCCTACATGATGATGAAGCGGCTGAGTGCTATGCTTGATGATGATGAAGCGGCTGAGTGCTCCTAATGATGGAGCTGCTTAGGGATTTGCTAGTGGATTGATGAAGCTGCTAATGAAATTGCTCCATTCTTCTTCCCTTTCTTCTTTTTCCTGTTTCTTTTTCCTTCTTTTTTTTTTCTTCTCATTGCTTCTTTTCTTTTTTCTTTTTCTTGTGCTTGATTTGGGCACTTACTGTAAACTACACTTCAATTTTTAAAGAAACTTGTAGCATTGTAGCAGTGTAACTTGGAGGAAAATGAGAAAAAAAAATGGGTTTCTTGCTTATTATATTATTGTGTATTCTCCTTCATTTTTTTCTTTCCCCTTTCATTCTTTCATTTTTTTTTATGTAGCAAGATAAACTTGTGGGATAATAATAATAATAATAATAATTATGGGATAATAATAATAATAACAACAACAATAATAATAATAATTATGGGATAATAATAATAATAATAATAACAACAACAATAATAATAATTATAAAAGATAATTAGACGAACAAAATTGAGTGTTGACAGCCAGAGACTTGTTATCCATTCCTATTACCATAGTTGCATCTGAGTCTGCATTGAGCATTGGTTCTCGAATTCTCAACAAGTATAGAAATCGCCTCTTAACCTGAAAATGTGGAAGCAATTATTTGTACCCAAAGTTGGAAGCGTGGATTTGTTGATGATATTTCATTTAAATTTATTTTAATTATTTGTTATATTTATGTTATTTTGATAACCATTTTAGTATTGTAACTTTGAATTGTTTTTTTTTTTTTCAATCTAATGTGATATAGAATATGAGTTGGAAGATGACAAAGAGAGACAAATAGTGGAGGGGAGTTCTTCCAAGGTCGAATCTAATGTGGTTAAAATTGATGACTGAATTGTAATTTCTAATTTGATATTGTGGTTTAAGACACTACTTGAAGGAAATGAGTTTTTTTTTTTTTAGTATTTGTGATTTAGTATTTTGATTTAAAACTAATTTGTAATTTGGTATTGTGGTTTAAGACATAAGTTTATGAAACTATGAGTTTACTTCTTTTTTTTGTATATACGATTCTTAATTATTTAATGAAGAGTGTCAACAGATAATAAACAAATCATCACGCATGAATGATAAAGTAAATAATAACATGGTAAAAAATTGTTTAAAGAAATAAACTGATTAATATTATTTATTGTAAAAAGAAAAATTAATTAATTAAAATGAAGCAAATATCAAAAAGCCACATAATTCTTTAACAAAAAAATTACTTTGTATTTATTATCTAATCTGTCTTGTTGTTATAATAATTTAGAATAAAAAAATATATATTAACAAATATTTAAAAAAAATTAAAATTTGGCAGGCCAACCTACTAACCCGCCTGATGGCGGGGCAGGTTGGCATCTAGCCCGCCCCGGCCACCCCCTGCCTGCCCCGGCCCGGCTCGTTTTGGGCGGGTTGGCCCACATTGCCATCCCTAAGCTAAAGCAACTTCAACACTCCTCTATGAGACAATGGAAACCTATCTTCTTCAATGTTCAAATCCATGAAGCTCATTATATAAGGATGCTTCCATGCAACGAAAAAAAAAGAGAAGAACCAAAAAAATGAAACCATTCAAAGTAATCTGAACAGCAAACAAAGCATTCTAAGAAAAAGCTAATACCCAGTGAGAAACACGAGTTGAGAGAAAAGAGAACATCCATCTTCTACAAGCTCATACAAATTCAATACATAGTCTTATCCTCTCTCTGAGAGTTATCTGAATCTTATACATATTTTTATAGAAAGCCAAGGAGTGTCTTAGTGATCAAAGAATACTTGGGAAGTATAATCACAAGGGGAGATTCATACTTGTAACTAGTAGTGGTTTAGAATACTTGTAGCCAGTAGTGGCATAGAGAATACTTATAGCCAAAAGTGGCAGTGAAGAATACTTGTTTTGTAATCAGTTGATTATAATGGAACCCTTTAATAGTTGTTAAAGGAGAACTGGACGTAGCTCAGGTTGAGTGAACCAGTACAAAAACAAGCTTTTATTTGCTATCCTATGATTACATTTATTCATCTTGCATACTGTGTTCTTTTGAAAGGGTTTTCAAAACTTTGGCTTGCAAAGATATATTTGCTAGTTTAAACATACATATATCTAAGAAGGCAACTTATGAACTAATGATGTTTGCGAAAAAGTTTTCTAACCCACTATTCAACCCCCCTCCCCCCTTTCTAGTGTGTACTTGTGTATTTCAATATTTGTAAAAGCTTGTCTTTTAATGTTATACATAAAGACACACTAGAAGGGATTGAATAGTGGGTCAATGAATAACTTAATATATTTTTACAAACAGATAAATATTTTGCAAGTATAATGAACAAAGTATTCAACGTCCAATGATATACGAAGTCTATAAGCATAAGGATTTGAAAACAGTAAGTATAGCGTCTAGTCAATATGTTTTGGAAAGCTTTTCGTAAAGAGCACTTGAAGATTGACATCTCGTCTCTTCATTTAGATTTTTGGTATCTCATACCTTAAGTCTTCTCCATTCTCTTAGTCTAGTATTTTCTTTTTATGCCATAACATGTATGGATGATGGCATTGTATTGTTTGTTATAGACTAAGCCATATTATTTTTGTTTGATGTTTTGATTTGCCCTATTTTATATTATCTCTAGCATCACTAGATGATTTACTTCTTAGGAACTAATTCTGAGTGACTGCAATCAATTACAAGTTGTAGGAATCGATTACCAGATGGCCTAATCAATTTTGAAACCATCTCTAGTATCGGGTTAATTAATTACCAACCATTGTGATAGAGGACTGTCTAAGGCACATGAGGACTTAGGGGCACTTCAAGAATTAAAGGGACCAATGACAAGATCCAAGGCCAAGATTCTTCAAGAAGAAATGACCAAGAGACTAAAGGAAGGGTTATTCATCAAAGGCCAAGAAGGAAGAAGCCCAAAGGAGTTAAATTGGAGCACTTGGAAATTTGCTGACAGCTCGCTTAGCGCAAGCTTGAGCTCAGCGAAGTTTCGCTTCGATCAAGCATCTCGCTCAGCGCAAGGTTGAGCTGAGCAAAGATTCGCTTTGATTAATCATCTCGCTCAGCTCAACGTTGAGCTTAGCGCAATTTGTGCTAAGCTCAATGTTGAGCTTAGTGGAAGGTTTGACGCGGGAATTTTCAAAAACCTTGTTTACTTGTGTAAGGGGGTTCTTAATTGTGTAATTAGGCCTTAAAACGTTATGTTTAAGTGGAGATTAGTTACATAACCCTCTTCTAAGGCCTGGCTCTATAAATAGTAGAGGAGAACCTCATTTGTAATACATATAACTCATTTGTGAATGAAATAAGCTTTGGCTTAGTTTGAGAGCTTAGTCTCTTCTTGGTTCTTAAGTGAAACCAAATTGATTCTTATCAAGGAAGCTTTCCTTGTGGCGAATTCACCTCGGCTTATCATTCCGTGCGGATCGTGGCGTCGTTCTAGTTCATCTTCTTCTTTCCGCTTTTCCCTTTTGTTTGAGTTCTTGATTTAGCTTCAATGGAGCTCTTTTGATTTGCTTTCGGACGATCCAAACCAAGCTTGTGTGGCTTGGAACTGCATCATGCATGCATCAAGTGGTATCAAGAGCCTTAACCGGAATGCATCAAGTGGTATCTAAAGCCTCAACCGGAGTGCAATTCACAGAGAATTAGGTGCAGTTTTCGCTTTCCCCAAATTTGCATTTTTCAATTTTGTGTTCTTCTTCTTCTTCTCCAATTTTCATTTTTCTCAGCCTCTTGATTCTTGTTTGTTTGTGTTCAATTGTGTGTTTCGTGTTTGAATTTGAGTTTATCTTGCAATTTCCTTCATTTCCCCTTTCGTTTTGTGGAATTTGGTGTTGATTTGAGCATAGAGTGGTTGTTGCATGTGTTCTTAATGTTCTTCATGTTCTTGATGAAACCCATAGCTTGCTAAAGAAGTTTTGAGTTTGATCCAAAAAAGTGCAGTTTGGAGTGCATTGGGCAGTTATTGTAATTTTAAAAAGTTTCTGGTCCAAAAATAGAAAAATATGTGGGGTCAAAGTGTAAAAATAAAAAAAAAATTGGGGTCAAATTGCAAATATCAAAAAAATATGAGGACCTAAGTGTAAAAAAAAATTTACAAAAATTTTCTACAGCCCTATCTCCTTAGTGTGTGCTTCTTATTGCTTTATAATACATTTATTTTGCATAATTACAGTGGTTGCTACTTTGCCCAAATTTTCTTTTTTTTACATCTTTAGAAAAGCTTGATGAGCAATCTCGCTTAGCGACATATTTTGCTTAGCACACGTTTGTTTTGATCAACGAATTCACTTAGCGCGCGTTCTCGCTTAGCGCAAATCTTGTCATTATTAGATCTTCCTATTTGTCTTTTCTTTGGCATTCCTTTTGTGTTGTCCTTTCTTTTTGAGCTTTTATTACTTGTCTTCTAAACTTCCATGGTTTTGTCTTAGAGTTTTCTTTTCCTTGACCTCTTAAGTTGAGCTTGGATTTGTTTCATCTTTCACTTGGAAACTCCTTGAATTGAAATCTTTGGTTGATCTCAAGGGCTAAAGAAGAGTTAAAGAGTGAAAAAAGACAAGAGTGAACCTTATAGAAAAAGTCTTATAAGAGTGAAACACAAGTATTATCGAGTGTAAACACTTAGTGAGTGGTAAGGTTCGATATTTTGTTCACTAACCTTTTTCTTGTAGCCATGGTTTTCGGAAGTGATAGTGATCCACCTTCACCTAGATCCGCTAAGCTAATGGTTTCATTGGCTAAGTGATAATCGCTTTATATACGTAAATATTGCATCATATTTTGTAATGATTATCCAATATTCTCAGGAATTTTAGCTTAGTTTGAAATCATTTAATATAGATTTGTGTAGTTTGATAATTCTAACCCTAGGAAGTTATTTTATGAGAAATATAATCTAATTTATGTGTGCAGGCCTAGATTCAACAGTAAAGAGAGAATACAAGAAGAAGACATATCTCGCTAAGCGACACATCTCGCTCAGCGTTTCACTCGCTGAGCGCAACATCAAGCTACGCGAGCTAGGCGGCCTATGACGCGCTGAGCGCCATATTGCGCTAAGCGAAATTTTCATTCGAACTAAAGACTCGCTTAGCGGGACATCTCGCTTAGCGAAAGTTGCTTTCGAACTAAAAATGCGCTTAGCGGAAGATTGCGCTTAGCGGAACAGCTATTTTGAGATGCATTATGCAGTGTACTACGCTTAGCGGAAGGTTGCGCTAAGCGAGACTTCAACTATATAAGCTGCACTTGTAATAATTTTGAGGCATTCAAACCTGGTGGAACTGGTTGAGCTGCTTCCTCTGTTTTCCTCTATTTTCCCCTGTTTCCCCATGTTCTCTTTCTTCCATTCTGTAACCTTTTCAAAGCTTCTCATGACAATGAGAGGCTAATCTATTAGTGTTGAGGACTTGGAACTAGGTGCTGATCATGTAAACGCTATTCTTCATATCTATTCATTGAAATATTTAGTTTAATGTTCATTTCTCTATCTTTATTCTTGTTATATGATTGGATCAGTTATATATGCATGTTTTAGAGTTTACCTGTCATTGACAGATGCTGTTGAACTTGGAACTGAGTTTGAACTCTAATGGAGTGTATTTCTAGACATAGGATAGACTCCATTAGCTTCGCAAAGATCTCTAAGCTTCATCAAACCACTCAACTGAACTGACCGAGACATCGGAAGTGAGGTTGAGCAGTTTAGGCTTGATTTGATGAAAGATCACGTTTTAAGCACTTTTAGATCGAAGTTAATCTGAACTATTAATGTGAATGGAGAATATATCTTATATGTTTACATGGGAAGCAAACCGGTTGAACCAAATCCTCAACATATCCATTATTCCATTCTAAAACTCAAGCACGCCAACTGTTCGATCATAGTCCTGAATCAACATTGTTGTTTTTATTGTTTATAGTTAGTGTTAACTGTAGTGTTTAGTTAAATTTCTATTATTATTGATGTTTCAAGATCAACCAACTTTAAAAACCAAACTAATGTTTAGGAATTGATTACTTTACTGATAGTCAAATACGGACAATTCCCTGTGGATTCAATACTGGGATCTTCCCTTTTAAACTACTTGTGCGATATTTGGTACGCTTGCCAAAATAGTCCATCACTAAGCAAATGGATAAGATGCATAGAAACTTTGAGAGGAGGATGGGAGAGAGATTTGATGATGTGCAAAGAAGTACTCAAGAGTTGAGTGGAAGAGTGGGAGACATTAAGAGAAGGAGGCATCATAGGTCACCTTATTCACCTCGAGGAAGTGATGATGGCTATGATGACGATAGAAGGCATAGGAATAGGAGGAATAGAGATGGCTTGGATGATGTGAAGGTCAAAATTCCCAAGTTCTTAGGTACTTATGACCCGGCGGGTTACCTTGATTGGGAGATGAAAGTAGACCAAATTTTCAGTTGTCACAATTATAGTGAAGAAAAGAAAATAAAGATGGCTAGCTTAGAATTTGAAAAATATGCCTTGGTGTGGTGGCAACAAGTTCAAGTGGATAGAGAACGACAAAAAAGACCTAGAGTGGAGACTTAGGAGGTAATGAAGAGTATCTTGAGGGAGAGATTTGTTCCCATTCATTATATTAAGGACATGCATATAAAGTTACAAAGGCTTTATCAAGGTAGTAAAAGTGTTGATGATTATTACAAGGAGATGGAGATTACTTTGATAAGAGCTAACATTGAAGAAACTAATGAAGCTACAATGGCTAGATTTTTGAATGGCTTGAATAGGGACATTCAAGATGTTGTAGAGCTTCAAAGCTACAACAACATGGATGAACTTATACATAGGGCCGTGCAAGTGGAGCAACAATTGAGGAGGAAGCATTCCTACAAGAAGTCTTCCTACAATTATTCCTCTTGGATGGATAAGGACACTTCCAAGAAAGAGGGTCTTCTTCACAACATCTTGAAAGAAAGTCTACAAGAGGTAACCCTACTTCTCCTCCTCAAACCCCTCCTGATCAGTGCATCTTCATGCACATTCTTCTACTGTTATTCTTAGGCATTTCCTTAGTTTATTTCAGTAGTTTCACCATTTTAGTATGTTTTCATATTTAAGTCTGTTTCTAGCTTTATTTAATTTTCGTATTTTATTTTCAGCATTAGTAGCTTTCAATGGAAAATTCATAACTGGAGCTACAGGAATCGGATTGAGGCGTTCTAATATTCGTTGGAAAGATAAGAGAAAGAGCTACAACTTTCATGTTGGAGTCAGAAGCTGATTCGGATTGTAGAAGGCTTGAATAATTCGTCGAAGTTGCAGACGTTAAGAAATAATTTGTTTTGAGTCAATTTTATAGGCCTGGTTTGTATTTTCCGACCCGGTTCGAATTATTAGTGAAACTCTTATTCTATTAAAACGCTAGGGCCGGCTGCTGTGCATATATTCACTGTTCACGCAGCACTATTCACTCACTCACTATTCATGAAATTTCTTGGAGAGTTTTGAGCAATTGTAATGGAGAACTAATTTCCGAAGAATTAATCTACTCCAATCGGATTCCACTTTGAGGTTCTTTTATAAATTCCATGTCAATCTGTTTCCTTTGATTTATTCCAATAATCTCAATTATTTGCTTAATTTGATTGTTGTTATAGGATATAAATCTTAAATTCGATTGGCTGTTTGATCTTGAATCAATTTCGCGTTAACGTAGCTTTTACATTATCGCGTTTGATCAGATTGCGTTTGCTTAATTTGCAATAGTTTTTAATCCATTTGCTTAATTCGGAATTCAAGATCATATGCCGTATAATTTCTATTGCGCTTGTCAGTGGTTGTTATAGTCGAATAGGATCAGACCCGTTTAGGGAATTGGAATTTATAGGGATCAATGATAAGTCGGAAGTCGATACAGTAGGTTGATTCGCTTTAGCTTATTCGATAATCACAATTTATTTTAATTCCTTTTTCTTGAAATCATAATCTAAACCCCCCATTAACCGTTACTGCATTGATTAATAATAATACAAGAATCCTTGAGAACGATACTCGAGTTGTCGTTACCATAACTACATTTTCAAAATCACTCGTTTTTTTTTATCCGTGCGCGACAGAGGGTCTTCTTCACAACATCTTGAAAGAAAGTCTACAAGAGGTAACCCTACTTCTCCTCCTCAAACCCCTCCCCATAAATCTACTTCTCATACTCAACCTACTTCCAATAAATCTAGTTCTATTAAATGTTTTAAGTGTTTGGGCAAGGGTCACATTGCATCCCAATGTCCTAACAAAAGAAACATGATTTTGTTGGAAAATGGAGAGGTGGATAGTGAGTCATCTAAGAGTTCTCTTAGTTCCTCTAGTGAAGGTGAGGATGATAGTTTTCTTCCACCGGAGGAGGGAGATCTTTTGATGGTTAGAAGAATCATGGGTAGTTTGTGCAAGGATAAAGATGATACACAAAGAGAAAACATTTTTCATTCTAGATGTTTGGTGAATGGAAAGGTTTGTTCTCTAATCATTGATGGTGGAAGTTGTACCAATGTTGCAAGCACTAGATTAGTGGAGAAACTAGGCCTCAAAACCATCCCTCACCCTAAGCCTTATAAGTTACAATGGTTGAGTAATAGTGGTGAGTTGGTTGTGAATAAGCAAGTGTTGCTTACATTCTCCATTGGAAGTTATGTTGATGAAGTGCTTTGTGATATGGTTCCCATGGAAGTCGGACATGTGTTGCTTGGTAGACCTTGGCAATATGATAGAGATGTTGTCCACAATGGGGTCACCAATAGATTTTCTTTCTTGCATAAAGGTAAAAAGGTAGTTCTCTCACCTTTGTCTCCAAGTGAAGTGTGTGAGGATCAAATAAAAATGAGGTTGAAAAGAGAGAGAAAAGAAAATTAAAGAAGGAAAAAGTCTTTTGAGAGAGAAAAGCCAAAAAGAAAAATATGGCAAAAAGAGTGAAAAGAAAGACCAAAAGAAAAGAGAAAAAGAGAGTGAAAAAGAATTAGTAATAAAAGAGAGTTTGTTCATGAAACCTAAAGAGGTAAAAAGAGTTATGCTTGCTAAGAAACAAATGTATTTGCTCATTCCAAATTACATGTGCTTGTCTTCTAGTGCTCTTGAATTGCCTCAAGGTTTTGATACACTCTTGAAGGAGTTTGAGGATGTCTTTCCACATGACCTTCCCCATGGCTTGCCTCCTTTAAGAGGAATTGAACATCAAATTAATCTTGTTCCAGGAGCTTCACTTCCTAATAGGGCTGCCTATAGGAGTAATCCAGAAGAGACAAAGGAAATACAAAAGCAAGTTGAAGGGTTGATACAAAAAGGGTGGGTGAAAGAAAGTTTGAGCTCATGTGCAATGTCAGTCATCCTAGTCCCAAAGAAAGATGGCACTTGGAGGATGTGCACGGATTGTAGACCCATCAACAACATCACTGTGAGGTATAGACATCCTATCTCTAGACTTGATGATATGTTGGATGAACTTCATGGTTCTTGTGTTTTCTCCAAGATAGATTTGAAAAGTGGTTACCATCAAATTAGAATGAGAGAAGGTGATGAATGGAAAACCTCTTTCAAAACTAAGTTTGGACTTTATGAGTGGTTGGTCATGCCTTTTGGCTTAACCAATGCACCAAGCACTTTCATGCGTCTCATGAATCATGTTTTGAGGCATTTTATTGGTAAATTTGTGGTTGTTTACTTTGATGATATCTTGATTTATAGCTTAACAACAAATGACCACTTATTCCATGTTAGGAGTGTCTTGGAAGTGCTTAGAAATGAGAGCTTGTTTGCTAATAAGGATAAATGCACATTTTGCACTAGTCAAGTAGTGTTTCTAGGATTTGTTGTGAGTGCTAAAGGAGTCCAAGTGGATGATGAGAAAATTAGAGCTATTAGAGATTGGCCCACACCCAAAAATGTGAGTGATGTGAGGAGTTTCCATGGGTTGGCTAGTTTCTATAGGAGATTTGTCAAGGAATTTAGCACAATAGCATCTCCATTGAATGAAATTGTTAAGAAAAATGTGGGATTTAAATGGGAGAGTGAACAAGAGAGAGCCTTCAATGAATTGAAGGAAAGGTTGACAAATGCACCCATTCTTGCTTTACCAAATTTTTCAAAATCTTTTGAAATAGAATGTGATGCATCAAAAGTTGGCATAGGCCCGGTATTGTTACAAGAGGGTCACCCAATTGCCTATTTTAGTGAAAAACTTAAGGGTGCCATCTTTAACTATTCCCTATGATAAGGAACTCTATGCACTTATTAGAACCTTGCATAATTGGCAACACTATCTCCTTCCTAAGGAGTTTGTGATTCATAATGACCATGAGTCACTCAAACATTTGAAAAGCCAAGGAAAGCTTAATAAGAGGCATGCCAAATGGGTAGAGTTCTTGGAAAAATTTCCTTATGTGATTAAACACAAGCAAGGCAAGGCTAATGTAGTGGTCGATGCCCTTTCTAGGAGATATGCTTTAATCTCCATGCTTGAAACCAAAATGTTTGGGTTTGAACACATAAAGGACTTGTATCCTCAAGACCATGACTTCTCTAACTTGTTTGAGCTTTGTGAAAAAGGGTCTCACCAAGGTTTCTTTAGGCATGAAGGGTACTTGTTTAAAAATAAAAGATTATGTTTGCCTCAAAGTTCTTTGCGTGAACTAATGATTTGTGAAGCTCATCAAGGGGGGTTAATGGGACATTTTGGAGTTGAAAAGACTTTGAACATCTTGCATGAACATTTCTTTTGGCCTAAAATGAAACATGATGTCATCAAATTTTGTTCTAATTGCATTGTGTGTCATAAGGCCAAGTCTAAAAGCATGCATCATGGTTTATATATTCCATTGCCAATCCCTACCTCTCCTTGGACCGAAATTTCCATGGATTTTGTACTTGGTCTTCCACGGTCCAAGAGAGGCAAGGATTTGATTTTTGTGGTTGTCGATAGGTTTTCCAAGAGGCACACTTCATTCCATGCCACAAGGTGGACGATGCTTGTCATGTGGCGGATCTTTTCTTCAAAGAAATAGTGTGTCTTCATGGATTGCCTAAGAGCATTGTGTCGGATAGGGATTCCAAGTTTTTAAGCCACTTTTGGAAAACATTGTGGGGAAAACTTGGAACCAAGCTTCTTTTCTCCACCACTTGTCATCCTCAAACCGATGGACAAACGGAGGTGGTGAATAGAACACTTTCACAACTCCTAAGGTGTTTCATAAAAGGTAATTTGAAAACTTGTGAAGAGTGGTTACTTCATGTTGAATTTTCCTATAATAGGATAACTAACTCTACCACTTCTTTTTCTCCTTTTGAGGTTGTTTATGGCTTTAATCCTTTATCTCCTCTTGATCTAATTCCCTTACCTAATGATTCTTCTATTTTGAGTAAGGATGGTCTTTCAAGAGCCACTTTTGTGAAGGATCTCCATGAGAAGGTAAGAAACCAAATTGAGCAAAAGATGGAGCAATATGCAAGACAAGCCAACAAGGGGAGAAAGCCCATGGTATTCGAACCCAGAGATTGGGTTTGGGTACATCTACGGAAGGATAGGTTTCCCTCACAAAGGAAATCTAAACTCCAACCTAGGGGTGATGATCCTTTCAAGGTCCTTGAGCGGATAAATGACAATGCCTACAAGATTGACTTGCCAAGTAAGTGTTAGACTATTTTGGCAAGCGTACCAAATATCGCACAAGTAGTTTAAAAGGGAAGATCCCAGTATCGAATCCACAGGGAATTGTCCGTATTTTGACTATCAGTAAAGTAATCAATTCCTAAACATTAGTTTGGTTTTCATAGTTGGTTGTTCTTGAAACATCAATAATAACAGAAATTTAACTAAACACTATAGTTAACACTAACTATAAACAATATAAACGACAATGTTGATTCAGGACTATGATCGAACAGTTGGCGTGCTTGAGTTTTAGAATGGAATAATGGATATGTTGAGGATTTGGTTCAACCGGTTTGCTTCCCATGTAAACATATAAGATATATTCTCCATTCACATTAATAGTTCAGATTAACTTCGATCTAAAAGTGCTTAAAACGTGATCTTTCATCAAATCAAGCCTAAACTGCTCAACCTCACTTCCGATGTCTCGGTAAGTTCAGTTGAGTGGTTTGATGAAGCTTAGAGATCTTTGTGAAGCTAATGGAGTCTATCCTATGTCTAGAAATACACTCCATTAGAGTTCAAACTCAGTTCCAAGTTCAACAAAGATCTCACAAAGGCAGGTAAACTCTAAAACATGCATATATAACTGATCCAATCATATAACAAGAATAAAGATAGAGAAATGAACATTAAACTGAATATTTCAATGAATAGATATGAAGAATAGCGTTTACATGATCAGCACCTAGTTCCAAGTCCTCAACACTAATAGATTAGCCTCTCATTGTCATGAGAAGCCTTAAAAAGTTACAAAAGTGGAGGAAAGAGAACAGAGGAAACAGGGGAAAAAAAACAGAGGAAGCAGCTCAATCAGTTCTCCAAGTCTGAATGCTTCAAAATTCTTCAAGTGCAGCTTATATAGTCGAAGCCTCGCTTAGCGCAAACTTTCGCTAAGCCCAAAACACTGCATAATGCATCTCAGAACAGGTGTTCCGCTAAGCGCAATATTCCGCTAAGCGCATATTCAATTCTAAAGCAACTTCCGCTAAGCGCTATGTCCCGCTAAGCGAGTATTCTGTTCGAATGAAAACGTCGCTTAGCGCGATGTGGCGCTCAGCGCGTCATAGACCGTCTAACTCGCATAGCTTGATCGTGCGCTCAGCGACGTATGCACTGAGCGAGATGGTTCGCTTAGCGAGATATGCCTTCTTCTTGTATTCTCCCTTTACTGTTGAATCTAGGCCTGCACACATAAATTAGAGTATATTTCTCACAAAATAACTTCCTAGGGTTAGAATTATCAAACTATACAAATTTATATTAAATGATTTCAAACTAAGCTAAAATTCCTGAGAAAGTTGAATAATCACTACAAAATCTGATGCAATATTTACGTATATAAAGCGATTATCAAACTCCCCCAAATTAAAGCTTTGCTTGTCCTCAAGCAAAAGAATGTCTACATAACAACAAAGTGGATGCAGAGGAACAATTGGCAGGATCAGAATCAAGTTTTAGACCAATGACACTTGCAAAAAGTGTTCTCAATTGAGATTAAACGCATTAAGGTCACAACGAGAGTTTTCAACATGCACACAAATTCAGCAAACCAACCAAGGAGCATTCAGCAATTCGAAGTTCAAGTGAACACTATGATTCTCATAAGGCCAGTGTTTCACTCAGCACTTAGTGTATAAAGTATAAGATGGTTAAAACATTCCAATTGAAATTGTGCACTTAACTTTTGAATTTCTTCTCAATTTATTGCAGATGTAAAAACAATGTGAATCATTAAGGTCTTAATCAGGGTTGAATCACGGTTGGGCTATAAAGAACCTTGGTTTTTCTTGAATTACAATTCCTAGAGATTGAAGAGAACATATTTTTATCTCCCTTCTTGATTATCAATTTCCTCTATATGCCTCAATACTTTCCACAGTTGGACAACAACTACTTCCTGCTTGAATCACAATTGATTGAATTTTCAATTATTCAATTTTTTTTTTCCAAAGGCTTTGCCTCTTGGATTCATATTGCAGCAGTTGTGTTGCTATCATTTCTTCTTTTTAATGTGGACCTTCACCTGACTCCCCAAAATTTGGAACAATTTTGTCTCAAACCATAAAAGATATGCTTTCCTATTCCCTAAGGCACGGTAGGCAATTCTTGTTTAGGTTCTAGGTTCACAAGACAAAATAGTTGTCTATTTGGCTCAATGGTTTAGCAGAGGATTCTCTCAACCTTACTGGATTGACTTTTTGGCTCTGGGAATCACTCTAAGCAAACAAGGCCTTAATCATTTCCACATTAATTATCCACACAAAGCAATTCGAGAGAATCATTCAAAAATTAGTGGAACAACTCAATTGTTCTCTCACAGTATAATTCTCACACTTATCGGTTAATTTTCACAATGTTCACAAGTCCTTCAAAAGTCAAATGCTCACAGTTATTAATTTCCCAAACTCACATGCATGCATCGTCCTCAAAACTAAGCAACCTAACAACACGCTCTCACCCAGTTCGAAAACAATTGTGCCATAGGTTCAAAACCAACAATAATTCAAACATAGAGTGAACCAAATGTTCATAAAACATCTACCGTTGCACAAAAAATTTAATTACCACATAAATGCTAAACTACATAAAACTGTTAAATATGTAAAGTGAAATAAACAGAACCAATAAAATAGTTCAGATGACAAAACATTTAAAACACTTGGCCTCTTATAGACGGCCATGATTCACATCTGCTAATCCTCCTCCAGGTCGGCCTCCATGTTGTCATCTCCTGTGGCCTCTATGTTGTCTCCTCCTGGTTCCCTTCTTCAGTATACTCCTGGTTTCCTTCTTCCTTAGCTACTTCATCACCACCACCATCACCCCCTCGAGAAAAGGAAGGTCTGTTCGCAGGCCATTGCATTTGGGCCTGGAAGTCCTCCAAAGACATGACTGGCTGTTGGAGGGAAAGGTGGTGCAAATTGTCAATGATTGTACATTGACCCCGGTATAGTGCATTGGTTCGTTCTTCTATCTGCTGACTAAGTGACAGTTGCAGACCATTGAGAGCGGTCTGTAGCATGTCTTCAGTGACAGTTGCAACGGTAGATGAAGAACTCCCAGAAACTGTCTTCGTGCGAGGTCGCTTCCGAGTGTTGGGAGGGAGCTCAGGTCTGTTAGGATCGGCCTCATTGTAGCAGAAGGTGCATATATACTTGAAAGTGATTGGAGGGCTCAGCTTAAGAAAGACTGGTGTGCTGGAGCTAGCCCCTTTTGCATTGCACAATGCCGAAATGAGAGCCGAAAAACCCAATCGGCTGACGCGCTGGAGTGAGCCATGACAGAAATCTGATTGGATATGAAACTACCCACATTCATATCCATCTTCATAATAAGAGCATATATCCATTCGATTCTCTCCACTGTAACGTCAGAGGTGTGCGAGGTGGGCGCCAATGTGTAGTAGGAGAAAGCAGACCATGCTTGAGTCAGGGTGGTCATATCTGGTCGCACAATCTTCGTAATGGCTCCCTCTTTGTTCTTGACATATCCCTTGCCTGGTATGCACAACAGCGCTGTGATAACCTTGGGGTCTTTGTATTGGCTGAGGAAAATGTCAAATTGCGTTTTCCCAGTGTCGCCTACGAGGATCGGAGGGGTTTGCAGAAGGCGGTTGATAGCTACACCATCCCAGCGAATGGTCTTCCCCCAAACCTTGCATTGCCGGTTGGCCACCTTGTATTCTCCCTCCGGTTCATAAATGTTGGCGTAGAATTCCTTGACCAGAGGCTCATCAATGGACTTATCTGACAAGTAGCACAACTTTTTGAGCCAGCCACAGCAATTCAGCTCATTGCGGAAGATATCATAGTCACCTGGAGCAATCTTTACAGGTCGCTCTGCAATGAGTCCCCAACCCATGAGTTCATTCTCAAATCTCTCTTGGGCTTCAAAGGAAGAGCAGCGATCGGCGTCATAGGGATAGATAACCCTTTCATGCGTGGCAGTAGGTGCAGGAGATGTAGGTGGCACAGGTGGTGTAGGTGGTGTTCTAGAAGAAGACGCGCCGCGGTTGTTGCGAAATTTAGGAGCCATCTGTACTCAAAATGAAAATTACAACAACAAAGCAAATCAATTAGAACAAAGGTGTTTGCTAAGCGCTGTGTCGCACTCAGTAAACACCACTACATGGAAATTGAAAGCAAAAAGGAGAACATACATAATAATACAGAGCATAGGTGAAAAGGAAAACCGAGTATAACAGAGCAAAAATTTTGAAAGGAAAACAGAGCAAAACAGGGCTCAAGCGCTAAGCGCAATATTGCGCTTAGCGAGCCTTCAGTTCGAAGCAAAATTTCGCTAAGCACACGTTTGCGCTTAGCGAGACTTCAGTTCGAGGAAAAATGTCACTAAGCGCACGTTTGCGCTTAGCGAGCCTCCTAGATGCTTCAGTTCGAAGCAAATGGTCGCACAGCGAGACTTCCCGCTAAGCGAATTAACAAAACAATAGTCGCGCTTGGCGAGTATACTCGCTTAGTGGCGCATGAATCTGGAAAATTCCCAGATCCATGAACACAGAAACAGCAGGATGAACATCCAATGAATTTTCGCTGAGCGCTAGTTAGCGCTAAGCGCGTATCAAGCAACTGAAGAACAAAAACCCAGGATGCATGTTCTCGCTTAGCGCGCAGACGCGCTTAGCGAAAAAAATCAAAAATCCCAACTAGGAAACCTCAAAAATGCTAGACCCACAGCACAAATCAAGCGGAGAGAAAGCGAAAACGAAACCTAATCTACTCAGCACACAACCCAAACCCAATAACACTAAAGACACAACAATGCTACAATTAAAACAGAAAAACAAATTTAAAAGGGAGTTGGAGTGCTTACCTGGCGTGGGAGAGTGAAGAAAAATGGGATCCAAGAAGATGCAGATGCATTGTGTGGGTGAGTGAATGAAAGTGGGGAGTGAGAATGCAGAAAACAGAAGGGGACGGCGTGAGAGAGGAAAGGAATTAGGTTTGAGTGAGAGAGAAAATTTAATTTGGGAAAGAGGGAGAGTGGGAGGTTTCAAAACTGCCCAACAGTTACGAACCTCGCGCTTAGCGCAATATCTCGTGCCCCTTCATATTTTTATATATATAATTTTTTTTAAACTTCCGTTGAGCGACGATATGCGCTTAGCGCGATCTGCATAATTATGCAGATACCGCTTAGCGCGAACATACGCTCAGCGAGTAATGTGTTCGAACCATATAACCGCTGAGCGCCGTCCTGCGCTTAGCAACATTTTAAGTCGAACCAAAACTGCGTTGCGCGGCAGAGCGCGCTTAGTGAGAATTTCATTCGAACTAAACTTGCGCTAAGCTGCATAGCGTGCTTAGCGAAACTTTACTTCGAACTAAACGTGCGCTAAGCTGCATCTCGCGCTTAGCGAATCTTTACTTCAAACCAAACTTGCGCTAAGCTGTATAGCGCGCTTAGCGAAACTTTACTTCGAACTAAACTTGCGCTAAGCGTGAACATGAGCTTAACGCAAAAACAGTTCGAGCCAAAGTTGCGCACAGCGAAGAGAAGCGCTAAGCGAACTATGCAAAGATTTATTATTGATGCCAAAAATTGAAAAAAATGCAGTGACAAACCTGGGTTGCCTCCCAGCTAGCGCTTCTTTAACGTCAATAGCTTGACGGTTGACAAGATCAAGGATCTTGTAGATGTATGATTGTTGTAAGCCTCTCAATTTCTCCACCATGATAGCCTTTGAGTCTTTGGCCATTCACCACCCAGCTTGTTTGTGGGTCTTCTGCTGATGGATCCATGATCTCAATTGCTCCGTAAGATTTGACATCTTTGATGGTGAAGGGACCGGACCACTTGGACTTCAATTTCCCAGGGAAAAGCCGAAGTCTTGAGTTGAATAGGAGCACTCGTTGCCCTATATGAAATTCCCTCCTCAGTAGCTTCTTATCATGATATCTCTTGGTTTTCTCTTTGTAGAGCTTTGAGGATTCATAGGCTTGATTTCTCATTTCCTCTAGTTCTAATAACTGCAGCTTTCTCTTGTTGGCCGCCAATGTTGGATCAAAATTTAGCAATTTAATTGCCCACCAAGCTTTGTGAGCCATTTCCACTTTGGAAGGTGACAGGGCCTTGCCATATACCATCTGAAATGGTGTGAGACCAATTGGAGTCTTTAATGCAGTCCTATAGGCCCCGGAGGGAATCATCCAGCTTATGTGCCCAATCCTTCCTTGATGCTGCCACTTTGTCTTTTCCAGGATTTTCTTGATTTCTCTATTGGAAACTTCTACTTGGCCATTGGTTTGCGGATGATAAGGCGATGCTACCTTGTGTCGTACTTCATAATGTTGGAGGACTTTTGAAAGAGCTTCATTGCAGAAATGTGTTCCTCCATCACTTATCAAGACGCGAGGTACTCCAAACCTTGTGAAAATTTGCCGCTTTAGGAATTTGATGACGGTCTTGGCATCACTTTTCTGACATGCCATAGCCTCAACCCACTTGCTCACATAATCTACGGCTACCAATATGTATTCATTTGAAAATGAAGGAGGGAGAGGGCCAACGAAGTCAATGCCCCAACAATCAAAAACCTCTACTTCCAGGATATTTTGGAGAGGCATTTCATGCCTCTTTGATATGCTCCCTGTCCTTTGGCATTTATCACACGCTTGAGCATGTTCGAAAGCATCCTTGAACAAGGTTGGCCAGTAGAAGCCTGATTGAAGTACCTTGGCAGCTGTACATCCACCATTATAGTGACCTCCATAAGGTAAATTATGGCAATGCCATAGAATATTCTTGGCCTCTTCTTGTGGGACACATCGCCTTAGAAGTTGATCGGCTCCGATCCTAAACAGGAAGGGATCATCCCAAACATAGTAAGTGCAGTCCCTCAAGAATTTCTTCTTTTGATGCCAATTCATTCCTTCTGGCATCACATGGGCAGCTCTATAATTGGCGATGTTTGCAAACCAAGGTCTCTCCTGCACCATCATGAGGAATTCATCAGGAAACTCCTCTCTGATCTCTAGCTCTTTGTTGGTGACTTCTTCATTTATTAGGCGAGATAGATGGTCTGCAACTGAATTTTCACTCCCCTTCTTGTCTTTGATCTTAATATCAAATTCTTGAAGAAGTAGCACCCATCGGATCAATCTAGGTTTGGAGTCTGGCTTGGTAAGGAGATATTTTATGGCTGCATGGTCAGTATAAATAATCACCTTAGATCCTACCAAATAGGATCTAAACTTTTCCAGAGCGTATACTATGGCCAGCAACTCTTTTTCTGTGGTAGCGTAGTTGAGTTGAGCATCATTGAGCACCTTGGAAGCGTAGTGGATGGAGTGAAAGACTTTGTTCCTCCATTGCCTTAGAACAGCTCCTACTACATAATCACTGGCGTCGCACATCAGCTCAAAATCTCGACTCCAATCAGCAGTAATTATCACTGGTGCAGAGATAAGCTTGTCCTTCAAGGCGTAAAAGGCGGTTAAGCATTCTGTGCTCATGCTGAATTTGACTTCTTTTGCTAACAAGGAGCTAAGTGGTCTGGCTATCTTGGAGAATTCCTTAATGAATCTTCTGTAGAAGCCAGCATGACCAAGAAAACTCCTCACCCCCTTCACGTTCGCTGGTGGTGGTAGCTTGGAAATCACATCAATCTTTGCCTTGTCCACTTCGATTCCTCTTATTGAAATTTTGTGCCCAAGCACAATTCCCTCCTGAACCATGAAGTGACATTTCTCCCAATTCAACACCAAGTTACTCTCCTTACATTTTTTTAATACCAACTTCAGGTTAGAGAGACACAGGCCAAACGAAGCTCCAAAGACAGAAAAGTCGTCCATGAATACTTCAATGCATTTCTCTACCAAGTCGGCAAAGATAGCAAGCATGCAGCGCTGGAACATGGCCGGAGCATTACATAATCTGAATGGCATTCTCCGGTAAGCAAAAACTCCGAAAGGGCAAGTGAAAGCAGTCTTCTCTTGGTCCTCCGGGTCTACTGCTATCTGGTTATATCCAGAGTAGCCATCAAGAAAACAATAGTAAGCTTGCCCAACTAACCTTTCTAGCATTTGGTCCATGAAGGGCAAGGGAAAATGGTCTTTTCTTGTGGCATCATTCAGCTTCCTGTAGTCTATACACATTCTCCAGCCTGTGACAGTCCGAGTGGGTATCAACTCATTTTTATCATTGCGAATCACTGTCATTCCGCCTTTCTTTGGCACTACTTGCACTGGACTCACCCAGCTACTGTCGGAGATGGGGTAAATCATCCCAGCCTCCAGAAGCTTCAGCACTTCCTTCCTCACCTCTTCCTTCATGGTGGGGTTGAGTCGCCTCTGGGGTTGTTGCACTGGCTTGTAATCGGCTTCCATCATGATTTTGTGCATACAATAAGATGGACTAATTCCCTTGAGATCAGAGATGTGCCAACCTACAGCTTCTTGATAACGCTTGAGAAGTTCCAATAGCTGCGTTTCTTCCTCAAAAGACAGAGAATTACTGATGATTATTGGTTTGCCTTCCTCCTCATCCAAAAAAATGTATTTAAGATGAGAAGGTAAGGTCTTCAACTCAAGCTTGGGCCTCTCTGCCTTGTCATTCTTCAACTTTTCATAGATATTATCATTTGGAGGAATTTCTTTTAGCTTTTCCAAATGATGTCTGTACTCTTGGGCTTCATTTTCCTCCTCTATAGTAAGGCAGTCCATGGAATTAACTAGGACTAGCTCTAGAGGAGAGTGTAAAGTCAGTTGTTGAGTAGCTTCTACCACTTCCTCTTCATAAGCATCAATGCGGAGGCAATCCTTGGTGTCATTCTGGTGGTGCATGGCTTCAAAGATGTTGAAGGTGACCTTTTGATCGGCCACGCTCAGCTGGAGATGTCCTTTTCCCATATCTACCACCACGTTAGTCGTCATCATAAAAGGTCTTCCTAGGATTAAGGGCACCTCCTTATCCTCCTCCATGTCCATGATGACAAAATCAACAGGGAAGGTGAATTCTCCTACCTTAACTATGACATCCTCAATGACACCATGAGGATATTTGATGGAGCGATCTGCAAGTTGGAGAGTCATCCGAGTTGGTTTCAATTCCAAGTCTCCAATCCTCCGAAGCACTGAGAGTGGCATTAAATTGATGCTTGCACCTAAGTCAATTAGGGCTTTCCTTATGGAAATCTCTCCAATGGTGCAAGGAATTGTGAAACTACCCGGATCTTTGAACTTTGGTGGAAGGGTCCGTTGGATGATGGCACTACAATTGCCCTGAACGTTGATGGTCTCCTCTTCAATGTACTTCCTCTTCTTAGTAACCAGATCCTTCATGAACTTGGCATATAAAAGCATCTGTTGTAGCGCTTCACTGAAGGGAATGGTGATCTCCAATTTCTTGAAGACTTCTAGAAATCTAGTGAAATACCTCTCCTTGTCTTTCCTTGACGGAATTAGAGGATAAGGTAGATTCTTGGTGACCTCTTGTTCTGGAGCTTCTTTTGCCTTCTTCGCCAATTGGTGCTTGGGCTTGTGCATTGGCAATGCCTCTTCAGTCACAATTCCACCATTTTTTCTTGTGCCATCTTCCTGGTCAGCTGCTTTCCCTTCTTCCTGACCTTTATCAGCCTCTTCCTCACTTAACACATCTTCTGTGATTCCACTAGGGCCATTAGCTTCTGCTGCTGGCAGTTCTGGTGTGTCAAGGGCAGCGTCTTCTATGCATTTACTTCTAGTCCTAACAGCATTGTATTGTTCCTTTGGGTTCACCTCCGTGTTGGCAATGAATTTCCCATTGAATTTTTCGGCCACTTGATTGGCCAGCTGCCCCAATTGGACTTTTAAGTTCTTAATGGAGGCTTGAGTGCTCTTGTGGTTGGAAGCAGTCACATCTAAGAATTGTGCGAAAGAGTCTTCCAGCTTGTTCTGCCTCTCATACACAGAGGGTCCTTGATGCTGAGGTCTATTTGACGGGCCTCCTGAGTCCTTGTTATAGTTGTTACTGGGATGTGATTGCCATTCCCGGTTGTAGCTTCCACCTTGGTTTCCCCCTTGACCCTGATTGTACCCACTGTAATTACCTCCACGATTGCTGTTGTTGTTGGCCATGTAGTTCATTTCTTCATGTGGCCCTTCTGAGGTCATACAAACACCGTTTTCATGGTCTCCTCCACATACTTGACAGCAGAAATTCCTTGGAGGAGGGTGTTGGTTGTGAAGACTCTTCAGTTGTTGTGGAAGGCTGCTCAGTTGCTTTGTAAGAGCCTCAATTTGCTGGGTTAGGATTTTGTTTTGAGCTAAGACGGCATCTTGAGAATGCAACTCCAAAATGCCCTTCCTTGGAGGAATATGAGTCCTATCATGAGTGATAGAATGATCGCCTGCGGCCATATTTTCAATCAGTACTATGGCATCCTCCACGGTCTTCATCTTGACCTTCCCTCCGGCCGAAGCATCCAACAGTTGCTTGGTATGGTTCTTCAACCCATCAATGAACATAATAATTTGTATTGGCTCCTCAAAGCCATGGGTTGGTGTCTTCCTTAGCAATCCTCTGAAGTGATCCCACGCTTCACCTAGAGATTCCTCGGCCCTTTGAGTGAAAGAGGAAATCTCTGTCTTCCCTTGTGCAGTCTTGGACTCCGGAAAATATTTGTTGAGGAATTTAGCAACAATTTCATCCCAAGTTTGGAATGTGTTACCCTTGAAGGAATGGAGCCACTGCTTGGCATTTCCTGCTAGAGAGAATGAGAATAAATTGAGACGGATGGCATGATCAAGAACTCCTGCTAGTTTAACCGTGTTGCAAATTTCCATATAGGTGGACAGATGAGCATAGGGGTCTTCATTAGGCAAGCCATGGAACACATTGGCTTGTATGAGCTGGATGAGAGAAGATGGATATGAGACACTTGCGGCTTGTACCTCTAGTCTCATGATACTTGTGAAGTGAGCTGGAATAGCAGGAGCCACATAGTCTTCCAGAGTGCGTTTTTGTTGATTATCTTCCATGATTGGCTCTTTGGCACTAGAAGGAATCTCAATGTGTGGTTGTACGGAGGAAGAAGCTTTCTGAGCCGCTTGTCTTTCTCTTTTTCTTCTTGCGGCCTTGATCTTCCGACAGGTATTTTCTATTTCCGAATCCAATGGGATTAGATCAGCTTCTTGAACTCCTACCTCGCATACACTTCAAGTACTCAAAAGTGGGTTAGCAACACTCAAGAATGACAATTATGCAGAATTTTCTGCATGAAAATTATGCAGCAACTCCAATTATGCAGCAGAGCACATGCAGCAATGTATTTCTAGATTATGCAGCAATTGAAAGCAAGTTCTACCAATCAGTATTCCAAATTTATGCATAATTTTCTGCTGCAATTATGCAGCAATTCCTATTATGCAGCAGAGCACATGCAGAACAAAGGCAGAGGCAGATTTCTTTGAAATAACAAACTATAAACAAAGCATACAGTGAATATAAACTACGTACAATTATACAATAGACAAAATTGAACTAATGATTAAAATTGACATAATTACTAATCGCCGAATACCATGAACAAATCCCCGACAACGGCGCCAAATAACTTGTTAGACTATTTTGGCAAGCGTACCAAATATCGCACAAGTAGTTTAAAAGGGAAGATCCCAGTATCGAATCCACAGGGAATTGTCCGTATTTTGACTATCAGTAAAGTAATCAATTCCTAAACATTAGTTTGGTTTTCATAGTTGGTTGTTCTTGAAACATCAATAATAACAGAAATTTAACTAAACACTACAGTTAACACTAACTATAAACAATATAAACGACAATGTTGATTCAGGACTATGATCGAACAGTTGGCATGCTTGAGTTTTAGAATGGAATAATGGATATGTTGAGGATTTGGTTCAACCGGTTTGCTTCCCATGTAAACATATAAGATATATTCTCCATTCACATTAATAGTTCAGATTAACTTCGATCTAAAAGTGCTTAAAACGTGATCTCTCATCAAATCAAGCCTAAATCGCTCAACCTCACTTCCGATGTCTCGGTAAGTTCAGTTGAGTGGTTTGATGAAGCTTAGAGATCTTTGTGAAGCTAATGGAGTCTATCCTATGTCTAGAAATACACTCCATTAGAGTTCAAACTCAGTTCCAAGTTCAACAGCATCTGTCAATGGCAAGTAAACTCTAAAACATGCATATATAACTGATCCAATCATATAACAAGAATAAAGATAGAGAAATGAACATTAAACTGAATATTTCAATGAATAGATATGAAAAATAGCGTTTACATGATCAGCACCTAGTTCCAAGTCCTCAACACTAATAGATTAGCCTCTCATTGTCATGAGAAGCCTTAAAAAGTTACAAAAGTGGAGGAAAGAGAACAGAGGAAACAGGGGGAAAAAAATAGAGGAAGCAGCTCAATCAGTTCTCCAAGTCTGAATGCTTCAAAATTCTTCAAGTGCAGCTTATATAGTCGAAGCCTTGCTTAGCGCAAACTTTCGCTAAGCGCAAAACACTGCATAATGCATCTCAGAACAAGTGTTCCGCTAAGCACAATATTCCGCTAAGCGCATATTCAATTCGAAAGCAACTTCCGCTAAGCACTATGTCCCGCTAAGCGAGTATTCTGTTCGAATGAAAACGTCGCTTAGCGCAATGTGGCGCTCAGCACGTCATAGACCGTCTAACTCGCATAGCTTGATCGTGCGCTCAGCGACGTATGCGCTGAGCGAGATGGTTCGCTTAGCGAGATATGCCTTCTTCTTGTATTCTCCCTTTACTGTTGAATCTAGGCCTGCACACATAAATTAGAGTATATTTCTCATAAAATAACTTCCTAGGGTTAGAATTATCAAACTATACAAATCTATATTAAATGATTTCAAACTAAGCTAAAATTCCTAAGAAAGTTGAATAATCACTACAAAATCTGATGAAATATTTACGTATATAAAGTGATTATCAGTAAGTATGGGGTAAGTTTTAGCTTCAATATCACTGACCTTTCTTCTTGTGATGCAGGTGTCTTAGATGCGAATCCGAGGTCGGATTCTTTTCAAGAAGGAAGGGATGATAGAGGACTGTCTAAGGCACATGTGGACCTAGGGGCACTTCAAGAATTAAAGGGACCAATGACAAGATCCAAGGCCAAGATTCTTCAAGAAGAAATGACCAAGAGACTAAAGGAAGGGTTATTCATCAAAGGCCAAGAAGGAAGAAGCCCAAAGGAGTTAAATTGGAGCACTTGGAAATTTGCTGACAGCTCGCTCAGCGCAAGCTTAAGCTCAGCGAAGTTTCGCTTCGATCAAGCATCTCGCTCAGCACAAGGTTGAGCTTAGCGGAGATTCGCTTTGATCAATCATCTCGCTTAGCACAAGATTGAGCTTAGCGGAGATTCGCTTCGATCAAGCATCTCGCTCAGCTTAACGTTGAGCTTAGCGCAATTTGCGCTAAGCTCAAGGTTGAGCTTAGCGGAAGGTCTGACGCGGGAATTTTCGAAAACCTTGTTTACTTGTGTAAGGGGGTTCTTAATTGTGTAATTAGGCCTTAAAACATTATGTTTAAGTGGAGATTAGTTGCATAACCCTCTTCTAAGGCCTGGCTCTATAAATAGTAAAGGAGAACCTCATTTGTAATACATATAACTCATTTGTGAATGAAATAAGCTTTGGCTTAGTTTGAGAGCTTAGTCTCTTCTTGGTTCTTGAGTGAAACCAAATTGATTCTTATCAAGGAAGCTTTCCTTATGGCAAATTCACCTCGGCTTATCGTTTTGTGCGAATCGTGGCGTCGTTCTAGTTCATCTTCTTCTTCTTTCCACTTTTCCCTTTTGTTTGAGTTCTTGATTTAGCTTCAATGGAGCTCTTTTGATTTGCTTTCGGACAATCCAAACCAAGCTTGTGTGGCTTGGAACTGCATCATGCATGCATCACATTACAATCGATTACAATGCTAATTTTAGATATCAGATATTGTTCTGTTTCAATTGCAATCGATTACCATCGAACTGCAATCGATTACAAGACAATCTCTAAGATTCAGAAATTGCTCTGTTTCATTTGCAATCGATTACCATCTTGTGGCGATCGATTACCAGATGATCTCTGATGTTCAGAATTGGCTCTGCCTTGTTTGAAATCGATTACAAGTCTACTACAATCGATTACAACAGCTGACAACAAGTGTAAATCATATTTTGATACATGGGATAACCGATTACACCTTATTGCAATCGATTATATCTGGTATAATGGTCATTTTTAAAGATCTCCAAGACTTATTCTTTGTCTAACTAACTCCGAATCTTTTTGACCCATGCTATATGTTTGAACCCATATCATTCTGTGCAGAACAACCAATAGTCACAATATCTTTTCATTCCTTCAATTGTCAAAATCCAAATCTTTGATTTGATTTTTAGATTTGATATTGCTTTGAACATTCTCCTCTTTCTTCTGCACATTCTCTAATCTCTTGAGTTTTTAGAAAAACTCAATATTGCTTTTACTGCTATACCCATTTGAGATTAAACCTCTGAGCCCATACAGCTATATCCCTCTCTTGTTCTTTCATGAATTGAGGTGATTCAACATTTGTTCTTGACTGCTAAATTCACTCATATTGGAGTTTCTTGAACTGATCTCATATTAGCTATATCAACACATCAAGGTGTTTTCGTTCTTTAATCTTTTTCATTGATCTTGTTTGATTAGCATTGTGGGAATTTCGTTCCTAAATGTTGTGTTGAAATTATATGGTATTTCTAATTTTGTTTGTGTATTGTGTTTAGAAATTGGATGGTGAATGGTGTTTTCACATTCAATCTTCTAGGTTCCTATTTCAGGTTGTGAAATCAGGATTTGCTATGAATTTTGTGTGCATGGTGTATGTAATCAAATTCATAATGGAACCCCTTGGTGAAAGGAAGAACTGGATGTAGATCGGTGGTTGATTGAACCAGTATAAATCAACAAGCTCAATCTCTCTATCTCTTGATCTATTTCAATTTAGTATTTGATCTTTATTAAGATAATTTGTTCCAAATCATTTATATCATAAGCTGAGGTTGTTTTTCTAGTTTATTCAATCAATATAACATTCTCTGAAAATGCTTTTATTAAAACCTCAAGAGCAGTGGTGAAAAATCTTTTTGAGGAAAAGAATTTGGCACTTTTGAGGAAAAGAATTTGGCACTTTTACAGATACTTTTGTCGCAAATCCATTGAAAAACCCTCGCTAGAGTATTTGCCACGAATTTTCGATGACTTAGTGAGGGATATATCCATTGTTGTATTCAAGCCACTAATTCGTGACAGAATTGTTCCCTCGCTATTTCCACGTTAATAATTTATCAACTCTCGCTATTCCTTTGACAAAATCTGTCGTAAAAATGATTAGTCTAAATAAAGTATTGTATCGCTAATTTACGAGACAATATGTTTGACTAATTCATAATTCTCTCCCAAAAATTTTGTAACAAATTCATCACTATTAAATTCAAGTTTCCCTCACAACTTTTAATTAATCCACCACAAATTTGAATTAAAAACAACAATCGATTGTTAACAACAACAATTGATTGTTAACAGCAACAACAATCAACAAAACAAAAAATAAAAAAATTATATCCTTAATGAATATTACAAAGCAACTCTGACATAGTAAACTTATTTTTCCCTCTCTACTTCATTGGTACTTTGAGTAGTCAGCAGTTTCTTCTTCTTCATCTATTTGTGCTCATTGTTCGTCGAAGTAGTGAGAAGAGTGTTTTCGGTCGCTGGACTCGCTTTTCTTCTCATAATCTCATCAACGGCAACAATAATGCACGGAGTGATGTCCTCGGTACCACGTGGGAAGTATTGACCCAACTGTATGAGCTATTTTTTTGCCACCACAAGTGACGACAGTTTTGAGAGGGATAGTTTCGAGCGGTTGAGCAAACATGTTGTTTCTTTATACAATGAACAAGAAGGAAATAAAATGGACAATTTAAAAAAAAAAAAAAAAACTAAAAGAGCGCACACTTATATATAAGATATAACTTTCAAATTTAAATAATTTTTTTTAAAAAAATGTAATTATGAGTCGTTACATATTTATCGAATAAAATAATTTTTGAATTAATTAGATATTTAATTCAAATCTTATCTCATAGAAAAACTAATTACATTTGTTATCTTATTTATTGAATACTCTTAAAAATATTCATAATTATATAAAAATTAACATTATTATATATACATTATTCAATAAAATTAAAATAACATGTAAAACATAAGAAAAAAAAGTAGAATTTAAAAAATAAAGAATCGTTGTAGAATATTTTAAAAATAAAATTAATTAAGAATTATAAAATAAATACTAAATTAGATAATTTTCACGATATATACCTTGTGGCAAAAGTGGCAAAAATCATATGTAATATAATTATAATCAAAAGACAATTTTCACATAAAGCTAAATAAAATAATATCAAACACGTGCTAGTATAGTTTTATTTTTATGATTTAATTAAATTACATGATATTGGTATAAATTAACTTAAGATTAAAAATTAATTGTCCCTATTTTTTCTTTAAAATACTCGTAAAGTATTAAGAAAACCAAATGAAATGATTCGTAATTTTTTAATATATTTGATGTTAAATTATGCTATATAGTTTTTAATTTTTTTTATATATTTAAAATCCATTAAAAATTAACAATGTTAGGTAATTTGTGAGGGATTAGCGACAAAAATAATTGTATCGCAATATTAAAATAGATCTGCTTTAGAAACTATTCTCGTTAAAATTAATTTTATATTGACAATGTCTTTTGAGAGGGATTTGCAATGGATTTTTCCTTTGCAAATTACCAAAGAATTTGCAGGAGGAATATCCCTTGCTATTGTAATATTCTTTTTAACAATAATTAGTTTTTTATGATTGAGAAATTTATGAGGATATATATTTGTCAGTATGTAATTTCAGAAAGTTGCATGGGAATAGTGAGAGAAATATTTCTCTTCGCTAATCCCTCACTAGTTTGCGAAGGGTTTGAATGACTTTTTAGTTCATGCAAATCCATCTCTAAATTGCGACAAATTATTGATAAAATACATCCCTCACAAATTTCCCTTGGCAATATACGAAATTCTTGTAGTGCGAATACCCACCAAGTTCCACTATTTTAGAAAGATACAAATATTTTTCACTATCACTTTTTTCTCTTACACTTAGCTTATACGCAAGTATTGTTTTACAAAAAGCAACTTCTATCTTACACATATCAACAAATCTATTTAAGTTTGTTTGCACAAAGACTATCAATTTAGCTCTTAGTTTGCTTAAGAAGAGTTGATTACATGAATAGAAATTGAAATAGAATAGTTGACGGAGGAACACTTTGTTTTTTTTTCAAAGCTTCTTGTATTTATAAGCGATCCAAAACGTATTCATTGAGAGAGAAATGCCTCATTCATTTGTCTATTGCTCCGTTTATTGGAGGTGTCTGTCATGCCATTAGACATGAGCATTAAATGCATGTCCCTTCTATCTGATACACCATGGTGCATATCTTTCTTGAGCAACATATAATTTACTTTTTGCTCTCATTGTTGTCACCTTTTGCTCAAACGACTCTACGTACAATAGTAGTGTGCCTTTTGAGACAACAAAGTTGTTTAAACAGGGATATATAGATCATTTTGCTCTTATCTTCAACAAATCCTAAGAAGTATATATATATTCCAACGTTCTTTGCAAGAGGATAAAAAATAACACACGGAGCATTAACTGTATCTTAAATGTTTTACAAAGTTAGTGTTTGTCTACTAGCATCTCATAGATCCAATGCAAATATAGCACTAGGATATGATAACATGTAAGACAAAAACATTTTATAACTTAACTATTTCTTTGCATCGATCTTAATCAAAATTATTTAAGGTACTGATTCAAAACTATCATTTATGCAAAATCACAATAGTATACATTACCATACTTTGAAATAATGTGCATTCAAGTTTTAAGTTGGAAAAGAATCCAATATTAAAATTTTCACTTTATCGGTTGCTTGTTGGATTCACTTGCACAAGATTTTAACCATATTTTTTTTTTATCCTTTTTGGTTCAAACATATTTTAGATTCAATGATTTTCATGTACTAAATTTAACAAGTCAAGTTTCACGTCTTGAATCAATAAGTAAAAAAAAAAAGTACAAAAATCTCGTTCCAATATCAAGAACAATCATTGTTTTAAAAATGATTAATAACGTGTATTAGAGATGGCAAAATGGGTCAAGCCCGATGGGCCAGCCCGGTTGCCTTGCAATTAAGGTTGGGCTGGACTCTAAAAATGAAGCACAAATAGAAGTGAGCCTTTTTAGCTCGGCTCATCAAGCCCGATGGCCAAAATGGACCTAGGCTAGCCTGACCCGTTTAGACTACAAATAATAACTAAATATTGAAATATATAACTTAGTTAATAAAAAAAAACATAAAATGCAATGTCTAAAAAAAAAGTGACGTGTGTAATGCCTCTATGTAGTTGTGGCATTGTGTAATTTGTGTTGTGTGTGCATTGTGAAATTTAAAATTACAAATTGCAATGTTCAATTAAACAAACAAATAAACAACTAAAACAAGAAACCCTTAAAATCCTAAATTGGCAATCATAAAACCTTGCTTTCTTAGTTCCTTCTTCTTGCTACAATTGTCGCCCACCATCACGGATGACTCATCGCATGCCGCACACTGCACACCTCGCTACACATTGGTCTCACCACACGCCACAATCCACTCCACCTCTCCATCGTCACGCGCAAGCTCGAGGTCTTACTGCCCGCCACCCGCACCACCACACTGCCTCCTCTTCTTTCATCGATGTTGCGACCTTGTTGTGGCATGAGTCATGATCACAACCACAAGCCCAAACTCTCACTCTCTCAGTTTCACGACCCTTTTACTTTCAAGTACCTTCTTCTTCTCTGATATTTAGTGTCATTGATATTGATTTTGTATGTTTCTATTTTTGGGTATCTCTTATTCTTTTTCAAGTTTCTAATGCATGTTTTAGTTTGTTGATAGTATGGATTTTGATAGTATGGAAGATGTTGATGAGGGTCTAAATGAAATGCAAACTACTCCAGTTAACACAAAGAGGCTTAGGCTAGTCCAACTAGTAAACCGCCTGTTACTAGACAATCTAAGAAAAGAAAGGCTACTACATTAGAGGTATGAAGTTATTTTAGCAAGATTGGTAAAATTGATGGGATTAAAAATTGCAAATGTAATGGTTGTGGAGGTCTATAGACATGTAAATCTGAATCAGGAGTAAATCATTTAAGACGTCATTTTTTTAAATGTGGCTCATGTCCTAAGTACCAAGATGCGGGGGTCATGCTAGATAAGACAAGAAAGTTGTTGAAGCAATATAAATTTGATAGTATGGCTTATAGAAATGCACTTGCTAGAGGTATGATCAAGCATGATCTTCCATTAAGCTATGTCGAGTATGAGGGGATTTGGGAAGTGAATAGAGTGTTGAATCTTGATTTTAAACCCACTAGTAGAAACACTACAAAAGCTGATATCAATGAGGTGTATTTAATTGAAAAGGCAAAGTTAAAAAGTATCTTAAGTACTATTCTTCGTAGGATTTGTTTAACTTCTAATATGTGGACTGCTATAACTAATCAAGGTTATATGTGTGTGATTGTTATTGATAAATATTGGATATTAAATAGTAAGTTGTTGTCATTCATTAACTTGGATAGTTCACATATAGAGGTAGAAATGGCAAGAAAACTAAAGTGTTTAAGGGATTGGGGGATAGATGGAAAAATATTTTCACTCACATTAGACAATACCTCTTCAAATGACTCATTGGCAAAAAAAATTAAAAGATAGACTTAATTTGCAAAATGCCCTTGTAATGAATGGTGAATATTTTCATGTGAGGTGTTGTGCAAATGTCTTGAACCTTATAGTTCAAGATGGTTTAAAGACAATGGGTGATGTTGTCGTGTTTAAAATTATAGAAAGTGTGAAGTATGTGAGGGCTTCGGAGGGGAGGTTGAGGGAATTTCAAAGATGTGTTGTTGAAGAATTGCACTTAAATGATATAGGTGGCAGTTTCTTGAAATTATATGTGTTAACTAGATGGAATACTACATATATGATGCTTGAAAGTGCTATTAGGTATCGTTGTGCATTCACTAATTTGGCCTATTGTGATAGGCATTACAAGTGTTGTCCAACCAATGAAAAGTGGGAAAGAGCGGAGAAAATATGTGAGTTTTTGGCCCCATTTTATGATATTACTAACTTAATATCTAGGTCAACCTACCCCACTGTTAACTTATATTTCATTCAAGTGAAAATTATAGAGATGGGGTTGAATAAACATTTGATTAGTGAAAATGATGTAATAAAAGATATGGCAGCAAGTATGAAGGAAAAAAAATGATAAGTACTAGAGTAAATATTTTATTGTTATTTCATTTGCATGTATTTTAGACCCAAAAGAAAAGTTTAATTTCATAAACTTTTCTTATAAGAGGTTTTATCCATATGATTATGAAGATAGGGTGAAAAAGGTGACTACTGATTTGTATAAGCTCTTTGGTGAATATGTATAAGCTCATCTTTACCTAGGGCTAATACTTCAAGAGACACTCACATTCATTTAAATGTAATTCCAAAGTCAACTTGAACTTTCAAATCATCCATTCTTCAAGTAATTTAAATGTAGTTTCTATTCATTACAATATATTTAATTTTCTAGTCAAGTCAGTCTCAACTTGACATTTACTTGAGTGAGTCATGTTTAGTCGGTGGTGACACAACTATCCTCCAATATTGGAATTTGAATAAGCATCCATTCCCTCAATTAGCAAAGGTGGCTTGTGACATTTTAAGCATACTTATCACAATAGTTGCTTCAGAGAATTTTTCTATTATGAATTGTAGATGTGCAAGAAGTAGAGGTGATAAAATTATTATCAAATATGACTATCCAAGACAAAAATCCCATTTGAACTTTTATCAGTATATTCTTTAAATTTTGCATTTTTATTAATCAATGTTTTGTAGCTTTATTTAATGTAATTGATGTTTGTTTGTTTTTTTTTTGCATATATATGTTGTTGTGTTTGCTCATGTTTGGAGCTGAGTTTGCTGTTGTTTTGGAGTTGAGTTTGCTACTGTTTTTGTGGTGTTTTGGAGCTTTTTTGTTGTTGTTTTGGAGTTGTTTTGCTGCTATTTTGGAGTAATTTTATTGTTATTTGGAGCTTCTTGATTGTTGTTTTATTTTATTTTATTACTATGATATTTAGTTTCAACACTCTTATGTATTGATTTGAGATTTAGATAAATTTTATGGGTTATTTTTAATTTTGATGGATCTTATAAGTTGTAATGATAGTTTGAAACATGAAACTTGAATTTAAATGCATATTATTATATGCCAACAATTTGAATTTAATCATATTTCTTTCTAAATAAATTATAAATTATAAATTTGTATATTTATATTTATTTTTTTACCAAACTTATTTTTTTATTATTTAATTTTAATTTTTGAAATAGTCCATTTTTGCTCTATGGCTAGGTATAAAGCTAAGTTGGACCTAAGAAATAAAGACCCACAAAAATATGGACCAGACCTGGGCTTGCCCGATTTGACTGCTTGGCTTGGTAGACCGAGCCAGCCCACCCATTTTACCACCCTTAACATATATATAAATATTTTTTGGCTTACTTGTTCTTTTGATCCCTTTACTTTCTCAAATCCACGATTTTGATCACCCTAGTTTCTAATCCACAATTTTGGTCATCTACTTTTAAAATTTTGCAATTTCAGTTCAACCATTAAATTACAACGATTGACCGTCAAACATAATGTCAATTTTTTTTCATTTAAAAAAATTACCTTTTTTTTTCACTAATCACAATTTTTTTTAATTTAAAATTGACTTAATTATTATAATTTTTTTATTTTGTAATTAGTTTAAAATTAGGTAGTTAAATTTAATTAAGTTAACTTTGTGATTAGTAAAAATAAATAGGTAAACTTTTTTTCTTTTATGAAAAAAAAATTATCTACTTTTTTACTAACACAAAATTAATTTTTTAATTTAAAAGTGACTCGATTTTTTTTATGTGATTAGTAAAAAAAATGTAATTAAATTTAATTATTTAATTTTATGATTAGTAAAAAAAAATAGGTAAACTTCAAAAATTTTAAAAAGTTAACGTTAAATTTGATGGTCAACTGTTGCAATTTAACGATTGAACAAAAATTGCATGATTTTAAAAGTAGGAAGACCAAAATAATGAGTTAAAAACTTGGGAACCAAAATTGCATATTTATGAAAATAAGGAGACCAAAAATACAATTAAGCTATATTTTTTTTAATTTCGAGAACTAATATATAACATATACCACTTTCATGGACTAACATGTCTATTTACTAAAGAAATTGTTTCATTGTTTAGTAGCTACTTTATCACATTATGTCTCAATTGTATATGTCTATTTTTCCCATAAAAAAGTTTTGTTCTTATCTACAACATATTGTTGATTGGGAATCCCAATGCATAAACACTAATGGGGTTAGTTTCATTTCCAAAGGAATTAGCCAAGAACTTTTTCAACCACTCAGGCTTACTACCAACCATTTCTAGAGAAACAAAATTTTACTCCATTGTTAATCTAGCACAAAGATCTAGATAGCATCATTGTACCATTCTGTACAAGGGAAAATCCACTATAATCGATACCATAATACATGGTACCTCTCAAATATCTCATGAGTCTAGCAAGTGCATCTCAATGGTTCTGATTAGGACTATGAGTCTAATTGGACACATTACTCTAGAAGTACTTCTAGGAGAGAAAAATATAAAGAAAATAATGAAATTAACTTCTCTATAAGTTCACATTGTCTTCTCCAATAGCTAATTTGTAAAAGTTCCACATCTTTTAGATGAAGCTATATGAAAGAGCTTTCGCTAATTCACTATTGGAAAAGACAATTTTAACTACTAGATAAATTAATTTCATTTTTTTCTTCATATTTTCCTTTCCTAGAAGTCCTTTCTAGAGTAGTGTGTCTAAACATACTCATACTCAATCTATCTCCTGCATAAGCGATATCATGTCTAGAAAAATTCATCGAATGCAAAAAGCTCCCAATAATTTGAGCATATTGAGTTTGATTAATTGTTCTCCTTTATTATTCTTCAATTGAGAATTAACATCATAAGTGATAATCATTAATTTAGGGTCACCAAACCCAAACTTCCTAAGTTTCTCAACAAAATGTCCTTGGGATAGTAATTCCCTTCCTAGAGTGGAGCGACTTTGGGAAAAAGATGGATTGTTGCATAAAATGATGATAATTTAACCATTTTTTTTCATGAGGAAAGTGGATCATACTTCCTTGCATGGCTTAGCTACCATTGAGAGGGAAAATACCTAATGATGTTGTTTCTGGATAGACTAAAACACTTTGGAGCAACAAGGATCAAGTGCATTAGGATTTCACCTCTAGCTTTATTATGAGCTTGTTTGTGTAAAATTCTCTTGAATGACATCTACAAGAAAAAAATATGAAGAAAGAAAAATTAAAAATTAACTTTTCTATGAGTTAAAATTGACTTTTTTTATAAATAATTTGTAGAAGTCTCACTTCTTTAAGAAAAGTTATGTGAGAGAGTTTTTTCAGGTTAGTTATTGAAGAAGTCAATTTCAACTTATTGACTTTAATTTTTTTTCATATTTTTCTCTTTTGGAATTCCTTATAAAGAAAATTTCCCAAATAGATCCTAAATAAGTTTTAATCAAAATATAAATCAATGTTTTCATGTTGCATATCATGATCCTAGGGCTAGAAATACATAACAATGTACCACTCACTTGTCCATCCAAATCACACATCGAAGACACTCTCCTTTACTCAACAAATCAAAAGCTTTATTGATGTCCTTAAACTCCACCTCGTGGGTGACAAATTCATCCAAGTGCAATTCCTATTGAAAGATGTGGCAGAAGTTAATAGACTAGAAATGTCCCAAATGATTTGATAGTTAGGGTATGTTTTGACAAACTTTTTCGTAAGTGCTTTTAGGAGAAGAAAGTATGAAGAATAAAAATGAATGAGTTTCTTCATTAGCCGAATTTGGCTTCTCCAATAGTTAATTTGTAAAAATCCCACATTTTATAGAGAAACTTTCTAAGGACTTCTACAAATTAGCTATTAGAAAAGTCACTTTTAGCTTATGAAGAATCTTGTTTCATTTTTTCTTTATATTTTTTTCTCCTAGTCATGTTTCTAGAGAAGTTTACCAAACATGTCATTGATTATTTTGTCATTTCTAATTTTACATAATTACTACTAGTAGTCTAACATATATGTATCATCGATGATGGAACAGACAACATAGTTCAAAAATGAAAATAAAAGCAATTGCATACCTTGTCCATGTAAGGTTTAAGGAGAATGAGTACATGAGACTTGGGTTTGAGACCTCCAAATAAGGATCCCATGAGGCTCTTCCCATCATGAAGGACCTCGTAAGAACCGAGGTTTATCCTGGCTCTTGGCTTATCAACTCCTAAAACAATTGTTTTTCTCCAACCCTGAAGGCAAAATCATCAGCTTTCAACTTATGCTTTCATGAACCAAAGTGTCCTTTTTCATGTAAGTATATGGAATTTCAATTTAGTTAGCCCAAAACTAAGACTATAAAACAACTTCTAGTGGCCTTTGAAGCTTTGTGAAGTGGTGTTGCTCAAAATCATAATTTAGTCATAGATTTAAGGTATGTTTTGACACACTACTCTAGAATGATTTCTAAGAAAGGAAAATATGAAGAAAAAATGAAATTAACTTATCTAAAAGTTAAAATTGTCTTTTCCAATAATCAATTCTGAAAGCTCTCTCATATAGCTTCATCTAAAAGATGTGAAACTTCTACAAATTAACTATTGGAGAAGACAATGTTAACTTCTAGAGAAGTTAATTTCATTATTTTTTTCATATTTTTCTCTCCTAGAAATACTATTAGAGTAATGTATTCAAATAGGCCATTAGTCACACTATCATTGTTTGCCTATGGAAGAATTATAAGGTTGGTTTGGGGATAAAAGGAGAAGGAAAGGAGGGACCAGTCATGAGCTTGAATTCCTCAGCTAACAAAAAACACTAACCATTAACATTTGCCTATAAAAAAAGCATATGCTTCATGCACCAATGATGCCATACCAACACATTCAAAGCAATAATCTGCTCCCCCATCAGTTATCTCTGTGATAACCTGCTCAGAAACCACATTTCAATATAGTTTGGCAAAGAAATAGTGAAGTCATTGAAATCCTGAAAATCCATATATAAATGATTATGATTGTTTCACTCAAGAGGGTAGACCTGGCTCACAGATTTGTCCCCACATTCTCCAGCATTGACAAAGTCTGTGACTCCAAACTTTTTTCCTGGTCAAGAGAGAAGAACAAACCCATGAAATCAAATTCAGAATTGACACATAAATAAATAAAAATAAATCATAAAAACATGGCTTAATATTCAATTTAGCCACAAGTTATAATTAATTATTTAATTTAGTCCCCTAATTTTTAAAAGTTTCAATTTAATCTCTAAATTATTTAAAATGCATCAATATGACCATTTTTTTGTCAAATTTTGCTATTTATTACACACCTCTTTTTACTAAGTTCATATCTAATTTTTTATATCTTTAAGGAGGTATATTTAGTAAAAAAAATAGGATGTAAATACTAAATAGCAAAATCCGACGAAAAATAACTAAATTGAAACTTTTAAAAATTTGGAAAAAAATTGAATATTAATTATAACTTGGGTACTAAACTAACTATTAAGCCTGAAAACAAATATGATAGAATCATAGTAACAAGAATCAGATGATAAAACCAGAATTTCTCTTTTTGGAACTGATATTCCCACTCTGTAATACTGGAAAATAGAAAAGCACCCTTCAACCACTTTCTGCTTTATACCTTAGTAATTGGAGCATGCCTAACAAAATATTATATTATGGTTGATATGATATATTATTATACAAACAGTGCATTACCAATTTCATTTTTTTCTGGGTTGATGTCTACACCTATAATCCTAGTTGCTCCACAAAGTCTGGCTCCCTCTGCAACCTAGAAAGCCAATGAATTGCAATAAGCATTTTGATATACAGATAACCAAAGTCACAAGGAAAACAAAGTCATGTTCAAAGAGTCCATACAGCAAATCCAATAGCTCCCAATCCAAAAATAGCTACTGTAGACCCTGGTTCCACACCTGCAGTTCTCCAAGCAGCACCTACCCCTAGAATTGGAAGAATTTATCAAGATTTCAAAACATATATTGAATCAAATGAATGTTGCTATCTTGTAAAACAAGTTAAGCTTATATTACAGTTCAGAAACACTTGATGGTGTGAATATGAAGATTTGAACTATCAACTGATACCACAATCTCTTCTCTCTTTTCATTAAATATTCTCTCATTAACTTGAAACATCATCTGATTGGTTTGTTAAATTTCATATCAGCCGTATTTTGTACTAAATATCAATTCTGTTTAGAATAAAGAAGAATGTTAGTAACAAACTCTTTCAAATATACTCTCTTTCAAATTTTAGAATAAAGAAGAATGTTAGAAAAGATGAGTGATACTCATTAAATAAAGGGTAATGCACTAACAGTGTAAATTTACACTGTTGAGCTCTCAGCCATCAATTTATGATAAGTCTATTGATTTTTATAAAATTATCTTAAAAGTCATACAAACGGTGGGCTGTGATTATACGACAGTATAAAACTATTTTCTAGTGTCATTGCATCACCATTAAACTCTTAAAAGAGTGTGGTGCTAGTTTAGAATAAACTTTGTTCTTCTCTATATTGTTTATTCAGTTGCTTTGATTGTGAAGGAAATTTGCCTGATGAAACACCACATCCAAGAAGGCATGCCCTGTCAGGAGGAACTTCTGGATCAATCTGGATCAGATTGGCAATGTCCACCACAGTGTACTCACTGAAACTTGAAATGAACAAGAAATGGTATATGATCTCTCCATTCTCCCCAGTGAATCTGGTGGTGCCGTCTCGCGTCATCCATGGAGACACCTTGAAAGGGAAATTAGTACAACGGTTGCTCTTGGTTGATTTGCAATCTCTGCATTCCCCACATTCTGGTATGATAACTGGAATAACCATATCACCTCTTGTAACTTCGGTTACATCCTTCCCTACACTTTCCACAACCCTGTAATAATCACATAAAAGGATAAAAATTGGTTGAAACTTGAAACACATCATCATAGTCTTCAATGTTTGAATATGCATAAGAAATTAGTGGAGGCACAAGGCAGCAAATACTATATAGCTAGCCAACAGGCCTATTTGGGTAAGTTTCTCTAGAAGTGTTTATAGGAAAAGAAAATAAGAAGTAAAAATTAAATGATTTTCTCCATAAGCTAAAACTAGCTTCTGCATTAACTAATTTGTAGAAGTCCCACATCTTTTCGAAAAGTTTTTACAAACTATTGAAGAAATCAATTTTAACTTATGCAGAAGCTCATTTCAACTTTTCTTTGTATTTTCTTGTTTTGGAAGTGTTTCTAGATAAGTTTATCCAAACAAATCCAACATAAGATAAGACAAATGAAGAAACATATATATAGTCACAGAATTTACGTGCATCATAAAACAAAATTAAATAACTCTTGTTGAATCAGCAAAATGTTCGCAGTTTAGACACCAAAATTGTCCCTGTAATCCTTTCCTTGAGAATTGAATGTATACAATTAACTCTTCTAGAGAAATAGGCCATTTACAAGCGATTTTACCTCAAAACCTAGAAGTTTCTTAAGATTATACTATAACTAACCTAGAAAGTCTATTTGCAAGCAATCAAACAAATAGGCACCAAAATTAGGAATAGAAACCACTTCTGTGACTCAAAAGGTCCATAATAAAAATTCAGAAAACAGTAATTAATTCTTTTACATTACGGATCACATGATGCAATAGCAACATCTTTGGTTGTTCTGTTTCTTTATATATATATATATATATATCAGTTGTTCTGGTTACTGGTTGCTAAAACAATATGAGGCTGCAATTGGCCACATCAACCCTAAGTGCATGTTTGGTTTTTAGGCAGAAAAAGATTTTTGAGGCAAAAGTCATTTTGCAAATGGATCCCTATCCTTTCTCTTGCGCTCATTTTTCGTTTAGCCGTTAGATTCTATCTTAAAATTCATGCACAATAAAAACTACAGTTATCCAAACATGCTCTAGTCTATTATTGAACACAGGTTACACATAATGAATGTAATGCTGAAATAGTAAGAAAGCATGCAATGCTCAAATAGTTTATATTAACTAACAAAGAAACTTCATATTTGGAATTCTGCACTTTTGTGGGGGAATAAGATCAATTTTCAGTAAATAAAACCATTATAAAAATAGCAAAAATGCAGAAACTCACCCAGTTGCTTCATGACCTAGAATTCTTGGGAAAATGGCAGGAGGGTCCTTCAAAACATAGAAAAACACATCTTGAAAAGCCATTCAAAAGTTATTACTATAAAATCACAAGAAAACAAAAGTAAGAATAAAAAATTGATGCCCAAAAATATTTAAAGACTGAGTAATCTTTAACTATAATAAAGGGAATATTCTTATGTCATGGTCTCCATTTTTGAATTGACTATTCTATCTTCTAAGTTTTAACTACTCTCAAAATTATCCACTATTTTACTTTTCCTTTTTTAGTAGTGTAATATATATATTATATAACTAACTAAAAGGAGTATTTCAGTCAGAATTCTAAACTCAAGCATAACTCAGTGTAGTGCGTATTAATGAAAGTTAATAAAATTGATTTTAAATTAAATTGATTTTGTAAAATTGATTTATGATTTATGATTTATATTTGGATGTTGATAATAAAATTAAATATAAATTGGAATCCAAAGTAAAAGTTCTTTTCAAATTTGTTCACTGAATCATTAAATTTAAATTTATTGGATCCGATCAATAAACCAAACACACTCAATACTAACATCATTCTCAACAATCACTTGTTGATTTATTACTTTATCCTTGAGTAGTTAATCTCTAAACTACCCACTACATTCACTATTTTTTTTATCAAATAAATCAAAAGGTTTAAGGGTAATATACCGTCACCATTTATATAAAATTTTCAAAAGATAAAAATTACTATTATGAGAAAGATAAATTCAAGTACAGGCACTTGGTGCATGTTTTTCAATCCAATAATAATAGAAATAAACCTGAAGATTCCGAAGCGTGATGTCACTGTGACAGCGAGGAACATATAATCCGAATCCGCGCCTCACGAGACTTTGGCGGCGCCACAATGACGTCCTCAATCACCAATGCCTCACCAGCTTTTCTAGAAACCGCCGCTACAGTTTTTGCAACCAAACAAAACACCATTACTCATGTGAATCAAATCACAAATAACAGTTCCTAAGTAATTGGAAGGAACAAATTTTGAGGATGTTTGACGCACCTTTACTTTGTATAGGTTGTCCTTCGGTTGTGGAAGCAGGAGGAGCTGGAGCCTCTTTGTTATCTTCCATAGATTGCGAACGAACTTTTCTGACAGAAGCTGAGTTGTAAAATCAATGTCGGACAAAAACTTTATTTTAAAGATAATGCGGAAAAATAATAAAATATTATATAAAAAACATACTCTTATTTATATGATAAAAAATAGGAGTGGGGATATAAGGATACAAGTTCGCAGATCCGTTTAATCTATGGACTTACAAATAACGAATTCCATTTTTTTCTCATGGTATTTAATGGGATTTAAGATCAGTTTTTTTAACCCGCAAATTCAACTGATTAAATTTACGGACTAGCCGTTTTGTCCTATGATGGACTATTTGAACATGTAAGACATTAAAGAACCGTTTGATAGACAAGATAAGATAAGGTAGGATATAAAAACATGATATTATAGAATAAAAACATGATAAACTTCCGTAACTTTCATTATATCCATTATATCCGATGTTTGACATGCACTAGATAATAGAGTTAATAACAAATGAATATGATACAAATTATGTTTAATTAAATAAAAAAATTATCAATTTTAATACTCTTCTACGTGATTAGTTGAAATTTATACAAAATTATAAATTTTGATAAATATTAAGTAAATTAGGAAAGAAAATCTTTAATTGATAGGTAGAATTGATCAATATCATTTATTTGAATAAAAATATTAATTAGAGAGGGGAGAGAAAAATCATATCATATTATGTCAATTTTAACTCAACCCCTTCAAGATAGAAAATACATATGATTGTCAAAGGATATGATAGTTATCTTATAGTTTATTCTCAAATGGGCCTAAGAGTTAAGACTTTGAATGTGTAAGTGTAACTTTGTTAGTATTATTATTTGTTAATTTACTATGTTAATGTTTGAATATTTGTTGTTAAAAATATTGATACATTATAGTTTCTTAACTTAAAAAATCAAATGAAAGAAAAAAAAATTCTTAATTTTGTATTTTTTTCTTTTATTTTAAAAAATGCTTAAACAAGTTTATAGACCGAACCGTTTAGTCTACGAACTTTATAAACCGAATACGAACTTATAAAAATAGTTCATTTATTTTTGTGGACAGTACTTATCCAATTTATTAAAAATGCAGACTTCGCAAACTGAGCTTAGTGTGATTGATCCTAAATTTAATTACAATACCAAGAAAATCTAAATAATATCTAATTAGAGTATTATTACAAGAAAATTGACTTCTAATGACGAACAAAATTTGTCACTATAAGTCAATAATCCGTAGATAAAAGTATAATAGACATTTATTTATGAACACTTTCTCTGTCAACATTGAGAAAGTGTATTGTGACGGTTATTAGTCTGTTAGTCAAAGTTTTACCTACAGGTATCCCTTTACCTACGATTGCATTTTTCTGTCATTATAGGTAAAACATTACAAGAAAAAAAAATGTTTTAGTGAAGGTTAATTTTGATTTTAACAGGGGTTTAAACACCTTGTATGTCATGCCTCTCATGATTTACCCACGGTTTTAAACCCTTGGTAATTACTAGTGGTTTATAAACCTCTGTCAGTGCCATAATTATTGCTGATGTTAAAATCCATGAACTTACCAGGGGTTTCACTAACCCCCGTTAATAGCTTCTTTTTTTTAATAGAAAAGAACCCCCATAGCGGCAGAAAATAGAGATTTAATATCAACAAAAAGAGCAATCTAATAAGTTATATGATAGTAGGGGTTTAGTTCTATAGAAGAAAAATATAGATTTTTGTAACAAAAACAAAAATCTATACCAATAAAAATCAAAACTTAAAATAGCAGTATAAAGTATTAATATCATCAGAATTTCAGAAGTTAAAACAGCAACATAAATCCTTCATATCAATAGAATTCTTAGAACTTAAAACAACGAAATTGATTAGCATCTATTGTAGTAAGATTTGAACCCAAAACAGTAGGAAAATTAGTGTCTATAGTAGTAAAATGTGAACCCAAAACAACCACAAAAAATAGCATCTATATGTGTAAAACCTAAACCCAAAACAACAAAGGGAATTGACTTTTGTAGCAGGAAATGATAACTTAAACAGTAGAGGGAAATGATCTCATATTAGAAAATTAGAACTACATAGCAGCAGAGTTAATTTTCAGGACAACAAAGTCAAATATGCATAACAGAGAAGTGTAAGTTCAAGGAAAGTAGGAAAAACAAGCTCTATAGCAACTAAAATTAGAGTTCCAAGAAAAGAAAATATATATTAATAGACAAAGTAAATTAACAACAAGTATGCATTCCCAACATATTAGAATCAATATCATGTTATATCAGAAAACATAACATAAGATTAAAAGAGGGAGAAAAGTCTATCTCACAAATGAAAGTGATGAAGCAGAACCCGTATGAGAACTTTATAAGAAATCAGCTAACACACCCAAAAGTTGGTGTACTAAAGCTTCAATATACCTACAGTTTGATCACTCAAACCAAAACAGATTTAGCACCAAGTGTAGAACCATAAACTAGATGCATGTGTTTCCAATGCCCCAAACCATATCGTAAGTATAAGACACGATATGGAAAGTGAGGAGATAAGACATGATCTTGGATTGGAACTAGAATTGCTTTGTTAGACAGTCCAAAGATGGATAGTTAACAAATTTATTAGTGATAAGAAAAAGTGAAGGCTTTAGAAATGTTTCAAGGCTATTTGTTTAAATTGAAAATACGGTGAATATGCTGCATTATTGTTAGTTTCACTATCAATGCTATCCGACTATCTCACAAATGCAAATAACCAAGCAAAAGGGTGATAGAGGTAATTAAATAACAACATTTTTATATAACTTATAAGCATGCTTTAAAACTGTTTAATTACCTAAAAGGATAGTATATATCCATTTTTTTCACATCACTTTCATGATAGCAGGCCCAGCCAGCTACTAACTAAGGGAGTAAATGAGGGGGAAAAAAGGATAATCTTATATGGACCACTTATCTGTTTGTTAATCATGAAATAGGAAAATGTATTGTCATGCTTTATTCTTATCTTCTGCGATATTAATTATTCGAAGTTCAAACCTTGTTCTCCTCTATTAGCTGGTTGATGGATGGGTCGATGATAGTGCATTATAACTTGTGCTTTTCACACCATCAATTACTGATTAATGCTTCTGCATGTAGGTGCTGTCTTCCTTCACCCTGCAAATCTTGTAGCATAAAAATAGTGTTATTTGTATAAATTTACATCTGCAATCTCTTTACAATTTCAATAAAACTCTTACACATAGTATGTGATTTTTACTACCTAAAAAACTTTCGTTAGATTCATGCATGAACCATGGCACATTCATTTTCTATTTTTTAATCCTAAGAACTCATGTAAGATTATCCTCATCTCACATTGAAATTTGAAACAAGCATTTTGAATTAAGCATAAATCCCATAGAACAAGTAGAAATCATTTCACTGGATCAGAAAGAGTTATCTATCTAGCCATCAACCTGCCAAATAGAATAAAGCTATTTCAATACGCATTTACAGTTAAATCTGAGTAATCATAAACATCAGATCTGAGTAATCTATGGTTAATATAAATTATCAAAGAGAGATGAAATAGAATAGGACACTAAAATAAAGCAAAAGTAACATAGGCCACAAACTAAATACAACTGAGATGTTGTTCCACTTCCACACAAAACATGATTTAAAACAAAACGAAGAAAGCACTTCCATGCTTCAGTTCTTAGTTCCAGTTTTTTTTCTTTAATTTAATTCAAGAAGAAAAGGGTCACCAACATATTCTTTAAATCAATGTCAAATCTCAAGTAGTAGACCCTTTAGCTACAGCATGATGTACATACTTAAGTAGCATATCACAAGTATAGGAATCCAGGATTCATTTTACCTGAACCTTCCCAAGGTGCCATGCTCCAGATATGCTGACAACTTCAAGTATCTTATCATGCATGGATTATTGATCAAAATTATCATAATTTTCGTCCTCATTTTGCCACAAATCTACACCTCCCATGTAGCTTCCAATATTTGCAACAAGCACACCTTCTGCATCCTAAATTAATGGAAAACCAAATTGAATAATTCAGCAAAAGAGCCTTGCTCTTATTTTTGGTGGGGGTAGGTTGCAGTGTAAAAGAAACACAAAAGAACTTTTGATTCAAAAATTTGAGTAAATCGCATTCACTTCTTGTCCCCTCTATGTTCAAAGCCTACAAATACACACCCTAATTTTAATTTTCATCAGACAAATAGTCTCTTCCATTAACTACTTGTCAAAAGAGTTAACCCCATGCTGATATAAGAAAAGATATTAGAAATATTAGTGATAATAACAGAGATATTAAAACTCAAAATGCCTTAATCGAAGAGTCAATTTTAAAATTATGCCAAAACTAATCTAATGTAATTAAATTTCCATTCAATGAAAGAGAAAAAAAGCAATCTTATATGGCTCAATCATTCAGCAAAAACAATAAAAATAATCTTATACCACACAACTAGCCTCCTATTAATACACAACAAGCCAAAATTCAGTTTCAATTAGACACAAAATACCTAGTTATAAAACTTATCTGGACTCTCTTCACGTAGATTATGAATGTCCAAAGAAACCTTTGCATCACAACCAATTCCTAAAACCAAATATTTGCTAGATTCAGAACTAGTCAAAAAATAGCAACTCATTATAATTTATTTAAGCATTTTAATATTTTTTAAAGAAGAAAAAGCATTTTCACCAAAATAGAGTGAAAATTTTGGAAGATATAAAGCACAAGTGAAAATTTATAGTGGTTAGTTATCTGGACAATTTCTTAAAGAAAGATTTTGGGACAATAAAGGAGAAATCGATTAACAATGGTTTATTGCTCTGTTTCTCCCTCTCTTTGCATGAGTGTCATAAAATAAAAATACATTTAAAACAAAAATGTTCGGTACATTGGGAATAAAGTGGAAAAGTGGTCAAATTTTGATTTTGTTAGTCTTTATCTTCTTTCATTCTAGTTTACCAATAAAAACCTAGAAATAACAGGAAATCAAAACCTCTAACAAATTGATTTTGGATGGGATCAATGTAGAGAGATGTACACTAGAAAGCTACAAAATTTAAATAAAAGGAAGTATTTAAGAGAAGACAGTACCCATCTTAATCTTAATATACATAATAGCAGGACTGGAGTAGGACTTTGGGAGCACGATACCTAATCAGAGGTCATGGCATGTATTATTATTAAACTAAAAAATACACATAGCATTACATATATATTCAATTATCCAGTCAACTGCATTAAAAAAAATGTTTTGAAATAGATAACAAAGTGGAAGATATTAATATTATTAATAAGAGAATAAAATTCTATCAACATTATTATATTATATTATATTATAATTATAATTATAATATTGTATAGTATATACATTCCATCCTATATAATATAAGTGAAACTTGATTATTTCATTATACTCTAGCACAATTACACAATGATATACAAGTACGAGGCTTTAGATCACAATGAAAATATCCACGCTGGTGCATGTAAAAAAGTTGAAAACACCAATTTCTAATTTCATTTTTTGGAAAATAGCTTTTCCTATTTTTAATAAGTTGGTACAACCCAAAATTGACTTAAAATAGTTAGTATTAGGCTTTACATCAGCCACCAATATGCCACAAAATCTAGAAACTCACCATGTACTAAAAAACAAGGCACAGGGTGTCACATTCTCGTATAACTTCCTTCAACTTCACGATATTTGGATGATTCATTTTTCGTAATGACTGCCATAGGAGAAATTAGTAATAAATATACTCAGAAGCATAATGTGAAAAATGAAGCTAAGGAATGATCAAACACACAATGCAACCTCAAGTATCATATCATTCAACTCAAAACATACTTACAACTTCACCACTTTGCTTATTAATGGCTCTCCAAAAAGTCCCAAATGTTCCGTCACCAACTTCCTTAATTAGCTTGTACCTGTGTTCAAGAAAGGAGAAAAACCTTTAAAGATATTCAAACAGTAAAAAGGGTATAGTGAATTCTGGGTTTTGCAACAAATACTCACCTCTCCATTTTCCCACAGAACCCAATGCAACTCTTATTCAAAAAGCAATTGCAAACAAAAAAAAAGAAGATAGATGGCATTTATCTCTAGCATGCCAAGTGTCGCAATCAGGTCACTGTGGGATGCGAAGAATATCGATAAATGAAATCAGAGGAGTCGCCACTAATGTTTATTAAGGAAAACATCGAAAAAACTTTTCTTTAAAAAAAAAAAATGGTCTTTGAAACCAAATTTGAGTTCGAGAATCCATTACTTGTAAGGAAGGTATTAGCACCTACAACGTTTGTCACAAAAACAGTTATCTCTAATTAATTAAGCAAAATCTTTATAACTTTTTAGATATTTATCTCACTAAAATATTATTAGAAAAGAATAATTTATTTTTTTATAAAAATCAATTTTATTGAAGGAAAGAAGAAGAGACATTATTTTTTATCCTTTTTTTTATTACCTTTTAATTTAGGACTCTTAAATTGTCGTAACTCATTTATCCTAAAAATACTTGAAAGATTATCAGAGGTGTACCAAGTCAATTCATTTTAACTTTTTTTTAAATGATTTCAATTTAGACAACTATTAAAAAAAGGAAAAAAGTGTAACTTAGTAATATTGGTGGTGTAAATAGAAAGGCTGGCCCAAAACGAAATATGTCACAACTTAGTAATATTGGTGATGTAAATAGAAAGGCGGGCCCAAATGTACAAAAGTAAAAAACTTGAGGGGTTCTCATTCCTCATCCCTTAGAGCATTGGTGAACCCTAGCAGTAGGGAGCGCTTGTGAGAGAAGAAAAAGGGGGAAAAGGGGAAAAGAGGGGTGGCGACGCTAGTGGCCATCGCGGACGGCGGCATCGTGGTCGCGCGGGCAGGGCGCGCGGGGGCCGACAAGGTAGGCGGGGGTTGCGTGGCTTGGCGAGGTCGCGGGTCGTTTGGCGGCGCGTAGGAGCAGTGTTTGGGTGGCGCAAGGCTGGGCGAGGTCGCGGGGTGCGATGGGGTGGCTGGCGCGGAGGAGGTGGAGAGGTTGCTGGCGAAAAAGGGGAGGTCGGAGGCAGCGAGGTGGACGAGGCCGTCGGCCTAGGTTGTATCTCTTCCTCTTTCTCACTCCCCTTTCCTTTCTCTATTGCTGCTTCTCCTTTGCCTTGAACTGGTTTCTCTTCTCTGTTTGATTGGTTTATCTGTTTGGGTTCTCTAATTTGCTTTTTTTTGCTATAAATGGATGGTGATTTGATTTTGATTTTTTGGTGGCTTTGTTCATGCTTGTATTTGGGATTGAATTTCAATTGCTCTGGTTTTGGTGATTTTGGTATTCATCTATGCTTATGTCTCTGATCATGCTCCTGTATCTGTCTCTTGTCTCTGCTTATGTTCCTATATCTGTCTCTTGTCTCTGCTTATGTTCCTATATCTGTCTCTGCATATATCCCTGATCACTTTTTTTTATATCTGTTCTTGGTATCCAGTCTCTAGCTCTGCTTATGTTTTGGATTTTTACCATGAATGTCTGATTCTGATTCTAAGGCCAGACTTATATCTTTGATAGGTTTGATTAATTTAAACATAGCATAGCATTTTCTTTTCAGATTCATGTATCCCTTTGTGCTTTGCTTTCTAATCCTGATTTCTTTCTTTTTTCTTTGCTCTGTTGATTCTCTGTTTTAGTATATGTTTTTTTTTCTCTTGCTCTCTGATCTTTTTTTTTTTTTTTTCTCCTCCTCTCTTTTCTTTTTCTCTATGTTTGATATATATATGCATATATATGGGCTTTCCTTCCTAGGAAGGTTTCTTCACTTCATCATTTCTCTTTTTCCTTGCAGCTGCCATGTTTGAAAAAATCAACCCCTACTGCTGTGCCTACATGATGATGGAGTTATTGATTGATTGATGAAGCTTCTGATGCAGCTGCTTAGGGAGTTGTTACATTTTTCTTCTTTCCCTCTTTTTTCTTATGGCTTCTTTTTCCTTCTTTTTCTTGTGCTTGATTTGGACACTTATTGTAAAACTGCACTAGAGGCTTGTAGCAGTGTAACTTGGAGAAATGAGAAAAAAATTGGGATTCTTGCCTATTGTTATATTATTGTGTATTCTTCATTTTTCTTTATCCCTTTCATTCTTTCATTTTTTTATGTAGCAAGATACAACTTGTGGGATAATAATAATAACACTAATAATAACAATAATAATAATAATGTAATTAAACGGACAAAATTAGATGTTGACACCAAGAAAAGGGTAAAAAGATATTAGATGGTCCAGTCAATTCTACCGTTGATTCAAGTCACTTGAAGAAGTGATATATAGGAAGCACCCATATTTTCATTTGCTCCATGTACTTGTAATATTTCACACATATACCATATAGAAATATCATGAACATGAATGATCTAAAAAAGGAATGAGGTTGATGTTATTTCTATTTATTGAGAATAGAAAGTGATTTATAATTTTGTTTTGTTTTAATTTTTCACTTTTGGTTGCATCCTAACCTCAATGAGAGGAGATCAAAGCATCAAGCATAAAATGTGAATCCTTATTCAAGTTATGTTTAACTAGCCATTGCATTTCTAGAAGTTTAAGAAGCATTATGGTTGAAAGTGACTCCCACTCCCAAGTCACCGTTAATTTGATTAAATCTAAGAACCAACCACATCATCCTTGATTGAAGCCGTTCACCATATAGTTGAATCTACCACCTCAATCTTGTGGACACAAATGGTATAATATTCTATGGTTCGGCCTTTAGTAACTTATCTTAAAATAAAAAAGAAAAGTGATCTATACTACCACCAATTACGTCATAAAAAAATATTATCGCCCAACTTGCTCCTTTTTAATTGACCGCACGTCTAGTTGTTAATTCTTTCTAATCCTCCAACTTGTTCTTTTTAAACTATAGAAGTATAGAAACTCTCAAAACTATTTAATATAGATACCAGCACATTGACCAATCAGAGAAAATATAAAACCATATTTTGTGAATATATAAGTTGAATCCTAAGTACTAAGTACGAAGCCATCACTCAAGTTATGGTCATTAATATATTGGAAAATAGCAACAGCCAAACTAACCAAAATGAAGTGGAATTAGGTGCAAGGCAAAGTCATCTCCTCTAGCTAGGCGATCCCACCGCAGTGAAGAAGATGAAATCAGAGACGACGAACCCGGTGCTGGTGAATCTGGCGAGTATTATGCATAGAGCAGATGAGTTGTTGCTTCCAGTAATTGGCACACAATAAAAAAATCTCAAATAGAAACCCTAATTAACACCCAAAACACATCAAGAACACCAAACTTGAGTTCCTATACGAATCAATCCCCAAATCACGAAACGACAAAGGGATTTTGCAGTGAAATGATTATTCTGCAATTGAAATTTCAAGAATGCTGAAGAAAGATGAAGTTGAGATCAAATCGGATATGAAACAAAGCAAGAAAGAGAGAGGAAAAAGAGAAAACCTAAAGAGAAGGAAGAGGACCTCAACGATGCTAGTACTAAGAAACAAGAGTAGATCCGTGAAACTCAATTCAATAACGATGAGGTGCATTGAAAAAGGAGAGAGGAAGAAGGTTTGACGACGGAATGAAAGAATTGGAAAAGGAGAAACTCACCTGTGAAAGAGAATAGAGAGAGAGAGAGAAAGAGAATGCGTAAGGGTTTGAGGTTGGAATTGGTAGTAGAGGCTTCACGAACGGTGACGGCACGAGAGTTCAAGGTGTTCAGAGTAGAGACTTAGAGTTTTGAAGAGGGGAGGTGTTAGGGTTCTGCTAGGTTTTGTTTATGAAAGTAACAAATAAATCAAAGGAATTTAAAAAAATTAATTATTAATTAAAAAAATAAATTTTAGTGGGGTTATTATAACTATCATCAATTACCAACGGTTTAAATAATAACCCCTTAACAGTTTTACCTCCACAAAGTTGGACTAAATATTTTGCAGCATTAAGTATTTTGCACCATTGTCGGTAGGTGTAGGTCATTTTAATTATATTACAGTTTTGCCTTTTTTTTTTTTTTAATAATGTGAATTCTATACTATTTTTAATTTAGATTTTATACTTTTTTTTTTTATATTAGTTCACTAATTGATAGTCTTGTGTAATAATTTATTTTTATTTTGGAGATTAATTTGATAAGTTAATTAGAATTTTTCTTGTTATATGTAGGTAAATGTATTTTAAAAGTTTTACTTACATCAAATAGTCATAGGCACAAGTCTTTACCTACACTATTTGTTTGTAGATAAAAGTTTTTTTTTTAAATTATATTTTTATTATATTATTAAAAATTTTTACATACATTAAACATTTGTAGGTAAAAGTATTTTTTTAGTTTTACCTATAGAAAAATATACCTATAGATAAAAGTGCTCGTAGACATATGACTCTTTTCTTGTATTGTCCGTAGGTAGATGTATTTTAAAATTTTACCTACATCAAATAACTATAGGTATAAGTTTTTTAAAGTTTTACCTACACTATTTGTTTGTAGGTAAAAGTCTTTTTTAAATTACATTTTTATTATATTATTATAAAAAAATTTCCTACACTCAACATTTGTAGGTAAAAGTATTTTTTTAATTTTACTTACAAAAAATATACCCATAGGTAAAAGTGCCCATAGGCATATGACTATTTTTTTGTAGTGTATCTACTATAAAAATTGGATAATATCATAACATCCCCCTCAAATTCAGGTGGGATCAACGCAACCAACTTGAGTTTGGATACTATAGTGCAAAGGTGATTGGGAGAGAGGGAGGTTTAGTGAATAAATCAGTTGGCTGATAAAGAGTGTTAATGAAGACATGATGAAGTTTATTGCAAAGAAATTAAGAAGATGTTGAAGAATAAAGTGACAATCTATCTCAGTATGTTTGGTAAAAAAAAAAATATCATTGTGGGCAATTTAGATGGCACTATCTTTATCACAATAAAGACAAGTGAAGGAATAATGAAGTAACTCTAAATTGGCAAGAAGTCAATACAATGAGATGAGAGTGAGGATTGTGATTCGCTTGAGGTGTTATATGCCAAATGAGAGAGATCCAAATGATGTACTCAGTGGTGGATCCAAGACCCAAAGTCAGTGGGACAATTTTTTTTTAAAATTATATTTATTGTCATAAATATGAAAAAAAAAATATAAAATAGAATGAAATTTAAATAAAATAAAATATAAAAGAATAAAACACAAATAAAAAGCAGGTAAAAATTGATAAATCAAAAAAATTAAAGATAGGGGGTCAACTTATAAAAACAGGGGTGTAAAAAGTAACAACACTCAAAAAATTTCATCTTCCCATAATGGTGCAAGTGCAGCCCCTCAATAAAGCCTGGTCGTCAATTGAGAATGGATTAAAGGAAGGAATGAATTAATTGGTATTACTTATAAGTTATATCAATAAAATACATCTACTTTTTTTTTCTTTAATCCATCACTTAAAAAATTCATAGTTAAACGGTGTTTGACTTGTAGTAATTATGAAATTGGTGATCTACTAAAAAACTTCTAAAAAAATGTGCAAGTGAAGACAAAGCATACTAAAAATGCTCATGTGATTTGTAGGAATAATCATTGATCTTTAAAGAGAGCTCTTCTATTATGTTATGTGGAGCCATTTTTTGCTATTAAGTTGTAATGTTCAAAGATCAATTTGACATGAGGTTATAATTTTCTATGTTCAATTTGTCATTAAGTTGTACGAAATAAAGTAATTATAGTACTTTTTACTCATTCAATTAAGGACTAAGGCTATGTTTGGTAAAATTAGCTGAAAAAACTAATTGAAAGCTCAAAAGATAATTAGTAGCCGAAAGCTTTTAAACAACTTTATTAAATCATAAGTGGTTGATAAAAAAAATTTGAAATACACAAGAATACACTAGAAAGGGGGGAGGGGGGTTGAATAGTGGGTTATAAAACTTCTTTGCAAATACTATTAATTCACAAGTTGCCTTCTTAGATATATGTATGTTTAAATCAACAAATATATCATTGCAAGACAAAGCTTTGAAAACCTTTCCAAAGGAGCACAGTATGCAAGATAAATAGATGTAATCACAAGACAACAAATAGAAGCTTGTTTTTATACTGGTTCAGTCAACCTAAGCTACATCCAGTTCTCCTTTAACAACTGTTAAAGGGTTCCACTATAATCAATTGATTACAAAACAAGTATTCTTCACTGCCACTTCTGGCTATAAGTATTCTCTATGCCACTACTGGCTACAAGTATTCTAAGCCACTACTAGTTATAAGTATGAATCTCCTTTTGAGATTATATTTCCTAAGTATTCTTTTATCACTAAGCCACTCATGGCTTTCTATACAAATATGTATAAGATTTAGATAACTCTCAAAGAGAGGATAAGACTATGTATTGAATCTTTATGAGCTTGTAGAAGATGGGTATTCTCTTTTCTCTCAGCTCGTGTTTGTTATTGGATATTAGCTTTTTCTCAAGGTGCTTTGCTTGCTTTCTAGATTGCTTTGAACAGTTTCGTTTCAATTCATCACTTTTTCTTCGTTGCATGGAAGCATCTTTATATTGTGAGCTTCATGGATTTGAATGTTGGAGAAGATAAGTTTCCATTGTCTCATAGAAGAGTGTTGAAGTTGATTTGACTAAGCCTAATGTGATTGGAGCAGGTTCTTGTCTTTGCCACAGCTAGCTTTTAGCTTAAGGTGTGCATCTCAATGTTGATTAGTCTTTTGGCTGTACCTACATACTTCACACAATTCGAGACATGCAAGCAATACGAGGAATAGAAGAAAGTAAGTTCAGAGAGTATCTCCCTTTCTTTCTATAACCAACAGTGCCTCTTTTAATGTAAAGAATTAATAATATAACACATATTCCTCAACACGTATAATAGATCATGTTCTGTTCTAGCATAGACAGCGTCTGGCTTAACAGACACAGTTTGGTCTGACTAAGCATGGTCTGGAATGACAAACATGGTTTGGCTTAGCCCAATCATGGTCTGTCTTGACTACGCGTTGTTTGACCATGTTCCATACAAGGTTTGGTCCAATACTTATGCATAATCTAGTCCTAGACTTGTATTGTCTATCCCAAGACTTCACATAGTTTGTCCTGAGACTATTGTATGATCTAGTCCTAAACTTTGCATGAGTTTTTCCAAGACTTAGCATGGTCTGTTCCAATATTGTACCATCTGATCTCATGAACTTCGCATGGTCTGTTCTAAAGTTTATTTTAGTTTGATTAAAAGCATTTTGGGTGCTTGATAAATTATTACGTGTTATCAAACAATTAAGATAGAGAGTGAGATGGAGAGATTATACCATTTTTTTGTGATCATTTTTGATTCCCTAAAATTACTCAATTTCAAATCATTAGTTGATCAAATATTATTACATTTGTTATCATCAAAATCCATCAATGGATTAGGGGTCAAACATCATCCAATGTCTTGGTTCTAACATAATTTATATATATATATATAGGGGGCGACTTGTATGAGACGTTTTTATGTGAGAATGAGAACAGACATTCTCATTCGTTGGATTAAATTAGACGGTAAGGATTAACACACTCATTTAAAAATTAAAATACACTTACTTCATTTGATCTTTCTGCTTCCCCTCTTTACTGTTGCCAAAATTAAAATAAAAAAAAAGATTTACCAAATATTCAAAAGAATTATTTTATCACATTCAAAAATATTAAAGACTTATCATCATCGTCAGTAAGAGTTGCCCCATCAACATGATCACCACCACCACCAACATGGTTATCACTACTGCTAGGGCCATTATCATCGCTACCATCATGGTCATCGTCCTCGTTGTTGCCGCCAAGGCCACAGTCACCACCACCAACATGGTTACCACCGCACTGTTCTTGCCACCACCAGGGCCACCGTCACCACCACCATCATGGTCGTTGTTCCCATTGTTGTCGCCCCCACCACCACCAACGGCGGCGGCGGCGGCGACAACATGATATGAAACCCTTTGATGGAATTTTGAAGCAGGCTGTTTTAAGGCACAAAATCAGACTATGCTTGGACAATGTCATATCTCACAGCCCAAAACTTCGATTGCGGCGATTCCAAATCGAGGTGAAAACTCATGCTCTAAACTACGAATTAGGCTCAAGAAACGCTAAAATTGGACACATAAAACGTGAGATATGAACCAGAGATATTCGAAAAACAATTAGCAAATAGAATTTTAAAACGAGAATTCAGAGATGAAACAATGAAGAGAAACAAGAGGGTTACTGGTTTTAGGGGCATCACAAACCTGGGTTTGATAAGCCAAAAGAATGATAAGATCAAAGAAGGTTCAAGTAAGAACCCTAGTAGAGAACTTTGCTCACAATAATTCTGAAAAAAAAATATCATTCATTCCTTTCTGATTGATCTCCAATTGTTTTAATACATTTCAGCTTAGGAGCTTATGCACTAGACGTAAACAAACAAAAACCCCTAAGGACAAGTGTTTCTAACATGTGGTAGTGGTTAAGATTCACATATTGTCCTTCAAGGACTTGGGTTCTAATCTTGATGGTGGTGATGACGCTGACGGTGGCCCTAGCAGCGGTGACCATGTTGATGGTGGTGATCATGGTGATGGGACAAGTCTTGGTAGCGCAGTACGAGTTGTCCCCCGTGTATATATATATATATATTTTGAAGTAGTTAGAATGTCAAATGACATAACATAAATGAAGATACTTATGTGATACTTTTATATAAATTTTAATTTATTTTATGAAAAAAATATATTTTGAGGTGTTATAATTTTAGTTTTTAATTAATTTTAAACTTTTATAATTTTTTATTTATACATAAATTATTTTCATTACTTTTTAAAATTCAATTATTACATATTCTCACATTTGTATTCTATTATTAATCTTATGTTATATCTTAAAGTATTTTAAATAAAGTTTAAAATGAATTTAAAACAAAACAATTAAGTAGACATTTACTTTTATTATGCTAAAAAAAAATTATCATTTTTAATTTCCTGAAATAAAATGGTGAAACAATAAATTAAATATTATAATGTTTAAAATAATAGTGCAATATAAAAAATCTATAAGAGAAATGAGTAACGACAAAATAAATAAATAATAAAATTATGTTTCATTTAAAAAGGATAATAGGAAAAGTTAATAAATATTTTAAGGATAAAAATCGAATAAATATAATAAAGCTAGAAGCCAATGTTTGAAAAAAACCTATTACTAACACCGTTTCAAAAAACACTAGAAGTTACTAAAAAAAACTTGCTTACCAAATACTCAAACATATTGAAAAACTACTAAAAATGTTAAAAACTAGCTGAAAATGAGAGAAAACTACCTAAATATACAATTTTTTTTATTTTATTTTCTTAACCAACTACAATTCATTTTTATTTACACAACTATACAAAAACATTAAAAACTAGCTGAAAATGAGAGAAAACTACTTAAATATACAATTTTTTTTTAAACTAGCTACAATTCATTTTTATTTACACAACTATACACGTGTGAATTCGGGATTGCAATACCTGAATTCACACCATCATCTTTAAATTTCTTTTATCTAATGCAATATGAATTCGGGATTTGATCACCTTTTTTTTTTAATAATTTATTTTATTAATAAAATAAATAATAATTTTGTTAATTTTTTAACTTTTATATTAAAAAAAGTTTTTATTAAAATTAATTAAAGTTTTAATAAATTAAAAATAATTATTTTTATAGTTAGTTGATTTATTTATTTTTATTTTTATTTTTGTTTTGTTTTTTTAATGAGTGTAATATTTTTTTTGTTTTAAATAAAAAATATTAAATGATTGATATTTTTTTAAAAAAAAATTTAACTAAAAGTGTTAGAATAATTTATTGTTTTGGTGAAAATGCCTGATACATATAATTATTTACTTGTTAAACGTCGTCCTCGTGTTACGAACTTTTCTACAAAAATAAATGCTTTTTCATGTTTTTGGAGAGTTTTTTTTATGCATTTTTAGACTAATTCAAGTCTTGCAAGTTGTATGGTTGAATTTATTGACATGAACACTAAAAAAATAATCATTTACTTGAACAGTAATACTCAATATATATACTTATTTAGATGCCATAAATTGTCCTCATGGTATGAATATTTCAATCAAAAGTTAGTTTTTATATTTTTTGGGTAGTTTTTTTATGCAATGATATACTTATTGGAATCCCAAAAGTTATATTGTCAGCTTCATCGACATGAAAACCATGGGAATAAACCATTATTTGAACTAAAATACTTGATATATGTAACAGTTTACATGTCAAAAGTTGTCCCATGAAATGAAGTTTTGCACAAAATAATTTTGACAACATTTTGATGCTAAAGTACTTGTGGAAAAATAAAACCAAAATATATAAATTAATTCCCAAAGTGGGATCTAGTTCCACAAAGTTGAGGTTTCCTCAAACGCCTCGGATTTTGGTGAGGTTGTTCTTGTTCTTGTTGTTGTCATGTTGCATGTTGTCCATCGCCAGCAAGTTCTACATGAGATTAATTGAAATCCTAAGTTATATTTAAACTAAATGACAGTGGAGTAAGACTCACAAGTCTTGAATGTAATGATGAACTACTAGCTTGGTTGTGGGGATGCAATGAGTTTGAACTTGAGTACATACTTTGCATATATGCAATAACTGACTCAAGTGTTCCCAGGTTTGCACCAAATAAATTACTATAGAATTCTATAGGTGTGGATGCAAACGAATGTTGTGGATGTTAGAACCAAGACATTTGATGATATCTGACCCTTAATACCTTGATAGGTTTTGATGATAACAAATGTGATAATACTTTGATCAACTAATGATATCAAATTAAGTGATTTCAAGAAATAAAGTAAGAACAATGGTATAATCACTCTAACTCTCACTTTTGTCTTAACTATCTGATAACTGATGATGATTAAGTCACGCACTATAAATGCTTGAAATTAGACTAAAATAAAGTTCTCAAAAAGACCATGAATATCTTGGAAGGACTCATGCAAGTCTAAGACCAGACCATACAACAATCTCGGATAGACCATGTAAAGTCTAAGACCAGACTATGCATATGTATTGGACTAGACCATGTATGGAACACGGTCAAACAACGCATTGCTAAGCCAGACGATGTTTAATGCTAAGCCAAACGATATCTGATGCTAAGCTAGATGATGTTTAAGGCTAGGACAGACCATGTTCTTCATTCTAGACCATAGTAAGTCAAACCAGACTATGTCTGTTAAGCTAGACACTATCTGTGCATGAATAGACCATAGTAAGTTAGACCAGACTATGTCTGATGCTGTTTGTGCAGGAACAAAACGAAGTCTGTCATATGTGTGCTGAGGAATACGTACTTTATAATTAATTCTTTATTCAAATAAAGGCACTGCTGTAACAAAAAGAAAGGAGACTCTTTTTGACATTACTTTCTTTGATTCCTCGTATTACTTGTATGTCTCGAATTATGTGAAGTGTGTAGGTACATCTAAAGGACAAATCAGCATCGAGATGCACGGCTTATGTTAAAAGCTAAGTGTGACAGAGACAGAAACTTGCTTCAGTCACATCAAGCATAGTCAAAGCTACTTCAACACTCTACTGTGTGAGACAACAGAAAGAAGTCTTCTTCAATGTTCAAATTCATGAAGCTCACTATATAAGGATGCCTTCATGCAATGAGAAAAAGAATGAATAAGAACGGAATAATTCAAATCAATCTAGACAGCAAGCAAAAATACTTTAAGAAAAAGCCTTTAACACGAGCTAAGAGAAAAGGAGAACACTATCTTCTACAAGCTCATAAAGATTCAAATTTTGTTTATATCTTCTCTTTGAGAGTTATCTGAATCTTATGCATAATTGTATAGAAAGCCAGGAGTGGCTTAGTGATAAAAGAATACTTGGGAGGTATAATCTCAAGGGGAGATTCATACTTGTAACTAGGAGTGGTTTAGAATACGTGTAGCTAGTAGTGACATAGAGAATACTTGTAGCTAGAACTGGCAGTGAAGAATATTCATTTTGTAATCAATTGATTATAGTGGAACCCTTTAACAATTGTTAAAGGAGAACTAGACGTAACTCAGGTTGAGTGAACCAGTATAAAAACAAGCTCTCATTTGTTGTCTTGTGATTACTATATTCATCTTACTTGCTGTGCTCTTTTGAAAAGATTTCTCAAACTTTGCTTTACAAGGATATATTTGCTGGTTTGAACTTACATATATCTAAGAAAGAAATTTGTGAATAAATAGTGTTTAAGAGAGTTTTTAGCACATTATTCAACCCCCCCCTTCTAGTGTGTTCTTGTGTATTTCAGTGGATCATTGTCAAAGGTTGAATATGGTTGAGGTGTGTTGCTCCTTCGTTCTTGTCGTTCAGATGTGTCTAGAATATACTGTGGGTCTGGAATAGAGGAACTCACTTGTTGAGGTGTGATGGAGTGCGTCGAACATGCCGTCAAAAGCAACTAAGTTCTCCAATAAATTTTGCAATATAAGGCTAACTAGGTCATTTTCTCAAAGATACAATTCATCAAACACCCTGCATTCAATTCAAAAAAAGGGTGATTTTGTGTGATTTTCAGAAATTAAAGCAATAGAACAACTTTCTAAACAATAAATGAAAATAGAATCAAAGAGATACAACTCAAGAACCTATGCTTATGGAGAAATAATCATAGTTCCAACAAGGATAAGTCAAATTCATACTCATGAAATTCCCAACAATACAAAATTTAAGGCAATCACCTTACATTCATTTGAAAAAATCTGGATTACTATCGCATTCCTAGTTTTCCCAAATTCAAGCATGTATCGTATTAAATCACAATCAATCGATTGTAATTGACCTAAATTCAAATTTCAATTCCCTAATCTAATCATTATCATACATTAAACAAGGAAATTGAAAATTAGAATAAGGGGGAAAAGGGTTTTCATGAGCAAAATTCGAAATTGAGAATAGAGGAACTCATATTTACCCACAAGCACATGATTCTTGGATTGCAAAGGGGATTTAGCCCTCTATGAAGATCCTCATGGTGGCTGCAAGGGGGCTGGACAAAATTGATGAGGGAGAAAGGGAAAAGAAGAGAAGAGAGAGAAGAGAGCAAAGGTGAGATTTTTATTCAATGAGTAATGTTATGTAGTGTAATTGTTTGTCTTGCAAAAGGGGAAAAGTTAAAAACAAAATGACAAAACTGTGGTCCCCCCCCCCCCACAAGGTTTGAAACCCACTAAATAAAAGCTACCTTGACTAATTACAATTACTAAATGGTCCCTAGTTACAAATTAAAACGCGAAATTATTATAAGTGCAGGATCATAACATTGAATCCCAAATTTGATACCTGAAATATCCGAATTAGACAATCCTTATGAGACACGAAATTGTAGATCTCCTCCTTAGATTTTAAACAAGACAAGAGTCATCAAAATCGGAGAGCTGTGTCAAAAGTTATGGGTTGAACAAGAGACAATATCAAAAGCATCAATAAAACGTGACAAATAACAATTTTCGACACTTGGGCCCAAAATAACCCAATCTCACAAAACTCAGCTAAAATGGTCAAAATGAGGTATAAACCATGTCTAGACTATGCTAAAATACACTCTATCAAATACTCCCCCACTTGAACAATTGCACTCCTGGGAAAAACTAAATTATTAAATCAAGAGCAAAAGATACTCAAGAACAAAAGCAAAACAAATATCACTTTCCAATGAATCCCAAAATTGCAAAAAAAGTGAGGTAGAAGACAAACCCTCCAAGAATCAAGGGATCAAACAATTAATGAACGCACTTTCAACACCCAAAGCAAACAAGAGATAAGGAAAAATAGAAAATGAATCAAAAGTGATAGAATCCTCTCAAGATACACACTCACAAGATATGATGATATGAAATGAACTCTCATGTGTGTGGGCTTGTGTCTACTCTCAACACATCATGTAAAAAGCACACCCAAATCTTGGAAAGTCCCTAATTTCCATACTTGAAACACATGCAATTAAAGATCAAGAGGGCTTTATTAAGGGATGTAATGAGGCAAAGGCGAAGGGTGGATGAGAGAAGGAATTTTAGGCTAAAATCAAAGAGAAAAGAGGAGCAATGGGGAATGAATCAATAAGAATAAGAAGAGTATCCAAATCCCAAACCAAAGAATCAAAACCACTTCAATTTTCTCATTTTCTCCATTTTTTCTGTTTCTATTTTTTCTTTTTTCTTTTTTCTTTTTTCTTCCTCATTTTTTTTCATCATTTTTGTTTTCTTTTTCTTTTTTTTTTCTTTGCTGCATATGCGTCAATGCATATGTATTTTTCTCACTACCCAAGATCAAAATTGTCAACTTAACCAAACACTTACTCAAAAATCAAAATTCATGGTTTTAGAGCACAAAACCTTGAGACACCTCCCACACTCATTATGAACCATTCCCAAAATAATTCCAAAGCTCCTCAAATCCTAAGGAAAGGGGTGAATCATGGTTTTTCAGGCCAAGGCTTGTAATGGGCTATAGAAAGAAACAAAGGGCAAGTGGCACAAAGGGGGAAACAAGTGGAAAGTAGGCAAGGTGAGTCTATTTGGCTAGTAGCTAAAAGAAAGAAGGCTTAAATCATCTCAATAATGCATGTGCAACAAGAAACATAAAAAAGAGACAAGACAAAATCTAGAGTAACTATCAACATGAGTGCAAGCACATAAAGGTCAAACTCACAAAGGTAAGCAATCTATCACAAATGAGTTTACAATCAAAATTTCCAAGTCTACTCATAAAACAAAAGATGCAAAAGTGTATCCAAATTAAGTCATGAAACCTCTCAACCAAGAATGGTGCAACTTCTCACAATCAAGCAAATCAAGAATCTAATGGAAAGCATGCAAACACACCCTCTAAATAACAAAAATTCCAAAACAGCAAAAAAAAAAAAAAAAAAAACTCACTCAAAACCCACACCCCTACACTTAAATCACACATTGTTCTCAATGAAAGTAAATCAATCAAGAGCAAAAGAACAAGTGTAAAGTAAGGTAAGAGGGCACATCAAAGTGCAAAGACTTGCACTTCTGGAAAGGTGGGCTTGACCAAAGAAATGTCCTCCACAGTCTCCTCCACTCTAGGATTCTCATGGAACTCCTTCACTTGGTGACCATTGACCTTCCAAATCTTGCCTGTAGCATCATCTTTGATTTCCACAATTCCATAGGGAAACATATTAGTAACAACATATTGTCCATCCCATCTAGAACGAAGCTTGCCAATTATGAGCTTCAGGTGAGAGTTAAACAAAAGCACCTTCTGGGCCCACTTTGAAGTCCTCCCTCAGAATCATGCTGTCATGGAAGCGCTTCACCTTCTCCTTGTAGTTCTTGGAATTCTCATAGGCCTCCAAGCGAAGCTCCTCAAGCTCTTACAATTGAAACTTTCTCTCAAGTCCTGCTTGGTCCAATGCTAGGTTGGTACTCTTCACAACCTAATATGCACGATGCTCAATCTCCACAGGTAGATGACAACCCTTACCAAAGACAGTCCGATAAGGAGACATTCCAATTGATGCCCGATAAGCTATCCTATGAGCCCATAGAGCATCCTCAAGGACTTTGCTCCAATTCTTCCTGTTGGGGTGCACCAACTTCTACAAAATCTACTTTATATCTCTCTGTTGAAAACCTCAGCTTACCCATTAGTTTGGGGATGATAAGCTGTGGCAACTTTATGCATAACCCCATACTTATGAAGCAAAGCTGCCATGGTCTTATTGCAAAAGTAGGTCCCCTAGTCACTAATGATGGCTTTAGGCATACCAAACTTGCAAAAAATGTTAGACCTGACAAAATCCACAACAACTCGAGAGTCATTAGTCTTAATGGCCTTAGCCTCCACCCACTTGGAGACATAGTTCACAGCAAGCAAAACATAAGAATAGCCAAAAGAAGGAGGAAAAGGTCCCATAAAATCAATACCCCAAACATCAAAGACCTCACAAAAGAGGATGGGTTGTTGAGGCATTTCATGCCGGCAAGTGATGGCTACTCCCGCTCTCTGACACTGCTCACAGGTAGACCATTTAAAGACCGGTAGACCATTAATAAGATAGGTACCTTTTAAACTGCAAAATATATTTATATAATATCTTTCTTGTCAATGACTACTTAACACAATTCCCAAGAAGATTAGACAGTATGAATGAACAGTTCCAAAACTTGAAATTCCATCTGCATAGTCATTAAAGTGAACCATTTACTAGAACAGGAAGCAATTTTCACTTGTAAAAATGTCATCAAACATTCTAAATCTTGTCTGGTTAATTGGTGATTGGTTCAAAGGTTTAGAGCTTTCAAACTCTAACCCTCTTATTACTGCAGCTAGGGCACTTGTATTGCTTGATGTGCTCAGCCTTAGGAGGAGTAATTTTAACACATCATATTTACTATATGTTGTTTCACGGGTTCTAAATGGTGGTCCCAAATGAAACAATCCCTCCTATCATATTCTATTATTCTGTGTTGCACTCATTTTCCTCCCTTTTTTTTTTTGCTTTTGTTCACTTATGTTTGAGGTTGCTTATGGCAAAAAAATTGATAAAATAAAATTTAATCATGTATATTAACCAACAATATATCACCAAACTCCAAAGTTTTCATACTTCACAATGAGAACAAGTTAAAACCTTATAAAGTTTCAAGTTATAAAATGATAATATAGGAAATTTAAAACTGACAGTGGATAAAGATAATTAAAAGAGAAACCATGCCAACTAATAGAAAAAGAAGTTCCTTCAAACAAACTTTACAAATTAAATAAGTAATATTTACAATAAAAAAAAGTTTCCAAAGATATCAGAAATAGATAATTGTACATGAAGGCCTGAAGGGAATCAATAAACTCTCTGTGGTTCTCTTTATCATTTAGATAATCAAGTGCCTCAACAGTATATTCCTCACAAAGTTCACAAACATCTAATGTTCTATTTATGGAAATATGCCAACAACATGAATTAGTATTGATGTTGCATTTGTATTTCAAAACTATAATTGTACTTTAGCAGATATTGTTACACAATATGTTTAGTCAAGTCACATTATTTGACCCCAAGAAATACACATAAGCCAGTGGCACCAGGCATGAATCATCCAAAAACATAAAAGAAAACATGAGATTTGAGAGTTAGGCCATACCTTAAATTTGGTGCTTCATATCTTGCAAAAACATAGTAATCAATTAATTAAAATGAATAAAGAAAGCAAAGTTCACTGAGAAAGCAGAGTAACCAAACTATTTTCAGTGAAACAAATACTATTTTGCTTCAAGAACCAAACACCTATTATCACATAAGCATTTGTTCCATCTTGAAGTTCACTTATAATGTGTTCATTCATGCTTGAAACAAGTAAAATAATCTAAGTATAGACTAATATAAGTATAAGAAAAAGTAGTAAATATGATCAAAGACATGGTAGGCACTTAAATTGTCATGTTCATTAAGTCGAGGAACTCCAAATAAGTATAAATACATTATGAGAATTCTTTTTCCGTTGAACCAAATAGAGAATCAAGAAGAGAAGAAGAATCAATGGTTCTAACCACTAATAGAATAGCACAGAACCACCCTAACCCACACAAGCACGAAACTTAAGCATAGCCATACACAAAATCAAGGGCAAAGTGAACATGGTGCGCCTATTTTCCAATAGTAGGAAACTGAAATCAGCGATCGTTTTCAACATATCAAAGGTTCGTGCAAAAATAGATAAGAATCATAAGAAAATTAAAAAATAAACGTGAGAAGATCCAAAAGAGAAAGTGAGAATTAAAATAATCAAGATTTAGATATAAGAGCATGGTTAATGAGAGAATCAGAGAGAGCGAGAACTTGTTGAAATTCATAGTTAATTACTTTTAAAATAACTAGTAACTTTATTAATAGCTAAAATTCCTAGCAAATTTTAAGAGTTCTTGTAGGGTGGCAAAATGGGTATCCCACCAAAAACGAAGCGGGATGGGTTGGATCTGCAAAAAACGGGGCGGACGAGCCGGTGCAGGCCAACTCGCCTAGCCATCAAGCAGATTGGCTTGCCAATTTACAACAGAACAAGGTTAAGTACAACAACATAACAACAAATCAAGAACAACACAACAAGAGATCAAAGTTTCATAACAACACAACAACAGATCAAGGTTGACCCCCACCATCTTGGTTCACAGCTATTCAACAACTCTCAAATGTTATAATGCATGTTCAAACATTCAAACAAACAGTGGTCCCAATGAACTTAACATCATGTACTAGTGAGCCCATCCTTGCCTCTCATAGGCTAGGTCACTCATAGTTAGAATACCACCTAGGCCCATCCTTGCCAACTCGTAGGCTAGGTCACTTGTCTCAATGGCATCCAACAACACCTCATATCACATACTCAAACACTATATATTCACATATTAGTATTCATATACAACACCCCACAATATGTAAATCATGCATTTAAGGTAAACATCCGCATAAAAAAGGACTATTAAACATTTACACATCAAAATATAAGTTTTAGACATTTTCTAGGAAAAAGTCAAAGTTGACCAAAGTCAACAGATGGTCAACCCTCAGGTAGACGGTCAACGCTTTGATCAAACGGTCAACACTTGATTAGACGGTCAATGCTTTAACCAGACGGTCAACGCCTAACAGCAGACACAATCTGTCTCGAGTAGACATTGTCTATCCCAAGCACATTGATACTTTGTAGAATGTCGAAAATGACTTTTTTGTAGAATTTACAGCCTCCCAAAGGATTCCTCATATTATAATCAATCTCCAAAAGCTCAAGAACATTATCTAACATTCATATGGTAAAGACAATGCACTATGATCACAAATTCATATAACTTCATCAAAGAAACTCTCAAACATTCCCAAATTACCAAGAACACAAGAAAGGAATAACTCACTATAACATTGTAGTCACTCAATGGAAAAATCTAAGCATTCCAGGACATTCATAGTTCATCCAAAGTAGAGGAAACATACAAACCTAACAACTTCATCCTTATTAACAAGATCCTTAAATCCTAAAGGGTCAACTCTTAATTCTCAACAACGCCAAAGAGGAGCAAAATAGAATGATATATCAACCATTACAACCCAATTAACTAATTAACACACCCAAGCCTCAATTTCTCTTAATCACTCAAAGAAAACTCGTAGTCTATACTTAGGATTGCAAAAAGGGAAGAATAGGAGTGGGTGAACCTACTACCAAGAGGGGTTGGGGAAATTCAAAGGGAAAGGAACACTCACCTTGACCAAGCCACAAAGGAGAGCTCCATCCTAAGCTTCCAAGTTCATTCTCCGTTCTCTCCTTTCTCCCGCCATCACTTCTCTCCTCTTTCTATTTCTTCCAAGTCTTTAACCTAGTTTCGTACTCTCCCTACCTTATGACACTTAGATGGGTAAGGTTTAGGTGGGCTGATTTCCTTATTGGGCCTTGACACCTGCATAGGCCCTACCATTCTATTCTCATTAATTCTAATACTAAAGTATCTTAACAATAATCTCATACTTACATAAATAATACTAATAATAATGGCATAACAACATTACTAATAATATTGATAATAACAATTATAATATAATAACACCCATATCGGATATAATAATAATGATAATGATAATAATAACAATAAATATATCTAACGCATAGAGATGCACGTGCTCTTAAAACTTACACATACGTACAAAACACAACTAGCAACCTACTATAATAATAGCGATAATAACTTATATAACACAATTAATATAAGACTTTAATAAGGATCCTTCTCATGGTATATCCCTAATGTTTAGAAAATTGGGGTGTTACAACATCCCCCCACCACACGCAACCTGCCTCCACCGTGCGCACCCCCACCAGATTTGCTCCTCCACCATGTGCAAGTGCAACCCACCCCAGATCCACGTCCCCCACTGTGCACAACAGTCCTTCCACACGTACCACCACTGCATGTAGCCACTTCACATCCAATAATCCCTTCGTGCACACCCACCCTAAATCTAGTTAAAGGGAGGACGGTGGTTACACAGTGGTGACACTGATCTAGTAAATGGGAGTAAGGTAGTGGCGCTAGACAGTAGAGTACAAATGAGGATTGAGATGAGAGATGGGTAGAAGGACGGAAGGGTAAATGTCTTCAATTCTAAAAGTTTTAAAATAATTCACATTCTCCAAAATCAAATCTTGAATTTCGTACACAATTTTAGATGTAGGATCTAAACCACTCATTTTTGTAAAATTTACATTCGATGGCTAGGAATTGTTTAAAATTTTATTTTTCACGTGGACCACCTATTGGGCTGATCCAAAGGTAGAATTTGTCGTTATTGACTATGTTACCAATATGCTTTTAGAACATTGTGATCCGCAAAGTGTAGATTCAAGAATGTGTTTAGAATTTTTCTTCTTTTTAAGGATTAACTTACCAATAAATGTACACTATAAAGGACAAAATTGGTGATTTATTATAGATTATAAAACAATTATGTTTGATAACACTTTTGTTCATGACACTTGTGATACAATTTTCATTTATACTATTAACGACCAAATTTGTGATTTATTATAGATTATGGAATAAATATGTTTGATAACACTTCTCTTCATGACACTTATGATACAATTTTTATCAGCTATACTACTAAGAATTGCTTTTTATTAATGAGAAAATGCAAAATTGTGGTATATATCAGGAATCTAAAACATATTTAAGACTAAAAATAATCTTAATATTGATGCAAATATTTTCATATTAAATAAATAATTAAATATTTAGATCAAAATCCTATTATAATATAAATAATAACCTATTTATTATATATTTATTAATTGTTTGAATACAATTATCTAAACTAAATAAGAAATCACTTTTAAAAGTATGTCCTAAAAAGTAGGTGATTATGATAATAAACTGAATTAAATTTTGTCTTCAAAACATAACAAATAACTAATTAAGTCCTTAGTCCTAGGGGTGTTGGACTCAAGAACGGATACAAGGGGGAAGGGGCCTCGCCCCCTCTCCCTCGAGATCATGTGTATGTACATGGGAAAAAATTAAAAATTATTAATTGAGAAAAATGAATAAAAATTAAGTTTTTGAGTTAAAATTTTATAATTTTCTTCTACTGATTGATAATACCTTTAATTTTACACATAAAATTAATATTTTCTTAAATTTATTATTTATTAGAATTCAATATTTCAATAACTGAGTAGGAAAAATGCCCCCTACCTTCCATATAATTATGGATCCGTCCTTGACTAGGCTCAATCCCTTTAAGAAATAACCAGGTTCGAGTTTCGTGAATGAAAAAAATATAATTGAGAGGGAAGAATCCCATTAAAGGTGGTCATTTAAATTTTTTGACTGAGATTAATTATCGACAAAGTCAATTGATACTCCGTACCAATAAAAAAAAAAAACAAGCAAATGAAATTAATATTCAATATATTTGATTTTTATGTTAAAATTCACTATTACTACTTTATGCTATCGATTATATTTCGATTTGGTACATTATTTTTTAAAAGGTGCAATTTAGTTAGTTTTTTTTTTTTTTTTAAAGTGGGTTATATTGATCATTCGAAAACAATAATCATTTTAAATTTTGGGACTCAATTTTAAATCCATTTTTGATTAATTTGAAATTTCAAAAATAAGTTAATAATAAAATATAGAATATGATGGATAAATATTAATACAATTACTAATTATCTTATGAATTGTGTACTTATGTATGTACTATTTCAAAAATGTATATACACAAATCGTGAATGAGAAAGAAATAATAGGAGCTAATGGTCACTTTGGTCCCCGAATTTATAAGTCGTTGGCGCATTAGTCCTTGAATATTGAAGAATAAAAAGTGTGACTAAGGTGATAGTATTAATGTATATCTAGGGACTAAAATGTCAATAAATAATTAATTTCAGGAAGTTGTTTAACATTCCAAGAACTTATTATTAAGATGTTAATGACAATTTTAGCATAAATAGGAACATTAATGATATTTTTAATTTTTTTACAACATTATAATTTTTAATTATTCATTGTAAAATCCATGTAATTATTTATTATACATGGATTGAATAATTAAATTTTGTGTTAAGTTAACGCGCAATGAACCCACTCAAATTGATAAGGAGCGTCTACCTAGAAAGATTTTCCCTAAATTCAACTAATATACATCCCAAAATCTTTTATTTAAATACACAACAATGAGAATGAAAAAAATCACATTACCATAACATTTTCAAAAGTTCTTTCTTGTTTTTTTTTTCTAATCACTATCATGAATAGGAAAAAGGTTGACCTTACATACATAATCAATGATTGGAAGAGGAAGGCTAAGTTATGTCAAAGGAAAAATGGTTGAGAATGATTTCTCTTTAAATCTTATAAACTATGCATTGTTAGCATTTTTAAACATGCATATATATTTTCTTTTAATCAGACTTCAATTTCCAATAATTTCTCAATTTTCTTTATGTATCTTGCTATGTTTTCTAACAGGGTTGATCAAGAAGATTGATGAAATTAGCATTCTTTGTGGGATTAAAGCAAGTGTTATAATTTATACTCCTGGTAATCCTCAACCTGAGGTTTGGCCATCTGATTTAGGAGTCCAAAGTGTGCTTGAAATACACAAGAACACACTAGAAGGGGGGGTTGAATAGTGGGTTTAAAACTTTTTCGTAAATACTATTAGTTCACAAGTTGCCTTCTTGGATATATGTTAGTTTAAATAAGCAAATATATCCTTGCAAGGCAAAACTTAGAAAGTCTTTCCAAAAGAGCATAGTGAGCAAGATAACAGATGAGAGCTTGTTTTTATATTGGTTCACTCAACCTGAGTTACGTCTAATTTTTCTTTAACAACTGTTAAAGGGTTTCACTATAATCAACTGATTACAAAATAAGTATTCTTCACTGCCACTTCTGGCTACAAGTATTCTCTATGCCACTCCTGGTTACAAGTATTCTAAACCACTTATGGTTACAAGAATGAATCTCCCCCTAAGATTATACTTCCCAAGTATTCTTTTATCACTAAGCTACTCCTAGCTTTCTATACAAATAAGTATAAGATTCAGATAACTCTCAAAGAGAGGATATAAACAAATGTTGAATCTACGTGAGCATGTAAAGGATGGATATTCTTTTTCTCTCAGCTCGTGTTCAAGACCTTGTCTCAGAGTGCTTTCTCTTGGCTGTCTAGATTGATTTTTGTTATTCTGTTCTCGTTCATTAGTCTTCTCATTTCATGGAGGCATCCTTATCAAGTGAGCTTCATGAATTTGAACGTTAGAGAAGACTTATTTCTGTTGTCTCACACAGTAGAGTGTTGAAATAGCTTTGACTGTGCTTGATGTGACAGAAGCAGGTTTTTGTCTCTGTCACAATTGTCTTTTAGCTAAAAGTGTGCATTCCAATGCTGATTGGTTCTTTTGGCTGTACCTACACACTTCACATAATACGAGACATACAAGCAATACGAGGAATCAAAGAAAGTAATGTCAAAGAGAGTCTCCCTTTCTTTTTGTTACAGCAATGCCTTTATTTGAATAAAAAATTAATTATACAATACATATTCCTCAGCACATATGACAGATTATGTTCTGTTCCTGCACAGACAAAGTCTGGCTTAATAGATAGAGTTTGGTCTTGATTAAGTATGGTCTGTTCGTGCACAGACATCGTGTGGCTTAACAAACACATTCTAAATTAAAAGACATGGTCTGTTCGTGCACATACAACATCTGGCTTAACAAACACATTTTGAATTAAAAGACATGGTCTGTTCTAGCCTTAGACATCGTCTGGCTTAACATTAAACATCGTCTGGCCTAGCATCAGACATCGTCTGGCTTGGAGACTTTGCATGATTTGTTAAGAGCTTATTTTAGTCTGTTTATAAGCAATTCCAGTGCTAGATTTAACCATTATAAATTATTAGACAATTAAGACAAAAGTAATAGTTAGTGTGATTATACCATTGTTTGTTCTTACTTTATTTCTTGAAATAACTTAATTTGAAATTATTAGTTGATCAAATATTATCACATTTGTTATCATCAAAACCTATCAAGATATTAGGGGTTAGACATCATTAAATGTCTTGGTTCTAACAGTGCTTTCTAGGTTCAAGAGTGCGTCTGAATGGGAACAAAGCAAGAAAAAGTTGTGCCAAGAGAGCTTTTTGAGGCAGAGGATTATCAAAGCCCAATTACAATTGAAGAATGAAATTAGGAGGAAAGAAGTGACCCTTCTCATGTTTCAACACCTTAATGCTAGGAATAATTTTGATAATGCCAGCATGATTGATTTGCATGATATGTCAAATTTGATTGATCAAAACTTGGAAGCAATAGAAAGGAAAATTAATATGAACTAAACCCAAAAGATGAAACCAATTGTTGACAATGGAGGAGAAACCATGAGTCAAAGAGATGAAAAATGAAAAATAATTTTAAAAAAATGAAAAATGAAAAACTAAAAAAAAATTTAATGTAAAAATTAAAAATTAAAAATATGTTATTATTATTATCGACAGACTAAATCCGTTGGTAAAAGTAATAAAATCCTACAAATAATATTACATACAAATAACTTTCTGTCGGAAACATCTGTCGAAAATCATATTTTTGTGAACTAATACGTTTCTGTTGGTATATTTTGTCGATAAGTATGAATTATTGATGAATTTATATCTGTCAGTAAATATTCATCAGAAATTAACATTTTTCTTGTAGTGAAATTTATGTCTCAAATTTGTTTAAGAAGACTCAAAATATTGTCCTAAAATCGATAACGGTCATGGTTTCATTTGAACCATTTAAATTCACTCAAAAAACACTATTTAATTGAGTTTTAAAAAAAACAAGAGACCAAATTTAACATATTGAAAACACAAAAGACTACATGTGTATTTCAACCTTTTTTTTTTTTTTTTTTATCAAAATTTTAGGTGAGATAAGTTTAAAGAGCTCATGTACTTTGTAAAATTCAAATTTTCATCCTTATTATATAAGATATGATTTTGATCCATACCAATTGAACCAATTGTGCAGCATATAATAATTAATAGACTTAATGGTATTTTTGTTTCGTAAAAAAATAAATCAAATTTTAAGTTTTTATTTTTATTTTTTAATATTAGTATTTTTATCCATGTATTTTTTAAAATATGCAAATTTTAGTTCCTAAAGTTATCATTTTCCCTGTGTAAAATAAAAATTAAGGTATTTATAAAATATGGGAAATAATTGATAAATATTAATATAATTATTTATTATTAATTATTCTATCATTTATGTACTTTTTTTAATATGAAATTGTTATCCAACAGATTTTAAGAGGATACTGGGACATCCTAATTATGTTGGCACCCACCACTTGTGTATTATTAGAAAAGTAAATGGAAAAGGTACAAGTAAAAAGTGGGGGACAAGACCAAAATTCACCATAGAGAAAAGGAAAAGAATTAGCAGAATCTATAATTAGGCAATCCAACACGGTTCGTATCAATACAGTGAAATAAAAAATTAGGCATTACATTCCACCAAGTGATTTCTAATCTATGTTTGACACCAAAATCAACCAAAAGATTAGCACAAGAGTTGCCTTCCCTGTTGATGTGGGACACATGAAAATTCAAGTTGTAGCTGATGTGGAGAGCCTTTAACCACCTATTTCTCAACTTTCAAGGGACAATGTTATGATCAATAAATGCATCCACCACCAGTTGAGAGTCACATTCAGGCTAGAGGTGCAGCCAGCCTTTGGCAGTTGCTTGGTCAAGTGCAAGGATGGTTGTAGAAGCTTTTGAAAAGATGGTTGTATGAATACCAATATACTTAGTAAATCCACCCAAGAAAGCTCCTGCATGATCCTTGAATAAGCAACTAGAGGCAGAGTGGCCAAGGCCCAAAGCAACCAAGAGTAGCACCATCTGAGTTGAATTTAATGAAATTACAAGGTAGAGCTCTCTAAATAACTAGCTTGAGGCCAAGGCAGTCTTGACAGGGACCTTAAAATGTAGAATAAAGTGATTTTCTATGGTGTTGTTAAGATAGAAACTTGATGATAGTGTATCAGAGAAAGAGAGGGAGGAGGAGATGAGTCTGATGGCTTGAGATGTTGAGATGAATTTCTGCTAGAATATGGTTCCATTTTTGCAATGCCAAATTATCCCAAAATGTGTGTTATGGATGATATGAGGATATTAGAAGCTAAGCTGCCTTGTTCAACACGAACATATGAAACTATCGATTCAACAGAGGTGAAATCAATAGTAATAGAGCCAATCCCTTGAAGCTAGGACCAAAGACTCCTAGCATACTTGCAATGCAAAAAAAGATGAGTTGAAGTCCCTATATGATTTCCCAAAGGCTGCACATTGAGGCAAAGCAAAATCCTCTTTGCTTTAATAAATCATCAGTAAGAATTCTTACATGTAGTAATCTCCAAAGAAGAAAGAACCTTGATGGGGGTGAACTTATTCCAAATGATCTTGGCCCAAGGAAAGTGTTGGTCGATAGGAGAAAGGAAGGAGAAGGCTTCCTTGTGAGTCAAGCTACCATTTTCAAAGGGCTTCCAAAATGACTGGTCAAAGTGAGGGATGTCAATCTGGGGAGGCAAGTCCAGGTTGATTGATTCTGCAAGGTTAATAACTTGAAGAAAGATGTCCTTTGGAATGTCCCATCTAGAGTCACTAACCATGAGGGCTTGATTGGAGTGGAGATGCTTTTTGCATTTCAGTGGCAACTGCAAAAAATCATAGATTGGATCCTCAAGTTTACCCCAACTATCTAGCTAGAAATTAATCTCTTTGGTCCTTGAATTTATAAGTAGTTGTCACATTAGTTCCAAAATTGAAGAAAACAAAAACCTCTAAAGTGTTAAATCGACAATTACATTAGTGCAAAATTCAAAAGGAAAAAACAAAAGTGTAACTGAAGTATAAAAAGTATTAACATATAGGGAAAAATATGTTTTTAGTCCCTAAACTATTGACCATTTTTGTTTTTAGTCCCTAAACTAAATTTTGATCGGTCTTGGTCCCTAAAATATTTTTCTATTTGGATTTTGGTCCTCTACTATTATGTTTCTTCGTTAAATGATGATGTGGGAGTCAAATTGTGGCAGCTTTTTTTTGTGACAATTAAAAACCGCCAAAACTTTCTTCGAAGAAACATTAAAAATGTATTTTAAAACACCATCATCAAAATCACGAATGAAATTTAATCTCCTCCACTAAACAACTAAGAAATTTTAAACTTTGAAGGGTTCCATTATGTGTGCTCTAATTTTACATCAAACCAAAACCACAAACTAAAAAAAAAATCAAAATAGGAGTGGTTATCTTCAATGAGAACCCTATGAGAAAGGGCTTCAGTTCCAGTAGTTTTCTCAAACACCAATTCAGACATTGCAAACAATTTTATAGCCTTGGAAGACTATCTTTCATCAAACACAATTAGCAAGGATTCCATTCAAATAGAATACCTAAAACTCAAAATGGGGCAAATGAATTTCTAATTTGTGGTGTAGGTAAGAGAGGGGGCGACGAGGTGTGTGTGTGCAACAATGATGGGATGAGGTGTTGTGGTGCGTGCGACAACGCTGGGTTTTGGTGGCTTTGTGCGAGGTGCAACACCAGCAAGCAATGGGTGGTTTGACGACGACCACACTAGACAAAGGGTGGTTGACAAAGCAAATGGGCAGTGGCCTTCCATAGATGTTTGAGAATTTTGCATGGATGAGTGAGGTTTGGGAGACGAAGAACAATGGTTAGCAATTTTTTGCTAGAAATGGTTCAAGACATCTTTAATGTTTTTCCAAGTAATTTATTGCGGTTTCTAATAGCCAGAAAAAAAAAAAGTGCCACAATTTGACTTCCACATCATCATTTAATGGAGAAACATGATGATAGGGACAAAAACTAAACTGAAAAATACTTTAAAGATTGAGACTAGTCAAAACTTAGTTTAAAGACGATAAACAAAAATGATCCATAGTTAATGGACTAAAAATATATTTTCCCCTAACATATATTTAAGGTCTAAAATGACAATAAGTAGTTAATTTTAAGAACTTGATTAACATTACAAGGACTTATTGAACATTTTCATAAGGAGCGTTTGTTTCAAAGATAATTTTGTTAGTCCTGAGAATATAGGAGGGAAAAAATGTTTGACCAAGATAATTTTGTCAGTCCCATGTTTGTTACAAAATAATAAATAATTAGTTCAGGTATATTTTATTTTTGGGAAAAGCATAACCACATTTGACCAAGATTTTATCCCGGCGAAAAGGGTAGGGAATATTTATTCTCATGGGATAAGAATCCTCTTGATGAGTAAAATACACATAGACTTCTTATTATCCACTACCCAACTACCATCTTAATGTTCCCTTCATGTAAAAGCTATACTTTTTTCTCATTTCTACAAATATTTCATTCATGACCAATTTCATTTACCACCAATAGTTTGCATGTTACTCACAATATTTTTTTTGTTTTTCTTCTAATGTCCCTCTTTAATAGACAATGTTTTATCCTCTTTCAACTTGCAATATGTTACATTTGTACCTACCTTGGATACATTTGTATATTTTCTTAACAAACTTTAACAATAAAGATATTTCAATCATTATTATAAATGTTCCCATGAAAAAATGCCAAGAAAATTACATGTTTAAATCATTCCCAAACATATAAAAAATATTCTCAACATTTACCAAACTTATTTTTTTATTATATTCTCATTTTATTCATAAGAATAATATTCTCCAGACTTAAAAAAAATTATCCTTAAAACAAATGCCCCCTTAGTTACTAGACTAATGTCATAGCACCTACCACTTTCAAGGACCAAAGTCAATGATAATTTTAATATAAATAGGGAAATTAATAATATTATTTAATTATTCATTGCAAAATCCTTCTAGTTATTCATTATTCATGGATTGAATTATTATGTTTTGTACTAAGTCAACGTGCATTGGATTTGATTTGGTAACGGGTGTCTTCCTAGAAAGACTTTCCATAAATTCAACCAAGATACATTTCAAAATTGTTTGTATAAATTCACAACATTCGGAACGAGAAGACACATCTTGTTAACATTTTCATAATTTCTTTCTTGTTTCGGTCTTTCTTCTTATCAATATCATGACTAGGAAGAAAGTAGACCTTACATACATAACCACTGACTGGAAGAGGAAGGCTACATTAAGCAAAAGGAAAAATGGTGCACAACATCTTCTCTTCAATTCTTATAAATTACATATTATTAACATTGAAACATGTGTATTTTTATTTTAATAAAATTTAAGTTTCTAATAATTTCTCAATTTCCTTTATGTATGTTGATATGTTTCCTAACAGGTTTGATCAAGAAGATTCATGAAATCAACATTCTTTGTGGGATTGAAGTAGGTGCTATAATTTGTACTCCTAATAATCCTCAGACTGAGGTTTGGCCATCTAATTTGGGAGTTCAAAGTGTGCTTTCTAGGTTCAATAGTGTGTTTGAATTGGAACAAAGCAGAAAACAGTTGTGCCAAGAAAACTTGATTGATCAAAACTTGGAGGAAATTGAAAGGAAAATCAATTTGAACAAAGCCCAAAAGGTGAAACCAGCTGTTGACAACAGAGGAGAAACCATGTGTTAAGGAGATGGAGCACTTGTGAATCAATTTCAAGGACTAGAGACCAATTTGAATGACATGCAAAAAAATAATTTGTCTTTGGACATCATCAATGGTCGTGAGGATTAGATTTTACCATTAGGAAATGTTAATGTTCCAAGTGTATTGGCTTAACTCATATGCCCTTTGAAAAAAATATGTTGTTCTTAGCATGGCTTATAGATTATCTTTTGTTTGAACTATCTAATGTTATTTGGATTTCCTAGCTTGTCTTTTATTGTGTTTATTCTTAGTCACAAAAATAATATCAAAGAAATTTGAATTTTGGTCACATTCTTAAGATCCAACTAACTCTCAATTATGGAAAATCTCATTAGTAAACATTAACTTCCTTTGAAATAATCTGCATCCGTGTTTATAATTTGGAAAAGAATTTGATATTAGATTTTTCATTTTCTAGTTTCTCGTTGGATTCACTTTCACAAAATTTTCACAATTTTTATGATCCTTATTGGTTCAAACACCATTAGGGTTCTATAATTTTCATGTACTTAAATTTAATGGGACAAGTTAAACATCGTCTTGAATAATTCAAAAAAATATAGGGACATTAATTATATTTTTTTTATTATTCATTGTAAAATTTTCTTAATTATTCATGGATTGAATTATTACGTTTTGTGCTAAGTCAATCCACAATAGCTTCAATTTGGTAATGGGCATCTACCTAAAAAGATTGATGAATATAATTTAAGACAGGAGGACCCAATTAAAAATAAATTAAAAGTTCATGGACTTGATCAAATGAAAAAAAAAAGTCAAGACCTAATTGAAAGTCACTAAAATTATAGGACACACCATCAATCTAGTATGTGTAAACATTATGGTCTAGTAGAGTTTTAGGCCAAACTCAAACTAACAACCTATAGGCCAAGAAAAACTTAGCTTACCACTAAAGAAACTGAGGATTGAAGCTAGGAAGAAAGAGGTGATCCTTCTCATGTTTCAGCACCTTAATTCTAGTAATAGTTTTGATAATGTCCACATGATTGATTTTAATGATATGCCAAACTTGATTGATCAAAACTTGGAGGAAATAGAAAGAAAAATCAATATGGGCCAAGCCCAAAAGGTGAAAAAAGATGTTGACAATGGAGGAGAAACCATAAGTCAAGGAAAGCAAGCACTTCTGAATCATGTCCAAGGACCAGAAACCAATCTAGATGACATGCAAAAGTATAATTTGTCTTTGGACGTTATCGATGGTCGTGAGGATTAGATGTTACCATTGAGAAATGTTAATGTTCCAAGTGTATTAGCTTAACTCATATGCCCTTTGAAAAAAATATCTTGTTCTTAACAAAGTTTATATAGTCTCCTTTGTTTGAACCATCTAATGTTATTTAGCTTTCCTAGGTTGTCTTTTACTGTGCCTATGCTTAGACAGAGAAATAATACCAAATCAATTTGAGTTTTGGTCAATACATTTTTAGGATCCAACTAACTATCAATTATGCAAAATCTCAATAGTACATATTACCATACTTTTGAAATAATCTAAATTCATGTTCATGAGTTGGAAAAGAATCTGATATTAGATTTTTCATTTTTCTGGTTGCTTGTTGGATTTAGTTGCACACAATTTTACCATTTTAAGATTTGTATTGGTTCCAACATTAGTTGGATTCTATCATTTTCATGTATGTATCTAATGGTACAAGTTACACATCTTGAATTAGTTAAAAATGTTCAAACTCTCATCCCAATATCGAGAATAATCATTGTTTTGGAAGCACCATTTTAATCCACTTTAAAAATATAATAGATTAAATTAAACTTTTCTAAACATGAGAGATCAAACTAAATATATATATAATTGAAAACATAGAAGACTAAAAGTGAATTTCGATCAACTTTTAATAATTAAAGGTGAATTGGGTTTTAAAAGCTCATGTACTTTTGCATCCTTATTATAGGATACAATTTTGATCCACACATATTGAGCCAATTATATGGCATAATATAATTAATAGAGTTAAAGGTGTTTTTGTCACCTAAAAAAAAGTCAAATTTTACCATTTGTTTCTAACATTTAAAGTTCCAGTTTCAAATTTTACTACTTTTGGATTCCCTTGTACACAATTTTTGTTTTTGATGACAATTAAAATTATTACTTTTAGGAATTTGTTTTCACATCCTAAGTATGTAAAAAACATTTTCTTAGTTACAAAAGTGTTTGTTTACTCAAAAGGATAATGAATGCAATATCATATGGTTAATGATATTTTTAACATAAATAGTGACATTAATTATTATTTTTAATTATTCATTATTTATGGATTAAATTATTATTTTTTTATGTTAAGTTAATGAACAATGGACACGTCTATCTAAAAAAACTTTTCCTTCAATTCAATCAAGATACATTTCAAAATCTATCTATATCTATATATTTATCATCTATATATAATATAATTTCTGAGATACATAATCATACGCTGCCACATCACTCTATTATATGTTTATATGTTGCCACTTCAGCCAATTTACTTATGTCTCATCATTGCCACATTGCTCTATTATATGTTGCCACTTGAGCAAATTTACTTATGTGCAATTCCATCTTCTATTACATCTCCCTTCTATATTCTCTAATTAGACTCAATGTCCAAGATTTGCTTCTAATTACACCCAATGTTAAAAACTGTCAACAAAGAATTGAATTCTCATTATAATGACATGAAAACTTCTATAACCTCCATCCTCTCCAATATTATTTGTTCTGTCTTAATTCTTAATTTTAGAGAAGGTAAACAATGTTAATTAAGTTCGTGTTTAGGCTAACAAATTCTCGGACTTTTCTATAAAGTTGTAGTAGAGATCCATATATATGTAGTGGAAAAATCATGATCAATAATTCTATTATATTAGAGGGTTTTTTTTTTCTTCATATCCAGTTTTATAAGAAATTTGAAATTTGCATCGATAGAGTTCTTCACTTTTTCAATGATATGTAGAATCACAATCTAAAGCAACATTTGCCCTTCCACAGTGAAATCCAATTTTCGGCATTTGATTTTAGATTGCACCAAATTAATGTAGAAGGAGTGAGAATTTGATAGAGGTTCCATAAGCACAATCAAGGAGTGTGCAAAGGTGAGTACAACTGCCACAAGCAAACCAATGATTTTTGATTGGTGCTCTGACTATTTTCAAATTGTTGATCCGAGATGAAAAATAATTGTATATGTTTTATAGCTCCTTACTTGCATGTTAATTGCATGTTTGTTTGTTTTTATTTTTATTAGAAATTAAAATTCACCAATTTTATTATTTAAATGGTAATTTCTATATTTTTATTTTGTCTCTCTATATCACATGATTCATTGTTTCGTGAATCTCTCTTCTTTTATTTCTTATTTTTTTTCATTTATTTTCTTCTTTCATTACTCATTTATATTTTTTATTGTCAAGGGCTACCATTTTATTTTTTCAATTAATTAATTAAAAGGTAAATACACTAAATTGCATGTTTTATTCTTGTAAATAAAACATATATAAAACTGCAATTTTCTTAATTTCTAACCAAATAAAAATTGAATGTTTTAGTAACCAAAAACAATCAAATTTTAATAAAATTATAATTATCATTTATTGTGTCATATAATATGACGTAACGTGTGATTGGTTTCAGTTATTAATGTATTTACAATTAGTATTAAGTAATTTATAATTGAATTGTATGTAAGTTGTTATATATATATATATATATATATATATATATATATATATATATATATATATTAATTTTTAATTAAAAAATTTAATTTGAATAAAATGTGAGTTACTCCATAAAAACAATATATATTATATAATTATAAGTATTAACAATTGCATTTAATGTCGTTACAATTGATATCAAGTAACTGATATTTTGTGATTGCATTTAATTAATTAAATTTCAGGTATGGCAAAATAAGAAATATTATAGTATTTACAATTGCAATTCTTAATTATCTTATCATCAAGAGTTGTGAGTACACTATATTCTTTAAAATTATTTATCTTCATTTTAGAAAAGTTAAATCCAAAATCAACATACAATATGGCCTAATTCGCCACCAATAACATATACACAAATTCCATTTCTAAAATATAATAATGAAATATTTTTTATACTTTTAAGTTTACTATGTACCATTATTTTATTACGTAATTATATTTTTTCGAGTAAGCGTGACTTCGATGCTTACTTTTATACAATAATCCCCTCTCCCATTTACCTTGGACTCACTTTAATCAAATAGCAAATTAATGGGTTGTCGACATAACTCATTATACAAATAACATGTATAATATTATCTATAGAAATAGTTTATATATATATATATATATATATATATATATAAAATAAAGGAAGCTTGAAACTACTGAAGTCATTGGATTAAAATTCAAAATATTAGTGGTTGATTTGAATGAGACTTTAATTTATTATAGTCTTTAGATTAAAAGATGAATTTAATATTTTTCATTGATGGAATTTAATTAACAATTGAACTAACATTAGCCACTGTAAAAAAAATATAATTAACAATAGCCCCATTAATTGGATTTAATATATAAAATAACTAATTTATATTGAATTTAATATATCAAAAGACTTAAAACTTTATATAAAATATAAAAAAAGATATATTTATCTAATCAGATTTAATGAATTTAATTTTTTACTTTAAAAATATATTTTTATAAAAAAATTTCGATCAAATTTAAAACTATAAATTTATAAAGTAAAAAGTTAAAAATACATATTATTTAAAGTAACTATTTTATATTTATTTTAATATGTATATTTAAAAGTTAAAATTACATGATCAAAATATATTAACCAACATCTTTTAGAATATAAAAAATAATAATATATTTATCTAATTAGATTTAATGAATTTGATTTTATACTTTAAATTTTAAATATAAAAAAATAATTATATATTTATCTAATCAGATTTAATGAATTTGATTTTATACTTTAAAAATATTTTTTATTTTTTTTCTATATTTGGATTAAAATTCCAATTTAATATTAATCGTTGATAAAAAAAATTATAATTAACAATAGTTTTTTTTATTGAATTTAATATATAAAGTTAAAAGTTTGGGCTACATATCCAATCAAAATATATTCATTAATGTCTTTCAAAAGAATAAAATTTTTCATAAATACAAATAAATGCATAATTAATTGGAATAAATAACCATAATTACAAATAATTAATATTAACGATATACATTAATGTATAAAGAAGGTAAAACAACGTATATTATTAATTTAAAAATTCATTTTTTAACACTTCAAATTTTTTAATATATTTCATGAATAGTAATGATTAAAAACTTGAGAAAAAAAATATATATTTTATTATTGGTGAAAATGTATATTATATAAATTTTTATAAGTGATTCTATAAATATGTAATTATATTTAAGAGAATTTATAATTAAATCTACAAATTTTAAAGTAACTAATTTATTAATTAAAATAATTTATAAGGGTGAAAAGGTGTTTTATGGTAGATATTTATAAGTGATTTTGTAAAAGTATGTGTACTTAAATTTAAGATAATTTATGATAATAAATATAAATCTTTCACATAAATTTGATTTATTATCATATATTTATTTATTGTTTCTTGCGCTCTCAACAAAAATTTAATAATTTGAAAAAAGTAAAATAAAGGAAGTGATATAAAATAAAAAGTGAAATATCTTGTATTTTCCTTTTGCAAAAAAAATCAAACATTTTTATCCGTCTCATGCCTCGCCGCATTAGTCTTGTGCCTTGCCTCGATTGCTCGCACCTAAGTGGATCACGTCGTCTCGCCATGTCGATCTTGTCACCTAGGTGGGTCGCGTCAGTCTCATTGCTTGAGTCACGTTGCCACCTCGCTTGGTGGTCTTGTCGCTCATCTGGGTTCTTTCACAGCGTCTCACCAACTAGGGTTCTCTCACGGATTCTTTCTCTCGGCGTCTCTCTGTCATAGTTTTAAAAATCGGACCAATAATCGAATTGGTTAAGGCACTAGGTCACTAGGTCAATGGTCAAACCAGTGGGTCACTAATTTTTTCACTAAAATCTCAGTCCATCAAGGTTTCAAGAAGAGGACCAAGAGCATCCTAACCAGGTTGGCACCCTCAAGGCTCCCTATCAAAAATCGAGACAACTGTAAATATTATTAATGAAATAAAAATGAAGATTACAAATGAAGATGGGGGGTTGAGCCAAACCCATGTAAAATGAAGTGTACAAAGTGGTATCCTAGCTAAGTCTAAAATTAGCCTACATACATTGGTTAATCATAAATTCCCTAAGACTAAACCTAGGAAGAGTACTAAACCAAGTAAAGTCACATTTGGAATGGGCACCATGTTTTGCAAAAAGGTCGGCACAATTATTACCTTTTCGAAAAATATGAGTGGCCTTCAATATAAAATTGGGTTTTGGAGTAGTTATAAGCAACCATCTTCTTCTAATTTTCCAGGGGACGAGGATTGGATTCCTAAATGCATCAATGGTTAGCTGAGAATCGCATTCTAGCCATATCTTCTTCCAGCCACGAGCTTGAGCTAACTCAAGTGCAAGTATGACAGCCATTAACTCAACAAAAGTAGAATTTTGAATGCCAAGAAACATAGTAAAATTGCCAACGTAGCATCCATAATTATCCCTGAAGATTGCTTTAGCAGCTGCATATCCTGGTTGGCCAAATGTTGCACCATTGGAGTTGCATTTCAGCCAGACAACAGGGGGAGGCAGCCAAACAACAAGCTAGATATGAGGAGCCAGGGAGGGCCGAGCATTGATGTTGAATGTCTGAACCTTGGCTCTTTGAGGACAGACCAAGGATAGAAGTGTGGAATCTAATTTGAGAAATAGCATGTTGTATGGATAGGGGCTGATTGCGAAATCTGAGACCATTTCTGGTTCTCCAAATAATCCAAACTAAGTTAAATATGGCAGCATGTAAGACTTCCTTAGCCTACTTACTAAGAGGTTTATTAGTAGCAAGAATAATGCTAGATAAAGAAGATAAATCAATAGGAATAGGTACAATGGATTGCAACTAGCTCCAAATTCTTAATGCAAATGGGCAATGTAGAAATATATGGTCAACTGTCTTAGTTGTACAGCCACAAAGGCTGCACATGGAGACAATTATCTTACCCTTAGATTTGAGTATATCATTCGTAGGGAGCTTCCCATGAATGATCCACCAAATGACAAAACTTCTGGACAGTGGTGTTGAGCTATTCCAAAGTGCCTTTGGCCATGGCAGCTGCTGCCCCTGAGGAGAAAAAGTTAGAAAAGCCTCTCTTAGAGTAAGAGTTCCTTAATCAGACAAGTTCCAAACAGGGGTATCCTTTTCAGAGCTACATAAGATAGGAAAGTTAGATAAGGCTGGTTTGAGTGAAGGGATTCGTTGTTCCAATTCCAAAGGGATAGACCATTCCTGATTATTTGTCATCTAAAAAATAGAGGATTTAAGCTTTTTTTGCAAGTAGTGGGCAAGTTAAGTAACTCTGCAATAAACTCATCCAATAGCCATTTGTCTAGCCAAAAATTGGATAATTTACCATTATTAATTAACCAATTGGTGTGTGTATGAACAATTAACTAATGTCTTCTAATGGAAACCCAAACCGAGGATAGTTTATATGTGGTGACCTGCTATCCATTGATTACAAATCTTGCTCTCATGAGGGCAGTCCAATCAAAATCAGCATATAAAATAGTCCATAAAAGTTTAAGCATCGCTGCTTGGTTGAGATGGAATAAATTTCTAATGCCAAGGCCTCCTTCACTAAGAGGGGAGCAAACTATGTGCCAAGCAACAGTAGATATATTTCTCTTTTCAATGTTCCCAATCCAAACAAAATTTCTAATCCATCTTTCTACCTCTTTCAACAAATCAATAGGCCAAGAATAAATTTGAAAACTAAAAAATAACATGCCATTCACGACTAAGTTAATTAGTTGGACTATACCCATAAAAGAGAGCATCTTCCCAGCCCATGGGGACAACTTTACTTTGATTTTGCTTGCAATTGGTTTGAAGAAAAGACTTTTCAATTTGCCCATGAAAATTGGGATACCAGGGTAAGTGAATGGGATGCAGCCAAGTCCAAACCCAAGATGCTGCTGCAACTGGGAGAGATGTGAATTTGCAATTTTACCAGCATAGAAGTGGCACTTTTGATGGCTGATCCATTAACCCAAAGCTTGGCCATATAATTTCAGGAGAATTTTGATATTTGTGATGTTATCAATTGACCTTTTACAAAAGACAATTAAATCTTCAACATAAAAAACATGAGTTGGGAATGGATGTAACTTGGAAGCTGCCATGGGAATTAAGAATTGATTTTCACCCCTCTAGTGCAAGCAAAGTAACCAATTGTAGAACCCTTTGCAAGGAAAGAAAGCCGAGCAAATTTCAAGATTTTAAAAATCCATTTACAAAAAGTATTATTAAAACCAAAACATTTCAAAACTTGCAATAAAAAAGTCCAATTAAGTGTATCAAAGGCTTTCATAACATCTAGTTTAAGAACCAAATTATTTTGTCCATGATGAAGCATGTTCACAACTTCAAAAGTAATGATAATGCAATCAGAAATTTGTCTATTTGGAATGAATCCTTTCTACTGAGGTGAAACAATTTTCTGAGCAATTATAGCTAGCCTGTCAGCAATAACTTTTGTAATAATTTTAAATTGAAAATTCCTATTGCAATAGGCATATAATCTTCTAACCTACTAGCATTAGGGAATTGAGGGATAAGAGCGACAAGATTGGAATTTAAACCAGGAAGAATCCAATGTTGTTTAAAGAATTGTAAGGAAGATTCAAAAACCTCTTTACCAATAAGATCCCAGAAAGAGTGATAGAAACAACCCCCAATGTAACACCCTTCGAGATATTACCGTAACTACACTTGCTATTTACAAATGAGGCGCAATAATTAAATAGGTTCACACGAAAACTCATGCGAAAATTGATAATTTACAAAGTATAACATACATACCACATGCGATACAATTGAGTACATTTTATTCCAACACATTTGGCATCATACAAAACACAAAATAAAAACATGCAACCTAACTAAGTTATGTCTTCCAAGATGAAGTTCCATGCTCCACTAGTTTTTGCCGAGACCTGTTTTCTTGAAAAGAAAGGAACTTAAATGTGTGAGACATAATGTCTTAGTGAATGCTCCAAGGACTTTGCGGCTCAGGTTAGACTCTTCTACCTAACCGACCATTTCATCAATCTTTCAAGGATATATCATTACTAGGCGTCTATCAATTCTTTCATTTCTATCCTAAGGGATACGCTTCCCAATATAGATATCATTTAAGGACTCCACTCAATGCCCTCACGCACACTCACTACCCCTCTCTCCCTCTCTCTCTCTCTACAAATATGGGTAGTTATCGCTCTATAGGCTTTCATCCTTAATAACAACACCTCCTACCCCTCTCTTGTCTGATGTACTTAACACTCTTGAGACTATACCAATCTCCTCGCTCTCATCTTGACAACCTCGTGTCAAGTCAACTTGATGTCATCAATGCTCTCAAATGTTTTATACAAACACCTTAACTCACATGGTCTTATTACTATTCTCGTATCAGTCCCCTCAATCATTATATAACGGTTGTACGTATCCTATTCCCATGTAAGTCAAGCATGACACGTTAATAGTATAAGACATATATCATTCCTTTATTTATATTACCACTCATCATTACAATTCTCATTCAATACAATGACATAAAATGGAAAGTACAAGCATGTTCCACACAATCTCAAGCAACACAATCTAACACACAACACCAAGACTTTATGCTCGTGCATGACATGCCCTAACTCTATATTCAATGCTCATGTGATACCATATCTAGCTTAGGAGAATAGTCTAGGAGTGCGGTTTACCTAGAAGCATCATCGATGTTGATGCCTTTGGCATAAACTACAACACCTAGAATGATCCGCATGTGGCTATTAAGGCTACCCAGCTTTGCAAGTACACTCCAACACATGGGATCAACATCAGCTCACAGAGTTTCCACACTAGGTAACCCCCAAGTTCCAGGCTAAACTTGTTGTGACCCCCACCTTCTTGGTTCACGACTATTCAACAACTCTCAAATGTTATGATGCATGTTCAAACATTCAAGCAAACGACAATTCCACTGAACCTGACCTCATGCACTAGTGAGCCCATCCTCACCTCTCACAGGCTAGGTTACTCACGGTTAGAATACCATCTAGGCTCATCCTTGCCAACTCGTAGGCTAGGTCACCTATCTTAATGGCATCCAACAACACCTCATATCACATACTCAACACTATATATTCACATGTTAGTATTCATATACAACACCCCACAATATGTAAATCATGCATTTAAAGTAAGCATTCGCATAAGAAATGACTATTAAACATTTGCACATCAAAATATGAGTTTTAAACATTCTCTAGGAAAAAGTCAAATCATTAAATCATTTTTTTCTAGTAGTGACCAGACGGTCAACGCCCAACAACAAACATAATCTGTCCCGAGCAGACTGATATTTTGTAGAATGCCAAAAATGACTTTTTTGCAAAATCTACAGCCTCCCAAAGGATTCCTCATACTATAATCAATTTCCAAAAGCTCAAGAACATTATCTAACACTTATAAGACTCTCATATGGTAAAGACAACACACTACGATAACAAATTCATATAACTTCATCAAAGAAACTCTCAAACATTCCCAAACTACCAAGAACACAAGAAAGAAATAACTCATAATAACATTGTAGTCACTCAATGGCAGAATCTAAGCATTCCAGGACATTCTTAGTTCACCCAAAGTAGAGGAAACATACAAGCCTAACAACTTCATCATCACTAACAAGATCCTCAAATCCTAAAGGGTCAACTCCTAATTCTCAACAATGCCAAAGAGGAGCAAAACGAAATGATATATCAACCATTACAACCCAATCAACTAATTAATACACCCAAGCCTAGATTTCTCTTAATCACCCAAAGAAAACTTGCAGTCTATACTTAGGATTGCAAAACGGGAAGAATAGGAGTGGGTGAACCTACTACCAAGAGGGGTTGGGGAAATAAAAAATGAAGAAACACTCACCTTGACCGAGCCACGAAGGAGAGCTCCATCCTAAGCTTCCAAGTTCATTCTTCTTTCTCTCCTTCCTCTCGTCGTCACTTCTCTCCTCTTTTTATTTCTTTGAAGTCTTTAACCTAGTTTCTTACTCTCCTTACCTTATGATGCATGCATGATGCAGTTCCAAGCCACACAAGCTTGGTTTGGATCGTCCAGAAGCAAATCAATGGAGCTCCATTGAAGCCAAATCAAGAGCTCAAACCAAAAAGGGAAAAGCGGAAGGAAGAAGAAGATGAATTAGAATGACGCCACGATCCGCACGGAACGATAAGCCGAGGAGAATTCGCCACAAGGAAAGCTTCCTTGATAAGAATCAATTTGGTTCACCCAAGAACCAAGAAGAGACTATGCTCTCAAACTAAGCCAAAGCTTTTCATTCACAAATGAGTTATATGAAGTTGTACAAATGAGGCTCTCTTTTACTATTTATAGAGCCAGGCCTGAGAAGAGGGTCATGTAACTAATCTCCACTTAAACATAACGTTTTAAGGCCTAATTACACAATTAAGAAACCTCTTACACAAGTAAACAAAGTTTTCAAAAATTCTTGCGCCAGACCTTCCGCTAAGCTCAACCTTGAGCTTAGCACAAATTGCGCTGAGCTCAACGTTGAGCTGAGCGAGATGCTTGATCGAAGCAAATCTCCGCTAAGCTCAATTGTGCGTTGAGCAAGATGCTTGATCGAGGCAAATCTCCGCTAAGCTCTATCTTGCGCTGAGTGAGATGATTGATCGAGGCAAAACTTCGCTGAGCCCAAGCTTGCGCTGAGCGAGCTATCAGCAAATTTCCAAGTGCTCCAATTTAGCTCCTTTGGGTTTCTTCCTTCTTGGCCTTTGATGAATAACCCTTCCTTTAGTCTCTTGGTCATTTCTTCTTGGAGAATCTTGGCCTTGGATCTTGTCATTGGTCCCTTTAATTCTTGAAGTGCCCCTAGGTCCTCATGTTCATTGACTAGCCCTCTATCATCCCCTCCTTCTTGAAAAGAATCCAACCTCGGATTTGCATCTAAGATACTTGCATCACAAGAAGAAAGATCAGTGACATTGAAACTAGAACTCATCCCATACTTACTTGGCAAGTCAATCTTGTAGGCATTGTCATTTATCCGCTCAAGGACCTTGAAAGGACCATCACCCCTAGGTTGAAGTTTAGATTTCCTTTGTGAGGGAAACCTATCCTTCCGTAGATGTACCCAAACCCAATCTCCGGGTTTGAATACCATGGGCTTTCTTCCCTTGTTGGCTTGTCTTGCATATTGCTCCATCTTGTGCTCAATTTGGTTTCTTACCTTCTCATGGAGATCCTTCACAAAAGTGGCTCTTGAAAGACCATCCTTACTCAAAATAGAAGAATCATTAGGTAAGAAAATTAGATCAAGAGGAGATAAAAGATTAAAGCCATAAACAACCTCAAAAGGAGAAAAAGAAGTGGTAGAGTTAGTTACCCTATTATAGGCAAATTCAACATGAGGTAACCATTCTTCCCAAGTTTTCAAATTACCTTTTATGAAACACCTTAGGAGTTGTGAAAGTGTTCTATTCACCACCTCCGTTTGCCCATCGGTTTGAGGATGACAAGTGGTGGAGAAAAGAAGCTTGGTTCCAAGTTTTCCCCACAATGTTTTCCAAAAGTAGCTTAAAAACTTGGAATCCCTATCCGACACAATGCTCCTAGGTAATCCATGAAGACGCATTACTTCTTTGAAGAAAAGATCCGCCACATGACAAGCATCGTCCACCTTGTGGCATGGAATGAAGTGTGCCATCTTGGAAAATCTATCAACAACCACAAAAATCGAATCCTTGCCTCTCTTGGACCGTGGAAGACCAAGTACAAAATCCATGGAAATTTCGGTCCAAGGAGAGGTAGGGATTGGCAATGGAGTATATAAACCATGATGCATGCTTTTAGACTTGGCCTTATGACACACAATGCAATTAGAACAAAATTTGATGACATCATGTTTCATTTTAGGCCAAAAGAAATGTTCATGCAAGATGTTCAAAGTCTTTTCAACTCCAAAATGTCCCATTAACCCCCCTTGATGAGCTTCACAAATCATTAGTTCACGCAAAGAACTTTGAGGCAAACATAATCTTTTATTTTTGAACAAGTACCCTTCATGCCTAAAGAAACCTTGGTGAGACCCTTTTTCACATAGCTCAAACAAGTTAGAGAAGTCATGGTCTTGAAGATACAAGTCCTTTATGTGTTCAAACCCAAACATTTTGGTTTCAAGCATGGAGATTAAAGCATATCTCCTAGAAAGGGCATCGGCCACTACATTAGCCTTGCCTTGCTTGTGTTTAATCACATAAGGAAATTGTTCCAAGAACTCGACCCATTTGGCATGCCTCTTATTAAGCTTGCCTTGGCTTTTCAAATGTTTGAGTGACTCATGGTCACTATGAATCACAAACTCCTTAGGAAGGAGATAGTGTTGCCAATTATGCAAGGCTCTAATAAGTGCATAGAGTTCCTTATCATAGGTGGAATAGTTCAAGATAGCACCCTTAAGTTTTTCACTAAAATAGGCAATTGGGTGACCCTCTTGTAACAATACCGCTCCTATGCCAACATTTGATGTATCACATTCTATTTCAAAAGATTTTGAAAAATTTGGTAAAGCAAGAATGGGTGCATTTGTCAACCTTTCCTTCAATTCATTGAAGGCTCTCTCTTGTTCACTCTCCCATTTAAATCCCACATTTTTATTAACAATTTCATGCAATGGAGATGCTATTGTGCTAAATTCCTTGACAAATCTCCTATAGAAACTAGCCAACCCATGGAAACTCCTCACATCACTCACATTTTTGGGTGTGGGCCAATCTCTAATAGCTCTAATTTTCTCATCATCCAGTTGGACTCCTTTAGCACTCACAACAAATCCTAGAAACACTACTTGACTAGTGCAAAATGTGCATTTATCCTTATCAGCAAACAAGCTCTCATTTCTAAGCACTTCCAAGACACTTCTAACATGGAATAAGTGGTCATTTGTTGTTAAGCTATAAATCAAGATATCATTAAAGTAAACAACCACAAATTTACCAATAAAATGCCTCAAAACATGATTCATGAGTCGCATAAAAGTGCTTGGTGCATTGGTTAAGCCAAAAGGCATGACCAACCACTCATAAAGTCCAAACTTAGTTTTGAAAGCGATTTTCCACTCATCACCTTCTCTCATTCTAATTTGATGGTAACCACTTTTCAAATCTATCTTGGAGAAAACACAAGAACCATGAAGTTCATCCAACATATCATCAAGTCTAGGGATAGGATGTCTATACCTCACGGTGATGTTATTGATGGGTCTACAATCCGTGCACATCCTCCAAGTGCCATCTTTCTTTGGGACTAGGATGACTGGCATTGCACATGGGCTCAAGCTTTCTTTCACCCACCCTTTTTGCATCAACCCTTCAACTTGCTTTTGTATTTCCTTTGTCTCTTCCGGATTACTCCTATAGGCAGCCCTATTAGGAAGTGAAGCTCCCGGAACAAGATCAATTTGATGCTCAATTCCTCTTAAAGGAGGCAAGCCATGGGGAAGGTCTTGTGGAAAGACATCCTCAAACTCCTTCAAGAGTGTATCAAAACCTTGAGGCAATTCAAGAGCACTAGAAGACAAGCACATGTAATTTGGAATAAGCAAATACATTTGTTGCCTAGCAAGCATCACTCTTTTTACCCCTTTAGGTTTCAAGAACAAACTCTCTTTTATCACTATTTTTTTGTCACTCTCTTTTTCTCTTTTCTTGTGGTCTTTCTTTTCACTCTTTTTGCCATATTTTTCTTTTTGGCTTTTCTCTCTCAAAAGACTTTTTCCTTCTTTAATTTTCTTTTCTCCCTCTCTTTTCAATCTCAATTTTATTTGATCCTCACACACCTCACTTGGAGACAAAGGTGAGAGAACTACCTTGTGACCTTTATGCAAGAAAGAAAATCTATTGGTGACCCCATTGTGGACAACATCTCTATCATATTGCCAAGGTCTACCAAGCAACACATGTTCGGCTTCCATAGGAACCATATCACAAAGCACTTCATCAACATAACTTCCAATGGAGAATGTAAGCAACACTTGCTTATTCACAACCAACTCACCACTATCACTCAACCATTGTAACTTATAAGGCTTAGGGTGAGGGATGGTTTTGAGGTCTAATTTCTCCACTAATCTAGTGCTTGCAACATTGGTACAACTTCCACCATCAATGATTAGAGAACAAACCTTTCCATTCACCAAACATCTAGAATGAAAAATGTTTTCTCTTTGTGTATCATCTCTATCCTTGCACAAACTACCCATGAGTCTTCTAACCATCAAAAGATCTCCCTCCTCCGGTGGAAGAAAACTATCATCCTCACCTTCACTAGAGGAACTAAGAGAACTCTTAAATGACTCACTATCCACCTCTCCATTTTCCAACAAAATCATGTTTCTTTTGTTAGGACATTGGGATGCAATGTGACCCTTGCCCAAACACTTAAAACATTTAATAGAACTAGATTTATTGGAAGTAGGATGAGTATGAGAAGTAGATTTATGGGGGAGGGGTTTGAGGAGGAGAAGTAGGGTTACCTCTTGAAGACTTTCTTTCAAGATGTTGTGAAGAAGAACCCTCCTTCTTGGAAGTGTCCTTATCCCTCCAAGAGGAATAATTGTAGGAAGACTTCTTGTAGGAATGCTTCCTCCTCAATTGTTGCTCCACTTGGACGGCCCTATGTATAAGTTCATCCATGTTGTTGTAGCTTTGAAGCTCTACAACATCTTGAATGTCCCTATTCAAGCCATTCAAAAATCTAGCCATTGTAGCTTCATTAGTTTCTTCAATGTTAGCTCTTATCAAAGTAATCTCCATCTCCTTGTAATAGTCATCAACACTTTTACTACCTTGATAGAGCCTTTGTAACTTGATATGCATGTCTTTAATATAATGAATGGGAACAAATCTCTCCCTCAAGACACTCTTCATTACCTCCCAAGTCTCCACTCTAGGTCTTCTTTGTCGTTCTCTATCCACTTGAACTTGTTGCTACCACACCAAGGCATATTTCTCAAATTCTAAGTGATGTGGACATCAAAGCCCATGACAACCACCAGACCCAAGCCCATGACCAGATGGAAGCCCAAGACCCAATACAAGGCATAGGAGGGCCCATGACAAGAGCAAGAGCTAAAAAGGCCCAAGAAGCTTTGGAACATATGGTGACTATTCTGAGGGCAGTTCAAATGCAAGGAGAGGCCCAACACTTGGAGGCCCACAAGGGAGAGTTGCTAGTCCTATCTGTTGATTGCTTGGAATGAAGGCCCACTTACAGACTTAGTCATTTAATTAAAAAAATAATAATGTTAAAGTGCTTGCAGCCAGTTTTGAGCCGTTGACCTCAAACTAAACTTTGCCTCGCTTTAACCACTAAGACATATTAGCTATGCTTGTAATGTTGGGATTTTACATTTCTCTTATTTTGTTGAGAACAAATTTGTATAAATCATTTGGAACTGAATGAAAATGCAGATGCTGATTGTTTTGTCAAAAGAGAGAATTGTCTCTGCTAGGGTTCTTCCTTGAACCAGTTGATCTTATCAAGAATTCCCTAAATTCTTGTGGCGATCCCTAGGCTTATCAAACATCATTGTTTGTGGCGCCTATCCTGATCTTCGTTCTTTCCCATTTGTGTTTTTCTTCGTTTTCGCATTTCTCGATTTGTGCCTTCAGCCCGATTTTTCTCAGGTTCGTTCTGTACATTTTACGTATCCTTTTTGAGTGTTTCTTGACCCAAAATTGCAGTTCAGAACGTCATCTTTCTCCTCGATTTGGAATCGCTCAAATCCGAGTTCTGTAGACCGAGATACGATCAAGAGTTAGAATTTATTTTGGGTTGCTCTTGGTGCGCGAGTTCCATCCTAGAAGATCCAATTCGAACCAAGCATGTGATTTTCCCATCACTAAGCTAGCCATCCTTATTTTCTTTTCTTCACTATAATTGTGACAACTGAAAATTTGGTCTACTTTCATCTCCCAATCAAGGTAACCCGCCGGGTCATAAGTACCTAAGAACTTAGGGATTTTGACCTTCACATCATCCAAGCCATCTCTGTTCCTCCTATTTCTATGCCTTCTACCTTCATCATAACCATCATCACTCCCTTGAGGTGAATAAGGTGACCTATGATGCCTCCTTCTCTCAATGTCTCCCACTCTTCCACTCAACTTTTGAGTACTTTGCACATCATAAAATCTCTCTCCCATCCTCCTCTCAAAGTTTCTATGCATCTTATCCATTTGCTTAGCCAATAAAATCATTAGCTTAGCGGATCTAGGTGAGGGTGGATCACTATCACTTCCGAAAACCATGGCTACAAGCAAAAGGTTAGTGAACAAAAATATTGAACCTTACCAATCACTAAGTGTTTACACTCAATAACACTCGTGTTTCACTCTTATAAGACTTTTTCTATAAGGTTCACTCTTGTCTTTTTCCACTCTCTAACTCTTCTTTAGCCCTTGAGATCAACCAAAGATTTCAATTCAAGGAGTTTCCAAGTGAAAGATGAAACAAATCCAAGCTCAACTTAAGAGGTCAAGGAAAAGAAAACTCTAAGACAAAACCATGGAAGTTTAGAAGACAAGCAATAAAAGCTCAAAAAGAAAGGACAACACAAAAGGAATGCCAAAGAAAGACAGATAGGAAGATATAAGAATGACAAGACGTGTGCTAAGTGAGCAAGACGCGCTAAGTGAACTCGTTGATCAAAGCAAACGTGCGCTAAGCGAAATATGTCGCTAAGCGAGATTGCATAACAAGCTTTTCTAAAGATGGAACAAAAAGAAAAATTTGGACAAAGTAGCAACCACTGTAATTATGCAAAATAAATGTATTAGAAAGCAATAAGAAGCACACACTAAGGAGATAGGGCTGTAGAAAAAAATTTTGTAAATTTTTTTTTTACACTTGGGTCCTCATATTTTTTTGATATTTGTAATTTGACCCCAATATGTTTTTATTTTTACACTTTGCCCCCACGTATTTTTCTATTTTTGGACCAGAAACTTTTTAAAATTGCAAAAACAGCCCAACGCACTCCAAACTGCACTTTTTTGGATCAAACTCAAAACTTCTTCAGCAAGCTATGGGTTTCATCAAGAACATGAAGAATACATGCAACAACAACTCTATGCTCAAATCAACACCAAATTCAACGAAACGAAAGGGGAAATGAAGGAAATTGCAAGATAAACTCAAATTCAAGCACGAAACACACAATTGAACACAAACAAACAAGAATCAAGAGGCTGAGAAAAATGAGAATTAGAGAAGAAGAAGAAGAACACAAAACTCAAAAATGCAAATTTGGGGAAAACGAAAACTGCACCTAATTCTCTATGAATTGCACTCCGATTGAGGCTCTAGATACCACTTGATGCATGCATGATGCAGTTTCAAGCCACACAAGCTTGGTTTGGATCGTCCGGAAGCAAATCAATGGAGCTCCATTGAAGCCAAATCAAGAGCTCAAACCAAAAAGGGAAAAGCGGAAGGAAGAAGAAGATGAATTAGAACGACGCCATGATCCACACGGAAAGATAAGCCAAGGAGAATTCGCCACAAGGAAAGCTTCCTTGATAAGAATCAATTTGGTTCACCCAAGAACCAAGAAGAGACTATGCTCTCAAACTAAGCCAAAGCTTTTCATTCACAAATGAGTTATATGAAGTTGTACAAATAAGGCTCTCTTCTACTATTTATAGAGCCAGGCTTGAGAAGAGGGTCATGTAACTAATCTCCACTTAAACATAACGTTTTAAGGCCTAATTACACAATTAAGAAACCCCTTACACAAGTAAACAAAGTTTTCAAAAATTCCCCCGCCAGACCTTCCGCTAAGCTCAACCTTGAGCTTAGCGCAAATTGCGCTGAGCTCAACGTTGAGCTGAGCGAGATGCTTGATCGAAGCAAATCTTCGCTAAGCTCAATTGTGCGTTGAGCAAGATGCTTGATCGAGGCAAATCTCCGCTAAGCTCTATTTTGCGCTGAGCGAGATGATTGATTGAGGCAAAACTTCACTGAGCGAGCTATCAGCAAATTTCCAAGTGCCCCAATTTAGCTCCTTTGGGTTTCTTCCTTCTTGGCCTTTGATGAATAACCCTTCCTTTAGCCTCTTGGTCATTTCTTCTTGGAGAATCTTGGCCTTGGATCTTGTCATTGGTCCCTTTAATTCTTGAAGTGCCCCTAGGTCCTCATGTTCATTGACTAGCCCTCTATCACCTTATGACATTTAGATTGGTAAGGTTTAGGTGGGCTGATTTCCTTATTGGGCCTTGACACCCTCATAGGCCCTACCATTCTATTCTCACTAATTTCTAATACTAAAGTATCTTGACAATAATATCACACTTACATAAATAACACTAATAATAATGACATAACAACATTACTAATAATATTGATAATAACAATTATAATATAATAACACCCATATCGGATACAATAATAATGATAATAATAATAATAACAATAAATATATCTAGCGTACAGAGATGCTCTAGCGCACAGAGATGCACGTGTTCTTAAAACTTACGCATACATATAAGACACAACTAGTAACCTATTATAATAATAGTGATAACAATTTATATAATACAATTAATATAAGACTTTAATAAGAGTCCTTCTCATGGCATATTTCTAATGTTTCAAAAATTGGGGTGTTACACCCAAACCCATCAGGGCCAAGTGCACTATAGCATTGTTTTTTTTTTAATGTTTAAAATCTTGCTTTGTAGTTTAAAATCTAAGTAATATTTTTATATAATTAATTTTATTAAATATGATTTGGCAAATGATTTAGTAAAATTAACATCTCATTAGATTTAAATTATTATTTTAAATAATAAATTATATTATAAATTATCTTAATTTTTTTTTATCTTTATATATATATATATATATTTTCTTAATTATTATCAATTAGACCATTGACTTAATGATTATTTTGGTATTTGAAAACCAAAGAGAGCGGGATTTGAATACCTGTTTTTTGATAAAATTCTCTTAAGTTTTTAAACCTAATCTAAAAGTAACTTAGGAATAAAAAAAGGATAATTATATCATTTTTAAAATTAATTAATTAATTTTATTTAAACAATTATTAATTAAAACAGTTAACTATAAAAACTTTACAAAAATACATTAACATTATACTTTTTGAACCGGACGCACATCCCATATCGCAGCCCTCCATTTTTTTTTTTTATTCTTATATTGGACGGCCAGCAAAAGTCCCAATCAACTTTCGCACGCTACGGGATATGGTGGACTTTCCCACGCTAGAATTAATCTTGGTGTTGACATGCTTCTAGTCTTCAACATATAACAATAATTATTTTTTATGAAAATAAATAACAAAATTATTGATATATTTTTGTAAGATAATTTTTTCACATGATAATAATTAAATAAGTTATATAATCAATTAAAATATTATTTTAAGTGCTAATATATATTTTTTATTAATATTATAAAATATATTATTTAAAAAAGATGCATATTAAAATAAAAATTACATATTAAGATATATTAGAATAAAAAAAACTGATAAAAATATTAGAATAGAAAAAATATATAACTACGAATATAAAAAAAACTTGTAACTACAAAAGAATAGAAAAAAAGTCAAGAATGTAAAGAAAATAATAGAAAGAAATTAAGATAATATAAAAATATATTAAAAATATAATTACATTCTGTGATAGAGAAATTGACACGTATTCCGTGAAGATAGGATATTTGGAGTGATTGGGTAAAGAGCAATGTATACGAACCCGTAAAAATATGATTCACTCATGGATCAGGAATTGATAAATGTTAAGAGATATAAAATTTAAAAAATACATAATTAAGATTTAAGATCGTTTATTTTTATTTTATATAGGATACAATTAGATTAAATTTAATATATATTTTGAAGTAATCATGATTCGTGGCATTGTTATTACTTGTGCCAAAAGCAAAATTTTAAAAATCGAATCAATCAGGGAATACCGACTTAAGATTTAAAGGATTAATCGAGGTTGAATTGGGATTAAATTGATTTTAATAATTTTTTTAATATAATATCCTAAGTAATATATTAATATATGAAATCAAATAAAATACATAATAATATTCAAGTTCAACATGTCTCAAAATAATTTAGGGGCAACAATACCAAATAAAATTCATTATCAATTAGAACACTCTTAAAAAAGCAACCAGCCAAGCCATCGAAATCGAAACTAGATGTGGGAATCGGAATACGAGGAAAAAGAAAAGAATGCACCATATTACTTTTAGGGATTTACTAATTTAAACATTTAAGTTTTGTGAGAAGGATTGAGAAGAGAACAAAAAAAAAAAAAATACTAAAACAACATCGTTTTAGTGTTAAGAAAAAAAAAATTAAAACAAAGTTGTTTGGGTTTTAAAAAAAAATAATAAAAAATCATATAATCGCTTTATTCGTTTGACCTTCCGGTTTTCACCGATTCCCTTCCAATTTTACCATTCCTCGCCAATTTGATACCTCTCCTATTAGGAAGTTCTCCTTGGACCAGGCATGCTATTGATTTCCGATTGGCACCTCGGTATGATTTTAACAACCTTGGCTAAAAGTTGTTGGTTTATATATATATATATATTGTCCGTTTGAGCCTATTTATTAAAGAAAAAAAACAACTGATCTCAATGATCTTCATTCTTCAATATAATAAGAACAAACAGATTTATTATATTATATATCTTATACTTCAAGTGTGAGTTGTGAACATGTTTGGAGGAGTTTAAAAAAAAAATATCTTAGGTAGATCCCTCACATGTTTTAGAGCTTATTTTAATAAGTTAATTCATATAGTTGCTATTAGATATACGCAAAGTATTCGATTCTCGTCAAAGTCATTTTGAGCGCAACATGTATATTACTAGTTTTGATCTCGTGCAATGCACGCTAAAATTAGTTATTTTTTTCGGTTATAGTTTATCAAATATAATTAGTATATATATAAATATAAATAGTTAGATAGATATAACAAAAAAATGACATGATTATTCAATAAAATAATATAGTATTAAAAAAACAACATCAATAACAAATATAGAACTAGATAACCAACAAAGCATACAATTTATATGGCTTAATTGTTGTATAACACAAAAATTAAAAGTTCAATCTCTTTAATCACATAAATCCCATAATAAACCTAATCCCACTACATTTAGCCAAACTATCAGCTGAATTCTAAATAATATTTATATTGTTTAGAATCATATTTTTCTTACTTCAATAATGTTGTTGTTAATTTTTTCAAAAGTAAACATTAATTCATCACCTTCATGAAAGTAATTATTGTTCCAAAATTCTTTCCTACCAGCACCAATTTTGAATATTTTTTTAATTGTGGAACCTCTTTGAATGATCAATTTGCATTTCTTTAAACCTTCACTCTCACCAGGAAGAATTATTTCATTGAATTTGCATTATCATGCAAGAATGGTTTAAAAACATGAGTTTAATTTTTTATAACGAAAATTAAGTAAATTGAACAAAACACAAAACTTACCAACTGACTTCCATTTGTAGAATACTGAGTGAGTTTTATCTTAAATTCCCTTTTGGTTGCTTGTTTCATCATGTCATTAATGAATAATTCTTGAAAACTCTCATATCTAGTGGTTGGTGTAAGTGATTGTCCATTTTCCTTTAAAAATAAACTAATCTAAAAAATAGATTTTCCAACATACCTAAAGTAGACCCCGTAATTAGAGTTTAATTTGTATAATTTTTTAAGAACCTTCCAAACCATCTCTAAAAACTATTTCACAATTCCATTTTTTCATACTTAATAAAATGTTACTTAATAAAATGTTGGTCACTATTTTTGTGTATTAGTGTGACTATGTGATCAAGTTCATCACCAAATTTTTCCAAATTTTTTTCTTCAACCTTAACATATTCCTGTCTAAACACAACAAACCACCCGTTGGTTCGATATGTAGACAATGACTATATTGATCTTTTTGTAAGTAATCTAAAAACTATATAAACAAACAAAGATCTTAATCCAAAGCATGTATAAGAATTGTATATATGTTGGATGAGAGTAAAGTATCTATTTGTCATTTAAAAGAAAGCACAAACCACCCAATATTGGTTTAAAAATCACCATTTTTATCTCTTCATTGTTCAATGACCTTCTCCTTTTCAACCCCAGTATTTGTTATTAGAAAAAAAAAATCTAACTTTTGAGATAATAGAGTTTTAGATTAGGAAATTAAAGAAAATATGAAGATGGATGGTTTGGGCATTGATGAGGTGAGAAGTTATAGAAATAGTTTCATAATTCCTCATTTTTGCAATAAGTGTTAAACCATCTTCCTGTTTCATGAATTGACAACACTTTCATGAACATTGCACTCATTCCACCCTACAAAAAATCTAATAAAGTAGATGCTATATTTTAATTCCTTATAAATTGAGATTTTAGTTGGTAATCACCTTTCCAATATAATAGAGATCAAAAATATTTTCTCTAGGTGATAAAGTCAAGAAGATCTAAATTAAAGATCTTTTTATTGGACCCAAGTATAGATGTCTTATCTGTCTTTTCAAGTTAATACTTGTGTTCATTATACTATGGAAACAAAAACTTATTAGTAAATTGAAGTTGAATAAAAAAAAATATAAATAAATAGAATTATATATCTCATACTTCAAGCACTTGTGAACATGTTTGGATCAAGGAGTTTACAAAAATATCTTACAAAGATCCCTCACATGTTTTAGGACTTATTTTAATAAGCTAATTCATATAGCTGCTATTAGATATGCTCAATATTCAATTCTCGTCAAAGCTTTTTTTGTTTTTTTCTAATTGGCTTGGGCAAAGTGCCCCAAGACCAAAGATTATATGAGACAAAGAGTCTACAAGTATGTCTCCCAATAAGTGGGAAGTAGCAAAGTCAGGCATCGAAAGAAAAATACAAGAATCACAATCAAGGCCTAATCTTTGTGTCAACATTCAATTTTATCCGTCTAATTATCTTTTTATAATAATAATAATAATTATTATTATTATCATTTCACAAGTGGTATCTTGCCACATAAAAAAAAAAAAAAAAAAGGGAAAAGAAGAAAATATGCACAATGTTGGGCAAGAAATTCAATTTTTTCTCATTTCTCCATGTTATTGTACTACAAGCTACTTTAAAATTGAAGTGCAGTTTTTATAATAAATGTTCAAATCAATTCAAAGCACAATAAAAAAGAAGCAACAAAAGAAAAAGAAGAAAAAAAGAAGCAGCAAAAAGAAAAAAGAAAAAAACAGGAACAAAAGAAACAAGCAAGAGAATTGGCAACTCCATCATCATGTAGGCAGCCACTCTATCAACTTAGGCCAACACTAGGTGGTGGAAATTCAAACAATGCAGCTGCAGGCAAATAAAAATGATTAAGTGAGGAAAACTTCATAGGAAGGAAAACTTAAAAAATGCTAAAATAAGCAAAACCTCCTAGGAAGGAAACCTTATAGGCTTATATATAGCAATAGAGCAAAAAAAAAAGAAGAAGAGAGAATAGAGGAGAAGAAAGCATACAACAAGTGAAACATATAGAAGCAGAGCTTACAGCAATAGAGGATACAAAAAAAAAAAGGGAATAGAGGAGAACAAGAACAAAGCAGAAAAAGAATACAACATATAGAAGCAAAAGAGCATACAACAAACAAAAATTCAATAGAAGTAGCTTGGTTGGTTCATAAAAGGTTTCCTTTCAACTTTTATATGTTTTAGTTTTCTTTGAATCTGTCTGTTTGTTTGTAAACTCTTCAATATATGCAACTACTTTTCATCTTTGCACTTGTGTTGTTTGCTTAAAATATTGATAAGAGATACTGTGTTTAATTAATGAAACTATCCCTAAAAAAACATGAACTTGAAATAGGTTGTATCCTAAAAAGATATGAATAGCTAATTAACCAAACTATCCCTAAAAAGATATGAACCTGAAATAGATTGTTTTGATAAATCCAAAAACTTAGAATCAGAATTAGAGACATTCACCATGAGCACCAAATCCAAAAACTTATATATGCAATAAAACCCCATCAAAGATATCATAAAGAAGAAACAGGAACAAACCAGAGACCAAAAACAAAAATCATTGAGTTTAATCCTAAATAGAGACCAAAAACACCAAAATCAAGATCATCAATCCCAAACACAGACTCAAAATAGAAACACAAACAGACACAAAAAACAGAGACACAAATAGAACCATTCCTCCTGCTTAATCCAAACCTAAATCATTCATCCTCAAGTCCCAAACACAAGCACAACCACAGCCACCACAAAACCAAAAATCAATCACCCCTAAAACCCAAAATATGCAATAAAACCCAAGGAATAATTACAATAGCCAAACAGAATCCAGAGAAAGAAAAAGCGAAAGAGAAAGAGAAAATAGGACCGTACCTCAAGTCCCAATCAGCCATTGTCGCACCCCAACCACCGTCCACTACCACTTAAACCACCACGACCCTTCCGCACCACCAAGCGCAACCCCTCACGCTATCGATCGAGACACCACCCATCACCATCACGCATTTCCTAACCTTTGCTATGAATGCCGCCGGCACATCCTCTACCTCCCCTCTCATGGGCTCTCTATTGTTGCGGTCGCGGCCGCATGGCATTGTGGCGTGGCGTCGTCGTGGCCTTGAACGCTTTCGTTCTCCCTCTTTCAATTTTAGGTTAGAAAATCTCTTTCCCCTTTCCCCTTTCCTTCTCTCACGCTACCATTGCTCTCCCTTAGGTTTAGAACCCCTTTCCTATTTTTGTGAAATGAGAACCCTCCTCCTTGAAGCCTTTTTTTTTCTTTCTCTGTTTCAATTGTGTACCATTTGGGCTTAAGCCCATTGTCATGTTTTTTTTTTTTTTTAAATGTGGGCCAATTCTTAACATTTGATTTAATTTATAGCTAATTTTATTTTAATTATCTTTTTTTTTTATAGCCTTTGCCCTTTTTTTAGTTAGTAGTTTTAGTAGTTGTTTCTAATTGGAATAATAATAGTAATAGACAACTTAAATAATTATAATAACAAGATATCTCATAAAAAAAGGGAGATTGATTTAAGTAAAAATAATCTTTCACAAACAAAAATGATTTTTTTTAGAGAAGAGATTATTTAGATGTGACATCTTTTTAATTTCGAGATTTTGAGGTATAAGTTGCGACAACTTGATAATCTTAAAAATTTCTTCTCTAAGAACGAATAATTTTAAATTAAAATCATTTGAAAAATAAAAATAAAATGAATTGACTTGGGTCTACACCTCTATCAATCTTTTATGTTTTTAGGATAAATGAGTTGCGGCAACTCAAATTCCTTAAATTAAAATAGTAATAAAAATAAAAATAATATCTTTCATTCTTTCATTTAATAAAATTAATCTTCACAAAAATTAAATTATTCTTTTCTAGTAATATTTTGGTGTGATAAATGTTTAAAATTTATAAAAGGTTTTGCTTAATTAATTAAAGGTAACTGTCTTTGTGACAGACGTTGTAGGGTGCTAATACCTTCCCTACGTGTAATGGACTCTCAAAATCAAATCTAGTTTCAAAGACCATTTTTTTTTTCTAAAAAATGTTTTTCTGATGTTTTCCTTAATAAACATTGGTGGCGACTCCTCTGATTCCATTTACCAACATTTTTTGCTGTCCCATCGTGACCCCAGTGGCAACATATGGCGACTCCATTGGGGACTTTTAGAGAGTCAAGCCTATCATAATTAATTAAGTAAATATTTTTAATTTTTAGTATACTTTACCTCACCTTGTGTTTTTTTTTTTTTGTCATATCTTTTATATATAATTTTGGGATGTTTTATTATATGTTGGTTATTTAATGTTTGTAATTGTGTTTACCATAGGATAGATAACCTTTGCTATATTTTGTGTAAGTTGTTTGTTTTTGCAGATTGGGTAGTTTAAGAATTGCTCCCTTCACACACTTCACTTACACAATCTCCACACACTTATGAGTGAGGTCCTATACCCGGGGCCTGAGTGCATCTTATGATAAGTAAGAGGTTGAGTAGTGGTATCCTTTAGGATGTACATCCTGCTTGGTTATCATGAAGGCCTCACCTATAGTTTGACTATTTCAAGGATATTATCACTTCTGATAGTTTACCTATTGCTGTGATCAATATTTCGAGATATGGTCCTTGGCTCTAGGAACCCATTTTAGAATCATAGAACTACTTGTTAGTGAGGATCACATGTTATATAGATGTAAAGCTTCAACAATTAAGAATACCTTCATAGGACACAGCATGAGCAATACTTTATCTCAACATTGCAAATAACATAACATATATGTAGAAAAGGGTGTAATGCAATTTTATTTTATTTTTATTATTATTATTTTTGTTTCATTATCCATCATTCCATCTCATAATAAACATCATCCCACCTTGTCTTTAAAAAAAAAGAGAAAATAATAGAGAAATTGTGGCATGATAGGAAACACTTTACACATAAGAAAAAAAATCATGCATCTTTTTGCCATCTAAAAAAGAAAAAATCATCATGGCATTAATTTTCATGTTGGAAGGAGTCGTAAGTGCATGAAACTCGTTTGAACATTTTTAAGAAAACATGGGATTGGACTTAAGGAAGACCTTGCAATTGAAGGTTAAAATACCTGATGTAAAGAGTTTGAAAAGACCTCAGCAATACATTAAAAGTCATTCGACGTCGAACTTTTGTTAAGAAATATGGGAACATTCTTGACTTGTTAGAAGTAAATGTGCAAGAATGGGCCCTCTCTGCCTTGGCACAATTCTATGATCCTCCTTTAAGGTGCTTCACTTTTCAAGATTTCCAATTAGCTCTAACATTGGAAGAGTTTGGGCAGATGCTTTGGGGTATCCTATAGGGAGTAAAGGGCCTTATTTATACATGGGACATTATCCTTCACTAGAAACAATTGCTACAGCCTTGAAGCTTGATGTGAGGACGTTATCAAGAAAGAAAGAAACAAAAGGGGGCATTGATGGTTTCCCGAGGAAGTTTTTAGAGGAACATGCATAACATTTGGTGAAAAATTATCAGTAGGATGCATTCATGGATATACTCGCTCTTATCATTTATGGGATTGTTCTCTTCCCAAATGTTGAAGATTTTATAGATTTTGCAGCGATCGATGTCTTTTTAGCCTACAAGCATAGAGGTAAAAATCCAGTATCAGTCGTCTTGGTAGATACATATGCTCTTAACCTACGCCATGAAAAGAAGGGTGGAACCTAAGGATGGCAATGGGTAGGGTATGGGTAGGGTACTATAGTACCCGTCCCTAGCCCCATCCCTGTGCGGGTAGCAATTTCAATCCCCATCCCCATACCCTCTGGTACCCATATCCGCACCCGCAACCTGCACTTTTCATATATATAAAATTGAAAATCATAAAAAAAAACTCATATATAATATTAAAATCAAACAAACATTGATTTATCAAAACTTATAAATAACATTAGAAAAATAATCATCAAATATAAAGATTATAAATGTTCTAATCTAAACAAAAACTCTAATTAGACGAGAAAAACTAATATATTTTTAAAACTAATTAATTTATAATTATATATTAAAAATTAAAAATAAAATACAAATAGATATAATATTTTGACTTCATTATCCAAATCAATTTCTCCATATTTTGCAAATGCTTATCTTCATAGTTTCTATATTGCTTTGAACCACTAATATAAATAGAAATTAAAGCATGATAGAATATCAAAATTAGCATATAAAAAGAATAATTAAAATAACAAATAGATAATTAAACAATTTTAATTGAATAATTTAAATGATAAAATTATAATTATATTAATTAATTAATATATATATATATATATATATATATATATATATATATATATATATAGGGTTTGGGTCTATATTGCCATCCCTAGTGGAACCATTATTTGTTGCTTGCACAGGTTGTACATATGGTTCACCAGGCTGGGTAGGGATTAGAAACAAACATGATTGGGCCCATGACATTGTAAATCTCAGTGGGAGGACAATATCTTAATGCTTAAAAGGTCTAGAAAGAATTGACATAATCCTTCGTTGTGGGGACTTCCTTAATGTACCAATTATGGGAACCAAAGGTTGCATAAATTACAATCCAATCTTGGCTTTAAGACAATTTGGTTATTCAACAAAAATTCCTCCAACTAAAGGGGCAGTGACTCCTTTTATTGTCTATGAACTAAATCAAGATTTGGGAATGCTTCATAAAGTTAGGCAAGCTTGGAATCAAGTTGTTCGAAAAGAAGAATGGCTAAGCAATGGAAGTTGGGTGACAGACAAAAGTTATAGCTAATGGTTGAAGGAAAGGGTTCAAGAGATCAAGTTACCCTTCAAAGGTTCAGCTTTGATCATTGAAGACATGCCAGAGGAACCCTCTATGAGTCCGAAGGAAATAGAAAGACTAAATATAGCATTGGCACAATCTAAAGAAGAAAAAGAAAATTTGAAGAAGGAATTGGCAAGATCCCATCAAGAATGCCAGGTGGTGCAAAGGGAGAGTATGCAAGGGATGCAGTCTACTGTACAAGCTAATAAGAGGGCTAAGGTAGAAGAAGAGAAGAAACTCAATACGAAAGTTGTTTAGAGGCTGCCAACATTAAGCTAGCAATGGGAAGAACAGAGTGAGATGAAGCCAGGGCTGATGCTTCGCAATGGAAGAGGGCATATGAAGAATCCAAGATAACTGGGAAGGGTACTACTTGAAGACAACTTGATGACTTGAAGCAATAGTTGAAAGGGGTGGTGGTTGAGTATGAAAGCAGGTTCCAAAGTGAGAAACAATTGAATAAAGACCTAGTTTCATCACATGAGGTTATGTCAGAAGAGGAAAGGGAGTTGAAAGACCAAGTAGAACAGCTGAATGAAGTCATTGAAGATTACCAAGGGTGACAAGAGTTTTAGGCACATAACTTTGTGAGTCGAGCTTTAGAAATTAAACAAATGGTCGATGATGCCTCATATTAGTTACGCATAGCTGGATGGATGATAAACCCACTTACAACACCAATAGAGATGCATGAATTCATTGAATGTTGTAAAAGAATGATAAGCTAGATAAAGAATATGGCTAGTAGTGATGAATGATATACCTTGTAAGGTGTCACTTGTACTTTGTACTTTGTTTCGCTTATCAATAAAGATGATGTTGACGTTTTGCTCTTTATCATGGTCTTGGCATACTACCCTTTTTGCTCTTAGACTTAGTACTTAGAACGCGACGTTCTAGAGAAAAGTCTAATCGGGAATACTCACACACCTCCCGATCTTATGTTTTATGAGACTTGGTACGTGAGACGTGATGTCTTAAGGAATGGTTGAGAAAATGATGTTCAAATGCGAGTCATGCCACTTGTGATTTTCTAATAACCTTGCATTTCTAAAATAGGGTAGTTGCATCCCAACTTTAGTCATGTTAATCAGGAACTCATAAAACAATTTTATAGGATGAGAAAGACATATATTGAAAAAGCAAATAAAGCATCTCTGTGACACCCTTACGAGACACGTGCCAAGACAAAGATCATGGAAGAAATCGTAGATGAACACGAAGAGTTGAAGGAGGAAATGAGTCAGATGAAAGAACAAATGAACAAGATTTTGTTGATGCTAGAATCAATGAAAGGTGCAAATGGGAATTTTGTGGAAGGATCTCAAGGTAATCCCTCACATCCTCCAGGATTTACGAGCCAACCCTACTGTTCAAGTACCATTTCCTCCATATGGCCTCCCTTTTGGCTACACACCACCATTGGCCACCAATACTCTTGAGGCTAATCACCATGCTTTTGTTACAAACCCACCATATGTCGTACCTCAAGGTTACATACCACCCATGACCATTAATCTTGAAATCAATCCCCACACTTCCACCTCAAACGCTCCAAACCAAAAACTAAACCAAGATCCAAGCCTTGGAACTAATGATCTGCAAACCTTGCCACAACCCTCCACCTATATACCTTATGCCACTCCACCTGAAGGCCTACCAAATCACCAAACCACCCATCTGACACTAGCCATTGTCATCCACCCTAAACAATTCGAAGATACCCAATCCAAAGAAAAGTTGTAGATTTTGGAAGAAAGAATGAGAGCCATTGAAGGATTTGATCATTATGCCTTCAATGCTGTTGACCTATGTCTAGTCTTAGATGTCATAATCCCATGTTTAAGGTCCTTGAATTTGATTAGTATAAAGGAGACACTTGCCCGAAGAATCATCTCACAATGTACTGTAGGAAGATGGCCTCATGTGCTTATGATGACAAGCTTCTTATCCATTTCTTTCAAGAAAGTCTCAAGGGGGCTGCTCTGGGTTGGTACATGAACTTAGAGCGTGGACACATACATACTTGGAAAGACTTGGCATAAGATTTCTTGAAGAAGTACAAATACAATATGGATATGGCTTCAGATCAGACACGACTGGAAAACATGACAAAAAAGGAGAATGAGACTTTTAAGGAGTATGCCCAGAGTTGGAGGGGGGTGGCTGCTCAGGTGCAACCTCCTTTATTTGAAAAGGAAATGGTCATGATGTTCATTGATACACTCCAATCTCCTTTTTATGACATGATGATTAGAAATGTATCATTGAATTTCTTAGACCTAGTTATCATTGGAGAAAGGGTCGAAATGGGTGTAAGGAGCAAGAAGATCACTCGTATGCCAACAGGATCAACAAGCATGAGAAAACCCCTAACAACCATTGACAAGAAAAAAGGAGGTGAAACAAATGCAATAATACCTACACCCATCATGCCTAGCTACAATCCTATATCTTTCATTCCTAAATTCCAACCTCAACCCATGTACAACCCACAAATAGCAACAACTTCCCAACTTCCATACCCACAACCTTACCAACCTAGAATGGCCTACCTACCCCCATCGCCACAAGCCTTATCTCCAACATTGCCTCAAACAAACAAGCCAAGTGTTAGAACCAAGACATTGGATAATGTCTGGCCCCTAATCCTTTAATGAGTTTTGATGATAACAAATGTGATAATATTTGATCAACTAATGACTTGAAATTAAGTAATTTCAGAGAATCAAAATTCATCAACAGACAAATAGTATAATCTCTCCATATCACTCTCTATCTTAACTATCTGATAACTCGCAATAACTTATCAAGGACCAAAAAAGCTTTTAATTAGACTAAAATAAGTTCTAGAATAGACCATGAGAAGTTCATGAAGTCAGATGATACAGTCTTGGAATAGACCATGCTAAGTCTTGGAAAGACTCATGCAAAGTCTAGGATCAGACCATACAACAATCTCAGGACAGACTATGTGAAGTCTTGGGATAGACAATACAAGTCTAGAACCAGACTATGCATAAGAGGATTGCCAACAATGTCATATAAAGATGACTTACTTTGTGAGGCATGTCAAAAAGGGAAATAGGTGAAAACCTCCTTTAAAAGTAAAAACACTATTTCCACTTCTAGACCATTAGAACTGTTATATATTGATCTTTTTGGTCCAACAAGGACAGCCTCTCTTAAAGGGAAGAGATATGGACTAATAATAGTTTATGACTATTCTAGATGGACATGGGTTATATTTCTCACTCACAAGGATGGGGCTTTTAAGGAATTCTATAAATTCTGCAAACGTGTTCAAAATTAAAAAGGTGTATGTATAACTTCTATTAGAAGTGACCATGGAGGAGAGTTTGAAAACGAAAGTTTTTAAAGGTTCGATGAAGATAATGGAATTCTGCACAACTTCTCAACACCTAGAACACCACAGAAAAATGGTGTTGTTGAGAGGAAGAATAGATCATTACTAGAAATGGCCAGAACCATGTTGAATGATAACTCAACTCCTAAACACTTTTGGGCAGAAGCTGTAAATACTTCTTGTTATTTGCAACATAAAATTTATATTAGGCCTATCATTAAAAAGACTCCATATGAACTGTGGAGAGGAAGGAAACCCAACATATCTGTTAGAACCAAGACATTTGATGATGTCTGACCCCTAATACCTTGATAGGTTTTGATGATAACAAATGTGATAATACTTTGATCAACTAATGATTTCAGATTAAGTGATTTCAGGAAATAAAGTAAGAATAGACAATGGTATAATCACTCTAACTCTTACTTTTGTCTTACCTATCTGATAATTGATGATGATTAAGTCATGCATTATAAATGCTTGAAATTAGACTAAAATAAAGTTCTCAAAAAGACCATGAATATATTGGAAGGACTCATGCAAGTCTAAGACCAGACCATACAACAGTCTCGGACAGACCATGTGAAGTCTAAGACCAGACTATGCATATGTACTGGACCAAACTATGTATGGAACACGGTCAGACAACGCATTGCTAAGCCAAATGATGTCTGATGCTAAGCCAGACGATGTCTAAGGCTAGGACAGACCATGTTCTTAATTCTAGACCATAATAAGTTAGACCAGACTATGCTTGATAAGCAAGACGTTGTCTATGCATGAATAGACCATAGTAAGCCAGACCAGATTATGTCTGACGCTGTCTGTGCAGGAACAAAATAAAGTCTGTCATATGTGTTAAGGAATATGTACTTTATAATTAATTCTTTACTCAAATAAAGGCACTACTGTAACAAAAAGAAAGGGAGACTCTCTTTGACATTACTTTCTTTGATTCTTCGTATTGCTTGTATGTCTCGAATTATATGAAGTGTGTAGGTACAGCTAAAGGACAAATCAGCATCGAGATGCATGGCTTATGCTAAAAGCTAAGTGTGACAGAGACAGAAACTTGCTCCTGTCACATCAAGCACAGTCAAAGCTACTTCAACACTTTACTGTGTGAGACAATGGAAAGAAGTCTTCTCCAATGTTCAAATTCATGAAGCTCACTATATAAGGATGCCTTCATGCAACGAGAAAAAAAAAATGAACAAGAACGAAATAATTCAAATCAATCTAGATAGCAAGCAAAAGCACTCTAAGAAAAAGCCTTGAACACAAACTCAGAGAAAAGGAGAACACTATCTTCTACAAGCTCATAAAGATTCAAATTTTGTTTATATCCCCTCTTTGAGAGTTATCTGAATCATATACATAATTGTATAGAAAGCTAGGAGTGACTTAGTGATAAAAGAATACTTGGGAAGTATAATCTCAAGGGGAGATTCATACTTGTAACCATGAGTGATTTAGAATACTTGTAGTCAGCAGTGGCATAGAGAATACTTGTAGCTAGAAGTGGCAGTGAAGAATACTTGTTTTGTAATCAGTTGATTATAGTGGAACCCTTTAACAGTTGTTAAAGGAGAACTGGACGTAGCTCAGGTTGAGTGAACCAGTATAAAAACAAGCTCTTGTTTGCTGTCTTGTGATTACTATATTCATCTTACTTGTTGTGCTCTTTTGAAAAGATTTATCAAACTTTGCTTTACAAGGATATATTTGCTGGTTTGAACTTACATATATCCAAGAAAGCAATTTGTGAACTAATAGTGTTTAAAAGAGTTTTTAACACACTATTCACCCCCCCCCCCCCCCTTTCTAGTGTGTTCTTGTGTATTTCAATCATACTTCCATCCTTTTGGATGTCAATTCTTAACACAAAAGACAATTTTGGTAAGTTTGATTCGAAGTGTGATATAGGTATCTTACTTGGATATTCTGAAACATCTAAGGCATATAGAGTGTTCAAATCTAGAACAGAAAATGTTGAAGAAGCCATTCTTGTGAGATTCAATGACACTCAACCTGATAAGAAACTATTAGAGTTAGAAGATTCTTTTGCAAAAATTAGACTAGAGGATGCAGTGACAAAGACCAGACCATTGTCTAACATACCACCTTCTGTGTCTGGCACACCATCTTTTGCTCCAAGATTGTTTGTCCGCTACTAGACCATTTCAGATGATGAAGAAGAAATCAGAGAACCATAAAGTAGCAACAAAATGATGATCAAGAACCATCCTCCTTCCAAGATTATTGGAGAGGTTCAAGCAACAGTGAAGACAAGATCATCCTTCCAACAAACAACTTTATTGTTTGAGATAGAACCCAAGCACATTGATGATGCCATGGAAGACGAAAGTAGGTCCAAGTAATGCAAGAAGAGCTGGACCAATTTCAAAAGAATGATGTCATGAAACTTGTGAAGCTGCCAAAGGTTACTCACAACAAGAAGGTATTGATTATACAGAGACATACACTCCAGTAGCTAGACTTGAGGCAATTAGGATTTTTCTTTCATTTGCTGCTCTTAGAAATATGATACTTTATCAAATGAATGTAAAATGTGCATTCCTCAATGGTATAATCAAAGAAGAAGTTTATGTAGAACAACCCCTTGGGTTTGAGAGTACTATCTTTCTAGACCATGTATTTAAATTACATAAAGCTTTGTATGGTCTTAAACAAGCTCCCAAAGCATGGTATGAAAACTCAATTCATTTTTGATTGAACACAATTTTACAAGAGGAAAGATAGATACTACACTGTTCCACAAAAACTACTCTTCTGATTTTATTATTGTTCAAATTTATGTAAATGATATTATCTTTGGTGTTACTAATGAAAAACTCTGTGAAGAGTTTTCAAAATTGATGCAGACTGGGTTTGAAATGAGCATGATGGGAGAACTGAAATTCTTCCTAGGATTGCAGATCAAGCAGACTAACAAATGGATCCTCATACATCAGACCAAGTATGTGAAAGAAATCTTGAAGAAATTCAAGATGGATGATGCCAAAATTATGAAGACACCAATGCATCCAACAACATCACTTGGACCTGATGAAGATTCAAAGAAAGTAGATGTCACTCAATTCAAAGGAATGATTGGATCTCTACTTTACTTGATTGCATCCAGACCAGACATAATGTTCAACATCTGCCTTTGCTCTAGATTTTAGTATGATCCAAGGGAAGTACATCTATCTGCTGTTAAAAGAATATTTAGATACTTGCTTGGAACACCTAATCTTGGTCTATGGTTTAAAAGGCAAAAAGAGTATAAGCTGACAGGCTATTGTGATGCTAACTATGCTGGATATAGAATTGAAAGATAAAGCACCAGTGGAGGTTGCCACTTTATTAGAGGCAACATGGTGTTATGGCTTAGCAAGAAGCAAGGAACAATAGCATTATCAATAGCAGAAGCAGAATACATCTTAGTTGCAAGTTGTTGCTCTCAAATTTTGTGGATCAAGAATCAACTTGAAGACTACAACATATTTGAGAGTAACATTCCTATCTTCTGTGATAATATTGCTGCTATATCTCTTTCAAAAAATCCAACAATGCACTCTAGAGCCAAGCATATAGAAATAAAACATCATTTCATAAGAGACCATGTTTAGAAGGGGATCATTAATTTGGAATTTGTCAAGATAGACGATCAACTTGCTGACATTTTTACAAAACCCCTTACTGAAGACAGACTGATCTTTTTGAGAGAAAAGATTGGGATGGTCTGTGTGACTTAATGTTTTATGACTGTCTGCTATTCACTAATAAAACTAAGGACAGATTGTTTGGTGTTTTATTTAAATGATGCATGTGCATGTCACGTGTTTCGTGCTTAAAGTATGAGCCAGACCATGTGGTATTACGTTTTTTTTGTAACTTAAGCATTTATTGGGTTCTGAGTCATTAAAGCCAAAACGCACATTCAATTCTTTCATTAATGTGTCATTTCAATCATTCCCTAATTGTACCATCATATTTAATGCACACTCATTACCTAGTCTAGCCTACAGTTGTAAAACGTATACCCCAAGCTTCCGAAACTCTCTCTCTCACTTTGCCTTCTTTGAAACCAAGATTTCCAAGAACCTTAAACACTCAACCATCACCATGGCTAAAGGTAACCCAACCAAGGGCTCCTCCTCACATCAACCATCCTTACCTTTTACCTCTCAAGCTTCTGATGAGCATTATGAAGAAGTAATGCCAGAGTCAACGACAACACCAATAGTTCTGCTTCAAACATTGATCCCAAAGTCAGAAGAGAACGCAACCTCAATGACGTGGAGAAAAATTTGATCAAGCCACAAGGCTCCTACATTGGGAACATTCACGTGGAGTACTTCATCGACATTCCCTATCTTGAGGAATGAGGACTCAATATCAAGATATTTTGAGTTTGTTGGTATAAGGAGCTTCTTTAATGACTTCCAGAAGATAGCTCCTAGAATAATTAGGGAGCTTTGGAGGAACTCCACAATCAAAGGGAACGAGATTTCCAGCAAGGTATTTGGATGTGATATTTCCATCTCCCCTACCTCCATTGCTCAAGCGATAGGGTGCGAGTTGCACTCTAACTACTTTTTAGAGGGATGGGAGTCCAACCTTGTTGAAGGGATAGTAGAAAGGTTCATTCTTGGACCCAACTACGAGGTGGCCAAGAACAACCAGAAGTTGCATCCAACCAACTTCCCACCTTTGTCAAAGCTGCTACTGAACATCATCAATAAGACCATCTTGCACAAGATTGGGTCTAGGAATCATGTGTCTGCCCTCCACATGTTCATCCTCTACCACATTACCAGAGGGATCCCATTCAACCTTCCACACACCCTTTTCTACAACATGATAAGCCACATTCAGTATCTGTCTACTTCTGTGGCCACCTATTTACACAATCCTGTTAAACAAGATTTTCTAGAATGCTCATTGCTACAACAGACTGTACAGAGAAATTCAATCAGGAAGACTTGATGAACTGGGTTATGTCAATGTAGAAGGTCCATTTGTTCATCAGAGGATGTTGACATCCTTAAGTCTACTCAAGTTGAACATGGGATTTGAAATCACTGAGGAATCACCTAACAAGTTCCTAAACTTTCTGATGATGAAGATGAAGGTTAGAAGAAGCAGACTAAGAAGAAGAAAGGTGGAAAGGGAAAGGCTCTTGTCATCTATGATGAGGCTACTTCAATTCAACCTCTTGCAAGCAAGATGAGAAGACTTGCTATTGCGGACCAGCAAACTATCCGGACTACACGCAAGGCCACAACATAGTCTACTAAGGAGTCAACTGCCAAGAGGACAAGGTAGACAGTCCAACAAGCACCACCCAGACCTCCTGTTGTAAGGGTGAAGACTAGGGCTCAATAGAAAGGCAAGGGTGTTGCCAGAATGTCTACTGAACCTCAAGTGTTTCTTGAAGGACATATCAGACATTGGACAAGCAGCTATCTTAGTTGCTGAAACTGAAGAGGAAGGATCAGATGAAGGATTGGTCTTCAAGAGACCAAGTAGACAGTCTAGTGGAGCCCAAACCACTAATTCTATCCCCCAAACCATCAGACCTCTAAGCACCACAGCCGAGAAGCTAACTATGAAGAGGAAAGTCATCTTGGAAGAAGACATACTTGGACTGACCACAACCCTCCCTTCCATCAATCCAGGTATCACTATCCCTACCTTCACACTACCTACTCACCCTCGCTCAACCCACAAATGTCTAAGGAAGAATATTCCTTAGACTACACCAACTATAGCCTAAATAGAAACCATAACAGACACATTGTCTGTTGAACCTCTATCGTCTATGTCACCTATACAGACCATAGTAAGCCAAACAGTAGCTGCACAATCTAATGCCCAAGCACAGACTATGCAAAGGCCATTGTCTGAACCCACTATTTAGATAGAGGATACACTTGAGTTTGCCCCCATTGGATAAATGATCACCCAACAAATTGAACCCACTATTTAGTCTGAGACACAGTCTGAACCCACAACTCAGACTTTTGTTCCTACAATATTTCCATCAATACCACTAGACACAATCATCACTCTTCACCAATCACCATCTCCTGTCACCATTTCGGAGATGACAGATGTAGTGGTCTCTTACCATCACACTAAGTCTGTCAACATCTCCTCTAGGTCTGATGCAGATGAGGAGTTAGTAATACTGTCTTATGAATAGTTTGCTGCTCTATCTTGGGACAACAGACCATTCAACCTTAATGGAACCACTCCTCTGTCAAGATTTAGAGAAGACACTCCTCCTCCTCCTCATCCCTCAGGCTCTTGGCATCAGAAGATGATGTAGAGATTCTCCTTGTATTATGTGGGAGAGAATGCCGAGTCTACTGCATATAGAGAAGAGACTCAGATGGAGCCATCTGTAGAGCATGTGAATGAAGGTGCTCCCAAGGAAGCTAAGGTACTGAAGCTTCCTCCTCTACAGATAAATCAAGGGATCATTCCCTATCAAAGGCCAATCAACAACACTCTTCTAGACACTGCACGAGATGATGCTGATCTTGCAAAGAGACTGCAAGAAGAAAAGTATGCCTCTGCCATTCCTCTCATGAAACAACTGGTTACAAGAGGGAATGAACTACTTCATCTAGACAACAGGCTACTGAAGAGGCCACTGCAGCAAGTCTTTAATCTGTTAGACCACCCAACACCACAGAGAAGAAGTTTGTTGTGAAGAGGAAGGTGCTACTTGAGGACAACATGCCTGGATTGGCATTCACACCTTCATTCATCAATTCAGGTAACCCAACACCAACCTTCACGCTCCATACAAATCCCAAATCATCCACCCATAAACGTTTAAGGAAGAATATTCCATAAACAACCCCCTCTCAAGCCCAAATAGAAACCACAATAGATGCATTGTTTATTGCACTTTTATCGTCTGTGTCACCTACACAAACCATAGTAGATCAAATAGAGGCTGCACAGTCTTGATGGTCATGCACAGGCTAAGCAAGAGCCATTTTCTGAACCCACTGTTCAGACAGTAGAAAACCCAACATTTGCCCCCACTGGACAGACCATCACCCCACAAGCTGAACCCACTATTCAGTCTACTGCACAGTCTTCTCCTTCTACTTAGACTATACAACCAACAACTACATCCCCCCTAACACCACTTGATATCATAATCCTATCCTACCAATCTCCATCCCTTGTCACCATGCCAGTGATGACAGATTCAATGGTCTCTTATCCACACACTGAATCTGGTGAGGCATCAACTAATCATGTAGTTGCTTGGCAGAGCATCCCTCTCACCCACATAGAGTCTGCTCCATCTTGGGAGAATAGACCCTATATCCCTACTGGCCCCAGCGAGCACCTTAGCTTTAGGGAATACACTCCTCCACCATCTCCTCGACGTGGCTCATGGCATCAGATTCAAATGAAAAGGTTCTCTCCTGTGTACGTTGGAGAGAATGTTGAGTCCATTGCATATAAGGAAGAATCAAGAGGAAGGCATCTAGTTGACAATCTAAAACCCCAACAAGCTGAAGGACAAGCAGATTGTCTTGGCAGATAGTCTTTCGAAGGTTGTACCTAAGCTTGAGCCTCTTCAACAACCAGAGCATGGATTTCATGAGGAACGCTCTGAGTTAGACGTTGACATCTACTAGAGAAATCTGATGCACAACATTTTCCTCACCACTAGCTCATCCAACCTCTCTAACGTTGAAAAAGAAGAGATTGAGACAGTTGGTGAAGGCAGTTTAGCCCCTACAACCTTCATTCATGTGTCAGACATAGTGGTTGTTCCCACTCTTCTGACCCCTCACACACCAAGCACTGAAGCTCAAGCAGAATAGTTTTTCACTGACTATAAGGATGAGCTCAAGGATGCCAAGGCTTTAATGGATGCAGTTGGGGCAACTCGTCAAGAGGCAGAAGGAAGGAGACTCAAGGCTCTTGCCCTCGAACAAGAGGCTAAAGAGAATAAACTCAGGGCATTAGCCCTGGAGCAAGAGGTTAAGGCAGCTAAGGCCGCTACACTTGCCACAGAGCAAGCTGTAGACTTGGGTGAAAATTCTACAAAATCAGAACCAACCACAGCATGTTTAGACTTGGTGTCTGCTTAGTCAGGGTCTAATGCACCACTTGCTACTAATCCACTCAATGTAGCAAGTCAATCCCTAACACATGTTGATCTAATGGTCTCTCAACAAGCCATGGAAGCCAAGCTAGAAGCAAAGATGGACCAATAGTGAGAGTCTCATTAAAGAAGTGACCTTTGCAATCACCCACTCTCTAAATGAAATGGTGAGGAGGCTGTTTCCACCACCTACTCCTCCACCTCCACCAGCACCACCATTGCCGCAAGAAGATCCTCCGACATCTACATCAACTACTCCATTAGAAGCTGGAGACTCCTCTTCTAAATAGTCTACCCAAAATCCACCACCATGACTATGATGGAAATTTTTTTGCCTATTCTCTCAGTTTTTTGTTGTTGACAAAGGGGGAGAATATGTATCGAATTTTGATACTCAAACAATGCTTAGTTAATAAATGTAGTGATTGGTTCACTTTTTTTTTTCATATGTTTATATTCCACTCTGATTATTTCTTGCATGAACTTCCATTTACATATGCATGATCAACTCAGGGGGAGTTCTTCATGTCAATAACTAGTCATATATTTGTCATGAAATAATCTTATTCTTTGATTGTTACATATCTATGATTTATTAATTGTTAATCAAAATTATAGCATATGTTGTCATCATCATAAAGGGGGAGATTGTGAGAACCAGGACATTGGATGATGTCTAGCCCCTAATCTTCTGATTGATTTTGATGATAACAAATGTGATAATATTTTATCAACTAATGGTTTGAAATTGAGTAATTTCAGGGAACCAAATTCATCACAAACAATGGTATAATCTATTTTATCTCACTATATTATATTGACTGTCTGAAATCGTTTTCATACTAAACCAAGCATCCAAAGTGCCATTAATTAGACTACATTGTGTCGAAACAGACCATGAAATGGTCTCAGGAAAGACTAAGTCAAGTGTTGGACTAGACCATGTAGTAGTCTTGGAACAGACTATGTGAAGTCTCAGATCAAACTATGCAATAGTCTTGGAACAGACTATGCTGAGTCTTGGACCAAACCATGCAGTAGTCTTGGAACAACTATGCAAAGCCCTAGACCAGACAATACAAGTCTCAAACCAGACTATGCAATAGTACTAAACTAAACCATGCATAAGTCTTAGATCAGACCATGTCTTAATTGGACCAAACCATGGGTAGTTTTATGCTCTACAGACAATGCGCTTAATTATTATAACTTGACTTTATAGACGCACTGTCTAAAAATAGAAAGAGAGATAGATATTTACTAAACACTTTTCAAATATACCTCAAATGAGGTAGAGGAGGCATTGTCATCCCAAGCAATGTAAGCTTCCTTTTCCTTGGAGCTCCTTCTGAATTTCTTCTTTTCACCGCTCTGAGTTCTTTTTGCATCAGGGCAATCAGCTTTCATGTGCCCCATCTTTTCGCATTCAAAGCAGGTGAAGTTGGCTGAGGATGATTATCCTTTCTTGGGAAATTTATTAGGAGGATATCCTTTGCCTTTGGAGCCTCTAAATTTATTCTTCTCCTTGAGGAAGTTTCTGAATTTTCATACAATGAGGGTAAAATTTTCATAATCAGAATTGCTTTCCTCATTATCATCTTTGCTTTGGTTGGAAGGGAGTTTTTCAACTTTCAAGGTGCCTTTAGATTTCTTCTCCTTGCTTTCCTCTTCCGCCATGCGGGTCATGTCCATCTAATGCTCTCTCAGCTTTCCAAAAATCTCAACGCTAGTCATGGTAGCCATGTCTCTGGATTCATAGATTGCAGTGACCTTTGGTTGCTATATCCTATTCATGTTTTTCAGGATTTTGCATTCATCTCCTCTTCGTCAAATTTCTTGCCTAATCCTTTGAGATGATTGACAATGTGAATTAATCTCATTTGGAAATTTGAGATTGATTCGCTTGGATAATTTTCACCGCAAAATAGAGGAGGTCGATTGATCGAACCGCCTTTCAAAGCTAAAAAGATTTCACCCACTCTCTTGAAGCTTTTCACAAATAAGTTGATGATAGAATGAAAAAATAGAAACTCAATGAAAAAGTCTTGTTAGAACAATTTAATCAATTAATAAAACACAAGATAGTAAAGAGATGAAGGAAGAGAGAATTTGGCCCAAGGTTTATACTGGTTCGACCACAACCCGTTCTACATCCAGTTCTTCCTCTCACCAAGGAGTTCCACTATTATCTGAGTTACAAACACCATGCACATGCAAATCATAGCAACCCTTGTTCACAACCCGAACAAGTACCTATGCAAGAGTGTGAAACACTATCACCATTCAAGCAATACCTCTAGGAAACCCTATCCTAGAAAACAAGTGTTTAGGAAACCTTATCCTAAAACACTTAGAACTTAGGAAACCCTATCCTACAATGCAAAACTCAAAACCATAGAAAAGAAGAAGTTTAGGAACAAAGACACTTAAAATGTGCAGATTTAGCTGGTATAAAAGTTCAAACTGAAAGCACCAAATTGTGCGGATGTAGCTGGAAAAGGCTCAAAGCTTAAGCACCTAAATGTGCGGATATAGATGAAGAAAGAGCTTTTTCTATAAAAAAGAATTAGTTGTATGTAAAGTACAATAGAATTCAACTCATAATGATATAGCCGTAAGGAAATGATTGAATTCTTTACCATTGACAATTGAGTTGATGCATAATGCAAACCTAAGAGGTCCTCTTTATAGTGTCTATGAAATCTTGTCTTTGGAAAACCAAATCTATGATTTGGAAATAGTGTATAAGATAAGATTTGAGGGAAAAAGGTTACTTAATCAAATATATGATATGGAATAGAGAAATATAGATTGGGTCAAGAAAGATATTAAATAGATTTGAGAAAGAACAGATTTGGATATCTTTTAAAGTAACCATTATACCAGATGTAATCGATTGGCACAAGGAGTAATCAATTATCCGTGTATCAGAAGATGATTTTTCTTTACTGTCATCAATTGTAATCGATTGCAGCAAACTGTTAATCGATTACAATTGAAACAAAGCAAATTATGGGACTCAAAAATTACATTTTAATCAATTGTGGTAATCAATTAACCCGAGGACAGAGATAAATCTAAATTGGATTGGCTCTCTGGCAATCAATTCCTAGATGATGTAATCAATTTTAAAGCCAGAACATGTTTTCTAAGTTTGCAAATCATCTCTTGATCCTAAGATAAAAATTTTGAAAAGTTTTGCAAACATCCTAGTAATTATATCCAACTTAATCTAAAACACACAATACAAAGCTATCACCTATACATGTTATGGCTTGAAATAAAATCTAGATGAAGCTTTTCATCTTCATTTGTAATATTAGACAACGGAGTGTGGGCGTACATTCTACTCACATGTTGTTTTCCTCTATTCACTAATTTAAAAATATTATATTTGATGTCACACATATATTTTGAATAAACAAATATATTGATTGAATAAAATTAATGAATCTTTCAATTATTCTCAGCTAATATTGAGATACCAATTGGTTCTTATCGGCTCGACCTCTGCAATTGGTTTTAGACGTGCTGCCGTGCTTCTGTTGCACTGTGTTCTTTAAAAATTTGTTTCTCATCCATATGTATAAACTAAGACAACAACCTAAAGACAAATAAGAGAGAGAAAAAATTTATATAAGTATATATCAAATAAAAAAGAAACTACTATAATAAGAACATAACATGAAAAATGTATTATAAATAGTTACTAGTTTTTTTTTCCATGTCATGCACGAACTATTTCTTTAGTTATAGTAATTTTGAAATTTTAAATATAATATATAATAAACAAATATAACATTATGAATATAAATAATAAATTTGATCTATTTCTATTTAAAAAAATAATTCTTATTTTTAATAAAAATACTATATATTTATTATTTTATAATTTAAATGAATACCAATAAAAGAATTATTCAAATATATACAAATCAAAATATAATTTAAATAAATAAATAAATATGAATTTAAAAGTGTAAATTCAATTTTATAATAAATGGATACCAACCACAACTTGTAAACAAATGTGTTAGAATTATTTACACTTCTCATCTCCTCTTCTCCTCTCTTTCGGTGTTCACTACGTGAGCCATTGAGGTTGAAGGAGAAGGCATCATGAAGGTTTCACGTTGCGGAAGTCTCGCGATGGTCCTGCGGAGTTTGCGTGGTGGTCATGTGAAGGTCATGTGGTAGTTGCACGGAGGTTGCACAGAAGGCTTGTGGTAGTCGCGTGGAAGTTGCTTGAAGGAGAAGAGAAGTGAAGAGAGATGGGGTTGCTGGGTCTCGGAGAAGAAGAGGAGAGGAGAAGAGAGTTGGAGTCGCTGGTCTTGAAGGAGAAGAGGAGATGAGACTTTAGAATAGTAAGGGAGAAAATTTAGGGTTCTAGAAAGGAGGAGAAGAGTCTTGGGCCATTATTGTTAATTCAAAAAAATATAGGTTATTATTGTTAATTAAAAAAATTAAGTAGACAGAATCAACGTTAAAACTAATAGTCAACTCTTTAAAATAGACGGAGGGATCAAATTTGTGCGTTTTTTAAACTAAGAGGACCCAATTGTTCACTTTTTTAAAGTAGGGAATGAAAATTGTCATTTTAGAAAACTAGGGAGATGAAAATTACAATTAAGCCTAATTTAAATAAGTAAATTTTAAATTATTAATTTAACTTGTAGTATTTATAACATTCCTACAAATAAATAGGAAAGTATTTATAAGAGTTTCAAATATTTAAAGTTACGAAATACAAAATTACTAATTTATTTGCACATATTTTTAATTTTTTATATAAAAAAATTAGATCCCGGTCTTGATTGGATCCTAAAATGCATAAAATAAACTTATTTTTTACACTAAAATAAATAATAAAAAATATTTTTCTTATTAAAAAAATAAAGAATACAAATTACATAATAAATTAAAAAAATATGATAAAAAAACATATTTTAAAATTATCTATTATTGTCCTTTATTTAAAAATCAATAATTTATTTTATTGACATAATCAAAACCACGTAAGTGTACTTAGTGCAAATCATAAATATTAATTGGGATTTTAGTGTGTATAAAAAAACATATGTTTGAATATATATAAAATTGTTACACAAATGTTGACAAATATAATTAATATTTAGATATATGAAAAAAAAATGTATGATTCTAATATTTAGATATTTATCGATAGCACATCAACATTTAAAATAAACAAAAATTATATCACCATAATGATTATACCATTATAACAACCTTTAAATATTCTTCTTAATTTCTTATATTTTTTATACTTTCTATGTTCAATAAAGAAAACATTCAAAAAAAATAATGAAGTCATTAAAAAAAGAGATTAATGTTTATGTACCACAGTGTAAAATAATTTTACACTGTCGGTCAATTATAACCCACCGTTTTGATGACTTTTAAAATAATTTTATAAACGTTAATTGTTTGACCATAAATGACGGGTTGTGATTGACTAACAATGTACAATAATTTTTACACTATCTATGTATCACCATTTTTCTCTAAAATATATCCATCATTATGCGTTATATATTTATATATTTGATTCATGAAAAAATATTTTTTCATACTTTATATATTTTATATGGTAAGTTAACTTTATATTTTCTTCATTCTTTCATAAAACAAATATACATCACCATTTTTTTTTATATTTTTTAATATTGACCATGTTCGTAAGAGAAAATATTCAATATATTATTTAAGTAAGAAAAAAGAAAAGCATGTAAAAATTAATTGTAAATATTATTATTAAAAAATATAATTTCACCATAATAATTTAGATATTAATGTGATTTTTAGTAATTTTTTCATTCCATGAATTAAGTGTAATTTTATTATATTTAATATTTGACTTTATAAATAAGAGTTTAAAGGTGATGTACTGAAAATGTAAAATAGTTTTACATTGTCAAACAATCACACACTTTCATTTATAATAAATTTGTTGACTTTTATTAAACTATTTTTAAAAGTTATATAAATGTTAGATTATAATTGTTTTACAGTGTAAAATTATTTTATATTTTCAATGAATCACCTTTAAAATCTATAAATAGTTAAATTTCAAATTAATCTTCCAGCAAAAAAACAAAAAATTGTTAAATCAACGTAGGAGACAATTTTTTTTGCTTTTTAAAAGGTTAAAAACTTAAAGTATGATGTAATTTTGTCTCCAATTATTATTTTTTGAATTTTGAAATAGTTTTTAAATCGAATGATTAAAATTTTATCTTTATAACATGATATTATATTTTAAAATTTAGATGAATATCGTTAGTTAAAAAAAAAATTGAGAGAAAATTTTATTTACATTTAAAAAATATTCAGACTTCAATTAAAGGGAAAATTTAATGCTATTTTTGTATTATTCAATAAATTATTTTTATTAACTAAATGCAATTAAAAAATGTTAAAAAATCCATGTATTTAATAGTTATGATAATAATTGATTTCCATTCATTAATAAAAAAAAAAATTTCCAAATCAATCTCCCTATTAATTTTCAAAATAATTATATATATTTTTTATAATTTTAAAGATAATTTCATTTTAGTGTTTTCTATATACACCCAAAAAATTATGTTTCTTAAATATATCATTACTATTTTTTAAATTCTCTCTATAAATGAATATTATGTTCTACATATATAATGTTTAATAAAAATAATAATAATTATTATAATATAAAATATTATTCATCTTTCAATAATTGATGTAATTTTTAATAAATAATTTTGGTTTAAAATTATTTATTGTAATTACTCTTTTATCCTTATAAAGAGTGGAAAACTTAAAATTAACTCTTTAGACTTGAAATTATGAGCAAAAAAAAAAAACTTAAACAATTACTATTTTAGCCATAAAAAAAGCAAAATAAAACAACATAAAATTAATAAACTACCATCACTTCTATTATTTTCATATATTAAAAAATAATATAAATTATTTTGTGAACATTAAGACACTATTATTATGAACATAAGCATTATAAAAAAATATAAATTTTAAATAAATATATTGAAAACTTACGATATCATTACAATATAATTTGAACCAATTAAAATTAGAGAAATACATTCAACCAAAGAATATTAATACAAATAACCTCTCATTAAAAAAATTTAAAATAAAAAAATACTTAAACATCAAAACCTGAGAAATTACAAAAATTAATTTAATCTTTCCAATTTTTGTAGCTTCGTCATTCTAATTTGATATAACAAATTGCTTCCATAACTTCACATTTTGGGGAACCAAGTACATGTCACCATTTTCAAAGAAAACAAAAATAACAATATTGTATTAAAAGAAGATGAAAATAAAAATTTTTATATAAAACATTTTTTTCAAGGAATAGAAATTAAAAAGTAATTTTAGAGATGTAAGAAAAGCACATACCTTTTTTTTTTTTGTAACCAACCATATATCACGAATTGCGATTTTTTTGTATACAACATATCAAAATAAAAATAAGAAAACAAACCGAACAACTCATCAATCTCACATAAGAGAGAAACAAAACTATATTGAAAGTAAGAAAGTAGACTTTTTAGAATTGAAAAAAAAGGAACATACCTTTTTGTTTGAACCAGTCATATGTCAGGATTTGCAATTTCATTTTTATACAACATACCAAAATAAAAATTAAATTAAGAGAAAGAACTAGGTTTTAGTCTGATCCAAGGAAAGTACATTTGTCTGTAGTTAAAAGAATATTTAGATATTTACTTTGTATACCTAACCTTGGTTTGTGCTTCAAAATGCAGAAAGAATATAAACTAGCAAACTATTGTGATGCTGACTATGCTGGAGATAGAATTGAAAGAAAAAGCACTGATGGAGGTTGCCACATCATTGGAGGCAACATGATGTCATGGCTCAGTAAGAAGCAAGGAACAATAACATTATCAATAGTAGAAGCAAAATACATCTCAGCATCAAGCTACTGCTCTCAAATATTGTGGATCAAGAATCAACTTGAAAACTACAACATATTTGAGAGTAACATTCCTATCTTCTATGATACTGCTGCCATATCTCTTTCAAAAAAATCCAACCATGCACTTTAGAGCCAAACATATAGAGTTAAAACATCATTTCATTAGAGACCATGTTTAGAAGGGAACCATTAATTTGGAATATGTTAAAACAAATGATCAGCTTGCTGATATTTTTACAAAACCCCTTACTGAAGATAGACTGGTCTTTTTGAGAGAAAAGATTAGGATAGTCTATGTGGAGTAATGTTTTCTCATTGTCTATTACCCATAAGTAAACTAAAAACCCATCATTTGGGCTTAAGAGGGGCACATGCATGTCACATGTTTCGCACTCAATATATGAGCAGACCACATGTGCTTTTGAAAAAAAAATTTAACTTAAGCATTTAATGGGTTCTAAGTCATAAAGCCCAAAATGCACATTTAATATTTCTTTAATGTGTCATTTTGAAACATACCCTGACCGTTCGAATTCTACATAAAGCCCATTCATCACCCATCATTGTCTATTATTACTAAAACTTCTTCAACAAGCTTTCATTCCTAAACCTCTCTTCTCTCTCATTGCTTTCTCTGAACCAAAACGCTAACCCTTTTTCTCACCAAGCACCATGGCCAAGTGATGAGCACTTTGAAGAACCCCAACCAACATCGTCAACGGACATCGACAGTTCTAGAATTAGGGAGATGGATCCAAAAGTCAGAAAGGAGAAGAATCTTGACCCCATTGAAGCCATTATCATATGGCCACAAGGATCCCATACCAGGAACATCCACGTGGAGTATTATGTCGACATCAACTACCTTCAGAAACATGGCCTCAACATCTCAAGGTACCTCAAACTTTTTGGTATAAGGGGCTACTTCAATGATAAGCTGAAGATCGCTCCTGGACTGATAAGGGAATTCTGGGAGAATGTCATTGTAAAGGGGAACAAGATGGTGAGTAGCGTCTACGGCTACAAAGTCACTATATCTCCCACTACCATTGCTCAAGCCATTGGGTGCGAGCTTTACTCTAACTACTTCATGAAGAGATGGGACTCTGGATTGTCAGCTGGGACAATTGTAAGAGTGATTTTGGGGGAACGATATATTGTGGAGTGTAATAAGAAGAAACTGCATCCAACAATGTTCACCCCATTGGCCAAGCTATTGCTGAACATCCTCAACAATACCATCTTGCACAAGATAAGGTATCGGGGTCATGTGTCTGCCCTTCATAGGTTCATCCTCTACCACATCATTATGGGGATTCCATTCAACTTGCCACACACTTTCTTCTACAATATGGTGAGCCATATCTAGTCACTATTAAGTGCAACAGCGACTTACTACACAATCCTGATCAACAAAATATTGTGGAATTACAAGTGCTACAACCATTTATTCCACGACATTCAGTCAAGCGCTCTACAAGAGTTGGACTATGTCAATGAAGAGGGTCCATTCGTCCACCAAAGGCAGTTGACATCTCTAGTCTGTTGAAACTCAACTTGGGGTTTGCCATAAAAAAGGGGCAAGCTGCCAAATTTACTCCTCTAGCATTGTTTGATGATGAGGACTAGACTCAGCAGCCAAAGAAGAAGAAAGCTCCAAAGTCCCTCACAATCTTTGATGAGGATTCTGCTATCAAACCATTGGCAAGCAAGATGAAGAGACTTGTTGTTGCAGACCAGCAAACAGTCTGGATAACACACTAGGCAGCATTGTTTCAAGAAGAGCCACCTACCAAGAGACAAAGGTAAACTAGACAAAGGGCTCCTACCAGACCACCAACATCAAAGCCTAAGGCACAGACTCAATAGAAAGGCAAAGGAGTTTCCAAACCATCTGTTAAACCCATTGTGCAAATGGAGGAGATTTCCAAGATTGGCAAAGTAGCTGTTACAGTTGCTGATGATGAGGGGGAAAGTGAGTCTGAAGGACTGGTCTTCAAGAGGCCATCTAGATAACAGGCTGCTGAAGAGGCTATGTAGAACCATGACATTTGATGATGTCTGGCCCCTAATACTTTGATAGGTTTTGATGATAACAAATGTGATAATATTTTATCATCTAATGATTTCAGACTAAGTGATTTCAGGAAATCTAAGTAAGAATAGACAATGGTATAATCACTCTAACTCTCACTTTTGTCTTAAACTATCTAATAACTGGTAATGAATAAATCACGTACTATAAATGCTTCTAATCAAACTAAAATAAAGTTCTCAAAGAGACCACTAATAGTATTGGATGGACTCATGCTAGTCTAAGACCACCATACAACAATCTCGGACAGATTGTGTGAAGTTTAGGACCAGACTATGCATATGTACTGGACTAGACCATGTATGGAACTCGGTCAGACAACGCATAAGTCAGGCCAGTCGATGTCTAACGCTGAGCCAGACGATGTCTAAGGCTAGGACAGACCATGTTCTTCATTCTAGACTATAATGAGTTAGACTAGACTATGTTTGTTAAGCCAAACACTATCTGTGCATGAATAGAGTGAAGTCTGTCATATGTGGCTGTGGAATACGTTCTTTATGATTAATTCTTTGCACGTATATAGGCACTGTTGTTACAGAAAGAAAGGAATATATTATCTGATCTCTCTCTCTACTATTCCTCGTATAAGCTTGCATGTCTCGAATTACGTGAAGTGTGTAGGTACAGCCAAAAGACTAATCAGCATTGGGATGTACACCTTAAGCTAAAAGTCAACTATGATAGAGACAAAAACCTGCTCCAGTCACATCAAGCACAGTCAATGCTACTTCAACACTCTTCTGTGAGACAACGGAAACAAATCTTCTGAAGCTCACTATATAAGGAAGCTTCCATGCAACGAGAAGAAAAGAGATGTTGTAGAACCAAAAACGTAATTATTCAAATCAATCTGAAAAACAAGCAAAGCACGTTTGAGAAAATTCAACTGAGAAACAAGAGTTGAGAGAAAAGAGAACATCCATCTTCTACAAGCTCACACAGATTCAATAATCGTTTATATCCTCTCTTTGAGAGTTACCAGAATCTTATACATATTTGTATAGAAAGCCAAGAGTGGCTTAGTAATAAAAGAATACTTGGGAAGTATAATCTCAGGGGGAGATTCATAATTGTAACTAGAAGTGGTTTAGAATACTTGTAGCTAGTAGTGGCATAGAGAATACTTGTAGCTAGAAGTGGCAGTGAAGAATACTTGTTTTGTAATCAATTGATTATAGTGGAACCCTTTAACAGTTGTTAAAGGAGAACTGGACGTAGCTCAGCTTGAGTGAACCAATATAAAATAAGCTCTCATTTGTTGTCTTGTGATTACATATATTTATCTTGCCTACTATGCTCCCTTGAAAAGATTTTCAAAAGTTTTGTCTTGCAAGGATATATTTGCTGATTTAAACTTGCATATATCCAAGAAGACAACTTGTGAACTAATAATATTTGTAAAAAGTTTTTAACCCACTATTCAATCCCCCTTTCTAATGTGTTCTTGTGTATTTCAGGCTACTGTACCAAGTCTTTATCTTGTCAAACAACCAAGCCCCGCAGCCAAGAAGCTAGTTATGAAGTGGTAGGTGCTGCTCGAGGACAACATGCCTGGTGGCATTCACACCTTCATTCATCAATCCAGGTATTCCAACAACCTCCTTCACTCTCCCTACTCATCCTAGATCCACCAAACGTCTAAGGAAGAATATTCCAAAGACTACCCCCTCTCAAGCCCAAATAGAAACCACAATAGACACACTGTTTGTTGCACCTCTATCGTTTGTGTTGTAACACCTGTAAAATTACAATCTATTACTAATTGTAAAAGGGGGGTGCATTTAGTATTTTTTATTCGTCTTTGTGTGTAATTATCATTTTAATGTTACCAGAGAATGATAATTACAATTATAATGTTGATTGTATGCTTTATTTGAGTTTTCACTTATAAAAATTGAATTTTGATTTTTGTCAGACCGTTTTCACAATTTTCGTGAAAATGACCTACTGTGCGATTTTTATCTGCAAATGATATTTTTAATGATTTTAAAGCATAGAACATTTAATAAGGATGATTTTTAAGTGGAAGGTTAGTTTCGCAAATGTTTGAAACACAGATGATGAAAATCATGAAAAAAAAACCCGACCCGGGCCCAAAACCCAACCCTAAACCTAATGGGCCTTTAATTGGCCCAACCTAAATTTTGTAAGGAGGTTGACCACGTCCCTGGTGTGTGCCGGCCCTAGCTTTAGGAGTTGCAAAGTTATAATAAGGAACTTTGCCTTATTTGAAGGGAGGGAGAAAAAGTGAATATTTGGTTCAAAAAACATTTCCTTCTTGGTTCCTTGTTCATGAAGCTCTCTACCTTCTATCTAAACCCCTCTGCCCTTCTCTCTAAATTTCTGAGTTGATTAACAAGTTTGCACCGATTAAATTTGAGTATGTTGTAGGAGAGAACACTAGCTTCGATTTAAGCTCCCTTTTCGTGCATTTGAAACTTTTGAAATTAAGGTATGGAGGAGTTGTTCCATTTTAACCTAAAACCATATTTTTTTGCTGACTTTTACTATTTCATTGATATTATTGAACTAATTTGGTGGTGAATATGCTTTGAAATACTTGTTTTAGATGAAAAATAGTCATTGTTGTATATTAGGCTGAAACTGTGTTTTTAATTTTCAAAATTATTTCATGTTATGTTAAAAGGTTGAGAGAACATCTAGGTACTCTAGGATACCTCTGGATACTATGGTAAAAATTTCATAATTTTTTAACTTAAGGAACTATTTTTAAAAAACCAAACTTTGATTTAGAAAATTTCTGAGTTTGGGGTTGTTTTGATCTTGGAAGTTCTTTAGAGGCACTTTTGAAGAAATCTGGAAATACTATGTTGTTTCATAAATCATTGGTAACGTTCATGATTTTTTTTGGGATTTTAGAAAGCCTCTAAGTATTTTTCCAAAATATATTTAGTAAAATTGAGTTTAGTCAATCAGTACGATTTTGAACGATTAAAATTATCTTTTGTGCATATTAATTTTTGATAAATTTTAAATAGGTATTATTTGTGATTTTTGGTATGTGATATTTTTCTTTGAATTTTCTTGAAGATTTTCATAATTATAAATGCGTATTTTGTCTAAGTCATGTTGGTGAATGTTAGGGACTATTTAATTCAAAAATGAGTCTTATGGTTGTTTTAAAATTTTGATAAATACACATGTATTGAGACCCATGGGAATCTCCCTATGAAAGGATTTTTAAAACGGACTATATTTACTTAGGTAAATATATAGTAAACCGTGGATTCTTGAGCCAGGCTAGAAACACTTTTTAAATTAAAGAAAATATTTATACTTATAATTTTCAATTGCAAAAACTATTGGTTGAAATAAGAGTAATGGAGAGTATCTGTACCAATTTTAATGATATTATGAGTTTTGTAAGTATGTCAAATAATTCTTGTAATAGTGTTTTCAATTTGTATCACTTGGTAAATATGACATGAATTGTTGGAAATGCAAGTTTGAGGGGATGTTCTACCTTAGAAGGAGAATCCCTATGGTTATTGTGTATTATGTGATGTTCATATGTGATTAAATATCCTTTGTGAACCATGCATTTTTATAACTAGCATCTGAGACCTGGGGAGTGTGACTCCTGGGCACCAACTATTGGGGTTGGTTGTATCTGTGTGATTGGTTGATTGGTTGATTGGATTATGTGATTTAATTGTTTGTTTTGGGAGTGTCGCAACCAAAATCGCGGCGGGATGGCGATAAAAATCGAAAGGCATGGATCAGAGGAGTCGCCACCAATGTTTATTAGGGAAAACATCAGAAAAATCCTTTTTAGAAAAAATGGTCTTTGAAACCAGATTTGAGTTCGGGAGTCCATTACGTGTAGGGAAGGTATTAGCACCCTACAACGTCCGTCACGAAAACGGTTACCTTTAATTAATTAAGCGAAAATCTTTTATAATTTTTAGACATTTATCTCACCAAAACATTACTAGAACAGAATAATTAGTTTTATCAAAGGAAAGAAGAAGACATACTATTTCTTTTTATTTAATTTAGGACTCTTGAGTTGTCGCAACTCATTTATCCTAAAAACACTTTGAAAAATTGACAGAGGTGTACACCCAAGCCAATTCATCTTTATTATTTATTTTTATTTTTTTTTAAATGATTTTAATTTAAACAACTATGGATAATTAAAAAAGGAAAGAAACTTAGTAAAACGGAGGGTGTAAACAGAAATATGGCCCAAAAACGAAGATGTTGTGATTTAGTAAAATGGAGGTGCAAATAGAAATCTGGCCCACAAACGAATGTGTTGTGATTTAGTAAAATGGGGGGTGCAAACAGCAAAATGGCCAGAAATGCGAAATTAAGTTTAGGGGTTCCTCTTTCCCTCATTCATTCAGCTGCTTCTCAAAAGGAACCCTAGGAGAGCTCGCGAGAGAAAAGAAAGGGGAGCGGGGTGTGGCGGCCGCGATGGCGGTGCTCGTGGCGGAGGGAGGTCACGACGCGAGGGGAGGTCGTGGTGGCGCGAGGGGGGGCAATGACGCCTCGGTGAGGGGCGGCGCGCGTGGCTAGGCGAGGTGGAGGAGGAGCGTGACGGTGTAGGTCATGGGGGGAGACCGCGATGGTGGAGAAGGAGGTCGGCGCGAGGAAAGGAGATCGAGGCGGCGGGTCGCGAGGGTGGTTGCGGAGTGCAGCGGCAGCGGCGGTGGTCGTGGCGGTGGAGAGAGAACGAGAGTGAGGGAGCGTTGAGGACGAAGATGACGATGGCGGCGGTGGCCGGCGCGGTGGTTTTTTTTTTTCCTATTTTCTCTTTTATTCTCTTTATACTCTTTTTATGCTTTCTTTGGATTTTTCTTGGTCCCAGATTTGATTTTCTGATGATTTGGCTTTGTAATTTGGATTTGGTATAGGGCTATGATTTTGGGTTTGGGATGACTGTAAAAATGGTGTTTTGTTCTGGGTATGGATTAATTTCTCTGTTTGGTTGGTTCTTCTAATTTGTTCATGCTTTGCTCTGTTTGTGTTGGGTCCATGTTAGGGATTGAGCTCAATGATTCTGGTGTTTTGAATCCGTGCTTGGTGTTTTGAATTTGTCCCTGCTTATGTTCTTTGATCTATCTTTGGTGGGTTGATTAATTAAACATAGCATTTTCTTTTACTTTTAGATTCATATCTTTACATCATTTTGAGCAAATGGATTTGAGCATAATATTACACTGATTATAAGTAAACATAGAAAAAGCTAATATTCATGAAAGTTACATGATGATTGAAAAAAGAGAAACCTGTTTGCTATATTGTTGTTTCTGTTTCTGGTTCTGGTTTCTATTCTTGCTGTTTGTTCTTGCTGTTCTGGTTTTTGCTTGCTGTCTGTTGCCTGTTTTTTCTTTCTTTCTCTGATCTTCTTTTATGCTTGCTGTCCTCTCCCCTTTTTTCTTGTCATGCTCCTCTATATATATACAAGAGGTTTCCTTCCTAGGAGGGTTTGCTCTCAGCTTTCCTTCCTAGGAGGGTTTCCTCATTTTTAATCATTTCTTTTCCTTCTTGCAGCCACCTTTTCAGGATCAGCCACCACTAGTGTCCAGCCTAGTTGGCTAGAATAGCTAGCTAGGATGATGCAGCTGCTTGAGTTAATGAGGCTGTTGATGGAGTTCAGGAAGCTGCTGATGAAGCTGCTTGCTGTTGATGAAGCTGCTGCTGCTGCTTATGAAGCTGTTGATGCTGTTCTTTTTTCTTCTTTTATTTCTTTGCTGCTTCTTCCTTTTTTTCTTGAATTGATTGCTGCTTCTTTTTTGCCTTGAACAGAATTAGCTTGTACTATTTTTAGACTTGTAAGCTTGTTGAAGCTTTATTTCAATTTTGTAGCAAAAATTTGTAATAACCTTGTGATAGAGAAACACACGAATGGAATGACACAAGATTGGTCTCATGAACCTTTCTTCTCTTTTTTCCTTCTCTCTTCTTCTTCTCTTCTTTGTTTTTTGGCAAGATGCCAATTGTGAAACAACAAATAATAATAATAATAATAATGACGATAATAATAATAATAACGTAATTAACCGGACAAAATTGGGTGTTGACAGGGAGAAACAAGGATGGTGAGTCCTTGTGGTGAGAAAATGGACTCTGATGGGGTGTATTTGTGAGATTAAGACGTAGTCTTAATTAATAAATGAGTTCATTAAGAAATTATTGAATAAATTAATTTTAAGAGTGAGAATTTAATAATAAGTTAATTTAATGAGACATGAGTAAACAGATCATTTTGGACTTAGACTTAAAAGTAGGACCCTTGCAATGGATTGGAGTAGCATACTTAATTGAAGCATAATACTTGAGTGTATCTGACAATTACATAAGATTTAATAAAGCCTAATGGGGTCATGAAACGGTGTTCATGATAGGTGTGCGGTGCTTAATGCGTGCATTGCTTTGTTTGGTGTGGTTAGTGAGATACAAAAGGAAAGGATTTCCTTCGACGTCGATACAAGTGAAACTAACGTGTTTGGAGGTGATTACGATGTTGATGGCACATTTACAAGAAAGGCATTCTTAATGGGAGTTGGTTAGAGGTTAGAAGAACCAACTAGAATGGGATGTGCATTAATATTTCCAATTGCATGTGTGGTGACGAATGATGTGACAACAACTACTCACTTAATGTAGTGAGGGAGACATGTTGGTGTTGTGGATGAGAAGTTCACGAGGCACTTGGTGGACCATCTTCGGTGTTTGCAGTAGTGGAAAGTGCACAACCCATTGGAAACATAATCCCTACTGAAGGAATCGTTGTTGAGGAATCAATCCTTAGAGTGTGGATGACCACAGAGTGGTATTTGAGAAATGGTCAAAGGCATGGTGTCCTAAGGGGTATGGTGCTGGGTCATGACTTTGGGTCACATAACCGGCTCAGCGACCTTGACTAAGCGCGATGCATTTTCAGTTGGTGAGAGCCATATCAACCAATGACGAGAGGGGTGTACTCCCAACAGTCATCCACCTTAAGTGTAAGACCATTATATTCATGGAGTTGCAGTGGCAATGGGCCCGAGTTTTTGGAAAAGTTGTACAAGTGTAGAAACGCATAGGTTTTCAATAAGATCGTGAGTGTTCCACTACGGTGTGGATGTTATTTGTGTATGTAGCCGGAAGGCTATTTGATTGTTGGTTTTTAGGAGGAGTGGAAAACTCACTCCATACATTTTGTTTTCATATGGAGACGAATGTTGCATGTAATCGACTAAGATAGAGTGGAATGGCTACGACCAACATTGATGACGTGGAAAGACTTGTTCGAAAATAGAAGACTTTTGAGGTTACTTTTCAGGTTCTTAGTGAGGGTTGGGAGTTAGTTTTCTTTTAGTTACTACATTGGGTCTTAGTTTGGCTTCTTGTGTAATAGATGGTGGACTAGATCTTAATTTTATGTTGTTATATGCGACTCAAATGACTTATGTCTCTTTTCCAAAGATGTAAAGGTGTAATCATGTTTCTTTTTATGGAATTGTTTTAAGACAATATTTTGGTATTATTTCATGTTTATCAGTGTTTCAGTATCATTTAGAATCAAGCATTTTATAAAAAGTAAGAGGTTTCTTGTAAATGATATTTGTTAAGGAATACTTAATTTTAAGAGAATGATAGGTGTATTGAAAGTGAGTTTCATTGAAATTCTTGTAATAAGTTTTGAGGTAAAGGAAAAAAATACATTTCATATTTTGATAATACGTTAACAAGTCATGTTTTTAATTAAATCCATATTTTTTAAGAATAAAATAAAAAGTTTAGGAGTTTAGAAATTTAGGGGGTTACATGTGTCACCTACACAGACCATAAAAGACCAAATAGAGGCTACACAATCTGATGCTCATGCATAGACTAAGTAAGAGCCATTGTCTGAACCCACTGTTCAGATAGTAGAGAACCCAACGTCTGCCCCCATTAGACAAACCATGACAACATAAGCTGAACCCACTGTTCACTCTACTACACAATCTGAACCCTCTACTCAGACTATACAACCAACTACCACATCCCCCCAAACACCACCTGATATCATAATCCTCCCCTACCAATCTCCATCCCCTATCATCATGCTAGTGATGACAGATTCAATGGTCTCATATCCACACATTGAATCTGGTGAGACATTAGCTGATCCTGCAATTGTGTGGCAAAACCTACCCCTTACCCACATAAAGTCCATTCCCTCTTGGGACAACAAGCCCTATATCCATGTCGACCCGAACAAGCACCTTAGCTTCAAGGGAATACACTCCTCCACCATCTCCTCGACATGGCTCATGGCATCAGATTCAGGTGCAAAAATTCTCTCTTGTGTTTGTTGGAGAGAATGCTGAGTCCATTGCCTATAAGGAAGAATCATGAGGAAGGATTCTAGTTGACACTTCACATCTCCGATTTGAGCTTGTATGCTCACCAACCTAGTCATCCTACGTTTCCTATCAACATGAGTCTTCTACAGCACATCAAGTAATGTCTCGTGATGACTTTCAATGGGATCATGCTGAATGGAACAGAACAGACATTGTGTATCGTTAGGTCGAGTGTCCTCCACTACAGATTGATCAAGGGATCCTTCCCTTTCAGAAGCCTCTCAAGAATAAAAGCCTTCTATAATATGTAGAAGATGATGTTGAATTTGCAAGGAGATTGCAAGAAGAAGAGTATGCTTTTGTCACCACCCAGTGAGAAGGTTGGTGCAAGATATAGCACATAGGCTTCAATGTGCGAGGAGGGTTTGGATCACTACACAAAAACTCTAGACAACCGAGAGCCACTAACAATGGAAGAAAGGCAAAAGCTAGCTGCCACAATTAGTGATCAGGGTCGTCATGATTTGCTCAAACTCTCAAGACCAAGGGTTTCCATTTGACCTACTCGACTAATTACACAAGGGGTCCCTCCCAGCCATCCAACCTTCAATGTAGAACTTGAAGACTATCACATCTATTATCTGCTCAAGTTTTGAAGCACAACACCAAGGTAGTTCTATCCTCCAAATATTCATATCCGGGAGGAAATTGATATACGTGTCGCCCCAGACTATATAGTACCTTAGTTGCCAATCCAGCATCCCAACAAGCTGAAGGGCAAGCAAATTGTCCAAGCAAACAGTCTTCTGAAGGTTGTACCTGAGCTTGAGCCTCTTCAACAACCATAGCATGGATTTTATAAGGAACACTTTGAGTTAGATGTTGGCATCTACTAGAGGAATCTGATGCACAACATGCTCCCCACTACTCAAGGCTCTAACCCTCAAACAGGAGGCTGAAGAAAACAGACTTAGGGCATTATCCTTGAGCAAGAGGCTGAGGAAGCTAAGGTTGTTACACTTGCTGCAAAGCAAGCTATAGACTTGGGTAAAAAGTTTGTAGAATTAAAACCAGCCCCAGCATGTCTAAACTTGGTGTCTACCAAGTCAGGGTCTAGTACACCACTTGCTGCTAAACCCTCAATGCAGCAAGTCAAGCCTTGACACATGTTGATCTGATGGTCTCTCAACAAGCCATGGAAGCTAGGCTAGAGGCCAAGATTGAAGCGAAGATGGACCAGCAGCGAGAAAGTCTCATAAAGGAAGTGATCTTTGCAGTCACTCACTCTCTAAATGAAATGGTGAGGAGAATTTTTCCATCACCTACTACTCCACCTCCACCAACACCACCATTGCCACAAGAAGATCATCCTACATCTGCATCAACTACTCCATCAGAAGCTGGAGACTCTTCTTCTAAACAGTCTACCCAACATCAACTACCATGACTGTGATGGCAATTTTCTTCCTATTCTCTCCATTTTTTTGTTGTTGACAAAGGGGGAGAATATGTATAGAATTTTGATACTCAACAATGCTTACTTAATAAATGCAGTGATTGGTTCACTGATTTTTTATATGTTTTTTTATGTTATCCGCTGTGATTATTTCTTGCATGAGCTGTCATTTGCATATGCATGATCAACTCAGGGGGAGTTCTTCATGTCAATAACTGCTCACACTATGACATGAAATAATCTTATACTCTAAATCGTTACATATCTTTGATATATTAATTGTTAATCAAAATTATAGCATATGTTGTCATCATAAAAAAGGAGAAGATTGTTAGAACCAAGACATTGGATGATGTCTGGCCCCTAATCTTTTGATTGATTTTGTTGATAACAAATGTGATAATATTTGATCAACTAATGGTTTGAAATTGAGTAATTTCAGGAACCAAACTCATCACAAACAATGGTAAAATCTCTTCTATCTCACTTTATTATACTGACTGTCTGAATGTGTTTTCATAACAAACCAATCATCCAAAGTGCTTTTAATCAAACAACATTGTGTCAAAACAAACCAAGAAATGGTCTCAGGAAAGACTAAGAAGAGTCTCAGACCAGACCATACAGCAGTCTTGGAATAGACTATGCGAAGTTTCGAACCAAACCATGTAGTAGTCTCAAAACAGACTATGCAAAGTGTTGGACCAGACAATACAAGTTTAGGACCAGACTATGCAATAGTGTTGGACCAGACCATTCACAGTCAGACTAGACTATGTCTTAGTTAAACCAAACCATGGGTAGTTCAATGCTCTGCAGACAATGTGTTTAATTAATATAACTTGACTTTATAAACGCACTATCTAAAAACAAAAGGAGAGGTAGATATTTACTAAACACCTTTCAAATATATATTAGCTTGTTTTAAAACCTTCATATATCTATAAAGGCAACCTTCGAACTTATATTTGTTGTAAAAAGTTTTATTAACTCACTATTCAACCCCCCCACCCCCCCCCCCGTCCCCCTTCTAGTGTGTTCTTGTGTATTTCAAACACTATCAATTCTGGGAACACTACCAACTACAACTACACCCCAGACTGAAGATTGATGCTTTTTCATTTAGATTTTTGGTATCTTCATACTTTAAGTCTTCTCCGCTCTCTTAGTCTAGTATTTTCTATTTTATGCCATAACATGTATGGATGATGGCATTGTATTGTTTGTTATAGACTAAGCTAAATATTTTTCATGCTAGTTGTTTGATCTACTCTATTTTCTATTATCTCTAGCATCACTAGATGATTTTCTTTCTTAGGAACTAATTCTGAGAAATTGCAATCGATTACACATTGTGGGAATCGATTACCAGATGGCCAAATCTGTTTTGAACCATCTCTGGTATCAGGTTAATCGATTACCAACTATTGCAATCGATTACAATGTTGATTTCAGATATTGCCCTGTTTCAATTGCAATCGATTACCATCGATCAACAATCGATTACAAGACAATCTCTGAAGTTTAGGATTTGCTCTGTTTCAATTGCAATCGATTACCATCGATTAGCAATCGATTACAAGACCATCTCTGAAACTCAAAATTGGCTTTGTCTCATTTGCAATTGATTATAAGTGTGCTGCAATCGATTACAATAGATGACAACAAGTTTAAATCATCCTCTGATACACAGGATAATCGATTACACCTTTATTGCAATCGATTATATCTGGTATAACGGTCATTTTGAAAGATTTCCAAGATTCATTCTTTGTCTAACTAACTTTGAATCTTTTTTGACCCATCCTATATATTTGAACCCATAGCATTCTATGCAGAGAGATCAATAGACACAATATCACTTCATTCTTTTATTTTGTCAAAATCCAAATCCTTTGATTTGATTCTCAAATTTGATATTGCTTTGGAATTTCTCTTTGTTTTCTACACATCACTTAATCTTTTGAGTTTCAGAAAAACTCATTTTTGCTTTTACTGCTATACCCATTTGAGATTAAATCTCTAAGCCTATACAACTATATTCCTCTCTTGTTCTTTTATGAACTGAGGTGATTCATTACTTGTTCTTGACTGCTATACACACTTAGACTAGAGTTTTTCAAATTGATCTTACATCAAGATATATCAGCACTCAAAGGTGTTTTCGTTCTTGAATCTTTTTATTAATCTTGTTTGATTTGCATTGTAGGAATTTTGTTCCTAGATGTTGTGTTGGAATTAGAATTGTGTTTCTAATTTTGTTTCTAGAATTGTGTTATTCTAGTGTTTAGAAATTGGATGGTGAATGGTGTTTTCACATTCAATTTTTTAGGTTCCTATTTCAGGTTGTGAAATTAGGATTTGCTACGAATTGTGTGTGCATGGTGTATGTAATCAAATTCATAGTGGAACCCCTTGGTGAAAGGGAGAACTGGATGTAGATCGGTGGTTGATCGAACCAGTATAAAATCAACAAGCTCATTTTCTCTATCTCTTAGTTTTTTATCTTTATCAAGTTTATTTGTTCTAATCAATTCTATCATAAGCTGAGGTTGTTTTTCTGGTTTATTCAATCAATATCACATTCTTTGAAAAACGTTTTTATCAAAACCTCAAGAGTGGTGGTGAAAAGCTTTTATTGGGAAAAAGAATCTATTATTTTACGCTGAATCAATTCACCCCCCCCCCCCCCCCTCTTGACTGTAATCGGCTGATCCTAACATAGACCACTACCCCCATTCGATGCGTATCATCTAATGAGATACAAGAATGATGCAGCAAGGGCCTATGCTATTACTGCGATGACAAGTGGAGTCACGACCACCGTTGTTAGAAGAAGCAATTCTTACTACTCATCTTCGAGGATATGCCACTGGCGGAACTAGAGGAACCCAACACATGTTCAGGAACCTAACTCACCTTTGCTGGAAGTTGCAAATATAGAGAGTGAACATTTTTGAAGATTGACGCCTCGCCTATTCTTTTAGATTTTTGGTATCCTCATACCTTAAGTCTTCTCCGTTCTCTTAGTCTAGTATTTTCTATTCTATGTCATAACATGTATGGATGATAGCATTGTATTGTTTGTTATAGACTAAGCCATATCATTCTTGCTTGATGTTTTGATTTGCCTTGTTTTCTATTATCTCTAGCATCACTAGATGATTTACTTCTTAGGAACTAATTCTAAGTGATTGCAATCGATTACAAGTTGTAGGAATCGATTATCAAATGGCCAAATCAATTTTGAACTATCTCTGGTATCAGGTTAATCAATTACCAACCATTGCAATTGATTACAATGTTAATTTCAGAGTTCAGATATTGTTCTGTTTCAATTGCAATCGATTACCATCGAGCTGCAATCGATTACAAGACAATCTCTAAGGTTTAGAAATTGCTTTGTTTCATTTGCAATTGATTACCATCCTGTGGCAATTGATTACTAGATGATATTCAGAATTTGCTCTGTCTTGTTTGAAATAGATTACAAGTCTACTACAATCGATTACAGCAGCTGACAACAAGTGTAAACCATATTATGATACACAGGATAATCGATTACACCTTGTTGCAATCGATTATATCTGGTATAACGGTCACTTTTAAAGATCTCCAAGACTCATTCTTTGTCTAACTAACTCCGAATCTTTTTGACCCATGCCATATATTTGAATCCATATCATTCTGTGTAGAACAACCAACAGTAACAATATCTTTTCATTCCTTCAATTGTCAAAATCCAAATCTTTGATTTAATTTTCAAATTTGATATTGCTTTGAACACTCTCTTCTTTCTTTTGTACATTCTTTAATCTCTTGAGTTTCAAAAAAACTAAATATTGTTTTTACTGCTATACCTATTTGAGATTAAACCTCTGAGCCTATACAGTTATATCCCTCTCTTGTTCTTTCATGAATTGAGGTGATTCAACATTTGTTCTTGACTGCTAAATTTGCTCATATTGGAGTTTCTTGAACTGGTCTCATATTTGCTATATCAGCACATCAAGGTGTTTTTGTTCTTTAATCTTTTTCATTGATCTTGTTTGATTAGCATTGTGGGAATTTCGTTCCTAAATGCTATGTTGAAATTAGATGGTATTTCTAATTTTGTTTGTAGTATTGTGTTCAGAAATTGGATGGTGAATGGTGTTTTCACATTCAATCTTCTAGGTTCCTGTTTCAAGTTGTGAAATCAAGATTTGCTGTGAATTGTGTGTGCATGGTGTATGTAATCAAATTCATAGTGGAACCCCTCTGGTGAAAGGGAGAATTGGATGTAGATCAGTGGTTGATCGAACCAATATAAATCAACAAGCTCAATCTCTCTATCCCTTGATGTATTTCAATTTATCATTTTATCTTTATCAAGATAATTTGTTCTAAATCATTTCTATCTTAAGCTGAGGTTATTTCTCTGGTTTATTCAATCAATATAACATTCTCTGAAAACGCTTTTATTAAAACCTCAAGAGCGGTGGTGAAAAATCTTTTTAAGGAAAAAAATCTGTCACTTTACGTTAAATCAATTCACCCCCCCTTTGATTGATTACCCGACTGATCCTAACATAGAGAAGTTGTATTACTTCGTGGCCTCCACTCCACTCAATATAAGTACTAAAAGATTTTTTAGGTCTTACGAGTTACTATAGGTAGTTTGTTAAGAATTATCCGTCAATAGCAGGGCCTTTGACTAATTTGTTAAAGAAGCACTCATTCTTTTGGGATGATCGCGCAACTACCACTTTTGATAAGCTCAAAACAACGAAGATGACACTGCCCATTTTGACTCTCCTTGACTTCACGACCTCCTTCGACTTTACCACCAAAGCATCAAGATAGCAATTAGGGCGATATTATCCTAAGCTTCGCATCCTATTACATATTTTAGCAGAAAACTCTCTCCCCTAATGTAAGCTATCTTTGCTTATGAAAGAGAATTGTTTGCAATTATGTTGGTAGTTCAAAAAATGGAGACACTACCTACTCGAGAGGCACTTTCGCATATACACCAACTAGAAGAGCTTGTGCGAACTGGTCTCTCAAACTATTTAGACCCCTACCCAACGGAAATGGCTTGTGAAACTGTTAGGGTATGACTATGAGATTTTATACACTTCAGGTCACTTGAATGTTGTCGCAGATGCCTTGTCTAGAATGGAGGGTTCACCTGAGTTGTTATTCATGATAGTATCGTTAGGTCAACTTGAATTCCTAGACCAACTTTGCAAATTTTATGCTCATGACCATTTGGGACAACAATTGATACTTAAGGTTGATGTAAACAAAGATGCATCCCCATTCACCATCAATGATGGGTTGCTGCTTTATAAAACACAACTCTTCATACCTCATGAATCTAAACTTGAAGATTCCTTACTACTTGAGTGCCATAATTCTCCCTCCGAAGGTCATTTAGGAGTCAAAAGGGCATTGACTCGATTGGCAACTTCGTTTTCCTAGCCAAGAATGGCTCAAGATGTTCGTAAACACATCCACACCTGCGCAACGTGTTAGCAACACAAGTATTCAACCCACAAGCAATTAAGATTACTACAGCCCCTACCCATTCCCCAACAAGTATGGGAAGACATATCAATGGATTTTGTGACACACTCACCCCCTTCACATGGCAAAATGACAATTTGGGTGGTTGTTGACCGTTTAAGCAAATACACGCACTTTATTTCGTTGTTGACACATTTTTCTACGACTACTCTAGCCCCAATATTCTTGTTTAAAATCTACAAATTACATGGGATGCCCAAAACCATTATTAGCAATAATGACAAGATCTTTGTTAGTCATTTTTTGCAAGACCTCTTCTGTCTTCAAGGAACGACCCTCACTTACAATAGTGCTTACCACCCACAAATGGATGGGCAGACTAAAGTTATCAATAGAATGCTTGAGACTTTCCTCTATTGCTTTGTGAGTGATACCCCCTCAAAATGGGTGTCAATTTTACCTCTAGCTGAATATTGGTATAACACCTCATATCAATCAACGATAAAAATGGCTCCTTTCACTGCGTTGTATGGGCGCACATCTTCATCACTATGTTCATACGTTGTTGGAACTTCCATGGTGGCCGCTCTAGATGAATCATTAAGCCAACGGCAAACCTAACTCCAAGTTATCCTTGATAACTTGGCAACCGCTCAACTACGCATGCACACCCAAGCTAACACACACCGCATCTATCAGAACCTCGAGGTTGGCGACTAGGTGTGGTTGCATCTTCAACCTTACCAATAGACGACTATCCGATTTTGAAGCTTAGCAAAGTTGTTACCATGCTTCTTTAGCTCTTTTAAGATTTTGAAGTGTATCAGAGAAGTTGTGTACTAGCTAGAGTTTCCTGTAAAGCCAAAATACACCTAAGCTCAAGGCCTTCTTTGGCACACCACCTATGGAGCCACTTCCATTATCTCCTGTAGTTACGAGCACGCTGGTGTCAATTAAGCCTCAACATTTTTGGCAGCGAAGGGTGTTACAAACAAAAAAGGGAGAAAAAAAATCAAGTTTTGGACTGCTAGGAAGGTCTATTGCCTTTGGAGAACACTTGGGAAGACCAAGAACAAATAATTGGAGCCTACCTTAACTTGAGGACAAGGTTGGTCTCACAGGGATGAGAAATGATACAAACAATCATGTTGTCTTTGATCTGGAAGCACCAAGGGGCCCAATAGTAGAAGTAAGTGAAGATGTGACTAATGGGTCAAATGACCATGAGTAGCCCATGCAAAAGAGGTCTCGAAGAGCAATAGGGCCCATTGTGTGGATGAAAGACTATGTGTCACGTCAAATGTGCCTAGCTTAGCTAAGATAATATTCTTGCTCAGTAAGAGGATAATGCCATTTTTCGGTTATGATTTGGTGACGTGTAGATCTAGTTTGTTTTCGCGTCTCCACTAAATACCTATATGTAAGAAGGCACCAAAAGCATGATGAATATACTAAGCCAATTTTCAAATTAGTGATTCTTCTACTTTTTTCTTCTTTGAAGTTCCTCCTACTCAAAAAGAGTCGCCAAGTCTTGGTATGAGATTGACATTGTTGCCACCAAATCGAAAAAAGTATGATATAAATTTTTAACCATGGTAAATGCAAATAAAAGAGCATAAGCTACACATAATTTCAAATTTTAAAAAGATTACCCATCTTAAAGGTTATATAATACTTATGTGTAGACAACATTTTTTGTGGAGAGGCATACTTGTCCATCATCATCCAAAATCAGTATCTTCAATCCTATTTTGGATTTCACTCGAGATACAACTACATAGAGTTGGCCATGAGTAAAGATAGGACAAGAAAGATACCAAACCTTCGAAAGTGATTGTCTCTGACTTTTATTGATAGGCATGGTAAAACATAAGGCCAAAGGAAAATGCTTTCTTTTAAACTTGAATGGAAAGCCAGGACCAGATGGTGCCATATCCATCCATGGAATAAGAATTTTATCCCCTGATTTTTTGCCAATAATAATAGTTGTTGGTATTATAGTCTTTTCAAAATCATTTATCTACAATCTTATTCCATTACATAAATCAGTTGACTAATCAAGGTTTCTTAGAAGCATTACAGGAACTTTGACTTTTAATTTGTGTTTCAGTATGCCTGAACATGAGATATCATTAAAAACTCAGGGGTAAGCCATTCTGCTAGCCTTTCATAATCTTTATCTAACAGGCAAGGTGCGTTTGAACTTAAATACTCCACTTCATCTCCATGTATTAAAGAAATGATCAAATCATTAACATGGTCAACTGTTTCAAAAGTAGGAGCAAGGATTGCTCTTTCTTCAAAAAAAAGAAAAAGTAGTGAGGGTATTTATATTTTGTAGTGTATTGGGATAAGTAAATTCTACCAATGTAAGTAAATGGGCTTCAAATTTTGGAATGAGCAAATCTTCGGGGATGTTTATTGCATTTTTTCCATTTTCATTTGCATTGATGTCCCTAACTCCAATTTTAAGTATCTAATCTCCAATATTTGCCTTGATCCTTTTCTTACAAATGGTAATATTTGTATGAAATCTCCACCGAAAGGTCTATTAACCTTGTCTTCATTATGAGACTTCATAATATCACCTTTTTTTGTTGATCCATGGTAGTAGTATGAAGTAGCCATCGTCGAAAATAATGATTAATCTTCGTCGGAGATCATGAATGCACACAATGTGGTATTCTCCTTCTAACATAGTTTATTCCATACCCAAGCTGGTCAGGATTCGAACCTAAACCACTTGGTTAAGGGGCACAAACTGCTACCACTTATGCCAACAATTGTTGGTATTCATAATATTCCTAAATTTGTTAGTATTCTAGTTTGTTATGTTGAACATGATATATAAGGGATAGTTCAAATGAAACACTAATACCTTAATTTGTTTCATCTATATGTATCTATTACCTATTGAATATGAGCAATGCTAAATCGTCCTCCAAATCCTTCTACCACCCTTTTATGGTAAGTAATGATTGTGTTTGATATTTTCAAGATATTAATTCATTTCTTTTTAATTAATACTTACTATACAAAAGGTTGTAGGAGGATTTGTAAGGGGATATAGCATTAATCATCAAATATTGTTAATTTCAACCAAGAAAACAATCAATAAATGTCAAGAGTTCAAATAAGGAAACAAAAAGAAATCAAGTATATATATGGTGTTAACAGTAATCAAGGCGGTGATCAGAACAGTGGTCAAGGCGATGGTTGCAACAATTGTCATGGTCGTGGTTGCAACGGTGGTCAAGGCAGTGACTGCAAAGGAGGTCATGGTAGTGGCAACGATGGTCATGGTAGTGACAGTGAAGGTCACGACAGTAATGGTGATGAGTTATTTGTGATATTTGAGAGTGATAATTGAGATTTGTTGTAGATTTGATTTTTGTTTAATGAATCTGTTAGAGATTTTTTAGAGTTTAATTTAAATTTTAAAATATTTTAATCCCAACTGTCTCATATTTTTAACAAATTGCACAATTATCCTTTAAATTATGTCTGAGGGAAAGAATTCTATTTTCCATCACCGAGGGTGGGGATTCCCTTGGCCATCGATGTAGCTACTGCCTCCAAAAGTTTAGTTACTTTGCTCGTGTGCTGGTGGATGTAGACTTGAAGCTTCCTCTAAGGGACAGAATCATGGTGGAGGGGAAGGGTCATGCCTTCTATGTTGACTTGTAGTTTGAAAGGCTCCCTGACTTCTGTGAATTGTTCAAGATTATTGCTCACACTCTTTCAAATTGTAGACATAACAAGGACTATACTTGTTAGAACCAAGACATTGGATGATGTCTAACCCCTAATCTTTTGATTGACTTTTGATGATAACAAATGTGATAATATTTGATCAACTAATGGTTTGAAATTGAGTAATTTCAAGGAACCATATTCATCATAGACACTGGTATAATCTCTTCTATCTCACTCTACAATATTGACTGTCAAGAAAATGTTTTCATAACAAATTAAGCATCCAAAGTACTTCTAATCAGACTACGCTATAACGAAACAGACCATGGAATGATCTCTAGAACAGACTATGAAAGTCTCAAACCAGACCATGCAGAAGTCTCAGAATAGACTATGCAAGTCTTGAACCAGACCATGCAAAAGTCTCAAAACAGACTATGCAAAGTCTCGGACCAAACTATACAAAGTCTCAGACCAGACCATGCAAAATTCATGGACCAGACTATGGTATAGTTGGACCAGACCATGCTAGAGTCAAACCAGACTATGTATGTACTCCTGACCAAACCATGATTAGTTCAATGCTCTAGAAACAACGCGCTTAATACTTTAAGAAGCACACCTACAACTACAGCAGAGTTGTGACAAGACAAGAACCTACTCTTCTCTAATCAAGCTCAGGCTAAAGCGACTTAAACACTCAACTATGAGACAATAGATCATTTTTCTTGAATGTTCAAATCTGAGAAGCTATACTATAAATAGATGCTTTCATGCAACTAGAAGATTAACAAAAAATCAATGAAAAACATCTAACGAAAAGCAAGAAAGCGAAGAGCAGAAAGCACACTTTAAGAAAGCTTGAAACCCTATGTGAGAAAAGAGAGCTAAGAGAAAAGAAACATTATCTTCTACATAGCTCACATAGATTCATACACTTATTCATATCGTCTCTTTGAAAGTTACTTGAATCTTATTTATATTTGAATAGAAAGCTAGGAGTGGCTTAGTGATTAAACAATACTTGGGAAGTATAATCTCGGGGGAGATTTATACTAAGAACCAATAGTGATTATAATACTTGTAGCCAGTAGTGGCATAAAGAATACTTGTAGCCATAAGTGGCAATGAAGAATACTTGTTTGTAATCAATTGATTACAGTGGAACATTTTAATAGTTGTTAAAGGAGAACTAAACGTAGCTCAAGTTGAGTGAACCAATATAAAAACAAGTATTCCATCTTTGTTATCTTGTACCTACATTTATTCATCTTGCACTCTGTGCATCTTGAAAAGGTTTTAAAAGCATTGTCTCGAAAAAATATATTAACTTATTTTAAAACCTTCATATATCTATAAAGGCAACCTTAGAACTTATATCTATTGCAAAAAGTTTTATATTTTAACATAACCCACTATTCAAACCCCCCCCCCCCCCCCCCTCCTCTTTCTAGTGTATTCTTGTGTATTTCAATATTGGTGATAAGAACAAGGTAGCTGAGAATAAAGTTACCAAGAAACATATCCCTAAGCCTAAGTCAGGGAATGTGGAACAACCTAAGGATAATGAGGGAGATGGAGACGACAACAATGATGGCAATGGTACCAATTAATGCTAACACAGATGAGGATAACAATGAGGAAGGGCACACTAATGGTGGAGATGAGGGGCAGCATGATCGCAATGCTATGAATGATAACCAAGGGGATGATGACTCTAGGAATGAGGAACATGCAGATGATCAGAATAACTAGGATGAAAATGAGGGCACTAAAAAGGATGGCAGCAAGACTAATGAGAATGAGGATGAATCTTGGGAGTGATGATAGTGATACATTTAGGGATGATGGTGATGAGGCTGAGGTAAGGACAGGTCATGATGACTCAACTGTAGCCAAGACTATTGAGATGGATAACAAGGAATTTACAAATCATGCAAAGATGACTTGGGGTTCTGATGAAGGGCTATAGGGCACTGGTGAGGTGCCTCATACTCAACTTGATGGAAAGACAAATGTAATGCAAACACTAGTGAAGAAGATAGGTAAGTTTCCCTCTATTGATATGCAACATAATTCTGCAAATTCTACAAATTGCTCTATAGCTTATCCTACAGCTTAGTCTGCTAACTTTGCTCATCCTGTAAGAATCCACAATAGTCTTGATTTTGTCCCTTGTTCTTTTCAGAGTCAGGATACAATTTCGAACCCCAATCCCAATAATTTTCCTCCTTTGGTGCAAAAAGAGATAAGGTTGGTATCTAAATTTGGTGTGGCCCTGATAATGACTGCTCTGACCAAGAATCCTCACAACAATATAATGGTTTGAACCTGTGGTGTCTAAATAGAGCAAGAATAAGAAAAAGAATGTGTGATAGTGGACATACCTTACAACCTCAAGAGAGGTATCCCCTCTTGTACCAAATGAATATTCTCTTCTAGAATGTGAGAGGCCTAGGTAACATTGGTACTAGGAAGGTGTTGCACAAACTCTACTTCACCAACAAACCTACTTTGGTTTTGATTGTTGAACTTATGATAGCAAACACAAGCCTCCTTGGCTCATTTCTACTTAGACTAGGCTTTAGAACTAGGCTAAATCTACTTCCCAATCTGTGGTGTCTTTGTAACACTAGGATCACTTCTTTCTTGATCTCTTGCTTTGGTCAATATATTGCATTGTCAATTACATTTGAGACTAAACATTTCTTGCTAGCTACGATGTATGGCTCAACATCCTATATCAAAAGAAGGTCACTCTAGCCTGACCTCTCTCAACTACTATATGCTCATGAAGGGCCATGGTTATTCATTGGTGACTTTAATGTTGTTGTGTGAGCACATGAGAAAATAGGTGGCAATCCCCCACCTTAAAAATCCTACAATGAATTCAAGCAGTAGACTGACTCTTCCATGTTGATTCATCTGCTTACCTAGGGTAGAATATTTACTTGGCATAATGGTAGGATTGGCACTCATAACATTTCACTTAGGCTAGATAGGTCAATCTGCAATTCATCATTCCTCGACCTTTGGGATTTAGTTACCTGCAATACTCTAACAAGATGTAATTTTGACCATCTCCCCTTGCTCCTTAACCTTTCAACCTTTCAAAAGGTCTCAGTTAGTCTTCAGCTAGCTTCAGATTTCATCCCATGTGGATTGAAAACCCTGATTGTGCTAGGCTGATTAAGGAGACTTGTTCAAAGGTTGTATCGAGCTTCCCTATGGCTATTGTTAAACAAAAGTTGAAAACAGTCAAAGTTGCCTTGAAAGTCTAGAACAAACCAATATTTGGCAATGTTCATTTGTGAGTTGTAGAGGCTTAGGCTAAGCTTGATGTCATCCAACACCAGATTGATGTTGTTGGATTCACTGAGGAACTGAAGGGTTTGCAGTCCCTTTTATTAGATGATACACTCTTAACTAATCTGATTTAGATCAAGGAGCATGTTCTCGAGTTCTACTCTATGAAATACACAAGAACACACTAGAAGGGGGGGTTGAATAGTGGGTTTAAAACTTTTCGCAAATACTATTAGTTCACAAATTGTCCTCTTGGATATATGTTAGTTTAAAACAGCAAATATATCCTTGCAAGGCAAAGCTTAGAAAATCTTTTCAAAAGAGCACAATGAGCAAGATAAATATTTGTAAACACAAGACAGTAGATAAGAGCTTGTTTTTATACTGGTTCACTCAACTTGAGCTACGTCTAGTTCTCCTTTAACAATTGTCAAAGGGTTCCACTATAATCAACTGATTACAAAACAAGTATTCTTCACTGCCACTTCTGGCTACAAGTATTCTAAACCACTTTTGGTTACACATATGAATCTCCCCCTGAGATTATACTACCCAAGTATTCTTTTATTACTAAGCCACTCCTAGCTTTCTATACAAAAATGTATAAGATTCAGATAACTCTCAAGGAGAGGATATAATCAAATGTTGAATCTACGTGAGCTTGTAGAGGATGGGTGTTCTATTTCTCTCAGCTCGTGTTCAAGACTTGCTCTTAGAATGCTTTCTTTTGCTGTCTAGATTTATTTCGTTATGTAATTCACGTTCAATCGTTCATCCCTTTCTAACTCCTTTTTATTCTTGTTTCATAGAGGCTTCCTTATAAAGTGAGCTTCATGAATTTGAACATCGGAGAATACTTTTTTCCGTTGTCTCACACAGTAGAGTGTTGAAGTAGCTTTGAATGTGCTTGATGTGACAAGAGCAGGTCTCTATCTCTGTTGCAGTTTGTCTTTTAGATAAAAGTGTACATCCCAATGCTAATTGGTTCTTTTGGCTGTACCTACACACTTTACATAGTACGAGACATGCAAGTAATATGAGGAATTGAAGAAAGTAATGTCAAAGGGTATCTCCCTTTGTTTCAGTTGTAGCAATGCCTTTATTTGAGTAAAGAATTAATTATAAAGCACGTATTCCTCAATACTTATGACAGTTTACATTCTATTCCTACACAGACAAAGTCAGGCTTAACAAACATAGTCTAATCTAGATTAAGTATGGTCTGTTCGTGCACAGATAGAGTCTGGCTTTAACAAACACATTCTCAATTAAAAGACATGGTCTGTTCTAGCCTTAGACATTGTCTGGCACTAGGCATCAGACATCGTCTGGCCTGGGCATCAGAATCAGTTAAGAACTTATTTAAATTTGTTTATAGCCAATATAAGTTCTCAGACAGTTAGATCATGGGATTTGAGTTGAGAGATTTTACCATTGTCTATTCTTACTTTGATTTCCTGAAATCACTTAGTCTCAAATTATCAGTCGGTTCTGTAATAAAGATGGAATTAAGAAACAACCATTAATTATAACCCCCAAAGAACCAGATTTTGTAAACAACATAGAGGAAGAATGAAGGGAGTATCCTATCGAGGGAATCATATTTGCTTCAGAAGATATGCTCTTCAAGCACTTGAGCCAACTTGGATAACATCTAGACAAATAGAAGCGGGGCAGCGAGCAATGTCACGAAATGTTCGCCGCGGTTGACAAATATGGGTACGCATATTTCCGGACAAACCGACATACAGTAAGACCTCTTTCAAACATGTATGGGTTCAGGAAAAGGATCTCTCGAATATTGGGTAGCTATCGTTAAACCCGGGAAAATACTTTATGAAATGGGTGGGGTACCAGAAAATATAGCAAGAAAGGCTATTTCAATAGCATCATCAAAAATGCCCAAATCTGCCGAATCACTCATGTTATGATCTTCTACATCCTAGGTCTTCCTGTTCCTTCATATGGCTTATGTTCTTCATCTAGCATTCAGACTGAATGACTCTATGAAATTACGTCGCTACTTCCACATGGTACGGGTAACGTAGGAGACATCTCTATTTTTCTCGGGGGGAATCCTTAGAATTACCACAGCTTAGCTTTCACTGATTTTACATATTGATTATTTTGAACTGATAGGAAACTTTCAATCGTAACATACAAGTCTATATAACATAGAAAAGCAGGATGCCCATCAATAACCTACTAAGTATCCTAGTCCGTATATACCAAGTAGGAAGACAATCAACGTATCTTCATTACGGGGAAAGAGAATCTTCATCATTATAGTAGACAAAATTCATGAAGGAGGAATCATCAAAACTTTAACCTATTTTAACCTATTTTCATATGCATGCATAATATTTGTGTGTTTCTGACTTGAACGTTGGAATGTTTCTGTATGTATCCCATAAGAAAATATTGTAAGTAGAATGTGCTTATATTAGAAATGAATCCTCTAAAGTGACATTATCACTATAGTAGATTTGGACGGACCTTTGGTCAAATTATTCACTACATTAACTCATGTGATTTTTAAACATGAGATGATCTTCCCCTTACCAGTAGGAACACAAATTTGAAAAGATTTTATTCGAAGTAAACTTTATTGTAATATTTTTCTTACATTTTTTAATTATCCACGTAGACAGAAAAGTTATCTCCTTTTACGATAAGTATTGAATTAAACTTGTAGTGGTAAAATTCTCTCATAATTATACACCAAGAATCCAACATTTACTTTTGTCAATAAATTATTAATGCTATTAGAAAATATTTTTATTGTATTAAATTCAAACTTGAAGAAATCAACAACTCTGCACACTCGCTAAAAAAAAAAAAAAACAACTCCGCACACTTTCTTTATTAGGAAAAAAACAAAATTCACATGAACGAGTAATATTCTCCTCATTCCTTCAAAAAAAAAAAAAAAAAGTAATATTCTCCTCTTAATAATTGAATCCGCGTTGACAATAATAATTTCTCAAAGACACAACCGAATGCACACATAACAAAATTTCCGTCAATAATTCCTGCGGGACCCACAACAATCCCCATCCCATGCCCCCCTGCGGTCACTTCCTAACCTCATTCTCACGCTTCCTATATTTTCCTTTTCCCTCTCACCGTCACCATGTATTCCATTTGTTTTGTTTTTTGCTGGAGCCGTGTATTCCATTTGTCTTAGAAAATTTCTAGTTTTTTTTTTTAAAATAAATTTTGGATCTTTAAAAAATATTATTTTTTAGTTTAAATTCATAGGAATTTTTTTTAATTATTATGAGTCACTAAAAAAATTTAAATTTTACTTTGAATTTCTATCGGTGATGTGACATCATCTCAACCGTTGATTTATGTTGAAATGATATCACATCATCACTTAATTAATGGTTGAGATAATATTACATTGGTAAAGATTCAAAACAAAAATAAAATATTTTTAGGAACTCAACAATGCAAAAAAAAATCCAAAACTCCAACTAAAAAAATTATTTTTCATGAATCCAAAACTTATTTAAGCTTTTTATTCCTCCAATTGTCATAAATTTATTATTTATTTTTTTGACTTAATTAGGGGATTTGAATAATTTAGAGAAAAATATGTTTTTGGTCCTTAAAGTATTGAACATTTTTATTTATAATCCATAATGTTTCGTTTGATTGATTTTGGTTCCTAAAATCTTTTTTCGCTTGTTTTTTGATCCCTTCGCCAGCAATTTCATTAGTGGATCAAGTTTGCACCTCAATAGCTTATCAAATTGAACTATGTGTAATGTTGTCCATGTGAATTTTTTTTTAAAATTTTGTTTTTAAAAAAAATTAAAATAAGACATGTGTCAGTTACTTAATGAAACATGTGACATGTATTAGAGTTAGATCACTCACTAACAGAGGGATAAAAAGCAAACAAAAAAAATACTTTAAGGAGTAAGACCAATCAAATAAAACATTAAAAACTATAAATGAAAATGTTGAATAAGTGACGGAAAAAAAAAACATATTTGGTCCAATAATTTATATTAGATCTTAGATTCAAAATATGACGGCTTCTACTTCTACCTGGACCACTTATAAGTGGTTCATGATGCACAAATTTTTCCGTAATTTTGGTTCTCAACTTTTAAAATTAAACACTTTTGGTACAATCGTCAATTTAGAGGCAATTGGGTAAATTTTGGCAAAGTTAAGATTCGAACCCACACCTCTTTAGTTTTTAAATGTCAAAATAATTACTAAGTTAATAATCTAATTAATAACAATTGTGAAAGATTTATATATATCTTTCACATAAATTGTATTTATTATCATATATTTATTTATTTTTCTTATTTTCTCAACAAAATTTTAATTATCTGAATAAAAGTAATATAAATGGAGTGATTTATAAAATAAAAAATGAAATATATAAAAAAAAATTACAACTAATAATAGGAGATGTTAAAAAATGAAGGAAGAATAATTTAAATAAATTTAATGTCTTGACATCTCTCAAGATCTCTCTATCATAGTTTTAAAAATCGGACCGATGATCAAACCGGTCAAGACACTGGGTCACTGAGTCATTGTTCGAACTAGTGGGTTACTAATTGACCACATGACTCGGCCTATATTAACAAAAATTAAAAATATTTATTATATGTAAATTTTAAATTTATAAAAGTTTATTTTATTAATCTTTAATATTATTAAAAGTTATTTAAATTATTTTTCCTTTATTTTTTAACATCTCCTATTATTAGTTGTATTTTTTTTTATATATTTCACTTTTTATTTTATAAATCACTCCATTTATTTTACTTTTACTCAAATTATTAAATTCTTATCGAGAACACAAGAAACAATAAATAAATATAGGTTTAAATAAGTTTTGGATCCCTATAAAATATTTTTTTTTTTACTTTGGGTCCCTATAAAATTTTTGTTATGTTTTTGGTCCATATAATATATTTTTTTTGTTTTGGGTCCTTACCAATGACGTAACATCATCTCAACCGTTACTTAAGTGATGATGTAACACCATCTCAACATATATTAACGGTTGAGATGATGTCACATCATCGATAGGGACCCAAAACAAAAAAATATATATTATAAAGACCCAAAACATAGTAAAAATTTTATAAGGACCCAAAGTCAAAAAAGACATATTTTATAGGAACCCAAAACTTATTTAAGGCATAAATATATGATTATAAATAAAATTTATTAGAAAGATTTATATATATAAATATTTCGCAATACTTATCAATTAGACCATTGGTTTAGTGGTTATTCTGGCATTTGAAAACTAAAGAAATGTGTGTTTAGATCTTAGCTTTGCCAAAATTCACTTAACTTTTTATTTAAATTAATTAATTAGACCAAAGGGTAACTTAGGAATAAAAAAGGATAATGGTGTGATTGGTAAAAAAAAAATTTAAGTAATTAATTTTAATTAAATAATTAATAATTGCAATAAAAAAAAGTCAATGTCAAACTTAACAGTCAACATCTCTAAATTAACGGGCCAAAAGTGCTTAATTTTGAAAATAGGAGGATCAAAATTATGGATTTGGAAAAATAGTGGGACCAAAACTACAATTAACCCTTTTCTTTTTATGATGTTCCTACCTTATTATGGTAGACCATCATTACTATATAATTTTTAGACCATTCTATTTCCCTTTCTGTTCACACTTTTGTTGTTGTCGGCGAACCCTCACCGCTTCAACTCTAATCTTGCGTGCCCCCATCGTCACCGCCTTCCACCTTTACTTCTCCAGTCTTGTCACCCTCACTCTCAAGCAGGTCATTCACCTCTCTCGTATCACCTCTTCCTTTCACTACCCTTCATTGTCGAATAGCTTGTTGCTCACATCAATCACACTACCGTCGGCTCCATGCCCGATGCGACTACCTCATGCTCGCTCTCATCAACATCACGCAGATCAAGGTCGAACCCTCCACTAGTGGAAGCTCACACACTTACATCGACAATGTTCCTCTAGTGATTGTCATCCCCCTCGTGCTCCTCATCTACATTTTGCTTGTTTTGATTACTCTATTTGATTCAACTACGTTCAAACTGTGAAAACGATTATGATTACTATGTTTGATGCAACTGATTTATGTGTGTTTTTTGCAATTGCAAAGCTTAGATTGTTGTTGAGGTGTTTTTTTTTATCGACAAATGTTAGTTGTTAGTAATGTTAGTTTTTATTAGCTAGAGGGAGTCGAACCTATGACCTCTCCCTCCTTCCCTTCACCCTTCACTACTAGACCACCCTTATATCTCCCTGTTGTTGAGGTTTTAGTGTACTATACAAACGAGAACTAGCTCGATGCTGAGTAATCACTCTATTGATCTCCATTGCTTGATCAGGAACGCTCATGATGTGAAAACCCCTTGAAGGAATTCTGAAACAAATTGTTGTAGAGCACAGATTAGGACTACGCTTAGACAATGTTATATCTCACACTACAGGACTCTAATTGTAGTGATTCCAAATCCAAGTGAAATCTCATGCTCTGAACTAGGAATTAGGCTCAAGAAACACTAAATTTGAATACATAAATCGTGAGATAAGAACTAGAGAAATTCGAGTAGTAGTTTACCGAACAAAATTTAAAAATAAGAACTCAGAGTTGGAATGGTAAAGAGGAACACAAGGGTTGCTGGTTTTAAGGGCACCACAAACCTAGGTTTGATAAGCCAAAAGGAATGATCGCCACAAGAATTTGTGAATTCTTGATAAGATCAAAGATGGTTCAAACAAGAACCCTAGCAAAGAACTTTTCTCACAACAAATTTTGAAATGATTCGTCTCCTTCTCATTGATCTCCAATTGTTTTAATATATTCCAACTTAGGAGTTTATCCACAAGACTTAAGCAAACAAAATAAAAAACAAAACCCTTAAAGACAAGCATTTTTGACATGTGGTAGTGGTTAAGATTCACATATCCTCCTTCAAGGACTTAGGTTCTAATCCTACCATAGACAATACACACACACACACACACACACACACACTAAAACAGGACTAGATTGTTGGGCCTTTAGTAGATTAGTCACCATATGCTAAAGAGCTTCCTTTTCTTTCCTAGCTCTTGCCCTTGTCATGGGTCCCCCAAGTCCTCCAAGTGCCTCGTTGTCTTTGCCCCTAATTGTGTCCCCATCATCCCCTCCCTTTTAAAGAGGATTTGTCCTCAAATCCAAGACCTCATCATCTGCATCAAAACGAGATAATTGTCATTGATCCTCTCCAACACTTGAAAAGGGCCATCCCCTCTAGGTTGGAGTTTGGACTTCCTTTGTTTAGGGAACCTTTCTTTTCTCATTTGTACCTAAACTCAATCACCAAGTTTGAATACAACTCTCCTTCTTCCTTTATTAGCTTGCTTGGCATAACTCTCGATTTTCTTTTCAATTTGAGCTTTCACACGCTCATGTAGTTTCCTCAAATGGTGAACAATTAGTTGTACTATGGACAGACCTATTATATGCAAATTCTACATGAGATACACATTCTTCCCAAGATTTAAGATTTTTCTATAAAATAGTCCTAAGCAAAGTGCCTAAAGTTCTATTCACTACCTTAGTTTGCCCATCAGTTTGTGGGTGACAAGTAGTAAAGAAAAGTAGCTTAGTATCAAGCTCACCCCACAACATTTTCCAAAAATGACTTAGGAACTTGGTATCCCTATCACTTACAATGCTTCTAGGCAGTCCATGGAGTCTCACCACTTCCCTTAAAAATAAGTCAGCAACATGGCAAGCATCAGAATGCGCCATTTTTTAGAACCTATCAATAGCCACAAAAACAGAATCCTTGCCATTCTTTGTTCTAGGCAACCCTAAAACAAAGTTCATAGATATATCAATCCAAGGAAAATCAAGAATAGGCAGAGGAGTATATAAACCATGTGGCATCACTTTTGATTTTTCCTTTTTACAAACAATGCAATTCTCACAATATTTTGCACACCATGTTTCATGTGGGGCCAATAGAAATGCTCAAGCAATGTTTCTAAAGTCTTTTGTACCCCAAAAATGTCCCATCAAACCACCTTCATGCCCCTCTCTAACCAACAAATCTCTTATGGAACACTTAGGCACACACAATCTTTTCTCCTTAAACAAATAATCATTATGCCTATAGTAACCATTTTGAGACACTTTTTCACAAGTAGCATATATCTTGGAAAATTTAGCATCATGCAAATACATTTCTCTCAAAGGCTCAAGTCCAAAAATTTTAGTTTCAAGAGTAGAAAGTAATGCATGCCTTCTAGATAATGTACCAGGAACAATATTCCCTTTCCCCTTTTTATGTTTTATGTCATATGGGAATTGTTATGGGAACTCAACCCATTTGACATGCCTTTTGTTTAGCTCACTGTGAATGACAAATTCTTTGGGCGAAAGATAATTGATATAGTGTATTTTAGCATAGTCTAGAGTTGCATTTGGCATATCTAGACATGTTTTTATACTTCATTTTGACCCTTTTAGTTGAGTTTTGTGAGATTGGGTCATTTTGGGTTCAATTATCTAATATTGCCATTTATCACGTTTTATTGGTGCTTTTAACATTGTTCCTAGTGCAGCCCATAACTTTTGACATAGGTCTCCGATTTTGATGATTTATATCTTGTTTGAAATATAAGGAGGAGATCTACAATTTTGTGCCTCACAAGGATTGGCCAATTCAAACGTTCTAGGGGTCAAATCAAGGATTCAATGTTTCGTCCCTACACTTGTATAATTTTGTTTTAGTTTGTAATTAGGGACCCCCGTTGGTAATTTTAATTAGTTAAGGTAGTATTTTAATTAGTGGGTTTCAGTCCTCCTTTGGAAGCCCACGTTTTTAGTCCATCATATATATAGTTTTTTCCCTTTGTAAAATGAGACACACTACTTCATTTTATAAATTTCCAGCTTTAGAATTCAAGTGCTCTCTTCTCTCTCCTCTCTTTCTTCTCTTTTCTCCCCTTTCTTCTTCATTTTTGTGCAATCCCATTGGAGCTCCCATGAAAATATTCATGGAGGGCTAAATCCGTTTACAACCCAAGGATCATGTGATTGTGGGTAAATATGGGTAAATGTCAAGTGATTGTCTTAAATTTCATATTATTTGGAATTTCATGAGCATGAATTGGATCTATCTTTGTTGGAATTGTGATTATTTCTCCATAAGCATAGATTCTTGAATTGTATCTCCTTGATTCTATTTTCGTTTATTGATTTAAGTTTCTTTGTTTGCTTTAATTTTCTGAAAATCACAAAAAATACCCCTTATTTTGAATTGAATGCAAGGTGTTTGATGAATTGTATCTTCGAGAAAATGACATAAGTTAACCCTATATTGCAAAATTGATTGGGGAACTTAGTAACTTTTGACAGCGTGTTCGACATGCGCTTGTTAATAATGTTGCCAAGTTTTCAAAGCATGCACTAAGGCATACAACTCCTTATCATAAGTGGAATAGTTTAAGGCAACCCCATTTAGTTTCTCGCTAAAATAAGCAATTGGATGCCCCTCTTGCATCAAAACAGCCTCAATACCCACATTAAATGCATCACATTCAATTTCAAAAGATTTTTCAAAATTTGGTAATGCAAGAATGGGGACATTAGTTAATTTATGCTTAAGCATAGCAAACGCTTTTTCTTGTTTTTCACCCCATTTGAAACCAACATACTTTTTAACTATTTCATTAAGAGGTGTAGCCAAGGTACTAAAGTCCCTAACAAACCTCCTATAGAAACCAGCTAAACCATGAAAGCTCCTAACTTCACTCATAGTCTTTGGTATAGGCCACTCTTGGATGGCCTTAACCTTTTTCCTCATCTACTTGTACTCACTTAGCACTCACAACATATCCCAAAAATACATGATTAGTGCAAAAAGTGCATTTTTCAAGATTTGCAAATAATTTTTTATTTCTAAGCACATTCATGACATCACTCACATGTTCAATATGCAAATTAAGATTAGTGCTATAAATCAAAATATCATCAAAATACAACACAACAAACCTACCTAAAAATTTCCCTTAAGACATGGTTCATTAATCTAATAAAAGTGCTTAGGGCATTAGTTAGCCCAAAGGGTGCCACTGTTGGACAAGATGAAGATCCTCTATCACTCTTGGACCTATCCCTCCAATGGGTGTTGTTAAAGTTGGAAGAACTTTTTTTCATGACCCATTTTCTTGAGTTGTTCTACCAGTACAGCTTTGTGAAACAATTCTTCCAACTCAATATACTCTTGCAGCTCAACAACGTCCCTAATTTCATTGTTCAACCCACCTAAAAACCGAGCCATAGTTACTTCATTGTCTTCATTAATTTTGGCTAAATCATAGTCATTTCCATGTCTTTGAAATACTCTTCAACACTCTTGTTGCCTTGATTCAATTTCTGAAGTTTAAGCTGCAAATCTCTATTGTAACTAGCTAATACATATCTCTTCCTCATGATGCTCCTCATCTCGACCCAAGTTTCTATCAATGGTTCTTCATTTCTCAGCCTCTCCCTTTGATACTTGTTCCACCAAATAAGCACATAATCAAAAAATTCAATTGCTGCCATTTTAACTTTTTGCTCCTCGGTGTAATTATTACAAGAAAACACATGCTCAATTTTTAGCTCTCACTCCAAATATGCCTTTGGGTCTCCTTTTCCTCTAAAAGGTGGAATGTTCAGCTTGACCCCTTCAAGTCTGTTTTGTCTCTATTCACCGTCATTATCTCTTCTTCTATAATTTCTCCTTCCATCTCCATCAAGCCCACCTTCATTACAAGGACCTTGATTCTCAACAATTCTATTCTTGCATACATCTCCTGAGAGTGCTCTCTCAATATTCTTTGCATTTGAACAATGAGAGCATCAATTAACAGTCTATTTGCTCCATCATGAGGAGGAGTGCCATCACCACTTGTTCCTGACATATTCAAAATAAGAGTAACAAAAAGATAATATGAGAATACGACCTCACCACTCTTCTTACGTGTTTACACTCTTAAGACGAACACTCATGTACATCACTCTTGATGGCTTTTTTTTTTATGATGTATCTCTCTTGCCTTTTACCACTCTCTCCCTCACTTAAAGTTTTTACTTGAATCAACCAATCTATTTCAAGAGCCACTTTCACAAGGCGAATAGAGTTTGTAGAACAAATAACACAAGTAGTAAAGAACAATTTTACCACTAACACTCACAAGAAAGACAAAACAAGAGTTATTGTGAAGAAAAAAAAAGAACAAGCAAGACACTTTTGAGTTTTGGACAGCAAAATAACAAAAAAAAAAAAAAACCAAAGGATGATTAGCAAAGGATACTAACACACAAGGAAGGACACAAATTAGGAAATGATTATATGAAATTTAAGTCCTTTATGTCTAGAATTCAACAAGGCAACAATTCAAAGAAACTAAACACCAATCCTCAATTACTTCAACTTCACTTCCTTTTTCTTTTCTTTTTTTAACCTTGCTACAGTAATTTTATTTTTTGTTGATGAAGAAAAATTGTGAAACAAAAATAACTCAATACTAGTTGTAGAACTAGGGCGCAACAATAATAATTAATTTGGAAACTAGCACACTAAATCAGGATTAAAGGAAAGTGATGTACTAAATCAAGATTAAAGGAAAGTGACACACAACTTACTAGAATTAACGCAATCAAACTGGGATCCAAACTTGTCACTTCCAACAACAATTAACGTTATTCTTGAATTTCAAGCTGGGACAAACCATAATATGAATTTGATGCTGAACCAAGCTTTGATTACCAAATGATGTGAAAACCCCTTGAAGGAATTCTGAAACAGATTGTTGTAGAGCACATAATCAGAACTACGCTTCAACAATGTTGTATCTCTCATTACAGGACTCCGATTACGGCGATTCCAAACTGAGGTGAAATCTCACACTCTAAATTACAAATTAGGCTCAAGAAATGCTAAATTTGGATATGTAAATCATGAGATAAGAACCAAAGAAATTCGGGCAATAGTCTACCAAACATAATTTAAAATAAAAACTCAAAGTTGGAATGGTAAAGAGGAACACGAGGGTTGCTGGTTTTAAGGGTACCACAAACTTGGGTTTGATAAGCTAAAAGGAATGATCGTCACAAGAATTTGTGAATTCTTGATAAGATCAAAGATGGTTCAAACAAGAACCCTAACAAAGAACTTTTCTCACAATAAATTCTGAAATGATTCGTCTCCTTCTCATTGATCTCCAATTGTTTGAATACATTCCAACTTAGGAGTTTATCCACTAGATTTAAGCAAACAAAAGAAAAAACAAAACCCCTAAGGACAAATGTTTCTAATATGTAGTAGTGGTTAAGATTCACATATCTTCTTTCAAGGACTTGGGTTCTAATCTTGCCATAGACAATTGCTTAGGTTGTATAAAAAAAAATCTTATCATATTAAATTTGATGTCATGAGATATATAATCATTTGTAAATAAAGAAATATTAAATTGTTTACTTTTGCTTATATTTAGAAAAAAAAAAAGTAGGGGTTTTGTTGCTCAATAAGTAACTCAGGGTGTATTAATTTTGCTTGATACATAGATTTAATTTTTTTGTAGACATGGTATATATAATTAATTTTGATCACACTTTCAAATCAAATATAGAACAACACGCGTGTGAAAATGAAAACCCATTTTATGATCTCAACACAACACAAGAAGCACTGAATTCTCGTCCACTTCCTATTCATAAGGTTTTATTAACAGCACATACAAACAAAACATTCCAAGAAAAAGAAAAAAGAGAGGAACATGTTCCTGACGAGATCAACTACTTTCTCTCTCTGCTTCTCCTTTCGTTCTCTCTCTGCGGCGAACCAAATTGAAATTACAAATGCGCATTTATTGATGCATTCTTCTCCCTCCCTTTAACTCTTTATTATTCTCTTTCTGGTTTATATTCTTTGTTATGAAGTTACTAGCTCCGTGTTCTTCTTCTTCTTCTTTTTCATGGAACACCCATTTCTCAGGTTCTCCGTTTCTACCCCTCTTTTTCTTTTAAGTGAAATTCACTGAATGCATGTGGAGAATAATCGTTAGTATTTTTGTTCTTGTTCTTGTTTTATTATTTGGGGGGTTTCGGAAATTGGAGCAGGTGCTAGTGGGAAATTTGGTCTAGAAGGTTTTGGTGATAAGAAGGGGTTTGAGGGTGTTGTTTTTCTTAATGGGGAAAGGTGTCGATGAACGCTGCATTTTTCCTCTTACGAGTTTGCAAATTGGGTATGTTCTTCTTCTTTTTCAGTTTTCTTTTTGTATTTATGATTAGCTTTAATGATGCGCGATAAGGGTTGGTTAGATTTTTTAATCACATGGTTAATGAATGACTTATGTTGTTAAATTGATGGTGGATGGAGTGTATTTATTTGTTTACTTTTTTGGTGAAAGGGTTGAGTTTTATTTGATGATGCATGATGCGTTTCTTTTTCTTTTTTTGATTAATTCTTATTTCTGAGAACAACTTGAGATAGTCAAAAGGTTGTTGGTTCTTTCATTATCAAGTGTTCGGTGCAGCGTTGTGCGTAGTTGTTTTTTGATAGATTTGATTTTTAATTTTGAGTTCATGGATGCTGTTTTATCACCAATATCTGCAAATGGTAACCGTTTTTTTTTTTAAATTGGTAATATTCTGAACAATGTTACTTTTTTACCTGCATTGATTAAAATCAGTTGAAAGTTATGAATTGAACCATGTTTTCTGGTTGACTGAAGAATTGAGGGAACTTTCTGGTTTCTCAAGATGCAATGGATCAGTAACATTGTTGGCTTTGGTCTTTGTTTAATTTTCAGTTCTTGCTGCTTGTAGATTGTCATCTTGCAAGCCACTTTTTACATTATCTTGTATAATATATCTGGTGGAAGTGGAAGACTATTTGAAATTTGGGAAGTGCAACTGTGCAACTGTTATTGCTTCCATGCACCTTTCAGTTACAGTGACTTAATGATTTGGCTCATCAACTTTTGAATTTTTTTTTTGGGTAGCCAAAATATTTCCTGTCTAAGCTGGTTGGTTGTTATATACTGTATTTAAATTGATCAATAATGCTGGGTTAGCAGAATTATTTTGTGTTTCTGTTTTTCTCTTGCTCATTTATTTCATCTTTGTGGTGTATTTTGCAGAGACTTGCAATCTTATTTTGCAGATCTTATCCTTTTTCTTGCAAATGATAGCAAAAAAATGTATATTTTGGTTGACAATAGACCATGGTTGAGTGACCTTGGTTTACGGGGAGTACACATTTGGCAATTGATGGTTACCAAGGTTGGTAAACTCAATTATTTGAAGTGATTTGCATGCAGTTGTTTCCTTAGAATAAGAGTTATATCATTTCTCTGTTATTTCAGTCGAGGCTATCTCCCTTTGCATATTCCAAAGCTCGAAGAGAGACGAATGAAGGCAAGGGGGTTTGCCCTCAATCAAGCTCAAGTAAACCAAAGAAATATATGAGATGGTTCTCGTTGATTGAAGCAGTGATGTTATCAAGAAAGAAAGTTTTGCTGCCTGTGAAAAAACTAAGGAATTCTTTACAATTTAGCAGTGAATTGCATAGAACTCTGTATGGCTTTATTGTATTTGAAGTAGCATGGACAAGTGTTCGTGGTATCAACTACTATAATGAGCTTCAGGTATTGGATCTCTTTAACATGTTTCTTGTTATATTCTCAGATTATTGTCTACACTATCATTTATTGAGTTATTTCATTTGTTTTGCAGACTGATTCATCACTGGCTATAGAAGCTAAACTGATGAAAAGATGGGAATTTGACAGTATAGCTCAAGCTGCAGGCTGTATGTCTTCATGGTTCTCAGGAACACCTTCTGAACAGCTGCTTCTGAAAAAACACCTGGATTCCGCCTCAGGTGTTAACAGGGATTCTCATCATTGCTTTCATACCTAGTGTGCATAAATAATACATATGAATTTAGGATAGCCTTGATGTCTGTAGCATTTGTATTTCATGTGGGAATTATACTTATGTATGAAGAGATGCATGCATCTATTTGTATTTCATGCAAGTAAAATTATACATGTATGTATGAAGATATGCAATGCATCTCTTGACACAGGAACTCTCACATCTGATAGAAAATTGCTACATATAATTTAGTTTGTGTACGTAGAAATATTACCATGATTGAAGGGTTATAAAATTTAGAAAATAAAGGGAAAGGAGGGGGGGGGGTTAGTGGTATTTTGTAGTGTGTATTGTATTGCATACATCAAAGCAACTAAAGGCTAAGAAATTCTTCAAATTTTGAATCAACATGAGTTTTCAATGAACACTGCTTCTTTTCTGTAATTTTAACAGGAGAAATATTTTATGATGCTAGTGAAGATTTTTCTGGCACTGTATCTGTTGATGATGATGATGATAACGTCTGCAGAATTCTGACTGTTGAAGATAGTTTGGGTACTAGTGTTGGAGTATATTCTGATGATACAGAAGAAACAACAGACATGCTACACACACCTCCTCCTTCTGGACCTAATAAGAGAAGAAAATTAATGGATTCCTTTAGCGCTGGAGTTGAAGTTGATAGCTATTCGGAAGCTGAAATTGATAACTCATTGGATTATTCTCAGACCTCTAGCAGTGTTTCTGATGATACAGTTGAAACCATTCAAGATGATACAGTTGAAACCACTCAAGATGATATAGTTGAAACAACACAATACAGTGATGTTCTACTGTTATTTAGGTATGATGATCATGACCTCCCATTTAAATTAAGGGAAGTCATAGTATCTGATCTGCGATTGCTTACTTTGTTGGAAGCTGGTCTTCCATCTTGGGTCATCTTCCTTCAGTCATATCCAGTGATTTGCAATCTTTATCGTCCTTGGATGTGCCCACTTGCAAGACTTTTATATGTTTTGATCTCATTTGTTACTGTCCTCATTGGATTTTATGATTTATACAAAAATGTTCCTGTTCTCAAGGCAACTGCATCTCGTATATGTGGGCCTCTTCTTGATTGGATTGAAACTTGGGAGATGGTTTCAAGGGTCAAATACTTAGGGACAATGCTGTTTCTACATAACTTCCAGAAGGCTGTTAGGTGGTTTCTTGCCTTTACACATACCATGCGATCATTTTTTTCCGTTCTTGTCCAACCTCTTGTAGAGTCATTGGTGGAGATTTTTGGATTTCTTCTCCCAAGCCTTAAGTTTTTGTTTGAATTAGCAGAAAGCATCTTTTCAGTAATTTGGCTCGTAGTGGATACTTCTTTTGATATAGTGGGAAATATAATGGAGCTACTCTTTTCACCATTGTGGTTTGTCCTCAATGTTGTTTGGAGCATTGGTAAGTCATCATATGTTTTAGTTTTCTGGTAGTCTGTTATTTATTAAATTTATCCTTGTTTTTGCCAACATAAATTGTCATATGATAATCTGCTAATTGCCTGCTTTTACTCTTGTTGAATATACTGCAGCTACTTGTATTTTATATCCTTTATTTTGGGTTCTCTGGGAATTACTATATGCACCTGTTCGACTTGTGCTGGTGATATTGAGTTTTGTGGCTTCCATATGTTCGTACATTGGTAATACACTTGGCAACACGTGGCAGTTTGTTAGTAACATTTTCCAGTTTGCAGCATCCACTGAAGCAACAGTCAGTGTCTCTGAAGTTTCCATGTGGCGAACTCTTTGGAATGACCTTTTTTCCCAGGTTGTAAGATGGTATATCAATAGTATTTTGGATGTTAGTGGTTTCATTAATGACTCCTGATTGGTGGATTTTTTTCTATTTCCTTTTACAGGTTTTCCGTGCTCTCAAGAGTATAGTCTATGGGTTTGTTGCCTTCTTCACAGCCTGCAATAGGCATCGACTAAGGTATGTTTATGTTCTGTTTTTAACCTGAGAGAAAATAAAATGACATTTCATGTAAAATGTTGGTCGTATGATGGCTGAATATATGTATTAAAGGTTAGAAGACAGTGCTTAGTAAAAAATTCTTGAGCAACTGTGCTGGCTTTAGTCATATGATCAGTTTTAATTTTAAGAGTAAGGGTTTGACAGTGAACTGTCAATGTTATTGATTTGTACTTATTCAATTAAATTCCAGGGAAAACCTTGTCACTTTTGGTAGAATGAAAATAAAATACAATAGTATTGCAAATGAAGCCAGTCATTGCTTTTAGGTGTGTAGGGATTTAGTTAAAACAGGGCACATACTTCTGCTAAGTGTAAGAACTGTGAAATCCAAATCTGTATGCTACAGTACAGAGATGCCAAATTTCTAAATTGAAGAAAGTATTGTGTTAAAGGTTTAAGAGTAGGAAAATAAAAAAGAAGATAAAGGGTAGAGATTTATTTTTTTGGTATGAAAGTGATGAGAACTCCCAAATTATGGATCAATTTTCAGCATCATGTATAGTGTTGAAAATTAGATTATGATATACTCATTTAATGTAATAAGGCAACAAAATAAGTGATTTAGAGGAAACAATATCTCCTCTAATTATGTGTAATCAATGCTCATATGCTATATAAGTTGCCATCCGTGTGGTCTTGAGACCCACGGTTTATTGCCTAATTCTCTATGATATTTTCTATTCTGGTTATTTAACATGGTATCTAGAGCCAGGTTGGGCAGTACCTAAAATCGTTTTTTGTCGGAGGACCCATTGTCCCCCGACGCAATATTTTTTTGCAAACACGTTTTCCTTTTAGTTTGCAACCCTTCTCGCTGCTGCTGTCTCCGTTTTTTCTTGATAATTGTTGCTGCCGATCGCCGCCATGCCGGAAAATTTTCCAGCGACCTCCTTCGGCGAATTTCCCTACCATCAGAATCGTGCTGGCCACCTCTGTCCGACATTGTTAATAGTGTCTCCATCAGCACTCCGACGCGCCCACACGTGCGTCAACTTTACGTGCCAAACACCATTTTCTGGTGTGCGTCTCTGACGCGTGACGGCACGTGGAGCTTCCTTCCCAGCGGCGACTTGAATGCCGGTGTCGTCTCTCCCATGCAAACCTACCCCCCTTGTACCGTCTTCATCTGACGAGATTTGTTTTTCTCTCCCTCTAGGGTTTCAGTTCTGTACTGTTTTTTTTTTTTTCCTTGCATCATGTCTACCTACCTTAGAAGAGTTGATGCTACACTCCATGACTACAATGAACTCTTTCCTCTTGTCGCCACGCAACCTGAAGAAGCTAAGAAGGAACTTGCAAACCTTCTTTATGTCCTTTTCCCTTTATGGCTTGCCTCTGGAGTATTCTGCCACTCGTGACCAGATTTTAGGGTCTCCTATAGTGCCCACTATGACTAGTGCTTCTTCTACTCTTCTTCGAGTCTCGCCTATATGGACTCAAACAGTCTCTGAGAGCATGGTTTGACAGATTTTGTACTGTTGTACAACAGTTTGGCTTGATTCGTAGTGAAGTTGACCATTCGGTCTTTTATCACCATTCACCATAGGGATGTATCTACCTTGTTGTGTATGTGGATGACATTATTATCACTAGAGGAGATGAGCATGGCATAGCCCAACTAAAGCAATGCCTCTCTTGCTAGTTCCAGATTAAGGACCTTGGGAAACTTTGATATTTCTTAGGTATTGAAGTGGCCCAATCCAAGGATGGTGTGGTGATCTCTCAAAGGAAGTATGCTCTTGACATCCTTGAGGAAATTGGCCTAATGAATGCTAAGCCAATGGACACTCCTATGGACCCAAGTGTCAAACCCCTACCTAACCAGGGGTCCTTTCGCAGACCCAGGGAGATATTGAAGGTTAGTTGGGAAATTAAATTACCTTATTGTCATTCGTCCTGACATTGCTTTCATAGTTAGTGTGGTGAGCTAGTTCTTGAATTCTCCTTGTCAAGATCATTGGGAGGCGGTTATACAGATTTTCAAATACATCAAAGGTGCTCTTGGAAAAGGACTTGTCTATAATGACAAAGGACATGTCCAAATTGTTGGATATTCAAATGTAGATTGGGTTGGTTCTCCTAGTGACAGATGATCTACTTCAGGATATTGTATAATGATAGGTGGAAACCTTATATCCAAGAAGAGCAAGAAGCAAAGTGTGGTGGCAAGGTCTATTGAAGCACAATATAGAGCTATGGCTTTAGCAACTTGTGAACTTGTCTAGTTAAAGCAACTTATTAAAGAGCTCAAGTTTGAAGAGGATGCCAAAATGACTCTGATTTGTGATAATTAGGTAGCTCTACATATTGCACCTAACCCAGTGTTTCATGAAAGGACCAAACACATTGAAGTGGACTGTCATTTTGTTAGAGAGAAGATTGAGTCAAGAGATATCATCACTAGATTTGTTAACTCTAGTGATTAACTAGCAGATGTGTTCACCAAAGCCTTGAGGGGTCCACGGGTTAACTATATATGTAACAAGCTTGGTGCATATGATTTATATGCTCCAGCTTGAGGGGGAATGTTGAAAATCAGATTATGATATACTCATTTAATGTAATGAGGCAACAAAATAAGTGATTTAGAGGAAACAATATCTCCTCTAATTATGTGTAATCAATGCTCATATGCTATATAAGCTGCCATCTGTGGTCTTGAGACACGGATTATTGCCTAATTCTCTATGATATTTTTTGTTCTGGTTATTTATCATATAGTAAAAAATTCAAAGAAAATTTAGGAACAAAGGGGGAAAGTGGATTGAGGTTTAGAAATGGAAAAAACAATGCCACAATCCCTAGAGATTGATAAGTTGTGGAAGATTCGCTACTTTGAATTAAGAAATTCAAAGATAAGAACCAAGGGTTGTTCCTAAGAACCTATAGAGTTTTCTCTCACAAAGCTTCAAAGTTTCATTCTAAATGAGTCAAAACTGATTACAAAGTCCACATTCGGCCTATTTATACTATGAACCTAAAGGCTACCAAGGCCCATTACTAAAGGCCCAAACAAAGCTAAAAACATCATTGAAAACATAAAAGGCCCATCAAAAGGCCCAAATTATATAAACTCCTATTCTAAGAAAATTGACTCCACTTTAAGCTTCTCTTGTAGCTTTTTAGTCCTCTATCAAGAAGAAAAAGGAAGTTAGATTGTTAGCTAGATGATTTTTTAAAATTTTTTTTTATTTAAATTTATAGAAGTTCAATTAGATAAAAGAATAAACTAAAATGAGTTTGATGAATTGGGTATACATTGAATGGAAGCCAAATACTTAACCTGTTTCCAATCAGCTGTTGTGTCAGAGAAACCTTTATGATTTCATTGTTATGCTCCAATATGGTACCCAAGTGTAGCATATATTGCACAATGCCCTTAAATATAGTCTCTTACACCAAAAACCACATAGCTAACCATAAAAATTTGCTCCAAGGACCTAGGGCACACCTAACATTCACCAAAACTACTTAACAACAAATTTGCCAAAAAATTGTTGGATTAGGCTATATTCACTTCGGTGGTCTCTATGCCTTAAAATGAATTAGTTTTCAGTTCACAGATGAGGGAAACTTATGGTGTACATGCACATACAAAAAATAGTACTGAATAAATAATTCTATAGAGAAACAGCATCAGAACAATCTAGGAATAGATGAGGAACTGATTCTGAATAAGTTCCTCATAACCCTCATATCAGGAGGGTTATAGGGGGCACTATTAAGCACTGCAGTTCAAATAAAAAACTGATTGTTAGAGGGGGGCCTTGGACTTGCAAAGGGACTTATGTAGGAGGCATTGGTCCTAAGAGAAATGCTAGCGACACTCTCTGTGAATGGTTGAAATTTATAGAAAAAATCACCAATTTTGGTTGATCCCATATCTTATTTAATGAATATCTCTTCTAATTTAGATGTGAGACCCACCAAAAAATTGGTTATTTCCAATAAGTGTCAACCAATCACACAGAGTACCAAAGAGAGTGTCGTTAGCATTCCTCTTTGTCGTGGAGTTATAAGGTGGGTTGGGTGGTAAAAGAAAAAAATGAAGGGAGAAGGGAGAGGGATAGGTCGCAGGTTCGAGTCCCTCCATTGACATTTCTAACAAATACTAACAAAACTAACATTTGCCAATCCAAAAAAAAGCATTCCTCTTTGTTGTAAACCTTGATATCTGTTGGATGATAGCAAAGAAAAACTCCATGTCAACACTGCTTTCATGGTTGATTTTTAAAGATTGTCTCTCTATTTTCTTTTGAAATATAGTGTACTATTATTTACGGAAATGACATTAGCAATGAAGGTATTTCAGTATTTGTATGCTTTTAAAAAAATCAGTGACCCATTATTGGGAGACACCCTTTAATCTCTTGTGGGACAGCTGGATGTGAGTTCTATAAATTCTCCCCCTTTCTGTATAAGTTGCTGAAATCAAATGGTGGAGCAAGAAGTTCCTATGGATTTTTCTGTTTCTTCTATGATTTTCTAAATCCATATGGGCTGTGAAGTTTGGTGGGTAAGAAGATTTGGAACTGTAGAAATTCAAGAAAATGGTTCTATTATGCAGTCTGAGTTGTGAAATTTGTGAGCTTTTTAAAGGGAAAATCATTTTTAACTAAAAAGCATGTTTAAATTTGATAGGAAATGGTTCAGATACAGGTGAATGAATGAAGGTTATTGAAAAAACTCCTGGACTTTCGAGAGGATCAAGTCTCTCCCAAGTCCTTTACCAATTCCCACACAATGAATGACTCTCCTTTCAACCCGTCTATTTATATACATCAACCAACAGACCTATCAATCAATACTCCCCCCAAAACATTCACCTTGTCCTCAACATGAACAGCTTATGGGGATGCTGAATTAAAGTCCCATATGTGTTCTAGTTGTTTGAAGCAGAATGTCCAAGCCAACATGACCCCTACAACCCAATTAACTTTCAATCCTTATTGGATTATTATTGAGAGACGCATTTTCTCATGGACTAACTAGTGTAGTTAGTCTCTAGTTAAAACAGCTGTCACTATGACAGCTGTTAGTTAGTTACAAGCTGTAACTATATAAACTAATCTACTATATGTTACAGTTAGTCCATGAGAATATGTTGTTATCTCTCAATTTTTCTCTCAAACTCTGAATTTATCTAATATGGTATCTAGAGCTTAAGAAAGATCCATGGCTTCCAACACTTTGAATCCTCCTCTTCTCACCTCTTTTGCTTTTCCTAATTCCTTTTCTGAGAAGTTTGATGACTCAAATATTCTCCCATGGACTGAAAGACTAATGGAGATTGGTGGCTTTTGGATGATGCAGATGTCATGGGATTTGAATGGGTTTTGGCTGTGGTTGGGGCATGCTGGAGTTGACACATGGTTGAATAAGGGAGCGTGTGAAAGTGATGGATGGTTGAGATTGAAGCAAAGGCAATTGTGGAATTTTGTTGGGCATGAACAGTGGAAATTGAGGCACCTAGTGGAACTCTTAGAATAGTGGAAAAATGGAAACCACAAAACTGGCATGTGAGGGAAGTGTCATCCTCTCCATGGTGGCGAATGCGAATGCGATCATGGTTGTTTCTCTTATGTGTACAATAGGGGGGTCCGGAGGACGATGATGGTGATGTGAACAAGTTTGCAGTAGATGGCAGCGTGATGTGGAAGATTTGGTGGAGGATGGAGGAGGATGACAACATCGATCTCGCAAATCTTGATAATGGTGATGCTTAATGTTTTGCGTTTGTTCAAGCAATTGGGGTGGGGATTTTGGAAGTTGTGGAGGTGAGAAAACATCGGTTGGGGATTGGGCAGCAAAAGATGTGGTTTGTGTAAATCTTGGAACCCAAAAGGGAATGAAGTTGGAATTTGTGGAAGAGGAGATGCATGAGAAATTGTTAGGAAGTGTGGGTATGATGGAAAACTTGAGGTTTGGGAGGATGGTGATGGTGGTTGGTAAGATTTGTTAAATGTTTTGGTACCCTCCAATAATGAGTAGAATAAAGGTTTGGGTAGTGTGCACATCCAGCATAAGACCTAGTATAAGGATTCTAGGAGGGAATGAACTAATAAAGAGCACTTGTGTGTTGAAGGGAAGACTCATTGGGTTATGTCGGGAAACTTGGTGGTGTGGGTGGTTGCGGCCAATGTAGCAATGGTGGTGATGACAGTAGTGGCGGTGCTTGTGGTAGCCACCAATTAGCATCCATGGAAGGAGCTGGAGTAGGTGTGGGAGGTGAATAAGCTGATGAAAACACCATTTTGATAAGCACAAAAAGCTACACTACAACTATTAATCAACCATTAAAAACTAAGAGAAGATATAAAGAAGATAAAATATACTACAACCATCAGTCTACCATTAAAAACTAAGAAGATATAAAGAAGATAAAATATAACAACTCATATTTTTCATTGATTGATGATAGCCAAAAATGAGGGATACAATATGTTGAAAAGGGTTTAGTGTAATGTGTTGTTTTTTCTACACACGGTAGAGGTTTATTTATAATAAAAGAATTACATGGAAAGGATCAGGAATTGATTCTAATAGATAATGCATATCTAAACTTATCAATCATATTTTAACATATATCCCTAACATATCAATCATATCTTTAACACTCCCCCTCAAGCTAAAGTATATATGTAATATGATCCAAGCTTCTTACAAATGTGTAAACCCAAAAGAAGATGAAGGTGGTAAAACCAAGAGCACTAATAAAGAAGCGTGTGTGGAGTTAGGTGGAGCAACTATTGGCGTGGTGGTTGTTGGTGAAGGGCGACAGTGGTCGCTAGGGCAGGTCAGCGAAGGGGTAGCGCGGTGGCTGCCAAACAGTGGCGTGGTACGATTCGTGTGACATTGTTCACGTGGTACTGTTCACATAGTGGTTAGAGACTTAGAGGGGATTGAACCCTAATTACCCAACTGTTGTGGTGTCGGTATTGTTCATGTGGTACTTGTTAAAATAGGAGAAATAGAGGCATAATTGAGTGTAAACTGTGTGTTAGAGTACACAGCGGGGTGCATGTTTATATAGGTTAATTACATTAATGGTACATAAATAGAGGATATTTTGTTTCCTCTAAATCAGAGATTATATTCCTATAAACTGCAATTATGAATAGAATCAGAATGTTAATTCTGATTTTCAACATTCCCCCTCAAGGTGAAGCTTACTAAGCTTATAATAAAATTTCTCAACTAATAAAAAAAAATATAAAACTATCTGAGTTCCACCAAAAAAGTGTTTGAAAGACAACTCAAGAATCTTGGTGAAGTCGGGGAATATTGCTAGAAAGAGAGAGCTGGAATATACATCAGCCTAAGAAAGCAAGTTCCGACTTATTTAAAACCAACATTTGAAATCTTCAAACTAATAGTGGAATCCAAAATTATTTAAACTTGAAAGAGAGAAAATTGTCTTAAATAGCCATTGGCAAAGATAATCATGGCACAAACATGCAACCGGTAGAACACATAAAAGTAACCAAGAAGCACACCGAAAAAGGACAGCGATATGATGGGCAATTGAAAAGTTCTTCGCTAGAAAATGAACAGTGATCAAAAGGCGGTGACCAAGAAAACACGCTGGAAAAAGACAGCGGCAGGAATGGTAATCGGATATTCTTTGCTGGAAATGAGCGAGGAGCAAAATGCAGTGGCCAGAAAACATGTTGGAAAGGACAGCGGAAAGTCTCCGGAAAATCAAAAAGACTACTGGAAAACGTGGGGAAGAAGAAAGGGTCGCTGGAAACAAGAAATTGGTCAATGGAAGAAGGGCAACACAAAAAGGTCCATTGGGGATAGTAGGTCCCCGGTGGGGCACGATTTTCTTTTATCACACTATTAGGCCCTAATACCATGTTAAAAATAGGAGAAACAAAGGGATAATTGCGTGTAAATTGTGTGTTAGAGTACACAGCGGGGTGCATGTTTATATAGGTTAATTATATTAATGGTACATAAATAGAGGATATTTTGTTTCCTCTAAATCAGAGATTATGTTCCTATCAATTGCAATTATGAATAGAATCAGAATATTAATTCTGATTTTCAATAGTACTGTTCACACAGTGGTGAAAGGGGATTGAACCCTAATTACTCAGCTATTGTGGCATCATACTGTTCACTTCACGCAGTGGTGAGAGGGGATTGAACCCCAATCATGTGGCTGCACAATTGTGGGGATGTAACCCTAATTTGAGGGAGTGTCAGATCTCTAATGAGATGGCCGTCACCACACAAATTGTTGGCAGAGCTTCGACAACGGATGGTGGCAGAGGACGACAGCAGCCGAAAAAGTTGTGAGAAGAGAGGATCGTTGAAAAGCGAAAGGAGGTTGTTGAAAGAAAATTTCCCCGATAAGCACGATTTCCGTGATCCCTCAACTTGACTCTGATACCATGTTGAAAAGGGTTTAGTGTAATGTGTTGTTTTCTCTACACAATAGAGGTTTATTTATAATAAAAGAATTACATGGAAAGGATCAGAAATTGATCCTAATAGATAAAGCATATCTAAACATATCCCTAACATATCAATCATATCTTTAACCCAATATAGTCAATAACAATGGTACAATTGTCCTCATCTAATCTTAAAAAATTTGAAATAAACTAAATAATATTAAAACATAATATTAAAGTCATTTAGTCTTCAAACCACTTATTTAGGCCTATAAGCAACCTTCACCTTATGAACTAGCTTTTGGAGTTGACTTAGGTCCAGATCCACATCTTAAGGAGCTTCCTTTTTCAAGATTTCTTCTTCCCCAATTCTTTTTTCTCTTTTGTATGTATTTTTGACTTCCTTTGCCATCAGTTTTTTCCCTTTGCTCCATTGGTTTGTGGCTTTCCTCTTGAATCCAAATATCTTGATCAAATTTTGGCTGGAACTCTTTTAGCATAGCCTTCACAAATTTCAACCATGATGCACTTGGATGGTCCTCTTTTCACACATACCACCAAACGAATTCCTTTACAAATTCCCACACAATGAATGTCCCTCCTCTCAACCCCTGTCTATTTATATACATCACCTGACTCACTAACTGAGTAACCCCCTAACTGACACCTAACTAACTAACTAACTAAGGCTCTCAACTAGCAGACCTATCAAAAAAATTTCATGATAATTATGTACACTTTTTAAAAAAAAGCACCCACCCCTCCCCACCCCAAAAAAAGAAGTTTTTTTTTTGTGTTTTGAGAAGTTAAAAAAAAGATTATGAAAATATCTAAAAGAAGTTATATCATAAAAAGCATTTGTTTTTAATTTTTAAAGCTTGTTGAAAGTTGAAACACGCGCCTTTGTGGTTGATGAGCTTCCAATATCAAGTGTTCTCTCACTCATTCCCATGGCCTCCAAGTTTTCCATTTGTAATCTAATGTTAGTACCGTATTACTAACAATGTAGAGTTGGTCCTAACTTTAGGTTCCCTTGCTCTTTCTAGTTCTCTATCTTGTCTCCTCCTATAAGTATTCCATGTTAGAGATAAGGAACTTGAGAGAGAAAATGATAGGAATATACCATTCTCATTAACTGAACATTACAAAGGATGAGGTTACAACATATAGAAGAGAGAGAGAGAGAATAAGAATGATTACAAAATGATTGTATCCTAACTAGAAGCCTAGCAGCTGTCAGTCATAACAGACTGACAGCTAAAACACACAAGCCTATTTTAATCAAATATACTACAAGTTTGGCCATACAACATCACATTGCTTTAACTGGTATGACAACTCTTACCAGCCAAACAGTTCTCTGTCTCTCTAGGACCCTGTTTCTGGTCAATACCAGACCTATCAACAACAATACTATCAAAACCTAGCCTGAAACACACAAGCCTATTTTAATCAAATATACTACTCTAATATTCCATCACAATACATGGCATCCATCGGTACAGTAGGTTGCTTGTCCCAAAATGTCAAATCTTAATCCTTGCTTGACCCACTTCATGAGTTTCCTTTTCTATGTTGCTGGTGCAATGCTAATATGAATATCTTCTATGTTGGCAGATATGTTCTATAGCAATATTATATAAGTTATTTATGCTGAAATTCAATTTATATGATAGTTTGTAGGAGTTTATATGGACACTATATTTAGGAGTTTATATGTACTCTATATTGTCTTGAACGGGTGAATTGCAACCTTTTTCTTGGGAAGACACTCCTAATGTTTTTGATCATAGACGTGTTACTAGATGTTGGATTGGCTCTTGACAATTGTGTGCTTCAAATGCAACTAATTATGATGAATACTTATCTTTCTGTACAGTTTACCAATCAAACAAGTAATATCTGTTGCTAACCTTGATTTGACATGACTATATATGCAGCATCTATAATCATGTACAGGAGTTTATCCAAAGATTATATGGTCCGTGCCAAAGATCGCAGCATGACAACTCTAGAGACAGTGGAAATACTTGCTCTCCACTGAATTTGGTGAGAACTCTCAAATTGAGTATGATGCAACTCTTGTATAATCAGCTTTGTGACTTTTCAAAGTTCTTGTTCCATGTTTGTTTTGATATTTATTTCAGGAGGTAGGTGATGAATAAGATTGAGAAAATACTATCTAATGGATGATTTTAAAATGGGATTGTTTAAAACTGCATAAAACAAATAAACATGTTGCTCAGGAAATGTAGTTGCTTCTCTCAAATCATAGCATTGCTCCCTATTACTCGTATTGGTTTGTTAAAGAAATTAAAGATCTTTATTTTGGACATTCAGAATGCTAATTGTGTAATATTTTTGCTTTTCGTCACTGCAATTTTTGTTTTTGTTTCTCCTTGCAAATTGTGTTTGATTTGCATTTCATCTTTTAAGTGTAGTCTAAATTGCATTTTTTTAACGGTTCAAAAAGTTTTCTAAACCACTTTTAAGGTCGAAAAATAAAACAAACATAATTTGCACAGAATAAAAAAGTATTTAAACCCATGTTTGATAGCATTCCTTGTTACTTTTATGTTGTTGCTTTTGAGTGGAAATAAACTATCATTGAAAACAAATGATAATTAATCCTTACACTTATTTGCAGGCGGAAGAAAAGAAGAACGTTTGATTGTATCATGCCTTTTCAGAGACAACACTCTGTATTGGAAAACAAATTTGACAACTTTGACAATCTAACATCAACGCTTCATTTTCGGCAAACTCAATACGATTATCAATAGCAATTTTAAGATTATGTTTCTTCGTAACAAGTTTATTTCTCAGTGGTCTATTTATTTTCTGACGAGTTTTATAGTCCAAGTTATAATATGTACAGAGTATGTACAGTACACTTGTAAATTTCCTCATTTTATATTCAAAATTGAACAATTGTAAAATGCACGAGATTTGTACAGTTTACAGCCACTAATATTAAAATCACTTACTCACGGGCTTAATTTCATTCCAGCGGATGTTTCGATCCGCGTTATGTGTCCACTTTTTTTAAATGCCACAATAGACGTGGAGAGAAGATATTGATCCACTTTTTGTAATTTTTCTAAACATACACCTAGAGGGTGTTTCTATACTGGTTTGGTTCGGGTATTCTAAAAGTACATTTGGAGCTTTATGTTTTGAAATAAATTTGGATTTGAATAAAAACAATAATTTGATATTTTTAAAGTAAAAATATTTTTGATTTGTATATTTACATTAAAATTATGAGTAAAAGTACTTTTGATTGGATTTTCAAACAAAATTTATTTTTATCAACATACTTTTGATCAAAAAAAAAAAAAAAGGTATTGAAACATAAATCATATTACACTAAACTCATTGAGTTAAGTTTGAAATATGCAAATTTTAATCCAAACAAGCACTTGGTCGTTGGTGATTGTTAGCCTTTATACAATTTTGATCATCTAATTTTAATTGCTCACACTTTTAGTCTTTCATAATTTCCTAAATTGTTCAAATTAAATTTCTCCTCTCAATTTCATTAATATAGGCCCTATTCGAGATGGTTGCTAGTTTTTGGTTTATGATTTTCAAATGTAATTTCAAAACAAAACGTGTTTAGAAAAAAATGGAACTTAGTTGATTTTTAAGTTAATTTTAAAACAGTTTGACATTATTTTCAAAACAATAAAAAAAAGGTTTTGTGAATTTAGTTTTTGTTTATTAGTTATCTTTAATGTTGACTTTTTTTAATAATTATTTAAATAAAATTAATTAGTTAATTTTTTTTACTAATAACATTATTACCCTTTTTTATTCCTAGGTTACCCTAGTGTATATGGATTAAAAAGTTAGGTGAATTTTAGTAAAATTAAGATTCAAACCCACTCCTCTTAGGTTTTTAAAAGTCAAAATAAATACTAAGCCAATGATTTGATTGATAACAATTGTGAATATATATATATATAAATCTTTCACATAAATTTTATTTATTATTATATATTTATTTATTGTTTCTTTTGTTATCAACAATAATTTAATAATTTGAATTAAAATAAAATAGGAGATGTTAAAAAACAAAGGAAGAATAATATAAATAACTTTTAATAATATTACAGATTAATAAAATAAATTTTTATAAATTAAAAATTTGTATATAATAAATATTTTTAATTTTTGTTAATATAGGCCGGATCATGCGAGTCAATTAGTAACCCACTAGTACAACCAATGATCTAGTGACTCAATGTTTTAACCAATTCTATCACTAGTCCGATTTTTAAAACTTTTTATTTTATAAATCACTTCCTTTATTTTATTTTTATTCAAATTATTAAATTATTGTTAAGAATACAATAAACAATAAATAAATATATGATAATAAATAAAATTTATGTGAAAGATTTATATATATATATATGTTATCAATTAGACTATTGATTTTTTGGTTATTCTAGTATTTGAAAATCAAAGAGATGTGGCTTTGAATTTCAACTTTGCCAAAATTCATATAACTTTTTAATCTATAAACCGATACAAAAACTACAATTAAACTTTTTAAAAACTATATTTTTATTACCATCATCGCTATCACTACCAATACTACACCACCGACAACCACACCACCATCACTATCATTGTGGTTGTCACACAGACCATCCCAATCTTTTCTCTCAAAAAGATTAGTTTGTCTTCAGTTAGGGGTTTTGTAAAAATATTAATAAGCTGATCATCTGTCTTGAAAAATTCCAAATTAATGGTCCCCTTCTGAACATGGTCTCTTATGAAATGATGTTTTATTTCTATATGCTTGGCTCTAGAGTGCATGGTTGGATTTTTTTGAAAGAGATATAGCAATAGTATTATCACAGAAGATAGGAATGTTACTCTCAAATATGTTGTAGTCTTCAAGTTGATTCTTGATCCACAAAATCTTAGAGTAGCAACTTGCAGTTGATATGTATTTTGCTTCTACTGTTGATAGTGCAATTGTCCCTTGCTTCTTGCTGAGCCATGATACCATGTTGCCTCTAAGGAAGTGGCAACCTCTACTAGTGCTTTTTCTTTCAATTTTATCTTTACCATAGTCAGCATCACAATAACCTGTCAACTTATACTCTTTTTGCCTTTTAAACCAAAGACCAAGATTAGGAGTTTCAATTAAATATCTAAATATTCTTTTAACAGCAGACAGATGCACTTCCCTTGGGTCAGATTGAAATTTGGAGCAGAGGCAGATGCTGAACATTATGTCTGTTTGGATGCAGTCAAGTAAAGTAGGGACCCAATCATTCCTTTGAATTGAGTGACATCTACTTTCTTTGAATCTTCATCAGGTCCAAGTGATGTTGTTGGATGCATTGATGTCTTCATAATTTTGGCATCATCCATCTTGAACTTTTTTAAGAGTTCTTTCACATACTTGGTCTAATGTATGAAGATCCCATTGTTGGTTTGCTTGATCTGCAATCCTAGGAAGAATTTAAGTTCTCCTGTTATGCCCATTTCGAACTCAGTTTGCAACAATTTTGAGAACTCTTCACAGAGTTTTTCATTAGTGGCACCAAAGATAATATCATTCACATAAATTTGAACAATAATAAAATTAGAGGAGTAGTTTTTGCGGAACAGTGTAGTATCTATCTTTCCTCTTGTAAAATTGTGTTCAATGAAAAATGAACTGAGTTTTTATACCATGCTTTGGGAGCTTGTTTAAGACCATACAATGCTTTGTTTAATTTAAATACATGGTCTGGAAAGATAGTACTCTCAATCCCAGGGGGCTGTTCTACATAAACTTCTTCTTTGATTACACCATTGAGGAATGCACATTTTACATCCATTTGATAAAGTCTCATATTTCTATGAGTAGTAAATGAAAGCAAAATCTTAAGTGCCTCAAGTCTAGCTATTGAAGCATATGTCTCCGTATAATCAATACCTTCTTGTTGTGAGTAACCTTTGGCCACTAGTCTAGCCTTGTTCCTCATAACCTTGCCATTCTCATCTAGTTTGTTTCTGAAGACCCACTTAGCACCAACAGCTTCCTTGTTGTCTAGCAACTTCACAAGTTTCCAGACATCATTCTTTTGAAATTAGTCAAGCTCTTCTTGCATTGCTTGGACCCAACTTCTATCTTCTATGGCATCATCAATGTGCTTAGGTTCTATCTCAGACAATAAAGTTGTTTGTTGGAAGGATGATCTTGTCTTTACTGGTGCTTGAACCTCTCCAATGATCTAGGAAAGAGGATGGTTCTTGATCATCATTCTGTTGCTGCTTTGTGGTTCTCTGACTTCTTCATCATCTGAGATGGTCTGATAGCGAGCAGATGATCTGGGAGCAGACGCTGATGTGCCAGACGCAAAGGATGGTGTATCAGACGATGGTCTGATCTTTGTTATTGCATCTTCTAGTCTGATATCTGCAAATGAGTCTTCTAACTTTAATAGTTTCCTATCAAGTTGAGTGTCATTAAATCTCACATGAATGGCTTCTTCAACATTTTTGGTTCTAGAGTTAAACACTTTATATGCCTTAGATGTTTCAGAATATCCAAGTAAGATGCTTGTATCATACTTCGAATCAAACTTATCCAAATTATCGTTTGTGTTAAGAATGAAACATTGACATCTAAAAGGATGGAAGTATGATATGTTGGGTTTCCTTCCTCTCCATAGTTCATATTGAGTCTTTTTAATAATAAGCCTAATATAAATTCTTTTTTGCAAATAAAAAGAAGTATTTACTGCTTCTGCCCAGAAGTGCTTACAGTTAAGTTATCATTCAACATGGTTTTGGCCAGGCCATTTCTTGTAATGAACTATTCTTCCTCTCAACAACACCATTTTGCTATGGTGTTCTAGGTGTTGAGAAGTTGTGAAGAATTCCATTCTCTTCATTGAACCTCTGAAAACTTTCATTTTTGAACTCTCCTCCATGGTCACTTCTGATAAAAATTATACATACACCTTTTTTCATTTTGAACACGTTTGCAGAATTTATAGAATTCCTTAAAAGCCTCATCCTTGTGAGTGAGGAATATAATCCATGTCCATCTAGAATAGTCATCAACTATTACCAGTCCATATCTCTTCCCTCTAAGAGAGGCTATCCTTGTTGGACCAAAGAGATCAATATGTAACAGTTCTAATGGTTTGGAAGTGGAAACAGTGTTTTTACTTTTAAAAGAGGTTTTTCACTTGTTTCCTTGCTGAAGGAAACATCATATCCACTATGCTCAGTAGATTGTGTTTTTAGCCCTTCAACAAATAACACATTCTTAATAGAGAGACTAGGAGGAATACCTATCTTACCAGTACCCTTGATTCTCCCTTTCTAATTACCTCTAAAAGTGACTGTACCACCATGCATTGGTGTTAGGTCTAGGAACATAGACCTTGCGCCCGTCATGTGATGTGAGCAGCCACTGTCTAGGTACCATGATTGGTATTTCTTTCCTGCCATCAAGGACATCCGCAATAGGTATTATTTTATTTTTAGGTACCCATATTCTTTTGGGTCCTTTGGTGTTAGTCTTAGAAGCAAATGATTTGCTTCTTGTAGGCAATTTTTTGCTTTTGGACTTTACATGTCCATTTTTAGAATGTGATCTACTAGAGGAAGCTTTATTCTCAGTTGCTTCTTTCTTTCCTGTGAATCCAAGGCTAGATTTGTCATTTGGATGCCTACTGTATGAAAGAATTTTCTTTAAATTTTCAGACCTACTGTCAAATTTGCTTTAAGTGCTCTTGAGAGATGCAACTTCTTTGCGTAATTGAACAATTTCAGCTTCATCTTTACTCAAGGCTCTCACCTTGTTTAATTCATCAGTTTCCTTAATCAATTAATTCAATTGCCTTCTATGTTGTTCCTTTTCTATCCATAGTTCACTTTTGCTTTTAATTAAGCATTGATGATCTATGGTTAATTTTTGAAAATCATTTGTTAGAGCATTACTAGCTGTGACCAATGTAGAACATTTGTCAAATAGCTTAGTGAATGAAGACCCAAGTTCTTCATGCTCTTTTGAAAGTTTTCTTAATTTCTTTTTCATAGATAAATAGGCTTTTGAAAGAATAGATGAATTAGAAAGAAGTTCTTGATAAGCTTCTTGAAGAGAGATAAGATCATTGAGGTCTACCTCTTGTTCTTCACCATTTGAAGCCTCGAACGCAAACGCAGAGGGAGTGTTGTCTGGTTCATTCTCACCATCAGACGTAGACAATGTGGAGGTTGCGTCTGCCATCAAACATAGGTTAGCTTTTTCATCTGATGCTTCAAAACCTTCTTCATCAGTTGAATCATCTAGATCTTCTCATGTGGACATCAGTCCTTTCTTTTTCTTGGGAAATCTCCTCTTGACTTTTTCTTTTCCTTTGTTGAGCTTTGGACATTCTGACTTGAAGTGTCCAAGCTTCTTACATTCATAGCAGACAATACAATTCTTCTCTTTCTTCTCATGGTTTGCTAAATATTTCTTGTTGTAATTCTTCCATCTCCAACAACCTTTCTTTCTCCACATCTTATGGATTCTTCTTGAGATGAAGGATAGCTCATCATCTTCTCCTGACTCTTCTTCACTTGAAGAAGTGGACTCTACTTTTGACTCTTCTGTCTTTAGAGCTTTGGTAGTCCATCCTTTAGGTGGTCTGGAAGACTGACTTTTTGATGAAGATGACTCTTTTGGTGTTGTTTGATTTGCCCTTTTTCAACTTGGCATCTCCTTGCAGCTCTTGCTCATGCATCATTAGAATTCCCACGAGCTCTTTGAGAGGCATATAGTCTAAGTCTTTGCAAGCTCTAATGGTTGAGACCTGAGGTCTCCATTGTCTGGGCAAGCTGCAAAGGATTTTGTCAACATGCTCAAAGTGTTCGAAACTCTTACCAAGGTTTCGAAGCTCATTTAAAATAGTTTGAAATCTAGACATCATACTAGCTATGGTTTTATTTTCTTCCATAGCAAAGAGTTCATATTCTCTGGTGAGAACACTTACCTTGTTCCCTTTTACTTGTGAGGACCCTTCATAAGTTATTATGAATGTGTCCCATATGTCTTTGGCAGATTTGAATTGTCTTATCTTTCTATTCTCAGTTTCTGAGATGCATGCATGTATTGCATTTCTTGCTCTAGAATTGAGGACAAATCTATTCTGTTGTGCCTCAGTCCATTGTTCTTTTGGAATATCAATTCCACTTTCATCAACTAGAATCCAACATGTTTATGTGACATGACTCAAAGTATGTCTCCATTCTTTGTCTCCAATATGTGAAGTTTTCACCTTTGAATATTGGAGGTTTGTGTAGACCCTTCTCCATCCTTGTGTAGGATCTTTAGCTCTGTATCTGTGAAGATAGTTATCAGAGATCAAGCTTTGATACCAACTGAAATACATAAGAACACACTAGAAGGGGGGGGGGGGGGGGGTTGAATAGTGGGTTAGAAAACTTTTCTGCAAATACTATTAGTTCACAAGTTGCCTTCTTGGATATATGTAAGTTTAAACCAACAAATATATCCTTGCAAAGCAAAGCTTTGAAAACCTTTCCAAAATAGCACAGTAGGCAAGATAAATATATGTAATCACAAGACAACAAATGAGAGCTTGTTTTTATACTGGTTCACTCAACCTAAGCTACGTCCAGTTCTCCTTTAACAACTGTTAAAGGGTTCCACTATAATCAACTGATTATAAAACAAGTATTCTTCACTGCCACTTTTAGCTACAAGTATTCTCTATGCCACCATTGACTACAAGTATTCTAAACCACTACTAGTTACAAGTATGAATCTCCCCCTGAGATTATACTTCCCAAGTATTCTTTGGTCATTAAGCCACTCCTCACTTTCTATACAAATATGTATAAGATTCAAATAACTCTCAAGGAGAGAATATGAACAAGTGTTGAATTTGTGTGAGCTTGTAGAAGATGGGTATTCTCTTTTCTCTCAGCTTGTGTTTCTTTAGCTTTTTCTCAAGGTGCTTTGCTTGTACAGATTGCTTTGAATGGTTTTGTTTTAGTTCACTTCATTTTGTTAGTCTTCTTGTTGCATGGAATCATTCTTATATAGTGAGCTTCATGGATTTGAATGTTGCAGAAGATAGGTTTCCGTTGTCTAACAAAAGAGTGTTGAAGTTGCTTTAGCTGAGCTTGATGTGATAGGAGCAGGTTCCTATCTTTGTCACAACTTGCTTTTACCTTTTGGTTGTACCTACACACTTCACACAGTTCGAGACATACAAACAATACGAGGAATAAAAGAAAGTAAGTTCAGAGAGTATCTCCCTTTCTTTATGTAACTATCAGTGCCTTTTTAGTGTAAGGAATTAATTATAAAGCATATATTCCTCAACACATATAACAGATCATGTTCTATTTCAGCATAGACAACGTCTGGCTTAACAAACACAGTCTGGTCTGACTATGCATGGTCTGGAGTAACAGACGTGGTCTGGCCTAGCTCAATCATGGTATGTCTTGACTATGCATTGTTTGGCCATGTTCCATACATGGTTTAGTCCAGTACTTATACATAGTTTGGTCCTAGACTTTTATTGTCTGTTCCAAGACTTCACATAGTTTGTTCCGAGATTGTGGTATGGTCTAGTCTTAGACTTTGCATGAGTCTTTCCAAGACTTAGCATGGTCTGTTATAGAGCTTATTTTAGTCTAATTAAAAGCATTTGAGTGCTTGATAAATTATCACGTGTTATCAGACAATTAAGATAGAGAGTGAGATTGAGAGATTATACCATTGTCTGTGATCATTTTTCATTCCTTGAAATTACTCAATTTCAAATCATTAGTTGATCAAATATTATCACATTTGTTATCATCAAAACCCATCAAAGGATTAGGGGTGAGACATCATCTAATGTCTTGGTTCTAACAATCTCGCCCTTTTTGATGATGACAACACATGTTATAATTTTGATTAATAGACAATAAATCATAGAGAACCAAAGTGTAGATTATTTCATGTTAGTTAATGATGTACAATTATTAACATGATGAACTCCCCTTGAGTCTATCATGTGTTAGAACCAAGACATTTGATGATGTTTGACCCCTAATACTTTGATAAGTTTTGATGATAACAAATGCGATAATATTTGATCAATTAATGATTTCAGACTAAGTGATTTTAGAAAATCAAAGTGAGAACAGACAATGGTATAATCACTTAAACTCTCATTTACGTCTTAAATGTCTGATAACTCGTAATAAATAATAAAGCGTTATAATCAGACTAAAATAGGCTCTGAAATAGACTATGCTAAGTCTCGGAAAGACTCATGTAAAGTCTAAAACTAGACCATACAACAGTCTCAGACAGACTATGTGAAGCCTTGGGACAGACAACACCAATCTAGGACCAGACTATGCATACGTACTAGACCAGACCATGTATGGAGCCAAGCCAGACAACGCACAGTCAAGAAAGACAATGATTAAGTCAGGCCAAATGATGTTTGAAGTTGAGCCAGATGATGTCTGAAGCTAGACCAGACCATGTCTTTCATTCCAAACCATTCTTAGTCAGATTAGACTATGTTTGTTAAGCCAGATGTTGTCTGTGCAGGAACAAACCATGCTTAGTCAGATCAAACTATGTTTGTTAAGCCAGATGTTGTCTGTGTAGGAATAGAACTTGATCTGTCATATGTGCTAAGGAATATGTGCTTTATAATTAAATCTTTACACAAATAAAGGCATTGTTGTTACAAAAATAAAAGGAGATACTTTCTGATCTTACTTTCTTCTATTCCTCGTATTTGCTTACATGTCTCGAATTGTGTGAAGTGTATAGGTACAACTAAAAGACTAATCAACATTGAGATGCACACCTTAAGCTAAAAGCCAACTATGACAGAGACAGAAACTTGCTCCAGTCACATCAAGCACAGTCAAATAAACTTCAACACTCTTCTGTGAGACAACAGAAACCTATCTTCTCTAACGTTGAAATCCATGAAGCTCAATATATAAAGATGCTTCCATGCAACGAGAAGAAGAAAATGATGATGATAGATGATGAATTGCTAATGAACTGAAATAAACTCATTCAAAGCAATCTGTACAACAAGCAAAACACTTTGATAAAAACCCAGTGAGAGACACGAGTTGAGAGAAAAGAGAATACCCATCCTTTACAAGCTCACACAGATTCAACACTTGTTCATATTCTCTCTTTGAGAGTTATTTGAATCTTATACATATTTGTATAGAAAGCTAGGAGTGGCTTAATGATAAAAGAATACTTGGGAAGTATAATCTCAGGGGGAGATTCATACTTAAAACCAGAAGTGGTTTAGAATACTTGTAGCCAGTAGTGGCATAGAGAATACTTGTAGCCAGAAGTGGCAGTGAAGAATACTTATTTTGTAATCAATTGATTATAGTGGAACCCTTTAACAGTTGTTAAATGAGAATTGGACATAGCTCAGGTTGAGTGAACCAATATAAAAATAAGCTTCCATTTGCTGTCTTATGATTACATATATTCATCTTGTCTATTGTGCTCTTTTAGAAAGGTTTTCAAAATTTTGCTTTGTAAGGATATATTTGTTGGTTTAAACTTACATATATCCAAGAAAGCAATTCGTGAACTAATAGTGTTTACGAGAATGTTTTCTAGCACCCTAATCAACCCCCCTTTCTAGTGTGTTCTTGTGTATTTCATCATGCATATGTAAATGGCAGTTCAAAGCATGAAATAATTGAAAACTGATAATAGACAGTTGGGAATATAAAAAAAAAAAAATAGTGAACCTATCATTATTTTTATTGAAAACTTAAGCATTATTTGGAATAAAATTTCTATACATCCAAAAATCTCTCCTCCTTTGTCATTAACAAAAAGAGTGGAGAATGGAGTAGAAAATGCCATCACAGTCATGGTTTGGAAGGTGGGGTTGATGATGGACTATTTTGGCAAGCGTACCAAATATCGCACAAGTAGTTTAAAAGGTAAGATCCCAGTATCGAATCCATAGGGAATTGTCCGTATTTGACTATCAGTAAAGTAATCAATTCCTAAACATTAGTTTGGTTTTTATAGTTGGTTGTTCTTGAAACATCAATAATAACAGAAATTTAACTAAACACTACAGTTAACACTAGCTATAAACAATAAAAACGACAATGTTGATTCAGGACTATGATCGAACATTGGCGTGCTTGAGTTTTAGAATGGAATAATGGATATGTTGAGGATTTGGTTCAACTGATTTGCTTCCCATGTAAACATATAAGATATATTCTCCATTCACATTAATAGTTTAGATTAACTTCGATCTAAAAGTGCTCAAAACGTGATCTCTCATCAAATCAAGCCTAAACTGCTCAACCTCACTTCCGATGTCTCGGTAAGTTTAGTTGAGTGGTTTGATGAAGCTTAGAGATCTTTGCGAAGCTAATGGAGTCTATCCTATGTCTAGAAATACACTCCATTAGAGTTCAAACTCAGTTCCAAGTTCAACAAAGATCTCACAATGGCGGGTAAACTCTAAAACATGCATATATAACTGATCCAATCATATAACAAGAATAAAGATAGAGAAATGAACATTAAACTGAATATTTCAATGAATAGATATGAAGAATAGCATTTACATGATCAGCACCTAGTTCCAAGTCCTCAACACTAATAGATTAGCCTCTCATTGTCATGAGAAGCCTTGAAAAGATTACAAAAGGGGATGAAGAGAACAGAGGAAAACAGAGAAAACAGAGGAAGCAGCTCAACCAAATCCACCAAAGTCTGAAATCTTCAAAATTATTACAAGTGCAGCTTATATAGTCGACGTCGCGCTTAGCGCAACATTCCGTTAAGCGCAGGACACTGCATAATGCATCTCAGAACAGGTGTTCCGCTAAGCGCATATTTAGTTCGAAAGCAACTTCCGCTAAGCGAGATGTCCTGCTAAGCGAGTCTTCAGTTCGAATGAACATTTCGCTTAGCGCAATATGGCGCTCAGCGCGTCATAGGTCGCCTAGCTCGCGTAGCTTGACGTTGCGCTCAACGAGTGAAGCGCTGAGCGAGATGTGTCGCTTAGCGAGGTCTGTCTTCTTCTTGCATTCTCCCTTTACTGTTGAATCTAGGCCTGCACACATAAATTAGAGTATATTTCTCACAAAATAACTTCTTAGGGTTAGAATTATCAACTATACAAATCTATATTAAATGATTTCAAACTAAGCTAAAAATCCTGAGAACATTAGATAATCACTACAAAATATGATGCAATATTTACGTATATAAAGCGATTATCAGTTGACTATTTGGTTGAGGATTCTCCAGCTTCTGATGGAGCAAGCTTTGCAGGAGGATCTTCAGTTGGCAGTGTTGGAGTTGGAGGTGTAGTAGTGCGTGGAGCAAGAAGAACAGATTATTGAAGTGTTGAAGGCTAAGGTCACTTCTTTAATGATTCTTGCTCTATGCTCTTCGAATTTGGCATTAATTTGAGCATCAACCTGAGCAACAACTTTAGCAGATATTCTTGATCCTAGCTTGGATTCCAATTTAGATTCCAGGGTAGTTTCAAGAGCAGTTGTGTCAGGTTGGCTGTCTGACTGTGCCTTCTGCAACATTGAGTGGTATGGCTGCAATTGGTGTGCTCGATCTTGACTGTGAGTGGATACCAAATCAGTGCACTGTTGGGCTAGTGTAGATTCTACAGACTTTTCAGCCAAGTCTATGGCTTGCTCAACAACAAGTGTAGTGGCTTGAGCTGCCTCGGCCTCATGCGTCAAGGTTAACTCCTTAAGCCTCCTTTCATCTTCATCTTCTTTGGCCTTTTTCAGAGCCTTGAGTCTTCTGTCCTCTTCTTGAGTTGCTAGCATGGCACTCAGTCTGGCAGCCTCTTCTAGTATTGCTTCTTCTTCAGCTACCTTAGCTGCTTCAATTGCTACGACTATCAGAGCCTAAGCTGCCTTATGCTCAACAAGCATTCTCTTAGCTTCATCTTTGTCTCTAGGCGTGTGAGGGGTCAGCAGTGTGGGCAAAACCACAGTGTCTAACACATGAATGAAGCTGCTAGAGGAAGAGGTACCTTTACCAACAGTATCAAGCTTTTCTTCATATGAAAGATTGGATGACCCTGTGGTGGGAAGCATGTTGCTCATTACATTCTGCTAGTAGATTCCAATGTCCGATTTAGTATTTTCTTCTGGTAATGCTCTAGCTGGTTGAGACAGAGGCTCAATGTCTCGTATGTGCTGTGGAAGATTGTCTCCTCTTACAATCTTCTTCCCCTTCAGCTTGTTGGGGTTGATAGTTGGTAGCCTGAGTACTATATGGTCTAGAGCAACTCATATATCAGTCTCTTCACTAATGTGTAGGCTTGGAGGATACAACTGTCTAAGGGCTGTGTCTTGAAACTTTAGCTGATACAGAGCCCTATATTTAGCACATTTTGCCTTGAAGGTGGGATAACTTGGAGCTACTCCTTGTGTAATCAGCCGAGGATATCTAATAAAGACCCTAGGTCTTTACGGGTGACGCAGAGCATCGCGATGCATTGTTTTGACAGTGGCTTCTAGCTTCTGCTTTTCTTCTTCTATCAACTCTTTTGGAATGGTTGGTTCCATTGTGAAGTAGTCCATTCCCTCTCGTACACAATTGTACCAATGTGCAATCTCATGCACTAGTTGTTTCATGAGAGGAATGGCAGAGGCATACTCTTCTTCTTGTAGTCTCCTTGCAAGTTTAGCATCATCTCGTGCAATGTCTAGAAGAGTGGTGTTGTAGATTGGCCTCTAATAGGGAATGATCCCTTGATCTGTGTGTAGAGGAGGGAACTTCAACACCTTAGCTTCTTCGGGAGCTTCTTCATTCACATGCTTTGCAAATGGCTCCATCTATGTCTCTTCTCGATATGCTGCAGACTCAGCATTCTCTCCCATATGATACAAGGAGTATCTCTGCATCATCTTCTGATGCTAGGAGCTTGAGGGAGGAGGAGGAGGAGTGTTTTCTCTGAATCTTGATAGAGGAATGATTCCATCAAGGCTGAATGGTCTATTGTCCCAAAATGGAGCAGTAGACTGTTCAGGAGACTAGATGACAATGGTTTCATCTGTTAGAACCAAGACATTTGATGATGTTTGACCCCTAATACCTTGATAGGTTTTGATGATAACAAATGTGATAATATTTGATCAACTAATGTTTTCAGACCAAGTAATTTCAGGAAATCTAAGTGAGAACAGACAATGGTATAATCACTCTAACTCTCACTTTCATCTTAACTATCTGGTGACTGATAATGATTAAATCACGCACTATAATTGCTTCTAATCAGACTAAAAAGCTCTCAAGAAGACCATGAATGTCTTGGAAGGACACATGCAAAGTCTAAGACCAGACCATACAATAGTCTCGGACAGACTATGTGAAGTCTAGGACCAGACTATGCATATGTACTAGACTAGACCATGTATCAAATATGGTCAGACAACGCATAGTCAGGCCAGACGATGTTTGACGCTATGCCAAATGATGTCTGATGCTAGACCAGACCATGTCTAGTAAGCCATACCATGTCTGCGATATTCTAGACTAAGTCTGTATTGGATCTAGTGAACGTATTGAGGAATATGCATTGCTTTTATATTTGACTATCATTTAATAATGCATAGTGTGTAACGAAAAAAGAAGTAGGTACTCTAAGTTACTTTCTTCTATTCCTTGTATGTATGCTTGCATGTCTCGAATTGTGTGAAGCGTGTAGGTATAGCCAAAGGACTAATCAACATTGGGATGCACACCTTAAGCTAAAAGCCAACTGTGACAAAGACAGAAACCGACTCTAGTCACGTCAAGCACAGTCAAGGCTACTTCAACACTCTTCTGTGAGACAACATAAACAAATCTTCTCCAACGTTCAAATCCATGAAGCTGACTATATCAGGATGCTTCCATGCACGAGAAGAAGATGATGAGATGTTAAGAAATTGAAATGAAATAATTCAAAGCAATCTGTAAAGCAAGCAAAGCACGTTCGAGAAAAGTTAAGTGAGAAACTCGAGCTGAGAGAAAAGAGAATATCCATCTTCTACCAGCTCACACAAATTCAATAATCGTTTATATCCTCTCTTTAAGAGTCACCAGAATCTTATATATATTTGTATAAAAAGCCAGGAGTGGCTTAGTGATAAAAGAATACTTGGGAAGTATAATCTCAGGGGGAGATTCATACTTGTAACCAGAAGTGGTTTAGAATACTTGTAGCCAGTAAAGGCATAGAGAATACTTGTAGCCAGAAGTGGCAGTGAAGAATACTTGTTTTGTAATCAGTTGATTATAGTGGAACCCTTTAACAATTGATAAAGGAGAATTGAACGTAGCTCAAGTTGAGTGAACCAATATAAAAACAAGCTTATATTTGGTGTCTTGTGATTACATCTATTCATCTTGTCTACTGTGCTCTTTTGGAAAGGTTTTCAAAGCATTGCATTGCAAGGATATATTTGCTGATTTAAACTTACATATATATCCAAGAGGACAACTTGTGAACTAATAATATTTGCAAAAAGTTTTTAACCCACTACTCAACCTCGCTTCTAGTGTGTTCTTGTATATTTCAATTGGTATCAGAGCCAGGTTTTTGATAACTATCTTCATAGATACAGAGCTAAAGATCCTACACAAGGATGGAGAAGGGGTTACACAAACCTCCAATCTTCAAGGGTGAAAACATCGCATACTGGAGACAAAGAATGGAGACATACTTTGAGTTATGTCACATAAACATGTTGGATGTCGTAGAAAATGGAGACTACATTCTAGTTGATGAAAGTGGAATTGGGATTCCAAAAGAACAATGGATTGAAGCACAACAGAATAGATTTGTCCTCAATTCTAGAGCAAGAAATGCAATACATGCAAGCATCTTAGAAACTGAGCACAGAAAGATAAGCCAATTTAAATCTACCAAGGACATATTGGACACATTCATAGTAACTTATGAAGGGTCCTCACAAGTAAAAAGGAACAAGGTAAGTGTTCTCACAAGAGAATATGAACTCTTTGCTATGGAAGAAAATGAAACCATAGCCAGTATGATGTCTAGATTTCAAACTATATTAAATGAGCTTCGAAATCTTAGTAAAAGTTTTGAAAACTTCGAACATGCTGACAAAATACTTCGCAGCTTTCCCAGATAATGAAGACCTCAGGTCACAACCATCAGAGCTTCCAAAGACTTAGACTATATGCCTCTAGAAGAGCTAGTGGGAGTTCTAATTATGCATGAGCAAGAGTTGCAAGGAGATGCCAAGTTGAAAAAGGGGAAGTCACCGACTCTAAAAGCTCATAAGCCAAATTAGACAACACCAAGGGAGTTGTCCTCAACAAAAAGTCAGTCTTCTAGACCATCCAAAGGATGGACTACCAAAGCTCTTAAAATAGAAGAATCAGAAGAAGAGTCCACTTCTTCAAGTGAAGAAGAGTTTGGAGAAGATGATGAGCTATCCTTCATCTCAAGAAGAATCCACAAGATGTGGATAAAGAAAGGTGATTCAAGATGGAAGAACTACAACAAGAAATACTTAGCAGACGATGAAAAAAAGGAGAAGAATCCTATTGTCTACTATGAATGTAAGAAGCCTGGACACTTCAAGTCAGAATGTCCAAAGCTTAGCAAAGGAAAAGAAAAAGTCAAGAGGAGATTTCCCAACAAAAAGAAAGGACTGATGTCCACATGGGAAGATCTAGATGATTCAATTGATGAAGAAGACTCTAAAGGATCAGATGAAGAAGCTAATCTCTGTTTGATGGCAAATGCAACCTCTACATCGTTTGTGTCTGATGGTGAAGATGCATCAGACAATATCACCTCTATGTCTGTGTCTGTGTCTGAAGCTTTAGATGATGAAGAACAAGAGGTAAACCTCAATGATCTTATCTCTCTTTAAGAAGCTTATCAAGAACTTCTTTCTAATTCATCTATTCTTTCAAAAGCCTACTTATCTATGAAAAAGAAATTAAGAAAACTCTCAAAAGAGCATGAAGAACTTGGGTCTTCATTCACTAAGCTATCTGACAAATGTTCTACATTGGTCATAGCTAGTAATGCTCTGACAGATGATTTTCAAAAACTAACCATTGATCATCAATGCTTAATTAAAAGCAAAAGTGAACTCTGGATAGAAAAAGAACAACATAGAAGGCAATTGTATGAATTGATTAAGGAAACTAATGAATCAAATAAGGTGAGAGCCTTGAGTAAAGATGAAGTTGAAATTGCCCTTCTATGCAAAGAAACTGCATCTCTCAAGAGCACTCTAAGCAAATTTGTCAGTGGGTCTGAAAATTTAAAGAATTTTTTTTTCATACAACAGACATCCAAATGACAAATCTAGCCTTGGATTCACAAGAAAGAAAGAAGCAACGAAGAATAAAGCTTCTTCTAGTAGATCATATTCTGAAAATGGACATGTAAAGTCTAAAAGCAAGAAATTGCCTACAAGAAGCAAATCATCTACTTCTAAGACTAACACCAAAGGACCTAAAAGAATATAGGTACCTAAGAACAAAATAATTCTTGTTGCAGATGTCCTTGATGGCAAGAAAGAAACACCAATCATGGTACCTAAGGTGTATGTTCCTAGACCTGACACCAATGCATGGTGGTACAGTCACTTTCGGAGGTAATTAGAAAGGGAGAATCAGGGGTATTGGTAAGATAGGTATTCCTCCTAGTCTCTCTATTAAGAATGTGTTGTTTGTTGAAGGGCTAAAACACAATCTACTGAGCATAAGTCAATTTTGTGATAGTGGATATGATGTTTCCTTCAACAAGGAATCTTGCATAGTCAGAGATTCTATTGGTTCACATCTCTTCTCTACAAATAGACAAGGCAATCTTTACAAGATCAACCTTGGTGAACTAAAGGATCCAAATGTATCATGTTTACTGTCTACCAAAGAAAGTCATTGGTTATGGCATAAGAAGCTTGGCCATGCAAGTTTAAGATTAATCTCAAAACTGCAAAGATAAAGATGACTTACTTTGTGAGGCATATCAGAAAGGGAAACAAGTGAAAACCTCTTTTAAAAGTAAAAACACTGTTTCCACTTCTAGACCATTAAAACTGTTACATATTGATCTCTTTGGTCTAACAAGGATAGCGTCTCTTAAAGGGAAAAGATATGGATTGGTGATAGTTGATGACTATTCTAGATGGACATGGGTCATATTCCTTACTCACAAGGATGAGGCTTTTAAGGAATTCTATAAATTTTGCAAATGTATTCAAAACGAAAAGGGAGTATGTATAACTTTTATCAGAAGTGACCATGGAGGAGAGTTCAAAAACGAAAGTTTTCAGAGGTTCAGTGAAGAGAATGGAATTCTTCACAACTTCTCAACACCTAGAACACCACAGCAAAATGGTGTTGTTGAGAGGAAGAACAGGTCATTACAAGAAATAGCCAAAACCATGTTGAATAATAACTTAACTCCTAAGCACTTCTAGGCAGAAGCTATCAATACTTCTTGTTATTTGCAAAATAGAATTTACATTAAGCCTATTATCAAAAAGACTCCATATGAACTGTGGAAAGGAAGGAGACCCAACATATCATACTTCCATCCTTTTGGATGTGAGTGTTTCATTCTTAACACAAAAGATAATTTGGGTAAGTTTGATTCGAAGTGTGATATAGGCATCTTACTTGGATATTTTGAAACATCTAAGGCATATAGAGTGTTTAACTCTAGGACCAAAAATGTTGAAGAAGTCATTCATGTGAGATTTAATGACACTTAACCTGATAGGAAACTATCAGAGTTACAAGACTCATTTGTAGATATCAGACTAGAAGATGCAATAACAAAGACTAGACCATTGTCTGATGCACCACCTTCTGCGTCTGGCACAACATCGTCTGCACCAAGATCGTCTTCTTGATATTAGAGCATCTCAGATGATGAAGAAGAAGAAGATAGAAAACCACAAAGCAGTACCGGAATGATGATAAAGAACCATCCTCTTTCACAGATCATTAGAGAGGTTCAAGCACTAGTAAAGACAAGATCATCTTTCCAACAAACAACTTTACTATCTGAGATAGAACCCAAGCACATTGATGATGCCATGGAAGATGAAAGCTGGGTCCAAGCAATGCAAGAAGAGTTGGACCAATTTCAAAAGAATGATATCTGGAAACTTGTGAAGCTGCCAAACAACACGGAAGTTGTTGGTGCTAAGTGGGTCTTCAAAAATAAACTAGATGAGAATGGTAAGGTTGTGAGGAACAAGGCTAGACTAGTGGCCAAAGGTTACTCACAATAGGAAGGTATTGATTATATGGAGACATATGCTCTTGTAGCCAGACTTGAGGCAATTAGGATTTTGCTTTCATTTGCTGCTCATAGAAATATGAGACTTTATCAAATAGATGTAAAATGTGCATTCCTCAATGGTGTAATCAAAGAAGAAGTTTATGTAGAACAACCCCCTGGGTTTGAGATTTTCTCCCGTTCATCCAACCTTCCAGGCCACTTGTGTTGAATACATGGCTCTGTGCAATCTGAAGTTTCAAGGCACAGCCCCTAGACAGTTGTATCCACCAAGCCTACACATTTCTGAAGAAACTGATATACATGTTGCTTCAGACCGTATAGTCACCAGGCTTCCAATTGTCAACCCCAACAAGTTGAAGGGGAAGAAGATTGCAAGAGCAGACAATCTTCCACAACACATACTAGACATTGATCCACTACCTGAATAGGAGCATGTTCTACCACTAGAGAACACAAAATTAGATGCTGGCATCTACTGGCAAAATGTGATGAGTAACATGCTTCACACCACAGGGTCATCCAATCTCTCAGAAGAAGAGAAGCAGAAGATTGACATTGTAGGTGAAGGCTCCTCCTCCTCTAGTAGTTTCATTCATATGTCAGACATAGTGGTTGTTCCGACTCTGCTGACCCCTCATACCCCTGGAGATAAAGCTGAAGCTGAGAAAATGCTTGTTGAGTACTATGCTAAATACAAAGCTGCTCAAGCACTAATAGCTGCAGCCAAGGTAGCAGCAGAAGAAGCAAGAATTCTAAAGGAGTCTGTCAGACTGAGAGCTATGTTAGTTGCTCAAGAAGAAGAGAAATGACTCAATGATCCGGCTCAAGAGTAGAAGGCCAAGGAAGAAGAAGAGAAAAAGCTCAAGGAGTTGTTCCTGAAGCAAGAGGCTGAGGCAGCTCAGGCTACTACACTTGTTGCTAAGCAAGCTGCAGACTTGGTTGAAAAGTTTGCAAAATCCACACCAGCCCAAGAGTGCACTGATTTAGTGTCCACTTAGTCCAGGTCAAGCACTCCAATTGTAGCCATACCACTAAGTACTGCAGCTCAATCAGAACCTTAACCTGACTTAGCTGCTCTTGAATCTACATTGGAAGCTAAACTGGGATCAAGAATATCCACTGTGGTTGCTACTCAAGTCCAAGCTCAACTGAATGCCAAATTAGACAAGCAAAGAGCTAGAATCATCAAGGAGGTGACACTTGCCTTCAATGTCTCCATTGTTGCCATTCTTACTCCCAGACCTACGACTACTCAAGCTCCACCATCGCCAACAGAAGATCCTCCTGCAATAGAAGCTCCATCAAAAGCTGGAGAATCCTCAACCAAACAGTCAACCCCTCCTTCCAAACCTTGATTGTGATGGCAATTTTCTACTCCATCCTCCACCTTTATGTTTATAACAAAGGGGGCGAGAATTTTGGATGTATAAAATATTACCAAACAATGCTTTTGTTTCATTAATATAAATAGTGATTAGTTCACTAATTTTCTTTACTGTTTGTTATTATCTGCTTTAAATATTTCATGCCTTAATCTATCATATGCATCTGCATGATAGACTCAGGGGGAGTTCATCATGTTAATAACTGAGCATACTTAAATGTCTATGATTTATTGTCTAATAATCAAAATTATAACATGTGTTTTCATCATCTATTAGAATGATGTATTTTACTAAATGTGTGTGGGAGAAAGCCACACCTCATCTTTATTTATATTGAGGAAACCCTCAGTAATTGATTACATCATAGAAAGATAAAGAGAAATAATAACTAATAAGATAATATAAAGATAATAACTATAAAGATAATACAAGGATAATAACTACCAAGATAATATAAAGATAATATATATTCTAACACCCCCGCTCAAGCTGGAGCATATATGTCATATGAGCCAAGCTTGTTACAAATGTAGTTAACCCTGGGACCTTTGAGAGACTTAGTGAACATGTCTGCAACTTGATCTTTAGAATTGACAAAATCAATGGTAATTGCTCCTGAGAGTATCTCCTCTCTCACAAAGTGACAATTTATCTCTATGTGTTTGGTTCGTTCATGGAACACTGGGTTCGATGCTATGTGAATGGCAGCTTCATTATCACAAATTAGTTTAGTGGCTATAGTGTCTCCAAATTTTAACTGTTGGAGAAGTTCCCTAAGCCATGTAATCTCGCAAGCGGCTATTGCCATCGCACAATATTCAGCTTCGACACTTGATCTGGCAACTATCTTTTGCTTCTTGCTTTTCCATGAAATCATATTTCCTCCAATAAGAACACAATATCCAGAGGTGGATTCCCTATCTGATGGTGATCCTGCCCAATCAGCATCAGAGTAAGAAATGATGTTGGTATTGCCTTTATCTTCATACAATAGTCCACAACCTGGTGCATTTTTGATATATCGAAGGACACGGGTGATGGCATCCCAATGACCTTCACAAGGTTCTTTCAAGAATTGACTCAGCACACTAATAACAAATGTAATGTCTGGTCTAGTGACGTGAGGTAATTAAGCCTGCCTACAAGTCGTCGATACCTTCCCAGGTCTTTCAAAGGCGCCCCCTAACTCGGAATAAGCTTAACATTAGGATCCATAGGAGTATCACTTGGACGACAATCAAGCATTCCAATTTCTGTCAGAATGTTTAAGGCGTATTTTCGCTGGGAAAAGGCAATACTAGATGAGGATTGGGCTACTTCAATGCCCAAGAAGTACCTGAGTGGACCCAAATCTTTAGTCTGAAACTGAGTGTGGAGGTGAGACTTGAGACGGGTAATTCCAGCTGAGTCATTGCCAGTGATGACGATGTCATCAACATATACAACGAGATAGATACACAAGCCAGACGAAGAATGGAGGGAAAATACTGAGTGGTCAGCTTCACAACGAATCATACCAAACTCAAGCAGAGTTGAGCAGAAACAACCAAACCAAGCCCGAGGGGATTGCTTCAAACCATAAAGGGAGCGACGAAGCTTACAGACAAGGTGTGAGCCACTAGAAATAGTAAAATCGGGTGGTTGATCCATGTACACCTCTTCTTGTAACTTACCATACAGGAAGGCATTTTTTATGTCCAATTGGTGAAGAGGCCAGTGTCGGATGGCAGCCATAGCAAGAAAAAGCCGAACAGAGGTGATTTTGGCCACAAGAGAAAAAGTGTCGCTATAATCTAGACCAAAAATTTGAGTATAGCCCTTAGCCACCAACTGAGCTTTGTAGCGATCAATGGTGCCATTTGGTGCAATTTTCACTGTATAAACCCAACAACACCCGATAATGGATTTGTTGGGAGGCAAGGGAACAAGCTCCCATGTGTTGCTAGCATCCAATGCAACCATTTCTTCCAACATCGCTTGTTGCCAATTGTGGTCAGCCATGGCTTCACCTTGTAGACTTAGGAAAAGACACAGAATCCAAAGAAAAGATAAAAGAGTAATAGGAGGGAGATAAACGGTCATAGTGCAGAGTAAAGGCATATAAAGGATTAGCATTACGAGTGGATTGAATACCTTTGCGAAGTGCAATGGGAAGTTCAGGTGTAGGAGATGGTGGTGGAGGGACATTTGGAGCAGGAGATGATGCTGGAGGATCCGGTGGCACTGCCAATGGTGCTTGTGTCCATTGGTGGTATTTAAGTAATAAAGGTGGAGTGGGAGCAACAAGTGGTGCTGGAACAATAGGTGGGACCTCCAAAGGGACATTTTCATTAGTGGAGGAAAAGAAAGGAGTAGTCTCAAAGAATGTAACATCAGCAAAGACAAGATATCGCTGAAGTTGAGGAGAGAAACATTTATAACCTTTTTGAAGGTGGGAGTATCCTAGAAAAATACATTTTAGGGACTTGGCAGAGAGTTTATTTTTACCTGGGAGTGAGATCATGGACAAAACATGTACTCCCAAAGACACAAAGAGGAACATGGTGAAGATTCTGTTTAGGATATAAGATGGAGTAAGGAATTTGATTGTTAAGAACCGATGAAGGCATGCGGTTAATCAAATGACACGCAGTAAGGAGAGCATCTCCCCAAAAATGAAGTGTAACATTATAGTGAAGAAGAAGTGTGCGAGCGGTTTCCACCAAGTGGCGGTTTTTGCGTTCAGCAACACCATTTTGTTGTGGTGTGTGGGCACAAGATGTTTGATGAAGAATCCCTTGCGAGTTTAAAAAGGAATGAAACTGAGATGACATATATTCTTTTCCATTATTAGTTCGCAAAATTTTAATTGAGGAGCCAAACTGATTTTGAATCTCAGCAGAAAAACTTTGAAAAATAGAAAAAAACATCTGAACGATTCTTCATTAGAAACACCTAAGTACAACGAGAAAAATCATCAATAAATGTGACAAAATAAAAATATCCTAATGTGGAAAAAACTCGACTAGGACCCCAAATATCAGAGTGAATTAAAGCAAAAGGTGACGCAACACACTTATTAACACGAGGACTATAACTAGTACGACTATGTTTGCCTAGTTGACACGACTCACATTGAAAAGACGAAACTTTAGAAAGATTAGGAACTAAAAGACGTAATTTTTCCAGACTCGGGTGCCCAAGGCGTTGATGTGCGAGAGCTGGAGAGATAGAGGAGACACAGGCAACTGGAGGCGTAAGCTGATATAATCCTCCAGACTCATGTCCTACTCCAATCGTTCGTCCATTGCGTCGATCCTGTACAAGAATAGAATTATTTTCAAACAAGACAGAAAAATCAAGAGTGCAGGTAAGTTTGCTAATAGAAATTAAATTAAAAGGACAACCAGGAACAAATAAGACAGAGTGTAAAGAAAGTTGAGGAAGGGGATGGGTTTGTCCGATGCCCTAGACTTTAATTTGAGAGCCATCTGCAAGAGTAACAAAGGGCAAGGAGTTTGAAAAGGTTAAGGAAGAGAAAAGGGATTGGTTACTAGTCATGTGATTAGAGGCACTGAAATCAAGTATCTAAGGTCCAACAGAGGGGGATTGAGAAATAAAAGCCATAGGATTACCAGACTGAGCCACAACGGTGACAGGTGATGCAGGTTTGTTGGCTGCTCGGAAGCTGAAGAAGCTCATTATATTCCTCAGTAGAGATAGTAATATCGGAAGTAGAAGGGGTGACTGTGGCCACGTTAACTGACTGAGGTTGCACTCGATCTTTTCTCCTACATTTGGCTTCGATATGACCAAAGATTCCGCAATAGGTGCAACGAATATTACGTCTAGAACCATTACCACGTGTTTCACCACGATGAGAGGAGTGGGAGACGAGGGCAGAGGAATCCCCGGTAGACGTGGATGGGTGTCCAAAAGTATGTGGAGTAGTGATACGCAATAGTTGTTCATGTACCATGTCATAGGTAGGAATTGTAGGACCCGATAAAATTTGATTGCGGATTGCCTCAAGGTCCGGTGTGAGTCCAGCAAGAGCAACCACCATGAAGAACTGCTCGCGTTGTTTGTAAAATGTATTTGCATCACTAGTAAAAGGCATGAGAGTGGAATATTCTGCAATCAAGCGATCAAGTTTACCAAGATATGTTTGCATGTTCATGTTCTCCAGCTTAATATTCATCAAGTTGGTGAGTACATTGTAGAAACGATGAACATCATTTGAATAAACTTTCTTGGCCTTGGTCCACACATCATAACAAGTGGTAAACGCCTGGAATTATGCTTGGAGGTTAGGGGCAAGGGAGAACCAGAGAACGCTACATAATGAGGCGTCAATTTGTGTCCAATGTGGTTGCTCCGTGATGGGAACCGACGCTGTCGGATTGGTCAAGTGGGCAACACGGCCTTAGCCTTGGAACCACAACTGAATAGAAGCAGCCCAAGTACTGTAGTTCGATGTCCCAGTTAATTTTTCGCATGGGATCAACGGAACAGTAGTAAAAGTCATTACAGGAGTTGCGGCCATGAGAGAACTTCACCAAAAATGCCAAATAGGAGGGTGGGAAGGTTCGCCAGAACAAGGCATACCCTGAAGGAAAGAAGAAAAAAGGAAAAAAAATTTGAACCTAACGCTCTGATACCATATTAGAATGATGTATTTTATTGAATGTGTGTGGGAGAAAGCCACACCTCATCTTTATTTATATTGAGGAAACCGTCAGTAATTGATTACATCATATAAAGATAAAGAGAAATAATAACTAATAAGATAATATAAAGATAATAACTATAAAGATAATATAAGGATAATAACTACCAAGATAATATAAAGATAATATATATTCTAACATCATCAAAAAGGGGGAGATTGTTAGAACCAAGACATTTGATGATGTCTATCCCCTAATACCTTGATAGGTTTTAATGACAACAAATATGATAATATTTGGTCAACTAATGTTTTCAGACCAAGTAATTTCAGGAAATCTAAGTGAGAACAAACAATGGTATAATCACTCTAACTCTCACTTTCGTCTTAACTATCCGGTAACTGATAATGATTAAATCACGCACAATAATTGCTTTTAATCAGACTAAAAAGCTCTCAAGAAGACCATGAATGTCTTGGAAGGACACATGCAAAGTCTAAGACCAGACCATACAACAGTCTCGGACAGACTATGTGAAGTCTAGGACCAGACTATGCATATGTACTGGACCAGACCATGTATGGAACATGGTCAGACAATGCATAGTCAGGTTAGACGATGTCTGAAGCTAAGCTAGACAATGTCTAATGCTAAGCCAGATGATGTTTAATGCTAAGCCAGACGATGTTTGAAGCTAAGTTAGACGATGTCTGACGCAAGGCTAAAGGATGTTTGATGCCAGATCAGACCATGTCTAATAAGCCAGACGATGTTTGCGATAATACAAACTAAGTCTGTATTGGATCTAGTGAACGTACTAAGGAATATTCATTGCTTTTATATTTGACTATAATTTAATAATGCACAGACTGTAACGAAAGAAGAAGTAGATACTCTGAGTTACTTTCTTCTATTCCTCGTATGTATGCTTGCATGTCTCAAACTATGTGAATTGTGTAGGTATAGCCAAAGGACTAATCAACATTGGGATGCACACCTTAAGCTAAAAGCCAACTGTGACAGAGACAGAAACCGACTCTAGTCACGTCAAGCACAGTCAAGGCTACTTCAACACTCTTCTGTGAGACAATAGAAACAAATCTTCTCCAACGTTCAAATCCATGAAGCTCACTATATAAGGATGCTTCCATGCACGAGAAGATGATGAGATGCTAAGAAATTGAAATGAAATAATTCAAAGTAATCTATAAAGCAAGCAAAGCACGTTTGAGAAAAGTTAAGTGAGAACCTTGAGCTGAGAGAAAAGAGAATATCCATTTTCTACCAGCTCACACAGATTCAATAATCGTTTATATCCTCTCTTTAAGAGTCAATAGAATCTTATACATATTTGTATAGAAAGCTAGGAGTGACTTAGTGATAAAAGAATACTTAGGAAGTATAATCTCAGGGGGGGGATTCATACTGGTAACCAGAAGTGGTTTAGAATACTTGTAGCCAGTAGTGGCATAGAGAATACTTGTAGCCAGAAGTGGCAGTAAAGAATACTTGTTTTGTAATCAGTTGATTATACTAGAACCCTTTAACAGTGTTAAAGGAGAACTGGACGTAGCTCAGGTTGAGTGAACCAATATAAAACAAGCTTTCATTTATTGTCTTGTTATTACATATATTTATCTTGCCTATTGTGCTCCCTTGAAAAGATTTTTAAAGCTTTGTCTTGCAAGGATATATTTGTTGATTTAAACTTACATATATCTAAGACAACTAGTGAACTAATAATATTTGCAAGAAGTTTTTAACCCACTATTCAACCCCCCTTCTAGTGTGTTCTTGTATATTTCATCATCCATATCATATCCAGAAGAGATGATAACAGATTTCGTGTGGTGATAAGAAACCATTCTTGTATATCAAGATTGAATAGTGGGCTCAGTCTGTGGGGTAACCGTCTGTCCAGTGGGGGCAGATGCAAGTTGATCTTCTGTCTAAACGATGGGTTTAGACAGTGGCCTTTTCATAGTTTGTGCTTGGGCATCAGACTGTGCAGCTACTATTTGGCTTATTAAGGTCTGTGTAGGTGACATAGACGATAAGGGTTCAATAAATTGAGTGTCTGTTGTGGTTTCTGTTTGTGCTTGAGATGGTGTGGTATGAGGAATATTCTTCCTTAGACGTTTGTGAGTTGAACGAGGGTGAGTAGGAAGAGTGAAGGTGGGTATAGTGATACCTAGATTAATGGAAGATGGGGTTGTGGTCTGACCAGGTCTGCCATCTTCTAGTATGACTTTCCTCTTCATAGTCAGCTTCCTGGCTGTGATGTTGGGAGGTTTGATAGTCTGGGGTGTAGAATCAGTAGTCTGGGCTCCACTGGATTGTCTACTTGGTCTCTTGAAGACCAATCCTTCATTTGATCCTTCCTTTTCAGTTGCTTGTCCAATGTCTGTTATGTCCTTCAGAGACACTTGTGGTTTAGCAGACATTCTGGCAACACCCTTGCCTTTCTGTTGAGCTCTTGTCTTCACCCTTACAATAGGAGGTATGGGTGGTGCTTGTTGGACTCTCTACCATGTTCTCTTGGCAAGTGACTCCTCAGCAGACTATGTTGTGGCCTTGTGTGTTGTCTGGACGGTCTACTGGTCCGCAACAACAATTCTTCTCATTTTGCTTACAAGAGGATGAATTGAAGCAACCACGTCATAGATGACAAGAGCTTTTCCCTTTCCACATTTCTTCTTAGTCTGCTTCTTCTGACCTTCATCTTCATCTTCATCAGTAGAAGGTTTGGGGAACTGGTCAGGTGATTCCTTGGTGATTTCAAATCCCATGTTCAATTTGAGCAGACTAGAGGATGTCAGCATCCTCTAATGAACAAAGAAGAATACCCCAATATTGCTTTTATTGATATACCCAATTGAGATTGAACCTCTGAACCTATACAGCTATATCCCTCTCTTGTTCTTTCATGAACTGAGGTGATTCAACATTTGTTCTTGACTGCTAAATTTTCTCATATTGGAGTTTCTTGAATTAATCTCATATCTTCTATATCAACACATCAAGGTGTTTTCGTTCTTTAATCTTTTTCATTGATCTTGTTTGATTAGCATTGTGGGAATTTCGTTCCTAAATGCTGTGTTTAAATTAGATGGTCATTTCTAATTTTGTTTGTAGTATTGCATTTAGAAATTGGATGGTGAATGGTGTTTTCACATTCAATCTTCTAGGTTCCTATTTTAGGTTGTGAAATTAGGATTTGCTGTGAATTGTGTGTGCATGGTGTATGTAATCAAATTCATAGTGGAACCCCTTGGTGAAAGGGAGAACTGGATGTAGATCAGTGGTTGATCGAACTAGTATAAATCAACAGGCTTAATCTCTTTATCCCTTGATCTATTTCAATTTAGCATTTGATCTTTATCAAGATAATTTGTTCTAAATCATTTCTATCATAAGCTGAGGTTTTTTTTTTTTGGTTTATTCAATCAATATAACATTCTTTGAAAACACTTTTATTAAAACCTCAAGAGTAGTGGTGAAAAATCTTTTAAAGAAAATAATCTGTCACTTTACGTTAAATCAATTCACCCCCCCCCCCCTCTCTTAATTGATTACCCGGCTAATCCTAACAAAACAAAGTCTTGGAACAGACCATGTAGTAGTCTTGGGATAGACTACGCAAAGTCTCGAACCAAACCATGCAGTAGTCTCGAAATAGAATATGCAAAGTTTTGGACTAGACGATACAAGTCTAAAACCAAACTATGCATAAGTGTTGGACCAGACCATGCATAAGTTTAGGACTAGACAATGTGATAATTAGACCAGATCATGCAAAGTCAGACTAGACTACGTCTATGTCGGACTAGACCATTAACTGTTCAATGTGTTGTGGACTATGCGTTAATTATTATAACATGACTTTAAGAACGCACTGTCTAATATAGAAAGAAAGGAATAGACCTTTCTTCTATTCCTCGTATGTCTGTTTGCATGTCTCAAAAAGTGTGAAGTCTTGTAGGTACAACAAAAAGGCTTATCAACTTTGAGAAGCACACCTACAACTAAAGCGGAGGTATGACAAGACAGGAACCGACTCCTATCTAATCAAGCTCAAGCTAAAGCAACTTCAATACTTAACTATGAGAGAATGAAACCTTTCTTCTCCAACGTTCAAATCCATGAAGCTCTAGTATAAATAGATGCTTCCATGTAACAAGAAGACTAAGTAAACGAATGTGAATGAACCAACGAATAAAAATGAGCAAGCACAAGTCAAAAGCTAAAGAGTAAGAAAAGCCTATACCTAGTGAGAAAAGAATACTTCATCTTCTACAAAGCTCATAGAGATTCAAACCATATTCATATCCTCTCTTTGAGAGTTACTTGAATCTTATTCCTATTTGAATAGAAAGCTAGGAGTGGCTTAGTGATTAAAGAATACTTGGGAAGTATAATCTCAGGGGGAGAATTATACTTGTAACTAGTAGTGGTTTAGAATACTAGTTGTCAGTAGTGGCATAGAGAATACTTGTAGCCAGAAGTGGCAGTGAAGAATACTTGTTTTGTAATCAGTTGATTATAGTGGAACCCTATAACAGTTGTTAAAGATGAACTAGACGTACCTAAGGTTGAGTGAACCAATATAAAATAAACATTCTACTTTTGTTATCTTGTGTTTACATTTGTTCATCTTGCATGTTGTGCACTTTCAAAAAGGTTTCAAAAGCTTTGCCTCGAAAGGATATATTTGCTTGTTTAAACCTACGTATATCTCTAAAGGCGACTTGTGAACTTCTACTCATTGCGAAAAGTTTTATAACTCACTATTCAACACCCCCCCCCCCCCCCTTCTAGTGTGTTCTTGTGTATTTCAGTTGGTATTAGAGCTTGGTCGATGATAAATATCTTCACAAATACAAAGTTAAAGATCCTACACAAGAATGGAGAAGGGAAGTTAATCCATCCACAAGCCTCCAGTTTTCAAAGGAGAAAACTTCTCATGTTGGAAACAAAGAATGGAAACGTTCTTTGAGTTATGCCATGTAGACATGCTGGATGTCGTAGAAAATGGAAACTATATTCCAATTGATGAGAGCGACAATGAGATTCCAAGAGATCTCTAGACTGAGGAACAAAAGCAAAGATTTGTTCTCAACTCTAGAGCAAGGAATGTTATCCATGCATGCATTTTAAAAACCAAACACGGGAAGATTAGCCAGTTCAAATTTGCCAAACATATATGGGACACATTCATAATGACTTATGAAGGGTCCACCCAAGTAAAAAGAAATAAAGTAAGTGTTCTAACTAGAGAATACGAGCTCTTTACTATGGAAGAGAATGAAACTATTGCTGCTATGATGTTTAGGTTTCAAACTTTTTTAAATGAGTTTTGAAACCTTGGTAAGAGTTTCGAGAACTTCAAACACATTGACAAAATTCTTTATAGCCTGCCCAGGCAGTGGAGACCTCAGGTCACAACCATTAGGGCATTGAAGAACCTGAGCTCGTGGGCATACTAACGTTGGATGAGTAATAGCTATAAGGAGATCCCCAATTAAGAAAAGGAAAATCTCTGGCTCTAAAGGCTCAAAAGCCCAAGTAGACTACACCAAATGAGCCATCATCATCCAAGAGCTAGTTTTCCAGACCATCCAAGGGATGGACCTTTAAAAGCTCTAAAAGATAAGGAATCAGAAGAAGAGACCACATCCTCAAGTGAAGAAGATTCCGACGAAGATGATGAGCTTTCATTCATCTCTAGAAGAATCCATAAGATGTGGAGGAAGAAAGGAGGTTCGAAGTGGGAGAACTTCAACAAGAACTTCCCAGCAGACCATGAGAGAAAGGAGAAGAATCCTATCGTTTACTACGAGTGCAAGAAACTAGGACATTTCAAATTTGAATGTCCAAATCTTAGAAAAGGAAAGGAAAGAGTCAAGAAAAGATTCCCTAGAAAGAAAGGGTTGATGTCCACATGGGAAGATCTAGAAGACTCAACAGATGAGGAAGGATTAGAGGCATCAGATGAAGAGGCCAATCTTTGTTTGGTGGCAAGACGCTACCTCCTCATCATCTGTGTCTGGTGAAGAAGGTGCGCTAGACAATGAGCAAGGATTGATGACAGACAACAACACCTCAGCATCTACATTTGAAGCTCAGATGAAGAAAAACCTGAGGTAGGTCTCAATGACCTTTCCACTCTTCAAGAAGCTATCAAGAACTTCTTTCTAACTCATCTATTCTTTCAAAAGCCTATCTATCTATGAAAAAGAGGTTTAAAAAACTTTCAAAAGAGAAGAATCTAAGGATAAAGCTTCTTCTAGTAAGTCTCATCTAGGGATTGGACATATGAAGTCCAAAAGCAAGAAATTGCCTACAAGAAGTAAATCATCTACCTCTAAGACTAACCCAAAAGGACCTAGAAGAATTTGGGTACTTAAGAACAAAATAATTCCTATTGCAGATGTCCTTGATGGCAAGAAAGAAACACCAATCAGGGTACTTTGACGGTGGTTGCTCACATCACATGATGGGTGCAAGGTCTATGTTCCTAAGCCTGACACCAATGCATGGTGGTATAATAACTTTCGGAGGGAATCAGAAAAAGGGAGGATAAAGGGTACCGGTAAGGTAGGTATTCCTCCTAGTTTCTTTATAGAGAATGTTTTATTTGTTGATGGACTAAAACATAATCTACTAGCATAAGTCAATTTTGCGACAGTGGATATGATGTTTCCTTCAACAAAGAGTCATGCATAGTCAAAGACTTTGCTGGTTCACATCTTTTCTCTACAAAGAGACAAGACAATCTTTATAAGATTAACCTTGGTAAACTGAAGGATCAAAATTTATTATGCTTGATGTCCGTAAAGGAAAGTCACTGGATATGGCATAAAAAGCTTGGCCATGCAAGTTTGAGATTAATCTCAAAACTGCAAAGATATAGCCTCGTAAGAGGACTGCCAACAATTTCATATAAAGATGACCTACTTTGTGAGGCATTTTAGAAAGGGAAACAAGTAAAAACCTCTTTTAAAAGTAAAAACATTGTTTCCACTTCCAGACCATTAAAGTTGTTACATATTGATTTGTTTGGTCCAATCAGGACAACCTCTCTTAAAGGGAAAAGATATGGACTAGTAATAGTAGATGACTATTCTAGATGGACATGGGTTATATTCCTCACCCACAAGTTTAACACCCAAAAATTTAATACTAAGTAAATAATGGTGTTAGTAGATTAACTGGTATTTAAATGGAATATATGGTTAGTAATTAATTTCTCGAGGATTAATTCTTTGTGAATATATTGTGTGGTAGATAACTATAAAAATGTTTGTAATTAAAATTGAGGTGTTTTAATAATTATAATAGACATATGGTGTGATTAGTTATTTTGTGAAAATATAAGATTAAGTAGAATTGTGTGTAGTTAAATTAATGCGTATGTGATTATAGTAATTTAATTGATTAAAGTGCCATGTGATAAATAAATTGATTTTTTTTAGTAGAACTATATTTGGTAACCGAGAAAATTAATTCAGGGTCCCATTTGAGATTACTGATTGGCACTTGAATTTTATATTTTACTATCTGAGGAAGTAGAGACTAGAACCCATGAACCCTGAGTACTTAAAACCACTCTAAAAAATATATACTATATTCTTCTAATAGAGAGCACAATTTTCTTTCTCTTTTCTTCTCCCTCTCGAAAACTCATTCTCTCTCTCTTCCCACTCACATTTCTACTCACCACAACCTCTCAACACCTCTCCTAACTCATCATTAACCACTTAACCAATAGAATTACATGCAAATCCCTCACCTCACCCTACACAACTCATGGACCAGCCCTCCCATCCACACAATTCACACATTTCATTTCTCAACACAAGCACAACAAAAATGCTCTCCCCTCTCTCCTAAATTTCTTATGGTCACCACCACCTCAAACCCCTTTTTAGCCACAACACCACCATCATCTTAGCCCCTCTTCATCTCCTAAACACCATCACAGTCACCATTCCATCTCCTCTACAGTCTACACAATCAAGTTTCTCCTTCCTCCTTCCTTCAACAAAACCGAGAGCCCATTAGAGCTAGGAGCAAGATCCCTTGAATTTTCTTCAACTCTTCTTCTTTTCACCATTAGAGGTAAGGGGTATTCTTCTTTGTGAACTCAAATCACGGTTGAGTCTCCCTCAACTCAACCATGAGCATGCATGATTGTCCCTTGTGTGCTGAAAATCACACATGTAAATGTTGGGTTGGATTATAATTGCTAATTGCGTTTGAATTGATGGAAATTGTGGTTGTTTTAGGGCTAAAATTGTGTTGCATGTTGATTTTGAATTGATTTTGAAAATGGGAAGTTCTCAAAATACAAAGGAGACTCTGCCCAATTTTTACTAGATTTGTTTGATGAAAATTAGTTGTAAAAATCGAGCCTAAACCTAAGAGGGCATGTTGACAGATTTGACCTCCAGAAATCTATCACAGTGTAATTAGTTTTCCCAAAGATCTAATCGTTGTTTTTTTATGAAATTGGTCTTAAATTAAAATATGTTTCAAGTGAAACATTTTCTCTGTTGGAAAAATTATTAGATAAATTAATTTTGAAGTTCATTCGTGAGCTACAATGCAATTTCCTGATTTTGAGAATTAGGATTGGCAGAGTTGGGTTTTGCCTAATTTTGTACTTGTACCATGTATCAAAATAAATTTTCAAAGTTTAATTGATAATTCTAAAATGCAACTTTTTATGAAATAGAGAAACAAAGCCCTGTTTTTAGAGAGTTGAAACAGGACAGCGTTTAAGAAATTTATAGGGGGATGATAGGGAAGTTTTTTCTGAACTAATTAAACCTTTTTTTAAGATAATTATGTTATATTTAATTGGTAAAAAAGTTTCATGTATTTTGGATTTTAGAAGGCTTATAAAAGTGTAAATCATTGGACCAAGGTCTGATGATAATTAAATTTGTCTTGACTCCACCACAAGTATTCATGTGTAAAGTGATTTCTATTTGTAATTTTATTAAGCTGAAGTGTTTTTATGTGTGAATTGTGCATGATATCAATTGTTTGTGAATCTTTGAAATGTTGAACCCTAGGCCAATGATTGAATATGATAGGCATGTTACATATTGTGTGAGAGGACCCATTGGGTTAGACTCATGGGTTCGGAAATTGTGTTAGGCTTGTTGGTGTGAAATTGTTAATGTGATGATTGATGTGAAATAGTCTCAAGAACTTGAATACGAATTCATGTGATATATGTATGTATATAAACATATTTATAGATATATAAATATGTATTTGTGTAAGCATTAATGTGATGCATCGATATGTGTATGCGAAAATGTGAGTATGTGGTGATAATGATTGTATGACTTGAGACACGAGCATGTGGTTAGGAGTACATGGTGGAACACTAGAAAGGCAAGATGCAGAGTATCTTGTAGGGTCATAGTTTGAGTTTTTGTTAAATTGAGGGACGTGGGGGATTGACAGTGTCCACATCAAGGGTGTGGGAGGACAAGGTCCTCAAATTATTATGTTTTGGGCTAAGAGTAGGTCTCAAGCTCATTTTCCAAGTCGTCGCCGTCTATACCATGTGCAACAAAAACCCTACAGTGACAAAAAACAAAAAATCTCGATGGGGAGAGTGTTAAGGAGTCAATCCTCGAAGGTTGGATGACCAGAGATTGGTACTTGGGAAATAATTGCATGAATCCATTGATCCTTGGGGGTGTGATGCTAGGTTGGACCAGTTGGGCCCATTCCAAACTTAGTGACCCTGACTGCATGTGAGAAATTTTTAGTTGGTGAGAGCCTTACCATTGTACCATGGCGAAAGGTGTACTCCCTTCAGTCATCCTTAAATCCTCAAAATGTGTAAGACCATTGAGTTTTAGGAGTTCTAATTGTAGTTGGCCAGTAAATGATGTATTTCAGAGACTAACTTTAGACACGTTTAAGACAAGTGAGATCTGGTAGATAAGCATTGCGTCGTGGTTGATATGTATTTGTGTGTGACCTTGAATAGTCTTGTTGTGTGTTGCTTTGATGAATCAAGAAGAATTCACCCTTACATATAATTGTAGGTTCAAATAGCAACCCTATGGAGATAGTGTAGATATCGTCATCCTCATCTCCGACACCAAGACCATCACCATCATCACCTTATGTCGCTGCATATTTTTTGGGTATAGTTATATGTATAAGTTGGGTTATAGAGGTGACTACTCTGAATCTAAGTTTTATTTCATGTACTTGGGTGGGTAGGCCTAGATTCATATATATATTTTGTATGTAAATAGCCATGGACATTCTGTCAATTATGTCTATTTTATTTTATCCTTTGAAGTGTATGCTTATTTATTCTTTCAAGATAAGGATTCATATTTTAAACTAGACGCAATGCTTTTTTGTAATATTTTATCCCTTCTTTTAGAAATAAATGAAAGTATTTAAAAGTTTTAAAATTCTCGCAAATTCCTATCATATTTATAATTTATTAAGTTCTCACTAAGAGTTTTATGCAAATAAATTAATTACTTGTTTCGTAAGTTATGATCAACGATTTAATTTCAAAATTAGAATTTAAGGTGTTACAACAAGGACAAGGCTTTTCAGGCATTTTATAAATTCTGCAAACATGTTCAAAATGAAAAAGGTGTATGTATAACTTCTATTAGAAGTGACCATGGAGGAGAGTTTGAAAACAAAAGTTTTTAGAGGTTCAATGAAGAGAATGGAATTCTTCACAACTTCTCAACACCTAGAACACCACAACAAAATGGTGTTGTTGAGAGGAAGAATAGGTCATTGGAAAAAATGGCCAAAACCATGTTGAATGATAACTCAACTCCTAAGCACTTCTAGGCAAAAGTTATAAATACTTCCTGTTATTTACAAAACATAATTTACATAAGGCCTATCCTCAAAGAGACTCCATATGAATTGTTGAAAGGAAGGAAACCCAACATATCATACTTCCATCCTTTTGGATGTCAATGTTTCATTCTTAACACAGGACAATTTGGGTAAGTTTGATTCGAAGTGTGATATAGGCACATTACTTGGATACTTTGAAACATCTAAGGCGTACAAAGTGTTTAACTTTAGAACCAAGAATGTTGAAGAAGCTATCAATGAAACTCAACTTGATAGGAAACTATCAGAGTTGGAATATTCATTTGCATATATCAGACTAGATGAAGCTCTGACAAGGACCAGACCATTGTTTGATGGACCATTGATGTGTCATTATTTTCTCCTATTTCTTACCCCTTTCTGTCATCATTTTAATTACTGATTAGCCTTAATTGTCAAATTAATTATGCAGTTTTATCATTTGGGCCGTTTTGACTAATTCTGTATTTTAATTTGATTTCAGGAGAATTATAAGCAATTGGGCTTGGATCTGGAATTGGGCTGAACCATTTTGGGCTTGAAGAGAGGAGACTGTTTTAGTTTTATGTGTCGTCCAGTTTTATTTTATTTTATTGCTGTATTTTGTAATTGGGCCGCATCAGATTTTTATGGGCCCAAAATCAGATTAGTAACCTAGGGTTTTGTGTAAGTGACTTCCGAGGGAGACAAAATTTAAGCCCCAGCCGTCATAGAAAAGGGGGCTGTTAGGTTTAGTTCGTTTTTTTCACTATTGAGAAAAGGGTTTCACGTCCCCAGCATGCTACTATTCATGTAGAGCAGCGTTTTTGTTCATTCTCTGCTTCTGTTTCCATTTTCGCTCTTCATTGTTGGTTCATTTTCAGTTTCCATTCCCAGTTTCGTTTTTGTCTTCTATTCTTGTTTTCGTTTCTGTTTTGCATTTTGCTATTTACGTTTCCAGTTGCTGTTTAATTTGAATGGAAGGTTAAATTTTCAGTGTTGTTTTCTCTTGAGGACTAAGCACTAGCTCTCTTTGAGGTTTTGTTATTAATGTTAATTTCTGATCAGTTTTTCCCCTTCACCAATTATTCTGTGATGGACCTGTGAGAGGAATTAATTGGTGTATGTGTTGCTTAATCACATAATGAAAACCTTGTATTAATTTTCGCTTAGTAAATTAATTCCGGGTTGGACTAAGTGGCTGAATTGATTAGGGATAGATTCTCGTAACCTAGGATAAGAGGCTTGCTTTTGAATCAAGGGGAAACAACACGTTTTAGTTCTGTTATTTTTAATTCAAGTTGCTTGCTGTTTAAATTATTAAAGCAAAGAACCCCCCCCCAATTTGCTACTGTTTTATTGTTGTTTAGTGTTATGAACGTTTGTTTGATCATTGCTCACTGGGAGATGACCTAGGATCACTTCCTAGTACTGCATTTAATTGTTTTTATTTGGTTTGGGTACGGCCTCGATCAACCATCGTTTGCTCTGCCAGTGTCTGCTCCATCTTTGTTGTTCCCAGATCGTTTGCTCAACATCAGATAATATCAGATGATGGTGATGAAGAAATTAGAGAACCACCAAGCAGCAATTGGCTGATGATCAAGAACCATCCCCCTTCTGAAATCATTGGAGAAGTAGAAGCTCTAGTGAGAACCAACGTGCTCTAATCAGACTACGAGGTCACTAAGTGACCAAACAAAAAAGAGTTTTGTTGAATAAAAGAAACATATTTCCAAGTACAAGGAAACACTTCTTAAGGCACATACGAAAGGAACTTCTAGTGCGCAGACAGAAAGATATTCCTATGTATAGACAAACAAAGTTTTGTCTTAACAGATAGACTTAGTCTTCTTGTTAAATGGTACCACGTTGGCACCAAACGACAACACATTCCTGTAAGGTCTAAAACCCATATTTTAATTCTAACAAAACCTTTAAGTATTTTGTTAAGTGTTGCAGATAGAATTTCATCAAATATTACACACAAGCAATACCTTGATAATAAGAAACAATGTCTAGAAGCATGTTCAAAAGCTTGTTCAGAAGAATGTTCAAAAGCCTATTTAGAAGCATGCTCAGAAGCTTATTTAGAAGGCTGATCAAAAGCAATGTTTAGAAGCCATATTCAGAACTAAAGTACTGACAGCTATCACTTTACTTTTACAGTTGTCCTTTCTCCTTTACAGTTTGTGACAACTTACATGTGAACTCTCTGCCTTCAAGATCCAGCCTATAAATAGAAGTCTCTATTCATCTTCAAGGATCATCCAACTACGGAGCAACTTCATAAAGATTAATTTTTCAAACAGATCCAAGCTTGCTTCGCCTCTTTATTCAAGAGAGATCCCTAGCTGTTCATACTACTTCAGATTTCTTTCTAAAACAACTTTGAGAATTGTATTTCCTGTTAGGAAAATCCTTAGTTGGACAAACCATTCTAAATCACTTTGTAAAGATGAAGTCATCTGTAGGAGACTTGGATTTGAGTTTGTGAACCCAGTCGTGTTGACTGGTGCCTTTGTATTCTAAGTTGTGAAACCTAGTTGTGTTGACTGTTATTTTGCTTTAGGTATTCTAAATAGTGAAAACCAGCAAGTGTGTTTGGGTGTTCTGCTGTGAATTGAAAGCCAGCAAGGAATTGATTGAGAATCAGTAGGTGACTGATTCAATGTGTGAAACTTTATTAGCAGAAGTGCTGAAGGTGTTGTACAGTCTTAGTGAGACGTTTACCAAAGTTAGTGGAAATCTTACTTGATAGAGTGAGGACTGGACATGGCCCAAGGTTAAGAGTGAACCAGTATAAATCTTCTGTCCATTTCTCTTCTACTTATTCTCATTATAACTGTCTGGTCTAACTATTGAAAGATTATATCTCAAACTGTTTTCAAAGAATACTAATATTAGTTCAAAAGCATTTATCCTTTCTTCTAAACTGCTCAAAAGCAAACTGCATATACATTCTAAACTTCTCATTTGATAATACACTAATTTGTTTCTATTCAAAAATACATAAGTCCCATATTAAAACAATTCAACCCCCCCCCCTCCCCTTCTTGTGTCTAAGGCTAGAATAGACCATGTCTTTTAATTAAGAATGTGTTTGTTAAGCCAGACGATGTCTAAAGCCGAGCCAGACAATGTCTAAGGCTAGAATAGACCATGTCTTTTAATTAAGAATGTGTTTGTTAAGCCAGACGATATTTGAAGCTGAGCTAGACGATGTCTAAGGCTAGAATAAACCATGTCTTCTAATTCAGAATGTGTTTGTTAAGCTAGACACTATCTATGCATGAACAGACCATACTTAATGAAGACTAGACTATGTCTGTTAAGCCAAACTTTGTCTGTGCAGGGACATAATGTAATCTGTCATATGTGCTGAGGAATATGTGCTGTATAATTAATTCTTTACTCAAAGAAAGGCACTACTGCAATAGAAAGAAAGGGAGACTCGCTTTGACATTACTTTATTTGATTCCTCGTATTGCTTGTATGTCTCGTATTATGTGAAGTGTGTAGGTACAACCAAAAGAACCAATCAGCATTGGGATGCACACTTTTAGCTAAAAGACAACTGTAATAGAGACAGAAACCTACTTTTGTCACATTAAGCACAGTCAAAGCTATTTCAACACTCACTGTGCTCTTTTGGAAAGACTTTATAAGTTTTGCCTCGCAAGGATATATTTGCTAATTTAAACTAACATATATCCAAGAAGGCAACTTGTGAACTAATAGTATTTACGAAAAAGTTTTAAACCCACTATTCAACCCCCCCCTCCTTCTAGTGTGTTCTTGCATATTTCATCCTTTAACAACTATTAAGGGTTCCACTATAATCAACTGATTACAAAACAAGTATTCTTCACTGCCACTTTTGGCTACAAGTATTCTCTATCCCACTCTTGGCTACAAGTATTCTAAACCACTTTTGGTTACAAGTATGAATCTCCCCCTGAGATTATACTTTCCAAGTATTCTTTTATCACTAAGCCACTCCTAGCTTTCTATACAAATATGTATAAGATTCAGATAACTCTCAAAGAGAGGATATAAACAAATGTTGAATCTACGTGAGCTTGTAAAGGATGGATATTCTTTTGCTGTCTAGATTGATTTTTGTTATTCTGTTCTCGTTCATTAATCTTCTCGTTTCATGGAGGCATCCTTATAAAGTGAGCTTCATGAATTTGAACGTTAGAGAAGACTTCTTTCCGTTGTCTCACACAATAGAGTATTGAAGTAGCTTTGACTGTGTTTGATGTGACAGGAGCAGGTTTCTATCTCTATTACAGTTGTGTTTTAGCTAAAAGTGTGCATCCTAATGATGATTGGTTCTTTTGGCTGTACCTACACACTTCACATAATACGAGACATACAAGCAATACGAGGAATCAAAGAAAGTAATGTCAAAGAGTATCTCCCTTTCTTTCTGTTACAAAAGTGCCTTTATTTGTGCATAGAATTAATTATAAAAGGCACGTATTCCTCAGCACAATGACAAACTTCATTCTATTTCTGCACAGACAGTGTTTGGCTTAATAGACATAGTCTGGTCTAACTTACTATGGTCTGTTCGTGCACAAACAGTGTCTGGCTTAATAGACATAATCTGGTCTGACTTACTATGGTTTGGAATGAGGATTAGGGTTTGTTCTAGCCTTAGGCATCGTTTGGCTTAGCATCAGACATCGTTTGGCTTAGCCTCAGACATCATCTGGCCTTGCATCATACATCATCTGGTTTGGCATCAGACATCGTTTGGCCTTACATTAGACAGTTAGGATGAAAGAAGAGTCAGAGTGATTATACCATTGTCTGTTCTTACTTTATTTCCTAAAATCACTTAATCTGAAATCATTAGTTGATAAAATATTATCACATTTGTTATCATCAAAACCTATCAAGGTATTAGGGGTTAGACATCATCAAATGTCGTGGTTCTAACAGAACATTCCTTTTGCAAAGCTAGTTTTGCTTCTACAAGTCATTCAATTTCATGTGAGCTTTGCAATGATTTGAAACTGAAAAATGAATATCTTTTAAAAACTTTGGCAAAGTTCACAGTTGGAAGAGATAACCTTGATGCTTTGCTAAGATTTCAAAAAAGAGCTCTTAACAAAATTGGGATTGGATTTACAAGTGGCTTGAATGAAAAACCTTTTAGAAACTTTGTAAAATCATCCCAAGTTTCATTTGTTATTTGCAATTACTGCATGCACAAAGGACATACTTCAAATAATTGCATCATTAAGAAACATGGAGTACCTAAGGGAAAGTTTGAATGGATCCCCAAAGTTATTCATGACAGCACTAACAAAAAAGGACCCAAGAAAATTTGGTACCTAAGACCAACACCTAATATGTTTTGTAGGTATGCCTTAAAGCCATGGAATCACAATGGTATCTTGACAGCGGTTGTTCAAGGCATATGACAGGTGACAAAAGGAAGTTTGTCACTCTCACTAAAAAACAAGGTGGTTGGGTCACTTATGGAGACAACAACAAGGGGAGAATTTTAGGTGAAGGTAACATAGGTAACTCTTCCTCAACTATAATTGAAAAGGTCTTGTTTGTTGATGGGTTGAAGCATAACCTCCTTAGCATTAGTCAACTTTGTGACAAAGGGTATGGAGTATCTTTTGATCATTCAAAGTGTTTGATTAATGATAAGCTAGGTAATACTAAATTAGTTGGCAAGAGAATTCAGAATGTATATGTGCTTGATTTTGATAAATACATTTCTTTTGAAAACTGCTTCATGAGTAAGGTTGACACCTCATGGCTTTGGCACAAAAGAATGGCACACATACATATGAACCATCTCAACAAGCTCATTTCAAAAGACTTAGTGATTGGCCTCCCTAAGCAAAAATATTCAAAAGAGAGCTGATGAAAGCTTCTAAAAGAGGGAAACAAACCAAAACTTCTTTCAAATCTAAAAACATTGTTTCAACTTTTAAACCTCTTGAGCTGTTACATATGGATCTCTTTGGTCCTTCTAGGACAATGAGTATTGGAGGAAATCTCTATGCACTTGTTATAGTTGATGACTTCTCTAGATTCTCTTAGACCTTCTTTTTAAAGCATAAGAATGAAGCTGTGAAGTCTTTTGTTAAATTTGCCAAGCAAATTCAAAATGAGAAAAATCTTTCAATAATTTCATTAAGAAGTGATCATGGGGGAGAATTTCAAAATGAAACATTTTTTGACTTTTGCAAAAACTATGGCATCAAACATAATTTTTCAACCCCAAGAACGCCACAACAAAACGGTGTGGTTGAAAGGAAAAATCATTCTCTCGAAGAACTGGCTAGAACTATTTTAAATGAAGCTGGTCTTCCAAAATACTTTTGGGCTGATGCCGTGTCTATTGCTTGTTATATTTTAAATCACATCTTGATAAGGCCCATTTTGAAAAAGACTCCATATGAACTCTTAAATGAAAGAAACCAAACATCAATCACTTACAAGTATTTGAATGTAAATGCTTTGTCTTAAATAATGGAAAAGAATCACTTGGCAAATTTGATGCAAAAGCTGATGAAGCTGATGAAGCTATATATCTAGTAAAGCCTATAGAGTTTATAATAAAAGAACCTTAGTTGTTGAAGAATATGTGCATATTGCGTTTGACGAGTCTGACTCTAAGTTGGAGGAAGATGTGCTTTGTGATGATTATGCAAGTTCCATTTATAATGATTTAACTTAACCTCAAACACAAGAGCCATCTCCATTTGCCTCCACTGAAGTCTCAAGTGTACCAGCTGCCCCTCCAACTAATCATGAAATACCAAAGGAGTGGAAGCAGCCCAAAAATCTCTCTCTTGACAATATTTTGGGAGATATTCAGAAGGGAGTCACAACTAGATCTTCCATGAACTTGATTTGTAATGCAGCAGCTTTCATTTCTCAAATTGAGCCCAAGACTATTGAGGAAGCTATTCTTGATGAGTTCTGGATGATGGCAATGCACGAAGAACTAAATCAATTCAAAAGGAATCAAGTTTGGGAACTTGTTCCTCATTCTAAAGAAATAAATATAATTGGTACAAAATGGGTGTTCCGCAACAAGAGTGATGCTTCAGGAATCATTACTCGGAACAAAGCCAGACTTGTAGCAAAAGGTTATAATTAGCAAGAAGGAATTGACTTTGACGAAACATACGCTCCAGTGGCAAGACTAGAAGCTATCTATCTCCTTCTCTCCTTTGCATGCCATAAGGAATTCAAGCTATTTCAAATGGATGTAAAGAGCACTTTTCTGAATGGCTTTATTGAAGAAGAAGTGTATGTATCACAACTTCCTAGCTTCACTGATTCCATTTGTCCAAATCATGTCTACCGTCTCAAGAAAGCACTCTATGGCCTCAAACAAGCACCAAGGTAGTGGTATGAAAGGCTAAGTAACTTCTTAATTGAAGATAATTTTGTAAGAGGTCAAGTAGATAAAACTCTCTTCACAAAGCATACTAAATCTGATATTCTTTTAGTTCAAGTCTATGTTGATGACATTATATTTGGATCTACTAGTGAAATTCTTTGCACAAAATTTGTGGAAGGTATGCAGGGAGAATTTGAAATATTAATGATGGGTGAACTAAAATACTTTCTTGGACTTGAAGTCAAAGATATGACTCAAGGCATCTTTCTTCATCAAAGCAAGTACTATAAAGATCTACTTAAGAAGTTTAAGATGGATAACTGCAAGGTAGCATCAATTCCAAGGGCAACCAATTGCTATTTGGATGATGATGAAAGAGGTAAAAGTATCAACCAAACACTCTATCGTGGTATGATAGGGTCTCTTCTCTATCTTACATCTAGTCGTCCTGACATTATGCTCAGTGTTTGCATGTGTGCTAGGTACCAATCCAACCCTAAGGAATCCCATCTCACAGCCGTAAAACATATCTTTAAGTACCTTAAAGGAACCATAGATGTGGGTTTGTGGTATCCCAAGGGTGTATCCAACCAACACTCATAGGTTATTCTGATTCAGACTTTGCTAGTTGTAAAATGGATAGAAAAAGCACAAGTGGTACTTGTCATCTCTTTGGGAACAGTCTTGTGTCTTGGCATAGCAAGAAGCAAACTTGTGTAACCTTATCTACAACTAAGGCTGAGTACATAGCTGCTAGGAGCTATTGTGCTCAATCACTTTGGCTCAAACAACAACTCTTAGACTTTAGGCTGAAGCTAGGAGCCATCCCTTTGATGTGTGATAACACCAGTGCCATTAACATTACCAAAAATCCTGTCATGCATTCCAGACCAAACACATCGAGATTAGGCACCACTTTATTAGAGACCACATACAACGGGGTAATTGTAGTATAGAATTTGTAGAAACCAACCTCCAGTTAGCCGATATTTTCACCAAACCTCTACCTAGGGAGAGGATGTAATTTCTTAAGAATGAACTTGGCATTATAAGTGAGTCTTCACTCACCTAGCCATAGGAAATAGATCAACCAGCCCAGCCTTGTGTGAGTGTGAAATATTCCTGCCTAATGTTGATTGTTTGTGCAAAAACCTTTTAAAACTAATTACTCTATTTTTCTGCATAATTTTGTTCTATGATGACTTTTAATCGATTTTTATTTGCATCAATCGATTACATCTTGCTTTACATTCAAAACATTTTGCATAAAAACACGGGTTAATCGATTGCAAGGTAAGCCTATCGATTACCATGAGACATCTGAAGCTTCAAGATCTTCTCTATTAGTAATCCAATCGATTACCAACTTCAAACTACACAAATTTTTTCTGCTCAAACTATTGGGTTAATCGATTACCGCCCACGCCAATCGATTACCAATATCAGACTGCTCAAGCCTAGCCTCTCTGACTCAAAAGCAATCGATTACTTTGTTACAAATTGGAATATTAAAGGGCAAAACAACAGTTTATTCCCTCCATTTTCAAAAGACCCACTCTCTAAAAAATTTCTCAACTTCCATAATGTGCCCTACCCACTCCATTTAAACTCAAATGGCTGACTCTTCCTCTCAACATCAACCACGCATGAAATCTTGCGCTATCCGCCCAAACTCCACTCAGATTCAACAACGGATTGAGAAAAAGCTTTCACAAGAAAAAGGAAAAGCAACAATGGAAGGGCCATCTAACCCTCAGAAGGCACTCGCCAAGCGCCCTCAACGCCTAGTTGCTCGTTCTTCCTCTCCCCCTCCTCAACAACATCCTCCACCAATTTGCGACTGGTTTTGCACCAAAAGTGAAGAATTGGGGTTTGCTCGTGATTTCTCGAGAAAAGAAATTCTAAAACCACGCTATCTCAAGGAAGAATGGTTGGTTCAATAAGGCTTCACCTTTCACAACATCTTTGATGACCAAGGACTAGTTGATTTGGCTGAATTGAAAGGTACCTATTATCCTGATCTAGTTAAAGCTTTCTACTATAACTTGAGTATCAATGGGGAGTCTAGATACATTCAATCCCATGTCCGAGCAAGGATATTCAAATGAACCAAGACCTATGGTTCTCCCTTGCAAGCATTGAAAGGGTAGACGATGAGGTAGAACCAACAATGAGGTCTGTAAAGGAACTTGAAGGTGTAGAATACAACAAAATAGAGGTCTACAAGGACATGGTTCGTGATCCTGACAATCCCATTCACAATAGGTTTCCCTGTTGGGCAAATGAAGATAGAGGATCGCATGCTAGTGTATATTCTCTCATGGATTATTCTACCACAGGGGAGTAATCACAGAGCCCTCTTGGAAGATGATCTTTTACTGCTATTCCTAATGAAGAACAACTACCAAGTGGATTGGATTTTCGCTATCACTGACCATATGCAGAAAATCAACAAGCCAAATGACATCAAGATTGCATATCTTGTTCTAATATCGCGAATTCTTGACCATTTTGGTGTCAAGACTGATGATGTGGTCACTGATTTTGCACGACCTGAAGGTGAACTCTCAGCCAAGCATCTGAAGCAAATGGGTCTAGTTGAAACTGATGATGGTTGGGAACACAAGGAAGGTCACGTAGCAGTTGAAGATGATGATCAACATGTTGCACTGCCAGAAGCACAAGTTGAACAACCTCCTCAAGCATCTACATTTGAGGTCTCGATGTTGGACAGGCTACATCAGATTATGCAGACTTAGCAAGAGCTCGCCAAACAACATGAAGAGTTCTCTAAACGAGAAAATGAACACTATTTGGAACTTTGTTACAATCTCAATGAGATTTTTGCTCGACTAGAAGCAATGCATCCTAGCAACTTAGATGGTGATGAAAATTGACGTTGAAGATGTCTAATCACTTTGTTTTTAGCATCTCATTTCATATTTTCTTTGCTACATTTCTAAACATCTTATGTTTGTTTTTTGTTCTATATTTCTCTCCTTACTTGAACATTGTTTAAGTTTACCTTTATATATAACTTGCTTATTTTTCTCCTGGATTATTTGTTTTTATTCTTAACCTTTTGGTGATTTGAAAACCAAAAAGGGGGAGAAAGTATACTAATCTTTGTTGTCTTGTGTTTATGCTAACCAAGTTCAATATCTAGCATATATCTTAGACAAGTACACTTCAAAGACTTAATCATTTTTTTTGGGTATTCAAAACCAAAAAGGGGGAGACTAAAGATTGATGCCTCTTCATTTAGATTTTTGGTATCTTTATACCTTAAGTCTTCTCCATTCGTCTTAGTTTAGTGTTTTCTATTTTATGCCATAACATGTATGGATGATGGCATTGTATTGCTTGTTATAGACCAAGCTAGAAATTCTCATTCTAGATGTTTAATATGCTTTGTTTTCCTTTATCTCTAGCATCACTAGATGATTTACTTCTTAGGAACTCATTCTGAGAATTACAATTGATTACACTACTTGGGAATCGATTACTAGATGACTCAAAACTATTTTGAACCATCTCTGGTATCGGGTTAATTGATTACCAACAATTGCAATTGATTACAATGCTCTATTTTAGATTTCAGAAATTTCCTTGTTTCAATTGCAATCGATTACAATCGATTACAAGTGAAACTCTAAAACTCAAAATTGACTCTGTCTCATTTGCAATCGATTACCTGTCTTCTGCAATCGATTACAATAGATGAAATCAAGTTTAAATCACCTTCTAATACACGGGATAATCGATTACACCTTAATTGCAATCGATTATATTTGGTATAACAGTCATTTTGAAATACTTCCAAGATTCATTCTTTGACTAACAAACTCCGAATCTTTTTGACCCATCCTGTATATTATCATTGCTCACTTGAATGACTTGTAAATCATGCTATTCAAGACACAATTATAGATTAGATTAGGAGAAATTTTGTACTGAGGGAAGTTTCCTTGTTTGTGAGGATTTTGCATTTTTTGTCGTTGTAGAATTTTATTGCAAGGTTAAACTTGTTGTCTGATGCAACAAAAGATATTGTTTAAACACTTTTTTTCTTTAGCCAAATCTCAAATACAACAGTACCTTTATCAAATTTAAATTCATAACAACAATGAATGAAAATATTGCAAATTTAGGTGGATAGGAAATAGGAACTATTCTAATTCACAAAGTTTCAACAAGCAGTAAATAGTTGTTTTAATATACATGTCTACTTATTTCTCAATTTGCAATATATATATATTCATTAAATTTAAATTGAGGATCAGGATCTCTAACTTCCAAGTTCAACTACAATAATATTTTGGGATGATACAAATGTTAAGTCACTGATAATTGTTACAGACCTACACTTATAGTTTTGCTTTAAGTCAACTTCAATTGCAATTGATTACAAGTCAAACTCTGAAACTCAGAATTGGCTCTGTCTCATTTGCAATCGATTACATGTCTTCTACAATCGATTACAATAGATGACAGCAAGTTTAAATCACCTTCTGATACATGGGATAATCAATTACAACTTAATTGCAATCGATTATATTTGGTATAACAGTCATTTTGAAATATTTCCAAGATTCATTCTTTGGTTAACAAACTCTGAATCTTTTTGACCCATCCAATATATTTAAACCCATAGCATCTCATGCAGAGTGACAATCATTCACAATATCTTTTCTATCTTTCATTTGTTAAAATCCAAAAATGGATATAGCAATATGAGCAAGATGAGTTTTCAAAAACTCAAAAGATTAACTAATTGTGCAAAAAGCAAAGTGAAAGCTTTTCAAAGTAATATCAAATCAAAGAATTTAGATTTTAACAAGTAAATGAAAGATACAAAAGATATTATGAATAATGGTCTCTCTGCACAAGATGCTATAGGTTCAAATATATAGGATGGGTCAGAAAGATTTGGAGTTGGTTAGACAAAGAATGGATCTTGGAAATCTTTCAAAATGATCGTTTATGCCAAATATAATCGATTGAGCTAAGGTGTAATCGATTATCCTATGTATCAAAAGATGATTTAAACTTGCTGTCATCCATTATAATCGATTGTAGAAGCAAGGTAATCGATTGCAATTGAAACAGAGCCAATTCTAAGTTTCAGAGATTGAATTCTAATCGATTGCAACTCGAAGGTAATCAATTGCAATTGAAACAGAACAATTTCTAAAATCTGAAAACAACATTGTAATCGATTGCAATTGGTGGTAATCGATTAACCCGATACTAGAGATGGTTCAAAAGAGGTTTGGGCCATCTGGTAATCGATTCGCAGTGTGTGTAATCGATCGCAATTCTCAGAATAAGTTTCCAAGAAGGCAAATTATCTAGTGATGCTAGAGATAGAAGAAAACAAAGCGAATGCAAACAACCTAGCATAAAGGTTCTAACTTAATCTACAACAAACAATACAACGCCATCATCCATACATGTTATGGCTTTAAACAAAAAAACTAGACTAAGACGAACAGAGAAGACTTAAGGTATGAAGATACAAAAAATTTAAATGAAGAAGCGTCAATCTTTATTCCTCACACCAAGGAGTTCCATTATGAATTGAGTTACAAACACAATACACACGCAAATCATAGAAATCTTGATTCACAACCTAAACAAGAACCTAAATAGAATGTGAAACACCATCGCCATTCATGTTCTACCTCTAGGAAACACCCATCCTATAATCAACTGATTAGGAAACCTTCCTAACACAGAACAACACTTAGGAAACCCTTCCTAACATGCCAAGAAATCAAAATCAAATAAGAAAAGATTCAAAGAACAAAAACACTTGAAAAGTGCTGATTTAACTAATATAAAGATTAGTTGAAAAACTCCAATGTGAGTGGATGTAGCAGGTAAAGATCAGATTCTAAACACCTCAATGTATAGATGAACAAGAAAGAAATTTTCTTTTCAGAAAAAGGTTTAGCTGTGTGGCTCAAAGATATGATCTTAAAGGAATATAGTTGTGTAAACAATGAGTTTTTTGAATCTAAAGTGAATCTCACAAGTGTAGAACCAATAAAGTTGTCTAAAAAATTATCTAATCTAGAAATCAAATCAAAGGATTTGGATTTTGACAAGTGATGGAATATGAGAAAAGATATTGAAAATCAGGTCTCTCTGCACTAAATGACTTGGGTTCAAAATATAAAGACTAGGTCAAAAGATTCGAAGGTTGTTAGACAAACATAAGTTCTTGGAAATCTTTCAAATTGATCGTTATACCAGTCATAATCGATTGTTCACAGGTGTAATCGATTATCCCATGTATCAGAAGATGATTTTTACTAACTGTCATCCATTGTAATCCATTGCAGGAAAATGGTAATCGATTGCAATTGAGACAGAGCAAATTCTGAGTATCAGAAATTGAATTGTAATCGATTGCAGGAAAATGGTAATCAATTGCAATTGAAATAGAGCAATTCTTGAGATTTGAAAACAACAATGTAATCGATTGACACTTGTGGTAATCAATTAACCCGATACCAGAGATGGTTCTTAAAAAGGTTTGTCCATCTAGTAATCGATTCCAAGAATGTTTAATCTATTGCAAAGCTCAGAATATGTTCTTAAGATAGCAAATCATTTTTTGATGCTAGAGATAGAAGATATAAAAAGATAGCAAGCATCCTGACACAAAAGTCTAACTCAGTCTAAATCAAACAATACAAAGCCATCATCTATACATGTTATGGCTTAAGAAAAGAAAATTGAGACACAAGAATGGAAAAGACTTAAGGCATGAAAATACCAAAAATCTAGATGGAGAGGCATCAATCTTCAAGAATCTCTAAATGTGAAATAGCAAAAGAAATTTGGAACAAACATAGAATTGCACATGCAGGAATAGATCAAGTAAAAGACTTTAAAGTAAATTTACTATCTCACCAGTTTGACATGTTCAAAATGCAGGAACATGAAAGCATAGAACAAATGTTTACCAGATTCACTACTATCATTAGTGAATTAAAAGCACTCGGAGAAAAATACACCACACACCACAAAATTAAGAAAACACTTAGAAGTCTACCAAAAATTTGGAGGCCAAAAGTTACTGCCATTCAAGAAGCAAAAGATCTCAAATTGCTAGAGATGGATGAACTAATTGGATCACTAAAAATTCATGAACAAGAAATTGCTGAAGAAATTAAACCATCTAATGGAAAAGATATAGCTCTCAAAGTTTCTCTAAAGGTCAAAGAAGGACAAAACACACGAGCCTTAAAATCTGAGGCAAAACTCAAATCTGATGAGAGTGAAGGAGAAACCTCTGATCATGATGATGAGCTAGCTCTTGTATCTAGAAGAGTACAACGACTACTCAGAAGAAGAAAAAAGACTCAAGAAACTTCAAAAAGGAACACCAGTTAGGAGACTCAAAACAACAAGTCAAATGTTAGGAATGTAACAAATTTGGACATTACAAAATTGATTGTCCTCTTCTGAAGAAAGACCATAAGAAGGAAGATCACAAAAAGAAAGCCATGATAACCTGGGATGAGGATGACACATCCTTAACAGACAAAGACCAAACAGTTAACTTATGTCTCATGGCACAGAAGAGTTGGACACCTTAATATGAAGCTAGAACCCCAACTAGACTGTTAAAGAAATAGAAACATTCCCATCAGAAGGGTAACTAACAACAAAGGAACCAAGAAAGTCTGGGTACCAAAAGCCTTACTACTTTCTGATGCAAGAATGTCAACTTCACAACAATAGGAGAGAGCTGTGGTACTTAGACAATGGATGCTCCATACACATGACTGGAGACAAAAAAAAGTTTCTCAATCTTGAGCAAAGAAAAAATGGAGGGTTTTTCACTTTTGGAGACAACAAGAAAGCCTTCATCAAAGGAGTTGCTAAAGTTGGTACACCTAACTCTTCTCAAATTGAAAATGTTTATTTTGTAAAAGGTTTAAAACATAATCTTCTAAGCATCAATCAGTTATGTGACAGTGCCTATGAGGTTATGTTTGAACACAATGCATGTCTGATTAAGAAAGCATCTAATGGAACTATTCTATTCTCTGGGATTAGAGAGAAAAATCTTTACAAAGTCTGCCTTGAATCCTCGCCAAATTAGTCCTGTCTGGCCTCTTTCGAAAATGACAAATGGTTATGGCACAAAAGAGTTGGACACCTTAATATGAAAACCTTATGAGTAAGGAATATAACCCATGTCCATCTAGAATAGTCATCAACTATCACCAGTCCATATATGTTCCCTTTAAGAAAGGCTGTTCTTGTTGGACCAAAGAGATTAATATGTAATAGTTCTAATGGTTTGAAAGTGGAAATAGTGTTTTTACTTTTAAAGGAGGTTTTCACCTGTTTCCCTTTCTAACATGCCTCACAAAGTAAGTCATCTTTATATGACATTGTTGGTAGTCCTCTTACGAGGCTATATCTTTGTAGTTTTGAGATTAATCTCAAACTTGCATGGCCAAGCTTCTTATGCCATAACCAATGACTTTCTTTGACAGACAGTAAACATGATACATTTTGATCCTTTAGTTCACCAAGGTTGATCTTATAAAGATTACCATGTCTCTTTGCAAAGAAGAGATGTGAACCAATAGAATCTTTGACTATGCAAGATTCCTTGTTGAAGGAAACATCATATCCACTATCGCAAAATTGACTTATGCTCAGTAGATTGTGTTTTAGCCCTTCAACAAACAACACATTCTCAATAGAGAGACTAGGAGGAATACCTATCTTACCAGTACCCCTTATTCTCCCTTTCTAATTACCTCCGAAAGTGACTATACCACCATGCATTGGTGTCAAGTCTAGGAACATAGACCTTGCACCCGTCATGTGATGTGAGCAGCCATTGTCCAAGTACCATGATTGGTGTTTCTTTCCTGCCATCAAGGATATCTACAACAAGAATTATTTTGTTTTTAGGTATCCATATTCTTTTGGGTCCTTTGGTGTTAGTCTTAGAAGCAAATGATTTGCTTCTTGTAGGCAATTTCTTGCTTTTGGACTTTACATGTGCATTTTTAGAATATGATCTACTGGAAGAAGCTTTATTCTTAGTTGCTTCTTTCTTTCCTATGAATCCAAGGCCAGATTTGTCATTTGGATGTCTGTTGTATGAAAGAATTTTCCTTAAATTTTCAGACCCACTGATAAATTTGCTTAGAGTGCTCTTGAGAGATGCAGCTTCTTTGCGTAGATGAGCAATTTCAGCTTCATTTTTGCTCAAGGCTCTCGCCTTGTTTACTTCATCAATTTCCTTAATCAATTCATTCAATTGCCTTCTATGTTGTTCTTTTTCTATCCAGAGTTCACTTTTGCTTTTAATTAAGCATTAGTGATCAATGGTTAGTTTTTGAAAATCATCTATCAGAGCATTACTAGCTATGACCAATGTAGAACATTTGTCAGATAGCTCAGTGAATGAAGACCCAAGTTCTTCATGCTCTTTCGAGAGTTTTCTTAATTTCTTTTTCATAGATAAGTAGGCTTTTGAAAGAATAGATGAATTAGAGAGAAGTTCTTGATAAGCTTCTTGAAGTGAGATAAGATCATTGAGGTCTACCTCTTGTTCTTCATCTTCTAAGGCTTCAGACGCAGACATAGAGGTGATGTTGTCTTATGCATTCTCACCATTAGACGTAGACAATGTAGAGGTTGTGTCTGCCATCAGACAAAGATTAACTTTTTCATCTGATGCTTTAGAGTCTTCTTCATCAGTTGAATCATCTAGATCTTCCCATGTGGACATCAGTCCTTTCTTTTTCTTGGGAAATCTCCTCTTGATTTTTTCTTTTCCTTTGTTGAGCTTTAGACATTTTGACTTGAAGTGTCTGGGCTTCTTACATTCATAGTAGACAACAAGATTCTTCTCCTTTTTCTCATGGTCTGCTAAGTATTTCTTGTTGTAGTTCTTCCATCTTGAACCACCTTTCTTTCTCCACATCTTGTGGATTCTTCTTGAGATGAAGGATAGCTCATCATCTTCTCGTAACTCTTCTTCACTTGAAGAAGTGGACTCTTCTTATGATTCTTTTGTTTTTAGAGCTTTGGTAGTCCGTCCTTTGGATGGTCTGGAGGACTGACTTTTTGCTGAGGATGACTCCCTTGGTGTTGTTTGATTTGGCTTATAAGCTTTCAGAGCCAATGACTTCCCCTTTTTCAACTTGGCATCTCCTTGCAACTCTTGCTCATGCAACATTAGAACTCCTACTAGCTCTTTTAGAGGCATATAGTCTAAGTCTTTGGAAGCTCTAATGGTTGTGACTTGAGGTCTCTATTGTCTGGGCAAGCTGCAAAGTATTTTGTCAACATGCTCAAAGTTTTCAAAACTTTTACCAAGGTTTCAAAGCTCATATAATCTGGTTTGAAATCTAGACATCATACTAGCTATGGTTTCATTTTCTTCCATAGCAAAGAGTTCATATTCTCTTGTGAGAACACTTACCTTGTTCCTTTTTACCTGTGAGGACCCTTCATAAGTGACTATGAATGTGTCCCATATGTCCTTGGCAGATTTGAATTGGCTTATCTTTCTATGCTCAGTTTCTGAGATGCTTGCATGTATTGCATTTCTTGCTCTAGAATTGAGGACAAATCTATTATGTTGTGCTTTAGTCCATTGTTCTTTTGGAATCTCAATTCCACTTTCAGCAACTTCAATGTAGTCTCCATTTTCTACGACATCCAACATGTTTATGTGACATGACTCAAAGTATGTCTCCATTCTTTGTCTCCAGTATGTGAAGTTTTCACCCTTGAAGATTGGAGGTTTGTGTAAACCCTTCCCCATCCTTGTGTAGGATCTTTAGCTCAATATCTATGAAGATAGTTATCAGAAACCTGGCTCTGATACCAACTGAAATACACAAGAACACACTAGAAGGGGGGGGGGGGGGGAGGGGGGGTGTTGAATAGTGAGTTAAAACTTGTCCTAAATATTATTAGTTCACAAGTTGTCTTCTTGAATATATGTTTAAATAAGCAAATATATCCTTGCAAGGCAAAGCTTTGAAAACCTTTTTCAAAAGAGCAGAGTAGGCAAGACAAATATATGTAATCTTAAGACAACAAATGAGAGCTTGTTTTATATTAGTTCACTCAACCGAGCTACATCCAGTTCTCCTTTAACAACTGTTAAAGGGTTCCACTATAAACAACTAATTACAAAACAAGTATTCTTCACTGCCACTTTTGGGTACAAGTATTCTCTATGCCACTACTGCTACAAGTATTCTAAACCACTTTTGGTTACAAGTATGAATCTCCCCTTGAGATTATACTTCCCAAGTATTCTTTTATCATTAAGCCACTCCTGGCTTTCTATACAAATATGTATAAGATTCTGGTAACTCTCAAAGAGAGGATATAAACGATTATTGAATCTGTGTGAGCTTGTAGAAGATGAATATTCTCTTTTCTCTCAGCTCGAGTTTCTAACTTGATGTTTCTCAAACGTGCTTTGCTTGCTTTACAGATTGCTTTGAATTATTTCGTTTCAATTTCTTAACATCTCATCATCTTCTTCTCATTCCATGGAAGCTTCTTATATATTGGGCTTCATGAATTTGAACATTGAGAAGATAGAAGTCCGTTGTCTCACAGTTGAGTGTTGAAGTTGCTTTTGCAAAGTTTGATCTGATAGAAGCAATTTTATGGCTTGTCACAGCTAGTTTCTAGTTTGTTGGTTTGCCTCTCAAAAGTTGTTAGACTTTTTAGCTGTACCTACAAACTTCACACATTTTGAGACATGCAAGCATACATACGAGGAATAGAAGAAAGTAACTCAGAGTATCTACCTCTCTTTTCGTTACAGATTGTGCATTATAAAATTATAGTCAAATATAAAAGTAATGCTTATTCCTCAGTACGTTCATCAGATCCAATACAGACTTAGTCTGGATTAACACAAACATCATTTGGTCTTGGCATCAAGCATCATCTGGCCTAACAGACATAGTCTGGTCTGGCATTAGACATCGTCTGGTTTGGCTTCAAACATCGTCTGGCCTGACATCAGACATCGTCTGGCCTTTATAGACATCATCTAGTCTAGCTTCAGAGCTTATTATAATCTAATTAAAAGTAGTTATAGTGCGTGATTCAATCATTACCCGTAATTAGATAGTTAAGACGAAAGTGAGAGTTAGAGTGATTATACTATTTTTCTGTTCTCACTTAGATTTCCTGAAATCACTTAGTCTGAAATCATTAGTTGATCAAATATTATCACATTTGTTATCATCAAAACTTATGTATTAGGGGTCAAACATCATCAAATGTCTTGGTTCTAACAGGTGAGAGTTTGAGTGATTATACCATTGTCTGTTCTCACTTTGATTTCCTGAAATCACTTAGTCCGAAATCATTAGTTGATCAAATATTATCACATTTGTTATCATCAAAACTTATTAAAGTATTAGGGGTCAAACATCATCAAATGTCTTGGTTCTAATATATTTCTTTACTATTATTGATAATGGTATAAGGTTGGATTTCACAAAGTCGTTAAATAGTAGTGTGATTAATATTGGAAAATGGAATAAACAAATCCATTTTGTGATTTGTACCACAAATCTTCAGTCCAGTTATGTTGGCTAAATCGAAAGCAAGAAAGGAGAAAGGGAAGGGGATTTTGGTCTTTTTGGATGTGCAAAGGTTGAAGAAGAAAAGATTTAGGGGAAAAAGAAAACCACATTTTGTGTTGGTTTTTAGCTGTCAATCTATTTAAATTATTAATGGTGACAATTTTATATAAACAAAAAGACCATTTTGAATCATTTTAAAAAGATAAATGACTAAAGTGAATTTTTTAAAACGTAAATGACTAATTTTGAGTCATTTGGCCATTATATCTACACAACAACTCACTCACGCAACTAAAGAATTTGAGAGAAGAATGAATTACTTTTACATTTATGCAATTATTGCTTTGATAATTGGCTATGTGGTTCCAATGTAGGCTTAGCAAGGGTGATAAAATTAAAATGTAGGTTATACTATAGTGTACATGTTAGTGTTGTAATATGGATTATTGTGCCATTGTTTTCTGGTATTATTTGTGCAACTTCTGAAGCACTCTATCACCTTATATTCAATAAAATTGTTTTGCCACAAAAAGCTAAACATACAAACAGAGGAAGAGAAATAGCACATCTAACTCTTAATTTCATTCACTCTAATTGATGTTTCTAGTGGTTATAGATGTGGCCTTTTATAAGCATATTAAAGCAATAAAATATTAAAAGCTTAACACCAAGGTAATTAATAAAATATAAGAACTAAATTACTAAGGAAAATGACGGGTTTCATATTTCTATTTCTAATCACTTCTCTAAATAATTCTATACTACTCTACTTCTCACTAATACATATTTCTATGAGAGAGAAAATAATGATTTTTGTTTACATTGAATATTATCTTAAAGAGTTATGATCTCAGTATCATTACAATATTTCAATACTAGTGGACTCTATGAGAATCCTAATCTTATTTTGATATATAAGGATTAGTGAGAGCATATAATCTTGTGTTATATCTTGAGACTTATCAAATGTGTATTGTCATATATTGTTGTGTACATTTAATGATCATATGACATACTCTGAAGGACTTTGTTATTTATTTGTTTTATTGCATTGAGATACTTAAAATCTATTGTATCTTAGTAGGCATCTTTATCATATGTTAATGGTATTTTGTTGGGAATTACACAACTAGTCTTTTGGCATACAATTATCTTGTGCATTTTTTTTACCCAAAACTTCACATTTTGTTTGGTTAAAGTTTATAAGTATATTTTGTAAATACAATACTCCTATCAGGTGTCTATGTCATCCAAGTAAGAAATTTATGAATTTCTTAATTGGCATCATGTTCACATAGTCACTTATTTTATGAAACCAATTAATTGAATGTCAAATATTGTAAGAGCATTTGTTGATTTAGCTCATATGTGATCACTCTTGTTATTGAGCTATCATGAGCACTTACATGTATGTGAATTGTGTTATGACATTTACAACTTTTCAGACTTGAAGTGATATGTTGTTGAAAGAAAACACTAGTGGATCCATTGACCAAAGACTTAGGTGGTGTTTGCTTTAAAAAGGTATTTTCTATATCCATTTCATAAAACTAGTTTTCATTTTCCATTTTCTTGATTTTGAAAACATGTTCTGTTATTTCTTTTTCTTTTCTTTTTTCCAAAAAAAATCAAAACACTAGTAAGTGGTACCATTGTCACCTCAAACCAAAAATTCCTCCACGCAAGGACCACCGAAGATACAAATCCACCCAACCAAGTTGCTGCACATTGCGACCACAACATCCTCATAATAAGAGTAGTTGTGACATTGAAACCCTCTTCCACTCTAAATCCATTGCAAGATTTAAAAAATAAAGGGGGTAATGCGAAAATAAATCAAGGATAAGGAGAAGCTTCGGTGACATTGTCGTAGTTCACAACCACATTCACACACTATGACCCAAACAACAAAGCCTCTTACTCTAAAAACTACAACTCCTTCTCTAGTATCAGTGTACCATGACGTTGTGGTTGACTCTTCATCACCAAACACCATTCACAACGCCCTCCTTTGAGACAGAGTCCATGGCACGCAGAAGCTTGTGATTCGTCAATGCAAACATTCATTTAAGAGAAACACGAGTTTCTCATATTTACCTTTGTTGCCACCACGTTTTCATTTTTCAAAAAAGGAAGAAAACGATGATTTATCATTTCCTATTTTGGGCCTATTTTAAGAAATGTTTCTAAAGAAAATGTTTTCAAAATTATATGGAAAAAAAACACGTTTTATTCATTATTTTATGTTTTTACCAAAAATAAAAACAGAAAACGGACAAACCAAGTGCCTCCTTAGCTTTTGGAGCTTTTGATAAATTTTTGCAACTCATGTGTTTGGTTAAGTCTTTTTTGATGTTTTAGTTAGTGAGAGTCTAAAAACACTTTGTATGAGATAGGTATAAAGTAATATTATCTTAGTGACATCTCTTTTAGCATTATCAAATGCTTGGATCATTATAGCATTTTTTTTTTTACTAATAAGCTATGCTATTTCATATATTGTTTTCTTGTGAGAAATATGACTATCTGATGCAAAGATATGTATCCCTAACGGATATTATTCTGTAGTGTTAGAGATTTTAGATTTCTTACATTGTTGTTGACATATGACTAAAATTGTCGTTTTGGATTTGATGATTCCTATTTTAATTATTGGTTAATACTATCCAAGTGGGGGAATGTTAAAATATTTTGTTATGAATTAGTATTAATCAATAATTATTAACATTATCTTAGTATCATCAATCAACGATTAAAGATATTATAATCATCATATGAATATTATGAAAATTGGATGAGATTATAATCAAACACAATATCATAGGGGGTTTATAATACTCGCACACCCTGCTCAACCAATTGAGCTAGACCCTCTTGGTATCAACTAAGCTTGACATTATCTATTTCCATTATCTATTTTCCCTCTCCTTTTTATCTCTTAAATTTGAAATTTGAAATCAGTACAGATTAGATAAAATAACAAAGAATGATTCTCTTTCTTTCTTTCTCGCTTATTCTTCTTCTTATTTCCCTCCTCCTCCCCTTACAGATTCACTCCCACCAAACCCACTCTTTTTCCTCTCTTTCTATCTCAACGTTTTACTTTGAGAAACCCCAAAAACCATCTTTTTATCTCTTCCCTTTCTTTTAAGCTTTCATTTTTGTGATTAAGGTTTCCAAAGGGGGCAACTACACAAAGTATGTGTTTAATCATAGTTGGGTTTGAATAGAAGACAAACAATGAAGGGTTTCATAAGGTACATATATTTCATCCTTCCAATTTTTTTTTGTTCAATTTTTTTTTCTTTTTTGGATGTGCCACGACTCTACTACAATTTTTGTTCTTTGATTTTATATTTAAGATTGCTTTTGTACTAGTATTGGATGAAGTGATCAAAATAGTACAAGAAGGGGGGGTTGAATTTTTTTAATATGGAACTTTTTTAGCAAAAAAAATAAGTGTATTGGTAAATAGAACAGTTTCAAAAATATGTGAATAGTTCAAAAGATATATGCAGTTTGCTTCTTATTAGTTTAGAAGATATATGCAGTTTGCTTCTGTTCAGTTTAGAAGATATAAGCAGTTTGCTTCTGATAATTATTAATATTCTTTTAGAGATCAGTTTGAGATATAATTAAATTAAGAAGTTATAATAGAATAAGCAGAAGAGTAATAGGCAAAAGATTTATACTGGTTCACCCTTAACCTTGGGCTACGTCCAGTCCTCACTTTATCAAGTGAGATTTCCACTAAATCTAATCAAAGTCTCAACTAAGACAATACACCACTTCCAACACTTTACTGATATGCATAATCAGTCACCTATCGATTCTCATCCACTCTTTGCTGACACATAGCAGAACACCCAAGCACACTTGCTAGGTTACACAAATACAGCACCACCAATTTACAGAACTGGATTTCACACACTCAAATCTAAGTCTCCCACAGATGACTTGATCCTTACAAGGTGATTCAGAATGGTTTGTCCAACTAGGGATTTTTCTAATAGGAAATACAATTCTCAAAGCTGTTATAGGATTAAATCTATGGTGATATGAACAGCTAGGGATTTCTCTTGAATGAAGAGGCAAAGCAAACTTGAATCTGTTTAGATCACTCTCTTGTAGTTGCTTTGTAGTTGGATGATCCTAGAAGATGAATAGAGGCTTTTTATTTATAAGTTGAAGCTAGAAGGCAGAAAGCTCAAGAGCCAGCTGTCACGAGCTGTAAAGAGGAGAGGATAGCTGTGAAAGTCGAATGATAGTTGTCAACTCTTCAATTCTGAATATGGCTTCTGAACTATGCTACTCATTAGCTTTTCGAATGCACTTCTGAATAGTGCTTCTAAACATGTTTCTGATCTTTGCTTTTGAACAGGCTTTTGAACACTACTTCTAAACATGGTTTTGAACACTGCTTCTGAACATGGTTCTAAACAGGCTTCTAAATCACTGCTTAGCTTTTCGCAGAATCTAATGGTCTATCATCCCATCAATATTCCATTCAATGATACCCAATCCCTCAAAGGCTGAAGAAGTATCCAATTCCCATTCTTCAAACTGAATATCTAGCAGAGTTGGTCTTTTATAGAAACTTCTAGTTGTCGGCGCTGGGGTAAAGCGTTGCACCTAGTTTCTTCTTTTAATTTTAAAATTTTATCTGAAGGGGTTGTTAACTCGTGCTCACCATCTTTTTTCTATAGTTAGAATTTTATCTTCTTTTATTGCTTTTATTGTTTTGTTTTCTAACTTCTTTTTTCTTGTTTAAAGGTATCATGGCTTTCTTTGTTAATGAACTAATTTTAGATAATTTTAATTGATCAAGTTATTTATTTATTTCTTCTAGGGCTAAGTCTGTCTCTTTTCCTATTTTTAATTTTTTAAGTTTAGCTTTTGAAAGCTTAAAAGGTTTGATTAATGGTTGCTCAAGTTTTGAAGTAAATCTTGTGAATCTAGAAAGGCTTTCAAAAGATTTTTCTGACCCAATTATTACTTCTGAGGCTACTTGATGCAATATTTGATTTGTATAATTTAACTTCTGGTGCAAATTTTTAATGTCTTTTAAGGTTGGACTTTTAGTTTTTATTCTATCTGCACTAATCATTTTAAAAGGCGAAGCAATTACTTCATTATTTTCAATGTTAAGGAACCTAATTTCCTCTAAAGTGTTAGAACCAAGACATTGGATGATGTCTGACCCCTAATCTTTTGATTGGTTTTGATGATAACAAATGTGATAATATTTTATCAACTAATGATTTGAAATTGAGTAATTTTAGGGAATCAAAATGATCACAGACAATGGTATGATCTCTCCATCTCACTCTATTACTTTAACTATCTGATAACATTTTAATAATATATCAAGCATCCAAAGTGCTTTTAATCGAACTAAGTTAAGTATTGGAACAAACCATGTAAAGGTTCTTAGAACAGACGATACATATCTTGGAACAAAATATGCAGTAGTCTTAGAACAAACTACGCAAAGTCTCTGACTAAACCATGCAATAACAAACTATGTGAAGTCTTGGACCAGACAATAGAAGTCTTAGACCAGACCATGCATAAGTACTAGACCAAACTCTAACCCCTTAAATTTCTAAATTCCTAAACTTTGTATTTTATTCTTTAAAAAAATATGGATTTAATTAAAAACTTGATCCATTAATGCATTATCAAAATATGGAATTTTTTTTTTTTTTACTTACCTCGAAACTTATTATAAAAATTTCAACAAAACTCACTTTCAATACACCTATCATTCTCTTAAAATAAGTATCCATTAACAAATATCATTTACAAGGAACCTCTTACCTTTTATAAAATGCTTGATTCCAAATGATACTAAAACACCAGTAAACATGAAATAATACCAAAATATTGCCTTAAAACAACTCCATAAAAAAAACAGGATTACACCTTTACGTCTTCGGAGAAGAGACATAAGTCATTTGAGTCACATACAACAACATAAGGACTGTAAAATTAAGATCTAGTCTATCATCTATTACACAAGAAGCCATACTAAGACCCAAGGTAGTAACTAAAAGAAAACTAACTCCCAACCCTCACTAAGAACTTGAAAAGTAACCTCGAAGGCCTTCTATTCCCGAACAAGACTTTCCACATCATCAATGTTGGTTGTAACCATTACATTCCTTCTTAGTCGATTACATGCAACATTCGTCCCCATCTGAAAACAAAGTATATGGAGTGAGTTTTTCCGCTCCTCCTAAAAACCAACAATCAAACGACCTTCTGGCCACATACACAAACAACATCCACACTAAAGTGGCACACTCATGATCTCATTGAAAACCTATGCATTTCTACACTTGTACAACTTTTCCAAAAATTTGGGCCTGCTGCCACTAGAACTCCACAAACACAGTGGTCTTACACTTTAGGTGGATGACTTCTAGGAGTACACCCCTCTTGTCATTGGTTAACAAGGCTCTCACCAACTGAAAATGCATCGCGCTTAGTTGAGGTCGCTGAGTCAGTTGTGTGACCCAAAGCCATGACCCAACGCCATACCCCCTAGGACACCATGCCTGTGACCATTTCTTAGATACCACTCTATGGTCATCCACACTCTGAGGATCGATTCCTCAACAACATTTCCCTCAGTAAGGATTATGTTTCCAATGGGTTGTGCATTTTCCACTACTGCCAACACCAAATGATGGTCCATCAAGTGCCTTGTGAACTTCTCATCCACAACACCAACATGTCTACCTCACTACACTAAGTGAGTAGTTGTCGTTGCCTCGTTCATCACCACACACGTAGTAGGAAACATTAATGCACATCCCATTCTAGTTGGTTCCTCTAACCAACTCTCATCAAGAATGCCTTTCACATAAAACATGTCATTGACATCGTAATGACGTCCAAACACGTCAGTTTCACTTGTACCGACGTCAAAGGAAATCCTTTCCTTTTGCATCTCACTACACATACCAAAAAAAGCAATGCGTGCATTAAGCATGCACGCCTGTCATGAACATCGTCCATGACCCCACCCCATCAAGTTTTATGCTTCAATTAAATATGCTACTCCATTTCATTGCAAGGGCCATACTTTTAAGTCTAAGTCCAATGATTTATTTACTCATATCTCATTACATTAACTTGTTATTAAATTATCACTCTTATTATTAATTTATTCATTAATTTCTTAATAAACTCATTTATTAATTAAGACTATGTCTTAATCTCACAAATGCACTCCATTGGATTTCGTTTGCTCCCCACAAGGACTCGCCATCCTTGCCTCCCCAAAACAAACAATCAATCACAAAATCCAATCAACCAATCACACAAATACAACCAACCCCAACAGTTGGTGCCCAAGGTTCACACTCCCTAGGTCTCAGATGCTAGTTATAAAAATGCATGATTCACAAGGAATATTTAATCACATATCAACACCATATAATACACAATAACCATAGGTATTCTCCTCCTAAGGTAGAACATCCCCCCATACTTGCATTTCCAACAATTCATGTCATATACATCAAGTGATTCAAGCTGAAAATACTAGTACAAGAATTATTTGACATATTTATAAAACTCATAATATCATGAAATTTGGTACACATTCATAAGGCTCCTTTTTGAATTAAATAGTCCCTAACATTTAGAAACATGATTCAGACAAAATAACCATTTATAATTATGAAAATATTCAATAAAATTCAGAGAAAAATATCACAAACTATACATCATAAATAGTACCTATTGTAAATTTATCAAAATTTAACATGCACAAAATATAATTTTAATCGTTCAAAAAAAACCCTACTGAGTGACTAAACTTAGTTTTACTAATTATATCTTGGAAAAATACCTAGAGGCTTTCTAAAATCCCAAATAAAATCATGGACATTGACAATGATTTATGAAACAACATGGTGTTTCTAGATTTCTTCAAAAGTGCCTCTAAATAATTTCCAAGAACAAAACAGCCCCAAACTAAACTATTTTTTAAATCAAAGATTGGCCTTTTAAAAATAGTTTCTTAACTCCAAAAATTTTGACATTTTTACCATAGCATCTAGAGGTATCCTAGAGTACCCAGATGGTCTCTCAACCTTATAACAAAGCACGAAAAAATTTTGAAAATTGAAAACACAGTTTCAGCCCCATATACCGAAATGAACATTATTCATCCAAAACAAGTATTTCAAAGCATATTCACCACCAAATCACTTCAATAAGCTCAATGAAACAGTAAAAATCAACAAGAAAGCATGGTTTAAGGTTAGAATGGAATAACTCCTCCATACCTTAATTTCTAAAGTTTCAAATGCACAAAAATGGAGCTTAAATCAAAGCTTGTGTTCTCTCCTACAACATACTTGAATTTAAACGGTGGAACTAAGCTAATGAACTCAGAAAATTAGAGAGAAAGGCAGAGGGTTTTAGAGAGAAGGTAGAGAGCTTCATGAATAAGGAACCAAGAAGGAAGTGTTTTTTGAATCAAAAGCTTACTTTTTCTCTCTCCCTCCATATATGGTAAAGATCCTTATTATAATTTTTCAGCTCCTAAATCTAGGGCCGGCACACTCCAAGGACATGGTCAGCCTCCTTAAAAAATTTAGGTTGGGCTAATTAATACCCATTAGGTTTAGGATTGGGTTTTGGGCCCGGGTCGGGCTTTTTTCGCGATTTTCATCATCTAGGTTTTGAACGTTTCCGAAACTAACCTTCCACTTAAAAACCATCCTCATTAAATGTTCTATGCTCTAAAATTATTAAAAATATCATTTGCAAATGAAAAACGATAAAAATTGCAATATGGGCCATTTTCACGGAAATTACGAAAATGGTCCGACAAAATCGAAATTTAATTTTTATAAGTGAAAATACAAATAAAGCATATAATTAACATTAGAATCGTAATTACCATTCTCCAGAAACATTAAAATGTTAATTACGCACAAAGACGAATAAAAATTACTAAATGCACCCCCTCTATAATTAGCAATATAGTGTAATTTTACAAGTGTTACACAGACCATGCATGATTTTAGGACCAGACTATGTGATAGTTGGACCAGACCATGCACAGTCACAGACCAGTGCTGATTCACGTGCTGAGGACTATGCGTTTAATTATCACCTATTGACTTTAAGAACGCATTGTCTAATACTGAAAGAAAGGAAGATACTCTCTAAATAACTTTCTTCTATTTCTCATACGATTGCTTGCATGTCTCAAAAAGTGTGAAGTCTTGTCGGTACAACAAAAAGGCTAATCAACTTTGAGAAGCACACCTAAAGCTAAAATCAAGCTGTGACATGATAGGAACTAGCTCCTATCAAATCAAGCTCAAGCTAAAGCAACTTCAGCACTCTCATGTGAGACAACGGAAAAATTTCTTCTCCAATATTCAAAATCCATGAAGCTCTACTATATATAGATACCTCCATGCAATGAGAAGACTAACAAAAAAATCAAGAAGCATTGTACAAAAAGCAAGCATGCAAACAAGAATTCAAAAAGCATTCCGAGAAAAGGAAATACCTGTGAGAAAAGAGAGCTTAAAGAAAAGAGAACTTCATCTTCTACAAAGCTCATAGAGATTCAAACCATTTTGATATCCTCTCTTTGAGATTTATTCAAATCTTATTCATATTAGAATAGAAAGCTAGGAGTGGCTTAGTGATCAAATAATACTTGGGAAGTATAATTTCAGGGGGAGATTCATACTTGTAACCAATAGTGGCATACAGAATACTTGTAGCCATAAGTGGCAGTGAAGAATACTTGTTTTGTAATCAATTGATTATAGTCGAACACTTTAACATTGTTAAAGACGTAGCTCAGTTTGAGTGAACTAGTATAAAACAAGCATTTTACTTTTGCTATCTTGTGTTTATAGTTGTTCATCTTGCACTCGGTGCACCTTCGAAAAGGTTTCTAAGTTTTGTCTTAAGAGGATATATTAGCTTGTTTACACCCACGTATATCCCAAAGACAACTTGTGAACTTATATTGTTTGCGAAAAGTTTTAAAATACACTATTCAACACCCCCTTCCCCCCCCCCCCCCCCCCCTAATTCTAGTGTGTTCTTTTGTATTTTAGTTGGTATCAAAGCTCGGTCTCTAATAGCTATCTTCATAAATAGAGAGCTAAAGATCCTACATAGGAATGGAGAAGGGAAGTCAATCCATCCACAAGCCTCCAGTTTTCAAAGGAGAAAACTTCGCATACTAGAAACAAAGAATGGAAACGTTCTTTGAGTCATGCCATATAGACTCTATCAAATGGATGTAAAATGTGCATTCCTCAATAGTATAATCAAGGAAGAAGTTTATGTAGAACAACCCCTTGGGTTTGAGAGTATTTTTTTTCCAAACCATGTATTTAAATTAAACAAAGCTTTGTATGGTCTTAAAAAAGCTCCAAGAGCATAGTATGAAAAACTCAATTCATTTTTTATTGAACATGACTTTATAAGAGGAAAGATTTCAATGGTTGGAATAAAAAAATGCTTGAAAATATCTAAAATGACAAACCAAATGGAAGAAAGTGAAGATAGCATGGGAGAAGAATGAAAAAGCATATAGCAAACATCAATACTTGCAAACCTTGAACTTGATCTTTGTGGAAAACCTATATCTAATAAAGCCTTCTAGCACTAAATAAGATATCAATACAAGTTCTAAAAGCCATGCTAACTAAAAGGAATGAACAATATAAATTACAAATTCAATTGCATGGCATTGCACTTAGATTGGGAACAACTGACAGAGAATAGAACCTAATCATCATGAAAATAGACCATATGACAACACAAACATAACCAAACTGCAAAAGTGTAGTTTCTGGAAAATCAAAGTAATAAACACTGGCATAGAACATGTATTAAACTTGACACAATTTTTTTTTTAAAAATGTAACAAGTTGAATGAAATCTTCAAATAATAGGAAGAAATGATAAGTATATGCAATCATATATCATATATAAGTACCTTTAAGAAGATGATTACTCATAATTATGTGATAACTGTAATTTGAAATTGAAATGAGAAGTTTATAGCATTGGACTTGAAATTTAATTGTGTTTGAAATTTAATCAAAATATAATGTAACAGAGTCCATAATGATGCTTCAAAAACCCAAATTCAATGAAAGATGAAAGAAGAAGAAGAAGATCAAAGAAGTTAAAGAGATAAATTATAAAATAAGAAGAAAATTATTTTCATCACCATATAATTTTTTTTCTATTAAAATTTCATATTAATTTTAATTTTTAATTTAAGCAATTTCTTTATAATTTTTCATGTTCATTATTATTTCATTAATTTTGCTTACCTATTATAATTTATACATAATTATTTAAATGTGTACTAAATCAACTGTCCTATATGTATATTTAAAATGTTATAATATAATTGTTAATTAAATTAAATTTATAATTATTATGCATAAATTATAAATTTTAACAATGTTATCATGTTTCAAGATTCTACAAAATGTATTCACCAAAAAAGTATTATTTTTTTAAATATGAGTTACTAACAAATTCTAATGCAATTATTACATTTCATAATGACAAATTATCTCCATTGATTTATGTTATTAAAAGATTTAAAATAGTTTGTAATTTCATTATCATTATGCTTTAAAAAAATCATTATCATTAATATTATATCTTTGATACCCACAAGGCCACAACCACAAATGATACTTATAATCCATTTAAAGTAATTTTGACTTAAAGTTATTGTCAACAAAATCAATTACTCATCCATTACTTTAATATTATTTTGAGTTATATATAGATGATATAGTTGTTTTTTTTAATATGATAAAATAATATAATTTTAACATAAAATCCCAAATAAATTATATATTTAAATTTTATTTCAAATATTATTGATAAATTTTAATAAAAATAATAAAATCAAAATTGTTTCTCAAGTAATAAATAAACTATCTTCTTAATTTTTTTTCACATACAAATTAATATATTTTATAAAATAATAGTTTTATACATTTAAAAAAAATTCTAATATTTTCAAATTATATAATATATTTTTATTTATAAGACCGGGTAACGCGCAGGTCTAGAAGTAATAATTAATTACTAAGCAATAAAGATTTGAACATTCTCAGACAGCCAAATCCAACTTGAGGTCCAATAGCAAAGCAGTTACAGCCAAGGCTATGATTATGTCCACATAAGTATTATTCCATGATGTTGAGGATGTCAAGACCTTTTAAGACGTTAAATATGGTTGAATAGCCAACTATATAATAAAATAATAAAATATGTTCCAAAATATTATGTTCTTGTCATCTTTCTTAGGCCTCAAACACATAGCCAATATATATAATGATCCTTCTTGTGAAATATGTGTACTAACTACTAACATAATTAAAGACCAATGTTTTCACACATAATAACACACAAGCTGATTGCTAAATTAGTAGTACACATTACCAATGAAGAAACAACAAAACACACAAACCTGAAAGGTGGTGGCATCACATGAAACACAGTTGATGAGTGCAGAGGCTTTGGGCATGTGACCCTACCAGAGAGAAAACACAAAGATGGAGACTTTGGCTTCAGAGATAGAGAAGGAGGGGTAACAGACAGAGAACAAATCGCCAGTCACGTTTCTTTATAATTTCTTGCATGTATCTTATCAATGTAGTCATTTAAAAAAAAAACATTACCTTCAAGAATTGATGCCATACTAATTCGAGTGAATTTGGAGTCGAAATCTTTAATCAAAATTTTGAAGTCAAATCTTGTATGAAAAAAAAACATAGTAGAGATAAAAGATTCTACCAATGGTAATCAACCAATTTATTTAACAAAGATTAGTCATGAGCAACAAGTAAATATTTCACAAGCATGGCTGCTATCTACCAACTCAGTCAAACAAGATTTTACCTTTTCTCGATTAGCCCGTGTAGGAAATACCTGCATAAAATAATTTAGTCAGTTAACTCTGCAATTTTAAAATGATATCTATTATTATATAGGCAAAGCAAAGGGCAATGAATATAAATATGACCTATAGTTTATGATTCCACAAAGGACAAACTGACAAAGTGGTATATAAATTGAGAAAGAACTCTTTAAAAAAAATCTGTAACTCTATTCCAATTATAGTAGATGAAGCTATAACAATTGACGAAGCTACAAATAAGCCATATTTAATTAGAAAACTTGCACCTCTGAATAAACATTCAGTGTAAAATGGAAAAAATCCTCCCCAATCACATCAAGACTTTAATATTACACCAATCTCTATCAATACAAAAGAAACACTTCTTTGCTATATGGATACATAGAAGTAAAGATTTCATAGACATAAATCAAAGATTTTTCTAGGCTCAATCAGGGCATTAAGTATGTAAATATATAGTTCATAAAGTGAAATCATCATTCATTAGCACTACAATTCTTTAATTTATAAAGCATACTTTGAATGCATTCCTCAAATCAGTCATCTCCATATTTATGTTAACAAAAGTTTAGAGATTAAAAATAAAAGTTGATAAAAGTTTGAGAACCAAAAACATAATTTACCCAATTTAAAATCACTAAGAAAAGGTTTTAAGATCCACTCAAGGGAAATCCTATTATCCTTCAATACCGATGACTGAAATCCCATTGCTTCAAGCTGAAGAATAATTTTCTAATCTAAAAAATATTGATGTCCCAACATGAATTACACTTCAAAAGGTTATTTCCCAATCCACAATCTATTCAAAAGTGGACATATATGGTTTTGTTAGAAGGTGTCAACCAATTTACCAAAAAACATATTACATGACTGAAACATGCTTCTCTTAATCAAATAATACAAGATTGTAGTTTATACATCATTTTACAGCTACCATAAAATCTGGAAAAAGGAAACCTTCGTATTGAAATCAATTGTCACAAAAACACAGAATTATCTTAACTGACCAAATCATGATCGATGATTGCAATTTAATTCCCTTATCTGAGACACACTATATATACTCCCACTCTTTTATGTTAAATGGGAATTTACAGAGCATGCCAGAGAATGGGTTAAATTAAAGATTCTCAATCAGAAGAAGCTTAAGGCTTCATCTTCTCTCGCAGGAACTACAGTATATGCTCGCATTTCTAGTATATGTTTTAATAGCTAAGAGATTCAGTTGATTAGTTAATAAAATAAAATTATTACCTGGTTGGTTGTGGGTAGAAAGTGATGGTATAATCCGCTGAGGCACAAGTGAAAGTGCTGGAGCCATCGTGATAAGCATAACTATAAGCGCGTAGGCATGCGCTCTTGAAGAACTATGAGTATGAACTGGGTTTGTGGATCCTCGAAAGTTTTGCATGTGCTTTTGCACATGATGCCTTCTCCTCCGTTCTTTATTATGGAGTCGTTGGTGCAAAGTCACACAGAGGTGACTCATCGCTGGTGTGAAGGTGTCGACACTAGTGTGGAGGTCGCCCACGGGTGCGGACGTTGCGCTCGGAGGCTACGATGTGAAGGCTGTCGATCTAATCGCTCACAGGTGCGGACGTTGCACTGGGAGACCGATGATGAGTGTCGTGAGTGGATCCTTACTGGTGCGGATCGGCGTGAAGGGTTGTGGAGGCCATCGATCTACCTAAGGTAAGGTGAAAAAATACATTACTCCTTGAGTGACACATATAAAAATATGATTATGTGTCAAAATTTCTAAGCTGATGTGTCAAAATTTTCCAAGCTGATGCGTCAGCGTATGGGCATGCTTCTTAGAAATTATATTATATATAGATTTCACAAGTTCTAATTCATTTGTTTTTTTATAATGGTTATGTCTTACATATTGATTTTTTCTATTAATTTTTATGATAGAGTAAGTTCCACTTTGTTCCTATATTGTCTGAGCAAACCCAACAAATCATAAAGGATAACATGAGCAATAAATGGAGGCAATTCAAGCATGATTTGAAATCAAAGGGATATGATGCAAGTAAGACTAATGAAGAAATGGCTGCTAACCTCCTGAATAAAAGAGTTGATCCTTCTCAATATCATGATTTAGTACATCATTGGTGCTCCAAAAAAGGACAAGTGTGTATATATAAATCCATTAATGTATTGCCTAGTTTAAAATTCATTCAACAATTTTTTATTTTCTTTTCTTGAATTTGGTTATAGGACATAAGTAACAGGAACAAAAAAAGTCGTTCTAACTATGAAGATCTACATTGTATGGGTACCAAGAATCTTCCAAGGTTTATTCATGAGGTAATTTTGTTTCTTTCAATAATATTTTAACATGTTGCTTACATGATTATGTGTTATATTTATTCCATAGTATCAATATTATATGATTGATATTTTATTACTTATATTAGAAAAAAAAAAGAAGGATAAAGGAGTGCAACCCTCAAGAGCTGAAATTTATATTGATACTCGGACTCGAGGAGATGGGAGCATTTGATGAAAAAGGCAACCCATGTGATTTAAGAAGTTCTCTTTTTAAGTAAAATATAAACTATTCATGGTAATTAATTGAGCTTTAAATTGACACATTAAATAAATGTTTTATCTAAAATGAATTTCATGTAGGATGATTTAAAGGAGTTCATGGTAGAGGCACAAGGTTCAGAAGGTTCTCAAATCGCTCCTAATTATACAAATTGGGAGAATAACATCTATTCAAAAGTGAAAGGGCCTGAAAAAAGAGGGCATGTATGTTGTCTTGACAAATTTCCACCTAAAAGTTCAAATACTTTATCTCAAAGTTTTATTGCAGAACTTAGATTTCAAAAATTAGAGAAGGTACTTGGAAATCTAGTTTCTTTTCTTCGAACACGGTTTCCAGGAGATCAAGAGATTAATGATATTATATAAACTCTGCCTATTGAACTTGATTAAATGTGAAAATATTTAACAAGAATATTTCATTTTACAAAGATATATAATTTTCTATTTTAGATACCCGATGCTACAAGTGATCCAAGTGTTTCTAACATAAAACAAACTACAACAAGTGGTAGGAGCTAATTGATATTGATAATGGTAAGAAATTTGAGTTGAAAAACCTAATGATATATGGTATAATTGTTTTAGAATTTTATTTCTATTAAGGATTGCTTCTATATTCATTGATCTCCGTTTAGAAAAATCAATGTGTCTATCACTCTTTGAAATAGGTGTTTGGGCCAAATAGAGGGAGGTAATGTCCTTTTTTTTTAGGATGAAAGTAATTGTACAATGTGATGTGCTTCTTGTTGTTGTTCCACTCCACCCATCTTATTTTGTAGTGTGACATTTTTATTATTTTTTTGTAGGAATTGAAAAGACCAACAATATATAATTGGATTTTGATAGACTCAACAATACATACAAAGATTTTCATTTTATGGATGAACAATAATATTTTTTCTTGTTACATGAGAAGATATATTTTTTTTTGTTATGGATAGATAAGAGTATAGTATTATGTTCTTATATGAGGTATTAAGTTGATATTTGTAAAACCTCAAAGATTTTTAATTTTGGTTATTGATGAATGACTATAATATTTCTTCTTTATGAGATATTAAATTTGATGTTTGTAAAATCTGAAGAATTTTTCATTTTTTAATTTGTTATGAATGGATGATGATATTTTTTTATATGGTAATTAAATAGATAATTATAATATATTTATTATATGTTATAGTGACACAATATATGTTGGCATGGGTTAATAGTTTATTTCATATTATATGCTATAGTGACACAATATATTATGTTGGTATATGTTAATAAGTTATCCCCACATTTACTAAAAAATGTAGGTATAGGTTATAGTGACACATAATATATGTTGGTAAATCCTTTCCAAAATCCACACTTAAATTGTATGTGGGTATAGGTCATATAGGTTTTTACCTACATATATTATACCTATAGTGACACTTTTTGTATGTCACTATAGGTAGCATTCCTTGTAGTGACATTTCACCCTTGATAAAGCAACATATAACTGACCATGTGAAAAAATAGGTCGTGGAAGATAAACTCCAACATTATTAATTGTCATGGCAAAACAAACTATCAATGGAAATTGACAATGCTGAAATCAAAATGGCATCACGTGATCAAACATTTGTAAATTCATCCTTGAAATAAAAACATTTTCACCAGAATTTTTCCTAGTGATTATGGTAGCTCCCACAACATTAATTCCTAAGAAATTTACAATTAGGCGAGTACCATTGTAGAGACCAATAGAGATGTCCAAATTCCTTAGCAACATAATCGGAGACCCTACCTTTAAAACCAAATGATGATTAGATAAGCCAGAACATTTGATGCCTTAAAACAACTACCTTTCCACCAAAAGGTTTATTAATGTTATCAGGGTACCTTAAAACGCATGATATCCTAGAATTCTATCAAGTGCCTCAAAGGCCCATCTATGAATCATAGGTGCCTCATCCCAAATTATTAATGATGAATTCTGTAATAATTCAACTTTGAAACTACCTTTTTTGATACCGCAACATGAATAAATTGCAAATTGAGAATAAACAGTTTTATCACCAGGAAGAAGAAGAGACACAAGGCCACTTGATGTAACATTAATAACAATCTTGCCTTCGAACCTTAATTTATATGCTAAAGTTTGCCAAAGAAAAGTCTTCCCAATGCCACCATATCCATGAACAAAATAAAAACCACCATTAGACGATTCACACGCCTCAATTATTTTATCATAAGAAGTTTTTTAGTCTTCATTAAGCATAGAAATGTACTCAAAATGTTTCATCCTCATCTCCTCTCGATCATAGTTCAATTCATTAAATAATAACATGTTTCCAAAGGAATTCACATCCTCATCACAAGGAAATGGCATCCCTTGAAAACCCTTAAGTGATTTACCATGCACCATCATCATCTTTTCAATCTCCAATATACAAATATGCTTCAATGTATCCTCAAGAATAATTAAGTCTGAACATAAATAGTAAGTTAGACATTTGATTACTAATTGATGATTCAACAACATGTCAATCATTCTCATATACTTAAAAACTACAAATATAATTACAAATAAAAAAACACAAATAATATGGTTATTAATAACAAAAGTTAAATATTAAATATTAAATTAAATATTAAAAATCAATAACATACCTAGTTTAAATCTTATTAGGGGTCATCATAAGACGTTGTCTTTCATACAAAATACCATTACACAATAGATGCCATATGTTCTCCTATACCTTCATAGATTCGATATTGTATCAGACAGAAGAAACTTAACAAATAACCTACAAAGAGAAGCATCAAATGTGATATAAGAATATTCTATGATACAATCAATGAATTCTTTATCATCAAACAGTAAACCCAATGCTTGGCACGCATCATGAAATGTTTCATATGTTATACCATTTACAGTATGTAAACATTTATAAGATGTAGATCCAACTTGTACATTAAGCAAAAGTCTAAGATAGTATAACTTTCCTAATCCAGGTGGATAATAATTAAGTCTTCCAATTGATGTTCCCCTTTTTCATGGTTTCTATTCTTCAATATTATTATCAAATACAAAAATCTCTAGACACTAAGCAAATATCAATTTACAACCAGCCTCATGTTTATTGTTAGCATCAAACCAGGCAAGAAATTTGGACTTTTACCTACATTTCGAGCAAGAACATAATCCAAGCTTTCATTATCTCGAAAAAGAATAGTCTACTCCTTAGGTAAGTGGAAGGTAAGTCTTGAAACAGAGAGCCATCTCAAATTAATATCAAAAGTAAAATTCCTCCAAACAAATTCACAAGGAGATAGATATCTACAATCATAGTACTGCTTAATTTCATCATTATCACATTCTGAACTTTATACAAACATAGTAATCCAATCAACACCCTTGTTAATATACTTGAATAAGTACTTAATTGAATTACTCTTGTTACAATACTCAATGTTAATATGTGCTTGATACTTCATCAAAAAATCAGGCTTATATAGAATAACATATCTATTATCAAGTTAAACATCCTCTCATGTGATTGATATTCCGTTATCTCTCCTATATATAGCAAATCCATCATTATCAATTAAGGTAACTGAGTGAAAGTTTTTTGGAAAATATTTTAAGCACCTACCATATTTCATACATGGAGACTTAGGATAACTACAGTCACATGGACCATTAACCATGAATGATGCCACAACTTCAAACAACTTAAGATTCGAGGATTAGGAAATTTAGCACACATAATAAAGTCAATCAAACTAGGTGTATTAATCTTTTTAGATGGTTTTAGCCATAGAAGTATGTGAGCATGAGGTTAACCCCTTTTCTAAAACTCTATGGAGTACATGCCTACAATGAAAAAATAATTCATTAATCAAAACATAACATAAATTTTTTTCAAATTAATAATCAATAAAAACAAAAATGTAATATTCAAATATATCTGTTATATCTTTTCCAAATACAATGCCAATTTTGAAATCAATCATCATCTCCCGTAATTTCAAATTGAAAATCTTACATAAGATGTTGAGTCTATTAAAGGCTGAAACACAGTTTAACTCATTGTATCTTTGAATTTCAAACTATTTTAGATTATATGTAACAATGATAAATAAATCAGGATAACCATAACACTTGCAAATGGCCATAGCATCTTGACAATTGTTAAACATGTACCTATATCCACCAACAAATGATGAAGGAAGAACTACTCGAGACCCAATTGAAGAAGGTTCAATATCACTTCAATCAATAGCCTCTTATACTCCATTAAAAAATTCATTTCTAATTGTCGACTTATTGTCTCTAATATATGACAACCTTTAAGTTACAATCATTGTGTATGAATCAACAGTAAATTGTTGAAACAACCTACCATTCTTCAACAGAATATTATGTTCAATGTTTCTTTGTTGTATCTTAAATGATATATATTCACGTAGAGAAATTTTCTTCCGCTTTCCAATACGATTAGTGGGACATCCAACACGAAAAGAAATATCCTCTTGATATCCATCTTCACCATTAGAAGACAACAACGGATACTACAAAGGTATGAATACAGTATGGGTCTCATGTATTCTTTGTAAATTACCATCCTTTAAACGAACAATAATGTTTCAACCACCTTCCATTAAATCAAAATCACCAACTATTAATGCAACAACTTCATCAACATATGGGAGGTTATAAACAGGTGGATCATTAAGTCTCTTTTGAAAAAGCCACAAAGATAGGTTAACATGTGACGACATTAAAATATGTTCTCTAACTCGTCTAAAAGACTTAGTCAAAACATTAAATTGATCAACCATTTTGATCAATTCAACAACCAATGATTCATTTAGACGATAGCTATCATTTACAGAACTACAAACCACATTTCAATACAATCAATAACATTTAGAAAAAAAAACAATTTTTTTAAACAAAATAACTACCCAAGACAATTTGTAAAACCCTGTTATATTAAACTATACCTTAGGCCTTGTTTCAATTAGGTAATTACTCAATGTGTGTGTGTGTATATATATATATATATATATATATATATATATTATACCGATTTAGTATTAATCAAACTAATTTTTTTTCTATGAATAAATATAAAAGTATTGACCACAATTTTTTTTAAATATCATATTATAAACATCAGATAAATAGAATTACCTTATAGTACTTCATCAACTTACTAGGAGTTATCGGTCATATATACAACTATACTACCATTATACAATACCAAAAAGATACAAGGAATGTCAAACTACTATACATGCATCCTAGCTATACAAAGGAGTCGTCCCCAAAACATGCACTAATCATTATATCCCTGCATATATAACCCTATACTAAACTACTAATTATCATCATTTGTTGGTCCCATGTTTGGTAACATTACTGTCTCATTGTCGGCAGTGTCTTCATTGTCAACTCTTGCCACATCTATATCTGATAGGGGAGTATGTTTGGTCTCAAAAGGTATGTAATTAACGAGTGATCCTATCCCCTCATCAGTCATGGCACTGGGAGTGTAATCTGGTGAGTCAGGTGTCATTTGTTCCTGTCTCAAGTGGTTGCTGGATGGGCAGATTATTGATAAGTACAGGCTAAACAACATTTATTAGTGAAGTCCAAGGGAGTGGATGTCGGCTCTATGAGATACAAATCAGCTAGATCAACAGGAATATCATCATATCCTAGAAATAGGGGTAGGGCGTGTTATGAGTAAGTTTTAGAGGTCAGAGTAGATTCTACAAGAAATGCATTACTCATAAAAGGTATCATAATGGGTACAATGGAATTATTAGGTGCATGCATGTGATAGTAGTAAGGGTGAGTTGGATAAGGTGGGTACCAAAGAGAGAAAGGATATGTTGATACCAAGGGCATGAAAGACATAAGCAACGGTGGTGGATATATAGGTGGGATAGATGGATAGAATGTCGGGTACATATGTGGATATGGCGGGGGATTAGTAGGATAAGTGGATCCTATATCTAGGGATAGTGAAAAAGGTGAAAGAGGGTCTACTAACTCTAATCATGTAATGCGTATCGAGTTAGAAGTGGCAGATCCAGAAGAGAGGTACCCTAAGTCTTCTTTCATAATTTGGGCACTTAGGCTCATAATGTCAAGAGTCGTATCGCGGGGTATCAGCGAGTCCGCCATCTTCGTATATATAATAGATACATGTACAAAAATAACGAAGGAGTGAGATATGGTTCTAAAATATATAGGTTATACACGATAATTTACCGTTAGTACAACAATACTATATACATATGGATATGTGTATCTATATATATAGCGGGGAAACCTAAGTTTTTATCTAGTCATAACATTTTACTTTTCTAGACGCAATATGGATCCATACCCCCAATTTGAAAGTGACTGGGAGTACATACGCCTTTACCTATAGTAGAACTATTATACTTCATTAATGAAATCGAATTATCTAAGTTTAGGACTTTCATAGTCCTATATATATTGCAGGCGTACTCTCGCACCAGTCAATAGAATGCTAAGCAGTTGTCAAGGTTGCCAAGTTGGTCAGATGAAGTTCCCAACATAGGATGCTCTTTTGGTCCTTCAGTTACTTCATCACTTAACACCGTATCCCCAAGGCTTCCGTTAGTGAGTGCCTAACTTTCATTCCTCAACTTGCCAAATTGTATCCACATTTGGTAATGTGCTTTTGCATATTCCTATATTAACAATACTCATCTCAGAGTACTTCAGTATATCATGTCTATACCTATAGTCTTATGGTCTTATTGGCTGAATACTTTAATTACAAAATAACATTTATGTCTATTAATCAAACAAATTATAAAACAAAGTATAAATATAACTATCTCCACATATCACAATTTATATTATAATATGATTCAACACATTTTTAATTTTAATTTTAATCCTCTTAAACTAATTACAATGTAAATAATTATATATTAGACTTACGTGAAGGTGCTTCCTATTCATTTATAAGATGAAATAAGAATTTCTCCTTAGCATTTAAAATGTAAAGATTTTTAATAGTAATGCTACTAATCCCGTCAAATTATTATTATTATTTTTATTATATTTATATATTTATTTTCTTTTACAATCTACGACTCCAAAAAAAAAATCAATTTATTTTAAATTTTAGAAAAATATAAAAAAAAAAAACATACAATCTGAACGTGAAATTTTCTTCCTGTAACTTGGCAATAGTAGTATAGAAAACCATTTCATTTTTCTCTTCTTTTTTATTTTACCAAAAGAAGGAAAATACAAAATCTACAAGATAGAAACAAAATAGAACTTCTTTGACCATTGTAAAGTTCTCGTATGTGTAGGAAATGGACACAGTGGTGCCTTTTAGTTTTATTTTATTTATATTTTTATATCTAGCTCTTCTCGGTCGAGTTCATGATCATACTCCTACTATCATTATGTAGCCATGGCTTCTATGAAGTATATGATTCACAAATTCTATTTATATATATTTTTTATAAAAAAAAAATTAGATAAAAATTTGATAGAAGTTAACATTAGGATATAAAGTAAATCAAAATATCACTACCATTTTTTTAACATAAAGTCAATAAAACACACAATAAAGAACCACCTCACTCTCCCCTTACCTTGAGTTAGTAGCAAGGAAGAAAGAAGAAAGAGTCTAGGAGTCTATTCCTACTGCCTCGATGAAGTGAAGAGCAAGGTGAGGAAGTGATGAAGTTGAGAGGTTTCTCTTTTCTTTTCTTTTCTTTTTTTCTTTTTATTTTAGAAGAACTATAAAATTGATGAGAGGAGAGAGAAAAGCAAAATGTTTAAAGAGTGTAACTATTCTAAATAGTTACAGTCACCTTTTGCAAAGTTATCCTATTTATAATCCCAGGAGCTACACGTGCTTCTTTTTTTTTTTTTTCCAAAATATCAAAACTTTATCACCTCACATTGCTGATCGTGCATGACATCATAATGGATATAGTTTTTATCTTCTTCGTCCTTGTTAGTAGTTATCAACAAGATTCATGTGTTTTAATATACTACCAGTGTAAGTTTATTCACCATTTATTATCATTATCATTTTTTTAAAAACCCTTAGTCAAACAATTTTATTCTATTCAAGACATTTAACTAATATTTAATATTAATTGGTATGATTTAAAATAAACTTTAATCATCTATATTATCTGAATATTTAATTTTTTAGTGTCTTCATTTGTACTCCAAAAATCTTTAAATTTTTCACAAAAATATATTGCTACAAATATAAGATAATTTTGAATTGACTTTGTCAATTTTGTCATTAGTTATGATGATTTGGTATTGACTATCATTTCTTAGTCAGTGTAAGTTCCTAATAATATTTCCTCAAAATACAATTTTTTACGCAAATATTAGAATTTAATTATGTAAAGCTTGTCATATACTACTATTAGTATTTTATCATCTTTCTTGGCTTAAAAATTCTTAAACATGACTAATGATTGTAATTGTAAGGGCGAGGGCATTACACAATTCACTCTATTGTGGACTTCATTTTCGGTATCATGTATATAAAGTGTGCAAACTTTGATTTTTGCATCTCTACAGACAACAAACTACAAATACAATGATAATTTTGGTTGCTAATGACAAACTGAGGAAGTCCACCACCATTATTTACTTCGGAATTTATTTTAGCACCAATAGATGTAAATGCAAATATAGAGTTATAAGCTCATATATTGCGAAAAAAAGTTAGCACTTCGACCATCTTTTCCTTTTATAAGATTCCATAACAAATCTGGTGGTTTTCTCATAAATGACAAATAAATTTTACTACATTGGCAACACAATGAACATTCATTGCTCAAAGGATTGACACTCTTTTCAATGTCCTTCTTGAAGCCAAAATAAAGCATCACAATATTTGCATGTCATTATCATGTACCCTAAATCTACATATACTTTTCAAAATTGAAAACAAAAATGTATGAGACAGCAGATATTTATATCAATCGTTAAAACTACTAGAAACAAAATAAGCTCCATGATTATCAATACTAGTTTCTTCAACATCATAAAATGTTAAAGATTCTTCCTCAGTTGAAACGTCATTCACATTAAGACCATATTTCAATATTGAAGGCATATTTGTTTCAAATGTTTCACCTATCATCATAAGCAACAACATCAAATATTAGTTATATAACAAAAAAAAACATAACAGCTAAACTATAATAAAAGGTATAATTAACTATTAACTATAAAATACCAAGTTCATAATTTGGCAAGGAACACGTGAATTCCAATCTCTGTGAAATAGACACATAAACAAACACATGCCAATATTAGCTAACCACACAAAGACAATATCCCAATAAAAATTGAAAGTTAATATCCCAATAAAAATTAAAAGCCTTAAACATAAACTAAATTAAATCACACAAGTGCAAATAATAAACAAAACTCAACTCTTATGAATTCGATTATATCTCCTTGTATTTATACCCAAACGTTTCATACCTATCACGACAATAAAACTAAAGGCAATGTTTTTTCAAAACATAACAAAAAGTCAAAAAGATAGTTAGAAATGTTTGTTCAAATATAATGTATATGTATTCATCGAGAATGATAATGAAATTCATCAAACACATCTACAATAATACAACAAATTTATAAGGGTAAGACAAACATATAATAATAAATAAGTATAAAATGAACATTACCTAGTAAACTATAAATGAGGGCAAACAATACTATAAACATGCAAACACTAAGTATATCTTTCAAAAAGATTGAAGAATATTTATAGATATTTATAACATCTATTGTAAGCAATGACAAAAAAACAAAATTTATAAAAAAAAAAAAAAAAACTGAAATGTTCACATGACATAAACCATCAAAGGAGAGTCACTATGTAGGGACACCCACTGACTTCAACTGAGTAACAAATTAATAATGAGTGTACTAACCAAATGACTCCCAATAAATACCAAAAATGCACAATAGTTGTATAAAGTACCTTGACTATAACATTTTTAAATACAAATGGTACTTTAAAAATAGCATGATGTAAAATAATATAATACAAAATAATATTGTTACAATATGACTGCAATATTCTTTTTCGAAAATCCCAGTACATAAAATAATAGTTAGACACATCAGTTGAAATATACAAATTTAAAAACATACTATAATAAGACAATGAATTACACAAACTAAAAACACTCGAATACATGCATAATTTATAAAATGTACTCTTATTAAATTTAAAATTAAAAAATTTTTAAAAATTATGAAAAAATCAAAGCGTTATCATAATAGATTACATGACATTATTAAAAATTTATTTGAGAATTAGTCTCAAAATTTAAATTACGTATAAAAATATACAAATAGATAAACATACGTTAGAAACTAATATTTTAATAAAATATTTACAAATCAATATTCCATTATTATTAAACATATTGAATTTACAACTAAATATATGAAAAACATTATTCATGCACCGAAAGAACAAATAAAAATGGTCACCATCACAAGTTTTAAAATTAGTAATAAACATCAAATAAATGAAATACATAATGTTCACTAAAAATATTACAATATTACAATTAGATTACGCAAAATGGAAAATTCGTTAATTTGTGAATGTGCACAATATTATGATATATTATAATGGATATTTGAATTTGAATATTTAAAAAAATGAAACCTCTGGCCAATGGATATATATTAAATAATTAAGTAATGTGGACAAATAGATAAATAAAGCCAAAAATCAATAAAACATATTATTAAGTGATTATATATATTTATACAATTGTATAATATTTATACAATTATTTATAACATATATCATATGAATCTAAAAAACGATAACAACAATAAAATACAAAACAGAACATAAAATATAACATTTTGTCTTGACTACAATATAAAATAATGAAAATTCTAAATTAGTATTTCAATAACTATAACTATATATAATAAAATGATGATGATGATGATGCCTAGCTAAATGTATCATGACCCCTACCACCCATACATGAACCAACTTGAGGTATCTTTATTTGTCAATGATAAACATATTCATCTGTTGAAAGTTGTATATAATCAAAAAAAAATTACTAACCTTGTAAAATGACAAATAAGTTACCACAAAATATAACAAATGATTATAGATATATTAAACAACTTAACAATATTATTAGTACTAATGGAAAAATCACATGCTTGGTTCGAATTGGATCTTCTAGGATGGAATTCGCGCACCAAGAGCAACCCAGAATAAATTTTAATTCTTGATCGTATCTCGGTCTACAGAACTCGGATTTGAGCGATTCCAAATTGAGGAGAAAGATGACGTTCTGAACTGCAATTTAGGGTCAAGAAACACTCAAAAGGGATACGTAAAACATATAGAACGAACCTGAGAAAAATGGGGTTGAAGGCACAATTCGGGAAATGCGAAAACGAACAAAAACACAAATTGGGACAGACGAAAAACAGGGTAGGCACCACAAACAATGAGGTTTGATAAGCCTAGGGGATCGCCACAAGAATTGAGAGAATTCTTGATAAGATCAATTGGTTCAAGGAAGAACCCTAGCAGAGACAATTCTCACTTTTGACAAAACAATCAGAATCTGCATTTTCATTCAGTTCCAAATGATTTATACAAATTTGTTTTCAACAAAATAAGAGAAATGTAAAATCCCAACATTACAAGCATAGCTAATATGTCTTAGTGGTTAAAGCGAGGCAAAGTTTAGTTTGAGGTCAAGGGCTCAAAACTGGCTGTCTATAAGTGGGCCTTCATTCCAAGCAATCAACAGATAGGACTAGCAACTCTCCCTTGTGGGCCTCCAAGTGTTGGACCTCTCCTTGCATTTGAACTGTCCTCAGAATAGTCACCATATGTTCCAAAGCTTCTTGGGCCTTTTTAGCTCTTGCTCTTGTCATGGGCCCTCCTATGCCTTGTATTGGGTCTTGGGCTTCCATCTGGTCATGGGCTTGGGCTTTGATGTCCACATCATTCCCTCCTTCTTGAAAAGCATTTGCCCTCAAATCTTTGAAATCAACACCTGCATCGAAAAGAGTGAGATCGGCCACATTAAAAGTAGCACTTACCCCATACTCTCCTGGCAAATCAATTTTGTAGGCGTTATCATTGATCTTGGCCAGCACTTGAAATGGACCATCTCCTCTTGGCATGAGCTTGGACTTCCTTTGGGAAGGAAACTGCTCTTTCCTGAAATGTACCCAAACCCAATCACCTGGTTCAAATGTTACCTTTTTCCTTCCTTTGTTTGCATATTTTGCATACCCTTCTATTTTCTTCTCAATTTGGGACTTGACTTTCTCATGCATCTTCTTGACATATTCTGCTTTAACCTGCCCAGACTTATCCTTAAATTGTGAAATGTCAGGTAAAGGTAACAAATCCAAAGGAGTCAAAGGATTAAAACCATAAACAATTTCAAAAGGTGACAATTGAGTAGTACTATGCACAACCCTATTATAAGCAAATTCAACATGTGGCAAACACTCTTCCCAAGTCTTAATATTTTTCTTAATAACAGCCCTAAGAAGAGTAGAAAGAGTTCTATTGACCACCTGAGTTTGCCCATCAGTTTGAGGATGGCATGTAGTTGAAAATAACAACTTAGTACCTATCTTCCCCCACAAAGTCCTCCAAAAATGGCTAAGAAATTTAGAGTCACGGTCACTTACAATACTCCGGGGTAACCCATGTAATCTTACTACTTCCTTGAAAAATAAATCAGCAACATGGCAAGCATCATCCACCTTCTTGCAGGGTATAAAATGAGTCATCTTAGAAAACCTATCAACCACCACAAAAATTGAGTCCTTTCCTCCCTTGGACCGAGGCAAACCTAAAACAAAGTCCATAGAAATATCAACCCAAGGATGTTCAGGAATAGGTAATGGAGTATACAAACCATGTGGCTTGACTTTAGATTTAGCCTTTTTGCAAACAAGACACTTATCACACAATGAATGCACATCAGATTTCATGTGAGGCCAGTAAAAATGCTCATGCAAGATATCATATGTCTTTTGCACTCCAAAGTGCCCCATTAACCCCCCTTCATGAGCCTCTTTAACAAGAACTTCCCTAATTGAACTCTTAGGCACACAAAGTCTGTTATCCTTAACCAAATAACCATCATGTTTAAAATACCCATCAGATGCAGTATGAGAACATGTTTGGTAAATATGTGAAAAATCAGCATCATGTTCATATAATTCCTTAATGCACTCAAACCCAAGAAACTTAGCTTCAAGAGTAGATAGTAAAGCATACCTGCGTGACAAAGCATCAGCAACCACATTGGACTTACCTCTCTTGTGCTTGATCACATACGAAAATTGCTCAAGGAACTCCACCCACTTGGCATGTCTCTTGTTCAACTTACCTTGCCCTTTCAAATACTTTAAAGATTCATGGTCATTGTGAATCACAAATTCTTTAGGCAGAAGATAATGTTGCCAAGTTTGCAATGCTCTAACTAATGCATACAACTCCTTGTCATATGTGGGGTAGTTAAGGGCAGCCCCATTTAGTTTCTCACTAAAATAAGCAATTGGGTGCCCCTCTTGCATTAAGACAGCTCCTATTCCCACCCCAGATGCATCACATTCAAGTTCAAAGGATTTAGCAAAGTTAGGCAAAGCAAGTATGGGTTCATGTGTTAATTTCTCTTTCAAGACAGAAAATGCTTTCTCTTGTTTCTCTCCCCATTTAAATCCCGCATGTTTCTTAACTAGCTCATTAAGAGGTGTAGCAATAGTACTAAAGTCCTTCACAAACCTCCTATAGAAACTAGCTAAGCCATGGAAACTTCTCACTTCACTCACATTCTTAGGAATTGGCCACTCTTGGATTGCTTTTATTTTCTCTTTATCTACATGCACTCCACTAGAGTTAACCACAAATCCTAAGAACACAACATGATCTTTACAAAATGTGTACTTTTCCAAATTAGCATACAGCCTTTGTTTTCGAAGCACATGCAAAACAGATTTCAAATGTTGCAAATGCTCATCCAAACTATTGATATACACAAGAATGTCATCAAAGTACACAACCACAAATTTTCCTAAGAACTCTCTCAAAACATGATTCATTAACCTCATGAAAGTACTAGGGGCATTTGTCAAACCAAATGGCATTACCTTCCACTCATATAAGCCATACTTGGTTTTAAAAGTTGTTTTCCATTCATCACCTTCTCTAATCCTAATCTGATTATATCCACTTTTCAAATCTATCTTAGAGAAGTAACATGATCCATACAATTCATCAAGAAGATCATCTAACTTGGGAATGGGATGCCTGTACTTAATGGTGATGTTGTTGACAGCTCTGCAATCTGAGCACATCCTCCAACTTCCATCCTTCTTTAGCACCAATATGACAGGAACAGCACATGGGCTCAAGCTTTCCTCTACCCAACCTTTAGTCATCAATCAGTGACTTGCTTTTGAATCTCCTGGGTTTCCCGAGGATTACTCCTCGTATGCTGGCCTGTTAGGCAACACAGCTCCTGGAACCAAATCAATTTGGTGTTCAATGCCTCTTAATGGTGGGAGTCCTTGTGGTATCTCCTTTGGAAACACATCCTGAAATTCCTGCAAAATAGATTTAACTCCACTAGGAAGTTCAAGGTCTGAATCAAGGGCAACAATCTCCTTATTATAAAGTATATACATAGACTTCCTTGCCATCAAAGCTCTCCTCACCTCTCCACTTTTCACAAATAATCCATTCTTTCTCACTTTCTTTTCTCCACTTTTTCTTTTTTCTCTTTTCTCTTTTTCTTTATCTTGTGGGTCTCTCTCTTTCTTTTTTCTCTCTTTTTCATTTTCTTTTCTCTCTTGCTCTCTTTTCTCTCTCATGATACTCTAATCATCACAAACCTCTTTTGGAGATAATGGAACCAAGGTAACCTTGCGGTTTTCATGATAAAAAATGTATTTGTTTTTGTGACCATCATGGTGAGCTTTCCGATCAAACTGCCATGGTCTCCCAAGAAGCATATGGCTAGCTTCCATAGGAACCACGTCACACAGAATTTTGTCCTCATACTTCCCAATAGAAAACTAAATCTCCACTTGCTTATCCACCCTCAATTCACCTTCCTCACTAAGCCATTATAGCTTATAAGGTCTAGGATGGAGTTTAGTCTCTAAGTTCATCTTCTTCACCAACCTAGCACTAGCCACATTTGTGCAACTCCCTCCATCTATGATCAAAGAGCACACCATCCCTTGGATAAGACACCTAGTATGGAATATGTTTTCTCTTTGGCTTTCCTCACTCTCCTTGGCTATCCCTCCTAACATCCTCCTCACAATGAACAAGTCTCCTTCAGGAATCTCCTCCTCTTCCGCACTCTCTTCTTCACTTGATGGTTCAGAATGAGAACTCTCACTTGTGATTTCCCCATCATCTTTTAATATCATAACTTTCTTAGTAGGACACTCAGAAGCTATGTGTCCTCTACCCAAACACTTAAAGCACTTTATGTCTCTAGACCGAGAATTGTTGGCCACTTCCTTGCCCCGATTTTGGGTGGGCTGTGGTGCAGCCCTTGGGGTCCTATTGGATGAAGCTCCCTCTTTCTTAAACCCCTCCTTCCACCTAGAGTTATCAAAATTAGATGAACTCTTCCTCACACCTTTTCTCTTTAATTGCTGCTCCACTTTCATAGCATGATGGACTATATCCTCTATCTCCACATAATTTTGTAGCTCCACTACATCCCTTATATCTCCATTCAGCCCACTAAGAAACCTTGCCATGGTTGCCTCCCTATCCTCCTCAACATTGGCTCGAATCAGAGCTATTTCAAGGTCTTTGTAGAATTCATCTACACTCTTACTCCCTTGGGTCATTCTTTGTAGCTTATTGAGAAGCTCTCTATGGTAGTGAGATGGAACATACCTCCTTCTCAACACTCTTTTCAACTCCTCCCAAGTCTCCAACATAGGCTCTCTATACCTCCTTCTCTCCCTTTGGAATTGATCCCACCAAACTAAGGCATAGTCAGTGAATTCCAAAGTAGCTAGCTTGATCTTCCTCTCTTCAGTTAGGGTGTGACAAGAGAAAATTTGTTCTACCTTCAACTCCCACTCAATATAGGCTTCAGGATCACTTTTACCCCTAAATGGTGGAATAGTAACTCTTCCTCCCTCATCTCGGTTTCCTCTTGGTTCTTCCTCATTTCCTCTCCTTCTTCTCCCTTCATGCCTCTCATGTCTACCCCTATCTCCATGTTGGTCATTCTCCCTATTCAGATTTTGGTTTTCTAAACTCTCAAGCCTCTCATAAATTCCCTCCGTATGCTCCCTCAAAACTTGGTTCATCCTTTGAGTTAAGGCATCTAACAACACCCTATGATCTCTAGTAGGGGATGGAGGTCCCTCTCTCTCAGCCATGAACAGAATCTAAAGTAAGAAGACCTCACTAAAGTGTTTCACTCAAGTGTTTCACACAATTAGGCTTTTCAGCAAATGTACTCTCTAGCCTTTTTCCGCTCGTTCTCTAACTTAAGGTTCTTACAAGAATCAACAATCTATTATCAAGAACCACTTTCAAGAGTAGCAATCACAAGGCTTGACACAGAATTTTGAACACCAACACAAGGGAAGTAGCAAAGAACAATTTCACTACCAACAAACAAGAACAGATTCTATGGAAAACAAGGATTAGAGAACACACTTGACACTTAGGAATTTTATCAAACAAGTGGGGTGCAAGGAAAATTTAATGACTACAGTTGCTGTACTCTTTGTTTTTTTGTTTGTTTTTGCTCTGTTTTTTTTTTTTTTTTGCTACTGAATTGAACAAACAACAGCCACAAGTTGTCAATTTTATTTTTTTTTAACACAAACTACTTCTAATAATGAAATTTGTAACCTTGCAATCAAACTTTTAAGTTGCAGCAACTGAGTCACTAGATTATCATTCCCCACAAGACACCAAGAACAAATATGCAGCAGAGTATGAACAGAACAAGAAATTGAAGATAACAAACAACCAAATTGCACAATCCAAATTTCAAAGAAACGTAAATTAGGGGTTCGGGATTACCAATGGTGTGACCAGAATTGATTAAGAGAATGGAGAAAAGGTAACTCAATTCCAACCCTAGAACTGAGCTCTGATGCCAAATGATGGGAAAATCACATGCTTGGTTCGAATTGGATCTTCTAGGATGGAATTCGCGCACCAAGAGCAACCCAGAATAAATTTTAATTCTTTATCGTATCTCGGTCTACAGAACTCATATTTGAGCGATTCCAAATCGAGGAGAAAGATGACGTTCTGAACTGCAATTTAGGGTCAAGAAACACTCAAAAGGGATACGTAAAACGTACAGAACGAACTTGAGAAAAATGGGGCTGAAGGCACAATTCGGGAAATGCGAAAATGAACAAAAACACAAATTGGGACAGACGAAAAACAGGGTAGGCGCCACAAACAATGAGGTTTGATAAGCCTAGGGGATCGCCACAAGAATTGAGGGAATTCTTGATAAGATCAATTGGTTCAAGGAAGAACCCTAGCAGAGACAATTCTCACTTTTGACAAAACAATCAGAATCTGCATTTTCATTCAGTTCCAAATGATTTATACAAATTTGTTTTCAACAAAATAAGATAAATGTAAAATCCCAACATTACAAGCATAGCTAATATGTCTTAGTGGTTAAAGCGAGGCAAAGTTTAGTTTGAGGTCAAGGGCTCAAAACTGGCTGCAAGCACTTTAACATTATTATTTTTTAATTAAATGACTAAATCTATAAGTGGGCCTTCATTCCAAGCAATCAACAGATAGGACTAGCAACTCTCCCTTGTGGGCCTCCAAGTGTTGGACCTCTTCTTGCATTTGAACTGTCCTTAGAATAGTCACCATATGTTCCAAAGCTTCTTGGGCCTTTTTAGCTCTTGCTCTTGTCATGGGCCCTCCTATGCCTTGTATTGGGTCTTGGGCTTCCATCTGGTCATGGGCTTGGGCTTTGATGTCCACATCAAGTACCTCATCAAAAATACATGAAAACTCATTTAGATGCCACATACGAACCAGCTCACGGTTGTGGCAAACCTCCTTCATTTCATAAACTTCATCATTGATAATATATCTCTTGGATGTTTTATATATAAAACATAACAATTCCAATCCAATTATATTATTCAATATCAATGGATATCTCTTGCTAGCACACCCCTAGTAAAAAAATAATAATTTCATTATAAAAAAAAAACCAACTATATAACCAACAAATAATCACAGAGTTTGAAAGGACTTGATTCAGCATGAACACATTATAGCATGATGCACCAAGTAATTTCTCCATATCTTTGTCTGAAATCATCAAAAACACCTATCCAGTTTCACCAATTACCTTTACCCAAATAGAATACTTGAGAAGTAGGCAAAAATTTTAGATGGGTCATTTCTTGGACAATAATCACCATCAACAATACTACACTCTTCATTAGAAGTTTCAAAGCAAGATCCATGCTCAATGACTTACACAATACGGATCCAAACAACATATATGTAATCCTAAGGACATAAAAAGAATATTTAGAAAAGTATTGTAAATACTATAGACTAAATAAAATTAGTTAAAATTACCATATAATTAAATATGTTAGGAATGTATTTATTCCTAATTAGTAATATGGATTAAATATTAATTTATAACATTTATATTAGTTATTTACATTTAGAGGGGCTCAATTTAAGTGATATAATTTAGAGAGTCCGTAGATTGCCAACAAAAAATAATATGGAATTAATGAGTGAATTACCAGTTTTACCCACAAGGGCATAATGGTAACTCTAATGGGTTAAAAATGTAAAGCATGAAAATGAAGGTCCCATAAAAAGTAAGGAAATTTGGTTGATGAAGATCATTGAACCAATAGTTCTTGATCAATAAAACTTTCGTTGCGTCTTAATAAGAATTGTTTTATGGAGTCAGGTATTCTGAAAACCTCTTCTATAATAATTTGATGTAATGTGATCTTCTTTGTTCATTTGATTATTTTATTTGGTTAATCAAAATATCCAACAAGTGATATCAGAACCTCCATTATTGTTAGATTATTTGGATTAAAATATAGATTGTGGTTTTACATAAATCCCTCTTTTAATTTTAATTTTTGGAGAAAAATGATTACATGTTCTTTATTGAAAATGACAATTTCGACATCATTTCTTAAATTTGATGCGTATTCAATCTTTCAATTTGATGTCTTTTACAATCTCGTACGGTGCGTATTCATTTCTTTTCCAATTGTTGCACATACTTTTTTTATTGCACGTAAAGCTTGTTTTTCTTCTTTAGAAATTACGCAGTGCTTATTGACTTTTCAATTGCCTCGCATACGTATTTTGTGTACTGGATTTTTCAATCAATTGTTCTTGTGCCATTTTTTTTCTTAAGGAATTGTGTCTTGAGAAGAAAATGTTCCTATTGTGAGTGAACAATTCTTATGGCAATTGAACGTGGTACTATGTGAATTAAATTTTATGAATTCACGTACTGTTTTGCTTTTGGCAATTGTACATTTTGTGGCTATGTTGTTCGTGCTTCGTGATTTATAATTTTTTTAATTTCATGCACAATAATTAGAAATCTAGAATTGGTAATTTTATTTATTGTTCATGAATTTGTCATGCACACTGTTCATTCAATTATTGTGCAGCGTACGAAATGATTTATGTATATTTTATTCATTGTTCATGAATTAGTAATGATTATTTTCATATAATTATTGCTATCAATTTGAGTGTAAATTTTATGGACTCTTCCTATTTATTGTATGTCTGATAATTTTTAATTGAGTTGGTTGAAACAATATATTGTCAAAGTAATCCCTATTGTGTAAACTGATTTGATTAAAATTACATAGATATTTGTATGAGATTATTTATGCGAATTGTACTCAGCCAAATAGAAGACACAATTTGGACAAATAATAACATACTTGTGATGATAAATATGTAACAATCATAAAGTAATTTTTTTCATGTAAATAATAGTTGGTCCAAAGAAAGGGTATTATTTGACAGAGCTGATTGTTAATATTTGATCATTGCGTAGAAAGTACCATTTACAAATTAATTTTTCTGTCTAAAGACTAGAAATTAATGTTGTGCTAGGTATATTGTGATGAGTCCATTATGTGAAATATTTGCACGTTCTGCTATATATAATTTTATATAACATACTTGATTATATGTGAAAGTTTTGTAATTTTAAGACCTCCCATTTATTATATTAAGTTGTCTTGTATTTTTGGTTAAATTGATTGAAACAACATGTTGCCAAAGTAACATTTGTTGCATAAGTTAGTTTGATTAAATTTACATAAATGTTGCATGGAATTAATCATGCAAATTGTGCTCAGTCCAAAGGAAGACACAATTTGGCAAAATAATTACATGCTTGTGATGGTAAACGTGTGGTGATTATAAATAGTGCGTTATTTCCATGTGAATAATGAAATGTCCAAAGACAATCATTATTTGACTGGAGTAATCATCATATAAGTTTTCCATGTAAGCAATTGAGTGTCTAAAGACAACCTTTGTTTGATAGAACTTATTGCCAATGTTTGATAATTGTGTTAAGAGTACCACTTGTAGTTAATCTTTTTTAATCCAAAGATTGAGGATTAATGGTGCGCTATATATCTTCTTTGGGTCTTGAAATACCATAAAAATTAATTGTGCATTGTATGTCTATTGTTGTTGCTGCTACTACTTTTGTTTAAATTACTCATATTATTGGAATCCCAAAGCTACATGTATAAAATTTAGAGTTTGAAAGGAGTCAATTGGAAAATTTCTCAATTGCATGTAATTAGACATATCACATATTGATGAATTCTAACTACAGAAAACTCTAATGAGGTTTTATTTACCATAATGCATGCTAGATCAAGTTAGGTTGTTCTTCATTATGACTCTAGGTAAAACCAAGTATTCTTAAGAATAAGAATAGGAAGAGAGTTGAGGATATTGCATAAAGATTTTTTTTTCTCAATTAGAGAAGAAATAGGATAACAAGATAAGGAATTTCCTTGTTACTTTTGTGAGATGAGACATATAAAGTAAAAATGTCCAAATTACACTATTTAGTGTGTGAAGAATGGTAAACATCTCATTTTTTTGTTTGTTTTAAAGTTAATTTAGTTTTGTACCGATGGACGCTTGGTGGGTAGATTTTGGTTCTACTACTTAAATAAGCATGTCTATACAATGCTACCTATGGAGTCATCCTCCAAGTGATAATGAAAGATTCATCTATGTGGGCGATGACATCAAGTTGCAATTTAAGCTATAGGAACTTTTAAGTTTCTTTAAAAGACTCAGTTTCATTTGAATTTGGTTGAGACATATATTGAACTAATTATTAAACTAGATTTTATTTCTAATTTTAACAAATTCAATTATTCTTGTTCAATTAGAAATAATAAAGTTAGTCTCACTCGTGATTCAAATGTTGCAAGTTATGAGTTCTTTTATGGATATTGAGTGTTCCTGTTGCAAACAATTTTGGGTAGTACAAAACTTAAAATTAAATGAGAATTTCGTCATTTTATAATATAAGCGCTTAAGTCATATCTCTTAATAGAGAATTTAGATGCTTGTGTTATAGGAAATTCTTGATCCTTTATATTGGTTGGACCTTATAGTCTACATTGAGTATATATGTGACGCCCTAAAACTGAATGCACAGTTTACGTGCCAAACGCTATAATTTATTGGAAAATGGAACGTATCTTTTTTTTATACCAAAAAGATTTCCACAACAATTAAAAACCCATTCTCGAGAAATAAAAATAATAATAATACACCTCCAAGCATTTTCAAGTGACTTATGCACAGAATGTAAATAAACCATACATTGTCGGTATAATATCCAATAGTCACATAGATGGAAATAGTATAAGTACTTCCTAACTGGAATATCACAAAAGCACTAACATGAGTATGTTAAGCCTAAGTACATCTGGTGGAATATGTTAGTCCCAATTACATCGCCCAAAAACTAAAATAAGTACTATTAGTTAGATTACATAGATGCTGAAAAACCAAAAGTGAACCCTAAACTACTCCAAAACAAAATACACCAAGGTATAAACTAGGGCTTAGAGCAGCCATCTATGTATAGTCAACCTACGACCTATACACCCCAACTCCCCTATCAACATCCTAAGAAGAACCTTCAGAAGGGTCCTCCTCTAGGTCTTCCTCAGGATCCTCCTCTCGTTCCTCTTCCTCTGACTCTATGCCCACCATTGTGTCACACAAGCACAGGACACTTGCGGGTGAAGTGAGCAAGGACATGATCTCCTCATACTCTGCGTTGCTCATCTCAATGTCCCTCGAATAGATTGGTGGTGAAACTAGAGATGGTGGTGGAGTGTCGGTGTCATGGTAATAGCCAGGTGCTCGGTCTTGATACAGAATGATAGGTAGTTTCAAAAACACAGGGCAACGATAAGGTCCGAATTCTGAACACGAGAGCCCAATGTGAATCCATCCCACAAACACGTCTTGGCTCCAAAAGACGTCGTGGGACCAATACCCTCAGATGGTCTCAATCCAAATATGGACCCACGATGCTTGGTCCTGATCCATCGTGATCTGAAATAAAGTGTAAGGAGTGAGTTTTCCACTCCTCCTAAAAACCAACAATCAAACGGCCTTTCAGCCACATACACAAACAACATCCACACCGCAGTGGTACACTCACGGTCTCATTGAAAACCTATGCATTTCTACACTTGTATAACTTCTCAAACAACTTAGGCCTACTGCTACTAGAACTTCACGAACACAGTGGTCTTACACTTTAGGTGGATGACTACTGGGAGTACACCCCTTTCGTCATTGGTTAACAGGGCTCTCACCAACTAAAAATCATCACGCTTAATTGAGGTCGCTGAGCCGATTACGTGACCCAAAACCACAACCCAGCGCCATAACCCCTAGGACACCATGCCTGCAACCATTTCTCATATACCACTTTGTGGTCATCCACACTCTAAGGATTAAGTCCTCAACAATGTTTCCCTCAACAAGGATTACGTTTCCAATGGGTTGTGCGCTTCCCACTACTACAAGCACTGAACAATGGTCCACCAAGTGCCTTGTGAACTTCTCATCCACAGCACCAACATGTCTCCCTCACTACACTAAGTGAGTAATTGTCGTCGCCTCGTCATCACCACACATGCAATAGAAAGTATTAATGCACATCCCATTCTAGTTGGTTCCTCTGACCAACTCTCACCAAGAACGCCTTTCTCGTAAAACGTGTCATTGACATTGTGATCACATTCAAACACATTAGCTTCACTTATACCAATGTCAAAGGAAATCCTTTCCTTTCGCATCTCACTAAACACACCAAACAAAGCAATGCGTGCATTAAACATCGTATGCTTGTCATGAACACCGTTCATAACCCCACCCCATCAAGTTTTATTAAGTCTTATGTAATTCTCACATACACTCAAGTATTATGCTTCAATTAAATATACTACTCTAATCCATTGTAAGGATCATACTTTTAAGTCTAAGTCCAATGGTTTATTTACTCCTATCTCATTATGTTAGTTCATTATCAAATTCTCACTCTTAATATTAATTTGTTCATTAATTTCTTAATGAACTCATTTATTAATTAAGACTACGTCTTAATCTTACAAATGCACTCCATCGGAGTCCATTTGCTCCCCACAAGGACTCATCATCCTTGCTTCCCCAAAACAAACAATCAATCACACAATCCTATCAACCAATCACACAAATATAACCAACCCCAACAGTTGGTGCCCATGGTTCACACTCCCCAAATCTCAGATGTCAGTTATAAAAATGCATGATTCACAAGGAATATTTAATCACATAATACACAATAACTAGAGGTATTCTCCTTCTAAGGTAGGACATCCCCTCCTACTTGTATTTCCAACAAACCATGTCATATTCATCAAACAATTCAAGCGAAAACTACTAGCACAAGAATTATTTGACATACTTATAGAACTCATAATATCATGAAATTTGGCATGAATACTCTCCATAACCCTTATTTATACTCATAAATTTTTCAGTTGAAAATTATAAGTATAAATATTTTATTTAATTTAAAAAGTATTTTTGGACTAACTCAAGAATCCATGGTTTTCTATTTATTTACCTAAGTAAAAATAGTCATTTCTACAAATCCTTGCAAGGAGATCCCCATAGGACTCATGTAACACATATATATTTTTCAGAATTTTAAAACATTCATAAGGTTCCTTTTTGAATTAAGTAGTCCTTAACACTCAACAACGTGATTCAGACAAAATAACCATTAATAATTATGAAAACCTTCAATAAAAATTCAGGAAAAAATATCACATACCATAAATCACTATTAGTACCTATTTTAAATTTATCAGAATTTAAAATGCACAAAATATAATTTTAACCATTCAAAAACCCTACTGAGTGACTACACTCAGTTTTACTAATTAATTCTTGGAAAAATACCTAGAGGATTTCTAAAATTCCAAATAAAATCACTGATGTTGTCAATGATTTATGCAACAACATGGTGTTTCCAAATTTCTTCAAAAGTGTCTCTAACTAATTTCCAAGGATGAAACAGCCCTAAACTCAACTATTTTCTAAATCAAATATTTGCCTTTTAAAAATAGTTCCTTGATCAATGCATCTTCATGCACATTCTTCTACTGTTATTCTTAGGCATTTCCTTAGTTTATTTCATTAGTTTCACCATTTTAGAGTGTTTTCATATTTAAGTTTGTTTCTAGCTTTATTTTATTTTCAGCATTAGCAGCTTTCAATGGAAAATTCATAACTGGAGCTACAAGAATCGGATTGAGGCGTTCTAATATTCTTTGGAAAGATAAGAGAAAGAGCTACAACTTTCATGTTGGAGTCAGAAGCTGATTCGGATTGTAGAAGGCTTGAATAATTCGTCGAAGTTGCAGACGTTAAGAAATAATTTGTTTTGGGTCAATTTTATGGGCCTGGTTTGTATTTTCTGACCCGGTTCGGATTGTTAGTGAAACTCTTATTCTATTAAAACGCTAGGGCCGGCTGTTGTGCATATATTCATTCTGCACTCATTCACTCTTCACTCACTCACTATTCACGAAATTTCTTGGAGAGTTTTGAGCAATTGTAATGGAGAACTAATTTCCGAAGAATCGATCTACTACAATCAGATTCCACTTTGAGGTTCTTTTATAAATTCCATGTCAATCTGTTTCCTTTGATTTATTCCAATAATCTCAATTATTTGCTTAATTTGATTTTTGTTATGGGATATAAATCTTAAATTCGATTGGTTATTTGATCTTGAATCAATTTCGCATTAACGTAGCTTTTACATTATCACGTTTGATCAGATTGCGTTTGCTTAATTCGCAATAGTTTTTAATCCGTTTGCTTAATTTGGAATTCAGGATCATACGCCGTATAATTTCTATTGCGTTTGTCAGCGGTTATTATAGTCGAATAGGATCAGACCCGTTTAGGGAATTGGAATTTATAAGGATCAATGATAAGTTGGAAGTCGATACAGTAGGTTGATTCGCTTTAGCTTATTCGATAATCACAATTTATTTTAATTCCTTTTTCTTGAAATCGTAATCTAAACCCCCCATTAATCGTTACTGCATTGATTAATAATAATACAAGAATCCTTGAGAACGATACTCGAGTTGTCGTTACCATAACTACATTTTCAAAATCACTCGTTTTTTATCCGTGCGCGACAGCGGATCAAATTGGCGTCGTTGCCGGGGATTCTTGTCGTTATTAATCGATATTAGAGTCATAGGTTTAATTTTTTTTTTTCTATTTTTAATTAATTTTTTACTGTTTTCATAGTGTCGAAAAAAAAAATCCAAAAAAAAATTCTCAAAATTCTAATTTCACTTCATTAGATTAATTTTGGTATTTTTATATTTTTTTTTTATGTCAATCATTTTCCTTCATTCTGTTTGTTTTTGCATTTTAGGGACATTGTTGGCATTCTGACACTGTTTCCAATTACTTGCATAACTTGTTTGAGTTAGATTCTGAAATTGTTTTTGATATGGCTGCCCCTGATGTAAATTACAATGGTCTATGCATTGAGTATCCTGAAGTTGTTGCACCTTTTGAATTAAAGTCTGGTTTGATACACTTGTTGCCAAAGTTTAATGGTCTTGCAGGTGAGGATCTGCATAAGCATCTAAAAGAATTCCAGGTTGTGTGTTCTACACCTTTGAGGCCTGAAGGAATCACTGAAGACCATATCAAGCTGAGAGCCTTTCCGTTTTCACTACAGGGTGCTGCCAAGGATTGGTTATACGATCTTGAACCGAATTCTATCACAACTTGGAATGATTTGAAAAAAGTCTTCCTAGAGAGATACTTTCCTACCTCCGAGCTGCATCAATCGGAAAAGGATATATGTGGTATTAGACAGGGTAATGAGACATTGGCTGAGTATTGGGAAAGATTCAAACAGCTTGGTATCCAGCTTGTCCTCAACATCGATTACCGAGCAATTACTTATCCAATACTTTTATGAAGGATTGCTACCTATGGATAGAAACATCCTTGATGCTGCTAGTGGCGGAGCACTTGTTGATAAGACTCCAGTAGATGCCAAAAGCTTAATTCAGAACATGTCACTCAACTCCCAACAGTTCACAACCAGAAATAATTCTGCAGTCCAAACGAAGAGTGTGAACGAAATTCAGGTTTCCTCCAACAAAGCTTTAGAAACCAGAATTGACGAGCTCACCTCCTTAGTGAAACAGTTGGCAGTAGGTAAATCTCAACTAGCAACCTTGTGTGGTATTTGTACTTCCGCCGAACACCCGACCGACACATGTCCTATTTTGCAAGATGAGTCGATTACCGAGTTACCCCAGGCTTATGCAGCAGCCCTTTATGGAAACAATCAAAACAGGTACAACAACACTCTTGACCTGTCCACCAACAAATACCATCCCAATTGGAGGAACCATCCCAACCTTCGATATGAAAACCAAAGAGCCCACACAAAGAATAAATTAGTGTTACCCCTTCCGCAACCACGAGAACACTCCACCAGCTACCACTTATGTACCTTCTGGACCTTCATTAGAGGACCTGGTCAAGCAACTAGCTGTTAACAATCTTTAGTTTCAACAAAGAACAGAATCTAGCATTCAAACCTTGCAGACACAGATTGGACAGCTTGCCACCTCAATGAATGCCATGCAAGCCCAAGGATCGAACCAACTTCCTACCCAAACAGTTGTGAATCCAAAAGGTCCTAATGCTGATGTGAGTGCAATTTCCTTGCGATCCGAAAAGGTTACAGAACCAGCCCCCGAAAAAAATAAAAAAATTATTGAGGCAACATCTGAACCTTCTCCACCTTCTTCTGTTGTGGTAGAAACTGAAAAAAAAATAAAGAAAAGAGTATGTTCCACCAATCCCCTTCCCACATAGAGTTCTGAAAAATAAAAGGATTGAGGAGGAAGACAAAGAGAGAGAGATCTTGGATGTTTTCAGAAAAGTTGTGGTAAACATTCCGCTTCTTGATGTAATTAAGCAGGTTCCAAAGTATGCAAAGTTTCTGAAGGATTTGTGTACAAATAAGAGGAGGATGAAGGGAAGTGAAAGAGTCAACTTGGGAAGAAATGTTTCTGCTTTTATTCAGCCCAAGCCTTCATGTGAAAAAGTTACCGGTGAGCAAAATGTTTCAGCCCTCACTCAAGTCTTGCCGCAAAAGTGCAAGGACCCAGGAACTTTTGTTATTCCCTGTACCATCGGGGATAGTAAATTCGAGAATTGCATGCTTGATTTAGGAGCGGGCATTAATGTTATGCCTACTTCAGTTTATAATAACCTTTGTCTTGGTCCTTTGCAGCATACAGGTTTAATCATTCAACTGGCAAACAGGAGCAATGCCCGTCCCGCAAGAGTAGTGGAAGATGTCCTTGTTCAAGTTAACGATTTGATTTTTTTCTGCAAATTTCTACATTCTAGACATGGAAGGAGAAACTAAGTCAAGCAGAGCTCCCATCATTTTAGGCAGACCATTCATGAAAACGGCAAAAACAAAAATTGATGTTGACAATGGAACCATATCCATGGAATTTGGTGACATTGTCGCGAAACTTAACATTTTCGATGCCATGAAACATCCCTTGGAAGAGCATTCTGTTTTTCATATTGAATTGATCTCTGAATTGGTTGATGACACTTGTTCTGAATTATTTTCACTTGATTTTCCATCTTTATCGAGTTTTGATGATGTTTTCTCATGTCTTGATTGTACTTGACACTAACCTTTGTGTTGTATGTGCTTGAGATTGATTCTGTCTTGCGGGGTAACATGTTTCCTACAGGTGAAGTTGTTGTCGATGAAGTTGTTTATGCCGCTGATGCGCTTGACATCCCGGCTGCCCCAAACATTCCATCCATTGAGCAGCCCCCCCCCCTTAGAGTTGAAACAACTCCTCGAAAACCCGAAATATGCTTATTTGGAGAGTAATGAAAAACTCCCTCGTTATAATTTCTTCTAACCTTGATTTTGATCAAGAAAATAAGCTTTTGCAGGTTTTGAAGAAGCACAAGAAGGCGATTGGGTGGACATTAGCTAACATCCCGGTATTAGTCCTTCCATGTGTATGCACAGGATTTTGCTTGAGGATGGTGCGAAAACAATAAAGGCAGCCCTAAAGGAGGCTTAATCCTTTGATCCTCGATGTGGTGAAGAAAGAGGTAACCAAACTCTTGCAAGCGGTATCATTTATCCTATCTCCGACAATAAATGGGTAAGCCCAAGACAAAGTTGTACCTAAGAAATCTGGACTCACCGTGGTGAAAAATGAAAAGAATGAACTTGTTCCCACTAGAGTTCGAGCAGGTTGGAGAGTTTGTATTGATTACGGGAGGTTGAACCAAGCTACTAGAAAGGATCACTTTCCTTTACCGTTCATTGACCAAATGCTTGAACGGCTTTTTGGTCAGTAAATCACATTCTTGTTTTCTTGATGGTTTTTCAAAGGTTATTTTCGGATTCATATTGCACCCGAAGATCAAGAAAAGACCACTTTTACTTGCCCATTCGGTACTTTTGCTTACGGGAGGATGCCTTTTGGTCTTTGCAATGCTCCCGCACTTTCCAAATGATGCATGATTAGCATTTTTGCCGATTTTATTGAAAATTGCATGGAAGTGTTTATGGATGATTTCACCGCTTATGGTTCTTCTTTTTGATGCATGTTTGAACAGTTTGAATATGGTTTTAGAGAGATGCATCGAAACTGACCTTGTTTTGAATTATGAAAAATGCCATTTTATGGTTGAGCAGGGAATTGTTTTGGGTCACATTATTTCCGAAAAAGGAATTTCGTTGACCCCGCTAAGATTGATGTGATTTCTACACTGCCTTACCCCTCTTGCATTTGCGAGATTCGTTCTTTTCTTGGTCATGCAGGTTTTTACAGGCGTTTCATCAGGGATTTCAGCAAGATAGCTCTTCCGCTGTCGAACTTGTTGAAGAATGACATCACTTTCAACTTCGATGACAAATGCAAACGAGCATTTGACTTCTTGAAGAAAGCATTGACCTCCGCTCCCATCATCCAGCCCCCTGACTGGACCCTCCCCTTTGAGATTATGTGTGATGCTTCTAACTATGCTATTGGAGCGGTCCTTGCACAAAGAGTTGACAAGGCTACCCATGTTATTTATTATGCTTCTAGGACTTTAGATTCTCGCATACTCAAATTACACCACCACCGAAAAAGAACTTCTAGCTATTGTTTTTGCTCTTGATAAATTCATATCATATTTGCTAGGTTCCAAGGTTGTTGTTTTTACTGACCATGCAGCTTTAAAGTACTTGTTGAAGAAGCCGGAAGCAAAACCGAGATTGATTCGATGGATGTTGTTGCTCCAAGAGTTTAATGTAGAGATTAAAGACAAAAGTGGAGCTGAGAACTTAGTGGCTGATCACTTGAGCAGGATAGAGAGGGATGAAGATCCTTTTCCGATTCAGGATGACTTTCCTGATGAGCAGCTTTTACTTTTGCATGGAGTTACTCCTTGGTTTGCTGATATTGTTAATTATCTTGTTGCTAGTGTTTTTCCAACAGGTGCATCCAAGGCACAAATTCACAAACTCAAGAGTGATGCCAAATATTATGTTTGGGATGATCCATATCTTTGGAAGTTTGGTAGTGATCAAGTGATTAGGAGATGTGTCCCCGACTATGAGATTGAATCTATTTTACATTTTTCTCATGCATCTCAAGTAGGGGGACACTTTGGTCCGCAAAGGATTGCAAGAAAAGTCCTAGACTCAGGTTTCTACTGGCCCACTATTTTTAAAGATGCTTATGAGACTTACCGCACTTGTAAAGAGTGCCAGATAGCAGATACAGCCATCACTCGTAAGAGTGAAATGCCTCAACAACCTATGCTTTTCTGTGAGGTATTTGATGTATGGGGAATCGACTTCATGGGTCCTTTTCCTGTATCATTTGGTTTTCTCTACATTTTACTTGATGTTGATTACGTTTCAAAGTGGGTAGAAGCTATCCCCACTAGGACTAATGATTCAAGAGTTGTTGTAGATTTTGTCAAGTCCAATATCTTTTGCAGGTTTGGAATACCCCGAGCCATCATAAGTGACCAAGGCACTCACTTCTGTAACTGCACCATGGAAGCTTTGCTCCGGAAGTATGGAGTTGTGCACAAAGTCTCTACTGCATATCACCCACAAACTAATGGGCAGGCTGAGATCTCAAACAGGGAGATCAAACAGGTTTTAGAGAAAATGGTGCAACCAAACAGGAAGGACTGGAGCCGCCGTCTAGAAGATGCACTTTGGGCTCAAAGAACAGCTTTCAAGACACCCATAGGGATGTCTCCTTATCGACTTGTTTTCGGTAAGGCATGTCACCTTCCTGTAGAAATAGAACATCGTGCTTATTGGGCGGTGAAAAGTTGTAACTTGGAAATGCAACAAGCAGGTATTGAAAGAAAACTCCAATTACAACAACTTGAAGAGTTTAGGCTAGAGGCTTATGAAAGCTCTAGGATTTATAAAGAGAAAACCAAACACTTCCATGATAAAATGATTTCTAGGAAGGAATTCTCTCATGGGCCAACAGGTCTTCTTGTTTAACTCCCGCCTTAAGCTTATGGTCGGGAAACTTCGATCCAAATGGATTGGCCCTTTTGTTGTTACTAATGTTTTCCCTTATGGTGCAATAGAAATTAAAAGTGCAGGTGACTGACAAAGTTTTCAAGGTTAATGGGTAGCGCTGAAGCTATTCCATGAAAGTTCAATGCTCGAAGATGCAACCATAGAAGAGCTTTCTTTGGAAGCGCCCAACTACACTGCAACTTGATCAGGGAGCACCCTTTCCTTTCTCTCACTCTTACTTTATAATTGAGTTCTTTTCATTGAGGACAATGTATGTCTTAAGTGTGGGGGAGGGAACCATTTGTTTTTGTTTTTGTTTTTGTTTGTTTTTGCTTAAAAAAATGGAAAATGCATGTTTTTTCGTTGATTATCTTGCTACAATTCTGAGTATTCTCTTTGTTCTTTGTCGAAAGACTTGTGGTGTGATGTGATTGATTCTTTTTGCGCATTCTTAGTTTGTATGTTTGACTAAACCCTAAATTGTACATCACTAGTGGAAGATCACTAACCCTTGTGAGATTTTGAGCCTAATAATGGATAACATCAAAAATCCATCTCTTTCTTTCTTGTGTGATTTCACTCATGTTTGTTAGTCTCTAGAACTTGAATTGACTCTTGTTGAAGCTTTTTGTTTACTTGTGCACACTGAAATGATAAAGGCATCTTGTTTTGTTTTGTTTTTTTTACCTAGTTAGCCAAAAAGCCAACCTTGATAATATCATCCCTTTGTTTGGAAGCCCCTTTGAGCCTATTATCCTTTTTTGTGTTTAAAACTCATTACAAGCCGAAAAGTGAAAAACAATGTTATCACCCTATTCAAAGGGTTGAAAGAGTCTTGTATAGAGTTGTGTGGGGTTGAACATTGTTGTTATGATGTTGGTTGGTAGAAAAAAAAAATAGAAAAGGAAAACAAAATAAAAAAAATAAAAAAATAGAGAAGGATGTCAATGCTAGTCCTTCTGAAAAAAAAAAAAAGAAGAAGAAGAAGAAAGAGAAGAATAAAAGGAAAAGGAGAAGAGAAATAAGTTGTGAGGTTGTTGTTCAATCGCCATTGAGATATTATTTAGTTCAACTCCCGCAATTCTTTCAATTTTCTTTTAACTCTTTGAATTTTAGCTTAGTACCCCTCTAGGATGTATCTCACCCTAACCTTGGCCAAGTTACAACCATAATAAAAGTCCTTTTGATCTTTGTGTGCAATGTATTTCAAATTGTGAATGTTAGAGTCTTTTCAAGCTTATGGTAGTACTATCTCTCATGTTGTGCTTTGAGTGTAAACAGTAACCTAAACACTTGAGAGTTGAGTGGAAACGGTTTATCTTGTGAGGATCTTGATGCTTTTGATGTACTTTTTGGTAATCTGTTTTTCATATTTACTTTGACTGTCACAAAAGAGTTACTCACTAATGTCATATTCTTTAAGCTTAGAATTAGGAGTTTGCTTGCACTTTGTATCCTGATAACCTCTGAGTTTGCATGCTCTGTTTCGTTTTTGTTTTGAAGTTTTTCTGTTTTTAATTTTTAATTTTGCTCGGAATGCAAAAGTTTAAGTGTGGGGGAATTTGATCAGTGCATCTTTATGCACATTCTTCTACTGTTATTCTTAGGCATTTCCTTAGTTTATTTCATTAGTTTCACCATTTTAATGTGTTTTCATATTTAAGTTTGTTTCTAGCTTTATTTAATTTTCGTATTTTATTTTCAGCATTAGCAGCTTTCAATGGAAAATTCATAACTAGAGCTACAGGAATCGGATTGAGGCTTTCTAATATTCGTTCGAAAGATAAGAGAAAGAGCTACAACTTTCATGTTGGAGTCAGAAGCTGATTCAGATTTTAGAAGGCTTGAATAATTCGTTGAAGTTGCAGACGTTAAGAAATAATTTGTTTTGGGTCAATTTTATGGGCCTGGTTTGTATTTTCTGACCCGGTTCGGATTGTTAGTGGAACTCTTATTCTATTAAAACGCTAGGGCCGGCTGCTGTGCATATATTCATTCTGCACTCATTCACTCTTCACTCACTCACTATTCACGAAATTTCTTGGAGAGTTTTGAGCAATTGTAATGGAGAACTAATTTCCGAAGAATCGATCTACTACAATCGGATTCCACTTTGAGGTTCTTTTATAAATTCCATGTCAATCTGTTTCCTTTGATTTATTCCAATAATCTCAATTAGTTGCTTAATTTGATTGTTGTTATGGGATATAAATCTTAAATTCGATTGGTTATTTGATCTTGAATCAATTTCGTGTTAACGTAGCTTTTACATTATCGCGTTTGATCAGATTGCGTTTGCTTAATTCGCAATAGTTTTTAATCCGTTTACTTAATTCGGGAATTCAGGATCATACGCCGTATAATTTCTATTGCGCTTGTCATTGGTTATTATAGTCGAATAGGATCAGACCCGTTTAGGGAATTGGAATTTATAGGGATCAATGATAAGTTGGAAGTCGATACAGTAGGTTGATTCGCTTTAGCTTATTCGATAATCACAATTTATTTTAATTCCTTTTTCTTGAAATCGTAATCTAAACCCCCCATTAATCGTTACTGCATTGATTAATAAATACAAGAATCCTTGAGAACGATACTCGAGTTGTCGTTACCGTAACTACATTTTCAAAATCACTTGTTTTTGATCCGTGCGCGACAGCGGATCATTCCTCAACTCTAAAAATTCTGAAAATTTTTCCATAGCATCCAGAGGTATCCTAGAGTACCTAGATGGTCTCTCAACACTATAACATGGCAGGAAAAAATTCAAAAAAATGGAAACACAGTTTCAACCCTAAATACCTAAATGACCATTTTTCATCCAAAACAAGTATTTCAAAGCAATTTCATCACCAAATCAGTTCAATAAGCTCAATGCAACAGTGAAAATCAACAAGAAAGCATGGTTTAAGGTGGGAATGGAATAACTCCTCCATACCTTAATTTCTAGAGTTTCAAAATGCACAAAATGGAGCTTAGATTGAAGCTTGTTTTCTCCTCTATTACATACTAGAATTTAAACGGTGGATTTAGGATAATGAAATCCGAAAATTAGAGAGAAGGGCAAAGGTTTTAGAGAGAAGATGGAGAGTTTCAAGAGCAAGGCACCAAGAAGGAATGTTTTTTTTTTTTAACTAAGGCTTGCTTTTCTCTCTCCCTCCATATAAGGCAAAGATTCATGTTATAGCAATGCAGCTGGGCAGATAAGGCCTGCAGTCCCTCAATTTCGTGCACAGCTCCCTTAGGGAAAATAGGTTGGGCCAATCAATGCCTATTACCTTTAGGGTTAGGTTTTTGGGCTCGGGTCAGGCTTTTTTTGCGTTTTTTGCCATTTGTATTCCAAAGGTTCTCAAAACTAGCTGTCCACTTAAAAATCATTCTAATCAAATTTTCTATGCTTTAAAATCATTAAAATACCATTTCCAAATGAAAAAACGATAAAAATTGCACTACGGGCCATTTTCATGGAAATCGTGAAAACAGTCCGACCAAAACCAAAATCAAATTTTTATAAGCAAAAACACAAATAAAGCATACAATAAACATTAAAATTGTAATTACCATCCTCCGGGAACATTAAATGTTAATTACGCACACAACAAATAAAAATTACTAAGTGCACCTCCCCTCTACAAATAGCAATTTAATGTAAATTTTTCGGGTGTTACAATATAAAGGGAAAATAAACAAATAAAATGGAATTCAAGTGCCGAAAGAGCTAAGGATGTCTTAAAACTAATACATACATATATTTGTGTTCTATACCTTATGGATTCACGGAATGAACAAATGTATTTTATTATGTTCATAGATAATTCCTCTTTATTTAAATTATGAGAAGTTTTGGCCTCTAGACACTTAGTCTTTCAAAGCTGAAGTTGAATTTCAACTAGGAAAGAAATTAAGGTTGTCAAATCTGACTATGGTGGTGAATACTATAGTAGATATGACAAGTGGGAAATGTTTAGACCCTTTGTTTGTTTTTCTTCGATAATTGTGAAATTGTTCTACAATATATAATGTTAAGCAAACCTAGCATGAACATAGTTGTAGAATGATGAAACTAGACTTGTAAAGATACGGTAAGAAGTTTGATTCTTCTCTACCAAAGTTGCTTTGGGGAAAGACATTAAATAATGCAATTTTTATCCCTTTAGGGTACCAATTAGAGTAGTCACTAATAACCCCTATAGTTGTGAGTTGGGGAAATTCTAGCATTAGGCACATGCACATTTGGGGATGTACAACCAAAGCATTATAGGCTGCATGAAGGTAAGTTGGACTTAAGGACAATTAGTTACTATTTTTTTTGTTACATTTAAAGCTCTCGCATGTTTAAGTTTTACATTCCCACTTTAAGATCCTATTTAAGGCGAAATGCAAGACTCCTTGAGGAAATTGAGTTTGGAGGGGAAGGAAATATAAGGAATGTTGTCTTTAAATAATAACTTGTTATTGATAATGGATAAGTCTTGTACTTACCATTGTTCAAGAAACGAATATGGTAATTAAATAATGATGTTACTCCTAACATCATTAAAATACAAGACAACATTGAGATTCCCTCTCAAGCACCACCTAAAATTCAAACTCAATAGCATCAATAAGTGTCATTAAAAAGATCCACTAGAGAAAGGAAAAATGCAATTTGATATGATTATATTATATTTCTTTAAGAACATGAACATGACATTAGGTTGACTGAGAAGGTCTAATTGACTTTAGTCAAGTCATGTTGTGTGACGAAGCGTGTCGAACACGCCGTCAAAAGCAACTAAGTTTCTCAATAAATTTTGCAATATAAGGCTAATTCCGGTCATTTTTTCAAAGATACAATTCATCAAAAACCTTGCATTCAATTCAAAATAGGGGAGATTTTGTGTGATTTTCAAAAATTAAAACAACAAAACAACTTTCTAAACAATAAATGAAAATAGAATCAAAGAGATACAACTCAAGAACCTATGCTTATGGAGAAATAATCACAGTTCCAGCAAGGATAAGTCAAATTCATACTCATGAAATTCCCAACAATATGAAATTTAAGGCAATCACCTTACATTCATTCGAAAAAATCTAGATTACTATCACATTCTTAGTTTTCCCAAATTCAAGCACATATCGTATTAAATCACAATTAATCGATTGTAATTGACCCAAATTCAAATTTCAATTCCCTAATCTATTCATTATCATACATTAAACAAGGAAATTGAGAATTAGAAAAAGGGGGGGAAAGGTTTTCATGAGCAAAATTCAAAATTGAAAATAGAGGAACTCATATTTACCCACAAACACATGATTCTTGGGTTGCAAAGGGGATTTAGCCCTCCATGAAGATCCTCATGGTGGCTACAAGGGGCTACACAAAATTTATGAAGGAGAAAGGGAAAAGAAAAGAAGAGAGCAAAGGTAAGATTTTTATTCAATAAGTAGTGTTGTGTAGTGTAATTGTTGTCTTGCAAAAGGGGAAAAGCTAAAAACAAAAGGCCAACACAGTGGTCCCCCCCACAAGGTATGAACCAACTAAATAAAAGCTACATTGACCAATTACAATTACCAAATGGTCCCTAGTTACAAACTAAAACACGGAATTATTACAAGTGCAGGACTATAATATTGAATCCAAAATTTGACCCCTTAAAAGTCTGAATTAGACAATCCTTGTGAGACATGGAATTGTAGATATCCTCATTATCTTTCAAACAAGATAATAATCATCAAAATTGGATACCTGTGTCAAAATTTATGGGCTTCACAAGGGATAGTGTCAAAAGCATCAATAAAACGTGATAAATAGCAATTTTTGACACATGGGCCCAAAACAACCCAATCTCACAAAACTAAGCTAAAATGGTCAAAATGAGGTATAAAACATGTCTAGAGTTGCATATGCTAAATGCAACTCTAGACTATGCTAAAATACACTCTATCATTGTGCTCTAACTCTCAAGTGGATTGATGCCATAAATGATATAATAAAATCGATGGTTGAACATGACATTTGGGATATCGTCAAATTTCTTGAAAGTGTGAAACCCATAAGTTGTAGATGAATATCTATAGTCGAAAGGGATTCAATGGGTAATATTGAGATATATAAAGCTTATCTTGTCGCCAAAAGTTTTACAAGAAGGAATGCATTAATCATAAAGAGAACTTATCTGTGGTTTCTTAGAAAAACTCTATTAAAACTATAATGACACTATAAATCATTTTTAATGATTATTTTGCATAAATGGATGTAAAGATTATGTTTCTAAATGGAAACATTAATAAAACAATTTATACAATGCAACCAAAAAATCTTGTTTAAGGTGATCCAAAGTCTATGGTATGCAAACTAAAGAAATCCATTTATGCTTTTAAACAAGTCTATCGTCTATGATATTACAAAATTCATTAAGATTACCTCTTATGGTGTTGAGGTAAATTTGGTTGATGATTGCGTATACTAAAAGTTCAGTGGGAGTAAATTTATTATTTTTGTATTATATGTTGATGGCATCCTAATAGCATCATACAATTTATTGCTGCAAAAGAGTTATATTGCAATTTATCATATATGCTTAAGTTTATTGTTATTGTACTGAAATAACTTTTAGTGGGAGTCCTAAGGTGATATATCGAAAGTAGTAAAGCGCATAATGCGCTAATTGAAGAGCACAAGAAACTATATGTTTTTCATATTGAAAGTCTAGAAGTTTAGAGATCATTGGGTATTCTGACTTCGATTTTGCAAGATGTCTTAATAGAAATCACTCCACATTAAGATTCACATTTAACCATGTTGGTGGAGTTAATATTTTGCTATGAGACATCATATTAGAATTTATGACTGCTAAACTATTGTTACTTGCTTGCCTGATGTTGCCAACATTAAGAAGCCATTGGGTGTTTATTGGGACAATATCTTAGTGGTCTTCTAATCTAAAGAATTCAACCAAGTCAAAGGTTGTTGACATAAAGTATTTGGTTGTTAAATAAATAATTCATAAAATACAGATATTGTAGAATATATCAGAAAAGAGAATATGCTAGCTAATTCACTTACTAAAGTTTTTCATGAGCACACTGCTCATATGGGTGTAATTCCTTATAGTACCTTAGTTTAGTGGGAGTCTTGCTTATGTTCTATATCTTATAATTTTCAAACATTTTGTTGTTTGGATTTTTTGCAAAAATAAAGTCGATGTTTATCATCTTATTATGAACTTACGTTATGTTTTATATGCGATTTTTGTTGCATTTGGATTGATCTCTACAAAGAATAAAGTTTGGACTAATTGAAAATAAACATGATTAAGATCACATGACATGTTATTTTCATACTACTTATCTATATTTGATCTATGTCATCAAGTATAAGTAACAATGGTGATCATTGTGACTTAATCACATTAAGTTTGTGACGAAAATCACAGTAGTTCCTTGTTGTTATATGAGATGAACCAGGTTGTTAAAGGGAGTCTAAAAGTGAATAACATACGATTGCGCACCTAAAGAATTTTGTGGTATAATTGTCTGGTTAATATGAAGTCCAAGTGGGAGATTGTTAGAAATTCATTTATTCCTAATTAATAATATGGACTAAATATTAATTTGTAACATTTATATTAGTTATTTATATTTAGAAAGGCTCAATTTAAGTGATCTAATTTAGAGAGCCTGTAGATTGCCAATAGAAAAATAATATAGAATTAATGAGTGGATTACCAATTTTACCCATTGGGGCATAATGGAAACTTTAATAGATTAAATGCGTAAAGCATAGTTATGGTCCCCAATATATCAAATCAGAAATGGTTTTCTCTTCTCCCCATCTGAAGAGAAAACAAAGGTCACATAAGGAGTAAGGCGATTTGGTTAAAGAAGATCATTAAACAATAGTTCTTGATCAATAAAGTTTCCATTGTGTCTCAATTAGAATTGTTTTATGGAGTCAGGTATTTCAAGAACCCCTTCTCTAATAATCTGACGTAATGTGATCTTCTTTGTTCATTTGGCTATTTTATGTGGTTGATCAAATATCCAACAAAATATTCATCGTATCAAACACAAATAATAAACAACATAAAAAATTATTAATATTAAATGACTATATAAAATCTCACTAACCAATCCCTTTCAGTGTAAAAAATCAATTTTCCACCTCAGATGGCTAACCAAGTATGGGTCACAAATATTAGCATCAAATGGATTCAAAATCAACAACCTGGCCTTTGGATGTGTCACAATACAACCTCTAATAAGCCTACAAAAAATTATAAGTAGCAACATATACAATTTAAAAAACAAAAATTGTGAAAAAAAAAAATGTCAAGAAAGAATTAGAAAAGCAACCTTGGCCTAAAATCATTAACTTTTGGAGTTAACGTAACACAATGATGAATCCAAAAATGAGCAATAGTAACACAAGGATAAAAAATGAACAACAATAACACGTGAACACATTTATTTATTTCTTTTGATTAAGTTTGATTAATTTGATAAAAGGCATTTCAAAAGGAAGCATGCAAAAAAAATGTTAATTGTGAGAAAAAGAAAACAATGTTATATATATATATGTGTGTGTGAACCCTAGGTTGTCAATCAAAAAGGTCATATACATCACCTTGGAAAATAATCCAAAAATAGCAAATCATAATGACACTTCCAAAATCAAACTTCTTTCTTTATACAAAGAAAATGATCATAGTTTAGGCAAAAAGATATCATTAAACAACTATAATACCACTATATATAAATTTACTATATGATTTTATGAAATACAAAAAATAGAATTTAAAATATTGTATGTATTGTATTTTTTGTTAAACGCTAAAACATTTAAAATAAAAATAATGAAATAACTATATACTTAAAATATATTAGAGTAAAGAATAAAACGTATGTAAAAATAAATATAAGTAAGACTATAAAGAGAACACGGATCTTTCAAATTAGTAAATAAATATTATGAATGAACAAAAAAGGTAAGATGAGGAGAAGATCCAGAGGTTACAATGTAGAGGGAGTATAGACGGTATAGAAGCAAACAAATGGTCGAAAATCAAATGCACTTGTGTAACATATCCCGATTTGGGATATCACATTAAATCTGCAAGTACATCTGGATGCTTGAATCAAGCAAAACGAAATAATAATGCTTTTGTCAACAACCACACCACAAGGGTATGTAGAAAGGCAATCTCATATGCACAAAGCCACAAATGCGAAGTACTCTCTGAACGATATAATAATAATAATCAAAAAATCCCTTTGGTGCGTGTTATAGAAGACAAACAGAGGCTGATACTCATTATTAAGAGTGTGGGTCATAAGGTATTGTAAATAATAATCTATAACAATATATATAAGCCATACCACTTTTGATAACCGATCTTTGATTTTTACTTTTAGGCAACGATTTTGTCCTTAGTAAATTAAATAAATTATACAAATTTTTATGTTAATATTATCCTTTTGACTAAAAAATAAAATTTTGAATAAAAAAATCATAAATTAAAAAAAAAATATGTGCTTCAAAGTGTATCTATCCACTCTCTTAGGAAGGTTTAGTGTAAATGTTCACTTTTTTACGGAGGTTTGTTTGTTCACTACCTCCACTTTCTTAACATGAATGTTCAATAACTACTCAGTCAACATGTGATTTACTCCAAATTTTTAAGACCGTAAAATACCATTCCTTGTATAAAATTCTAAAAGATCAGAACAAACAATTCATTTATGTCAAAACTTTTTTCTTTCTTCCTTTACGTGAAACTTTTTTCCTTCTTCATCATCATATTTTGTTATAAGTCAGTTTAAAGGTAAATTTGATGAAAAAATACTATCTTCCTCTTTATTTTTCATTTACAATTTGTTTTTTTAACAAAACTTACCAAAAAGGTTTGTTTGTTTTTTTCTCTCCAATTGCGGAACTGTTGCATTCAAAATTTCTAATAGAGAACCCAGGTACTTCTTGCTTAGTTTTTTCAATGTTGTATGTATTTTTTAATATTTTTAATAATGTATTCACCATCTAATTTCAGATTCTTGTCTATAAAAAAAAAATAAAAATGGTGAACCCCTAAAATGAAATTGTGCATCAAGAAAACTTTCCTTGTTTGCTAACATAAAATAGGTGAACCCCATGGATTGGTGAACCTCTTTTTTTTTTTTTCTTTTAGTTTTTTCTTCCACATTCATGTTATCTATCTATTTGTTTTATAACCAACTTTGTTATGTACCCGTTTGTTTTTTTAATTTCAATTTTAAATTAACTTAAATATTGGAGAATTTTAAATCATCAGTTTTAAATTTTGGTTTATAGGCTATGCTATAAATATGAAATATGAATACAAGGTTTGACATAGAAGAAATGTTGGGTTTAATTTATAGGAAAACTTAGAGTTGAATTTGGCAAACCAAACGTGTCTCTACGAACTTGCTTGCCAATTTTAACGCATTGAAGTGATTTCTAGACATGAATCTCTTTTGAAAGCTTTATATTGCAGCATTAAAAGATACTCCTTCCGGATCTATATATAAACAAATTTAAGTAGCTTTTACCATGATTAAAAGGATTAGTTATTATCATTTAATCTATAACATCTACGATCTATAACAATAGATAAGGCAATACATTTTTGGTAATCACTCTTTCGTTTCTACTTTTAGAAGATGATTTTGCTCTTAATAAATTAAAAAAATTATACAAATTTTTATACTAATATTGTCCTTTTGAATGAAACATAAAATTTTGAATAAAAAAATTATAAATTAAAAAAAAAAGTACGTGCTTGAGTGTAACTGTACACTCTCTAAGTTTTCTTAAATATTGCAGAACTTTAAATCATCCATTTTAAATTAAATGGTCGGTTACTCAACTTGCACAGTTGTAAAATAATTTTCTATTACAATAAAATTGACAAATATATATAAATCTAAATAAAACTTAAAAAAATAAGAAGAAGGAAACTTAGTTTAAAATTATTTTTTGTTTTATAAATTTAGAGTTTTGTTTTAATTTTTTTATGTTGTTATTTTTCTATTGTTTATATTTGTTATTTTGTTTTTGCAAATTTCTTATAATTATTTTTTGCACAATTCTTTTGTTTGTCACATTTAAGTGTTTTATTTAATAAACTCAAATTAAGAATATATATTTTTTATTTTAAAAATTAGTGGGTGATTTATTTATTTGCTTATTAATTCTTATGGTTATTGACTTATTGTAATATATGGATGTAGGTTCCAATAAGATAGAGATTACCAACAAATTAACAAGTGAAGTTGTTTTCAATGTGGTCATTGTAACATTCAACTTTCTATTAATTTTATAAGATATTTGTTAACTATCATTTATAATTATTATTTGTACTAAATTTTGTTTCATATTTTAGTTTTAGGTAAAACTTGAATTTCATGGTTATAACAACTTTTTTTATTTTCTTATTATTTTTCAATCAACTTTATGATAAATAATATGAATAATATTACCTTTTTAATTTATTATTTTGTATATATTTAATAAATATTCACAATTTTGAGTGAGTGGTAAACAAAATAAAAAAATTAGAATTTTGTTTGAGTAAGAGATTTTCATATATGCTTACAATATCTGTAACTGTACACTAATAAAAAAAAATATCCACAATTTTGTTTGAGTACAATAGTAAAAAAATAAAAATGATTATAAAAAGTTAGATACCAATATGATAAATATTTAAAATATGAAGTAGATTTTATAAATGTCATGTACAAAAATTAAAAACATCAATTATAAATTTGAAAACAAAAAATAGTCTATATCACGTTTCTTTTTTTCTCTTCTCTAGAGACTTTGATTATTTCTCCTCCCTTTTTTTTTTTCTTTGTTTTCTATTTCTTATTTTCTTTTTTCTTTTTTCTTTTTCTCTTTTTTTTTTTCCATTCATCTCACTCACTACACCTTCTCTCTCTCTTTTTTCTATTATGCTTTTTTTTTTTTTCTAATTTGTTTTTTTAGTTTCTATTATATATTTGTTTATATATCTATTGTCTATGAGAAAATAAGTTTTTTTTGTTATTTATTATTTATTATCCTCAACATTTTTCTTTCTTTCTTTTTAGTTTTTTCTTTTAGTATGTTTTTTTATTTTACATTTTTTCTTTTTTTATTATTTTCTTTTATTTTAAAATTAATTGAGATAATTTTACAATAAAATAAAAAATGTTTACAAATTTCTACCCATGTCCAACACATTAAAAAAAGAATAATATACTAAGCATTCACGTATAAGCAAAATAGATGATTTCATTTCTAGCAACCTTTATGCAATTCACTTACACCGCATGAACTGTAATGACCCACGACGTCGATTAGTTTGTACTCCAAATCACGGCCACTGTATCCAACTTCTTGGTGCTCAAGACCACAATAAGTGCATAATGTTTTTTTGTTAATAAATTGAAATTAGTATTTTATTATATCTAACGAAACCATCTTATGTGTTGTTAACTTCTACATTGAATCGTTAACAACATTGGGTTTTGAATTGAAAGGTCGTGATGTTTTAGCGAAAAGGAGCATTGTTTGGTGTTCGTTATTATAAATAGATGCTATCATTTTGAATTTTTATTGCAGAACAAATTGCTTTTCAAAAATGGGTAAGAGGTTCTATCTACCCAAATATAAACGTTGAGATGGGGAGTCGTCGTAGAAGCCTTCGTCTTGCTAGGCTTGGTGTTGAGACATCTGTCGAACTGCCTAAGTCTCCTGCAACCCTTTGAGTAAGGAAGTTTCGAGTCATGACTCCACGTCCTCTTCAAAGTCTGTTTCAAAGCCATTCGAACCCCAATCTAAAGCTAGAAAGATCAAATGTTATCATAATGTTTTGGAAATACTGAAGTTTTGTTATTCTTTCTGTTAGTCTCATAATATTTGGTTTCTTTGTGTTATACGTATGTTTGTATGTTGTATATGTTTTTTTTTTAAATGACATTTTCTATGATTGTTTTTCTAAATAAATAGATTATTTGTAGTTTAATTGATTCATTTTTTATACTTAAAAATCTATATATATTTTGATTTAATCTTAATGTTTAGACATTTACATGTAGAATATGTTTGTGTTATTTGTTGTGTAATTGCCTTAGTTTATGTAATTGGACTCCTTTGTAGTTTTGTATGAAATTACATGTCCCATTTGAATTGGTATGATTTTCTACTAATATTTATATGGTTGTCAAGTTATATTTTGGTTATTTTATTTACTGTTGTCTATGTTTTATGTTATTTGTGTATAATTATAGATTAATCATTTCCTATAGGTAAAATTGAGGCTGAAGCTTTCGTTATGACTTTCAATATTGTCACTGTGGAAATTGACTATAGCATTGTAAGCGCAACCCATTTGTCAATATTATATATTATTTGCTTATTACAAATTATGAATCACTAATATTCTTATTATGTTAAACTTTTCAGTTTAGGATGAAGTTTCCGTACTCTATTTCATTTGGTATCTTCATTTGCAATGAATATATTCAAGAATTTTGTTTGAAAGACAAGAAACTAAATATATTCACCATTGATGTAAAGTTTAATGATGACTATGTTTTCCTGTCAAATGGATTGTGTTGTATGCTTCAATTTTACAAAATAATTGACTCAAATGTTTTGCATACTCATTTTCAATATCGTTATTTTTTTTATTAATATTTATGTTAATTTATTAGTTGTGTTATTCATTTGCTTTTTTATTTTTTTATTACTATTTGCTTTAATTTAACTTATTGTTATTTTATGATGTTTGTCAAGATGTTAAATATTTTAAATAACAATGTAAATATAATATATTTCTTTAGTAACTATTTTACCTATTTTTAATAACTTTAAATGTTTTTATTAAATAAGTAGTATTAAATAATTGTTCTTTTATGTAAATACATCTTTTGTATTTGTTTTATTTTTTAAAACAAATTATTTATCATGTTTGAAAGGCTTTTCAGTTTTTATTTTTAAAAACTATTTTTTAGAATAATTTTTAAAAAAGAGAAAATTTGTTTTTGTTATTTAAAAATTACTAATAGAGAAAATAAATTTAGAAGATGTAGGATTTGTGTGTGGGAAAGATATGAGACTTATATTAGAAAGATAAAATGAAAAATGTGGAATTTGTATGTAAAATTATTAGCAAAAAATGTGGGATTTTATGAAAAGAAAAAATAAAATATGTGAGACTTTATGAAAAGAGAAAATAAAAAAGCAAAATACAAAAAAAATTGTTTTGATTTTTTAGTTTTTAAAACTAAAATAGAAAACAGTTTTTAAAAATTGATTAACCAAACAAATTTTATAGTTTTATAATTTTAAAAAAATTGAAAACTATTTTTAAAAATTGAAATCAAGCATATCCTTAGTTTGCTGAAAAGTGATTTAAAAACAATTAATTTTGTTTAAATGTAACAAAAAATTAACTTTTATAGGATAAAAGAGTGTAAAAATAACTGAAAGAAATGTTACCAAATAAGATTATTATTTTTTTAAAACAACTTATATTATGTTAAAAAACTTAAATGGTAGAATTCCAAACAAGTTCTTATATTTTCAAAACTTAATTCAAATTGTACGAATAACCAATGATTTTTATTAATTGATTCAAATTTTTTATTTTTTAAAATTAAATTTCTACTTAGTGCATCGCACGGATTGACTAATAATTATACATATAGTTTATAATGTTTTGGTTTGTATTAAATAATTTTGAATAATATTTTTATTTAATAGTTTTATTTTGAAAGTTTATTTTATGATGGTAAAATTATTTCATTTTCAATAATTATTTTTCAACAAGGTAGCTAGAATATGCCTTAAAAGTATATTAAAAATAAAAGGCCTATTATACAATTTCTAGTCCCATTATAATTAATTATTCAATTTCAGCTCCAAAAATTTATAAATTTCAATTTCAATTTAATGTATAATAAGGTTAGATACAAGACTTCTAGTGCTATTTAAAAAGTGTTGAATATTTTCGTTAAACAGGCTATAAGCCAAAATAAAAATTCTAAACGAATCTATTTACCCATCTCCGACGTAAAAATGAAAAACCATCATCTATTCCTTCCGGCGCAGTGAACTGTACTAAACCCCCTTAAAAGTAAAAACCCTATACTCACTCGTTTGTAAGTCAGTGCCTGCCGCAACTCACAGAGATCATCAAAATGACGACAGCAGCAGCAGCAAAGAAAGCATGGAGAATTATTCCGAGACCCCTCCTAGAGACCATCCTCAACAACCACGCGCAGCACCACCGCGTCCCTCAACTCCTCCTCCTTCACGGCCCCAGAGGCGCCGGCAAAACCACCCTCATTCACCAACGTACCCTTTACCCCCATCTCTCAATTTTTTTTCCCCCTAAAATCCATTTCAGGTTTCTTCTTCTTCTTCTTCGCAGGTTTACTCCCCGACTGGAACAAAGGCCCTCACATAACAGGTTACGTCGACTTCGCGGAGTCCATCAAAGCCCATCACGGCCCATGGGCCTCGTGGTACACCTGCCCTTCCCCGTCCCTCTCCGATTGCCGCGAAACCCTCGAGCAATGCCTGGAGTCCATGGCCGAGAAGGGCGTCCGCGCAGGCGCCATCACCTCTCAACAGATATTCTCTACCCTCAACAAATGGCACGGCCTCACCGGCGCGCTCCGCCGCGTGCTGCAGGGCAAGTCCCGTGTTCCCGTCAAGGTCTCCCCGTCTGTGCTGTGGGACCGTGCCGTGTTTGCCATGTCCGGTGGTCAATGCACTGCTGCCGAGGTTTGCCGGATTTTGGGACTTGGGGAGAAGGAGAAGAATGGCTTGTCCGAGGAGGAGGCTTTTTACTTGAAGGAGTCGATTGCAGCACTGAAACTCGCGAAGGAGGTGATCGTGATTCAGCACGGGTGGAGGGCCAATGCCATTGCTCACATGCATCGGACTGGCGTGTTCTCGAGGACTTTGACACATTCTTGTACTGACTGGCCCTGCTTGTTATTGGAGTTGTTGTCACAAGCTGCTGAAATTGATCATTTTCAGGTACATGTGTAGTTTGTATCCCAAAATACTCAATCTAATCAATTTGCAGTTGCAGAGACCTCCAAAATCATGATATTCGTGTTGGATTGCATATTTTTGTATGCTGTGTTTTGACTTGTGCTGTTCAAATTGATGATATATTCAAGTAACTGCAGCCAAAGCTGGTCATTAACAATATTGAAGTTCTAAAGCATGCCACTATAAATGAAGAGTCAACAGTTAGCGGACCCCTATATCATGACAGTCTGATATGGAGAATAATGGCTTTGGGCACAAATGAGCTTTGTCTGCCTGTTATCCTGGTGACATCTGATAGGTGATTTTCTTAAGTTAAACTTCATTTCCTCCCTCTTAAATTTTTATGCTTAAAGCTTATTTGTTTCCCAATGAAACAATTTGGAATCTTGTTGTTGTCAACTGTTTACATAATTACTTATTTTGCATGGAAGCACTGTAATTTCTTTTCATAAATTTATCAACTTCTAACTATATAATAATATGGGGAAACTATTTGTATCAAATGATCGAAAGGCCACTACTAAATGCCAGGACCAGAATAAGTAGAATCATTTCTTGTCTTTGTGGCATGCTAGACCTGGCCACCCAAATTTTCCTGTTTTGAAACTTGTAATGCAACATTGTAATATACCATTTCTAATAAAACTGCCGCTGGTTACAGACACATCATTGAACTTGGGCTTACCCTTCTTAATCATGCTTCCCTTCCCCTTAAACTTTGGGATTTTGCCTCTACCACTGCTTTTTACCTTATAAACAAGCTTCCTACATTTTCTTTAAATTTTTCAATTCCTTACACTGTTTGTTTCAACAATCACCAGATTACACCTTTTTAAAAATTTTTGGATGTGCATGCTTTCCGTTTCTCAGGCCCTACAATCATCATAACTAAATTTCAGATCTCATGAATGTGTTTTCCTGGGTTAAGAGACTTCTCATAAAGGATATAAATGCTTCTCCCCTATAGGCAAGCTTTTTATTTCCAAAGATGTCATTTTTAATGAATACAAAATTCCTTACTCTGAGCTGTTTGCATCATCTTTCTCCCCTTCTGCCTCTACATATATACTATTACTTTTTCTGAGTTTTACCTAGCTTCTACATGGTATCAAAGCCTATTCTAGATCCATTAAAAGAGTCACCCACCATATTATCTACGCACCAAGTCCAAAAAGTGTTGAGTGTGAAGGGGTGTATTAGGGAAAATCCAAGTCCTACATCGGCTAGAGATAAGACCAAGATAGGGTATGTAAGTGGGGGCAACCCAAACCCACATTCTAAGATTTCAAAATTGACTTGTAAGGTGAGGGTTGCCCCCACTTTTTATACACTATTTTGGCCTCATCGCTAGTTGGTGTGAGATCTCCAACACACCTCCCTCATGTCGAGGATGAGACATCTTCTACATGAAATTTGTGGGATGAACATATGTGGGTAGTCTGATAGCTTCCCAATAGTGGTTGGCACAATAGACTCAACAATAATTGGTAGAATAGACTTTGATACCATCTTAAAATGTGGGTTTGAGTGTTGCCCCTACTTTATACACTATTTTGGCCTCATCACCAGTCAATGTGGGATCTCCAACAATGTTGATTACATGTAGTTAATTATGATTGTATTACTGCAGTAAATCAAACATTTGCCTGTATAATCAAGAAATAAACGTTTTTCCATGGTCTTGGGTCTAGGTTGACTTTATTTTATACACATTCAACATACCTGGTTCATTGATTTTTATGGTCTCATTCTGTAGATCTTTTGTTTAAGTGTTCTCATCTATTTTTCTAAATCTTATATCCTCTCTCTTTCATGTAATATTTGTGCAAATTTAATATTGGTGTTCCCCTTTCTACAATTGTTTTACCTTTCTATTTTTTCTACAAATTCCAATACCTTGTTATCTTCCTCAGTTACTATTCATATGAAGCTTTCTTGGAGTTTGGATATATGGAGATATTTATGTCACGCGAGGTACATGAATAGCTATCATCTTTCTCTTTTCCTCGCTCTCTCTATACACTCCTATGCACACTAATCATTTGGAGATTTTATGTATGAATTTGGGTCAAGATACATGAACTGACATGATCTTGTAATTGTATGCAGCCCTCCTTTGAATTAAACATGGAATAGGAGATGTAGGATTAGTTTACAGCTGTTCTTGTTTAGAACGCCTGCCTCCCTTTCCATGGAAAAAACCAAATGTAACTAGTAACATTAAAACGAAAACACAATCTGTGAATTTATGTCAGTACCCACACAACATTTAAAAGGGCTCACTAATGTTTTGGATAGTGGCTGACGTCTGACCCTGAAAATTCTATAGCGATATAGCATATAGTTGGACAATTGCTATTCTAATTTTTTTTATTTACATTATATAATGTAAACTATACGCATAGTTAGCAGCAACACTACACATGCGTTAGATGAATTAAATATGTAACATAAACTCTCGTGTTCGCAAAACGACTGCCACGGCTATGACCACCACTATTTCTGCTGTAGCTACCGCCAGTGTGGTCACTTCTTCCTCAATGGAAATTTGCACTGCCACCATTTGCCGAATCATTGGAGACAGGGTTCACCTGCGGCACGTCATCTGCGACAGAGGACGAGTTCGAGATCTGGCTCTGAGTCAGATTCAGAGGAGAGTCAGAAATCAACAGCTTATGGTATTATTCCAAACACATCTCATTTCTGAGGAGAGCCTCAATTTCTTCCAGATTCATCTATTCAAATTGACTTTCAAAAATTTCTATGATCGGTGCATACATCTGAGGAAGGCCTTCAAGAATCACATTTGCATGTTTGTGTAAGAAACAGTTTCTCCAGCAGATGCAATAGCATCAATCAGAGTTTTGATGTGAAGGAGATACTCCGCTACAGTTTTCGTTCCCATCATTGTGGATTGAAGCTCATTCCGAAGCTGGCGAGAAACTTGGAATGCATGAACACTTCCAAGAACACGAGAGGATCGGAGAAGAAAGAGTGGATTGGAGCCATGACAGAAACATCTGATCTTGGATTTCCCAAGCAGTGTACACTGGATTCACTTTTCCAGCGGTGCAATCATCCTCGCTCACAAATTGCAAAATCTTTGGTGCTACAAGAAAATGTCATAGCTGATGAACTTTGATTGCTGGCTCAAATGTGAAAAAACTGAATTAGGAACAAAAGAGTGACACGAAGTGGAAGCAGAAGCATCATTGGCCATTGATGGATCTTAACGAGCTTTGATACCATGTAGAAACTCAGAAAAGCAGAGAAAACTTAGACAGAGAAACAGAGAAATGAAGAGAGAGAATAGGAACTGAGTTTGTTATTTCCGTAGTGTAATGAAGGGTTACAACAGTTTATATAATGACCAACTAACTCTAACTAACTGTAGTTGTTATCCTTGCAGTTGCTTGTATGCAACTGGACATTGTACAGCGTGTCTAAGACCTTTCTCATATGTTATTTTGTAATTTGCTTACTTTATGTTATTCATTAAACAACGATTGCCTTACAGATCTTTGGATGGACTCCACAAGAAGCCAAAATGCACTTGGTCACTGACTATTTTAGTCATTCAGAAGTATGGACATTTCATAATCTTCTAATAAGTTTTATTCTTATTTTTTAAATTCTTATATTGGTTCCCAAAAATCATTGCATGTTTTACTAATATTCCTTATATTACAGTGGAAAGTGATTGCTGAGGTACTTGGGCCAAACCCTCGACATCTATTTGAACTTTATGCACTTAAACAAAGCAATTATTACCAGAAGTAAGAGTTCTTTTGAATTATTTTATTATGTCCGATTGGTTAGAATTTATTAGAAATCACCAATTTTAGTGGGGCTCACCTCTAAATCAGGAGAGTTTCTAGCTCATGCTTTTGTTTTTTAACTGCAGACCAACAGAAGGCAAGGCTAGTACCTTTGAAGACATTGTAGATGCATATATAGCATACTTGCAAGTAAGTTCAAAATTGGGCATGAAATATATCACCTTTTGAAATTGGTTGTCGGTGGGAATATATTGTCGGCTTGGATATTTACCCCTTGTTTCTCTATTCACATGGGAATAAAGCACTTATGTCCTTGAAGTATTGGGGATTTTTGTTTATAGTCCCTAAAGTTTATTTTGACTGGTCTTCATTCTTAATGTATTTTTTGGTTTGGTCTTTTATGCCTCCGTTAGTAAGGTCTGTTAGTTGGTGAGGTGTCCACTTTGACAGCCTCTTAGCATGTCATCAAAATGACACATGCATAAGCTGAGAGGTTGTCAAAGTAGACACTTCACTACTAACATACCTCACTAACGAAGGGGTGAAAGACCAAATGGAAAAATACATTAGGACGAAGACCAGTCAAACTGAACTTTAGGGACTATAAATGAAAATCACCAATACTCTAGAGGGATGAAAAACATATTTTGCCCTTCTTTTTAAGCTGCCAAACAAATTTTTTTTATCCTATGAATAGTTTCCATCATTTTAAGAAAAGTTGACAAAATGGGTGGATATGCAAAAGATATTCTTTCCTTAATGATATAAATTTTTTGCTTAAATATGCTTTTGGTCTCCGCAAATTACCCTTTGAAGAGAAATTTCTTCTCTTTTCATTATTTTTTCTAATTAATCAAAACACATCTTTTCAACTCCATTTCACTTTTACTTCTATCCTCCTTTGTTTCCCTCTCATTTCTTTCTTCTTTATTTGACTTCTAATCCAATGAGCATTAAGGAAGGTAAATAAAATAAGATTGCAGCTGGTCCAACTACCTGGGCATTGGAGAATAGAAAAGAGTTAACTATGGCTGATTCTTATTTTTGATCACTATACAACAATTATAAATAGAAAATCACACATGCATACACCTACAATTTTCTTTCTTGAGTGAATTACAATTTACATGTAGTTCTCTTTGAAGTTTAAAAACATTTCAAATGTCTTGTTAATCTTCTCACTTCTACATGTGTGATTAATGACGCGTATTATTCAACTTCATTTAGATTACTGTTGTGAACCCTGCTTTGGATAAAGCATTGGAGATCTTGCAAAAATTTGCAGTTGATGTATACAATGGAAAGGTTTCAGAAGACAAATTACGTTTTGGTGCACCATGGAGGCATCCGCCACAAATTGATGACCCTAAATTACGCATGGAATGGGCAAAGCTTCAGTTAATGGATTTTGTTCAGTCTTTGGCCAATACAGAATTTGGGGTAAACTTGCTTATCCTTCTTCAGTTTATTTTTTGGTCTTATGTGACTACACAGCAGAACCTCTTATTTATAATAATCCTGTTCAAATACATTTGATGGCAATAATAAGAAATGAGTTAATAGATTCAATAATGATTTCTCCGAAGAGAACCTTTCAACAAAGTGACAATCAATTTCTATGTGGTTATTCCTTTCATGGAACACTAGATTAGAGGCAATGTGAAGAGCTTGTTGATTATCACAATACAGTTTTGTTAGAATAGTTATTTGTTTATCTTTCTAGAATACTCTAGATATGTCTCTAGTAGTATACTCTAGATATCTCTACTCTAGTCTAGTCTAGAAGTCTCTACTCTATAAGTGTTGCTAGTGCTGGGTGGAACTTTACACTCTAGCACTATTATCCAAAACCTCATTCTTAACTTGGTATCAGAGCGGGAAAGGTCCTGTTCTGTAGTCCTGTTGTCATCTGCCGTCGTCTATCGTCGTCCGCCGCTGTCCACCTCTATCCGACATCGTTGACCGCCGTTGACCGCCATGTTGACCACCGTCTGCCGCCATTGACCGCTGTCCGCTGTGTTGACCACCAGAAAATTTCGCTGGCACTCTCTTGACTTTATTAAGACCTTGGGTCATTCATTCTCATTGGACGAATAGTGGGTTCTCATATTTTCCTTTCGTTGTTTGTCTAGGGAACATCCGTGTCTTCACAAACATGGCATCCACGGGTCTAGCACCTTCTGTCTCTTCAACACTCCCTATTCCTACTGAGAAGCTTAATGGAAAAAATTACCTTTCTTGGTCTGCATCTGTTGAGCTTTGGTTTCTTGGCCAAGGACATCATGAGCACTTGGAAAAGGATGTTGATGATTTACTGGTAGGGGACCGTGAACAGTGGAAGAAGCTTGATTTTCAACTTTGTGCTCTGTTATGGTGGTTTCATTTGTTGTTGAAGCCCAAGCTGCTGTGGAAGAGTTAAAAATGCTTTTAGAGGCTGGCTCTTTGGAAGAGGTAAAAAGGAAGCATGATAATCTGTATGTGGTTATGATCCTACGAGGGATGAACCCAGCCTTTAATCACATTTGTGATCAAGTTCTGACTACGCATGATGTTCCCTCAATGGAAGATTTAGCACTTGACTCCTTCGCGTTCCTACTCTAAAAAATAATGACAATGCTCTTGAAGTTGTAGAATCATCTGCTATGGTATCCTCTAGAGGAAGAGAAGGACGTGGAAATCGAGGGGGAAAAGGTGGAAGAGGTGGTCGTCCTCAATGCATCTATTGCAAAAGAATGGGCCATACAAGATACTTGTTATTCCTTACAAGGGTTTCCTCAAAAGACAGCCAATGTATCTAAATATGACAAATCTGATAAGAAAATTCCTAAGGAAATTTCTGAGGAAGAATATCAAGAGTACTTACAGCTGAAGGCAAACAACAAAGTTCATACATCCTCCATACCTAGTGTCTCAACAGCTTGCATCTCTCAATCTGTGGAAAGTCAAGGTTCATGGGTAATTGATTCAGGTGCTTCTGATCACATTGCTGGTAAGGATTCTTTATTCACTTCAATATCCTCTCCAAAATTTCCTCATCTAATTACCCTAGCAAATGGTGTTAAAGTTGCTGCCAAAGGTGTTAAGTCTTTAAATTGTATAGTAACATTTGATGCTCAATTCTTTACAATACAGGAACGTGGTACGGGCCGCTTGATTGGTGTAGGACATGAATCAAGAGGTCTTTATTATCTTGAACCAAAAATTGAGGATAATGGTTCCTAGTCTTAATAAACTACAAACATTAGATTGTGAATCATGTCAATTAGACAAACATGTTCGATCTTCCTTTCCTAAACAAACTGAAAAAAGATGTAACTCGGTTTTTTCTACCATTCACTCATATTTGGGGACCAAGCCGAGTAACATCTTTTGGATTTAGATATTTTGTTACTTTTATTGATGAATATTCTCGATGTACTTGGGTCTATTTAATGAAAGATCGATCAGAACTTTCTCTTTGGATTTTTCTTCCTTTTTATCCTCACAAGGCATTTTACATTAGTCTACATGTCCTCACACACCACAACAAAATGGAATAGCTGAAAGAAAAAATAGACATTTAGTTGAGATTGCACGAACCTTTCCCAAGGTTTTTGGTTGTACTTGTTTCGTTCATGATGTCTCTCAGGTCTTGATTATGGAGATACTTTTCTCTAGTAACCAAAATCACTACTGTTCGCCTATTTCTTGCCATGATTGCTATTCGTCATTGGCCATTGCACCAACTAGACATTAAAAATGCCTTTCTTTATGGTGAGTTGGAAGAAGAAATTTACATGGAGCAACCTCCTGGGTTTGTTGCTCAGGGGGAGTCTAGTCTAGTATGTAAACTTCGTCGGTCTCTTTATGGACTAAAACAGTCTCCAAGAGCTTAACATTTATTCAGCCACTTTCAGACAAAGGATCTTGGCCACTTGAAATACTTCCTTGGTACAGAGGTGGCTCAATCCAGGGAAGGTATTGTTATCTCACAAAGAAAGTATGCATTGGATATTCTAGTAGAGACGGGCATGATTGATTGTAGGCCCACTGATAGTCTCATGGATTCAAATCATAAGCTAATGTCAAGAACAAGGTGAACTATATTCAGATCCAGAGAGGTATAGAAGATTGGTTGGAAAACTTATCTACCTTACCATTACCAGGCCTGATATTTCCTTTGTAGTAGTTGTCAATCAATTCATGCAAGCCCCTTATGTTGACCATTGGAATGCTGTGATTCGTATTCTTAGGTATATAAAAAATCTCCAGGACAAGGTCTATTGTATGAGGATAAAGGAGACACTCAAATCTCTGGGTATTGTGATGCTGATTGGGTAGGATTGCCTATAGACAGACGCTTTACTACAGGATATTGTGTGTCTATTGGAGGAAATGTTATTTCTTGGAAAAGTAAGAAACAGAATAATGTCGCTCGATCTAGTGCAGAAGCTAAATACAGGGCTATGGCCTCAATCGTGTGTGAATTGGTGTGGATCAAACAACTTATTCAAGAACTAAAGTTCTGTGAAATACAGTCAATGAAGCTATATTGTGATAACCAGGCAGCTCTCCACATTGCTTCTAATCCAGTGTTTCATGAAAGAACTAAACATATAGAGATTGATTGTCACTTTGTTAGGGAGAAAGTATTGTCCAAGGAGATTAGTACTGAATTTGTCAGCTCAAATAATCAACTTGCAGATATTTTAACTAAATCCTTAAGAGGTCCTCGAATTTAGTTTATATGTTCCAAGCTTGGAGCATACAATTTATATGCTCCAGCTTGAGGGGGAGTGTTAGAATAGTTATTTGTTTATCTTTTTAGAATACTCTAGATATGTCTCTAGTAGTATACTCTAGATATCTCTACTCTAGTCTAGTCTAGAAGTCTCTACTCTAGAACCTTCTTTTCTTTGTACTCTTGTTTCATACATATATAAATATAAGTGTTGCTGGTACTGGGTGGAACTTTACACTCTAGCACTATTATCCAAAACCTCATTCTCAACTGTTTCATTTGATGAAATTAACAAAACTTCAGTTATTGAAAGTAAACACATTTTCCAGTCGGACACATGTTGCACACTTCTCACTAGGTGTGTAATTAAAAATTATTTTTGTCGATTCAAACATTTGAACCAACACCCCATATATCTCATACACTTGAGTCAACACCTTCATATGGATGAAACACGCTAATATTATTAGAAAGATATTCACTTTTTTAGCTTTTCTAGCCAGCTTGAAAAAATAATGCCTTAACAAAAGAGGGTTTAGATAGATATAGATAGAATAAACGAAAACACAAAAAGAGAAGGGACGAATGAATATTCTATGGTTATGTGAAGAAATATGAGCTTTCACTGTGTTTTCTTCATGTATCCACAAAGTTCTAAGAGAGAGATCCTATATATTTTTCTTTCTATTGCTGTAAGAGAGAGATCCTATATATTTTTCTTTCTAGTGCTTACAGCAATCTTCTATGTATGTGTCCAAACCACCTTTAACCGATTTTTTGTCATATTTTCTTCAATCAGATTCAGTGCCACACCGATACCATCTCATATACAAACAATCATTTTTGTATTTATGTGCTTGGAATCTATTTAATAATGCTGCTCATTATCTTCGATCAGGTCAATTACCGAAGTGATTATAGTGAAGAAATATTTGATGATCCATCCACTTTTGCATTGTTACAGGTATGTTAATTACAGAAAAGCCATTGGCTTTTTAGTATCTCTCCCTGGTCAATTTTATATATTTACTAGGTCATTCAATTTGAAGTTTTGAGATGTTGCAAATGCTCATTAGCAGTTATTTTTTAAATTGCTTGTTTCAACAAGTTTATTTTATTTCTGGTTTCTATGAAGGCCATTAATTATGGCTAAAATTTCAATTGAAAATTCAAACACTATCAAATACCAGCATAGGTGAACTACTGAACTTTTACTACTGAAAATCAACAATAACAACCTAACCTATTCCTTAGGCAGGGTCAGCTTATCAAGTCATACACTCATATGGCACTCAAGAAAATTATAGAACCAAGACTCGTAATTTGATTATTTATTCAGTAATATACAACAGCTTCAAAGTTCACCAAAAAAAAAAAAAAATACAACAGCTACAAAAGCCTTTTTCCCAAAAGGTGGGGTTGGCTATTAATTTTCAGTAGTAAGAAGGCCTTAAATTCGTAAAAGTAATTTTTTGAAGGTGATCTTTTGAAGGTGGGATTGCTTTATGCTCAACGGGATCCACCATTCCTTCGTCCCATATCTAAGGGGATTCAGAGGTGTCTAGTAAGATGGTAAGTGATTTTCATTATTAGTTTCAATGTGATGATAATAAACTGGACAGGATTAAAATACTTATTTAACTGGTTTAATTTAGGCTTGTACAGCAGCGGATGCAGCTGAATGTCCACAAATTGATTCATTTTGTGTGGCACAGAATGATACGTGGACGTTATTATCGCCATTTGATGGTACAAATAGGCTATAAGTAGAGCATGAAAGTAGGTAAAATGTTTAATCATCCCTTTTTTTTGAGACTACTATACCATATCATAACAGAATCATATCATATCTCAATAGTAAAGATATGATTCTGTTATGATATGACAGAGATTAAGATATGGTTTTGTTATGATGTGGTAGAGATTTAGATTTTGATTAATCTTTTCCTTTTTACTAGCTTATCTTGTATCCATGTATATGCACAGAGTCAATGAATAAGGGAAACACAAATTTCAATTCTGTTCTCTATTTGCAACATGGTATCCACTATCCAGAGCCTAAGATCAGTAGGACCCAAATCTGTCCACAAAACCCTAGCTGTTTTGACCCTATTCAGTCAATGGGTCCCCTTGTTTCCGGTGCCTAAACCACTGTTCTGCACTTGTTTGGTCTCAGTTCATTTCTGTTTGGCTCAATTCCCCTTTCTGGATGTTAGTTACTGTTCAAGATGAGTTTAACAAACAACTCTGGCAAGAATCTTGTGTCTTTTATCTACTCACAGAGAAACTCAACAACAAGAATTATCTGAATTGGTCTGCTGCTGTCAACATTTGGTTTCTTGGACAGAAGTTCTTGGATCAACTCACTAAGAAATCTTTAGCTATTGATAAGCAGTTAGGGGTGGCAAAGTGGGCCGTGGCTTGGCCCGCCAACTTGCCGTAAAATGGCGGGGCGGGGTAGGTCTCCCACCCGCTTGGCCATTCTGCCTGAGCTTGTCAGCTCGGTGGGCCGACCCGCTGGCCCACCAATGTTGGTAATTTGTAAATTTGTTTTGTAGTTTTGTTATTTCATATTTGATAAAATTTATTAGTTATGATTGGAGACTTTGTAATTTGTGTTGTTAAAGACTTAAAGTTGAATACTTAATTTTTATAATTTTGTTAATAGGGTAGTTTTAAAAAAAGTTCTTATGGGGTAGGCTAGAAAGCAACAAGAAAGGATAATTGCTCTCTCTCCTTCTCTCCCCCCCTCTCCACCCCCACCGCCATCGCCACCATCATCACTATTATTGTCACCATTGTCCTTGTTGTCACCACTATCATCACCACCACTACCGTCACCCCCATCACTATGGTAATTGCCACAATAATTGTCACCGCCACTACTATTGTTGCCACCACGCCTCCATCACCAACACCATTGTGCTACCATCTCATCATTGTTGTCACCATTGCCATTACCATCACCGGCATTACTGTCACTATAACCAATTACCATCATTGTCATCACCACCATTGTTGCCATAACAACCACCATTGTTGTCACCATCACTGTCACTGCTATTGTTGTCACTAACATAGTACTTGTTGAAAATCAAAATTAGTATTCTGATTTTATTCATAATTGCAGTTATAGGAACATAATCTCTGATTTAGAGGAAACAAAATATCCTCTATTTATGTACCATTAATGCAATTAACCTATATAAACATGCACCCGTCGTGTAATCTAACACAAGGTTTACACTCAACTATCCCTCTGTTTCTCCTATTTTAACAGTACTGATAGTAGTTAAATGCAGAGCGGAGCAGCCTGTCACCACTCATGGAGGTTGTGTTGTGCCACACCTTGTTGCAACGGTCACGCCCCTGATTGTGGACTTTTGCTGTCTTTTGCAGCCTCCACAGTTGCAACACTGGAAGTTAGGGCTGGAGGAAGAAGACGACCTCAAAACGTCGGCATGCTAATTATTTGGGTTTTTTTAACCCCACGTTTTTAACCCAACCACCCCACTCCACACCTTCAACTTCTCTTCTCTGTTTGCGAAAACCCTAACGCTTCCTCTTCAACCTTTTTCTTGCAGTGCTTTCAACGACCTATAACAGCCCTATATCTTAGGAAGTTTTGATATTTTAATTGTTCTCTTGAAAATAGCAGCAGTTATTTGTTATCCATGTAACCATTCTGATTATAAAAATATTTATCCCCTGGGTGGAAGAATTACTCGAGCATTATTCAAAAAAATACAAACTTTGTTTTTCTCTTCTCAAACTATGTTTCTCTTCTTACACACCTTATAGATGCTTCCATTCCATAGCCTTATTTCCTGAATGTGGGATTTTTCTCCTTATCTTAACATAAAAAAAAAATATATGCACAAGCATCGTTCTGTTAATATGTTTGTTTATAATATGGTTATCTGTTTTCGATCATGCATATCAAATGCTGTTGAGTTTTATATTATTATGTTTCTTTTACAAATCTAGCTCCAGTTGCTCCTATGGTTTTCTGTCATAACCAAAGTGCTGCAGTCCCTATCAATATTTTGTTTCTTTTCTATTCCGTTATCAATTTATTGTACTGATCTACTTCCATTTTTCACCCAATAACAGTGGAAGTGAGGGGAGTTTTCTATAAAAAATTTCAAAAAAAATGTTCTCATTACTAGGTTCCTCACACTACATTGGTGCAACAATGACATGCACACTTGTGTATCCTGTGCCCACCTCTGTTGTCGGGTTTTTTGTCATGATATGTCCATTCTTTCCACACGAGTGACAACCAATGGCAGTCTTATAAGAAGTTTTCTTCTTTCCATTAAATCCAAGCCCTGATTTGTCTAGTGGATGTATGTGAATTCTATCATCTTGTTAACATTCTCAGATCCACTTACAAATTTGCTCAATGTTGCCTTGAGTGAGGTGACTTCGTCATGTAATTTTATGACCTTAGTCTCATCCTTTCTCAAGGTCCACACTTTGTTCAATTCCTCAGCTTCATTTATTAAAGTTTTTAATTGCCTTACTATGCTGTTGTTTTTTCTACCCATAGTTCATGATATGCCTCATGAAGAGATGAAATATTATTAAATTCTACCTCAATTTCCTCTTCGTCTGTGTCCTCTTCATCTCCAGACAACAATGATGTTGCGTCTGCCATCAAACACAAATTAGCCTCTTCATCTAAGGCTTCGTTCTTTTCTTTGTTTGATGTGTCACCAAGTTCCTCCCACGTGGACATCAATCCTCTTCTTTTGGGAGGGCCTCTTCTAGCTTTTTAATTTCTGATGAGGCTGCTTCCATCTAGCCCTTGACAAGCTAAATGAGGAGGCTTGCTGTTGCGAACCAACAGACTGTCCGGACAACACGCAAGGCCTCAACACAGTCTACTCGAAGAGCCACCTACTAAGACGGCTAAACAGACAGTCCAACAAGCACCACCTAGACCACCCACTCTAAGGATCAAGACTAGGGCTCAACAGAAGGGTAAGGGTGCTGCTAGACTGTCTGAACCTCATGTAACACTCGTAAAATTACACCTTTTTGCTAATTGTGGAGGGGGGTTGCGTTTAGTAATTTTTATTCATCTATGTGCGTAATTAACATTTTAATGTTCTTGGAGGATGGTAATTGCAATTTTAATGTTGATTGTATGCTTTATTTGTGTTTTCACTTATAAAAATTAAATTTCAATTTTGGTCGGACTATTTTCGCAATTTCTGTGAAAATGGCCCACAGTGCAATTTTTATCGTTTTTTCATTTGGAAATGGTATTTTAATGATTTTGAAGCATATAAAATTTAATTAGAATGGTTTTTAAGTGAAATACTAGTTTTGGGAACCTTTGGAACACAAATGACGAAAAAACGTGAAAAAAGCTCAACTCGGGCCCAAAAACCTAACCCTAAAGCTAATGGGCCTTGATTGACCCAACCTATTTTTCCTAAGGGAATGGTGCACAAATTTGAGATAGAGTTGGCCCTAGCTGCCCAGCTGCATTTCCATAACATGAATCGTTACCTTATATGGAGGGAGAGAGAAAAGTAAGCCTTGGTTCAAAAACAAACATTCCTTCTTGGTTCTTTACCCTTGAAGCTCTCCATCTTCTCTCTAAAACCTCTGCCTTCTCTCTAATTTTCTGAGTTCATTAGCTCAAATCCATCGTTTAAATTGTAGTATGTGGTAGAGGAGAACACAAGCTAGGTATTTTTCCAAGAATTAATTAGTAAAATTGAGTTTAGCCACTCAGTAGGGTTTTTGAATGATTAAAATTATATTTTGTGCATTTTAAATTCTGGTAAATTTACAATAGGTACTATTTGTGACTTATGGTATGTGATATTTTTCTCTGAATTTTTTGGAATATTTGCATAATTATAAATTGTTATTTTGTCTGAATCATGTTGCTGAATGTTAGGGACTATTTAATTCAAAAAGGAGCCTTATGAATGTTTTAAAATTCTGAGAAATATGTGTGTTAAATGAGACCTATGATAATCTCCCTGTGAAAGGATTTATAAAAAGGGCTATGTTTATTTAGGTAAACAAATAACAAACCATGGATTCTTGAGTTGGCCCAAAAACACTTTTAAATTAAATAAAATATTTATACTTATAATTTTCAATTGAAAAATTTATGAGTCGAAATAAGGGTGATGGAGAGTATCTGTACCAAATTTCATGATATTATGAGTTCTGTAAGTATGCCAAATAACACTTGTACTAGTATTTTCTACTTGAATTACTTGATGAATTTGACATGAATTGTTGGAAATGCAAGTATGAGGAGATGTTCTACCTTAGAAGGAGGATACCTCTGGTTATTGTGTATTATGTGATGTTGATATATGATTAAATATTCCTTGTGAATCATGCATTTTTATAACTGGCATCTGAGACTTGGGGAGTGTGAACCCTGGGCACCAACTGTTGGGGTTGGTTGTATTTGTGTGATTGGTTGATTGGTTGATAGGATTGTGTGATTGATTTTTTGTTTTAGGGAAGCAAGGATGGTGAGTCTTTGTGGGAGCAAATGGACTCCTATGGAGTGCATTTGTGAGATTAAGACGTAGTCTTAATTAATAAATGAGTTCCTAAGAGTGAGAATTTAATAACAAGTTAATGTAATGAGATATGAGTAAATAAATCATTGGACTTAGACTTAAAAGTAGGAACCTTGCAATGAATTGGAGTAGTATATTTAATTGAATCATAATATTTGAATGTATGTGAGAATTACATAAGACTTAATAAAACTTGATGGGGTGGGGTCATGAACAGTATTCATGACAAGCATGCGATGCTTAATGCACGCATTGCTTTGTTTGGTGTGTTTAGTGAGATGCAAAAGGAAAGGATTTCCTTTGACGTCAATACAAGTGAAACTGACGTGTTTGGACATGATTACAATGTTGATGACATGTTTTATGAGAAAGGTGTTCTCGGTGAGAGTTGGTCAAAGGAACCAACTGGAATGGAATGTGCATTACTATTTCCAATTGCGTGTGTGGTGATGAATGAGGTGACGACAGCTACTCACTTAGTGTAGTGAGGTAGACATGTTGGTGGCTGTGGACGAGAAGTTCATGAGGCACTTGGTGGACCATCGTTTGGTGTTTGCAGTAGTGGAAAGTGCACAACCCATTGGAAACGTAATCCCTGTTGAGGGAAACGTGTTGAGGAATCGATCCTCAGAGTGTGGATGATCATAGAGTGGTATTTGAGAAATGGTTATAGGCATGGTGTCCTAGGGGGTATGGTGTTGGGTCGTGGCTTTGGGTCACATAACCAACTCAGCAACCTCGACTAAGTGCAATGCATTTTCAATTGGTGAGAGCCCTATCAACCAATGATGAGAGGGGTGTACTCCCAACAGTCATCCACCTAAAGTGTAAGACCACTGTGTTCGTGGAGTTCCAATGGCAGCGGGCTTGAGTCTTGAAAAGTTGTACAAGTGTAGAAATGCATAGGTTTTCAATGAGATCATGAGTGTGCCACTGCGGTGTGGATGTTGTTTGTGTATGTGGCCAGAAGGCTGTTTGATTGTTGGTTTTTGGGAGAAGTGGAAAACTCACTCCATACATTTTGTTTTCAGATGGAGATGAATGTTGCATGTAATTGTCTAAGATGGAATGGAATGGAATGGCTATGACCAACATTGATGATGTGGAAAGACTTGTTCGGGAATAGAAGGCCTTTGAGGTTACTTTTCAAGTTCTTAGTGAGGACTGGGAGTTAATTTCTTTTAGTTACTACCTTGGGTCTTAATATGGTTCTTGTGTAATAAATGGTAGACTAGATCTTAATTTTATGGTCCTTATGTTGTTGTATGCGACTCAGATGACTTATGTCTCTTTTCCAAAGATGTAAAGCTGTAATCATGTTTCTTTTTATGGAATTGTTTTAAGGCAAGATTTTGGTATTATTTCATGCTTACTGGTGTTTTAGTATCATTTGGGATCAAGCATTTTGTAAAAATTAAGAGGGTTTTGTAAATGATATTTGTTAATGAATACTTATTTTTAAGAGAATAATAGGTGTATTGAAAGTGAGTTTCGTTGAAATTCTTGTAATAAGTTTTGAGGCAAGAGGGAAAAAAAAAAAATACATTCCATCTTTTGAATGCGTTAACGAATCAAGTTTTTAATTAAATCCATATTTTTGAAGAATAGAATACAAAGTTTAGGAATTTATAATTTTTGGTGTTACACCTCAAGTGTCTATGAAGGAGGTAGTAGACATTGGACTGGAAGTCGTCAATGTTGCTGAGGCTGAAGAGGAAGCTTCTGACGAGGGACTAGACTTCAAGGGACCCAGAAGACAACTAAGTTCGCAACAGACCATTGAGTTAGAGGATCTGGCTATCAGACCACCCAGCACCACAGCCAAGAAGTTGACTGTGAAGAGAAAGGTAGTGTTGGAAGAAGACACACTTGGATAGACAACCACCTCAACCACCAATCCAGGTATCACACTCCCTACATTCACACTCCATACTCACCCTCGTTCTACACATAAACGTCCAAGGAAGAATATTCCTCAGACGATACCAGTCTTAGCCCAAACAGAAGCCAGAACAGACACACCGTCTGTTGAACCTTTATCGTTTGTGTCACCTACACAGACAATAGTTAGCCAAATAGTAGTTGCACAGTCTAATGCCCAAACACAAACTATGCAAGAGCCACTGTCTGAACCCACTGTTCAATCTGAGATACAGTCTGATCCCACAACTCAGACTGTTGTACCTACAACATCTGCACAAACTCCACCAGACACCACCATTCCTCCCTACCAATCTCCCTCTACGGTAACCATCCCTGAGATGTCATATGCAGTGGTTTCCTACCACCACATTGAGTCTGTCAACATCTCGTCTGGGTCAGATGAAAAGATAGTTGTTCTATCTCCTGAAGCGTCTGCTACTCCCTCATGGGACAACAGACCATTTAGTATGGACAACAACACTCCTTTGTCCAGATTCAGAGAAGACATACCTCCTCCTCCTCCTCCTCCTTCAGGCTCCTGGCATTAGAAGATGATGCAAAGATTCTCCCTGTGCTATGTGGGAGAGAATGCTGAGTCTGCCGCATATAGAGAAAAGACTCAGTTGGAGCCAGTTGTAGAGCATTCCATGGTGGTTGTTGTCAAGGAAACACCGCCGAAGAAGCTTCCTCCTCTGCAGATTGATCAAGGGATAATTCCCTTCTAAAGGCCAATGCACAACACAATTCTTCTAGATACCATGTTGAAGAGGATGCCAATCTTGCAAGAAGGCAAGCAGGAAGAATATGCCTTTGCCATCCCTCTGATGCATCAGCTGGTGCATGAGATTGCACACTGTTATAATTGCATGAGAGGGATTGGATTACTTCACAGTAGAACCAACCCTGCCAATTGAGTTATTAGAAGATGAGAAGAAGCAACTGGAGGTCATTGTCAGAACAATGCATCGTGATGCATTGTGATATTTATTGAGACCAAGGGTCTCAATTCGACCTCCTCAGCTGATCACACGAGGAGTTGCCTCCAATCATCCAACCTTTCAGGCCCCTTGTGCTGAATACAGGGCTCTGTGCAATCTGAAGTTTCAAGGCACAACTCCCAGACAGTTGTATCCACCAAGCCTACACATTTCTAAAGAAACTGATATACGTGTCGCTTTAGAATGTCTAGTCACTAGGCTTCCAACTGTCAACCCCAACAAGTTGAAGGGGAAGAAGATTGCAAGAGCATACAATCTTCCACAGCACATACCAGACATTGAGCCTTTGCCTCAACAAGAGCATGTTTTACCACCAGAAAACACAGAATTAGATGCTAGCATCTATTGGTAGAATGTGATGAGTAACATGCTTCACACCACAAGGTCATCCAATCTCTTAGAAGAAGAAAAGTAGAAGATTGACACTGTTGGTGAAGGCTTCACCTCTTCCAACAACTTCATTCATGTGTTAGACACGGTGGTTGTTCCCACTCTACTAACCCCTCATACACCTGGAAATGAAGTTGAAGCTGAATAGATGCTTGTTGAGTACTATGCTAAATATAAAGCTGCTCAGGCACTGATAGCTGAAGCCAAAGCAACAAAGAGCAGAGGCAACTAAAGAAGCAAGAATCCTAAAGGAGGCTGCCAGACTCAGAGCTATGTTAGCTGCTCAAGAAGAAGAAATAAGACTCAATGATTTGGCTCAAGAGCAAAAGGCCAAGGAAGAAGAAGAGAAAAAACTCAGGGAGTTGGCCCCGAAGCAAGAGGCTGAGGTAGCTCAAGCTGCTGCACTTGCTGCTAAGCAAGTTGCAGACTTGGCTGAAAAGTCTGCAGAATCCACACTAGCTCAAGAGTGCACTGATTTAGTGTCCACTCAGTCCATGTCAAGCACTCCAATTACAACCATACTACTAAGTGTTGCAGCACAGTCAAACCCTCTACCTGATTTAGCTGCCCTTCAATCTACATTGGAAGCCAAGTTGGGATCAAGAATATCTACTGAAGTTGCCGCTCAAGTCCAAGCTCAACTCGACACCAAATTAGACGAGCAAAGAGCTAGCATCATCAAGGAGGTGACACTTGCTTTCAATGCCTCCATAGCTACAATTCTTAATCCCCGACCTGCTACTACTCAAGCTCCACCATCGCCATCAGAAGATCCTCTTGCAATAGAAGCTCTATCAAAAGCTGGAGAATCCTCAACAAAACAGTCAATCCCACCTTCCAAACCTTGACTATGATGGCAATTTTCTACTCCATCCTCCACCTTTTTGTTTATGACAAAGGGGGAGAGAATTTTGGATGTATAAAATATTACCAGACAATGTTTTTGTTTCATTAATACAAATAGTGATTGGTTCACTAATTTTCTTTACTGTTTGTTATTATCTGCTTTAAATATTTCATGCCTTAATCTGTCATATGCATTTGCATGATAGACTTAGGGGGAGTTCATCATGTTAATAACTGAGCATACTTAATTGTCATGAAATAATTCACACTCTGATATATAAATGTCTGTGATTTATTGTCTGTTAATCAAAATTATAACATGTGTTGTCATCATAAAAAAGGGGGGAGATTGTTAGAACCAAAACATTTGATGATGTCTGACCCCTCATACCTTGATAAGTTTTGATGATAACAAATGTGATAATATTTGATCAACTAATGATTTTAGACTAAGTGATTTCAAGAAATCTAAGTGAGAATAGACAAATAGTATAATCACTCTAACTCTCACTTTCGTCTTAACTATTTGATAACGAGTAATGATTGAATCACACACTATAACTACTTTTAATCAGACTATAATAAACTCTAAAGCCAGACTAGACGATGTTTGTAAAGGCCAGACGATGTCTGAAGCCAGACTAGACTAAGTCTGTCAAGCCAGACGATGTCTAAAGCCAAACTAGACGATGTCTATAAAGGCCAGAGATGTTTGAAGCCAAACCAGACTATGTCTGTCAAGCTAGACGATGTCTGTAAAGGCTAAATGATGTCTGAAGCCAAACTAGACTATGTTTGTCAAGCCAGACGATGTCTGATACTAGACCACATGATGTCTGTAAAGGCCAGACGATGTTTGAAGCCAGACTAGACTATGTTTGTCAAGCCAGACGATGTTTGATGCTAGACTAGACGATGTCTGATGCCAAGACCAGATGATGTCTGTGTTAATCCAAACTAAGTCTGTATTGGATTTGATGAACATATTGAGGAATAAGCATTACCTTTATATTTGACTATCATTTTATAATGCACAGTTTATAACGAAAAAAGAGGTAGATACTTTGAGTTACTTTCTTCTATTCCTCGTATGTATGCTTGCATGTCTCGAAATGTGTGAAGTTTATAGGTACAGCTAAAAAGTCTAACAGCTTTTCAGAGGCAAACCAAAAAGCTAGAAACTAGTTGTGACAAGACAGAAAACTGTTCCTATCAGATCAAACTCTACAAAAGCAACTTCAACACTCAATTGTGAGACAAGGAACTTCTATCTTCTCCAACATTCAAATTCATGAAGCCTAATATATAAGAAGCTTCCATGGAACAAGAAGAAGATGATGGGATGCTAAGAAATTGAAACGAAATAATTCAAAGCAATCTGTAAAGCAAGCAAAGCACGTTTGAGAAAAGTCAAGTGAGAAACTCGAGCTGAGAGAAAAGAGAATATCCACCTTCTACAAGCTCACACAGATTCAATAATCGCTTATATCCTCCCTTTGAGAGTTACCAAAATCTTATACATATTTGTATAGAAAGTTAGGAATGGCTTAGTGATAAAAGAATACTTGGGAAGTATAATCTTAGGGGGAGATTTATACTTGTAACCAGAAGTGGTTTAGAATAGTTGTAGCTAGTAGTGGCATAGAGAATACTTGTAGCCAGAAGTGGCAGTGAAGAATACTTGTTTTGTAATTAGTTGATTATAGTGAAACCCTTTAACAATTGTTAAAGGAGAACCTGGACATAGCTCAGGTTGAGTGAACCAGTATAAAAATAAGCTCTCATTTGCTATCTTGTGATTACATATATTTATCTTGCCTATTGTGCTCTCTTTGAAAAGGTTTTCAAAGGTTTGCTTTGCAATGATATATTTGCTGATTTAAATTTACATATATCCAAGAAGGTAAATTGTGAACTAATAATATTTACGAAAAAGTTTTTAACCCACTATTCAACCCCCCCCCCCCCCCTTCTAATGTGTTCTTATGTATTTCAAAATAGAAGCAAAATAACATAATGACAAATAAACAAATACGCCAAGAGAATGCTAAAACTGTTGAAATTGAAACAATGTCACCGCATTCCCCTCTAACATCGACAACCTCTAGTCGTTGATGCTTCTGATGATGGTGACGAAGAAGCTTTTCATCAATGACATATTGCATAAGTATTGTAGTGGGTTTGAGTGGTGGCAGCTCAAGCACTTCATCCTCACTAGCCTCGCATGGGTGCTTGATGCCTTCCACACCATGGTCATGATCTTCTCCAATAGAGAACCCAATTGGAACTACATCTCCAACACCACTTGTGAACCCATTTTGGAAAAGATAATAAACAAACCAATTTTTTGGTTTGTACCTCAAACTTGCAGTCTAGTTTTGTTGGTTGAATCGAAATAAAGAAAGGAGGAAGGGGTCGTTTTTGGGTTTGTAAAGGTTGAATAAGATTTAGGAGGAAAATAAAAGTACATTTTGTTGCAATTTTTAGCTGCCAATATATTTAAGTTATTAACGGTGACAATTTTATATAAATAAAAGGACCATTTTGAACCATTTAAAATAAATAAAGGACCAAAATAAGTTTTTTTAAAACATAAAGGACTAATTTGAACAAAAAAAAATGATAAAGGACCAAATAGGTAATTTGATCGGATATAATTTATGCCATTGTTATCAATATGGAAAATTAAATTATCTTTTATAACTATCATTTGAATTATATTGTTTTACTATTCATGAAGTTTATCTAAATAAATGGACTTTTTATTCATTTGGCATAAAGGGATAAAGAGATTGTCTTACTAATAAATATGCTAAGTGTGAAGTTTAACTATTACTCCTACTTTCTTCTTCTTTATAAATAGATTTTTTTAAAATTAATTTTGGCTTAATTGCACAGTCCCCAAAAATTATTTTTTTAACAATTTGGTATCTCGGTTAAATTTTTTGCGTTGATGGTTAGTTTTGGACATTGACTATGTTAATGTGTGTTTGTTGATGGTTTATGTGTTTAGTAATTAAGTAATTAACACTAATTAATTATTAACTAATTTAACACTATCACTAATTAAATAATTAATTAGTAACTAATGTTGAGTCAAAAATCCTTTGAGTGTTAACTATGACAAACCTTCTAAACACAATTCACAAGCCTCCTGAGTTTAAGCCTACTGATGTTTCTACTAAGTGTTTCAAAAGAATCAGAAAAGAAGAATTGCATAGAGCTCAGAACAACTCAAAATACACATTAGAAAGAGAGCTCAAAATAGCTCATAATGAGATTAGTTTTCTCTTACTCAGAAGATAAAAAAGAGAAGCTCTTATGGACTGAAGTTTTGGAAGCAATCCTCTCCAAGTGTACAATTGCTTAGAAGACTATATAGAAGCCTTGACTTAAAGAGTGACAAAATATACAAAGAAGGATCAAGTCAATCCAAGGCTACATCAAGACTGCATCAGAATAATGCAATATGATTTCTGATACATTATTAGAAACATTCCCTACATTGGAGAATCAGATTCTGAACTTCCTCACCTACGTCTGAGTGAATTCAGTCTTGAATACTAAGCTCAAGAGATCGGAATCAAGACTCAGAATCTCACTACAAGAGATGGAAATAATTCTATGAAAATCTGCACAGCGAATATGACATAAAGACAACATGGCTGCAACACACTCAAAATGGAATTTCGTTAATGAAGTATGTTCATTCAGAACTTCGTATCTGGAGTTCTAGATATCCATTTGAGCTGTTCTTTATGTATATGGAAAGATTGGAAAAATATATTCATCTTTCATGCACAAGTTGTGATCTAATACGATTTAGATCATGGACAAAATTGAGTCTGAATATGCAGACACTGATCTGTCATGACAGCATAACATGGGTTCAGTAATTTGAAGACTGCTTTATTTGTAGAGGTTCATTTAAGATGATCTCAATGGATGTGGAAAGATAAGAGAGAGATCTTCATCTTTCATACAAATGTCGTGAGCTAATATAGCTTGGATCATGGACTTAATTGATAATGATGACAGAGATGTCATTCTGTCCTCACACTATATTGCAGATGCAATGATTTGAGGATTTCTTATTCTGTGGTGATCCAAATGACATGAGACTTGTTCCTAAATTTCAAGGATAGAATTATCCACAACTCTCATGAAGACATCAAAATCTAGTTTGGCCATCTAAAGGGTCAAATAAATTAAATACAGCAACAGAGGTAATATGCTACAATCAACTCACTCTTCAACTACAACAAATAGCAACATGTACAAGATATGTTTAAGTTTGTTACTTCAAATTGATCCTTGCTGTGTTAAGAGTGATGAAGTGAAACTATCTACAAAGCAATATCATGAGAACTTCATCAAAAGGAACATGCATCAGAAAAGGTATCTCCTAAGCACATCAGAATGCAAAATGCAATTCTGATGAACCTTCAGAAGACTGATCAGAAGCAAGTCAAATCAGTTGAGTGCAATACAACTGGCATATTTCATATTTCATAATTAGTTGTTGTAGAGCTTAGGGCTCCACTTCCAACGACTATTTTCTTAGGGGCATTTCAGACATTGAACAAATCTTGGAGAAGGGGAAAACAATCCAACTGTCCCATGATAGCTTGCTTGGTCTGTTGGGTCTATAAAGTTACATAAGGTAGCAGCACAAAAAAGAGAGAGGGAAGGTAGCAAAGCCTACATGTGCAGAAACGTGATTCACATCCTCTCCCCACTCCAATGTCATTCTGAATGTAATATGCAGCAAATGGAGTGTAGTGCAGCAACGAGCAACAATGGAGATTCACCATACGAGTGTTGTAAAAGCTGTAGAATCTACCCATACACTTATTCCTTACTTGTAATTTGCTTTATTCCAAATTAACCATGTGGGTTAAGTTTGGGTGTGAGAAAAGTGAGAGGGTGAATTCATTGAAGATGGGTAACTTAGAGAGAGTCTCTAAAGAGTGCGTGTTGTGGTTGAGATAGGTTATCTCCAAACCAAGACCAAGTATGGTGCTATGGTGAAGGAGATGAGGAAACCCAGAGGTGCCTGGTCTAGCAGTTAGCTAGTTGATGAAACCCAGCAGGTGGCTGGTCTAGCATGTTGCTAGTATGTGTATTTTGAAATCTAGTAGGTGGCTGGTGCATGTGGTTGATTTTCAACAAGTTGTTGAATGAGACTAGTGAAAATCTCACCAAAAGGGTGAGGATTGGATGTAGCCCTTTGTTTAGGGTGAACCAGTATAAAATATATGTGTCAAATATTCTCTTCCCTTCCTTTCACATTATGCTACTATATTGTCATATATATTGCATCAGCATTAGATGCTTCTAATTGCTTCCGAGCATCAAAAGCTGATACATCATAATGGTTTTTCCTTTAGAGCATAGCATTCTGAACTATATCTAACTGTCATTATATTAACATTCTGAGTGTTGATTCATCATTACATAAACTAAGCTTTCACAATAACTGTATTATGATAAATACATTTAAATTATGTAATGAACATAAGCATATGTATATTGACATTGTGTTCTTATAATCACATCAAAACATTGAATAGCAAATCTAATAACTAACCACTTAGAAAGCCTAGCTCTTTAAGTGCTTGAACCTTTGTGTCAAGACTTTCCGAACACCAAGGTATTCTTGTGTAAAAGTTAGAAAGGTTAAAGTTTCAGGAAAAGTTGGCATGCTCACAATTCAACCCCCCCTCCCCTTCTTGTAGCGTTCTGTTTACTTCAACTAGTACAACACGTGTGTGTGTGAGGGTGGGGGTTGCTTAGAAAGTAAAAATCTTAAATCCCCAAATTTCCTAGATTGAACGTGTGAGGGTAGAGAGGTCTTCAAATTACACAGACAATCGCGTGAAGGTGGAGAGTTGTTGCTCTTGACTTGTGAGGGTGGGGAATGCATTTTGAGATGGGGAGCCCGAATCCGCAACTAGTTTACTTCTTCCTGGGTTTTCCTCCATCCACGATGTCACAAAAGGAGCCTCCAATTCATAGTGACACAGGATGTGATGTCTTTGTGCTCCAACACCAGAGCTATATGAAGTTGAATTGCTTTCCATGGAGTTCTCAAAAAAGCAAAATGGAAGAGGGGTTAGGGAGTACGAAAACACAAAATGGAAAATGGGTTAGAGAAAACGCAAACTGGAAGAAGGGTTAGTGATGGGAACACAGATAGGGACAAAGAAAATAAGGCACTTGGAGGACTTGGGGGACCCATGACAAGGGCAAGAGCTAGGAAAGCGAAGGAAGCTCTTGAACAAGTGGTGACTAATCTATTAGAGGCCCAACAATCTGCTGAAACCCAACACTTGGAGAATAAAGTTTTGACATACATAGCTCACTTGGAGTGAGAAGAGCCAATCTGAATAAATAAATAATATATATATTGGCTACAGTAGGATTAGAACTCAAGTCTTTTTATAAGGATTTGTTATTCTTAACCGCTACTACATGTCATAAACACTTGTCTTTAAGAGTTTTGTTTTTTTCTTTTATTTGCTTAAGTCTAGTGCATAAACTCCTAAGCTGAAATGTATTAAAACAATTGGAGATCAATAAGAAAGCAGAATCATATTTTTGTTCAGACTTGTGAGAAAAGCTCTCTGCTAGGGTTCTTGCTTGAACCTTTGATCTTATCAAGAATTCACATTCTTGTGGCGATCTTCCTTTTGGCTTATCAAACCCAGGTTTGTGGTGCCCTAAAACTAGTAACCCTCTTGTTCCTCTTCGTTGTTTCATCTCTGAATTCGCGTTTTCATTTCACTTTGGTAATTATTGCTTGAATTTCTTTGGCCCATATCTCACGTTTTACGTGTCCAATTTTAGCATTTCTTGAGTCTTTTTCGTAGTTCAGAACGTGAGTGTTCACCTCGTTTTGGAATCGCCGCAATCGGACTTCTAGGTCATGAGTTACGACGTTATCCAAAGCGCAGATCGATTTTGTGCCCTAAAACAGCGACTTTGTTTCAAAATTCCATCAAGGGGTTTCATATCATTTGGTAATCGGAGCTTGATTTAGAATCAATTTCATATTAATGTTTGGATTCTAGTTTGATTGCGTTAATTCTAGTAAGTTGTGTGTCTGCTTCTGTTAATCCCGATTTAGTGCATCAGCTTCCTTTTTCTCGTTTTTGTGCACTTGTTTCCAAATTACTTGTTTTTGTTGTGCCCTCAGTTCTCAAATCGGTGTTGAATTATTTGTTTCACTATTTTCTCGCATCAACACAAAAAAAAAAAAAAAAAAATTCTGCAAGCAAGGTTTGAAAAAAAAAAAAAGGAAGTGAAGATGGAGTACTTGTGAATTGGTGTTTAGTATATGTGAATTGTTGCCTTGTTGAATTCTGGACATAGAGGACTTATATATAATCAGTTCCAGTTGCTTTAGTCTAATTTGTGGGTTTGTTGTTTTTGTTATTTTGCTGTCTTAAACTCAAAAGTGTCTTGGTTGTTCTGTTTTCTTCATAGTATCTCTTGTTTTGTCATTCTTGTGAGTGTTAGTAGTAAAATTGTTCTTTACCACTTGTGTTAAAACTCTATTCACCATGTGAAAGTGATTCTTGAAATAGATTGGCTGATTCAAGTAAGAACCTTAAGTGAGGGAGAGAGTGGTAAAAGGCAAGAGAGATACATCATAAAAAAAAAAAAAGCCATCAAGAGTGATATACACAAGTGTTCATCTTAAGAGTGTAAACACGTGAGAAGAGTGGTGAGGTCCTATTTTCATATTATCTTTTTGTTACTGTTATTTTGAATATGTCAAGAACAGGTGGTAATGACTCTCCTCCTCCTCATGATGGAGCAAATAGACTGCTAATTGAAGCTCTCACTGCTCAAATGCAAAGAATGTTGAGAGAGCACTCTGAGGAGATGTATGCAAGAATATAATTGTTGGAGAATCAAGGTCCTCGTAATGAAGGTTGGCCTGCTGGAGATGGAAGGAGAAATTATAGAAGAAGAGATAATGACGATGAGCAAAGACAAAACAAACTTGAAGGGATCAAGCTAAACATCCCACCTTTCAGAGGAAAAGGAGACCCAGAGGCATATTTGGAGTGGGAGTTGAAGATTGAGCATGTGTTTTCTTGTAACAATTACACCAAGGAGTAGAAGGTTAAGATGGTAGAAGCTGAATTTTTGATTATGCGCTTATTTGGTGGAACAAGTATCAAAGGGAGAGGCTGAGAAATGAAGAACCATTGGTAGACACTTGGGCTGAGATGAGGAGCATCATGAGGAAGAGATATGTACCAACTAGTTACAATAGAGATTTGCAGTTGAAACTTCAGAAATTAAATCAAGGCAACATGAGTGTTGAAGAGTATTTCAAAGACATGGAAGTGACTATGATTCGGGCCAAAATTAATGAAGACAATGAAGTAACTATGGCTCGGTTTTTGGGTGGGTTGAACAATGAAATTAGAGATGTTGTTGAGCTGCAAGAGTATATTGAGTTGGAAGATTTATTTCACAAAGTCAGTCTTGGTAGAACAACAACTCAAAAGAAAAGGGGCCATGAAAAAAAGTTCTTCCAATTTTAACAACAACCATTAGAGGGATAGGTCCAAGAGTGATAAAGGATCTTCTTCATCTAGTCCAAAGCAATGGCTTCCTCACACAGAAAAGTCACCAATGAGGTCTCGTGCATCACCTCCAAAAACCAAGTCTAGAGATGTAAAATGCTTGGTGTTTGGGAAGAGGGCACTATGCCTCCGAGTGTCCAACTAAGAGAACAATGGTCCTGAAGGAGAATGGAGAAATCACTAATGAGTCTTCAGCCAGTGAAGAAGAGGAAGAGGAAGATGAAGAGGAAGAAATAGAAGTGGAAGCAATGGGGGGTGACTTGTTGATGGTTAGGAGGTTGATGGGAAGTCAAATGCAAGCCCTAGATCATTCCCAAAGAGAGAACATTTTTCACACTAGATGTTCAATCAATGGGAAACTTTGTTCGTTGATAGTTGATGGTGGAAGTCTGTACTTAATGTGGCTAGCTCTAGATTAGTATCCAAATTAAATTTGGAGACTAAACCGCATCCTAGGCCATACAAACTTCAATGGCTGAGTGAAGATGGGGAGATGATCGTCGGCAAGCAAGTGGAGGTGTGCCTTTCCATAGGACAATATAGTGAAAAGGTCTTTGTGTGATGTGGTCCCAATGGAGGCAACCCATATCCTCTTAGGGAGGCCATGGCAATATGATACCAAGGCAATTCATGTGGGTTCACAAATAAAATTTCTTTCATGCAGAATGAGAAGAAAATTACTCTCAAACCATTATCTCCTAGAGAGGTGTGTGAGGACCAGGTAAAATTGAGAGAAAAGAGAGTGTAAGAGAAAAGAGAAATGAGTGAAACACATAAAAAGAGTGGAAAGAAAAAGAGTGAAACACTTGTGGGCAGGAGTGAAACACTTGAGAGCAAAATGAGTTGTCTAGCAAAAGAGAGTGAGGTGAAGAGGATGCTGCTCACCAACAAGCCATTGTACTTGTTGTATTGCAAAAATAATATGCATGTTGCTAATAACTCTAATGAAATTGTCCCTACTACTAGTGTTGAATTTCTTTTGCAGGGAATACAAGGATGTGTTTCCAAAGGAGGTTCCAATGGGATTACCACCTTTGAGGGGAATTGAGCATCACATTGACCTTGTCCCTGGAGCTTCATTGCCCAATCGGCTCGCATATAGAAGCAACCCTCAAGAGGCCAAAGAAATTCAAAGGCAAGTTGAAGAATTGATGAACAAAGGATGGGTGCAAGAGAGCATGAGTCCATGTCTTTGTTCCGGTGATTTTAGTACCTAAGAAGGATGGTACTTGGAGGATGTGCATTGACCGCAGGGGCTATCAATAACATCACGATCAAGTCTGGACATCCTATTCCCAAGTTAGATGATCTTCTTGATGAGCTACATGGTGCTTGCATATTTTCTAAAATTGATTTAAAAAGTGGGTATCATCAAATTAGGATAAGGGAAGGGGATGAATGGAAAACTGCCTTTAAAACTAAGTATGGTTTATATGAGTGGTTGGTGATGCCCTTTGGGCTAACTAATGCCCCAAGCACTTTTATGAGATTAATGAACCATGTCTTAAGGGAATTTTTAGGCAAGTTTGTTGTGGTGTATTTTGATGATATTCCGATTTATAGCACTAGTCTTGATTTGCATATTGAACATGTGAGTGCTTGTCTTGAATGTGCTTAGAAAAGAAAAATTATTTGCAAATCTTGAAAAATGCATTTTTTGCACCGATCATGTTGTATTTCTAGGATTTGTGGTGAGTGCTAAGGGAGTACAGGTAGATGCGGAAAGGTTAAGGCCATCCAAAAATGGCCTACACCAAAAACCGTGAGTGAAGTTAGGAGCTTTCATGGTTTAGCTAGTTTCTATAGGAGGTTTGTTAGGGACTTTAGTACCTTGGCTACACCTCTTAATGAAATAGTTAAAAAGCATGTTGGCTTCAAGTGGGGTGAAAAACAAGAACAAGCGTTTGCTGCACTTAAGCATCAATTAACTAATGCCCCCATTCTTGCATTACCAAATTTTGCAAAATCTTTTGAAATTGAATGTGATGCATCTAATGTGGGTATTGGGGCTGTTTTGATGCAAGAGGGGCATCCAATTGCTTATTTTAGTGAGAAGTTAAATGGGGTTGCCCTAAACTATTCCACTTATGATAAGGAGTTGTATGCCTTAGTGCGTGCTTTGAGAACTTGGCAGCATTATCTTTTGCCCAAAGAATTTGTCATTCATAGTGATCATGAATCCCTTAAATATTTGAAAGGACAAGGCAAGTTGAACAAGCGGCATGCAAAATGGGTTGAGTTCCTAGAACAATTCCCATATGTCATAAAACATAAAAAGGGAAAAGGGAATATTGTTGCTGATGCATTATCTAGAAGGCATGCATTACTTTCTACTCTTGAAACTAAAATTTTTGGACTTGAGCCATTGAGAGAAATGTATTTGCAGGATGCTGAATTTTCCGAGATATATGCCGCTTGTGAAAAAGTGTCTCAAAATGGTTACTATAGGCATAATGATTATCCTGTTTAAGGAGAAAAGATTGTGTGTGCCTAAGTGTTCCATAAGGAATTTGTTGGTGAAAGAGGCGCATAAAGGTGGTTTGATGGGGCATTTTGGGGTACAAAAGACTTTAGAAACATTGCATGAGCATTTCTATTGGCCCCATATGAAACGTGATGTGCATAAATATTGTGAGCATTGCATTGTTTGTAAAAAGGCAAAATCAAAGGTGATACCACATGGTTTATATACTCCTTTGCCTCTGTTCTCGATTTTCCTTGGATTGATATATCTATGGACTTTGTTTTGGAGTTGCCTAGAACAAAGAATGGCAAGGATTCTATTTTTGTGGTTGTTGATGTGTTCTCAAAAATGGCGCATTTTATACCTTGTAAAAGGGTTGATGATGCTTGCCATGTAGTTGACCTATTTTTCAGGGAAGTGGTGAGACTCCATGGACTGCCTAAAAGCATTGTAAGTGATAGGGACACCAAGTTCCTAAGTCATTTTTGGAAAACGTTGTGGGGTAAGCTTGGTACTAAGTTACTTTTCTCTACTACTTGTCACCCACAAACCGATGGGCAAACCGAGGTAGTGAATAGAACTTCGGGCACTTTGCTGAGAACTATTTTAAAGAAAAATCTTAAATCTTGGGAAGAATGTTTACCTCATGTAGAATTTGCATATAATAGGGCTGTCCATAGTACAACTAATTGTTCACCATTTGAAATTGTGTATGGATTTAATCCTATGACACCACTTGATTTATTGCCTATGCCTAATATTTCTATTTTTAAGCATAAGGATGCACAGGCTAAGGCTGATTATGTAAGGAAACTGCATGAGCGTGTGAAAGCTCGAATTGAAAAGAAGATTGAGAGTTATGCCAAGCAAGCTAATAAGGGAAGACGGAGAGTTGTATTCGAACCTCGGTGATTGGGTTTGGGTACACATGAGAAAAGAAAGGTTCCCCTGAACAAAGGAAGTTGAAACTCCAACCTAGAGGGAATGGTCCATTTCAAGTGTTGGAGAGGATAAATGACAATGCTTACAAGATTGATTTGCCTGGTGAGTATAATATAAGTACCACTTTTAATGTTTCTGATTTGTCTCTTTTTGATGCAGGTGATGAGGCCTTGGATTTGAGGACAAATCCTCTTCAAGAGGGAGGGGATGATGGGAGCACAGATAGGGACAAAGAAAATGAGGCACTTGGAGGACTTGGGGGACCCATGACAAGGGCAAGAGCTAGGAAAGCGAAGGAAGCTCTTGAACAAGTGGTGACTAATCTATTAAAGGCCCAACAATCTGCTGAAACCCAACACTTGGAGAATAAAGTTTTGACATGCATAGCTCACTTGGAGTGAGAAAAGCCAATCTGAATAACAAGACTTTTAATTTGCTTTTTGGGTTATTTTCTTTTTAATGTGTGGCTGTATATAAAATAAAAAAAATAAAAAAATAAAAAATATATATATTGGCTACAGTAGGATTAGAACTCAAGTCTTTTTATAAGGATTTGTTATTCTTAACCGCTACTACATGTCAAAAACGCTTGTCTTTAAGAGTTTTGTTTTTTTATTTTGTTTGCTTAAGTCTAGTGCATAGACTCCTAAGCTGAAATGTATTAAAACAATTGGAGATCAATAAGAAAGCAGAATCATATTTTTGTTCAGACTTGTGAGAAAAGCTCTCTACTAGGGTTCTTGCTTGAACCTTTGATCTTATCAAGAATTCACATTCTTGTGGTGATCTTCCTTTTGGCTTATCAAACCCAGGTTTGTGGCGCCCTAAAACTAGTAACCCTCTTGTTCCTCTTCGCTGTTTCATCTCTGAATTCGCGTTTTCATTTCACTTTGGTAATTATTGCTTGAATTTCTTTGGCCCATATCTCACGTTTTACGTGTCCAATTTTAGCGTTTCTTGAGTCTTTTTCATAGTTTAGAACATGAGTGTTCACCTTGTTTTGGAATCGCCGCAATTGGATTTCTGGGCTGTGAGTTACGACGTTATCCAAAGCGCAGTCTGATTTTGTGCCCTAAAACAGCTTGTTTCAAATTCCATCAAGGGGTTTCATATCAGTTAGGGAAAATGTGAACCAAGAGGGTTTAAGGTTTGAAATTTAAGCTTACAGGTTTGATGGAGAGTGGGGTAGTTTGTCTAAGGACCAAGGTTACAAATATAGGGTATGTAAAGAAGAAGAAGAAGGCTTAGGTTAAAAAATCAATTTATTTATTTATTATTATTATAACTAATTCATTATAGTTAAACACTAATTAAACAGCCAACAACCAAATATTGACATTTAATGCAAAAATTTAACGGAGGTACCAAAACTTCTTAAAAATTAATTTTGGAGGACCAAAAGTGATGAAAAAAAATTTGGAAACCAAAATCGCGAAAAATAAAATTTTTGGGACGAAAAGTGCAATTAAGTCATTAATTTTTTATCATCTTATTTCCTATTTTATAAAGAGCCTTACAACTAATAGGTAATAAGATAAGATAATATATTAAGTCATCTTATTCATTAGTTATTTTATTTCTCATTTGTAAGTATCAATTTAATTATACTATTTTAATAAAATTAAAGTTTATCTTTATCGTTGGATTGTTTTACTTATTTGGAATGAAGAAATTGTTTATGTAATAAATTATCTTAAGTTTAAGTCTTACTAAAACTTGAATTTCAAGTTTTTTTTAGAAGGTAATTTTAAGTTAATAAAGTCAAACTTTAAATATAGTTGGATAAAGTATGAAATTGATCTCTTAACGTTTTCAAATTTTTGGTTTTGGTCCCTCAAGTTTTTAATGACTGGTCTTGGTCCTTATATTTTCATTCCGTTTGGAAAATTAGTCCTTTCGTCCATCTACTCTGCTGAGTATTTTTTTCACGTTCTAAATAAGCACATGCCACATGTATATTTTTGGATTTTTAAAATTTTTTTATTTCCCCCAATTACCCCCATTTTCTAACCAAATTTCTTAATCTAACCCCAATCTCGTGAACCCATCCCCTTCGAGAACCCATCCCCTCTTTTTGGTCCCCTTTTATTAACTGCTCTTCTCATTTTCCATTCATTGATTCCATTCCATTATTTAAATTTCTAAACACGATGTTCCTAGCTTCACTCTGAAGCCAACTCTACTCTAGTGGAGGCGCATTATCAACTCTTCATAATTCCATTGCATTGCACATTTTCACCATTCTCTCTCCGTTCTCTGAATCAAAATAATGGCAGCAAACATAAACTGCGACATGCCCCTCACTCACCACGCTCATTGGTTTTCACCAAAATAAAAAATTTACAACAACAAACACGCCCCAGTGGACCTTCCCAATGAAGATTGATGCCTCACCTCTTCATTTAGATTTTTGGTATCTTCATACCTTAAGTCTTCTCCGTTCTCTTAGTCTAGAGTTTTCTATTTTATGCCATAACATGTATGGATGATGGCATTGTATTGTTTGTTATAGACTAAGTCATATCATTCTTGTTTGATGTTTTGATTTGCCCTATTTTCTATTATCTCTAGCATCACTAGATGATTTACTTCTTAGAAACTAATTTTGAGTGATTGCAATCGATTACAAGTTGTAGGAATTGATTACCAAGATGACCTAATCAGTTTTGAAGCCATCTCTGGTATCAAGTTAATCGATTACCAACCATTGCAATCGATTACAATGTTAATTTCAGAGTTCAGATATTGCCCTGTATCCATTGCAATCGATTACCATCGAGCTGCAATCGATTACAAGACAATCTCTGTGGTTCAGAAATTGCTCTGTTTCATTTGCAATCAATTACCATCTTGTGGTAATCGATTACCAGATGATCTCTGATATTCAGAATTGGCTCTGTCTTGTTTGCAATCGATTACATGTGTTCTGCAATCGATTACAACAACTGACAACAAATGTAAATCATATTCTAATACACAGGATAATCGATTACACCTTGTTGCAATCGATTATATCTAGTATTAACGGTCATTTTTAAAGATCTCCAAGACTCATTCTTTGTCTAACTAACTCTGAATCTTTTTGACCCATGCCATATATTTGAATCCATATCATTCTGTGCAAAACAACAAACAGTCACAATATCTTTTCATTCCTTCATTTGTCAAAATCAAAATCTTTGATTTGATTTTCCAAATTTGATATTGCTTTGAACATTCTCTTCTTTCTTCTACACATTCTATAATCTCTTGAGTTTCAAGAAAAACTCAATATTGCTTTTACTGCTATATCCATTTGAGATTAAACCTCTGAGCCTATACAGCTATATCCCTCTCTTGTTCTTTTATGAACTGAGGTGATTCAACATTTGTTCTTAATTGCTAAATTTGCTCATATTGGAGTTTCTTGAACTGATCTCATACCTGCTATATCAGCACATCAAAGTGTTTTCGTTCTTTAATCTTTTTCATTGATCTTGTTTGATTTGCATTGTAGAAATTTCGTTCCTAGATGTTGTGTTGAAATTAGATGGTTATTTCTAATTTTGTTTGTAGTATTGTATTTAGAAATTGGATGGTGAATGGTGTTTTCATATTCAATCTTCTAGGTTCCTATTTCAGGTTGTGAAATCAAGATTTGTTGTGAATTATGTGTGCATGGTGTATGTAATCAAATTCATAGTGAAACCCCTTGGTGAAAGGGAGAACTGGATGTAGATCAGTGGTTGATCGAATCAGTATAAATCAACAGGCTCAATCTCTCTATCCTTAATCTTTGTCAATTTAGTTTTTGATCTTTATCAAGATAATTTGTTCTAAATCATTTCTATCTTAAGCTGAGGTTGTTTTTCTGGTTTATTCAATCAAAATAACATTCTCTGAAAAATGCTTTTATTAAAACCTCAAGAGCGGTGGTGAAACATCTTTTTAAAGAAAAGAATTTGTCACTTTATGTTAAATAAATTCATCCCCCCCCCCCCCCCCCCCCCCCCCCTCTTGATTGATTACCCGACTGATCCTAACACCCAACGACCCTTTTCTCGACCTTGTTTCCTTCGTTTTTTTGCCACTGCCATAATGGGGTTTCGACCCTCGTTGATTCCTCATCTGGGTGTTCCATTTCTTACTCAAAGTTTTTACCTGTGGTCAAATCCGTTGCTTCTAGTCTTCACAAAATGGGTGTTTCACTAGGTGACTCGGTTCTGCTTCTTCTCCCAAATTCCATTTACTACCCCATTATGTTCTTAGCTATTCTCTATCTTGGTGTTGTTTATCAATGACAATATTCTAGAAATTACAAAGTTCAAAGATGGATAGAAATATTTAGTTTTCCTACCGTGTATATTATTTGGGAACCTAAAGCAAATTGAAACCCTCAAATACTAAATGTTTAATTTTTTTTTTATTATCATTATTTTTAGTTATCATAAAAGTGAAACACATGAAACTTCTACTGGAATTGAAGGACTAAGTCAAGGGCTAAGTCAGCGTCTAACTTAATATTCTGTATCTTCATCTCAATTTTTTGAAAAAGGATCGTTTACATATAAGGCACAAGTTATGCCTATTTATGAAATTAGCAACCTTACCCAGGTAAAAAAAATAATGATTTCAATCAAGTTCCAAATAACGAGAATTTTATTTTATCTTCAATTAATTTATAATTTTAAAAAAAAATAGACAAATGTTTTGTGGGTAGCAAACAACATGTGTCATAGTTGGTACACTGCCAAATTTATTGTGGGAAAAAAGTGGATGGAGCTACGAGGCTTGTAGTAGTTGCAACAAAAAAACTCATGTGATGGATAAAGAATTCACTTGCACCTATGGAAAATACAATGAACATTTTGTTCCAAGGTAAATCTTTTCTCTTCTATTAGAATAATGTTTGTTAAATTTTGTGGTGTATATAAACATATTTTAAATTTCATGAATTTCCATAGATATAAACTAGAGATCAAGGACTATCATAACAAAGAAAGTACAAACTTTGTTTTCTGGGACAGTGTATGAGTTGAAATTATAGGAAAAACCATTGTGGAACTAAATGATTTAATGACTGCAGTATGTACTGATCACTTTATTAACTAACTATTTATTACAATCAATTTCATTATCCATATTGCAGATTCATGGAACTTACTCTTTTCTTTTCTTTCTAAATTAGTACAGTGAAAATGATCCTAAGTTGTATCCAAAACCAGTCGATAAAATGTTAGCATTTAGAGTCAATGTCCAACCATCCTTTCAAACTTCCTTTTTAATAAAGATCTCCCACGACCCATAAATAATTCAAGCCATAGAAGAAACATGTGGCTGTCAAGAGGTACTCCAACATGGAAAATAAATTGGGAACACTGATGTAGATTTTTTCATAAATAAAAGAAAATATAATTGTCTATATTTTTATTTTACTACAAACAACGTGTGAAGCTAACAACCCAATGTTAGATGGCAATGAAGTTTCTCATCATCCAACTGTAAGATAAATTGCTAATTTCAATCTAAAGTACACATTATAAAATTTATTCATTTTCAGATTAGAAAAATGTTGTTTATTTCTTGGGGATAATTTTCAAAAATCTTTATCAAGAACCAAACATCATGACCCTGAAATTGAAGTTAATTTGACCCCAACAAAGAAATTGTCATCTAAAATCCAATCTGATGATTGATCTTAGGAACTTGCATATGCTCAATTGTCTTCTACAAAGATGGCAAAAATATCAAGACCGAATGAATCAACTATCCAAAGAGTCAATGTGTCGCTTGGTAATTTAAGTTTGCTAAAAGATAAAAAAAAAAAAAAAAAAAAAAACCTATTTGAATAGTTATATTCTTTATCTCTTTTTACTGATATTTTGTGGATGACAACACTCACTTGAAACACTATTATCAACTTATTTACTTAAACTTTCTCTAACTTATGAATGTTGTCTTCATCAAATTCTAGAAAACAATTTTAAACATATCAATTTGCAATATTAAATTTGTATTGTAAAGAAATAGTGAAAATTCATGCATAACTATTTTTAGTTTTACAACCATGAAAAAAAAATAAGAAAAGCACAAGAAAGTTACATTTTTGCAACTATTATATTACAAAGTCAAATAATTTGATCTAACTAGATTAATAATATAATATAATTTGGATTTTGATGACTAATATCAAATTTATAATTTTGATAACAAAAAATACTAAATAAAACTATACCTAACTCAACAAAAATTATGCAAATGGATATGTACTTTCTATATATTATCAATATTTTTTTATACAATGTTTCACATTGTGAAAAACTAGACAATAAAAAATAAAGATATTATAATACACTATTCTATATTATAAAATATAATTTGATGTAAAGTCAAATCAAACTTTTGCTTCTAAAACATTACTCTAAAAACAAATCAAAGTCATTCACCAATCTCAAGTAATTTTTGCAATTATTATATTACAAAGTCAAATAATTTGATCTAACTAGATTAATAATATAATATAATTTGGATTTTGATGACTAATATCAAATTTATAATTTTGATAACAAAAAATACTAAATAAAACTATACCTAACTCAACAAAAATTATGCAAATGGATATGTACTTTCTATATATTATCAATATTTTTTTATACAATGTTTCACATTGTGAAAAACTAGACAATAAAAAATAAAGATATTATAATACACTATTCTATATTATAAAATATAATTTGATGTAAAGTCAAATCAAACTTTTGCTTCTAAAACATTACTCTAAAAACAAATCAAAGTCATTCACCAATCTCAAGTAAAGTTGTGCAGCCAAATGCTATGAGAGAGAAACAATTGGAACCGTAGTTAGTAGCCTACACTACATTGCATAAAGAAACTTTAGCAACAAGAAGACTCAAGAAAAGGGCAAGGACTTCCTGAATAGAGCGAGATAGTTGGTTTTCATTGCAAGTAACTTTATATGTAATGTGTTATTCATTTTATCCATGCTTTCTAAACTTAACTACTCATACCAATATTGGGTTAGACACCTCAAAATAATTTCATTGGCCACTCTGAAGTTCATGAAGCCGAAAAGTGTTGAGTATTTATATAATGATATTCATTTGCCTCGCAATGCACTTAGTGTGTTATTATAATTATTGATTATTATTAATTAATTTGAGTCTTCTCTGTGTTGTCAAGTGTTGTGTGAATCTCAAGTATTTTTTTCATTTAGTGTCATTGTGTAAATTTAGTAGGGTATATTGCTTGCATTGTATTAAACATCCTTGATAAATATCAACATTAAGATTAGACATTTTCTTTTCTATATATCCATTGGTTAAAAACTAATCCATTATCTGTTTTCCCTCTTCCTTCATTTTTTTTGAAATTTGAATTTTAAAATACATATCAGGTCTAATAACAAATAAGGCTCTCTCTCTCTCTATGCAAAGAACGCTTCTCCCTCCTCTTCTTGTTTCCATTCTCATCCCTTCATAGATCCCTTCCCACTAGAAATGGTAGATCTAAAGATCCATGTGCTCAACCAACATCAAGAATTAGGACTCTACTCTATGATGTTATCTCTCAGAACAACAATTGTCAACGAAATTATAACCAAAGAAATACTCAAGACAAATTTAGGCAAATCAATACTCAACCAACTTCTACCCAGGAAAATTTCAAAAGGAGATCAATGCATTTTCCTGTTCAACTTGGTATCAATTTAATCAACAAATTTAATCAGTGTGGTCCTTCTACAAATTGTTATGATAGTTCCTCGAGTCGGATTTTACAAAACACCAGTCATCTATTCAAAAAACATGTAAACAACAATGAAGATATCACACATGAAGGTACTGAAATCAATTATTTCTACATGCGAAATTAATTTTAAATGATATTATAACTAAAATTGTACCATGAAATTATCAAATAAAACTTCATTTTGTTAGACTTTAGTGATAATACAAATTCAAGTTTTAATGAAGTACATAACAACAATATCAATCCAACTATCAACACTAATCAAGGTATGTCTCACAACCAATAATGTTACTATATACTAACTTTTTCATATCATTTAAATAATGTTACTATATGCTAACATTTTCTTAAATTATATTTGGTATAATATTTTGATATTGGTAATCTAGTCATGCAATTTCAATATTGTGAAGCATAAATATATGTTGTACTATGAGAGAATGCATAAAAATAGACATGTAACTTCCAAATTTCAATTATGTTGTGGTGATGGTAGAGTGGAATTACCACTTTTAAACAGGCCACCTGTAGTGCTAGAATAACTTCCATTTCAGGAGAATTCAGCAGATAGTAAAAATTATTAAAAAAAAAAGCATAATCAAGTTTATAATATGATGTTTGCATTCATTTCACCGGAAGCAAAAATTGATAGATCCATTGATAATTAGAATACAAGGTCAAACATGCCATAGGATAGAAAGTCTACTTCCTTTGCCAAGTCATGGCCCAAAGTTTGTATAACTTTACATATTTAACATTGAAAATGAAATTCAAAATAGAATGTATACAATAAGATACTTTTTTTTTAAATCTAGCATATTCTCTTTTGATTCATTGTCATGAAAAAAATATCTTTTGATTTGAAATTACATGATAAATAGTTAATACTTTAATATGAATCTTTCTGTAGGAACCAAAATAGTATAAACTCATATATTGTATCTAAGTTGAAGAATATGTTGGATGTTCATAATACATATGCAAAGTGTTTTCAGATGGCCAAGAGAGAATTGAAACATGGTCATGTGCTAGAACTTAAATTGAAGTTGATTTCTTATAGAGTTAAGGATGATAGAATCACTACTTAAACAATCAAGAAACTTTTTTACAAGGTAAAAACACTATTAATTGAACAATGCATCAGCTAGGCTTTTTTTTCTATATATCCATTGGTTAAAAACTAATCCATTATCTCTTTTGCCTCTTCCTTCATTATTTTTAAATTTGAATTTTGAAATACATATTAAATCAAATAATAAATAAGGCTTCTCTCTCTATGCAAAGAACGCTTCTCCCTCCTCTTTTTCTTTCCATCCTCCTCCCACCACACCCACTCCTTTTCCTCCTCTTTCTTTCCCAATAATCTGCATTAAGAAACCCCAAAACCCATCCACTTTCTCCTTCTCCGTCTCCCACCATTGCGTCACCACCCTCACACCACACCCCTCTCGCCCCGTCATCTCCCTTGTCGTCAACAACAACCTTCTCTATGCTGCAACTAACCACAAAATCAACATCTACTATTGCCACCATGCATGCACCACCCACCACCCACCTCCACCTCCACCTCCACCAAAACCACCACCTTATCTAATAACAACAACACCATTCTCACCACTTACCAAGACTGCAACATCCACGTCTAGAAAACGCAAACCCGCAAGAATCTTCACCACCGCATGTTAAAAACTCTCCATGCCATCAATGACCGTCTCTGTCGTTTCCTCCTCCTGAAGAACTATGTCATGATCCACCGCCATGACCATCCTCTTTGGATTAAGCACGCGGACGCCATTATGGGACTCGCAATTTTTATTTCATAACATATTACAATCTATTTTTTTAAGTTCTCTCAATTTTTTTTTAGTTATAAAAAAATGAATCATATATTGAGTTATTTGTGTTATGCAAGGTGAGATCTGTTTCGCATTTTATTTTTCAATTAATTGGGGTTGTTGTGAACAAAATATTAGAAATTCTTCGATACCTTTATGATTTTGATACTTTTGTTTGTTTTTTACATATGAATGTTTTATAATTAATATTGGTATTTGTGTAACATTGCATGTACGGTTCAAGACATAAAAGGAAGTTACTGGCATAATGCAAGGCATGAAAAAATGTAGCTTTAATGATTTAGAGTTATAGCACTCATAGCCTATATGTGTAATATTTTTAGTATTTCATATTTTCTTTGAACTCTTTACATAAGAGTGTTTTGTTATTGTTTTAGTTTTTAAGTTAATCTATCAATGAATATGTATGTGTAGATATTGAGTACTTATTACCTTTTAATTTAATCGGAAACATGCATGTATCCTATTAATGACCCACTTGCTATCATTTATGTTTTTTGTTTTTCATCAATCTTTGGCTTTCATGCTTTCCATTCTTTTTGCAATCTCTTCTTGATTAATTCTTAAATGTCATTTGAATGATTCCATTGGTTTATTATGGTTTTGTAGGAAATGATTTTCAAATTGGTTGGTCCTCTAATAGTAGAGAACTGCTACATACCTGATTTTTCTATGCATTTTTTTTAACAATTCTCTTCCAAATATTTAAGAAAACCTAACTACGAATTCTTACCATGCCTATGACTTGGCTTGCTCTTATATGTTATGCTGCATGTATTTGATGTGTATGTGGGCACTAATTACTAATATGTGTAATCTTATCTGTGAGCTTAATATATGAACTTGTGGAGATGAGTTCGTATTTACAACATTACTAATTTGGGTTCATTGTCGAGCTGAGGAGATGAGTTTATATTTACAACATTACAACATTACTATTTACAATGTTTTGTTTGATGTTTCATGACTGCCATTCCCAACCTTGCTTGTGAAGAAACTATGGATGATGAAAAGGTAATTTTTTTGTTTCTTTATAATTTGTTTTGGTTGGGAAGGTATATATATTTTTCAATTTGTATCAATACATACAAGGGAATGGAAAATTCATAGAAATTTGAAATAAGTGTAATATAATGAAGAGTTTCAAAAAAGATTTTGTTTAATGTATGTGTGTGTGATGTTGAAAGCAGTCTTTAGGACGGGTCCGATAGGATACACATATAAATGATAATTGTAAGTAAAATTATATTACATGTAATCTTAAGTTCAATTTTTTCATATCAAAATTTAATGTTTGATAGCAAATTCTTTAGCATTTTGTTCTACCGAAAGACATTTAATTTCATATTTAAAATGTTACATAAAGTAGTTTATACCTAAAATGTCTTGTCAAACAAGGTATTTTAATTTAGTGCATGCATGATAGTGTATTTTCTTATTCTACTATATTTTAAACTCGTGCAATGCATAGGTTCGATTAAATTATTATTTTTAATTTTTATTTGTATATAAAAAACTATGTACATTAATAAATTTAATTTTTAAAATGAAGTAAAAAATACTTTTAATATTTTAGATGGGTATCATATGTAATTATGTTAAAATTGATGAAGATAATTAACTATATTTTAAATTAAGAATATGTTGTTTTAAAAAGTATTTTTTAATATATTTTTTTCAAGATGTTGTCATAATAAATATTATGCGTATTGAAATTTATTTTGAATATATAAATTAATAATAAATTTGAGTATTCGTTTTCGTTATTATGAATACTATAGTTGCATGTACTTAAATTTTGTATGTTTATAATTAATAAATTTTTTTATTTTGAAAAATTAAAATTTATCTTAAAATAATATTTAATCATTTTAAATATATTAGTATTAGTTATGTGATATTGTCAAAGTTTTGAATTGACTAGCTTCGATACCACTTAAATTTAATTATTATTATTATTTTTATTATTATTACCAATACAATTAGAATTGTCTATTATTATTAACATTATTAATATTATTATTATAAATTTAACTTAAAGTTTTTCTATCAATAAATGTCAGATGTAATTAAATTTAATATTCCTAATTATACTTAGTGAAGAATTATTAAATTATTAACATTAATATTATTTTATATAAATTTTATCATTAAATCTTAATTTTTATAATTTTAATATTGATTAGTATTATTCTGTTTACTATAAAATTTCTTTTAAATTAATAATTAAGGATAAAAATGATGTAATATTTGTTTTAAAATTATAAAGCGCTATAAACTTATAGTCTTATAAATTTAGACCTTAAAGAATAATAAGTATTCATTATGTATCATAAAGATAAAGAATAATATTTATTAGTAGTAGTATTATTATTTCTTTTTATCTGAAATCGTAGTCCAAAGCACCTCAAGATAAGCCAAAGACCTCCCAACTATGTTAACACCCTTTTAACCAACCTATTACCAGGACCAAGCTATATATTATTAATGAATCAAAAGAATACAAAGAAATTGGGCGGACTAGGCCAAACCTAGAGTGAAATCAACAAAATCTAAAGTTAGGCAACCCACAACAATTACGAGCATAGCTAACAAAAATAAAACTAGGTAACAAAGACCACCAAGTGAAAGCCACTCACTCATTCACACCATAATTAGCAAGACCATCTGCACATTGGTTACCCTCTCTAAAAATGTGAGAAAAAACAATAGTCATGTGATTAGAATTTGAAATAGCACAATTCCAATGAGCCCTAAGCTGCCAAGGAATAATGAGGGTCTTAGTGAAAGCCTCAACTGCCAACTATGAGTCACAGTCAATCCAGAGATGGGTCCAACCATGATTGCCAGCCTATTCAATAGCACAAAGGACAACAAAAATCTCCACATAGGGAGTTGTTTGGATGCCAATATATACAACAAATCCACCTCTAAAAATTCCAAAGTGATCATGAAAAATCCCACTAGCAACTGCATTGCTAGGATGACCACGAGCTAATCTATCAGTGTTGCATTTACTAAAACCAACAACTAGAGGATGCCAATCGACCTGAATAATCCAAGGGGGATTGGGGGGTGGAGAGGGATCCCAAATTGTTGATGCTTAGTGAGATCCTCCAAGGGATTAGAAGCACAAGCTCAAGTAAGACGGCCAGATAGTGCAACTGAAGAGATGATCAAAGTAGTAGCTTGCTTGAAGGAGATTTTAGAATTGCGAAATCTGAGACTATTACGAGCTCTCCAAATCATCTAGAAGGTGTGGATATTGGCAGATTGTAACAAGTGATGAACTTGGCCTTTGAAATGAACTACATATTGCAAAATAGAAAGATAAGTGGAGGTATCAATTTGAATCTGAAAGGAGGATTGCAACTAATCCACAAAGCTATGGCAAAAGGACAATGGAGAAATAAGTGCTCTTGATGTTTTAGTTGCAACCCCACAATTACTACACATAGAAACAATAGTACAGCCCATGAGTTTCAGCACCTCATTGGTAGGAATTTTTCTATGCATCAGCTGCCAAGAGACAAAGCTCCTAAAGGGGGGAATGACCTTGGACCAAACGTGCGTGGACTAAGACAAATGTTGAGCAACGGGGGTGAGAAACAAGGAAGCCTTTCTGAAAGATAGAATCCCAAGAGGAGCCGATTTCCAAACAACTTGATGTGGGTCAACATCATGAATCCAAGGGGGAGGAGTAGAAGCAAGGATTGAAGACAATTGGGGTAGTTTAAGATGCAGCTCAGGAGGGATGTGCCAAGAGTTATTCCTCTTAAAATTATTAAGCGTGGCAATCAAGTGAACACTTGATGGACAAGGAATGTTAAGGATGTCCACCAAGGAAGAATCAGAATACCAATTATCTAGCCAAAAAATGATTTTGCTCCCATTATTAATAATCTAACTAGACTGCATTGCACAAGTGGTCCATAATTTCCTCACGAATGACCAAATGGAGGAGAGCTTGTAAGTAGTAATAATATGGCCATTTCTAGTGAACTGAGTCCTTATCAAAATAGTCCATTGCAAATCTGACCATCGAAGTGACCAACATAGCTTAAGTAGAGCAGCCTGATTCAGTTTGGAAAGAGCTTTAATCCCTAAACCACCCTCCATAATAGATTTGCAAACCTGGTGCCAAGCAACTGTGGCCATCTTACATGTGTCGATATCACCTGACCAAAGAAAGTTACGCATCCATGTCTCCACCTTCTTTAGAAGTTCAGCGCAGGCCAGGCATAAATCTGGAAGCTATAAAGTATCATACATTAAATCACTGAATTTAGGAGCTGGGCCCTTCCCATATAAGATAATAACTTCCCTCTCTAGGAGGTGAGCTTGGACTTGATCCGATCAGCACTAAGCTGCAAGTGCCTGGTGCGAGGCTTGCCAACAAAAATAGGGACACCCAAATAGTGGAAGGGCAAAGATCTTGAGCCAAAACTCACAATACCTCTAATGGTTGCATGTGGAGCTGGTGGGAGAGGGCTTGAACAATATCTACATTTTGCAGGGCTAGCCTATTGTCTCGAGGTTTCACCATAGAATTTAAACAACCACTGCAAATTAAAGAGACCAGTCGAAGTGGCACTGCAAAAAATCATCACATTATCCGCATATAGGACATGGGAAGGAAGAGTGCAACCCTTCATCCCCATGAGGGGCTGCAAGAACCCATTAGACATAAGATGTGAGATCCCACGGCTTAAAGGGTCCTCAACCAAGCAAAAAAGAAGAGGGGAGAGAGGGTCACCCTGTCAAACCCCTCTTTTGCAACCAATATAACCAACAGATTCACCATTCACCAAAAAAGAAAGCCAAGTAGAATGTAAGATAATTTTAATCCAGTTGCAGAAGGTTGAGCTAAATCCAAACTACTGCAACACCTGAATAAGAAAAGACCACTCCAAAGTATCAAAAGCCTTCCGAATATCAAATTTAATAGCAACATTGTCACTTGGATTTTTTATATGGAGCATATTCCACAACAAGGAAAGTGAGTTTTTTGTCACCATTAACACTACAATCTACCACAATCATGATGCCATCTTCGTCAAGTAGTGACCCACCAGCATGCCTAATATATTGTAGGACAAGACCACAGTTTGCCAATTTTTTCTTTGGAGTATTAGAGGGAACTACGATTTTTTGCTCACACAATGATGGCGCATCACAATTCTTAACTAATTGGATTATCTATACAAAAGTTTTAAATATGCTAGTATCATTTACAACATATGAAAATATATACAACCTACCATGAGGATCGAAGAATTATGCTGCAAGAGCTGAATAGCTCTACACAATTTTAATCCATCCTGGAGATCTACAAATAAATCTCTGACCCTGAAATCATACTTAACAACAGGTTCCTACAAAATCACAAATCAATCAAATAAAACATATCTTGAATTTAATAGAGTGCCCTTCTTCTGTATGCCTTAGATGTTTCAAAATATTCAAGTAAGATACATGTGTCATACTTCGAATCAAACTTACTCAAATTGTCTTTTGTGTTAAGAATGAAACATTGACATTCAAAAGGATAAAAGTATGATATGTTGGGTTTCCTTTCTCTCCACAGTTCATATGGAGTCTTTTTAATAATAGGCCTAATATAAAATTTTTTTTGCAAATAACAGGAAGTATTTATAGTTTTTGCCCAAAAGTGTTTAAGAGTTGAATTATCTTTCAACATGGTTCTGGCCATTTCTTGCAATGACCTGTTCTTCCTCTCAACAACACCATTTTGTTGTGGTGTTCTAGGTGTTGAGAAGTTGTGAAGAATTTCATTTTCTTCACTGAACCTTTGAAAACTTTCATTTTTGAACTCTCATCCATGGTCACTTCTGATAGAAATTATACACACACCTTTTTCATTTTGAACACATTTGCAGAATTTATTGAATTCCTTAAAAGCCTCATCGTTGTGAGTGAGGAATGTAACCCATGTCCATCTAGAATAGTCATCAACTATTACTAGTCCATATCTCTTCCCTTTAAGAGAGACTGTCCTTGTTGAACCAAAGAGATCAATATGTATTAGAGGTCAGACATCATCCAATGTCTTAGTTCTAACAAAAGTTTTGAAAATGTTTTAAAGCATTTCAAGAAAGCATAACGAAGCACATAAGTTCTTAGTCTAAAACACACAATACAAAGCTAACATCCATACATGTTTTAGCTTCAAGAAGGGTTCAAAGAATGCTAAACCAATTACCAAAATTGGAAGTTGTGAAAGCTTCTTCAATTTTTTTCAAACTACCAAAAGTCCCTAAAGATGATGAAGACATTGATGAAGAAGTGGTATGACAGTCTTTCTCGATAAACTTAGTCCTAAAAATAAATATGAAACTCTTATCTATTGCTATAATAGTTTCGTTTTTTCAACAAGCTGAGGAACTTCAAAATCAGATGGAACAAGATTATGACATTGGGTAAGCTTAAGTGCTACTTTTTGCTTGTATGAGCTAGAGCTACCTTACATTTTTTATTGTCCAACTTGTTGCTTAATCATCTTATGTTGTCTAAGCACAACTGTTGACTCATGTTTCTCCTTGCATCTGCATTCTTGAATTTATTCTTAGTTAATTTTGATTCCTGTTTATGTTGACAATAAGGGACAAAATTATCCCTCTTGTATCATGGTTTACTAGGGAGGTCGTTCAAGGAGACAAGTTTAAAGACTTGGAGGATGATGAGGATGAGGATGAATATGAGGATGGTGAAGAGGAGGATGAAGATGACGACGATAAAGAGGAAGACAATAAGACTAAAAAGAAGGTATAATGTCAATTGATTTAAACTATTGAATCCTTGGTTTATTCTTTATTTGAAGTTTGATCTCGAATTAATGCATTTGTTTTCACTTGCACTACGTTGTCAATTTCCTCTTGAATGTTATTGTTGCAGTCATTTGCTACTTCGATAAGATATTTTAATTTTGTGATCTGAATGAAATTATACTGACACATGATTTCAGTTTCACCCAAGATATGTCATGTGTTTTTTTGTTTAAAATTTGTTTGAATGATGTTGTATAGTTAGCATTCTCTTTATTTTCCATGGCTTTGGTCATATCACATTCCTGATTTTCGTTGAGTTATAAATTTTCAGAAGAGTGGAAGGGCACCGGCTGGTGACGGTGAGCGACCTCCAAAGTGAAAGCAGCAGTAATTGTTAATTTCTTGGGAGGTTATGCGGCTGATGGGTGGTTTTGAGGTCCTATGGTGCTTGATGAAAAAATGGGTTTCAATTTCATGCAGTTTTTTATGGTCGTTGATTCATTTTCCACTCTTGATCTTATAGTCTGAATTCCTTTTCTTCCCTTTCCCCATCCATTTTGAGAATGTGGTCATATATTATTATAGTCAAGAATGTTGGGATTTGTTATTGTTGGAATTTGTACATCTTTGTCCTCCAATTTTTTGTGCTAAACATCATTCATTTCATGCTAAAAAACTTATTTAGAAAAACCAATGAAAGTCAATTATGCTCTATACTTTAATCATAGAAAAACCAATGACAATATGTTTTTAGTTTTGTTGTGGTTTTAGGTAAATTGAGTATGTTATTTTTTTGTTGTTGGTTTGTTTCAGTAGATTGCGTTGTGACTCCTTGGTGTTAAATCAGGATGTTGTGTTCTTGAGAATGGTCATTAACAAGCTATTTTTTTCACATGAGGATTTAGTTAATGTGTATGCTTATAATAACTTGGTTGAAGGTGTATATAGGTCGGGTTACTATAATATTTGGGGAATGTGATTTTGAAGAGAAGTTTGTTACTTGTGCTCGTCCTGGATAAAGCTAATTGCCAGATTTACCTCCCATTGGAGTATGGTATTGATGGATTGGATGGGGGTTCCCCTCTGTTATTCAAACCAGAATCTTGGATTAAATCATGTAGTCAGCTGATTCATGATGCCCGAGTCCTATTTTTTTCCGTGTTAATATTTTTGTAATAATAGCTTCTACGTTGTAGTTTGACTTTTCTCTTTCTTTAGGTTAGAAATTAGAATTTCTATCGTGTGATGTAATGCATGGAGAAGGCAATCTTCTAACACATTTGGTGATTTTAGGTTACAAATTATCTCATCAACAGATAAGTTATTCCTTCCATATGCTATGCTCATTTATTCTAGTGAGGTTTCTTGCAAGTGTGAGTTAGCAAAAGCTTGCGCAAGGATGTGGGCAGCTCACTTTTGGGTGTTGGGCATTATATAACACTAGTAGAAGTTTTACTTTTATGTTTTTTCCCAAATAAGTTTATGAAGAAGGGCACTCTATTAAATTCAAGATATGTTTTATTTGATTGATTTGTGATTTTGTAGGAACCCGTTGTTAAGTATGATTTCAGGGTCAGAGATTTATTTGTAGATCTCCAAGATGGATTAAAATTGTGTAGAGCTATTCAGCTCTTGCAGCATAATTCTTCGATCCTCATGGTAGGTTGTATATATTTTCATATGCTGTAAATGATACTAGCATATTTAAAACTTTTGTATAGATAATCCAATTAGTTAAGAATTGTGATGTGCCATCATTGTGTGAGCAAAAAATCGTAGTTCCCTCTAATACTCCAAAGAAAAAATTGGCAAACTGTGGTCTTGTCCTACAATATATTAGGCATGCTGGTGGGTCACTACTTGACGAAGATGGCATCATGATTGTGGTAGATTGTAGTGTTAATGGAGACAAAAAACTCACACTTTCCTTGCTGTGGAATATGTTAGTGGCAGTTCTATTTTACCTTATTTTTTAAAGTTTCTGTACTTGCCTTATGATTTGATTACTATTTTAATCATAGAAAAACCAATGACAACATGTTTTTAGTTTTATTGTGGTTTTAGGTAAATTTTGAGTATGTTATTTGTTTGTTGTTAGTTTGTTTCAGTAGATTGCATTGTGTGGCTATCACATATTTCTCCCCACGTTTAATTTTCTTTAAGTGCCTAGCTGCCATATTTGCTTTGTAGTACAACAAAATGGAAATGGAAATGATCTACTCCTTTTATATTAAGCTCAAAAAGTAAGATATTGTTTAAACACTTTTTTCTTTAGCCAAATCTCAAATACAACAGTACCTTCATCAAATTTAAATTCATAACAACAATGAATGAAAATATTGCAAATTTAGGTGGACAGGAAATAGGAACTATTCTAATTCACAAAGTTTCAGCGAGCAGTAAATAGTTGTTTTAATATACATGTCTACTTATTTCTCAATTTGCAATATATATATGTTCATTAAATTTAAATTGAGGATATGGATCTCTAACTTCCAAGTTCAGCTGCAATAATATTTTGGGATGATACAAATGTTAGTCACTGATAATTGTTACAGACCTACACTTATAGTTTTGCTTTAAGTCAACTTCATTATTTGGTTTGAAAGGTCATGGTTTCATTTTATCTAAATGACACAAGTTATGAAAAGTCATTGATTCTCTGACAACTGCAGATGCAGGGTTATAGAAATAAGCCTTACCATATATACACATCAATGGTATATCAGAAAGCTTTTGCTACATGAGTATGGCAGTGTTATTCAAGGATAAAAAGTAAAATTGTTATTTTGCACCTGCCTTGGCCGAGAAGTAACAAATATTTACTAATAAAGTATATTTTGAATTTCTCAAAAAAACTTGTCTTTCTCTTCTGTCCTAGGAAAAATACTTTTGATCCACCCTTGCAAAAAATTGCAAGGAAAATCACGTGTTCTATTCCTGCTTTATAATTTACCAGAACAAAGTCTGATCTTTTTACAGAATTGATCAACCTTGTTCATACAGAAAGTCAAGTGGATATTGAAACTAATAAATAGAAAACACAGAGGAGCTGCTTGGGTAATTGAATTCATTGCCATTAGACAAAATAAATATGATATACTGTGATTTTGTCATTCTGTTTTTTTTCTTAGTCTAGAAAGAGGGATCTTTACAAGTTGAGAAGACGACTATTGTACAAAATATCTCCACTAATCTATGTCAGTCTCCTAAAGTGTAACATTTATCGTCAATTAAAAGAAGTTAAAAGTTGGAAGACATCTTCACTGCAAGGAATTGTGAGACCACCCATGGGATGATCATGTCCAAACTCTTCCTCAGCTTGACTCAACAAGTCTTGGAATGAAGGTTGGTTCAAGTATGCTACAGGGATCACAAACTGTTTCATTTTCTCTCCAACATAAACTGCAAGATAGCCCTTTGCTGCATCTACCGCCTTTGAAGATGCTTGATTTGCTGCAAATAATGGCTTTCTGATGCCAGGTAGATGAAAACCCATTGTTCTATTGATTTGAGAAGAGAATGGTTTAAAAAAAGTATTGACAACATTAAATTTTGAATACTTGAGTATGTGAATGATTTGTGTTGATCCTAGACACTTGCAGCCATGAATATATATAGATTAAAGGATATGCAAGAAGCCATTAATTGATTACTTGAATTATTGGTAAAGGAGGGATATGAGATAGGATTCATGAGACCAAGTGAGAGACATGGCATGTGGTATTGTCTTGGAGGACTTTCTTAAAATTTGATGTTCATAAAAATATGGTTCGTAATGCCTCACGATATGTTCTTGTTTTCAATGTTGGATCTCTTCTGTTTCAGAGAGGACAGCTTCATAAGCCCTTGTCCCCCGGTTGGTCACATGACTCCTTTCATAGCCCTCCACCGATTATTCAACTGGCAAATAGTTTCTCGCATAATTGGATCAACATTTAATGCATGACCATATGAGACACTATGAACCACATTTTTATGTATGTCAATCTGTAAACAACACTGTATAACATTTGCAAAAACTATGTTTCTGGCCCCCACTGTGAAGTACTATGAACTAATTAGACTCTTTTTCATAGATCCAGAAGGAGGGACTCTTCACCAATAATTCAATTATTAAAGTCAACAATTAATAGTTTCTTTTCATCATTTGAAAGAATTTTTAATATCCTTTTATCTCTCTATATATATATGAGGCTGCAAGATTTTAAGACCAACAGAAATCATTCACATCCTAAACCATTCAAATCTCATAAGCTTATTTCAAGATTTCTCTCAAACCACTATCTTCTCTGATCAATAAAACAATGGGTTTTCGTTACCTGGTATCAAAAAGGCATTATTTGCAGCAAATCAAGCATCTTCAAAAGCAATGGATGCACCAAAGGGCTACCTTGCAATCTATGTTGGAGAGAAAATGAAGTGGTTTATGATCCCTGTATCATATTTGAACCAATCATCATTCCTAAAAGATCCTAAAATATAAGAATACTATAAAATGTGAAGTAATTACATCAGTTGCTTATAAACAAAGAAACAAGCTATGGTCATTATTAGTTTCCTAAAAGATCCATCACTTGATATTCACTTGACATACCTTTTTTGGTATATCCAAGGTCAATTGAGATCCAAATGGACAAATATCATATGGGGAGAATTCTTTTAGTAGCTCTTCCCTTATTGAGGATAATTCAGGCTGCTAAAAGAGGCATCAGGATTATCATCACAAAATCATCACGTAGTGTCCAAAATAATAATGACTTTGATATAACTAGTATCTTTACTTCTGATAAATTTACCAAGCTCCTGACAATTTCTGAAACAAAGAATTCTTGATCTTGGTGATTAAAACTCAATAACTCTGAAAGTGTTTCTAAGGCCTTATCATTATCTTCTTTTGAACCAATCCACAATTAGAGAAGCACACGACTGAAAGCAAAGTACTTTCAGAAATATTTGAGACATAGAAAAAGGTTTTCCTGTTACCTGAACTTCTTAATCGAAGTGTCACGCAGAATATTCTTACATCACATTGAATATGGTTTCAAAATTACTTGCAACACACTCTTCCTAACACACTCTTGTGATTTTGTAGTTTTCAATAAATTTCAACAATCAAAAAGTATAAAAAGTGTTGTGAGTTGTGAGTGTTCAATTCTTACCTTAGCTTCATAATTGGCAGGCAAATTTTCACTTGATATGGACTGAGCTCAAATTGATGATAGCAAAAGATTTATCTGATGGCTACTCAGCCTGAGGGTTGTAACCTGTCCATCATCATCATTGATCATCATTGCAGGCTATCAAGATTTATCTGATAGCAAACTTCGATTGAAGGCTATGAAACATATGTGATACCTTATTTGACAAGGCACCTATCAACAGCTTCTCTGAAATTATTGTTCAAGATGATTATTTCAGTGTCCAAATTTGAGTCATGAAAGGAATAGTGAATGCTCTTCCGCGCGCAAATGTCTCATTAGTTCACTCGCTGCACCAAGCATTACTACAGAAGGTTGGACTTCTGCATAATTAACATTGACAGTAAACACATGTGTGTTTTGCCCTACAACAACCAAAACGAGGAAAGATTAAAAATAAATCAGAATTAAAAAACTAATAAAAACAAAAATTGTATACCAGAATCATCCATTAAAACTAACAGAGAGTGATCTAAGTTGCTGGCATTCCATGCAGAAACTCTAAGCTCTTGCTTGACTTGCTTGATTGCATGTAGTATAGTTTGTTCCTGCAACTTAGAACCCACAAACAGAGATTTTGACACATACCACCTTAAAAAAAAATGAAACAAACACAGAATTATCATCACTGAATACACCATCCTAAAAAAATCAAAACTCTTTGGAAATGTGAAGGTTTATGGAACCAAGAAAGCTACTATTTGCAACACACCCTCAAATGAAGAAGAAGGAAACTTTGATTTTGAAAGCTATAACAGGATAATCATCACCGATCAGCATGCTCTGCTACGTAAACTTTAAAAGTAGCTCATCTATTTTGCATTTTCAGTTTCAACAAACTTGAATTTATATATATATATTGATGCAACATGAGTTTGTACAAAACATAAGACCTTCAAAACAAGACTTTGAAGGCTTATAATAAATGGATGAATGGTTAGAACCCTTCAAGTGTTACAATAGCTAAAAACATAAAAAACAAATAACTACACACTAGAGCCTCTAATAGAGTCTATCATCCCATATAGTTGACTTGAAGAACAGAGAAGTCAAAGCCATTCTTGGATGCATTCCATTGAAGACCAATCTCAGTTCCTTTCTTTAACCCTCTTCTTGCAACAAAATCTTTACCCCAGTTGCCAATGAAAACATAACTTTTAGAAGAAACCCATCTCTTGAAAACAAGAGAGTGCATGGACTTTGTGTCAACATCACAAACGTTAACAACAATTCCTTTATCAATCTCAGCAGCATCAGCCCCCAACACAGGAAGCACAAACTCCTCAGCCATGTCTCTTCCCAGCATGAACCTGCTCATGTTCCCAACATCACTCTCTTTCAACACTTTCTTTATCTTCCAAACCTCATCATCATCATTCTTCAGCTCCTTCTTCTTCTTTCTTGAAGCTGCATGCACTTCGTTGGAGAGTTTCCTCTTCTTGGTGGAAGAAGAAGAACCAAATGCATGAGTGAAGGTCGGGGTGCAAGAACACATACCCAATGTTAAATGGGTACAAACGTAAGCCATGATCAACAATGTTGTTGTATTTTTACTTTTTTTTTTTCTTCTTACTGAGTCACTGTTACATGAAACTTTATTGGTATACTTTTCATTTTAAAGACATAAACCCAATTGTTCAATTAATTTTCTCATTCTCTTTTATCTCTGTTGAGTGATATATTTAGATTTTAATAGCCGTTACAATATAACTACACACAATATTCTTTTTCAATCTAAAATTATATATCAAAAGAAACAATATGTAAGAAAATGTATAAAATTAATTCAAAATAATTATTATTTTACTTTTTAAAAGTAATATGCCCCTCTTTAAAAAAAATATAGGTTAATTATATTTTTTACCCCCTGTTTTTTTTATATTTGACAATTTTTACCATCAAATTAATATAGTTAGCATATTTTACCTATTTTTTAAAAAATCATGTAAATTTTTTCCTTTGTTATTTTACCTCTCACATGTTTACACTTTCTATCCTTAACTTTTTTTTTTATATTTTGAAAAATTTTATACCAATTTTTTTACTCTTTGACAAATTTTACTCTAACTTTTGTGTTTATTAATGGACAAATAAAACATGATAAAATTTGTAAGATTTTAAAAAATTGGGAATAAAATATGCCAAATTAATTTGTTGGGGATAATTTGTCAAAAACTAAAAACTAAAATGTTGGGATAAAAGATATAATTAAGCAAAACCAATAATATATCAAAATAATCCATCATTCTTAATGTATGGATACATTATTTAATATGTCATATTAAATAGAAAATAAAATCATCAACTAGTAATATTATAAATAAATAATGTTGATTTTTTTTTACCACAAAAAAAATAATGATTTTGATTTTGATTTTTTTATACATATAAATAATGTTGTTTTAACTTAAACCAAATGTAGGAATTTTAATTTAGAACTGCATTTTCTTTTTATCAGTATAGGTGTGTATTTATTAAATCAAAGTACATTCTTTTCTAGATTAAATTAGGAATGTCATATAAATTTTATATTCATTCTCTAACTCAAATGAGGCAATTACTCTTCAATTTTTTTTATAAGAATTAAATAAGAGTAATTTTCTAAGTTTAACAATAGTCTCTGAAATATATTAATATCGACTACCAAATTGTTCGTCCAATGATACTCTCCTAAAACAATATCTTTACACATCCTAGAAAATTTATGTTTCAAATGTCATTTTTCAAGCTAATGAATATCTTTAACTAGTAGGGATGACAAAATAGGCTCAAGCTCGTTGGGCCAACACGCCAATCCGCAAAAAATGATTGTTAGAACCAAGATATTTGATGATGTCTGACCCCTAATACCTTGATAAGTTTTGATGATAACAAATGTAATAATATTTGATCAACTAATAATTTGAGACTAAGTGATTTCAAGAAATCAAAGTAAGAACAGATAATGGTAAAATCTCTCAACTCAAATCCTACGCTTTAACTGTCATTTTTCAAGCTAATGAATATCTTTAATTAGTAGGGATGACAAAACAGGCCCAAGCTCGTCAAGCCAACCCGCCAACCCGCGAAAAATGACTGTTAGAACCAAGACATTTGATGATGTCTGACCCTTAATACCTTGATAGGTTTTGATGATAACAAATGTAATAATATTTGATCAACTGATAATTTGAGACTAAGTGATTTCAGGAAATCAAAGTAAGAACAAATAATGGTAAAATCTCTTAACTCAAATCCTATACTCTAACTATCTGAGAACTTAAATTGGCTATAAACAGATTTAAATAAGTTCTTAACTGATTAGACGATGTCTGATGCCCAGGCCAAACGATATCTAAAGCCCAGGCCAGACAATGTCTGATACCCAAGCCAAACGATGTCTGATGCCAAACGCTAAACGATGTCTGATGCAAGGCCAGACAATGTATGAAACCAAGGTCAGATGATGTCTGATGCAAGGTCAGACAATGTCTGATGCCAAGCGCCAGACAATATCTAAGGCTAGAACAGATCATGTCTTTTAATTAAGAATGTGTTTGTTAAGCCAGACGATGTATAAGGCTAGAGTAGACCATGTCTTTTCAATAAGAATGTGTTTGTTAAAGCTAGACGTTGTCTGTGCAGCGTACCGAACAAACCATACTTAATTAAGACCAGTTGTGTTTGTTAAGCTAGATTTTGTCTATGCTGGAACAAAACATAATCGGTCATGTGTTGTGGAATACGTGCTTTATAATTAATTCTTTACTCAAATAAAGGTACTGCTATAACTGAAACAAAGGGAGATACCCTTTGACATTACTTTCTTCGATTCCTCGTATTACTTGCATGTCTCGTACTATGTAAAGTGTGTAAGTACAGCCAAAAGAACCAATCAGTATTGAGATGCACACTTTTAGCTAAAAGACAAACTGCAACAAAGACAGAGAGACCTGCTCCTGTCACATCAAGCATAGTCAAAGCTACTTCAACACTTTACTATGTGAGACAACGGAAAAAAGTCTTCTCTAACGTTCAAATTCATGATGTTCACTTTATAAGGAAGTCTCTATGAAATGAAAAAAAAAAAAAAAAAGAGGGAGCTAGAAAGGGATGAACGATTGAACGTGAACTGAATAACGAAATAAATCTATACAGCAAAGGAATGCATTTTGAGATCAAGTCTTGAATGCAAGCTAAGAGAAATAGAACACCCATCCTCTACAAGCTCACGCAAATTCAACATTTGATTATATCCTCTCCTTGAGAGTTATCTGAATCTTATACATTTTTATATAGAAAGCCACTGGCTTAGTGATAAAAGAATACTTGGGAAGTATAATCTTAGGGGGAGACTCATACTTGTAGCTAGTAGTGGCATAGAGAATACTTGTAGCCAGAAGTGGCAGTGAAGAATACTTGTTTTGTAATCAGTTGATTATTGTAGAACCCTTTGACAATTGTTAAAGGAGAACTGGACGTAGCTCAGGTTGAGTGAACCAGTATAAAAACAAGCTCTTATCTGCATCTGTCTTGTGTTTACAAATATTTATCTTGCTCATTGTGCTCTTTTGAAAAGATTTTCTAAGCTTTGCCTTACAAGGATATATTTGTTGTTTTAAACTAACATATATCCAAGAGGGCAATTTGTGAACTAATAGTATTTGCGAAAAGTTTTAAACCCACTATTCAACACCCCCCCTTCTAGTGTATTCTTGTGTATTTCAGTTGGTATCAGAGCAAGGTCTTTGATAACTATCTTCACAGATACAGAGCTAAAGATCCTACACAAGGATGGAGAAGGGTCTACACAAACCTCCAATCTTAAAGGGTGAAAACTCCACATATTGGAGACAAAGAATGGAGACATACTTTGAATCATGTCATATAGACATGCTGGATGTCGTAGAAAATGGAGATTATATTCCAATTGATGATAATGAAGTTGAGATCCCAAAAGAACAATGGACTGAGGCACAGAAGAACAAATTCGTCCTCAACTCCAGAGCAAGAAATGCAATACATGCATGCATCTCAAAAACTGAGCACAGAAAGATAAGCCAGTTCAAATCTACCAAAGACATATAGGACACATTCATAATAACCTATGAAGGGTCCTCACAGGTAAAAAGAACAAGGTAAGTGTTCTTACCAGAGAATATGAACTCTTTGCTATGGAAAAAGATGAAACCATGGCCAATATGTTGTCTAGATTCCAAACTATTTTAAATGAGCTTCGAAACCTTGGTAAAAATTTCAAAAATTTCAAGCATGTTGACAAAATTCTTCGCAGCTTGCCCAGACAATGGAGACCTCAAGTCACAGCCATTAGAGCTTCCAAAGATCTGGGCCTATTATTAAAAAGACTCCATATGAACTGTGGAAAGGAAGAAACCCAACATATCATACTTCCATCCCTTTGGATGTCAATGTTTCATTCTTAACACAAAAGACAATTTGGATAAGTTTGATTCGAAGTGTGATATAGGCATCTTACTTGGATATTCTGAAACATCCAAGGCATATAGAGTGTTTAACTCTAGAACCAAAGTTGTTGAAGAAGCCATTCATGTAAGATTTAATGACACTCAACTTGATAGGAAACTATCAAGAGTTAAAGGACTCATTTGTAGATATCAGACTAGAAGATGCGATAACAAAGACCAGACCATCGTTTGACACAACATCGTCTGCTACCAGATCGTCTGTTCGCTATCAGACCATCTCAGATGATAATGAAGAAGTCAGAGAACCACAAAGCAGCAACAGAATGATGATCAAGAACCATCCTCCTTCTTAGATTATTGGAGAAGTTCGAGCTCCAGTAAAAACAAGATCATCTTTCCAACAAATAGCTCTACTGTTTGAGATAGAACCCAAGCACATTGATGATGCCATGGAAGATGAAAGTTGGGTCCAAGCAATGCAAGAGGAGCTGGATCAATTTCAAAAGAATGATGTCTAAAAACTTGTGAAGCTGCCAGACAACAAGGAAAGATAGAACACAATTTTACAAGAGGAACGATAGATACTACATTGTTCCACAAAAACTACTCTTCTGATTTTATTATTGTTCAAATCTATGTAGATGATATTATCTTTGGTGCCACTAATGAAAAACTGTGTGAAGAGTTCCCAAAGTTGATGCAGACTGAGTTCGAAATGAGCATGATGGGAGAATTGAAATTCTTCCTAGGATTGCAAATCAAGCAGACCAACAAAGGAATCTTCATACACCAGACCAAGTATGTGAAAGAACTCCTGAAAAAGTTCAAAATGGATGATGCTAAAATTATGAAGACTCCAATGCATCCAACAACATCACTTGGACTTAATGAAGATTCAAAGAAAGTAGATGTCACTCAGTTCAAAGGAATGATTGGGTCACTACTCTACTTGACTGCATCCAAACCAGATATAATGTTCAGTGTTTGCCTCTGCTCCAGATTTCAGTTTGACCCAAGGGAAGTGCATCTATCTACTGTTAAAAGAATTTTTAGATATTTAATTGGAACTTCTAATCTTGGTCTTTGGTTTAAAAGACAGAAAGAGTATAAGTTGAAAGGCAATTTGTGAACTAATAGTATTTGCGAAAAGTTTTAAACCACTATTCAAACCCCTCCTCCTCCCCCCCCCCCCTAGTGTATTCTTGTGTATTTCAATGACAAGCAGAGTGGAAGTGCTAGCCTGCGGCCCATATGAACCAGCCGCCTAGAGTAGGTAATTAGTAATTAGTAGATTAGGTTTTGGTTATGTTTGCAACTGTCTAGATTTTGGTTATTTGTCTTCAAATACTTGTTTTTATAAATTAGCTAGCTAATTAAGCTTTTTAATTCTTATAGATTTTGGAATAATATTTTTTTGTGCTAAAAAAATATTCAAGATAAAATCATCGTCCACTTATATTTACGTCTTTTAAATTACATTTTCACAAATTATAAAGTTTAAATTAAATTATACCAAGAAAACATTTATGTAGTAATATTTTTTTTCAGGACCTGGCGGGCCAGCCCACCAACCCTCTTGCTAGCAAGGCGGGCCAAGGCCTCTAACCCGTTCTTACCATAGGCGGGTCAAGGCCTCCAGCCTAGTCCAACCGTTTACGATGGGTCGAGCTAACCCATATTAACATCCCTATTAATCAGTTACTAAATTATTAAATTGACATTAAAATTTGTTCATACATTTTGAATTTCTATTTTCTTGATTTTTCATATTACTTAAATGCATTTTTTTGTCATGAAAGTTTTTTACAAAATCTCTTTCTTGATAATGAAATAAATTATAACAAGATTAGTATTTTATTATTTATAGCATATATGCTAAGAAAAATAATAGGACAGAGAAAACATAGTAATTTTCTATAAATCATATGGCAGCATGCAGGGACGGATCTAGAAACTTAAGCAGGGAGGGGCTAAATTTTTTTTTACAAAAATTGAAGATAAGTTTAAAAAAAATAAAAATTTAATGTAAAATTTATATAAAAAAAAGATAAAAAAATGGGTATTAAATTTGTCAATTTTTAAAAAATTGAAAGTAAAATCTGCATGTAATTTAAGAGTAAAATAATAGAGTAAAATTTATAAGATTTTAAAAAATTATAGATAAAAAGTGTCAAATTAATTTATTAAGAATAAAACTTATAAAAAATAAATAAAAAAATATAATGAAACTAAATATTTAGTATGTATAAAATTAAGATATGATCTACTAATAAAAAAATTTAAATGAATATTAACTTAAAAATCCATTTTTTAATAATTTTTTTTATTAATATTTTTTTTATTATATATATATATATATATATATTAACAATGGGAAGGGGGGGGTGAAGCCCTGCTTGCCCCCCTTAAATCCGTCTCTGGCAGCATGTAATTTTAATATTATTGATATTTAAATATTCTCTTTATTGAGGTTTTTTATTTTATTATAGGGTTTCAAGTAATTTTATGTTTTCATATGCAGGGTATGTGCGGGATGTATTTATTCCACAAAAGTCAGACACAGGGTAGGCTCTTTTTTCTTTTCCTTGACTCCAATTGCTTCAATATACTGTTATACATAATGCTTTCTTAAACTGTTTTTCTTTTCCCCTCTTCTTTTTCCAGTCTGTCTAAGGGTTTTGCATTTGTAAAATTCACCTGCAAGCAAGATGCGGAAAAGGTATGAACTGTTTGCATTCTGAAACAACCTGCATATAAGCTGCCTGTTTCTGTTTCAGGCCATTAACAAGCTCAATGGATCAAAGTTTGCAAAACGAACCATAGCTGTTGATTGCCCTGTTTCAAAAATGATATTTAGCAGTGATACAAATAATACTCTTGCCTCAAAGAAAGATATCTTTTGCATTCAGTGAAAATGGTACTGCCATCAACTACTCATCTATATTTGACATCTTATTCAGTATGTTTGATATTGTTGCTTGCCATGCATTGCTTAATACTTGAGGTGGATTGCATAATCAGTTCAAGGGAATGAAGTACTTTGGCTTTTACATGCTGAAACGTATACTTATTTCTAGTGCTCTCCTCTACCAATGAATTCCAGGTGGATTGTGTATGCCCCTTTAATGCTTTAGTTGTGCATATTATTAAAGCTGATGTAATCATATAGAAAAGTTTGAGCTTGTTTCTTCGGACTACTGATATTAAACATTTGAAGTATTGGGTCATTGTGATTTATGCTATGCATGTTATTTGTAGTGAAACTTTTCATTATGGTTCTAGACTGTATTACACTATTGTGGCTTTACGAAAATCTCATTCTTTATCACTGTCCTATTTATTTTAGTATGCCAAAAAATCTTCATTTTAAACCTGAGCTAATTAAATAAAACATCCTTTATAACTTCTTTAGGACAACAACAGATGAGCGATGAGGATGGTAGTGCTACTGAGGAAGATGATAGTGATACACAGACACTAGTGCTATGGAGGAAGAAGGTGCTCCTCCTGAAGATAATTTTGATAAGGGAGCAGACATTGCAAGAAAGGTTCTGAACAACTTGCTTACATCCTCGAGCAAGGGAACATTTGTAAATAATGATTTGACATTGTCCAAGGAAAACAAGGAGCTGAAATCCGATGACATTGTTAAGGACACAGATAGAAAAACATCTGATGAGTCTGAAAAAGTTTCAGGTGTTTCTAAGGGAACAGAAGAAGATGATTTGCAGAAAACAGTTTTTATAAGTAATCTTCCCTTTGAATGTGATAGCGAAGAAGTGAAGCAATGATTTTCTGGATTTGGGGAAGTAGAATACTTTTTTGCTCCTGTTCTCCACCAAGTTACCAAGTATGTCTTACAGCGTTATTTTTCTGTTTCTCTGTATTTCACCGAGAATTATTTATAGTCTCTTGTTACTCAATGCACACGACTGAGAGGGACTGGTTTTCTAAAATTTAAAACTGTAGAAGCAGCTGATACTGCAATTTCAACTGCTAGTACTGCTTCTGGGATGGGTATTTTACTAAACGGTAGGCCATTAAAAGTTTTGAAGGCTTTGGATAAGAAATCAGCACATGAAAAGGAACTAGAGAAAGCAAAAATGAGGTTCATGACCACCACAATCTTTACTTGGAAAGGTTTATTCTCTCCTTTGTAACTCTTGTGGAGCAGGCTGTTGAAGCTGATATTCAATAGGACTAACATTTGCATTTTCCTGCTAAATCGTAATAGGAGGGACTTATTCTTGAGGGAACTACAGCTGCTGAAGGGGTTTCAGCCAGTGATATGTTAAAACGCCAAGAGTGAGTATTTTGTGGTTTGGAGTGCTAGTGGCATTAAATATAATGTTAAGCCACATCTATCTTGTTGATTATAATTACCATGAACAGCACTTGAGTAACTGTTTTATGGTTATAGACTACTGTATGCTGCATTTGAGGGACAAGCCATATGGTTCATGTTAAGTTGTTGTGGACAATTATGGTTTTCTTTTTAATTCTCCCAATATTGTAGTAATCATCTGTTAATTTGTTTACCAGTGCTGCCTTTACCCTCATTTGAACTTTAGGAGGAAAAAAGTATTTGTATTCTTCTCCTTGTTTTCCTTTTTCTTTCATGCTTAGTAATTTTCTTGAGAAAAATCACCAGAGGACGAGGAAAAACCCTCTTTTGAAAAGCTAAGAAGATATAATTTCTAATACACAAATGATAGTTATTGCACAATCCATTTTGTGCATAGATCCACAGACAAAAAAATGAGCCATAGATGATGGATCCACAATCCATTTTCGAATATCTTTACTCATTACTGTTCCTAACATACTATTCTGATTGTCCTATTTTATGTTGCATTTGATCTTCCAAATGTGGTGGTATATTATCTTCCTGCTCAAGTGTAATTCCTTCAGCTGGTGTTAGTGTTCTAACATTATTTATGGAAATTTCATAGGTTGGAAAGGAAAAAGAAGACAAAGCTTCAATCTCCAAACTTTCATGTTTCAAGAACTAGACTCATTATCTATAACCTACCCAAGTCAATGAATGAGAAACAACTGAAGAAACTTTGCATCGATGCAGTTATCACTGGAGCTACCAAGCAATTATTGTTTCTCTAAAGCCAGATCATGACTTGAAGTTCTCAATTATTGTTTCTCTAAAGCTTTAGGAGAGCCATTTTATATTTTAACATTATACGTATATTCTGCAGATAAAGATTTTGCAAAATGAAAAGAAAGGAAAGGTTGCTCAGGAACGCTATTCCTATTCACAGGGAGTTGCCTTTGTTGAATTTTCGGAGCATCAGCATGCCCTTGTGGCTCTGAGAGTTCTTAACAATAATCCTGGTGACAACCATTTCTTATCTCTGTGCGGGTGGGACTATTTTGTACCTTCATCTATGTTTTAATTTTATGTTGTTTTTCATGGACTGCAGAAACATTTGGTCCTGAACATCGGCCGATCGTGGAGTTTGCTCTTGATAATGTTCAAACACTTAAACTTCAGCAGGCGAAACTAGAATCTCAGCAGCAGGCTCCTCAAGGTGACAACAATGTCAGGGAAAATGACAAACCTGGCATGGTAGAAGGTCGCAAGCCTGTAAATGACAGAAAACGAAAATCTCAAGAGCACGACAAACCGGCAAAGGAAGCAGTACTGAATACAAATGGTGAATCAGGTGGTGCAGTGGCAAATGGAAAATCCCCTCAAGGATAGTTCAAAAGACAGAAAGGCAACACCAAGAGTAAGAGGCCACTGAAAGAAAATCCAGAAGCCTTGTCCATGAAGCCAAAGGGTAACCAAAATGGCCTGAACAATGGTGGTGCATCTCTTGAAATTCAGAACACTGCCACTACACTAATAGAAGAAAATCAGGGAACAAAGATGATGTTGTGGGGTTTAGAAAAAGAAAGATGCAAAACCAAGAACAAGAAGCAGCAGGCCAAACGGTTTCTAAGAAACGGCCTAAGAAGAATAAAGGTTCAGTAGGGAAGGAAGAAGTGGATAAGCTTGACAGGCTTGTAACTTAGGACAAACTTGCTTTCACATGGCTCATTTCCTAGAGCCTTTATTCCCCCATCTCCTAGGTTGTTTTTATATATACAAAGGATTTTTTTATTAAAGATAATTTTGATAGATAATATAGACGAGAATTTTTATTTTTAGTATTTAATACAACTAGGTATATTTAAAACTAGGAGTTATAAGATTGTTCTAGTGATTGAAGGATAGAATACCGCAAAGAAAAAGTGTACCAACTGAAAAAGAAGTTTTTGTAATTGGTAGGGGAGAGAGAGATCATGGGTACGAGAGATATCTGAGTTAAACGGAAATAATAATCTTATATTCAATTAAGGATGACAAAATGGATCAATTAGTCAAGCTAGGTTAGACTCTAAAAAAAATGTTGATTCAAATAGAATCGAAACAATATGGACTAGCATGATGGACTTGTTGGACCAATGTTGATGGACCAAAAATACATGTTGGGTCAAACTGAACTCAAGAAAATATCAGCACAAATTCAATTGATACTATTTTTACCTAATATTTTTTTTCCTTTTAAGTTTATATAAAGACTATAAAAAGTAAAATGGACTAATTTGAGTTGGCTCAATGAGCCACCAAAAGCTTACTAGATCAAAAAAATGAGATATGAGCCACCAAAAGCTTACTAGATCACAAAAAATGAGATATGTACAGAATATGAGTCAATCCGAGCTAGTCCATTTACACACTTGGCTCAACTAAGCAAGGACTAGACCAAGCCACCCATTAAATTTATTTTAGAGTTTAACTTTTATGTAATTAATGAAAAATTATGATAAACATGGTTTCAAATAGAATGCAAGCAAAATTAATCCATCCCGAGGGGTACCAGTGATAGGACAAAAAACAAAAAATATAAAATTATAAAGATTAGTGGCTAAATGTCATTTTTGTTCATTTATGTTTTAATTTTTGTTAAGTTAGGTCTTTCATGTTTTAGAAACCTTAATTTGGCCCTTTTTAAAATGACTCAATTTGCTCATTTATGTTTTAAAAATGTGTCAAAATAGTTATTCTAAAAATAAATATGATTTTCAATTTTATGATGCAATTTTAAACCATTTTTTAACTAATTCAAGACGTAAAAACTATTTCATTAAATTCACTTACATGAAAACTATGAAATTCAATTAATGTTTGAATAAAAAATAATGATAAACATAATAAAAATTTCATGAAAAATGTATTTAACAAAAACTGATTTAATAAAAAATCTAATATTAAGTTATTTTTGTAATTGTTTATGACATCCATTTTTTCACACAATTTTCATTATAGTTGACTTTCTTTTGATTCGTACATTAGTTGAGTTCCATAGTTTTCATATAAATTAATCTAATAAAATAATTTTTATATATTAAATTCTTATTCAAAATCACGTTACAAAATTAAAAACAAATATTGTTTTAAAAATATCATTTTAACTTATTTTAGAAATGTAAAACCAAATTGATTGAAACTTTTTAAATATAAAAAACCAAACTGAACAAAAACTAAAATACATTTAACCAAAATTAGTTAACTTATGAATTATAGTGATATGTATTTAGATGAAATTTTAAAATATATTACCCTACATGTGCATGAAATAATTATTTAAAAGTGAAAAGGCTAAAAACATCAAATTTGTTTTCAACCTTTTTAAAAAAAATATTTTTAAAAATTAAAACAAACCAATTTTTAACACATTTTTTATTTTCTATAAAAATAAAAACAGTGAAACCAGCTTTTGGTCTTTTTAGTTCGATTTACATGTGATAGAAACTCTAGTACGAAGAGTTTTCGTGCATATATATCTCACGAATGGCGTTTTTTCATAGAAAAATGCTGGCAAGTACATAATGAATGCACGAATTCACAAAAACTGTATACAAAACCTTGATTTGTCATATTGATTTTTTTTTTTTTGTACAGTGGGAATACAAAACAAACTACAGAATATTAAATCCGTAATATTTGTTACTACTACTACTTTCATTTTTTTTTAATTTAATATATAATCAATTAAATGAAAACACCTGGTTCTGTGATGGATTCGTACAGCTGGTTTTTCGTGTGTATCATTCATATATATCGTCATTTAACAACAAATAAATATGCCCGTCAAAAAAAAAAAACAAATAAAATGTTAATTTCTATAATAAATAATTGTCTTAATTGATTGATAATGTAAACAAAAAAAAAAAAACTTACACCGACACAATACATAATACTTAGTTTGTTTGCGTTGCTTAAGATTCTTCAACGAGGTTGCAACCTTTCACTGATTCACATAGAAACATAGAAGAAAGTGAGAAAGGAACAATTCGTTTTGGAATCACTCATCAAAGGAATCCTTGGTCAAGGTTTTTCCTCTTTGGTTCTTACTCTTCTTTCTTCCCTTGAAACTAAATATTGTGCCATTCACAATTGTGGAATGCCAAAGTAGTTTTAATTCCACTGTTAACGTAAACACTACAAAATGAAGTCACTAAAATCTTTTCCTTTCGTACGTAACATTTTGTTGGTTTTTTCTTATAACAGAATTTGGAATTTCAGGTATTTGTGTTCTGATCATACAGAAGACAGAACCACAATGTGGTTGAAGAACACTACCAGCATGACAAGCACAGACAAAAAGATACCAAAAATATAAAAGCTAAAACAATGGCTAATCTAATCAATTTCAAACCATGGTCAAATGAGTTGCTGTCTTTTCTCAACACCACACTCCAAAACCACTAGTTTCCCCGTAATAGTTTGTCTTTATTGCTTAGAAGTGGTCCAACCAATATGGCAAAAGGTAGATGTTCTTGACAACATTTTGGGGTATGCTTTCATTAGATTTCATCATACAAAGCACATCTCTCATCATGTGAGATGAGCTCATCCATTGCCCTAAAAGCTAAAAATCACTAGATGATTTTAGAAACAAAGACATTGAAATTGATGAACAATCATAACCAGAAGCTAAGACAAGATGTAAAACAAAAGGGAAATCACTACACCCAAAATGCATTCAGAGAACGCACTCAAGATAGTGCTTCTGGAAGAAAGCATCTTGGAAAAAAAACACTAGTCTTTTAGATAGCACTTGAGTATTAGATATGCTTTCTTTGGAGAGTTCTCTGCTTGAATTATAGTCATTTGAAAAAATAAAAATATAAGTAACACAAATAGACACAAGTAACGCTTGCTTTCCCTATCTGAGTTCTCCTTCAAAGAGTGCTTATATGAAAATTGCTATCTAAATGAAGAGTTGAAGACACGTGTAATACCCCAACATATCATGGGATTCAGCTTCAAACTATAATTCACACCTAATGATAAATGTTCTCACCGTTTTATATATAAAGATCATGACCTAAGGATAAGACATCAAGCAAATACAAGACCTGCCAAGATGGGATGCTACAAGATGCAGAAGACCTACATTGACATTAATTTACAGTGTATTTAGCATTACTAGTACAACCACTTCTCAACCTAAACTACAAACTCACAATCTAATGTTGTTGCTAAATTTACTTATAATCTTCTAAATTGCTTCCACTAAAAGCTCCAAAAATATGCATACAGAACCCCAATGCACATATAAGACTCCTATTCCTATTGCTCAAAATTCATAGGTTATTCTGCATGATTGTAACAAAGAAGGAAAATGATGCAAAAATTACAAATCAAATGAATTTTTACAGAAATTAACTCCTACATTGGCAAAACTTGGAAGTTTTACATCAATTCTTAGTTTCCAAGATTTACTTGTCTACTTTTCAAAAGACTTGAAACAACTCTAGGAGTTCATTCCTATCATTGTTCATCATTCATTTATCATATAACCACAAAAGGAAACAGGGCCTCCATTATTTCCTGTTAATGCACAGCATTCTTAAGGTGTATTCCAATCAAATAAATAAAATGAGACCAAATGCTAATGTCAAAACTTAGTGTTCACATCAATAATTCCTAGTTGCCAAATGCCAAGCTTACCAATCTATCTTTCCATAAAAGATTTGAGATTGTCCATCCACCGCAGAAGCTCAATCCTATCCTTGTTCATCATATATTCATGCAAGAAAACCGCAAGCTCATCATTCACTCCCCTCACATCCAAGTACTCGTAAAACTTCTCCTGAACCTTTGCATTCAGGCTCCTGAAAAAAAAAAAAAAAAAAAAAAAACACAAGAATCACTAGGAAACCAACTTCAAGTAACGAAATAACTTCAAAACATTAGGTATTTCACACAAGTTAGTTCTCCTCATTAATTCAAACTCACATAACTGAACAAGGTTTTAAAAAACAGCAGAACACAACCGCAAGTGTGTCTCCACCAAGGTTTTAAACAACAGTTTGCATTTGTCTATGATTTCCCAGTGTTATGGATCACGACAAAACTGCAAACCTCAATTTAAAACCTTGGCAGCCTCCACGACCACATTGCAACCTCATTTGTTCGCAATTTTCCACAATATCAACAATCAAGACAAAACCACAACCACAATTTAAAACCTTGTAACCGACTTGAACGACTTGAAACCTAATCAAAACAGTTAATGCCATTTTCCAAACCTGAAATTGGGTCCAATGTAAGGTTTGGCTGCCATCTGGCCACGCCTCAACATGAAAACTTTCTCGACATTCAAACATCCCGGCCACGCTGAGCACACAAACTCTAGCTCACTGTCACATTCCCCTTTTGATATATCCACAATTAAGCTCAGGTGAAGACGCACATTCACCCCAGAACTATCATCACCAACATCATCATCTCCACACACAGGAACATGTTCACACCCATCAAACATTGTAGCCTCAATTTTAATATCCTCACATTTTCCAAATTTCCCCTTTATCGTAACCACTTGCTCCCCACGACGCTCTTCAACGGTAAACGAATTGAACTTGGTGTTGAACTTAGTCTCAGGCTGCAAACATTACCAAAAAAAAAAAAACTTTAATTCTAATGAAAACTTGGATTCGTAATTTCATATAAATGGTTAGATAAAATAATGGAATGAAAATGAAATTAGTGTATAATAATTTTGCTAACCTGGTGTGGAGGAGCGTATTCTTCTTGGTACTCAATTTCGTTTCGGAGAATTCGTATAATGTTGGAATCGAAGGGGGATATGGGCGCTAGTTCTGGTTCTGCTGAGTAGGTTCTGGCTGCTCCGACACGCGAGGTGGAAGAGCGTGCGTTTAGCGCTCTCAGAGTTTGAATGAGAGATGAGGAAGAACGTTGTCGTTTCAATGCAGAAGCTCTTTGAAGCGTTCGAATGAGAGAAGAAGCCATTTAATTCGGATTTCTGAAAGTTGCGGAAGGGTTTAAACTTCAAACAACTTTGAAGCTTCGGCTTCAAACTTCAATTCGCACGGAAATGTGTTATATGACATTGCGTTTCGATTTTCTAGATTTTTTTTTTTATTGTCTCACGACCATTTCAAGTATTGGGTATGGGCTCAAGAAGCAAGCCTGGGTGGGGGTCGAGGTCAATTGCTCACGAGGCATTGCTTCATGCACCTTCCACCTTTTTGTACGTAAGTATTAAATTGTCATTCATTAAACATCAACACCCACACCTGGATTACAATTCGACCTATTCGGAATAGACTTTACGGAATTTTTTTTTTTTAAAGTCGTAGGCAAAGTAAATTTCAAAGCTAAATACTTTTTCAATGGTAGCTTCTTGGAAGCTCGACTAGAACACAAACTATATTTAATGTAGCATCATGCTTCACAAGTATTGATTAGGCCAAGAATAAAATGGAGAATCCAACTTGGAAGAGATTAAGGTTTGGTCTCAACCAATGTACAACCAAAAATAAAAAATAAAGTAAAAATATCATTCCCAATGGTACCATGCAAGGAAAACCTTTGACCACAACACAAATCAACAATTGGGGGCACATGTTTTGTCCTGGCAAAAAACTACTTACAAACCTTTACAAGTGCAAAAAAAAAAAATAAAAAAAAAATAGCAAAACCTTATGAGGCGAAGGCGAGAGTGAAACCAAGGTGGAGGCAAAAGTGGCTTAGGGTCGACGGCAACAAAGAGGACGCTAGCATCTTGGGTGCCTTGCGTCACTGGCTCTAGCTCTCGATCGACTACGACAACTCAGAAACAAAGATGAGGATGAGTTTCTAAATTAGGTTTTCTTTCCCTCTTTGCTCTCACTCTCTTCTCTTCAGTCAATAACATTACTCAATACTCACTAACACTCTAAGTCTAACTCTAAGAGCATAAATTTTTTTGACTCCTATGCTTGTGGTTTGGTTCGGTTTGGACTAGTTTCGAACTTCCAAACCGCAAATTGAACTGAACAACTTGGTTTCACAAAAAAAAAAAAATCCAAAATCTCCAAACCAAATTTAGTTTTGATCAGTTTGCAATTTTTTGGGTCAATTTTTTATTTTTTTTGGACCGATTCGGTTTATGAACACCCCTAATTTCAATCAAGATTTTTTTTTTAAGAAATCAATCATTAAAGATTCTTTATTAATTTTTATAAAATTATTTTACAACAGGATATAATTATTTCAATTTCCTCTATATGTAATATTTCATTTTTAAATATAATGTTTCAATATTGAACTTTATTAAAAATAATTATTAAATAACTTTTAAATATTTCATAATTCAAAAATAATTTTGATATATTAGACAAATTAATAATTTAAAATACAAATAATTTTAAAAAAATATATAATGCCATTTATTAATTATTTCATTTCACAATAATAAAATTACCTATCATAAAAATGCAACCCCCAATTACAACATAAACATCAAATAACTATAAGGGGTATTTTCTGATAACAATTCAAATTTTTAAGCACAAATAGTTTTTTTTCAGAAATAGTTTGCCAAACATGATTTTACTTATAAAAAAACCTAACTTCAAGTCATTGTTTTCTAATTTATTAAGAGTCTTTGACTCAAAGCCTTTGAACATCTTTGAACATCTTGCTTCTATCTAGTCAGCATTTTCCTTACCACGCAAAAACATGAAGTGCAAACCATAAATAACCAAAAAAAAAAGTATTAAGACAACACAATAAGGGCAAAATATACAAAGAAACTTGACACCACGGGTCAAAAAGCATTCAATAATCAACCTCTTTACAAGATAACCCAATACACAATTCCTACAATAATCAATTACAAAATAGTGACTAACAAGCAATTGAATCCTAGCAAATGCACTTGAGAGTGTATACAAATCAGCCAAGGCTATGCACACCCCAACTATATTACTAACCCATTCTACAAATAATTACTAACAATGTATAAACAATGGAGATATAACAATTTCACTATACTATATTGGAAACTAATTGTCTAAGGAATTTCACTATACTAAGATAGTGAAAACAGTATATAATAATAGATTTTAGTGAATGAAGCGAACATAGGATGTTGAACCGGCTAATCAATAGCTCATTGCAACTAAAAGGGTGAATTTTATTGACATTCTTAGAGATGTTGAACAACCAATGCACAAACATGAACTTAAAACAGATAGAAACTCACAAAAACACATAATTTCATGGAAACATCACTCTTTAACAAATACCAAGTAGATGGACAACACTCATTGACAAAAGAGAGACACTTACTTTCCTAGTTTATATTCATAAATTTATTCAAAAACGGATTACTACCCTCCTTAACCCATGCCATGGACCTTTGTGATCACTCATTTTTCAATAATCTTACACAAAAAAATTGTAGAATGCTTTCAGAGCAATTTTTAAAACAAGGTACATCGATACAGATAATAATAAATACCAAAGACACTGTAGCAGGTCATATATCAAGCAAAGAAAAAGCTGAAATACTATTCCTTATCGCCACAAGCTGAATCTCCCACTTAGCTTCTAGAAATTTTATGCAACTAAACAAGAAAAACCGTTTTCTAGGAAGAAAGACCAAAAACCAATAACATTAATCCTAGCTTATCAAACCCAAAAACAGACCACAACCTTTCTTGCATAGACTGTTGGGCTGAAACAGAACCAAATCTAAAACACTATCCACATTAACAGAACCAGAGAAGGGTAAAAAGGAGGAATCCAGCTTCACCAAAAGACAAGATCAAAAGCATCATCAAAACTTAAATAAGCATAAATATACCAGGAGAAAACCCTTTTTTTTTAAGTTTGAAATTGAAATTTTTAAAAGTAAATTAAAATACTAAATATAAGATTGCATTTTTCATTTTTTATTCCATTTTTAATTTAAGTTTCAAAATTATTATTTTTCTCGTCATTTTGTTTTTCTAAACTAGAATCCTTTATAGTGAAACTACGTGTTTGATACAATCAGCTTATAAACTAGGTGAAAACGATAAGTTATAAATTAGTAATTAAAAACTTAAAATCTATAAGCTATTAGTTGAAAAGTTAAAACATTATAGCTAATTGATTTAATTAATAATAAAAGACTAACAATTACTCACTAAGAAAATTATAGAGATGAGACTGAGGGAATAAAGAGTTAACAAGAGCACATTGAAATTTTGTTTATTCAAATTAAAAACCACCAAAGGTGTAATTAGCATTTTGGATGAAGAAAATATAAAATATTTAGTCCCCACATAGACAGGGCTTAAAAAATACCCATATCTGCAGCTGTGGTCAAGTAGGTTTTCCCAACATGTAAATGCCGGAGCATGGTGGGCTTAGATTCTTTCTAAGGAAATTGCTATTCTCATCTCACGAATTACTGTTATCACCCCTCACGAGGTTATAACTTTATAATACTTCAAAAATCAACGGAAATATGATTCCGTTGGTTACCGATCTCAACAGTTTCAGAATGTTATTCATGCATCATCGGTCAAGTCGAGTTCTGCCCGAACCCACCTTATTAGGGATTTTCAAACTCATTGTTCACCTATTCGACTTCACTTAGAAAGGTCGTGAAGTCAAAATACAAACAAAAACATGAAAGCAAAAACATTATGAACAAGACTTACTAATATGGGGAAAAACCAGTTTTCTTTCTCAACATCATTTGTCATTAGAAACAAGCCTCAAACATGTTTGTTTACTGTCATTAGTATATGCTACCATATGTCTCTACAAGTACAGTTACCATTCACAAATCTGTGGTATCTGTTGACATCCCTCACAATAATTTCCCTTCCTAAAACTCTTGTCATATGCTTAAAAGCCTCATGACAATCCTTACAAATCCTCAAATTCTTAACAATCCTTAACGGCTTCCCTGGTGGTGCAGATCCACACAACACTCCAAACGCAACAGCCAACTTCTCACTGTGACACCAAAGTGCCTCCTTTCTCTTTTCCTCCCCAATGTTATGCAACACCTCATCCCAAACAGGAACATACCCTAATTTTTCAATATCCCCCATAAGCTCTGCCAACTTTTGATAAATTTCCTTGGATCTCTCGTGCTTCCAATCCCCAGCCACAAAAACATGAACTTCTCCCTGCACTTCAATCCAACTCCTCCCGCCTTTTTTCACCACCCTCTTATCTTTCATTATCTTCCTCAATTCTGCAACATCATCCCACCTCCCCGCACTCGATAACACATTAGCAACAATAACATGAGCATAATCATCATACGGCTCAAGCTCCAACACCCTCTTCGCCATACACCAAGCCTTGTCAACCTCACCATGATACACACAAGCCAATAGCAAAGCTCGCCAAACTGCAGCATCCGGCTTAAATGGCATCGTCAACACAGCTCTCTCCGCATGCTCCAGCTCTCCAGCATGCGCCAATGCACCGACCAAACACGTATAATGCTCCAAACTCGGTTCCAAACCATAATCCACTCTCATCTGGGTAAACCACCGATCAATCTCTAGAAACATCCCAACATTACACAAGGCAGTCAAAATTGCCAAAAAAGTATACTCATCAGGCACAGGTCCACATCTTTCCAAAGATTGAAACAGTTCAAAAGCAGACTGGTAATCTCCTTGCTATGCATAACCAGCCATCATTGCATTCCACCTGACAATATTCATATAAGAGAAACCATCCTCAAAAACCCTCGCCTCCATGTATGGACCTACTGCCAAGAAGACTTTCGTTACGAGTATTCAATGATGGCCTCTAGAACTGCATGCTCTAATACCTTACACTGCCGTGCTCCATCGTTTCCATAGCCACGGGACACGCTGCTTGGCCTCCATGTATGGACCCATCGCCAGGAAGACTTTCGTACCAATTGTTGTGCATCTGAGAGGATTAAACACCGGGGGAGATTTAACCAATGGACTCGAGCACACCACATAAGTGAACTAGACACCACACTTCAACCCAAAACCTTAAGGCTCAGGTTTATGGGTCTTTCCCTCACTTATATGGTGTTCAACTCTCCCATTCCTATCCGATGTGGGACTTCACCTTCACACTTGTTCTTAACAAGCAGTCCATGAGATGACGTTGGGAGGAAAAGGAAGGCAGTGGAAGAGCGAAACAGCATAGGATGAGAGGTTGGATTTGGAATAGTGGGTTATAAGGTTGTTCCACACTACGCGGTCTTTCGTGCCTGATGTTATGGCTCGTGAGTGCCTCGCATGGAGGTCCATACACATTGTCATTGATGATGATTTGTTATCGTTTTCATCACTTCCCTCTTATGCTGCCTCTATAGGAAGGAATCCAAGTACTAAAGTTATCTCATTCTCATGCATGCATATACTCTAGTGATAATTAATGACAATAACATTCAATGCTAGATGCTAAACACATTTTAAAAGTGATAATTGATGACAACAACATTCAATTTGATGATGATTCATTATTCCAACATTAATTAATAACAACAACATTCAATTTTATCCTAGCATTAATTAATGACAACAACATTCAATTTTATTGTCGTGGAAATAAGTATATTTATCTCAGCAACAAATTTGATGATGATTCGCTACTGTTTTCATCACTTCCCTCTTATGCCACCTCTACGGGAAGGAATCCAAGTACTAAAGTTATATCATTGTTGCTGTTAAAAAAATGTGTTTTCTATATAAATGCTATGTTGTCGCTACGAAAAGTGTTTTTTATATTACTAACATGTTTGTTGTTGCTGAAAACAAATAATAATTAATGACAACATTTATTATCGTTGCAAAATGTACTACTTAATGCTAACAATATTCAGAGTCATTGAGATAAATTATTTTTTTTTTTTTATAAAAGTGCTAATTATTTTTAGATAATATTAACAAATTCTAAATAAATCTCATTAATATTGTTTATTCAAATAAATATTAAAATACATGATTATCCGGTTAGTGTTCCCTAAATTATCTCACCAACTAAGAGCATCTTTATTGGGGAAGGTCTTGAAGAGATCTTAAGGTGTTTTTTGTGGGTTCTCGTAGTGTCATGTCAGCATCAAGATCTCACATTTTTTGCTTTAGTGGTAGATCTTATATGGAGATTTTATGATATTTTTATAGGTCTCGTTATGGATCCACTAATGCTCTAACATTTTATTTTAAAATAAAATTAATTATTTAATAATATAATATTTAATTATGAAATAATTAATATTAAAAAAATAAAACAAAAATAATATAAATATTTATTTATGACTAAAGATTAAACTAATAATTAATACATAATATGAATAAGTAAAAAATACAAACATTGACATTGAAAAAAAATTGATAATTAATACAAAATATCTGTTGTTTTATTTTGTTAAATCTATTGTATTTGTTGTTATAGATTACTTCCGTAAAATAAAATGGTTATTTATTTTTTATTTTTTATTATTAAAAAAATAGTTAGTTATTTTTTATTTTATATTATTAAAAAAATTTGGTTAGTTATTTTGTATTATATATTATTAAAAAAATTGATTAGTTAGTGGAAGATCGATTTTGGAAGGATCTTGTGGAAGACTCGATCTTACGCGTGGAGATCTTGCTTTGTTCTCTAGTGGGAATCCATGTGGAGATCTTTGTTCTCTAGTGGAAGATTTGGAAATTTAAAGATCTTGAGGCTTAAAACCTCTCTCAAGATCCCCCATTAAAGATGCTCTAAGATGTAAGAGAAGAATGTGGGATAGAGTTAGTTTTTAATTTACATAACTTCCACACACATAAAAGTCTCCATGTTATATTTTTTTCGTTCTCTCTCACAAACTCAAATCTACAAGAACATGTAACTCTCTCTCTCATGTCTCTAATCTTCTCTCTCTCTCAGAAAAGCAAAAAAACTACATCCTACATTGATTATAAAAAACACCTCTCTCAAAAAAGAAAAAAAGCTACATCCTAAAACAAAACTTATTTAAAAACAACCATTTTCTTTATTTAACTTTTTTAAATATGTTTCTCTGCTTTTATTTTTTTAAGCTAAAAAAGAAGAATAAATACAGAATTTATGTATGTCTTTCTACTTGAGATAAAAGTTCCATCAGAAGACTCTTCTATGTTCACTACAAGAAATTCGTTATTTTGCGACGGTTAAAAATCATAAATTCAAACTTTCTATAACAGAGGCACATAGCATTAGTGGCAGCAAGAATGAAGCTCTAGGACAGCAAATTTTGACTTCCATAATAATAAATCATGGCTGGAACAGCAGCAGGAAACTAACATTCATAGCAGTCAAATTTATGACATGAAACAACAGCAAAATGACAATTTATATAAGTAAAATTAGCACATGAGGCAGCAGTAAGATTGCACTTTATATAAAAAAATTTAGCACATGAAACAGCAGCAAAACTACATTCTATATCAGTAAAATTGAATGCCAAAACAGCAGCCAAATTCATTTTTCTTTAGTTGGTGTCTCCCTGGCTGTTTCTAACTGAAGCATAAGTTATAGACACACCCTATTCCCTCGTCTCTCTCTGAGGATTACTTACTTGCATAAACTACAGTTACTTCTAAACTATATATGCAGCCTTTTCAATTCTAAAGCTTCTTCTGCTCCTAACACCAATTAATATAGCAACAGGTATGTTCTCTTCTTGCTTCACTCTTTTAAATTCTCCAGACATTTCCAATTCCTTTCTTTTTTTGGTGTTTGATCTAGTTTTTTATTCTGTACATCAGTGTAGATCATAGACTATAGTACTATATAGAGTTAAATATATACTCCTACCTACTAATGTATAAGTAATTTAATTAAAGCATTAGGTTTTGACTTCTCACCCCTTAACAAATAAAAAGCTTAAAGTTACTTTTTCATTTTGTTTTAAATTAGATGCAGAATACTTTTTCCAGAAGGTAATAAAAATATATGAAAAATGAACACACTGTAGGTTCTGCTTAAAAACTTCCAAAAGAAAAGGGACAAAAGTAAATGTTAAAAACCTTCTAGTGAGGGTGATAGAATATTTTATCAATTCCAGAAGGAAATGTCCACATAATTGGCTAAACACCTTATTGAATGCCATCAAAGATTATAAAAATAGATTACATTGATTCAGCATAGAGCAAAGTTAGCTGACATTAAACATTAAACTTTTCTGAATTTTAGTGTTCATGGAATTGGGATCTGTGAGAATTTCCTATATGAAAAAGGTGCCATGGCTAGGCTTCGAATGCAATCCTATTTAGAAGAAAAACATGAATGGTTGCTCATTCCTCTGTCTGTCTAGTTGAAAGCAATAAGTGGCATGCCACAAAAACTGGTTTTTTACAATCTTTACAGCCATAATAACAAACAAATATAATGTAGGAAAACCACAAAGAGACCGAGAGAAAGACCCCTCAGCTCACCCAAACATCCACCAACCTTCAATTCCTCCACCAAATTCTGTTATTTTCCCACTTATATTCCTTCATGAACAGATAAGAACACATACACAACAATTTAAATCAGAGAATAGAAGAGAAATTAACTAGCTTCCCTTACCTGATTAGCTAAAAAATCAACTCTTTGGCGGAAACGAAAACAGAGCAAGCTTTATAACCAAATGCAACCAAATGCTAAGGTCCTCCTCTTGGAAACCACAAACACCCAATCAATTCCAACTTCAGAATCTCAAATCCTAACCTAGGGTTTTTTCTCACGAAATCCCTCTAGGTTGCTCTAGGGAGAGGAGTAAAATGCTTAACTTTTTTCTAGGTTCTAAATTTAACTTTCTTCTAAGATCTAAATAGTAATATACAAAAAGGTTGGTAATTGTTAACACTTTGCATTTTTTTTTATTCGTTGCACCTTTTGTTTTAGTTTTAAGAGAATTAATTAGATTTAAAGATTTACATTAAATCTCTATAAAAAGAGTTCAAAAATAATTAATTGTCAATAACATTACTAATAAATTACTCGCTCCAAAATTAAAAAAAAAATGAAGTTATTTAATCAAAAGACTACAATGTTAAGAGTTTAAAAAAAAAAAAAAAAAACTAACCTGTGGTTAAATACTTTAACAGAATTTTAATTTAATTTGATAAAATATTTTAAATTTATACTAAATTATTAATAAACAATATTACATTTAATATATGTATTTTTTTTTTATAATAAGTGAGTATTTTACCTTTACCTTTAAAATAAAATTATTAATTAGAATACTTATAGTAATGATGTTTCAAACCGTATTTTTTCTCAATTTCAAAAATTTATAATAATCATTATAATCTATAATTATTAGTATATTTATTAATAATTTTTCATTTACTAAAAATTTATATTAATTTATTAAAATTAAATTATTTTGTTTTATGCCTATTATATATTTTCCTTTCTTTATAAACTAAACTATTCTCTAAAAAAAATTACAAAAATAAACAATTGGATAATAACAATAGTAATAAATATAGTTTAAAATAATTAAAATTAATAATAATTAAAAATAAGATAGTAGAAGAAAAAAAAAGAAACTAACACAAAAGAATTGTGGTTAAAAAAAAAAAAAAAACACAAAAGTGATATATACCTGCAAAGAGATCACAAAAAAAAAAAAAAAAAAAGCAAAGTAAGATGATATTAAATCAGTGCGTTGGTTCCCAATAATTTATTTTATTGTTATAAAGAATTTTATTTTCTTCTATGACGTGATTAATATCAAATAAAGTTATATAAATACAAATATGAATAAAGTGATCAAAATAGTTATCTGAAGAGAGGCAAAGTCTTGCAAAACAAAAAGAAAATGAAGAAATCTACTTAAGAGGATCATTTGATAGATGAGACAAAAAGAACAAAATGCTTTTGATAGATAAATAAGATGGAGATTTAGATAAAAACAAAAGTTACCAAGAGAGAAGACAAAAGATGATGAAATGCAACGAGTAAATAATAAAACCTAAACAACTATGGTGCAATTAGAAAACTTTGTTTAAGGTGATCCAAAGTTTATGGTGTGCAAACTAAAGAAATCCATTTATGCTCTTAAACAAGTCTCTCATCCATAGTATTACAAAATTCATCAAGATTACTTGTTATAGTGTTGAGGTAAATTTGGTTGATGATTGCGTATACTAAAAGTTCAGTGAGAGTAAATTTATTACTTTGGTATTATATGTTGATGACATCCTACTAGCATTATACAATTTATTGCTGCAAAAGACTTATATTGCATTTATCATGTATGCTTAAGTTTATTTTTATTGTTCTAAATAGCTTTTAGTGGGAGTCCTAAGGTGATGTATGAGTAATATTGATATGTGAAATACACAAGAACACACTAGAAGGAGGGAGGGTTGAATAGTGGGCTAGAAAACTTTTTCACAAACACTATTAGTTCAAAAGTTGCCTTCTTGGATATATCTTTGCAAAACAAAGCTTTTGAAAACCTTTCCAAAAGAGCACAGTAGGCAAGATGAACATATGTAATCATATGACAACAAATGAAAGCTTGTTTTTATATTGGTTTACTCGACCTGAAGTATGTCTAGTTCTCCTTTAACAACTGTTAAAGGGTTCCACTATAATCAATTGAACAAAACAAGTATTCTCTATGCCACTACTGGCTACAAGTATTCTAAACTACTTCTGGTTAAAAGTATGAATCTCCCCCTAAGATTATACTTCCCAAGTATTCTTTTATCACTAAGCCATTCCTGGCTTTCTATACAAATATGTATAAGATTCAAATGACTCTCAAAGAGAGGATATGAACAAGTGTTGAATCTGTGTGAGCTTGTAGAAGATGGGTATTCTCTTTTCTCTTAGTCATGTTTCTTAGTTTTTTTCTCAAGGTGCTTTACTTGCAGTTCAGATTGCTTTGAATGGTTTCGTTTTTTTGTTCCTTAGCATCTCATCATCTTCTCGTTGCATGGAAGCATCTTTATATAGTGAGCTTTATGGATTTGAACGTTAGAGAAGATAGGTTTTCATTGTCTCACAGAAGAGTGTTGAAGTTGCTTTGACTATGCTTGATGTGACTGGAGCAGGTTTCTGTCTCTGTCACAGTTAGCTTTTAGCTTAAGGTGTGCATCTCAATGCTGATTAGTCTTTTGGTTGTATCTACACACTTTACACAATTCGAGACATGCAAGTAATACGAGGAATAGAAGAAAGTAAGTTCAGAGAGTATCTCCCTTTCTTTCTATAACAATAGTGCCTTTATTTGTGTAAAGAATTAATTATAAAGCACATATTTCTCAGTACATATGATAGATCATGTTTTGTTCTTGCACATACAATGTTTGGCTTAATAGACACAGTCTAGTTTGACTAAGCATGGTCTGCAATGACAGACATGGTCTGGCCTGCCTTAATCATGGTCTATCTTGACTATGCATTGTTTGATCATGTTCCATACATGGTCTAGTCTAGTACATATGCATAGTCTAGTCCTAGACTTGTGTTGTCTGTCCCAAGACTTTACATAGTTTGTCTGAGACTGTTGTATGGTCTGGTCTTAGACTTTGCATGAGTCTTTTCAAGATTTAGCATGATCTGTTCCAAGACTGTATCATCTAATCTTATGAACTTTGCATGTTTGTTCCAGAGCTTATTTTAGTCTGATTAAAAGCATTTATAGTGCTTGATAAATTGTTACGAGTTATTAGACAATTAAGATAGAGAGTGTTATGGAGAGATTATACCATTTGTCTGTTGATCAATTTTGATTCCCTAAAATTACTTAATTTCAAATTATTAGTTGATCAAATATTATCACATTTGTTATCATCAACACTCATTAAAGGATTAGGGGCCAGATATCATCCAATGTCTTGGTTCTAACAATCTCCCCCTTTTTTATGATGATAACACATGTTATAATTTTGATTAACAGACAATAAATCATAGAGTATAAAGTATCAAAGTGTAGATTATTTCATGCCGGTTAATAATGTACAGTTATTGACATGATGAACTCCCCCTGAGTCTATCATGCATATGTAAATGAAAATTTAGAGCATGAAATAATTGAAAGCGGATAACAGATAGATAAGAATATGAAGAAAAAAAAATAGTGAACCATTCACTATTTTTATTGAAAACTTAAGCATTATTTGGAATAAAATTTCTATACATCCATAATCTCTCCCCTTTTGTCATTAACAAAAAGAGTGGAGGATGGAGTAGAAAATGCCATCATAGTCATGGTTTAGAAGGTGGGGTTGACTATTTGGTTGAGGATTCTCCAACTTCTGATGGAGCAATGGTTGCAGGAGGATCTTCTTATGGCGATGGTGGAGTTGAAGTTGCAACAGTGCGTGGAACAAGAATAGTAGCAATAGAGGTGTTGAAGGAAATTGTTGTCTCCTTGATGATGCTAGCTCTATGCTTGTCTAATTTGGCGTTAAGTTGAACTTCGACTTGAACAGCAACTTTAGCAGATATTCTTGATCCCAACTTGGATTCCAATGTAGTCTTAAGGGAAGCTAAGTCAGGTTGAGAGTTTGACTGTGCTGCAGCATTGAGTGGTATGTGTCAACACTCAATTTTGTCCGTTTAATTATCTTTTATAATTATTATTATTGTTGTTGTTATTATTATCATTATTATTATCCCATAATTATTATTATTGTTGTTATTATTATTAGTATTATTATCCCACAAGTTTATCTTGTTACATAAAAAAAAATGAAAGAATGAAAGGGGAAAGAAAAAAACGAAGGAGAACACAATAATATAATAAGCAAGAAATCAATTTTTTCTCATTTTTCTCCAAATTACACTGTTACAATGCTACAAATTTCTTTAAAAAAATTGAAGTATAGCTGGCATTAAGTGCCCAAATCAAGCACCAGAAAAAGGAAAGGGAAAGGAAGCCACGAGAAGAAGAAGAATAAAAGAAAGAAAAAGAAGAAACAAGTAGCTTCAGCAGCTTCTCCACCACTAGCAAAGAGACCAAATCCAAATTACAAAGCCAAATCATCAGAAAATCAAATCTGGGACCAAGAAAAATCCAAAGAAAGCATAAAAAGAGTATAAAGAGAATAAAAGAGAAAATAGGGAAAGAAAAAAACCACCGCGCCGGCCACCGCCGCCATCGTCACCTTCGTCCTCAATGTTCCCTCACTCTCGTTCTCTCTCCACCGCCACGACCACCACCACGCCAGCCAGCCACGCCACGACCACCACCCCCTCGCTCCCTCACTCTCGTTCTCTCTCCACCGCCACGACTGCCACCGCGACGCGCCTCCACCACCCACGCCACGACCTCCATGCCCTCCCGCCTCCTCCTCTCTCTCTCGCAAACCCTAGGCTCAAACATAGGGTGAAACAGCTGAATGAATGGGGGAAAGGAAACCCCTAAACTTAATTTCGCATTTCTGGCTATTTTTCTGTTTGCACCCTCCCTTTTACTAAATCACAGCTTTTCGTTGTGGGCCAGATTTCTATTTGCACCTCCATTTTACTAAATCACAACACATTCGTTTTTGGGCCAGATTTCTATTTACACCTCTGTTTTACTAAATTACAGCTTCTTGTTTTGGGGCCATATTTCTGTTTACACCCCCCGTTTTACTAAGTTTCTTTCCTTTTTTAATTATCAATAGTTGTTTTAATTAAAATCATATTAAAAAATAATAATAAAGATGAATTGACTTGGGTGTACACCTCTGTCAATTTTTCAAGTGTCTTTTTAGGATAAATGAGTTGCGACAACTCAAGAGTCCTAAATTAAAAAAATAAAATAAAAAAGGGAATAAAAATAGTATATTTCTTTCTTTCCTTTAGTAAAATTAATTATTTTGTTCTAGTAATGTTTTGGTGAGATAAATGTCTAAAAATTATAAAAGATTTTCGCTTAATTAATTAAAGGTAACCGTCTTTGTGACGGACGTTATAGGGTGTTAATACCTTCCCTACACGTAATGGACTCCCGAACTCAAATTTGGTTCCAAAGACCATTTTTTTTTTCTAAAAAAAGTTTTTCTGATGTTTTCCTTAATAAACATTGGTGGCGACTCCTCTGATTCATACATTTCGATTTTTATCGCCGTCCCGCCGCGATTCTGGTTGCGACAGTATGGCTGCAATTGGAGTGCTTGACCTTGATTGAGTAGATACCAAATCTATGCACTTGTGGGCTAGTGTTGATTCTCTAGACTTTTCAGCCAAGTATACAGCTTGCTTAGCAGCAAGTGCAGCAACCTGAGCTGCCTCAACCTCTTGCTTTAGGGCCAACTCCTTGAGCCTTCTTTCTTCTTCTTCCTTGGCCTTCTTCTCTGAGCCAGTTCATTAATTCTTCTATCCTCTTCTTGAGCAGCTAACACAGCTCTCAATTTGGCAGCCTCCTATGAGATTCTTGCTTCTTCAGCTACTGCCTTGGTTGCAGCTATCAGGGCCTGAGCAGCTTTGTACTCAGCAAGCATCTTTTTAGCTTCAGCTTCATTTCCAAGGGTGTGAGGAGTCAGTAGTGTGGGCACAACCATAGTGTTTGACACATGAATGAAGCTGTTGGAGGAAGAGGAGCCTTCACCAATAGTGTCAATCTTCTACTTTTCTTCATCTGAGAGATTGAATGACCCTGTGGTGTGGAGCATGTTACTCATCACGTTCTGCCAATAGATTCCAGCATCAGATTCTGTGTTCTTTGGTGGTAATGCATGCTCTAGTTGAGGTAGTGGCTCCATGTCTAGTATGTGCTGTGAAAGATTGTCTACTCTTACAATCTTCTTCTCCTTCAGCTTGTTGGGGTTGATAGTTGGTAGCCTAGGAACTATACAGTCTGGAGCGACATGTATATCAATTTCTTCAAAAATATGTAGGCTTGGAGGATACAACTGTCTGGGGACTGTGCCTTGAAACTTCAACTGACACAGGGCCTTATCCTCAACATAGGTGGCCTTAAAGGAAGGATGACTAGGGCCAACTCCTCGTGTGATCAGCCGATGAGGTCAAATAGAGACCCTTGGTCTTAACAAGTGACATAGGGCATCACGATGCATAGTTCTGACAATGGCATCCAGTTGCTTCTTCTCATCTTCTGTTAGCTCAATTGGCATGGGTAGTTCTATTGTGAAGTAGTCCAATCCCTTTTGTACACAATTGTACCAATGTGCAATCTCATGCACTAGCTGACACATTTGAGGGATGGCAGAGGCATATTCTTCCTGCTGTAGCCTTCTTGCAAGATTTGCATCATCTTCAACAGCGTCTAGAAGAATGGTGTTGTGAATTGGCCTCTTAAAGGGAATTATCCCTTGATCAATCTGCAAAGGAGGAAGCTTCTTCATCTTCGCTTCCTTGACAACAACTACATCAGAGTGCTCTACATATGGCTCCATCTGAGTCTCTTCTCTATATGCAGTAGACTTAGCATTCTCTCCCACATAATGTAATGATAATCTTTACATCATCTTCTGATGCCAGGAGTCAATAGGTGGAGGAGGAGGAGGTGTGTCTTCTCTAAATTTGGATAGAGGTGTGGTGACATCCAGATTGAATGGTCTATTGTTCCATGAGGGAGCAGCAGATGCCTCAGGAGATAGAATGACTATCTCTTCATCTGTATCAGACCCAATAAAGATGTGGACAGACTTTGAGTGGTGGTAAGAAACCATTGCATCTGACATCTCAGGAATGGTTACATGTGAGGGGGATTGAGATGGTGGAATGGTGGTGTCTAGTGGAGTTTGTAGGGATGTTGTAGAACAACAGTTTGAGTTGTGGGTTCAGACTGTGTCTCAGACTGAACAATGGGCTCAGTCTATTGGGTAACTGTCTGTCCAATGGGGGTAGACGCAAGTTGATCTTCTGTCTGAATAGTGGGTTCAGACAATGGCCTTTGCACAGTTTGTGCTTAGGCATCAGACTGTGCAGCTTCTGTTTGACTTACTAAGGTCTATGTAGGTGACACAGACGATAAGGGTTTAATAGACAATGTGTTTGTTGTGGTTTGTATTTGGACAAGAGATGGTGTAGTTTAAGGAATATTCTTACTTAGACGTTTGTGGGTTGAGCGAGGGTGAGTAGGAAGTGTGGAGGTAGGGATGGTGATACCTGGATTTATGGAAGATGTGGTTGTGGTCTGTTCAGGTCTGTCTTCTTCCAACACAAATTTCCTCTTCATAGGTAGCTTCTTGGCTGTGATGTTGGGTGGTTTGATACTCAGACTCTCTGACTCAGTGGTCTATTGTGCATTGAGTTGTCTCCTTGGCCTCTTGAAGACCAATCCTTCATTTGATGCTTCCTTTTCAACCTCAGCAACATTAATAACTACTATGTCCGATGCCTCAACAAAGATTCTGGTAGCACCCTTGCCTTTTTGTTAAGCTCTTGTCTTTATCCTCATAGTGGGTGGTTTGGGTGGTGCTTGTTGGACTATCTGCTTAGTTTTCTTGGTAGGTGTCTTCTCAGCAGACTATGCTAAAGCCTTGCGAGTGGTCCGGACGGTTTGTTGGTCTGCTATTGCAAGTCTCCTCATCTTGCTTGCAAGTGGTTGGATTTAGGTAGCCTTGTCATAGATGACTAGAGCCTTGCCTTTTCCACCCTTTTTCTTCTTGGTCTTCTTCTTCTAACCTTCATCTTCATCATCAAAAAGTTTAGGGAACATGTCAAGTGATCCCTTGGTGATTTCAAATCCCATGTTCAACTTGAGTAGACTAGAGGATGTCAGCATCCTCTGATGAACAAATGGGCCTTCTACATTCACATACTCCAGCTCATCAAGTCTTCTTGATTGTAGTTCTCTATACTGTGTTGTAGCAGTGAGCATTCTAGAGAATCTTGTTAATCAATGTTGTGTAGTATGTGGCCACAAAAGTTGACAGATATTAGATATGGCTGATCATGTTGTAGAAGAGTGTGTGAGGAAGGTTGAATGGGATCCCTTTGATAATGTGGTACAGGATGAACCTGTGGAGGGAAGACACATGATCCTTAGATCCTATCTTATGCAAGATGGTCTTGTTGATGATGTTAAGCAGCAGCTTGGACAAAGGTGGGAAGTTGGTTGGATGCAACTTGTTGTTCTTGGCCACCTCGTAGTTAGGTCCAAGAATGAACCTTTCTACTGTCCCTTCAACAAGGTTGGAGTCCCATCCCTCTACAAAGTAGTTAGAGTGCAACTTGCACCCTATCGCTTGAGCAATGGAGGAGGGAGAGATGGAAACATCACATACAAACACCTTGTTGGCTATCTCGTTTCCTTTGATTGTGGCATTCGTCTAGAACTCTTTGATTGTGGCATTTGTGTGACTAAGCATGGTTTGGAAAGACAGACATGGTCTAGCCTAGCTTCAGACATTGTCTGGCTTGGCTTAATCATGGTCTGTCTTGATTATGCGTTGTTTGACCGTGTTCCATACATGGCTTGGTCTAGTACATATGCATAGTCTGGTCCTAGACTTGTGTTGTCTGTCCTAAGACTTCACATAGTCTGTTTGAGATTGTTGTATGGTCTGGTCTTAGACTTTGCATGAGTCTTTCCAAGACTTAGCATGGTCTGTTCCAAGACTCCAAGACTATATCGTCTAATCTTATGAACTTTGCATGGTTTGTTCCAGAGCTTATTTTAGTTTGATTAAAAGCATTATAGTGCTTAATAAATTGTTACGAATTATTAGACAGTTAAGATAAAGAGTGTTATGGAGAGATTAGACCATTTGTCTGTTGATAGACTAGTGACCAGAGGTTACTTACAACAAGAAGGTATTGACTATACGGAGGCATACACTCTAGTAGCTAAACTTGAGGCAATCAGGATTTTACTTTCATTTGCTGCTCATAGAAATATGAGCCTTTATCAAATGGACGTAAAATGTACATTCCTCAATGGTGTAATCAAAGAAGAAGTTTATGTAGAACAACCCCCTGGGTTTGAGAGTACTATCTTTCCAGACCATGTATTTAAATTAAATAAAGCTTTGTATGGTCTTAAACAAGTTCCAAGAGCATGGTATGAAAAACTTAGTTCATTTTTTATTGAACACAATTTTACAAGAGGAAAGATAGATACTACACTATTCTGCAAAAACTACTCCTCTGATTTTATTATTGTCCAAATTTATGTAGATGATATTATCTTTGGTGTTACTAATGAAAAACTCCATGAGGAGTTCTCAAAGTTGATGTAGACTATGTTCGAAATGAGCATGATGGGAGAACTAAAATTCTTCATAGGATTGCAGATCAAGCAAACAAATAGAGGAATCTACATACATCAGACCAAGTTTGTTAAAGAATTGTTGAAGAAATTCAAGATGGATGATGCAAAATTCATGAAAACACCAATGCATCCAACAACATTAGTTGGACTTGATGAAGATTCAAATAAAGTAGATGTCACTCAATGCAAATGAATGATTGGGTCTTTACTTTACTTGACTGCATCTAGACTAGACATAATGTTCAGCGTCTGCCTCTGCTCCAGAATTTCAGTCTGATCCAAGGGAAGTACATCTATTTGCTGTTAAAAAATATTTATATTTTCTTGGAACACGTAATCTTAGTCTTTGGTTTAAAAGGCAGAAAGAGTATAAGCTGACAGGCTATTATGATGTTGATTATGCTGGAGCAGAATTGAAAGAAAAAACACCAGTGGAGGTTGCCACTTTATTGGAGACAACATGGTGTCATGGCTTAGCAAAAAGCAAGGAACAATAGCATTATCAATAGTAGAAGCAGAATACATCTCAGTTGCAAGTTACTGCTCTCAGATTTTGTGGATCAAGAACCAACTTGAAGACTACAACATATTTGAGAGTATCATTCCTATCTTCTGTGATAACATTGTTGTTATATCTCTTTCGAAAAATCCAACCATGCACTCTAGAGCCAAACATATAAAAATAAAACATCATTTCATAAGAGACCATATTCAGAAGGGGACCATTAATTTGGAATTTGTCAAGACAGATGATTAGCTTGTTGATATTTTTACAAAACCCCTTACTAAATATAGACTGATCTTTTTGAGAGAAAAAATTGGGATGGTCTGTGTGATTTAATGTTTTATGACTGTTTGTTGTTCATTAATAAAATTAAGGACAGACCATCTGGTGTTTTATTTAAGTGAGGCATGTGCATGCCACGTGTTTCACACTTAATATATGAGCTAGACCATGTGGAATTTAAAACATTTTTTTTTAACTTAACCATTTATGGGGTTCTAAGTCATTAAAGCCAAAACACACATTCAATTCTTTCATTAATGTGTCGTTTCAATCATTCCTTAACCGTACCATCATATTTAATGCATACTCATTGTCTATTCAAGCCTATAGTTGCAAAACGTATACCCCAAGCTTTTGAAACACTCTCTCTCTCTTTTCCTTCTCTACACCAAGAAATCCAAGAACCCTAAACACTCACCTCTCACCATGGGCAAAGGTAACCCAACCAAGGGCTCTTCTTCCTCACAGCAACCACCCTCGCCCTCTACCTCTTGAGCTTCTAATGAGCACCATGAGGAGCCAATGCCTGAGTCGACAACGGACACAAATAGCTCAGCCTCAAACATTGATCCCAAAGTCAGAAGAGAAAGCAACTTCAATGACGTGGAGAACAACCTCATCAACCGTGAGGTTCATACATCGGGAACATCCACGTGGAGTACTTCATTGACATTCCTTACCTTGAGGAGCGTGGCCTCAACATTTCAAAGTATCCTAAGTTTGCTGGCATTAGGGGTTTCTTCAATGATCGCCAGAAGATAGCTCTTGGATTGATAAGGGAGTTTTGGAAGAATGCCACCATCAAAGGGATTGAGATAGCTAGCAAAGTATATGGGGGTGATGTTTCTATGTCCCATACATCTATTGCATAGGCTATTGGATGTGAGTTGCACTCCAACTATTTCAATGAGGAGTGGGACTCCAACTTGGCTGAGGGAACAGTAGAAAGGTTCATTCTTGGACCTAACTATGAAGTGGCCATAACCAAGAAGAAGCTTCATCCAGCCTCCTTCCCTCCCTTGTCTAAGTTGCCACTGAATATCATCAACAAGACCATCTTGCACAAGATTGGGTCTAGGGATCATGCGTCTGCTCTCCATAGATTCATCCTCTACCGCATCATCAGAGGGATTCCCTTCAATCTTCCACACACTCTATTCTACAACATGATAAGCCACATTTAGTACCTGTCAACATCTGTGGCCACATACTACACAACACTGATCAACAAGAGTCTCTGGAATGCTCATTGCTACAACAGACTATACAGATAACTTCAATCAGGAAGACCAGACGAGTTGGACTATGTTACTATAGAAGGTCCATCGTCTATCAAAGGATGCTGACGTCCTTCAGTTTGCTAAAGTTGAACATGGGATTTGAGATCTCAAAGGGATCACCTGGCAGGTTTCCTTAGCCTTCTGATGATGATGCTGAAGGTCAGAAGAAGCAAACCAAGAAGAAGGGTGCAAAGGCTGTCATCATCTATGATGAAGCAGCTTCCATTAAGCCCCTTGCAAGCAAATTGAAGAGACTTGCTATTGTGGACCTTCGAGACAGTCTGTACAACACGCAAGGTTGCAGCACAGTCTGCTGTGGAGTCTCCTACTAAGAGGAAGCGACAAACAATCTAACAAGCTCCACCCATACCACCTATAGTGAGGATAAAGACTAGGGCTCAATAGAAAGGCAAAGGTGTTGCGAGACCATCTGCTGAACCCTAAGTGTCTTTAGAGAAGATTGTAGAAATTGGGCAAGCAGCTGTTACCGTTGCAGAAGCTATTGAGGAAGAGTCAGACAAAGGATTGGTCTTCAAGAGACCAAGTAGATAGTCTAGTGGAGCCCAGACCACTGATTCTACCCCCTAGACTATCAGACCTCGAAGCACCACAGCCAGGAAACTGACTGTCAAGAGGAAAGTTGTTCTAGAAGATGACATGCCAGGATTGGCAGTCAAACCATCCTTCACATCCACAAGTATACCACTATCAACCTTTACTCTACCCACTCACCCACGTTCCACCATTCGTAAATGTCCAAGGAAGAATATTCCTCAGACAACACTTCCTTAAGCCTAAACAAAAGCCACAACAGATGCACTGTCTCTTCAACCTCTGTCGTCTATGTCACCTACACAAATCTGAACCATCCACTCAGATTGTTGCTCTTGCATCCCCACAAACTCCACCAAACATTACCATTCCACCATACAAATTCCCTTCACCAGTAACCATTCTTAAGATGCCAGATGTAGTTGTTTCCTACCACCACATTGAATCTATTATCATCTCCTCTAGATCTGATGTGGATGAAACTTTGTCATCCAGTCTCCTGAAGCGTCTACTACTCCATCCTGGAACAACAGACCGTTCAATATTGAGGGGACCACTCCCCTATCTTGCTTCAGAGAAGACACTCCTCCTCCTCCACCTATTGGCTCATGGCATTAGAAGACGATGTAGAGATTCTCTTTATACTATGTGAGAGAAAATGTTGAGTCCGTTGAATATAAAAAAGAGACTCAAATTGAGCCTGTTGCAGAGCAAATGACAAACGATGCACCAAGGGTAGCCAAGCTGGTGAAGCTCCCTCCTCTGTAGTTAGATCAAGGGATCATTCCCTTCCAGAGGCCCATTCACAACACAACTCTTCTCGACGCTGTAGAAGATGATGCTAATCTTGCAAGAAGACTACAAGAAGAAGAGTATGCCTCTACCATTCCTCTCATGAAACAACTGGTGCATGAGATTGCACATTGGTACAATTGTGTACGAGAGGGTATGGACTACTTCATAGTGGAACCAACCATTCTAGAAGAGCTGACAAAAGAAGAGAAGCAGAAAGCTGGAAGCCACTGTCAGAACAGTGCACTATGATGCTTTGTGTTACCTGTTGAGACCAAGGGTCTTTGTTCGACTTCCTTGGCTGATCACACGAGGAGTAGCTCTACTTCAACCAACAAGAGCACTACTAGAAGAGAATACTAAATTAGATGCTGGAATCTACTAGTAGAATGTGATGAGCAGCATGCTCCACACCATAGGGTCATCCAATCTCATTGATGAAGAGAGGGAGAAGATTGACACTATTGGTGAAGGCACCTCTTCCTCCAACAGCTTCATTCATGTGTCAAACACTGTGGCTATGCTCACACTACTGACCCCTTACATGCTTGGAGATAAAGATGAAGCTGAGAGAATGCTTGTTGAACACTACGTTGAGTACAAGGCTGCTCAGGCTCTTATAGCTGCAATAATAGAAGCAATTAAGGCAGTAGCTGAAGAAGCAAGAATACTAGAAAAGGCTTCCAGACTGAGAGCCATGCTTGCAGCCCAAGAAGAGGAAAAGAGACTTGAAGCTCTGGCTAAAAAGCAAAAGGCCAAGGAAGATGAAGATGCAAGGAGGCTCAGGGAATTAACTCTGAAGCATGAGGCTAAGGTAGCTCAGGCTACTTGCACTTGCTGTTGAGCAAGCTGAGACTTGGCTAAAAAGTCTGCAAAATCTACACCAGCCCAACAGTGCATTGATTTGGTGTCTACTCAATCAAGGTCGAGCACTCCAATTGCAACCATACCACTCAATGCTACAGCACAGTCAGACAGCCAACCTGACACAGCAACTCTTGAAAATGCATTGGAATCAAAATTGGAATCCAAGTTGGGATCAAGGATATCTGCTGAAGTTGGTGCCCAAATTGATGCTCAGATTAATGCCAAATTGGAAGAGCATAGACCCAGCATCATTAAGGAAGTGACCATAGCCTTCAACACTTCAATAACTACTCTTCTTGCTCCACACACTATTGCACCTCCAACTCCAACATCGCCAACTGAAGATCCTCCTACAACAACTGCTCCATTAGAAGTTGGAGAATCCTCAAGCAAACAGTCAACCCTACCTTCCAAACCATGACTGTGATGGCGTTTTCTACTCCATTCTCCACTCTTTTTGTTAATGACAAAGGGGGAGAGACTTTTGGATGTATAGAAATTTTATTCCAGACAATGCTTAAGTTTTCAATAAAATAGTGATTGATTCACTAATTTTCTTTAAATTCTTATAATGTCTAATGTTATCCGCTTTCGTTATTTCATGCTTTGAAGTGTCATTTGCATATGCATGATAGACTCAAGGGGGAGTTCATCATGTTAATAACTGCACAATATTAACTAACATGAAATAATCTGCACTTTGATACTTTATTCTCTGTGATTTATTGTCTATTAATCAAAATTATAACATATGTTGTCATCATAAAAAAGGGGGAGATTGTTAGAACCAAGACATTGGATGATGTCTGGCCCTTAATCCTTTAATGGGTTTTGATGATAATAGATGTGATAATATTTGATCAACTAATGATTTGAATTGAGTAATTTCAGGGAATAAAAAATGATCACAGACAATGGTATAATCTCTCCTTCTCACTCTCTATCTTAACTGTCTGATAACACTTAATAAATTATCAAACATCCAAAATGCTTTTAATCAAACTAATATAAGCTTTAGAATAGACCATGCGAAGTTCATGAGGACAGACAATAAAGATCTTGGAACAAACCATGCGAAGTCTTGGAATGACTTACGCAAAGTCTTGGACCAGACCAGACCATACAATAGTCTCGGGGCAGACTATGTGAAGTCATGGACCAGACGATACAAGTCTAGGACCAGACTATGCATAAGTACTGGACTAGACTATGTATGGAACATGGCTAGACAACGTGTAGTTAAGACAGACCATGATTAAGCTAAGCTAAACGATGTCTAAAGCTGAGCTAGATCATGTTTATCAAACCAGACCACGCATAGTCAAGCCAGACCATGTCTGAAGCTAGAATAGACTATGTTTATCAAGCTAGACGATGTATGTGAACAGAACATGATCTGTTACACGTTTTGAGGAAAATGTGTTTTATAATTAATTCTTTACACAAATAAATGCACTGTTAGTTATAAAAAGAAAGGGAGATACTTTCTGAACTTACCTTCTTCTATTCCTCGTATTGTTTGCATGTCTCGAATTGTGTGAAGTGCGTAGGTACAGCTAAAAGGCTAATTAGTATTGAGATGCATACCTAAAGCTGGAAGCAAGCTATGACAGAACAGAAACCTGCTCCTATCACATCAAGCTCAGCTAAAGCAACTTCAACACTCCTCTCTCAGACAACAGAAACCTATCTTCTCCAGCATTCAAATCCATGAAGCTCACTATATAAAGATGCTTCCATGCAACGAGAAGACTAATGAACTAAAACGAAACTATCCAAAAGCAAACTGAACAACAAGCAAAGCACCTTAAGAAAAAGCTAGAGAAACATGAGTTGAGAGAAAAGGAAATACCCATCCTCCACAAGCTCATACAGATTCAACACTTGTTCATATCCTCTCTTTGAGAGTTATCAGAATCTTATACATATTTGTATAGAAAGCCAGGAGTGGCTTAGTGATTAAAGAATACTTGGGAAGTATAATTTCAAGGGGAGATTCATACTTGTAACCAGTAGTGGTTTAGAATACCAGTGGCCAATAGTGGCATAAAGAATACTTGTAGCCAGAAGTGCAGTGAAGAATACTTGTTTTGTAATTAGTTAATTATAGTGGAACCCTTTAACAGTTGTTAAAGGAGAACTGAACGTAGCTCAGTTGGAGTGAACTAGTATAAAAACAAGCTTCTACTTGTTGTCTTGTGATTACATTTATTCATCTTGCATACTGTGCTCTTTCAAAATGGTTTCTAAAGCTTTGCCTTGTAAAGATATATTTGCTTGTTTAAACTTACGTATATCCTAGAAAGCAACCTATGAATTAATAGTGTTTGCGAAAAAGTTTTCTAACTCACTATTCAACCTCCCTTCTAGTGGGTTCTTATGTATTTCAGTTGGTATTAGAGCTTGGTCTCTGATAATTATCTTCACAGATACAGAGCTAAAGATCCTACACAAGGATGGAGAAGGGTATCCACAAACCTCCAATCTTCAAAGGTGAAAACTTCACATACTAGAGACAAAGAATGGAGATGTACTTTGAATCATGCCACATAGACATGCTGGATGTCGTAGAAAACGAAGACTAGATTCTAGTTGATGATGGTGATTTTGAGATTCCAAAGGAACAATGGACTGAGGAACAGAAGCATGGATTCATCCTCAACTCTAGAGCAAGGAATGCAATACATGCATGCATCTAAAAAACTGAGCACAGAAAGATAAGCTAGTTCAAATCCACCAAGGACATATGGGACACATTCACAATAACTTATGAAGGGTCCTCACAGGTAAAAAGGAATAAGGTAAGTGTTCTCACCAGAAAATATGAACTCTTCGCTATGGAAGAAAATGAAACCATTGTTAGTATGATGTCTAGATTTTAGACCATTTTAAATGAACTTCGAAACCTTGGTAAAAGTTTTGAAAACTTCGAGCATGTTGACAAAATCCTTTGTAGCTTGCCGAGACAATGGAGACCTCAGGTCATAGCCATTAGAGCTTTTAAGGACTTAGATTGTTTACCTCTCCAAGTGCTCGTGGGCATCTTAATGCTGCATGAGCAAGAGCTGCAAGGAGACGCTCAATTAAAAAGAGGCAAGTCTCTGGCTTTGAAAGCTCACAAGTCCAAGCAGACTACACCAAAGGAGCCATCATCATAAAAAAGTCAGTCATCCAAACCACCCAAAGGACAGACTCCCAAAGCTCTAAAAGCAGAAGAGTCAGAAGAAGAACCTACATCCTCAAGCGAAGAGGAATCAAGAGAAGATGATGAGCTCTCTTTCATCTCAAGAAGAATCCACCAGATGTGGAGAAAGAAAGGTGGTTTGAGATGGAAGAACTTCAACAAGAAGTTCCCAGCAAATCATGAGAAGAAAGAGAAAATCCTATTGTTAGCTATGAATGCAAGAAATCAGGACACTTCAAATCTGAATGTCCAAAGCTCAACAAAGGAAAAGAAAAGGTCAAGAGGAGATTCCCAAGAATAAGAAAGGACTAATGTCCACTTAGGAAGATCTAGAAGATTCAACAGACGAAGAAGGTTCTGAAGCATAAGATGAAGAAGCCAATCTTTGTCTGATGGCAAACACAACCTCCACATCATTTACGTCTAATGAAGAAGATGCACCAGATAGTGTACAAGGCCAAAGGACAGACAACACTCACTCAACGTCTGTGTCCAAGGCCTTAAATGATGAAGAACAAGAGGTAGACCTCAATGATCTCATCTCTCTTCAAGAAGCTTATCAAGAACTTCTTTCTAACTCATCTATTCTTTCAAAAGCCTACTTGTCTATGAAAAAGAAATTAAAAAAACTTTCAAAAGAGCATGAAGAACTTGAGTCTTCATTTATTGAGCTATCTGACAAATGTTCTACATTGGTCACAGCTAGTAATGCTCTAACTGATGATTTTCAAAAACTAACCATAGATCACCAATGCTTTGTCAAAAGCAAAAGTGAACTCTGGATAGAAAAGGAACAACATAGAAGGCAATTGAATGAATTGATTAAGGAAACTGATGAATTAAACAAGGTAAGGGCCTTGAGTAAGGATGAAGTTAAAGTTGCTCAATTGCGCAAAGAAGCTGCATCTCTCAAGAGCACTTTAAGCAAATTTGTCAGTGGGTCTGGAAATTTAAAGAAAATCATTTCATATAACAAACATCCACATGACAAATCTGGCCTTGGATTCACAGTAAAGAAAGAAACAACTAAGAATAAAGCTTCTTCTAGTAGATCTCATTCTAGAAATGGACATGTAAAGTTCAAAAGCAAGAAATTGCCTACAAGAAGCAAATCATCTACTTCTAAGACTAACACCAAAGGACCCAAAAGAATATGGGTACTTAAAAGCAAAATAATTCTTATTGCAGATATCCTTGATGGCAGGAAAGAAACACCAATCATGGTATCTGGATAGTGGCAGCTCACATCACATGATGGGTGCAAGGTCTATGTTCCTAGACCTAACACCACTACATGGTGGTATAGTCACTTTCGAAGGTAATCAGAAAGGGAGAATAAGGAGTATTAGTAAGATAGGTATTCCTCAATCTCTCTATTGAGAATGTGTTATTTGTTGAAGGACTAAAACACAACTTACTGAGCATAAGTCAATTTTGTGACAGTGGATATGATGTTTCCTGCAACAAGAAGTCATGCATAGTCAAAGACTCTAATGGTTCACATCTCTTCTCTGCAAAGAGACAAGACAATTTTTATAAGATAAACCTTGGTGAACTAAAGGATCAAAATGTATCATGTCTACTGTCTATCAAAGAAAGTCACTGGTTATGGCATAAGAAGCTTGACCATGCAAGTTTGAGATTAATCTCAAAACTACAAAGATATAGCCTCGTAAGAGGACTGCCAACAATGTCATATAAAGATGACTTACTTTGTGAGGCTTGTCAGAAAGGGAAACAAGTGAAAACCTCTTTTAAAAGTAAAAATATTGTTTCCACTTCTAAAACATTAGAACTGTTACATATTGATCTCTTTGGTCCAACAAGGACAACCTCTCTAAAAGGGAAAAGATATGGACTAGTAATAGTTGATGACTATTCTAGATGGACATGGGTCATATTCCTCACTCACAAGGATGAGGCTTTTAAGGCGTTCTATAAATTCTGCAAATGTGTTCAAAATGAAAAAGGTGTATATATAACTTCCATCAAAAGTGACCATGGAGGAGAGTTTGAAAATGAAAGTTTTTAGAGGTTCAGTGAAGAAAATGGAATTCTTCACATCTTCTCAACACCTAGAACACTACAGCAAAATGGTGTTATTGAGAGGAAAAATAGGTCATTACAAGAAATGGCCAAAACCATGTTGAATGACTTCTAAACACTTCTAGGCAAAAGTTGTAAATACTTCTTGTTATTTACAAAATAGAATTTATATTAGGCCTATTCTTAAAAAGACTCCATATAAATTGTGGAGAGGAAGGAAACCCAACATATCACTATGATTACTTATTAGTGAGAAATCGATCATCTTCAAACCGATTTCTCAAAGTACAGTCAATTTATTTTTCAATGTGCCATTTTCTTTTATTTTGGTTTTTTAATTCTATATTTATTTTTACTTTTTTTTATTCGTTTCTCAACATGCCATTTAACTTTTTTTTTTTGTTTTGATTCAATTTTTTTAATTTTAATTTACATTTTTTAAAATTATTTTAATAAAATTGATTTGTATAATAATATTTATATTTAACTCACAACTTTAATCAACTTAAGTGTGCTCACAATTTTCGATAAAGATTAGTGACTACTTTCAATGGGTTAGCTATTCTGTATCAATATTTTGATAAGCAAAAAAAAAAAAAAAATAGAACTTTTTTTTTTTCATATTCTAACATGATTTTGAAACAATATTAGATTGGTGAAACTTGTATTATCAAATACATCTACACTAATACAGTCACGTATTTCATTAATTAACTAACATATATTTTATTTTTATTTTTATTATTTTTTAAAATAATAAATAAATAATTCATGTGACCAACATGACACATAGCTCAACTTAATAAATTACTGATATGTAAACTTCATCTACTAATAGAGTTAACTAAAGGAGAGACCAAAAGATAAACAAAAAAATATTTTAGGGATCAAGACTAATCAAATAAAACATTAAGGACTATAAATGAAAATGCTCAATATTTCAGGGCTAAAAACATATTTTGCCCTAAAATCTATTGGATTAATTACTAATTCCCATAAAAATATCATAAACATAAACAAAATGGTGTAGAAATTCACCACTATAAAAAAGTTTAAATGAATTAACTAATTCCTATAACTAATATATTTTAAGAAAAAATAATTATAATAATTGGAAATTAAAAGAAAATAAAAAACTCTATATAAAATAATATTATTTTAAAAAATAATATAAATAAATATAAATATAAAATAAAACAAACAAACAAAAAAATAGCACATTAAGAAATCAGTTTGTGGGAAACCAATTTCCCAATGTTTTAAAACAAAAAAGGCTAATATATGTTTTTTGTCCCACTAAATATTGAAAATTTCACTTTTAGTCTTATAAAAAATTTCATCTATTTTTCGTCCCTACATTTTTGTAATGTGTTATTTTTTATTTGAAACTTGGTTCAAATAACTGAATCTATATGATTGATACATTTTTCTTCAAGCACTCTCATTTTATTTTTTGCACTCATACTTTACTTATTGCACCTCTCATTTTACTTATTGCACCTTTACATTTTTTAATTTTTAATTTTTACTTAAATATATTTTTAGTTCTACAAATATGAATTTTTATTTTTTTAATCTTTTTTCACTACTGCAAAAATACCACTATTCAATCCATAAAAATCTCCATTCTCCACCATTGTCTCTTGGTTATGTCTAAGAATCCAATGACCAGAATATCTAAGAATCACATTGTTTGCGAAGTAGAAGTAGAAACTTCAGCGTTTTGAAAAATTGGGGGTTTGGTCTCTCACAACTTGAAAGTAGCGCCGGAGAATCTCGACGGCCTTGAATAACATTGACCGTGACATTTTGTTCTTGTGGAAGAGGTCGCCTTTGAGGAGTACGAAGTCCATATAGTGGCATGGTGCTCTGCTCTCCTCGAAGGCGTGGAACGAGTCAAACAATGGCGGATCTAGAATTGGAGGACATAAGAGTCAATTATCAAATAAAGAATTTATTTTAAAAAAATTATATAATTAATTGTATATAAAATGTTCTTAAATTGATCTAAAGGTTAATTACGTTAATAATCTATCAAAATGTGCAATATTTTTTTTGCATGTCACAAAAATCGTCTATAATTAAATATGAAATGTTTTTTTTAAAGATAATATTAGCTCAAAAAAAAAAATAATTATATACAATTACAAAATTTATCAAATATAATATTTAGATAAAATTTATTTACAAAATAAAATAAATTACTATTGATTTTATAAGGAAAAAAGTGAATTACAAATTGATTGTATAATAACTAAAATTTGATAAATTATAGTATTAAAAAAAGTGAATTACATTGTTATTAATTTTATAGTTTAGAAAATAAATTTAAAAGATAAAAACAATTATATAAAAGCTAAAATTAATAAAATATTATCTTCATATGAGATTTCTAAAAAAAAAATATTATTAATTTTATCAATTAAAAAAATTAAAGATGAAACTTATTGTACAATAATTAAAATTTAATATTTAAATAATATTTTCTAGAAAAAAATATTGGTATTGATTTGATAATTAAGAGAAAAAATAATCAAGAAATAAAAACAAATTATATAATATTAATAATACAAAAATAATATTTATATAGGATATTTTTTTAAAATTAAAAAATAAAAATATTATATCGTAGAATATTTGAAAGAAGTGTAAGTAGTAAGTTGTAAGTTATCACATAATATTTTGAAAAAAAAACTAAAAAAAGTGCTAAAAAAAGGAAATTAAATTGCTAAATGTACCTAAAAATTATTTAACACACCTTCAAAATTATTAAATACACCCCAAATCCGTATGAAAAAAAAAAAACTCAAAAAGTCAGGGGGGCCAATCTAGGTCCGCCTCTCAATCAAGGTTGTTGCTCTCACCTTCATAGACTGTCGCCAACTCTCACTGGCATCATCCTTCCTTTGCCTCCTCTTTGTCTACTCCTTGAAGTGCCACTGTTGCAAGCGCTAACTCCGCCCTGAACCGTACCCAAACTCCAATCCCTCACCGCCCTCCTCCACCAGTTGAGAGAGAAGGGTAATGATCTCTCCTTCTTGTTAAAACCAAGACATTTGATGATGTTTGACCCCTAATACTTTGATAGGTTTTGATGATAACAAATGTGACAATATTTGATCAACTAATGATTTCAGACTAAGTGATTTCAGGAAATCTAAGTGAGAACAGACAATGGTATAATCACTCAAACTTTCTCATACGTCTTAAATGTTTGATTACTCGTAACAAATAATCAAGCACTATAACTGCTTCTAATTAGACTAAAATAAGCTCTAGAATAGACTAGACTATGTCTGTCAGGCCAGAAGATGTTTGATGCTAGACCAGACCATGTCTGTCAAACCACACGATGTCTATGTTAATCCAGACTAAGTCTGTATTCGATCTGGTGAACGTACTGACGTATATGCATTGCGTTATATATGACTATCATCTAATAATGCACAGTCTATAATGAAAAGAGAGGTAGATACTCTGAGTTACTTTCTTTTATTCCTCGTATGTATGCTTGCATGTCTCGAAATGTGTGAAGTTTGCAGGTACAGTTAAAAAGTCTAACAACTTTGAGAAGCAAACTAAAAAGCTAGAAACCATCTGTGACAAGACAAGAAACTGTTCCTATCAAATCAAATTTTGCAAAAGCAACTTCAACACTCATTTGTGAGACAATAGACTTTTATCTTCTCCAACGTTCAAATTCATGAAGCCTACTATATAAGAATGCTTCCATGCAACGAGAAGAAGATGATGAAAATGCAAGAAAACTGAAATGAACTCATTCAAAGCAATTTGTACAACAAGCAAAGCACGTTTGAAAAAACCCAGTGAGAAACATGAGTTGAGAGAAAAGAGAATATCCATCTTCTACAAGCTCACACAAATTCAATAATTGTTTATATCCTCTCTTTGAGAGTTATCTGAATGTTATACATATTTGTATAGAAAGCCATGAGTGTCTTAGTGATAAAAGAATACTTGGGAAGTATAATCTTAGGGGGAGATTCATACTTGTAACCAGAAGTAGTTTAGAATACTTGTAGTTAGTAGTGGCATAGAGAATACTTGTAGCCAGAAGTGGCAGTGAAGAATACTTCTTTTGTAATCAGTTGATTACAGTGGAACCTTTTAACAATTGTTAAAGGAGAACTAGATGTAGCTCAGGTTGAGTGAACTAGTATAAAAACAAGCTCTCATTTGTCTTTTGATTACATATATTTGTCTTGCCTACTATGCTCTTTTGAAAAAGGTTTTCAAAGCTTTGCTTTGCAAGGATATATTTGCTGATTTAAACTTACATATATCCAAGAAGGCAACTTGTGAACTAATAATATTTATGAAAAGTTTTTAACCCACTATTCATCCCCCCCTTCTAGTGTGTTCTTGTGTATTTCACTTCTCACTGCATAAATCACAAACCCAATCGAAACTATTAATGCTAGAATTGCCTCGAGACTTTGTTTTTGCAAACACATAAGAGATGGGGAAGGTGAAAATGTTGTCGTGAAGAATTTGGGGTTATGGTATTTTTTTCGATTCGTTAAATTCCTTTTGACATTGATGTTGGGGTTTTAAATTTCTGGAAAATGAAGATGAAAGGTTATTGAAAATGGTGAATCTGAGTTTTAATCTGATGTTTGAAATTGATTCTAACTTGTTAGGTTAAAGATATAATTTTTTGATTTTGAGGTAAAACAACAACCATTTTCTAATTTTAGGGACTAAAAATAATATACCATTATATTTTAGGGACTAAAAATATATTTGAGGGACCAAAATTAAAAATTAAAAATTAAAATCGTAGAGGTGAAATAAGCAAAGTGAGAGGTGCAATAAGCAAAGTGAAAGTGCAAGAAATAAAATGTGGAGTGCTCGAAGAAAAATGTATCAAACACATAGATTCGACTATCCGAATCAATGGACTAAAATTGAACTTTTCAATATTTACATAGACGAAAAATATATATTAACAAAACAAAAAAAAAGTAATAGTAGGCAGTGAGAAGTTTGTTTTGAAAATCCTAAAACCAAAAGGAAATTTAAATCTTGTTTTTGAAAATCCTAAAATAAAAAAGTAGTTTAAATTAAAATTGAAAAGAATCAAATATTTCATTATTTATTATTTCAAGTTTGCATTTGTTTATATACCTACCCCTACCATTAAATTAAAATTTCTTTGATGTTGTTCATACTCAATTACTCATGCATCATTGCATCTAACATAGATTTCACTTCCAAATGAAAAACTAGTATTATATCACACAAAATTTCCATAATTAATAAGAATGTCAAAATGGCCAAATGAATCACACAACACAATGTTACTAATAGTGCTACTTGCATCTTTCTATATTAATAGTGCTATGGTTTGGTTGATCTCTCATATATGCTACTTTAATGTGGCAATTCTTTACTGCCATTTGTTTTTTTTTTTTTTTTTTTTTTTAAATCTTCACTTTAACAACGGAGACAATTCTCCAAGACACATTAACACTGTTCCTGAAACAATAACTTCTCATTAGTTTATATTTTCTGTATTTGTTTGTTGTTATGCATACCTGATTCACATGTTGACTTCCTTTGTTTCAGTTCACTTTGGAGTTTTTTTTTCAGCTTTTGTTCTGCTTTATGTTAAGCATGTCTGTCATATACCCTGCTGTGCACACCTGCTAAGGCTAATTTGTCTGCCTTTGGACAGTGTGCCATGTACGTGTGGTATATTCTCTAATTTTTAGTCAGACTTTTTGATGGCTTCTTACCAGATGATGTTGTGTGAAGACTTTTTATATTAGTGTGTATATGTAGGTTTGTAAGATGCTATTTTCACTGTGGTTGTAGACTGTGATTCTATATGTTTTTTTTGCAGAATATATGATAGACGTGCAGAATGTATCAGATGCTGTATTCATTTGTTTTTCTCACTCTCAATTATTTTCATGGATTTGAATCGTCTATAAATAGATTGTCGTTGTTGGTATGTACTAGCATGTAATTTAGCTTATGCTCAAAAGTATTTATTGAATCGTTTCCTATTATACTAATATGGTTGGTGTTTTTGATAGTGTATCGGGTATTACTAATGAAAAGCGGTAGTGGATGATTGGGGTCTGTGTTATTCTCTTGTGGAGTATGTATCCAATCGATGATTCTACACATTCGTATTCAATCGAAATGATTTTTATTGATGCGAATGTAATGTTATTCTTACCTCTCTATTCTTTGTTCTGTTTCTTGTATCTTACCTGACATGTAGAGGTTTGAATTTTGGATTTTTTCATTTCAGGGTAATAAGATTTAGGCATCTACTTAAAAGCCAACCATGCGTAGATTTGCCAAGTTAATTTTCGAAAATGACGTGTATGATATGAGTTTTTTTGGAGTTGTTGGTAACAAGGGGTCTTTCCGAGCCACAATGCATCATTTTAAACTAGTTTTTCACATTAAGACGTCTATGATACGTGTCGAAGATACAAGTATTCATATAATGAGTTTTCGTATATGAATATTGCCTAAATATATGTCACTAATGGCGATTATTGTTACTTGATTGGTATTTTTTCTTTGTCTGTTTGCGTTTGGTTTAGAGTTTCAAGTTAAATTTATGTAAAGTAATTCATGTTTATTTGTTATGTATAGATCTTATTGGTGTGATCACAGCCACATCTTCTGAAATGAAGAGTGTGAAAGGAGGAAAAACAACCTGTTGGATTCAATTTGAATTGGCCGATGAAAAGTATTTGTTATAATGTTGTGTTTTTATAACGATGATTTCGTTTTTATTTATTTGATGATCAAGTTAATAATCTCATGACATTAAATGTCGGTGGACAGTCTGCATAAGCAATTGTAGTGTTTCAATTTGTGAAAATCAAAACACATTGTGGTATGTAAGAGTATAATAAGTTCATTGTTTTTTGTGTCAACATATATTGTTTTTTTTTTTTTGCTAATTAAATGATCTTTATATGTCAATTGAATGTAGGATCGGTTGTTTTGCAAAATGTTATGGAGACTTCACGTATTTTGGTTGATCCAGGTATTGATGCCTCCATAGATCTTAAAAAAAGGTTGGGTAGTGTATTTTCTTTTTATCTGTCTATTTTGATTTCTATTGAGTCTCTTATGTTATATAATATATACGTGTGCACAAAGGATGATTGAAGCTCGACTTTGTTTGGATCATGGTGTGTCACTTATACCTAGTAATGCTTCAAGCTTCCAATGGAAAAGGATTTTTTGTAGTTGTTTCCATGTAAAAATATTCTTCAGCTGCATATTTCATAGGAGGTTTGTTATATTTTAATTTTGTATTCAAGTAGAATATTTTGATGATTTGATTATTTTATTTTGTTGATTTCGATTTGTTTTGTTTTTCATTGATATGTTGCTTTCTGATATAGGATGGAACATTTGTTGTTTTTGCTACTGTTGTATGTGTTATCAGTGGTGAGAGTTGGTTTTATGACGCATGCAAGTGTCATAGAGCAATTGTTGTGAAGGATGGTACTAATTATTGTTTTAAATGTGACAAAAATGTTGAGCAAGTTACCCCCAGGTTTTGTGTAGTTAATAATTATTTATGTTAAGTAGTATATATATGGGTTTGATCTGATTCATGCTTTTACACACACACACACACATATAGGTTTAAACTCAAGTTGTTTTGATGGGTATGACGATGCTACATTTATTCTGTTTGACTCGGATTGTGTTTCATTGTTGGGGCAATCTTGTGAATCACTTATAGAGAAATATAAGGTGAATTAGTGATATTGTGTATGATGCTTTTTTACAGTAGTATTGTTTTTCTCAATTAATCACATTTAATGTTTGTTATTTATGTTTTACTCAATTGCATAAGTCCTCAGAAGATTGTTGGTTGTGAGCTATTGTTTAAGGTTGAGAAGGATGCAGAGTATTACTTTCGTTTTGATGATTCTTTCAAAGTCAAGCGTGTTTGTTTTGATCCCAATATTATTGCTGATTTCAAAAGTAGTGTTGATATCTAGACTCCCAAAAATGTATGTTTAATGTATATTGTTTGGTATTGATCTTTGTAACTAACATAAAATATAAAATATATAATGTCATTCTCTTTGTAGATGAAATTTGGAATTAGTTTGGTGATCAACTTCATGAAATTTTCATACTAATACAAGAAAATGGTGACTAACATTTCATCAGATTTGAACAAAGAAATGGTCAAATTGGTTTTGGAGGTGGTTGAAAGCAGGGGCGGACTTAGGTGGGCTTTTGGGGGGGGCATGGACTCCCTAACTTTTTCAAATTTTGTTTTATCATATGCTTATAGGAGTGTATTTAGTAATTTTAGGGGATGCATTTAGTAACTCTAGGGGTGTATTTAACATTTTTGTAGTGCATTTAGCACTTTTTTTTTCAACTTGTGGTTTAGAATTCTAATATTCTTTATTTTTTTTGGTTATTTTTTTAATTTTATAAAAAATCTTATATAAATATTATTTGACCAAATTTATTATTAATATTATATAATTATTTTTAATTATTTTTTCTCTAAATTATTAAATCAATATCAATCTTTTTTTTTTTTTAGAAAATCTTATTTAAATATTAAATTTTAATTATTATATAATCAATTTTATCTTTAATTTTTTTAAATGATAAAATTAATAGTAATTTTATCTTTTTTTTTTATTGAAATTTGAAGATTATATTAATATATCATTGTTTTTATCTTTTTTTTTTTCTAAACTATAAAATCACAATGTTATTTTTTTTAATACTATAAAGTATCAAAATTTAGTTATTATAGAATCAATTTTTAACTCACTTTTTAAATTATAAAATCAATAGTAATATTATTTTATTTTGTAAATAAATCTTATCTAAATATTATATTTGATAAATTTTGTAATTATATATAGTTAGCTTTTTCTTGAACTAAAATTATAATTGTCAAATTTTATTTTTCTTGTAAGCAAAATAGTTTTTTATTTCTCAAATTACACATCAAAACAAGACGTCATAACCATAAGTTAACATCGTCGATGACTAATCTCCGTCAAGGGGGACTTGACTGACCACCTTTAGTGGAGTTCTCCCCTCCCAACCACGCTTTTTCCATTCACAAGGCTCAAATGTGAGAGCTTACTTAGGGGGACCAAATCCAGTTACCACTCGGATCAATGACTTGTTGGTAGTATATTACATTTATATATACTATATAAAAAATATAATTGACTAATTTTATATTAATTTTTTTTCTACATAGTAGATTTTGAATTGTCAATTATGCTTATTATTAAACATGAAATACCTAAATAATTTAGTTAAGATCGTAGCCACTGCTAAGCGATCTTTCTCAACGATTACTATAGTTAAGATTGCACTTCACAAGCTTGCTAGTGTACGTTGAAAAGAAAATTGCTGAAAAATTTAGTGCACTTTGCATGATTTTATAGTTGGCCCCCCCTGTCTTCCAAGTCTAGGTCCGCCCCTTGTTGAAAGCATGTTAAGAAATTATATAAATTGGACTCTAAATATGGATGCTACTTTAGGTATGATGGAAAGTCTATCTTCCATATTACTTTCTTTTTAAAGGGTGAAGAACAACCACATGTAGGAATAACTAGATATGAAAGTTTTCAATAATTATTCATAATGGAAATGAATCAACAAAGAAGCAAAAAGGAATTTATGATAAAACTCAGTCATTATTCAGCAAATGGAAGTTAGTTGGTAAGTTATGTGTTTTGTTTTTTCGTTTATCGCACTTTAAATTCCTATTTTTATACAATTATTGCATGTTGAGTTATGATTTGTTTTTTGTTGATTGATGTCTTTTTGTTTATGACACTTTAAATTCCTATTCTTTTTATAGTTCTTGCATGTTGAGTTTGGTGATTACATAGATGAATGCAAATTCAAAGATATAGTTCTTTGTGGTGTTGGTGGAATTCTCAAGAAATGCAAACTAATTATTCAAAGATGTAGTAACATTAGAAAAACATTCAAGAAGTAATGTTTATGGTTGGAAAGAATTATGCAGGACTAATAATTTTTATGGAGGTGATGAAGTAATGTTTTCTTTTAGAAGCAATGATAGCAACTTTGTTGATGTAAGAAAAATTTGATAAAAAAAATGGAAATATTCTGACTTAAAATGTAACTTTTCTTGAAATTTAATTGCCCCAGGTTAATTATTTATTTGTATTATGAGTAATGTAGATTGAAATTTTTATTTTTTGTTGTTCAAAGCGAATATTTTTTCCAGTCAAAGTTTAAATGAATCACAAAGTTTACATTTATATCCAATTAATCCAATTGCGGATAATAATCTATATGTGTTTGTACTCCACACTTTCCAAGTGTGATTGACAAAGTAGAAAGCAAAGGAAAGTCATCTGATATGTTTTACTATCAGGAAATTTTGTTTTTACAATTCATTCTTTATAATGGTTTATTAAATAGTTACTTATTTTTTTATTCAATGCATTATTCCACTTGATTTGCCTATAAACTTTGTTCATTGTTTGTGGCAATGTCCTTTTCAAGGACTACTCTTAAGGAATAAGCCTGGTGAACAAGTTGATTGTCATTTGCTGAAGCGTCAACTAATATCCATAAAAATAGAAATTTGTTTGTGGTGGAAGTAGTTTTGTTTCAAACGTGGTTATGCCAAATATGATGAATTGGTTTTTACACTTAAAGATGAAATTATATTTGAGTGACTATTTAAAGGTTAGTTAGTTTTTTGGGGGTTATAATTTGAAATTTTGAGTAGTAAAATAGCTAAGAATGTTGATTATCTTTTTCGTTTTTTTTAATATATTTTTGGGTTGCTTTGTAAATTACTTAGAACTATTATTGATATTAAACTAATAGTTGTAGATGTGATGTTATGAAATTGCTCCCTTTGTTATTCTGAAATGGTTTGTATTGTACAATTTATCTAATCTTGGCTTATATATGAGAGTATGGATTAACAATGAATTTCAATATTTTTATTGACATAAACGTATTAGATATTTTGGAACCTTGAAAATTTCTATTCTTTACTATTAAACATGTTGAAATCCTTTGTTTGTCATTCTTTAAAAAAATTGATTCATATCAATCTTTCTCGAAATGAAAGAATTGATCAACAGAGTATTGGATAATATATCTGTGATCTGCTTCTGAGGGGTGATAAATAGAAATAATTTGTAGTCCATTTACTTGCAATGCATTGAACTATGAATAATTAGTTCTTCAGGCACATATAACTCCAAAGCATCAAAATATGTATTTCAAGCCAAAGCAATTATCCAATTATACTAACCAAATTCATCCTCCAATCATTAACTTCAAAATTTCATAAGTTAATAATGATAATACTAAATAGGATATATTGTATGATAATCATCCTCATCAATATTTAACTTGGATTATAAGGAACCTGAAGATAGACAAAAGACATTGACACTACTATATAGTTTTGTGAAATAACACCAATTCTCCTTTGACGATGACATGCTATAGTATGTTTATTTAAAATGTTTACTGCTTCAGATGATCTTTTCTACAAGTAAAAAATAAGAGATTATGTTTATCATAATCCAAACTGTTATTTCTTTAATTTAATGTATTTAGTGTTGAATGTTATCATACCTTTCATTCATGGAGACTTCATATTTGTCTACATATCTTTTGCTTTTTCGCACTCCTTTTTTGTTTTGGATATTTGATTTCTTTGTTGCTTGGCTTGTATATCCCTATATCGTAAATATGATCGGGCTGCAATTATATGCTTATCAGATGTTTCCCTTCCAGTTTGTAGAATTCGGCCATGTGATCAAGTCCAATGGTCAAGTAGGTTGTACCATAGTCGATATCTACAACTATCCAGTGTAGATTCCATTTTTGTCTTTTGATAATTGTTTTATATACGTAAATATGACATCATATTTTGTAGTGATTATCCAATGTTCTCAGGATTTTTAGCTTAGTTTGAAATCATTTAATATAGATTTGTATAGTTTGATAATTCTAACCCTAGGAAGTTATTTTGTGAGAAATATACTCTGATTTATGTATGCAGGCCTAGATTCAACAGTAAAAGGAGAATACAAGGAGAAGACAGATCTTGCTAAGCGACACATCTCGCTCAGCGCTTCACTCGCTGAGCGCAACATCAAGCTACGCGAGCTAGGCGGCCTATGACGTGCCGAGCGCCATATTGCGCTAAGCAAAATTTTCATTCGAACTGAAGACTCGCTTAGCGGGACATCACGCTTAGCGGAAGTTGCTTTCGAACTAAATATGCGCTTAGCGGATGATTGCGCTTAGCGGAACACCTGTTCTGAGATGCATTATGCAGTGTCATATGCTTAGCGGAAGGTTGAGCTAAGCGAGACTTCGACTATATAAGCTGCACTTGTAATAATTTTGAAGCATTCAGACTTTATAGGATTGAGCTGCTTCTTCCATCCCTTGTTCTTCCCTTCTATTTTGTAAGTTTCTCATGACAATGAGAGGCTGATCCATCTATGTTGAGGATTTGGAACTAAGTGCTAACATGTAAACGCTTTCCTTCATATTTATTCATTGAGTATTCAGTTTAAAGTCCATTACTCTATTTTATCGCTTGTTATATGATTCGGTCCGTTATATATGCATGTTGTGGAGTTTGATTGTCATAGACATATGCTTTTGAACTTGGAATTGAGAGTAGGAAAGAGTATATCACTAGACATAGGGTAAACTTCATCCTTTCTCTATTTTTATTATATGTTATCTAATTGGCCTGTTATATATGCATGTTGCAGGGTTTGGATGTCATAGACATATGCTTTCTAACTCAGAACTGAGAGTGGATTCTAATGAAATGTATTTCTAGACATAGGATAGATTTCATTAGCTTCGTAAAGATTTCCGAGCTTCACCAAACCACTTAACTGGACTTACCGAGACATTAGGAATGAGGTTGAGTAGTTTAGGCTTGATTTGATGAGACATCATGTTTTGAGCACCTCTAGATTGAAGTTAATCTGAATTATTGCTTTGAATAGAGAATATATTTTGTATGTTTACATGAAAGCAAACCGGTTGAACCAAAGCCTTAACATATCCATCATCATCGTTCCACATCTATGCATTCCAATTGCTCGATCCTTGTTCTGAATCAAGTTCCTTATCTTGTTATTTATCTTTATAGTGTTTAGTTTATTTTCTGCTGTTATTTATGTTCTGCAAAACAAACCAATGCTAAAACCAAACTAGTGTGTAGGAACTAATAATCTTACTAGTAGTCAATATGGACAATTCCCTGTGGATTCGATACTCGGGATCTTCCCTTTTAAACTACTTGTGCGATATTTGGTACGCTTGCCAAAAATAGTTCAACAAGTTATTTGGCGCCGTTGCCGGGGAGTTGTTCATAGTATTCGGCAATTAGTATTTCGTCAAGTCTTATTCATTAGTTCAATTTTGTTTTATTGTATAAAATTTATGTTTTGCATTCTGTTTTGTTTTGGATAAATTTCTACTCCAAGAAACATCTCCTCCCTCACAACATGGAAGCCTTATAGAACCAATCCATGGAAGACTCTGGAGTGATGTGCTCACAGAGTAGGATTCTTAGTAACCAAATAGAGATGTTGTCTGGGCATCTTGGAATCATGCAATTGGGAGTCAGTCACCCACAACCTATCTATTGTGATTTTTGTGGAGGAGAACATTTTAATGATGATTGTTATCACTACTCCATGGAAAGATCTTGGTGGGAGCAAGAGTTCCACCCTTCCAATCAATATGAAGAAGATAAATTCTCTAATCTTGAGAATATGTTGATGCAATTCATGGAAGCTTCTCAAGCTAGCTTTGAAGCTGATCAAAATGCAATTCAAAATCTTGGGATTCAACTTGGTGAGATAGCAAAACAAGTGGCTGAAATGCCTTCTATGACCAAAAAGGAAGAAAATTATCTAGACGATAAAGCACATAGGGAGAGTCTCGAAGAAGAGTTGGATTTAAGAGAAAAGGGTGAAGAAAAAGATGATGAGAGAACACAAAAATAGTGGGAGAAGTGCTCAACAATAGAAATTCAACAAGAAAGCCCTCCTCAAGTCAATATCTCTCTCCATCAACTGATGGACAAGGAAGAAAGGCATGAAGAACATGATAAACCTTTAAATACCTTCCTTGCCTTGTTCACCAACAATCCTTCTACCATGGTTTGGAAGCCGCTTCATGGATATATGATTTTTATGGAATTCCTACCTAAAAAGCAAAAGAGAAAGGAGGATGTGTTCTTTCTGACCTATATGCCACCTTGATTACCTCACGGTCGGAACCGTCAAGCTAATGGCGTTAAATAAGCGCTTGCTGGGAGGCAACCTAGGTTTGTTTTCTTTCATGTTATTATTTTGGTTAGAATAAGAGCCAAAGTTTTCTTTTGTCTCTCTGCATCTCTCGCTAAGCCCAAGTTTGCGCTAAGCTGGCTCTGCAACATTCTGCAGATTGCGTTAAGCGCTTATATTCGCTCCGCGAGAGTTTGGCTCGAAAATGTTTTTGCGCTAAGCTCAACCTTGCGCTTAGCGACATTTTGGCTCGAATTGGAATTTCGCTAAGCGCAAGATCGCGCTAAGCAGTCTTTGCAACATTCTACAGAACGCGCTAAGCTCGTTTCTTCGCTAAGCGAAGTTTTTGTTTGAATGGTTTCACTGCTAAGCGCACATATTCGCTCAGTGGATAAATAAATAAAAAGCACGAGAGATTGCGCTAAGCGCTGATATCGTAACTCGATGAGCAGTTTTGAAATCGCCCACTCTCCCTCTTTCTCAAATTAATTTTTTTCTCTCACTCAGCCAAACCTAATCCCCTTCCTCTCTCTCACGCCGTCCCCTCTGTTTTCCAACCTTATTTTCACTTTCATTCACTCACTCACACACTGCATTTGCATCTTCTTTGATTCCACTCTTCTTCACTCTCCACACCTGGTAAGCACTCCAAATCCTTGTTAATTTCGTTTTTCTTATTTGTAGCATTGTTGTGTGTTTAGTGTTATTGAGTCTGGGTTGTTTGCTGAGTAGATTAGGTTTTGTTTTCGCTTTCTCTCCGTTTGATTTGCGTTTTGGGTCTAGCATTTTAGAGGTTTCCCTATTGGGATTTTTGATTCTGCGCTCAGCGCTAACTAGTGCTCAGCGCGAACTCATTGGATGTTCTTCATAGTGATGTTTCTGTGTTCATGGATCTGGGAATTTTCTAGATTCATGCGCCACTAAGCGAGTCATCTCGCTAAGCGCGACTTTTGTTTTTGTAATTCGCTTAGCGGGAAGTCGTGCTGCACGAACATTTGCTTCGAACTGAAGCATCTAGGTTTCTCGCTAAGCGCGCACTAGCGCTTAGCAAAATTTTGCTTCGAACTGGAGGCTCGCTAAGCGCACACTTGCGCTTAGCGCTTGAGCCCTGTTGTGCTCTGTTTTCCTTTTAATTTTTGCTTTGTTTTCCTTTTCCCCTCTGCTTTGTGTTATTATGTATCATTCCCTTTTTGCGTTCAATTTCCATGTAGTGATGGGTGTTCACTGAGTGCGACACAGCGCTTAGCAAACACTCATTATTTCTAATTGAATTGCTTTGTTGTTTTAATTTTCATTTTAAGTACAGATGACTCCTAAATTTCACAACAACCGCGGCGCTTCTTCTTCTAGAACACCACCTACATCTCCTACACCTGCTGCAACGCACGAAAGGGTTATCTATCCATATGAAGCCAACCGTTTCTCTTCCTTTGAAGCCCAAGAGAGATTTGAGAATGAACTCATGGGTCGGGGGCTCCTGGCAGAGCGGCCTGTAAAAATTGCTCCAGGTGACTATGATGTCTTCCGCAATGAGCTGCATCGCCGTGGCTGGCTCAAAAAGCTATGTTCCCTGTCGGATAAGTCCATTGATGAGCCTCTGGTCAAGGAATTCTACGCCAACATTTATGAACTGGAGGGAGAATACAAGGTGGCCAACTGGCAATGCAAGGTTCGGGGGAAGACCATTCGCTGGGATGGTGTAGCTATCAACCGCCTTCTGCAAACCCCTCCGATCCTCGTAGGTGACACTGGGAAAACTCAATTTGACATTTTCCTTAGCCAATACAAAGACCCCAAGGTTATCACAGCGCTGTTGTGCATACCAGGCAAGGGATATGTCAAGAATAAGGAGGGAGCCATTACGAAGATTGTGCGGCCAGATATGACCACCCTGACTCAAGCGTGATCTGCTTTCTCTTACTACACATTGGCGCCCACCTCGCACACCTCTGACGTTACAGTGGAGAGGGCCAAATGGATATATGCCCTTATTATGAAGATGGATATGAATGTGGGTAGTTTCATATCCAATCAAGATTTCTGTCATGGCTTACTCCAACGTCAGTCAATTGGGTTTTTCGGCTCTCATTTCGGCATTGTGCAACGCAAAAGGGGCTAGCTCTAGCACTCTAGTCTTGCTTAAGCTGAGCCCTCCAATCACTTTCAAGTACATCTGTACTTTCTGCTACAATGAGGCTGATCCTAATAGACTTGAGCTCCCTCCCAACACTAGGAAGCGACCTCGCACCAAGACAGTTTCTGGGAGTTCTTCATCTACCGTTGCAACTGTCACTGAAGACATGCTACAGACCACTCTCAATGGTTTGCAACTGTCACTTAGTCAGCAGATAGAAGAACGAACCAATGCACTATACCGGGGTCAATGTACAATCATTGACAATCTACACCACTTCTCCCTTCAACAACCAGTCATGTCTTTGGAGGCCTTCCAGGCCCATATGCAATGGCCTGCGGACAGACCTTCCTTTTCTCAAGGGGGTGATGGTGGTGGTGACGAAGTAGCTGAGGAAGAAGGGAACCAGGAGGATAATGAAGAAGAGGCTGAAGGAGGGGACAACATAGAGGCCATAGGAGATGACAACATGGAGGCCGACCTGGAGGAGGATTAGCACAGATGTGAATCATGGCCGTCTACAAGAGGCCAAGTGTTTTAAATATTTTGTCATCTGAACAATTTTACTGTTTTTGTTTATTTTTACTTTACATATTTAACAGTTTTATATAGTTTAGCATTTCTGTGGTAATTATTTTTTTGTGCAACGTTGGATGTCTTGTTAACATTTGGTTCAGTCTATGTTTGAATTATTGTTTGTTTTGAACCTATGGCACAATTGTTTTCGAACTGGGTGAGAGCGTGTTGTTAGGTTGCTTAGTTTTGAGGACGATGCATGCATGTGAGTTTGGGGAATTAATAACTATGAGCATTAGACTTTTGAAGGACTTGTGAACATTTTGAAAATTAATCGATAAGTGTGAGAATTATACTGTGAGAGAACAATTGAGTTGTTCCACTAATTTTTGAATGATTCTCTGAATTGCTGTGTGCATAATTAATGTGGAAATGATTAAGGCCTTGTTTGCTTAGAGCGATTCCCAGAGCCAAAAAGTCAATCCAGTAAGGTTGAGAGAATCCTCTGCTAAACCATTGAGCCTAATAGACAACTATTTTGTCTTGTGAACCTAGAACCTAAACAAGAATTGCCTACCTTGCCTTAGGGAATAGGAAAGCATATCTTTTATGGTTTGAGACAAAATTGTTCCAAATTTTGGGGAGTCAAGTGAATATCCACATTAAAAAGAAGAAATGATAGCAACACAACTACTGCAATATGAATCATAAGAGGCAAAGCCTCCAAAAGAAAAAAAAATTGAATAATTGAAAATTCAATCAATTGTGATTCAAGCATGAAGTAGTTGTTGTCCAACTGTGGGAAGTACTGAGGCATATAGATGAAATTGATAATCAAGAAAGGAGATAAAGATATGTTTTCTTCAATCCTTAGGAGTTGTAATTTAAGAAAAACCCAATGTTCTTTATAGCCCAGCCGTGATTCAACCCTGACTAAGACCTTAATGATCCACATTGTTGTACATTTGCAATAAATTGAGAAGAAATTCAAAAGTTAAGTGCACAATTTCAATTGGAATGATTTAACCATCTCATACTTTATACACTAAGTGTTGAGTGAAACATTGGCCTTGTGAGGGTCATAGTGTTCACTTGAACTTCAAATTGCTGAATGCTCCTTTGTTGGTTTGCTGAATTTATGTGCATGTTGAAAACTCTCTTTGTGACCTTAATGCGTTTAATCTCAATTGAGAACATCTTTTGCAAGTGTCATTGGTCTTAAACTTGATTTTGATCTTGCCAATTGTTCCTCTGCATCCACTTTGTTGTTATGTAGATATTCTTTTGCTTGAGGACAAGCAAAGCTTTAATTTGGGGGAGTTTGATAATCGCTTTATATACGTAAATATGGCATCATATTTTGTAGTGATTATCCAATGTTCTCAGGATTTTTAGCTTAGTTTGAAATCATTTAATATAGATTTGTATAGTTTGAAAATTCTAACCCTAGGAAGTTATTTTGTAAGAAATATACTCTAATTTATGTTTGCAGGCCTAGATTCAACAGTAAAGGGAGAATATAAGGAGAAGACAGATCTTGCTAAGCGACACATCTCGCTTAGCACTTCACTCGCTGAGTGCAACATCAAGCTATGCGAGCTAGGCGGCCGCTGTGACGCGCTGAGCGCCATATTGCTCTAAGCAAAATTTTCATTCGAACTGAAGACTCGCTTACCGGGACATCACGCTTAGCGGAAGTTGCTTTCGAACTAAATATGCGTTTAGCGGACGATTGTGCTTAGCGGAACACCTGTTCTGAGATGCATTATGCAGTGTCATGCGCTTAGCGAAAGGTTAAGCTAAGCGAGACTTCGACTATATAAGCTACACTTGTAATAATTTTGAAGCATTCAGACTTTATAGGATTGAGCTGCTTCTTCCATCCCCTGTTCTTCCCTTCTATTTTGTAAGTTTCTCATGACAATGAGAGGCTGATCCATCTATGTTGAGGATTTGGAACTAGGTGCTAACATGTAAACGCTTTCCTTCATATTTATTCATTGAGTATTCAGTTTAAAATCCATTACTCTATTTTATCGCTTGTTATATGATTCGGTCCGTTATATATGCATGCTGTGTAGTTTGATTGTCATAGACATATGCTTTTGAACTTGGAACTGAGAGTAGGAAAGAGTATATCACTAGACATAGGGTAAACTTCATCCTTTCTCTATTTTTATTATGTTATCTGATTGGCCTGTTATATAGGCATGTTGCGGGGTTTGGATGTCATAGACATATGCTTTCGAACTCAGAACTGAGAGTGGATTCTAATGAAATGTATTTCTAGACATAGGATAGATTTCATTAGCTTCGTAAAGATCTCCGAGCTTCACCAAACCACTTAACTGGACTTATTGAGACATTAGGAGTGAGGTTGAGCAGTTTAGGCTTGATTTGATGAGACATCACGTTTTGAGCACCTCTAGATTGAAGTTAATCTGAATTATTGCTTTGAATAGAGAATATATTTTGTATGTTTACATGGAAGCAAACCGGTTGAACCAAAGCCTTAACATATCCATCATCATCGTTCCACATCTACGCATTCCAACTGCTCGATCCTTGTTCTTGAATCAAGTTCCTTATCTTGTTATTTATCTTTATAGTGTTTAATTTATTTTCTGCTGTTATTTATGTTCTGCAAAACAAACCAATGCTAAAACCAAACTAGTGTGTAGGAACTGATAATCTTACTAGTAGTCAATACGGACAATTCCCTGTGGATTCGATACTGGGATCTTTCCTTTTAAACTACTTGTGTGATATTTGGTACGCTTGCCAAAAATAGTTCAACATCTTTCAATCCCACTTTCTCCACCAATGGAGATTCTTTTTCCATGATTGAACTTAATGAGAATGGTAGCTCAATTGATTGCTACATCATTAAATATTTTTTAAACAATTACAAAGATTCTTCAAAGCAATATTTTATATAAATGAATAATTTTTATATTGTTATGTAGACATACCTTTTCGAAATCAATATTAGCATGGATAGTTGTGTTGTCCACATAATAAGCTTTTACTAATGGGTACTACATGTCAATTTGTAAAAGATACAATTATTAATATCTATTTGAATCAAGTATTGTGTTAATTAGTATTAGAATTACCATTTCTGACTCTTTGTTTTTCGCCTCTTCTTCAATTGACACATATGGCAGAAATATATCTTCAATCTATTTACAAATATGATAGTATTATCAAGTCTAATAAATAGTTATTTGCATGTTGTAAAAATATAGATGGGATAGTTGTTACCTTCTGAGTCAAATCTTTATCGATTTCTGCCTGTTGTGTGCTTGAATCAGGATCATCTTTGTTGATTGAGTCTATTGTGGTTGTGTGAGAGTATTCATCTGAATCTGATTGAATAGTGATTCGATTATTGATTGTGTTATGCAACAACCCTCTTTGCCTTTCTTCGATATGGGTTACTCTCTCATTACTTTGTAACCTACTTGATGGTCCTTTGTTGTTCATCATCTTCAACTTGGTTCTTCATCCTCTTGCTTGAAACTGATTGTTGCTTTGTTGAAAAATTTGTGGTTTTCTAAATTTTCTGGTTTATGAAGGTGAAGCTGTCATTTTTAATGACTAAAATATTTATTTGGGTATTTTTTTTGTCGTTTTGCTTTTTTCTAGATGGGTTTCATGATTATTTTTATTATTATTATTATTATATAGTTTACAGTGTACTGTGGAACTTTGCTTGTGAGATTTGCTTTGTGCATATCCTCTGTGGTGGTGGTTGTTGACAGAGGCTTTATCATTGTGCTTTGCTTGATTCAAACAACTAGAGTTGTACTTTCGCATTTATGTAATATGTCATATCGGGATATGTTACACGATTAGGATTGGTTTTCTACTCTTTATTCTCTATTAAACTGGGTGCATCTAACCTTTTGAACCTCTTTCTCCTTATTTTACGTTTTTTCATTTGTTGATATTTAATTTAATGAATTGATAGATCCATGTTATCTTTACATCTTGGTTGAATTTATTTTCCCGTACTTTTTATTCCTTACTCTATAGTATATTATAAGTATAAGTGTAAGTATGTGTAGAATATTTTTTCCATTTATTTTTCACATTATGCATGGTCATGTTTTTTTATGTTTATAGTTCTTTCATTATTTGTATTTTAAATATTTAATTCAATTAAATGTACATGTGTTTGTATATTAGATCTTTTTTTTAAACTATTCATGCTGTCATTTTATTTTGATTTTTTTTAATTATAACCTGGTTTATTATTATTATTATAGATTTTCTATACTAGACGTCGTTTTTTAATCAACAAATTATAAAGAGATTATTCTCATTCCAATCATTTTAGATGTTAGGTTATATCTTACATTGCAATGTCTTTTGGGTTTTCTCTTCATTCCCATTGGTTGTGAATGGAGTATAAATCTATGGGTGGAATTTGGCATTTTATCTAATTCTCTTCAACAATAGACCTTTAGTGAACATTTATGACTTTACCTTCCATCATTGTTAATAGTGATTGAACAAATGAGCCCAGAAAATGGATAATGCAAAAGAGTTGGTTATACGACCCATAAAATGGGTGTTGATCATCATTCACCGAATCGGTAAGGTCAAAAGTTAGTTTTTTTTTTTTTTTATTGTCATGTTTGTTTCTTATTTAGGTTTAATTTTAGGAAACTTCATTGGTTGATCCTATATTTGCTAAAGCTTTTGGAGATGAACTGGGTAGGACATGGAGATTAATAGACCTGTGACTTAACGAATTTATTGTTTGTTATAATTGCAATGTTGAAAGACCAGAAATAACTGATGGATGGAATGCGTTGCGAACCTTCTACCATCTTACTGGCAATCACTCGATAACCCTCCAGTATGTGGGTGATTGTGTTTTCCACTTAACTGTTTGGAAGAAACCAACTCTTGCTACTAATCTTAATGGCTATGGAATGGGTAATAAACAAATGAGTTATAATGAAGAAAGGGGTTTTTCTGTGTCAAGTTATCTTTGAAACAAAATAAGGAAGCATACTATGGTAGAAGTAGAGGGTGTTTCGCCCAATGCAAGAATTGTAGTAGATGTAACACCTGTAAAATTTACACTAAATTGCTAATTGTAAAGGGGGGTGCATTTAATAATTTTTATTTGTCTATGTGCGTAATTAACATTTTAATGTTCCTAGAGGATGGTAATTACAATTCTAATGTTGATTGTATGCTTTATTTGTGTTTTCGCTTATAAAAATGGAATTTCGGTTTTGGTTGAACCATTTTCGCAATTTCTATGAAAATGACCCACAGTGCAATTTTTATTGTTGTTTCATTTGGAAATGGTATTTTAATGATTTTAAAGCATAGAAAATTAAATTATGATGATTTTTTAAGTGGAAGGTTAGTTTCAGGAACCTTTGGAACACAAATGATGAAAAATGCGAAAAAACCTAACCCAGGCCCAAAAACCCAACCCTAAAACCTAATGGGCCTTAATTGGCCCAACCTATTTTTTTAAGGGAGTTGTGCACATCCTTGTGAGTGCTGGCCCTAGCTTGAGGAGCTGCCAATTTATAATAAGGATTTTTACATTATATGGAGGGAGGGAGAAAAAGCAAGCTTTTGGTTCAAAAAAACATTCCTTCTTGGTTCCTTGTTCATAAAGCTCTCTACCTTCTCTCTAAAACCCTTTTCCCTTCTCTATAATTTTTTGAGGTCATTAGCTTAGTTCCACCGTTTAAATTCTAGTATGTTGTATGGAAAAACACAAGCTTCGATTTAAACTCCATTTTTGTGCATTTGAAACTTTTGAAATTGAGGTATGGAGGAGTTATTCCATTCTAACCTTAAACCATGGTTTCTTGTTGATTTTTACTGTTTCATTGAGCTTATTGAACTGATTTGGTTGTGAATATGCTTTGAAATACTTGTTTTAGATGAAAAATGATCATTTCGGTATATGGGGCTGAAACAATGTGTTCAATTTTCAAAAAAATTCATTCTTTGTTATAAGATTGAGAGACCATCTGAATACTCTAGGATACCTCTGGATGCTATGGTAAAAATTTCAGAATTTTTGGAGTTAAGGAACTATTTTTAAAAGGTCAATCTTAGATTTAGAAAATAGTTGAGTTTGGGGCTGTTTCATCCTTGGAAATTATTTAGAGGAACTTTTGAAGAAATATTGAAACACCATGTTGTTTCATAAATCATTGGCAATGTCCATGATTTTATTTGGGATTTTAGAAAGCCTCTAGGTATTTTTCCAAGATATAGTTAGTAAAATTGAGTTTAGTCACTCAGAAGGGTTTTTGAATGATTAAAATTATATTTTGTGCATGTTAAATTCTGATAAATTTAAAATAGGTACTATTTGTGATTTATTGTATGTGATATTTTTTCCTAAATTTTCTTGAAGGTTTTCCTAATTATAAATGGTTATTTTGTCCGAATCATGTTGCTGAGTGTTAAGGACTATTTAATTCAAAAAGGAGCCTTACGAATGTTTTAAAATTCTTAGAAATATATATGTGTTAAATAAGACTTAAAGGAATCTCCCTGTGATAGGATTTGTAAAAAGGACTATGTTGACTTAGGTAAATAAATAGTAAACAGTGGATTTTTAAGCTGGTCCAGAAACACTTTTTAAATTAAATAAAATATTTATACTTATAATTTTCAAATGAAAAATTTATGAGTCGAAATAAGAGTAATGGAGAGTATTTGTACCAAATTCCATGATATTATGAGTTCTGTAAGTATGTCAAATAATTCTTGTACTAGTATTTTTAACTTGAATCACTTGATGAATATGACATGAATTGTTGGAAATGCAAGAATGAGGGGATGTTCTACCTTAGAAGGAGAATACCTCTGGTTATTGTGTATTATGTGATGTTGATATGTAATTAAATATTCCTTGTGAAATCATGCATTTTTATAACTAGCATCTAAGATCTGGGGAGTGTGAACCTTGGGCACGAACTGTTGGGGTTGGTTGTATTGGTGTGATTGGTTGATTGGATTTTGTGATTGATTGTTTGTTTTGGGAAAGCAAGGATGGTGAGTCCTTGTGGGGAGCAAATGGACTCCGATGGAGTGCATTTGTGAGATTAAGACGTAGTCTTAATTAATAAATGAGTTCATTAAGAAATTAATGAATAAATTAATACTAAGAGTGAGAATTTGATAACAAGTTAATGTAATGAGATATGAGTAAATAAATCATTGGACTTAGACTTAAAAGTATGACCCTTGCAATGGATTGGAGTAGCATATTTAATTGAAGCACAATACTTGAGTGTAAGTGAGAATTACATAAGATTTAATAAAACTTGATGGGGTAGGGTCATGAATAGTGTTCATGACAAGCATGCGATGCTTAATGCACGCATTGCTTTGTTTGGTGTGTTTAGTAAGATGTGAAAGGAAGGGATTTCCTTTGAAGTCGGTTCAAGTGAAACTGACGTGTTTAGACATGATCACGATGTTAATGACATGTTTTACGAGAAAGGCATTTTCGGTAAGAGTTGGTCAGAGGAACCAACTAGAATGTGGGATGTGCATTAATATTTCCTATTGTGCGTGTGGTGATGAACGAGGCAATGACAATTACTCACTTAGTGTAGTGAGGGAGATATGTTGGTGTTGTGGACGAGGGGTTCACGAGGCACTTGGTGGACCATCATTCAGGGCTTGTAGTTGTGGGAAGCACACAACCCATTGGAAACATAATCCCTGCTAAGGGAGACATTGTTGAGGAATCAATCCTCAGAGTGTGGATGACCATAGAGTGGTATCTAAGAAATGGTTGCAGGTATGGTGTCTTAGGGGGTATGGCACTGGATCGTGACTTTGGGTCACATAACCGACTTAGCAACCTTGACTAAGTGCGAAGCATTTTCAATTGGTGAGAACCCTGTCAACCAATGATGAGAGGGGTGTACTCCTAGTAGTCATCCACCTAAAGTGTAAGACCATTGTGTTCGTGGAGTTCCAGTGGCAGCGGGCCCGAGTTTTTGGAGAAGTTATACAAGTGTAGAACGTATAGGTTTTCAATGAGATCGTGAGTGTACCACTGCGGTGTGGATGTTGTTTGTGTATATGGCCAGAAGGCCATTTGATTGTTGGATTTTAGGAGGAGGGGAAAACTCACTCCTTACACTTTATTTCATATCACAATGGATCAGGACCAGGCATCGTGGGTCTGGATTTGGATTGAGACATACCATGACGTCTATTGAAGCCAAGATGTGTTTGTGGGATGGATTCACAATGGGCTCTCATCTACGAAATTCAGACCTTATCGCCGCCCAGTGTTTTTGAGACTACCTGTCATCCTGTATCAAGACCGAGCACCTGGCTATTATTGTGACACCGACACTCCACCACCATCTCTAGTTTCACCACCAAGCTATTCGGGGGACATTGAGATGAGCGACGCAAAGTATGAGGAGATCATGTCCTTGCTCGGTTCACTCGCAAGTGTCCTGCGCTTGTGCGACACGATGGTGGACACAAAGTCAGACGAGGAGGAGCTAGAGGAGGAACTGAAGGAGGAACTAGAGGAAGACCCTACTAAAGGTTCTTCTTAGGATATCATTAGGGGAGTTGGGGTGTATAGGTCACAGGTTGACTATACATAGATGGCTGCTCTGAGCCCTAGTTTATACTTTGGTGTATTTTGTTTTGGATTAGTCTAGGGTTCACTTTTGGTTTTTCAGCATTTATGTAATCTAACTAATAGTACTCATATTTTAGCTCTTGGGCAATGTAATTTGGACTAACGTATTCCAATGGACATATTTATATTTAATGTACTCATGTTAGTGCTTTTGTGATATTCTAGTTAGGAAGTACTTATACTATTTCTATCTATGTTACTATTGGATATTTTACCGACAATGTATGGTTTATTTAAATTCCACACAAAAGTCATTCAACAATGCTTGGAGATGTATTGTTACGTATTTATTACTCGAAAAGGGGATTATAATTATTGATAGAAATCTATTTGAAAAAAAAAATACATTCCATTTTCTAATAAATTATAGCGTTTGGCACATAAACTATGCATTCAGTTTTAGGTTGTCATAGTAGAACCTTGTATGAGTTTTGCTGTAAATTTGACTAAGTACAAAGTATGTGGCAGCCAATTGGTATGATGTTAAAATTTTTAGAATTCATTATCATGTTCAATCATAACTATGTGATTATGGTTAGAAATCATGTTGATTTTTTAAAAGTGATCTGTATGAAGTTTATTTAACATGTATAGTTGTTAATTATTTGATTTGGATTTTTGCAAACTTGCCCAAAAATATTGTGGATTTTATTTGGGATTTGAATTATGAGAATCTTCTTTTGATGAATTTGAATGCCCTTTGTTGAGAAGAATATGCCCCACCAAACATGTGAAAATTGGAAGGGGTTGACAAAAGTTTTGTAAAGAAAATGTGTTGCGTGGTGGTGATTGGCTTATTTTCAAATGGAGAAGTCAATCTAGCAATGTGGTGGATGTCAACAAAGAATATGTGCAATAGTGAACTAGAACAGTTACATTTTGTTATTCCAAAGGACATGTCTAATACATAACTCAGCACTTTTTGTTATAGTTAATGTTTTATAGTTGTTGATTATCTATATGTATGGATTTATCATTGTATATATTTTTAACTATATATGGCAGGGATTTATATCTATATTATGCTTATATTGAGAAGCAATGCACATATGTAATTGGTTTTAGAATTCAGATTAGTCAAAACAAATGATTAATGATTCATGAAAATATTACAATTTTTTTTATTAGATTTGTCTTTTTTTTCTTCTTCAACACATACTTCTTTTCTTTTTTGAGGGTTATGAGGACTAAATGTTTCATAAATTTATTATTTTTCTCTAAATTCATTCTAATACACTGATCTAAAAATAGTATATCAATTTCTTATGTAATATTTTGTGCAACTTCTTTTTAATCATATATATTTCAATTTTCAATTTGAATTCACAATTGAAATAGTGATATTTACTAATTTTAAAATTGATTATTTATTTATATAAAATCTATGCATTACAATTTAAGCATACATAATATAATGAAATGTTAATTGTATTTTGAATTTTTCTATAAATATTTACATATTTTTTAAAAAAATTTAAGTCTTACAGAAAAAATGTGAGTCGTGCAGACTTTGAACTATTATTAATATTAAACTAATATTTGTAGGATGTGATGTTATGAAACTGCTGACTTGATTTTTCTAAAATGGTTTGTATTATACAATTTATCTAATGCTAGCTTATATATGAGAGTGTGGATTAACAATGAATTTCAATATTTTTATTAACATAAATATATTAGATATTTTGGAATCTTGAAAATTTAAATTTTTTACTATTAAACATGTCGAGATCCTTTGTTTGTCATCCTTTAAAAAAATTAATTGATACCATTCTTTCTCGAACTGAAAGAGTTTGATCAACAGAGTATTGAATAATATATCTGTGAAGGTAGAATTCTTATTTTTGAGGAATGGTACATACAAATAATTTGTAATGTGTTTACTTGCACTTGATTGAAACATGAATAATGGTTTTTCAACACATATAACTCCAAAGTATCAACATGTGTATTCCAAGCCGAAGCAAGTATGAGTTATACTACTTAAATTTCATCCTCCAATCATTAGCTTCAACAACAATCTAATAAATTTTACTATAACAATGTGTATATTTTTTCATTTATTTACGAAGTTTATATTGTAGGTTAAATAAATCTCAATTCTTTAAGAATTGTTAGACTGTGAATTTACCATAAAAGACAATATAAAAATCATAATGTAAATGCTTTTGCATCATATAGAAAATCTTACATTGAACATTGGATTATAAAATTAATTATAAATTAGTACAGAAAATTGTATAAATCGATGTCTGATTGTTTCTGTTTTCTTTAAATGCTATATTAATTCAAAAGTTAAACTAAAATGTTGTTAAGCATCTAAAATTTTGAGAAAGTCTTGATTTTTTGGGGTCTCTCAATTATTTGATTCTTGGTCTACTAAAGAATGTAGTGTGTATGGACAATCATCATTGAAAAGGTTGAAATAGAGTTCCTTTTACCCGAATAAAATGTATTGCAATAAGATTTGGATAATAAAGTTTGAATTTGGCAATAATCTAATTGTTAGACTATTATGTTAAAAATTTGTTGTTAGTTGTGACATAGTGATTTAATTGGAAGGTTAAAGTTGAGTTCTAAGGAATACATATAACTGCAAGAATATGCAGTATTGAGGAAACTATCTTATTTACTATTGTCAATGATAAACTTAAAGCATTTAGTTATGTACTTTTTCTTTCAATCTACTTTTAGCTTTGGACGTATATAGAATTTACTTATACAACTACCTCCATTCCTCCCATGCATACTTCAATGTGGAATGAACAGTGTTTCCAATTAATTTTATTGTATGGAATTATTGCAAAGGGTTACTTTTCATTATTATTACCAGCATCTTTTTTATTTATGCTCTTAAATCTTTTTTCCAATTTATTACTATGTGTTGAATGGTATTCTTTTCCCTATGTTATTGTACTGATTGAGTTTCTTGCCATTCATTCTACTGGTGTGCTGTATGGTTTTCTTCCATCTCTCTTATTGTATTGACTGATTTTCCTTCCATCCCTACTACTTGGTTTTCATCCTACTTTATAACAACTGTTGTGATTTCACTTTTTTATTTATATTCATATTCTTTTTGCAAAGAACGTACATATTACTTTATGAATTGTTTTGGGATCACTCATACATTCTTACTGTATGTGAATATCGTAGTTGTACATCGGTACTATTCATATTGACTTTGTTGCCATCCTACGAAGCATCTTCTACTACCTATTTGAATTGTGAACAATCTTTTTGCCTGCCTTTGTGTTCAACATGTTTTGTTTTCCTATAAATGGATATTGTTATTTTGTATTTCACTCATCGCTTTACACAAAATCTTATTTTTCAGTTTTTCCACAATGGTTAATGATTTTAATAGTGTCGCAAGTGTTATCAATGTTAAGCAGAATTGGAGACTCAAAGTTCGTATAATGAGATTGTGAAATATGTATGCAAAAGATGATCAAGCATATTCATGTTCCATAGAAATGGTTCTTATAGATGCTAAGGTATAGTTTATGACCACAATGTTTATGATATTTGAATTGCAAGCATTTATAACTCTATGTATACATATGATAAATACATTTTGATTTATATGATATGTTTTTTTTTTTATATAGGGTAATAAAATCTAGGCATCTGTGAGGAAGCTAACCATGAGAAGATTTGGTAAATCTTTAGTTGAGAATCAAGTGTATGAGATAATGTTTTTTGGTGTTATTGGAAATCATGGTTTGTACCGTGCTACTAATCACGTGTATAAACTTGTGTTTCATCCAAAGACATCTATTTTTAAGATTAATGAATGTTTTATGTCCTACAATTCTATGAGTTATATGAATACTTCCGAGGTTCATGCAACCAATGGAGAACACAATTTCTTGATTGGTAAGAGTTAACGTTTTATGTTAAATTAATAGAATATATTAAATGTTATGTGTATACAATAATAATGATAATCATAATTTTCATGTATGTCTGTTGTTATAGATACTTGGTATGATCACTTAAATATTTGATGAAAACAAAGTTACTAAGGGTGGCAGGACAACTCGATGGATTGAGTTTAAGTTAGTTGATGACAGGTTAGTGTTTGTTTTGTTTTTTTTCTTGAACGATGTCTATTTCTTACTTTTGTATTATTCTCAGGTATGTATTTTCATTTGTTCTTATCATAGTTAGTCTAATATGTTATTTTGTCATATGACAAAGGGAAGGTTTCTTGTGTTGTATTTGGTGATCATGTAGATTCGTTGTTGAGCCTGAAACTTGGGTTTGAGTCTAATTTACCAACTATTTTGTTCTAGTTTGCAAAGATTATAACTTATCGTGGTATTTTTCTTTGTACAAAATACTCTGATCTTTATATTTTTTATCCTTTTTTTCACAATTTATTTAATAGGGTTATTTTGTATAGGTTATGTGGTTTTGCAAAATGTGATGGATATATCTCGTGTTTTGGTAGACCCAAAAACTGTTTTGGCTATTGAGCTAAAAAAATAGTTATTACTTATGCTAGAATTTGTTTGTATATCATAATATTATTATTTTTTTTGTGTTTTTATTTGATAATTATTTGGATTCTTATGTAATTTGTTTAATAATTTGTTAGCATGCTTGAATGTATTATTATGGATTTGTTATGTTCAATTTCATTGTTTTTTTTCTTTATCTAGGATGACATCTTTATTGTTATTGTGACGGGTGTGTCTATTGTAAGTGGTGAACAATGGTTCTAGCATGTTTGTGTCTGCCAGAAAGTTGTTGTTGAAAGATGGATCAAATTATTGCCACAAATGTGAAAAGAAGGTTGAAGAAGTGACTCCTAGGTACTAGTATATTTGTTGAATTTGTTTGTTTATATTTTTTTTCTATATCATATATTATATTATTACTATATGATAATCTTTTTTTTTTCTCATGATTACTACTAGATACAAACTGAAGTTAGAAGTATTTGACGGATATGTTACTACTGCGTTCTTACTATTTTATTTTGATTCTAAGTCACTTATGGATATATCCTTTGCCACCTTAACAAAGAAATATTAGGTTGAACTATCTATTGTATATGTTTTTAAAAAATTTACATGTTTTTAAAGTTATATATTTGATATTATATATTTTGGAGTTAATGATTGATACCAATTTTTTTTATTTGTATATTTATAAGGGTTTGAAGGAAGTACCTACTGAAAAAATGGTTGGTAGGAAACTGTTGTTTAAAATTGAGAAAAATGTCAATTATTGCTTTTGATTTGATGATTCTTATAAGGTGAAACGTGTTTATTGTGATTTGGCTATCATTGAAGAGTTTAAAATAATTCTAATCCTCAAACTCCAAATAAGGTTTAGTATTTCTAAATTTTGTTCTTTTTTAACATTATTGCATTTTTTAAGTTATTTATTTACACTCTTTTGTACTATTAGTTAAAGTTTGGTGTCAATCGAAGGGAGAGTTCATTTGGAATGTCTACCATATCAAATATTAGTGATACAGTTGTTGAATCTGAAGTTGTTGTTTCTAAGTATTTAACCATACCTGAAGATGGTGCTACCAATTTGGTTCTAGTTGATGAATCTAAGAAGGGAAAAGTTGTGTTGGAGTGTAACTTTGTGGTTAGTGGCAGTATTACCATGTGTGGAAGCACAGAATAGACCATATGTGGAACTAACTCAAAGAGGGATGTTGAAGGGTGCTATGCTATTAGTTGTAAAAAGAGAATTCATTAGGACAAGAGTTCAGTTAACTAAGTTAATCAACTTGGATTAACTGATGGATTTGTTTGTAATATAAATTTCTAAGTTCATATTTCATGTGTTGTGTTTGTTGAGTTTGTGTCACTAATGAGTGTTTGTATTGACTTATGTTCTTTATTTTAATATGATTACTATGTATCTGTATTTGCTTTATCAATGAATTATTATGTGTGTATTTTATTTAGCTATTAATTTGTATCGCTTATGTTTATACATGATGTTACTGAACTATATTAAGGAACTTTGTAATATAATCATGATAATACTAAATAGGATATATTGTATGATAATCATCCTCATCAATATTTAAGTAGGATTATAAGGAACCTGAAGATAGACAAAAGACATTGACACTACTACATAGTTTTGTGAAATAACATAGGTTCTCCTTTGACGATGACATGTTGTAGTATGTTTATTTAGTGTTTACTACTTCAAATGATCTTTTTTGTAGGTAAAAAATAAGACATTATGTTTATTAGAATCCAAACTGTTATTTATTTAATTTAATGTATTTAGTGTTGAATGTTATCATACCTTTCATTCATGTAGACTTCATGTTTGTCTATGTGTCTTCTACTTTTTTGCCCTCCTCTTTTGTTTTGGATATTTGATTTCTTCGTTGCTTGGCCTGTATATTTATATATCATAAATATGGTCTGTTGACATGAAGAATGGAAGACTTATTCTTCTTGTTTTGTTTTTAGTTTTGCATGCCAAACATGTAATGGTTGAGGCATTGTATTGATTGTTGTAGATTAGACTTTGCTTGATTCTTGCAATTGTGTGATACTTGCAAAATGTTTTAAACCTTTTCAAAACTTTTATCTAAGTATCTTAAGATGATTTTATATCCATGAGTATGCATTCTAAGCATTCATATTGATTACCATATCATGCAATTGATTATGAGAGAGTACATCTGAATCAAATTACTTTATTCCTTTAGGATAATCGATTACAACGGAATATACCTATATCAGGTTATTCAATAATCATCGGGTTAATCGATTACACAGTTTGGCAATCGATTACCAACAAATGATTTTTGTTAGAATTGGCTCTGTCCCAATTGTAATCGATTACCAGATTCTTGTAATCAATTACAAGTGTTGACAGCAACTTAGAATCATCTTCTAATGCACGAGATAATCAATGACTTCTTTATACAATCGATTACTTCTATTATAACAATTTTTCTTTATCCAATCTTTCTCATATCTTTTTGATACCCGTTCATATTTTTTAACTCCCATCATATCTTTGATCCTTTCTATACTTTATATAAGAGAACCCTTTGTGGTTGGTTTCACAAGAGATAAGCTTTTACAAAGATAAGTTTCTACATCTTTTCAGCAACAAAGTTACAAAACAAAAACTTTTTAGAAACACAATGCAGTTCCACTTTCTATCATATTTCTCTTGTGTTTAAGCTTTATCTTCTTCTTCTTCCTCTTTTGAGCTTCATTGGTAAAATCCTTTATGAAGAAGAATGTTCTTTAAAGCTAAATCCACATATTAAGGTGTATTCTTTCTATATTATTTTACTGCTAAATCTGCATGTTTTCAGGTGCTTTTGTTCCTTATTCTTTTACCTTCTTTATTTGATATTAATTGAATGGTGTTTTTAGTTTCTCATAGTGAGTTTCCAGGAGGTGGTATCTTTTCTATCTTGTGGGTTTCAAGATGAGAAAATGGTTTTCGTTTTCTTGCTTGTAAGGTTCAAGTTAGAAGATGTTGTTGTGAAATGTCTGTGTGTGCATGGTGCCTGTAACTCAAAATTTCATAGTGGAAATCCTTAGTTAAGGATGAACTAGATGTAGACCGGTGGTATGGTCAAACCAGTATAAATCTTTTGTTATCTTTCTTTTCTTTACACTCTTTATCATTCATATTTGTACAATATATTTTCTATAATTGAATTGCTTATCATGAATTGAATAAAGATTGTTAATCTAATGTTTTACTCTGAATTTGGTTCTTCTTGTGCCTTTTGATATACAATCGGAAAATCCTAACTATTGGTATCCGAGTTGCGCAAACTCTAACATGGTCGAGCTCCAACTTTATGCTTATAAGATTGAGTCAGTTGTATACTTATCTTTGCATTTTTTGATTTGTCTCACACATGTTATTAACCCCTATTAACTGTCTTATGTCTTTTTAACTTCTATATTGAACCGTTACTAGCATTGGTACATGAATTGAAAGGACGCAGCATTGGAAGGAAATGGTACAATGTATTATTATAAATAGATGCTATCATTTGAATTGTCATTACAGAAATTTAGAAGTTAGTTTTTCAAAAATGGGTAAAGCGACTGGTTCTATTTTCCAGAAGTTAAATAATGACATGGGGAGTCTCATAGAAGCGCACATCTTGCTGCAATTGGGATGTAGACTTTTGTGCGATTGCTTAGGTCTCATGCAACTCCTATTGTAATTCATTCAATTTCAAGTGATTAGTCTAGCGCGTCTTCAGAAGATAAATGTCAACAATCCGAACCATAGCGTGAAGCAACCTTTGCATGTTCAAAATCTAATTCAACCCCTATCTGAAGCCAGAAAGATCAAATGCTATCATAATGCTACTAAAATACATAAGGTTTTATCATTTTATATATTAGTCACATAAAATACTGTATATGTTTTTCTTATGGTACTTTTTATGATGGGTTTTTGAATGAGTGGATAATCAATATTTTAATTGATTTGTTTGTATACTTAAAAATTCATATATATTTTAATTTAACTTTAATGTTGTGACTTTTTAAATGTAGAATATGTTTGTATTATTCGTTTTTGTTATTGGTTTGATTTCTGTAATTGGACTCTTTCTATAGTTTGCTGTTGAAACTTGATTTATAATTTAAATTGTTTGGTTTTCTGCTATTATTTATATTGTTGTCATGATATGTTTTGGTCATTGTTAGGTATTTTTTTTCTCTACAATTCTAGAATTTCTTTATTTTATATTCATGTATGTATTGCATAATAATGTTATATACAAAGGTATGTTAAGTGGTGATTGATCATTGCATTAAACATCTTTATTTTAGTTATTGAGGTATATGTTTTCTATTATTTATGTGTAATTATAGATTGATTATTTCCTATAGGTTAAAATGGGGGCTGAGGCTTTGACTATCAATTCCGATACGATAAAGGTGGATATTGATTATAACACTGTAAGCCTAGCACAGTCATTCATATTTTTATGATATTTAATTATTATGTATTACTCATATTCTTAATTTGTTAAATTATGTAGTTCAAGATCAAGTTTTCATACTCTCTCTGAGTTAAACTCTTGATGTCTAATGAAAAGATTAAAGAATTTTGTTTGAAAGACAGTGAATTCAATGTATTCTGGATTGATATAAAGTTTAAGGGTGGCTATATTTTTTTGACAAATGGATTACATCATATGCTTGAGCTTTACAAGATTATTTACCCACATGTTTTGTATATCAAGTTCATATCTAACACTCAAGGCTCCCCAAAAATCCTGTCTACATCTTGCAATGAGATCCAATACCTACCTTTGAATGTTTGTGATGATTGTTTGATTGGTGATGTGGATATGGTTCCTGATAATGTTGTTGATAATGATGCTGCTTCCAGTGTCAACTCTAGGAATAATATTTAGTTTAGAATGTGATAATTAAGTCCTTTTTTTTTTTATGTTTGTGTATAGAGCCACAACTAAATTTTTTGTATTTTGTTTGTTTGCATATACTTTTCTTTGATATGATATTGATATATTAAGTTAATTTATAAGTTTTTATTTATGAGTTGTGTTATTCATTTTTTTATTATTATTATCATTTGCTTTATTTGTTGTTATTTTATATTTCTCATGACGTTAGATGTTTTAAATAATAGAATAAATTTAATATATTTTTTTATTACTATGCTACCTATTTTTAATAACTATTGTAAATACGTATTATGTATTATAACATGTTTGTAAACAATTGATATTTTGCTATGTTAGGTTAATTTTAAGTTAAAAGTTTTATTATATTTTAATCAATGATTTGTTTTTTAAAGCTTCTTCAACAGACACATACAAATCTCTTATTTCATTTATTTTGAAATTTGGAATTGCATATAAAAGGATTTTTTTTTTCTTCAAAAGGTATCCTAATTTCAAAATCATAATTTTATCCATTTAACTAAGTTATAGTGATTTTTTTCCGATTGCCTTCCTTTTCATTTTTAGACTGGTTAGTTTTTTTGGGTGTGTAGTATCCATTCCTCTATATTTTCTATATTGAATATGAATGTTTATTATTTATTCATTTAGTTCATATATCTTATTTATCGTAACTTATTTAATTTTAAAAAATACGATATAATGTAATATAGATAGAGAAAATATAATTTTATTACAAAATACAACGTTTATTACCAGGATTGGTTTTTTATTTCATGTATAAAGTGGAAAGACGATGAAGTTTTATAGTAAAATAATATAATTATAATTGTTTAGTATAAAGTTATTGGGTATACTTATAATAAGAATTTATTCATTAGCTGATATTCATTAACTGGGTATACATATAATGATGCATTACACGTGGTATGACTTTAATTATTCTCATGCAATTTGTCGCAACCTGGATCGCGGCGGGACGGCGGTTAAAATTGTAAGTATAAATCAGAGAAGTCGCCACCAATGTTTATTAAAGAAAACATCAGAAAAACTTTTTTTTTAAAAAAATGGTCTTTGAAAACCAGATTTGAGTTCGGGAGTCCATTACGTGTAGGGAAAGTATTAGCACCCTACAACGTCCGTCACAAAGACGGTTATCTTTAATTAATTAAGCAAAATCTTTTATAATTTCTAGACATTTATCTCACCAAAACATTACTAGAAAAGAATAATTAATTTTACTAAAGGAAAGAAAGAGATATTTTTATTCTTTTTTTTTTATTTATTTCTTAATTTAGGACTCTTGAGTTGTCGCAACTCATTTATCCTAAAAAACACTTTGAAAAATTGACAGAGGTGTACACCCAAGCCAATTCATCTTTATTATTATTTTTAAAATGATTTTAATTTAAACAACTATTGATAATTAAAGAAAGTGCAACTTAGTAAAACGGAGGTGTAGACAGAAATATGGCCCCAAAACGAGAAGCTGTAATTTAGTAAAATGAAGGTGTAAATAGAAATCTGGCCCAAGACAAATGTGTTGCGGTTTAGTAATATATGGTGGTGTAAACAGCAAACTGGCCCAAGATAAATGTGTCGCAATTTAGTAATGTAGGGGGGGGCGTAAATAGAAAAATGGCCTAAACGCGAAATTAAAATTTGGGGGGTTTCCTTTCCCTCATTCATTCTGCTGCTTGAGCCCTTGAGCTCTAGGGTTCGCGAGAGTGAGGAAGAGGCGAGAGGCTGGGGGTTGGCCGCGCGGCGGGGGTGAGGTGAGGCGGAGGCATGGCGGTCGGGTGTGGATGGCGCGGCGTTGGGCGAGCGAGGTGAGTGAGATCACGATGGCGAGGACTGACGGCGCGACTGGGCACGGCGGGGGGGTGCGTGGCTGGGCGCGAGCAAGGCGGGTGCGATCACGATGGCGAGGAGTGACGACGCGACTGGGCACGGCGGGGAGTGCGAGGCTGGGCGCGAGCAAGGCGGGTGCGGAGGGTCACGGCGCGAGGATGCAACCCTTCCTCTTTCTCATTCCCCTTTCCTTTCTCTATTTCTACTTCTCCTTTGTCTTGAACTGATTTTCTCTGTTTGATTGGTTTCTCTGATTTGCTTCTTTTGCTATAAAGGGATGGTGATTTGATTTTGATTTTTGGTGGCTTTGTTTATGCTTGTATTTGGGACTGAATTTCAATTGCTCTGGTTTTGGTGATTTGATTTGTCTGTATGCTTATGTCTCTAATCATGCCCCTGTATCTGTCTCTGCGTATGTCTATTGTCTTTGCATATGTCTCTTTATTTTTTATTTCACCATGAATGCACCTGTCCCTGGTTCTGATTCTTATTCTAAGGCCAGGCTCACATCTTTGATAAGTTTGATTAATTTAAATTTAACATGGCATTTTCTCCTCAGACTCATATCTCTTTATCATCTTAAGCAAATAGATTTGAGCACATGTATTCCATTGATTGTAAACAGACATAAAAAGGCTAGAGATTACATGAGGGTTGAAAGGAAAGAAACCTGTTTGCTGTATTACTCTGCTCTTCTGATGTTTCCTCTTCTCTGTTCTTGTTTCTTGTTTTCCTGGTTCTTGCTGTCTTGCTTCTTTTTTTTTGCTCTGCTTTCTGATTTCTTTCTTTACTCTGCTGATCTCTCTTCTTTTTCTCTGCTTTTCTGCCTTCTTGTTCTCGGTTGATCTCTCAGTGCTTTCTCTTCTGTTGATCTCTCAGTGCTTTTCTGTATTCCCTTTTGTTTTTGATCTGAGCGTGTTTTCCTTTTGATCCCCCCTCTTTTTCTCTGATCTTCTTTCCTTCTTTATAGCTGAGATTTCCTTCTTAGGAAGGTTTTTTTCTCCTTTCATCATTATTTTTTCCTTTTGCAGCTGCCATGTTTGAAAAATGAACACCTCCTGCTGTGCCTGCATGATGACGGAGCTGCTGATGGAGGAGTCACTAGATTGCTGAAGCTGCTGCTGGTGGAGAAGCTGCTTGTTTCTTCTTTTTTCTTTCTTTTATTCTTCTTCTTCGCGTGGCTTCCTTTTCCCTTTTCTTTTTCTTGTGCTTGATCTGGGCACTTACTGTAAGCTATACTTCAATTTTTTTTTTAAAAACTTGTAACATTGTAGCAGTGTAATTTGGAGAAAAATGAGAAAAAATGGGTTTCTTGCTTATTATATTATTGTGTGTTCTCTTTTTTTTTTTTATGTAGCAAGATAAACTTGTGGGATAATAATAACAATAACAACAATAATAATAATAATTATGGGATAATAATAATAACAATAATAATAATTATTATGGGATAATAATAATAATACTAATAATAATATCAATAATAATAACAACAATAATAATTATGAAAGATAATTAGACGGACAAAATTGGGTGATGACACAATTGTCAATACAGTTGCAAATATGCATTAGGTATGTTATTTAGATAATTGATTGTTATGTTATAATTTACTGTTTTTTCTAAATTACATTTTAAATATATTTTGTGTACAAAAAATAACTATTCAAACTATCTTATTTAAGTTATTTTCAGGTTGAGTTTTGAGTTTTTATCATTTTTGTGATTTTTTATTTATTTATTTATTTATTTGAATTTTTAAAAATGAGAAAAGAAATATTGATATATATATGCATGTGTTTGGGATAGCTGAAAAACTTAGATTATTTCAATAATCGATTATTGTTATAATTGATTATAATCAAGAATCAGTTTTTGTTTGGGTAACTTTGCTGAAAAGTGGTTTGATGATAATTAATTTTGTTTAGATAGAAAAAAAAATAGTTTTTATATGGTAAATTACAAAAAAGGGTATGTAGATATTTATTTGTGTTACTAATATTATTTAAATGTTTATTTATTTAATATTTTAAAAAAATTGATATTAAATATCAATAATAAAATTTTGAGAAAAAAATTTAAATACAAGTGCAGGGAGCCAAACCAAATTTCAAATCACACACAAACCATAGACATGGAAACACATCGGAGCATTATTGAACATAAAAGATTGATTTAAGCATAAAGGAGTAGACAAACCGAAACACGAAGTGAAGTCCGTGACAACAAAACAGAAAAACAAACACAACAAAAACTAAGCAAAAAGATCCTGAATCAAGCTACAACGAAAGAAACAAATGGATGAATAGTGTAGTCCGATGCAACATAGCTCAACAAGAATGAACCATTCTGAACAGGTTCTTAAGGAGACTTGAAGTGGGGTAGATTTAAGCAAAATACTCATGAGAAATGGAGTAATGATGGTTGGTGAACTCTTGGACAAAGGTTGGTGAGAGAATAATGGATGCGTAATTTTGGAAATGAAAAGTTTAAACTGAAATAAGCTTTTAATAAAACAATCCAATAGTTGGCTTCAACAGATGTTACAAAACAACTTTAATTTTAACAAAACAGTTTTTTATGATTTTAATATATCCTATCCTAACATGCTACCTTTTTGAAAAACAGCTTAAATTATGCAACAACAGTTGAAATGTTGTATTAGAATGATGTATTTTATTGAATGTGTCTGGGAGAAAGCCATACCTCATCTCTATTTATATTGAGGAAACCCTCAGTAATTGATTACATCATATAAAGATAAAAGAGAAATAATAACTAATAAGATAATATCTACCAAGATAATATAAGGATAATAACTACCAAGATAATATATATTCTAACACCTCCCCTTAAGCTGGAGCATATATGTCATGAGCCAAGCTTGTTACAAATGTAGTTAACCTTGGGACCTGTGAGAGACTTAGTGAACATGTCTGCAAGTTGATCTTTAGAATTGACAAAATCAGTGGTAATTGCTCCTAAGAGTATCTTCTCTCTCACAAAGTGACAGTCTATCTCTATGTGTTTGGTTCATTCATGGAACATCAGGTTTGATGCTATGTAAATGACAACTTCATTATCACAAATTAGTTTAGTGGTTGTAGTGTCTCCAAATTTTAACTGTTGGAGAAGTTCCTTAAGCCATGTAATCTCACAAGCGGCTACTGCCATTGCACGATATTCAACTTCGGCACTTGATCTAGCAACTATCTTTTGCTTCTTGCTTTTCCATGAAATCATATTCCCTCCAATAAGAACACAATATCCAAAGGTGGATTTCCTATCTAATGGTGATCTTGCCCAATCAGCATCAGAGTAAGAAATGATGTTGGTATTGCCTTTGTCTTCATACAACAGTCCACGACCTGGTGCATTCTTGATATATCAAAGGACATGGGTGACGACATCCCAATGACCTTCACAAGGTTCTTTTAAGAATTGGCTCAACACACCAACAACAAACGTAATGTTTGGTCTAGTGACAGTGAGGTAATTAAGTCTGTCTACAAGTTTTCAATACCTTCCCGGGTCTTTCAAAGGCGCCCCCTGACCCGAAATAAGCTTAACATTAGGATCCATAGGAGTGTCACTTGGACGACAATCAAACATTCCAGTTTCCGTCAAAATGTCTAAGGTGTATTTTTGCTAGGAAAAGGCAATACCAGATGAGGATTGGGCAACTTCAATGCCCAAGAAGTACCTGAGTGGACCCAAATCTTTGGTCCGAAACTGAGTGTGAAGGTGAGACTTGAGACGGGTAATTCCAGCTGAGTCATTGCCAATGATGACGATGTCATCAACATATACAACAAGATAGATACACAAGCCAGATAGAGAATGGAGGGAAAATACCAAGTGGTCAGCTTCACAACGAATCATACCAAACTCAAGCAAAGCTAAGCAAGAAATGACCAAACCAAGCGGGGGGGGATTGCTTCAAACCATAAGGGAGCGACGAAGCTTACAGACAAGGTGTGAGCCACCAGAAATAGTAAAACCAGGTGGTTGATCCATGTACACCTCTTCTTGCAACTCACCATGTAGGAAGGAATTTTTTATATCCAATTGGTGAAGTGGCCAATGTCGAATGGCAGCCATAGCAAGAAAAAGACGAACAGATAGGACCCAAAATATCAAAGTGAATTAAAGCAAAAGGTGACCCAACACACTTATTGACGCGAAGACTATAACTAGTACGACTATGTGTGCCTAGTTAACACGACTCACACTGAAAGGATGAAACTTTAGAAAGACTAGGAACTAAAAGATGTAATTTTTCCAGACTCAGGTGCCCAAGGCGTTGATGTGCAAGAGCTGGAGAGATAGAGGTGACACAGGCAACCGGAGGCGTAAGCTGATATAATCCTCCAGACTCATGTCCTACTCCAATCATTTGTCCATTGCGTCGATCTTGTACAAGAACAAAATTATTTTCAAACAAGATAGAAAAATCAAGAGTGCGGGTAAGTTTGCTAATAGAAATTAAATTAAAAGGACAATCGGGAACAAATAAGACAGAGTGTAAAGAAAGTTGAGGAAGGGGATGGGTTTGTCCGATGTCCTGGACTTTAATCTGAGAGCCATTTGTGAGAGTAATAGAGGGCAAGGAGTTTGAAAAGGTTAAGTGTCAACACCCAATTTTGTCCGCTTAATTACGCTATTATAGTTATTATTATTATTGTTGTTGTTGCTGCTATTATTATCGTTGTTATTATTATTATTATTATTTGTTTCACAAGTAATATCTTGCCAAAAAAAAAAGAGAAGAGAAGAAGGAGAAAAAAGATTCAAAGAAAACCAATCATTTGTCATTTCTTTCATGTTCTTCTATCACAAGGCTATTACAAATACAAAATTGAAATGAAGTTTCAGAAAAGCTTACAAATCTAAAAATAGTACAAGCCAAATCTGTTTAAGGCAAAAAGAAATAAAGGAAGCAACAAGAGAAAAAGAAGAAGAAAAAAAAGGAAAGCAGCTTCATCAATTAGGAAAGAAGCAGCAATACAAAAAAAAATCAATCAGCAGCTTCATCCCAAGTAGCTCCATCAGCAGCTTCATCATCAATTGGCAACTTGATCTCATGAGCAACTAGGCTCAACACCTAGGGTGGCTAATTCAGAGATTGCTGCAAGCAACAAATATAAAATTGGATTAAAATGAGGAAACCCACCAGAGGAAGGAAGCTGAGAGCAAACCCTCCTAGGAAGGAAACCTCCTGCCTATATATAGAGGTGATCAAAAAAGAAAGAAAAAAAAAAAAAGGAAAAACACACTGAATACAGAAAGACTGAGAGATCAACTGAGAACAAGAAGACAGAAAAGCAGAGAAAAAGAAGAGAGATCAGCGGAGTAAAGAAAGAAATCAGAAAGCAGAGCACAAAAAGAAGCAAGACAGCAAGAAACAAGAGAACAAGAAACAAGAACAGAGAAGAGGAAACATCAGAAAAGCAGAGTAATATAGCAAACAGGTTTCTTTCCTTTCAACCCTCATGTAATCTCTAGCCTTCTTATGTCTGTTTACAATCAATGGAATACATGTGCTCAAATCTATTTGCTTAAAATGATAAAGAGATATGAGTCTGAGGAGAAAATGCCATGTTAAATTTAAATTAATCAAACTTATCAAAGATGTGAGCCTGGCCTTAGAATAAGAATCAAAACCAGGGACAGGTGCATTCATGGTGAAATAAAAAAAAAAAAAAAGACATATGCGAGAGCAATAGACATACGCAGGGACGATACGGGGGCATGATTAGAGACATAAGCATACGAGACAAATCAAATCACCAAAACCAGAGCAATTGAAATTCAATCCCAAATACAAGCATAAACAAAGCCACCAAAAATCAAAATCAAATCACCATCCCTTTATAGCAAAAGAAGCAAATCAGAGAACTCAAACAGAGAAACCAATCAAGTAGAGCAATCAGTCCAAAGCAAAAAGTGAAACAGAGAAAAAAAGAAAAAAAGAGAGCGAAAGAGAAAAATGGAGAAAAGAAGAATACCCACCGCGACCACCATCGCCTCACCCCTCGCACCGCCACTGCGACCCTCCCTTGCGCCATGCGACCTCCGCACCGCCAAACACTGCCACCGCTACCTCCGCGAGCCACCCGTGACCCCCCCTCGCGTCATGACCTCCCTCCGCTACGAACACCGCCATCGCAGCCGCCACACCCCGCTCCCCTTTTCCCTCTCTCGTGAGCCTAAGGTTCCTTTCCCAAGCAGCTGAATGAAAATGAGAACCTTGACCCCTTTTCTTTTACTTTTTTTTCGTTTTGGGCCAAGCCTACTATTTACTATTAAAGGGATTGTAGAGTTAAAACTGTAATTAGCAAAATAATTTGAGATGAAGAACTTAGGGTACCTTTGTTATTTTTTAGGAATTGAAGTTGCCTACTCTCCTAGAGGTTATCTTATCTAAGTATATTGCCAACATTCTTGAACAAGCTCATCTTACTGATACTTGAGTAGCAAACACCCCTCTTGAGTTAATGAAAATATGTTTCCTCTAATGGCTTTCCTTTACCTAATCCCACTCTATATCGTGTGTTGATTGGAAACTTGGTATATCTCACTATCATTAGACCTGATATTGCTTATGATATGCATGTTGTTAGTCAATTTGTTGTTTCTCCAACTACAATACATTGGGGAGCTGCTCTTCGCATTCTCAGATATCTTCGTGGCACTCAATTTTAGAGTCTTCTATTTCCTTCATCCTCTTCCTTGGAGCTGCATGCTTACTCTAATGCTGATTGGGCTGGTGATTTCACTGACCGTAAGTCTACCACAAGTTTTTGCATCTTCCTAGAGACTCACTTATCTCTTGGAAGAGCAAGAAACAGGACATTGTCTCCCATTCTTCACTCAACTTGAGCTACGTCCAGTTCTCCTTTAACAACTATTAAAGGGTTCCACTATAATCAATTGATTACAAAACAAGTATTCTTCACTGCCACTTTTGGCTACAAGTATTCTCTATGCCACTAGTGGCTACAAGTATTCTAAACTACTTCTGGTTACAAGTATAAATCTCCCCCTGAGATTATACTTCCCAAGTATTCTTTTATCATTAAGTCACGCCTAGCTTTCTATACAAATATGTATAAGATTCTGGTAACTCTCAAAGAGAGGATATAAATGATTATTGAATCTGTGTGAGCTTGTAGAAGATGGATATTCTCTTTTCTCTCAGCTCGAGTTTCTCACTTGACTTTTCTCAAACGTGATTTGCTTGCTTTACAGATTGCTTTGAATTATTTCGTTTCAATTTCTTAGCATCTCATTTTTTCTTCTCATTCCATGGAAGCTTCTTATATATTGGGCTTCATGAATTTGAACGTTGGAGAAGATAGAAGTCCATTGTCTCACAATTAAGTGTTGAAGTTGCTTTTGCAGAGTTTGATCTGATAGGAGCAGTTTTCTGTCTTGTCATAGCTCGTTTCTAGCTTTTTGGTTTGCCTCTCAAAAGCTGTTAGACTTTTTAGCTGTACTTGCAAACTTCACACATTTTGAGACATTCAAGCATACATACGAGGAATAGAAGAAAGTAACTAAGAGTATCTACTTCTCTTTTCCTTACAGACTGTGCATTATAAAATGATAGTCAAATATAAAGGTAATGCTTATTCCTCAGTACGTTCATTAGATCCAATATAGACTTAGTTTGGATTAACACAGACATTGTCTGATCTTGGCATCAGACATTGTTTGGCTTGACAGACATCATCTGGTTTGGCTTTAGACATCGTCTGGCATCAGACATCGTCTGGCTTAACAGACATCATCTGGTCTGGCATTAGACATCGTCTAGCCTAACAAACATAGTTTGGTTTAGCTTTAAACATCGTCCGGTCTGGCATCAGACAGTTAAGACGAAAGTGAGAGTTAGAGTGATTATACTATTTGTCTGTTCTCACTTAGATTTCCTAAAATCATTTAGGCTGAAATCATTAGTTGATCAAATATTATCACATTTGTTATCATCAAAACTTATTAAGGTATTAGGGGTCAAACATCATCAAATGTCTTGGCTCTAACATATATTTGATTCAAATGTGTGTTGAGTTGCTACAAGACAGTTGAGACATTGGAAAAAGGGGAAAGTAACTTCAAAAGAGCAAATTTGATCTTATTTTGAATATACATAGTCTCAAGCTCAAGGTCGTGTATAAGTTGATGAAGCACAGCCTCTAACACAAGGGAGTGCAGAAGAATCTCCGTTTCATAAAGTATGCACGGCCTCAAGTACCAAACCGTGCATATTAGTCTCCGTTTTGTAAAGTATGCATGACCTCAAGCACTAGGCCGTGCATAACAGTCTCCGCTTCATAAAATATGCACGGCCTCGCACTTGAGGTCATGCATACCCCCACGTGATAGCTATACTTTATTTCTATAAATAGCCCAGTCTTCATCATTTTTGGAAACGAATCTTTTCATCTTTTTACATACTTTTCTTTGGAGTATTTTTAGAATTCCTGAGGAAACTATAGAGCAGAGAACATCATGGGGAATAATTTTTGTAAAGTTCTTCTCCTCTAATGTCTCTACTGCTTTCTTTTATGGATTGTTGCTTTCCTATGTCTATGGCTAGCTAAATTCATAATCTAGGGTTGTGATGTAGGACCTATCATGTGAATCCTATTTCTCTATTTTCAGTAAAGTTTCTCAATTGTTCTTTCAATTATATCTTTACGTTATTCTTATTGCTATTTGGGATTAATCACCCCATAACCCAAATTGATTAATTGTCATGATCAAAACTTTTATTGATAGATCTATGCATAGATTGAATTTTAGGGATTTGCATGACCAAACTAATACCTAAATTCCCAATCTAATTAACATAGATTAATTAACCTCTCTGAACTTAAAACCTTCTCTTTAATTTATCTTTTCATGACCAGCAAGGGAATAAATTAAGGAGAAAAGGATTTTCAATGAATGACCAAACTTTGATTATTACTTTAAGAGGCATGATTGGTAATTGAATAGATAATTGGGATTTAATTGAAATAGGAAAATAAGAGGAACATAAAGATAAGTCTGAATTCACGAGCCTATGTCTTTTAATTTGTTAGAACCTTCATTATTCTCAAGTTCTTTTTGTTTTATTTCTTTTTACAATTAAATTGCAACTCAAATCAATCTTTCAATCACTTGTCCTTTATAGATTTATTATTTGGGAATCACTTCTAATCTCTAGGTACAACATCCAGACTTAGGTCCACTATTACTACTGCGTAGGGTACACTTATCCTTGAATGTTCGTATTTTACGCATCACCTATATATATATATATATATATATATATATATATATATATAAATAGGTCTCTCTTATCTTGTATCATTCTGAATTCATTCTATTACACTAATGGAACCCTAGCCCCTCTTTTCCTCTTCTCCTTTTGCATTTCTCTTATCTATGTTAATAGAAGCAACGACGAAGATCGTTCCAACGAGTGATTGTGACAATTTATTTTAATTATTTTGTAATTTGGATTTTTTTTAAACTAATATTAATGAATAATTTATTATGAGTAATCATATTACTCAGGATTTTATCAGCAATATCATTAGAAAAATTCAAAAAAAAAGTTGAATCCCATATCTCAACTCCGTCTTCGAATGATGGGTGGAAGCATGTCTCATGAATTTCATTTCTTCCATCCATGGAGGTTACCAAATTTGATTAAAAATTTCACATTGAGAAACTCATAAATCAAAATCAAAATCAAAATCAAATTCAATTAACGAGAAAATCAAATCTAATCAAATCGCATATTTACATCTTTCTGATTTTAGTTTATATATTTGATTTGATTTTCTTGTTTATTTGATTTTTTTCATTGATGTAAAATTAATAATTACAACAAGGACTAACTTACATAATATTAAATTTTAAAAAATATAAATGACGTGTTCTCATTAATTGACATGTTTATTAACTATTTGTCCACATGCATCAGTGTTCCAAAACCCTTCAAAATACAAAGGCTCCAAAGAATTTTTCCAACTTTAAATATATGCTTGATTATCTAATAGCAGCGCATATCCCATGCCACTGCGACGTCTTTTATCATAGTGCTTTTGTTGTTGTTGATGTTGGCTCATGCATTAAGACAGAGCTTAGTTTGTTAGATATATTTTGGTAAATTTTATGGTACTTTTTATTTGAAGGTTTCAATGCCTCCATAAATACACCAATAATACTATTTTTATTTTTATAATTTATAATTTTAATATTTTGTAAATATAACTTAAAAAATTAAAATATTTATTAAAAAAATTTAGACTAATAAATAAAATTTGAAACTTTTATTTTAATTTGAAAAAATGTACCATCGTCGTCACCACTACCATGACTATGGAGAAAAAATAAGAGAAAGAAAAAGAAAGATTGTCACACTGGGATTATTATTGTTGATGGGTCGATGATTTTTTTTTTTTTTTTGATTATCTAAAATAAAATTTGAATATTTTAATTATATTTTTTTTATTACTAATTTAATTATATTTATAAAAATAGATTTATTATTTTAAAATTTATATAAAAATCCTTCTTATTTTTAAGTTTTAAAAAATATACTTCAAAAGTGTCGCACCCATCTATCAATAAAGCTAACAAAGCAGGTACCATAAACTAATATTAAAATAGATGATTATTTAACAAATAAAAAATCATAAAGAGATAAAAGGTTAATCTTATAGAAAGATGATAAATCACTAATTTAAAAGCATAAGTTGCCTAATCAAGAAAGAACGATATTCTGGTCATGCCTAGGTTTTTCCTTTCCCACCTTTGCTCTCCACCATTAAAATTCACAACCTAAAATAAGAAAAATAAATTGAAACATTCATACTCTTCCGTCAATTTCTGACATAAAAAATGTTCTTTGGAAATTTTATCATTTTCCTTCACCAAACAACTTTTCAACTTTTCTTGGGAAAAAAAAATCAACAACAACAAACATCAAATGCCTAATAATGTTAGAATTTTGATAGGAGACACAAGCAAACACAGATACAAAATTGTCATACAATTTAATTCACAATGCCAAGCAAGCTAAGGAAGGCAATTGGGGCAGTGAAGGACCAAACAAGCATTAGCCTAGCCAAGGTAACCAATGCAGCCAATCTTGAAGTGACCATCCTTAAAGCCACAACCCATGACAAAAATCCAATTGAAGAGCGTTATGTGAATGAAATCTTGAACATAGTCTCCTCTAACAAAGTATATGCAGCTGCATGTGCTCAATGCATAGGCAAACGCATTGGTAAGACAAGAAATTGGGTGGTTGCTCTAAAATCTTTAATGATTGTTCTTAGAATATTTCAAGATGGTGATCCATATTTTCCTAGGGAAGTTTTCCATGCAATGAAAAGAGGTGCAAAAATCCTCAACCTTTCAAGTTTCAAGGATGACTCCAATTCTACCCATTGGGATTACACTACATTCATTAGAACATTTGCTCTGTACCTTGATGAACGCTTAGATTGCTTCCTAACCGGGAAGCTCCAACGGCGATTCATGTATCACGAACACCAGTTTCACGAGAGAAACCAAAACCAAAAGAACAAGAAGCTATCCAATGAGCCAGGTATCAAAGAGATGAAACCTACAATAGTGCTTGATAGAATTGCACATTGGCAAAGCTTGTTGGATAGAGCTATTGGCACAAAGCCTACAGGGTTTGCTAGGACCAGCCGTTTGGTTCAGTTTTCTCTCTATGCTATTGTGCAAGAAAGCTTTGATTTGTATAGGGATATCTCTGATGGACTTGCTGTTGTCTTAGATAGCTTCTACGATTTACCGTTTTTATCAAGTGTTACAACATTCAATGCTTGTCTTAAATCCCACAAGCAGTTTCACGAATTATCTGCTTTTTATTCATTTTGTGCAAGCATTGGACTTGGGAGGTCCCATGAGTACCCAATAGTGCAAAAAGTTTCTGAAGAGTTAATGGAAACATTACAAGATTTCTTAAAGGACCAAGCTTCTTTCCGTGAAAATAATAGTTCAAAACACTTCCGTTTTCCTCCACCAAAGGACCCTATAAGTTCAAGTTCATCCCAAGACGAAGCTAGTGAAAGAAATGGGACAGCTGAAAGGTTTTTTGAAACGGGATCCGAATTCGGGTCAGTGTGTACATCGTTGGAAGATCTCATGAGTTCTACTGCTATGAGTCCTAGGAGATCGCTTGAGCAAGACATGTATTCAGAGCAATCCGACCAAGATGAGAAAGAATCGACATGTGATGATTCTGGTTTTGAAAAACCATTTCCTATTGATCACACATCAAGGTCGAGTTTGGAAGTGGTAAGTTTTGATGAATTGCAACAAAATCAAACAATTTTGTGGGAACAGGAAAATGCAAAAGCATATTCCAATAACAGCTCCAAAGATTGTTGGGAGTTAGTTTTGGCAAAGACAGTAACTCCACCTACTGAAACATCAACCAATTTGGAAAATGGCTTTGATCATTTTGTCACCTTATTTGATCAAGCTTTAGTCCCTCAACACAATTACAATCCATTCCTTGATGACACATCAAGTGTTGCTCCCGTTGCAACCACTAGTGATAGTTTTATTGATTTTTTTGATATGGAACCTACATTTAAGGCAACAACAACACAAACCTTTAATGATCAAGATCCTGTTCTATCAACCTTCTCAGATCAAAGTTCCAGTTCCATGGAAAATCTAGATGTATTTTTTGGGGACATGTATCCAAATGAGACAACTTTCAAAGCTCAAGGTTCTTCTGTAGAGACCAACATCAACATGTCAGTGCCATCAACTTTTAATACTAGAACTTCGGATAACATGATTAGAACACCAAGTTTCCAGGCTCAATGTTCTTTTCAGAATGATTCAATTCCAACATTTCAAGTGCACAAGTCAAATGTTGATACCGCAATGGAAGCACCAACTCTTGTTGCTCAGAATTTGTATGCTTCAACAATTCCACCAACATTTAGTGCAAATGATTGTGATGGGACAACATTTGCAACATCCATAGAGGATGATCCTTTTGGATCATGGCCTAGTGCAAATACCAATGAACAAACTTTGAATGTGTCAATGCAAGAGGATGATTTGTCGCGACAACAACAACTATGGTGGGAGCAACAACAAAAGATCATATTAAAGCATTTGACTTGAGTTTTCAAACAAAAATGTTTGAGCATTGGAATTTTGTAAGAATATGTAAGTTAATGACTCGCTCTTTTTATCTACTTTTCCCCCTTCCTTTTTTCTAACTTCTTTATCACTTTTTCTTTTTATAAATTCTTCTTATTCACAATCAAACATATAGTCTATGAATACAAACGAACTAATTTTAAAGAGCAAATCTTACAAACAGTTGTTTACATACATACTATTTTTTATTATTATTCTCCTATGATATAATAACAAGTGTACTGTTTTTTCTACCTCAGGGTCCGTTCGTTTACAAGGAAAAAGAGTGAAATGAAACAGTAAAGAGATGGATCCACACTTACGCTCTACTTACTTCGACTACATGCCACACATAAATTGTTCAAGAGCCTGGGATGTGGGTTGGGGGGGGGGGGGGGGTGTGATCATAAATTGTGGCCGGTAGGGGGCTAGGGGCGAGAATGGAAGACGAGAAGAAAGGCGAGGGAGAAGGTCTGAAAATCACGGTGAAAAAGACATAAGAAACTTTTTAAAATGATGAGAGGAAAAAGAAAAAATTGACCACACAAATGTATGTTTTTTATGTGTATATTTTATTTATTTTTCAAGTTTTTTTTTGTTATTTATGATTTTAGCATCATTTTTTATAATAATAATAATAAAAAATTATCAATTCAAATTTGCTTTAAAAAAATTAATATCACATTATAAAATCTATACTCGAGTGATTATACATTTGAAAGCATTTTTAATTATATCATGCAAATAAGTTTCGTTTTAATAAAAGTTTTTTTAAAATAAAAATAGAGTTTAATGTTTATGCATTGTAAAATAATTTTACACCTTCGGTCATTTATAAAAGTTAATTATCTTACTATGAATGAAGGGTTGAAATTGACTAACAGTATAAAATAGTTTTACACCATAAATACATCACTCTCTTTCTCATCAAAATATTCAAACATAAAAAGTTGTTGCGATGGATTCTATGGTAATATTGCGCCCACTACACAAGTTTTTTTAAACATTGTTGGATATAACAATTAAGTAGCTAACAATTAAACATCGTGGGCTCTGCAATCATCAAAATCTTTCACATTCGATCTTATATTCAAATTTTTTAGAATATTTTTGTAGGTCCTATTATGAATCTTACTTTATAAAATTTATTTTAAATTGAAATTAATTATTTAATACTATAATATTTAATTATGAAACAATTAATATTAAAAATTAGAACAAAAATAATATAAATATTTATTTATGACTAAAAATTAAACTGATCATTAATACATAACATGGATAGGCAAAAAATAAAAACATTAACATTGAAAAAAAAATAAAGATGCTCCACTAAACATTGACATTGATAATTTTGTATAAAATTCATTGAAGGAGAGTTTTGAGAATTTTCAGGGAAAGGAGATTGATTATTTTGCATAAAATTAATTGATGATGGTGGTTGCAAATAAGGAAAAAAGGGAGGAGGATTTTGAGAATTTTCATTAGGTGGAGGTATATTATTTTTTTTTATACTTCTAAAAATTAAAGACAAACAAATAAACAACTAAGGTCTAGCAAAAAGGGTGCTAGCTGCATCAGCTAAAAACAAGACCCGCATAAGGGTCGGACAATCATCTAAAATAGTTAAAGTATTTGTGTTGGAAGAGCCACTTTTCGCAAGCCAGTCTATACACGCATTTTTTTCGCGTAATATGTGTTGGAAAGATATGTTCCAGGGTCGTTCTATGTAACCGCGAATTTTATTGATTATTATTGTGTAAGGGTGGTGGTCTGGTAGGTTCCCTTAGATCAGTTGGATTGCGTTCAATGAGTCCGATTCACAAATCACTCTCGTGTAGCCTGTTTCCCACACCGTTTCGAGGCCCTTGAGAATAGCAATTAATTCTACATTCAAATTTGTGGTTATACTGCAGAAATCGGTGTATCCAATAATCCATCTTCTCGTGTAGTCTCTAAGGAGGCCTCCATAACCTGACTTGCCTGGGTTGTTGAGTGAGCTGTCGTCCATATTTAGCTTAAGGCAAGGATGTATTGGAGGTTTCCAAGCAATAAGCCTCGGTTACTTGTTGCTCTGTTTCCTTGTTTGTGGTGTAGAGCATGGTGTTGATTTGGTTAGCTATATACCGCACACTCCACTCCTTCCCCTCGAAAATGAAAGCATTCTACGCCTTCCAAAGAAACCAACATGCGATTACGAAACGTTGACCATGGTCTCCACGAGCATTCAATCTCATCCACGTTGCACCATCCTATTGATAAAAGTCGTTGTGTGCATCCATTTGTAGGTTATGCCAAATTTGTATTGCTTTAAGACAATCACATAACACATGAACCCAACATTCCTCCTTTGCATGGCACCTGTTACAAGAAGAAATAAATGCAACATGACGCTTGACGCGAAAAGTGTTAGTAGGGAGGCAGCCTTTATAAGTAATCCATAAAAAGTGTTTAACACTCTTAAGTAGTTTTAAAGACCACACCCAAGCCTAACTTTCCTTGCAGGTTGTCAAACTAGTAGGTACTCGATTGAGCCACTGGTATGCCAACTTGGTAGTGTACCCCCCATCGCCGAATGGCCCCATATCAACAAATCTTGTGCTGTAGGGTAAATGAAGTTGCCCATTATGTTGTTCCTTATGTCCTCCGAGAGGTGAGTAAACAACCAATCCTAGTGCTACCCTCCACTATTGTAGTTGTCGCGTACTCGTAAGTGCGCATCAATAGGTGTTACGTGATTCACCAAACTTGCCAGGGTCCCCAAATGTAGTCACTTATCGAACCAAAGCAAGATATCACCCAACCCCACTTTGTAGATAAAACCTGTGTGAAGCATATTTGCGGCCCACATGATCGATCGCCAAGTATAAGAACTACCTGGTTTGTAGATTGTGTGCAAGATGTCGTTGTTTGGTAGGTATTTCGTGTGCAGTATCTTTACCTAGAGCTTATCAGGTTCATTCATCATGGCCTACACATGCTTCCCCAAAAGAGCTATATTGGTGTTCCTTACTTGGTGAAGACCAAGGCCACCTTCCTTCTTCAGTTTTGTGATCGTCTCCCAATCGACCCAGTGGCAATGCTTCTTGCCCTAGATGAAACCTCTCACGGCAGCATCAATTTTGTCACAAACAGCTTCAGGTAGCCATAAGTTTTGCATAGTGTAGGTGGGGATAGTAGCAATGATCGATTGAGCAAGTGTTATCCTCCCTGCACGGTTAAGGATTTTATTCTTCCACCCTGCAAGTCTCCCATTGATCCTATCCATGATAAAACTAAAGTTAGTGTTCTTTATATGGCTAGTCAATAAGGGAAAGCCCAAGTATTTCCCCGAGACTTGAGTGTGGTTAAAGGATAAAATGGAGGCAAATCTGTTAGCCTTTTGTCTCGTGACATTCTTTGAATGGAAGAAGCACAATTTCTGGATGTTTACTTTGAGACCCAAAGCCAAACAAAAGGTATCAAGGACCTCGCTAACGAGCTTAACTTGTGCACAGGATGCTTTGGTGAAGAGAAGGCAGTCATCCACGAAGAATAAGTGAGAGATTTCCAGACCTCTAGTAGATACTTTAATTGGTTGCCAAGCTCAAGTCGTCACACGCTCCTAAATCATGAGTGCCAATTTTTCCATGCAAAGCAAGAAGAGATAGGGAGAGAGGGGGTCCCCTTGGCGCAAACCTCTCCTAGGGACAAATGACTCAAGCTGCTCATTGTTCCATTTGAGAGAGAGGTTCATTAACGTGGTAATGCTCATGATGAGTGTAATTATGCTTGGAGGGAAGCCAAAATCGTGGAGGGTAAGTTTGAGGAAACCCCAATCAACTCCGTCGTAAGCTTTCTCAAAGTCTATCTTGAACATCAACAACCTCGTTTGCCCTTTCTTTTTGTGCATGTGGTGGATAATTTCTTGAGCTATGATAGCATTGTCACTTGTACCTCTATTAGGAATGAAACTGTTCTATAGAGGGCCAATTAAGGACTCTAGGTGCAGTCTTATTCTATTCACCAAGGTCTTGGAGATCAACTTGAGCAACACATTACATAAGCTAATGGGATGAAACTCCTTCATCATGGTTGAGTTGTCAACCTTGGGGATAGGAATAATAGTGGTCTCAGCCAACTTAGGATCAATGATACTTGTTTCAAACGTGTTCACCACTAACTTCCAGATGTCTGTACCAATGTCCTTCTAGTAGGTTCGGAAGAAGATGGATTGGAAGCCATTTGAGCCGGGTGCTTTATAGGGGTTCTAGAGCACTTTTTCAAGTTGTATTAGAGACGAGGACATTGCTTGCTCAAGTTGTTGATACACACCCTTAATCTTGACTTCAAGGAGGCGTTTCTGACAAAATACATTACCAAAGATGTCTCTATTAAAAATTGTTGATTTGACCTGAACCTCGTGTAACTTTGTAATAATGTCTCCTTGTGTATTCTTCCATGCATGAGTGACCACGTGGTTGTACTCTAGGTGGGTAAGCCAAGCAGCTTGGAAGTGGAAGGTTGATCTCTTCACCGATGGGGACTTGCAAACATGGAGGAGAAGTGGATTATGGTTAGAGTCATTTAGGGGGATAAGTTCAACGTGAGCGTGTTGAAAGTGGAGTTTCCAATCTGCATTTGCCATGCAACGATCTAGTTTTTTGCGCACATAGCCACCGTGTTGGATATTTTTGCGCCAAGTAAAGGACCCTCCGACGACCTCGAGGTCAATAAACCCACACATGTCCACCACTGAATGGAAAGCATGAGCTTGAGAGGCAACAAAGGCTCCACTTGACACTTCCGTGGAGAACAAAATCTCATTAAAATCGCCCATGATAAGCCACTGTTCTGTAATGGTTTGACTCATATTCTTCAGGTATTCCTAGAGGTTAGAGTGAATGGTAAGGACTGGCAAGGCATACACTACAGAACACGACCAACTAGAGTGTAGTTTTTGAATGTCAAAAGTGATACATTGGTGCATCATGTCAATAAGAGTGAACGTCACATCATTCCTATTTGCCAATACCCATATAGCTCTTGAGTGGCCAGTAGCTTCCGTGATGAAGAGGGGTTTGTAGTCCATTGATTGCCAAAAAAGATGAACTTTGTTGAAAGTAACGTGTGTTTTAACTAGTAGGAGAAGAGAGGGGTGGTATGTCTTCAGCATGTTTCTGATGTGTCGTTTCTTTGAACGACCCACTGCTCCTCGAATGTTCCATGAAAGCACAGAAAAATCTTGGAACATATTCATGGCAATAGACGGAGGAGGGAGGAAGAGGGTAGGGCCCTCATGCTACCATTGATTCAATGAAGGGCTTATTGGATGGGTCTCCAATCTGGATTCTGTCCTTGATGGTTGACACCCTGTGCCACTTCCATACCATCCATGGTATCATTGATTATGTATTTTGTTGCAAAAATTTGTCATAGATCCATTGTGGATTTGGCACCTTGTCCTATGTTAAAAATATTAGGTCCCTAGTGTGACGAGGAAGCCCCCACAGTATTGTTGGACTGCATATGTTCCACTTTCTGTTTGTTGACTTTCGTATTCTTAATCAATTGCAAGATAGGTGTTCTCTGTTCCCTACGTGCTCTCTTGTTCTTTACTGATTCTCCAGGGATGTAGCCTTGTCTTTGGTTGTTAGGATTTGGATGGGAGGTTATTGGCGCCGTCATTTTCTCTCTCTTCTCCTGATTGCTCTTTTTTTGGATCATGGTTATATAGTTATCTTTCTGTTTTTTTAATAATTGCTTGCTCCTATTTTTTCTCCGTACAACTAACCAATCCCCATGAATTGGCTCATCTGTTGTGGGATTTGGTGGGGCTGTTACGATCCCACTATTGACAAGGTTATCATTAATTTCCTTGACAATTATTGGAGCATTGATTGTGGGTCCCTTTTTCGCATCCATTGTTGTGTATGGCAGTTGAGTTTCTGCCATAAGTTGTGTATGTGGTGTAGTTGGCGCTGACACCACTGATGGCTTTGGCATTGTCGTTTTGCACTCCTTTGTCAAGTGGCCATAGCAACCACAATTTGCACAGATTCTATGTAAACCTTCATATTCTACATGGTACCAATGACTCTTCAGCCATACTCACCCCACCACAAGTTTGGTGAGATCAATCTCCACACAAATTCTAGCAAATCGTCCCCTTCTAGCATCCTTGGTGTTGGAGTCTACCTTGATTGGTGTACCCACTACTGTTGCTAGGGCCAGCAAGATGCTTTCATCATAGTAAATCAATTTTAAACCCGTGAAGCATATCCAAACCAAGGTCTTCTCAATCGTTGTTGTAAGGGAGATGAATTCTGGGGACCATATCTAGACCGTGAGGCAGTGGTCAAAGATCATCCATGGTCCTTCGTTCGTAACCTTTCACCTATCTTCCTCACAGCCAAAAGTGACCATGTAGTAGTCATTGCCAATGTCTAGGATTTCAAATCTTGTTGCTAATCTCCACATACACATTAACTTCTCTTTCATGGTATGGTAGTCAATTGACTTTCCCAGCAATTTGATAACTAGCGCGTCTTGCCATGGTGCGCATAGCCCGTCAAACACCAAGTCAACAATGTACACCATAGGCTGTAATGGGTTTCCGTCCTCATATTCAATTGTAGCCAAATTCTGTTTGAAAAGATCAATTTGAGGTCTCTCTGTTTGGGGTTGTTTGTGACGCATTGCAATCTATTTGAAAGTAGGCTTTAGAGGTGATTGGCCACCTACGCTATTCGACGGCTCAATGCTCGTACTATTACTGGTCTTCAAACTTGCAGAGAAGAAAAAAACCTGAGGGGTCAGTCTCTCACTCTCACTCTCGTTCATTCTTCTAATTCTTCCACTTTAAGTGAAGAGAAATGAAAGAGAAAACTTTTTTTAGGCGGAGGCATATTGTAATAAGCTTGCCAATTAAATTGGTTTGGATCCATTTGAAAAGAGATAAATAAAACTACAATGAGAATTTGAATCGGAAAATAGAAATTGAGAAAGTGAGAATGAGAAAGAAAAATTATATGTCAAATGAGATGAATAGTAACCAATTTATAGAAATTCATCAAATCAAAATTTTAATTTTTGTTGCACGGAGCACGAATTCTCCTCCCTTGATTTTTTTTTTCATGTTGTTTAATCTATTTTTATAAATTGATTACTTCACTATGAAAAGAATTAAAAAATGGAGATAAAGATTTTGGGGATTGAGAAATCTTGGGGATTATGATATCTCTCAAAATCCTTTACTAAAGATGCTCTAACTTGCATCAAGTGAAGAAAATATTGAATTAAAAATTATGATGTAAAGCAAAATCTTATTTTTAATATTGTTGGGTCACTCCGGCAGTGGGATTCTCGATTTCATGTGAAGATTAGTCACTAATTTTAATAAAGACTACTATGTGCCAATACCATTATCAACCGTTTTTTTCCTTAACTTTTAAAACGAGTTCAATTTGATCTTTTCATCAAAATTGGAACTAATTCCTTAATCCAATTAAAAAAAATTAAAAATTAACATCTTTAATCTCAACTTGGACGATTGGACCAAATTTAAATCCATTATAAAATTAAAAGACTTAACTGAACCTTTTTAATAATAATAATAAAAAAGACTAAATTAAACCTGATAAATAAATTAGAGGATAAAAAAATATTTGAACCTAACTTTAAATTATCAACTTTGATGTATGTCAAATATTTAATGTAATGTTTCATGCTTAAATAAATGTTAAGTGTTAAACATATAATGTAACAAAACAAATAAATAATTGAGATACATTAAAATTTACCACATAAGTCATAATTTTGATACATCACATAAGTAATAATTTATTTTTAGGTTTAATCGTAATTTTGGTCCCCTAGTTTTTCAAATACATGATTTTGGTCCCCTTAATTTTTACTTGTAACATTTGGTCCCTCTAATTTTAAAATTGACATTTTTGGTTTCTGGTCAATTATTAACTAATAATAATTGTGATTAATAGAGTTATTAAATTTGTACGGTCCGATCATTTTGTCAATGGGATGATCATTATTTAAACAGACGATGAAGACAAAGAAGCAAAGAACAACCACTTGAACCAGACTAACCTTAGCCTTTTTGCGCTACGCAATTAAGGCTGAGGGGCTATGTACCGTCCGATCATTTTGCCGATCGGACGGTTGCTTATTTACTTATTACCGAACGAGATCCTAACTGCCCTCTAGCCAAGAGATAATATCATGAAGATAATTAAGAGAATAGTCTTATAAGATAATTGTAAAAGATAAAGATGATATCTTTATCTTTGAGATTAATTTGTTATTTTATGTATAATAAAGATAATATCTTTATCTCTAAATAAAAAGATAAAGATAATATCTTTATCTCTAAAAACCTCTTATATAAACAAGGCATAACCATGGAGTCAAGCAGATTCCACTCTTACATGCTCTAGCTAGTCTTTCTATCACCCTATAATTTCTAGACCAGAATAAAATTAATTAAAAACTGTTTATTTTAAAATTAATAAGTGTTTATAAAATCAGTGATTATCAAATAAATGATTATTTCATAAGCAGATAGGATTTGTTTCTTTAAATAAGTAAAAAAAATTACTTATTTTAAGTAGAAACATTTTAGACAAACACACTGAAAAAATAGATAATTGCTTATTTTATTAAAGTGTTTATTTAATCAAATAAATTTAAACAAATCAGCCCAAATTTAAACAAAGCAACCTTGTATTTGGGCCGACTTGTTTAAACAAATCATACAGGTGGGATCAAACCCACGTCAGCGTTACAATGCAACCTCCTGCAAGAGGAGCTTGATGGACTAGTGCCTATTGCAAGGTTGACCAATCAGATTCCCTGTGAGAGGCGCTAGCCATCAAGCACCTCCTGTAGTGTGCCACATCAACTATCGACAAGGGCGAACCTACATTGGTCCTTGGGGGGGCCATGGCCTCCCCGACTTTTTCAAATTTTTTTTTACCATATATACATAGGGGTGTATTTAGTAATTTTAGGAGTGCATTTAATAATTTCATAATGCATTAAGAAGTGCATTTAGTGTTTTGAGGGGTGTATTTAAAAATTTTGCAGTGCATTAAACATTTTTTTCAACCAGTGCTTTAGAATTCTAATATTTGTTACTTTTTTTGTTTCATTTTTAATTTTATAAAATATCTTATATAAATATTATATTTGACTATATTTATTATTTATATTATATAAATTTTTTTAATTATTTTTTCTCTAAATTATCAAATTAATATCATTCTTATTTTTTTTAGAAAGTCTTATTTAAATATTAAATTTTATTATCATACAAACAATTTTATCTTGAATTTTTTTAAATGATAAAACTACAATTATCAAAATTTTATTTGTCTCGCAAGCAGATGGGTTTTTTTTCTCAAATTGCACATTGCACAAGATGTCATAACCACAAGTTACCATCGTCGACAAGAAACAAAGGTTAAAAGACATTACCGTATAAAACAAAGGTATTTTTAATTTTTATATTTCAAATTTGACTTCACTTCACAATAAGATAGAAGATGAATTATTGTCTGTTTGTTACTGTATATTTGAGTTGTCCGATCATTTTGTCAGTTGGACGGTTGCTGATCTACTTACTACAGAACGAGACCCTAACGACCCTCTAGCCAAGAGATAATATCATGAAGATAATTAAGAGAATAGTCTTATAGGATAATTGTAAAAAGATAAAGATATTATCTTTATCTTTCAAATTAATTTGTTATTTATGTATAATAAAGATAATATCTTTATCTCTAAACCTCTTATATAAATAAGGCTTGACTATGGAGTTAGGCGGATTCCACTCTGACTTGCTCTGGCTAGTCTTTCTATCACCCCAAAATTTCTAGACCAAAACATTGGCGCCCACCGTGGGGCCCGATAAACTTCGATCCCTACACCACGGATCTGAAAATCAAAGAGAATGACGAGTTCAAGCCCAAATCATACTCCCCCGAAAGGAGCGAGAGAAAACACCTCCTTCGCCCTACAAGAACTCATGGGGTGGCATGACACTTGAAGCAAGCGACATAAGACGCCAAGAGGAGAGCCGACCAGGTCGAAGCAGAACAAAATGCCCTGACAGTTGGAAACGATGAGACATAGTGAGGAGACCTCGACTGAGCTTTAGGGAGACTTCCAGTCGTTCTCGGAGAACTCGTGGAACTCCAAAAACCTCCGATTCTACTATAGCTAAGTCCTAAAACACTGTACTTAGCCATTTTCCAGGTACTTGCATCCTTAGTTCATTCGTAGAGTAGAGGGGGCCGGCCCCGTACCTAGGTTCTATTTTTGCATGCATCATATATCATTTACTTTTCATCAAGTATACCTTCGCCAAAATACTTAATTACATTAAAAAAGTACCTAAAACTGTAAACACATAATAAATTAAAAGTATAAGTAAATTAGAGACGACTTGGATACCACCAAATTTGACTCTGTACAAAGATGACTCGGATACCACCAGATTTGACTCGGTATAGAGATGACTTAGATACCACCAAATTCAACTTGGAAAAATACGGCTTTACGTATATCGACTCGTAAAAATATGGTTTACAGATAGGGAAAGCATGCGTATCAAAATCCTTTTAAGAACATTTAAAGTTTTCGTTAAGTTAATACACTCGGATTACAAACCCCCTCTGACACTTATATTATTTTGAAATAGGTATCTATTATACCTAACATGCAAGGCACTCAGAACACATCCAAACAGAAACTTGAAAAGGAAAAAGAATGAAAAGGGAATAGGAATACGACATTTACAAAGATATGACGAAAGGAAAAGTACTTGAATCAAGTCAACAACAAAATTGCACTTTATAAAGGCCAAGCACGTGGCCCACACGCATGAGACAGAAAGACCAACCAACGTGCGACACGTGGCACCATAGAATACGAGAAGAAACTTCTTAAGGAGCCCAAACGATACATGAACGCCTCACTTAGCAGAAAGTCGATCATGCAATAGTTGAATGATCGATCAACCAAACACCAATGACAAGTCAATGAGGAATTGAAATCAACTAGCTAAAGGCAAGCCAATCCAGCATCTTCGCGCTTCACGCTCAAGGCTAAAAGAGTTGTGTACCATCCGACCGTCTCGTTGACTAGACGACTGTCAATCAAATCATAGACAAAGGAAAAAAGACCAATCACCTCAATAGAACAAGACTTAGCCTTTTCACGCTTCGCACTCAAGGCTAGAGGAGTTATATACTATCCGATCGACTCGTCAACTAGATGACCGTCAATCAACTAGACATTATTGACAAAGGAAGAAAGACTAATCACCTCAATAGAACAAGACTTAGCCTCTTCGCGCTACACGCTTAAGGCTAAGGGGTTGTGTGCTGTCTGATTAGTTATTCAAATAAACGCTGAAGATAAAGAAGTAAAGGCTAACCATGAACAAGACTAACCTTAGCCTCTACACGCTTAAGGCTGAGGGGTTGTGTGTTGTTCGATCATTTTGTCAATCGGACGGTTGCTGATCTACTTACTACAGAACGAGACCCTAACCACCCTCTAACCAAGAGATAATATCATGAAGATAATTAAGAGAATAGTCTTATAGGATAATTGTAAAAAGATAAAGATATTATCTTTATCTTTCAAATTAATTTGTTATTTTATGTATAATAAAGATAATATCTTTATCTCTAAACCTCTTATATAAACAAGGCTTGACTATGGAGTCAAGTAGATTCCACTCTAACTTGCTCTGGCTAGTCTTTTTATCACCCTAGAATTTCTAGACCAGAACAACATTAAAAAGAACATTGCTAAAAAATTTAGTGTAGATTCAATTATAAACAATTTTCATGACATGCAAGAAAGACGTTTCACATTTTGATAGATTATTAATGTAACTAATATTTTAGATCAATTTATGAATATTTTATATACAATTGATTACATAAATCTTTTTGCTAGATAAATTTTTTTTCTAGTTATCCCCCCCCCTCTCGTCCTCCGTGGCTAGGTTTGCCCTTGGCTATCGAGGAAGGAGGCACGTATCCGTCAGGCGTCTCCCAGTCCCAAGAGGTGATTGATGGATCCACGCTACCCAATTTTGTAATTACTTTTAAGATCAAACCATTTAGGTGTTTTCTTTTAAGAAAGTACCTAATTTTGTCTTTTAGCCTAATTCTTCTACATAGCAATGACTAGTTTATAGAAGGAAACAAAACATAATTAATACTAATGGAGATATTACTGAATTACTAGATTTAGCTAGCTTTTTTTCTTGAGCCACATTCAAACATTTCGTCAAATACCTTATCTTAACATTTGAAAAAAAAAGATTAAAAAAAAAAAAAAGATAGACATTCTAGGATTCATTTACAAATTCAAAGTCGAATGAAAATCGGATTTGAACACCACTCAGATTCAATACATAAAAAAAAGGTTACGAAATTCAAACTAGGGTTTGATGATAGCATAGATACAAGGAATAGAGAAGTTCAAGAGTGGTGAAAAAGGCGAGGACGGAGTTGGGCTTTTGGTGGCTGTTGAAGGGGAGCTTGCAGGACGTGATAAGGGTGCATTTCGAGCACACTATTATGGCATCGCGAACAACAATGGTAGAACACATTCGCTCGCAGACTTGTCACAGGGAAAAAGATGAGACTGCTTTGTCAACGATGTCCAATGGTTCTTTCGTGTTTCCACCAACGAGGGTGACCCTATCAACCTCTCTCTGTCTAACATTTCCATAAAACAACTTCAAAAAAAAAATTGGCAAAGGGGAACAAGGACGTCATTGATGATGGCAAGGCAACAACATTCCATCACGACTTCCTCGGTGAGGAGATAGAGAAGAGGTAAAGGGAGGCAAAAGGTGGCAAGGCAACAACGTTTCGTCACAGCTTCCTTAGTGAGGAGATAGAGAAGAGGCAGGGGAAGGTGAAGGGTGGCAGGGACAGCATTGGTGATGGCGAGGCAATAGTGCTTCATCACAACTTCCTCAATGAGGAGCCAAAAAAGATGCAGAGGGAGGTGAAGGGAGACATACGGTAGGGGATTTCGAATTTAGGGTTAGGAAGGAGCGTGAAGGAGAGAATGAGACAAGATTGGGTTTTGGCTTTTTAATTATTTAATTTTTAAAAAGAGGATTTAATTTATTTTATTTTACTTTTACATATTAGGAGGGCTTTTAGCTGCCACAAATTATCACATTGTTTGTCATGTCATGTTCACTTAACATCGTTTTGATGGAAGGACTGAAAACATCATTTTCAATATTTGAGGGACTTAAAAAAATATACCTTATATTTGAAGGACTAAAAACATGTTTAAGTCTTAATGGGTTGTTAGGTAATATCACTAGGTAAAACACCTTTGAATATGGTTAACAGTTAACACATGGCAAGAGACAAGCAAGAGTGTCGAAAAATACGCGAAAGAGACAAACCTCGGCAATCGATGCGAAGATGAAGGAGGGCTCACGGTGGAAGGTAGAGCACGCTTCATGAAAATTATTGTCGTTGAGGTACTTGTTGATGATGGAAGTGACAATAGTAGATGAGACTCTAACGTTGTTGTTATTATTTAACATTGTCGTCGTTTTTGAATTTGCTGCAAAGAAGAAGAAAAAATGTGATGATGAATGAGTGAATGAATGAGAATAGCTTCAAAATCAAGCTTTTAAAGAGGATACAAAGATAGATAACTTGGACATGATAAGATATGATAAACAAGCATATGATAAGATAGGATAAGGACAGAATATGATAAGAACATCATAGACTTCAATTATATTTGATTTGATGAGGAATGAATATAATAAATTTTCATATTAATTTCAGTGTCTAAATATCTTTTGTCTTGTCAAACACACTAATTATAACCCCCTAAATTTATAAACTCTTAAAGTTTGTATATTATTTTTCAAAAATATGGATTTAATTAAAAACTTGATTTGTTAATGTATTATCAAAATATGAAATGTATTTTTCCTTTGCCTCGAAACTTATTACAAGAATTTCAACGAAACTCACTTTCAATACACCTATTATTCTCTTAAAAAATAAGTATTCATTAACAAATATCATTTACAAGAAACCCCTTACTTTTTATAAAATGATACTGAAATACAATGCTTGATTACAAATGATACTGAAACACCGGGTAAACATGAAATAATACCAAAATCTTGCCTTAAATAATTCCATTAAAAGAAACATGGTTACACATTTACATCTTTGGAAAAGAGACATAAGTCATCTGAGTCGCATACACCAACATAAGCGCCATAAAATTAAGATTTAGTTTACCATCTATTATACAAGAAACTAGACTAAGATCCAAGGTAGTAACTGAAAGAAAACTAACTTTCTATCTACACAAAGAACTTGAAAAGTAACCTTGAAGGCCTTTTATTCTTGAATAAGGCTTTCCACATCATCAATGTTGGTCATAGCCATCCATTCCATCTTAGTCGATTACACGCAACATTCGTCTCCATTTAAAACAAATTGTATGGAGTGAGTTTTCCGCTCCTCCTAAAAAACAAAAATTAAACGACCTTCCGACCACATACAAAAACAACATCCACACCGCAGTGGCACACTCATGATCTCATTAAAAACCTATGTGTTTCTACACCTATACAACTTTTCCAAAAACTCGGGCCCGTTGCCACTAGAACTCCACAAACACAGTGGTTTTACACTTTAGGTGGATGATTGTTGGGAGTACACCCCTTTCGTCATTGGTTGACAAGGCTCTCACAAATTGAAAATGCATTGCGCTTAGTTGAGATTGTTGAGTCGATTATGTGACCCAGCCACGACCCAGCGCCATACCCCCTAGGACACCATGCATGTAACCATTTCTCAGATACCACAGTGGTCATCCACACTCTGAGGATTGATTCCTCAACAACGTTTCCCTTAGCAAAGATTACGTTTCCAATGGGTTGTGCATTTTCCACTACTGCAAACACCAAACGATAGTCCACCAAGTGCCTCGTGAACTTCTCGTCCACAGCACCAACATGTCTACCTCACTACACTAAGTAAGTAGTTGCCTTTGCCTCGTTCGTCACCACACACATAGTTGGAAATATTAATGCACATCCCATTCCAATTGGTTCCTCTAACCAACTCTCACTGAGAACGCCTTTCTCGTAAAACGTATCATCGACATCGTAATCACGTCCAAACACATCAGTTAAACTCATACCGATGTCAAAGGAAATCTTTTCCTTTCACATCTCACTAAACACACCAAACAAAGCAATGCGTGCATTAAGCATCACATGGCTGTCATGAACACTGTTTCATGACCCCATTAGGCTTTATTAAATCTTATGTAATTCTCACATAAACTCAAGTATTATGCTTCAATTAAGTATGCTACTCCAATCCATTGCAAGGGTCCTACTTTTAAGTCTAAGTCCAATGATCTGTTTACTCATGTCTCATTAAATTAACTTGTTATTCAATTCTCACTCTTAGAATTAATTTATTTATTAATTTCTTAATTAATGTATTTATTAATTAAGACTACGTCTTAATCTCACAGATGCACTCCATTGGAGTCCATTTGTTCCCCACAAGGACTCGCCATCCTTATTTACCCAAAGCAAACAATTAAATCACAATCTCAATCAACCAATACCAATCACACAGATACAACCAACCCCAATAGTTGGTGCCTAGGGGTCACACTTCCTAGGTCTCAGATGCCAGTTATAAAAAATCATGGTTCACAAAGGATATTTAATCGCATATCAACATCACATAATACATAATAAACACAGGGATTCTCCTTCTAAGGTAGAACATCCCCTATACTTGCATTTCCAACAATTCATGTCATATTTAAGTGATACAAGCTAAAAACATTATTACAAAAATTATTTGACATACTTACATAACTCATAATATCATTGATAATCGTTGTTGTTACTCATAATTAATTCTTAATTTACAGTAATTATCTTATTTTTCTCTTATTTAATACTTTGTTTGACTTTAATTAATTAAGATTTAACAAATATTAGGATTTAATCTTATATCTTTATCTTTTTAGGATTTTATTACTTTTTACCAAATATTAGGATTTAAATTTATATCCTTATCTTATTTGGATTTTAGTATTTTAGGATTTAAATTTATATCTTTTTAGAATATTATCAAATATTAGGATTTAAATTTATATCTTTATCTGCTATGATTTTTAGTTTTACATTATCTTTGTAGATATTGGATACATTGAAGCAGTTGGAATGCATTTATTTAAAGACCGTCAGACGCATGAGATTGACACACTTGGGAGGAGAGAGTTCTATGCTACTAAAGGCTAGAGTTCAAGAGTGCAATTGTTTCATTCTTTCAAATACCAAACACTTTTTCTTTATTTTCTTTTTGGTTCCTCATGTCTATGAGGAGCTAATTTTCCCATTGTTTGGGGTTTGATGAACTAGACGACTCTTCATGTAATTCATCTCTATATCTATTCAGTTTTTATTCCATTGTTTGTTCTTCTATCTACTCTTAAATTCTTGCTTTATAGTCAGACCTACTATAATTGCATGTTTTATAGCTTTAATCGTTATTGAAAAATACTTTTAAACTACGAACTGAAAGAGGTTCCTAATAGACTCTATTGCTAGACATAGAGTAGCGTCTATTAGCCTTTTCATGAACCTCTGCTCTTCATCAAGTTGTTTAGCTTGACTTGCTAAGGAATTAGGAGTTGAGTTAAGCAACTTAGGCTTTTTCATGTGAGACATCACGGTTAAAGTATCATTATAGGTTAGGAAACAATGCGTATGAATTATGAGTAGAGAAAATCTATACAATTACATTGATTGGGAGTCTAGTGAAACCAACCCCCCAACGTTTTTTACTCTTGGTTACAAATCTTATCTTTTATCTTTTTAAATTTATATCACATCTTTTATCTTAATCTTAATTTATTGATTACTTTTTATTTTACACATTATCTTTATGTTCATCGAATTATTACTCGCTTAGATATAATATTAGATTGGTAATTTAATACCAGCAAATGGATATGATCCTTGGACGTTGTCCATTGTATTACCTGATAAATTTGGTACACTTGCCAAAGAAATCTAACAATCATGAAAATTGGTACAGATAATCTCCATCACTCTTATTTCGACCCATAATTTTTGCAATTGAAAATTATAAGTATAAATATATATTTTTTTAATTTAAAAAGAGTTTTTAAACTAGTTTAAGAATCCACAGTTCACTATTTATTTACCTAGTAAACATAGTGCTTTTTACAATCCTTTCACAGGATATTCCCATAGGTCTCCATTAACACATGTATTTCTCAGAATTTTAAAACAACCATAAAGTTCCTTTTTGGATTAAAGAGTCCCAAGAATTCAACAACATGATTCTGACAAAATAACCCTTTATAATTATGAAAAACTTTAGTAAAATTCAGATAAAAATATAACATATCATAAATCACAATTATTACCTATTTTAAATTTATCAAAATTTAATATCCACAAAACGTAATTTTAACCATCCAAAAACCCTATTGAGTGACTAAACTCGATTTTACTAGAGGCTTTCTAAAATACCAAAGAAAATCATGGACATTACCAATGATTTATGAAACAACATAGTGCTCCCAGATTTCTTCAAAAAGTGCCTCTAAATAATTTCCAAAATCAAAACAGCCATAAACTCAACTATTTTCTAAATCAAAGTTTGGCTTTTTAAAAATAGCTCCTTAACTCCAAAATTTCTGAAACTTTTACCATAACATCCAGAGGTATCCTAAAGTGCCTAGATAGTCTCTCAACCTTATAACACAACACGAAATAATTTTAAAAATTAAAAACACAATTTCAGCCCAACATACAACAATGCCTATTTTTTACCCAAAACAAATATTTCAAAACATATTCACCACCAAATCAGTTCACTAAACTCAATGAAACAGTAAAAATCAACAAAAAAAAAAAACCATGTTTTAAGGTTAGAATGGAACAACTCCTCCATACCTTAATTTCCAAAGTTTCAAATGCACAAAAAGAGAGCTTAAAACGAAACTTGTGTTCTCTCCTACAACATACCCAAATTTAAATGGTGAAAACTAACTAGCTAACTTAAAAATTTAGAATGGGTGGAGGATTTTTAGAGAGAAGATGGAGCTTCAAGAAAAAGAACCAAGAGAGGTTTTTTTTTTTGAACCAAATGGTTTACTTTCTCTCCCTTCCTTCATATAAGGTAAAGTTCCTTATGATGAATTGCAACTGTAAGGACCCGCCAAGTTGAAGCTAGAACTAACTTTGGAAAAACTAGATTAATAATTTTGAACCAACTTGAAAAATGTTAGAGAGATATTGAGAAAATTTTTCACGTTTGGAAGCAAAGGTGTTTAGCTTTAAAACTCAGAACGATGTTCTTGAAATGAATTTCATAACTCAAATAATAAAACCAGCTCTAAAACATGTTATAAAATGTATGCAACAGAAAATATGAAGCGGGAGGGGTCAACAAGCACCTGATAAATACTATATAGTTAGGTATACAAAAGTTCATATGATTTTAAAACTTGATAATCAATTGGTTTAGCAACTCACTAAAATAAAAATGTTATTATGGCATAAAATATTTAGTGGCTTACACGTACCTGTTAAATCAATTATAACTGAGAAGTTATAGTTTAAAATTCATAATAGAGACGTATAGGAAAGTAACTTAGTGTGTATTAACTAAACTTAAGTTCAAACTTCCGAGTTGTACAACTCTAAAACATAGACTAAGTTGTTCAAAGTCTTGTTACTACAAGTTGATGTAGATTTTTATCACATAAACAAAGACAACTTAAAATCACAACTTTCAACAAGGCTTGTCCCCCTAAAGTAGCATATATACAAAACATGGCAAGAACAAAATCGAACAAATAAAAAGGGAAATTCCTAGACTACTAGATTTGCTTCTAGTATCCTCTTGCTGCTCTAGATTGTGACTCCTTCATCTAGTTTACTCCTCCTATTGGCCAACAAGTAGTGATTTCAAACAACACAGAGAAGGAGGGTGAGGTTATGGTAACATATAGATACAAGCAAGAGAGAATAATAACAACATAATCTTATGCATACATACTCCTATTTCTTGTTGGGCCAATAACACAAATCAAAGATCAAGACCCAGGGGTTTATTTATATTCTAGATCAAGACAGTGTACTTTAACATAGATCAACTACAATATTTCAAGTTTATACAATATACACATCAGTCACATTATATCCATACTCAAGCACATGGCAATAAAAATCCTCAACTTCAATCACATGGAGTTAGTCACACATTATTAAGGTATGCCATGTATGCATGTATGCAAGTTAGTATCTTTCTTTCAGTTACATGCAATGTGTATGAATATCTGGATATATATGGCACCAAAGCCGTTACGGGCCCAAAAGTTGGCACTTAGCCAATGGTTGCACCTAGCTAGGATCTAGCACTAAGCATAGAATCCACTGGAAGCATGAATCACACAGATTCAACCTTAAATGGTGTAACGGCTTTACAAGGATCTGCACCTAGCCTGGATCCACAAATGAATAGGAAGGACACAAAGCCTGGGATGCCATGATGCATGAATCACTTTTCAGTCTTTTATCTTTTCATTATAAGGATGAGATGGATTGGACGGACAAATGGTATTTCCCCAAGATTTGTACACTAAGTACCCATGTCATAATTACAAGACCTTTACCTTGGATAGGAATTTTCTTGCCGGGTGGTCTACCCCGAGGTTTCTTTGCAACTATTGAGCCATTCAAAATATTTTTTTTTTTGGTCAGACACACTAATCATGGGTGCAAAGAAATTTCTAGTTTTCACATTATTAGTGTTGATTGTAGAAACACCTGGCATCAAAGCAAAGCATAATAATCAATAAATCATTAATTGATAAAAGCCTGAAATTTAAAGCCACGCATGCCAAACATTTCAATTCAATTGAAATTTAATCCTAAATATGGCTTTAATTGGTACATTAGTAACTAATAATTGAAAACTCTTACATAAATTAAAACAAGAACATTCAATTGTACATGTATTAGTATTAGATTCGTTACGTAGCCTTAGTTGAGGAACCATAGTAGAATGATGGTTGATGGTTGAGACATTCCGCTTTCGAAGAGCATTGTAAAGATTCATAGCATTTTCATGCTTTGGAGAAGCATCTCAATCCGGTTTTTTTCTTGCATCAACATAAAGTTATGTTGATCCAACATCGCCTTATGCTCTTTCAAGGATAAATACTCATCCAACATCTACTCCAAGCTCATCATTTGATTCAAACCCTGAAAATAATTAAAATCCAAAATTTGAAGCAAAAAAATTCAACCATACCATAAAGAGAAAATATCCAACAAAAATAATACCTAGGGCAATTTTCTTATTAGTTAATCTCACCAGGTTAAACACTTTGAATATGGTTAACAACTAACACATGGCAAGACAAATAAGAGTGTTGAAAAATACACAAAAGAAATGAACCTCGATGATCAATGCAAAGATGGAGGATGCCTCCCGACAAAAGGCAGGACACACTTTTTCTTGAAAAAAAATTTCATTAGAAAACTTACTTTTTTCTCAAAATTTATAGGAAGAAAAATGCACTTTTATTAATGATTCTTTTTAGAAAAATTGATTAAGAATTAAAAAATAAAAACTCATAAAAAATATAAAAAATAATATCATTGATATAGTTTGAACAAATAATACAAATACTACGTCTTATTATATCACAATTAGTTATGAAAAATAATATTTCTTACGAAAAATGTTATACACAACTCAATACGAACACAACACACTAGAGCATGTTTGATAATCACCTAAAAAATATGTTTTAGATAAAAATAATTTTGCTAACGAATCAAATCTCTTATTTTTATTTTACTTTTATTCATTTAATTTGTATTAGAACACATACACAATATGTTTAATTTCAAACTAAACATACACAAAACTTGTGTCAAACACCAAAATCTATTTGTTATCAACTTCTTATAAAAAACCATTATTAATAAACTATAAAGACCCTTTCTTTTTATATTGTTTTTTTAATTTTAGAAAATAAAGCAATTATATTTATATCTAACATTACCCATTTATTTTGTCTAATATCATATACTAATCCCCCTCACGAGCTCCCATTGGATGCATGTTGTTGGTCATGAAGAGAATTGAACATGAATTCTCCGGCTAAATAAACGATTCCTCTAATGTTAACCCTACATTGTTTACACTATTATATCTATGTCAACTATATGAATTTATTATGATTATTATTTTTTTGAGCGTAAATATGATTTTTGATTGATTTAAGGCAATTTAAATTCTATATTTTAGAGTAACTATTTTTTTTTTTGGTAAATGACTATTTTGATTTCTCAACTTACTCCATCCGTCCCTTATACATATAGTGAAAAAAAAAAATCCCCTTCGTAAAAGACTTCTTTTATCTATCTTCGGCATCATTTATTTTTTCCTAAAATACTTTTATTTATTATCATTTTCTCTCTCTTATAACGATGAAAAGACTTTCATAATTTATATAATTAATTATAATAAAGCAAAGGATAAATTTTTAAAAAATATTATTTTTATAAACAAGTACCTAAATTAACCACTTTTCTTAATAAGCAATTTAATTTAATATGAGACTAGAGAACATATGCAAAAACTAAAATCACCTAAATTAACCACTTTTCTTAGAATAAACAATTTAATCACTTACAACTTTTAATAAGAGACGAGAATATATGCAAAAACTAAAATGTACAATAGTTATAATAATCCTGAACTTAGGACAAACTAGTATTTATTTTATATTTTTTGGGACCAAAGTACTTGAACCCAATTTTTTTTTTATTTCTTAACCAATAAAAAAATCCACCAGTTCGTCTGGGTCAGTAATTAAAAGAAGAAGAAAAAGGCAAAAACGAGGGAATATCCAAAATTTGAAGAAATAAAATCCAATCATAATGAGAAAATATTCAAAAATCTTTATTAATGGATTATTAATTAATTTCACCTGATGAGATACTTTTAAATATGGTTTAACAATTAACGCATGACAAAAAAAACAAGATTATTAAAAAATATGCAAAAGAGACGAACTTCGACGATTGATATGAAGATGGAGGATGTCTCGCAGCAAAAGACAAAATGCATTTCATGAAAATTATTATCATTGAGGTACTTGTCGATGATGGAAGCAACGATAATAGATGAGACTCTAACATTGTAGTTGTTATTCAGCATTGTCGTCATTTTCAAATTTGTAGCAACGAAGAAGAAACAAAAATGTAATAATGAATGAGTGAAAGAAGATAATAACTTTGAATTCAAGCTTTTAAAGAGGATACAAAGATAGATAACTTAGATATGATAGGATATGATAAATAAACATATGATAAGATATAATAAGAACAAAATATGATAAAAATATGATACACTTCAATTATATTGGAATGAATATAATAAATTTTCATATTATTTCATAATTATAAAAAATAAAATATATGTGTGGTTACAAATTACAATATTGAAATCAAGAGAAACTAATATTTTTTCATATATTTCGGAAAAAAAAAACGTATTAAACCCAAATTTTTATTTTTTTATTTCTTAACCAATAAAAAAAAAATCTACTAGTTCGTAGGGTTAGTAATTACAAGAAGATGAAGGTGAAGATATCCTGGGTTGTATTTGTATAGAAGAAGATAATGAGAGCGGTGTTTGTTTCATGGAACCAACCCAGCACTACGCTTCCACGCGCTCTCTCTCCCTTCCCTCACGCTCCTTCCAAAGAGACCCTTCTATGATAACATATTTAAATTAACGTAATAGCGGAAGCTAATAAATGGATTGAAGCACTAACCTTCAGCCATTACAAAATAATTCAGGCACACACTTGAAATGTTTGTTTTCTTTCTAAACCTTAACTCACTCAACTTGATGGTGTTAGTTTTTCTCAAGGAGTAGGCTTAGTGACCCAACAAAGTATAGCGACTTATAGAGAGCTCTACCCATCATAGAGTTCAGTTAGATAAAGATTTTGTGGGAACCACAAAATCTGCACAAAATCTCAACAAAATATTAGCAGATAATGATTCTATAAATCAAGACATAAAATGGACCACATACAATATAATCGCTTTTTCATAGTCGTTACTAATCAGTTACATATAGTGTAGCCATTACCTGTTAGTTGAACAAACAGAACATAAGTTTGTTCCTAACAACTAACATTCTCCCACTTGGTCCATTTACTCATTATCTATCATAACAAGAAACCAAATATATGAATCATGGTGATAGGTCCTCTAATAGCGAGTATTATCTCCCATGTATTACAATATATCAAGTCTCTTAATACTAGCTCTTAATGAATAAACCACATGTTTATTCTAGGTCAAAACTAAAGATGTTTCTCAAAATAAATGTGCACAATATAAATGAGAAAACATTAAACTAAATAAAAGTTTCATCCAAACAATACATGTACATCATATCATGGAACCAAGTCCCATTCGTGCTACATGATCCTTAAAATCCTGTGGTGGCATGCCTTTAGTTAAAGGATCAGTAATCATCAACTTAGTGCTAACGTGTACAATGACCACTTTCTTTTCTTTAACACGTTCTCTTATGACTAAATACTTAATGTCGATGTGCTTACTTCGACTTCCACTCTTGTTATTCATAGCCATAAATACTGCAGCAGAGTTGTCATAGTACAACTTCATCGGCCTAGAAATAAAGTCTATAACTCTAAGCCCAAATATGAAACTTTTCAACCACACACCATGTAAGGTAGCCTCAAAACAAGAAACAAACTCAGCTTCCATAGTAGAAGTAGCAATCAAGGTCTGTTTTGCACTTCTCCAAGATATAGCTCCACCAACTAGCATAAAAACATAGCCAAAAGTGGATTTCCTGGTGTTAATGCAACCAGCAAGGTATGAATTGAAATAGCCAATCACCTCCAAGTCATCAGTTCGATTGTACATAAGCATGTAGTCTTTTGTTCCTTGAAGATATCTCATTACCTTCTTTGCAGCTTTCCAATTGTCAATACCTAGATTGCTTTGATATCTTCCCAAAACTCCAACAGCAAATGCAATGTCAAGTCTGGTACAAACCTGAGCATACATAAGGCTTCCTACAGCTGAAGCATATGGAATATTTCTTATGTGTTCCTGCTCAAGATCATTTTTCAGGCACGTCTCATTTCAAGTTTATCACCCTTCACAATAGGAGCTACACTCGGTGAACAATTTTTCATGTTAAATCTTTCTAAAACTTTGTTGATATAGGTCTCTTGAGACAAACCCAAAATGCCTCGAGATCTTTCTCTATGAATCTTAATGCCTATGACATAAAATTCCTCACCCATATCCTTCATATCAAAGTTCTTTGAAAGAAATTGTTTCACCTCGTATAGCATACCCTTATCATTAGCTGCAAGCAAAATATCATCCACGTATAAAACAAGAAAACATATCTTACTCCCACTAACCTTTTAGTATATACAGTGATCCATGACGTTTTCTTCAAAACCAAATGAAGAGATGACCTCATGAAATTTTAAATACCATTGGCGGGAAGCTTGTTTTAATCCATATATGGATTTATTAAGCTTGCAGACCAAGTGCTCACCATTACTAGAGAAGAATCCTTCAGGTTGTTTCATGTAAACCTCTTCTTCCAGATCACCATTAAGGAATGCCGTTTTTTACATCCATTTGATGTAATTCAAGGTCAAATTGAGCTACTAATGCCATAATTACTCAAAGAGAGTCCTTTTTTTTATACAGGAGAAAAAGTCTCTTTGTAATCAATTCCTTCTCTTTGAGTGAATCCTTTGGCAACAAGTCTTGCCTTATGTCTCTCAATGTTGCCTTGTGAGTCTTTCTTTGTTTTGAAAACCCACCTACAACCAATGGCTTTTACACCATTAGGCAACTTGACGAGATCCCAGACTTGGTTACATGCCATAGAATCCATTTCATCTTTCATGGCATTGTACCATAAATTTGATTCCTTAGAACTCATGGCCTGTGAAAACGTTTCAAGATCATTTTCGGCTCCAATGTTATAATCTGATTCTTGTAGATACACTTCATAGTCACTAGGAATTGCTGGTTTTTTTTACTCTAGTAGACTTTCTTAATACTGTATCAACAACTTGTTGTTCAATCAATTGTTTAACCAATTGTTCAACATTATCTTGTTGTTCCTCATCAATAGCTTGATCTACATGATCATCTTTAGCTACTTATGAAATTTCAATTACTGGTTGTCCAATGCCCGTTTGAACTTGAGGGCATGAATGACCATCAATCTATTAATTGATTCAAAGGGTTGAGTCTCATAGTGATCCTTTTCAAAAGAAATGTTTTGAAATTGATCACTCCCACTGATCAAGTCATTTTCAAGAAACTTTGCATTTCTTGATTCCACAATCCTAGTGCTGTGAGACGAACAATAGAACCTATATCCCTTGGATTTTTCAACATATCCAATGAAATGCCCACTAATAGTCCTAGGATCTAGTTTCTTTTCTTGTGGGTTATAAACTCTCACTTCAGACGGGCATCCCCAAACGCGTATATGTTGCAAACTCGGTTTCCCCTTTTAATAACTCAAAAGGTGTCTTGGGAACAACCTTGGTTGGAACCCTATTTAATATATACGCAACCGTCTTAAGTGCTTCAGTCCACAGGAATTGAGGAAGCTTCGCATTAATCCTCATACTTCTCACCATGTCCATTAAGGTTCGATTTCTTCTTTCTACCACACCATTTTGATCTGGAGAACCAGGCATGGTGTATTGGGCAACAATTCCACGTTCTTGAAGAAATTTTGCAAATGAACCTAGTGCTTGTCCATTCTCTGTATATCTACCATAGTACTCTCCACCTCTATCTGATCTCACAATCTTAATTTGCTTTCCGCATTGTTTCTCTACCTCAGCCTTGAAAAATTTAAAGGCATTTAAAGCTTCATTCTTAGAATGAAGTAGGTAGAGATACATGTATCGTGTGTAATCATCTATAAAGGTGATGAAGTATTTCGGACTACTTACGTCCATGTCTAGACAACAAATATATGTATGAATGATTTCCAATAGGTTTGAACTCCTCCTTGCACCCGTTTTAAACTTGTTAGTTTGCTTACCCTTTATGCAATCTACACAAGTCTCAAAATCAGCAAAGTCCAAAATACTAAGTACCCCGTCTTTTACCAATCACTTAATTCTCTCAATGGAGATGTGTCCCAATCTCCGGTGCCACAACATAGAGGAATTCTCATTCATAACACATCATTTCAACCCGACAGAAACATGCATAGAATTGTAAGCAGTGTCATTTTGTAACAAAATAAAGTAAAGACCGTCACATAGTTCACCAAAACCAACAATTTTCGATTTATTTAACAAAGTAAAACCAGAGTCTGAGAAATTAAATGAAAATCCCAAAGGCGCAAGTCTTGAAATAGAAATTAAATTCTTAGAAAAACTAGGAACACAAAATGTCTTTTCTAAATGTAAAATGAAACCACTACTTAAAACTAAATTGCATGTCCCAATGGCCTCCACATGTGAACTCATCTTGCTCCCTGAATAGATGCATTGTTCACTTCCCATTGGCTTCCTTAGGTTTTCCATACCTTGCAAGGTATTAGAAACATGGATTGTAGAACCAGAATCAATCCACCATGTGTTATAATTAATGTTAACTATATTAGATTCATAACAAACAAAACCAAATGGGGTACCTTTCTTGTCCATCCAAGTCTTAAATTTTAGATAGTCTTTCTTCATGTGTCCACTCTTCTTACAGAAGAAACACTTCGACTCCTTCTTAATGACTAGCTAGGCAGGAATCTGTCCTTTGTGATTAACTTGAGTCCTTTTGTTCTTCACAGAAGTAGTCAAGTTCACTCTTTCACCCTCCTCCATCATCAACCTTTCCTCTTCTTGAGCACACATGGTCAATAACTCATTAATAGACCACTTATCCTTATGTGTGTTATAAGAGATTTTAAAAGGAGCATACTGTTGAGGCAAGATGCACAGAATAAAGTGTACCAGGAAAAAATCTAACATGGTAACCTCCAAGGCTTTTAGTTGAGTCACAATATCTCTTATGCGCATGATGCAATCACGCACACCTCTTATCCCAGTGAGTTTAATGGATGATAACTGCATTATAAGGGTGTTGGCAAGAGACTTAACAGATGTTGTGAACTGTTCATCAACAGCCTTTAAAATTTCTTTGACATTATCATGGTGGTCGATTGAACCCCGAATACCAGCAGCTATGCTGGTCTTTATGAAAGTCACAGAGAGGCGATTAGACCTTTCCCATTTTTCATAAAGAACAACTACATCTTGAGTGCTGCCTTCAGTAATAGCCAGTGGTTCATCTTTCTTAATAGCATAATCAATGTCCATCCATCCTAAATGAAGAAGAATTCTCTCCTTTCAAACCTTATAATTGTCACCCTTTAATGCGGGAATGTCACACTTAATGTCAGAAATATTTATAGATTTGGTAACTACAACATTCAAAACACATACTCATCATTCATGGTTTGAGACTAAAAGAAAATCATGTTTCACCAATGTAAATCATGTCTTAAAATATGAGCCTAGAGACATAAAACTTGCTTGTGGGCTAAAGTTCGATTCAATTAAACTCATTAAATCCTTAAAAAAAAATGAGCCTAGAGACATAAAATTTGCTTGTGGGCTAAAGTTCTATTCAATTAAACTCATCAAATCCTTATGATAAAACTATCAAATTATGTTCCTGTTGGACTATTTTGGCAAGCGTACCAAATATCGCACAAGTAGTTTAAAAGGGAAGATCCCAGTAATCGAATCCACAAGGAATTGTCCGTATTTGACTATCAGTAAAGTAATCAATTCCTAAACATTAGTTTGGTTTTTATAGTTGGTTGTTCTTGAAACATCAATAATAACAGAAATTTAACTAAACACTACAGTTAACACTAACTATAAACAATAAAAACGACAATGTTGATTCAGGACAATGATCGAACAGTTGGCGTGCTTGAGTTTTAGAATGGAATAATGGATATGTTGAGGATTTGGTTCAACCGGTTTGCTTCCCATGTAAACATATAAGATATATTCTCCATTCACATTAATAGTTAAGATTAACTTCGATCTAAAAGTGCTCAAAACGTGATCTCTCATCAAATCAAGCCTAAATCGCTCAACCTCACTTCCGATGTCTCGGTAAGTTCAGTTGAGTGGTTTGATGAAGCTTAGAGATCTTTGTGAAGCTAATGGAGTCTATCCTATGTCTAGAAATACACTTCATTAGAGTTCAAACTCAGTTCCAAGTTCAACAAAGATCTCATCAATGGCGGGTAAACTCTAAAACATGCATATATAACTGATCCAATCATATAACAAGAATAAAGATAGAGAAATGAACATTAAACTGAATATTTCAATGAATAGATATGAAGAATAGCGTTTACATGATCAGCACCTAGTTCCAAGTCCTCAACACTAATAGATTAGCCTCTCATTGTCATGAGAAGCCTTGAAAATGGTACAAAAGGGGATGAAGAGAACAAAGGAAAATAGAGAAAATAGAGGAAGCAGCTCAACCAATCCAAAAAAAGTCTGAATGCTTCAAAAATTCTTCAAGTGCAGCTTATATAGTCGAAGCCTCGCTTAGCGCAAACTTCCGCTAAGCGCAAAACACTGCATAATGCATCTCAGAACAGGTGTTCCGCTAAGCGCAATCTTCCGCTCAGCGCATATTCAGTTCGAAAGCAACTTCCGCTAAGTGCGATGTCCCGCTACGCGAGTCTTCTGTCGAATGAAAACTTCGCTTAGCACAATGTGGCGCTCAGCGCGTCATAGGCCGCCTAGCTCGCGTAGCTTGCTTTTGCGCTCAGCGAGTGAAGCGCTGAGCGAGATGTGTCGCTTAGCGAGTCATGTCTTCTTCTTGCATTCTCCTTTTACTGTTGAATCTAGGCCTGCACACATAAATTAAAGTATATTTCTCACAAAATAACTTCCTAGGGTTAGAATTATCAAACTATACAAATATATATTAAATGATTTCAAACTAAGCTAAAATTCCTGAGAAAGTTGGATAATCACTACAAAATCTGATGCAATATTTACGTATATAAAGCGATTATCAGTTCCCATTCTTAATTCTTGTGGGTAAATTAAGAATTATAATTTGATATTTTATCCTAATTAATCATATAAATGCAACAAAATTCATGTGGGTAGATTTTATTACCCTTAATACGATTAATACAAATAATATTCATAATGTAGTTTCAAAACTTAATATATAATCTCAATTAATTAAAGATGTTGTGGCTACTCTCTAATTGATTAAAATTATATTAACCGCTTAATATTCATGATTATTTCTCTCTAAGAGAAAACATTATTTGCATTAATACTCATTAATAATGCAAACAAAATGATACTTATGAAAGAAAACGTTTATTTATGATAAATATGAACAATCCAAAAAAATGATTGACTATATGAGCAAATAAACTCATTACACAATATAATTAAATTTCATAGCGTAGTGGCAAAGTAATTTGTGATAAGGAAACTCACCTGGAGCGTTTTTCAATTTTTATTTTTTATTTTGAAAAAAGAAGCAATGGTTAAGAAAAAAGCACTCAACGGTTTTCAAACACGAGACCATAAATTTACTAAAAATAACAATTACCATTGTGCCAAGATAACACACATAGGATATATTTGAACTGAATAATATATATTATATGCACAAGTATCAATATTATCACATCTTCAACCAACCACGAACCCAATTAAAAATCCAATAGTTTTTCAAGCATTTTAACACCAAATCTTTGTATAAAGAATACAAATAAAAATAAATTAAATTAAAAAAATGTTGAATAAAGGATTTACTTCATATTTTGATTTTAATTTGAACTTAAAGGGAGTCAAAACATTAAAATTAGAAATTAAGTGTACCCAAAAAGATCAAAATTGTGAATCCAAACAAATAAATAATTCACTTATCACAAAGCAAGGCAAAGGTTGTTCTTAAGCTCTGATACCAAATGTTAAATTACTTTAAATATAATCTAAATATGATAACATATTTAAATTAACGTAATAGCAAAAGCTAATAAATGGATTGAAGCACTAACCTTCAGCCATTGCAAAATAATTCAGATACACACTTGGAACGTTTGTTTTCTTTCTAAACCTTAACTCACTCAACTTGATGGTGTTAGTTTTTTTGAAGGAGTAGTAGACTTAGTAACCCAATAGAGTATAACAACTTATATAGAGAGCTCTACCTATCATAGAATTCAGTTAGATAATTTGTGGGAACCACAAAATCCGCACAGAATCTCAACAAAATGTCAACAGATAATGATTCTATGAATCAAGACATAAAATGGAGCATATATAATGTAACCGCTTTCTCATAACCGTTACCAATTACATACTGTGTAACTGTTTTCTCATAGCCATTACTAGTTAGTTGAACAAACAAACATAAGTTTGTTCCTAACAACTAACACCTTCCTCACTCTCTCAGCCTCCTCCGTAGCTAACAACTCCTTGCTCGCTCCCTTGCCAAGAATTACCCCGATGTCGAGTTCAAGGTGCTTCTTCTTCTTCTTCTTCTTGTTTTGGTTATTGTGGATGATAAGGAACAATTGTTTATGGAGCAACACCAAAAAGTATCTAAAGAATTGCATTTAAGTTTTGCCTAAAAATAATAGCTTCTTATAAAATTTCTAAAACAAGCTGCATTGCAGAATCTTGTTCTTTATGTTCATTAAAAGTTGGACAAATGGTTTTTAGTTTGCAGTTAGTTTTCATGAAAAGTGCTTGTAGTCAGTCTCATTGTATGAATGAGTTTTAGCAAACAACCTTACTAGCTTAGGGGATGAAAAGTAAAAATTAAATTCAGTGAATGAGAAAGTGATGTTTCAATTCGTTTAAGGTTAGTTTATTTATTGATGTGGTAGTGTTTGGTTTTAGATATATGGAAATTGAAGAATGGTTCCTTCTTTGTTAAACCAAAGCAGCTATTCCCAGGTTGAGTTTTCTTGAGATGCGTGATGAACAAAGAACTACATGACTTCATAAGAGAGTATGATGGCATTGGAGGCTTTATTGGTTCAAAGGTTGGAAACACTTAAACATCTACCGCTTCTTCCATTTGTCATTTAATTTTGTTGCAAATCTTTTTACGCAAAGTTGGATATATGTCTTCAATAGTTCAATTCACTAGTTACTATGGGATCTGACCTCAATCTGAATGAAATTTCTATCTTTTTTCCCCTGGTATACTTGACAGATTAATCAATGGTTGTAGTATAAATTTTTAAAGTTACACTCTACTGAATGGAAAGTTTGATAGATATACTTTCTTTGAGAACTGAGAGGCAGATAAAAGAAAATTGTTATTTGTATAACATTTTTTTGTTTCTATCTCTCTTGAACATCATTTAGTACATGTCATAATGATGGAGGGAGATAGACACAAAAGATGATGTTGTATAAATTCTTGTATGTGAATCATATCTCTATAAAATGTGACTTGCTAACATATTCGAAGATTTCAAGCAGGTGGTGTCTTTTTGGTTTGCATATACTTTGAAGTTTTAATTGTTGATTTCAGATATTGAAAGTATCTTAAATCCAATGTTTCTAATGTATATTTTCCCCTGTTCCTGTTTTGGCACAGTGGAAACAAACGGATTATAAACAAAAATGTTAAATATTATAGGAACCAAGTCCAATCAAATAAAAGTAAACAAAAATATTAAATACTTTTAAGACAAAAACATAATTTTGTCCCAATAACTATTTCAAAGGGGCTTTATCCTATGTGATTAATTAATAACACATTAATAAAGAAAAACTGCACTAGGTTTTTCTTTGGTGGTTTAAGCTATGATATTTGGTACGAAGCGGAGTATTCACATACTTTGTCCATGGCTAATATTTGTTGTTGGAAAACCTGATTAATCATCTTTAATGAATTTGACTATTTTGTTTCAATTTTGGATTTTAATTATTTCCAGGGGCGAAGAATTTGTTGAGCTTGTAGCATAAGCTGGATGAGTACGTTTACTTGAAAGAGCGTAAGGCAATGTTGGATCAACAAAGTTTCATGGTGATGCAAGAAGAAAACCGGATTGAGATGCTTCTACAAGGCATGCAACATGTTATGAATGTTTACCATGCTCTTCAAAAGCCAAATGTCTCAGCCATGAATAATGATTCTTTTGTGGTTCCTCAACTGAGCCTCCTAGGTAACGAATCCCACTTAGGTACAACATTTTTTTCCCCACCAATCATGAGTTCAAATCTTGGTTATTATTGGATGTTCTTGTTTTAATTTACGTGAGTTAGGCTTTATACTCAGGTCATTTTATTTACTTTTTGTGTTAATATGAGTGTCTGAATATTATTTGTCTAATTAATTAAGTACTGTTATTTATTTTTTTATGCTCAATTGAGTCTTAATATTATTTTTCTAATCAATTAGATTGTGTTATTTGTATTTATATTTGTTAAGAATATCTAATTGGGGTCATATCTGTCATCTCCTTTAATAATTAATTGAGTATTTTTAACAAATATTATAACTCAATTAGAACTCAATTGAGCATAAAAAACAAATAATAATACATAATTAATTAGACAAATAATATCAAGACTCAATTGAGCAAAAACAAAAACAAATAACAAGACCTAAATGAGGATTAAGCCTAATTTTAAATTAAGGTTGCAATGTTACTTTTGTGGATGCATTGTGATCACAAGATTTGAAGACAACAACAATAAATTGTAGTTGTATAGCAATTGTGGTTCTGGAATGTGATTTAAAACATTGTCATCAAAGAAAGGTCTTGTCTCTTTTAAGAATAAAGTTTAGGTTCAATTTGTTTTTTTTTTCTTGAGTCATTGGTAGAAAAACTCATATTAGCAAGTTTATTTGGGGGTCACTTACCAGATTTTGATCCTCAATGGAACAATGGAGGAGACTATAGAACTAGTTGACATGATTGGGGTGTAATTAGTTTGCTGTTGTTGTTGTATTTGTATTTGGAATGTATAAGCTAAGAAAGTTTATCAAATAATAGTTATTTCTGGATTTGATCCTAATGGACTAATTAAAGCCATATTTAGGATTAGATTTCAATTGAATTGAAATTAAGGTGTCATTGACTTTCAATTTCAAGTGTCGATCCGTTAATAATGAATTGATTATTATGATTTGTTTTCTTATTAGGTGTTTCTACTATCAACACTAATAACGTGGAAAATGTAAACTTTTCCATACCCATAATTAGTGTGTCCAACAAAAGAAAAGATATTGAGACACAAAATGGTCCAACAGTTGCAAAGAAACCTCATGGAAGACCACCTAGAAGGAAAATTCCTGTCCAAGGTATAGTTGTCTCATAGTTTGTGCGAATATTAATTATAGGGTTAGCTAAGTTTTTAGTTTCTAAATATTTTTGAAATTTAATTTTTAATTCCTTAACTAAAGTTTGACTTATCAAGATTCTTTTAACATTTTTGTTTTCGGTTAAGATTCTTAATCTCTAACAAAAGTTTGACGGTTCAAGGATCTCAACATTTTTCAATTAAGGTTTTTTATTCTTAAATTTGTTAAAAAAACGATTTTTATAATAAAAAGAAATGAGATTCCAAAGGAACTAAAAATCAAATTTTTAAAAAATTTAGAAATCTTGACCGGTCAAACTTTTGTTTAAGGATTATACCTTGGAACACTAACTAATAGATGAGCAAACCCGAGAACAATTATACCTTGGACAAGAATTTTTTTGGAATGGTCTACCACGAAGTTTCTTTGCAACTATTATTTTTGGAGTGGCCAAATATTTAGTCTAAATATCTTTTCTCTTATCAAACACATTAATCATGGGTGTAGAAAAGTTTTTAGTTTCCACATTATTAGTGTTAATAGTAGAAACACTAACAAGAAATCAAAGCATAATAATCAATAAATCATTAATTGATAAAAGCTTGAAATAATTGAAAGCCATGCATGCCACACATTTCAATTCAATTGAAATCTAATCCTAAATATGGCTTTAATTGGTACATTAGGATCAACTCCATAAGAACTAATAATTGATAAACTATGACATAAATTAAAACAAGAACATCAAATTGTACCTGAATTAGTATTGGATTCGTTACGTAACCTGAGTTGAGAAATCACAGTAGAATGATTGTTGATGGCTAAGACATTCGACGAGAAAGATAGTCTCTAGAAAGTATTGTAAAGATTCATAGCATTTTGCATATCTTGCAAAAGTATCTCAATCCAAGTTTTTCTTGGATCAAGATAAAACTTTGTTTATCCAACATACATTGAAAGAGACTAAAATTGAAAAAATACAAATTTACTAAGACTAAAATACAAACTTATATAGAGAATTTAGAAAACACAAATTTGTGAAGTTTAAAAATGAATAAAATAACTTACATCGACTAAAATTAAAAAGCACAAGCTTACCTGAACTGAAAAAAAAACATATAGGAACCAAAATAATAATAAAAAAAAAAACACTAACTTATCCATATCAAAAACATATTTAAGAAAAAAGAAATTATGATTAAAAATTAAGATGAAATTATTATGAAGCCGCAAACTCTTTATTTACTCACTTGAACCAATGAACCGGTAGATAGGTATGATAATAGGCTAGATTGAGTTAGGTTTAAAGCCTGACCTAACCTATTTGAAAGCTTTGGCACGTTAGCAATGCTTAAAGCCTATTTCATATTAAAGTTTTTTTTTTTTTATATATATATATATATAAGTCTAGTTTCTCTAGCTTATTCACCATTGAATAAAACACGATAAAATAATCATAAAAAACACTACTTAAAATAAATGTTTAAATATGTTTTTAATCCTTTAAATTAGGTATTTATTTTTTTTAGTTATCAAAATTAAAATTTATTTTTTTTAGTTCATCAAATACAATAAATGTTATTTTTACTCCTTTTGATAAAAAAAATATCAAACAAGATATATAAATTTTGTAATTTATCATATTCGAAAAGCTAAAAAAATAATTTTTAATTTGAAGAACTAAAAAAAAAAATATATTTGAAGAATTAAAAATATATTTAAATATGAAATAAATTATAATTTATAAAAAAAATCAAAATAAATTAATATGCTCCTTTCTTTTTCTTTTTATAGATTAATAAGCTTAATATTTTAAAAATATAAATAAATATGTATGATTTCAACACATCAAACGGTCTCACCTGTTCTCATCCCTATTACCTGGAACCGTTCCTATTTTTTTTTTGGTTGGTTGAGAAATGTGATTTGCTGATGCAATGCAAGCTGCTGGGCATTTACTTCCTGCCCCCATTTGACCTTCTACCCCACACAAAATAGTTATTATTGGGGTTGCAGGAAGTAATTCCCAAGCTGGTGTAGTCAAGCACGGGGCCTTAGATGTCACAATGTTGTAGTCTTGCGCGGAGCCCAAGGCATCATTCTGATGGTTTGTCACGGAAAATATTTTATAAAAAATAAAAGATTTAAATATATTTTTAATATTTAAAGTTGAGTGTTTATTTTTGTAGTCTTTAAAAAAAAAAACACATTTTTACTAATCCTTTGAATTGAGTAATTATTTTTTCTAATCCTTTAAAAAAAATCTATTTTTATTAATACTTCAAATTTTTTAAAAGTTACTTTTTGTCCCCCTTAATTCATTGTGTTTATATAATTTCTAAAAGTTTAAAACTGTGATAGAGGGTTATCTAAGGAACATGAGGACCTAGAGACACTTCATGAATTACAGGGACCAATGACAAGGGTCAAGGTTATGATTCTTCAAGAAGAAATGACTAAGAAACTAAAAGAAGTGTTATTCATCAAAGGTCAAGAAGGAAGAAGTCTCAAGGAATTAAATTGGAACACTTGAAAATTTGTTGAACAAGCCCGTTCAGCGCCAAATCTCGCTTAGCAAATTTTTGAGACAAAGAGATAAATTTGTTTAGTGTGAATCATGGCTTAGCATGAGCCTCACACCTAAAATGTTCAAAAATGTATTTCTTCATATTTTTGTGCAATAGGATTTCATATAAGCTTGTAATAGGATCAACCTTTCAATTGTAAGGGGGATAACTCATTTGCTTAGCATGAGCATTGCTTATCGTGAGAGTTTAGTTCTCTCTTTGGGTTCTTGAGTGAAATCATTAATTCTTATAAAGGAAGTTTCTCCTTGTGGCGAATCTACCTCCAACTTATCGATTCACATGGATCGTGGCGTTGTATTCTTGATCATCTTCTCTCACCTTTTCTATTTTCTGTTTTCTAGTTCTTGAATTGCTTCAATGAAATTCTTATGATTGTTTCCAAAACTATTCAAAACCAAGCTTGTGTAGTTTGAAATCACATCAAGTGTGCATCAAAGTGTCAACGGTCAAACTATTTAAAAAATAAGTAAAAAACTCTCACAAATCTACTTCATATTTTTATTCTATTTTTTATATATATATTTGGATGATTTTAAATTAACAGAAATCATTTTATTAAAAAAAAAGTAAATTAAAAAAATTATAATAAAAAATGATAAAAAAGAGATTTTTGTTAGAAGGATTAAAAGTATATTTAAACCAAAATAAATAAATAAAAACAACTCAAAGTATTCTAGCCTAGGATATGATACTTGAAAATAATTTTGTAATAATTACCACTGTACCAACTTTAAACTTTAGCAACGGTTGATACAACTAATATCGAGCAAATTATGCAAGTACCATCATTCATTCATGTTTAGTATAATTATACAATCATTATCTATTTTTAAAATTATTATTTTTGCCTCTAATGAGGGGGTCAATTTAATGTTTTGAAACATGCAATAAGTGTTAATGTAATGATTTTAAATGATATAATGCTGACAACAATTGTGTTGACGATGATAATGATGATCATAACGATAGTAAGTATAACGGTGATCAATTCCATCTAGTCTTGGAGGTAGTAGTGATGATTATGATTTTATATATTTAATTTTTAATTAATGAATATTTTAAAGATATTTTTATTATTTTAAATTTGAATTTAAATTTTAAAATATTTAATGTGAACTATGTGTTGTGTTGATTAAAGATTCACATGGCTTAACCGAATCGATGACATTAGATATTTCCACTTATTTGCCTAAATTGCCCTCAACCAACAAAATTCACAAAACAAAAAGTAGCCAACCCCACTGGCAGCGGTTTCCACTTGGTCAGCACATATTCTTTCCCTTTGGCCTCTCATTAACAAAAAAGGAAACAAGGAACCATCCCATAAAGAAAGAGCTATCCCGAAAAGAGTTTGGTACATTCAATGTGCCAATCCCACACCCTGCTAATTCATTTAATGCTCATTATTAACACCCTGCATAATTATACCTTCGATTTCATTTTTTTTATTGAAAAAATGACGAGATTATTCCCATTTTTGGAAGAGAAAGGTAAGATAAAAAAAAAAAAGGTGGCATTTAGTTTCAGAAAATATTTTTGATTTTTCTTTTCTGAAAACAGTTTACATTTTTGAAATTTCAGATGTTAAAAAATTTGGTTATAAAAGTAAAAAATTGAAAATGAAACCGTTGAATGGTGAACATATTTATAAAAGTAAAAATATTAAAAACATCAAATCTTTATTTTTAGTTTTCAGTTTATTTTAGAAAATATTTTCAACTGTATTAATAAAGACAGAAACCACTAAAACCAAACGATTGGTTATCGTTATTATTTTTTCTAAAGATTTAAAAAAGTGTAGAAACAAATTTATGTTCATAAAAATCACTTTAAAAAATGATTGATTTTTATGGTAAACTAGTTTAGTGACGCGTGCATGCACTGGAGGTGGGTTTTTTAATTATTGATAATAGTATTTATTAATTTAAATATTAAATTATTTAAATAAAATAATTTTAATGTAATATATATAAAATATGTGTCATTTTTAATTCATTAAATTTTTTATTTTTGTATTTTGGTCCATCATATTTTAAAAGTGTCATTTCAGTACCTAAGTTTTCATTTAGTTGCATTTTGGTAAGATGAAAATGTAAAGTTACTCCAATGAAAATTTTAATATATTATAAAACAAAATGCAAAAAATAAAAAAATTTAATGAACTAAAAGTAACATAAAACATAAATATTATAATCCTAAGATAATTATAATAACAATAATAATAACTTAAAAGCGTCACAAAATAATAACAAATTGACAAATTTGAAAATGAATTTTATTTAAATTAACTCATAATTTTGTTGAAAATGATATAAAAGAACAATTGTAACCCCGTAAGAAATCAAATCAAACTAACAAAATAACAAGTTATCTTTGAAGATATATGTAGGTTTAAACAAGTAAATATATCATTTCAAGACAAAACTTTAGAAATCTTTTTGAAAGAGCACAAAGTGCGAGATGAACACAGTTGTAAACACAAGATAGCAAAAATAGAATGTTTGTTTTATACTGGTTCACTCAAATTAAACTATATCCAGTTCTCCTTTAACAACTATTAAAGGGTTCCACTATAATCAACTAATTACAAAACAAGTATTCTTCACTGCCACTTTTGGCTACAAGTATTCTCTATGCCACTATTGGTTACAAATATGAATCTCGCCTTGAGATTATACTTCTCAAGTATTCTTTAATCACTAAGCCACTCCTGGCTTTCTATTCGAATATAAATAAGATTCAAGTAACTCTCAAAAAGAGGATATGAATATGGTTTGAATCTCCATGAGCTTTGTAGAAGATAAGGTGTTCTTTTCTCTAAGCTCTCTTTTCTCACTTGGTATGTGTTTTTCTTGCTATTTGCTTGTGCTTGCTCATTTATATTAGTTTTGCTTGGATTTGTTTAGAGATTTTTCGTTAGTCTTCTCGTTGCATGGAGGCATCTATTTATAGTAGAGCTTCATGGATTTGAACTTTGGAGAAGAAAGGTTTCTATTGTCTCACAATTAAGTGTTGAAGTTGCTTTAGCTTGAACTTGATTTTATAGGAGCAGGTTCCTATCTTGTCACAACTTGCTTTAGCTTTAGGTGTGTTTCTCAAAGTTGATTAGCATTTTTGCTGTACCTACAAGACTTCACACTTTTCGAGACATGTAAGCAGTCATATGAGGAATAGAAGAAAGTTATTCAGAGAGTATCTTCCTTTATTTTTGTATTAGACAATGCGTTCTAAAAGTCAATACTTCTTTTTAAAGTTGGGGTAACATGCTTCAAATTTATATAAACAAAATTAATTTTTGATAGTTTTAAAGTCTCAAATCATGCTCGCAATCTGCCTTGTTTTTCAGCTATATGACTTTTCCAGAAAGCAAGTTTCATGGAAATTTGACTAAGATATAAAGTGCTTATGTGTGTGGGATGTATGATGATTAGTGATTGTAATTATGTGATTTTGAACCCTAGAACTAAGTAGAGACATGTTGATATAGTATTAGTTGTATGAATAGATATGTTGGGTTAGACTCACGAACGTGTAAAAATTCTATGCTAGATTGTCAGTGTGAAATTGTTAGTATGTTTATTTGTATGATAGTCATAAGGATCTCGGAATGAATCCTTGTGGCAGCGGTGAATATAAATATATGCATGAATATATTTATATTCATGTTAAATTTTATGATACATTGTTTTACACATATAAGAACGCGTATACACAACAAGACACCGAGAGTACGAGGCTTGAGATGTCGTATAGTGTGGCAAGCTAAATCATTTTCCTCAATGGACGAGACAATTGGAGATGTTTGCATCAAGGGTACTAGAGGACGATGTTCTCGAGAATGAGTATTGTATAGGGTGGTGGTGAGGTTATTGACCCTTTTTCTCCAAATTGTCGTCGTTAGTACCAAGTGCAGTGGAGACCCTATAGTGGCGAAGAAGATAAATACTGGTGAGGAGTGTTGAGGAATAAATCCTTAGAGATTGGATGACCACAGCTGGTACCTGGGAGATTATCACAAGGACACTTTTGTCCTACGGGGTGTGGCGCTAGGTTGGACCATTTGGGCCCATTCCAGACTTAGCGACCTTGACTGCATGCAAGACATTTTCAGTTAGTGAGAGCCTTGCCATTCTATCGTGGTAAAAGATGTACTCCCTTTAGTCATCTCGATCTTAAATGTGTAAGTCCATTGAGTCTTGAATGTTCTAGTGGCGGTTGGCCAGTAAGAATGAATGATAAGTTTTAGTCGCATTAGCAATATAGGATACGAGAGTGTTCAATAGATAACTATATTGTCGTGTTTTATAATTGTGTTTTCCTGTTAATTATGTTTGTTGTGCTTTGACGAAGTGAGGAAGTCTCACCTTTACGTTTTCTATTTAGATGGCGGAGTCGGAAGTCCACTTGATCATTGGGGTACTGAACGGAAGATGGTAGTGGTACCACAATGTGGAGCTAAACGTTTGATCTGTTAACTCCTTTTGCTTACTTTTTTTTGGTGTGGTCCACATAGGGTTGGGTTATAGAGGTGACTACTCTGAATCTAGGTTTCATTTCTTGTACATAAGTGGGTAGGCCTAGATTCATAGATATTTTGTATGTATTTAGTCATCTTCTTCTTATCACATGTATTTCTTTTATTTTGAGGCTACTTAGGTTACCTTGCTTATGGGAACGCAGTGTTAATATTGTACACGCTAACTAGTACTTTTAAAACATCCTTTTGTATATAAATAGTCATAGATGCTTTATCATATATCTACTTTATTAAATCCTTACAAGTGTATGCTTATTCATTATTTTGCAATTATAATTCTTATTTTTCTTAATTGCATGTAACGCTTTTCATTATATTTTATCCTTTTGTAAAATTCTGATCACTTTTATAAATACATTAAATTCTCGCTAAGAGTGTTATGTAATAAATAAATTAACTCGTTTTGTAAGTATAATTACAAGTTTAATATCAATTTAGAATTTGAGGTGTTACATTAACAATATATGATGGAGAATAGTATAATGAAATTTACATAAGAGATCATAAAAAAAGAAACCTTTGAAGTTATCCTATTGTCCATCATCATTCTGACCTAAAATAAGCATTTTACAAATTGGATATATTCGTTCCTAATTATTTTGCTTTGATTAAATACTTTAACATACATTTCTTATGAAAAGTATGTCTAGATCTTAAAATACTATATGGTTCATTTTAAAAATTATATAAATAGAAAGTACAATCCTCTTTATTAAATGGAGTTGGTTGGAAGTCGAGTGAGTCAATTACCTTAATTTTTTTTTCTAGTATACAAAATGAATTGTAGTATAAAGAAATTTACATTGTAGAAAAAAAAAACTCTTTAAAATAGTATCTTATTGCCCATCATCTTTCTGAGCTTAAATAAGGATTTTAAAGATTGGGTATATTTACTCCTAATTATTTTGGTCCGATAATAAATATATTGACTTACTTCTATATCTATTTCTATATATAAAACAATGTACTCATGGAACACTTGTGATCATTAGGTTCATTATTTTCCCTTCAAAATTGATCTCTTGTTAGTGACTTGAATACATTAATAGATATATCCCACGCTAAGTCATCAAAAATCTGTCGCAATTATCCTTTAGTGATGAATTTTCAATGGATTTGGGACGAAAGTGTCTGTCACAAATCTGTGAAATTCTTGTAGTGATTCAAATTTTTTATAGTGACTTGTCTTCACACAACAGAACAAGTATTCATGCTGCTTGTGGGGCACCATAAATAAGAAATCTCCTACCATTGCATATGAGATTATCGAAGACATGACATCAAATTTCTATCATGCTGCTAATGATAGATGCATTCTGAAAAGGCCTGTTGAAGTGAATCAGGTAGAGACCGAAATAGCTAGTTCAACTATCATTATTAGACTAGATGCCATGTCAAACACTACTAGAAAAAAATGATTTAGTGATCAAAAATTAAGAATATTCACTGCTATTAAAAATAGTGACAGAAAAAATCTGTCGCAAAACCTCAAGTCGCTAATCTTTAATGACCGAAAATAATTTTGTCACTATACAACGATCGAAAAATTCGGTAGCTAAGTTTTATATTTTGATATTCAATCTCTAATTTCGGTCGCTATATATTATTTATAGTTTTCAATCACTAATTTCGTTCGCTATCAGCCACCCATTAAATTCGGTCGCTATTAGCAACCAATAATTTCAATTGCTAAATCGCAATTTTGTAGTAGTAAAAATAGATGGAGACTCTGATGAAGGCACAAGCACAACCCTCATGACTTCCACCACCACCCCTTGTTTGTGATGAATGTGGGGAGGTAAGTCACTCTGGAGATGACTATTAGATGGGTAATTATTTCGCCAAAGCTATGGAGGAGGTGAACTATGATGGAGGTAAAAGCATAGGATATGATCCCTACTCCAACACCTACCACCAAGGATGGAAGGACCACCCTAATTTCTCCTAGAGAGACCAAAAGAATCAGGGGCCAAAGCAAAGGCAGAGTCATAATGTCTACAAGCCACTGCACATGCAACATCAGGGGCCTAAACAAGAGGACAGGGGACCCACACTGTGGGATACTATAACTTAGTACTTTGCCAAAAATGATGATCGAATGAAGTCCTTGGAGACATAGTTGACCAATTTGATAACTTTAATATCTCAGAGAACCCCTAGTTCCCTTCCTACTCAAACAAAAACCAATCCTAAGGGAGACCCTAAAGATGTGAATGTTGTGAGCACGAGAAGTGGAAGACAATTAACAGAGCTAAAAATGAAGGAGAAAGTCACACCACCACCTCAAAATGAGACCTCTATTGAAGGGGGTTAAGAAAAGAAAAATAAAAGTAAAAATGAGGTACTGACACCTCCTGAGGTAAGTGTTCCATTCCCTTAAAGAATCACAAATGAGAATAAAGATAAGTAGTTTAACAAATTTGTTTCCATGTTAAAAAAAACCACATATCAATATTCCTTTTGCTGAAGCCATTGTAGAAATGTCAAAGTGCGCTAAAATTTTAAAAGAAACAACTCCTTAAGAATTTGTCGATATTTCCAATTAAATCTTTTTGTTTTTGTGAAGGTCCTATTCTTCCTAGCAAAAAGAAATTAGCAGACTTTGCCACTATTGGTCTTGACGAAGAGTGCTCTACTATGATTTTGGAAAAGCTACCCTCTAACCTCAAAGATCCTGGGAGTTTCACTATCCCATGTACAATAGGAAATTCCTATTTAAATAGAGCTTTATGTGATTTGGGGGCAAGCATAAATTTAATGCCCTATTTTGTCTTTTAAGAAGTTGGGGATGCAAGAACCCCAACCCACCAATGTGACCTTGCACCTAGCAAATAAGTCCATTGCATACCCCAAGGGGGTAGTAGAGGATGTATTAGTGAAGGTGGACAAATTCATCTTCTCAATTGATTTTGTTGTGTTAGATATGGAGGAGGATGCGGATGTCTCAATCATACTAGGATGTTCATTCTTGAACACTTGTGATACTGTTGTGGAGGTTAGGAAAGACAAAATGACCCTAAGAATAGGCGATGATGAAGTAATATTTAGAATGTTAGACTTTATGAAAATGCCTACCTCCTTTGAAGCTTGTAATTTTCTGCAAGCAAAAGATGCTATTGAAGCACTAGTGGAGTCTTCCTTTCCAAGTGTGGGGATGAAGGACCCTTTAGAAAAAGTTCTCACTTTTGAGGATTTGAACTGGGAATTGAGTAAGGATGAGGAGGAAATGCTAATGTTCCTCCAAGCTCAAAAAGATGCTAAACTGGAGAGAAATCAAAGGTTTGAGCCATTAGATTGGGGCAAGGGTGCAAAGCCTAAGCCCTTTATTGAGGAACCCCTATTGTTGGAATTGAAGCCCCTACCCTTTAATTTGAAATATGTCTTTCTTCACCCACCCACATTTTTAGCTATTATCATTATTGCTAGGTTAAGTAATACTAAAGAAGAAAGACTTGTGTAGGTTTTGAGGAATAATAAGGAGACATTTGGGTGGTCTATTCATGATATAAAGGGCATTTGTTTCTTATTTGTTTGTATGGGCACTTTATTTCGATATCTTGAATTGAGGTTGAAAAAAAAAAAAAAACTTCTTTTTCTTATATTTGTTTAACCTCTTATACTCTTTATATAGATGAAATGGTATTCTTTCAAGTTGGTGGGGCTCAACATTTGATGCCACTATCAGAATTTAGCATGGCATTTGGCTTTCACACCAAGGAGGAGTTTTGACAAATGAGTACCTCAATGTTGATTAGGATCCACTAGCAGGATATTTGGAGGGACTCGCATGAAGATCCCTCACAGATGGGACCACTACTTATGAGCCTTGCTTGACAAAGGCCAACAACATCACCCATCCAGCTCTTCGGATTCTACATAGCTAGATGGCCCAATCTATTAGTGGATGAGCGCAAAGTAAAGGGGTTGTTAGCAGGAAAGATCTTTATGTTCTTTGGGCCATGACAACTACTGAGACCCACCAGATTAATTCGGGAATGTTTTTTATTTAGCATTGCATGGAAGTGAGGCAAAAGAAGAGCAAGGAAGGCAAGGGCTATATCACCATAGGGTCCTTTATCACACACTTGGCACAACATTACGAATACAAACCTATTGTTTTTTACTATCAGGATCATATCCTTATGGAAATCATTCACTAGGACGATGATTGACATGGGTTTGTTTAGAAACATCGTGATGGCTCTTATATTCTACGACCAATAGTAGCTGCAACTACACAATAGGCATCACCTACCCCATAGGAGCCCCTGCCACCTTTCGAGGAGTATCAACTTATCTCAAAGTAGTTGATCCATTAGCAGCAAACATTGGATGACCTCTCCCAATGCTTTGACGCTCATGTCGCCATGTCTATTGCTTGGATGCATCAACTATCTCAACACTTTGGCCTTCCCCCACCATAGTCATTTCATATGGGGAAGCTTTTCTTTTATTATTACTTTCAACTTTCTTTTTTCTTTTTGTTTCTTAAACTTTTGTTTTAGTATTTGCATTTTTTCTTGTTTTTTCTTATTTCTCTTCCCACATGAGGACCATGCTCCATTTTAGTGTGGGGAGGGTTGTTTCAAACTGATTTACTTTGCACTTATTTTGAGTGATACATGACGTGTGGTCCTCTTGCATTACTCTGGCTATTCTGATTCCCTATTTGATTTTACTTGTGTTTTGGAAATAAATGAGCTCACAAAAAAAAAGTGGGGAGGGACAAAGTGAGCAACTACACCTTGGGAAATTTTAGGCTAATAGTTAGCATTGATGTTTAGATTGAAAATTTCCTATTAAGACTAACATTATAAATTGTGAGGCAAAGTGATAATGGGGTAGGACCTTAAAGAATCCCGTAAATTTGATATGTGTGATTACCTCTCAGTTTTTGTGTTTTGGAACGTGTGTTGAGATGCGTTTTCATATTGCTTGCATGTGACAAATGTGGGGATATTTAGGTTTTCATTTTCTTAACCTCTAGAGTTTGCAATTATTTGTTCTACTAATTGCCACCTTTGAGCCTACATGATTTTTTTTTACCAGTCTTGTGTTTTAAGAACTATTATGTTGAGGTAATCTTTGTAGGCAAGAAAAGAAGTAACTTATGAGAGATAAAACACCCCCTCAAGAATTCAAAGTTTGAAATATCAATCAAAAGAAATCTTGATGATTTTCTCTCTCTTAAAAAAAAAGAAAAAGTTAAAGAGAGAGAAAAGAAAAGAGAAAAAGTGCTCAATTCAAAAGGAAAAAAAATAAATAGGAGGTTGATGAGATAACAACAAAGAGGAATATTTTGTGCCTTGAGAGATCACCTTAACATATTTTGTGAAACCTCTTATGTGTCCTTTTCTTTTGAGAACATACCTTGCTAAACCTTGGCCCCATTACATCCCATGAGTTTCCTCATTTGTGCATGTTTGCTAATTTTGTGGTATGATTTTGATTGAAATACAAGTTTATGGTAACACATTTTCTTATGTACTTGAGTGTATGGATTTTTTTACCTATAAATACCAAGAGATGTGAGTTATGAGTAACTATGTTCTAAGCAGAAAATTGATTTTAAAACACTTAAGTCTAACTGAGCACTTAGGCAATAATGGACTTGGTGAGGTTGCTTCTGTTTGGTATCTTATTGGTTACCATCTTTTAAGGCAATAGGTGATCTCATATGCTTCTTAATTTGAAATTTTTATCTTCACTTGTGAGCCAGAATAATTACTTGAGGACAAGCAATCACTTGTGAGCCAGAATAATTACTTGAGGACAAGCAATGCTCAAGTGTAGGGAGGTTTGATAAACCCAGTTTTAGTCTTTGTTTTTTTAAGGGATTTATTGCACCTTTCTATTTATTTTTGCATACCATAATGAGATATTTGATTCAAATGTGTATTGAGTTGCTACAAGACATTTTAGACATTGGAAAAAGGGGGAAATAACTTCAAAAAGGGAAATTTGGCCTTATATTGAGTATGCACGGCCTTAAGCACTAAGTTGTGCATAACCAGATGAAGCGCGACCTCAAGCACTAGGTCATGCATAACCAACAACGCATTGGATGAGAAGCATGACCTCTAGCAAGAGGGAGTGTAAAAGGACCTCCATTTCGTAAAGTATGCACAACCTCAAGCATGAGGCCGTGCATAATAGTCTCCACTTTGTAAATTATGTATGGCCCCGTGCCTAAGGCCATGCATACCTCTATGAGATTGTTGTACTTTATTTTCTATAAATATTTTAGTTTCAACTTTTTAAGGGATCCATCTTTTACATCTTTTTACATACTTTTCTTTGAGCATTGGGAACTCCTAACGAAATTAAAGAGCAAGGAACATCATGAGGATTAATTTTTGTAAAGTTCTTCCTTTTAATGTCTCTATTACTTTCTTTTGTGGATTATTGCTTTCCCATGTCTATGGTTAGTTAAACTCCTAATCTAGGGTTGTAATGTAGGACCTATCATGTGAACCCTATTTCTCTATTTCAATAAAGTTTCTCAATTATTCTTTCAATTATATCATTGCGTTATTCTTATTGTTATTTGGGATCGATCACTCCATAATCCAAATTGATTAATTGTCATGATCAACACTTTCAATTAATAGATGTACGTAAAGATTGAATTCTAGGGATTTGCATTGAAGATTGAAGATTTCATTTAGTTTTTGGTATTTTCATATTGCTTCATCTCATGTATCTTCCCTAGATTAGTCTATTTTCTTTTAAGCCAAAACATGAATGGATGTTGGCTTTGTATTGCTTGTTTTAGACTAAGTTTACATGTTTAGATGTGCTTAATAGGATGTTTGCAAAAACATTTTAGAAAACTTTTATATTTTCAAAGTATGCATTCTAAGCATTCATATTGATTACCATATCATGCAATTGATTACAAGTGAGTATATATGAATAAGATTACTCTTTGCCTTCGGGATAATTGATTACATGATTTAACAATCATTACAATGTGGTTTTTATATCTCATAATTGCCTTTGTCCCAATTACAATCAATTACCAGATTCTTGCAATCGATTATAATTGATGACAAAAAAAAAATTATCTTCTAATACACAGGATAATCAATTACTTCTTGTGTCAATCGATTACATCTGATATAACGATTACATTGAAAGATATCCAAATCTGATCTTTCTCAAATCTATTTCATATCTTTATGACCCAGCTCATATCTTTCTATCCCAGATCATATATTTGATTGAGTAACATTTTTCCCTCAAATCTTATCTTATATCCTCAATCATATATTTTATTGATTGATTTATTCTCTTTTAAATCTTATCTCATATGTTTTACCCAATCTTTTAGTCAATTGGAAGATAAGATTTTGATCCTTCTAAACATTATAAAAGAGAGCCCTTTGTAATTAGTTTCAACAACACAAGGAAACACAAAGTATCACAATACAGTTACACTTTTTATCATCTCCATATTGTGTTCTTCTTCTTCTTATGAGCTTCATTGGTTAAATCCTTTATGAAGAAGAAAGTTCTTCACAACTATATCCACACATTAAGGTGTCATGTGTTCAAAGCCTTTTCCTTCTACATTTGCACATCCAAGGTTCTTTTGTTCTAAGCTTCTTTTACAGCTATATCTTTCTAAGATTGAATTTATACTATGCTTTTCATACGGCTAAATCCTCTTTGTGGAAAAAGCTTTTCTTCATCTATATCTGCACATTTAGGTGCCTTTGCTTTAAGCTTTTTCCATCTATATCTACACAATATGGTGCTTTCAGTTTGTTCTTTATACCAATTAAATCTACACAATCTAGGTGCTTTTGTTCTTAAACCTTTTGTTTCTCTTGGTTCTAGTTTTGGCACTATAGGATGGGGTTTCTTAAGTGTTGAGTGTTTGTGGATAGGTTTTCCTAAACACTTGTTTTTCAAGGATGGGGTTTCCTAGAGGTGGCACTGTAGGATAGGTTTTCATAAGTGTTGAGTGTTTGAGGATAGGGTTTCCTAAACACTTGTTTTTCTAGGATGTGGTTTCATAGAGGTAGTGCTTGAGTGGTGATAGTGTTTCGCACTCTTGCATAGATACTTGTTCAGGTAGTAAACAAGGCTTGTTATGATTTGTCTGTGTGTGCATGATGTTTGTAACTCTTCATTTTGGAACTCCTCGGTGTAAGGGACTAGATGTAGACTGGATTGTGGTTGAACCAATATAGATTCATGTGTTGTCTTTCTCTTCCCTACACTCTTTATTATTGATTAAATTGTTCTAATAAGATTGTTTTCATTGAGTTTCTAATTTGTTATTCTATCAACAACTTATTTTTGAAAAACGTTACAAAAGTGGGTGAAAACATTTTATCTTTGAAAATAGTCTGATGATATTCAATCAAGATTATCAAGATTATTTTTAGAGGGTAACGAAATCTTGTGGTATTCGATTGAGATTTTGAATAACTTAAAAAAAGTCATTTGTTATTCAAAATCATAAAGATTTTATGGACTTTTTTTTTAATTGGATTTGGATGGATTTTATGAACTTTTTAGTTAATCATATAAATACCAAACCTAACAAACAATCCCATCTAACTACGAGAGACTTTTTTATTTCATTCTCTCTGCTTTGGAGGCAGTGACATAATCTCCCACCCACATCTGTTTCAAGGTAAGACTTTTCATATGATCCTAATAGTGATGTATTCATACCCCAAATCACTACAAATCAACTTACAAGCCTACAATGTAGTCCACCATCTCATTCTCCTTTAAGTTCATAAATTCCTAATGAAATGAAAATTTTCATAAGAGAAGTAGATCTGAGCTTGGAGAAAGTTCTAACTCAATCGGGGCAAACAATCAAGTTAAAGTTTTAAAAAACTTTTCTAAACTATTGTAGTCAATTTTGAAAAAATACACAACTTAATAGAGAAAACAAAAAGCAATGTTTGGGATGCTATAAAAGAAATCCCAAACATTGCTTTTTATGAAAATTTTATGGGTTAAATGAAACATTTTATATTTTTGACTAATGTTTTGTTATTATTTTTCGCTATCACTTTATGAAAATTTGTGAAAAAAATATCTCAAAATGCTAGCAGCTTGTAACTTTGATTTGGAATTCATGGAATTCATGTACATTATTAGCAGGTGAGAGGCTTAAGCTCATGATGACTTGTGATTAGTTTGTATTCAATGATATTTTCAAGCACACTCTTGTTGGCTTGTGTTTAGTAGTTTTGAATATTTTTTTCTAGAAATCCATAAAGTCTTTTCAAATCTTATAAATCCGTGAAATCCTTTCAAATACTATTTTCTAAATCCATTAAATCCAAACTACAAAATCCTAATCACAAAAGTTTTTTTAAAAAAATCTTAACAGTTTTTAGTTTCTTACAAAATCTTAAAAATCTTCAAGACTTTTTTATTTTAAAATCCTAATCCAATACACCCCCTTAAGAGGCATGATTGATAGCTGAACAGATAATTAGGGATTTAATTGAAATAGGAAAATAGGGAGAATGTAAAGATAGGTATGAATTCACAACCCTATGTCTTTTAATCTGTTAGAACCTTCATTCATTCTCATTTGCTTCTTGCTTTATTTCTTTTTACAATTAAATTGAAACTCAAACCAACTTTCGATCACTTGTCCTTTATAAATTTGTTAGTTGAGAACCACTTCTAATTTTAAGGTATGATATCCGGACTTAGGTTCACTATTACTACTGTGTAGGGTATGCTTGCCCTTAATCATTTGTATTTTATACATCAATGAATTTACTCAACTCAAAACATGGACAATGGTTGGTACAAATTTTATTCCTAACAATATTAGGGACGCGAAATAACACACTTATTTGTTTTTTTTTTTTGGCTGTCATGCCTATTTCAATCATCACTTATGTATATTTTTAGGAGTTAAATACTTACATATTTGAACAAGATAGTTTTTTTTTTTTTTTGAGTGAGGATAGGGATGGGGTACAACATACATGTTCTGGCCTTGCCCCGTTTTCATGCCTATTCACATTATTATTTATATTTTTTTTTGTTTTAAATAATTACTTATTTGGATAAGATTAAAAGACTTAATTTTTATTTTATTTTAAGTTTGTTTTCTTTTTTTAAAAGATTTTTTTTTTAAATTCAAAAAATACTTTGATTCATTACATGTCTTTTATTAAATCATTTTATCATGTAACATTGCAGTATTATATACGTAACAATTTATCATCCATTTTGTCATTGCTTGTGATATATTAAATTTAAACTCTATATATGACTACTCTTATTTTGCATGGTATCATATTTTTAAATATAAATATTCTCTTTGTATTTGCTCATACAAATATATATATTCATGTTATCCGTGCATAGACATGAGTATTGTGCTAGTTTTGTCATTTAAAAAAACATACCAACAAATAATAATAGTGGACGTCATTGACAATATGGTCGACCCAAAGTTGAATGACCTAGAGTAAATTTTTTATAAAATATTTTATTTTAAAAGAAATAATTATATATAATAAGTAAGGGTGACAAAATGGGTCAACCGTTGGTTCGGATTAGCTCGCCAAAAACGAGGCGGGCGGGGTTGGACCTCTTGGCTTGCCTTGCCAATAAACGGGTTGGTAGGTTAACCTACTAACTTCATTTTTTTTTTCAATTATTAAATTTGATTCTCTGTAAAATAAAAATACTTGCATTTATATATTTTTTCGTTATCAATTATTAAATTTGATGATGTTTAAGTTAACAAAGTTAATATAACAACAACATAGACTAAATAGTAAATACAAAATAATTTTTTGTTAAAGGACCAAAAGGAAAGAAAAAAAACTTATTCATTAGGAACCGAAATATGATAAGAAAAAGTTAGAAATATACTACACGAAAAAAACATATTTAAGTTTTTTTTTATAGAAAATGAAATGCTTAGAAAATATTTGAGTTAAACATATTTGATCTTGTGAGTTCCATTTTTTTTTTTTATTGCAAATCAAGCATTAGTTGTTAGCTAATCTAGTTCATTTAGTTAAATAAAATGTGTAAGTTGTTATAATTTTTTTTTTTTGTAGTTTTATGAAATTTTTTTTTGACAATAACTAATTTTTTTTTTTTGAAATTTTTTGGATTGGCATGTTGGCTATGCATACTGATTAGTAGGTTTGACATGTTTTGGGCACTTTCTTGCCTCGCCCGAAACAAGTTGGAGGATTTGCCCTGGCCCGTCAGCCCACTAGCTGGCACGTTGGTCCTTAGCCTTCAAATTAAAAAAAAATATATAATTACATAAATATTTTTTGGGTGTAATTTTGTCTTATACTTGTTTAGGTGTAGTTTAATTTCAACTCTTTAATTTTGGTAAAAATATAATTTACAAGACATGAATATTGATGAATGATGACTTTGTCTTGAATGTTTAATTAACACAAAAAAATATTGCTCTAGAGTTCATAAGACCTAAGAAACTTAATTAGTTAGCTAGTTTATAAAAATAAATATTTGAAAACAAACAACCAAAACCTTGACAGTTACAAACATGATGCAAAAATTAGAAAGATTTAAAGATAACAACGTAAACAAAATTATATAAATGTTTTCTTCTCCCTCAAAATCACATAATTAAGTCTTTAAAAATAAAAAAAATCATAAATTTTCAATCCCAAAAATTATAAATTACAAAATAAAATTATAAATTATCTTAATTTCTTTGTTCATACAAAACACGTAAAAAGAATTTTAAAATTATATTAACTATAATTATCTTTAGTGGGCTGAGATGGAAAAGACCGCAGGTTGTCAACACCACCTTATCTCGTCATTTTTAGGTGGCCCTATAGTCACGACTTATTTTGTCACACCTATGCTTGCCAAGTTAATTTTGAGTAAGTTGACAGACTGACCGTCCATGTGTGCTTTGTCATCCCTAATGATAAACATTTTTGGCAATATGAAATTTGTTTAATTTAGAAAAATTTTAATTTTTTTTATTAGACGCCTAAAACAAATGTTTCGGTTGTTTTATTCTTGGGCCGGCCGCGATTGACAACCCAGATAGAGGACCAACATAACTCCGCTGTTTTCTTCAATGAGGACTTCCACAGTCGAACTCGAACGTCATTGCTCCATTGACCCCAGCTCCGAATTTGTGGGCCCCACCTCACTTCTTGTTGAATTGAGCTGAAGGGGGTAGTTCTGTAAATCACACCACCGTTCGTTTCAAATTGAAAAAAAAAAAACCAACTAAGAAGAGGCGTTACAGTAACAGAAGCACATCGCTTTCTTTCTTTCTGATTTATTATTCATTATTTATTTATTACTATATTTAAATATTCATGCTTTTGTAGTTCACTTTATATCTGCACTTTACTTTGTTCTGAATTCTTCTTCTTCTCGGCTTCCTCCTTCCTTCCTTTCGTTTTTTTCTTTTTCATCTTTGTTTTTCTTTCTTCCTTGAACCTCTCTTTCTTTGTCTAAAGAAGAAGCTTTAACAATGGCTGACATTACTCATCCACCTATGGATCAGCTTCAGGACCTCGAGTACTGCATAGACTCCAATCCTCCATGGGGTACCTTATTATTCCTCTTTCTTTCTCATTCATTCAACTTTCTTTGTTTCTTTGTTTTAACTTTCCACAATCTACACTCATGCACATCACAATGGAAAAAAAAAGTGCTTGTTTATGTTAACTATTTCAAGTTTTCTCTTTTTGCCTTTTCTATTTTGGAACACCATGGCGATTTTTTTTTTTTCACTTTCCTAATGGCAAGTTGCTTCCTTTTACTATATCAAACTCAAATGGAGTGAAGAAATAATAGAAACCGCTTTGCTTTACTTGAATTAAAGCTCTTTCGCGTGTTGGGGTTTTCTGAGATATGTTACTGAGCGTTTTGTAACATGTGATGTGAGACTAGGCTGTTACATTGGACCCGAGAGTGTGACTTAAAGTTCAATTTTTTATGTTGTTATTGTTGTTTTGTTGAGATTGAGTGGGGACTCTACACTTTTCTGTCTGTTTTTTTTTTTTTTTTTTTTCTTAAACTTGTTCTCCTTTCTGTTTCGCTACGTTTCTCAGGAGTTTATTTTTTTATTTGAAAAAACATTCTGTTTTTTTTAATAGTCGCTCATTTCATTATTAGTTGTACTTCTCCTTAGCTGTGATAATGAAACAGTCATAAGTAATGAGTAATGATCATACCAAAATAAAAAGCTAATAATCATGGCATTATATTGTAGTTACCATTTTACCCTGTCATCTTAGAGCACTTTCTAGTTTCTACTACTTCTCGAGTAGCAACGTCTTAAAAGTAATGGCCCCACTTATATTAGTTTATTGACTTAATATTTATTTAGCTCCTATTATTTATTTATGTTTTTTTTTTATTCAATTGAGTCATGGAATTACATGTATAATTAATTAATTAATTTATTTTTATTTAATTAAGTCATAATATTTATTAAAAATAAAAATACTTGGGTTATATCATCTTCTTTAAAGTTAAAGTGATGACTTTAAAGGAGACGATCGTACATATCCAATTTGATATTTTTAACATATATTAGAATATATTAGAATCTAACAGAGTATAGAAAACAAATAATAGTTGATTAGATAAATATTATCAAGATTCAATTGAGCAGATTCAATTGAGCGTAAAATCAAATAAGAAGACTTAATTATTAGACAAATAATATTAATACCTAATTAAGCATAAAAAAACAAATGTAAGACATAAGAGTAGTTGTTTGAATTTTTTTTTGATTCTTTTTATTTATTAAGGTATTTTAAAATCCTCATGAAACATTTATTTTTTATTTCTATTAGTTATCCTTATTAAATACTTTAATATTTGTGCTTTTATTAATTGTAATGCATTATAATTCACCGTTATTTATTTGAATTGTTTTACTGTTGTGTTTATGTTCTGTTCTTTATGATGAAACTGAAAATATTTAATGATTTTAATGTTCATGACCTTATGTCTACTGCTGCACGGGCATTAATGTTCTGGGAATTTGTATCCTCTCCTTTTACTCAATTATTATCATGAGGAAAAAAGGCACAGTTTACTTTGGCAGGACCCACCATTAATTATGTTCGTGTCCAACAATTTTGTACAAAAGAATTTTGTGCCTTTCTCTTTAAAGACCCTCTCCTGCTATTTCACTAAGGAGGGGTGCTAGCAACGTACAGTATACTCTAAAACACTTCTTTTTATTAGTTAAAATTCATTTGAAAATTACAAAAGACATTAAATGGGATGTGAAACCACCTAATTTTGTGATTTCTGATAAATTTCCATCATTTGAAAAAACGTGTTCAAAAGAGTGTGTTCCAGGATGTGTTCCTAATATTTTTGTTAATTAAATTGATAGAATTGAGATCTATTTTCTAGCTGGTTTTTAAAGAGTTAGTACAGTCATACTAAACTCATTTATTTATTTATTTTTCTTGTTGAGGATGGAAAATAAGTGTTTCTTTCTTTTCGTCCTTGGTTAAAGAAATGAAGATTAAAGTTTTATGATGGTTCTATGAGGAGAATAAATACAAAAGACATCTTCAAATTTCAAAATGTAAAGAAGTACTATGATATTATATCAAAATGTATGCCACCAACAAGTTGGTATTCTTGAGAAGTGAGTCTGCAGTAGTGCCACTTTAGATTTTGAAAACTAATCCTTATTCTTTTAGTAGAAGTTTGCAAACAATTTCTTCAGTGTTTCAATTCCAAATGTTGAGAATTTTGCTATTGCTTCATTTCAAGAGAAACCAATTATCAATAAGATGTTTGTTCTGCTTGATTTAAAGGGTATATTTTGAAAGTTAAAATCTTATGTTAGAACTTAGAGGTGATTCTCTTACATTCTATTGTTAGTCTTGATGATATTAAGAAACCAATTATCTATTACTTTTTTTCTTCCCTCATTGTGAATGACTTGTATTGCAGCTGAAACCATCCTATTAGCATTTCAAAACTACATATTGATGCTTGGCACAAGTGTGATAATCCCTTCAATGCTTGTTCCAGCTATGGGAGGAAGTTCTGTAAGTTGAATTTGTTTCCTTGTGGTATTTCTTCCATTCAACTTCCTTTCTATTATCTTAAATATTTGCCTTTAGTTTAGATCTCCTCCATTTACAAAGAGCCACTCAGACATGCATTTGTTTTGATCTAGTTAGTGACATCACATAAACAAAATCCTTGAAGACTTTAGATTTAGAAATTGATTTTAATTTTCTTTAAAGGTAAGTGATTAGTCATACGTTTGATCGCCAAAAGTTGTCTTGATAAGATCAGATTTAGTTCTCTGCCCAAGAACCAAGGGAATCTCTCACAAATGGAGAAAACTAGAATTTCATTCCAACTCAACTTGCTTCAAAGCTATAGAGTTTTCCCTATTTATAGGCTAGGAGGCTTCCTAACTTTCCACTAAGTAATTAATTCTCACTAAACAATCCACTAAGCCATTACTTCTCGTTAGGAAATGAATTCCCACTAAGCATCCTAAAGGTTTAGAAAGCCTAAAACTCATAAAAACTAACCCAAAATTTATGCAAAGTCATATGAACTTATTACATCAAAATTAAATTCGAAACTTCATGGAAAATTAGAAAATGAGTGTTTTCTGCATCTTGGGTATAAAGTGTTGGGTTGTGCTCTTTAAATTATTGTCTTCTAAGTTTGTTGAAATTATCTTCAGTGTAGATATGAGACAATTCTTGGTTTTGGCACTTGCATGACTAAGCTTTGGTAACTCTTTTTAATTCTTTCCAATCTTGTTTTAGTCATTGGACCTTGCATCCATTGCAAAAGATATTTGAAATAATTGGCCCTTGACAGGATCGTATCAGTTAGTAGGATCATTATAGTTATCCATCCAATCCATTGTGCCTCAATTCAACATTTGGTTTTGTAGGTTTTAATTTTTTTGTCCATTTTTACTCTAAGCACATTTGGTTTGCATGTTAGTATTTTGGAAGGGATTTTCTTTAGCAGGATCTGTCAATTTATGTAAAACCACTTGTTGCTTTTCACAGTCATTTGATCCTGATTTTAATTGTTAGTGTTTTGGTTTTCTTGTTTAAACAGGGTGAAAAGGCACAAGTAATACAGACACTGGTTTTTGTAGCTGGCATTAACACACTTCTCCAAGCACTTTTTGGAACAAGACTTCCTGCCGTAGTTGGAGGTTCATTTGCATATGTAATTCCAACTGTTTATATTATTAGTGACTCCTCATTGCAACGAATTAATGATCCTCATGAAGTAAGTTTCATGCTCCTTCTATGCATTTTTGTGCATTTTGAAGAACATAATTATAAATATTGGCTGTTGATTCTAAGCATTAAACGACTGAACAAGAAGCATGAATGCATTGATAATTTTTTCTGTACTCTTTCTCTCACTTCATGAGTTCTGGATATGCTCTTTGAATGCATAGAAGCCAGGATTTAATATTCTCGACAAACTTCAGTCAATAATTAATTTAAAATGAAAATAGGAGGAATTTAGTTGCACACCAACAAAGGTTGGCACAAATGGTAGAGGCTTGTATCGCTTAATCAAGTGGTCCGGGTTCAAACCTTGGTTAGCTAGAGTATGAAACAAATTATGTTAGGAAGAATACCCATATTGTGTGCGCTCACAGTCTCCAATGAAGATCAGTCACCGTTTCTAACGAAGTCTACTTATGACCAATACCATGGTCAACAAAAACAAAAGAAGGAGGGTTTTAGTTGTAGATAGTTATTAATCAACTGGAAAATCCCTTGTTAATATATATGATTACTTGTTAGTATTTATGAACTTCATTGAATGGACATTGTGAAGTTGTAGATGACTTGTAGGCCCATGGTTTTATGCATCATGGTACTAGGTAAGTCTCAGATCTTCAAACATGACTTTTATTTCAAAAAATATTTAATAAATATTCTGGTTTTTTTTTTTTTTGGAATGGTTTAAAGTTTAACTTCCACTGGCAAGTGACATCATGACATGTGAACTAGATGTTTGATAGATGATATTGGCAAACCTAAAATAATTTAGGGGTCGGCCATAACCATAAGATTATTTATGTTTTCTTAGAAATACATATACTTAAAATACTTTCTTATTTGGTAGGGTATTGAAAGAGATCTTGCAATCTGATTGGTTTGCAGAGATTTTTACAAACAATGAGAGCTATACAAGGAGCTCAAATCGTAGCCTCAAGCATTCAGATAGTCCTGGGTTACAGCCAAGTATGGGGTCTTTTCTCAAGGTATTCTATTTCTTGTTGCATGTAACATGTTTGAAAAATTGAAAATTGAAAATAATAAAACAATGCTCAAGCATTTACTTACTACTCTATGAATTTCTCCAGATTTTTCAGTCCTCTTGGCATGGCACCTGTAGTTGGATTGGTTGGATTAGGGTTAATTCAACGAGGATTTCCTGCGGTAGGTGTGGCTCAATCTATTTTATTTGTCATGGTCATGGTCATAAATAAACATTCACAGAATGATCTAATGACATGGCTATTTGAATGTCTTTCATGTTATCATCTAGAAGGTTGTTCTGTATGACAATGAAACAAAATAAAATTCTGGAACATATCTTAAGTGCATCTCCTGAAGTTTTTAGCTATTTTAAATGATAGTAAATTTTCTATGTTGAAGTTTTGATATCTGATTTTAGCTTCTAAAGTTGAGGGCTTCATTTAGTGGGTTACTTTTTGCTTTTCTTTTGGGGTAAAAGGACTTAATCAAGAAAGTCTTTCTGGAGAACTTAATATCTGCATAATTTGTCTACTAACATTAGTGGGGATAAAATTTTCTTCAGAAAATTCATTTGATTAACCATACTATTTTACATAATTTTCTTTAGAGTAAATTACAACAATACCTCCTGAGATTTCATGTAATTACATGAGCACTCCCTTTTATTTTTTAACCTTTACTTTCATCTTCTCTAAGGGGGTGTTAGTATAATGTTTTGAGGGGGTGCAGTGTAATATTTTGAAACATACATGGTGTTAGTGTAATGATTTCAAACTTAAAGAGGATGTTACTGTAGGAAAAAAAATGAAATTATGTGTAATTTGATAAAATCTTAAAGGTGTAGTTATAATTTGCTCTTTTCTTTATTACTTTTTGTTTCAGTTGGGGAACTGTGTAGAAATTGGCTTACCAATGCTATTGTTGGTTGTTGGGTTATCACAAGTAAGTGATTTACTATATTCACCAAGTTCAAGTTACTATTAATTTTTTTTTTCCTCTCAGACAAACTAATTTGGTGTAAATTGCAGTATCTAAAGCATGTGAGACCGTTCAGAGACATTCCTATCTTTGAACGTTTCCCAGTTTTGATTTGTGTCACAATTGTGTGGATATACTCTGTCATTTTGACTGCCAGTGGAGCTTATCGGCATAAACCCTCCATAACACAGAACAGTTGTCGCACAGACAGAGCTAATCTGATATCTACTGCCCCATGGTACATCAATCAAAATAATAATTGAGTTTAATGGTGATGTACCGACGGTATACACTATCGTTGCATCACAATCACCATTTACATGACTTTTAAAATAGTTTTATAAAAGTCGATAGACTTACAATTAATGGAGGGTTGTGATTGATGACAATGTAAAACTATTTACAATGTCACTACAACACTCTTTTTCTCATACTAATTTTGTATTGTCTGATTTGTATTAGTTTTGGTGATTTCTAAGTTTGTTTCTTTCTTAATGCTAATAGGTTCATGTTCCCATACCCTCTCCAATGGGGTCCACCCACATTTTCTGCTGGTCATTCATTTGCAATGATGTCTGCAGTTATTGTATCAATGGTGGAGGTACTAATATCTATTTTCATTCATAGTTGTCGTTTATTTTGTTCCTTTCCCACTTCCCACTTTACTCGAGTTTGCTGATGGCTCATCTTCAAAACTTTATTATACGAGTTTAATGGTGATGTACTGGCAGTAAAACTATTTTATAAAAATTAAAAGTCAATTGACTTACCATAAATGAAGAACAACCCCTCACCCCCTCTCTATTTTGGTGAATTTCCATCAATGGCTTGCTTGACCATGCACTTCTCATGCAGTCAACTGGTGCATATAAGGCAGCGTCTCGTTTGGCGATTGCCACTCCACCTCCTGCCTATGTGTTGAGTCGAGGCATTGGTTGGCAGGTATAAGTTTACTTTCTTGTTGGCTCAAACAGTGCAGTTACTAGTTACTACTATGGAATTGCCTAAGGTTATACTTGATCATACTGTTAAGATATCAATCCCGTGAGGCTGTGACTACTTGATCATACAGTATTCATATATAAGAAACAAATACCTACTTCATTAGGACCAATAAATATAGTTAATTTGGTTAACTTTAATTAATAATGTCATCAATTTGAAAGATTTATCGCATTAATTAATATCTTTTTCCACCAGTGAGAATGACTTATCTCATTAATGATCTTTATAATAAATATGGATATAAAAGAAAATTAGTAATTAATGCATTTGAGTGGTCATATGTTTCTTATATATAGGAACAAAGGTAGTAATAGTTATACATGTGTCTAAGAGCTTATTTTTTGTAGGGGATTGGTATCTTGCTTGACGGTCTCTTTGGAACTGGGACGGGTTCCACTGTTTCTGTGTAAGTTGCCCTTAAGTGCAAGTTGCTCCCTGTATACGTCTTTCTATGGTGATAGCTTGATGAGCATTATTGTTGGTTATTCTAGGGAAAATGTGGGACTCCTTGGCCTAACCCGAGTTGGAAGCCGCAGAGTTGTTCAAATTTCTGCTGGTTTTATGATATTCTTCTCTACTTTAGGTCAGTATTGATGTGGTTACAAGCACAAGTTATGACTACACTTGGATCAATCAATGAGAAAAAAAGTAAACAGTTTTGCTTACTTTGGTGTTCTGTGCAGGAAAGTTTGGAGCTGTGTTTGCATCCATACCCTTCCCAATATTTGCTGCATTATACTGTGTTCTCTATGGCCTTGTTGGTAGGTAGTGAGATTGTATTATTAAGTAGTTGTTCCAGTTCCAGTTTCCTCTATTCACTAATACTTTTCCATGTTGATGATCAGCTGCAGTTGGCATATCATTTCTTCAGTTCACAAACATGAACTCTATGAGAAACCTTATTATCACAGGGCTCACACTGTTCCTCGGAATATCTGTTCCTCAATTTTTCAATCAATATTGGACCAATACACACCATGGTCCTGTTCATACTAATGCTGGATGGGTGAGTACTATTCCTTAATATCCATGAGCTTTTTACATTTGCAATGAGATTTGTTATAATCATTAGCTTTCATAGTTACTGGGACATTGATTTAGGATCCATTCGGTTGGATGGAATGAAATGAGATGAAAGTTTTGGATTAAAGTAGAGTGTAAAAATGTGTTATCTCATTTTACTGTTTATTTCATTCATTTTCTGCTATTTTTCATTGGAACGAACGGACCCTTAGGCTTGTCTAGTTACTCTAACTAGGATAAATCATACTCTTGTGATACTTATTATAAGACTTAGTTTTGAAATTTTTTTGGTTCTTTTTATAAAGCATTTTAGAATTCTCTTAAAACATTGTCCTTATTAAATGCTTTATTTGTGCTTTTATTATTAGTGTTGCATAATACTAATGATTATTAAATAAGGATATAATTGGTACAGTACTAAAAAATTCATTTAAACCAACTAAATTAATTACTCTTATTGATTTGTGTAATTGATGTACAAAGTGCCTTATAACAAGGGTCAGAAGTACCAATTATTATAATTAGGACAATGATCACAACATCTCAACATTTTTTTCTCACTAATTGGCTGTCGTTGCAGTTCAATGCTTTCTTGAACACTGTATTCTCATCGCCGGCAGCAGTAGGTTTGATTGTGGCAGTGTTCCTTGACAACACTCTAGAGGTTGAAAGGTCGAAGAAAGATCGAGGGATGCCTTGGTGGGTGAAGTTTAGAACATTTAGAGGAGACAACAGAAATGAAGAATTCTATACTTTGCCTTTCAATCTCAACAGGTTCTTCCCACCTACTTGATAAATGGAAAATGAGAGCCAGTCAGCCAGGGTAGAAGAAGATTATTAGGTTTTTTGCTTTTTTTTTTTCTGCTGAGTTGCACTTGCACATGCCAGAATTCATCATCAGACATGACTAACAAATGCTATTCTTCCTTTACCATCACCCAATTTTTTTGTTGACCATCTAAAAACCTTGGTCCAACATAGGATTGTAAAGCATTTGGGACTATGCTGTGTAGATTCTCAATAAAGTAAAGTTTTCTCTATTCACTTTGTGTGTGGGTGGGGGTATCAGGTTCGCAAAAATCTTCAAAAGTAGAAGCAAAAGTAAATATTCCTATTTATTTATGAGTATTAACTTCTATGTCAAGACTTGAGCTTAGATAATTTACTGTATATGCTATAAAGCTTGTTTGGTATGGTAACTCCGCTCATAGTTGCATAGTCGGTTTTAAGTTCGAGTGAAGGAGTAGAAGTGTTAGGTTTTCAGTTATCAATATAACTGATATATGTTCGTTTGGAAGAGTTTATCTTTTAGGTCGTTTGAAAAAAATTATACAAAGACTTTATGATGGTAGTTAGATATTTTGAGCTTACCTTTATAACCTGATACATATTCATCATTCTCTTTTATTACGCGTATTTGTTGGAAATATTAAAAAGTTAATAAAATATAATCTTCACATAACTTTTTTTTAAAAAGATAAAATTATTATTAATTTTATAGTTTAATGTATGATAATTAAAATTTAATATTTAAATAAGATTTTCTAAAAAAATAATTGATATTGATTTGATAATTTAGAAAAAAATTATATAATATTAATAATAAATTTAGTCAAATATAATATTTTTTTTATAAAATTTGAAAGTAACAAAAAAAAGTAACTAAAGAATTGAGTTGAAAAACAAAAAAGAAAAATACTAAAGACACTACCAAATTGCTATACACACCGTTCAAAATTATTAAATACACCTACATTATTGGTGTAAAATAATTGTATATTCTTTTCATGTTAATTACACTTCTGACCAAAACATGTAATTAATCTAAACAAAAAAAAAGGTTAACAAAATTGGCTACAAAAATATATATATATATATATATATTGAAAGTTTATATTTTTTAACATAATAATCTATTTACTAATAAATATATAATTTCAAAATAATAATCTATTCATAGGTAAATATACAATTTGAAAATTATTTTTTATTTATAGTGTTTTTTATTATACTTTGTTACTTTTAATCTTTAAATTTATTATATTCATAATTTTTAAATTTGTTATATTTATAGAATAATTAAAATAATAATATTCTAAAAGCGTCATAAAATAATAATAACAGGACAAATTTAAAAACAATTTTTTTATTTAAATTAGATGATAAATTTTGTTGAAAATAATATAAAATAAAAATTATAACTCTAAACAAAATAAAACTAACAAAAGAACAAATATTATAATCTTAAAACAATTAATCCTAAGATAATAACAAACATTATACTTTTAAGATAATTATATTAATCAATTTAAATAACCTCATTTCAATTTTTTCAGTTTTTTTTATTATCAACTATTATTAAAAACCATAATTTCTTTTTGAATTTTAAAATCTTAAACTAAGATTTAAAAAAAAAAACGTAGTTAAAAATGAAATTAATACCAAATAATTTATTTAAATTTAAATTGATATTTATTTAAATTTAAATCTAGTTAGACTTATTACATTTAATCTTTAAATTTGTTATATTCATAAGATAATTACAATAATAACTTAAAAGCGTCATGAAATAATAACAATGGGACAAATTTGAAAATAATTTTTTATTTAAGTTAGATGATAAATTTTATTGAAAATATTATAAAATAAAAATTTAACCATAAATGAAACCAAACTAATAAAAGAACAAATATTATAATCTTAAAACAATTACAATAATTCTAAGATAATAACAAACATTATAATTTTAAGATAATTACATTAATCAATTTAAATAACCTCATTTCACTTTATTTAGTTTTTTTTTATTATCAACTATTATTTAAAAATCATAATAATTTCTTTTTGAATTTTAAGATCTCAAACTAATATTTTTTAAAAAAACAAAATGTAGTTAAAAAAATGAAATTAATACTAAATAATTGATTTAAATTTAAATTGATATTTATTTAAATTTCAATCCATTTAGACCGTTTACATTTAATATTTAAATTTGTTATATTCGTAAGATAATTACAATAATAACTTAAAAGCGTAATAAAATAATAACAATGGGACAAATTTGAAAATCATTTTTTATTTAAACTAGATGTTAAAGTTTATTGAAAATAATATAAAATAAAAATTATAAACTTAAATGAAGTCAAATTAATAAAAGAACAAATATTATAATTTTAAAACAATTACAATAATCCTAAGATAATAACAAACATTATAATTTTAAGATAATTACATTAATCAATTTAAACTATTTCATTACACTTTTTCCAGTTTTTTTTTTTTTATCAACTACTATTTAAAAGCTATAATTGCTTTTTGAATTTTAAGATCTCAAACTAATATTTGTTTTTTAAAAAATGAAATTAATACCAAATAATTAATTTAAATTTAAATTGATATTTATTTTAATTTAAATCCACTTAGTTGTTACATTTAATATTTAAATTTGTTATATTCATAAGATAATTACAATAATAACTTAAAAGTGTTATAAAATCATAACAATAGGACAAATTTAAAAATGATATAAAATATAAATGATAACCCTGAACGAAATAAAACTAACAAATGAATAAATATTATAATCTTGATACAATTACAATAATTTAAGATAATAACAAACATTATAATTTAAGACAATTACATTGATAAACATTATAACCCTAAACGAAATCAAACTAACAAACAATATCTTAATTGATTTAAATTTAAATTGATATTTATTTAAATTTAAATCCTTTTAGACTTGTTACATTTAATATTTAAATTTTTCATGTTCATAGTCTTTAAATTTTTTATATTCATAAGATAATTATAATAATAACATAAAAGCACCATAAAATAATAACAAGACAATAGTATAAAATAATATTGAAAATATTATGAAATAAAAATGATAACCCTAAACGAAATCAAATTAACAAAAGAACAAATATTATAATTACATTAGTAAACATTATAACTCTAAACGAAATCAAATTAACAAAAGATTTCTTAGTAGGGATAGAGGTAGGATTTTATAGTAGGGGGGGCCAATTTTTTTTTCTTAATGATATTTTTAAAAAATATAATATATTTATTATAAATATAATAGATTTATAATAAATATAAGTATTAGTTTTATTAGAATGGTGTATTAATTGATTACATCATATAAAGATAATAACTACCAAGATAATATATATTTTAACACTCCTCTCAAGCTAGAACATATATGTCATATGAGTCAAGTTTGTTACAAATGTAGTTAACCCTAGGACTTGTGAGAAACTTAGGGATAAGGGGAAAAGGATTGGTCGACGGTGGTGAACAGCTTCGTAGAGGTGCAGTACTATTCACACACTAATTGATATTCAGCTTCAGCACTTGATCTGGTGTAATCGTGCCGGGAAAAAGATTGGTTGGCGGTGGTGAACAGCAGCTTCGCAGAGGTGTGGTACTATTCATGTACTAATCGATATTCAGCTTCGACACTTAATTTGGTGTGATCATGCTGAAAAAAAGATTGGTTGGCGGTGGTGAACAACAACTTCGTAGAGGTGCAGTATTGTTCACGCACTATTCATGACGCTTTGAAAAAAATAAAAATAAAAATTTAACCTAGGGAGGAAGAGAGGATCGTTGTCATGGGAGGAAGTGAGGTTTGCTGGGAAGCAAAGAAAGGTCGTGGAAAGAAGATCCACCAAAGATGTCCACTGGGGACAAATTGTCCTCGGTGAAACATGATTTTCCTAATCCCCTCAACCAGGCTTTAATACCATATTAGAATGATATCTGAATGTGTGTTTGAGAAAA